>CM031236.1:410859588-413692667 GCA_018340775.1 Taxus wallichiana var. yunnanensis
AATCACCTTCCTCTTTCTTGGAGTTTTCTCGAGTAGCCATTGTGGTGTATCAGAGGAAGTTTCCACTATTGTAGAAGCTGGTATCATACTCTCAAGGGGAGAAGATTCTACTAGTGGGGGGAATAGTTACCAATGTGGTAGTAGATCCGATAAAAAGAGGCACAGGAGGGGGCATGTTGGTGATCACTTGGGTCCCGGAAGAGAGGTTCGAGAGTCCAGAGAAAATAATAGCCATGATTGAAGAAGTTGTTGGAGAATGAGGAGGTAGGAGTGGTTATGAGGGAGGAGGCGCAGATTCAGACTCCAAAGCCTGGGATGCAAGAGATAAGGTCTCTTCAGTTGGGAAATCAACAAATGATGAAACCAGAGGCTGGCTTCCTTCTTCTTCCAAAGTAATTTCTCCTATTTCTGGTGGTGTTGGTGATTCTGGCACATCCACCATTTCAACTGGAGAAATAATTGAAGAGATTTCTCTTTCTTTTCTCTTTTTGACAAACTTGACCTTTATAGGCCCTTTAGAAGATTTTTTGTCCTTTTCCTTTTTGGAGGGCCCCGCCTCTAAAGCAGCCAACTTTGAAAACTTATCATCTTTAAAACTCATTCCCCAAGAGGAGAGCCATGCTTTGGTGCATGCAAGAATCAAAGCCGACCTATCTGTAATGGAGGATTTTTCACTGATTGACCAATTAATAGGTGGGAAAAAATATTGATCTTCATTTAGTCCATCATAGGAAAGATCCAGAACACTTTCATTATCACTAGCACCTTCTGGTAAATCAACAAGCTCAAGTGTTTTAATCTCAAGCAAGTGTCAATCTGCTATGATCCTTTCTACAAACAAGAACCTCATAACGTAGATCAATCCAGATATCTTCTATGCTTGGTCTGTGCAGGTGTAGAGTTTCATACACCATGAGGACTCCTCGAATGTCAAACCCATCTCAGGGCTTCATATGTTTCTTCAACTTGTCCTGAAGCTCATGGACAACATTTTTAGCTTTTACCACTTGTCGGATTAAGTGTATCTCCCAATAGAAATTGGGAAAGATACAAAGAACCTTATGTTTACTTTGTTGGAACTTGTGGAAATCCAACAATTGCCTAACCAATTCCATCAAGATTAGTTTATCCCACGGATATCGGGGCGATTTTAAAGGATCCCCAGTACATAACTACCCGAAGATATGTGAACTTCTTGAATTGCAAAGAAGAAACAACCCCATTTGGAAACTTCAGCCCAGCCTCATCTCGAGACTCTTTTCTTCCTCAATTCAAGGTTTAACCTGCAGATGTTTTCATAAAAGAAGGTGTCATTTACCCTTCTGAATTGGTCCTGAGACCCTTTTCTTGTCAGTTGAGGGAAGTACTGATAAACCTGGTTCACCATCCTGTTTCCCTTGATATCCAACCCAGGATAGTTCCTCATCCCGGCCGCTGCATAGGTGACATATGAAGACATATAAAACTTCCCTGTGGACAAGACTGTTGTCATTTGGGAATCTATCTCATTACTAATGAGAGTGCCCCAATCAATCCCTTGCTGATTCTTCTTGATGGTGATCATGAATTGATACATCCACCCTTGGAAAACATTTGATTCGGGTAAACCAAAACCCGACTCAACAGAGTGATGATGTCATTGATTTCCTGAATGAAATCACTCCTGGGGATAAGTCTTGGGAATCTGGAGACAGCCGGTTTGGCTTTGATCAGGAACTTCTTATTTACATGCTTGATACAATCTTCCTGATCATTATCCCAAGCTTTCTAAGCTGACTTGATATCTAACTCTCCATATTCTTCAAAATTGGGTAGTTTGAGGAGGTCATCAAAGTAACCTCCGTCCAATTTGATCACAACTTCTCCCACCTGATTTCTCACAGAACGAGAAGCAGAGTCATAACTGGAAGCACAGGCTAAGATGAATTCAGGGCACTGAGCGGACATGGGAAAACCGCTGCAAGAGGTAAACCGCTATCGGCTATCGATTTCATCCATGGAGTTTGGGAGGAACTCCTTACCCTACTCCAGAAATCCTCAATATCTATATTTTCGAGCTTTGTATCTCGGATGTCATAATTGCAATCGATATATGATGGAGACTCCACCTTTCTGAACTTGTATTTCATCCTTCCTGACTTTTCAGTCTTTTCTTGCGATGGACCAGTCCCTGACATGAAGGATTTCGAAGGAAGAGAGTTTCGGAGATCAGGAGATGTTGCACACTGAGAAAACCCCGACCTACTGGAGATGCCGGAAGGGTGGAAAGGCCCGACACACTGCGGAGGATGTCGGGAGTCCAGAAATCCCGACACACTGAGGATGTCGGAGACTTGAGAAAACCCGGCACTTTGAAGATGTCGAAACTTGAGAAAGCCCGGCACTTTGAAGATGTCGAAACTTGAGAAAACCCAGGACACTGAGGATGTCAGAAACTTGAGAAAGCCCGACACGCCAAATCTTCTGATATACTGCGGATTTTGATACTGCACAACACCCTTCAAAACCCGAGAAGAGGGAACAGGGTTTTTGTTGAATTTAAAACATGCAAGTTCTTTCTTTACCATTCATATACCAAACATATTTTAATTACAACAACATTCGGGAAATAACACAAAATGATAATTCCAAAGAGATAAACCCTAAAACATAAACCCGGTTTTAGAAAACAACCCAAAAAGGAAAAAGATAAAAACTCCACAAACCTGGAAAAAATGGGAAGAATTCCTCACATAATCAATCCATAAAAACCATGAACAAAGAATGGAGAGAGAGATACCTTCAACCAGAGCAAGGAAAGATCGAAAACAGGTAATTCAATCAGGCACAAGTGAGTTTCGGGTTTCGAGGTTGGAGAAGCATGCACGAAAAATCCACGAGGTAAAAATACGTCCTGGTAAAAATGACATGGAAATCTGCATATATATAAGAAAATTTGCAATTAATACACTTCGGCTGGCACGTGCCAACTCACCCGACAACTCGGCATTAACGCCATGTCAGCATGCTCGGAGGTCCGAAACCCGACACAAAGGTGTTTAGAGCAATTCGGGTTTCGGGTTGCGGAAAACAATTGACATGAAGCATGATGCTTAGATGCTTCAAAGTTCCGAAAACCCGACATGAAGGACTTAGGCAATTCGGGTTTCGGGTTGCGGGAAACAATCGACATGAAGCATGATGCTTAGATGAAGACATGCTCCGATGTTCGGAAGTTCCGCAAACCCGACTCGCCTTAGTCGATGCGGGTTTTAGGTTTTGGGGAACACCAGACATGAAACATCTAAAACACATGTTGTCCTATCGGTGAAACCCGAAAACCCGATTTTCTCTCATAAAGGCAATTTTGCAAAACCAGCTTAAAATTTCGTAGGGTTATCTGATAGTTTTGGCGTAAACTCAAAACTGAGATAACAGCTGGCTCCAGCTGGGGACTTTCTTTGTGATACCAAAGGAAGAGAACTCAGAATCTCTGGCTTTATCCATTGGGCTACGGAGTCAGAAAAGAAGAAAACCAAAACAAAACAAAATGAAGAAAGAAAGAAGACCAAAAGCAAACACACAACAAAAAGTAAAGTATGTACAATGCAAGAGAACATCTTGCATTAGTGATGGAACAACTTTAGATGTTGTCCACTGAAAGGCAAAGGGAGTAACCCTCCATCCAGATATGATAGAAGGAAACTATTTTCACCACTCAGCTCATGGATCTTAAAAGGTCCTTTCCACAAAGAATCAAACTTCCCGTGCATTCCTTTCTGCTCCCTCCTCTTATCCCAAAGCAACACCAGGTCTCCAATCTGGAAATTACGCTGCTTTGATTTCTTGTCAAAAATTTCTTCACTCTGCTCTGATGATCTGTGATGTGATCAACCACCTTGCTTCATTCCTCTTCTAGCCTGGCTAGGTACATAACCCTTTTCTCAACAGAATTTTGAAAAGCCGCATCTTCGACTGCTTTTGCCAACTGTAAGGCTGGCAATTCTACTGAGATAGGAATCTCAGCATCGATCCCGTACAGTACTTGGAAAGGAGACATTCCTATAGCTCACTTTGGGGTAATCCGATCAGCCCACAACGCGTCATACAATGCTTTGTGCCATGTCCTCTGGTTTTCATCTACTAGTTTTCTAATTATGGTAACCAGGTTCTTGTTGCTGGACTCAGCTTGCCCATTGCCTTGGGGATAATAATCAGATGAGTGAGCCAAAGTGATGCCGAATCCATAGCAAAATTCTGTCATCTCATGCGACGAGAAATTAGAGGCATTATCAGCTACAATCTTGTGAGGCACACCGAATCTGACAATTATATTTTCTTTAAGGAACTTGCAAACAGCTTCAGAGGTTGCTTGCTTGATTGGTGCGGCTTCCACCCACTTGGTAAAATAGTCTGTAGCAGTCAGCATGTAATTATGTCCGGCACTAGAGGCAGGATTCAATGTTCCAATGAAATCAATTCCCCACTAGCGAAAAGGTTCTTCGATCACTACGGGCTTCAGGGGAAGAGCTGCTAACTTGGGACGACCAACGAAATGTTGACAAGCTTCACACTTGGACACCCACTCTGCTGAATCTCCGAAAGAGAGTAGGCCAATAGTACCTAGCCCGTAGGATCTTATAAGCTGTTACAAAAGATGAAAAATTTCCTCCACATGCTAGGCTATGGAAGGACTCTAACAACTTTAACTGTTGTGATTTATCAACACAACGCAGGAAAACACCATCAATACCTTTCTTGTATATTCCGTTATCCCACAAAGGTATTTTGCAGATCTCAACTTGACTGTCCTCTTCTCCTTATGGCTTAAATGCGGGGGCATTCACCATAAGTTAGAAAGAAAGCAATATCCGTGTACCATTCATCAGTTGTACTTACGAAAAGCACCATGGGCAGCTCTGAAGAAGTATCTTGAGTCTTTTCACACTCTGCTTCAGCATGATTTTCTGCAATCAATTGGCATAGGCCCCTTCCTCGTACCAACTTGGTAGGTCTGATGTCCAAGTCATACTCCTAAACTTTAGCTATCCAAGTACCTCATTGACTCCCCAGCTCTTGTTGAGTCAAGATGGATTTAACGGCAGTGTCGGGAACGAGAACGAGGGTATGGGAATTCAGCACATAGTACCTGAAATGTTTCACCGCTCGTACCACCGCATAAGCATGCTTTTCAATTTGTGACATCTTTAATTCATGTTCCTTCAATGGGCAGCTCATAAACGTGATGGGAGCTTCAATGCCTTCCCCATTCTCCTACATCAGGATGGCTGACACTGTGTGAGCAGAGGCGTAGCTGTACATGATGAAATATTTTTTGAAGTCCGGACATACTAGGATAGGAGCGCAAGCAACTTCACTTTTGATTTCTTCGAATGCAAGCTTCCCTTCAGTACTCCATCGAAATGGAACTTTGCCTTTCATCATCCCAAGGATATCCTTGGTTTTGTCAGTGAAATCAGGTACAAACCTTCTTAGGAAATTGACCTTTCCGAAGAAAGAATGAACTCCAGTTTTACTTGTGGGTAGGGTAAGGCTCTGAATGGCCTTTACCCTTTCTGGGTCGATTTTGGTTCCTTCTCTAGTCACGATATGACCCAGCAATTTTCCTTCGGTCACCCCGAACATGGACTTCTTAGGATTTAATGAAATCCCGTGACGCCTGCATCTCAAAAGTACTTGCTCTAAATGATCATAATGATCACTCCGTTTTTTAGAGAAAACGGTCAAGTCATCTAAATACACAACTATGACCTTGCCCATCAGGTCTCTGAATGCCAAGTCCATAGCTCTCTGAAAAGTGGCTCCGGCGTTGATCAAGCCGAAAGGCATCCTCCTGTAAGCAAAGGTACCCCATGGGGTTGTGAAGGCCGTCTTGTGTTGATCCTCCGTAGTTACCTCAACTTGATTGTATCCTGAAAATCCATCGAGCATGGATAGCATTTCTGATCTAGTAACAGTTTGTAATACCTGATCCATGATAGGCAAGGATATTTGTCCTTCAATGAGGACTGATTCAGTTTTGGAAGTCAACACAAATTCGATTTCGCCATTCTTCTTCCTGACAGGGACGATGTTAGCAATCCAAGTGGAGTGATGGATTGGAAAAATAATCCTAGCATCTAACATCTTCTGGATTTCCACAAGGATAGTTCCTGAGATCTTGGGATTGTAATGTCTTTGCTTTTGTCTGTATGGCTTCACATCAGGCTTCAAAGGGATACTGTGTTGTACGTCTTTGGGCTTGAAGGATTTTAAATCTACATAAGACCAGGCTAACACATCCATGTATCTCTTCAAGAGTGAAGTGAATTTCACTTTCTCCTCAGGGGAACAACATTTTCCAATATTCACCATCCGAGGTTGATCAGATGAACCTAGATTGACTTGATCTACCTCCGAAGAAGAAGCTCCTTCAACTTGCCTTTTGTTTTGAATAAAATGATCATGCTTGTCAAACAAACCCTCCAGAGAAACCAAACCTTTTGGTATCTTGTTGCCTTTAAGCTGGATAAACTCACCATCAACCTCTTGATATGGATCTGAGATAGTTTCACGGAAAGCTGATTCCGAACCTTCAAAATATAGCTCACTGAAATTGTCAGCCTTTTCTAGAAAAGCCAACACCTATTGATCATCATTGAACACTTGCCAGTGAGTCACATTATCTGGGATACTAGGGCGGTACACAATCTCGATAGAGTACGTATCTTGCTTGAACTGAGGATGAGGAAGAAGGAGGGATGCAGACACGGCCAAAGAATCAGCCTTGTCGTTATAATCTCTCAAAACTGCCTTAATAGAAAATGCATCAAAGCATTCTATACTATCCCAAACTTTGTTCCTGTAATGTCTCAAGCGATCATTTTTCACCTGATAGATTCCCCTGACCTGGTTGACAATCAGCTCCGCATCCCCCTGAACCTTGAGATTTCAAATTCCCTTCTGTCTGGCCATTTCTAATCCTAATAACAGGCTTCATATTCAGCCATGTTGTTAGTATTATCAAATTACAACTTGTAAGCTGATGGGAAAATCTCGAATTAGGAGATATAAGAACAACACCAGCGCCTAATCCGGTGGTTGAGCAAGCTACCATCGAATTCAGGGTCCAAATAGCATTGGGATCTTCTTCCTTGACATCTATAGTGGGTATCTCTGAAGTCATGAAATAATTTCCGAAGCTAGCATCTTCGAAAAGAATTTGAGCTTTAGGATCATCTGATTTAGTTACCAAATACCTCGCCTGCGGTTCAGGATGGAGAACCTGATGAACCCCATTGACTGGGATCTTGGCTTTGGTCCAATCCATATTAATCTCTCCTCCGACGTCTTTACAAAAACCTCTACCCAAGAGGATACCGTAAGCTGCAGGGATATCAGCAACTAGAATGGTCATTTTCACTCTCTTTTCCGGGAAAGCAACGAATGCGAACTGTGCATCTTTGATTTGACCAATCAAAGGAACTTGTTTGGTTTCCATAGAGTAACACCATCCATATGACTTAGTCAAAGTAAGCCCAAGGGCATGGGCTACTTTTGTGGGCATAACATTGTCGGAGGCCCCTGAGTCGATGATGCAATTGCTGAGTTTAAACCCATTTATAAGTAAAGACAAATAAAATGGTTCAATCTTTCCCGAAGAAGAAGCAGAGGTCAGATTGTTCTGAGATGGGGATTGAGTAGGATTTGGAAGGAGACCTTTTGAAGGTGATGGAATAGCCGCTTTACTTCTGATGAATTTGGCAAGTTTTTCGAACTGTTCAGGATTTGACTGAAGGTATTCTGCTTCCGACATTTGGATTTTGGTTCTCTTTGCATGATCAACAATGTCAAAAGTAGTATAAGAAGGGGTGATGGTAGGCTCAGTTCTAATCACATGAGCTTGTGCTGAGGCACTGATCTTAGGAGAAAGAGAATAAGGAGAAGTTGCCTTTTTGGTGACTTCTCTTTCAGTTTGTGCTGAAATAGGAGTACCTCTCTTAACTATGGCTATGGGAGGTTCCTTATTCTTCTCCTTAGTGTTTTCAAGAGGTTTTCTTGGATTCTGAGATTGGGATCGAGTGAAGACAGCAAATGACTGACCATCTGGCACACATTCATCTTCATCATATTCCAAATACCCAATGCTGGAGTCGCCAGCCGAATCGTCATAAGACTCATCGGCATATCCTGAAGCTTCAAAAGCCTTCGAGAGAATCTTGTTCTTCTGGTTCTTCCTCTTCTTCAACTATTTCTACTACCGCATTACGGGAGGAGCTTCAATTGCTAGCCTCGGTTGAGTAGGAGTTAATCGCGGCCTATCCCTTGCAAGCGCACCATTGTTGTTATTGAAATTCCATCTAGGGATATCCCGATACGGAACATTGTTCACCTGCTGAGACATTTGATTTTTTAAAGCGATCAAATCATTAGCCATTTTTTGAAACATAGGATCAGTATTACCTTGAGAAGAACCTTGATTTTTGAGTTTGGGTATGTCTTTCTTGATTCTTCCTAGCCAAAATAAGATCATCTTCTATTTCAATAGTTGTTGACTGAGCGACAGCTAAATCTGGGATAACCAACCTTCTTAATAAAAAGCTCACATCAGGAGGCTGAGCATTAATGAAGAAGCATTTCTAATTTTCCGAGTCGGTATAGCTATTTCCGAATCTTCCGGATCAGCTTATTAAACTTTTCCATGAAGTCCCGCATGGGTTCATGAGATTCCTTCTTCATATGAGTAAGTTGAGCTAACAAGGCATGAGAATATTCGGCTGGTTTGAAACGTGCTTCGAACTTGGTCCTCATGGTAGCCCAGTTTGTGATGCATGCATTTGGAAGGTGATAAAACCATTCAGCTGCTGCACCGTGCAACGTTTCAACAAAGAGTCGAACAAAGACATCTTTGTGAGCTACTCCAAGGACACCGCACACTACAAAGAAAGATGCAACGTGTTCATCAGGATGCTGCTTCCCATCCCCATTGAATTTGGGAATGTTTTTACGTGATCCATGTGGTAACTCATGCAATGGTGGAGTTAAAGAAAGAGGACCAATAACTGCGCCCCAAGACACAGGTGTACTGCCATCCTTCTGAAAAGAGTGCATATAGGGATCTGAGTATCAGACAAGAGTAGTGCACGACAAGTTGCAGACGCTTCCCGTTCCATGGGGATCCGGTTTCTCCGAACAGGTGAAGAACTTCTGGTTCGGTTAGAAACAATGTTGTTGGGGGACAGGCTGAAATTGTGTTGTTGTAGCAACTCAAAGAGTGGGTCAATTTCACCTTGGGCTCGGCGGGACCGAGTGAAGATCTTCCTGGCCAGCTTGAACTGGGAAAGAGACCTTGTTAAAAATAAGGAAAATACGGAGTCGCCAGACACCAAGAGGATAAGCTTTATACTATAAATCCGTATTCCCCAGTGGAGTCACCAAAAACATTGGTTGGATATTTTGTCAATCCAAAATATGAGGTTCAACCACAGTATATGGGATTAAATCCCTCCTCAAAGACAGGTGAGGCTGCCTGCTTATTACTAATCTAAAACACAACAAAAACAATATATACAGTATTCACACTAATCTAACCATTGGGGTTGGGATAAAATCCCGAAATCCACATCCACACGATTCAAAGGTATTGCTTTCGTAAATGAACTGGGTCGGAAACTATTACAATGAAAGAAGAACAATGGAAAGGAAATGAGAGAAACGTATTTTCTTTCGAGTAAACACAGAGCACGAAATAATCATACGGGCTTTAGATCATAAATATAATGTCTGAAATGATTAGAAACACTAAGATGCTACGCAAAGAATAGCTTAAGATCATGAACGTAAGAACAATGTCTTAAGAAAGATATATCCCACAACACAAAGTTTGCAAAATAATATCAACTCCTATTCTTCAAAATGATTAAAAGAAAACACAAAGTTTTTCTTCTTTCCAATAGCTCCGAATATTCCAAAAATCTCGACCCTTTGGAATGCATAAGCATCCCTTATTTATAATAAAAGGAAACGAGAGAAAATAGGATAAATCCTAGAAAATAGTGTTCTTTAAAAAGAGTTCTATTTTGCTTGACTCTCGCGCAGGAGACCAAGTCAAAATTTGCTTCCTATGTGATGAAACAGAAATGAAAAAGACATGTCGATTTCAAGATTGAAATGACATGAAACATCAAGACTTAATCTGAATCATCATCTTTCGCTCCTTCATCTTTCTCTTCCTCCAGCTGAGACTGTTTGTTCCGAAATTCTTGGAACTTTCGAATTATGCCTTGCATTTCGTTTTCATCAGGCGCAGTGGAATGATCATTCAAAACTTCACAGGTTTCATGGGTATCACTAGCACTGCCGGGAAGCTTTTTCAATCTTTTGCTGAGCTTTCTCAAGGCCTCCAAAGAATGTTCAATTCTTACAAACCGATCAATGATCTCAATACCAAATCCATGCATTGGTTCATGCTGAACAGACTCTTGGACTTGTTTGAAAAGATCATCTGCTGATAGGATACCTGAGTTTCCAACTGACACCTTTGGACAAATCTTCAGCAACTCTTCTTCCAGATCACTTTTTCCATCAATCAATTTATCCCTTGATTCTCTCAACTTACCGCAGGCTTCATTGAGAATCTTTACTCTGAACCTGATGGCTTTGGTCAGCTGGAAATGCTTATCCGTATGTGGGATGATGCCTTCTTCTACCAAGAGATGTGATGGTATTTGCTTTAATACCTGGAGAGCTTCAAAATTCAAATCAAGATGTCTAATTTCTTGAGAGAAATCATCATCCATCTTCTCTCCATCCTTCTGAATGTCCCCCAAAGATTGATGAACTTTCACAACGTCTTGAATCACTTCCTTCCCCTGTTGGAGCAGCCTTTGGATCCATTCATCGACCACCCTTCCTTTTTTAGCAATCTTCTCAATTGTAGGCACTGATGAGAAATCAAATCCGACAGGGACAGAAGAAGATGGTATGGATTCAAGGGGTTTTGAGAGTTTAAGCAAAACCTCAGTCAACTGCTCCACTTTTCCTTTAAGCTCATCTCTGCTATCTTTTGTTTCTTTCAACTTCTGGCACAACACGTTTGTGGCATCCCGTGCATCTTGTTGTGCCCCTTCTACTGTCACTCTTCCTAGAGCCACCCTAGTTATCTGATAATCAGAGGCTGTTATGTCCTCTTTAGTTTTGTCAGTCACGGGAGTGGCGATCTCTGCGAACTTATCCCCTGAAGCGTCCACCAAAACCCTTGAAACTGTTTTAGGTTTCTTGGCTGATTTAGTAGTAGAAGCCTTGAGTGAGCTGAAATCAAAGGCTGGTATGGGTACAATCACCTTCCTCTTCCTCGGAGTTTTCTCGAGTAGCCATTGCGGCATATCAGAGGAAGTTGCCACTATTGTAGAAGCTGGTATCATACTCTCAAGGGGAGAAGATTCTACTAGTGGAGGGGGAATAGTTACCAATGTGGTAGTAGATCCGATAAAAAGAGGCACAGGAGGGGGCATGTTGGTGATCACTTGGGTCCCAGCAGAGAGGGGTGAGAGTCCAGAGAAAATACTGGCCATGATTGAAGAAGTTGATGGAGAATGAGGAGGTAGGAGTGGTTGTGAGGGGGAGGCGCAGATTCAGACTCCAAAGCCTGGGATGCAAGAGATAAGGTCTCTTCAGTTGGGCAATCAACAAATGATGAAACCAGAGGCTGGCTTCCTTCTTCTTCCAAAGTAATTTCTCCTATTTCTGGTGGTGTTGGTGATTCTGGCACATCCACCATTTCAACTGGAGAAATAATTGAAGAGATTTCTCTTTCTTTTCTCTTTTTGACAAACTTGACCTTTATAGGCCCCTTAGAAGATTTTTTGTCCTTTTCCTTTTTGGAGGGCCCCACCTCTGAAGCAGCCAACTTTGAAAACTTATCATCTTTAAAACTCATTCCCCAAGAGGAGAGCCATGCTTTGGTGTGTGCAAGAATCAGAGCCGACCTATCTGTAATGGAGGCTTTTTCACTGATTGACCAATCAATAGGTGGGAAAACATATTGATCTTCATTTAGTCCATCATAGGAAAGATCCAGAACACTTTCATTGTCACTAGTACCTTCTGGTAAGTCAGCAAGCTCAAGTGTTTGAATCTCAGCAAGTGTCAATCTGCTATGATCCTTTCTACGAATAACAACCTCATCACGTAGATCAATCCAGATGTCTTCTATGCTTGGTCTGTGCAGGTGCAGAGTTCCATACGCCCTGAGGACTCCTCGAATGTCAAACCCGTCTCGGGGCTTCATATGCTTCTTCAACTTGTCCTGAAGCTCATGGACAACATTTTTAGCTTTCACCACTGTCGAACAAGTGTATCTTCCAATAGAAATTGGGAAAGATACAACAGCCTTATGTTTACTTTGTTGGAACTTGTGGAAATCCAACAATTGCCTAACCAATTCCATCAAGATCAGTTTATCCCCTGGATATCGGGGCAGATGGAAAGGATCCCCTGAGTACATGACTACCCGAAGATATGTGAACTTCTTGAATTGTAAGAAGACACAACCCCATTTGGAAACTTCAGCCCAGGCCTCATCTGAGACTCTTGTCTTCCTCAATTCAGGGTTTAACCTGCAGATGTTTTCATAAAAGAAGGCATCATTTACCCTTCTGAATTGGTCCTGAGACCCTTTTCTTGTCAGTTGAGGGAAGTACTGATAAACCTAGTTCACCGTCCTGTTTCCCTTGATATCCAACCCGGGATAGTTCCTCATCCCGGCCACTGCATAGGTGACATATGAAGACATATAAAACTTCCCTGTGGACAAGACTGTTGTCATTTGGGAATCTATCTCATTACTAATGAGAGTGCCCCAATCAATCCCTTGTTGATTCTTCTTGATGGTGATCATGAATTGATACATCCACCCTTGGAAAACATTTGATTCGGGTAAACCAAAACCCTACTCAACAGAGTGATGATGTCATTGATTTCCTGAATGAAATCACTCCTGGGGATAAGTCTTGGGAATCTGGAGATAACCGGTTTGGCTTTGATCAGGAACTTCTTATTTACATGCTTGATACAATCTTCCTGATTGTTATCCCAAGCTTTCTGAGCTGACTTGATATCTAACTCTCCATATTCTTCAAAATTGGGCAGTTTGAGGAGGTCATCAAAGTAACCTCCATCCAATTTGATCACAACTTCTCCTGCCTGATTTCTCACAGAATGAGAAGCAGAGTCATAACTGGAAGCACAGGCTAAGATGAATTCAGGGCACTGAGCGGACATGGGAAAACCCGCTGCAAGAGGTAAACCACTATCGGCTATCGATTTCATCCATGGAGTTTGGGAGGAACTCCTTACCCTACTCCAGAAATCCTCAATATCTATATTTCCGAGCTCTGTATCTCGGATGTCATAATTGCAATCGATATATGATGGAGACTCCACCTTTCTGAACTTGTATTTCATCCTTCCTGACTTTTCAGTCTTTTCTTGCGATGGACCAGGGTCCGACATGAAGGATTTCGAAGGAAGAGAGTTTCGAGATCAGGAGATGTTGCACACTAAGAAAACCCTGACCTACTGGAGATGCCAAGGGTGGAAAGGCCCGACACACTGAGGAGGATGTCGGGAGTCCGTAAAATCCCAACACACTGAGGATGTCGGAGACTTGAGACTTGAGAAAAGCCCGCGCTCTCGAAGATGTCGAAACTTGAGAAAGCCCAACACTTTGAAGATGTCGAAACTTGAGAAAACCCGGCACACTGAGGATGTCGAAGACTTGAGAAAACCCGACACGCCAAATCCTCTGATATACTACAGATTTTTGATACTGCACAGCACCCTTCAAAACCCGAGAAGAGGGAACAGGGTTTTTGTTGAATTTAAAACATGCAAGTTCTTTCTTTACCATTCATATACCAAACATATTTTAATTACAACAACATTCTGGGGAAATAACACAAAGTGATAATTCCAAAGAGATAAACCCTAAAACATAAACCCGGTTTTAGAAAACAACCCAAAAAGGAAAAAGATAAAAACTCCCACAAACCTGGTAAAAATGGGAAGAATTCCTCACATAATCAATCCATAAAAACCATGAACAAAGAATGGAGAGAGAGATACCTTCAACCAGAGCAAGGAAAGATCGAAAATGGGCAATTCAATCGGGCACAGGTGAGTTTCGGGTTTCGAGGTTGGAGAAGCATGCGTGAAAAATCCACGAGGTAAAAATACGTCCGGTAAAAATGACGTGGAAATCCACATATATATAAGAAAATTTGTAATTAATACACTTCAACTGGCACATGCCAACTCACCCGAAAACTCAACATTAACGCCATGTCGATGCTCGGCAGGTCCGAAAACCCAACTTGAAAGTGTTTAAAGTAATTCAAGTTTCGGGTTGCGAAAAACAATTGACATGAAGCATGATGCTTAGATGCTTCAAAGTTCTGAAAACCCGACATGAAGGACTTAGGCAATTCGGGTTTCGGGTTGCGGGAAACAATTGACATGAAGCATGATGCTTAGATGAAGACATGCTCCGATGTTCGGAAGTTCCGCAAACCCGACTCGCCTTAGTCGATGCGGGTTTCGGGTTTCGGGAACACCAGACATGAAACATCTAAAACACATGTTGTCCATCGGTGAAACCCGAAAACCCGATTTTCTCTCATAAAGGCAATTTTGCAAAACCAGCTTAAAATTTTTGTAGGGTTATCTGATAGTTTTGGCGTAAACTCAAAACTGAGATAACACACACCACTACATTTTGGGGGGCATGTACTTGCCCCTCCACTCCTCCTCCTTGTGGTAATCCTACCACATTTGTAAACAATGGAAAAAATATCCATCGATGCACTATCCACCATGCATGGTATGCATCCATACACCTCATCTTCTCGTGTCCATTGGTCCTATCAATGCATCAACCTTGTCTAGCCCGGGAGGTACTAGCTTCTCTCTTGTGGGCCCTAGTCTAGCTCGCCCTCCTTGGTGCTCTAACAGCTCTAACCCACACATATGGCTTTGGGGGAACATCTTAAGCCACATCAAACTATCAAGATACCTCATCCACTTGGAATAACTCTTTCACACACAAACCGATCCTCCAACCACATCATCCTCTATATGCATCGTAACTCTACCACATCCTTTGGCCATCCTCCATAGTCTCAATATGGCCTCCATGTCACTGCCTCTTTCCCCATATGATATATCAAAGCTATATAGGTGTTAGTATCCATATTATTCCCACATACACCAATCCATCTCCTAGCAAATATGTCTGTCCTAACCTAATCTTCTCACAAGCCACCAAATGGTCTCAATACTATTATATGCTCATAGGCCCATACATGCAATAATGTAGTAGTTCCATTTCCACCTCCATGCTTCTCCTGTGTAAATATGTATAGATCGCTATATAGGTGGGCTATCATACATTGTTCCCATGAATAACTCTTACCCTCCTCCTCTATCCGGTGAAAAATATCATGTATCTTATATAAGATTCCCACACCACCTCCCTCCACTACAATTGATGATGCAATAACCACAACTATAAACTTCCACAAGCGCGAAACCCCTGATCTCAAAATTATATCCAAGCTAATATGGGCCTCGGTAGGCACTCAAATGCCCATAAAATACCACCTAGCGGCCCTCATCTGTCTCTCCATATTCTCCACAGCCATGACCTATACCCTCTCGCCAATAATAGGTAATCGTAGTATGCGATATACATCCTCTAATGTAACTGTCATCTCACATGTAGGTATAAAAAATGTACAAGTTTCCACACACCATCTCTTAAACAAAGCTATCAACATTGACATATTATCGGGCACATCCCTCATCCTCACTATGTTTCATAAGTTGGCATGGTCCATAACTTCCCAATCATCAACTGACAAAACCAACTTGAGAAACATACTCAAGTGATGACCTACATAGAACTCCCTCAAATGGATATCGTTCTACACACCACAACACAACAACAAAAATGCATTAGAACACTATACATATGCAAAAATAACCACTTACAACATCACTACACATCAAATTTAATGTTTATATCACTCTGGATAAACATTAGACTTTCTAGACATGGGCTCCTATAAGGACAGGTGTAACTAGGAGTAGGACACTAACACCCATTCCTAGGCACTCCTATCTTGAAGGCCATTAACACCTTCACCGATATTTTCCAGGTCTTAAACACTAAGAAAAACAAGAACAACAATTTTACAAAAATGACTACTACACACATTTTTAAAAACACCACACTTACCAACTCCATCGTTGTACGTGATGCCACGAAGGTTGTTACCATCTCAAATTGGATATGTTGCCATGCTCTAACTTACGACATCCTTACACACTCAAATTTCATTCTCACACTCATGCAAGAGATAAATGAGTTGACTTTAATCACTTTTCATTATTCACTCTACGATGGTCATACTTCACATTTACTACTCAACTAATACACGTCACATGATTTTGATAATATCTTGAGCATTTTTACTCCAATTTCTCTATTGTTTGCAGTATTCCCTTTAGAATTTATCCTATCATCATATCATACACGTGATATTTCTCCTTAATGTTGTCTTTCACTGGATCTACACATATTTTTTCCGATATCCATCATACACTTTGTCTATTAATGTGCTTACTTTCATCTTAGCATTCGTTCTCATTATCACTTCCCCTTTCGCCAAAAGAGGGGGCATATAATTGGGTTCATCCTATAATTCCCCTTACACCACTATGTGATCATTCAACACTTCTAATTCATCATTTTTGAAAATTTACTAATACACCATGCGACATTTCATCATTTTCTATCAATTCTCCCTAATGACCTAACTTGGGTGGAAACAACCGTAAAATATATCTATGAGTAAAACAATAAAAAAAAATCAATCAATCAATCAAATACATTAAAATATCTAACAATCAAAATCATACCATACAAGACATTCAGCCTCCCAGATGACCTAACTTGGGAGTTACATTCATCACTTTCCCAGATGACCTAACATGGGAAGTTATTCTACATTTCATGTTTTCTTCTAGATGACCTAACTTGCAAGACATCACACACATTGTGGAAAAAACCTTGGATTGGGGTCAATGACATGTCATTTCCTTTCCTATAATTCTTCTATATGGGTCAACATGTTTGATCAAAATATTTGGATCCAAAATCACTGAAAAATTTATTTGTGTCTATTTACAATAGCTAGATATTTTGAGGATGTAGTTAAAGGTTGGATAATAATACACCTTTCTCCCTACACTCTTCCTCTAGTAGAAGGATGCCCAAATCCTCTAGTTTTTCATACACACACAATCAGTTTGGGAGTTGATCACTCCCTACCCCATCACATCGTCATCATACAAAAGTCGAAATCGTCAATCATTCCACATCACAAACATTAGTCTCATTTAGTGCACTTCATCATGGTCTTACATCTCTTGTTATGCTACATGGATCAACATGTTGATCCATGGTTCATCACACTATATGTTCTCATTTGGCACACTGCTTTACCACATTTGTGTATTCTACTACAACATGGGCTCCTCTAGACTTCTATCGGGTATGTATCTCTAACTACTTTACGTTACCGAGATTTTTCTCACCAACATAAAGTGGGGCTAAATGTAGTCACAAAATCATGCACTTACTACTATTATTATGTGTAATAAAAGTATTTACTAATGAACCATTTCATAGTCCAAATGTTTTTCTTGTTGGTATTTACCGATGTTGGTCTTATATAATTGTAACTCACTCGCACCATTTCAGTCAGGTCTCAAGAATTCCTATCAGTCAGTACTCACTCAATTATTGTCATTGGTCTCTGACTAGGGCACCTAGAGAGGGATTAGGGAACCTGGGATGCCCTGGTCCTAATTCTAGGCATCTTGGTCCCCTGTCACACTTGGTTTTATTTTTATCATTTGTGTTTAGTATTTTCAGTTTTCCTCTCATCTCCCGAGGTACTAGTCAACATGTCATGTCATTGGTGTCAAAATTTCAACAAGAAATCCCCATATAAACACAACATAAATACTACCTTATGGGTGGACTATTTCTATCAAGGGATAGCTGTCTACATAGAACAAGGGAATACATTTGGGCATTATTATGTATCACACACTACATAAGAAGGGGATTTTATTGTTTGCATAAGACACATCTTGCATTTTATCTAGATACTTCCCATTATCTCTACATCATTGGTGCTAGGGAAACCTAGGAACATAAGTGCACACACAAGCACATATAACTACATTAGTTCTAAGATGTAGTAAAGAGCTCAGTCATAAAACCATCTATTTAGCAACTGAGGAAATTCTGACCCCTTCATTTTCATCTTTCTTTTTTAGGGTTCTATGCTTTGTATGGGGGTTTTAAGGTGATTCTTCATTGCAAGTGTACGGTGGCATCTGCGAACCAAGTGTGACACTCACTCGACCAAAGGAGAAGTACTATGAAGACATAATGACCATATCAAGATCATATTCGTTTGCTATTTCACGAGACCAAGGCACCTAAATTTTAGACTAGGGAACCCATAGGCACCCTATCCCTCTCTAGGTGTCCCAAAGTATGATAAGATGTACCTCCACTTTATAAGGTTCATTGCGACGCTCTGTTATGACATTCCATCATTATGTTCAGTCCTAGATCATTACAAGGTAAGTCCAATTTAGGTAAGTACCTTCCCCTTTTATTTTATTTCATTTAAAATATCAAATAAATTACTTAACATTTATATTTCATTTATGTGTCATTTATCATAGTTATACATTTATGATTTTAATAAAATAGCCAAATTTTATTGAATCACCGATGCATCCAAGTTATCCACATCTTCTAATATTAGATTTCATCAAGGTACTGAGATCAAATTGTGAGGAGGGCTCATTCTTATTAAATGGGCCTCCTATTACACAAATAAATTGGAATTGGTTAGGATTTTGGAAAATATGAGGGAAAACGTTAAAGATCTTACGGATATGGGTATGTCCATGTTGGCATGTTACTTTGCATAGGGGTTGTCATTGATGTAAAAATTAATTAATGAAAAATTGGATAATGGTGTATGGTCATATGATGCTCAGAGTGATGATGAAATGGAGATTCGGTATGTTCTTCATTGCAGGTTGATTCGAGTGAGGATTTCTTGTTCTAGGAAGCCCATTTAGGTGACCTAGCTAGCCTAGGTGATGTTGCATGATTATTGGAGCTTATTGGTTACTTAAAAGTATGTTAACATAATGAAGATACTGCTTAGAGAGTTATTGGGAACTCATATGAGTTGCGTGGTACAAATACGGGTTGGTGGCCATGTTTCGGTGCTCATTCGAAGCGGATATGAATGATATGAGGTATGAGGATAAGATTTAGAGATATATAAGATCATAGATGCATGTATTCAGGTTTATAATGGTTTAATAGGTATTTTTGGACCATTTTTAATTCTTTCATGATGAGTTACGCTTTTATCTTAGTTGACCTTAGCCTTTACAATGCAAATCCTTAAGGGATATCTATTCAAGTCTTCGTATATGGAAATTTTGATAGATGGATATGACTTTATGATGATTTGAGATGTTATTATGATGTCTCATTATGATTTTAGAAAAAATTAGGATGTTAGTTTTTCAAGTTATGTCAGTTTGGTGAGACAAGGTTAAGACAATGCATTTCCTACTCAAATTGGAACTTCTAATGCTCACCCTAAATTTTTGATTTACATGGGACATTGTGGGTTTCAGGTATGTTTCTATACTTATTTTATAAGGTTTAATAATAATAATAAGTTCATTTAATCATCACATTTTTATGACCAAATGTTAAGAATGTAAACAACTTTTTATGATTTTGAAACCTTAGCCGAAAGTGGTTTGAGATATTTGATTCCTAAGTGAAGAGAATTAAATCATATTTCATGGATTATGATTGTTACATGTAGTATATTCCTTCAGCTTTCTAGAAAGGTATGATAGAGGTCATGGTGATAAGTGGACCCCACTCAAATAGGTATGTTTATGAAGAAGTGTGTTTTGGGAATAGGTTGTCCAAAGGAGTTACAAAATAAATTTCCATTGTGTGATGTATGTGAGTTTTTATTGGTGAAAAAATATTTTTCAGGTCATGGTGATGTAGTTAGATGGTCAAGTATGCTTCATTTAGGTTGATTGGTCAAAGGGTAGTTTTAAGACAAGTAAAATGAAGTCTTCAAGAAATGGGAATAACATGAGCTACAAGTGGAGTTAGGAGGTGATTCAAGTTGTGTTAGAAATAATATTCAGAGATATTTATAGTGATATAATTATTTCGTAATGATGATGATATTTTATATGGTTTCTAGGTCAATTTTTTAGCAAGAATATTTCTTATTATCCAGAAAGAACTATTTTTATGAAGAATTGAGTTAGTTGGAGCATGATATGGATTAGGTGATTCTTAATATCACTTGTAATGTATATAGGGATTAATTTTTCATCCAATTAATACATTTTAATTTATTTAAAGTGTTAGGAAGGGTGTTAACTAGTCACTCTTTAAAAATAGATTTTTGAATAGTATGATTTGGTGAAGGAAAAATTTTATACGATTTTTAACTAGTGGGTGTTTCATGACTTATAACTTGATTATAAGTGTTCTAAAGGTTCTTCCATTTCCATTTAGTGGTCACACAACATAGTTTGGATTTTTTGAGTGATCTAGTGTCAAAATATGCTGAAAGGGTCTTGAAGGGTGAAGGAAACAAGTGCTTTGAGAAGAACAAATAATATTGGTCCTATTAAATGAAATATTTCGATTGGTTTATGTAAATTGTGACCATGTATGATGTTTTAATGTTAATTTAAACATTTTTGTCATTTATGGGTCATGAAAAATTATGGTTTTGATGTTAGGGTATTTTTCTCTTTGTACCCATGGGGATTTGAGTCTTTTAGAGCATGTAATGATGATTTTGGCTAGGCCGACCTACTTGGGTAACTTGTGACTATTATGTTATGAATTTTGTATTTTTTATGATGCATGGGTTGAGAAAAATGAGGGAAAAAGTTTTTGTTTGAATTTTAAATGTGAAGGAGCTTATAAAATCATTTTTTTGGGTGCTTTTGTGAGCTAGTTGTGTGTGTGCAAGAAGTGTAACCTAGGTGAGAGATTTTTACAATTGTGTGAGCATGATTCAAGATCTGATAAAGTGTGTGAAAATTTTAGGATTGATGGCAAGCATGTGTGCATGTGTTTGAAGCTTGATAAGTGAAGCAAGTGATTGTTACTGAGATATTGAAGACCAGGGGTTTGTATGAGGGTTTCAAGAAGTGTGACTTGAATCAGTGGTATCTATCATTTATGGCATCAATATTTTAGATATTAGAACACAATAAGGTGGTTTATTTAGTGCTTTATTATCTTGGGGGACTGTATCCTCCTTATGGAGTTGGTGCTTCACAAAATTAGGGGTTGGTTCTCTTTGTGGTGTTGATGCCTCAATAAATTTTAAACATATCTATATAAATATTGTGTTTCAATGGTTTTTCTTCCCTTTTAGGGTTTCCCACTTATATCTTGTGTCTTTTGTTGATTATCTTGCTTATGGTTTTTTGCATATGTGATATTTGGTGATGTGCACACATTAATGTTTGGATAAGTGAATTTGTGGTTTGGTTGAGTAATCTAAAATATGAATTAAATTATTCAAGGAATGATTCACCTCCCCTTAGTCTATTGTTCTTTTGACAATTGATATCAAATAATGTCCTTTTGGAGAATTTTGACATCTTGAAAGGATATTCTTGAAGCACAAAAATGGTGAGTGGTGTAGTTATTGGAAAAGAATCAATGCTTGATGGAACAAACTATGCTTTTTGGAGCCTGAGGATGAAGACATTTATTATTTCCTAATGGTTTGAAGTTTTGAAGATTATGGAAAATGGATATAATCATCCTGCCACTAATCCTACCAGTAAAAAATACAAGGATGCATATGAACATAATTCTAAGGATTTCAATGTTATCATTCAAGGTTTTGGAGAATCTGAATTGGGAAAGGTTATGCATTGAAAATCAGAAAAGGAAGCATGGGAAAAATTTCAAGTTCTTTATGAATTTGACTCAAAGGTAAGGATTGTAAAGCTTCAAACTTTCATAAATTAGTTTGAATCTCTTAAGATGAATGATGATGAGTCCATTGCTGCATATCTTCTTAGAGTTGACAAGGTTTTCAATAACATGAAAGGGTTAGGAGAAGATGTGAAATAATAAGTAGTTGTTCAAAAGGTGTTGAGATCTCTAACTCCTAGATATGACTCCAAAGTTTCTGCCATAGAAGAAGCCAAAGATTTGACTCAGCTGAAGATGGATGATCTACATGGTACTTTGACAACCTATGAGATGAGGGTAATTGATTCTAAACCTGCTAAGAAAGAGATATCCTTCAAAATGGAGAAGATGGAAAATGAAAAAAAGGTAAAATATGAAGATACTACTCTAGAGATTGATGATGAAGAACTATTTGCCATGGTTGCTAGAAGAATGACAATGGAACTGGTAAGTACAAGGGTAAACTTCCTTTTAAATGCTTTACTTGTGGTAAAGTAGGTCATTTTTCTGCTAAGTTCCCTCATAGACATGATAATAAAATAAATGATGATCATGATAGTGATCATGAGAAGAAAGATCAAGTATAACAACAAGAAGAAAGGGTTCAAGAAGAATGAATTCATGAAGAAGAATAAGAAGAATTTCTACACCAAGAAAGAGGATTATTCCTTTGAATCATGTAGTGAAGTTGATGGATCTGATTCATAGATTGAATCTGATCACAATGATGTAGGTGATGAGGTTATTTTCATGACAAATGAAGCTATGAGATCCTCTAGTGGTGGTTCTACTTTGTGGGGTGATCTTTCACTTGATTCTTGCAAAGAAAATGAAGGAGTTAATGATGGTTTAAGGATTTAGTTGGAATGTGTTCAATAATAACTTGAACATGTTGAAAATAACAACAAGAAGTTGAGTTTACAAGTCAAGGAGTATGAATAAAATATATAAGAGCTTGAAGGGAAGCATTGGGACATTTTTGAAAATTTTGATGAATCAATGAGAAGGTTAGAGTTGAAAATGAGTAACATGACTCTTAGCGTACAATCTATGGAGGAAGAAGTGATAATCCTTAAGAAAGGACTATCAGATGCTACAAGAAAAATTAAGTCATATACAAAAATTGAAGAGAGTACCAAGGCTCTTGATGATCTCTTGAGAAATTAGAAAGTTACATGTGAAAAATCTGGTTTGGGCTTCAAATCTGAAGTCATGGACAATAAAGTGAAGAAAGAAGACTTGGTTTCATGTAAAGAAGTAGGTTAACCAAGCACCAAGGAAAGAAAGAAGGAGATCTACATCAAGGAAAATGAGAATACCAAGAAAATTAGGCAACATAATGCCTCAAGGTATGAAATATACTTTAATGGTTATTGTTATACATGTAATGGATTTTGTCATAGGGATAAGGAGTATAGAAGGCCTCCTAGAGATACTAATCCATGGAAATACAACAAAGATGATCATGTTAAGAGTTTTTATGCTACAAATGCAATAAGGTCAGCCATGTTGATAGTTCTTGTTTGAATGATTCATCTATAAATAATCATGAGCTCAAGAATAACAATATAGTGGTATGTTACAACTATAACCAAGTTGTTAATGTTGGAAGGAATTAATATATAGGTTACTCAAGTCAAGACAGGAGTCTTCAAGGTCTTAGAGTGTAAAGAAGTGGATTTCAAAGACCTAGAATTAATGATAATGGACAAAGAATAGTGTGGAAACCTAAAATAGACCTTGGTGTGTAACCAAGAGCTTTTGATGATGGAATGAAGGGTAAAACACAAAGTTGTAATTAGAAGAGAAAGGAATACGGTGTTTTCCATGTACCTAAGTGGGTTTGGGACCTCTTCAAGACCTTATTTTAGGTATTTTGGGGTTTGTATACATTCACTAGGCTTATTGGTGGTATTATAGTGTAAATGTAGTATTGGTGTGAGGGGGAGTTGTTTAGGTATGTGTGTGTGAATGCTTCGTATTCATAAGGTATGTTAATTTTTTTCTCTAATTGTGCTATCATGGTTCAATTTGGTTGTTGTTGTGTGTCAAAAACAAAATCTCATTATTATTGTAATTGGGTGTTCTTAAGGTTTGTGGTTTCTTAGTCTTGATTAAGATGTTTGTTTGAGTTGTCTCAAAGGATTTTTATGTCATGATATGGTTCTAAACATAGTCCATTAAATCATGTCACTCATATGGAATGTCTCCATTGGGTCTCTGTAATTGGTTGATTGTGTTGAATTTTCTGTGGTCTGTGAAGTTCTAGGATGATATTTTTGAATATTATGAAGTGTCATGGAGTCATCATGTGTTTTAAATGTGAGTGTTAAGAATTTATAAAATTCCATAATGTTTTTAGTGATATGCTCTTGTCTTATAAGTCTATTTAAGAATATTACGTGTCACAAAAGGATCATTTAATATGAGAAGTTTGTGTTGAACATCGTAGTGTTTTGGTTATGTCCTTTGGATTATGATTCCTTGAGTCCTAATTCAATTGTGTCGAGGGGTTTATATGCATCTATGAGAACATTTGAAGATGAAATTGTGTCCTCTTGTCGATGTCCTAGTAAATAAAATTGAAAGGGAATGTTTGTGTTAAGTTCTTGAAGGTTAACAAGGCATAAGTCAAGGTGGTTCCAAGTATGCTAGTTTTTTTTTCTTGCTCATAATTTATGGAAAATGGTTCTTAGAATGTTAGAAGGTTCATGGTCAATTTTGAGGAAATAAGAGCAAATTCGTACATTTTTGGTTACATCTCTTCCTAGACTAGATTCTCACTATCCACCGTGTGCGTGGTATGCAAGGTATATGAGGTTTTATGGTATAAATTATGAATTATATCGCCAAATATTTATGCAATTCATCTACATAAGATGGAATAAAATATCCAAAAACTTTGAGGCTCTAATTATGTATATATTCAAAGGAATTTATGACAGAGTTCAAAATCGACATTCATTATGCTTGAAAGGCCTAATTGAGATTTCAGGGAATGTTACTCTTGGAATGTGTCCTCAAGGCTTATGGATGTGATTATTTTCTCAAATGGGTATTCAAACCAAGCTTAATATCCTCATAAAGGTATGTGCATCGAAATTTTGATACAATTCTCATTATTTCATGGGCTAGTAGACTGTGTGTAAGCTTTTGGTGATGAAGGTAAGATATTATATGATATCAATGATTATCTAAGATTTTTGAGTTTTGAAAAGCATAAAAACCTTTATTAAGTCCAATTTGATGTTATAAGGTGAGATAATGTGATAGCTTGATTGTATGGTATCTTCAAGGCATCAAGAGAATGTTCAAAAATCGTATGATTGGTCATAGGCCTTTATGTGACTATTTGGTGATCCATGTGATGACCTAATGTTGTGTATCAAATCAATGAACTCATGAAGGTACCCTTATTATGTGTAAATAGAATTCATAAGGATGAAAGGAGAAAATTATTACATTTATCAACTCTTTGAGCTTCTAAACTATTGATGAGTACATACTACCCGCAACAGATCTTGATCTATCATGAGCTCCTACATGTAAGAAAGGTTGTTCTCATCATTTTTATGAGTATGAGGCTCAAGGAAGGTGTGTAAGCTCTTAAGAGATCATATAGAAGCCATGAATAATTATAATATGTTCACATGTATGGGTAATATTGGTTGTTTTTATTGTTTGGATCTTATGCAAAAATACAAGCAACATGTATTGTACCCGTTGAAGAGATATTAAGCTTATCTTTTTATCTGAAATAATGTCAAGGAGGTGTTAAAGTATCTAAGGATCATTCACAGTGATGATGGACTGATTTTCTTCATGATTGTGATGAAGATATGAATGCTACAGGTGCAAGGCAGAGTATAGTGTTTCTAAGAGGTAAGTGGTGTCTATCAAGATCATTCATGATATGTAAACTAGTGCACAAATCTATCTATATGATCTAAGATGTGTTTGATGAATGTGAGAGTCTTGTGAGCTATGCTAAGACTAGGAATGCTCATTCTTTCTCCTAAGAACATCATACATGCATGTAGTTGTTTGAATGGATATGATGATAGTGCTATTAAAGAGAGACAATGTCTTCATGGTTTCTCATGGTTGGGAAAGGTGTTAAGTAAGTGGATAAACTAATAAAATGGAATTTTTAAGTCATGATAGAGTTAAGAGTGATTAATCAAGGTATCTATAGGTTTTTCATAGTTCCAAAATGACAAGAAAGGATGATTCTATAGGTGTAAATGCTTCCCATGTGTGTAAAGTGTCTTCAAGTCGATGTAACAATTGTAATTGATTATAGATGGTGATATGAAGGTTTTTAGGAAGATAAGGTATGTATCAAGTATAATCTCAGGGAACTAGCAAGGTATAGTCATTTATTACAATATACCAACCCAATATGACTATTTGTTAAGGACTGGAATGATGCTTTAAGGTAGGGAAAAAGTGTTCAAAGTGAATTCTAGCCAAGATAACAAGGTAAGTTGCTCAAATTTGTGCTTGTTTGATAGAAATGATGGTCTTGAGTCCAGATGGAGTGATTTAATGATAAGTCAAACCATGAATGACATGTTGTAGCTTTGACAATGTTGGTTAAAATTGTAGTGAGGAGTTTGATTAGGGATATTAGTCCTTAGGTCAGTTTGGTAGAAAGAAAGTTTATTGATAAGTAGAACTTGTACCTACACAAGATGGTTTATACTTATGAAATAAGGTGAGATGGATTTTTAGCTCATATATGACGTTTTTGGCATGCTCGTGAAGAATATGGTACTGGTACAGTTTGGTTCAATGTTTTTATGAAGGTTAAAACAAGGTTGAGATGAAAAATAACTACTTTTGCATGCTCACCTCGCAAGGTGTTCGGGAGGATCCTTTAGAGAGAAGCTCACAAAGTATATGTTAACATCCCAAATGCTTTATCCAAGTTCCTTGTGCTTTGTTTTTTCCTCTCTCCTTTCTTTTCTAAGCTTTTTCCCTTTAAAGTGATGAAACGAAACCACCACCCCCCAGGGTGGCGGTCCTGTGACCACCGCCCTACCAGGGTGGGCGGTCCTCATAACCACCACCCTACTCAGGGGTGGTCCTTCACGCATTTTCCAACACACTCCTTTGATCACGACTTGCATAATTTTTCAACTTTCACCAGCTTTTCTCAACCGCCTTAGCTCGTATTAATGTTTTATGTTCCCTGGAATAGTGTTTCTTCATTGTTTAATGGTAAAAGAGTTCTAATAGGAATTACCTTTGGGTGAATGTGAAATCTATAAATATCCAACTTGTTTTCAAGCAAATGGCCCCTCAACTTCTCATTTCCATTGTTTAGTCTTTCAATTTCTTGTTTAGAGCTCATTTTGTTTTCATGTTTGCATCCATGCTAGTTTTCCTTTGTTGTTGGAAGCCATTCGATCTTCTTGCTTCAGTCTTGTTCATTGTTGTTCATACAAATTAGTTTAGAGCAGAGTAGTGTCATTTGTAGATTGAATCCATTAGAGTTACAGGTTGTGTTCTTCATAGAAGGTAGATTCTAGAATCTCTCGGTACACTTGTGTTGTATTCCCACAATAAATCCCACTAGGAATTACATACGCCAAGCTCTGTCACTTGCGTTATCCCTCTCCTACTCGCATTATATTCGGTCTATATCCAAAGCTGCCATTGTTCAAAATACCTTTTCTATTGATGCTAGCATATACACGCTCTTCTGGACTCACGTGAACACGAAGGAATGAGGAGATCATTCTGAGGGGACAAAATCATACACTACTGGATTCGCCACTGTTCTACAAATTTCCAGTTTTATCTATCAAAGTTCTAGTTAAAACATATCAAATAGAGTAGTGAAATATTTCATTTCAGCTTAAGTTTCATTTTTGATATTGCACAGGAAGTCAAGTGGGGGATTGATAGTTTTAGAGAAACTATGATTCATTCCTCACTTCTAGGTAGGATCGAGATCTTTTTCATTAAGTTAATCAGCTATCTAGTTATTTAGGATAAACTCACAACTACACAGAAAAAGCTACACCGGCTACCTTGCTTGTTTTAATTTTGTTATTAGATTAGTTTTCATTTTTTTAATGTATTAGATTAGTTTCTCTTTCAATTCTATTCAAAATTCTATCAAAAATACAAAAATAGAGGAATATATATATATATATATATATATATATATATATATATATATATATATATCTTGCATAATTAGTTTATTTCATTTCAGTTAGGCTTATATTGATCTTGTATGACAATCACGGGACCTAGGGAGCCCAGGGAATACATTTTTGAGCCAATCGTGCCTCAACCAAATATTGTTGCAGCAATAACTGACATAGACCAAAATCTCAGAATTCAGGTCTTCCAAACAACAATAGACCTACAAGAAATCAGCACACACTAAGAGGATTAAACATAGAAGATGACAAAGCACACACGTTCTAGTCAAATCAGCCAAATTATAGACTACCTTGATAGATATCCGTATGACTGTAGAAGGACCTGAAAGAGAGAAAACATTCGGTTGTGATCCACTAGTCCCACAACCAGATGCACAGAGACCTCCTCATTGATATAGACACTAGCTTACGTATCCAAGTTTCCAGAACACCTGTTAGGTACTCCAGAAAATCATGCAACTTCTAGTTCTAAACGTAGAGGCCGAAAAGGCATACGACTACTGGATACTCGAAATCAGGGGTTGACTCTTCATATGACCATAGGAGGTCCACAACAACCACGAACTTACGGTTGTGATCCATAGGTCCCACAACCCAACGAGCCTACAAATCAATCCAACGTTGATGCTGGTTTGTGAACATTAGTGTTTAGGTCCTCTCCACTTCCACCAGACATCATCACACAACTATCATTATTAAACGTAGTAGCTAATCAAGCTAAAGATTTCTGGACTAGACCAGAGAATCATCCATAAAACACCAAAAGATCCACTACACATTTAGCCATTCATTTTCATGACCTTGTCGGAGAGATATATAAGCACCCACAGGTCATCTTCCACGTATTCCACAACCCATAGATCGGATCACGGACAGAGCTCGATATTGATTGGAGCCTTCGAGCAGCTATCCTCACCGAATGATCTATCACACCGGTTCAGGTTAGGAGGGCCTTCTTTTCCTTAGATTCACAGATCCCACTATTGCATGTTGAAGACATAAGATTACCTAACTAGCTTATCTACATCCCACGTATTCCATCCCCACCGGCTATCTCGGCATGACCTCGGGAGGTCGGGTGTGAGGAAGAGTTACTTGTAGATTCTCATGCTCATGTCACTTTTCCATCATACAAAATTGGTGAACCCACATGAAACAAACAACTGCTTCATCTTCTCTACCTCTTTAGCTTTCACATCTTCACCATCGGTTCAACCCTTCACAACAAAATTCATTTCTCTACCTCTTTAATCAGCTCTTCTACTTTTCTTCTTCTCTACCTCTTTAGCCTCACATCAGCTTCACCAACAAAATTGGTGAACCCGACGTGAAACAAACAACTGCTTCATCTTCTCTACCTCTTTAGCCTTCACATCAGCTTCACCAACAAAATTGGTGAACCCGACGTGACTCAAACTAATTTTCCTCTTCTGTTTTTCTTTTCTTTTCATCCACCTTCACTCTTTCCCATTATTCTATGGGTATTCATATACCCCCAAATATGTCGGGATATGATGCATATGGCAGACCTCTCCTAGGTCTTGAAGCATACTACGATCAACTAAATAGACAACCATCACCCTCACTCTCAGCATGGGGTGACAACTATTCAACTAACCAATTTTCAACACAAACTCCACCTCAAAGGACTAGATATAGTTCTTCTTTCCAAATAGAGGAGTTGGATCAGCTCACTCAAACGCAACAACCAGAGCCTTCAAGCTCAAACAATATGATGCTCACTGGAGAATCTGGTTCATCTCCTCAGGTGTTGCTTAGACCACAAATTAGTAGACAATCAGATCCATATCTATTTTTAGATGATGAATACTTAGCACATTATGCTAGGAGTGAACAACACTCTCAAAATATGTACCCACCTATAGGAGGTTTGCAAACACAACCCGAGGTCTCATTCCAAGAAAACACCCCCATTCCTCCACCTATAGGAAATGCCCTCGGTGAAACTTGGCAGGGCACCGATCAATTCATAGCAGGGTACCATATGCCTATACAACCTCAAGATATACAACAAACACCACTAAGGAAAAATACCGTGTCTTCACCAAACGAGGTCATCTCAGCCTTAGTTGAGAAGGTTAGAGGGTTGGAACTTGCTCAAGCAAGTCAAAATTCACAGTTCATGCAGGCAGGAACTTCCAATCCTCCACATCATCCTAGCCAAGTAGACCTCCTCACAGAATAGCACGTTGGGCATGCCTCCTCAGTATTCACAACAAATGCCAACTAGAACCACGTTTTCTAACGCCGCTCCAGTGGAAAATATAATACCTCCGGTTTAGTACAAAACAATCCATTCCTGAGCAATGCTCCTCCATACTTAAACATGTATTCCAAATCACCACAGGAGATATGTTCTCTTCTCCCGCATGTTCACTCAACCACAGGATTCCCTTATGCCCCTGTAAAATACATATGCTATGCCATATCAACAACCCATTCCACCTCCACCCCCTCAACAAACACCATCAATGGTCGAAACCTATGCGATAGGGACTTATTCAGAATATTTGAAAGAACCTTTAGACTTCACTATACGAAGCATCATGCTTCCAAGACCTCTCCCTGATCTACCCAAGTACAAAGGAGAGGGAGACCCAAATGCACATATTAAGGCCTATGCCACAACCATTCGAGAACTACTCCCTTGGGATGGAGTTGTTGCTAAAATATTCCCAAAACTTTAGAGGGTATCACCCTCGATTGGTATTACAAGAATACCTGAAGCCTCAATACATTCATTTAAACAACTCATTTCAGAGTTCATCAAGGCATTCGACATGAACAAATTGTTGAGAACAGAATCAGGGAATTCTTGCATATTAAACAAGAACACAATGAATCTGTTGCTCATTTCATCCAAAGATGGCGTATACATCCTCTATTCTTCAGCAAGCACTCCAAACATGGATCAGATGGAACTATGTGATTTATTCCTTCATTCTCTCAGCAGAGAGATAAAGGAAGAAGTCCAGAAGTTCCCACTAAGAACTTATGATGAAGTGCTCGAGAGCGCTCTCCGAATAGATCAAGCTGCAATAGATAGCGGTCACAAGACATATGGAACAAATGGGAGGTTAATCATCCCCAACCAAAACACTACGACTTATCCTACTACCACAAACACCAATCAAGGACCTAAAATCCTTAACAAAAACCACAGAGTGACAACAGATGGAGTGACTGACCAAACAAAAAAAAAACGTTGTAAATGTTCCACCACCAGTTAACAATCAACGAAACAACAATTTTACCCCAACAATCAATGCAATGGTGGATTTTAATCATCCCCAACAACAACAACAACAACAACAACAATGATAGAGATCCAGACACAGGGTCCAAGTCAAAACTCAACTGGATATCAAAACCAAAACCAAAGACAACAAACGCAAAACTTTAATCCTAATAATCAATAGTTTAATCAGAGTTTTGGACCACAACACGTGCCAAACCAACAACCTAGGAGTTATAATCCCAACTCATATTGTGGTTTCCACAAAATTTGAGGCCATGACACTAGGACTTGCCACGATTACAATAAGTTCATGCAACGTTTTCCAGAAGAACAAAGACAACTCTTCATAGATATGTTCTTAACAGATTCTGTGACACCTATGCCAAATACTTTCACAGGGGTAGTTTCCCCTCAAAACACACCTCTTAAGATCTTCAATGATCCACTTCCAAATCACAATAACAATAATAAATTAAATCCAAATGGGATGAACAAAGGTGTAATGACAGGAAATAATGATCATGAAGCCTCAACTTCACTAAATCCACCTTGCCACCACAATTAGGAAATCAGCCACGAACCAAGATAGTTGGTCTAGTGGAGTTAGATACTGAGCTGCACGTAGAAGCCATAACAAGAGCACGAGAATATTCTTCTCAACCAAATCCAATCTATCCACTAGAGCCAGATAACATTCAACAAACATTGGTAAAACCCATAGGTGCTTATGATTTAATTAATGACTTAACAAAGACCTTCTCTCACATCTCCTTTTTGGACTTGTTGAAAAATTCTCCTACCCATAGGGCTGCTCTTTTAGAAGCACTAGGTCTAGGTCATTTAATTAACATCACTCCACCTCCCAAACACAAGTAAACCATATAGACTTCGATATCCACCCTCCAGGCAGCCAGATAGGGATACCGAGTTTATATTCGACATAAACAAAATGCCAACAGATGCTGAAATTACACACAGAGGTGATCCGGCCTTGCATTTACAGGTGTGGGTTTACAATAATTACGTTAAACATGCAATGGTGGATGATGGGGCAGCAGTTAACATTGTCCCCTTCTCTTTCCTTCAAAAGCTAGGATATGGAGAAACAAACTGTTCCACAACAAGAAATACGCTAAGAGGTTATGATAGCCTTAAAGCTACTTCAATTGGGACTATAATACTACCAGTCACCTTAGGACCCAAGACAATCCTCACCGAGTTTTATATCATAGATCGGGAAACCAACTATAATATGATCCTCGGTCGACCATGGATACATCGCATGAAAGCAATCCCTTCTACGTTATTCCAGGAAATAAGATTCTTACACCTAGGAAAGATATTCATAGCAAAAGGTGACCCAAAACCATTCGACATACACCTAGCAGACCTAAAGAAAAGACCAGGCATTCACTCTGAGTTTGAACTCCCAACAAACCAACTTAACAAACCAATCGACTCAAAACTGGAAGAAAAATTAATACCTACAATAGAACTAGAAATTACGAACCTAGTCAAGGGCATCCTAGCCCTCAAGGATGAAGCTAACATTGTAGAAATAGTGTCATTAGGAACTACTACAAAAATTGTCAAGTTACTGGAACAAGATCTACCAATTTTCCTACCATTTGATTCCACAGGTATGGGATGTACCCTAGGAGTTGGTTCTCTTCCAACAGAGGAACTTTGCATGGTAGAAGTAACCAAAATAAGAAAAAAGAATGCAAAAAGAATGTCCCAACATCCATTTTTCCTAGTAAATATTGGACTCTCCACTTCGATGGAGCTAGATGTCACTATGGAGCCGGGGCAGGTGTGATCTTTACTTCTCCTGAGGGAAAGATCCTACCTTTTGCTTTTAAGTTAAACTTTGAATGTACAAACAATGGCGCTGAGTACGAAGCCCTCCTCCTTGGCCTCATCATAGCCAAAAGGATTGGTGTTAATGACATCAGAGTGTTAGGAGACTCACAATTAGTTGCAAACCAAGTCTCTGAAGTATATGAGACTAGAGCTGAGCACTTACAACTCTATAAAACAACGGTATTAGATCTAAGCAAAGGATTCAACTTCATATCCATTGAGGCAATCCCACGAGAACAAAACCTTCTCACAGATTCAATAGCAACCTCAACTTCACGTTTTACCCCAAGTAATGAGTTGGAAGATACAAGTTTCAAGGTATCACTTCATACTGAACCATTGGTGAAGAAAATATCAACAAACCCTCTTCTAACACATACAACTGAGAATGAATCTCCTATCTTACATCATGTTGATAGTGATAAAGTCACTCTCAAATATCTAAATGCCTATGCAGAGCTACACCTTGCTCACCCTATAGTTGATCTTTCCCTAATACCACACTCCTCTTCCTACTTTGGAAATCCCACGGTAGAGTCTCCTCCATAGAAGGATCTCGATATCTATGAGATAGAAAATGGAGAAAGCTTGGAACTACCTCCAGCCCCACCTGAATTTGAAGAAGGTAACACTTCTTTGATAGAAGAAACCATTGACATAAACATTGGAACGGAGGAAGAACCAAGAATTTTGAAGTTGGATCCTCGCTAACTCCGGAAGAAATAGAAATACACACCCAAATCCTCAAAGAACATCAAAAGGCTTTTGCATTTAATTATAAAGAAATGATAGGTATCACACCACAAGTTGTGGTACATAATCTTGTCACTAAACCAGATGCAAAGCCAATTAAATAGAAGTCAAGACCAATGAAGCCAAAAGTGGCTCTCATGGTAAAAGAGGAAGTAATAAAACTTCTCCAAGTAGGATTCATCAAACCCATTGACTATTCACAATGGGTATCTAATATCGTTCCCATCCTCAAAAAGAATGGGAAGATACACATTTGTATAGACTTTCGGATATTAACAAAGCTTGTCCCAAGGATGATTTCCCATTACCATCCATTGACGTTATCATTGATGCAACAACTGGATTTGAACTATTGTCCCTCATGGATGGGTTCTCAGGGTACAATCAGATTAAAATATCTAAACAAGATCAAGCCAAAACCACATTTATAACTCCCTGGGGAACTTATTGTTATGTTGTCATGCCATTTGGTCTTAAGAACGCCGACACTACGTATCAGCGAGCAATGACTTATATATTCCATGATCTTATCCATAAAATTGTGGAATCATATGTGGATGACTTGTTAGCCAAGGCCAAGAAATGTTGTGATCATCCGGAGGTGCTCCGTATCATCCTCTCATGACTAATTGAGTATGGTGTCACATTAAACCCAGAGAAGTGCATTTTCGGTGTAACAGAGGCAAACTTTAGGATACATTATATCTTCACGAGGGATTGATGTTGATCCGGCCAAAATACGGGTTGTTCTCAAATGATCCCACCTTCGGATGAGTCTGGAATCAGGTCATTTCTTGGGAAACTCGGTGCAATCCAAGGTTCATCCTAGATTTAAGCTTTTCCATTCATCCAATCAACAATCTACTCAAGAAAGATTATAGTATCGATTGGACTAAAGATTGCAATGAGGCCTTCGAAGTAGTTAAGCACTTCTTGTTGTCACCACCCATGCTAATGCCTCCCAAGCCAGACCACCCTTTGATTCTATACTCACGAGCCACTCATGTCTCACTGGCCTACATGCTTGGCTCAAGAAGATGATGATAAACGAGAACGCGTGATCTATTTCATTAGCCAAACGTTGCTTGATTATGAAACACGTTACACACAGGCAGAGAGAGAATGCCTTGCCATAATTTTTGCAACAAAACATTTTGAGACATTACATGTTAAACCAGAAACAAGGGTCATTGTAAAGACAGACCATTTACGAACATTTCTCACACAAGGATCTTTATCTAAAAAAGTTGGCCATTTCATAACCCTAATGGGAGAATTTGAGTTAACATTCATAAACCAAAAGTCCATTAAAGGACAAATCATTACAGACTAGTTAGCTAACAATCCACTAGATGGGGGCGAGCTGGTAGATCTAGACTTTCCCGATGAGTGTATATACTTTGTCAAAACCAGACCCCCCATTTCTACATGTCCCTGGTATACTGATATCATCAATTTTATCATGGACCATACATACCTAGAAAGTGCCACGTCACAACAAAGAAGGTGGTTATGCATTATTACCACTAAATATGTTGTTTTAGACCAAGTGCTCTATCGTAGAGCCTTCAACGGCATGCTTCTAAGATGTGTCGACATAGAAGAATCCAAGAGGATTCTTCATGAATCCCATAGTGGGATATGTGGGGGCCACTTCGGTGGTCACGCCACCACTCACAAAATACATCGATGGGCTATTTTTGGCCCACTCTCGAACATGACGCAGTGGAATTTGTACGCAAATGCCACAAATGTCAAGAATTCTCTCACGAGATTCACATGCCAGCACAATCCCTACAACCAATAGTGACTCTCGTGGCCCTTCTCCACTTGGGGTCTAGACTTAATAGGGAAATTCTCTCCCTCATCAACCGATGGCCATAATTTTATAATCACAGCCATGGAATATTTTACCAAATGGGTGGAGGCCATGCCTCTCACCACCGTACTAGGTTCGGTGATTGCCAAATTCATTTTGAACCAAATTATCTATAGGTATGGTGTCCCACAAGTCATTATCTCAGATAATGGCACGTCCTTTAAGAATGATGAGGTTCATGAGTTATGTAGAAAGTTCAAGATAAACCATCACACAACCTCTCTTTACTACCCTCAAGCCAATGGGCAGGCTGAAGCGACAAACAAAACATTGAAAGCTATTCTCCTCAAAATGGTAAAGGAGAAACAAATGAGATTGGCATTTAAAATTATATCCGGCCTTGTGGGCCCACCAAACCTCAATAAGAACACCAACAGGAGCAACTCCTTTCTCACTAGTATTCGAGTAGAAAAGTTCTCCCACTTGAGGTTGAAATACCCAGTCTCCATCTCATTACAAGGGATTCTGGATGAAGAAGCTTACAGGGAGGCACACCTCTCTCAACTAGAAAGCCTTGATGAGGCCAGGTTAAATGCCAACAATGACACAGAGCCTATGCTGACCGGATGTGCCGAGATAACAAAAAAAGTCTATGAGTGAGAAATATATGAAGGAGATCTAGTTCTAAGACTAGACAATTGGATCGATAAGAAAACCGGAAGGAAGAAAGTTTCCCCAAATGGTTGGGCCCATATCGAGTCATGAAGGACTACGGAAATGGTGCGTATCTCTTGTGCACACTAGAAGGTGAGGAATTTGGTGAAACTGTCAATTCCTTGCACCTTAAGCGGTTTTACGCATAAAATGTCAAAGTCATTACTAGTACATTATAGCTACCTACATTGCATTAGTCTTTTAGCTTGCTTCATTCTATCCATTTCGTAAAAATGATAGTTCAGGAGCTTACTCTTAAAAAACTATTACAAATTTCTATGAAGATATTGGCAAAAATATTCATATCACATCTCTTCAAACATCATCAAATATTTTCAAATCTTCTCATCAATTTCAAAAAAAACATTGACGGAAACCATACCAAGACCTACATACTTGGCTTTGCTCTTTCTTTCTACTAGGTAAAGTTGTCCTTGCCTACGGTCTATTCTGGAAGCTTCTTGGTGTCACATCTATCCCTCTTAAAATCTCTTGGAATGAAAGGATATCCCAAAGTCTTAGATCAGAAATGTCAAAATCAAATGAAATCAAAAGCACCAAGCAAACAAAATATTTTATTTTACACACTTCTTTTCCCCATCAACCTTCGGTGATAAGCCCACATCTCTTACTGGTGATGTGAGGTTGGGAAAGGAAAGAAGTGCCCTTACTCACCTATATCTTGCCTTTGGTGACAAACCCATGCTTCTTACTAGTGGCGTGAGGTAGGGTGTGGGGGGTCCAGTCACACAAACTAACAAATCTTGGTATGCTAAAAACACAAGTCAAATTATGTTAAGAAAAAGAAAATATCCAAATTCCAAGGAGATCAAATCCTCAAAACCAGATTTTGTCAACCAGGTTGCCATTTATGAATCTAAGTCTAGATAAACTAAAAGTAAGTGGCCTTCTAAGCTTGGTAGTAGTTCTGAGTAGGGTAGGTGTGTAGGTCCAAATTTGGTTCTTGTTCTTGGTTTGTCTGTCTCTCATCATTCCATTCAATCAAACTCATACAACTTGTGCCCTTCCTAATTCTTGGTGTTGAGCCCTCGCATCTTACTAGTTGCATGTGGATTTGGGATTGGGGCAAGTTCATCTCTTTATCACTATGCATTCATCACATTTTGCCAATATAAGAAGGAATTACAAACATTTCCTAAAGAGTTCAAAAGTTCAGTACTACCATATGTTAGTATCATCTCATATCAACACTGCAAAAAAACATATAAAGTAAAACATTCTATTTACTATCATTTGTTGTCCATTGCATACATTCTGGAAACATGAAAAGAAAATATTCTAAAAACATCTAAAAACACATTTAGAAAATGAGTCACAAAATTCAAGATACCAAGAGTTTAGATCCAAAGATATATATATATATATATATATATATATATATATAATCAGGTTTCATGTACAATGCCATCATGCACTAGGCATGGTCAAAATGCTCAATGAGCCCGAAAAGTACAAAAATACTCATATAAACAACCTAACAAAGGTCACTACAAAAAGAGCCAAGTGGCCTCTCAATCCCTATGGGATCCCTCAGAAGGCACACGATCACGTCTAGGACTCCAGCTACGCCGGCGCTCTGAGTGCACTGAGGGCTCATGGTCCCGAATAGTAGCTATAGCCTCGCTATGAGAGCGGCTCCTCCTCATCAGGCACTCTGCAGCCCTATACCCAGCTAACTCAGTATGGAGGGAGGTCACCATCTTGGCCACATGCCAGATAGGGGAAAAAACATCGGTATGCCTACCAGCTGTTAAAGGCTCCCCTGCATCCATGGATAGCTCAACACGAGTCTTCTCCATGGGGAGCATCAGGGTATCAGTACATACCCGACGAATCAAGTCTCGCCACTCATCAGCAGTCTCTGCAAGAAAAGGAGAAAAAAATTAGAAAATGATCAAAAGGTGAAACCAAGGATGAACAAAAAGAGAGATAACAACTAAGGCAATCCTAGCTAAAAACAAATATCAAAAGAAGAGTGACAACTCACTCGGATCTCTGGGCCTCCAAGAAGGATCTCTAGGATCCACCTACCACGGATGCCACCACTGACTGATGTGTCCTCCTCCTACATCTGGGACAACATGGCATCCTACCACGGACTCATCCTCTCCACCTAGGTCCTGAGAAAGTAACTCCTCTGAGACTAGAGTCACCCTCTCCGCGCTCTCTCTGTCCTCTCAGCCGTAGATCTCCTGAGTGTCATGCCACTCGGATCACTATCCTCTTCCCCACCCGACTCACTAATCTCCATGTCCTCGGTCTCCTCCTCCATCTCTCCCCCTATGAACTCCTCAGACTCGAGTCTATATCAATGGGGTCATCACTGCTATGGGCAGGACCGGTGGCAATCCAAAGTAAAGGTGCCTGAGGAGCAGCTCTCTCTCGAGCGCGTACCACCCTCCTGGCTGCAATAGGGATGCCAGAGTAACAACAGTCCAACCCCGGCCTCTAGGACCTCCCCTAGCCTCCCGAACTGATCTGAACACTAGCACCACTGGGGAAGCATGTCAATGTAAGCAAGGCCAAACTACTGAGGCACTCGATCAAAGGGGTGTGTCTCTACCTTCCCCATCCTATCCACAAGCTGCCCTGTAGTAGAGCAGGAAATCAAAGTAAAGGTCTCCTCACCCCACAACCCCGCCATGGCCTGATAAGGTGTGGCCTCCATATCCTCAGTAGTCAGGGAAGCAACTGGCTGGTGGGGTGCTCTAAGCACCATCATCTCTATCCATCTAGCTACCCTCACGGCCCCGGATCCTCCACCTCTATGCCTCTCCCATAAGGGATGATGCACTCATAGACCCAACTCATAACTAAGGTCGGATGGCTCAGCGACTATCCCTATAATCGAACCACCCTGTATAAGTCGTGATAGGTGGTCCCAAGTATATCGGCTCCCCAGGCATAAATCCACCATGTGCCTCAATCTGTGTGATGATGGGGGCCCAACAATAGAGCAAAGTATCCCCTCCCTTGTCTCCGATCAATCTCGAAGCAAGGATGCCCATAATGGCCTGATGGATCAGAGGGATGGGCAAGCCAGGAATAGAATGACCTTCACCCCCTTCTTCGAACCAATGGAGACAACTGCGTCTCCCATATAGGTGGCCCACTGAGTCACCTGAGCTCTGGATACTGTTGTATCAAATGAAAGTCTCCTCCCAATAATCGGGACTCCCAAAATGTGGTAGACATCCTCTAGGGTGATAGTCCACTCACCCCTAACACCTGGAAATCGAAAGGTGTTCCGATCTGCATCCCAGTAAGAAAATAAGTCACATAGTATGTGACTGGCAGGTGCAACGTGGGGGACCCATGTGATCCTCAATATACCTACCCTCTGAAGAGTATCCTACTCAGCCTGAGAGAGAGCATCTAACACTGCTGGAAGCCAATCACTCTCCCTCTCTCTGGCTCCATCTAATGTACTCTTCCTTCTTCTACAAAACACCCAAAAACACACAAAAAGAAGCAAGTTAGCATCAAGATTACATTGAAAAATCATTAAAGCAAGTAAGAATACTAAAAATGCAAAAATAAACTTAAACTAGTGTTGTTTTGACACTCTGTAGAGAACCGCCACCCTGAGCAGGGCGGCGGTTCCATAACCACCACCTTAAAAGGTGGCGGTCCTATAACCACCACCCTGCTCAGGGCGGCGGTCCTGTCCCGTGACTACAAATGGGTCGCATGCCCTAAAAATGCTTAAAAATACAAAAATTTGACCATTTTAGCTAAAACAAAAGCCTACCCATTAGGCACCCCCTAAGAGACACATTTAAAATTGACATTTCTAAAAATAACCCCCCACGACAAAGTTTTCATCATTTTTACATTTTGGGTGCAAAAATGTTAAATCGAGAAGAACTAACCTGAGATCTCACGGGTCGAGGTTCTGCTCACGGAGGCATGATCGCTATCTCGATACGAACGTTTCGACTATACTCTCATTGAAAACCATCACCGTGGGTCCCAGAGCTCAAAAACTATCAAATCAACACATGCAAAATGAATAGGAAAATGGTCCCTATATATATATATATATATATATGTTTTGACTCATTTTGAATGCCCCTTTCACAGGTTTAGAGCACCAACGGAGGTAAGTTCTCATCCCCACGCAAATGGTAAGTCCTCATTTCATACTAATTTAGTATTTATTTTTCATTTATTTTATCTATCTACACTTGAGTCCTCTTTCCATTTTGCAGGTAGCGGGAACTCGGATGGTGACATTTCAACACACGGGCATGTCAGGTATAATTTCTAGCTTCCCATTTTGGGACCACCATACTTAGACCCACCATTTTACGCCTCTTCATGGTTAAAACACTTCTCCGAGGGGGCAATATGTACGTACCCAAAATTGTAGGGTACTGTACCACCGAAACGATGTTACACATGCCCCAATGATGATACAGGTCACCTCGCAAGGTGTTCGGGATCCAGAGAAGCTCACGAAGTATATGTTAACATCCCAAATGCTTTATCCAAGTTCCTTGTGCTTTGTTTTATTCCTCTGCCTTTCTTTTCTAAGCTTTTTGTCCTTCAATGATGAAACCGCCACCCCTCGGTGGCGGTCTCGTGACCGCCACCCTACCAGGTGGCGGTCCTGTAACCACCACCCTGCTCAGGGTGGCGGTCCTTCACGCATGTTTTCCAACATGCTCCTTTGATCATGACTTGCATAATTTTTCAACTTTCACCAGCTTTTCTCAACCGCCTTAGCTCGTATTAATGTTTTATGTTCCCTGGAATAGTGTTTCTTCATTGTTTAATGGTAAAAGAGTTCTAATAGGAATTACCTTTGGGTGAATGTGAAATCTATAAATATCCAACTTGTTTTCAAGCAAATGGCCCCTCAACTTCTCATTTCCATTGTTTAGTCTTTCAATTTCTTGTTTAGAGCTCATTTTGTTTTCATGTTTGCATCCATGCTAGTTTTCCTTTGTTGTTGGAAGCCATTCGATCTTCTTGCTTTAGTCTTGTTCATTGTTGTTCATACAAATTAGTTTAGAGCAGAGTAGTGTCATTTGTAGATTGAATCCATTAGAGTTGTAGGTTGTGTTCTTCATAGAAGGTAGATTCTAGAATCTCTCGGTACACTTGTGTTGTATTCCCACAATAAATCCCGCTAGGAATTGCATACGCCAAGCTCTGTCACTTGCGCTATCCCTCTCCTACTCACATTATATTCGGTCTATATCCAAAGCTTTCATTGTTCAAAATACCTTTTCTATTGATGCTAGCATATACACACTCTTCTGGACTCACGTGAACACGAAGGAATGAGGAGATCATTCTGAGGGGACAAAATCATACACTACTGGATTCACCACTGTTCTGCAAATTCCAGTTTTATCTGTCAAAGTTCTAGTTAAAACATATCAAATAGAGTAGTGAAATATTTCATTTCAGTTAAGTTTCATTTTCGATATTGCCAGGGAAGCTATGGGGATTGATAGTTTCTGAGAAACTATGATTCATTCCTCACTTCTGAGGTAGGATCGAGAATCTTTCAATTAAGTTAATCAACTATCTAGTTATTTAGGATAAACTCACAACTGCACAGGAAAGTAGCTACACCGGCTACCTTGCTTGTTTTAATTTTGTTATTAGATTAGTTGTCATTTTCTGAATGTATTAGATTAGTTTCTCTTTCAATTCTATTCAAAATTCTATCAAAAATACAAAAATAGAGGAATATATATATATATATATATATATATATATTGTATATATTATAATTAGTTTATTTCATTTCAGTTAGGCTTATATTGATCTTGTATGACAATCACGGGACCTAGGGAGCCCAGGGAATACATTTTTGAGCCAATCATGCCTCAACCAAATATTGTTGCAGCAATAACTGACATAGACCAAAATCTCAGAATTCAGGTCTTCCAAACAACAATAGACCTACAAGAAATCAGCACATAGTTAAGAGGATTAAACATAGAAGATGACAAAGCACACACGTTCTAGTCAAATCAGCCAAATTATAGACTTGCCTTGATAGATATCCGTATGACTGTAGAAGGACCTGAAAGAGAGAAAACATTCGGTTGTGATCCACTAGTCCCACAACCAGATGCAGGAGACCTCCTCGTTGATATAGACACTAGCTTACGTATCCAAGTTTCCAGAACACCTATTAGGTACTCCGAGAAAATCATGCAACTTCTAGTTCTAAACGTAGAGGCCAAAAGGCATACGACTACTAGATACTCAGAATCAGGGTTGACTCTTCATATGACCATAGGAGGTCCACAACAACCACAAACTTACGGTTGTGATCCACAGGTCCCACAACCCAACGGGCCTACAAATCAATCCAACGTTGATGCTTGGTTTGTGAACATTAGTATTTAGGTCCTCTCCACTTCCACCAGACATTATCACACAACTATCATTATTAAACATAACAACTAATCAAGCTAAAGATTTCTGGACTAGACCAGAGAATCATCCATAAAACACCAAAAGATCCATTACACATTTAGCCATTCATTTTCATGACCTTGTCGGAGACATATACGAAGCACCCACAGGTCATCTTCCACGTATTCCACAACCCATAGATCGGATCATCACGACAGAGAGCTCGATATTGATTGGAGCCTTCGAGCAAGCTATCCTCACTGAACGATCTATCACACTCGGTTCAGGTTAGGAGGGCCTTCTTTGCCTTAGATTCATAGATCCCGCTATTATTGCGTGTTGAAGACATAAGATTACCTAACTAGCTTATACATGTTGGTGGCCATGTTTTAGGTGCTCATTTTGAGTACCTATGACTTCTAGAAGGCATGAGGATGATCTTTGGAGTTATATGAGCTCATGGATTCATGTATTTAGTTGTATAATGTTGTACCAAGTATGTTTGTAACATTTTTAATGATTTCATGATGAGTTACTATGTTATTTCAGTTGACCCTAGATTTTATAATGCAAATCCCTAAGGGATAGATATGTAAGTCTTAGTATTTGGAGTGGAGATGTTAGTATGATGTCTCATGGTGCTTTAAGAAAAAAATTTAGGATGTTAGGATGTGAATTTTGAATTTATGTTAATTTTGGTGAGACACGGTTAAGACAAGGCCATTTCTAGCTTAAATTAGAACTTCGATGCTCACCTGAATAGTGTGATTTAAATGGGACATTTAGTGATGTTTCTATACCGAGTTTACAAGGCTTCAAAAAAATAATGATGTTAGTTCATTGTCACATTTTTATGAATGAATGTTAAGGAGGAAAACAAATTTTATGAGTTTGAAACCCTAGCCTAACAAAGTGGTTTGAGAGATTTGATTCCTAAGTGGAAAAAATTACTTCCTAGTGCATGGATGATGATTGGAAAATGTAGAAGACTCCTTAATATTTCTAGAAAGGTATGGTATAGGTCATGGTGATAAGTTCACCCCACTCAAATAGGTCATTTTTATAAGAATTTTGTTTTGGGACAAGGTTGTCCAAAGGAGTTACAAACTAAATTATCATTGTGTGATGTATGTGATTTTTTCTTGATGACCAAAGAGGTTTTCGGGTAATGGTGATATAGTTACATGGTCAAGTATTCTTCATTTATGTTGACTCATCAAAGGGTAGTTTTGATGCAATAAAAACTATTCTTCAATAACATGTGGATTTAGAAGGTGATTTGAGTTGTGTTGTGTTGTCATGTAATTGTGCAATGATAAAATTATCAATTTTCAAGCATGACATGCACCATACCTTACCGAAAAATTTTACCCAAAGGTCATTCTGAGCCCTCCTTCTCACCCTAATCCTTAAGTTGGTCCTATCCCTTATCTTTGAAATAGTATAAAGTGTCATGTAAATTTGTTCTTAGGTGATCTAATGCTTTCTATTCATTTTATGTTCTTCCCAAACCAGATCCACTAAAACAAGCTTCTCAACAAGCTTGGGAAGGGATCTTCTCAAGACTTCTCAAGGCCAATGCACACCAGTGAGAATAGAATGTGGAGACCAAAACCATCAAGAAGGTGTATTGGAGATCCAAGAACTTTGTACAATCAGTCTTGGAAGGTTCTCGAGAAGTTTTACAATTTTTGGTGTAGTTTCAACAATAGTGATTCTCAGAGGCTTAGGTAGTGCATAATGCGAAAAAATTTCTCGAGCTTCTAGAAGTGATTCCAAGATCTCTAAAAGGAATTAAGAGTCAAAAAAATATCGTTGGAAATGTATTTCATATCCCTATAGAATGGAAAAATAATATTCTTCACAACACCTAGGTGCACTATGTCCATAACTAGTTTTTTGCATGCACAACTTTGGAGACTATTAAACAATCCTAAATTTTAGGGGGTAAATGGTGGAATATATCTCTGAGAACCCAATAATTGGATTTATAAGGAAATTTTAAATCACGATCATATAAAATTTCATCAAAAACTCCTCTGGGAACTCAAGTTATGGTCTCGACAAGTCACTCTCCAAGGCACAAACTTCAACAGTTAGTCATTTTTGGGTTAGAAATCCAACCGATGGGAGAGTGGCACACTTTTTTATACCAAGTGCACCAAATATTTGGTGCAAAAGGTTCAATAAAATTCACCCCTACCCCATTTGGTCCATGGACCCTCCACATGACCACAATTTAGCACTTTCTACTTGATTAAGCCCCCCAGGCTTCATTTCCTAGCCTCCCGCTCTCGACCAACCAGGATCCACCATGTGGCCCATTCAGTATAGGGCATAGTTTTTTTCACCAATTTCACCAAAAAAATTTGTAAGAGGTGTAAGAAAATGTTCCTCCCATCCTCATAAGCCCCAAGTTCAGCATGTGACCTGCGATGAACCAAAAACGTGCTATTTTTAAACCTCCACTCAAGTGCATCTGCCAATCACACAATGAAACTTGGCCCAATAGGGATGGTTCCCACTTTTTTTTTTCCAAAAGTGAACCAATAATTTGGTGCAAGTGGTGCAAAAAGTGTGACTTTTTCCAAAACAAAAATTATGCAAGTTTTTGTGTTGCACTGTGTTCTTCCTTCACGCACTCACGCTTCCTTCAATCGCCGATTCTCCCTCTAATCCTCCATTTCCACTATTGACATGAATTCTAGAACATAATATCCATTTTTTCTCCATCATTCCATGTTTATAAAATGAATAAAAATATTTTTTTGAAGCAAAATCCATGATCAAGAGTCATGTCAAAACCCTAGGGCACAAGAATGAGGAAACGATCACATCTCGTGAATCGGTGGTCAAATACTCTTGAAAATTTGGGAAAAAGTCCTCATCCAAGCACCTTAAAGATGAAAAATACAGAATATCAAATTATTCCCTATATTATTAACTACAATAAAAACTCCATTTTGTGCCCTAACTTCCATTCGTAAGATTTCCCATCAATCTGAATTAGATGAAGCTAGAATTGTGAACATAAAATCCAAAGAAAAACCTATCCCAATGGAGTTGATTTCATTGCAATCAGAGGTAAAAAAATAATTTGTAAAAAAATCCATGAATTTATTAATGGCTTCCATGAAAGCTCCATGCTTGAAGCTCTCACCGCGAAAATTTATTTTTTTATTTTTTGAGCTTTCCAAAGGGCAAATCATAGTGAAAACTAGAGCACAATGATGAAATGAATCCAAAAAGTCACCCCCATCACAAACTAAGGCATTTTTGTCACTTTCTAAAAATAGCATACCCCATGCTCTTCTACATGCTATGAATTATAAGGATCCCGAGTTTCAAGTTTGAGCCGAGGGCAATCAAGAAAGATACGAAATGGAGAGTAAGATCAAAAACAACGCTTTCCTAAAATAGAAAGTCCTAAAAAACAACCTTCTAAAAATAGAAATGTGCTAAAAATAATAATGCCTCGGAAACAAAGATGACACATTTTTCCGAAAGGTTCAAAAGGGAAAATTGGGGTAAAATATGGTGATAGGTCCTAAAATGGCAGGTCATGATCTCATATTCCAAAAATAGAAAGTTTTAGTGTTGAGGAAAAAAATTTGTAGATGGTCTCATTCTCACTCATCTTTCAAGTTTTTGGACTTTGCACAGGATTTTGGATGATTTCATGGTTCAATTAGGGGAACAAAAACTTCATAGAGGTCTTGGAAACATCATCCTAAGTTCAATTGTGTTCAAGACCGAGTAGAGCATTACGAGGAACAAATGAGGGATCCATCATCATCTCTTGATGAGTTGGGTGAGACAAGGTGAGTCAGTAAGGGTGACCTCAATGATTCAAAGGTGAGTTCATTAGCCTATTTTCAAGGAGGGTCATTGTGGGAATTATATGTGTTCATCCCGAGCTTGCATCGAGAAGTCTCTGAACACTCATTCTATGGTCTAGTGTGTATGTGCATCATGCAGAGGGTGTAATCATCATCAACAAGATATTCATTGAAGGAAGAGGTATCCCAACTCATGTTTTGGATAATTATTCCATTCTCTCTCCATTCTTCCCCATCTTCTCTTCCCCCTTTCTAATTCTTTGTTTTGATCAATTATGACATTTTTTATTCATTTAAATGTGGCTAAAGAAAACATTGTAATAATTTTCCATTGGTTAATATAAAAGGGAAATTAATTTCATTCCTAGGAATGTCAAGAGTCACATTTTGTGAGGACAAATGAAAGGTCACATGGGGGTATATAAAGATTATTTTCTTGTTCTATATAATGTAATGACACCCTCATTCTTAAGGGTTGTCAATTTTGCACTCAAGAGAGAGATCTATTGAGAAAGATAAGAGAGATAACATTCTTCTACTTTCCTTCACCATTTTCCTCCATTCCCAGCATTGTACAACTTGATATAAAAATGTCAATCAAGAAAGGGATTGTTTATTTTCATGACTTATGAATGTGTGTAACTTTGTGTGCATGGTTTCCTCTGGTCATTGGCATAATAAACTTGTTGTTTCTTTCTAATTAATTGTGAATGTGAACTTTCTAATCAACCTTGGCAAGAATATGATTTTCTACTCACAGAGTTGGTTTTCCTTATCTAATTTCCCACTCCCCTTTCCCCACATTTCAACAAATTCCTCCCTTACACCTCATTGTAAGAATTTTCTATGGGTATAGTGGAGTGTACCTGTTGGATCCCTAGCCTCTTGGCCAAAACAAATTTCCCATTTTTTTCATTCACAATAAAGTAGAGTTGCACCACCAAAGTAGAGGAACCTAGAGTTCCAGAGCATTGGCTGGAAACCCACCAATTTTTCCTCCAAAAATTTTCTCACCAACAATTTTTGGCCACCATTGTGGGGTAGACATGGCAAAATCTACAACCAAAATATGATAAAAATATCAAGACAATACAAAAATTAAAATATCCAAAAAAAAAATCAAAAAATTGAAAAAAAAGAGTTCATGGAAACCCATTGTTAAAAGGAAAATTGTAGATTTATGCACATGACCTTTCACATTCCATAGTGTCCTTTCATATTCCCATTGAAAAAAATTCTCGAGAGGTGTTTGAAGTAAGATATAATAGGTTGAGAATGCCGAGAGTTGTTTTTGATTCTAATTTCAAGGATTTGCAAAATCAGCGAGAACGAATCAAAGACAATCCATACTTCTTCTCTCAAGCCTCATCCCCATATGGGTCTTTAAGCATTTAACCTGGTAATCCAATTCAAACACCCACTAATACTCCCCCTGAAAATTCTCCCATATTTCAACCACCATTGAGCATTGAGTTCCGGAGTGAAGAAGAACGAGAACTAAAAGAAGAATTCGAGGAACAATTTGTATAAACAAGAGCTAAATCAGAGACAAAAGAAACAATGGCAGAAAAAGTAGAAAGATCTCAACCCATTGTTATATAGGGAATAAATATAGGCCCACTTGATCTTGAACCCCCTCTCAACAATCTAGCAACAAGTTCCCACAAGAAATTTCCAAAGTTCAAATGTGATGAAATACAAATTCCTGAAGAACACATCACCGCCTTCACAACATCATGTGGGATTCTTGGAGTCAAACATGAAGAAATTTCCATAAGATTTTTCATAGAATATCTTAAAGAGAAAGAAACATAATGGTTCTATCTCTTTCCCGTCGATCAATCACACATTGGAATGATATCAAAACCAAGTTTGAGGAAATATTCAAATCTACTGAGGACTTTCAAGATCTCCTTATTCAATTGGCATAAATGAAGAAAGGCACAAATGAAACTATGAAATACTTCATCGATCATTTCAATCGGTTTCTCCATAGGATACCAGAAGAGGATTCACCATCTGAAAATAATGTCAAGATATTCTTCATCAATGCTCAATCATCGGAGGTAGGATTCTTCCTATGAAGGTTTCAACTAAGGAATCTAATAGAATATCAAATAATGGCTAGTTAACTTTATGATGATCTCATCCTATCTAGAAAGATAAAAAATCCCTTAAAGGGAAAGGCCCAATATCTTGGAGATGAGAGAACTGATCCATTTTTTCAAAATATGGCAAACAAAATGTCGTCACTAAAGAGGGAAATTTTCAAATGAGTAACTCCTTGAGGAAACAATAGAATCAATATTTCATGATCGATCTAAAGGATTTCCTTGGATACCCCACCCACATCAAAGTGAGTTTTAGGGGTCAAGAATATGAAGGAAAGATCAAACAAGAAATTAGAGATGATGATCTCCTAGAGGTTGAGGAAGTAGATAATGACACACAAATCAGATTTTGTGAGTACTCCAGAGGTGATGAAGATGATAGTGAAGATGAACCTAGTCTCTCATGTGTAGTGTTCACCCATTCCCATTCGAGAAAAGAGCTTCTTCCTCCACTACTGCTAAAAATAAGAAGATGAATCCTCCTTGAGTAGTGACTCCACAAAACAAAATAATAAGTCAAGGATCTCCACTTCCACCTTGTATGGAGTTAGCATTAGAGAATCTTGACCCTATAGTAATCACAAGGACCCCATCAATTCCAAGTAAGTCTTCCAACTCCCCTTCTAAATCTAAATCTATTCCTGCAAAATCTAGTGTTTTAAAAGCTCCCACTTTACCTTTCAAAACACCCTTCATTCCCTAAACATCAACCCCTTCTTCTAAGCCCTTCCTAGCTCCAAAATCAGTCTCTTTAACCCCCTTGTATTTATCTTCTAATTTTTATTTAGTAGAATATGCGATCAAAACAAAGTACAGATGACTAAAACCAAATATTTGTGGACCCACCCGAACAATTTGATAGATTCGTCTAATATATTAGGAGTGGTATTTTAACACCCAATGTTGTAAATCCTAGTTCTAAAGGAATAATACCAAACCCACATACTCCTCCATCATAAAACATACTTACATTGAGCACATCAAATATCAAAAACGTCGATCCTTTCTATGTATCCCTTCTTATTGGATAATATGTATTAAACAACTACATAATAGATTTTGGTTCTGTGAAAATGTGATTCCCACGAAGGTCTCCAAAGTGCCCTCAAAATCACCATGACCTTGCCTAGTGGCTCTTGTTACTCCTTGGAGTCAAAATAGGCCCCGATTTTAGGGAAGGTCAACGTTACACACGTGGCTCTTGCTAAATTTCCAAACAAGAAGGTTTTGGTGATGATTTTGGTAGTACAAATTTTGGATTCATTTGGAATTTTTCTAAGTAGGAGTTTCTATCAATAGTTGAGGGGTAAGATCCAGATGAACTGGTCTTCCACAACCATCCCGATTAAGGGAGACATGGAAAAATTGCTTCCAGAAAAGAAGATGAGGTAAACGGAGCAAAAATCGGAAATCCAAGAGCCAACATTTTATACCAAAAAAACAGGAGGATGAATATTTTAGTAACAAATGAAGAGGGGGAGAATATTTCCTTCTTGATAGAACCAAGTATCTATTCCCAAAAGGGTATGGATCTTGAAGAAACATTGAGGCACTTTGAGTTGCAAAAAGATAGACCTGAGTTGCTGGATGATGCGAGCCAGGAAGAAGAGGAAATAGTTCTTGATGATTTACAAATGGAGAAACTAGATTGTACACTTACCCATGAAGAGGAGATGTTATCATTCCCATTTAGAGATGAAGATGATCTCAATCATGCCATCCATGGAGGTACAGGACTAGCTTGTTATGAGACCGTGAAATATTTGAAAGAATAATCATACAAGAATTGATAAGAGCCACGAAGAAACAAAAAGAACTTGTGCTCAATCTCAAACTCCCCGATGAAATACATGAATCTACAAGACAAGCACGAATCTGATTTGGAAGACTTAACCAATGTGAATATTGGCCATGTTGAAATAAAGCAAGAGGATAAATCTGATGTCCCTTCCAAGAAAATAGTTGATGGATGTAACAAACAAATGGAGGCATTTTCTTTTCCATTTGAAGAGGAAGAATATTTTCATGATGAATAAATTGAAGTAAATATTTTTAATTCCCTTGAAGCCAAGGCTCCCCTTAACAGAGGAGTGATATAATGTAATGAGTCCCAAGATGATGAAGCAATCCCTCCCAATTATTTCCTTGAACTTTAAGATGAGGATGCTTCGAAAGAATGCAAAGGTGAACTATTGGAAATTTCAAAAGAGAACTCCGTGCAAGAAATCTTGGATGTGGTAGAAAATATGGAAGATCCTGAGCTAAGTCTTGACCTCTTAGCTCATGCCATGGCCATACAAGATAGGTATGAGGTTACTTCTAATCCTCCAGTCAATATTCAAACACCTCATAGTGGAATGGAGAAAAGGATGAAGTCATGATTTCTTGTGGAAGGGATGTCAATAAACATGAATGCAGGGAAGAAATAAATTCAAGAAATTCAAACAAGAATCAGCCTTAGGGCAGTGATGAGATACTCAATAAAATATCACCAATTTGTGAAAGAACATAAGGCAACCGACATTATGAAGGGGATTTCAAATGGAATGAAGGTAATGGAATTTCTAAGAGAAGGCCTGACCATCAAGAATATCATGTAGTCTCACTCATACCAAGTACATCAAAAATCATGAAAGCACCTACATTTTATAAATAGTTAAGGAGAGGAGGATACTTTCTCGAATCGATCAATGGCTTTACAGAACAACATTGCTCTATATTTCCCAGTAAGAGATAACCTTTGAGAAGAAAAGAGCACTACAGTGAAAGTGGGTTATCCCCCTCCTTGTACTGTAGGTGATTTAATTTTGTTTCCCCTTTCCCCTTTTTGTGTGCTTTTTTCCCTTTGTTGTGTGGTGTGTTTCCCTTCAGTTTGTGTTTTTGTGTGTTGTCCCTTTCTAGCTATCTCTTGCAAGTTGTGTGTGTTCTGTAAGGCCCAATGCATAAAGTACTGGCCAACATTATGGGTTGTATTGAGATTCTAAAGTTCTCGTGAAATTTCCTATCTGCACTCAATCCATGACATGTCCCCAAGCTAGAGTCATATGTTGTCATGCAAATGTGTAATAGAAAATTCTCAATTTTCAAGCATGAAAACCATACCCTACCTCAAAAATTTACCCAAAGGTCATTCTGATCCCTCCTTCCTATCACTATAATCCCCGAATTACTCCTATAACTTCATGTCTCAAGTATTTTGAATGTGCCAATGTGTTCTTAGGTGATCTAGGGGTATCCATTCATTCCATGTTCTTCCCAAGCCAGATCCACCAAGACAAGCTTCTCAACAAGCTTGGGAAGGGTTGTTCTCAAGACTTCTCAAGGCCGCCATACACCCATTGGAATATAATGGGGATCCAAAACCCATCAAGAAGGCATAGCGGAGATCCAAGAACTTTGTACAATCAGTTTTGGAAGGTTCTGGAAATTTTTGTAATTTTTGAAGGAGTTTCAACAACAATGAGTCTCAAAGGCTTAGTGCAATGCATAATGTGAAAACAACCCCGAGATTTAGGAAGTAATTTCCGAGCTCGGAAGGAGTTAAAAGTTAAAAAAATATCATTGAAAAGGTATTTTAGAGCTCTAGAGGATAGAAAAATCAGATTCTTTGCAAAACCTAGGAAAATATGTTTATAGCTAGTTTTTTACATGCATGGCCTTGGATTACGAGAAAAATACTGAATTTCAAGGAGAAAATGGTGGAATATCTCTCTAATAACCCCACCATTGGATTCAAAAGGATATTTTAAGTCATGATTATATAAAATTTCATTAAAACACTCCTCTAAGAACTCCGAGTTATGGTCCCGACAAGTCACTCTCCAAGGCACAAACTTCAACAGTTAGTAATTGTTTGGGTTAGAAATCCAACTGATGGGAGAGTGGTACAGTTTTTTACACAAATTGAACCAAATATTTTGTGTAATAGGTGCAAGAAAATGTTCCCCTACCCCATATGGGTCCCCTGGACCCTCCACATGACCACAATTCAACACTTTCTCGCAAGTTAAGCCCCCCATGCTTCATTTCTTAGCCCCGCCTCCGACCAAACAGATCTACCACGTGGCCCAATCAGCATAGGGCACACTTTTTTTCACAAATTGCACCAAAACTTGGTGCAAGAGGTGGAAGAAAACTTGTCCCCATCCTCTTAAGCTCCCAATTCAACATGTGAAAAAGTGTTATTTTTAAGCCCTCTTCTCAAGCTCAACTGCCAATCACGCAATGACACAATGGGATGAGGAACACTTTTTTGCACAAAGTGAACTAATCCTTTGGTTTAAGTGGTGCATAAAGTGTGACTCATTCCAACACATAAAATTATGCAAGTTTTTTGTGTTGTCATGTACCACCAACTTCTTCCTTCATGCACACACAATCTTCCTTCAACTCGCGATTCTCTCTCCAATCCTCCATTATCATTGTTGTCACACCTTCTAAAACATCCTATCCATTGTTTCTCCATCATTCCATGTTTCTACAACAAATAAATAGATGTATTTCAATAAAAATCCATGATCAAGAGCTACTAGAAACCCTAGGGCACGAAAACGTGGAAACGATCGTATCTCGCGAACCGTTGGTCGAATCCTCTTGAAAATTTGGGAAAACATTCCTCATCAAAGCTCCTTAAAGATGAAAAATAAATAAGATCAAATGATGCCATATATTATTAACTACAATAAAAACTCCATTTTGTGCCCTAACTTCCATTTGTAAGATTTCCCATCAATCTGATAGTCGGATGAAGCTAGAATTATGAACATAAACTCCAAACAACAAACATATCTCAATGGAGTCACTTTCATTGAAATTGGATGTAAAAAAATAATCTGTAAAAAATATTTGTGAATCCATTAATTTCTTCCATAGAAGCTCCATGTCGGAAGATCTCACTTGGTGAAAATTTTGTTTTTTATTTTCTAAGCTTTCCAATGGGTGAATCACAAAGTGAAAACTGGAGCACGAGATCGTGACAATGAAATTAATCCAAAAATTTCACCCCCATCACAAATCGAGGTTGTTTTTACACTTTCTAAAAATAGAATACCCTATGCTTTTCTACACGTTATAAATAGAAAGGACTCATGAATTTCAAGTTTGATCACTAAGGACAATTAAGAAAGATGCGAAATGGAGAGTAATTTCAAAACGATAGCTTTTCCAAATAGTAAGTCCCAAAAATCAACCTAGTAAAAATAGAAATGTGCTAAAAATAGTAATTCTTCGGAAATGGAAGAGGATGAATTTTTCTAGAAAGGTTCAAAAGGGGAAATTGGGGTAAAATATGGTGATAGGTCCCAAAATGGCAGGTCATGATCTCGTATTCAAAAAATATAAAGTTTCAGTGTTGAGGGAAAAAAATTCATAGATGGTCTCATTCTCACTCATCTTTCCACTTTCAAAAGAGGAATGGAAACTTCACAGAGGTCCTAGAAGCATCATCATGAGTTTAATTGTGTTCAAGAGTAGAGTATAGCATCATAAGGTGCAAGAGGATGGATCCATCACCATCTCACGGTGAGTTGGGTGAGCCAAGGTGAGTCGGTAAGGATGAGCTCGATGAGTCAATCAGGTTCATCAACAAAGTTTCAAGGAGGATCATCGTGGGCATTGTATGTGTTCATCCTGAGCTCACATTGGGAAAACTTAGATTAATGTCTATGAACACTCATTATGTTGTCCAGTGGTGTCTCATGCATCATGCATAGGGTGTGATCATCATCAACAAGATCTTCATTGAAGGTAGAGGTATCCCTACTCAAGCTTCAGAGCATTCCTCCACTCTCTCACCATTCTTCTCCCTCTTCTCTACCCCCTTTCTAATTCTTCATTGTGAGAAATCATGAAATTCATCTTATTCATTTAAATGTGGATTTAGAAAACATTATAATAAGTTTCCCTTGATTAATATAAAAGGGAACTTAATTCATTCCTAAGAATGTCAAGAGTCACATTTTGTGAGGAAAAATGAAAAGTCACATGAGGGGTATATGAAGAGTATTAACTTGTTCTATAAAATGTAATGACACCCTCATTCTTAAGCGTTGTCAATTTTGTACTCAAGAGAGAATATATTGAGAAATACAAGAGAGATAACATTCTTCTACTTTCCTTCACCTTTTTCCTCTATTCCCAACATTGTACAACTTGATTTAAAAATGTCAATCAAGAAAGGGATTGTTTCTTTTCATGACTTATGAATGTGTGTAACTTTGTGTGCATGGTTTCCTTGGGTTTTTGGTATATTAAAATTGTTGTTTCCTTCTAATTAATTGTGAATGTGAACTTTCTAATCAACCTTGGTGAGAATATGATTTTCTACTCGCAGAGTTGGTTTTCCTTATCTAATTTCCCACTCCCCTTTCCCCACATTTTAGAAAATTCCTCCCTTACACCTCATTGTAATTAGTTTTCTTGATAAAATGGAGTTTACCTTTTGGATCCCTAACCTCTTGGCAAACAAAAAATTTCCCATTTTTTTCATTTACAATAAAGTTGAGCTCTACCACCAAAGCGAGAGGAACCTAGAGTTCCGAACATTGGATAGAAACTCACGAATTTTTCCCCTAAAAATTTTTCTCACCAAAATGTTGGGTATATTATTTAGAGATAGTTCTAGTGATATAATTTCTTTTCATGATGATAAGATTTGATATGGTTTCGTGTCAATTTGTGAGCAAGAAAATTTCTTGCTATCTAGGACAACTATTTTTGATGAAGAATTGAGTTAGATGGAACATGAGACAGATTGGTAGATGATTGATATCAAATATAATTTGAAGAGGGATTAATTTGGCATCCAATGAATTAATTTTTATGTATTTAAAGTGTCGAAAGGGTGTTAACGTATTGCTCTTTGAAAACAACTTTTTGGGTAACATGATTTGGTGAAGGCAAAAGTTGATGTAGTTTGAACCAGTGATTGTTTCATGACTTATAACTTGATTATAAGTGTTATAAAGGTTCTTCCATTTCCATTTATTGGTCACATAACATAATTTTTATGTTTTAGAATGATCTAGCAGAAAAAATATGTTGACAAGGTCTTGAAGGGTGAAGGAAACAAGTATTTTGAGAAGAAAAAGGAACAATAGTCCCATTAAATGAAATATTCTGATTATTTAATGTAAATTGAGACCATTTATGATGTTTAAATGTTAATTTAAACATGTTTGGTGATTTATTGTTCATGAAAAGTATGGTGTTTATGTTAGGGTATTTATCTCTTTGTACCCATGGGGAAATGAGTCTTTTTGGAGCATGTAATGATGATTTTGGATAGGCCAATCTACTTAGGTCACTTTTGAATATTATGTTATGAATTTGGGATTTTTTTATGATTCGTGGGTCAAGAAAAAGGAGGGAAAATGTTTTTGTTTGAATTTGAAATGTTAAGGAGCTTATAAAATCATAGTTTTGGGTGCTTTTGTGAGCTAGTTGTGTGTATGCAATAATCATGAACTAGGTGAGAGAGTTTTACAGGTGTGTGAGAATGATTCAAGATTTTATAAAGTGTGTGACAAGATGAGGATTTGTGGTGAGCATCTGTGCATGTTTTGAAGCTTGAGAAGTGAAGAAAGTGATTGTATGTGAGAGATTGAAGACCTAGGGTTTGTATGAGGGTTTGGAGAAGTGTGAGCTGAATCAATGGTTTATATCTATTGTGGAAGAAATATTTCAGATATATCATAACATAATAAGGTGTTTGAGTGGTTGTTTGATGATCTTAGGGGGTTATAGCCTCCTTGTGGAGTTGGTTCTTCACAAAATTAGGGGTTGGTGCTCCTTGTAGGGTTATAGCTATTATAGTAGGTATTTACCTTAGCTCATGTTCACCTAGGTAATTTATTTACCTTTATTGTATTTATCATCACCCACTTATGTGTGTGGATATTTCTTTTATCTTATTTAGATATTAGAAGATATTATCTAGTTGTTAGGTATAGTTCTTTCCTTGATCTATGGTATTGACTAGATCCTTGATGTCTAATTCTCTCCTAAATCTATGGTCTTGACTAGTTATTTGATGACTAGTTATTTCCTTGATTTATGGCTTGATCTACGACCTTGATTGGTTCTTATATTTTTATTCCTTACCTATTTAAGCAAGGCCCATTCTCAATGTGTTACATTGAGTTCCATAATAATATATGATATTACATCTCATCGTGTTTACAAAGGTTTTTATGTAAAGTTATTCTAACTGAATTACTTTCATCTTATTGATCGTGGTGTTTGATTAGCATTTGTGTTCTTGGCTTGGTACGATCTGGTTATTTCATGGTATCGAGCTAAACGATATTGTCACACCAAAATCTCAAACTTATGGTGGAGATGGATCTCATCGCGTTAATCGGTTTCTACGCCAATACCCTCCTACACGGGAGCAGCCGACTTTGATTTGTTCAGGGATTCTTCTCTTGTTTACGAGGATCTCAAGGTCTTTCTATGGTCTCAAACAAGCTCTTCGGGCTTGGTATGAGAAGATGGATTCTTTTCTTCTATCTACCGGTTTGTTCATTACCACTTCGATCATACAGTCTATCTCCAATATGTCGGTGAGGATATTGTGATACTTGTCTTGTATGTTGATGATCTATTACTTACTGGTAGCTCTTCTTCCCACATTCAAAGTATTCATAGGGATATTTCTATATAGTTTGACATGACAGATCTTGGGATATTGCATTATTTCCTTGGTTTGTAGATTTCTCGATGAGCATTTAGGGATTCATTTGAGTCAGCAAAAGTACACCCATGATCTTCTTAGGCACTTTGATATGGCTGATTACAATCCAAGTCCATCTCCTTTTCAGTCTGGAGTTATTCTTACATCCACATGTACCACACCACTTTGTGATCCTACATTGTATAGGCAGTTGGTTGGGAGTCTCATTTACTTGACCCATACTCACCCTAATATTTCATTTGTAGTAGGGCTTGTATCTCATTTTGCACATTCTCCTCATAGTAGTCATTGGCAGGCTGCTAAAAGGATTTTTCTCTATTTACAGGGTAATTCCCACTTTGGCCTACACTACACTAGGGGTTATACTCATTTGGTTGGGTACACAGATTCAGATTGGGTAGGTTCTATTGATGACAAGCATTCTACTTCTCACTATTTTTTCTATCTTATTTCTTCTCCAGTAGCTTGGGCATGCAAAAAGTAACAGGATATTGCACTTTCATCTTCAGAGGCAGAGTACAGGGCAGTGGTTACAGCGAGTCAATATATTCTTTGGCTTCACGAGTTATTGACAAAGTTTGGATTACCATAGGATTCATCGACTGTACTTTGGTGTGACAACAAAAATGCAATTCACATTTCTCACAACCCAGTTGAGCACCAATAGACCAAGCATATCGAGATACACATCCACTTCATTCGGTAACACATTCAGGATGGAGTTCTTTGCTTGGAGTACCTTCCGACTCAGTAGTAGGTTGCATACATCTTTACGAAGCCTTTTGCATCACCTCACTACCTTGAGTTGCGTGGAATGCTTGGGGTTTCAAAATTTGTTCTTGGGGGTGTTCATGAGAACATCTTCCTTCTTCTTCTTCTCTTTCCTTATAGCAGGATTCTTTCCTTCTTTTGGTTCGAGATTTCTTCATGGATATATTGTACATGAGTACCTCATCAAGCCTAGTTGTTGGGACTCATACTGTGGACATGTCACTTCTATTTTGGCCCCTAGCTTCACTTGAGGGGGTGTTAGAGTAGGTATATACCTTAGCTCATGTTCACCTAGGTACATTATTTACCTTTATTGTATTTATCCTCACCCTCTTATGTGTGTGGATATTTTTATTTATTTATTTAGATATTAGGAGATATTATCTAGTTGTTAGGTATGGTTCTTTCCTTGATCTATGGTATTGACTAGTTCTTTCCTAGATCTATGGTATTGACTAGATCCTTGATGTCTAGTTCTCTCATAAATTTATGGAATTGACTAGTTCTTTACATGATTTATGGCTTGATCTACGACCTTGACTGGTTCTTAGATTTTTATTCCTTACATATATAAGTAAGGCCCATTCTCATTGTATTTCATTGAGTTCCATAATAATATATGATATTGTTGCTCATTTGTTTGCAAGGTTTTGTGTAAAGTTATTCTAGTGAATTACTTTTATCTTATTGATCATGGTGTTTGATTAGCATCTATGTTCTTGGTTTGGTACGATCTGGTTATCATTCCTTTTATGGTACATTATGTGTGTGGATATTTCTTTTTAGAAGGAGGTGGAGTGGAGATAGAGTGATGTCGAAAGTGCAAAAAAACACCAAACATAATTTGATCAATCACAGCAAATAGGTGTACCACAATCTAAGAAAAATAACCAAAGCAACAAGGCAAGGACACAAACACTAGAGTGTCATGATCCAAGAAAATCTAAGGTAACAAGGCAAGGACACAAAACCTGAAGAAGTAGGATGAACACCACACCCTCCCATACTACTGAATGGGTGGAGTGATGATACAAATCTATATGAGTTTCCCAAAACAACTACTCAAACACTAACAAAAATACCATGTGAATGTCATCAATGACTCTGCTAGTGATACCCATAGAATGGAGCATGCGAGAACTAAATGCAGTAGTATGCTTCTCAAAAAATCCATGTAGTTTGACAGAAAATAGGATACACAACATGTAGTATTGTAATAGGCACGGATGCGGAAAGGCATGCGAACAAACTTCATAGGTGTATGAGCATCAAGAGTAGGAACAGACTCAAAGATTGAAAAATCAATTTCAATGGGTTCAAGAGCAATAATTGCAAGTGGACTAGGAGCATGGTTGTGGTTGTTCACATTATGATGGTGATGGTGTAGGCTATCAAGTTTGTTACTGCAGGAGTGTATTATTGTATCCTTATTGTGAATGAGTGATTGTAGAAGAGAATTTCACTTCTTGAGTGATCTATTTTCTTCCACAAATTTTACAATATCCTCTTGAATTCCACACGCTTCAGAGAAAAGAATATCATTCTCAGAATCCATGATAGGTACAAACTGCAACTGCCAAAAATTTAGGATGTCGGGCTCAGCCGAAATTACATCCATAATTGATTACAACACTCCTCCATATTTGAAACTTTATAATTATAGTGCAAGTCTCAAAATAAATAACTCCAATGGAAAGAGCACAAAAAAACAAGCACTTTTGTAAAAAACAACACTCAAAGCTAAGTTACCAATCAAAAGATACAAGCTTTTTAATATTATGCTCTGTTATTTATTTTAGTTGCCACTGAAGTAAAATAAATTGTTGTTGCCTTCACCACACAAATAAAATTAAAGGGGGCTAAAGTTAAGCACCTACTAGTAGGAATCACAAGCTTTAAGCCCTCATATGACCATACCATATGACCAAGGGCTAAGGATTTTAATGGGTAGCTCTGATACCATGAAAGGAACAATAAACAAATCGTACCAAGCCAAGAACACAGATGCTAATCAAACACCATGATCAATAAGATGAAAGTAATTTGCCAGAATAACTTTACATAAAACCTTTGTAAACAAATGAGCAGTAATATTATATATTATTATGGAACTCAATTTAATACAATGAGAATGGGCCTTTCTTATATAGGCAAGGAATAACAATCTAAGAACTAGTCAAGGTCGTAGATCAAGCCATAAATCAAGGAAATAACTAGTCATCAAAGAACTAGTCAAGACCATAGATTTAGGAGAGAACTAGACATCAAGGATCTAGTCAATACCATAGATCAAGAAAAGAACTAGTCAATATCATAGATCAAGGAAAGAACTATACCTAACAACTAGATAATATCTCCTAATATATAAATAAGATAAAAGAAATATCCACACACATAAGTGGGTGAGGATAAATAAAATAAAGGTAAATAAATTACCTAGGTGAACATGAGCTAAGGTAAATACCTACTCTAACAGTAGCTCTACTAAACTAGGGGTTGGTGCTCCTTACGAGGTTGGTGCAACACTTAATTTGAAACATATCAATTTAAGGATTATTTTTCAGTGGAATTTCTTCCACTTGATGGTTTCCCACTTATATCTTGTGTCTTTGTTGATTATCTTATTTATGGTTTCTTACATATGTGATATTTGGTGATATGCACACATTAATGATTGGATAATTGAATTTTTGGTTTGGTTGAGTAATTTGAAATATGATTTATATTTTGTAAGGATTGATTCACCCCCCTCTCAGTCCATTTTTCTTCCAATATTCCCATGATTTAGAAATGGATGTAAAACATGTATACAAAGCTCAAGACCACAAGGATTTTGAGATTGGGAAAAATAAGTTATTAGCTTGTATTTCTATCTTCAAAGAGGAATTTATAGTCATTGATTTAATATATGTGTTAGTTACAAAATATAGTGTATATATGTATATAAAAATTGTATTTATAAATTCCAAGGGTATGGGGACCCTATAGAATCCCCATTTTGTGTTTTGAAAATACAAACAATATACATTTTGTGTGGCATTTGATAAATTATCGATTTTAAACTAATTCATCCTTAATTTGCTAATTATTTTCTTTCAATTCATAATTTTAGAAACAAAAAAAATGGATATTACAAAATAAAGGAAAATTTTAAGAAAGAAGAGATAAGGATAGAAAACAAGCCTAAGTTTGATCAAGTTCAAAAAAATCAACCTCCTCTGATTCTTTTGGTCTGTCTCTATATGGATTGTACTTGTTGAAAATGTCTAAGACATATTCCTCATCTAGACCTGTATGGAAGCGGAATATTTCTTCCTATTTAGAGAAAACATTCATGCATTTTGTAGACACTTTATCCTTTTTGTTTGTTCTTTCAGTTAATTTTTCAATGTATTTTTCCAAATGCATAAGCCTTTGGATGAAGGAGTCATCAAATACTTTCTAGGTCTCAAGTCCCTATTGTAACATGGTCCTTGATTATTTCAACCAATTGCTCTACATTTATCCTTTCAAGAGTATACATCCTTGTATGGGAAAAATCCTTTCTATGTGGGATTCAATTTCATCCACATAATATTGTGCTTTGTTTTTGGCCTCTTGGATTTTCTATATTCCATTCTCCATTACTTCTATCTCGTATCCCAATATCTTCTTCACATAAGAGATTTTCCCCTTTCCAACTGGGGTATGGTTCCTTTTTCAATATTTCATCCTTGATTGTATTTATACCCTTGAGCTTGGGTAGAATCCTTTTCCATTGGTCTAATTCCTCTTAGAATATTTCAATCTGTATAGTTCCATATTTAACATACTCTTTGATATAATTTTAAGACAACCTAACTTTGATTAAGGTCTAGCTACCCTTACCAATAAATTTCCTTTCCAACTCTTTGGTAGCTACATTCTAGGCATTGACATCTTCAACATCTCTTAAATAAGCATCTATGTCCTCAAAAGTAAGTTCATTTTGAAGGTAATTGGACAAATTTATTCACAATTTTAGTTAAGGTCTCAAACCTTTCTCTTAATTGCTTCTTGGTCTCCTTGTCTTTGTCAAATTTTTAGATAAGCCCCCAACGACCATTATAGCCTCTTTCTTTAAATTATATGTAGTTGGCTTCCCGATGGAATATGTGTGACTTGGTAGTCACTCATTGTAATTTCATATTTTAGTTTATCTCCTTGTGAGATAGCAATCTCTAATGTCCTATATCTTTGAGGGTCAACATTGGTTTTTGACAATACCTTGTATTTCTTGGGGGCTCTTGTGGGTCTTGAAAATAGAAAACTTTCAATTTTAATAGTATATATTTGAGCCACTTATTTATCTTCCCTTGGGAGAAGTTATCCCAACCATAATTTTTTGGAGGCATTCCCCCCTCTTGGAGCTTGTGGTGGTTGTTGTGCTATGCTAGAGTAAACTACAATTTCTGAAGTAGTATGAGGAACCTTTTAAATTGGTAACTAGATTAGTAGGAATTCAGTTCCCACTACTATCTCCTTTGGCTCAATTTAAAGGAAACTTGTTCCTTCTTACTCTTATTTTTGTTCACTAGTTTTAGGCTCTTTGGTTACCATCATTACGGTGGCTGATTATAGAGATTTATAACTAGCTTGTTCCTTTTCCTTTCTTATGACCAATTCATGAATTATAATTACCTTGGTGATTGTATGCACCCAAAATTACATCGCGCTACATTGAAGGAAATGGTAAAAATATCATATGATGATGAATTTATTTTCCGAAGAATGATGATGTCTAGATCCTTCCCTTTACCTTTCATCATGCTTATTTTTCTTTATTTATCCTTATTTTCAAGTTTTCTATCTTTTCAATCCATCTTCTACTCATTTTGGGGTTATTGTGACTTTAAGTCAAGCATCCTCTATTGTAATTATGTAACCACGGTTATTTCACAATCGCTAGTCTTCCTAGACTAGCGAGGAAGACTAGTGGTTGCATAACCTCCAGTCTACGCAGATCGGTTCCATGCGCTTTAATATGAGACTCCAAACTACATTTTATGAATGTGTGTTCAAGGTTATGAGTTTATTTATCACACGTTTCTTGATTATTTACCTTAATTTCAAGATTATTGGATACATATTGAACTCCTATTCTCCCTTTACTATTATTATAATGTTGATTGTCTCTCTTATAGATTATCTGGAATTTCTTGATTGTCAAGTGTGATGTAATTATTCCCTATTGTTTTTATATAAAAAACCAATATTTTTTTCAAGCATTGGTTAGATATTTTATATTTCAATTGCACTATTTATCTACTGAAATCTTGCCAAGAAGTACACAAATAACTCAAATCATTACTTTGTTGCTTCATTTTTGCATTTGAGATGAACTATCATGTAACCAGTTTGCTCCATAGTCCTCACAATTTCTTCTACAAACCAACTAGTACTAAACTCCGGACCAATTGGACTCATCTTTGGAAATGAATCTGAGGAGATAAAGAGAAGCATCACCATGATTGGCAATTGTCTCAGTTCTATGATAATTAGGTTGAGGATTTTATTTTAATTTTCTTCAAAAAAATTAATCTAGAATAGATATTTGTCATTAAATTAATAAAAGTAATATAACTTGTTTTAAAGAATTCAAATTCTAGCTGTTCATTTTCCCATAAGAATCTTCCATTGATACTTCCTTCTTGGTTTATCCCTATGGATTTTCCCAGAAATGATTTGGAAGAAGTTCATGTGCATCAATTTCTTTAATTCTTCATTTTATAATATCTGTAAATTTCATTTTATCTATCAATTAAATTTATGTACATATGAAAAATATTCTAGTGAAAAATTTCTTCCCTTATTATCCATGTGGGTCTGTAAGGAAAGAAGCTTGAGGAAGCTTCTATGTCTATGCTTCTTGTTGTGTTTCCTCACTGTTAGTCCTTTTTGTGAAAAATGTTTCTTTACTAGGGAAGTCTTAGGGGAAGAAGAAATTACTTCTAAGAAGAATTATTTCTTCCCATGATTCTGAGGTGAAGAAATTAGAAGAAGTAAGAATCCACAATTAAAAATTGGAAAATACCTATATTTAGATTAGATTAAGCTTCGCATCCTGCAACATAGGAATAACCAAATCCAACTATTCCCTATTTATTTTGTTTTAGTGTAGAAGTAGGATTTATTTAATTTATAAGTAATTTCCCTTGTCTATAAGTTTATTTTATTTTATTTCTAGTAAATAGAAAACCCAAAAACATAGATTAGAAGATTAATTACATTTACTTTATTTATTTTCATATAAATTTTTTTTTGAAAATACCAAAAAAGCAACTAGATAGTTTGCTTTACATTTTTTTAATTAAATAGTTGTAATCATATTTAATTGAATTAAAAGGGAAATCAATAAATTTTATTTAATTCACATTTTCTTGCTTTGTTTATTTAAAGGTAGGAACTTAGATTAATTATATTTAGAATGAAAAAAGCCCCTCATTTCTATAGCGACCTAGGCTACCAAATCTTATCTTAAGTTCCCTTTACTTTCTTGCATGTTTGTTTATTTCCGTAGTTTTTGGTTTGTGCCCACATGAAAATTCAGGGTCCACGACAACCAAGAATTAGAGTTTGTGATCCAATATGTCACAACCAAACATTGATGCATGCTTGACAGGCATTGATAAAGGCTTACATCAACTTATCTTTAGAACTACCTAGATCCCACTAAGCATTATTTAACAACTCATTGGTTTTAACAATGAGGTAGACACCTTACCAACAAATTATGGGAAAACCATCTAGGAAGAGATTATATTTAATGATCTCGGACTTTCCCTTACCCCATCTCTCATCATATATTCGTGACCCTCTTTGGAGAGGAGTTAATAGAAAAAGAAGGGAAATTTCCTCGTGTCCTATAACCGAGTAGTGTATTGTTTAGATCGACTAATATTGACCACAATTTGCATATGGAGATCATCCTTGATCGTAATATCACTCCCAAACAAGTAAGGTAGACATTCATTTCCCTCAACAAATAAATTCCCATTTTTTAGTTGAGAACATTATATTTCCTTTACTTATTTTTGTCACCCCATTTATCTCATCTATAATTTACCAATCTACCACATTACCAGTCCATCCATCTCATTCTATCCATCCCGGAATGACCTTGGGAGGTTGCGTGCATCTGAAATCATGTGTTGATTTTCAAGTGTACAAAATTGGCGAACATGATGTGAAGGACTATTATTTTTCATTTCCCTATTTCTTTAATTTTTTGTTTATTCATCCTTCCCCTCTCCCATTATTTTTTGGGTGTTTATACACCCTCTAAATATGTGAGGTTAGGAGTATGGTATACCCATCTTGGGTCTTTAAGTCTACTACAACCAAGTGGGTATGCAACAACAGTCACCCTCTTTGTCTAAGTGGGCTGATAATTAGTCATAGAATTTTCTATCTCTTTACATGCCTCCTCAAGGATTTAACACTAAATCAATAGTTAGGATTGAGGAAATATACCAACCTAACCATAGTGCACAACCAGTTCTCCAACTCTCACAACACAAATTTCATGGGAGAACATGGTTTTTATCCAAGGGGATTATCTAGACCTCAAATTAACATGCATTCGATTCCTTTTCTTCCTATCTCCCACAAAATGAAAAAATTATATCCTTCTTTGCCCAAAGTGATGAACATATTACTATTATAAAAGGATCCGTAGACAAGATGCAAGGGTATAAAAATTCCCTTCTTGAGAACAATACCACTACCCACTCCTAAAATAGAAAATATCTACTTAAAAGGGTGGTCCAAAAATAATCAATTTATAGCAGGGTATCATATGCCTTTGCAACCCAACAATGCCCAACATACACCTAAGCATAAATCACGACATTTTCTAAGTGATGTGATTTTGATGTTGGTAGATAGGATCAAAGAATTAGAACTTTACCACCTTTCATAACCCACACTATTTACGGAAAGGAAATGCTCTCAAACCATGTTCCAAACCATAACTATGTTCCCTCCACAAATGTCCATCAAAAAATACCACCATCATAGGTTTACGTAGGTGTTCCTAGCTCCGGTGACCTCCTTATAGGGTCAAGCACACTAGGTATGAACCCTCATCCTTCATACACGTACCTTAAACAAGGTATAACTTGAAGTGAGTTCTCGAATGTAAATCCCTAAGACAATGCAATGTTCCCTAGTTTTGCACCTACAAGCCCATATCTTAGTGTTATCCCCCTATGTGCACATGTATTCCAAATATCCTCATATGGACATTTACTCTTTCCTTGGTCCTTACACTCAGCAACAAGGGGTTCCTTATCCCTTAACTAATGCCTACACTATGCCGCTTTTCCCCCACCTCCCCATCAAGGATCATCAATGGTCAAATCATATGTAGTGGGAACATACTCTGAATACCTAAAAGAACCTCTAGACTTCACTATATGAGGTTTCATGCTCCCATGGCCATTTCTATACCTCCCCAAGTTTAAGGGAGAGGAGATCCAAATTCCCATATTAAGGCATATGTTACTACCATTAGAGAGATACTCCCTTGGGATGCGAATTGTAAAAATATTTTCTAATAATCTTGAAGGGATTTCCCTTGATTGGTATTATAGAATCCCAAAATCCTCTATCCATTCCTTCAAGAAACTTGTATCCGAGTTCATTAAATATTTTTACATGAACAAACTATTAAGAACAAGGATTATATAATTTTGACATATCAAACAAGAGAATAATGAATCTGCTTTCCCACTTCATGCATAGGTGGAAGAAAGTTCTATATTCATATTCTAGTGCTCCTAACATGGATTTGGAAAAACTTTGTGACTTGTTCCTCCATTCACTTAACTAAGAGACCAAGGAGGAAATCCAAAGTTTCCTCTTGAGCTATGAAGAAGTCTTAGAAGGCATACTTTGCATTGACCAAGTAGATATAGAAATCGGGACGAAAGACTTATGGCCCAAGCGGGAGGTTGGTCACCCCACTAAAAATAATTCTAACTATCATAAAGGTTCCAACAACAATCAAGGACCCAACATCCTTAATCGAATCATGGAGTGACAACATATGGTGTAATCGACCAACCCAAGAAGCCAAATGTTTCAAACACCAAGAATGTAAATAATAATAACGCTAACATAAAAAATCTAAGGAACATTAATTTTACCCCCTCTATTAATGTAATTGAATTTAGCCATCCTCCCGCTAAACAAGTCTAGACCTAGGGCTTGAATCAATACTAGAGCTAGGGTTAGAGACCTACGAACTATAATGAAAATAACCAAAATCATAATAAAAATTAGAATTATGGACCAAAAAAAAACTAAAACCAAACATATAGGGATTATGATCCCAACTTTTATTGTGGATTCCATAGATTCATATGACACAATTCTCAAACTTGTAGGGACTGTAACAAGCTCATATAATGTCTTCCAGAGGATCAAAGATAACTCTTTATTGATATTTTATTATCCAACCCCATGAGAGATTAATAAGGTATGTATACGAGACTTTTTACTCCACAACATGATAGCCTTGGGATTTAAAGAGATCCATTTCTGAAGCACTCCAAAAATGAACAATCTAATCAATCTAATCCACAGGTGAAAACAAGGGAATTATTATAGGTAACCATGACCAAGAAGGTTCCACTTCCACTAATCCTCGAGTTTCCCTAATTTGGATTAACGAACCCAAACTAATATTGTAGGCCTAGATGAGTTGGGGCGACTCCATCCATAAATCCATGTGGCTACTCGCACTTGTGCCTACACATCACTAACTATACATGTTCATTCTTCATCTGCAATACCATGCATTGGTAGTTCCTAAGTCAGTATGGGCTTATGATCTTATTAAAGACCTAACAAAAACATTTTCTCATATCTTATTGATGGATTTGTTGAATAACTCCCCCATGCACCATCGATTTGTTAGAGGCATTGGGTATTGGTCACTTATTTCATGTTACACCATGAGGAGGAATACCTATATGATGGTTGGTTTGAAGGTTGATGCGCGCATTTTGACTTCTCGATCCGATCTTGACTGTGAGAGATTCCTTTTGGGAGGAACTGGCTAATGATAGTGGACTACCTAGCATATGCTAGATCCGAGAAGTGTGATACTTCCTAGAAGGTTGTCAACCCACTATTTTTATAAAACAAATTATGAAATAACTGAAATACATACATAAATGAATCTAGTGCTAGTATTCTGATTTGGGTACCTCAGATCACTATCAGTGTCAATCCAATTAAATACTAAAAACTATGTGGGTCAAGGTCTTTAGGTCAGGTTGCAGGTTGTTTAGGTGGTCTACAGTCACAGATAGGGTCTTAGCAGGGTTGGGTAAGGTGTTTGGGTTGTTTTGGTAGGTAGGTTGGTTGTTGGTTTACATAGTGTTGGTAGACACAGAGATCGGTCGGTCGGGTATGACTGATCATGGTTAGGAAGAACCGATGATGGTTATGGGTAACCGACGTCGGTAGAGGTGGGATGATAAAACTCAATAAGATCTAGTTGTGGGGTTTGAGCTGAGGTCAGGAAAAGATGACAGAGGGCATGATGAGGTATATGGGGATCTTAGGAACACTCAGAGATATGTAGAGAGTCGGGTATAGGTGGTTTTATGGTGTGGGTGGAGGAATGGTTGAGTTTACAGAAAGAGGAATAGTGGGGAAAAGGGAATGCAAGTAGAAAATGACAACAAAGGTGACAAAAACCTTTAAAACAGACAAGGATGAAATAACATGATGTGGTAAAAGTGTACTTACTATGTTATTAGGTCAATGGCTATGTGGTGGTGATGATTGATTGGTGGGATGGAGCTTGGTGCCATAGTGGTGCTTCCCGGAATGTTACCATGAGTGCAATACCTCTGATCTATCTTGATGTTGGCTATGGATGTTTGGATGTGAAAAGAGCTCTGGTTCTTTCTTGCATGTAGATCTCTTTTTCTTCCCCAAAATTCAAGAATGTGGCCAACCTCTCAAACAAGGTTACCAAAATGAATAAATGGTAACCGATGATGGTTCCTGGTTGACCAACATCGGTTTTAGGGATGACATGTCGAGTTAAGGTGGGATTCCCTAGGTTTACTAAAAATGACAGATCTTCCATCATTTGGGTCAGGTTTGTCCATTTATTCATGGATCAAAATGGATGTTATGTTTTTATGAGTGGGAAGGTGGTTAGAGGAATAATAGGCATTGATTTTTAGGGTTGAACTAAGTCTTATTCATTTATGGAAACATGTTATGAATAGGTCTATGGTGAGGTGTCTAGGTGAGGTGTGCATCCATTTAATTAAAGTAACTAAATTAAATTAATAAATGGGGTGAGGATGGGTATTAATTTAATTGTAAATAATTAAATTAATATTAATGTGGGGTATAAGGGTCATGGTTAGGTGAATGTGTTTAAGTTGGTTATTCGAAAGGGACCAAGGGGAGTGTGACCCAATTTTGGTGTCTACATTTTTCCCCTTTTTTGTCACATGGCTTGTATTGGTAAGCGACTTGACAAAAATAGGAAATGGTTGTGTCGAGTGTAAGTGAGGGTGGTGTTGCCCCAAGCGTGGGTGAAGGTAACCCCCTCAAACTAGGAACCGATGAGGTGAGAGATGGAAGCGGTGAGTGGTTTGATAAAATGAGGAGGTGGGAAAATGAAGATCAGTGGGTGCATTGGGTAAAGGTAAAAGGTCAAATCGGGTAAACAGTAAATGGGCCAGGTCGAAGGTAGTGGCAGTTGAACACACACGCACACACATTGGAAACTACGACATGGTACCAGGTTGAGAAGCTTTCAAACTCTACATTGTCTAAGGTCGATAGGTCTATCCAAATAGGGTTGAAGTGATTCCAGGTATCCAAGGTATAGGATATGGTGTGGAAACACAACAGAGGTTAGGTGTAGGAACATTTAGGTATGTTCCGTACACCAAAGGTCAGTCAGGATAAACAACATGAAATAGGCAAAGGCAAGGTAAGGTCGGTAGGCCAAAACAACACGGGTAACCACGTCACAAGGTACAACGAGCACGAGAGGTCAAAGGTCACAAAAAGTGGTTCAGGTCAAGGTATATAGGTAATGGCATGGGTAAGGCCAAGGTATAGGTAAAATAACAACTCCTAAGATGCAACAAAGGTAATGTAGGGGTAGGTTGGGTTTGTAGGTATGGTTCAATGGGTGTCTAGGATGATAAAAAGGTGTGTTGGCATGAATGGTTGTAGGAAAAAGGAAGCTTAGCAAGACCAAATAGTTATAAGGGTGGACCGATGTTGGTTATAGGGTGACCAGACGTGTCGGTTGGCTAGGGCACAAATAGGACCGATGTCGGTCAGGTTGGGTTGGGTTTATAAAACAAAAATTCCATATTTTATGGAATCATTGTTGTGTTGTACCATTGGAGAAAATGACAGAGCCATTTGAATTTTGGTGCTTTTTGAGAGGAAAGTATGAGGGACTATACCCATGAGGTGGAGAGATCCGGTTGGTGAGAGGAGCTAGGTAGATGGGTCCACAAGATCGGGGGAGTGATTTGATTGGTGGGGAGATTGAGGAGATTTTGGTGATGGTAGAGGTAGGAGAGGGGTTGGGTGGACCACCAGTGTGTGACCAATGTGCCCCATGTAGATGACATCAGATGAGGTAAGATTCTAATCTCATTCATTTTGGTTAGGTGATTTTGTTTGGGAAAAAATCAGGTATGGGTAGGGTGTTTGGGGGGGGATTAAATTTGAATTTGGGAATTAAAATGGATGAAATGAGGGAGGGGAGGTCCTAGGTAGGGTAAAGAGGGGTGGGGAGGGGGTTTAGGGTAGGGGGTAGGGTAGGAATGGTTATTAGGTGAATGGTAGAGATGGTAAATTTTAGAAAAAATGGGGGTTTTGGATTTGGTCATGCGATGTGACCGATGTCGTCACATCGAGTGGTTGGTGGCCATCGGTGATGTCGGTAAGATATAGCCAACATCGGTCAAATAATAGATGATGATGCCGTTACTAGTGATCGAGGTTGGTCGATGGATTTTAAGGAAAAAGAGGTGAAAAGGTTTTAGGGGTTGGAAAATGAGGTGTAAATGTAAGTGGGTTGGGTGGTGGTGGGTGGGTGAGAAGGAGGTATTGTTGGGGGAAGGAAAATAGGAAGGGTAATTAGTTAATGGGTTAGTTAGGGTAAGGGTGTTTGTGGTATGGTTATGGGTTTAATAATGTGTGATGGTTTGTTGGATGCGGGAGAGGACTAGATTACGGATGCGGGATAGGTACCCCCCTATATTACTAGTAGTGCGGGAGACATGGAGTGCGATGGATGAGGAGTGGTGCATGACATGTGACCATGTGGGGCTGATTGGGGTATAGATTATAGGCATATAGTGTGTGATTCTAGTTTGATGGTCACTCTCATCGATAGATGGGATTCCATGACCAACACATTCCATCTTTTCCGATAGTGAGATCACAGTCACCTTAGAGGATGTGTATAGGATCCTGAGATTACCGATAGTGGGAGACAGGTGTACTCCATTTCATCAGAGGCCTCGAGGAGATGATGTTGATAGTATTTGGAGAGGGGATGGCCAGATGAGGTTCCATAGTGCATGAGCCTGAGCTATGGAGAGATGTACGTGGCCCATCCCGAGGAGATGCGGTTAGTTAGTTTTGATTATGGAGGTAGTGTGTTGTTTTGCACTGCCAGATGCAGAGGGTAGGAGATTCCCATGGGCATTGATGGGAGTTCTTCATGATATGATGGAGGATAGGACCCGGTTTGCATGGGCACCAACCTTCTTGGTGTAGTTATATAGAGAGTTATGGGCCTATGGTGATACGGAGGTTCAACTTATGTTGCACCTTCCTTCTTCATTGTTGGGCCTATGAGCACATTGTGTGTGTGTGTGCCATCATTGGTTTTGCCCCAACTGATGCATTTGAGGTAGGTATGGTTGGGTGGGTTATAGGTGATGGGTACCTATTTTGGTGGAACAGCAGTGGGGCTAGGGCTACACATGATGTAGCTCACTATAGGTGGATGTTGGAGGGGTTGTCTAGTAGACATTATTTGAGGCCAGGCCGTGTGGTATATCCATCATATAGGGGCATGATGGCCATGAGTTGGATGAGCTACAAATGCTTAGGTGGATAGAGGGGCATCATGTGCGGAGCACGAGATGATACCAGTAGATAGAGTTCGAGATGGTAGTTTGGGCTGCCCCAGGATGTGCCACCACCATTTCCATAGTATAGGAGGGATGACGTGGAGAGACCTATGTCTCTACCACCGACCTACCTACGAGTGTGCCTACGATAGGGTAGGAGGAGCAGGTGGTGGACCATGATAGATGATGTCTATTACAAATGCATATAGATATAGATGGTGGGTAGCCCAACTATGCAGTAAGCACCACCAGACCAGGCAAGCCGAGACTTGGCTACCCTCACAGTCTAGAGAGACACATTACAGGGATAGGTGGCCATTATAGGCCCAGATTACTAGTTTACAGGGGTAGCTGATGGGGTCACAGGCAGAGGTGGCCACATTACAGCATATTTGTGGGCCCTTGAGGCCCGATAGCATGTATAGGGAAAGTACAGGCTACAGGTAGAGATGGAGATGGAGATGGGGAAAGGTATCCACCCTACGAGTGCAAGTCACAGGTTTGTAGGGCTAGTTTCCACGATGCAGGCACACATGGGATGGGCCCTACAGAGGACACAGTAGGCACAGCATGGGCACAGCTAGGGACAATGGGTCCCATTATTAGATAGGGGGGGGGAGTCAGGGTCCCTTGGTATGGTAGAGTACAAGTCGAGAGAGGCCATGGCACCTCCACATGACCCACCATGGCCAGGCTAGGCTCGGGGATGCCTTAGGTGAGGCACGATATTATCAAGATCACTTGATGGCCACAGGGATAGATGTCCCATCTTATGTTGAGTATAGAGCATAGATAGCTTGAGTGAGAGGACCAGTCCCACACACTGCATGTGTGAGAGAGTACGAGGGCAGTGAGCCCAGAGAGAGAGACGGGTCGGGTGAGGCCACTAGTGTATGGGCCAGCTCTAGGTGAGGTACCATCAGAGGTTAGGCCACGGCCCATGGTGGGTGGTGAGATGCTTAGCGAGATGCCACACAGGAGCGGAGAGGAGGAGGAGACCGGTGAGACAGGCATGGAGGATATCTGATGGGGGATGCCTGATAGTTACGTGTACCTCCATTTTTTTATTTTTTGATATATATACGGCCTGCGTGCCAAAGAGAGTGAGGATGTACATGAGATTTTTTTGAGATTTTTGATCATATATCGGCTTACGTGTGCCAAAGATGGTGAGGATGTATCTGAGTGATTTGAGATATTTGTATTTATTTGTATCTATGTACATATGTATGTATACACAGACTTTATGATTTATAGATGATGATATTTATAGTATGGATGGTGTACTTGTTTTTAATTTCCATTATTATGTGTGTATGTGATGGAAACTAGGTGAATTAGGCATGATTGAGTCAAGGTCATGTAGGCATGGCAGAGTGAGGTCAATAGGCATGATGGAGTTAGGTTGGTTTAGGCATGATTGAGTTAGGTTGATTTAGGCATGATGGAGTCAAGTTTTAGGCATGATTGAGTCAGGTTGATTTAGGCATGGTGGAGTCAGGTTGGTTTAGGCATGATTGAGTCAGGTTGGTTTAGGCATGATGGAGTCAAGTTGGTTTAGGCATGATTGAGTTAGGTTGATTTAGGCATGATTGGAGTTAGGTTGGCATTTAGGTATGATTGGAGTGATTAGGTTATGTTTAAATTTAGTTTTTAATGTCAAGTTATTGGTAACATGGGGAAAATGGTGATGTATATGCATGTTATGGTTTAAATTTCCAAATATGTGCTATAATGGAAATGTGAAAATGATAAATGAATGATTTGATGATGTGGTAAAAATGTGTATTAATTGATGCTTGTTTGGTTTAATTTCCAATTATTGATATAAAATGGAAACTAACTAAGGTAGAATGTGAATAGGAAAGTGAAAGGGGAAAATTGGTTAGGGTAAAGAGTGGTCGAGCTAACCTCCAAGGGCCCCATGCCCTCGAAGTGTTGCCTACATAGCCCGAAAAAAAAGGGCCTCAGGCGATGTAGTTCTCCCATAAGCTAGGGAAGAATATGATGAAGTAGAGGAATGGGTTGGTAGGTGTTAGGCATGGTTGAATGTAGGTGTGAGGGTCATGGTTGAATGGTCATAGGCATGGTTGAGTTTAGGTCATAGGCATGGTTGAGTTGTTTTAAATATAGGTGTCGATGATCTGGTCTGTATAGGATAATCAATAAGTAATGAGGAAGGTGAATGGTAAGAGGTGGCAAAAGAGCCACTTAATTGATAAGAACCCTAATGAGTCTACCATACCCAAGATGGGCTTATGAATGTAAGACCCTAAAGGCATTGCATAATGGACCATTCTAAGGGTGAAGAAAGTCACATGATCACAAATGTCACATTTGTGGAAAGTCCCTTGAGTAGAGAGAAAATTAGGATGAAAAGGAAATGAGGTGAGAGTGGGTGGTTTAGCGTAACTTAGTGTATGACATAACATGTTTTTCTTAGCAAGAAACCCAGATCAAAAATAGGCAAGTCCATGACAAAAATTTCATCATTTTCTTCATTTTTTTTTTTTTTTTTTTTAATAGACTGATCAATGCGGGAAGTCTATATGGGATGAGTATATTATCTCCTTGAGGTCTTCGAAGCTGATCGATGTGGGAAGCTTCTGGATATTTTATTGTATTTTTGTAATGACTTTATATAGTTGTCCTTCAAGGGAGCAGTCTATTTATAGTGGTGGAAAAAGAGAGTGAAGAGATGTCCCTTTTTGAGGGAGTCATCTTTTGCTGGAAGTTTGACTCAAGGAGTTGAATCCCTTTTTTTTTTGGATGTTTAAGTCATGGAAAAGACTATAGAGGAAGATTAGGTCTCTTGTTTAGAAGACAAAACCATAGTACACAGGGGTTAACTATGAAAGGGGTGGTTTTGAGTGATGAATGACCATGGGATTCCATCTTGAAGAAGATGAAAAGTATCCATGAGAATCATGCTATGAGTAGAGCCATGGTACTCATATTGAAGATAAGGCTGAAAGGTGATGGGTAATCACATGATTCTTGTTTAGTCATGGATCCTCAAAAATGGGTAATATGGAAGGTGAAAAATGCTCAAGGGATGAGTGATCAACTGACAAAAGTGATATAGGACTTGATGTCAACAATAAAATGGTCAAAGATGCAAGGCATTGAGAGGCTCAGGTTTGGGTTTACCTTCGAGTGAAGACAAATGATAAGCACCTGATCCATAGGCATGGGTAACGATATAGGGTCCAAGCCAATTAGGAGAAAATTTTCCCCGTTTACTTTTCTCTTCTTTGGTTACATGTTGATTTTCTTTTAGATGAGGTCACCAACTTGAAAGGTTCATTCATGAACACATTTTCATAGGCACGTTTGATACATTTTTGGTAGATTTGGAGATGGTCAAGAGCATTGAGATGACATTCATCTAATAACTCAAGTTGTGCCAAATGATCTTGGTGAAAAGTCATCATCATTGAGCATGTCTTGTAGTGAGATGTGAGAGATGGAATCTAGACTTCGAGAGGTAAGACAACCTCGGTACCATAGACCATAGAGAAAAAAAGGTGTGGCAGTAGTCAAAGTGTGAATACTAGTGCGATAAGCCCACAAGGTGAAAGGAATGTGTGAATGCCAATCCTTTCCATATATCATCAACTACTTTCATAAGAATTTTGTTCAAGGTTTTATTGGTCGATTCTACTTGGCCATTGGTTTGTGGGTAATAAGGTGATGAGAAACTGAGTTGGATGCCAAAAGCATCATAGCTTACGTAGGGTTTTGTTTTTGAATTGCTTTCCATTATCAGTGATGAGGCGGTGAGGAACACCAAAGTGAAAAATGATGTGATGGTTGATGAATTCACATATTTTCTCAACTTTTGTAGAAATGAGGGGAATGGCCTCTACCCATTTAGTGTAATATTTAGTGGTTATGATCCATTGGTGGCATTGTGAAGAATGGGGATTGATCTCACCGACAAGATCCAAGCCCCATTGAGAGAAAGGCCAAAGATCTCATGTGACCTGTAAGGCATGACTAGGTGTGTGATGGATTAGCATGTTGTTGGCATTTCACACAATGTTTGACATAGTCACAACAAATCATGGTTTAAGGTTGGCCAATAATAGCCAAGGTGAAGAATGTGTTTTGGCTATAGCTAAACCACTAAAGTGACCTCCACAAATTCCATCATGGACTTCCTTAATGGTGTAGGGAATTTCAGAACTTGTAAGGCATCGTAAGAGAATACCATCAAAGCCACACTTATAAAGGAGACCACCCATGATGACATAATGAGAGACACTTTTAAGAAAGGCATTGTCCATTACGAGTGAGATCGGTGGGTAGAATGGAAAGGGAAAGATAGTATGTCTAAAATTTCTTATACCAAAGGTCACGTGGGTCAGGTGTAATGGTTTCAGATGGAGTAGACCTCACGAGGTAAATAAGAGGGTGATTGTAGCCTTTGTATTGTGACAAATATTTTAGAGTCGGTGGGTGAAGCGGGTATCTGAGAAGCCAAGCAGGCCATTGTATCCACAAACTTATTGGTAGAACGTGGGGTGGTTTGAAGTTCATAATGGTCAAAGGTGGTCAAAAGTATATCTACGTGATGTTTATACTTTTGAAGTATCTCATTATGACACTGGTATATACCATTGACTTGGTTTACGACCAGTTGGGAATCACCAAAGATATTGATGGACTTAACATCTAAGGCATAAGCAGCCTGGAGAGGCCCAATACGAGTGCTTCGTATTTGGAAATATTGTTTGTACAATCAAAATCAAGTTTGAAAGACAAAGGCATAGGTTCACCATCAAGAGGAATGAGGATAACACCAGCCCCACCTCCATGCTTGACACTTGGAGCCATCGAAGAAGAGTGTCATTTGGTAAGTGGGTTCATCTAAGGAGAGGGTAGCTATGGATTCATCTAGGGAAATCAAAGTTAGAGGGTTGATTCTTGAAAAGAGGTGCATCTCTAGTAGTTGGTCAATGATAGCTTGGCCCTTGATGGAATTTTGATGAATGAAATTCGAGGTCGAGGTCAAAAGAAGCATAAGCCAACATGCGGCACACATTGATGTTGATAGGGTTTGGCATACATATAGTGTAAGGGGTCAGTATTAGTAATAACAAAGGTTTTGTGGTTGAGTAGGTAATGGGGAGTTTGGTGGTGATGAAAAACTAAGGCTAAGTAGAGTTTTTCGGCATGGGTATATCTAGTTTCGTAGTCTAGAAGGGTACGACTTATGTAATAAACCACTTTCTCTCTATGTGTTGCTCATCATGATGAGCGAGCATGACACCTAAAGAATGGTTAGTGGTGGAAATATATAGGTAAAAGGGTTGGTCATCCTTAGGAGGAATGAGCACTTGGTGGTTGAAGAAGGTATTGTTTTAAGGCTTCAAAGGCTTTATGGCATTCATCATCCCATTTGAATGAAACATCTTTCTTGAGAAGATGATGAAATGGTTGACAAGATGGTCGAAAAAGCTATGAGATAAAATGATGAATGGATTACAACTTACCTTGTAGGCTTCAAAGTTGATGGAGATTAGTAGGTGGAGGCATTTCTAGAATAGCCTTTACTTTAGCAGGATCAACTTCTATGCCACACAAAGAAATGATGAAACCAAGGAGTTTTCCTAAAAGTACCACAAAGACACACTTCTTTGGTTGAAGATGAACACAATACTTGATGAGGCGGTCAAAGATGACCTTAAGGATGGTCAGGTGTTTGGTTCGATGTTTGGATTTGGCAAAGAAGATCATCTACGTAATCTTCCAATATGTGATGCATGATGTCATGGAAGATGTAAGTCATGGCTCGTTGGTATGTAGCACTAACATTTTTAAGGCCAAAAGGCATGACTCGATAGTAGAAAGTCCCCCAAGGGGTGATGAAGGTAGTCTTGTGTTGATCTTCTGGAGCAAAGTAATATTTGATTATAACCCGAGAAACATCCATGAGTGATAGCATTTCATGGCCGGTGGTGAGATCAACTAGTTGGTCAATGCCTGGTAGGGGAAAATCATCTTTGGGACAAGCTAGGTTGAGGTCATGGAAGTCCATGCAAATGTAGAGTCCCCTATCACCTTTGTGATAGAATGATGTTAGAAATCCATTGGGGATAGTCAATGGGTAGGATGAAGGAAACTAAGAGAAGGCATTGAAGCTCTTCTTTGACCAGAAGAGCAATGCGAGGATGCATTTTCCATAGCTTTTTTTTTGATGGGTTTGGCATCAGGAATGGTTACGATATTGTGGACCATGATTTTTGGGTCAATCTAGGCATATCGGCATAGGACCAGGAAAAAGCATTTGCTTATGGTCTCGAAGGAAAGAGGTAAAAGCTTCTTTCAAGTAGCATCTAAAGATTGGCCTATCTTTAGAATGTGTGGGTCATCTCTGAGTGTTAATGTTGATTTCAATGGTTGATTCATTCAACATGGTTTGTCTCAGAAGGTAACGACCGGTGAATATAAGAATCTTCCACACCAAGGTAGGTGAGGATGGACTCATCATCCTAACATTGAATGACATTAATAGAAGGTGTATCATCATCGATCATGTCAGGATATATGAATGGGAGAGAAGAGGGAGCCTCACCATCATGTTGATAGGTCAGAGGTCCCAGAAAATTGTGTTTACAAAAAAAAAAAGTTAGGAGGAATAGATTCGGGATCTATGGACTCCGTGGGTGAAGATGGTGATGTGGGTGAATGAGGTGGAGAAGGTTTGTCTTCCTTAATGAGGTCGATGTGAGCCTTCTTGGGAGGTGGTGCATCAAAATCCAATGCCACTACGGTCATTGTGTTTATGAGTGGTACAAGAGATGATAGTATGGTGGCCCTTGTTCATAAAAAACCAAAGCCAAAGCCTTTCCATGTGCAATGGTGAAGGAAAGTGTGAGCGAAGTGGTGGTTAGTAAGGGAGTGTAAGTCAGATGAAAATGGTTGTGTTTGGGATGGAGGTTTGGGTGAATAAGTGGCAATATCAAGTCCCCCATATGTTAGATTAGTGTGAAGGTGGGGAGGACCATAAGGAAAAACCTCACCTACGTGGTAGTCATAACTAGGGTGTTGACGCAGGTTTCCCATACTCTTGCGGAGTGAGGAACGTGTCGATATTGTATAGGTGGTACTCCCCCAAGTGAGGCATTGAAAACACCTTCTAAGGGATCAGTAGTCGATATGTGGGTAGTGGGGATAGATGACTCACTAGATGATTGGGAAGGTGAGTCAGTGGTAGTAGAGAGTTAGAGAGTTGCGGTGGCGAAGTAGGAATAATAGGGTTAGATGTGGGAGAGGTGGTGGCAGTCTTGGTGGATGGGCTTGTGGGTGAAGGTGAAGTGGGGATAGTGGCAGATGCCTTGACTAGTACAAGCACATCATTGGGCTGGTATAGCATGTTACAGGTCTTGAAAGGTGATGGGTCAGTCGAGATGGTGTAGTTATGTCCTTCATGTTCAAATTTGAGGTAGTGGTGTAAATTCAAAGGGACACAACCCATGGCGTGGATCCAAGGTCGGCCAAGCAACAGATTATACTAGAACTCTCCTTCTAGGACATAGAATAGTTTCGGGATAGTGCGGGGACCTACGCGGACATGGAGAATGATGGTACCTAGGGTAGAGGTCATGGCATCATTGAAGGAGCACAACATAACTAGGTTACCATGCATGCAATTGGTAGGTATGCACATTTGGTTATACGCATGGGAGGAGATGATGTTAATACTAGCACCACCATCGATCATAATGCATCGTATGCATATATTATCGATATAGATGGAGATGAAAAGAGTGGGATCGGGGTCATCAGACTAGAAGGGAGGCGATCTCTTCATCCAAAAAGTTGAGGGCTACTTGGTGAGTAGGTGGAGGTGTAGAGGAAGGTGAAAACTTAGTGAGAGAGGCTACATGATGAGGGGTAATGATGGAGGCTACGGGCATGGGGTCATTTGGTAAAACCTCAATAGATTGAAGGACCTCCATGAGGGCTTGATGATGTGACTCAGAGGTTTGGATGAGGTCATATAAAGACATTTTGAGGAGGATTGGTGTAATTGTTTTAGCATTGTGTGATGTGTGACCCCATCGAAATAGGATACGTGGGACCTCGAATGGTGACTTTGGGTGTGGGTGTAGATGGTATGTTGGGTATAGGGTTGGTTGATGGGCTAGTTTCCTTTTCTTTTCCTTTGTCTTTCTGAGCATGGGTGTAATGTGAACCATGTTAATCTGAGGGGAGGTAGATGGAGAGGGTGTGTCATGGAAGGTATAATGGCATGAGGGAAAAATCCTAGTGGTGGATAAGAGCCTTGTGAAATGAGTAGGGCACATTGACATTTGGGTGGTGGTTTGGCCAACTCTCTTATACGGACCATGTTGATCTCAAATTTTGGGGGTGGATAAAAGGGTTGTGGGGGTGGAGATATTGGTCACTTGAGTAGGTAATGGAAGAAGATTTGGGGAGATTGGTGAAGGTGGAATGGGGTCCTCATCAAGAAGATCATCATCATCAAAATTGTGCTCAGGAGGACAAAGTTGGATAAGAATGGTCTTCAAGGCCTTATAATTTTCAACATCATGTCCTGGCACATGATGATAGGCACAAATCTTGGTCTCATCAAACCCTTTTGGTTTGGGTTTGAGAGGATCATAAGGTCAAGTAGGTGGTAATGTGATGATGAAGTCTCTAAGAGATTGGTTAAAATCTTAGCGTAGGACCCCACTAATGGATCACAATGGGAGGTGAGTGTGGGTTTGGGTACAGGTGTGGCTGATTGTGGAGGAAGAGGCTTTACAGGAGGGGGAATGGGTTGGTCCACTAGTTTGGTATGTGGAGTGGTCTTAGGTCTTGTGGGCATCTTGTTTGGGTAAAGGTGGGGTAGAAGAGATGATGATGGAAGGTTTGGTTGTTTGACCTTATTATTGGTAGTAGGATTCTTAGCTTTGGGTTGCACTTTCTTGGGTAAAGGTGACATGGGAGTATGGGATGTAGAAGGAAAAAGATGGTGGAAGAGGATGGGTTACCCATGGGGAAATCAAGTTGTTGGTGGAGGTGGTTGGTAGAGGTTGGGTAGAAGGTGTGAGTGGAAGAGAGGAGAGTGTCATGGGTAGTGAAGAAAGTTATGGAAGGTAGTGGTGGTATGGGTGGTAAGAAGGTCACGGGTGATGGTGGGGGTTGTGTGGATCACTTGGGTATATTAGAGGCCATGATGAGGAGGTGAGCTGCTGCATTCTTGGTTTACTAGTGGAAGAAGGTTGTTTGGCTAGGGTTGAGGGGTGAGGTCCTAGGATGGATGGAAGGGGTGAAGGTGACAATGGTGTGGTAGGTGAGGTTGGTGTATGAGGCCTAGAAGGTTGGGTCTTCCTTTTAGGGGCAGGAATAAGTTTAGTGTTGGTTTGGGAAGATGTGGCTAAATCTAATTTGATGGGTGGGTGAGTAAGGTTCGATGTCGGCATGACCCCTAAGGTAGTGATGGGTTTAGGTAAGGGAGATGATATAGGCATGGGTAGGTGTTTGGGTATAGGTGTGTGTTGGGTTGTGGGTAGAGGTGTGTGTTGGGTTGTGGGTGATGACATGGAAGGTGTTCCAATAGTCATGGTTGTGTTTGGTTTGGTCACTTGAAACACTTTTGGATAGATTGTGGAGGTGTTGGTGAGTGACAACTACATTTGGGTTGAAGCAGGAAGTAGAAGACATCCCCAAAGTAAGGCTCTATCAACATAATCTAGGTGATCAACCAAGCATGAAAATGGTACTACTATAAGTGGGGCATGATGTGGATCGAGTAGCAATCCCCATAAAATGTGTTTGAGAAATAGGGAAATGGCTAGCTTCAGACTCTGGGTAAGAGAGCCAAAAAGATCAGACAGGATCTTGGAAGTCCGATGGAGAATGGTCATCTAAAGGCAATGGTGTTTCTACAGGATCCTCTATGGGTAAAGGAGATGATGGGCCAGATGAGGTGGACTCTCCTTGTGATGGTGTAGGGAGTGGACATGTGTCCCCTATGAGTAGGAGAGGTGCTACTGATGATTGCTTGGTAATTTGAGAGGCCAGAGGTGGAGTGCTAATTATGGGCTCTTTCATGGGTGAAGGAAAAAATGAAGGGGGTTCCTCTGTGGGTGGAGGAGTAGATGAAATAGGTTCTTGTGTAGGTAGGGAGCTCGGGCTAGGATTTCATCTATGGAAGGAATAGGGGAAATTGGGAAGTAATTGGTATGTCATCAAAAATAGCGTGGACCTCACAGGACATTGCTATCATTGGTTGAAGTGTCACCAGTTTGGTTGGAAGATGGGGCATGATTAGGGAATGGTTTTTTGAAGATATGTAGGTTTTGGTTGGCGGCATGCATTTGGGTTATCCAAGACTAGATCTCCATTTGTCTAACATTTCTTGGATGATATTCTTGAAGGTGATGTAGTTACCATCGCTATGACCTTTGACACGATGATAGTTACAAAATTCATGTTCTTTATACCACGCGGGCGTGGGGTGATCAGGGTCAAAACTAGTGTGTGGTTTTATAGGTGGAAGGGTAATGGCACCAGCCTTAATAAGATTTTCCAAAATAGAAGAATATGGTTCCCCTATTGGGGTGTACTTTCATTGTTCTCATCTGAACTAGAAAGTTTGGATGGGAGAGAGATTAGAAGAAGGTTTGGCTTGGTTTGATGGGTGAGAGGGTCCAACCTTGAGAACCACAACATTGGAAGATCCTTTGGATTTTGAATAGTTGTTTTGGGGTTTCAAAGATGAAGAAGCATCATTTGATTTGAATGTGGTGTTTTTGTTACGTAGCTGAATTTTCTTCTCTTTGATAGCACAAATCTCTAATTTTTGTGCCATGGTGAATGCCTCATCAAAGGTGTGGAAGGTCTGCACCTGTAGGGTTGGTGAAATGTGTCTAGCACAAGCCCAAGTAAACAACTCTATGAGCTCAGTTTGAGGTAATTGAAATGTGAGCTGGTTAATTAGGTTGCACCAATGAGTGAAAAAGTCAGCGATAGACTCATCATCATACTATCGAGTGGAGTAGAGATCAGTCATGGTGACTTTCTTGACAATGTTGATTGAGAAGTGGTCTAAGAAGGCTTGGGCTACTTGATTAAATGAGTAGATGGAATGTCTAGGTAGCCCACTGTACCAGTCTAATGTAGGTCCTGTGAGGGACATCGGGAAGGTCCGTAGGAGTAAAGCATCATCATGGGTGATCAGGTAACACCCATGTTTGAAAGACCACAAATGTTGTTGTGGGTCTTCTTTACTATTGAAGTGGTTGAATTTTGGCATTTCCCAATGTACAGGGTATGGGTGAATAGGAATGGATGGATGAATGGGCTCATTACATATTTCATCATAGGTGAGAGAATTGTGAGCCAAAAACCGATGCTTCTAGTGTTTGCATCCTTTCCATCATTAATTTGATGAGGTCATTGGTAGGTTGTGATAGAAGGGTGCCTCCTGTGGTGTAAGAGGGCTGGTGTTGAACATGTGATGTGGGTGGCATTCCAGTGTATGGTGATGCCAATAGGAAGGTTGAGAATGGGGACCAACATGGAGGGCATATACCCAGAATGAATGACATGATGAGATAGGGGGTTGTTGATAATATGTATATGTAGGTGGGGTAGTCAGTCAGTGACTCTAGTAGCGATTAGGGGAAGAGACTACGGGATGGAGAGGACAAGATTCTGGAATGGGGTAGGGGTCACCAACACCATGGGTGGTTGTGTTGTAATTGGTATATGTGAGATAATGGGCATGGATGGGGTTATGCTCTGGGTGGTCAATGAAGGAACAACCGATACTACAGGTGTGACTGATGTTGCAGATGCAGCGGTCATAGCGGGTGTGGGGCCTAGCTGTGAAAACCACTTGGGGGTAAAGTAGGTGAAGGTAACACCAAACTAGTAGGGGCTGATGTAGAAGTGGGGATAAGGGTAGGAGAGATGGATATGGGCATTCCATATATCAATGACCTAAGGAATCCCAGTGGAAGAGTGGGAAAGGTAGAATTGTAAGGTTGCGGGATTCTGATCGAGGAGTCATGTGAACTCCTCGTCACCTATAGCAATGGTGGTAGGTAGGGTTGGATCCATGGGTGACATAGGATAGAAGGTGGTGAAGGACTAGGTGGGAGTGGTTGATGGCTGCATGGAATATAAGAGTGTTAGTTTGGCTGTGAGTCAACACCATGTGAATAAGTGTTGACCTAGTAAGACTGTATTCTATAAATGACACAAAAAAGCAAGAACAAAAAAAAATGAGGCTGGGAGGGTGAATTTGGTCAAGGTTTGAATTTTGAAAACCAAACACAGAACACCGATGATCAGTCAAGGTAATGACTATGATGGTTTAATGGGGAACGAATGTTGTCATACAAACCGATGTCGATTCTTGTGGAAAAAACCAGTTTTTAAAAAAGTGAAACAGGACTTGATGAATGTGTAATGGGGAAACTGTGTATGATAAAAATATCAATAGAGGGGAATAGGATGGTGCCTTGAGGGCCAAAAATAGAACAAAAGAGTGATGAAGGCTATTCCAAGAAAAATAACTAGAAAGCTAGAAGCCGACACGGTTAGGTTTAACCGATGACGGTCAGATGTGAACCAATGATGATTCATTGGGACCATGACATGACTTACTTCTTGTGAAATGAGAGAGAATGAAGAAAACTAGGGCTTTGTGAATTAAATTTGGTGAAGAATCAAACTCAAAATCTGAGAATGAGAAGATGGGGCCTTGACACACTCAAAAAAAGTCAGAATACTCCAACTATGATGGTGGAGTGTGCAAGGAAGAAGAAAATGTAGATTCATAGTCTCACACCTCAAAACACAAGTCAAGAAGAAAAACTAAGAAAAACATGATCCTAAAGTGATTTTCTTATGTTTTTTTAGCTTATGCTATTTAGAACTGACCATGTGAATTCAGAATAGAATTTTTGGTTGGGAAGGCATCCTACGAAGAAGGATATCTAAAAGGTGAGGTTTCAGGTTATGTTATGGTGGGGGGGGTGCTCTCTGATAGGTGACTAGATAGAGATAACCAGTTGGGGAGTACCTACCAATCCTCTGATCATGTGATCATTGACAGTGTTCCTAGGTAAGATGTCATTTAAGAAAATGTGTATATTCAATTTTGTGTAGTTTGGTAGAAGAAGAAAGAGAGTGCTTTCTATGATTTCAATTGTGTCAACCATCAGTTGGGCATGACTTCCAACATATAGGTTTCCCTCATTTTAATGTGAACTAAATGCAGCAAATCAATGCAATGCAAGTGTTTTAAAACCCAAATCAAAATTATTTTGATGAAGCAAAATGATGAATAGGTAGAGGAATGCTCTTTCACTAATGCAATGCAAAAGAAAGAAGAATGTGTTCTTTTAAAGCACCAAAAACATGATTGTTTTTAGACAATAAAGAGAGGAAGAATGATTCCAGAGAAGAAAAATTAATGTGTAAGATTTTTAAAGGGAAACAAACACACAAATTTTACCTAGGAATGAATAAAATGCAAGGAACCCTGATGGGTCCCACCGGTGTGCCAAAATGTTTCACCATTTTCTTTACATTTTGAATGTGATGAAATAGATAATGTTATGGGATGAGGAGGAATACCTATTGTGTTGGTTTGGAGGTTGATGCGCATGCATTCTGACTTCTCGATCCGATGTTGACTATGAGAGATTCCTTTTGGCTAGGAGGAACTACCTGAAATAGAAAACAAGACCACCAAAGAAGAGTTAAATAATATATGACAGTGGACTACCTAGCATATGCTAGATCCGGGAAGTGTGATACTTCCTAGAAGGTTGTCAACCCACTATTTTTATAAAACAAATTATGAAATAACTAAATACGTACATAAACAAATCTAGTGCTAGTATTCTGATTTGGGTACCTCAGATCACTATCGAGTCGATCCAATTAAATACTAAAAACTATGTGGGTCAAGGTCTTCAGGTTAGGTTGCAGGTTGTTCAGGTGGTCTGCAGGTCACAGACAGGGTCTTAGCAGGGTTGGGTAAGGTGTTTGGGTTGTTTTGGTAGGTAGGTTGGTTTTGGTTTTACATAGTGTTGGTAGACACAAGAGACCAGACCAGCGTCGGTCGGGTATGATGATGATCACGGTTAGGTTAGAACCGACATGATGGTTATGGGTAATCAGCGTTGGTAGAGGTGGGCTGATAAAACTCAATAAGATCTAGTAGTGGGGTTTGAGCTGAGGTCAGAAAAAGATGACAGAGGGCATAATGAGGTATATGGGGATCTTAGGAACACTCAAAAATATGTAGAGGTCGGGTATAGGTGGTTTTATGGTGTGGGTGGAGGAATGGTTGAGTTTACAAAAAGAGGAATAGTGGGGAAAAGGGAATGCAAGTAGGAAATGACAACAAAGGTGACAAAACCTTTAAAATAGGACAAGGATAAAATAACACATGTGATAAATGTACTTACTAGTGTTGCAGGTCCAATGGCTATGTGGTGGTGATGATTGATTGGTGGGATGGAGCTTGGTGCCACAGTGGTGCTTCCCGAATGCTACCATGAGAGTGATACCTCTAGATCTGTCTTGATGTTGCTATGGCTGCTTGGATGTGTGAAAGAGCTCTGGTTCTTGCTTGCATGCAGATCTCTTTTCTCCCAAAAATTCAAGAATGTGCCAACCTCTCAAACAAGGTTACCAAAATGGTTATATGGTAACCGACAATGGTTCTGGTTGACCGACATCGGTTTAGGGATGACCAGGCATCGGTTAAGGTGGGATTCCCTAGGTTTACTAAAAATGATAGATCTTCCATCATTTGGGTTAGTTCTGTCCATTTATTCACGGATCAAATGGATGTTATATTTTTATGAGTGGGAAGGTGGTTAGAGGAATAATAGGCATTGATTTTTAGGGTTGAACTAAGTCTTATTCATTTATGGAAACATGCTATGAATAGGTCTATGGTGAGGTGTCTAGGTGAGGTGTGCATCCATTTAATTAAAGTAACTAAATTAAATTAATAAATGGAGGGAATGACATGGGTAAGGCCAAGGTTTAGGTAAAATAAAAACTCCTAAGATGCATCAAAGGTAATATAGGGGTAGGATGGGTTTCTAGGTATGGTTGATGGGTGTCCAGGATGATAAAAATGTGCGTTGGCACGAATGGTTGTAGGAAAAGGGAAGTTTAGCAAGACCAAATAGTTATAAGGGTGGACCGATTCCAGTTATAAGGTGACCGACGTTGGTTGGCTAGGGCACAAATAGGACTTTGCACAGCCTTTGGTCGTCAATCAGGTTGTGTTTATTAAACAAAAATTCTTTATTTTATGGAATCATTATTGTGTTATACTGTTGGAGAAAATGACAGAGCCATTTGAATTTTGGTGCTTTTCGAGAGAAAAGTACAAGAGATTGTACCTAACTAAGGTGGAGAGATCCAGTTGGTGAGAGGAGCTAGTAGACAGTCCACAAGATCGGTGTGGATAATTTGAGTGGGTGGAGGTGAGGTGACTATTTAGTGATGGCAGAAGTGGGAGAGGGGTTGAGTGGACCACCAGTGCAGTGGCCAGTCATGCCACCATGCTGATAAAAACATTTTCTCACATCTTATTTTTGGAGTTGTTGAAGAACTCCCCTACACACCTGGTCTGATTTGTTAGAGGAATTGGGTCTTGGTCACTTAGTTCATGCTACACCTCTTCTAGAGGACCACCTAAACCATATATATTTTTACTTATATCCTCACGGGTCATCATGAAAGAGACACCAGGTTTGTTTTAGATATCAGTAAGATTCCCATGAATGCATATCTAGCATGAAGAAGTGATCCTACCTTGTATTTATAGGTATGTATCTACAATAATTATGTCAATAGATATATGATCGATGATGGAGCTATGGTTAACATTTTCCCCTTTTCTTTCTTGCAAAATCTAGGGTATAGAGAGACAAGTTGTTCTTGAACTTGAAACATGCTTTGAGAGGCTATGATAGTCTTAAATATATTTCCATTGGGACCATAGTTATCTCGCTTCACCATTGGACCTAAGACTATTCTAACTGAGTTTTATATTATAGAAATGGAAACCAACTATAATATGATCCTTATAAGGCCGTATATTCATAGGATGAAGGCCATTCCCTCTACTTTTTTTCAATAACTTATATTTCTTCATCTGAGAAAGGTTTGTATGGATCAAGGTGATCTGAAGCCTTTCGATATTCACCTAGCTAACCTTAATAATAATCCCGATGTGCATTCAAAATTTGATCTCCCTGTAAACCAACTAAACAAGTTACAAGACCCTTCCTTCTAGAAGACCAGTCCCACATCAAAACTTGTCCCAACAACAAAATTAGAGCCACCAAAGGCAATTAAAGGGGTGTACATTGAAAAAAACAAGGCTACCACAAGAAAGACTATTTCAATAAAAACCATGACAGAGATATTAAATCTCTTTAACAATGATTTTCCAATTATTCTCCCATTCGATTCTATAGGCATATGCCATGCTCTTGGGATAGTCTCTCTTCAGTAGATAGCCTTAAAGAGGTTTTCAAGGTTGAGGTTTCTAAGGTTCAAGAAGAGGATTCAAATAATTATGAAACATATCTACTTCCTAATAATTCTTGGACACTCAACTACGATGGAGAAAAATATTGCTATGAGATAGGGACAAGGGTGATTCTCACTTCTCTTGAAGGAAGATTCGTTCCCTTTGCCTTCAAATTAAGTTTTGAATGTACAAATAATGGACCATAATATGAGGCTTTACTTCTTGATCTCATTATAGCAAAGAGGATGGGAGTGCATAATGTTATTCTTAGGCGACTTGTAACTCATTGCAAACCAAGTATAAGAGGTTTATGATACTAGAGAGGAATGCCTTCATATTTATAAGTTCACTATATGTAAAGTGTTTAAATATTTTGACTTTATTTCCATAGAAGATATTCTTAGAGAGCAGATTCAACTCACTAATTCTATGGCCACTTCTTCCTCTCGCTTTTTCCAACAATAATTTAAAGGAAACAAAGTTCACCATCTCGATCCCGAGCTAAACCATTGGTTTGTAAGATGCCTAACAATGTAATTTTGGCATATGTAGATGTTATGTTGTGGATATTGTTTTTATGTGTGGAAGTGTTGAAGACTGTAAAAAAGTGTAATGTACACTCTCCATAGTTTTCTCGTCGGGGAAAAAAATTTGGCCTAAAAAAATGTGCCCAATATCTCAGAAACATGCTCTTCTCATATGGGTGGGATTTTTGACCCATAGGTTTATGGGGTGGTTTTGACCCATGGTTTTGGTACCCAAAATATTGTAAAAATTCTTAATAAGTTTCCTATTGATGTGCTTTTGGGATTTCTATAGGGTAGACATATCATTGTATATGTGTGTGAGTTCAAGTGTGAATTCAGGAGAGTTTATTGAGCACAACTCGAAATAGATCTAGTTATTGTATTGAGAGAAAGAGGTGTATTGTAATAAAATCTAAGCAAGTGATTCTTGGTGGATGTAGCCCAAAATGGGTAAACAATGTTAGATCTTGTCTTTGTGTTTTTTTCTTTTATTTTCTACACTTTTATTTCATATATCTAATATCTTTTTCATATTAGTTCCTACTATTGCGATTTTGTGTGGGATTGTTTCACATATTTTATCCCTTAGTTCCTAAAAATTGGTATCAAAGTCTGGTTTGGTTTGTTTGAAGCATTGAATCATAGGAAAAGTGGGAGCTATGTCGGATGATATAAGATCAAAGGTTGATAAATTCAACGGGAAAATTTTTAGTCTTTGGAAGATGCAGATGGAAGATTACCTTTATCAAAAGGATCTTTATATCCCACTTTTTGAGAAAGGGAAAAAAACCTCAAGCATGATGAATCCAAAGTGGGTTTTTTTGTATAGGAAGGCACTTGGAACAATATGTCTATGTCTTGCATCTTCGATATTATTTAATTTTTTAAAGGAAAAGACAACAAAAGAACTTATGGATGCATTAGGGAAGTTATATGAAAAACCTTACCTCTAACAAGATATTTTTAATGAAAAAGTTGTTTAATATGAGGATGTTTGAGAATAGTTCAGTAGCAGAAAATTTAAATTATTTTAATATGGTTGTGAACATGCTAGCTTCAGTTATAATAGAATTTGATGAAGAAGTTAGATGTTTATTAATTTTGTGCTCCTTACATGAGAGTTGGAATAGCTTGGTAATGGAGGTAAGCAAATTGGTTCCAGCTAACTCAAAGTTGAAGTTTGACAACATTGTAGGTGTGATTCTAAGCAAGGAAATGTGAATAAAAATCTCTAGGGAATACTATAATTCAGGGAATGATTTGACATTGGAAACTAGAGAGATATTGAAGAATAGAGTAAGCCATGGAAAATTGAAAGATCAAGAAAGGTCAAAATCCACAATCAAGATGGTATGTTAGCACTATGGAAAGTCTGGGCACACAAAGAAGGACTATTGGGAGCTTCGAGACAAGAAGAAACAATATGAAGAAAACAAGGAGGTGAATATGGAAACAATTTCTGTCAGGATGCTTTGATTATTTCTTTACAAAATATTTCTAAATCTTGTGTTTTTGATTCAGGGGCTTCTTTCCATGCTACTACATAGGAATTATTTTGATGATTATGTTCAAGGGGATTTTGGGCATGTTTTTCTTGGTGATGATGATCCTTAAAACATAGTTATAAAATGTTATATTCAAGTTAAAATGTAGAATATGAATACATGGCTATTGAAGGATGTCAGACATGTGCCTACATTATGATGAAACTTGGTATCGATGGGGTAGTTGGGAAATGATGGTTGTACTGTGATATTTATAGAAGACTCTTGGAAGGTTACCATGGGTGATCTTGTGGTGGAAAGAGGTAATAAGGTTAGAACCTTGTATTTGACCACCGATAGCACTAATGCTTATAATCTTGTGGCTTCGGATGTAGATACAAAGCGTGGCACTATAGGCTCGCTCATATGAGCCATAAGGGCATGCATATCATAAAGAGAATTTTCTTAGATTTACATAAATTGGTTTGGATTTTCATGATAACTGTGTATATGGGAAACAAAAGCAAGTAAATTTTCTCAATATTGGACCTATGAAGAAAGAGATTAAGTTGGAGTTGGTACATTCTGATGTGTGGGGGCTGGCTCAAGTATCATCTCTTGGGGGTTAAAATTATTATGTTAATTTTATTGATGATATAACAAGAAAGTTTGGGTATATTGTATTAGAAATAAATCTTATGTATTTAACACTTTTGTTAAATGGAAAGCCTTAGTAGAAAATGAAACAGTCTTAACATAAAATGTCTCGAGAATAGATAATGGAGGGAGTATTACAAAAATGAGATTGATGATTATTGTTCTAATAATGGAATCCATATGAAAAATACGATTCAGAAATCCATAAAAAAGGGGTGACAGAAAGGATGAACAAGATAGTAATGGAATGTGCTAGGAGCACGAGGTTACATGTGGGACTTCCTCTTTATTTTTAGGCGAGAAGTGAGCACAATTGTGTACTTGATAAACAGAGGACCGTCAAGTGTCTTGGATGGAGGCATACCCGAGGAGGCTTGGTCTAGTAAGAAATTTTATTACTCATTTGTTAGAGTATTTGGATATGATGTGTTTATCCATATTGACAAGGATGATATGACCAAGTTAGAGTCTAAGTCATAAAAATTCACTTTCATTGGTTATGGTGGTAATGAATTTGGATATAAATGTTGTAGTATTAAGGATAAGAAAATTATACGATCTAGGGATGTGGTATTTAATGATAAAGTTATGTATAAGAAATAGTTACAGGAAAATAGGGAAGAATCTAAGAAAGAATATGTAGTGGTATAGGATATTCCAAATGGGAATGTGACACATGAATAAATTCAAGAACCTACTCATCAGAACCCCAAAATCCTATTTTGAGGAGGTCTTTTAGGGAAAAAGAACACTTGAAATTTTTCTCCTTCTCTTTATTATTTATTACTCATTAACGGTGGAGAGCCGAGAGATATTTAATGAAGCAATGTAGGTAGATTCCATGAAGAAGTGGGAGAAATCCATAGATGAGAAACACTAGTCTCTCATGGAGAACCAAACTTGCGATTTGGTGAAGCTACCCAAAGGAAAAAGAGAGTTCTGAGAAAATTGGGCATACGAGTTAAAGAGGAAGAAGGAAGAAAGAAAAGATATAAGTCCTGGTTGTTGGTCAAGGGGTTTACACATAAAAATGGTATATATTTTGATGATATTTTTTCTCCTATAGTAAAACCGACTCTATTAGAACTCTTCTTGGAATAGTGGCAACATAAGACTTGCACTTAGAGAAGCTAGATGTAAAGACTCGCATTCCTCCATTGATTCGAAAATTGACCAATTTTTTTAATTCGATCACGAGACCCATATAGGTATTAAATTATTTTCCGAACTTACCCCATTAAAATCAACTTAAATCAATTCAATAATTAAAAAATAATGCACATAGGTTCATAACGTACTTTGGTAGAATGCCTACGTCTTCGAGTTCATTAATAGAACTGATATATTATATACTTCAATGAATGTAAAAATAATACAATCTAAGCATGATAATACTTGAATACATAAAAACAAGAATCTTTATCCCAAGTAGTGACCCTAGCTGATAGATTCAATCCAATATTCTCCTTCAAACACAAAGTCATTTGGTATACTAATTGGTCTTCTGATGGCACCTAAGTCGATTCTCCGTGCTCTCAATTCTAAAGCGTGGCTCAAATGTGACCTATTGGGTAGTTTGAATAACTCCCAATAACAATGTTTCACCTATTAAAAATAATGTCTTATCTCCAATTTTCTGATAAAAATAATATTGGTTCTTAATGAAGATGATGCCTATATGATATAGGTATTAGTGTCTCTCCATAATTCCCATATTGAAATAGGTATTCTTCCTCCATAATGTCACCATGATCACCTTCAAAATTCATCGGTTGTCCTTCTCGGCTTGGGCTCAAAGTAGATCTTCTCGGAGAGAATTTGGAGCTTCAAAACAATATTTACCTAAAAATAATAGGACTTAAAAATAAAAAATATTGCCTATAATAATAGGACTTACATATTTACATGCCTATAATAATAGGCCTTAGCTCTGAAATTGCCTATATAAAAATATAGGTGTTAAAAATAATAATGCCTATATAATCATATAGGTCTTAAATTTTCCTCCTCCATAATAATGGCCTATACAAATAAATAGGACCCATTATTGTTTCAACATATGTTCCTTCATATTTTGCTAAGGCCACATAATACCCTGAAAATCCTTTGATCTCCTTAATTCTCCATCATCATTCTTGGATGAGAGAATCATATCTCGAGAGGAGCTTTACATTAAGCTCAAAAATGAGCTTCTTCATGGAGGAGTGTGGGGGTGGCTTTTATAGCCAAGTGCGGGATGTATTATGTGGTTATCAACCACATCCTCCAATGCATTTCCAACCAACTCATTGGCTGAGTTGGTTTGGTCATTCCACTTGTGATGGAGAGGTCACGGGTTCCAATCCCACTTCCTATGTGAGTGCCCACCATTTTGCACCTACCACGAAACCTATGCCATGTCACCTCCAACCACTACCACACTACTGGATCCCTCCAACCACATTGACGTGCCTTCAAACCCCACACGTCACTCGGACCTTTGCTACCGAGTTTCAACCGTTGATCATGTATCTAAGCTCTTTGCCGATTCATTTTCCAATGGTGGAAAAACCTCCAATATTTTATGGAGAAAGAGATGATAAAGGGATTAACATATCCTAATGGAGATAGACCAAACTATGGCAATAATCACATCCTCCACTTTTTCCAACCAGTTTAAATAAGACATCTTGATTATTGGCTCGATGAGCTAATGCTCCAGCTCACCCATACATGCCTCCTTCGATGACTCATCAATATCTTCCAAATAACTTGCTCGGTCAAGTGATAAAATTATAACTCACACCATAACTTTATGTGTGGCTCATCAATGCACTACTCAAACTCGGTCCATAACTCAGTCTAATGTGGCAATATAGACCAATGATCCAATGTGGTGTCATGCCACGTGGTGGCCTCGAGGACCCGCTAAGGGACTTTATATTTTTGATCACCGATGACGAAGACGATCATGATCATGTTTTGATTACCATAGAGTAGAAAAATCACCTCACTCACACAATATTTTTCCACTTTGTCATGAATTTTCGTTAGCTTATACCGGTCCATATTTGTGTTGACCACAAATTTGACCAGCCACCATTTACACATACGAGACTCTATTTTTACATTCAAATAGTCGACGGAAAACTCTCGAGTCAACCCTTGTCTGTAATGATCTTGGAAGTTTTAGGGAACATTGTGTCCTCCATATTGACCTCAAAATCAAACCTCTCCAATGTAAAAGGAATTTTGTCCCAAAAATTTTGTGAATCCAAAATCACGTTGTTGAGAAGAGATCTACGTAGTATACTACCAACTCCACAATAAAAAAACTGATGGCTTAATCTCTAGGATCTATGGCACTTGGGCTCATTTCCTCCTGTTGCACCAATTTGACATATTCATAATCCCTCCATGCCTTTTTTTGTACGGTGTTAAGTCTCCTTTTTAGACCTCAACACTTCCTCTTAACAAAGTGCTAAGTCTCTTTCCAGACCTCAATGTTTCCACTTTACAGTGCTAAGTCTCTTTCCAGACCTCAACGCTTCCACTTTATAGTGCTAAGTCTCTTTTGAGACCTCAACGATTCTGCTTCATGGTGCTAAGTCTCTTTCCAGACCTCAACGCTTATGTTTTTTTGTGCTAAGTCTAATGATCATCTACGATTCGATTGTACATTCACAATTCCTTGACACCGAATGACGATCTAAGCTAATCTCTCATGAGCTCCTCTTGTTGACAAAAAGTATTAGGTACCATTCTATTATATGAACATGATGGACTCTTCACATAATGAAGATATGACCTAATTTCAGATGCCAACACCGATCAGCTACCATACTATTGCACGGTCACAATGCCACTACATAGAATGAAGATATAAATTGTTACTTGCAATCTTAAATGTCTGTATAAATGGCTAACAAATATCCAAGCTTATAAATATGAGTTAAATTATGACGCAAGTTGTAACGGGTACTCAAAATATAATTAGGAGATATAAATGGAGTATTTATAAAAAAATTCCAAGTAAGAAAATTTACTAAGTATGGTAAATGTGTCCCCCATCTATTCTCATTAAATCTGAACTCCAAAAAGTGTTTGTCTCCTCCCTGCTAGAAAAATAACTCAATAAGGACAAAATATCCGTATATCACAGTGTTAGAAAATCACCAAAATAATTTCCCTCTAAGGGGTCTTACTAATGCAAGTATAAAAGCATACAAACATTTCCCAAAATTGGGTCTTTTACTAATATGCCCTAATTAGTTATATGTATACAAACATTGCCAACAAGGGGTCTTATTAATATATTCTACCTATCATAATAGTTTGTTGGTTTTATAAGAGCAATAAATAATGCTTGAAAGCCTTATACAATAGCTGAAAAAAAAATTCAACTTTATCACACCTTATATTTCTTAACATCTATAGAATCCTTAGTGTTGTCTTATCTCAATAGATGTCATGTGGATTATCAAATGATCTCTCGTATGTATATGAGATATAATGGAGTAATCCAAATGAAAATGCAATAAAAATATTGAGGATGATGAACTTGTCCCTCAGCCTATCCCACCAATCTGGATTCCACAAGTACAAGTTGATGCCATCACTATCAACTCAGCCTACACTGATCAACCTTCTCGAGAATATCAAGTTTGTAAGTGCGATCACCTTCTCGATAACAAAATTGGCACAACTCGGTGGATCAATGCACAACTCACCACATATTGGCATTTTCATCGACTGGGCCGAGTATCTAGCACACAACTCGTGAAATGTTGGGGCACCTAAAAAAGGGTGAGATGTGGCCCAAGCCACGTATATAATAGGAGGCAATGCCTGATTTAAATAATGATCCTGCTGACTGCATTGGACATGTGGTATATATCCCACGGTATATACAAATGGGTCAGCATAAAAGGAGGCTAGGTAAGCTTGAACTTGTAACCTCTCCACTGCAGTCCTATCCCACTAACTAACTTTCCATCCAAGCTGGTCACATAGGGATTTGGAGTGATAAGGGCTATAAACAAATATTTCAGGCCCTTTAGCATTATAAAAAGGGACCCACCCCTTCCCTTCATACACAATAATGCAAAAGAATAGCCCAAGGATATTAAATAGGTACCTAAGCTATTTGAAGGATCTTGTAAAGCCTTAAATTTAAAGGCATTATTTTGTGAAGAAGTCCTATTTATTATAGGAAAATATTGTTTTTATTAGATAGGGTAAAAAGCAAGGATGGGCTCCTAGAGGCCAAATACAAAAATATTACATCATGACAGTACCAAAGAGAGACAAAAAGAGGAATAATACCCTAGGAGTTAAATAGGATTAACTCAAAAACAGAGAAGGAGGTCCAAAAGTAACTAATAGAAGAGACCTAAACCATTAAACAAAAATAAACAAATATAGTTCCCCAAAAGTTTGTAGACATTTCAGGAGAAGCTCTTTTAGTTATCTTTACTATTGTTGGAGGGTTTAACCTCCCTGATCTCATCTTTCCTACTAGGGTCAGTATTTAGTTTCTTCTAGGGGCTCCTCAACATCATCTTCCTCATAATCCTCCTCAATCTCATCCTCCTCCTCTTCCTCTTCATCGAACTGGCCCACCTCCTTTTCTGCTTCTCTTTTCCGTAGCTTCCAGAAGAACACCCAAATCATGAACCAGAGTATCTAATTGCTTGATATCCCCTCAAATTTTTTAATGGGTCAATAATATTTGTTTGATGGCTTAGATTCTATCAATCATTCCCTTCCTCACCACTAAGTTAGTCTCTTCCAAGACCTAAACCACCATCTCCAAATACTGCACTTTGTTCTTCCACATCTCAAGACAATGCTCTCCTTCCGGAGGCACTTTATCCTTACCCTTCGATGGACCGAATTCTTGATTTTCCATCCCTTCCACATTCTTCCCCTCTCCCATCTGCTTAGTACCTAGATTACCCTCCCTCATCTTGGAAAGACACTCAGCTAGGGTAATATCCTCCTCATCCTCAATTTGGGGCATAGGTTTATCCCGATCAGTTTCCCATTTTGAAATAGGAGAAGAATGAGTCCCTCATGAATGGGGGACTCCACCTTACTCCATTGGAAATCCTTCACCAAGGTGGTCAGAGACATAAATAAAAATAAGGGAATACTAAGCATTTTCTTATGTCTGAACATATTCAGAAAGGACAAGTGGTGAGTATATATCTTGCGATATTTACCTTCCAGGGTAAGATACTTCATAATGTGCAGACATACCTCCCTCCACACCCTAGGAATGTAGGAACGAGAAATGCCATCAGTGAAGTAATGGACGGTTTCCTTACCCATAAAGAAAGTATTGATTTCGTACTCCCTCTGATTCCTATCCTTAAATATTTTCAGACCTTCCATGTCCATGCCAGTTATATGGGCAATGGCCTCCTCTCGACGTCTCAATTTCCATGCCCTAAATCACCGCCTTCCCCTCTTTCCACACCATCCCAAACTCCATAGTTAGCAAGGGATCATGCCCTTGGATTTTGGTAATAAAGTTCCTTGAAACCCCCAATCCTAAATAGGTGCCACATAGACTTATCATCCACAATACTCCCATGACTGGATGACTCAACTCTGGTTCTATCTCCTCCCATGATGGCCAAAATTTTACCCCAATGCTCAGCTCGTTGAAACTTGCAAATTTTGATATTAGACTTGCCTTTCCAAGAATAGATAAAACTGGAATCACTTTTGTAATTTTGGAAAATGAGCCCTTTATTCTCCCTTGCACACACTTAAGGTGAATTCCTTCAATTTTTCATGATTAATAATATCATTAATAGGCACAAGGATGACATCACCTTTTTGCCACACTTTGAAATCATTAATTTGAACTCCCTCATTCACAAATCTATTTGCACAAGTATTGTCAATGCGAGGGATATGAGTGATGATATAGGTATCAAAACTTTTAAGATGCTCTTTAATATCATGAGTAATATTACCCAAAGCCCAATTATGGGAACTAGTCTTGTTGATGGAATTTAAAATGAGAAGAGATTCCCCCTCAATAAGAATGTGTTTAATTCCTTTTTCCTTAGCAAGACTAACACCCTAGAGAAGATCACAGGGATTCAGCCAAATTGTTACTCTGAGTCCCCAAAGGTCCTACATAGGTAAGGATCCAATCCCCATTATGGTCCTTGATTATGCCTCCTCCACCGCTAGACTAGGGTTGCCTTTTGAAGCCCCATCAAAATTAAGTTTGACTTTTCCCCTTTCTAGTTTAGACCACTTAATGATAGTGGATGGGAATCGACTTGAGGTGGATTGAAGGTGAACTATTTGAGAACTTCCTCTTCTTTACTAGAACAAGCCTTTTTAGTCTTCACCTTAATGAGATTGGAGTTCTCTTTAATAGAGGAAATCAAACAAGCACTGACCTTTCTAATGTTAGCTTTCTGATTTCGAAGATGAGAGCATTCCTTTCCTTCCATAAGCTCCAGATGAAGTGGGGAAGGGCCATTTTCTAGGTAGCCATAAGAAAGGGGTACCTAAAAGGACAATCCCATTGTAACCAACATTCCTCAATGGAGTTAGGGTAGACCCATTGCACTTTGAAAAGCTCCAACACCTTGGAAAACACTGCTTGAGCGAAGGGGCAAGAGATGAGGAGGTGGTTGACACTTTCCTCCTTTTTTTCAAAGCACACACCTATTGGGGAGGAACATCCCACGTTTCCTCAAATTATCCACGGTGAGGATTTTGTTCTAAGCGGCCAACCAAAAGAAAATGTTAACTTTAGGTAAAATTTCCTTTACCCAAAGTTTTCCCCAGTAATCTTTTTGGCTAGAATTCTTGAAATTTAGGAGGTATGCTAATTTGATAGAGAAATTTCTAGAATCCTCTTCCTTCCATATAATAGAGTCCTCATTCTATTGGAAGAATGGAATATAGAATCTCTTTAAATTAGAGTTGATATTATCAAAAATTGATTGTCCCCAATGAAATTGGGAGGGGGATGCACATTCTCCCAAAAACATGATTATTGGAGAAGTTCCAATAATCTCTAACCCAAAATTTTCCATTGTCTTCATAGAAGCGTGTACTCTGACTCTCCCGTTCTTCCTCCACTAACGGTTTATCAAAAAGCCAACAATCCCTCCAAAAGTGAATTCTATCACCTTTCCCAATATTCCATTTAATACCCCTACTCAGGATCTCCCTAGAAGAGAGAAAATAATTCCAAAAGAAGGATCCCTAGGGATATTGTCCTGTAGAAAGAAAGTCTCTATTCTGCCAGTATTCCTTAAATATTTCCTTTTGATGATATCAATCCAAAGACCTTCTTCCTTTATCACTCTCCAACCAGATTTAGCCACAAGAGCTTCATTCATGAGTCTCATATTCTTTAATCCTAGCCCACCACAATCCTTAGGCTTGGTCACTTTTAGGCCACAAGAGGAAATTTGAACTTCTCCTCAGTGCTAGCCCACAAGAACCTTTTTGAATTTTTCCAGAGCCTCCAAAATATTGACTCGGTAGCCAAAAAAGGGACATGACATAGATTGGAACACCTTGAAGAGAGATTTGGAGAATTTGAATTTTTCCAGCTTGAGATAGGAGAATCCCCTTCCAAGTAGAATACTTATTGATAAATGTCTCGAGAAAAGTGTTCTAGATAGAAGGGTTCAGTTTTTGTGAATGAGGGGGAAATATTGTAAGGGAGGTAAGACCTATTTTAATAAATTTTTATTTGGAGTTATTGTAAAAACTACCCAATAGGCCACATTTGAGCCACACAACTTGTAGGTACGCTAGGAAAGAGGAGGATGGGTTCTGACTTATCATCGATGTCTTTTGAATAGCTAGAGAACTATTAGGCAAGTTGAAGTTCCATTAGGTTTTCTTGTAGGAAAATTTATTGTACTTACAAGTTTTGATTAGTGGAATGGTTTGATAAGAACCCGGAGACATAGGCTATTTCGAACTCCATAATCAATCCATGTGTAGTGTCATTTACATTCTTACATTATTTTGGGTTATTTTATTTAATAATGGATTTAATTTATCGAAAAATTTAACAAGCCTATAGGGGTCTGAAGGTCATTTAAAATTTTGATCTAGAATTTTTGGATCATCCACGGTGATTTGGAGGAGGATCAATATATGCAGCAACTAGAGGACTATGAGGTCAAAGGTAAATATGAGATGGTGTGAAAACCAAAGAAGAGCTTGTATGACTTGAAACAAGCTCCACATCAATGATATTAAAAATTTGATAGCTTTATGATGGAGAAAGGTTATATTAGATGTTTTTCCACCATTACGTGTTTATAAAGATATTTTAGGATGGAAGTTATATTACCCTATGCTTGTATGTGGATAACATGTTGGTTGTAGGTGAAAACATGCATGAAATAAAAGTACTCAAGAAGCAACTAAGTGTCTTCTTTTCTATGAAGTATTTAGGGAAGAAAAATAAATCCTTGGTATGAGGATATCTAGGGATAGGAAGGAGCAAAAGATAGCTTTATCTCAGAAGAGTATATTAAGAAGGTATTAGAGAGGTTTAATATGCATGATCCTAAACTAGTTGGGAATCCTTTTGCAGGAAATTTCAAGTTATCAAAGGAGTTGTGTCCCAAGATAGATCAAGAGAGAAACCAGATGTCCAAAGTACCTTACTCATCAAAGCATTTAGTAGTTTTATGTATATCATGGTGTGCACCAGGCCTAATATTACACATGAAATGGGAAAATGAGTAGATTTATGAGTGATCCAAGAAAAGATCATTGATAGGCAGTAAAGTGGATCCTTTAGTACTTGAGAGGGACCATGGGGACAATTTTGTGCTACAGTGGATCAGACACCACTTTTCATGGTTATGTACATTCAGATATGGATGGATATGTAGATATAAGTAGGAACACAACAAGTTATATTTTCATTGTAGGTGTAATAAAATTTAGCTATATTTCACGACTACATAATCTTGTGGCTTTGTCAACCACAAAGGTTGAGTATGTTGCTTCCATAGAGGAAAGAAAAATATGATTTGGTTATAGCAATTTCTTGAGGAGTTAGGACATAAGTAGGAGGAAGGAAAGTTGTATAGTGATATTCAGAGTGTTATAAACCTAACTAAAAACTCTTCTTTCCACTCTAGGATGAAGCATACACAATTAAGATACCATTTCATTAGGAAACCTTTGGAGGAAGAGAATTTGAAGCTGGAGAAGATTCATACCAATCAAATCCTACAAACATGATGACAAAGGTGGTCACAAGGGAGAAACTGAAGTTGTGTTCATCTTTGGTTTGTCTTCATAGATGACAGTTAAGGGTTAATAAGCTTTCTCATAGGAAAACTAGTCTCTAAGTGGGATATTGTTATGTTGTGGAGCTTGTTTTCATGTGTGGAAGTGTTGAAGACTATATACTAAAAGTATTGTACACTCTCCATAATTTTCTCTCGAAACCTTTTTCAGAATTTGAACTCCCGAAAACTAGCTAAATAAGCCACTTCCTTCGGAAGACCACTCCCCACGTAAAAATGATCCCAACAACTGAGTTAGAGACACCCAAGGAAATTGAAGGGGTAGACATTGACAAGAAAAAGACTACCATAATAGAGACTATTTCAATAAAATCCATGAAAGAGATAGTAAATATCTTTGAGAATGATTTGGTAATTATTCTCCCATTCGATTCTTTGGGCATAGGCCATGCTCTTAGGATAACCTTTCTTCTGGTAGATGGACTTGGAGAGGTTTTCATGGTTGAGGTTTGCAAGGTTCAATAATGGGATTCAAATAATGATGAAACATCTCTCTTTCCCCGATAATCAGCTAGAAACTCAACCGCAACAGAGAAAAATACCACTATGGCATAGGGGAAAGGGTGATTCTCATTTCTCTTGAAGGAATAGGCGTGCCCTTTTCCTTCAAATTGAGTTTTGAATGTATGAATAATGGATCAGAATATGAGGCTTTAATTCTTGATCTCATTATAGCCAAGAGGATTGGTGTGCATAATGCTAGAGTCCTAGGTGAATCATAACTCATTGCAAACCAAGTATCATAGGTTTATGAGACTAGAGAGGAACACCTTCATCTTTATAAGTCTATTATATGTAAACTATGTAAATATTTTGACTTTATTTCCATAGAAGCTATTCCTAGCGAGTATAATCAACTCATTGATTTGATGGCCACTTCTTCCTCTCATTTTTTCCCAACAAGAATTTAAAGAAAAAAATTCACCATCTCATTCTAAGCCAAAGCCTTGTTTGTAAGATGCTTAACAATAAAATTTTGACATATGTAGATGTTATGTTGTGGAACTTGTTTTCATGTGTGGAAGTTTTGAAGAATGTACAAAAAAATTATTATACACTCTTCGTAGTTTTCTCATGGGTGAAATATTTTTTGGCCTAAAAATAATGTGTTTGATATATCAGGAAACATGTTCTTCTCATATGGGCGGGATTTTTGACCCATAGGTTAATGGGGTGGTTTTGGTTCATGGTTTTGGTACCCATGGTATTGTAAAACTTCTTAAATAGTTTCCTATTGATGTTCTTTTGGGATTTTGATAGGGTATACATATCATTGTAGATGTGTGTGAGTTCAAGTGTGAATTCAAGAGAGTTTGTTGAGCACATATCCAAATAGATATGGGTATTGTATTGAGAAAAATAAGTGGCTTGTGATAAAATATGAGCAAGTAATTCTTGGTGGACATAGCCCAAATTGGGTGAAACACATTAAATATTGTCTCTGTGTTTTGTTATTTTATTTTCTACACTTTTATTTCAGAAATCTAATATCTTTCTGCATATTAGTTTCTACTATTGCGATTCTATGTGGGATTATTCTACATATTTTATCCTTTTTTTCCTAACATTAGAGGTCGAGGATGAGCCTATTACGTTATATTTTTTGGAGAATGACAAGGAAATATTAAGATACCTCCATGCATATACTGGAATTCATTCTATACATCATAAGAAAGGATTCTACCTTACTCCTCACCCTTCTTCCTATTTTGGAGATAGAACGATGAAGACTTATTCATCGGAAAAATGAAATCGATGAAGAAGAAATGGAGCTTCCTCTAGCTCCTCCTGAATTCAAAGGGGGAAATACTCCCTTAATATAAGGAACCATTAACATTAACATTAGAATGGAAGATGAGATTATAATTTTGAAACTTGGTTCTTCATTGTTTCCTAAAGAAATAGACACACACACCAAAGTGATCAAACAACATTCCAAATCCTTCACTTTTAGTTATACAGAGATGACATGTGTCGCTCCCAATGTAGTCATCTATAAATTAGTCATTAATCCTAATACAAAGACTATAAAATAGAAGTTAAGACCTATGAAGCCTAAATTCACTTTGATGGTCAAAGAGGAAGTAATGAAGCTTCTTCAAGTAGGGTTTATTAAGCCAGTGGACTATTCCATGTGTATTTCAAACATCATCCTAGTCCTTTAAAGAACAAGAAGGTAGGGATTTGTATCAACTTTAGGGACATCAAAAAATCCTACCCTAAAGACAATTTCACATTTCCTTTTATTGACATCATTGTTGATGTAACAACTGGGTATGAGTTATTGTCTTTCATGGATGGAGTTTTAGGTATAACCAAATAAGGATCTCTAAGGAGGATCAAACTAAGAATACTTTTACTACTCCTCGGGGAAATTTGGTTATACCATCATGTCATTTGGTATGAAGAATCTTTGGAGCCATGTATCGGCGGGCCATGAAATATATTTTCCACAATATTATTCATAAGATTGTGGATACATATGTTGATGATCTCCACAAAGACTAATAAATGAGGTGATCATCTTGAAGTTCTTTGTATTATTCTCTCATGTTTAATTTACTACATCGTAACTCCGAATCCGAGAAAATGCATGTTCGAGTCACAGGAGGTAAATTGTTGGGTTATATCATCTCATCCCGAGACATTAACATAAATCCAACAAAGATTCACAAAATCTTAGAAATGAATCCACCGACATATGAGTTGAGCATCAGATATTTATAGGGTAAGCTTGGGAAATTCATAGATTTATCCTTGATTTGACATATGCCATTCACCCTATTAATGGCTTGCTAAAGAAATATTGTTCTAAGGAATGGATTGATGAATGTCACAACACGTTTGATTTAGTCAAGCACTTTCTCATGTCCCCAGGTGATGCTTGTGTCTCCCAAACTAAACCCTCCTCTAATTTTGTATTCTCGAGCCACATATGTCTCAATTGCTTGCATATTGTCACAAGAAGACAATGATGGTTATGAACATGCAATCTATTTCATTATTTTTATGTTGTTTGACTATGAAACAAGGTATACTCAAGAAGAGAGAGAGTGCATAGAAATTATCTTTATAACTAAGAGCTTAAGGAATTATATGCTTAACCGAGAAATGCGGGTGATCATCAAATCAAAACAGCTTGTGGAAATTTTTGACTCAAGCATCCTTATGTAAAAAGGTGAAATATTTATCACATTAATGGGTGAATTCAAAATCACCTTCATTAATAAAAATTCCTTCAAGGGAAAAATCATCTCTCGATTGGTTGGTAGATAATCCTATAGATTGCAGATGGATGGTTGATCTATACTTCCTTGATGAATGTGTTTTCTATATAAAGGAAAGACTCGTCATTTCCTCTTATTTGTGGTTTACGAATATTATAAATCACATAGTATATCAAACCCATCCTGAAGGATATCATTCACAAAAATGTGACGGCTACATATCATAGCTACAAAGTACATAATTATAGAGGAAGTTCTCTATCGCAGAGCCTTTGATGGCATATTATTAAGATGCATCTATGAGGAAGAAGTAGAAAAGATATTCTTTAAAGCCCATAGTGGAATATGTAGTGGCCACTTTAGAGGGAATTCAAATGCTTGCAATATTCATTAAATGGGATACTTTTGTCCCTTATTAGAACATGTTGTTGTAGAGTACATGCAGAAATTGTAAAATTTTCAAGAGTTTTCTTATGCCATACTTATTTTGGCATAGGCTCTACAAACCAATTGGTATACCCTAGCCCTTATCTACTTGGGGTCTTGAGCACATCCATATTTACTTTTATTCCTCTATATAATCTAATATTCTCTCTTCTTTTCATATAATTAATTGTATATCTAGTAGGAAAATTCTCTCACTCATCATTAGATGGAAAAAAATTCATCATCATGGCCACACAATACTTCACAAAGTGGGTTGATTCCATGCCTCTGACTATAGTACCTAGATCGGTTATCGCTAAGTTCATCTTGAACAAGATCATCTATAGGTATGGTGTCCCATAGGTCATTATCTCAAATAATGACACTCCCTTTAAGAATAAAGAGGTGCATAAGTTGTGTGCTCAATTAAAAACATCCCATCATGTAACATTTTTATACTACCATCAAGCCAATGGATATGTTGAGAAAATGAACAAGACTTTGAATTACATCCTCTTTAGGAAAGTTAAGGAGAATAAAAGAGACTAGAATTTAAATTTATTTCCATCCTTGTGGGCTTACAAAATTTCAATGAGAACATCTATAGGGGAGACTCCTTTTTCTCTAGATTTTGGTGCCAAAGTAGTCTTACTTGCTGGAGTTATAATTACCAATTATTATGTGTCTTTACAATGAATTCTCGGAAAATATGTGTACCAAGAAATACAACTCACTAATTTAGAAATCCTAGATGAAAGGAGGCTCGAGATACGAATAACAACATCAGGTGTATGTAGACAAAATGTGTCCCTAGTGCAAAAAAATCTATGAAAAAGAAATCTAGGTAGGAGACCTTGTGTTAATACTTGACAACCAAATAGAAAAAAAGGTTGGCAAAGGAAGAAAATTTAGGCTGAAATGGTTAGGGCCTTATCAAGTAATGGAAGACTACAAAAATGGTGTGTATCATCTGTGTACCTTAGAGGGTGAGGAGTTTGGCAAGTCCACTAACTCCTTCACCTTTAAAACTTTTACATATTTTTATTTACATTTCCCCATTGTACATCATTACATTCATACCATTTTGTCATCTGCATTATTATCTTGTTAAAATTGTAAATTGGAAACTTATTTTTGAGTGAATTTTAAAATTTCAAGCATTAGAAAATATATTAATCATACTTCTTCAACATTCATTCCACATTCTCAAACTACTCAATCTTTATCATCACTTCTGTTCATGAGATTGAATTTTGGCATTGATACTACAAGGAATTGTATGAAGTATTCTTCATGGTTTCTCCCAATTCGAGTGTTTCTTGCCCATAATTTTCTCTAGAAGCTTCTTGAAGATAGACCTTTCCATAAAAATATCTCTATATGACAAAAACATTCTAAACATTTCACCCAAAATATTTTTTCACCTATCTCAACCTTTGGTGGTGAGCCCTTGCATCCTACTGGTTGCATGGGGTTGAGTCCAGGGAAAATATTCCCTCCTAAAAGCACAATCCAAATTCAATTAAAAAATAAAAGAAAAGAAAAATAAACAATTACCAAAACATTCTTATAACAGATAAATACAATTTTCATCCTTCTCAACCTTCGGTGTTGAGCCCACACTTCTTCTTGGTAGCATGAGATTAGGATAGGAGGAAAGTTCCCTTACTCACCTATTTGTTGCCTTTGGTGATGAGCCCATGTTGCTTACTAGTAGCATGGAGAAAGACGTAGGGGTCACATGAATAATTTAAAAATTATAAATACACTAATAAATAAAAGTGATTATAGATTTTAAATCCCCATGAAAATGAATTAGATGCATATGTTAAGAGAGAATTGTTCCTTAAAACAAGATTTTGTCAATCATTAGGCCATCCATGAATATAAGTTACAAGTTTATAATTGGATCTCTATCAAAATATTGTCTTTTGGTCATCATTCACATTCACATTCTTCACTTCATATAACTCGTGTCCTTCTTAGATCTTGGTGATGAGCCCTCGCATCTTACTAGTTATGTGGAGTTAAGAATGGAGTGAGTTCATATTTTTAGCTTATTTAACACATTTTGCTAATGAAATAAAAATACTAGATATTTCTTAAAAAACAAAGTATCATAATTATAATTTATCGTCATGTGCATAATCATAAAAATCCTTTTTTCATCAAATTGCATCATCATCTATAACATACATATAAATCATTAAAACATCAACAATTCCAAACCATCTAAGAGTACAAAGATTAAATAAACCGTAACGAAGTCAAATATTACAAGGAATGTTGAAACAAAAATATGACTATATATGTATATATAATTTCAATTTTCTTGTGTACAATGCCATCACACCATGATAAGTGTGGTAAAAAATTCTCAATCATGAACCCAAAATAAATAAAAATCAGTATACATGTTAAAAACTACCTCAAAGTAATATAGTTCCTAGGACTATCCCTCCCTCCTAGATCCCCGCCAAGTGGTAGGAGTAGCGCAAGGGATATTTATTATGATCCTATGATGAGAACAACTTGGTACATCTTGAAATCCTCCATGTGTAGGCCTATGAGAATGACCGTGCAACTACCTAGGTGAGTGACCAGTAGTGGCAGCTCCACTACATGAGTGTGCTCGTCGTCATTTATCTCACTCCTTATGCAAGGTGATGTCTAATATCATTTGGGTCATTTCCTCTATAGAATTCTAGGCTAGTGTGAACATGTCGGTATGGAGGCTTGCAATCGTTGGGTGTCCTGTGTTGAAAAGAAGGTGATCTTGAGTCATCTTTGTGGGAATTGTGAACATGTTGAGAAGGGTGTGTCAATAAGATCTCACCATCCATCTGCAGTAGATGCAAAGTGAAAGTAAACAATGGTGAGTTAGAAATCATATAAAAATAAAACCAAAAAGAAAGAAGAGAGAGATAGTTTACTAACATCTAATCTAGAAAAATAAATATAGGAAACGAATCTTTCACTCACTAGGATCCCCAGGGCATCCAACATGGATAAATAACTGGTGCTAGTTCAAGACATAGTACCTCCTCCTCCTCAACTCTAACCTCCTCCTCCACCCTTTGTGGGTATACAGATGCCTCATTTATTTATTCAGTGGTACAATGTCTGCTCTTCTACATCTACCTCAGCTATATCAGCCACCGAGGCCTCTCTTATGGCCTATCACTCTAAATCAGATCCATTTATTGAGCCTGAATCTTTCTCGGAATCATCCTACTCCTCACTTTGTGTGTTGGTATTTCCTCAATCTAGAGAACTTGTCTCACCTAACTACTACCCCAATAGCTATACCTAGTGTGACCTATCATGTACCAATATGAATCCCAAGAGTAGCCGCCCTCCACTCCAATTGGCCTCTCTAGGTGGCTCTCACCTCCCATATGCCTTTTTACACTTTGTAGCCACCAATGAGATAGCATCTACATAAGGTAGGAAAACTCGCTTAGGTACCTTGAGCACTAGATGAGTCTTGACTCTACTATTCCAGCTTAACTAATCGAACTGTGTGGTGTGACATGTAGTCAAGGTAATTCTCTCCTCACTCCATTTTCCAAAGCAATATCCTGATATGGATGTACTATCATGTCTACAATAGTCAAGGTGGACATCAAATGTGATGGAACCCCGAGAGGAGCCATGTCCACCCACTTGGATTCTCTAACTATTGTGGGATATGTTATCCCAACTTCCCTCTAGTAGGGGATCATTCTTTCATACACCCATGACATAAAAAGTGTGGGATGAATGAGTGAATTAGCCCTCAATATCAAAATCCTATATAGATCATGATATGTAGTCCCCAAAATGTCTACTCCCCATGTAAAGACTCTGCCATATAACTCAATGCTCTAAATAATGGCCCCACAACAAAATACGAACCTATCCCTGCCCTTGTCCCTAATCAAATGCAAGGCCAAGATACCAATGATGGCCTTGTGTAGATTAGGGATAGGTGTTATGTCAACTGAAATTAATCTTACTCTATGCTTAGCACTCACATCAGTTCCAGTTGCATCACCAAGATATGTGGCCCAATTATAAGCCTCATCTTTTGAACTAGCTATTTTTAGTGGTAACTTCCTATTAGTGATAGGAACTTCAAGAAACCGGTAAACATCCTCTAAGGTGATGGTCCACTCACTTCTAATTCTAGGAAATCAAAATTATTCGGGTCTACATCCTAGTAACTCAATAAGTCACAAAGTAAGTGACCTGATAGGAGCAACGAGTCCTATTTGACAAATTCTCCAAAGGTCGCTCTCCCCCAGAGTAAGTCCCTCTCATCCCGAATCACCCTCAAGATCCGGGAAAATAATTCTACTCACGGGATCTACTCTACCTAACATAACCTCCTTACATCCATAAACAACAAGAAAAGAGAAATTTATAACTTCATAGATATATAACGAGCTCAAAAAAATATATAAATGCAAGAAAAAAAAAAAATCCAAACTTAGTCAATAAGATACAAACTACCTTAACATTTATGAAACCGCAACTCGTAGCTTCCATGACACTTTTATAATTGCCTCTCAACCAGAGCCATGGTTTCATAACCGTCGCATATTTTACACAACTACCACTCTACGTATAGCGATGATTATGTAACCGTCATGGTAGTTCTACCTGAAAAACTCAAGTTTCACCCTAAAATCTAAAACCTCAAAAAATAGATAAAACACATCGAATTAATTCAAATTAATTGCATATCCTAAGTGGTGCCCCCATTATGATCATTTTGACTATAAATTTAATCATAATTACCCATACATCTAGTTTTTATTAAATCCTACATTATAGGGAAAAGATGAATAAATGTTCATAAATAACTGATCAAAGAGGATTGGCCAAGGGAGATAGTATGGCTGATCATGAATCTCAAGAAGCTAAATTTGACAAGCTAATTTCCGACCAAGAGAGACTTATAGATACAATGGATTTTCTATCCCTATCCCTTCAAAGGATCATTGAACCTAGGGTTCAAAATGGTGATGGTAGCTCAAATAGAGATAATAATACACGAAGACTAATGGGATTAGCCTAAGGATCGATTCCATAAAGCCCACTTTCCTTCCCGGGGAAGAAGTTATTCTAGAGTAAGAAACAAGGCCCACCACCTGGATGGAACATCGTTACAAGCTATGAGGAGTATATGTATTTGCTAAGGGATATTTTTAAGGCTATATCACTTGTTTAATTCATAGGAGTAAATATAGGAAAACCTAGGCTCGAGCCTAGACATCACATACCACAAAAAGAGGTTCGAATATGTTGGGTAATATTATTTTTTCTAATTTGATGGATCAGCCAAAGGTATTGTTAGAGCTTGGATTCAAAAGTTGAACACATACTTTTCTTTAAATCCTATGGTGGAGGAGGATGCTATCAAATTTCCAACAATGCATCTTGAAGAAGTTTCTCATGAATGGTGGTTTCATGGGATAATGACACAAGTTCATAATGAGATACATGCCTATGATGAATTTTTCAAAAGACACATTGATTTTTTTGATAGATTAAAGACAAGGTGATGGAAAAAACTGTTTTGAGAAGGATATGAGCCAATGGGCCCATTTAATGATTTATTTGATTGGTAAAATTATATGTGCAACCATTTAAGATGCATATATGTTATATTACACATGTATTATGAATTTGGGAGCTTGAACAAGCATGGTTTTGTGATTTGTGGTTTTAGCTCATCCTAGTGATGGGGTTTTGAGCATTTTTGGTGCAAGTTGGATGGTTTTGGGCATGGCCAACCTATATGGGTCATATGTTAATTTTTGATGATTCATTTGGGATATTTTAAAGTTTCCTTGGTCAAACCAAAGGAGGAAAACTTACTTGGTTTGAATTTGAATCAAGACGAAGGTATAAGAGTGATGTTTTGGGTGATCTTTGGCACTAGTCTTGCATGGGTGAAAGGTGAGACCTAGGAGAGAGTGAATTGCAGGTATGGGGGAATGTTTTGAAGGATGATTAGATGTGTTATATGTTGAAGACTTATTTAAGGCATGGTTTATATCTAAGACAGGTTGAGAAGGAAGAAGATAAAGTGAGTTAAAGGCATGAGGGTTTGAGAAAGGGTTTGTGGGCTAAATTAGAGGTCTCCATTAGTTGTGGAAGAAAAAAATTAGCATATCATAATCATCAAGTGGCTAAATACATTCTTAGTCATCTTTAGGGGTTATAGCCTCCTTTTTGGAGTGCGTGCTTCATTAAATTAGGGGTTGTTATCTTTGTAGGGTTGGTGCTCTACTCAACTATGGTTTAGTGCTCCTTGTGAAGTTAGTGCTTCACTATATTTATTTTTTATGTGTAATATAAGAAAAATTTCACTGGGTTTTCTTCCCCATGAGGGTTTCCCACGTATATTTGGTATTCTTATGTAAAACTACATAATACCATCGGTCTCCGCACAAAACAACATTTGTGCAACCGTTGTGGAAGTTACGTGAAATAAAGTCACAAGAACCCTAAAATGAGAAGAAGATGGCTCAAAAAGATAGAAAAATTGGAAATAAGGATAATTAAAGAAAAATAAGCATGTTAAAAGGAAAAGGGAAGGATCTAGATATCATCATTTTTCTAGAAAATAAATTCATCATCATAGGATATGTTTTCCGTGTCCATTAATGTAACACAATGTAATTTTGGGTATGTACATATTTCCCCCTTAGAGAATCTTTTTATCCATGAATGGGTGTAAAACATAATTTATGAGTATGACGCTACCAAATGGAAAAGTTATAAATTATACCTCATTTTCTTGTGTGTTGAAACCATGCCAATCTAAGTGTCTCGCTAGCTACAAGAGAGGAACGAGAATCAAGTACACATTTAAAACATAATTAACAATTTTTTTGAACTAAATCAACAAGATTACTTACCATATACGCGAGGAAAATAAACATACATGTGCTAGTGCTACAACCCTACATACACACACTCAAAATGACATTAAAAAAACTATATATCTATATATAAAAAAATATTATTTATAAAAATAATTTTCACCCACCCGCTTAGTGATTTTTAGATCTCTGGATTACCTATGATCATTTTGTCTGAGAACTCTTAGAATATGGCATCATAACCAGCTAAAAGAGTTGAGGGTCATAGTTGATATCAAAGTTGAACCATACTTGTAATCGATTGAAATAATTGATCTTTAAGAATAAATCCTAATAACACCACTCAAGAAAAGGATAATAGATAAAATCCCATATAAACTAGTGTGCAAAATACCTCCGTAAGGAGTTATAAGTTTCTCAAGTTAGGGAGTCAAGATGCATATAAGGGCCTTAACATAGAAAGAGATATCCCAATAAGTTTTCATGCAACAGAAAAGAGGAAATATGCCCAAGAAAGGGAAGAATGTACATAAAACAGGGAAAATTTTAAGACTCATAGTAGTGTCAAGATTATAATCCCAAAAATATGATGAAAAAAGGTGAGTACTCCTTATCCTCCTCCATCTCCTCAAGAATTAAGCACTCCTCTAATAGTTGGTACAAAAGAAGAAATAATTATGCAACCTATGTAAGAAGATAAAAATGCTACAATCTTAAGTACGCAACCAAATCTATAATATAGTATATAATCCACACAATCATTAGGGGACAAGGAATAATAAGAACAAGAGGCTAAATGAAAAATAAGGAGGAATCTACTAAGAAGGATCTCCAAAAGTATAAGATAAAGAGCGCAGAGTAAAATAATAAGAATAAGAAGAATTACATAAATCCAAAGAAGAATATAAGAAGAAGGTAGAGGAAGAGGAAAAATGAAATAGGAAGATGTAGAGAAAAGGTGTAAAGAAGAGGAAGAAAAATAAAAATAAAAATAAATTGTGTAAGTGGAAGCACAAAAATAAGGGCAAGTAAAGGAAGAAGAATATAAAGTTAAACATTAAGAATAAGAAAAATCCCAATAAATAAGTAGAACATAAGGCCAATAAGGAGGAAGAGGAGAAGAAAAAATAGGAAAAAGATAAGAGAAATATAGAAGAGGAAAGATCCTTAGAGGAAAATAAAGAAAAATAAGAACATAAAAAAAGGAAGAGGACCCACAACACACTTATGAAATAGTTAAAAAAGTAAAAGAAGATGCCTAGATTGTAAATGAATGGGAACTTGTGTAATAAAGAATTTCAATAGTGAAAAAGAAGATAAAATTAGAATGGTAGAAATATAAGGAAAATATGTAACCCATATTCACACCCCTAATGAAAATTCATCCATCATTAATAGACAATTACATAGATATTATAAATTATATTCTAGAGAAAGCCACCATATAAGAAGTTATGGAAGGGGAAACATAAATGTTTTGGTGGGCATAATAATCAAAAGAGAAAACCTAGAAGCATAAAGTAATGCATCCTTCATCTCATGTGCACGTAATAGATCCCTATATTTCCGGGACAAGTTTGCAAGCGATAACTTCACAAGAATTGGTCAACATAGTTGAGGTGGATATTAAGAATATACCATTAAATACATTTATTAAATGGGTACACACACGTTAAAAAATATTGGTGTAGACACAATACAACTTGTGAAGCAGAAAAGAAACCTTGAGTATAAATTTTCAAGTCACAAATTAAATATAGTTATTTTCCACTTGTCCCCAACATAAAAGGTGAAAATATAATGAGTGAAAAAGTAAAAATGGCCATGCTATTTAATAAACTCATGGATAAATGGTAGAACATGAGAGTGTGAAGAATTTTGTTGGCCAGATTTTCTGCACAGCTGAAAACCTAGGAAGTCATGAGATAAATCTCCCTCATTTACTTGGTGAGGCTCCCATGTAAGATTTTGTCAATTATATTTTCTAATATCTATCTGTTGGTTTTACTTTAACCACGTAGCTCATGCACCATAGCTAGGCAGTTTTGCAAAGAAGTAAGAAGTGTAAGAAATGTATATATGCAGAAGAGGGAAATAATTGAATGCGAGCAGAAAAGAAAGAAGATGTGTAACCTAACCAATAGTTAACAGAGTTGGTCACATGCACATAGATGAAACAAATAGATCTAGAAATGCAGAATTCAAAGAAAAGGAAAGTTTCAGATCCAAATCTAAGATAACACAAAGTTTATGCAAAGATCTAAAAAGAAATAAGAAACAAATGCACCATTGACACAAAATTCTCCAAATTTTCCTCCTCTCTATTCCTTAGATCTCAAAAATATATCAAGGGTTTCAGATCAAAGTTTAGAACACAATAATGCTCATTACAAATTATTATCCTTTAACCCGTAGGCTCTTCCTCTATTTATAGTGTATAAAGGGGAAATTACAAATAGGAAATCGCTAATCGAACTAGAACATGTGGAATTTGTAAAGGAAAAATCTAGCAATATTTCTCCTAGAATTCCTCTCTAAGGTACATGCATCTGGAGATTAAGTCAAAGTTGTGCACATACTCCACTTATCTTAGAGAACCTTTTCAAATAAATTTTAATGGCATTTATACCAATAACTTTAATCTTATACTTTCACCCGGAACATAAGAAAGAAGAGAAGAAAAATATATACCAGATGTAAAACCCTATGCTTGATTTTCACTTTTATATTGAATATACTTTTCGAACATGTTAATTTATAATTTTCCCATCTATCGCCAACATCCTGCATGCTAATTGAAATCACCACTGGTCGTGCTAGAATCTTCAAGAAATAATTAATGAATTGTGCATCCAACCCGATTATTTTCATTCCTACTACATCTTGAAATGTTTAGAAAAGAGGATGGTAATACCTTGCAAATCCATAACAAATTCATGTACACTCCATAACAAATTCAGAGTAATTGAGTTATGACAAGAAATGTCAAAGCTTGAATAATCCCACTACTTTTAATTTCCCGCATGATAGATGTCCTTCCAGATATGGATCTGTCAATTAAATTAGTGATGGTTTCAAGGCCTATGTATGTATCATTTACTTCAGAAAATTTGGAAGCTATGCATGATTCATCTTACCCTTCTCTTTCATCACACTTCATTATGGATGGAACAATCTTTGTTTGAGCTCTTTTTCTTTTAATTCTATCAATCCTTTGTAATTGGATCAATTTGTGTAGATATAGAAATTTCTTCTAATTCAGAAGAGATATTCAATGTATCTAACATTGATTTGAACTTCCTTTCACTAATATGAGCACATGTGATGAATACCTACAATTAATTTAGACAAAGATGGAGTCCATGGCATGAATACTTGATTTTTATCACCAAAATCTGCATATAAAGCCTACTACCCTAAAATTTGAGACTTTGCTTACATGCAAAGCAAGGAAAGATATTAGTTACTTCACTTGGGAACTTATACCAACATGCGAGATAATCGGAATAACAAAAATTAGGCTATTCCAACCCAATGTCTGCTGAAAACTGAAGCTTTCCTACAATGGAAAACACTCTTTAATGCAAAATCCTCCTTCCTTGGCACCAAAACCTGTCCAAGCTGAAAAATTCATCAAAAATAATCAACTAATTCTCAATTATGTCATACCATGCTTATATATCCATCTGCGTGCTATTTTTAATAATTGCCCTTTCATATTTCTAGAAATTTAATTAATTAAAAGTTATGCCTCTTCATCCAATTTGGGCACCCAATTCTATATGCTTCGATTGTTTTTTAATGAATGATTTTTTTAAACATGCATCCTTGACTTCTCTTTATCTCATCCACTTGCATTTAATTTCTTCCTATTTATGGCACCAAACTCAGCTAGAAATACCATTAATAAATACCATTAATCACATGCATTAATGCCAAGGTGGGTCGCACTTTTTGGTAGGGGTATTTGTTAAAAATAGAAATTCAAAGTGATGAGAATTTCCAACCTGCATTACAGCTCCAAAATCCCATCTTTCACTTAAGTGATTTGACTTTCATAATGGGAATTTTCACCTTGCATTACAGGTAAGAAATTCCCACCGGTGCTTTAAGAGATTTTATTTTATAATGAGAATTTTCATCCTCCATTACAGATAAGAAATTCATGTCTATATGTCACCTCTGGAATTCCCATTGCATCTTAAGTGACTTTGACTTGATGGGAAAAAGTAACCTGCTATGTAGGAAAGAAATTCCCACCTGTCTGCTACTGCCAAAATTTCCACTAACAACTTAAAGTCTTCCTTACAAAAAGTGCGACTTGCATGAAAGATAGCTATTTTCCACAAGTGTGACTTGCATTGTGACTTTTGCATTTAAAATTGTGTGAAAATATGTCATTGAAGGCAAGATGGAAATTGGACATGGAAGGAAGCCTTGAAAATTTTGATCGCACGAAAACATCATTTCTTTCCTTTTTGGATTTTTGGTGAAGAAAACACAAGGATAGAATAAAATTTTCCATTTTTGGAAAGGGTCTAGGAAGATGTAGCAACAAAAACTTACATGTTCCATAACTTTCATTCTATGGCTCCGTTTTAGGTGTTGTTTTCTCTAAAAGTGCATATTTTCTTGAGCTCTATGCATTGATGGAAATATTTTTCTTATTTTCATAAAATCCATTTTTGCACCTTTTTGGACCAAGCGACTTCTTGCAATCTTCTAAAAGAATCTTGAGCTCTGATCACCTTTAGATAGATTAGTAATTAAAAATATTGGATAGCTTTTCAAAACCCTAGGCCTGGGAAAGATCTGAAAGAAGAATGAATAGGCTACAGGAATTTCCGAGAAAACAAACCAAAACACAGACAAAAATAAATAAAACAAAACAAAAACAATTCTTTGGTAATTGCTCAAAAAAATTTGCCATTTATCTTATCTGTAAAACTTCTTCCCCCCAGGTGAATGTTTTGTGGTAATAATGATGGGGTGAAGTGATTTATATAACCTAAATCCTCCAATTTTAGCTCAATCTATTTTTAAAAGAACTTTATTTATTTAATAAATAAATAAATAAAATTCTCTCAGACAAAACCTGGCGAAGGGATAGAGTGAGTTTTAGCATGTGGGTATTTGGCGAATTTGGATTTTATGACTCTTTGGGGTTACCTTAGAGCGATGCAAACAACTGCAGAAAAACAAACACAAAACGACCCGTTACTTTGAAAAGAACAATTTTTTTTAAAAGGGGTAGTCCTAGATTTCAAGGTGAAATCTCGGGGACACCAAACTTCAAAGCACAAGTAGCTTAATCAAATAAACAAGTGAAGGAGGTATTTGTGATATTGAAATAATACATCAAGATGCGCCAACAAGATAAATCACAAGCTAAACAACCTATCTTTTAGATCTTATATTAGAATGTGCATATGTGGGATACTATGACCAAGAGAAAGAATAATAAGAACACCATAAACATAATGTAAGTACCAATTATAATATATATAAATGACATAGAGGTGGAAAAGTTGTAAATATCTTGAATGTGTATTGCAAAGCTTCTAAGTGTTTTTCTCACACATTTCTTGATGATTTCCCTAATTTTAAGCTTGTTGGATACATATTAAACTCCTCTTCTCCCTTTACTATTATTAGAATGTTGAATTCCTTTATTATGGATGATATGGAATTTCTTAACTTCCAAGTGTGTTGGACTTATTCCCTATTATTTTTCTATAAAACCTAATATTTTCCCCTAAGCATTGGTTGGATATTTTTATTTTTATTGCACCGTTACTCTACTAAAATCTTACCAAGAAGTACACAAACAACGCATATCATTACTTTGTTACTTCATTTCCTACATTTCAAACCATCTAGTTTGTAACCATTTTGCTCCATTGTCCTCACAATTTCTTTTACAAACCAACCAACACCGCTCCTTGGATCAATTGGACTCATCTATGGAAAGGAAGCTAAGGAGATAAAGATAAGAATCAACACGCTTGGGAATCATATTAGTTATATGATAACCAGGTTGTGGATTTTATTTTAATTTTCTTCAAATAGTTTAATCTAAAATCAATATTTGTCGTTAAATCAATAAAAGTAATATAACTTGTTTTAAAGAAGTAGAATTCTAGTTGTTCATTTGTCTGGAAGAAGATTCCATTGATACTTCCTTCTTGGTTCATCCCTATGGATTTACTCGGGAAATTATTTGGAGGAAGTTCATGTGCATCAATTTCTTTACTTATTAATTTTAGAATATCTCAGTAGATTTTATTTTCTCTATCAATTATATTTATGTGCATATGAACAATATTCAAGTAATAGACTTCTTCCCTTCTTATCCTTGTCCATCTGCAAGGGAAATAATCTTGAGGAAGCTTCTATGTTTATGCTTCTTGTTGGGTTTCCTCACCGTTAATCCTTTCTTTGTAAACTACTTCTTTACGAGGGAAGTCTCAGGGGAAGAATAAATTTCTTCTGAGAAGCCTTATTTCTTCCTATAATTTTGAGTGAAGAAATCGGAGAACTAAGAATCCATAATTACAAATTGGAAAATACATATATTTAGATTAGATTAAGCTTCACATCCTACAACAAAGGAATATCCACATCCAACTACTCTCTGTTTATTTTGTTTTAGTGTAGAAGTGGGATTTATTTAATTTAGAAGCAATTTCGCTTATCTATAGATTTGTTTTATTGTATTTCCAGTAAATAGAAAACTCAAAAACATATATTAGAATGTTAATTAGATTTACTTTATTTATTTGCATTTAAAATATTCTCTAAAAACACCAAAAAGACAAGTATATAGTTTTCTTTAAGTTTCTTTAATTAAATACTTGCAATCATATTTAATTGAATTAAAGGGGAAATCAATCAAATTTATTTAATTCATATTTTTTTGTTTTGTTTATTTAAAGTTAGGAACTTAGATTAATTAAATTTGGAATGAACAAAACCTCCCTCATTTCTATAGTGGCCTAGGCTACCGGATCTTATCTTTAGTTCCATTTGGTTTTTTGTGTTTTTTTTATTTCCATTTTTGTTTGGTTTGTGCCTACATGACCATTCAGGGTCCACATAAACCAATACTTAGAGTTTGTGTTCCAATTGTGCCATAACCAAACATTTATGCATTGATGGACTTAGAGTTTATATTTAGAACTACCCCTATGCACCGATCATCATTCAATAAATCATTTCTTTGAAAAAGAGAAAGACATTGTCTAGGAGTTATGGGTAAACCAGCCGAGTAAAGATTAGATTTCACAATCTTGGACTTGCCCTTACCCCATCTCTTGTCATATATTCATGACCCTATTCAAAGAGGAATTTGAAGATGAAGAAGGGAAATTTCCCCATGTCCCAAAGCCAAGTAGAGTCTTGTTTAGTTCTACTGATATTGGCCTCAATTTGTGTATGATGATCATCATTGATTGTAACATCTCCCTTGAACAAGTAAGGCAAGCATTCGTTTCCCTCAACGAACAAATTCCCATTTTTCTAGTTGAGAACATTATATTTCCTTTACTTATTTTTGACATCCACATTTATCCCATCTATACTTTACCCATCTACCACATTACCATTCCATCCATCTCATCCATGTCATCCCAAAGCATGACCACAAAATTTTGCACGTGTCTGAAATCACATGTTGATTTTAAGGCATACAAAATTAGTGAACCTAATCTGAAGGACTAGTTATTTTTTCGTTTACCTATTTATTTTATTTTTCATTTATTCATCCTTCCCCTCTCCCATTATTCTACGGGTGTTTACACACCCTTGAATATGTCGGGTTAGGAGTATGGCATACCCATCTTGGGTCTTGAAGCCTGCTATAACCAAGTGGGTATTCAACGGTCACCCTCATTGTCTAGATGAGTTGATAATTACTCACAAAATTTTCTATCTCCTCACATGCCTCCTCCTCAAGGATTTAACACTAACTCAATAGTTAGGATTCAGAAAATAAACTAGCCTAACCATAGTGCACAACCAAAGTTCTCTAACTCTAATAACACAAATTTAATGGGAAAACATGGTTTTTATCCATGGGTCTTGTCTAGACCTCAAATCAATATGCAATATGATTCCTTTTCTTCCTATCTCCCACAAAATGAAAAAATTATAACATGCTTCACCCAAAGTGGTGAACGTATTAATGTTATAGAAGGATCCTTAGACATGATACAAGGGCATACAGATTCCCTTCTCTAAAACAATAATGCCACCCCACTAAAATAGAAATCTCTCCTTAAAATGGGTAGTCCACAAATGATAAATTTATAGTAGGGTATCATGTGCCTTTGCAACCCAACAATGCCCAACATACACCTAATTATAAATCACAACCTTTTTCAGGTGATGTAATTTCATTGTTGGTAGATAGGATCGAAGAATTAGAACTTTCCCACCCTTCACAAACCATACAATTTGCAAGGTAATGCAATGCTACCAATGACGTTCCAAACCATAATTATTTTCCCTTCACAAACATCCATCAAAAACTACCACTATCATATGTTTACTTGGTTGTTCCTATCCCCGAATTCTCCTTACAGTAGAATCTCTTCGATGTATTCATTTCCAATGATAATAACATGCCCTTAAAAACTATCAGTCTCTCTCTCTCTAGATTTCATCCCTCAATAATTGTAGAAATTTCTAAACATGAAGAACATTTAGGGTCACTACATTTAAAAAAATCTTTCTCACTTTCCCCCTCTTTCTTTGGTTTCATCCAATCATCCTCCTTAGAAATAACCTTTTTCTAGGTAAAAATAAAGTTTCCTCATCACTATCATAGTAATTCCACTCTAAAGTTTTCATATCTTGATCTCCATTAATGAAATTAGTTTTGGCATGCCATGAATTTATTGCAAGGGAAGATTGTCACTTATATTCTTAGGAACATTTTGTTTAATTTCAAAATATCATATTTTCATCTCCAAGGATTACACATGTTGCTCCATAATGTTTTCTTTATTTATAAACTCTATAGAAATTAGAAAATCATTAGCGATTTTCTCGTTGTCATAGAAACTCTCCAAGATGATTGATTTTTTACACACTCGGGTTAGTTTGGAGTAGTGTACTTATTTTTGTAGAGTATCTTCATCATCACACAATTTGAAAAAACCTATTTCCAACATCATGGATTTATAACCATTATTTAATATTGCTGATTATTTGAGAGTAACAAATGTGAATCACCACATCCCCAAGAACTCGTGATAAAACTTTTGAGGTTATGTTAATGATTTAGATAGAGGTAGGAGGGATTATTTCAATTCACATGGTATACTTGGGACAATAGGATCTTATTGTTATGAAATGAAGTATAATAGGGACTAAATTGCATGGATAGTTAAGGAGAAGTCATAATGTGAGGAAAGTAGAGGGTAAATGGATACATGTCTCCTTTTACTAACTTAATTGAGGAACTTCTCTTCTTGAATAGAAAATTCATAGGCCTTAGGAAGATCACTTCCTCTAAGGGAATAAATCATAAAATCAAGATTAGGGTCAAATAATATTAAATAAAACAACAATTTCATACCTATTTAGGGTTCGTATTATGACAAATACTTTAACAAGTCCACTTGAATATGAGATTGGAGTATAAAAATATTTGTTGGTGCACTCTTTATGGTGTTGAGATGTTCTAAGAGATATATGATGTTTGCATTATTAATGAACATATTTTCCAACTTTTATCCTATCTCATCCCATATGGAAATTTATTTTGTATCCAAGCCTCTATACCAATCCTAATATTTCCTCTAAAATAAAAGACTAGTGATGTGATACATAAATTCTCCTCTCTAATATTGTGTATGACAACATGATTGAATACATCTTGGATATGTTAATAGGGATTGCAATTTAAATTTGATGAAATAGAAGAAAAATTTATAGGGATATTTTGGGAATATCATCATACTTCTACATGGAGAGGGCTAGAACTTCTATGAGGGAAAGAAAGAGTTCTTTGAAAATCCAAGGAGGTGTCAAAACATAAAAATATAAAGGGAAATTAAGGTAGTTTTATGTAAATGGGATAATGTATGGTTTCTAATTTATTTAAATTATCAGATGAAATGAAATTGGTTCATAAAACCAAATGATCTATGACCATACCAAAACATAGTTGTAAATTTTGAAAACATGCAGTCTTGAATCTACACATACTACAAATTTTTCAAAAAGAATACATATAATTCCCATTATGCATGCCAATAATTTTGGCTACTAAAATATGTGCCCAAGAGTACTAAATGGGGATTGGTATCTTAACAAAAATAATGGTAATTCTCCCAAGGTGTGGGAACCTAGATCCCTTAAGGTAAACCTCCAAAGATAGATAGTTTTGATCCTTCTTAATCCTATGAGACCACTCCCTAATATACATTGACAATTATATGAGGGAAGGGAGAAGGATAGTGAAAATAAGCATGAATGGTGATACACCATAGAAATCAGGGGTCAATTTCCTATATCTATGATGAAAAGTGCATTAAAAGTATGTAAATTAACAAAGAATAAGTCCTACATGTCTTCTATAGAGTCAAATAATGGGAATAAACAAAAAGGTTTCCTTGTATTTATTCAAAGTCCTTTACAACATCTACAACTCATCTTCTCTTAAATGGATCTTATAGTCTTTTACATGGAGCTTATAGACACTTATATGGTGTGCTCCCTAAGACCTATCCTAGACTGGACTTTGTGTTTACAAGTGCATTTCACTATCTTAGCTCTATTGGCATACAAATATTATATACCCTTAGTAGATTTATCTTTAGCATGGTCAAATATTCTGTCAAACACCCCAAAATGGTGAAATCATCCTCCTTTTATAGTTCTACTCCTTTATCTTTTCTTGTCTCTATATCATTATTTTAATTTACCTTTAGGTGTGTTGGTTCCTTCTAGAACCTTCCTAGCTTCCATGATCCAAAGATCCTTATAGAGAGAAAAAAAGATATGAAATCTTCCATAAATTTATTACAAGAAATTTCATTGTATAGAGTTGGGTGAGATATGTCTAATGGTGTGGGAAAATTTGAAAATGGAGGAAGTATGCAAACATTATCATACACTGAATTTTTGGTCAATATAATAAAAATGGGTCTACGCACGGTTCAAGATGACAAGGACTGTGAAAACTCACCATATGGATCAATTAGAATGTAACAAGTGGTAATGGAGTTTTCAATAAAATGGTGTTTTTCACCTCCAATCTTCGACACTCGTTATCGAGCAATTGAGCCCCATTATTTTCTAGATGGGGCCCTCTGCTAGGTTCAACACACTCTTTTCTATGATGGGTTCCTTTTCTCCCTTTACTTCATATTACTATTTCCAAGCTTTTGTATATATATTCCTTTGTATTTCCCCACACCATGCATGTGGGATTAAATTTCCTTACATTTTGAAGTATTTACCATTTAATTTCATTCATTTACCATTTACTACCAATGTCAATGCATCCAACTACCTCCTCCACTATCTTATTTGCCAAACTCAATGCATGCCCTAAGTTTGGCACAATCTCCACTTGGCACCCAAAAAATCCCATACTCCAACCAAATTAACACATGACAGGTCCAAAAGTGGCTCATAGCCACATAGTATAAACCCCTTGTGACCTATTTAAACATTATTTCTAAAAATGGAGTAAGAAATGTAGGATTAAATCCAAAATAAACTCAATCAGGTTGGATGGGATCAATCTCCAAACCTCACGCAAGATTAAAAAGGCTCCACCGTTAGCCCATAAAGTGGTAGCATACACACACACACACATATACATACATACATACATACATACATACATACATATATATACATATACATATACACACACACACACACACACACACACACACACACACACACATATATACACATACACATATATATATATATATATATATATATATATATATACATAAATACACACACACACATGCGAGATGGTATTTGTGCGGGGATTGGAATATTGTGTAAGCCTAGAGGGGTTTTGGAGAGATAGATACTTTTGAGGGAAAATTTTGAAAAGAGATTGGGCTTATTTTTGTAGGAATATTATTCCGGAAATCGGAGAATATTAATTATTACCTTATAAAAAAATTTAAGTGTTTTAAATACTTATTTTAATAGATCATCACATATTTATGAACCCAGAGACGTAGGATTCTTATTGAACTCTGTTATCAATGGTTTGTCTCGGAATTCTTTTTTTTTTTTCTTTGTCTTGTGTTTTTCCACAATATTATCTCATAGTTTTTCAATTATTTATCAATTACAAAAAAAATATGTACAAATGATTTTAAATCCAAACAATCAAATTTTTAAGAAAATTTGAAGAATTTTACAAATTGTAATTGAATATGGATCATTTAGTATTAGATACGATCATGTGATAAGTTTAAATATTATTTTGGATTTTAAGTGTTTGGTGTATGTTGACAAGGTCCCATTCTAGACGTGGTGAAGTAACATTAGCAGATTTTGATCCATAAATTGGATCGAGGAGGTCAAAAAGTGTAAATACGAAAGATGATAATGAATTCCATCACTCCTTCATGTAGATGAAAGAAATGGTGGAGGAACTATACCGGATCATAGGAATCAAATTGAGAAAGTATCCACAATAGGTTAAAAACTAAAAAGTGAAGGGAAAGCTTCTCCATCTGAATTTGGTTCTCCCAAGGATGGTAAACTAAATATTTATTCTCTTCCTTCACTAAAATTGGATATTAAGTTTGAGTTTCCAATGTATAATGGAGAGCTTAATGTAGATAAATTGCATAACTAGATCAAGAAAATTAAAGTATATTGCAGGGTTAAAAAATTGTTGATGAGGTAAAAATTCACTTGTCCACTCTTCTAATGGGTGGAACAACACTCGTTTGGTGGGAGAGTAAGCTACAAGAAGCCGAGGAAAAACAAGGTAAAATAGTTTCTACTTAGAGTGAATTTGTTTCTGAATTAATAAAACAATTTTATCCTTTAGGTTATATGCAACAAGCTATGATGGATTGGAAAAATTTAAGGAAAACTAAGGGGCAAAGTGTTCAAGATTATACACAATAATTCATAAGAAGATCTCTTATTTAGGGTATTTCTATTTCTACACAAGAAACATTGTTGAAATATATTGGTGGGTTGCATATCTATTTGAGACATATGATTTTCATGCTTAATCCTACTAATATTGATGTGGTGTGTGTGCAAGCTACTCATTTAGAAGTAAGGGGAAAATGTCCAAAGATTCATTTTTGAAAAACAAGAACAATCAATTTGAAAGTAAAGAGAAAAGTTTGAAAGGACAAGGTAAAAGAAAGGGTAAGAAAAAAACCACTTCTACGGTTAAAAATAAGATGATAAACCATTTTTAATCATTACAAAATGAATCACGATGAATCTAAGTGTTGGAAATTACATCCGTAGCTTAATACGAGTGGTTTAATAATACGAAAGTGAAGGAAAAGAAGGAAAAACTATGGTATAATAGGATCTTGGATCATATTCCAGTGATGAGACCATGATCACGACCATGGGTTTACAAGGTTATACTTCTTCCTCTTCTTCTAACACTATTTCATCTAATATAGCTTCTTCTTCTAAACAAAAATCTATGCATGATGAGAAAAAATACATGAGTTGTTCCACATTACAGATTAATTCTAAACACACTAAAATAGAAACTCTTGTTGATATTGGATCTCAAGATAATTTGATTTCAAATAAGGTTGTGAGAAAATTGTGACTCTAAACCAAACCAGATCCTAAGCCTTATGATTTGTGCTTGGTTTGGGATGATTCAAAATTACAAGTAACAAAAACTCGTAGGTTCATATTTTCCATTACTATTAAGTTCATTGATGAGGTACATTTGGATGTTGTTCCATTAGATATTTGTGGTGTGGTTTTGGGAAGTCCATATATTTATGATAGAAAATCAATATTCTATAGGGAAGAGAATAAATACTTGCTTATAAAAGATGGGGTTGAATACATTGTTAGAGCTCATTGTGTGAAAACAAGTATTTGTTTGGTTTCGTAGGACATATGAAGAGACTTGTAAATTCAAGCAATAACTTTTTGCTCATGGTTATTAAATCCAAATAAAAATATCATTCCAAGTATTTTGAGGATTGTGATCCTAAACATATAGATGAATTGATTAAGATTGTATCTAAATATGATGATGTGTTTCATGTTGGCATGTATAAATTTTATGTGGTTGAGAGTGAGGAGATAAAAAGTAGGTAGTGGAATTGTTGGAAAAATTATTTATTCATCCAACTTCATATCCTTGTGGTTCATCTATAATTATGGTTCCTAAGAAAGATGGCAAGTGGCGAATGTGTGTTGATTTTCATTCTTTAAACAAGATCACGGTTAAAAATCACTACCATATTCCTCACATTGATGATTTATTAGATTAGTTGATTTTTTTAATATTTCACTAAGTTATACTTAAGAAGTGGTTATCACCAAGTTAGAATCAGTGAAGGTGATATTTGGAAAATTACTTTAAAAAAAAACAAGGTTTTTTTGAATGGCTTGTTATGCCTTTTGGATTATGCAATGCATCGGCTACATTCATGTGTGTGATGAATGATGTTTTTAGGCCATTCATTGATGATTTTTTTATAGTCTACTTAGATGATATTTTGATATTTAGTAAAACATGGGAAGATCATGTCATTCATATTCAAAAATTCATGGATGCTTTGAGAAAGGAGAAATTATATTTGAAGATGTCAAAATGTGAATTTGGAAAAACATATTTGATTTATTTGGGTTATGTTGTGGGACATGGTAAATTTAAAATTGATCTTGTAAAATTTGAGGTCATTATGAATTGGCCTAAACCCAATAATATACCTGAGGTTATAAGCTTTCTTTGTGTAATTTAGTAATGGAGAAAGTCTATTGATAAATTTTCATTTATTGCATCTCTTTTGAATTCTTGAGTAGTATTAAATAGGTCTTTCAGGTGGGGAGCAAAGCATCAAAAATAATTTTATAAAATGAAAGAGAAGATAAGAACCACTCCTATATTATAACTTTTAGATTTATAATAGCCATTTGATATTGAAACAAATGCCAGTGATTATACCATGGGGATGGCTTGATGAAAAAATAAAACTCAATTTGTTATCATACCTTTGAAACCTTCACGATTACGGTAAAAAACTATCCAAATTGTGATAAAGATTCATATGCTTTGGTATAGAGTGTGAAAAAGTGGAAGCATTACTTTATGGGTAAGGAAATAGTTATTCATACAAATCATCAGCCCCTCTAGTATCTCCAATCACAGACCAAGTTGTAACAGTCTAGACATTTTTGTTCGATGGGTTTCCTACAACAATTTCATTCCATGATCAGGTATAAGATAGGTATAAATAATAAGGCTACATATATTTTATCTAGAAATCCAATTGTTTTTGCATCTATTATTTTACAACATAGTTCTTTAGGTCATAATAGTTATATAGAACAATATGAAAATGATGATGATTTTAAAGAAGTGTATGAAGATTTGTTGAGTGGTAAACATGTGGGAGAATTGGACTATCATGTGCATGATGGAATCTTTTATCATTTGGATAAACTTTACATCCCATAAGATTAAATAGTCTATATGATTAGGTAAGCTCACACTTATCTTATTTTTGGTCATTTTGGTGTCGGTAAAATAATTCCACATCTACAAATGTATTGTTATTAGCCTTGTATGTAGGAACATGTTTCCAAATATATAAAAGGGTGTGTTATTTTTTCCATGAGAAATACCAGTAACATGAAGTTAGGATATTACACTCCTCTTCTCTCCCCTACTCATCCTTGGGAAAGTATATCCATGGATTTTGTAGGAGGATTTCCCATTTCATAGATAAAAATGATTATTTATATGTGGTTATGGATAGATTTAGAAAAATGTGTGTGTTGATTCCTTGTACTAAACAAATTGCTTTGGTAAAAGGACTACACACTTATTCTTCCATCATGTATGGGTTCATTTTAGATTACCTAATTCTATCATTTCTAATTGAGATTCCTAGTTTCTTGGGAATTGTTTTCAACTTTTTGGGACTTGATGGACACCAAGTTGAAGAAAAGCATCACATTTCATCCACACACCGATGGTCAAACAAAGGTCGTAAAATGCACTATGGTAAATCTACTCTGAGGTTATTGTGGTAAACATACCAAGCTATGAGATGAAAAAATTTATTATGTACAACATGCTTTTAAATGTGTACTTCATTATTCTACTATTAATTCTCCTTTCGAGACTTGTTTTTGATATCTCCCTAAATCTTCATTTTATTTCTCTTTTTGAATTTTTTTTTAATTGATATAGTGATAATGATAAAGCAAAAAGTTTGTGCAGAAGATACACTTGGTCCTTTAGTTTTTCTAAGAACAATTGGAGAAAATTCAAGCCAAATACAAGGCTAGGCATGATAAACATCAAACTGGTCACAAATTCCAAGTGGGTAATTCAGTTGGGCTTCACATCAGCAAGGATCAACTGACTTGTGAAGGTAAAAAATTGCAACCAATTTGGTATGGTCCATTCCAAATATTGGAAAAAGTTGGCAATAATGATTTTCGGTTGGATTTACCTCCATACATGTAAATTTATTTAGTTAATAATTTTTAAAATCCAAAATTGTATGAGCCTGTTGTGATTATGGATAATGATGATAGAATTTTTGTACCTTATGTTAATTAATTTTCTCATGATTATTTGAATGAGTTGCAGGTAGATACCAATGTGGATAGGAAGGTGATAACTTTGTAATGGAGTGATGTTGAGTATCTTCACGTGGGTTTGAAAGGAATGCATCCAAACAAGGAAAAATGGATGGAAACCGAAAAGGTGAGGGAGAAGTACCCTCACCTCATTACCAATTAAAGTACTTTTGGAGGTCCAAAATTTTCTCAGTGGGGAGGTGTGATCCAAAGGATCCTTACTGAGAAACACCTGATTTGAAATTTTCCCTAAATTTGTTACAATAATTTTCATTGCATAGAGTTGGGTTAGAGCTTTGAGACGGTTTGTGGAACTCTGTAATCAAAGGTAGAATGAAAAATTTATTACATGCTGAATTTTTAGTCAATATGGTAAAAACATCTGCGTGCGCAGTTTGAGATTACATGGACACATGCACACTTACCATGTAGATCAATTGAGTGTGACAATTTGTAATGATTTTTTGAATAAAAGGAATTTTTCACCTCCGGTATTTGAAACTCATTATCATACAAGTGGGACCCACTATTTGTTGGTTGGGGCCCTCAACATGGGTTGTCACACTTTTTGAGCCTCCTTTAATTCATATTACCATTTTCAAGCTTTTTTATAAATATGAATTTGTATTTCCCTACACCATGCACATGGGATTAAAGTTCCTTGCATTTTAAACTATTTACCATTTACTTCCATGAATTTACCACTTATCACCAATGTCAATATGCATCTAACTACCCCCTCCACTATCTTATCTTCCAAACTCAATGCATATCTTAAGTTTGGCGTAATATCCATTAGCACCCACAACATCCCACACTCCAACCAACTCAACACATGGAGGGTCCAAAAGAATCTCATAGCCACATATTCTAACCCCTTGTGCCTATTTAAAAACTATTTCCAAACACAACGTGAGAAATGTAGGATTAAATCCCAAATAAAGTCAAAACAATCTCAATGAGGTTGGATGGGATCGATCTCCAAACCACACATGTTAAAAAGGGTCCATTGTTAGGGAATAAGGTGGTAAAATACACACACACACACACACACACACACACACACACATATGGGAGTTGATATTTATACATGGGAAATTGGAAGACTATGTAAGCCTAGAGGGTTTTTTGGAGAGATAGAGACATTTTGAGGGAAAACTTTGAAAAGAGACTAGAATTATTTTTGCAGGAAGATTATTGTGGCAATTGGGAAGATAACTTATTACCTTATAAGAAGATTTTAAGTGTTTTTAAGGATTATTTTAATATATTGGTAGTATATTTATGGACATGGAGATGTAGGCTTTGTTTCAAACTCTGTTATCAATTTCTTCTCTTAGAATTATGTTGCCATGTGTCAAGAGAGGTGTTGTCGTTGATGTAAAATCCAATTAATGAAAATTTTGATGAAGGAGGAGTGTTATAAGGTGATTTAAATGATGGCTACATGGAGATTCAAGTGGTTTCATGATTGCATGACTGGATTCAGTGAGATTAGTTTGGTCTAATTAGCCCAATCAAGTGACTTAACTATCCTAGGTGATAGAGCATGGTGGATGGATGTACATGGTGAATTGAGAATCATGGTAGAGGTATGGAGATCATGTTAGGATAGTGTGGAGACACTCACATGAGTCTCAAGGTGTAAGTACATGTTGAAGACCTTGTTTTAGGTGCTCATCTAGACCTAGTCTAAGTGTTTGGAGACCAAATGAGGCATGAGGATAGGGTATAGAGACATGTGAGCTCATGGAGGCATGAAGCGGTGTGATAAATGTTTTATCAAGTGTGTTAGGACTTATTAGAGAGGTTTCATGATGTATGAGGTTCTTCTACTATGACCTAGCTTAAACCATACAAAACCCTAAGGGATAGTAATGAAAATTAGATGGTATATGAATATACATACCTATTTGAGCTATGATGATTATTGAAGAAGGTTAATAGGGGTGTCATAGAGGTTTGAGAAAAATATAAAGTCATTATGAATAATTTTTTACAAGTGATGATGTTTCAGGTGAAACAAGGTCCAAGAAAGGGTGATTTCTAGCTCGAATTGCAACTTCTGATGCTCATTGTGGATTGTGTGATTTGCATGGGACATTTTAGATGTTAGGGATGTTTTTACATTAATATAAGATCATTTTAAAAAAATAATGAGGTCATTTTATCATCACATTTTTATGAGCGAATGTTAACAAGGTAAACTACTTTTTATGAGTTTGAAACTCTAGCTTAAAAGCGGTTGGAGAGATATTCATTGTAGGATCATAGAATTAATTATTATTCTCAACATAATTATTGGATTTTATAGAGGATTTATCAATATTTATAAGGTTTTATAGAGGATTTATGAGTTTGAAACCATAGCTTAAAAGCGAGTTGGTGAGATATTCATTATAGGATCATAGAATTAATTATTATTCTCAACATAATTATTGGATTTTATAGAGGAGTTATGATGTTTTAGGTGAAACAAGGTCCAAGAAAGGGTGATTTCCAGCTCAAATTGCAACTTCTGATGCTCATTGTGGATTGTGTGATTTGCATGGGACATTTTGGATTTTAGGGATGTTTTTACATTAATATAAGATCATTTAAAAAAATAATGAGGTCATTTTATCATCGCATTTTTATGAACGAATGTTAAGAAGGTAAACTACTTTTTATGAGTTTGAAACCCTAGATTAAAATTGGTAGGAGAGATAGTCATTGTAGGATCATAGAATTAATTATTATTCTCAACATAATTATTGGATTTTATAGAGGATTTATCAATATTTCTAGAAAGGTATGATAGATCATGTGATGATTTGTGGACCCCACTCAAAAAGCAATTTTATGTAGTTGTTTAGTTTGAGGAAAATTTCTCCAAAGGAGGTATGAAATAAATTGATTTTTTTTAGTATGGGATTTTTTATACATGTCCATGATAGTTTCAGATAAATATTTAGTCCCTAGAGGGAAAAGTGTGCCCTATTTATGAAGATTGTTTTTTGGGCTTGTAAAGGAATATTTTGAGCAACTTCAAAGATTGACCTGGTTAAATGCCTTTCACTTAGCATTGGAAGTAAATGTAAAATGTTATGGAAATTAGATTCAGAGAGATTTCCAATGGTGTATATTTTATCTCATGATAAGGTGATTTAACAATTCAACAAAAACATTTTGTGAAGACCAAGGTTGTTTTTTTTGGGACAAAATTTATGTAGTTAGAAGATGGAGATAGAAGACTAATGTTTTGGATTTTTTGATTATTTATATCCATTAGAGAGGGAGGAGGGATGAAAATTTTCCCCAGTGAAGGAATTTAGAGATCACGAAAGTGGCAGAAAGGGTGCAAACCAATTGAATTTCGAAAATGAATTTACGGGAAACTAAGTTTGGTGAAGAGGAAAGTAAGTGTGGTTTGTATGTATGGATGTTTCAAGAGGTATATAAAAATGGATGTGATATAATAGATACAGGATTTCCAATGAGTGGTTACATGACATAGTTGAGGTGTTATGGTGTGATCTGGAGGTCCATAGGTCTTGACTAGTTCTGGAAAATGTTATTTTAAGAAGGATATGAGCCTTCTTGATAGAGTTAAAAATAATTTTATTGGTGCAAGATAATTTGCAACATTGGATGATATTTTTAATGTCATATTTGACATGTGTGAGGTGCTTGGAGGCTTGAATAAGAATTATGGTGAGTTTGGAGGTCTTACGTGAAACAGTGATGGGGGTTTGAGTAATTTTTAGCTTGTTTGGTGTGTTGGAGAATGGCCCACCTACACGGGTCTATCTTAAGATTTTTATGAATTTATTGTTAAATTTTTATGTTCAATATAATTGATCTAGATTGACTTGGTTTATGTTTTTGAGTTGAGAAGGGTATAAATCAAGTGTTTTAGCTCAAATTTGAACTAGCTAAGATAGAGGAAAAAGGTGTAATCGAGAGCCAAGAGAGTGTGAAAGAGTCTGGGGAGATTTAGATACATTGAGTAAAAGGCTTTACATTCAAAGTTGTTCAAGTGTGATCAAGTTGGAAGAAAGTGTGTTTGAAGAGGGTTTGAAGGATTTTGGAGCTGAATCTTATGATCACTATTAGCTCAGTGTTTATAGCATATCTTCAAAGTGATATTCTTATCAAAATATTATGTGATGAGTCATATTTATGTAAGTCTCTTTTTGTGAGTAATATCAACAATGGTTTAGGAGGGGGTGCTTCTTATGTGGTTGATGCCTCGTTAAAGAAATTTCCTTTGATGTGTAATATTCACTTGAGTGTTTTTGTGAGTAATATCAAAAAAGTTTTCAGTGGATTTTCTTCCCCTTGAGGGTTTCCCACTTATATCTTGTGTCCTCGTGTACTCCCTCTTGGTTGTGGGTATGTAGTTGATTGTTCCATGGTGCTAATACCACATTAATGAATGGTTCAATGTTAATGGTGTATGCAAGTTAATATGAAATTATTTAAAGGTTTAAAGAATTGATTCACCCCCTCTATCTCAGTTCATTGTGCTTCCAACAATTAGTATCAAAAAAGTCCTTTTGGATAAGTTTAATCACTTGAAAGGAGATATTACGAAGCATTAACATAGAAAGTATACAAGTGCAAGCTGAAATTCTTATGTTTTCTAAAATAAATCCCCTAGTTATTTTGACAACTTACATCCCCATTCTATCTCTAAAGTTATATATTACATGTTGCGTGTACCCTTGATGTCCCCTTGGCACTATTTCCTTAGTTGTGTTATGTTTGTGGAGCCTATTTTCATGTTAGAGTTTGGTACACCTTCCATGTGTTACACTCGGATATTTTTACAGTGTCCCTTCTCACCGGTGAGTGGGTCAAGGGGGCTCGAGGGGCTGAAGCCCTTGACACAAATTTTCATGGGTGGTTTATTAACCCATGGGTAATGGGTAACCGTTATGGGCTATTTTTGGGCCCATGGTTTTTCGGTACCCATTGTTTTGTAAAACCGCCTCTTCGGCTACCTATTGATGTACTTATAAATAGATGGATATACAATAGGATTTGTATGAGTGTGTTCTGTGAAGGTGAATAGTGTGTGTGAATTCAAGTGTGAATTCGGGAGGGTTTGTTGAGCACAACTTCAAAAAAAGATTTGATTATTGTAATCTGTGAAGACTGTTGGCTTGTAATAAAATCTGAGCAAGTGTTCTTGGCGGATGTAGCCCACATTGGGTGAACCATGTTAAATATTGTCTTCGTGTTATGCATATTTCATTTCTGTAATTCTATTCATACTTCTTATTATTAAGATTATGACGAATTATTCCGCATTAGATATTATTAATTCCTAACAAGTTGAATTTCCATACGCACCCTCGTGTGTTGTCTTCCCCTTGTGCTCCCTTCATTTTCCTTCTCTTTCTTCTATATCCTTCTAATTTTCCTTATGCACACTCCTGCGCATTTGCATCCCTTCCATCATCTTATGCTCCCTTCATGCACATCCTTAACTAGCTTTACAATAAATCATCTAAGTTAATTTCGCATTCCTCTACACCTCCTTCCTTTTATGCTACCATGCATCAATTATTCGATGGTCGCTCCTACTTACATACTTGTCTCATACAAGTATGTTTCTAATTCTACCTCATGTGATGCTTCTAATTCTACCTCACATGATGCTTCTATGCGCCTATATTTTTATTTTCTTTTACCTGTTTCTTTTATGTGTACATTGTGCATTCTTCCACACTAATTCCCATGCCACATGACACCTATCGGACTTGAGTGTGCTACACGCAACCAATCATAGCACACCAGTTGGGTTCCAAATATTTTTAACAAACCACTACATAACACATGGTAGAAATGAAAAAATAGATGCACGGTTGGTTGATTATTTAGTTAATCGGTGCGCACCACGTGTCATTATGTGTCGAGTGTCTTGTAGACTTCAAAACATCATAACTTCTACTACAAGGATCACATTAAGGCATGGTTGGTCTTGTTATAAATATGATGAGATGGGATACATTCCAGATAATTTAAATGAGATTTTTGGCGGGATTTGGTAGGTGGGAAGTAGGGAAATTTTCTTTCGAGGCATTAATGTAGAAATCTAATCAACTCAACCACCGATTTTGTGTAGATATTTCCCTCTTACTTCTTCTACATGTTAAGCGAGACATGGGGAAGTATATTTGATAGATTTATAGGTGGAGTTACATGAATTGATTGATGGTTGTTGGTGGTTGAAGATTCAAATCTAATTTTTCCTCCTTTCTCCTCCTCTTCTCTCCTCCATTCTTCTATAAATGTAAGAGCTTTACTCTTGGTAAGGGTTAGAATCCTTCAGTTTGTAAATGCATTATCTAGGTATTTCCTTGAATTTTTGAGTTGTATGCCTTTAGATCTAGTCTCTACATGTGGATATTAGCCTCATATGCCATTGTAATCACTGCACACTTGTGGAAGTAATAGAAGCTTGGTTTTATGGCTAATTTCTTCCTTAACTTGTTTTATTGCTTCTCCTTGCCTCTCATTTATGTTGTGTGTTTGTTAAGCCATCTCACATCCCCGTATTTCCTTTTCGATAATGGTTCATGATAATGAACGCATAAATGTGCTCCAAACTATGATACACATGCCTATCCTCACTTTTTGCATTTCCTTCATTTTTTCTCAAAGTTGATCATGTTCACCCCATTTTTCTAGTATTATCGCCTCCCTTAGATTAGTTTTCCCTTTTTACATATCATTTTATCCCTAGTCCCTTGGCATGTTTAGCTTAGGATTTCTATTTCAGCATTAAGAGTAGCAGTAGTAGTAGAAATAGGTAGAGGAACCGACTATTATGGAGGTCTATCTCAAGTGCACAAGGTCCCATAACTTGGAGAAAGTCCCATTGTTGCCTCAATGACTTAGTTCAACCTGATCTGGGATGGGTGCAAGTTTGAGTTCCAAATGTTTCGAACACCCAAAGTGGGGAAAAAAATTAAAAGCGTTAATTTCATTATTTCTAAGTTCTAGTGTGTGGATTAGTTATTTCCAGCCTTTGGGGGTTGTTTTCACACATTTGACGACTCCCAAAACTTAGATCTACTATTTTTAGCGATCTACATGTATTTTTCATGAGAAGGATACATACAAGACAAAGCACTAAAATCAAGAATATTTTGAGTATCTCCATATTTCTCCAAGAAGAATGAGTATTAGAACACCCACGCATACATCTCCATCTACAATGCATCGTACACTCTTCACTGCTACTCTCAGTATACCCGTATAACCTATCATTACACCAACCACCTCGATAGACTTTTCCAACTTTACGGTGGAATTCCTCTTCTTCTCAATGAGCAATATGATATGCCATCAACAAAAATTAGTCCATACTTTACTAGTGAGAATCAAGTCACCCCTATTGAGCACATCCAGGATGTAGCCAATGTGTGCTCTATCTATTTGGTCACACATGATGATGTAGTAGTCAAGTTTCTTAGGTTTTCATTCAAGGGCAAAGAGCTTCAATGGTATAGAATTTTGAGACCTTTATCTATTGCTAGTTGGGATGAACTTGGAACAACTCTTTGTAACTATTTTGAAGATAAATCAGATCACCTGTCTTTGGTGGAGAAACTGACAACAACAAAAAGAGTGCTCAATGAGTAGATGACTAGTTTTAATACCGGTTTCGAAGACTTGGGATAAAATCCCTCAAGTGGTAAGGCCTATAGCCCAACATACTTTCTTGTATTATCTAAGGACTTTGAATAGTGACATATCTATCATGATTCAGTCCATGGGGGGTAGAACCTTAACCGTTTCTTACAGTATTGCAATAAGGGTAGAAAATAGTCTCATTCATCTAGGAAAGTTAGCTCCTGGGCCATCTACACCCTTATTCCTAGAAATGCCTCACACGCCCAAACCTTTTATTTCCATTATTGATGAGTAAGAAATTATCCAATAAATTAAAATCATTAGAAAAGAAGGCACAAGCCTTCGAAACAATTCTAATCGGGGTATAACCAAGGCCAATATCCCTTTAGAAATCAATATGTAAATTAGATATATGGGCAGAACCAACAAAATGATAGATGACAGGCTAATGCACACCTCCCATTACAAATATTTCCCCTGCGAAACCTCTTCCAAAGATCCAAAACAAGCCAAGAAATAGTTCTAGTATAGAATAATATGGCTCAAGAGTCAGAATGGTGATTTCCTTACAATATGCCTCACTGTCAAAATCACTGCTTGAATGTTGCATGTGTGCGGGATTACGTGATTTAGTATTCCTCTAACTGTGAACCTTCCACAAGTATAAATGAGCCCGAGAATAAAGAAATGCAAAAAGTTCCTAAATCCAACCTTATGTTCTTTGTCACTAAATAATTCTATGTAATTAATCAAGCTGAAGATGAAACAAATAGACTGCATGCCCAAGTTGATGATAAAATAAGGTACAAGAAAAGAATGCTCGAGTCTAGCATGTAACCTTCGATTCTTGCAACACAGGAGCCAATCCTGAATCATCAAGAAAATATTATGGTGTGCCTCAAATGCACAAGTCAATGGGCCTTCCATTCAAAATTGTGGACCAAATGAAGAAGAAAAATATAAATGTCATAATGTGGGATGCCCTAGCCATTCCATCTCAGTGTGACATGTTGCATGAAGCTCTGGTATAACTCCCACGTGTTGATCCTGTCATCTAAAAACCTCATATGATGTTTTCAATATTTTCCAAGTAGAGGAGAAGAAAGTAAGGTTGTTAAAACCCCACCCTTCTATATGTCCTTAATAATAGGCAAACACCTTATCCACAATTGTATGATTGACTCAAAGGTGCTAGCACTTATGGGATGCCAAAGAAAATTTATGATGTCTTAGGACTTAAATATATCCTTATGTCCAAATGTGTCTTACATCTTGATGGCTCAACTTGCACCACTCTAGGAGTCATCAAGGATCTTGAGTTAATCCACCATGCATGTCCAAGCCTCACAATAACTCAATATGTTTCAATCATTGACCTGCCTCCTTTGTTCACCTTATATTTATTAAGGGACTTCACTGCTAAAGTCAATGGTTACTTGTATTCTGATTGGTCTCATATGTTACTAAGAACAAGGTATGGTACCTAGTTTACCATACAAATTGGGACAATGTTTTCCTATCATATTGAGTTATATGACTCATCCCATCTCTAAGTCAATTGCCTAATTCAAGAAGGTCGAGAAAAAGTTTTAGTTTCTTAAGAGCACCCTATTCCCCCTCCTATACCTAATTTAGTTCTAGATGAGTGGGTAGAAAGGCATCACAAATTTGATGCATATGATGAATAACTTGAATCCTTTGAAATTGGGCTTGGATCTTATTGCATCCTTGAATAAGAAGTTGTGCTGCCATGCGCTCTCAAGTAAAATGAAGAAAATTCTTGTCTATGGGAAATGTATTTTGATGGTTTTAGAAGCAGGAATGGCACAAGTGCGGGCTTTGTTCTCATTTCTCCCAAGGAAGAGAAATTATTCTTTATGCATAGGTTGTAGTTTACATGCTCCAATAATTTATCGGAGTATGAATCATTGGTGTATGGTATTCTCATTGTTGAAAAGAAAAGGATCAAGGCACTGCAAATTTATGGGGATACAAAATTGGTCATCCATGAGGTAAAAAAATTGTGAAACGAAGAATAAGCTTTTTAAAAATTATAAACATAGAGTTTGGGACCTCCTTAAGGGATTTGATGCTCTGAATTTGTAGGTGGTGCCAATAAAAATGACCAAGGAAGCAGATCAAATGGCTATGCTTGGTTCACAATTCTCACTTGTAGAGGAATTTATCAAAGGAAATACACATCATGTCAAGATGGGGATCAGGCCATCTATTCTGGACAATAATACCAACTAGAAAGTGTTTGATAGTGATGCACAAATTTTCCAATTCATTCAAAATGAATCTGAGCTTTCTTCAAGCATGCAAGAAGACTTACATGATAGATATGGTGACAAATTGATTCAGCTTAAGACAAAAAAAAATTCCTAAAGGGTTTGTCACCTTAGAGAAAATATTCAACCCTGATGATGTGTTTAAGGGTGAAGAAAATTATATGTGCATAGCGCAATAAGACTAATCCCCAATCACCATTGCACATGACAAGGAGTTGTTGCTGAGTAAAGCTTGTGTGCATGATGAAAAACATGCCTTCATCTCTTTGTGCTAGAAATACAGTGATATATTCTCATGGGAGTATGAAGACCTAAAATTATTTGATCCAAGTGTTTCTCAAAACTCCATTGACCTTGATCCTAGTATCAATCCCATCAGACAAAAGAAAAGACCAGTCAATCCAAGGATAAAACCCCTCATGAGGAAAGAGTTATTTAAAATCATTGAGGTGAAGATAATATTTCTTATCAAGTCTTGAACTGGGTCACGAATCTTGTTCCAAAGGTGTGTAATAAAAATGGTGAAATTAGTCTCTACGTCGGTTTCGAGATATTTAAATAAGAAATCCTTGAAGGATCATTATCATTTTCCTTCTATGGAATAGATTTTGCAAACCGTGGGTGGTGTGCGAGATATTTTCCATGTTAAATGGGTATTCTGGCTTCAATCAGATCATGGTCAAGGAAGAGGATCAATTCAAAATAGCATTTATAACCAAATGGGGAAAGTATGCATATCATAAGATTCCCTTTGGTCTATGTAACACATGCGCAACATTTCAGCTGGCCATGGACATTGCCTTGAAAGGATGTATCAATGAATTCATCCTAGTATATGTAACATCTATGACATGACTGTTACTATGATGACTTCCACTCTTGATGATGCAAACATTGACATGTGATTTTTCTTAGGAAGGTGTACTCTTATGACTTTTGGAAATCATGTTTGCATTGGATAATGAATCATTTGTTGAAAAGGTTCACTTTGTTGTGATTTTTGCTTGCTTGAAAATGAGGCCATTCATCTCTTTATTCAGCTTAATTCACTTCTTATGAGGATGAACTTGTATTGTTGTTGTCATAACTTATTTTGTGTAAACAACAAAACCTTGGATCAATTCCATTGATCCAAGGTATGCTTTAGTTCTTCTTACCTTTTCGTCTTGTTGTCTTGGCATTCAAAAAGAAAGATGAAGATGGATTGGGCCTTGATTTGGTTACAATTGTGAAGAACCCTTCTTCCAGGATCCCTGCTTAGCATTGGGCCTTTGATGATGATTTGGTTCTTCTTTCCATTTTAAGGCACTAAGTGGCATATAGGGACCTTGGACCTAATAATAAAACACTAAGGTTGATACCCTAGTCTAAGGGTATATCTAACCTAAGTTGGGGTGTGTTATGTTTATTTAATTGAAATGCAACCTAAGGTAACTATAGACTTACCTAGGAACTTAGGTTGATTTTCTAACCTAATAATAATCTAACCTAAGCTATTGCTAACCTAAGGGGTACCTATGGACTACATGGAAATTTGCATGGTCGGTGGCATCGGTTTTCAAGGCATTAAATGGAATTGATTTTGGTTTTGTTATGAAGGAATGCCAACTTTGGCAGAAGCACAAGAAGTTTGGGGAATGCTTAGTTGGCATCACCACCAAGTTAAGTTGCATACAAAATTTGAAAATAGACATCGCCAAAGATAGATGGTGGTGGCATGGAGAATTAGGAGGGAATTGGTTGTCCTTTAAATTTAATGACTTCGTTTTTGGTGAAGAAACCACCTAGGAAAAATGCATGTGGGTTTTTGGAATGGTTTTTTTAGTCTTTCAGTTCATTTTGAGCTTTGGCTCCACATGGGGTTTTTCAGTTCTTCAAACTAGCAGTTCTATTTTGGGTATTACTGTTATTTTTGCATTCTTGAGCTATTTTGGACTCTGTGGAAGTTATAAGAAGAAGTGAAAGAGTTGAGGTGGGTTGATGTTATGTGGAGAAGAGGAGGTTATTGGAGTTTGGCTTGGAAATCTTCTACAAATTAGGAAGAAGCTCTATCAGGCATGATAGGCTCTACTCATTAAATAGTTTTGCTTTTATTTAAGTGATTCATTAAAACAACTCTGCTCTACTTGGGATGATCTGGTTTTGTTTGCATATTGAGTTGATCTCTTTCATTGTGAATCTGAGATTGTTTTTGAGAATGAGAATCAACCTTGTCTAAATGTTGTAAGGGTTCAATGTGTTGAAATAGTTTTAACTCTTGAATGGGTTTTTTTGTGTACTCATTTTGATAGTTTAAGTTGTTATTCCTTTGTTCTTCTGTGAGAGCTTGTGTTGATGGTTTACGGTTCAACTTCATTTTGACTATGTGAACTAGTGTTGATAGTTGAAGTTGTTGAAGCTTTGTTTGGGTTGTTTAACTTGTGATCTACTTGGTTGTTTAAAATCATGGAATAGGTTCATGCAGTTTTGTTTCACTTCTGTGAAAACACTTCTGGGTATTACCTAGTAATGTACTAGCTAACACATGGAATTTGTTCAGATAATTTAGGAATCTATCCTTTGCATTTCTGAACATGTTCCTTGAAGGATTTTGGAACACATTAAAGTGAAAAACGTGAAAGGATTCTTATTCTGAGTGTGATTTGGTTTATGGGTTTTACTTGAATGGGTTTCGTGGTAAGTGTTGTTTAACCGATTGTTATCAAATCATTTTCTGTGAAAAAGGAAATCTCTGAGTGATTTCCACAGGGAACAAATGTTGTAGTGATTTATTTTTGGGCATAGTTATAAGGAATAATGTTCACTAGGTTTCATCTCTTGTTGATCTTAGAATAACTTATGAACTATTTCCATTGGTTTCTTGCAAGGGTAAACTCCTTTGTGATCTTGGAACAGTAACACGGTAGTGTTCATGACTTGAACTTTTGTTAACCCATCCGATTTTTGGTAGTAGTAAACAATTGTTCAGTTGATGGGAGGCGTTAGTTTAGTCCTTATTTCTATTATCGTCTTGTCTTGTGTGATTACATCAACACTTCTATTTCAGTCTTGTATTGTGGGAAGTCTTCAAGCACTTTTGTTTCAGGCTTATCTTACGTGAAGACACCTTTACTTCATTTCAGGTTTGTCAATTTCATTATTTCTTCCCTTTGGATGGTTTAGAGATGTGGTTGAACTTCTCTTCTATTTATGACATACTTTATCATTCATGTGACTCAAGAAGATGGGATATTTCATGCTAAGGTATTCGTGGTTGTTATAGCTTCCATCTTGATTAGTATGATGTGTTGAAGAGTTTTACTCTTCGTTATTCATTTTCATGGGTCATTGTTTAATCGATTGGGACCAGTCTGCTATCTGTTTGGAATTTGGTGTGACTCCCTAGGAATGGCTATGAAAATTTGGTTGATTGGATCTTGTGAACCTCATTTGGTTAATCTTGGGAAATGGAAGTGGTTTTTCTTCCTCTCCTCCTTTCTTATCAACTTTTGTCTCATCTTGAGAATATGTTGTCTTTCTTTGGTCTGTATTATACACCATTTCTTGGCTATCTAGTTGGTATGGTTTTCAAAACATTGTTAGGTAGTTCAACTGTAACTAATTTTGTTGGATGAAACATGTTTATTGGATAAAGTACTTAGAGGGTTTGATTTGATTGTTTGAAGTTAAAATTACTCTAAATTCTCTCTTTCTCTATTATTAGATGCTAATGTAGAATCATTTTGGGGATGGAATGAAACTTCATTTGACTATTGTAAGTTCTTATTCCCAGTTTGGGCATGTTGTAGTGTTCATGACTTAACTGTTATAGAATCCTAATGCTATGTAAGAATTTAGCTACTCAGTTATGAGGCTCAGTGTAAGTTAGGACGGTTGAAGAATCCTAAACTACATCTTATCTTATATCATTGATTTTGTGGCATCTTAGAATTAGGATGAATTTTATGAACAAGAAATGCATGATGGAGAATATTGTTAGAATGAATTATTGATTATCTATGCCTAAAGGATAGAGAGAAAAGTTATCCTCTTCTATTTAAAAGGTTTCATTGAATGAGTGACCTTGTAAGGTAATAAGGTAAGGAAACATTAGAAGAGTTTAATTTATGCATTCTTTTCAAAAATATTGTTCTTTACATTCTTTTATTAAGGATAATGGCATAAATAATTTATGTGGTTAGGTTCTAGGAATTAACCTTACTCATGTTTTGGAAATATCTCTTTTGATCTCCTTCTTTGCTTTGTGAGTTGTAATTTATTTTGGTAATAATTTTTGTATTGCTCAGGACTATTCCTAAAATAGTAGAGTTATTTTTATGGAATAGTTAGCTAAAATCACATCATTTTTAATGTATAGTGCTTATCATGCTCAGTTCAATGAACTGACCCATGCTAGCAATTTTTGCAGATGGACTTCGTAAGTGAGGAAAGGAGAAAATATATTTTAGGATGTTACTTTTGTTTATCAAAGTGGTTGGATCTTTTTATGATGAAATGTGAATCTTTATTGAAATGTATTTGATGGAAAGGAAAGTTGTATTTGAATTGAATATGTTATCTCTGTTTGACATTGGAAATGTCTGAAGTGTTTGGACTTATAATGTATGAATTCCACTTGATGAATGAAAGAATTGTGGGTTTGTTGATCTTGATGTGTAATCTTTGTGGGTATTATATGAATGGAAATGATAAGCTTATCTCTAATTTATTTTATGTATAAGTAGTAAACCCTCTCGGGTTGATTTAAAATAAACTAGAGGTTAAGGGTACTAAATATACTACCCTCTTATTTAATACAACTTATTTAAGTTGGCATTCATGATTGGACATTCAATTAAATCACTATGACTTTACTAAAACAATGTTAGTGGGTAAATGAAACCATGATGATAACTTGTAAAATGTTAAGGGGTTATAAATGAACCTTAATTCTTAATAAGTAAAGGGAAGGAAACTATTATGCAATGATAAGCAATCTATTTTAAGACCTTTTGGGAATTAAATCCTAATGTTATCTTGGATAGAGGAAGGTGTGCTTCCTCTTGATTAATTCCTTAATTTGAATAAAACCAATGAAAAGAATATATATATATGAGTAGACTTCATTCCAATGAAGTCTATTATAAAGAGATCTAATTCAAAACTTAAACAAGCTAAGACTTGGATAAGTTAATTAAGTTAACATCATTATTAGTATGTTGAATCTGTTTATGAAACTAAATCATAAATTAGAATGTTAATGGATGAAAAACAAATCTTAAAAAAATCTTAGGAAAAGGTTTGGATGCAAATGTATCTGCATAACAATTCCAATTTTAGTTTTTTCTTATAACCCTTATAGATAATGAACCTAGTTGTTCAGTAGGGCTGCTGTAATTAACTCTTAATAAGGAAAATTATTAATTCATTAACTTCTTCTTAGGTATGTACATCGAAACGAGGTGAACTCGGTTGGATGTTGGCACACCAACTGTGGTACAATACCTTTGTGAAGACTTGGGTCTTCATGAGGATACTATGTCGCAGTTGACATGTTGTAACACCCTTCAGAGTTTAATCATATAGATCTACATAAACTCGGACTTGATCATAGTTATGCCCTAGGTTAAGTTAGAATCATGATCTAGTGTCAGGGGCAACTCACGACGACTTAGGATAACTAGACACATGCAATCGACTTAGGTCGATTGATTATGTCTATGTACCCTTAGTCACCGTGAGTAGCCCTCTACACTAAACTATGTTGATAACCTTGGTTAGGGTTAAACCTTGAACAAGTAGGACTGACAGGAGTCAGTAAAGACCATTCTAAATAACAGATGAAGTGGGTGAAGGACGCATTTTGTTTGTTGAGTATGCCATCTAGGAATATAAATATAAGCAGTATGTTGAAAATATTTGGCCAAAGTATCGTAAGCTCTGGTTGCGTTGTCATATGTCACCTAGTTTAAGAAGTGGGATTTTAGATGAATATTGGTAACAGATATTCAAATAGGCCTCTTAAACAAACAATTAATACCCCAAAAAGGGTAAGAGAACCAAGTATACTTAGTATACAAATCATTAAGTTAACATGAGAGATCGGTATGATACCGAGTCATGAAATGAGAGATCGGTGTTCCACCAAGTCATTTACAGATTGCATATGGTTTTCTGTTATGAGATTGATTGGCTTGGAATGTGTGTTCTAAATTATGATTATTTAGAATAGAGAACATTATTCAAAAAAAAATCCCTTGTTTCTAAAGTCTTAAAATGGGAATGTTACAAAGATACCTAGATGACATAACTTTATTCTCAAAGAAAAGTGTGGATCATATGGTGTACTTGGAAAAGGTCTTTGAGAGATGAAAAGAAATTGGGTTATCTCTTAACCCCAAGAAATGCAAATTTTTTGTGGTGCAGGGAAATATTTTTGGCTATGTGGTTTCAAAGTATGGAATCACTATTGATATTGATTGCATTTCACCCATCCTTGCTTTTTCCTTTCCAAATAGCATAAGAAATCCTTGTAGTCATTCTTTGGAAAAATTAACATTGTTAGGATATTCATCCCCAACTTTATAGGACTGGTAAGGCCCATCACCCTCATGCTCAAGAAAGAAATATTTTTCAAGTGGACAGCAAAAGGAAGAGAAATATTAAACAAAATCAAGTAAGAAATTTATTGTGCGCTAACACTCATCAATTCGGATTACTCAAAGGATTTCATCCTTTATGATTATGAAGCTGATGTGAGTGTTGTTGCTTTCCGACACAAGAGAATGAAAAAGGACTGGAATAGCTAGTGGCTTTCTTTAGTCAGACACTAAAATATTATGATTTGTAATATTGTCACATGGAGAAACAAGTCTATGCCATCATGCGCACACTTAAGAAGTACAAATCATGTTAAGGTGTTGGTTTCACACTTAGGTGTGAGAGACTTCATCATGGGGGAAGAAATTAGTGAGAAGAGAGCAAGATGGGTGACCAAAATCATGGAGTATGATGTGACTATCAAAGCCACAAATCTAGTTAGAGGCAACACACTGTAAGTAAATTGTTGGGGATGCACATCAACATGATACTTCACTATTTATTGATGAAGATATCCCATGTACTAAACCTAAACAAAGTAAAGATCCCGGTATGCACACACCGGATGAAAGGACATGATCACATTCCTTTCATTTTAGCACATACCCTCCTAGTCTAACAAAGATAAGAGACAACATATAAGGTCAATATATTCCATATGCATTGATTGATGATGTTTTCTTAAAAATAAATATTGATGATATGTTTCTGAGGTGTATTGATGGTACACAAGTTGATAAAATGTTGGAAGAATTTCATGACAGATTATTTGGTGGAAACGTCTTTACCAAAACAACAATGATAAGAATCATCAAGGAAGGATAATTTTGTCCTATCCTGTTTGCGGACATGTACAAGTGGGTCATGAAATGAAAATAATGTTCTTTCTTTGCAGGAAAGAAGAAATTGGAAGCACTTCCCCTCCAACCAATCAAAGAGAATTAGCCTTTCGTGTCATGGGTTCTTGACTTCATAGGCATGATCAATCCTACTTTGAGCATTTGTCACAAGTGGGTGCTAACAACTACAAATTACTTCACCAAATAGACAAAAGCTATTGCTAAAAGGAATCAATCGATTCATTCATCCTTGACTTTCTCGAGGACATTGTAACAAGGTTTGGTATTCCTCAGACCATTATCTCTGAAAATGCAAAAGCATTCCTTGGTACCAAAATTTCTAATTAGGATTTCAGTCTTGGTATCTATTTGAAGACTTTTGTTATCCAAAATAACTCCCCAATCATTTAATAACTTTTATTTTTATTCAGCTCTAAGGTTCCCGATTACAAGGTGTGCACACTTCAAATTGCTCATTTAGCACATCTCCATGGTCACAAATTACTCACACGCCCTACGCAATCCTTCCTTCCATGCTTTCTTCCTTTTCCTCTTTGTTCCATCTTCCTCCTTTGCGAGCTCTTTATGTGCATTCACCTTCTCGGCATTACATGCACCCTACCACGTGTGCCCTAGACTTTCTTCCCAAAATCAGCTAATTCATTGGCATCCTCATGCGCCCTTTCCCTACTTACCACACATTAATTTGTAATAATTTTACCTCAACCATACAGTCCTCCAAAAGTGTTTTTCTCTTTCCTCCCATGCATTGTATTTACATGCTCCTTCCCTCATTGTCTTTTCATGCCTCATTCTTCCACACACCTACCTTTGTGCCTTTCTCTATGCCATCCTATGCCACATCAGCATCTAATAGGATTTGAGTTTACTATACGTAACCAATCAAAATGTGCCAATAGGGGACCGAATCCTTACAACAAACCAATGGGTGACACGTGGCAGAAACAACAAAGCACTTACATAGTTTTTTAAAATTTTTAGTCAATCGGTGTATGCCACGTGTCTTGCATGTTTGGACAGCTCTGACATCTTCCGATAGCCATAACTTCTGATCTAGATCTCTGACACATACTCTGCATCCATGGAAGTAATAAAAGCATCATTTTTTGTCTATTCTCTGCCTTAACATGTCTATATTATTCTTTCTTTCCTTCCTCTTACATTGTGTACTTGTTGTTTCATTTTAAGTCTCTTAAAGCTTCATTTTCTTATTGTGTTTCATGAAATCTATCATGTGAATCTATCTTGGTTTTTGCTACACGTGCCTAGCCTCCCTTTATGATTTCTCCTTCATTTTCACTTAGAATAGATAGTGTTCATCCCACTTTTTTTGGTGTTATTGCCTCCCTTAGTTTAGTTTTCCATTTTCATGTTATCCTCCTATCCTTGGTCCCTTGGCTTATTTATCTTATATTTCCATTTTAGTATTAGGAGTAGTAGTAATAGTAGAAACAAGAAGAGGAACCAACCTTCTTCGAAGGTCTGTCTCAAGCGCGCAAGGTCTCACAACTTGGAGACAATCCCATTTTTGACTCAAACAACTTGGTTCATCCAGATCTGAGACATGAGTGCACGTTTGAACAACCAACAAATTCTTCCAACTATTACCCCCAAGGTAATGGCTTGGTAGAATCAACAAACAAGAACCTGATTAGAATCATGAAGTGAACAATGAATATCAACCAAAGGAAGTGGCATACAAAGTTCTTGCGTGCACTCTCTGGTAGATAGAATCATGGTGAAGAAGGAAATTGGTACTTCACCTTACAAACTTGTTTATGGAAAGGAATCTAGACTTCCTTTGTCTCTTGAGTTACCTTCATTAGAGATTTCCCAACAGCTAGAGTTTGAGGGTGAAGATCAGAGAAATCATAATGGAAGAGCTGGTTGAACTTGAAGAATTAAGAAACTCTACCATGATCAAGCTAGAACAACATCATCAATAAACAAAGAAATGGTTTGATAGAAAGGCTAGGCCTCAAGATTTCAAGTTTGGTGACTTAGTCTTAAAATGGGATGTTAAAAGAGCCAAACCAAGGTGCCATTCAAAGTTTGATGCACTTTGGAGTGGCCCATACATCATCAATTTGTGTAAGGAGGCTAACTCTTTCAAGTTATCTCACCTTGATGGAGGCACACTATCAATCCCAATCAATGGGATTTATCTCAAACCCTTCCATTAAGTCTTCTACATCATTATATATATTAGAGTAGTTTCAATTCCTCCAAGTGTGTTGTGTGCACATTGTTTTGTTTGTACATAGTTATTTCTTCTCACATGCTCCTTACACCCACTCTTCTTTTGTTTCCAAAATAAGGGTCATCTTCTAGAAGTTTTCAACAATTTTTACAGGGGTTCAAAATAGAATTTAGAAAGTTTTCTCAAGTGACTTCATAGGAATTTCTTCAATTTACAGATCAGAAATTCATGTTCACACTCTAACTCCATGCCTAATGGATGCTCCAAGCTACTGATCTCCTTCATCTAGCAGGAAGATGGCCCCAAAATTCACCAAAATTGTTGTCTAAAATAACTCCCCTAGTTATTTTAACAACTTACATCCCCATTATAGCTTTGAAGTTCTATATCATAGGTTGCACGCACCCTAGTTTTCCCCTTGGCACTATTTCCTTGGTTGAAGTTCCACATGCACCCTCACGCGTTGTCTTCCCCTTGCGCTCCCTTAATTTTCCTTCTCTTTCTTCTCTCTCCTTCCATTTTTCCTCACACGCACTCCCTACGCATTTTCCTTCCTTCCATTAACTTATGCTCCCTTCGCATGCATCCGTAACTAGATTTCAAATAAATAAGCTAAGTCCCTTATACATTCCTCTACACCCCCTTCCTTTCATGCTACCATACATTAATTTTCTGATGGTCATGCTCCTCTTACATACTTGGTCTCATACACATAAGCTTCCATGTCTATCGTGCACGATGCTTCTACACACTGTCTTTTGATTTTATTTCTACGCCTCCTTCTTCCATGTGCATCTCGTGCCTTCTTCTACACCAATTACCATGCCACATGGCACTTTTCGACTTAATTTTTATACACACAACCAATCACAACACACCAAATGGGCACCGAATCCTTGTAATTAACCGTTGCATGACATGTGGCGTAAAATGAAAAAATAGATGCACAAATTAAATCGTCGATTCTTCATTCAATCGATGCACACCACATGTAATTACATGTCGAGTGGCCTCTAGACTTGAAAAATGTCATAAATTCTATGGGGCTCACATTAAGGTGTGGTTGGTCTTTTGTTAAGTTGGTAGCATGGGCTACATTCCAGATCATTCAAATAAGATTTTTGTTAGGATTTGGTAGGTGGGAAGTAGGGAAATGTGCTTTCAACCATTAATGCAGACATCTAATCAACTTAACCACCATAATTTATGCGAGATATTTCCCTCTTCATGCTTTTACATGCCAAAACGACATGGGGAAGTGCATCGATAGATTTGCAGGAAGATTTATAGGAATTGATTGATGGTTATTGGTGGTGTAAGATTCAAATTCAATTTTCCCTCCTTTCTCCTCCTCTTCTCTCCTTCATTCTTCTATAAATGTAAGAGCATTGATCTTGGTAAGGGTTGGAATCCTTCATTTTATAAAGGCATTATCTAGGTATTTCCTTGTATTTTTGAGTTCCGACCTTTAGATATGGTCTCTGTGTGTTGATATTGGCCTTATACGCCATTATAATCGACTATGCACTTCTAGAAGTAATAGAAGCTTTGGTTGTGTGGCTACTCTCTGCCTTAACTTATTTTATTGCTTCTCTTTACCTCTCCTTTGCGTTGTGTGTTTGTTGTGCTATCTCACATCCCTACATTTCCTTTTCTAATTGTGCTTTGTGAGAATGAATGTGTAAATGTGCTCCAGACTGTGATACGCGTGTTTATCCTATCTCTATGCATTTCCTTCCTTTTCTTGTTGGTGCTATTGCCTCCCTTAGATGAGTTTTCCCTATCCGGATATCCTTCTATCCTTCGCCCCTTAGCATGTTTATCTTAGAATTTCCATTTGAGCATTAGAAGTAGCAGAGTAGAAGTAGAAGTAGGTAAAGGAACCATCCTTCTCTCGGAGGTATATCTCAAGCGCGCAAGGTCCCATGACTTGGAGACAGTCCCATTGTTTCCTAAATGACTCATTTCAACCTGATCTAGGATGGGTGTATGTTTGAGCTCCAACAACTTTCTATGATCGATTCTCGAGATTGTTTGAAACCCTTAAGGTTTGACATATGGGATTCTATATTTGAGGTATGTTCATCATTTTCATCTTCTTTTAAGGTTAATTAAGAAGATAAATAATACATGGAGGAACATGATTTAGTTTTAGGCCTTGTAGGACCAAGGACAAAGGATGAAGAGTGTAAAAGTTTTCAAACTACTTTTCACAGTCAAGATGAAAATATGATATGGTACATTGATAGTGGGTGTTCTACTCATATGATAGGTGAAAAGAGTAAATTTATCTCCTTGATAAATGTTAGGAATATTAGTGTTTCATGGGTAATATAATTTTGTTATGTAAGTGAAGTTGTTTTAACAACTTCACGTATATGGTTAGTTTGTTACCCATGACTATTACCAAGTTATTTGTTTATATGCCTTCCTATGTAATATGAAGTTGTTTTTCTATTATTTTGGCTATATAATAGCCTATGTACTATACAAAATATGATAATACATAATACAAATATCTTGTTCTCAATATTTGGTATCGTAGAAATGTCCGATCCATATAATGGAGAGTTAATTTTGATAGGGGAAACCATGTATTACGTTTCCTCGAGAGATAACAATCCCGGCTTTGCAGAGAAGGTTTTCTATATAGTATAATTTTGTAATTAGGCATGAGAAGTTTCAGAGTAAGGAAAATTCATCAAGACGTTTTAGTTGCAGGTCCATAGAAATATTGGAATAGAGGAGCACCGTCTATTATTTTGGCGTAGGACTAAAGAGATAACCAAAGATCTGCAAAAAAATGTGAAGATTTTGTCTATGTGTTGGTCTTTCAAGAGCCTTGTATCTTTTGGTATCTCATGCTCTCTCGATGTTATGAAATTTGAATTCATCTATACTGAAAATAGTTATATAGTGGCACCACCTATCCTATGTCAAGTATCAAATCCTTTACAAATGTCTTAGAATACTTGGCACCAATCTTTCCTATCAAATCCTTTACAAATGTCTTAGAGGTCCAACTCAATCGACCTTGGAATTGATAGGAAACCTCAACATTAGATTAAAAGAGAACTCGATCGAAGTCGACGTTCACTAATCCAAATCATTAGATTCCGCTCTAGAGATAACTATTACACACGGTGTCCATATACCGTTTGATATTATTTCGCCAATTATTTAGTATGACATGCGGCTAATGGAATGTGCATGCATAATCCGAGTGTATAACCGATACCTCCAAAGGCTGCACCTCACATTGCATTGGAATTTTTAATCAAAACCGGCTTGAAAGCAGGAAGACTTTCCACCATTTCAAATCAGCTTGCCCACAATTTCTAATACAAGGTTTGAGTTTCTAAAAACATTCAAATTAAGTCTATAGTTTGTATTTATTTATTTGCATAATCAAGTCTAGAGTCATAATCATTTTCTTTAAAATGGTCTATGTAAATAAATTCTAAATCAACGTCATTGATTTAGTTTTTAGTATAGGTAATAGTTTGTGTATTTTTTGTTTTGTGAGTATCATAATTAAATAGTCAATTCTCCATTCGGATCCTTTTTTTAGTCAAGAATAACTTTTAGTGTATGTCAAGTTATCAAAGGTGTCATTACAACTCTAAATGGTCATAGTTTTATATTTTCGAGTTAAGTTGATACTAATTTTGTATGTTGTCCTCAAGAGTCAAATTTTGTCTAGTCAGCAAAAGCAATGTCAAAAAATCAAGTCGTTAAATTTTTGAGTAGTTGTCAAAATTCTGTCATTGTTAAAGTCTTAAAAAATTGCCTTATGGATGCATTTTTAGTGATACCCGACGTCCAAATAATAAAGTGCTTCACATTTTAGGAGGAGAAAAATAAAGTACAATGTAGAAACTATTGAGCATCCAAGTCAAATTTGGCGAGGTAGTATCATCATTCACCGGAGGTTGGATGCAATGGAGGATGGAGAATGATCAACGCCTCTCGTCGCAGTAACCAATGATAGGGTCAAATTCAGTATGGTGGCATCTCTTTTACAGTTGTGTGTTGTGTGCAGAATAAAATGGTTTGTGGTTTCCTTCCCCTTTTATGATTGAAAAGATGAGAATGTGCATTTTGGATTTTGAGAGTAGTTGTATATGATGGTAGTTGAACTAGAGTGATCCTCTGATTGTTGAGATTCTTCACTTATCATACTTCTAACATCAATCAGACGATGGAAGATTGTTCAATAGAAGTGAAAGTGGGAACTGTTGAGTTCACATATGTAAGTGAATCGGTGGAAGTGTGATCATTTGGTATGGGGTTCACTATAGTGAGGTGGATTGGTCATGTGCAACAAGATCCAAGCCAACAATATGCAGACCTAAAACTATACAGAGGCATATGATTTTGTTTCTAGTTTTTCCGATGTGCTTCTTCCCATGTAAACACTAAGGGGGAATGTTAGGAATATTAGTGTTTCATGGGTAATATTATGTTGTTATGTAAGTGAAGTTATTTTAACAAATTCACGTATATGGTTAGTTTGTTACCCATGACTATTATCGGGTTATTTGTTTATATGTGTTCCTATGTAATAGGAAGTTGTTTTTCTATTATTTTGGCTATATATTAGCCTATGTGACTGTGTAGAATATGACAATACAAAATACAAATATCTTGTTCTCAAGAATAAAGAATACTTTAGGATCTATTAGGTTTGGTGATAATTCTACCATAAAAATTACAAGAAGAGGCTCTTTGAGTTTGGATGATGGAAAAACCCTCACAAGGGATGTCCTATATGTTGAAGGACTAAAGTACAACCTACTCAGTGTAATTCAAATGTGAAAACAAGGGTATATTCTATATTTTGATGATAAGGGATGCAAAATTAGAAAAAGAGAAACATGTAAGCTTGTTACCAAATCTAAGAGGACTAAAAATAACATATATGTTTTGAAGGAAGATAAAAAAGAAAAGTGTCCTATGAGTAAGTTGAATGATAGTTGGTTGTGGCATAGGAGATTAGGTCATGTAAATTTTTATAATCTTTTCAAAATCAGTTCTAACAATTGTGTGAGAAATATGCCAAGAATCATCAAACCAAGATACATTATGCAAAGCATGTCTTCATGGGAAGCAGACTAGAAAGATGTTAAAACTAATGAACATGATTCTACCACTAGTCCTCTACATCTGATCCAAACTGATCTTTGTGGACCTATGAGAACTGAAAGTACATCAAGTGATTATTATTTTATGCTTCTTATTAATGATTATACAATATATACTTGGGTTTCTTTCTTAAGGAACAAATCAAATGCATTTAAAGTTTTTAAGGCTCTCATTGAGAATGAGAAAAATTGAAGAATCAAAATTATTAGATAATATAATGGATGTGAGTTTTGGTCATGTTCATTTGATGAATTTTGTAGAGTTAATGGTATTAAGAGGCAATTTTCAGTCTCTAGAACACCACAACAAAATGGAGTGGTGAAAAGAAATAATGGGACTATTCAAGGCATGGGAAAGACTATCCTAAATGATTCTAAGTTACCTAATGGCTATTGGAAGGAATAAATATGTAATATTGTCTATGTTCTGAATAGATGTCAACTAAGGGTAAATAGTGACAAGACTCCATATGAACTTTGGAAATGTATACCAACAATGTGGAAAATTTTAGATTTTTTGGATGCAAGTGCTTTATCAAAAGGAATGAAGGTAATCTAGGTAATTTTGAATCTAGAGCTGATGAAGGCATATTTTTGGATATTCTATAAGACGTTTTTCTTACATTTTCCATTAAAAAAGGTTGAAGAAAATATTTGAAAGTACAAGTGTGAAATTTGATGAATCTTATCCTATGATGTCTATTCTCAAGACAAACGAAACATCACAAGTGATTGATCCTAAAGAAGAAGAAGAAGAAGAAGTTATACAAATAAATTAAGAAGATGAATAATAAGAAAGGTAATACACTAAAGCACCATTAAGACAGATTATGAAAGATCATCCTAAAAATCAAATTATAGGAAAGAAGGATGATGGAGTTAATATCAAAATTATGAATTATTATCAAAATTTAAGCCTAAAAATGTTGAAAAATCAAGAAAGGATGAATGTTGGATCAAGGATATGAATGAAGAGCTAGATCGATTGAAAAGAATAGTAATTGAAAATTATTCCCTAGGCCCAAAGACAAGAATGTCATTGGCACCAAGTGGGTTTTTAGGAATAAACTGAATGACGATGGATATGTTACAAGAAATAAGGCTAGGTTGGTCAGTAAAGGGTATGTTTAGGTTGAAGGAGTTTATTTTGAGTAAACATTTTCTCTAGTGGCTAGAATGGAAGAAATTATAATGCTTTTATCATATGCAAGATATCGGGATTCAAGGTGTATCAAATGGATGTAAAATATTCTTTCCTAAATGATAATATGGAGGAATAAGTGTATATTTTGCAACCTAATGGTTTCTCCTTGACAGATGGGAATTATTATGTATGTAGATTGAAAAAGCACTATATGGGTTAAATCAAGCAATTAGGGCTCGGTATGGAAGACTAGATAAGTAGTTGACTGATCAAGGTTTAAAAAAGGATGTTGTTGATAGTAATTTTCACATCAAAGATGTGGGAGGACACCTAATTACTATAGTATTATATGTGGAGGATATAATATTTAGAGGAAACAATGTATAGATGACTCATGAGTTTGTTTAAGTCATAATGAAAGAATTTGAAATGTTAATGCTTGGTGAGCTAAATTTCTTCTTAGGATTGTAGGTCAGTCAAATTGATGTAGGAGGATCATGTACATAGTCTAAGTTTGGCTTTATTAATCTTTTTATAGTGTCTTAGAATGTTTTTAAGTGTTTTGGTCGATATAGACCCTTAATTTTGTAATAAGTGACATTTTATAGATTTCCCTCCAAAATCCACATTTGAATATTCAAATTAGTGTTATAAGGTAGTCTAGGTAAGTGTTAAGTATGTTATTGACTTAAGTAATAAGATAGGCTTAATTTTAGTGTGATAGGTTAGTCATAATGTGAACTCACTCTCTTGTGCTTAACCAAATGTAAAACTCACATAGAGTTACAAAACCATGTATGGGTCAAGAAGGAAAACGTAACTATTTTCCCTATTTCATAATGTACTTGTGGCATTTGAAGAGTTAAGGTAGAGAGGTTGAAAAGGTTTGTATAAGGTTGAAGATGAGGATTACATATCTATAATTGAGCCTAGGGATCAAGGAGCTTGAAATTTATTATTTTCATCTAATACAAGCTTCTTCTTGTAAAAAGCTGTGGTTTTCATTTGTATGGCATTATGATGTATCAAGAGTGATAAAATAGGATTTATCTTGTGGAAAAGTGTTGATTGTAAATGTTGTTACAAGATTACATAGGTATGCATGTTATGAAGGAAAAGATAAGAGAAGAGGAGGCAATTTGGAACAAGGGCTTTGAAACTAAGTATGTTGTAAGAATTGGGTTTGTAGAATTTAAATGGAAAAAATATAGTGGTTTAATCATGATTATAAATATGTGGAAGGTATTCATTATCTTGCGGAGGCTATGATTGTAAGTAAAGATTAATATTGAACTTATGAATGAATGAAGAGTATCTAAAATTGTGGTTAACTCACCGACACGAGGATTAACAAAAGATGGTATGAAACATATCTAATGAAGGTAAGTTGATTAAGGAGTAAAAAAATGATAAAAAGGTTTTCCTGCAAGTTAATCATTGAGAGATAATAATATAGAACATATATGGTTTCACTATGCTATAAAGAAGTGTTAAGCCTTGTTCTTTTCAATACATGCAAAACTATTAACTATGTGTTTGTTAGGGTTTAGGTGAATGATTCCTAAAATAAACATTTTTTATGGACTATAAATAAGGATGTTGGAAGGAGTGCAATCCATTAAGGTTATATATAAGTTTAAATGCCTAATGAGACCTTGTAATAAGCTTAGAAAAAAATAAAATTCAAGAAACTCATACACACAATATGTACCTTGTTCTAGATGGTTTGGGAAGAAGAGTTGAGATTGATCAGTCTTGTTCATGGTGGTAAGTTTGTGGAAACTCTAATAAAGGATGACAAGAATATTAGGGTTTAATTATCATTTCATGTGTTCTTATGAGTTTGTGAGAAAGGATAAGTCTAATATAACTTGTCAATCTGGGTTACGAGTCTTAAGGTAGACATAGGACCATACTAAGAAGACTTGAAAATATTATGATTTCATGAGGTTGTTGTTTTTAATTGCAAGGAGATTGGTGTAAGGGTTCCCAAAGTTTTCCAATTCATTTTTTCCCTTGATTAAGATTTAAATATTAAAATAATCTCAAAAAAACCTTGTCTCTGTATGAGACTAGGGCTAGAAGTAGAAAAAAGGTCATAAATTACTATTCCACCACTAAAAGCCCTTGAAATTAAATAAGGATGGAGATTAATACATGTTTTAAAAGTGAGAAACTTTTGAAGAGGAAATTATGAGATTTAGTTGGTAACAATTTGCTAAGGACAATCCAAGTGTATACATACACAATAATGAGGGTTTATCTAGAATAGTGTATTCCAAGAAAATTTTTCTTCTTCCTCAATTGTATAATGGTTTTAGGGAGATATAATATAGTAATGGAAGGTGGAGAAAGTTTTAGGAGGTATAAAATTAGTTCATGAGTTTTAAGGTTGAGAAAAATAGTTAGAGTGATCTAAAGAAAGCTATGCACAGTCATGTGAAAGTTGTAAAAAGACAATAAAGTGAAGCATAATGAAGGATAATGTAAATTTTGGTAGTAATATATTATGGAGTAAATTCTAGAAAGTTAGAAAAATAAAATAAGAAATTTTAAACAAGTCCAAATAAAGTATGGAATAGGGGTAGGTGAGATATGAAGTCTAGCAAAAATGTCAATAACGGTGAGAATTAACAAAACAAGGGAAAGTGAAGAGATGGGATAGTGGAGATAATTTGAGTAAGATAAAATAGGTGGATTAAGTTTATTGAGTAGTTGGGAGAGTGACATAAATATAAAATCCCAGTTGTTTCCTCCAAACCCTAGTTAGGCTTACAAAACAAGCAAAAAGGAGGATTTGGTGATTGGGAGAAGTAGGAAATGAGTTAAGAAAAGAAAAATGGTGAAAATAAAGAGAAATAAAAAGGGTATATAAAAATATAACTCTTTTTATTGGAATTTTGTAGGTCATTCCCAATTTGGATATTTGTATCAGGGTAAGGTTGATTGCCAAAAGGGCTAGAAAGGCTAAAAAGAGTATAAAAGAAGATTGGTGTGGAGTTTTGATCTGAAAATGTCTAGGAATCATAATGGGATAAATGTGTAGCTAAAAAGGTTACCACTCAAGTTTGAAAGTGTCTAGTTTGTAAAAATTTCATAATTTGTCAATTTTTAGGGCTAGAAGGGCATATGAAGGTCAAAAAGAGAAAATATGTAAAATGGAGTAATGAAACTAGTTTAGTTATTTGAGAATGTGTATTTGGTGTTGTTAAACATGTTTGAATGGATTTTGAATCTTAATACAATGTTTTCATGTATTTTAGCATATTGAGAAAATTTTAGCAAGGTGTTGACTTTTGAGAGAAGTGAATGTTCATGTTGAAAATTTGACTCCTAAGAAATTATTTGGGTGAATGAACCATGTATGCATGGATCTGCATCACAAAAAAGGATGGTATATTCATATGTTAGGCCAAGTACATAAGAGAAATGTTGAAGAGGTTTCAAATGGAGGATTTTAAACTAATTGGGACTCCAATGATTACATGTTAGAAGATCAGAAAGGATGATATCTCCCCTAGATTGAATCAATTAGAGTACAAATATATGATTGGAATCCTTCTATATGCAACTACTTCAAGACCAAACATCTTACAAGTTTTGGGGCTAGTTGGAAGGTTTCAAGAAGATCCTAAAAAGACACATAGTTTAGCGGTGAAAAGGAACTCTAAATATCTTAAAGGGACTACAGAATATGATTTGTGGTATCCAAGGATCAAAATGTTAATATATAATCATTATATGATTTTGTTGGGCAGAAATATTGATGATAGGAGAAGTACAAGTGGAATATATTTCTTTGTAGGAATATGTCTTATTTCTTGGTTAAGTAAAAAATAATCTCTTGTAGCTATTTCAACATGTGAAGCTAAATGTGATGTTGTTGCACAATGTTGTGCTCAGGTCATGTGATGAGACAAAATTCAAAATATTACAAGGTAAAGTGTGATGGGCATACACCTATTTTTCTTTTATAATACTAGTGCAATCAGTGTATCCAAGAATCTAGTTTTGCATTATAAAACAAAACACATTCCAATCAAGTACCACTTCTTGAGAGACCAAGTGAGAAAACAATTCATCAAGTTGGAGCATGTGTCCACCAAAGAAAATGTTGCAAATATCTTGACTAATCCAATTCCAAAACCTAATTTTGAATATCAAAGGAAAGACTAAGAGTAATTCCTGCACGTAGTAGACCTTAAGAGGTCAATAACCTTGAAAGGGAGCAAGAAAATGGAACTATCAACTCCAATAAGTCATGAAATTTTTAACCATAGGTAAGTGTTCTTAGGTAAGTTAATTAGTATCTTATTTTAGGGTTGAAGCATACGAAATTGTGTTTGTATAATGAGATCTCATGAAAAGTGATTTAGTGTTTTCAAGGATATGTGTGATTGTTATTGTCATATGTGTAGTAAGATGTTCCATTTAACTAAGGCCTAGGAATATTAGGGACATCTTATTGATGATCATTGATAACTATAAAAGTGTGTAAGGTTCAAAAGATGACCCGAGACTAAGTGTGGTGTTAAGGACTATAATAGAACTTCTCGGGTACAATATAAGTTGTCAAGAGTTTAATTGATTCACTTGATTCATGTTTGAGAAGTATTTAAAATGTATACTTATCTTGAAAGGAGCATAGAGATGTATAATGTCATGAAAATCTTGTGCAAGGATGATTGTGACTTATGTTGTTGATTCAAGCATGGATAAAAATTTTGCATAGAGGTAGTGTGTCTTGATATTTGCTAGGTATAAGGGTCAAGTAAACGTGATATTTAATGATTTCAAGTCTCTTTAAGAATTGCCAAAGATGTTATAGTATGGTTAAGAATCATAGAGATTGGTGACGAGGTCTCTACAGAGTTGAGTATGACCATTGAATATTGTAATGATGTTTCTCGGTTGGGGAGATTGTGGCATGATCTCAAGGAAGTGTGTAACTAATCAAGATGGTATGTAAAGCACATAATGAAGGAAAAAACTTATTGAAGGACTGTAAGTGTACTATATGGGCCAAATAGCTAGGTTATTATCTCATGAGTTATTCATGACTAAGATGCAATATTGCAAAGTTGTGTATGGGTTCTAATGATCAAAAATGTAATTATACAAGTATGATATTTAAGATGAAATTTTAATTGATGGTTCATAAAGCTTATATAAGTCTTGCTATAAGTGTGTGTTCATCACAAGGGTGCATAGAGGAAGACAAGGAATTTGTCAGGTAAGCATATAAGCTAGTATAGTCTATGTCAAGGAAGTAGAGGTATGAAAAATATGACCTACATGTCTATGTGGACCTAATGAGATAGAGGGAGCCCATTTTTTCTTTGATAAAGTATGTGAGGTTTCTATCATGAGAATTTTAGTAGTCTTGTTTAATTTCTTAATAACATAGTTGTAGAAGGAACCATCCATTTGTCTCAACAAGACATGATATGACTGTGAAAGATGGAAAATGAAACTACATGTCTAAGATAGCTTCTCAAGGTAGGGGGATTTGGTGATCATCTCAAATCAGTTGTTTTAGTATATATAAGAACTAGTGAATATTAAATGACAATGATATGTGTAATACATTTATAAAAACCTATGAAATGATAAGGTATGCTCATCCATTGAAGTTGCTACAATATATTAAGGTGAAAATTTGCCATCACATGTTATATATGAGGTCTCTTGATGTCTAACCATGAATACATGAGTCAAAAGGGAACTTGAAGTTATTTTCTCCAATAAAATTATAAGACAAGTATGTTAATAGGGTCTAAATGATGCATACATTTGTTTTTGAATGTGTAGTAGGATGTTTTTATTATAATTGCATTCCACGAGAATAGTATAAGCCTCTTGAAGGAGGGGAGTATATTTCGATCACAAATAAAAATATGAGGTGTCTAAAGTGATTTGGAGAGTTGGTGAAAGATTTGTGATGATTTTGAAATAATACATGTAAGGGAAGAAAGTAATGAGTTAAAGAATCCAAAATGTCATGAAAACAAGGTAAATGACACTAAAATGTTTCTTTAGGACTAGGTCAATATGGTTAAGTCATTTCTATGACTTAAATGCAAGGTATGTGGACCTAATTTTGTACTTTATAATAGAGAGGGATGGTATAATTCCAAGGAGAGATATAAGGAGATGATTAATGTTGAGTATGAACTTGTATTCATGGTAGAAGTTGGCCTAAATTGCAATGAAAAAGGTCTTTACAAACCTCATTCCTAAATGTTGTGTGTGACCATTATATGCAAGAAACAAGTAAGTGGATGATAAATATTAGTTGAGATAAGAAATGAAGAAGGTAAGAATTATGTTTTTGGCCCTCATTCATGAGTTTTTGGCATGTTTATAAGTGGTTTGCATCAATTTAAGGTCCTCTATAGTGGTTTCACGCTGAGAAAAGAGGTATAAAACATAGATTAGTGAAATCTGACAAGTTTATATGCTAAATTGAAGAATTTGGTTTATGTTTCAAACCTAGAGGTGATCATGTGAAGATAAGAGATGAAAAAGGTGTATTTTAGGTATGCTTTATCATTAATGTAAAAGGGGGAGAAGACTAGGTGGTTTTCCATCAATGACAAAGGGGGAGATTGTTAACATGTGTCAATATAGGTGTTTTCATTGATGTAAAATCCCATTAATGAAAAAGATTATGAAGGAGGAGTGCTAGAAGGTGATTGGCATGATGGTGCCATGGATATTTAGGTGTTTTCACTTTTGAATGAGTGGATTCAATGATATTAAATTAGTCTAACAAGCCTAATCATGTGGCCTAGCTATCCTATGTGATAGAGCATTGTGGATGGAGATACATTATGTCTTGATAATTGTGGTAGAGGAATAGAAATCATGTTAGGAGAGTTTGGAGATACTCAAATAAGTCTTAGGGTATAGGTACAGGTTGAAGACCTTGTTTCAGGTGCTCATCTAGACCCATTCTAGGTGCTTGGAGACCAAATGAGGCATGGGGATGAGGTATAGAGACATGTGAGATCATAAAGGAATTTATGGGTATGATACATGTTTTCTTAGGTGTGTTAGGACCTTTTGGAGAGGTTTCATGATGAGGTATGAGGTTCTTCTAGTATGACCTATCTTAAACAATATAAAAATCTAAGGGTTAGTCATGAAAATGAGATGGGATATGAAGATGAAGACCTATTTCAGCTATGACGATCATTGGAAAAGGTGAAAAAGGATTTCCTAGAGGTGTGAGAAATATTTCAAGTCATTATGAATATTTTTGCAAGTTATGATGTTTTAGGTGAAACATGGTCCAACAAAGGGTGATTTCAACTCGAATTATAACTTATGATACTTTTTGTGGATTTTGTGCTTTGTATGGGACCTTGTGGCTTTCAGGGATGTTTTTCCATTGAGATAAGATAATTTCACAAAAATAATGAGATCATTTCATTGTCACATTTTTATGAACGAATGTTAAGAAGGTAAACTTATTTTTATGAGTTTTAAACCCTAGCTCAAAATGAGGAAGGAGATATTTTAATTTTAGGTTCCTATTATTGATTGTTATTTCTATCATGACAATTAGATTTTTTATAGGAATCCTCCATATTTATAGAAAGGTACGATAAAGCACATGATACTTTGTGGACCCCACTCAAAAATGTAAGTTTCTGAAGATGTTCAGTTTGAGGAAAAGTTGTCTAAATGAGGTATGAAATAAATTAACCTTGTTATTATTATGGGAGTTTTTATACATTTTTATGATAGTTTCATATCGTAGTTGAGGTGCTAGAGGGAAAAGCATTACCTATTTATGAAGACTAGTTTTTAGACTTATAAAGGATAATTTTGAACAATTTTAGAGATTGACCTAGTTGAAGGCCTTCCACTTAGATTTTTAAGGAAATGTAAGATGTTATGAAAATTAGATTCAGAGATATTTATAATGGTGTATGGATTATATCATGATGAGGTGATTTGATAGGTCTAATAACTCATTTTGTGAAGATAAATATTGATTTTTTTCAGGACATGATTGCTCTGGCTAGAAGATAGAGGTATAATACTAATGGTTTGGATTAGTTGATGATTTATTTCCATTGGAGAGTGAAAAGGGATGAATTTTATCCATATTTAAAGAATTTAGAGATCATTAAAGTGGCATAAAGGGTACAAACCAATTGAGTTTCTAAAACTACTTTCATGACAGCTCAATTTGGTGAAGAGGAAACTAAGTGTGGTTTGTATGGATGGATGTTTCAAGAGATATAGAAATAATGTATGTGATGTAAAGGTAATTATATTTATAATGATTGGATACATGGAATATTTGAGGTACTATGATGTGATATGTATGTCCAAAGGTGAAGACTGGTTCCTAGAAACAAATGTTTTGAGAAGGATATGAGCCTTCTTGATAGAGTTATGAAGAATTTGATTAGTGAAAGATAATGTGTGACCATGGATGATGTTTTTATGTCATATTTTACATGTTTGAGGCCTTTAGAGGATTTAATAATCATGGTGATGATTTTGAGGTCTTTGATGAACCATGTGATGGGGTTTTGAGCAATTTTTGAGCTTGTTTGGTGTTTTGGAGAATGACCGACCTACATGGGTCCATATTAAGTGTTTTTATGAATTTATTATTATATTTTCATGTTGTATTGGTCAAAAAATTTATATATACCTACTTACTTTATTATTTTGAGTTGAGAAGGGTATAAAGAAAGTGTTTTAGTTCAAATTTGAACTAGCTAGGATATAGGGAAAAGTCGTGACTTATGTGAGAGTGTGAAAAATGTATGAAGGCATGAAATCATAGATAATAGAATGTGCAAGAGTATGAAGACAGTTAAAGTGCTTGAGTGTAAGGTTTTGCATTCAAATTTTTAAAGTTTGATCAAGTGTGAGTGAGTTGGAAGGAAGTGTGTTTGGAGAGGGTTTCAAGGATTTCCAAGCTGAATATTGTGATGACCATCAGATGAGTGTTTATAGCATATATTAAATGATATTCTTATCAAAATATTGGATGATGAGTCATATTCATTCAAGTCTATTGTTTTTTAGATTAGGTAAATATTTGGTTTTGGGGGATAGTACCAAAATATATATATATATATATATATATATATATATATATAATATATATATATATATATATATATATATATATAAACAAGATAAGGGAGGAAAATAACCTAAAACCAGTCATGTCCATGATATGAAAAAAGACTTGGATAGCACAAAATCCCAACATAAGGCAAGACACTAACAACCTTAATTACATTTTTAAAATTGTTTAATACACCAACATAGATGAGAAGACCATAAAAGACAAGAGGAAAAAAAAATAACAAGACTATGGAGACATTCGAGAAAACGTTATGCTAACATTTCATTTTCTAACTACTCCTAGTTCTAGAACTAGGGCCCTAATTCAAACATTCCATATTCTTCCCTAGAGAAAGATGGAGCTATTTTATCTCCTCCTTGTTTCCAACATCATCCTCTTCATCATCGATGCTTTTGAGACCCAAACGCATAACCCTCTTTTGTTTATCCAAATTGAAAATCCGATCGTGGACAATAGAAATCCTCTGCTCTTACATTATAAAATCTTCCTTGAGCCCATTGATTCTTTTATCATGGATGAAAACCTTTATGTTTCATTCCTTCATATATTGGACCAAATGTTTAGTAATATTGAGAAGAGTGTCAATCGCAACCTCCATATTCGCGAGACCTAGACTCCCTGTTAAGGTCTCCATGGTTTTATTAAACAGCTTCCCTTCCCTTTTGAAGATTCCCAGCCATGATAGAGAGCACCTCCAAAATAACATCTTCACTATTAGTAGCCACAGGTCCCTTATTTTTAATATTTCTCAGCCTATTGGCTAATTTTTCCTCATCGGAGCGGTGGGATGCAACATGGGAGACATGACTAGTTTACCACTCTAGAATAGGAGCATTATCTATCCATGATGCCAAATTTACCCTCTTTGAAGTACATGAAAGACACTATAAGAGACCTTAACAAGAAGAATGGAAAATTCATTGCTTGATATTTACGGAATTAGTTAGGGATCAAAAGGTGATGAGTATAAATTTTCTTGAGTTTTCCTACCAAGGTTAAGTATTTCATAACAAATTTACAATCATCATCCCACCTTTTGGGAAGGTAGGTCCTATAATTATCATCATCATACAAATTCACCCTTTTAGTTGGCCTAAAGAAAGTAGATATCCTATAGTTCCTATGACTATTTTCTTTGAAAAGTTTTAAACCCTCCATAGATATACCAATAACCTCCATAATAAATTATTCAGTAACATGCATTTCGAACTCCCTAATCTTGAATCTACCATGGTCCCAATCTTCACCAAAATCCAAAGCTAAATGAGGGTCATTACTTTTAACCCACTTGATGAATTCGGTGAATCCTCCCCTCCTAAGTAGGTGCCAAACCTTGTCATCTTATTTGATCACTTGAAAGGAGGTGGGTTTGGTCCTAACTCATTCTCCTCCCATTTTGTGGTAGCTCTAAAATTTTGTCTTTCTCAACCACTTATTAGGTAGTATTTTCCAATATTTACAGGAGATATACCACTTCTCCGCATTCAAAATGGTGTTATCATAATTCCACACTCTTCCCTACAAATCTTGTACAAATCCTTGTAGTTCATGTGATCCTCCTTAATTATTCTTTTCATTATTAATACTATTGGCTACATGGCTCCATGGTACCACTCCCTCCTATTCCACCTAATCCTCCATATCATTTCTTTGGTTTGTAAGGACATCCACACTCGAGTTTCTTTCCCTGAATACATGGAATATGATTACTTCATCAAGGAATCCAATCATACTTTGAGCCTCCACTATGATATTCTTTATATTCCATCCCACTTTAATTTTGCATTCGAGATATTTAACAATGAATAATGAATTTCCCTCTATGATAAGCCTTTTGAGATGAAGTCTCCTAGCTATCCTTATACCTAACAACCACAAAATCCTCATCATAGTTATTAGTTTTATTACCTAAAGGCCTTGCATATACAATGATATAGCTCCCCATGTGGTCTCTTATCAATCCTCCCCAGCCTTTCCTTCCCTTAATTTATATGAACCATAGAAATTAAGTTTAAACTAATTGACTGGTGGTGGCTTCCATTTTGAGCGATTCTATCCTTCTTCAATTCAGTTTTAGCTCCATCTTTAACTGGACTAATATTTAAGGTTTGAATAATCCTTATATCCTCCTTAGAATAAGACTCCACCCACTTGTGCTTATGAATCCAAATGTTATCCCTCAAACTTTTCTGATTTTATTTACCACCTTCAAGAGGCCAATGACTTATTTTAGAAAATTATGTTGTTCCTCTCATTCCAGATGCCCCATAGGATAAGTGGCAAGGTGCATTTCCATATCATTTAGATCAACGATGCTTTGAAGGGAGATTTCCATTGATCAATCATGTTATTAAGACTTCCAGAAGAGGAAATTTAATGTTAAATATATTCAGAAGCCCACTATAACTTGGAAGGTGAACTTACATTCCATAAAGAGAATATATACGAGACTCTTCATTCTCCTCATAAAGGGAACATCTATTGATTAAAATCATCCCTCTTTTCTATAGATTATCAACAATAATATTTTATTTTGAATTGATTCCCATGAAGAATTTTATTTTGGGTATAAAATTTATATTCCATATTTTCACGCAATCCTTGTTCTCCTCTTCATCCTCAAAGACTATGTCATATCCTGATTTGACTTCATAATTTCCTAAAATAGACCTGCTCCAAATTATCTCATCCTAGCTAGTTCTGTTGGGAATGAAAAGGATATTTAATTTGTTGTTCAAATATTCAAAGGGTCTAATCGATCATGTAAATTCAAGTGGGGGAAGTATGATGACCTAGTTTGTTTATTAAAGATTAAAGATCCATTAATCTCTTAATTTCACCCCAAAGACCTACAAATAATGGAATTTAAGCTTATTCTAGGGTTAAATCATACCCAAGGGTTTCTTTTCCAACCATGGGTCATCCCAGAAACTAATATCATTTCCATCTCCCATATTCCACACCATCCCTTTAAGAAGAATATGACTACTCTGAATAAGATTGTCCCAAAAAATGGACCCCTTTGAGAGATTAACCAAAGATAAAAGGGTCTTCCTTCATACCAACAACAGATCTATATATATTTTACCTATAAAATTTCCACCCAAAATCCTTGTTCTTAATACATTATCCACATTATCTTTTTAATCAAGGCTTCATTCATGATCTTTAAATTCTAAATACTACGACCTCCATAACTTTTTGGTTTTATAACTTTATCCCCATGCTATCAAGGGTATTATAGATTTTTCTTTGTACCAGACCATAGGAATATTTTTGTATTTTTTCAATGGTTATTCTATTTTTGCAATGGATTTTGAAAATGGACATGATATAGGTAGCCACCCCATATAGGGAACTCTAGAGTAGCTGATATTTTCCATATTATGTGAGTAAAGATCCTTTCTATGAGGAAATTTTTCTTTGGAACCTCTCAATAAGAGGATTCTATGTTTCCATAGTTAGCTTACTTCCACACAAATGCATTCCTAAATAATTATCAGGAAATGTTTTAAATTTACGATCCATAATAATAGCAAGTATTATATTCTATTTAGGATTAACATTTATGAAGAAGCGAAGCTCTTATGAAAATTGATGAGTTTCCACTGATACTTACCGATATTCCTTAGTGATTTCCTTAAAGGATCTGACTTCATTAACATCATCTTTCCCTAGGAGAAATGTATCAACCATAAATTTTTGTAGGTTGGTAGGGTTAACTACATTGGTCACTCGAATACCTATTAATCTTCTATATAGTATGGATTTTTGAAAAATTCAACTAAGAGTCTCGAAACAATGATGTAAAGGAAGGGGGGATAGAGGATCCCCTATTGTAATAACTCTAAACTCCATAATAATATCAAGTCTTTGTTTCTTTTCAAGATTAACATATATGAAGAACTAGAATCTCTTATGAAAATTAATGAGTTATCTCGTAACTTCCTCATATTCCTTAGTGATTTCCTTAAAGGATATGGCTTCATTAACATGAGCTTGCCTAGGAGAAATGTATCATCCAATTTTTTTGTAGGATGATAGGGTTAACTCCATTGGTCACTTGAATACCTATTAATATTCTATCCAATATGGATTTATGACAAATTTGACTAAGAGTCTCAGAAATAATGATGTAAAGGAAGGGGGATAGAGGATCCCTTGGTGTAATCCCCTCTCAGATTTGAATAATCCATGAGGCTTGTCATTGATTAGGACCAAGAATCTTGGTGTAGAGGTACATTCCTTTATCAAATGGGTAACCTTAGGATCAAATCCTAGCTTCTCCAGGATAAGGCTTAAGAATTTCCACGAGATTATATCATAGGAATTATGCATATCAAGCTTCACCGTCATATCCTCCCTATTTGATTTTTCCAATGAATGTACCATTTCATGGATTTCTATAATACTATCTAGTATTTATTTTCTTGGTAAAAATGTCTTTGTGGTTGGGTGATATGAAGTTACGAAGAACCTCCTCAAGTCCAAAGTCTAGAATTTTAGAGCATATTTTGTAAATGGTATTACATAGGCTGATTGGTCTAAAATCCTTGATATATTTAGCCCCATTTACCTTGGGTATAAAAAATAAAAAAGAATGATTAACTTATTTGAGAAAGATACCACAAGTGAAAAAATCCCAAACAGTTGCACCACCTTTTTTTAATGATATCCCAGGAAATTTGGAAGAAGAAGGAAGGGAATCCATTCGAGCAAAGGGATTTATCACACTCCATAAGAAAAAAAATGGCTCTAATTTCTTCCTCACTCAAGATCACCTTAAGGTCTTTATTCTCATCCTCATCAATAACCTTATCAAAGAGTAAGAGGGTATCCTCCATTTTCTGCCATCATCTTGTGTCCCTTTAGCATAAAGGTTCAGAAATTAGCTTATGATGGTCCATGTTATTTCATCTTCTTCAATGGTCACTATCCCATCTAGTTTGGAAACTTCAAGAATTCTTATCTTGTTGGCTCGATGGTAGTAGAAACATGAAAAACATGGTGTTCCTATCCCCTTCCTTGAGCCAATTTATTCTAGATTTTTGATTCCAATATATTTCTTCCTTAGTCAGCAGTTAAGAAATTATGAAACAAAATCCTTCTCTTTTTATTTTTCCTATGGGATCCACTCCCCCTCCCTCATAATCACCACAAGAATTATCAAATCTTCCGCCACTTTGCTTTTTTTTTTGAAAAATATCTTCAAAAACCTCCTTATTCCCTTTTTTAATATTCTTTAGCTTTGTAGCAACTCAAACATATTATTTTCACAAGTAGGAATATTCCACAATTCTTCAATTTTCTTGCTTAAATAAGGATGATTGGTCCACATTTTATCAAATCTAAATAGCTTACCTTTAATTTTTTGTGCCTCATCAAACTTAAGGATCAAAATATTGTGGTTTGAATCAGTCCTCTCTTGAGGAAATTAAATACACATGATTTTGCACCCACGGAATATTGAGAATATATTTTTCTAATCTGATTTGAATGAGGTTTGCACCCATTCTTCTATTCAAACATGTGAATTAGGACCTCTAAGTTCCCGAGCAAACATGCCATTACAGGCGATAATAACGACAGAGCGAGAGGCCGACAAATCCAGAGCAATCACGTGCTTAAAAAAAAGGAATGAAAATGACATGGGCGCGCACCGATATTTATAGAAAAACCTTGTCATCAATGCGCCAACCACTTTGAAATGGCGCATGAAAAGCTACTTGTCGACAAGGAAAGTGTGTGCCCTTTGGCGCACGGAAGTATTTGACAATGAAGATTGAGCGCGCCTTTGGCGCACCATATGTATGGTCGACATGAAGTTATGTGCGCCTATGGCACACCGAAACTTGGTGTTGCGGAGAGATTATGTGCGCCCTTTGGCGAACCGAAAGACGTGTTAACATGGAAAACCATGCGCCAAAGGCTTTTAAGGGCGCACCAAAACTTTGTGTTACAAGGAAAATCCATGCGCCTGGCCAAAAAAAGGCTCAAAAACTAAGTTCAAAACTAGATTTCCCGGGAAGGGATTTTACAACGTTTCGAACGCAAGGGATCCCTAACGAGGGATCGAAACAAAAGTTTCGGTATGGTTATCGGTAAAATTGCCCTTGTCAATTTTACGGGATAACAGCTGGCTCCTTCTGGGGACTACTCCTGAGCGAACTCGGGGGTAGAGAATCCCAGATCACATGTGCCTATCCATTGGGTACGGAGTCAAAAACAAGGGGGACCGGAGGGAGAACAAAGGAAACACAAAACAAACCGAAAGCAAACACATGACGAAAGCAAACACACAACAAAAAGCAAACTGTACAAAGAAGAGAGCAAGCTCTACTTCCTGAAGATCTTGAGATGTTGCCCGCTATAGGGAAGTGGGAGTTCAGCTCCATCCAGATATGAGAGATAGAAACTATTCTCTCCATTGAGTTGCTTGATTTTGAAGGGCCCTCTCCATAGGGAATCAAATTTTCCGTGCATGCCGTTTGGCTCTCTTCGCTTGTCCCATAAGAGGACGAGATCTCCCACTTGAAAATTTCTCTGCTTGGTCTTCTTGTCAAAAATCCTCTTTACTTGATTCTGATGCTCAGTGATCCTGTCGACCACTCCTACTCTCTTTTCTTCAAGTTCCACAAGATACATGATTCTCTTTTCTAGAGAACTCTGAAAAGTTTCATCTTCGATTGCTCGTGCCAAGCGCAGAGCAGGAAGTTCAGCAGAAATAGGAAGTTCGGCATCAGTGCCATATAACACTTGAAAAGGTGACATGCCGAGAGATCTCTTGGGGGTAATGCGGTCCGCCCACAAAGCATCGTACAAAGACTTGTGCCACATCCGCTGATTCTCATCTACTAATTTCCGTATGATGGTCACCAAGTTCTTATTACTGGATTCCGCCTGACCATTTCCCTGAGGGTAATAATCCGAGGCATGTGCTAAAGTTATCCCATATTCATAGCAAAAACTAATAACTTCCCGAGGAGAAGTTAGAAGCATTATCAGCAACGATTTTGTTTGGAATGCCGAACCTGACAATGATATTTTCTTTGATAAAACTGCAAACCACCTCAGAAGTGGCATGCTTGACGGTATGGGTTCCACCCACTTGGTGAAGTAATCCGTTGCTGTAAGGACATAGCTATGTCCAGCACTCGATTGAGGATTGAGTGCGCCAATAAAATCAATTCCCCATTGCCTGAATGGTTCATTGATGATGACTGGCCTTAGGGGAAGGGCAGCCAACTTGGGCTTGCCGACGAATTGTTGGCAGGGTTCACACTTTGCCACCCAGGTAGCCGCATCTTGAAAAAGCGTTGGCCAATAGTACCTGGCTCGGATGATCTTGTGTGCTGTCACGGAAGAAGAAAAATGACCTCCACAGGCTGAATTGTGAAAACTTTCCAGCAGTTTTACTTGCTGGGGCTTGTCAACACATCGCAGGAAGACACCGTCTATCCCGCGCTTGTATAAACCTTCATCCCAGATGACATATTTAGCTGCCCTGAGCTTTATAGTGCGCTTCTCCTTTGTAGTTAGGTGCATTGGGCATTCGCCGTAGGTAAGGAAGAAAGCGATGTCGGAGTACCATTCGTCACTAGTTGCAACAAATAGAACCAGAGGTAGAGAATCAGGCTCCTCTAGAGGGCTTTGCTCTTTGTTGGTACAATCCTCTTTCCCTTTAGGGCCTTCTGAATCTTCATTTTCAGCCATTAGCTGACACAGGCCCTTGCCTCTTACCAGCTTGGTGGGTTTAATATCCAGGTCATATTCCTGGACCTTTGCGATCCAATTCCCTCTCAAACTTCCTAACTCCTGCTGAGTTAGAATGGATTTCACCGCCGTGTCAGGAACCAGCACCACCGTATGCGAGTTTAGAATGTAATACCTGAAATTCTTCACTGCTTTGACAACGGCAAAGGCATGCTTTTCCAATTGAGTCATCTTCAACTCGTGAGGCTTGAGGGGAGAACTCATGAATGCAATCGGGGATTCAATGTCTTCTGAATTCTTTTGCATTAAGATTGCAGACACAGTATGTTCTGATGCGTAGCTATACATGATGAAGTCCTTGGAGAAGTCGGGACATACCAGGACTGGTGCATGGGCAACAGAAGTTTTTATTTCTTCAAATGACTTTTTCCCTTCCTCACTCCATCTGAAAGTTGGTGACCCTTTCATCATGTTCGATATGTGGCGAGTCTTCTCGGCAAAGTCAGGAACAAAACGCCTAAGAAAGTTCACCTTTCCGAAGAAAGAATGAACACCAGTCTTGCTTGTAGGCAGAGTAAGGCTCTGAATAGCCTTAACCCTTTCAATATCTATCCTCGTTCCTTCTTTGCTAACCACATGCCCTAGCAACTTCCCTTCCGTAACTCCAAAAACGGACTTTTTGGGATTTAGGGAAATTCCATGTTCTCGGCACCTGGCCAATACTTGCTCCAAGTGATCACAATGATCACTTCGTTGTTTAGAGAACACGGTTAAGTCATCTAGATAAACTACAATGACTTTTCCCATCATACCTTTAAATGCGAAGTCCATGGCCCGTTGAAAAGTAGCACCTGCATTAGTCAGGCCAAAAGGCATCCTGCTGTAGGCAAATGTACCCCAGGGAGTAGTGAATGTTGTTTTGAATTGATCTTCAGGCGAGACTTCAATCTGATTGTAGCCTGAAAAACCATCAAGCATAGACAACATTTCTGATCCAGTTACTGCTTGCAGAACTTGATCCATTATCGGAAGAGGGTAGTTATCTTTCAGTGAAGCTTGATTCAAATTTCGAAAGTCTACGCATATGCGTATCTCACCGTTTTTCTTGCGTACTGGCACAATATTCGCCACACACAGTCTTTGTGATGGATAGGGAAGATGATTCTTGCATCCAGCATCTTCTGAATTTCTGCCTGGATGGTGCCCGAAATCTTCGGATTATAGTGCCTTTGCTTCTGGCGAAAGGCTTTGACATCTTCTTTCAGCGGTATGTCATGCTGAACGTCCTTTGGCTTGAAGGACTTTAGATCGGCATAGGACCATGCCAACACATCTATATATTTCTTCAGCAACTTGACAAATTTCCGCTTCTCTTCAGGCGTGCAACATTTGCCAATGTTTACAAATTGCGGATGTGCCTCAGAACCTATATTGACTGGTTCTGTTTCTGGGGATGAGTCAGGAACGTCTTGCTTCTTCTTTTTCATAAAACGGTCGTGCCTGTCAAACAAGCACTCCAGAGAAACCAGGGGTCTTGAAATTTTATTTCCTTTGAGCTGACATATGCCGTCCTTCTCCTCTGATTCATGGTTTTGACCGTTGATTGATTCACGGCATGTAGAGGTGGATCCTTCAAAATACAACTCATCAAAATGTTCTGATTTTTCTAGAAAGGCAATGAGGTGATTATCATCGTTGAATACCCTTGCCAATCTTGCGAGTTGTGCAGTACGCTCAGTAGGAAAACCACCTCAATGGTGTATTTGTCCATTTTCAAACCCGAGTGTGGGAGCATGAGAGATCTTTGAAACGCCAATGAATCGGCCATGTCATTTTGGGCTCTAGGAATCGCCTTAATTGAAAAAGCATCAAACTCCTCAATGCTGTCCCCATCTTTGCATTACTGGTAGTGCTTCGAGCCTTTCATTTTCACTTGGTAAATCCTTCCACTGATTTACAACTAGCTCAGCATCACCTTGAACTTTCAGATTTTTAATTCCTCTTTCCTTTGCAGCTTGCATACCGAGCAACAGAGATTCATACTCAGCAGTATTGTTAGTGTTGAAAAACTGCAACTTGAAAGAAAGAGGAATTACCTCCTCTTCGGGAGATATCAGCACAACTCCAGCGCCACATCCACTAGTCGCGCAACTGCCATCAAATTGCAAGGTCCAGATCTCATTAAGATCCTTTTCTTGAACAAAAACGCCCTTTGTACCCGTCTCGGTAGATAAGAAGTAGTTCCCCATCCCTGATGATTCAAAAAGGATTTGGGCTTTGGGGTCCTCAGAGCTAGTAACCAAGTACTTCTTTTGCGATTCTGGTTCTAAAGTCTGCATCACACCTTTGACGGGTATTCTAGCTTTAGACCAGTCCATGTGAATTTCTCCACCAACTTCGCTGCAAAAACTCCTTCCTAGCAGAATTCCATAGGCTGCTGGAATGTCAGCAACGAGAACGGTCATCTTTACCCTCTTTTCAGGGAATGCTGCGAACGCAAATTGCGCGTCTTTGATTTGGCCAATCAATGGCACTTGCTTGGTTTCCAATGAATAACATCTGCCGAAAGGTTTGGTAAGAGTGAGGCCTAAAGCATGGGCGACTTTCGCCGGCATGACATTATCGGAAGCTCCGGAATCAATTATGCAGTTACTCAACTTGTGCCCATTGATTAGGAGAGAGAGATAGAAAGGCTCTATCTTGCCTGATGCAGATGTTGAAGCAACATTTATGTGGGATTCAGGAGGAGTGGAAAGGATTCCTTTTGGGGAAACCTGTTTAGACGCAACAGCTTGACTCTGAATATATTTAGTTAATCTTACAAGCTGTTCGGGGTTTGACTGAAGGTACTCAGCTTCAGACATTTGGATCTTGGTCTTTTTTGCATGATCTATTATATCAAATGCGGCCAAGGGTTGCGTTGGTGAGGGAATGAGTCCTTCACTTCGCGATGGTGGAACAGGGTTACTGATCTTGATAGGAATATGAGGGGGCTGATTCGGAGGAGAGATGGGCGGAAAGGACTTCTTTGGAAAAGACCTAGCAGGAGTTGAGTAGGAAGGGGATTACCTCTTTTAACAATGGTTGGAGGCGTGTTTGACACGACCTTCTCTTTCTGCACATGGGCAGCAACTTCCGCTTCTTTTCCTTGCGAGCGGGTAAAAACAGCATATGATTGTCCGCTTGCATAGCCTTGAGTACTCTCTTCTTCATCAGATTCATCCTCATCAAATTCCATGTATCCAATAGTGGAGTCGCCAGTCGGCTCACCGACATCTTGATCATCTTCGTCTTGAGGTGAAGATTCTTCATAGTACTGCTCTTCCTCTTCAATTTCAGCCAAAGCATTGATCGGAGGAGCTTCAAGCGCCAACCGTGGAGCAGTTGCAGGTAGACGCGGTCTTTGTGAAACATTGTTGGGAATGAAACTCCTTCGTGGAACGTCTCGGTATGAAGAACTAGGAGCCTGGGCCAACTACTTTTTCAATGCGAGCAGATCATTCGCCATCTTTTGGAATGCCGGATCAGACGAAGTAGCAGGCGAGGGATCTGAAGATTTGGACTTTGATGATTCCTTTCTCAACTCGCCAGATATTATCAAATTGTCTTCTATCCGGATGGCAGCAGCCTGAGCGAGAGGTAGGGTAGCTACTCACTCTTGAAGGAGCAAGAAGCTGACTTTTGAGCTCATGGCGTTCACGAAGAAACACTTCTGATTCTCCGGTGTTGGAAGCATGGCAGTAGGGACACGGTTGATTAATGCATTGAACCGGGTGACAAAATCGCGCATAGTCTCATTGGCCTCTTTCTTCAGGTGGGTGATCCGTGATAGCAACGCAAATGCATCTTCTGAAGGCTTGTATCTGTCTTCAAAAGCTTCCCGCAAGGTTGCCCAACTGGTGATAGATGCGGCCGGCAAATGCTGAAACCATTCAGCTGCGGGCCCTTGTAGAGTTTCCAGAAAAAGGCGAACCGACACATCTTCGTGAGTCACGTCCAAAATACTGCATGACATAATGAAAGCAGATATGTGGGAATCTGTGCTTTGATTTCCGCTCCCGTCGAATTTGGGAAAATTCTTTCTGTTTCCGTGAGGGAGCGCGTGAACTGGATGTGGTAATGCGAGAGGACCCATAGCATTTCCCCATGGTACCGCCATTTGAAAGGCTGGAAAAAGCACACGAGCTGGGAGGGTGGTTCCACTGAGCAGCAAGGCACTACAAAGGGATGTAGATGCTCCTTGCAAAAGACTTTTTCTTCGTGGAGGTGAGACACTCCTGGATGACCGGCTAGCCGAGCTTAGCGCTGAAAAACGTGCCGGTGTTATGCTGAAATTGTGCCTTTGAAGCAGATCGAAAGTAGGATCAACTTCTCCACGGGCTCTCCTGCTGCGCGTAAAAGGTTCACTTGCCAGCGTACCTTCCAGATCTGCGATATTATGGCGCAGATTTAAACTTTATTTTTGGGTGTACTTGCTGATTTTCTGGTTTTTCTGACAAAAACCAGCAGCATGCACTTTTCTAGATATTTAAAAACTATCCTCTTCGAAAAACCGATTGCGGTTAATGACAAATAATAGCGAGGATAAGATGGCAGGGAAGAATAGCAGGCTGATTTTCAGATCTGATTTTTAATTTTCCAGAGGGTTTCAAACTTTTTAGAAAACAGTCAAAAACTCAGATCTACGGAAAAATGTTAACTTTGATAAAAACTCAGCGAACTAAAGATCTGTAACTAGGCCCGATCTATGGATTTCAGAAGAAAATTTTCAATTTCGGGCACTTTTGCAAATTTTTGGATTTTCAACAAAAGTTCAGATTTGCAAACAGGCAGTGATTTTCTTATATTTTTCTGATTTTATATTATATCACCACCATAGATCTGACAGATCTATTCGATCCCAACGGAGTCGCCAAAAACTGTTGGTCCGAAAATCATTGCACGGACATGATCTATGGATAGACGAGCCAACAAAGTGTTGCGCAGGGCTTAGCCCTCTTTGAGACAAAGAAGCGGCCCGGTTTTATTGCTATTTCTACTACTAGCGAGAACCTATGCAAGTCTCACAGATTCTGCCTTCGGGGTTGGGATCTCATCCCAGAGAGTGTTCAGTGGTGAAAAGAAAGGAAAGAAAGAGGGAGAAGAGAAAGAACAGATCCAAAGGGAGAAAAGAAATGAATTCCAAAGCAGAAAGGTTAGAAGATTTATGTTTTTATTTTGGTAGTAAACAAGCCAAACCTACTTGCATAAATAAACAAAGCAATACTTGATAAACAAATGATGGAAAAGTAGATATGAATCCAATGTATTAAACACATACGAGATCTAACGTAAGAAAGATCTAATGTATAACACAAATATTGAGCACAAAGTCCGAATAATTGTATTACTTGTTCTTTTACATACAAGAAAACTCAAAGTCTTTCTCTCCTCACTTCTATTTCTATCTAAAAATGTTCACCCGAGAATACAACAAGTATTCTCATATTTATAGAAAATGAGGGAGAGAGAAGGCAAAATGGAGCCAACCACTTATTTACAAGATATTTACAAAATATCTAAAAGTCATGTTGACTTTGACAACTTAGTGGATGACATCATCCCATGATGCAACATGGATGATGTCATCATTTGTGCTAACACATTTTAGACATTTCAAAAGAAAGTCGGAGAATAGAGAGAAGAAGAAGAAGAAGAAGAAGAAGAAGAAGCTACTCATCATCATCATCCTGCGCATTTAAAAGGGGTGCCTGCTTCGATGCTTGCTCAGTGTGATGATATGTGGAACTAAGCGCGTATTCCAAAACTTGCTGATCATTGGCCCAAATTGATCCCGTGATGGATCCTTGTGCTGCTTCACCGATTGCTTCGCAAGTCTCCCGCTCATCTATGAGCTTTTCCGAGAGTTTGGAATAATCTTTCTCCGCCTCGATAAGGAACCCAATGAAGTCCCTACAGGCCAGTAGGTTGTTGATAGATTCAGTGTCGAACGTGACCTCCGCCCCGTCCCTTGAGAAGCTATCTCCTCAAAATGCGGATAGTGTCATCACCGATCTCAAGGTAAGGGAAGGAGTGAGCAACCCTGGAGTCATGGCGAGGACAATTTTCTCCATTTGGTGCATTGCATCCAGGGCCTCTTCCTTTACCTTGTCTATCTTTTCTAAAACAAATTCCAGCTGATCTATCTGATAGTCCAGAGTGGACATAGTTTTGTTGAGGGCCCTTGGATGACCGAAGACTCGAACTTGACTGCATCTTCGACTCAACAAAAACATTTGTTGGAAGGTCTCGTGCTGGAGTCTAGCATGTTCTAACTCTTCTGATATCGGACCTGCTAATGCTTGGAGTTCCTTATTCGCCTTCTCGATGTTTAGGTATAAACTGATATACTCGGTGATTACTCTTTCACTATCCTTGAGGATCTGGCTCCTCCAAGCAGAAACAACCATACCCTGCTCGCCAATCTTTGAATACTCATTGATCTTCTCCTGACTGAGCAGCTCAGGAGTCTCGGCGGCAGTTGTGGGAGGTGCACTTCCCATCTTCTGTAAGGCTTGAAGCAGGTACTTGTTCTGCTCCTTCAGTAGCCTTTTCTCCTCTTTCGTTTCCTGAAGCTTTTTGCAGAGTGCATCAACTGTGGAAAGAGCTTCCCCCTGGAGACTTTCTGAGGATGTCCCCATTGTGACTTGGGTCACGGTGAAATCTGTCGAAGACAGATCTTCTTTCTCTTTGAGGGGGTTGGGGTACGCTATTTCCATGACTCTCTCACCTGCAGCGCTCTTCGAGAAGCGTGTAACCGGCTTGTGCTTCTTTGCTCCTTTAGCCGGAATGACTGAAAAGTCCATCGGAGCGATGGGGACTTTCCTCTTTTGTTGGCTCAGCTGCTGAGAGATCCAAGCTGGTCCTATAGAAGAAGGACCGAGACAGAGGGGGAAGCAAAGAACGGTAGAAGAGGGGAAAACGTGGAGACACGCAGCTGCGGTGGCATGGAAAGAATAGCCGAAGAAATGTCCACGGGAGGAAGGGAAACCGCAACTGCAGAAGACATAGGAAGGGAAGGGAGCTCGGAGATGAGGGAAGAAATAGAGGAAGACAAATCAGCGAGGGAGGAGAAGATAGATGAAGAAGCAGGGGAAAGGGTAGAAGAAGGGGCAGAGGACACGACCAAAGGGGTGGTCATTTGAGTCACTCGAGGAGGGGAAGGAAGAGAAGAAGAAGGGATAGAAGGGACCTCTGAAGTTGTAGCGACGCCGACATCCTGGGTGGATGGGCGTATAGGACTATCCTCTGTCAATTCCTCTTCAAGAGTTATGACTTGTTCGGGCTCTGAGGGAAGAGGGCTTTCCGGGGGCTTCCTCCTGAATGGTGCTAGGTTCACCTTCTGCACCTTTGCCTTTCAACCGCTTCTTTGACCTTGAGGTGCGTTGCCCAAAGGAAGTCGTGAAATCTACCCCGAGGTAGATTAGTCCGCTCATGCGGCACCAATGCTCTGCTTCTCCGCATAGTCTCCTTGACCCTCTCTTCGATTGTTTGAGGAGACTTATTACTCACAATGGCCGGGAAGGGCCAATTTCCCCATCTATGTCATTATACACCTTATCTACTTCATCTTCGTAGTCCGAAGCCTTCGGGACAATGGCCACTCAGTATTGGATGATTTCCGCCAATGCTAAGCGAGAGTGATCCTTTCTTCGAGTTCCGCCTCATGGAGAACGCCAATGTAAATATCCTCAATTTGAGGGACATGGATCGGATCGAGCTTTGCTTTTGGTGGCACTTCTTGGGTCGAAGGTAGGCCTCGGTTGGGAAGTCATGCTTCAAGTTGAGTAGCTCCACTTTCTGCGAACATTTCCTTTGCCTTATGGTGGGTGGAGCATGTGTATCGCCCACTTTGAGGGGGAAAGGAGTTCCACCCTTCTTTCTTTTGAGGCACTTCTCATGGTATGTGACCAGCCGCCTTGACAGCTTCTAGTAGAATCAAGCTTAGGCCCAAAGATACCTTGGTAGCTCGGTTGGCTCTCCCAAAAAGTTGGCAGCCCTCGATAGGTGAACGTGGGAAATTGGGTGAACAGGGCCCCCATTTCTCTCGTGATCGCCACTATGTGTTTGGTCGTCCATTTATGAATCATGTTTGGTCTCGGTAGGCGAGATGACATGATAGAAGAATGCATCGTTAACTTTTTTGAAATGTTGGATGCTATTCTCCAGCCTCAGCTCTAGGTAGTAATCAAATATCTTGGCCTGAGGCCATACTCCACTTCGGTTCAGCCCCGGATAATCCCTTGCCGATGCTGCAGCGTAGACTACATAGGAGTTCATATGGAACACTCCTGTTGTGGCGAATCACAGAGCCGCTCGATATGGTGCTCGCTTATTATTTCCCCAAAGAAAAGCGCCCGATCGGGCAAATTCTTATTCATTATCTCCAGTACCACAAAGATCCACTTATGGAAATAGTGGGCATCCAAAGACCGAAGACTCGCTCAGAAAGTGATAGTATCACCGAGTTCCTCTCGAGAAATCACTTCGGTGGATAGTCCGAGGCCACCGGGTCACCACCTTCTTATTCTTTAGGTAGACCTCATTCATCAACCGCATGCACCGGTCTTCGTTGTCTTCGCAGTGCCTTGATGCATTCTCGTTGGCTAATGCAGCCACGTAGTTCCGGTGGTGAGGGATGCCAAGCATTAACTCAAAGTGACGGGCAGTGAGGTTTATGACTACCTCGCCCTTACTGTTCTCGACACATCTTGTGTCTTTGTTGTAACATTGCGCAATCACCATCATGAATTCGTTGTTGACAACGCTGACGGGGATTCCTCCGGCGGCGCAGTGGCACTCGCCATTAACTTGTCCATCCATGGACTTCTTGTAACTTTTTGAGTCCTAACCTAGAACTCATCCATGTCAATGTGACCCAATTCAGAGTCTCTGACATCCATACTGCACTCAGCCTGTGATTCGGGCATCCTGACCCTCTGATATTTGTATTTCATCTCTTCTTCTGTCAGCTTAGCCTTTCCTCTTGGTTTGGTGGGCTTCTTGCTTGACGTAGACATGTGTTCTTTCGAACTCAGTTGCTGATCTACACAAAGAAGAAGTGAGACCCAATCCAAAAAGGTTGAATTAGTCATTTGATCTTCCATTGGAAAGCTAGCAGAAGAAAGAGTTAGAGATTTTAAGGCTCAGGGCGCAGGAAAAATGCAACTGGCAGGCCAAATAGATAAGGTGCACAGAAAAGGAATGTTGCAGAGGTTATACTGGCGCCAAAGGCGCATGGCGCATGGATGAAGCAGGTTGCATTTTATAGCAGGGCGCACAGGAAATGCGTGTTACATTGGGGTTCGGTGCGCCTTTTGGCGCATGGGAAGGTTGTGTAACATTAACAAATGGTGCACCAAAGGCTTTGCGCGCGCATGAAGGTTTTACACAACATCATGTTACTGCAATGGAGGGTGCGCCCGCGCCTTTCTAACTTGATACTCGCGCGAATAAGGCTTGTGTTGCATGAAAGCTGGGTGCGCCCTTTGGCGCATGAAAGCGGGATGTAACATGGAAAGAAGGTGCGCCAAAGGGTTTTAAGGAAGCGCGGGATTTATACTTGTAGCATGCAAAAAGGGCGCGCTTTGAGGGCGCATGAATTCAAACTGCAGCAGGATGGAAGGGTGCGCCCTTTGGCGCGGGTTTTGAGGATGTAACATGGCGGGTAGATGCGCCAAAGGGGCGCAACTGTTTTTATTGCTACAAGGCGCGCCAGTGCGCCACGGAACTACACTTAACTGCTCAAATATTTTCTTATTCTTTCCCTACTTCAAAAGGCTGCTTGGACAAGTAAGGTTTCACAAAGAGGTTCCAGCAGACCAAGCCATGAAAAACAACTCCCTTCCAGCAGATCTGGAAAGAGGGAGGAAGGAGAAAAAAGAAAAGGAAACAGGACAGCACAGGGGGGAGACTAGCTCAAATATACTCCATTAAAAACCGACTAGCAGCCCAAAACAAAGACCAAGCACACCAACAGAACCGAAAATACAAAACAGCGAAGAGGGAGAACCTCTTACCTCGAATATATAGCAAAAATCTGAAGAGCGGGTCCACAGGGCGATGACAACGACAGAGCAGAGCTGACAAATCCAGAGCAATCACGTGCTTGAAAAAAGGAATGAAAATGACATGGGCGCGCACTGATATTTATAGAAAAACTTGTCATCAATGCGCCAACCACTTTTGAAATGGCGCATGAAAACTGCTGTCGACAGGGAAAGTGTGCGCCCTTTGGCGCACGGAAGTATTTGACAACAGAAGATTGAGCGTGCCTTTGGCGCACCATATGTATGGTCGACATGAAGTTATGTGCGCCCTATGGCGCACTGAAACTTGGTGTTGCAGAGAGATTGTGTGTGCCCTTTGGTGCACCGAAAGACGTGTTAACATGGAAAACCATGCGCCAAAGGATTTTAAGGGGGCGCACCAAAACTTTGTGTTACAAGGCAAATCCATGCGCCCAGCCAAAAAAGGCTCAAAAAGACTAAGTTCGAAAACTAGATTTCCCGGGAAGGGATTTTACAACGTTTCGAACGCAAGGGATCCCTAACGAGGGATCGAAACAAAAGTTTCGGTATGGTTATCGGTAAAATTGCCCTTGTCAATTTTACGGGATAACAGATTTATCATTACTTAATATCAAGGAAATCTTACTTCCTTCTTTGGAAATCTCTTTCTTGTCTCCCTTAAGGCGGGTTGCCCCACATGTGGTTTGGTACCCCCAAATATGCTTTAGGAGTGAGCTTCTTTAGAGTCTTCTTGGGTTGATAATGGGGATTAGAGACATTATTAATCCTTACTTCTACCGTATCAAATTCATCCAATCTAATATATTTGAACATGTTTCTAACCATAACTTGGTTGAAGTATTTCTTATTGGAAAAAAACTCAGATTTTCATAAGTGTCCTCAACAAAAAATTACTTAACTAAATAATTTACTTTGGTCTCAACATATTCATTTACCTTTTATTTATCTTCCACTATCCTCTGCAAAGGTGAAGTGGTCAAAACCTCCTACACACCTTCTCCTTCCTTTGTTTGTTAGAACTCTTCAATAACAGGCCCAAGGTCTCGAAAAAGGATCCTAATTGGCCTTACCTAGAGGCGAGTTGGGATTGGAGATAGAATTAGAATTTTCTCCAACTTCCAATAGATTACTTTCCCCATAGCTTACTTGTTGGGTCCTTCCTTGGCTTGATATACCTTGGATGATTTTTTCTCTTTATGTATAGAGCATGTTTTTAAATTATGGCATGTATTGAAACACAAAAATCACAAGAAAGGGCTAGGCTCATAGTCTATATATTTTGGTACTCACCCCACTTAGAGGTTAAAGTGGTAATTTTGGGTAATTCCTTATCCATTATAATATTGACACAAAAAGTACATGTAACAATCTTGATTTAGCTCGGGTAGAAGGATCAAACAAAATGAGACCACCGACCACTTTAGTAATTAATTTAATGATTTATGGCTCCCATTATTCCAATGGAAAGACAAGTAATCCCACACATACTAGTAACTCTCTCATCGAGAGAATCTAAAGGGTTAAATCTAGGCTTCTAGCTCTGTACAAGACAAGAGCTCTTCCCATAAACCACCAGACCCCGGTTAAAATATTTATAACATCATCTTTCAATGTTAGGGTTACCATGAAAAATGCACTTTGGATTAAGCCACCACGTCCATGGCTCCTCTTGGTTTCCATCTTCTGATGACCCATTTTTGAAAATCATCAATGTTGAGTCTTCCTCTAGGAATTTTAGCTAAAGTGGTGTGTTCCATCTTAGATTTAGATCTCTCTACAATAGATTTTGGTATTTCCAAGAAAATACCATTATTAGCCACCTTAGGAAGAAGAATGGCTTCTAGGATTTTAACAGTGTTTGTATTGAAAAAGCCACATCCTTCTTCATCTTGGTCGAGATATGGATCAAGATTCACATCCTCCTAATCCTCCTCTTAGTCCCACCTTCCCCAAATTTAAATTTCTCCTTTCTCGCTCCATCAATGATGATTTAAATAAGGGTTTAGGGGTGGGTGCTCCTTGTGGGGTTTGTACATCACTAAATAAATCTCATGTGATGTGTAATATTCACTTGAGTGTTTGTTGTGAGTAATATCGAAATGTTTTCAGGTGGGTTTTCCTCCCTTGAGGATTTCCTCTTATATCTTTTGTCCTTTTGTACTCCTATTGGTTTTGTTTATGTGGTTGGCTATTTCATGGTGTTAATATCACATTAATGAATGGTTGACTAATAATGGTGCATGCAAATTAATCTGAATTTGTGTAAAGGTTTAAATAAATGATTCAACCCCCTCTCGGTTCAATTTTCCTCCAAGTTATCTTGTTTTTCTTGGTATTCTATTTTTTCAGTCTTATCTCATAATTTTTCAATTATTTTTTAATTATGGAAAAATCATAAAGTTTATTTTAAATCCAAAAATTGATTTTTTAAGAAATTTTGAATTATTTTGTAAATTTTAATCGATTACGGATCATTCTCCCTCATATTCAAATTTGAATTGAGTGTATTTAATGGTTTGATATACCACACCTCTTCTTGTGCCATGTTTATATAACCATTCAATCATTTGACCATCTATCCTTTTCACCATCCCTACTAGACATATTCGACATGTTTTTTCACTTCTTCTAATTATCCATCTTGTCATGCACTCCTTTCTTTCATTCTCCTTACCATGAATTTGTCTTCTTCTGTCATGTACTCACTTGTTTGATCCTCACCTTCAAATATTCTCATGTATAGTTTTTTAGGTTTTGGGAATTCTTCAAAATATCCATGTGTCTCCTCGAAAACCTTATCTATTGCACAATTCTCATTAATGCTCATGTGCTCTGTCAGCCCTTACACATAAATCCTTTGTAACCATTGTGTGCCTTCAATTTTATAATATAGGGAAAGCTCCATCCCGGTATAAAAATCCTATCTCGCATCTCCGCACATTATTTTTCCATGCCTAACCTACAAATATCTCATGTGTTCTTTAAAACCTCTTCCTTATGAAAACGTGTATGCATTCCTTCATTTGTATGTTGTACTCTCTACTTCTTTCCTTCTCATAAATTTTTTGTGCTCCTTTTCCATTTACTCTTTTGCACCTATTCAAATTTTTATGTGTTGCACATTCCTTCCAAGCCATGGCCCTAAATCACCGTGCCCCTTCCCATAATATCCCTTCACTCGGTGCACTCTTCCTCTTCATTTCTTACATGCACCCATACTTAGCCAAATTTTGTAATGGAACTTGGATTCTCCTATATCAAACACTCAAGGTAATTTAAACTTGAGGTCCACCTCAAGTAGACTAAGTGAGTGGTAGAACCACCCTTTGAACTATCAAGGAAAATAGTTTTGGATCCTTCATGCTCTAAACGTACTCCTATCCTCGATGTTTCATTTAGCTTAGTTTCTAGTCCTTTATCACTTTCTTGTGATTTATCCACATTATATTTCATATAATTGTGACCTTCTACCCACCATATCCCAACCTCCTCCTCTAAATGGATCTCTTTTCTTGATCCTTTATGAGTATTTTCTTGTTATTACCCTTCTTCAATGAAATTTTATGCTTACCTTGAACTTTTATCATCTTCCTAAATCCTTAGGTATTTTTTTCTTCCTTTCTTTCCAACTTCATATTTTGGATTCCTCCTTTTTTGTTCCTTCTATTCACACTTCTCTGTTTTTCTTCTTCTCACGCTCTCTTGTCTTATTCTCACCATGACTTCTCCTATGTGTACTTCTTCGCTCTACACATTTCTCCCGCTCATGTTTCCTTGTCACTCCCATTCCATGACCTTTTACCTTTATAATAATTTCCTATCCATGGGATTATGTTGCATACTTTATCCTTTTGCAATTCCTTCTTTATTCTCTTCTCACCTTTCTACTACAACCTCGTCATTTTGTGCATCCCTCGCTTTTGTATTTTATCACTCTCCTCTTCTCTTTGCATCTATTTTCATACACATTTTTGGGATTGGACCCATTGTAGACCATTTATTTCTTAGTCTTCTCTTCCATCCTCTCCCTTATCTTTCTGGGGATTTTCTTCATAGTGCATATTCTTTCTTGTGTTCTCTTCCTTACACATTTCTTTCACGTAGTCTCTATCTTCAACCTCAATATATTCTAATGGGATTTTTGCATCCTCTTATCTAAATTGATAATTTTCCAGATTCTTCTCTCCTCTCGGTGCACCATAATCTTTTTTCCTATTTTTCTCCTCCAACTGTGCTTTCTTTATATGCATGATTCTCCGTTCATGGCTTCAATCTGAATTTCATCTCTTCCTCCGACGCTTATATTCCTCCATGCCCATTCTCCTTGGTTACCCACTCTTTTCTTCACATTTAATATCTACTTGGATATCATTCTTATCCACTTTATTTTCTTATAATTTTCTCCTTGTGCAATTCCTTGACATATTTCTCCTTATGTTGTTCCTCATTTGTTTCCTTCATAGAAACCTTTCTTTCCTCATGCAACTCCTTCATTCAGTCATGCTCTTATTATTTCATGCGCTCTTCCACACACTCCACTCCATTGATACATTCATAAGGATCTTCCTCCTTTGATACACTATTTTTCATACACACTCTAGAAACCTCTTCTACAAGCTACTCTACTTTAGTTTCCTCTAGGGAAATTATCCCTTATCCTTTGCTTCCTTCGCAATGGTGGTCATATTATTGTGTGAATATTTTTCTTCACGCTCCTTAACTCGTCTCTTCATAAATTCTACATCCACGTAATTTCTAGGGCTCTACCTTTTTATTGAAGTCTCTATTATACATACCACATACTTCCTTCCTCAAGGATGTCTTCTTTTACATAATAATTTGTGTACTTTACTCCTCCTATTGGGACTATTTCTTCCACATTATCTTCTTTCTTTAGTTGTGTGTCCCTCTGGTCCACTCCATGGAATCTACACAATTCTCACCATTACTTCTCAATGGCATCCAATGATGACATTAGGTCACCCTCTGTGTGTACATGTCTTATGCAACCATTTATTCGCCTAGTCCCTTGGTTGTAACATTTATCTTCATGTGTCATTCTTGATTTTTTTGTGAACTCTCTTCTCTTCTTTTCACCACTCTAGCTCACATCTCCATGCAATCTTCCATGTCCTCATGTTCTATAGTGATCATATTCTTCTTCTTGAAGCTTCCTTCCTTGGCACAATACTATTGCACACTACCACTCTCCTCTAGAAGACTTCTTTCATCACCCTTTTCTCATCTCTTGATCTCCCTCTATGCACTTTATATTTTGTATTATCTAATGTTACTCACACACATGTTTCCTCTCCACTTGTGTTCTTTTTATTTTGTAATATTTGGTTATGCCCCTACACATTCCTTTTCTTTCCTTTGGTTCTCCACTAGCACTCTCTTTGTGCAATCTTACCTATGCTTCGACTCCTCACTAATTCTTTCACCTCCTTTTGGGATCCTTTGGACATAATAACTTGTATAATATGGTGGTATTTCTATGTATCTTCTAGTATGTTATTACACCATTAATATCCTCTATCACCCTCTAAATACATTTATGTTACTGTTGCATGTAAATAGTCTCTTTTTGGAGGCATCTTACCTTCTCATGCAAGATCGTCAACTCCTTCATTTGGTACACTCTAGGATCTCTCGTCACGTTCTCTAACCATGTTTTATTCATGTCGAAGAAGATAAATTTTGTGTTATCTACCTCACATTTAGTGATATACTAGCTATTTTAGTCCCCTCTTTCCTATGGAAATGAACCATCTTTGATACCACTTAATGAAAAATAATTCCTTCCATCTTCTTTAGATTCACACAATGGGATGAAACACAAAGGTTTTTGTATATTTCTTTAAATTCCTTTACAAAATATACAATGTATATTATATCAAATGGAGCTTACAATGTTTTACATGGATCTTTTCAAAACTACTATGGTGTACTACCTAAGACCTATCTTAGACTTGAATGTGTGCTCAAAAGAACATTCCAAAATATTGGATATAATGGTATACAAATTATATGTTCCCTTAGCATATTTATCTTTAGCTTGGCCAATTATTTTTCCATCCAACCCAAAATGGTGAACTTGTCCTCCTTTTATAGTTGTGCACCCTACTCTTTTCCCACTTTTCTCTCCTTGTTTGAATTTTCCTTCAAGTGGGTTGGTTCCTTATATATGCTTCTTAGCTTCCCACTCATTAAAAAAATTGTTGAATTATATTTTTTATATTAACAAGTAATATGATACAAGATAATCCATAAAAAATCAGTGGTATGGAAGTACACTACAAAAAAATGAACCAAACTAGGGAAAAACACAAACTAGGAAAATATCCAATTAAAAAACATCTGAAGGCATAAACACAAAATAGTTAATTCGCCACTACGAATTGTTTTCTTGTAGAGGAGGATATTTGTCATTCAACTCGAAACTAGTAAGGTCTTTCCCACTATCCAACACATTCTTACTTGATCCGGTTGGATTACATCTTCAATATTTTTATCAAGGGTCCAAGAGGGTGAGATGGTGAGAAACAACCTAAGATAATTTTCAGGTAGAGGAAAGAGGCTCCACCATCATGAGTGTATGGCTTGAGGGTATTTGAAAAGCCCCATCCAATCTGGGCCGGGTGGTGGGGGAATACCAACCTCAATGTCGGGATGAAGGTGGAGGAGAGAGGATCCTCCTAGAAGATTGATTGTGGGTGGACCAATGAGCCTAATTGAAGGATCGACGTTTAGATCAGCTCTGTAGCCACCACCTCTAGGAACCCACAAAAACTCCTAGTGATAGAGTGCGATGAGAGGCGATGATGGCTCATGAGAAACATTATATGGGGTGTCGCCCTAAATGAAACATGAGATTTTGTAAATGCTCCACCTCGATATCCACTTTAATGGCTTGTACTTGAATCTGCATAAGATATTCATCGTGATCATAAGTTTTTGATAAATAGAGAAATGTTGATTAAATTCAATGTTAATAAATATAGAATAATTTCTTTCTTTCCAAATCCGTAATAATATTTCCCTATGAAAGCATGCAAAATCTAAGAAAAATAGTGAGGAATTCAAGGATCGTCTCCTAAAAACACATGCTTCAAGTAAAATACTCCAATTGGAAAGGGAATAATAAATAGTGGATCCAATTCCAAGCCCTCTAGGCTTTGTGGAAATACTAGAATAGGTGTGAAAAGGCTTCTAGGTAACCACAAAGGGGCATTTGGGGCATAAAATCCTAGGTGCACCAAATGGGCACCAAGTGGAATACCTTGGTGCAGAACACACCAAAAGAAGTGAGATTTTTTTTTGCACACATGTGGACCAAATTTTAGCAAATATCATTTTCCAAATCGATGGTGAATATTTAATACCCCACCGGCATTGAGTTTTCCCACTATGGGAAAGTGAGGGTAAATCCAAATGTAACCATGACCAATAGAGTAATTCTTGAATGGAGTGTCGTATACCATTTCTAGTCTATCCACCAAGGAATAAATGGAGGAATAGTGATCTTATGGGTCATGTGATCTAACACAAAGGAAATGATTTCATTAATGAAGGATCTATCTCAAAGATCCAATTTAAAATACAACTCGAGCTCTTTCCAAGAAATCCAAGAATGATTACATTTATAGAAGAGGTGTTAGATGGTTGGAATGACACATTTGAAAAAGTGAAACATGGGAATACAAAGGCACCTCAACTAGACAATGATCTTGGAATTTAATAACACAAGACTACCACAAAGAGTAGAAATTGAAGAATAGGTTGTCCCAAAAGCTATTACTTTTCCACCCGATCCATGAATTAATTTTCTCCTAAGCTTTCCAAATTACTTTGAGCATAAAAGTACCATCCACCTTTACTGGAATAGGGACAACAAGAATATTGGAAAATCCAATATCTTTCTAGGAAGCACAACTATATAAGGAGACTTTTTGAAATACCATTATGCAAGAGCACCTTCCCATGCTTCCTTTTCTTTTGTGCTTTAGATTATCCATTTGGCACAGATACCTTAACCTTAAAAATAATATCAATGAGGCCTAAGCCTCCATAATCTCTCAAAAGACAATAAGTTTCCCATGTAACTTTGTGAAAACCTTCACCAAAGTGGAAGCATTGGACTAGAGGAAGTATCTGAAAAATTCTCAAGCTTCTACACAAACTTCATAGATGAGACCCAACAAGAATTGTAGCATACATGTGTGGCTTCTAGCACTTTGGAACAAATCTGAAATTTTCCTGCTAAGGACAACAACTTAATGATCCAAGATTCCAACTTATAAGCAACCCATTATACAACATATTTCCAAATCTATGTAGGAGAGACCTAAAAGGAAAAGGGAGTATCAAAAATTTAAAAATTTCTCCATGATTGATCATATTCCAATCATAAGTAGCTAATCAAGGGTTGTAAGAAGGAAGGGATATCTCGTAACATTACATTTTAATCCATTGAATGGAGGAACAAGAAGCTAAACAAAAGGTTTTAAGGCACTACATAATTCTACTAATGTTATTTTATTCTTTGATGAGAATAAGGAAGGAATCATTCAAGAAATGGCCATTAAACAATTAGGATACATTTACATAGGGGCAAAGCAAATCCCTTGACTAACCCATGGGATTAATTTTTGGAAATAAGGTAGTCAAATCCTTCATCCATAAGAACATAAAGGGTTGATGCCAAAATAAATCCTTTCCGATGGATATGAAGATCCTAAAAGATGTTGAAATTTTCCCATTTAAGTGATATGGGTATAGGAATGTGAAAAGAGCATATTGAAATATTGAATGAAATTTAGGCCAAAGCTCAAGGATTTGAACATGGAAAGAATGAAAGGCCATTCTATTTGGTCATACACCTCATCACAATTGATTTTGATGAAGAGGGCCTACTAGTTAGACTGGAGCTCTCATTCCATTCCTTCCTAGACTTCAATGATATTGTCAAGGATATGTCACCCTTGAATGAAGCCAGTTTGTTGAGGCCAAACAATTATAGGAAGGATGTGTCACGGTTGAATGACAAGGGATTTGGATATGATTTTATAAATACACATTAAACAAGGTAATGGGACATAAATTACTTATCAAATCGGTGTCTTCAGGCTTAGGGATAAATTTAATATTCCCTTTGTTGATATGGGAACTGGTTGATTGAGAATAGAATCCCTCCATGTAAACTTAGTGATGGTTCGGGCTAACCATATCTCAAAGAGATTTGTACAATTCACAGGGGAAACCATCACAACTAGGCACCTTTTCATTGGCCATTTACATGACTACTTGTAAATCTTACGTAAAAGGAGACAATCACATGTAATTCTCGTGATGGGGATACTTTACATGTCACAACAACCAAGCATTGGTTCAAGGCTACATGTCATTCCCGTAAAGGAACTTGTTCTTGGAACACTTACTTTTAGTGATTGACAAAGGCTTGAAACATAAGTTAAGGATCTATTATCTCGAGTTCCACAATCACGGATGGTGTGAATTTTCTTCAAAGTATTTATTTTCTTTGAGTAATTGAAACAATTCCTTAGATGTTTGATCTTGAACTTTAATCCAGTGGAGGTGGGTGCATATTTGCACCCTAAGCATTAAAGTTTTCTACAATTCATATTTTCTCTCTGAGATCAGTTATGTGGATTTGTAAGATTTTAGAGAAGGTATTTCCTTCAAGTTCTACTCCGACTAAGAGTAGAGGAGGTGGTAGAATATGAGAAGTGATTAGTATTGGTCATCTGTTGCACATAAATTTACAAGAACTTGGGAGTCCTAGTCATCGTGTCTCCCCACCATTAGGACTCATATTAAAATTTGAATTGATTTCCTTTAGTAATTTGATCTACTATGCCTCTACTCATGTCACATTGATTTCGACATTGGATCATCTCGATTTTCTATATTTTTCAAAGCATCCCTACTGCTGATGTATATAAGCAACACACCAATCGAGGAGAATGAAAGGATTCTACATCTTCCTTGTTTTAGAGTAAAATAAATGACTTGGTGCACTAGATATATGGCATTGATCTATGAGATCAATGGGTAAGGGTTTACTAGAGTTTTAATCCTTATAGAACTACTCCCTACACATTATTTTCTCAATTTTTCTTTCAAGTAATTCCTAAATTTAATCTATTAAAAGGGTTGTTGCTCAAAATAAGAAAAAGTAAAAATAAAGAAAAGGAAGAGAGAAAAGAAACTAATGTAAACTTAGGTTTCAAGGAACTGATATCTAATAAATAAGAAATTTTATGTTTTCCTTTTATTTACCAAGAACATCAAATTTAGTAATACTCAAATTTATATGTTGATGGTGCAGAGATTCAAATGAGTTAGAAACAAACAAACCATAATTTGAATACATCATTTAAATTGTTCGACATAAATCTATTTGATCAATCCAATGTATAATCTAAAAAGGTGACCTTATTTAAACTAGAAATTGAATAATTTAAATATCATAAATAAAAAACAATAATAATAGATATCAATGAATTTATAAATAGACATTCACGGTAAAATGGATATGAGAAAAAGAAAATTTCAACTTGTATGAGTCCATTTTTAGAAATGAATTGCATTCATTTTTCAAAATTTCATCTCTCTTTACAAAAAAATCATACATACTTATAAAATTCTTGGGACTCATTCTACTACCCTTCCTAAGTGATGATTTCATAGAATCAAGGTGTCTTACAAAGACAACTAGCCTTCTACTAAATATCCTAACCGATTCTTGTTAGGATGATTACATCAAGGAAAGGCCAGACTACAACTAGGAGTATAGAATAATCTCAAGAACTAATCATGTTCTTTCCTAACCATGGGACCCTTTTGAATTGGTTTATCATATGATGATCCTTCTTAGGATAGATCATCTGGTCTTGGCCTCTTTCCTGATGCTATCAAATCTTCTCTACTAATTTAATAATCTTCATCGATCATTGTGAGGTCAATTATAGGATTCCTAAATATTTTAGGGGCCTTATCTAATAATTTCTTCTAAGAATGCATGGCCTTCCCTCTAATTTATTTGAAGGTCTCAATTTTCTAGACCTTTTCTTGAGTTTGTGAAACAATTTCAATGACCTTGGTTGCCTTTGTTTCATTGGCTTTTGTAATATTTCTATGGAAATGTGTCATGAATTGGCTGAGTAACTTAGTAATTCTGCCCATGGATATTACCTCTTGATTCTCCTTAAATAATCTTATGAGAATTACCTATGGAAATAGTTGACTTCCCCTTGAGATCACATCATCCAGTTGTGGGGGATTCTACTTATTTGTTCTTCCCACTCCTTTAGGGATTCCTTCATATAATTGGCATATGTTTGACATATGCCAATATCCTTAATTATGACTATGGAAATATTTTGTAAATTATTTCATCAATGGTCTTAGCCATGATCCTTAACATCTTATGCATGATACTCATCCTATCAATGATTGTGTTGGTTTTTCTAGAGAAGGCATGTTCCTTCTTGGCATTAGTGTTTTCCTTGACCAAATCAAATAGACTAAATAAATCCTCTTACGCATCGTAGGAAATTTTTCTCACGAAATTTGTCCTTGGATTTTATCTCAAGCTCTTTTTCTTCGGATTGCATTCCTCTCACCATTTTTATTGCTACTTTTTTGATGCCTTGATGTAGGAAAATGGGTCCTCTTTGTAGTGTGCCAAATGAAATCTCTTAGATTTATTTTTCTTGGTAAGGAGAAGATATCTTTATATGTTCCATGTCATATAATGACATGTTGTGTGGAAATTCTCTTTTTGTCACCCTTCTTAAATTCCTAGTCCTTGGATTGAATTTTATGTTGATAATTGCCATCTCAACAAAGTTTTGTTAAGGCTCTCGTGTAGGAGAATTTATAGGGATTCTGATTTGTTTTATCTTTGGCTTTGTTTACTTGTTCCACACTCGAGTTATAATATTTTCACCCACGCTTTCCTTAGTGGCCTTATCATCCGAAGAAGACAAATCATGTGATACCAAATAATGGTCTCAAGTTGGTTTAGGAATAACTTCTTAGACCTTTGGTATTCCTTATATCCCTTTTGGTCCTAGAGAAAGGGTGGGAGAGCTAGGATTTCAAGTCTAATTTGGTTGTTCCATATAACTGTGTTCCTCTCTCCTTGTGAATTACCTTCTAATTACTCCTCTTGGGGAAGGAATTGCTCATGTGGTATTCATATTTTATCTGATTAAGTTTTCATCTATTTTCGTGATCTAAACCAAATCATTGGCATTAACCTCCTAGGCATATGCAAAATTAATTTTTCCCTTGAGTGAATCTAAATGTTTTGCAACTTTTTTCTTAACTCATATTTTCTCAAGGGGATCTAGGGTAAGTTATAAGAATTATGGTGGGAAGTTCTAAATTTAAGATTTGTCCATATTTTGAATTCCCGCATCCCACTATTATTGAAAAATGAGGGTGATTTATTAGCTTATTTTCCTTACATTTGATAGTTATTCCATTAAAAATTTAATAAATAACCTCTTAGCCAATTTATCAGGCACCGAGTAAGTTAATTGAAGTGGTGGTGTGAAAAATCCTTTAACCATTATCACTGTGTATCCATGGTAAAATAAAACATCTCCCATTTGTCGATAGACTTAAGCATACTTACAGAGATTTTTAACATCGGTGATTCATACATTTATTTTTATAGTGGAGGGTATAAATAAGTACATATGTCTTCAATATGGGATATAAACCTATGAAAATATAAGTATGAGTATACTTCATTTACCTCTGTAGGGAATGAGGGGAACCAAGGGTCCCAAAATCTAGTACATTTGAGAACTCCATAGACGCATCCAGGAGGTAAGAAGCCATGAAAAATACTTTTTTATCAATAAAAGAGGCCCTTTGAGATACCAAATTGGATATAACTACCTATCTTAAAGAATTAATTTTTTTTTCATCTATAATCATGAAAAGAAGGATAATATAAGCCACAACTAACTTTATGATAGAGGGGTTACCATATAGTATTTTCATCAATGTCATACCAATATAGATTTTGGGACTAAATATTTGAATAAATATTTCATTTAAGTGTGGATTATCCATATTGTCAATTGGTTCCTTAGCCCAATTCTATAAAATTATCCTTTATTGTTGTGTGGTTATCCAAGTTTTAATGGTAGTCAAGTTATAGATAGTTTTGGACTCAAGAAATTTGTAATAAGATTTAAAAGTGTATCAACTAAAGAAAACTATCATATTTTCTTCATTTTGGGAATATAAAGCCCAATTTTTGGCCTTATCATGAATAAGAAGGAAAGAGAGTAGTTCTAGGCATGGAAATACCATGGGTTTTGATGAAATTTGATGCGAGCCATCCCATTTTAATGCCTTAAGGCATACTATTTTTTATTCTTAGTCGGCCAACCTTCCCGCTTCATTTATGGCATATGTATCAAGCCTTTCCCTCTGAATTGTTGAAAAGATGGATGAATAGTGTTGAAACTCATGGTCAAGTGTTACAGATTCAAACAAGGCATCCCCTATTACCCTTGTGTTTGAATAAGAATATGTTGGATTAGATTCCAAGATCTTATACTTGAATGTTAAGATTGTAAAATTTTGGAAACCTTTTTATTGATCAAATGAATAAGGTGAAATGTTTATAGACATTGAACAACAATAAAAATATCCATGGGAAGTGGATCAAATCAACTAAATATGGAAAATATGCAGAAATAACATATTTCCACTAATCGAACACATCCGAGAACATCCAAGAAGTAAATTAATAATAGTATAGCCTCCACTTTGAATTAGGGATGTGACAACTAACTAATAACTAACTAAGTTAAAGTAGTAAAATTTAATTACTTTAACTTTACAAATTTATTAATGATGAATTAACCTAAGTTTATTCCTAATAGAATACAAGAATACATCCATGTTCGAAGGTCCCTGGTTATCCCACCATTGTTAAGGATAAATAACTTGCAAAGTTGTTATAGACCTCCTGAATAAATGTGATTGATAACGAGCTAAAGAGATTAAGATTTTACAGGTGATTCAACAACTTAGTAATTTGGATGAACTATCTCGATTAATGCAATATCCTTATAAATTGGGAAATATTTCATCTAAATTTGTGTGTTATGTATTAATCGTGCATATTATTTGACTTGATGTTTTTTTCCTTAGGGAATTTTTCCTTTTGAGTTAATTAGACTTTTGAATTTGGGCCTTACATGTGTGTGGGCTAGGATAAATCATATTTGTTGGTTTTAACTAGCCTTTCCATTTTGGAGCATGCAAGACATGTGTTCAATAGGAAAAATTCCACATGTAACACCGATATTGGCTCATCTTTTCTATCTACTCATGTGTCTCTCGAATTTCTTTGATTTTGGAATTTTATCTCTCTTGTAAGTGTGGGTAGATTTTGGCATGAAGTACAAGGTGCAAACCATGAAAATATCAGTACTCTCATCTTTGTGAGTGATATTTTGAATATTGTCACTTGGGAAGGTATGAGTTCTTGTTATTTTGAAATTCTCACTCTTGGGAAGTGAAATTTATCATTCTTTGAACTATAAGGGAAATTTTCTACTTCAAGTAATAAAAACTAATATTTTGAAATGTGAGATAATTTCAAAGTGTGATTGCGAGGAAATTTTGAAGTATGGGTGTAAGGACTAAGAAATAGCCAAGTGTGAGTCCTCACACATAGGAAGTGCAAGTACCAACATTTTGAAGTGTGAGTATTTAAATTTTAACTAAGTAAAGAATTAATTAAATTTAGTGAAAACACTAGCAACTATTTAAGGCAAGGTTATTAAACAAAGACCATAGGTACAACATTGATTACCTAAAAAAATGCGGATATTTGAATGTTACAAAAAAATTATCTATAGAGGATCTCTTCCTTAAAAGGTGTAACCATTTTTAGAGGTGGGGGTGTTATGCAATAACAAATGGTAACTCAATCAGAACATACTACTAAATATTTATAATTCAAGATCTCTGGATTTTGAACACTTTTATGTAATATTATAAATTCAAAACTAAGTACCTCTAATTCAAGCATACTTTTCAAATAAGACTTACAATTTTTAGTGACATACTAGGCCTAGAAAATTGAAAAGAAATGAGCTTTTTGCATGTTGTGAATTCATTAATATTCATTCTACTCAAAAAATGATGTCATCTCAAGAGAATAAGCTCATTTAAAAATTTATTGACCTAGTTTTCTTTGACCTTTTAAGTTTGTTTTAAGATGGTTTTAGGAGGAAGTTATTTTGCATTTCTCTGCTTATCTAGGACTTCATAGCCTCCGACAAAAATACCTTTATCAACTTTCATGACCTTTATCCATTATCAATCGAGGCATCAATATCCCTAATGGATTTTACCAATTATCTGCTAGAGAGGGGTCTATTGGTTTCATTATTTTGAATACCTTTTGAACTTTTCTTAGAGGTTTATGAACCAAGTTGATAGGTTTTAGGGGTTTTGTTAAATAGACTCATTTTGGCACTTCTTCATGATACCAACCATGATTAAGTAGAAAAATTATATGTTATATATTTTAGTGTATCTCATCTTCTACTAAATGAATGAAACCATTTTAGAATTCACTTTATATTTTGGGCATTGATCTCTCAAAGGTATATTGAATCGGGGATACTAAGATTTTCTTTCAAATTCTTCTAAAATTAACTCCACCAACTATTTTAATTTATAAGTATAGAAATATATTCTTTAGTAGAAATTCCTAATTTGTTTTAATTTTTATATTTGAATACGAGGCAAGTCAAACACAAAACAATAAAATAGACAACACATAAAACAAAACAAAAAAATAGGAAAATGCAGTAATTGAAACTAATCTAGGAAATATGAAAATGTAGTAAGGAAAAATAATCTAGGAAAACAATAAAATGCAATAAGGGAAACTAATCTAGGAAAATAGAAAATACAAGATAAGGAAAGTAATATAGGAAAATAGGAAAATGTAGTAAGGAAAACTAATCTAGGAAAACAAAAAAATGCACTAAAGAAAACTAATCTAATTCCTTATTTTTGTTATCCCATTGGGACTTGAGATGGGAAATAGAGAAATAATGCTTTAGGAACTATCCATTGACTAGTAGCATCATCTCCTTTCCTAGTAGGTCATTCAATTTGAAGGTGTTCTAGCCCAGTATCTCAACTATTTGGTAATTTCTAATCCATAATTGTGTGAACTTGCCATTTTTTCTTTTCTTCTCGTGTGATTTATCCCACAATAGAACAAGATATAATATTCTAAATGTTTTAACTTTATCCCTTTTTTCAAACCATCTTTTGAAAATGTCTTGGTGTTTACTTGAACTCTCACATCTTCCATTTAGAGGATGTCTAGGATTATGGATTCAACCTTGTCTTTTCCCTCCATGTATTTTTGCATGAGTTTGTATCTTAAAAAGAATTATTAACATTAATTGCCCACTAAATTTTGGAATCTTTCTTCAACATGGAATTCAATGGCCTAATAATTTCAGAAAAACCATAAATGAATTTTCTCACAAAATTGATCTTTCCAAAAAAAAACTTTAACTCCTTTTTACTATTAGGAGGGTTGATCTTTGAAATGATGTTAATTCTATCAGGATTTATAGATATACCTTCTTTTATGAGCACATGGCCAAGTAATTTTCCTTCTATCATGCATAATATGACTTGTTTTGGGTTTAAAGATATTTCATACCTTCTACACCTTTCAAAAACCTTATGTAGTTTCTAAACGTGATCCAATCTATTTTTGGAAAAGACGGTTAGATCATCTATTTAAATAATGATAAACTTACCATTAAGATCTTGGAAAGCATAATACATATCCCTTTGAAATGTTTCCCTAACATTGATTAGGTAGAAGGGAATTATCTTGTATGTAAATGTCCCCCATTTGGTGGTGAAGGCAGTTTTCACTCTATCTTCTTTGTTTACTAGCACCTAGTTATATCCTGAAAAACCATCAAGAAAATAAATCATCTCATATCCAATTTTTTATTTTTATGATTTCATCTAGAGAGGGAAGAGGATAAGTATCCTTCTTTAAGGATCTATTTAGGTTTTTTAAGTCTACACATAGTCTTATTTATCCACTCTTTTTTATGGAAATGAGCTAGATTAGCTACCTAATTTGAGTCTCTAACGGGAAAGATTATTCCAACATCTAGCAATTTCTTCACTTGTTTTTAAATCGGGGCTCTAAAACTAGGTTTACTGGCCTTTATATTTATCTAAAAGGTTTTTATCTTTCCATTAATGGTATGGTGTGAGTGATAATTATAGGATTAAAAATATTTATGTCATCATAAGACTAGGCTATGATATTTGTGTATTTTTTTAGGAGAGTTATTATTCTTCTCTCCTCATCTTAAGTGTTAATCATGTGCTCAAAAACTTGGGTTGTTCCTGGTGCTAAGGTTTGTATAAATATAATCCTTGTCATTGGATTTGTGTTTGGTAGTATTTTGATGTTGTTGATCTGGATCAAACAACTGTTCAAGAACTATCATGTCTTTGGGGATCTTATTTTAGTTTAGGTTTATGCTACCATCTTTAGTTAAGTTATCTATATCCCTTTCATAAATGATTTAAGACTGATAAACATATAATTTTTATAAATTGGATAATTTTATAGGTCATCATTGAAAACTTGAAAATGGTCTATTTTATCTGTACTAAAGGAATGGGAACCATTCTACTAACATTATTTCTTTATTCATCTATTTGGTGGGCATGAGAGTAGAAAAAAAAGTAGTTGATGCATCAACTTCCCGATTTTGTTTCTTAGGGACATACATAATGTTAAATGCAACAAATTATTCAATAATATCCCATAATCTATGTTTGCACTTCTTGAGAAATGAATTTTAGCACTGATATTTTCTCTGATTTGATTAATTACAAATTTTGAGTTTCCAAAATCTTTAGCTCTTTGATCTTGTGTTTTATAGCAAATTGCAATCCTAATACTAAATATTCATACTCGGCCAAGTTATTAGTGCAAGGAAATAGTAGTTTGTAAGAGGCATAATATTGCTGATTCTTTCAACCACTTAGGATAATCCCTACCCAAGAGCCTTGCTTAGAATATGCCCCATAAAAATACAAAGACCACAATCCTAGGGTATCTTGGTTGTCTTCTAGTTATTTTGTATTTTTTATGTCTAAATTATATACCCTAATGTATACTAAGTATAATTTGGCTTCGTCATTTTTATTGTACTCAGTTATCATGTGTTTCATTTTGGGTTCTCTTTCTATCTTGATTTTATTAGAGATGCCTCTCCATGTCAACCACATATGAGAATAGTTGGTGGAAATGTAACCATTTAGGACTTTTGAGAAATCCCTACTTAATAACATAGTATAAGCCTCTAGGATTTCTACAACTTGTATATCTATGAATTATTATATCATGTAGACACAAAATCATGCACTTTGAGTCATTATTTAGTCTCGGTCTCATACTACTATTCATATGGTTCTTAAGCAAAAATATTAATAATTAACCCATGTCTTTGGCCATTGGTGCATTGCTTTCTATCATTATTTTAGATATTACACCTTTACATTACCAGTCTGTACTATCATACTGAGTTTTTCCTATTTTTGACTAGGGCACCCAACCAAGACTGAGGCACCTTGGGCCCCGTGATCCTCTTTGTAATTTCCTCTAATTTTTTTGGTAACTTTCTAGCCATTTGTTCTTCTTATATTTTTGGTGGTTCACCTTTTCTGGGTTAATTAAAAAATTAAAGCAAGAGAACCATATAAATATAAATTTATGTGACCATAATGATAGACCAAGCACTAAGCACTTGCTATCACCACCTAAGGTTACATCCATCAAAGAAATTTATAGCTACATTTACATCCATCTAGCTACATCACAAGGAACACAAGGTTGGTTCATTTGCATCGTACTTCATAGAAGGGGATTATTGTTTCCATGCACACATTTACTACATTCTAGATCTAGTTATTTTCTTGTTACTTCACAAAGTGTGACTAAAAAAAGAGCAACCTAGGGCACAATTGCACACACACACACACACACACATAGAACTAAATTGGGTGTTAGTTTAGTGCAATTCTCAACGATAATTCCATCCATTTGGCGGATGAGGACAAGTCAACCCTTCATATACATCTTTTTTTTTTAGGGTTTTGATGCTTTTTTGGGGTTTTGCAAGTTATTCTTCCATTTCTGATTTACCATTGCTTCGAAATCACACGAAACATTCATGAAACATGAAGAAAACATAGGAAAGCATCAAGTGACACTCCATAAGAGGTTTCCTAACCATTTCCGTAGACCAATGTACCTAGATATCATACCAAGGCACCCACGAGTGCCCCTATCCCTTTCCAGGTGCCCCAATATATCCAGATAGTCCAGATTTGCATCTTATCAAGCTACTATGTGATGGTTTCTTATTCACCCAGTCTACATTGTGACATAGTTATGTGACATATTTGAATCAACTAAGGCTTTATTAACCCTCTTTGCACATTAGGGTTTCATATTCTCTAGCTTAGTTTTCTTGGGTATCATTTCAGTATTTTATTACTTCATTTATTTAGTTATTTTATTGCTCCTATAACATTAGATTACACTAGAATATTCATATTTTAGTTAATCATTTTGGTGAACCCACGTTCAAATACTCTTGGATCTTTCTTTTTCTTCCATCATGGATTCTAAGGTTTGTCAAGTCTCTTTGCTTCAATTGATTCAAATGTACCCATCTTGTAAAGATGCTCTCCAAAAAACCCTAGAGACTATGTATCTTCCTATCAACATGTTTCCTACTCAAGTCAATGCTATTTTCAATCGTATATCTAAGGACTCTCTTGATTCCAAATCTAGTAAATCTATTTGTAAATCCATTCAAGGAATTCATTATTCATTTCAAGATAAATTTTAGACTATGGAATCCATGATTACATCTCTAAAATATTAAATCCAACATTTTAAGGATGCTTCTCACTCTCATGTTTGTTCTCCTTCTACATCGCATATCCATTCTATGTCTTTTACATGTTCTCATATCAGTGAGCCCCAAGTCATACCATTACTGAATCCTCTCATCTTTGATCAAAATACTAAGAAACATGACCTTATTACTAAGCTCCTTAGTCATCACTTGATCAATTTACCACCTACTCATTATTATCCTCCTTATTGGCTAGAAAAATATCAAGGGTGTCCATATTGCAATTATCATCGAATTAATGGACATAATGAAAATGATTATTATGATTTATAACAAAGAATCAAGCATCTTGAGTGCTAAGCCTTTATCTCATTCATTGCACAACATTTTTTTGCATGCCCATATACAATTGTTACATCCCAATGGGTTCCTAAATCTGATTCATTTATGTCTAATGAGCATCTAGTCATCACTTCCAATGTTTTTCTTCCATAACTCAAGCACCACATATGCAATCTACTCAATTAAAGCAACCACATCTCAAAATTAGTCTCACTCCCCCTCCTTTAAAGGCATCTTTGGCACTATCAATTCAACCTTAGAAACCTCCTTTAAAAATCAGTTCAACACCTCTTCCTCTTTAGTCGTCCACAACATTACCAAGTCAAATAATGTAACCACCTCTCAAAATCAGTCCACCTTCTCCAATCACATATTTTGAAGCGTCATCAATCCCACATAAGCTCCAACTAATCAATTTTGTCTAAGAAACTACTCCTACTGATGGCCAAGACACATTTCAAATTCCACCACAATGGCAAGGTTCTTCTGTTGATTTATCCTACCATTGTATTGGCCCTCACTCTTATCACGAAACATACAATGCTCTCCCACAATGTAATGACACCTCTCACATCACTGCATATATCTCCATTATAACCACACAATTGGGGGCATGACATCTATATTCCCCCCCAATATCAAATGACATATCATTCTATCATCAGATACTTACACATACCTTTTAGCATATGTGTTTACATCGTCACTACCCGATGACAAACTCTTGTGCTTTGGTTCAAAATTGACTGTTGAGGGAATTCTCTACACATGAATCCCACACACTACACAATAGACACTACAAATCACACATCTTCACACATCTTATATACATACATCCTACATCCTGCATGTTACATCTCACATCTTACATCTACTATGCTACACATCTTAGGTCGTATACGCATCTTGTATTACATCTCACACACTCTACTTCACACATTACACATTTTTGCATATTCTCTTCTATGTACTACACCCACTACCCAATGATGCACTCTATTCTCATAGCCCATACTGGAATGTTGAGGGTATACATAAAAAATGGACCTCATCACCCTTACAAGCTCATCATTCAATATTTTCTCATGCGATATACCGAGATTAATTTATATGTGATTTAAGATACAGGTCACTTCTTCATCACTTTTTCTTACATAATTTAGTGTTATACACTTTAGGCTACATCCACTTATTTTCTATTTCTCTTTTCATGATATACGCTTAGGCTATAAAGTCATGCATACTTCATCTCTATTTCACATATTATCACAACCCACTCAACACAAAGACGCTACACACAATGCATAGTTTGACCATTTCCCAATGATGCACTATCATTTATGATTCATTCTTAACTACTACGGGGCATACTAAATGAACCACACTATATACAATTCCATTCACTTGGGGGCACACAACTCCTATCATTCAATCTACATTCCATTCCATCCATCCGCACCATGCTACTTTTATGGTTATATTTATTCTTTCTTTCACTTACTTTTACGTGTTTGCTTTATTAAACATGCTAGATAGATATCTTGTATGTCATTATCATTATCATACACAAACACACATTCACTTACTTTCTAGTTATGATCGCAGACTATACATGGACACTCTATGTACCATGGATGGTTGATTACTACCGATCCCACAACAACTTCGAGGGCATCCACATTTGTACGCTACGGTGTTATTGTTTCATTTTTTTCATAGCACAATAAATTTTTTTATACATGCTTTGACATGCACTTTATATTTCTAACATGCTAACAGTGTTTCATGTGCAGTATTTTCATGCAGGGATACTTATTTCCATACTTGTTTGTTACATTATCTCTAGCTATTTCATGTTCTTGTTTGTGGGCTTTGTCATTTGTTTTGTGTACACACTTTTTTTTTTTGGCTTCAGCCACTATGGCCTTGAGTGTCTTGCTGAACACTATGATTTGTGTCCCACATTTACAATCCTCTTTATGTGGCCTATATTGTATTCTTGGGTGCTTACATTATCTCGCTTATGTTCTAGATTACACATTGTTTATTCAGCTTACACTTATCTTCTACATGCATGCTTTTTTGTACTAACACTTATTTCCTACCCACTTGTTTGTGTGTTCCTTGGTCTTTAACAAGAACATTACCTTCCCCCTATAAGGTAGAGTTTCAATTTACACAATCAGTCCTCTTTTTGGGATGCATTATCCTATCTATGATGTCACATACACCACTAAAGAGGGGGGAATCATTTGGGTTTACATAGTACCAATATATTTCAATTTTCAGTTGTCGTCCATGACACAGTGGGTTACATAGCGAGTGAGTTTAGACCAATCTACAAAACTCCATACACAACGGATATTACAAGACAAGTTGTTCTTAGCATTCCAGGGAGTAGTTATAGGTTAGAGGATAAATCAGACCTTCCTCTCTACACTACTTTGGCCAAAGTGGCATGGGATCACCAAAAAACCTAGGTGGTAAAGAGATATCTTCACAAATTTCGCAAAGCGATTACGAGTTGGAGGACACATAAGACTTGTCCCCTATACTTCTTAGGCCACCGGTGTGAGATCACCCAAAAACTCACATTTCATTGACATTTATAGGATCCTTTCTAAACCCTTTTTCTCATCACGAGATCAAGTGCACATGCTCCTTTTTTATTTTTGTACTTTCATTACAAATATTTTACATATATACGTGTGTTTTTACACATATACATGTGTATTTGACTACTTGATCATCTTCTCTTTTGCAGTGTCCTGTCCATATGGGACGCAAGTAGTCAAAAACACACACATGATACTAACCATGTAGGTACACTACACATATTGGCATCTACACATGTTCTTTCACCCAAGGTTCACTTTCATCACTTTTTACATCTTTAGTCTCCATGTTCCATGTGTTTATCACTCCAAGATTTTTCTAGTCATTCAACACACATTCTACATCACTCTACATGGATATCAAGTATGTATCTCTATCTACTTTATGTTACCAAGATTTCCACTCACCAACATAAAGTGGGGGTAAATATAGACACAAAATCACACACTTTGAGTCATTATTTAGTCTTGGTCTCATACTACTATTCATATGGTTCTTAAGTGAAAAGAGTAATAATTAACCCATGTCATTAGCCATGGTTGCATTGATTTTTGTCATTATTTTAGATATTACACGTATACTTTCCCAGTTTATACTATTATACTACATTTTCCTATTTCTGACTAGGGTGCCCAACCAAGACTGGGAGCCACAGGCACCCCCGGTCCCCTGCGGGTGTCCCGATCCTCTTTGTACCATCCTCTCACTTTTTAGCACTTTTTAGCTATTTGAACTTCTTATATTTTTGGTGGTCAGCATTTTTAGGTTAATTACGAAATTAAATCAAGAGAACCATATAAATATAAAGTTATGTGACCATAATGACAAACCAAACACTAAGCACTTACTATCACCACCTAAGGTTGCATCCATCAAAGGCATCTATATCTACATTTACATACATATAACTCCATCAAAAGGAGAAAAATGATGGTTCACCTATGTCACACTTCATAGGAGGTGAGTCTATTATTTCCATGTACACATTTACTACATTCTACATCTAGTAATTTTATCACTACTTCACAAATTATGACTAGACCAAGAGAAACCTAGGAACAATTGCACACACACACACCTAGAAATACATTAGGTATAAGATGTAGTGCAATGCTCATGATAATTCCATATATTTGGTGGGTGAGGAAAATCGTACCCCTTCATATGCATCTTTCATTTTTTAGGGTTTTGATTCTTTGTTTGGTTTTTTTCGAGTGATTCTTCCATTACAGTTTTTCCAAAGGTGCTTCACGATCACACAATGACATTCATATGACATGAATCAAACATATAAGAACATCTAACAATACTCAAGAGGAGGTTTCTAGCCATTTTTGTAGACCAGACACCCATGGGCACCCCTATCCCTTTCCAGGTGCCACAATATATCCAAATAGTCCATATTTACATCTTCTCAGGCTAATGTGTGATGGTTTCCTCCTCTTGTTCACTGAGGTCTACACTACAACACAATCCCATGACATCTTTGAATGAGATAAGGATTTCTTAATGTAACAACTACTTTTTCACTTCAATTCTAGAGATTATTTTTAACTTCATGCTTCACTGATTTAAATACCCATGTATTTAAATCCAACATAAATATTAAGTTCATATCTCATGTTTCCTTGTTCTAAATTCTCATAATTTAGAACTAATATCATCTTACTCAATCCATCCTATAACATTCATACTAGCGATGGAGAAAACTAGCGATGGAGAAAACTATGGTGATGCGGTTTTCGATTAGGTTGCAGAGATATGTCTGCAAACTAAGCTTAATATTGCTGAGGAGAGGCTGATCTGTGGCCAGAATCGGTCGATTGAAAGCACGAGTACGAACGAAAGGGAAAGCATTGTAGGTACTGTCAGTGCAGTTTCTGCAGTTCTGGCCGCAGAAAGTCTACGCACTAAAGCTAAGAGTGCTGAGGAAAGGTAGATCTCCGGCCAAAATCGGATGGCTACAAATGAAAGTGTGGAAATTCCTAAATCCACATCTTTGGCCTGGAATAAGTTGCTACAAAGCCCTAGCACCAAGGTGGGTCCGAAAATTGCTGGACAGTTCACGTGGGAAAAGGACAATGAGGGTGCCACCTGCCTGAGGGTCCCAGATGGTTGTGTTGATAGAGCTTTAAGCAAAGTGAATCTCTCCCTCGTTGGTAAGTTTCTTGGCTCTAGACCTAATATTGATTTCATTAGAAAATGGGCTTTGAGAAAGTGGAAACCTAAGGGAGCCCTGAGCATTACCATCATGCCAAAAGGATTTTTTCTGGCAAAATTTAATCAGCAAGAGGATTTGGAATCGGTGCTTCTAGGAGGACCTTGGTGGTTTGGGTAATATGGGGCTTTTTTTGAAAAAATGGTATCCTGGATTTGACCCTAATACTGAGAATATAAACACCATCCCAATCTGGTGTAGGTTACCTGGACTACCATTGCATTTTTGGGATGATGAAATTCTGCTAAATATTGCAAAATCCTTAGGTGCCCCTATCGGGCTGGATGGACCCACGAGAAACAGATCCAGACTTGCTTTTGCTCGTTTCTGTATTTTTTCTACAATGGATCAGGAGTTTCCGGAACACATAATCTTGAAATCTAGATATGGGATTTGGACCCAAAAAATTGAGGTTGAAACTTTGAGGTGTAACAACTGTCATAGCATTGGGCACTCTGATAAAGGTTGTTCCAAGAAGAAGAATCCTGCAATGGAAGCTGAACAGCCTGTGGAGGACTCAGTTCGAATAAGGATAGTAGGATTCCTAGCACGGATAGCTGGAATGAAAAGAAAGCTCCTAGTCAGAAGGAGTTGGAATTAAATAGAAAGGGAAAAAAAGGGGCTTTAGAACTCAAATAAGGAAGCATCTGGTCTGGCATCCCAAAGTCTCAGCAGCAGCTTTGCCTGAAGTTCCGAGCAAAGAAAACCTGGAAAATCCTGTGAAGGTATTCATGGTGGTGAACGAGCAAGAAGGCTCTGTGAAGGTTAATATAGTCCCTACTGAGCAATCTCAAAGCAATATGGAATTCGAGATAGATAATCAGATGTGTATCACTGAGGAAATTTTGAACAAGGAATGTACTGCTCCTAAAGAACCTTTGCAGAAAAACTCTCCTAGGGGAGATGGTAATTCTTTAGAAGATTTACTTCCTTGTTTCAGCAATATATCAGTGGATTCACCTGCTTGCTTCAGCACCAGAACAACTGATATACACACATCGGACAGGACTCAGAAAGAATGTGAAGAGGGAGAAGTTACGCCCATCTTGGATGAGGAGGATCCAGATTCGGGATTCACAAAGGTTATTTCAAAAAAGAAAAAAAGAATGAAAGGTTTTGAATTGATCCCAGAATCACTTTACAGTGATAAGAAAAAAATAAAGATAACTGGGACACCTCCACATCCAGAACAACTAGATCTTCTGCTAAACGAATAGTGGACTTTGGAGGAAGTACAAAAAGAGGAAGACCCTCTAAAAAGGCTCTTAGATCTAAGAGAATGGAGAGGGACATTGCAGATGGAGTTCAGCGCCAGTTGAACCATCAGGCAGTTCCAACCACCAAATATTCCAAATGAAGATTATTTCATGGAACATCCGAGGCCTAAATGGAAACTCCAAACAGAGAACCATCAAGGAGTTAAGGGACTCTAGTAATCCTAATATTTTGATTCTGCAAGAAACTAAGATGAAAGCTATGACCCTTGAAACTATTAAAAAGAGTTTCTGGGATATCTCTGAAATGGCGGCTGTTGACTCCCAGGGAGCTTCTGGAGGGCTGGCTACTCTTTGGGATAAAAGACACTGTACTGGTATGGTTCTTAATGCTAGTATTAATCATCTTGCAATCAAATTTGTTGCTTTTGAGAATAATGGTGAATGGATCCTTTCTAACATTTATGCCCCTAATACGGTTAGTGGTAGAAGGAAGCTTTGGGCTGACCTTAAAACTTTTAGAAACCAGCATTGTTCTGCTAACTGGCTTATTATGGGGGACTTCAACTCTCCACTAAACCCAGGTGAAAAGTATGGAGGTACCTCCAGCTTTTCTAATGGTATGGAGGATTTTGCTGATTTTATAGCTGAACATAACCTCTTAGATGTGGATCTTCATGGGAATAAGTACACCTGGAATAATAGAAGGTTGGGAAAAGAGTTTATTCAGGTAAGATTGGATAGGGCACTAATTTCAGTGAGCTGGATTCTCAGTCAAGACTTCCACCTCTCCTCCTTGCCCAGAGTTGGATCGGATCACAATCCGATTGCTTTAAATCTTCTCAATTGGACTAAACCCACCAGAAGCTCATTCAAATTTGAAAAGATGTGGATGGAGCATGACAATATATATGACAAGATAAAAGAATGGTGGGGATGGAATGGAGAAGGCACTGCTCAATATAGATTGGTCCAAAAGCTCAAAAATGTTAAAAAGCAAGTCAAAATCTGGAACAAAAGCGTTTTTGGTAATGTTTTTGAGAACAAAAAAAAGTTAAAGCAAAAACTTCAGGAGCTGGAATTAAAAATGGATACTATGGGGAGATCGGCTGAAGATGAAGTCAATGAAAAGAATATTCTTTCAGAGTTGCATACGATCTGCAGTAGAGAGGAATCTTTATGGAGACTTAAATCTAGAGCTATTTGGCTTAAAGAGGGAGACAGGAATACGAAGTTCTTTCATATGACCACTTTGAAGCACAGAGCTTGTAATAGGATCTTAGAAGTTTCTAAAAACAACGGAAATATCATAAAAGATCCCAATAGCATCAAGAAAGAAGCGCTTGATTTTTATAAAAAACTTCTTGAGGAGAGGAATATCAACAACTCTGAAGCTATTTCTTTTATGTTGGAGGCCATTCCCCAAAATAAAATTGAGGAACAGAAATTTAGAAATATCCACAAAGCGGTTACGCTTGAAGAGCTGCATAAAGTTGTTTTTGCTTTAGAGGGTGACAAGGCTCCTGGGCCGGATGGATTTTCCATAAATTTTTTCCAGAAATTTTGGGAAATCTGTTCGACGGATCTTCTCAGAGTGGTGAATGAGTTCTATAGAATGGGAAATCTTTTAAAAGAGCTTAATAACACTCACATTGTGCTGGCCCCAAAAAAAATGGATGCTAAAGATTTCAAGGACTTCAGACCTATCAGCCTTGTGAATGCCATCTATAGAATTTTTACCAAAATTATTGCTACTAGGCTCCAGCTCATTTTGAATGAACTTATCTCAAGGCAGCAGAGTGGCTTCATCAAAGGTAGGATTATACAAGACGGAGTGATTATGGTTCACGAGACCATACATTCAATGGAAAATAATAAAAAGGCAAGTATGGTCCTCAAGCTTGATATGAATAAAGCTTTTGACAAGGTCTCTTGGGTTTTCCTTGACAAAGTCTTAACAAAATTCAGGTTTCCGGAAAAATTTAGAAGAATTATTAAGGCTTGTATATCTACGGCCAGATTTTCTGTGGTTGTTAATGGTGAGCCAGTGGGTTTTTTTACTAGCAGCAGGGGTCTGAGACAAGGAGACCCTATCTCCCCCTTACTATTCATTCTCTTGGCTGACAGCCTCAGTAGAACAATTGGTAAAGTGGTGAATGACGGGCTTTTAAGTGGCTCTAAGCCCACCTCCATCAGTCAAGCTGTCTCCCATCAGCAATTTGCGGACGACACTATCCTTCTTCTTTTGGCATCTGTCATTGAAGCCAAGGCTACCAAGGCCTTGCTTGCGGCTCTACGAATCTACTTCTGGGTAGGAGATCAATTATGACAAAAGCACCATCTTCTTCTTCAACACTCCTGAGGAAAGACAACTTAAAATAGCTAAAATTCAGGGTGTAAAATAAGTGAGCTTCCAGCCACTTACCTGGGGCTTCCTCTCGGCACTAGGAAAGTCTCTTGCAAGGTGTGGGATGATTTATTGGAGAGATTCCAAAAAAAAATGGCTGGTTGGAAAGGAGCCATTTTATCTAGTGCTGGTAAGTGCCTGCTCATTAAAAGTACTCTCCAAAATCTACCAATTTATATCATGTCGCTCTACAAGATCCCCTCTTCTTTCAGGGATAAGATTGAAAGGATCCAAAAAAAAATTTATGGCAAGGCATGGATGAGAAATTCAAATTTCACTTAGTGGCTTGGGATAAGGTTTGCACCCCGAAGTTTATGGGAGGTCTGGGTATAAAAGATATTGAGAAAATGAATGAGGCCCTCATTGCTAAAATGGGCTGGAGAATGTTGACTGAGAAACAACCCTGGATAGATTTAATTAAAGCAAAATATCTAAACATCAATCTATGTACTCCTTTCTACAAGATGAACAGCTCCCCTATGGTTCCATTTTTTGGAACAATTTGGTTAAAAGCAGAAATTTCATCAGGCAGGGCAGTAAATGGAAAGTGGGGGATGGTAGGGACATAAACTTCTGGGAGGATAATTGGTTTAATGGCAATCTCATGGAGAGTTTTGGGATGGCCAAGGACAGTCTTATAAACAAGTATGGCATCAAAATCAAGGACTATATTGAGGAAAATGGTACCAGAAAGAAGTGGAAAAAACTTACTTTGGAGAGAAATGATCTGAAACAAATTACTTCCTCCCTTCAAGATCAATTAGATCTTATTCCATTAAGTCAGATGGATTCCAAGGATGAGCTGGTATGGAATAACTCCAATGATGGGAATTACTCTATCAAAATTGGATACAATAACTTCTTTCATAGTAATCAAACAGAGTTCAATTGGAACAGGATTTGGATGTCTGATTTAACTCCCAAAATAAAAATTTTCCTTTGGCTGGCTATCAGAGGTAGGATTCTTACCAATGACAATCTGATGAGAAGAGGATTAATAATCCCTAATAGGTGCCATCTTTGTAAGAAAGATTCTGAGGATATCAGCCACCTGTTCATACATTGTGAGTATGCCACTAGAATATGGAGTTTTTCCCTTTCTAAATTTGAAGCTCTCTGGGTGTTGCCGAAGGATCTCAATCAGCTATGGACTCAATGGAACCCACCCTTTAGGCATTGTGTTGTTAAAAGGATCTGGAAGCTGGTTATCCCTCATTTAATCTGGAGAATATGGAAGGATAGAAATGATATTATCTTCAGAAATAAAAAGCAAAACTACAAACTTAGTATTGGTAAAATTTCTAATGGTATCAAAGAGAATATTGTTGGATTTAAACCCCCCAAGAACAAGAGATATCTAGAAAATGAAGAATACATTCTATCCAACTAGCAGATAGGATCAATTAATAGTTGGAACAATCCCAGGAATAGCATTGATAGATCTTTGATTAAATGGCATCCTCCTGATCTAAATTGGTATAAGTTGAACTTTGATGGGGCTTCTAAAGGAAACCTTGGGATTGCGGCAGGGGGAGGAGCGATACGGGATCATAAAGGCAATCTGATTACTACGTATGCTGGTAAAATGGGAATTCAAACTAATCATTTTGCCGAAGCTTTATCTGCTCTTTGGGGTCTGAGAATTGCCCAGACACAAAATATTCAGAACCTCATTATTGAAGGAGACTCCCTAAATATCATTAATCTTCTTAAATAGTGCTCATCTCCAAGTTGGAGCATCAAGGATTTTATTACAGAGTCCATAAGTATTAGTCATACTTTCATAACATCAGGATCATGCATACCTACAGGGAGGGTAATAAATTGGCGGATGTGCTGGAAAATTATGGCATTAATGTTAACCTTACAGTTTGGGACAATAATAGCATCCCTAAACAACTTCAAAACAACATTCAGGTGGATCTCCATACGCAAGCAATATCTAGAAATGAGTTATGATTTTTGGGTGTGGATCAACTTCAAAAATACTCCCACACGTGTTGATTTAAAGTATTGGTTTATGCAAATCATGTCTAATAATCAAGATAGTGTGAATCATATGGGGAATTTCAAGTGGAGATACACGGTTTTGAAAATCGCGCATGCGGGCTGCATTGCGACTGTTAAAAGGTGGATTCAAACCTCCACGGAAACCAAAGGTGGTGATAAAGTGATTGATGATAGGGAGTGGGCTATTCTCACATGCATTTTTCAGCAGGCTCAGATCAGTAAACACGCAGCCGATCGTGGGAAAAGCAACGGCTCTCATTTCCATTATTATGCGGATTACTATAGCAAAAAAGTGGGTGGCTTTAGCGATCGATTAGAATTTGTTGCAAATCAGTTTCGAGAGCGAGAGAAGATGGGGGTCCTCCTTGTCAAATTGAGCCTAGTGTGGACCCAGACTGGAAAGATAATATTGAGCTGTGGAGCATTCTTAGCAAGGGTGGCATAACAAACTTCATGGAAAAGGTTCAGGGGCATGATCAGAGCATCTCTGTGCATTTTGCAAAGGATTGGAAGGAGAGGACAGTGGAATATGGGGGGCAGAAGGTCTTAGTCAATGAAGAACTTATTGCTGAAGCGACCGGCCTTGGCTTGGAGGGCTTCCGATTCTTCAACAAAAGGGTCGATAGAGATGTTGAAGAGAGGAGATTTGTAGAGGGAGAGGAGAAGCTGACCTACATAACAGCGGGCCTGCTTGTTAGCTCGATCCCTCCACCATATGATGAAGTAACCCGCATGATGATACGGTTCATCTCCTTGGAAGGAAGGTTTGTCACTGTTCCTGCGAAACACCTTATTTTTCTTAACCACTTTCGTAGGGATCGTTTGGTTTGTTTCCCCCATTACTTGTTGAACTCTCTTGAACGCTCCATTCTAGAGTTTCAAAAGCATTCCCAGGTGGTTCCTTTACACCAAGGGCTCATTTTTTTGTTGCACAAATGTTGTCTTCTCAAGTTTCCTGGTCTCCCATCCTCCCCTAGCTCGATTCCCCCTCTGCCGGGTTCTGCTGCTGCCAGCCCTGTTTCTCCTTTCTCTGCCCCCACCACCGCTACTGTCACCCCCCTACCGGCCGTTCAGGATTCTTCTCCCATTCCCCCTTCTGTTGCTCCCACCCCCCACTTAGCCTCTACCTCGCGGAGACCGGTTACCAGGGCTTCTAGGAAGCTTAACCTTGAGACTCTTGCTGTGGAGAAGGGTTCTCATGAATTTGAAATTGCTCATGACCTCCTGAATATCAGCAGTGCCAGCCCCAGGAAGTGCACTTGGAAAGCTCTTCAAAAAGGTTGGAAGCCTTAGAGGCTGATATGATATTGTTGAAGGATGAAGTTAAAAACTTGGCAAAACAGAAAGGAAAGAGGAAGAAGGAGGAGGAGGAGGATATTGACAACAGCCAAATTGATGATATCTACAAGAAACTGCACTCCTTAGACTCCCGTTTAGGGAAGGCCAAAACTTCGACATGATTACAACATGGCCATCTTTAGGGCGATTGAGGAGTTCATTGAGCAACACATCAAAAGTGTCTCCAACCTAAGCGGAGTTCCGGCAACACTTTGGGGTAATGATAAGGAAAGCAAGAAGACCTTGGAGCAGCTGGATTATAATGACGCTGCCCACATGACAACTTTGGGTATGTTCAAATCCTGGAAGAATATCAAAACCAACATAGACAAAGCTGCTAAAAAGTAGTTGTAGATGCTTGTTGTCCTTGTATGTTTTTTTGCTATTTTTTTGCGGACCCTTTACTACTTGTTTTTGCAGTAATTTTGTTGTTTTGTCTCGTCTTGGTAGCTATTTTTTGGCTACTTTGAACTTCACTTTGAACTTTTCATTGTCACATTTTTTGTATACAAGATTTTCAAAAACTATTTGATCCATTTGTATGAGTTAGTTAGTAATCTTCCCTCATAGATTACTGAGAATGTCAAGTGAAGATATGTGTTTCAAAATTATGCTTACACTAATCCAAATATATTTTTAAAGATATGTATGCCATGCTTGGTTTTGTGACAACACACTTGTTGTTAGGTTTCTTTAACTTTAATTCCACCATATTAATTTGTGTTATCTAGATTATGACTAGATAGGGGTGTTATAATTAATTACAATTCTCATACAAGGTATAAACCCAGATTAACTTGCATTAAGAAGTGCCACTATGACGGCCGAGGATCCCTATGGTTAAGTAAGTGTCTATGTAATGATTTAAACCATTAATAGACAACTTCCCTTCCCATAGCCATCTTAATTTGGCATTAGGTTACGTATCCATGTGGTTCAATCCAATTTTTTAACTCTCACGAAGCTTGTTCTTAAATGCATTAGGACTATCACAATTTTAGAGACTTGACAAGGCAACTCAAGATATCAATTGCTTTAAGCAATAGTATCCAATTAACAAACATCATCATTAAATGGATATGACTACGTATCAACCATAGTGAGTTGGCATGTTGAGTGTCTTAAATTGGAACATTATAACTTGATTATTTCAAATTAATTAATTAAATCACATCAATTTACCATATATTTCACAATAATTTCACCAAGAATGAATCGTACCTAGGTTCGTATCTCTATTTGATCAAGTAAGTCAAATGTAGTTCATTGTTTGTACTTATGATAATTTTTATACTGCCTAGTTGTAGATTTAAATTTAGCTCACTACCTTAGATCTATACTCCCAATCTTTGCTATCACACAAATAAAGATTAATTCCAAAAATGTTCAAAATATTATCTTTTCATCAAAGTGAATAAACATTAATCCATGTTTTAGTTGACCCATATATATTTGATCGTGTAAAGTTTATGTACCAATCATTAAATATGATACACTTTATCACTTCCATTGAACCATATTAGTCAACATAGGCTCCATCATCTTGAATTATGTTGTCTAGGTGTACTATTACACCTTTGTGTCAATCGGTAACTATTATATATGCATATATACCTACCTCCTTGTAGGTGTTTCAGTTTATTGTTACACTGATCTTTATGAGTGACTTATTATTAATACTATTAGATCATAATAGCCCCTTTTTGAACAATTTAAGTGTTATAATCATATTAGTTCAATAAGGTTATAAAGATATCCAAACAACAATACTAGTACATAATATTAGGTCTTACTAAACTTTAGAAAGGTAACAACAATTTCTTCAACAAGTTGTAGGAAAAATTTCATTTTTCAGTTAATCAAATGTCATATATAAGTTAAGACTTACTACATAGTTGAATAGTAGACTTCCACAGGTAATTACTTGCTCAAATAAAATTCAATGACCTCTTTATCACAATAAAGAATATCACTTTTCAACAATTGTAATTACATTATTTATTCTCATAGAATAAACATATAAATTCACACAAGATAAACCATTTCATTTCTTTATTTCTCGCTTGATAATTTCACCCAAATTCCTACAAATTAGAAGGAATAACAACATGCATATGCATGGTCAGTCCAAAAGTCTTGGCATGATAAGACCTCTCTCCCGCTTAACATCTAGAGTCATTTGATATTTTAATTAAAGATATATTGTAATATTTTATCATAAAACATCATAACAATGCATAAAATCGATTCTACAACATCACATGATTTACTATTTTTCATCAAGAGTTAACCATTGTATTAAAAGTATGATTGAAATAACCATAGAAATGAATGAAACTAGATGCACAATCATATAAATAACATCATACTTATGATTATTTATACCATCAATGTAGGTAAGGAATTTAATTCATTAAAAAATTATTATCTTATACACATTAGTCATAATTGTTATAAAGTTGTTATGTCTTGTGCATAATTCCTCAAGCCACCGAGTACTACAATCCTAGATCAAACTATCCATACAATGATTCTTCCCATTCAATTCTCAACAAGAAATCATATATTTAATAATTGTATCTAGAATATTAATTTATACTTGGACTTTATATGGTTAACTGATTTGAATAACTTAACTCATCGCATACCGAATATCCTTGAGGTATCCCATACTTCTCATAAGGACAAAGTCAAGATTCTTCTATGAATATATTTTATTTCTCTCAAATACATGGCATCGATCTGCCTTTAAAAATATAACTATCAACAGAGTATATTTCTATTTTCTTCCCAAATCACTAAAATGTTGTGGTCAAGCCGGATAGAGAGTGTATATAATGTATTTGATTACTCTTAGCCTCATAAGTACTTATCTCGTATATGAAGGATATAAGCTCATCCCCTTGACCCAATTATGTTGGTGTATAAATAATCAATACCGTATATGCTCGACCTCCTTAAGGTAAAATTCAATTACCTTAATTTATTCAAAGTCCCATATTGTGTTCCTCACAAACTATAGTCAACAAACTCACAGCTACCCGAAGATCCTCACTTACCTTCACACATAACAACTTTATATATTGTTATATGTCATTCAATAGTAATACAAAACAACATGTATGGCCACCACATGATATTCCAACATATAAATGTGAAATTATCCACTTATGGTCAACAATATCGAAAAATAGAAGCTACCCTCTTCTAACAACATGTAATGATTATGGTTTTAATTATGTTAAGGTAATCATAGATTTACCTTTAACAATCATGGTTCGAAACATGCAATAGTGATATCAATTTGATATCATTAAGTGGATAATACTTTAATATTCAAATACCCTTCAAGAGCCCATAACCATTCTTTACTCTCCCAAACAAACTTACAAGTATTGCAGGTTTTAAGTCAAGAAAACTGATGTGCAGGAATATCTTTATGCACACCTAGATGGCTGGCTAAAGTTGGTCGATTAATATGACCACAATACCCAAAGCTCAAATAAGTATTCATAAATCACGTTTATACACCGAACCCCGAAAAATTCCCCTCATTCGTTAATCCATGAAATGCCCAAATAACTTAGCTAGTTACAATGTTTACCAAGAAATGGTAAGTCACAAAATATCAAACGTAAACTTTTGGGTATGTCCAATAATACATTGCGTATTTTAATATTAATAATAGAAGTAAGAAAATAAATTCCAGTAACTTACACAACCAAAACACAGTTCATCCATTGCCAAAAAATGAAGAAGTTATTCCCGAGCCTTTTATTTAAGAAAATACCATGAATAGAAGATTTCCAATATTTACACATTATAGTAAGTTGTAAAGAACATATATTCACACACATATGAACCTCATAGACACGGAATTTACCCAGAATTTTTTATCCATGTACCAAGTTCAACCTGTAAATAATGCAGATTATTCTTTATGAAAATACAAAATGAATTTAGATTTTAGGAGGGAGAGAGAACATATCATTCCTATAGAATAAAATAGTGGATGCCCTTCCAGAATTTTTCTAGAAATAAATAAAAACCCCAACTTCACAATCTTCAATTAAGTTGAACCAGTTTAATCCCATCCTCTCCAAGCTATAACACAATTTTTATATGAAATTTTTTTATCTTAAATCCAAAACATCTAGTTTGACCATGACTTGATAACTCCCCACTTACATGTAGAGCTTGAAGCAAGAACAACGGTGAAAAAAAATGAAACCCTCAAGCTTACTTCCCCTAGAAACTTCCCATTCTTAGAAGTTCGAGAAGTGCATTAAATGCATTTATTAACAATGTTTTCATCCAATAAATTTGTCACCGACCTCCATCTACACCTCTAAATTTGGAAAACTAGTGTGGATAATATCTTATTTAAACCTTTTTCAATAATATAAACTTGCATGACATTCAAAATTGGTCATTCAAAGACCTTATCTCCAATTTAAATCGAGTTAGTGATTAAGAATTGCATGTGTCGACATGGTCAACTTATCAAATAATCTGATGAGACGTTGGAAATATCCTTTTAACTTATATATATATAGTGCATGAGTCAATTTCAACAATGATCAATTTATGACCACGAATAACTTGGGTCTAAGAACACACATTTCCTATTGCCACCTTTACAACTCAAGGATCCTATCAACTTAATGTTTATAAGCCTTGGAAATTGACAATAACAAAAATGCTAATCCAAGATATATATATCCATATTCAACATCCATAAGCCATGTAGTCAAAAGATCAAACCTTCATCGGTCACTTTTCTTTTCCAAAAGAGTTAACTATAGCATTTACACAAAACTTGTGCCATCCCAAGAAATTTAATAATTAGAAACCATTATACGCAGAATATATATATATATATATATATATATATATATATATATATAGCCATAACGAATAATGAAAGGAACTAAGTCCTTACAATGATAAAGCAAGTATCTTCATCACTATTATGCTAACTTGGCATAGTATTTCCAGTTAAAGTGAAGGTAATAATCATCAAAGAACATAGCAATAATTGTTTTAGAATACATGATGACCAAATCAATCATTTTATGATCATATAAGAAAATAATCATAAATCATATCACTGATCATCATAAAGAATCAAGAAGGTAATATAAATCATAGTAACCAAAAATAGATCCAATAGTTATTATTTCCCACAAGATATGTATTGTAGTTATACATGTGCCTATTTTCCTCTATCACATTCAACAAAGTAATATGCATAATAGTTATGTAATACTTGTACCAAAATAAAATAGTCACTTATACCGAAATCCATGTACCCACTCTACATTTATGACCTACTCCATTCAATGAAGTAGACAAAAATTGTGGGGTGTGATATACTTCCCCTCAATGAATCATTGATTCCATGAATTTTACCTTATTATTTGATATCAAAATAATCAAACACAGGTAATATCCAATAATATTGGATAAAAAATATTATTTTTCATAAAAGTTTGTATTTCCAGATCTAAACTCAAATTTATTGGTTGTATCAACCTTTTAACTAGCAAAATTGTCACACAATCGAAATATATCATATTTTTGTCATTATATTTAGTCATAACATGTAATATTATTTAATATATAATATAGATAGTCAAAGACAAGCCATATAACACATGACAACAAATGAGGAAACATCGTTTTCAATTTTTCCCCAAGTCTTACAAAGTTGTTTTGTTTCGTTACTCACTTGTTTTTCTAGACCTTTGCCTTGTGCAATCCTCAATTTTCTTTGCAATTCACACATCAATTTTCCTTTTACGACTGGTTTTACCAAAATATATCTATAGTTTTCACCCTTCAGATATCCTCATCATAAGTTCATGGTCAATGATTACTTAAATAACCCAAATTATTACTCTTTTTTTCCTTTTAGGCTTGTTGTTTTGCATGCTTCCAGGTACTAGTTATCTTCCATATCATAAAAAACATTGGTTTATGTCAAAATAGTCAAATTTGATCATTATGTCTTAAGACCTTTAAGATCTCATTAAATCCAAATTCCATGAGGAAGCTCAAACTACGTCAATGTCGGTGTTGTATTAACATCATATGTTTGCCATTTTTATCCATATGCAAAAGATGATTAGATTTATGATTCTGTTAGCTAATCACTAGATACTAAGAACTCAACTATACAAGTATCAAATTAAAACAAGAATTTCTACTTAAACTATGTGATGTCACGTTAGGAAATCTTGTTCCTTCATCCCATTTTATTAGCCATCATAGCATTATTATACTTGCTTGCTAGAAATTGTAGTAAGTATTTCTTTTGTACTATTTATGGTAGTCTACATTTTCTTCCACATCGTTTCCACCACTTTTTCCAAAGTTACGGGTGGAGAAGAGCTAAAGGTCTTGTATTCTTCTACTTTTAACAAGTTAGAATTTTATTGCAGATTTTAGTCTAGCCTATTTTTCCTTTCAATTTAATGTTGCTACAATAGATAGTCCTCTCCTATCTACTTCATCTACCCTATGCAAATTTTTATTTCATATTGGATTTAAGTTCCAAATATTTCATTAAGACAGTTTAAAATCAAGCAACCCTTCATTGATTGTTATCAATCAGTTCAATTTGTTTAACTTGGCTGATCATGTTCACACTTTACTAGTTACTCCCTACATATTTCTAGTTTAGTGTGTCATGAAGGACTGTTAGAGTGTTATCTAGCTTATTTACCATCGAAACTGAAGTATAATTTAGTCTGGTTCATTATCAATGGTACATCCTTCATTCATTCATTTTATCTTGTTAATAAAAATCATAATTTAGTAAGCGTAAGGACCTAATAAGTCCAATAGTTGCAACCTTCATCTCTGATACCAAAATGTAACAACTGCTTTTTCACTTCAATTCTAGGGATTTTATTTTTTAACTTTATGCTTCAGTGATTTAAATACCCATTTATTTAAATCCAACATAAATTTTAAGTTCATATCTCATGTTTCTTTTTCCTAAATTCCCATATTTTAGAACTAACATCATCTTAGTCAATCCATCCTATAATAGTCATAAACCATGTGCAGATGTATGTTTCGGTTGGTAACCATCCCCTCATAGATTACTCTTTATGAGTGTGTATACAAGGTATACTAACGGTTCCTTTAATCTATCAAATATAGTAAAATAATGCATTCTAAGTGTCTACATAGGTATCTGTCATTGAATCCTATTTGGCATCCTTCACTTAGATCTTAGTTAAATCATGACAATGTAATCAACAACTTACACTACTCCGGATAGAGTTTCAGAGACATGTATGTCATGCTCTTTCTGTGACAACATACTCGTCATTAGGAACTTGACTTCCACTATATTAATTTTTGTTATTTGGATTAGGAATAAATAGTGGTGTTATAATTAGTTACAATTCTCGTATGAGGTATGAACCCGGATTAACTTACATGGATAAGTGCCACTATGATGGCTGAGGATACCTATGTGAAAGTAAGTTTTTCTGTAATGATTTGCATCATTACTAAACAACTTCCCTTCCCATAGACATCTTAAGTTGGCATCGGGGTATGTATCCATGTGGTTCAATCCACTTTTGTGATTATAATGAAGCTTGTTCTTAAATTTATTATGACTGTCACAATTTGAGGGAATCGATTTAAGAAACTAAGTATAGTTGCTAAACAACCATATCTAATTAATGACCATCGTCATTAAATGGATATGACTACGTAGCAGCCATAGTGAGTTAGCCCATTTAGTGTCTTAAATTGGAACATCATAACTTAATTGTTTCAAAGTAATTAATTAAATCACGACAAGTTACCCTAGATCTCACAATACTTTTACCATGAATGAATCGTACCTAGGGTCATATCTACAGATTGACCGAGTAATTTGATTGTAATTCATTGTTTGTACTTCAAAATCATTTTACTACCTAGTTACAGATTTAAATTTAGCTCACTACCTTAGCTCTGTATTCCCAATCTTGGCTATCACACAAGTACATATTCATTCCAAGAATGTTCAAAATATTATCTATTCATCTAATTTAATAAACATTAATCCATGTTGTACTTAACCCGTATATATTTGATCATGTAAAGTTTACATACCAATTATTAAATATTATACATTGTACGACTTCCATTGAACCATATTAGTTAACATAGGTTCCATCATATTGAGTTATGTTGTCTAGGTGTACTCTTACACCTTTATGTCAATCATTAACTATTATATATGCATATATACCTATCTCCTTGTAGTTGTCTTAGTTAAGTGTTACATTGATCTTTTTAAGTGACTTATTATTGATATTATTAAATCATAAAAGCCCTTTTTGAACAATTTAAGTTTTATAATCATATTAGTTCAATAAGGTTATAAAGATATCCAAACAACAATACTAGTACACAATATTAGGTCTTATTGAACTTTAGATAGGTAACAACAATTTCTTCAACAAGTTGTAGGTAAAATTACATTGTTCTGTTAATCAAATGTCATATATAAGTTAAGATTTACTACATAGTTGAATAGTGGAGTTCCACAGGTAATTAATTGCTCAAATCAAATTCAATGACATCATTATCACAATAAAGAATCTCATATGTCAATAAGTATAATTACATTCTTTATTCTCATAAAATAAGCACAAAAATTCAAGCAAGATAAACCATTCCATTTCTTTATTTCCCTCTTGATAATTTAACCAAAATTCCTACAAATTAGAAGGAATAACAACATGTATATACATGGTCATCCACAAAGTCTTGGCATGAGAAGACCTCTATCCTACTTAACATCTATAGTCATTTAATATTTGAATAAAATATACGTTGTAATATTTTATCATAAAACATCATAACAATACGAGATAATCGGACTACATCATCACATGATTTTCTATTTGTCATCAATATTTAATCACTTTACTAAAATCCCGATTGACATAATGATAGAAATGGCTGAAACTAGATGCACAATCATATAAATAACATCATGCTTATCATTATTGTTGGTTGCTCAAATGTGCACCCGCGTCTCAGATCTCAAAAGGGCCAAGGTGTCTAAGACCACAATGGAAATGTCCCCAAGTTGTGGGACCTTGAACACTTGGGATGGATCTCTGAAGAAGGCCAGTTCTTCTACCTACCTCTAACGCTGCTCACTTGGCGAAACACTCATTAGCTACTCCTAATGCTGAAAGTAAATCCTAGAGTAAACATGCCAGGGACCAGAATAAAAAGATGTGTAGAAAGGGAAAATCATAAGCTAAGGAAGGCAATAGCGCCAGAAGGAAGGGGTCGATCTCTCTCCATGAGCAACGATGGACATAGAGTGAGCACAGGAGAAGAGGGTGGATGGTGTGCACCATAGATAAACATGCGAGCTCATCCTACTGTGCACACAACACATAAACGTGGGGACTGTAAGCATAGGAATACACATGGCATGCTTAGAAAACACAAACAGAGAGAGGTGAGATGTAATGAAAATGAGAGAGGGAAGACAAGAGTTCCACAAAACATGATTTTATTACTTAAGGGATGCACAGTCATTTACATTCATGATAGGAGGTGAGAAAACATTGCAGAGACCATGCCAAGGTTTGAGACCCATGGGAATTTGGCCACCATTTTGGCATGGTGCCGTTACAACAAGGAGAGATGTTTTTACAAAGCAAAACTCTACTATTTATAGAAGAAGAAGGAGAGAAGAGAAGGAGAAAGGGAGGGAAACTCATATTCAAATCTTCAACCACCAACAACCAGTGATAAATGCCTACAAATCCACCTACAAGGCTATCAGATGCGCTTCCCCATGTCTTTTTGATGTGTGGAATAAGGAAGAAGGCAAGATATGATGAAATATGGTGGTTGAGGTCAATTGGATGTGTGCATTGATGAGCTAAAAGATGTTTCCCTATTTTTGCCTAACAAATCCCACCTAAATTTGAATTTGAATAGTCCAACATGTAGCTTGTGTCAGTAGTTCTTTGACAAGTCCAAGCGCATGCTGATCTAAGCTTTGTAGCAAAAGATATAGCTGTCAAAAGATGTTAGAGCCGTCGGCACACAAAAAACACATGGGATGCACACAGGCTGGTTGAAATGATGGCTAAATTTTCATTTTTTTGTCTTTTCTACCATCTTTCATTTACTAGTTGGTTGTCAAGTCGGCACCTGTTGCAACAATACTAGTTGGCACAATTTGATTGGTTACACATGGCACACTCAAGTCTGAAAAAATATGACTTGGCAAAATTTAGAAGGATGCAAAGGAAGGTGCAAGGTGTGGGAGTGAGAAGCAAGCACATGAAAGGGGGACATAAGAGGGGAGGTCACACGCAGGAGGAAGGAATACATACTTTCATGTAAAGCAAGTATGAAATAAGACGTGGGCATTCAACTAAAGGAAGGCACGTGAAGGAAGAAAGAAAAGAGGATGCATGAAAGAACTAGTCTGCAAAAGCACACAAGAGGAATGCTAGGGACTTAGTTGATTGGAAGGTAATTCTATAAAGGTGCACACAAGAAATGCACAAAACGAGATAGGAGATAGCGGGAGAACATGAGGAAGGTGTGCTTTCTTAAAATGAAAGGAGATAGGGAATGCAAAGGGAGTAGGAAGGCGTGCAATAGGGTGCGCGAGGGCAAATGTGCCAAGGTGTCAAAATAACAATATTGAGTTCACTCACTAAATGTGAAACGCCAAAGTCAGGATGAAAATATAAGTTATCCAGATTACTAGGAGAGTTATTTGGATAACAATTATCTATACCATCAATGTAGGTAAGGAGTTCAAGTCATTAAGAAACTAATGTTATACACATTAGTCATAATTTTTATAACTTGATTGTGTCTTGTGCATATAATTCCCCAAGCCACCGTAGTACTAAAATATTAGATCCAGTTGTCCATATAATGGTTCTACACATTCAATTCTCAATAAGCAATCATAGATTTAAGAATTGTATCTAGATTATTAATTTATACATGACGTTATATGGTTACCCAATTTGAATAACTTAACTCATCACATACCGAAATATCCTTGAAGTATCCCATACTTCTCTTAAGGATAGAGTCAAGATTCTGCCATGGAGATAGTTTACTTCTCAAATACATGACATCCGATCTCCGTTTAACAAAATAACCATCGATTGAGTATATTTCTATTTTCTTCCTAGATCACTAAAATGTTGTGGTCAAGTTGGATAGAGAGTGTATACAATGTATTCGAGTGCCCTTATCCTCGTAAGTACTTATCTATATATGAAGGCTATAAGCTCATCCCCTTGACCCAATTATATGAGTATATAAATAATCAATACCGTATATACTTGACCTATTTAAGGTAAAATTCAATTACCTTAAATTATTTGAAGTCCCCAATTTTATTCCTCACAAACTACAATCAACAAACACACATCTACCCAAAATTTCCTCACTTAGCTTCACACATAACAACTTTCTATATTACTATATGATAGTCAAGAGTAATATAAAACATCATGTTAGACCGCCACATGATATTCCAACATATACACCTGAAATTATCCACTTATGGTAAAAAAATAGCGACAAATAGAAGCTTCCCTCTTCTAACAATGTGTAATGATTAGGGTTTGAATTATGTTAAGGTAATCATAGATTTACCTTTAAAAATTATGGTTCAAAACTGGGAATACTGATGTTTATTTGATATCATTAAGTGGATAATAATTGAATACCCAAATACCCTTCAAGATCCCATAACCATTCTTTACTCTTTCAAAGAAACTTACAATTATTGCAGGTTTTAAATCAAGAAAAGTGATGCACAAGAATATATTTATGTACACCTAGATGGTTGGCTAAAAAGCTAATTAATTAATATGACCATAATCCCCAAATCTCAAACAAGTATTAGTAAATCATGTTTATACACCAAACCACGGAATAGTTCCTCATGGTTAAGACATGAAATATCCAAATAACCTAGCTGAGTTAAAGTGTTTACCCGCAAACAATAAGTCACGAAATATCAAATACAAACTTCTAGGTATGTCCGGTAATAAATTGTTCATTGTAATATTAGCAACATAAGTAAGACAATGAAGCCCAAGAACTTACACGACTAAAACACAATTTAGCCATTTCCAAAAATGAAGAACTTATTTCCGATCCTTTTATTTAAGAAAATACCATGAATAACCGAATTTCCAATATTTACACATTACACTAAGCCGTAAAGAACATATATTCACACACATATGAACCTCATCGACATAGACTTTACCCATAGAAATTTTATCCATGCACTAAGTTCAACCTGGTAAATAATATGAATTATTATTTATGCAAATACAAAATGAATTTAGATTTTAGGAGGGAGAGAGAACATCTCATGGATGGAGTAGAAAAGTGGATGTCCTTCAGAAGTTTTCCGAAATAAAGCAAAACCCCCAAATTTGTAATCTTCAATTAAGTTGAACTAATTTAACCTCGTCCTCTCCAAGATAACACACCATTTTTATATGCCAACATTTTTATCTTAAGGAAAAAATAACTTTGTTCCACCATGACTTGATAACTCCTCGACTTGCATTCGAAATGGTAGCGAGAAAAATGGTGGAAACATAATGAAAACCTCAAGCGTACTTCTTATTCTATAAAGTTCAAGAATTACAATAAATGCATTCATTAAAAGTGTTGTCATCCAATAAATCCATCACCACCCTCCATATACAACTCTAAATTTGGCAAAATGGAGTGGATAGTATCTTATTTACACCTTTAGCAATAATACAAACTCACATGACATTCAAACTTAGTCGGTCAAAGACCTTATCTCCAATTTAAATTAGTTAATGATTAATACTTCCATGTGTTGACATGGTCGACTTATCAAATAATGCGATGAGACGTTGGAAATATCCTTTTAAATTATATATATATGTATATATATATATATATATATATATATATACATACATACATACATACATATATATATATATATACGAAGGCATGAAGTCAATTTGAAAAATGATAGATTTATGACCATGTCTAACTTGGGTCTAATAACCCACATTTCTTATTGCCACCTTTACAACTCAATGATATTATCAACTTAGTTTTTATAAGCCTTGGCAATTAACAATAAAAAAATGCTAATCCAATATATATATATATATATATATATATATATATATATATATATATATATATAACATCCATAATCCATGTAGTCACAGAGATCAAATCTTCCATGTTATTCTTGTCACTTTTCAGGCTAAAAGAGTTAATTCTAGCATTTACAAAAACTTGTGCCATCCCAAGACATTTAATAATTCGTAACTATTATATGTGGAACCATATATATATATATATATATATATATATATAATGAAGGCAATAATTCCTTAAAATGATAAATCGTATCTTCATCACTATTAAGCTAACTTGGCATAGTATTTCCAGTTAAAGCAAAGGTGATAATCATCAACGAACGTAACAATGATTGTTTAGAATACATGAGGACCAAATCAATGATTTTATGATTGTATAATAAAATAACCATAAATCATATCACCGATCACCATAAAGAATCAAGAAGGTAATATAAATCATTATAACTAATAATAGATCCAACAGATTATTATTTCCCTGCAAGATATGTATTGTAGCTAGAAATGTGCCTATTTTCCTCTATCACATTCAACAAAGCAACATGCACATAGTTACTCATTATTAGTACAGAAAAAAATAATCACTTGTACCAAAATCCACATACCCACTCTACATTTACGACCTACTCCGTTCAATGAAGTAGAAAAAAATTATGGGGTGTGACACTTAGCCCTCTTTGCACATTAGGGTTTCATATTCTCTAGAGTAGTTTTATTGGGTATCATTTTAGTATTTTATAACTTCATTTATTTATTTATTTTATTGCTCCTATAAAAAAATTAATACATAAAAGTTTTGGAAAGGCTCCAAGGGCCATATACAAAAAGATATTACAATGTCATCCCAACACCATAAAAAAACATCTATAAAAAAATCCCAGAGAAAAAACCTAGCTCGATTCAAGGAGACATTTACTCAACAACAGAGCTTCAAAAAAGAATGAAAAGAAACCAGCCTAGCTAGACCAAATACCACCATATACAAAACACATAGAAGATTGTTCAATGAAAAGAGTCCTGAAAATCTCCTTAGGTACTTTTAGCCCATGTCCTTGAACTTGGGTGCAGAGAGACGTCTTGACTAGCCCCACATATTCATCCTTCGAGATACCGAAAACATACATTATTTTCTTCCCTTTTCCTGCTGAAACCATCTCCTGAAGCACATCAACCCTATTACTTAGCATCATTAGCTCATCCCCATGATGCTACGCCCGTGAATTAAGCTTTTATTTTCAACCTTCATCCACTTCACCACATCCTCCAAACTATCAATTTTATTAGCAAGAAATCTCACAAACACATTGGCTTCATTCAACCCCTCATCATTACTCGTATCCTTACTCTGACCCACAAGAAAATGAAGAGCCTCCACCACATCCAAATCCTTCCTAGCCCTATCCTTCAAAGCCATAAGCTTACCCCTATCAGCTAGACTAACATGATCTTCCCAATCATCCCCAAAATTGATAGTAACATCTTTAGAAGGAACAAGGGTACCAAATTTAAAGAGTAACATGATTAAACCTTGATGCAATAGCACATCCATCATTTTATCCTTGAAATATTTCACCAAAAACTCCAGAGAAGTGAATAAGTAAAAGGGAATACTAACCTTCTTATTCCTTCAAAAATGATTTAACATGATGAAGTGTTGGGTGTGGAGTTTCCTATATTTTCCGTCAAGAGTAATATACTTCATAATGTTAAAAAAACCTTTAGCCACCGCTAATGCACATAATTATGATCATCCTATAAAAATTTAGATTACACTAGAACAAATTCTATTTTAGTTAATCAGATCCTAGGCTTGTAGGCTAGCTACATGTGCACATTGAGGAGCTCCCATATCACTTATACCTTGGATTTTTCTAATTAGAAGACTATCCTATCATATTTAATTGGGGTTATACCAATTTTCTTGCATATATTGGATGACATAATATTTGTAGAGGCCCCGAGAGTCAACCAGATAGCAGGTTGTGTAGGTTCTTTCCGAACATTCTCACGGTTAGTAGGAGAGAAGGAACTTCTACTTTTCTTTAATATAAGGATACTTTGGCATGAAAGGACATTTGAGGGTCTTTAGTAGTATTATTAGCTATTATGTGATTTGATCTAACTCATGCAAAGTAATGTTTATATTAATTTTCTTCATATCTTCTACATTATTGTAACTGATTTTAGAGTTACTGAAGCAATTTCTTGTAGTTTGGGATCATTTCCTTTTGGAGGAGGAGGAAATTATTTTTCCTTTGGGTCTGTGGAGTTTTACTATCATTTAGAGGTGTTGAGATAGTGGAGTGGGCCCTATTCCTCAATGCATAATTGTCCTTATACTACTACTCAAACACATGCACCTCATTTTTGTTCTCTTCTAGATAATTATCCTCCTGAAGGAAAACAATAGGTATCCACCATCATGGCATAGTGCTAGGGGATTTTGTATCATTATATGGGTTAGAAATTTCATTTGGAATTATTTCATTGTTATCTAACTCATTTTAAAATACTTCAAATGCATGACAAAAATAGGCACAATCTAATTCACCATGCTTAGTTGTATTATGGAATCTACACCAATTTTGTAATGCAATTTCATAAACATTTTTCTCTGGCATTTTGTTTTGAGAATATTTTACCTGATGTTATTTATTTTGAATTATCTATTGTTGTACCTTTAATAACTATAATTTCCACTTGGGTTACCTTCCCTTGTATTACCTATTTGACTCTGCAGACTTAGGAAGTCTTGGCCTAATTTCCTTACCATTCTTTGGATAGAATCCAATTCCCTTTATCATTCTCTTGATTTCGTACTTAGAATTTGGTATTTTTAATAGGTAACAGGATTGATGTAATTTTTGTATGGATCAATGAAGGTTGTAGAATTGGTTAATACTTGTTACTTGATTTGAGGCTATATAATTGATAGGTAGAGAATTTAGAACTAGTGTTTGTATAGAATTTGGAATATTTTGGCTAACCTCGAGAAATTGATTAAGATGTGGATTTTGGAAGGATGGAAGGAATAGGAAACATATCCTTTGGGGTACATTTGTTCATTAATTTGGATAGCTTCATCATATACGAGATGTCGGGGTAATGATGTTTTGGGATCTTCTCGAGAAGACTAAGGTCATATGATCTAATACATTTTTGTAAATTTCTATTTCTAAGTCTTCTATGGGTTTATATATTTTGGTGGTCAAGTTGTAAATCCTATGGAATCTAGCATTGAAATCTCTAATGGGTTCTTGGACATCCCTTTGTAGGGTGGTGAACCTTTGATATAAGATGGTCGGACTAGTGACTATCCCAAATTGGGCAACAAATATACTATTGAAATCTTGGTAGTTGGTGATTACATCCTCTAGTCAATTCAAGAAAAATTCATATACTACATTTCTAAGAGAAAATGGGAAGAGCATCTTGGTCACACCCTCAAGTGTTATATTTAGGATTTTTAGAAATGATTTAAATGTCCTAATATGCTCCTTAATAGATATATTTCTAGTTGGGTCAATGACAAGGAAGTATTTCTCTAGATTTATAGATAATTCATGGACAATGCTGGGAATATTAATGGGAGATCCTACTAACTAGGCCATTGTGGCCATTATAATAGAAGAGGGGTTTCCTGATTTAGGAGGACTTGGTAGCTTACTAGCTTTAGGATTTACTACAAAGGCCTTGGGAATTTTATAATTTCCTTTAACAGAGAGTGGTTTCTTATTAGAATAAAAAGATATATGGGATATCTTATAATCGAGTGAGACCTAGTAATAATTCATCTTATATATACGATGTTAATGACTAAATACAAATAAATTTTAGTGAAAACATATGCAAATCGTGATGTTCAAAGTATATGCCAATATTTTGGACCTCCTAGCACCATCTTTTCTTGTTTCTATTTATGTACATAGGAAACACACCAAAGGGGGAGAATGACATGCTCTTACGTCCTCGTCATTTTAGAGTCAAATGAATGACCCAGTGCACGAGATACATGGCATTGATCTATGTGATCAATGGGTAGTGTGTTTTCTGGATTTTTAATCCTTCTATCAGCACTCTCTACATGTTCATTACTAAATTTATATTTCAAGGAATTCATAAATTTAATCTATTAAAATGGGTGTTTCTAAAAAAAAGAAATTGAAAATAAAGAAAAGGAAGAGAGAAAAGAAACTATTGTAAACTTATGTTTCAAGAAACTGATATCTAATCAATAAGAAATTGCATGTTTTCCTTTTTATTTACCAAGAACATCAAATTTATTCATACTCAAATATGTATGTTGATGGTACAGAGATTCAAAGGAGTTAGAAACAAGCAAATTGTAATTTGAATATATCATTTAAATTTTTGTGACGCACATCTATTTGATCAATACAATATACAATCTACCAAGGTGACCTTATTTAAACTAGCAATGGAACAATTTAAAGATCACAAGGAAAACACAGTCATAATTTAGATATCAATGACTTTATAGACATAAATTCACAGTAAAATGGAGATGAGAAAAAGACAACTTCAACTTGCATGACTCTATTTTTAGAACCATCTCACATTCATTTATAAAAATTCACCTCTTTTCAAAAATAACATACATACTTATATAATTCACATGCCTCATTCTACTTCCCTTCCCAAATGATGATTACACAAAATCAAGGAATATTACAAATGCATGTGGATTTATAAAAATACCCTAACCAATTCTTATTAGGATGATTACATCGAGGAAAGACCAACATGCCACTAGGAGTGCAGAATGTTCTCAATAACTAATCATGTTATTTCTTAACCACGAGTCCCTTTTTGAATTGGGTCACCTATGTGAGCCCCTCTTGGGTTGGATCAACTGATGTTGGCCTCTTTCTTATTACTATCAAATATTCTTTGTGAATTTTATAATCTTCATCGATATTGTTTAGGTCAATCATAGGATTCATAAATATTTTAAGGACCTTATCTAGTGGGTTCTTCGAGATGCCACGATCTTCCCTGCGCAATTTCTATTAGGGCATTAATTTTATGGACCTTCTTTCGATTTTGCAAAACAATATCAATGAACTTGGTTTCCTTTGTTTTTTGGCCTCTATAATATTTCTATGGAAATGTGTCATGAATTAGCTAAGTAACTTGGTAAGTTATGAAATGGATATTACCTCTTGGTTCTTTTTAAAGAATCTTAAGATATTTGCATCTAAAAATAGTTGAATTCCCCTTGAGATCACATCATCAAGTTTTTTTTTTTTTTTTGGGGGAGGGGGTGGGGTGGGGTTACTCTTCTATTCTTCCCACTCTTTTAGGTAATCCTTCTTATAATTTACATACGTGTGAAATATTCTAATATCCTCCATTGTGACTATGGAAGAATTTTTACGAATTCCTTCATCAATGGCTTGGTTCATGATTCTTAACATCCCTTACATAACACTCATCCTATTGATTATTGTTTTGGTATTTCTAGAGAAGGAATGTTCCTTCTTATTGGCATGAATACTCTCATTGACCACATCATATAGAATAAGTAAGATGTCTTCCACATCAAAGCTAATGTTTTATAGGAATGTGTCCTTGCATTATGTCTCAAAATATTTATTTTTGGATTACATTCCTCTCATTATTTCTACTACTACTTCTAATAAGGAATTGTTGTAGGAAATTGGGTCATCTTGATATTACGCCACCTAAGAGTGCCATTTTATTCCTTTTTCTTAGTGAGGGAGAAGAGGTATTGAGATGTTTCATGTCATATAATGTATTGTTGGGTGGACATTATTTTTTTTACCCTTCTTAAAGTCCCAATCCTTGGATTTAATTTTATATTTATTATGGGTTCCTCTTAATCTACCTAATATGTTTGTTCCCTATGGGTGATATGGCCTACTCAACCAAGTCTTGTTGATGGTCCGGTGTAGAAACATTTGTAGGGGCTGAATGATTTAGTTATGTCTAGGCTTGCTCGACTTCTTCCATAGGTCAGGTTATAATATTTTCTCTAGTATTTTCCTAGGTGGTCGCATCATCTAAAGAAGACAAATCATATGATTCCAACGAAGGACATCTAAATGGTTTAAGAAAAATTATTGAACCTATGGGATTCCTTTTGTCTCTATTGGTCCTAAAGAAGGGGTGGGAGAGCTAGAATTTTGAGGTTGGTTTGGTGATTCCATATAACCAAGTGCTCGTATCCTTGTAAATTCCCTTCTTATTACTCCTCTTAGGAAGGAATTTATCCTATGGTCTTCATATTTTCTCGATTAGTTTTTCATCTGTTTGGGTGATCCACACCCAGTCATTGATGTCAACCTTGTGGGAATATGCAAAATTAATTTGTCTCTTGAGTGAATCTAAATTTTTTGCAACTCTTTTTCTTGAATCATATTTTCTCAAGGGGTGCTAGTGTAAGTTAAAATAATTGCAGTGGAAAGTTTTAGCTTTAAGGTTTGGTCATATTTTGAACTCCTTATATCCCACTATTACTAAAAATGGAGGGTGATTTCTTAGCTTATTTTCCTTACATTTACTAGTTATTCAATTACAAAATTGATAAGTAACATCCTTATCAGTCAATTTACCACGCACAAAGTAAGGTAATTGAAGTGTTGGTGTGATAAATCCTTCAACCATTATCACTTTATATCTAGGGTAAAAGAAAATAAATCTTATTTGTCTTATAGACTTAACCACTCTTACAGAGATTCTTGGCATCAATGCTTCATACATTTTTTTGGCTAGATTTTATGCATGCAAAAACCTAGGAAGTCATGGGATAAATCCCCTTCATTTAACGATGAATCTCCCATGTGATGTATTTATTTATTCTAAAACCTATTAATTTATATTCTAGATATTATTTTAATTTTAGGGTTCATGAACCACATCCGGACAATTTTGCGACAAATAAGCGGCTTTGTTTGGAAATTTTTATGGATAAGAAGAGGATGTATAGCAGCTGGTAAGAAAAAGAGAGGATGCACTTCACAATAAGTAGATCATAGAGCTTATTGTAGTTGTACAGAATAAATAAATACTTTGAAAATGTCACAATTAAGAAAATGAAAAAGAAATTAATTCATATCAAATTTTAAGTAACACAAAGTTTACCATAAAAATCCTCATAGAATACACAACAAAACTTCTCAAACACAAAGTTCTCCAAAATTCACCTTATTCTTATTCAATTCCAACAAATTTATACAAAGAACATTCCAGAGTCTCAACACAAATTCTGAGATCTTTAAATTCTTGCATAAAATTACAATAACTAGTTGCCAAAAAGTTCCATCCTCTTGCTGTAGGCCTCTCTTTCTATTTATAGCCTCCATAAGGCAATTACAAGATAGAAAATATCCATTATATTTCCATAAGTGCCTAACTACTAAACTGTCGGGAGTTGAGCATTTTCCTCCTTGAAATCCTCATTGCATGACACGCATGAAATTGGAATGTTTTGATGTGCCACATGTTTATAAGTAATTGAATTTTTCAAACAACTTTGAAGTAATGGATTTTAACCAGATTACTTAAGTTTTACAATTAAGCTCAATTACTTTATTACATCATTAGGGAAGAAAAAGAAGAATAAATTCCAACTGAAGAACTTCATTCATGTTTTCCCCCTTTTTTCGAAGAAGAAATCTTCCCACACTACGGTAGCACTGCTGCCTAAACTATTCACTTCATGTTGAAAGTGGATTTTTCTTTTTCTCCTCTTAGCTAATCCCACCAAAAATTAACTTTCATGATTCAATTGTGTAGAGGAGTTTTATATCTTTCTGTAAATTCCAATATCTTAAAAAATAGAGCACTAAAGCAAACGTTATGGCCAATCAGGGTTTTGACCTCCCATTACTTTATCATAATGTGGTGGAGATGTTTATTTTTCCATTTTTCTATTATCTATTCCCACCAAATATTGATTTTCATAACTTCATGTTGTATAGGATGTCGATAGATTTCCGAGAAAGTCCAAGATCTCGAAAAATGGAGCACCAGAGAAAAAGTTATGGCCAAAACAAGTTGTCAAAATTTCCTTCTTTGCATGAATGTGACCCCCATTACTTATTACTTGTAAAAGTAAAGCAATTTCTCTTTTTATTGTGGGATTCTACAACTACTTTACTTAATTACTTTATGAAGTAAAGTAACTCCATTTTTCCGCATTACTCTCTTCTTTTTTCTTCTTTGTAGATTTTTGCAACTACTTTACTTAGTTACTTTATGAAGTAAAGTAACTCCATTTTCTATATTACTCTCTTCTTTTTTATTCTTTGTGGATTTTGCAACTACTTTACTTAGTTACTTTATGAAGTAAAGTAACTCCATTTTTCCGCATTAATCTCTTCTTTTCGGTTTTTTGCAACTGCTTTACTTATTACTTCAATGAAGTAATGCAACTTCTCTTCTTTACGGGATTTAGCAACTGTTTTACTTATTACTTCAATGAAGTAATGCAACTTCTCTTCTTTGCGGGATTTGGGAACAACTTAACTTCATTATTTTTTTAAAGAAGTAAAGCAATCCAAAAACACCGATGAATTAAAATTTTAGTTATGCAGCATTTGGAAATGACTTTACTTGCTTTACCTTTTGAGAAGTAAAGTAGTTTGGTTTTAGCATAGAACTAAGAAGCAGAAGTACTTTGGTTTAACACGAAATAAGAATCAAAAGAATCGATTTAGCGTAGAACTAAGAAGTAGAAGAAATTCGGTTTAGCCCGGAACAAAGAAGTAGAAGCACTTTGGTCTAGTGTAGAACTAAGAAGCAAAAACAATTCTATTTAGTGTAAAGCTAAGAAGTAGAAGAAATTTAGTTTAGCACGAAATAAGAAGTAGAAGCAATTCGGTTTAGCGTAGAACTAAGAAGCAAAAGTAATTTTTGTGGGGTTTTATAATTACTTTACTCATTAAATTTAATCAAGTAAAAGCACTTCCATCTAGCACAAATAAGGAAGATAATCCAAATCGGGTTTACAGGGAAGCTTTAATCCATTAATTTTGACAAGTAAAGAAGCAATAAAAACCCTCCAACCTAGTATAGTGCAAATTGATTTTTTGGAGGGGACTTGCTGCAGAACTTTGAAGTAAAGTAATTTGAGATACCCAATTACTTGACAGGTAAGCACTTAGCTTTTTAGGGACTTTTGGAAATTTTGGGCAAATGGGTAATTTTCCAACTGCTTCTAAGCAACCACTTGCATCCTTTTGAAGGAATCTTGAGAAATTATGCAAAAATTTTAAAAGGGGTATCCCAAGATTTCTAAGTGAAATATTTAGGGACACCACGTTTCTATGTAGTGGAGGGTAGAAAGAAGTAAAATTTTCTTCAATATAAGATCTGAACCTATGAGCATACAATTCCAAATATACTTCATTTACATCCATAGGGCATGAGGGGAGCTAAGGGTCATAAAATTCAAGACATTTAAGAATTCCACAAACTGCATTCATTAGGTAAGAGGCCATGAAAAATGGTTTCTTGTGATCAACAAAAGAGGCCCTTTGGGATACCAAATTGGATGTAACTACATATTCTAAATAACGAATTTTTTCATCTATAATCATGGCAAGCAAGGGAATCCAAGCTACATCTAGTTTTGTGATAGATTGGTTCCCATATAATATGTTCATCAACGTCATACCAATCTTGAATCCAGTCTAAATTTTTGAATAAGGATGACATTTTAGTGTGGACCATCCATATTTTCAATTGGGTTTTCAGCCTAATTCTATAAAATAGTTCTTATTTATCATGTGGACGTCCATGTTTCAATGGTATTTGAGTTATAGATAGTTTCGGACTTAGACAATTTGTAATAAGTTTTAAAAGTGTATCCAACAATGAAAACTATCCTATTTTCTCTATTTTGGGAATATGAAGCATAATTTTGGGCCTTAGCATGAATGCGAAGAAAAGAGAGTAGTTATAGGCATGGTAATACCTTGGGTTTGGCTAAATTTGATGGAGGTTGGCCCTTTTTAATGCCTTAAGGTCTGTGGATATTTATGCTTGGTTGGATAGCATTCTTGCTTCATCTATGGTGTTTTCATCAATCATTTCCATTTAAATGGCTGAAAAGATGGATGAATAGTGTTGAAACTTCGTGATCAAGTGCTTTCTGATTTAAACATGGTATCCTTTGGTACCCTTGTGTTTGAGTAGTAATACAAGAATGCATCCACATTGAAAGGTCATGTTTCTCCCACCATTGTTTAGCATAACTAGCTTGCAAAGTTTTGTAGACCTCACTAAATAAATTTGGTTGATAACAAGCTAAAGAGATAAAGATTTTTAGGCGATTTTACAACTTAGAAATTTGGATGAACTATCTCGATTAATGTAGTATCCTTATAAATTGGATTATTTCCTTTTGAATTAATTATCCTTTTGAATGTGGGCCTTACACTGTGTGAGCATGATCCTTAAAATTTAATTACTCTCATCTTAATGAGTAATATTTTGAATACTCGCACTTGGGAAGTATGAGTTTTATATACTCGCATCTATGAGGCCTCATTCTTTTAAAATTATCACACTTGGGAAGTGTGAGATCTCATTCTTTTGAAATTCTTGAACTTTGGAAGTGCCAGGAAAATTAAAACTTCAAGTTAGAAAAATCCAATATTTTGAAACATGAGAGAATTTCAAAGCACAAGTGCAAGGAAATATTGAAGTGTGAGTGATTATATTTTAACTAAGTAAAGACTTAAATATATCTAGTGAAATTACTATCAACTATAAGATAAGGTTACCAAAAATACCCTCGGTAAAATAAAGATTACCTTAAAAAAGGCAAGTATTTAAATGTTACCAAAAAAATTTAAACCACAGAGGGTCTTGACCTTAAAAGGTGCATCCATTTTCAGTGGTGGGGCGTATTATTTAATAACACATGTCAAATAGCTTCTAACATGTTTTATCACTTCTACCAACTATCCATATTTTGGTGTAGTTATTTCTTTCATGCTCCTTATCACACCTTTGTCTTCTTCTATCACGTGATCACTTATTTGAGCCTCACCTTAAACTCTTCCCCTTCACTATTTTGGTTTATGGTCCTTTTTCAAAATATCTATGAACCTCCTCCACAACCTTATCTACTGCACAATATTCACTAATTATCTTGCACTCTCTCAACCCTTTCTCATAACTCCTTTGAAACCCTTACACGCATTCAGTTTTAAAGATAGACCAAGATCCATCTTGCTACCAAAATCCTATGTTCATCTCCATGTTTTATTCTTACTGCACCTACTCCACAAATATCTCACACATTCTTCATAACTTCTTCCTTATGTAAAATTCTATGCATTCCTTAATTTGTGCACCATCCTTTTTACTTCTTGCCCTTTCTAAACCTTCATGTGTACCTTCTCCCTTTTCTCTTTTGTGCTTGTTCACATTTCTACACATTACACCTTCCTTCCATGTCATGTCACTAAATCATTTTGCCCCTCTGCATAACATTCCTCCTACTCTATTGTGCTCTTCTTCTTAATTTCTTATGCGCACCCATACTTAGTCAAAATTGTGTAGGATTGTACTTAACCTTAGATGGTCTGCATCATAAATACATCTAAACTCAATATATCACAAAATAGAGGAAGGGAAGAGATAAATAACATGAGATAGATGGAATATATAAGCCACAAAAAACAACTTATAAATGATTAAGAGATGTACAACCCACTACGATTGTGAAAGAGGAACTAGATTCATTATAACAACTTTAAACAAAGGTATGGGCAATCAAAATTATTGGTACCTTACAAGGTTAGAATAAATTTACATTGAAGGATATCCCCATTACAATATACTCACACTATGTGCTTTATACATAAGTGAAGAGAAAAGTGGGAAGGGGAATAGTGAGATGAATTTTATCACATATCTCCCAAAAATATCTTCAAGTTATGAAGATGATGTTTAACTAAAAATATCCACTCAATACATATTTTGGAATGTTGCTAGCATTAATGACCCTTATACCTTCTAATTGTAGTATGTGGTGACCTCAAACTTCTCCTATGTTTAAGTAATCCTCAAGAGATTTCTAATGAGTCTAGTATTTCTTAATTTAGTGGTATTGATAATAAAATATGGTCAATTGAACTTGCATGTGTTTTTTTCACATTTAACAACCATTAGGCCTTTAATTTCAACCTAGTAACCACCTCTTCCACTTGTATCCTTCTCATTTTCTATTTCTTTAACTTATTTTCATTTGAACTATGTCATTTCAATGGGATAAAAGGAAATATTTTTCCCATGTGGCAGATCATGATTGCCTATGATCTCTAACTCTATCTCCATTCTTTTTATTTTTCTTGTTTATTTTTATTCTCCCTAACACCAGACCACCTACAAATAATACCACATGGTAGGTTATGATTATCTACAAAATTTCCAAATTTTATTATTATTAGCATTATGTGTTCATTTCTCATTATCTAAGGGATTCTAGTCACTTCACTCTTTTCCACACCTACTTCCATTCCTTTGATACTTGAGTTTATGAATGTATTCCATGTAGAAATTTTTGGTTGGTTACAAGATCTCAAATATTCTTATTAGTGTCATGTGGCGAGGCCATGATTAGCTATGTGCTCCTCATTTAACCTTTTCTTTAGTCAATTTTCTCAAACTTCCCATCATCTAACCATTCAATATTGGGCCATGTGGCTCAATCATATCCTTTTGGATTTAGGATTTTTATCATGCCTTAGTTGATTTTTTACTTTGAGAATCTCAATTTTCCTTATCTCTGACTCTCATGGATAATACCATGTGGAATAATAATTGTTCTCTTTATTTCAGGCTCTATTTAACCTCAATTGATCATTATCTAAGCATTCAATTGACATGAGGCAATCCCAACTTCCAAAATTGTCCTCCTTTTCCTTATCTGATTTTTTTGAGTTTGGAAAAAACTAATCTAAGTAGATCCTTTACTCTAATGAACTTATGAAAATATTTGATATTTAAATACATGCACTTTAGCCTCTATATTAAATGTGGGATAAATCCCCAATTTGAAAACACTGCTGGCCACCATTTTTGAAGCCTTAATCGACTATAATTTCACTAGAGGAAAACAAATCTCAAACCCACAACTTCCTCTTAATTCCAAAGGAAACACACATGCTTGAAATCTATCCCCAATTATTTGTTAACATTTTTCAAATCTTAAAACATCCTAAAATGGATACATCACCATGAAAATAAACCAAAACATCCCCAATGTTGACAATTAAGGAACCATATCATGTATAGTTTCATAAATGGAGGATAACGTGAAAGCATTTATAAAATAGACAAATAGTTTGAACACTTGATCCATGTTCTTATAGTGAATCAATGAGTTCATTTTGGAAAATCATACAGTAATTTGTTAACAATAATCATTTTATTTCCACTTGTATCTTTTTTACCATTCCTATAAACCTAGCCACACCATAAGAGATATTACCTTTTTTACTTGATCATGGATTATTAGTGATTCTTGTTTCACATCACCACATGACTAACAATCTATTAAGGAAACCAATTTAACCATTTTATTCTTATCATCTTGTTATTGGTCACAATGCTAATCATTTTCAAGCATTGATATATAAGATAAATATGTTAAAATATAAAGGTAAAATTGTAACAATCCAAAATGACACAACACAATTAAAATGATCATATCTTATATATGTAATTGATACATGTAAAATCCCTAGATTCAATAATTTTATGTTCACATTTTATGTAAAAAATAGTAAGAATAACATCTAATAAGTTATGTACATTAACAACATTACACACTCTTACCTCTATACATATTATGACCAACCAAAATATTACCTTCTCTTAGCTCCATACATCAATTAAAATTAGGAATTGTGATTTCCATGATTACAAAAACAATAGGAAAAAATAGAAATTTGCTATGGAAGAACATGATCCACCCTATGTTGATTAATAATACATCACAACCCTATATCATCTATTAAAAAATAGAATGTTAAGTTACCCTTACCTTTGTAATTTTTATTTTAAGGTCAATCCAAAACTAGCGAGTTATGATTATGTTAAATATTACCTAATTAATGTTGAATAATACATTTTAAAACAATTTCAATTTTGCAAAAAAATTCAAAATATTGTAATAATCCAAAAACATTTCGAGGAGGATGAGGGTCTAAAATGTGATGGGTGGGAAATTGACAGCAGACAGGATGCTCGGGATCAGTCTTCGAGGGAGAAAGGTACGTATAAGACTTTATCTATGGGTGGGAGTCATGTGGAAAATGGGTCCTGTTGGTTGCTCAAACGTGTACCCATGTCTCAGATCTTGGAAGGGCCGAGGTGTTTCAGGGCCACAATGGAACCGTCCCCAAGTTGTGGGACCTTGCGAAGCTTGGGATGGATCTCCAGAGAGAAGGTGATTCCTCTAACTATCTCTATGAATACGGCTACTCCTAGTGCTGAAAGGGGAAACTAAGCTAAGAATTCCAAGGGACCGGGGAAAGGAGGATAACATGAAGTAAACTACACTAAAAGGTGATAGCACTAGATAAGGGGGATGAACACTATTTGTTAAGATCAAGAATGACAGAGGAATCGTGAGAGGAGGCTAGGCATGAGTAGCATAGAAAACACACATTCACCAAATTATCATTATGGAACACAACCAAACATGGAACTGCAGGGAACCTAAAGTAGCACAACAATACTTAATGCGAGAGAAAATGAAAGAAGAAGGAACGTAAACATGCTAGGACAAAGAATAGTCACAAAATGATGCTTCTATTACTTCCAAAATGGACAAAACTATTGCAATGATAAGGAGGCTGATATCCACATGAAAGAGCCAAACATGGAGGTCTATAACTCAAAATATAGAAAATATGGAGTCCTTAGCAACACGCATAAGGATCTAGAGTATCCAACATAATAAATGAGTCTTGTTCTTATATTTCTAGATGAATTCATGGAAAAAGAAGGGAAAAGGAGGGAAAACCCGAATTTGAAACACAACCACCAACAACAAGCATTCAATGTCTATAAATCTGCTTGAAATATGTGAAATACACTTCCCCATGCCTGTTTGATGTGTTGAAGACAAAAGAGGGTGGATCATACCAAATTGGGTGGTTGGAGCAATCAGATATGCTCATCAATGTTCAAAGAGATGTTTTCCCATTTCTCACCTACCAGATCTGCCAGAATTTGAATTTCAAACTTTTAGCACTATAGCTGATGTCGAAGCTCTCTAAAAAGTCTATGCGCATGTCAATATGAGCTTTATAGCTGATGATATGGCTGTTAGAAGATGTTAGAGTCATTGGCATATGTAAAACATGTGGCGTGTGTTGATTGGATGAGATGATGGTCAAATGTACAACTATTTTTCATTTCTACCACGTGTTGATCATTCATTTTTTCCAAGGATTCGGTGCCATGTTGGTTGCGCACTGCACACTTAAGTGCATCAAAATATGATCTGGCATAGAAGGGCACGGGGAGAAAATAGAGGAAAGTGTGGAGGGAGCACGCACGATGCGTGCAAGGAGATGAATCAAACCGGTGAGCAGAGAATGTATGGTTAAGGCACAACTATTACAAAGTAAGGGTGTGGCACATGAAGGTCCAAGGCCTTAGGTTCACGATATGGGGTGAAAATGACTTAGAAGAAGGTGAACGTGTGAAAGGAGGGTGCGAGGGGAAGTAGAAGGAGGAAGGAAGGAAAGGGCGCACAAGTAAACTACGACCTAAGGGAATGTGCCAAATGATTTTGAGTGCACGTAATTCTTCAATAGATGTATTAGGGCCAAAACGTGTATGTAAGTTATCCAAATCTCTAGGAGATCTATTTGGATAATAGTTTTGGTAACATTTAGGGCCATCAGCCTGCTAGATGAAAGAAACTAGTATCCTGAAGCATCCATTGAGCATGGAGTCTATTTTTTTAATCATGAAAATGCCCCTGTAATCTCTTGAAAATTATATCTACACCCTATTCTGAATCTCACAACTGCTGAGAGAAGCTCTGCATTCTAGAAGTAACAAAAGAGTGTGCGCAAGAAGCACGCAAGAGGAAAGAACTATGTACAAACAAATAATGTGCACAGAGCACATGTGGATGAATTGAAAATACTTTAATATATATAACATGATGTAGAAAACCTAATGGAAGGGTTTGAGATAGATCTCATTTACTAGGATTTATAGTGCACTTCCATCTAGATGAGTTAACTCAAAAGATTTAGCTTCTTTGTAGGACTTGATGATGTATGGGCCACTCCAAAGTGCATCAAACTTTGAATGGTGCCCTGGTTTAGCTCTTTCAGCATCCCATTTTAGAACCAAGTCCTCAACTTTGAAATTTTATGGCCTAGTCTTTCTGTCAAACCATTTCTTTGTTGTTTGTTGATGTTATTCTAGCTTGATCATGGCAGATTTTTTGAGCTCTTCAAGATGAACTAGCTCTGCCATCCTGATTTCTCTTTGATCCGTGCCCTCAAATTCTAGTTGTTGGGCAAGTGCCAATGAATTTAGTTCTAGTGTCAAAGGAAGGAAGCCTCCTTTCCATAGACAAGTTTGTAAGGAGAAGTTCTATTTCCTTTTTTACTTTGTGATTCTATCTACCTAGAGCGCGTGTGGAACCTTCATATGCCACTGTCTTTGGTGATGTTCATTGTTCGCTTCATGATTTTGATCAAGTTCTTGTTTGTTTATTCTATCAGACCATTGCCCTGAGGGTAATAGTTGGAAGAGGTTTTCAGGTAAATGCCTAGACTTAGAGCCCAATTAGTGATTTTAGCACCAAGGAAGGCCTTTGCATTATCAGAGATAATGGTTTGAGGAATGCCAAACCTTATGACTAAACCTTTGAGAAAGTCAAGGATGACTACCTCGGTTGATTCCTTAAGCATGACAAATTTTGTCCATCTAGTGAAGTAATTTGTAGCTATCAGCACCCATTTGTGTCTAGTGCTTGAAGGTAGATTGATCATGCCTATGAAGTTGAGACCCCATTGTGCAAAAGGCTGATCCGCTTGGATTTTTCGGAGGGGAAGTGCTACCAATCTTTTCTTTCCTATAAAGAAATTGCATTCCTTACATTTTGTGACCCATCTATGTGCATCTGTAAATAGGGTAGGCAAAAAGATACCTGCCATTATGATCTTGATTGTTGTAGTCTTAGCAGATAAGTGTCCACCAGAGAATCCATCATGAAATTCTACTAACACTTTTTCATTATGCATGTCATTGATACATCTTAACAACATGCCATCTAGATTTCTTTTGAAGAGAAGTCCATCAATCAAAACATAAGGAATAGATTGCAACCTCATATGCCTTCTCTTTGCTTTATTCAAACCGGAGGGTATGCACCCTTGGAAAGGAATGTGATCATGTCCTTCATCCAGTCATGTGCACTAGGGTCTATATTTTGTTCATGTTCTACGCGTGGGAGGTCTTCATCTATAAATAATGAATCCTTACGTTCACTCTGTGCATCCTCAACAATCTTCTTGTAGAGTGCAATGCCTCTTACCAAATTCATGGCCTTAATAGTCACATCATATTCCATGAATTTTGTCACCCATCGCGCTCTCTTCTCATTGATTTCTACTCCCATGATGAAGTCTCTAACATATGAGTGAGAGAATAACACCTTGATATGATTTGTGGTGAGCATACTTTTGAATTTCTTGAGTGTGCGCATGATGGTGAAGACTTGCTTCTCCGTGTGACTATATTTCAATTCATAATGCTTCAGCATCTGGCTAAAGAAGGCCACTGGCTATTCCAGGTCATTGTTCATTTTCCTATGTCGGCATAGCAACAATGTTTGTGTCAAACACCATAAGTGTAAAGGATGAAATCCTTTGAGTAATTTAGATTGAGGAGTGTTAGCACTCAAGGTCATATGATCTGTCATCCTTCCTTATGCTATCCATTTGAAACCACTTGGCCCAAACTAGTCCTCCACTTAGGGATAAAATGCCTAGCCACCAAAGGGCAATGGGTGAAAAGCACTCAAGGTCAATTGGGTTGTCATCCTTTGAAACCACTTGGCCCAAGATATACTCGAGCCACCACAAAATTGCACTTCTTGGGGTTAAGAGATACCCCAAATTCTTTGCATCTCTCAAAGACCTTTTCTAGGTGCGCCATGTGATCCACACTCTGCTTTGAGAAGACAATTATATCATCAAGGTAAACCAAGATGAACTCATTGATGTAACCTTTGAAGGCAATATCCATGGCGCGTTGAAATGTTGTGCCCATATTTGATAGACCAAAGGGAATTTTATGGTATGCATATGTTCCCCACTTGGTTGTAAATGTTGTTTTGAATTGATCCTCTTCCTTGACCAGGATCTAGTTGAAACCTGAATACCCATCTAACATGGAGAACCTTTGTGCACCAGCCACAGTCTGCAAAATTTGCTCCATTGAAGGCAAATGATAATGATCCTTCAGAGATGCCTTATTTAAATCTCTAAAATCAACACAAAGTCTGATTTCACCATTATTATTGCATCTGGAACTAGATTTGTAACCCAGTGTAGAGTAGTTTATAGGAAAAATAATTTTTGCCTCAATGATTTTTGATAGTTCCTTTCTCATGAGGGGCTCTATCTTTGGATTGACTGACCGATGTTTCTGTCTGATGGGCTTTATGTTAAGATCAAGGTCAATGGAGTGTTTAGAAAAACTTGGATCAAAACCTTTGAGGTATTCATACTCACATGAGAAAATGTCACTATATTTTTGGCGAGAGAGATTAAAGCATGTTTTTGTTCATGCACACAAGCCTGTTGAGTAGCAACTCCTTTTCGCGTGCCAATAGTAATGGGAGAGCAATCTTATTATATGGCACACATGTATCTTTCTTCACCCTTGAACTCATCATCAGGGCTGAACATTTTCTCTAAGGTGACCAGCCCTTTAGGCAACTTATTTGTCTTCAGCTATATTACTTGGTCACCATAGTTGTCATGCAAGTCAACTTGCATACTTGATGAAAATTCAGCTTCATTCTAGATAAACTGGACGATCTGCACATCACTTTTGAACACTTGCCAGCTGGTGTTATTTTCTAGAATGGATGGTCTGATTACCATCTTAATGTGTTGAGTATTTCCTTTGAAAAATTCCTCAGCATGAGAAAATTGTGAATCGAGTGCGGCCATTTGGTCAACTTCTTTGTTCATTCTGTGGGACTACTTGTAGATTAAGGGCATAAAATCTCTCAAGTAGGTCCCAAACTCTATGTTTATAAGTTTTAAGAAGCTTATTCTTTATCTGGAATTTGTTGGTGACTAGGTGGATGACAAATTTTATGTCCCTAAAGATTTACAGTGCTTTAATTTTCTTATTTTCAGCAATAAGAAAACCATGCACTAGTACTTCATATTCTACCACATTGTTAGAACATGCAAACTATAGCCTATGCATGAAGAATAATTTCTCATCCTCAGGGGAAATGAGAACCACTCCTACTCTGCGCCATTTCGCTTCCTGGATCCATCAAAGTATAACTTCCATAGACCAGTTTGAACTTTGTCTCCTATGAGTGCATGCGAAGTGTAACGTATTCTTCTAGAATGCAATAAGTACCAAGCCCAATTTCATAGGATTCTAGTTCTTCAACATAGGGATCAAATTTTTGATGCCTCTCCACCCATTCATCAAGTACTAGGTCTGAATAGAGGGTGGAAGAGACTACTCTTTAGGAACTAAAACTTGTTCTTCTGTATAAGACAATTGGCTTGGAGGGGATGGAACATATGACTCTACATGATAAGAAAATATAGGATCAGCTTGTATGGTAAACCGGGTACCATACCTTGTCTTGAGTAACATATGATACCAATCAGAAGACAAGTAACCACCCACTTTAGCAGTAAATTCTCTTGATAGACATAGGGAAAATAAATGAGGCAAGTCAATAATTGACACATCTTGAGTAATTGTTAAGCTTGGACATGCATGGAGGGTTAACTCAAGATCCTTGATGACTCCTAAGGTGGTTACAATTGAGCCATCAAGTTGTAGGAATCCTTTAGACAAAGGGATATATTTTAGACCTAAGACATCAACTATCTTCTTAGGCATAACAAAAGTACTAGCATCTGAGTCAATCAAGCAGTTATACACTAGGTGTTTTCCTATAATCAAGGACATATAGAAGGGTGGGGTTTTAGTAATTTTACTTACTTGTTTCTCCTCTTCTTGGCATATTTTTATAGAAGCATGTGGCTTCTGTATAACTGGGTCAGCATGTGGAAGTTGCACCAAAGCTTTATATAGCATATCCCTCTGAGATGCAATGGTCAGGGCATCCCACATTGTGATGTTTATGTTTGTTTTCTTCATCTGGTCAACAATGTTGAACGGAAGCCCCCCCACCTTGTGAATTTGGGGAACAACATCCCTTCTTGACTGTTCAAGTGTGGAAGCCTGAATTTTAGCTGGAGCAAAGGATTGGCGTACCAAAGGAAGGGTGTGTATTGCTTCAAAAGGAGCTTTGCACGGGACCTCCTGCATAGGGATTTAAACACTTTTACTGCAAGAGGTCTTATCTAATTCTTTTTTCTTCTGAAGATCTATTATGTTGCTGGGACTATGACCTACACACCTGACTCTAATATTATTTTCTTATATCTTGTGTTGTCCACAACTTGGGTGTGTGGTCTATTTGTATCTTTTGTAGCTTGGTTAATTGCACATAAGTCATCTATGCCAAAGAATATCAAATTGGTTTCTAGAGGAACTTCGGATCTTCGGATTATCTGCTTCATGGGCACTTTTTGAGGGCTCACAAGATGAAGCATTCTATATCATGAAGGCTTGGGCATGTGCAACATTAGCACAATGGTACTGACTATGAGGCATTTTGTAAGGAAAGCACTATTCTGATTCATGTGCCAAGTTGTTCTAAACTACAACGAGCACTCGATCACACTTGATCTTTGGGAGAGAAGGCGTGGGAGGGATAAATTGTAAAGGTATATGTGTATTAGGTTGCCACCTATCATTACTCGTTGGTTGTGTTCTTATATCTCGATTTCCATATTGATTCTGACAAGGCTAATTCCCTTGGCCATGAGCCTAATTGGAAATGCCTCTATACGCTTGCACTTGCTGCTTTTCTAGTGATATGACCTTGTTTGATAAATTTTTGATCAAGGCCTTTAATTCTTCATCTTCCTTTTTTCGTGATGGAGAATAGGATGTTGAGGCAACTGGTTGCGTGCTTTACTTAGGGATGGGAATAGGGGCCATAGAAGGCTAGGGTGCTTGTGACATTTCTGGGAACAAGGGCATGGGCGGTCTAGGAGCCAACTTTCTGTCTGAATGAGACTATTTTCTGCCCTTACTATAATGTTATAAGTAGCTAGTAGAGTCCTACCTCCCATAGATTGGATCATAACTGAGATGTCATTGTTGAGTGCCTTTAGATAATAAAGGAAATAATTTTGGGCTATAGGTCTCACCACAAGAGGAATTCTGTCCCAAGTCTTTTGAAATCTGATGTTGAAATCAATCATCTGCTCATTAGGCACCCTCCTTGTTGTTTTCAGTTGCTCCACCAAGGATAGGTGATCTAACTTGTCTTCAAAATAACTACATAGATCTGTTATCATCTCATCCTAGTTTGTGATAGATCCAAGCCTCAAACCTCAGTACCATTAAAGTGATTTACCTTTGAAAGAGGCTACAAGTAGCATGACCGCTACATCATTATGTGTGATCAGATAGAATGAACACACATTTTCTATATCCTAGATATGCTCCTGAGGGGTGACTTGATTCTCACCAATAAAGTAAGGAATACTTTTGAGCATGCCATTGGGCATATCATGCTGCACAACCAGGAGTAAGGGACTCCCTCCATCAAAGTTTGTAAAGCTTCTTAATGGAGGAGGTGGCTAATGCACCATTACAGGGCACACAGGTTGTCTATTTTAAGGAGGATTTAAATGGACATGTCACGCTAGAGATAGAGATGCACATGTGGGATTCTGGAATAAACTTTTCTCGGGGATAGCTAGAGGTACTCAAAAGAGTCTTCAACTGATGCACTTCTTCTTGTGTGCACTCTTCTCATGAAAGGCACTCAGAATGCTTTGAAACAGAGATATTTTAAAATATTGGGAGTCACCAAGTGTGTTTGAGATAATCCTCTTCAAAGGCCGAAACACTAAGTCTACACACCAAAACTTAGAAATATAAAATTTGAGCTTTCAATGTTGGTCCCACCGGGCATGGTAGAAACTGTTGGTTGCTCAAATGTGCACCCGCATCTCGGATCTTAGAAGGGCCAACGTGTTTGAGACCACAATGGAACCATCCCCAAATTTTGGGACCTTATAAGCTTGGGATGGATCTCCAGAGAAGGCCGGTTCCTCTAACTATCTCTATTGCTACTGCCACTCCTAGTGCCAAAAGAGGAAACTAAGCTAAGAATGCCAAGAGGACCAAGGAAAGGAGGATAACATGAATTAAACCACACTAAAAGGTGATAGCACCGAGATAAGAGGGATGAACACTATCTTTTTGAGAAAGAATGACAAAGAATGTGTGATAAAAGGCTAGGCATGAGTAGCATAGTAAAACACGCATTCACCAAATCGTCCTTATGGAACACAACCAAAAATGGAACCACAAGGAACTTGAAGTATTACAATAATACATAATGCAAGGGAAAAGGTAAGAAGAAGGAATGCAAACACGCTAGGACAAATAATAGTCACAAAATGATGCTTCTATTACTTCTAAAATGCATGTAACTATTACAATGATAAGGAGGCCGATATCCACATGCAAAAGCCAAACATGGAGGTCTGCAACTCAAAATACAAAAATATGGAGTCCTTAGCAACACACGTAAGGATCCAGAGTATCCAACATAACAAATGAGCCTTGCTCTTTTATTATAGATGAATTCATGGAGAAAGAATGGAAAAGGAAGGAAAACCTGAATTTGAAACACAACCACCAACAAGAAGCATTTAATGTCTATAAATCCACTTAGAATTCTATGAAATACGCTTCCCCATTCTGTTTGACATGTTGAAGAAAAAATATGGTGGATCATACCAAATTGGGGTGGTTGGAGCAATCAGATCTGCTCATCAATTTTTAGAGAGATGTTTTCCCATTTCTCACCTACCAGATCCACTAGAATTTGAATTTCAAACTTTTGGCATCAGTGGCGATGTCGCATCTCTCTGCAAGTCCAGGCACATACTAATATGATATTTATAGCTAATGATATGGCTGTCAGAAGATGTCAGAGTCGTCGGCATACGAAAAACACGTGGCACATGTTAATTGGCTAAGATGATGGTCAAATGTACAACAATTTTTCATTTCTACCACGTGTTAATCATTCATTTGTTGTAAGGATTCGGTGCCTGCTGGTTATGCACACTACACACTTAAGCACATCAAAAGATGATCCGCACGGAAAGGGTGCGAGGAGAAAATAGAAGAAAGGGTGGAGGGAACACACACGATGCACGTGGGAGATAAATCAAACCGGTGAGCACATAACATATGGTTAAGGTGCAAATATTACAAAGTAATAGGTGTGGCACATGAAGGGCCAAGGCCTTAAGCACGTGGGATGGGGAGAAATTGACTCACAAGAAGGTGAACGCATGGAAGGAGGGTGTGAGGGGAAGTGGAAGGAGGAAGGAAAGGGGCGTGCAAGTAAACTATGGCCTAAGGTAATGTACCAAATGATTTTGAGCGCGTGTAATTCTTCAATAGATGTCTTAGGACCAGAATGTGTATGTAAGTTATCCAAATCACTAGGAGAGCTATTTGGATAATAGGTCCCCTAAATCGTATGTGAATATTTTGAACTCTGATAAGGAAAAGAGCTTAGGAATCATTCCTCAGCTTAAATAGGATGGAACAGGAAAGTTCTTAGATATCCCTGATATCATTATAGATTAGAATATGAGAAAAATGGAGAATGCCTTGATAGGTAAACTAGTAGGTGGAAGGCCTAATATTGAATCCATTAGATCTTGGTCTATTTTGAAATGGAAACCCAAGGGGCATATGGATGTCATAACTTTACCAAATGGTTTCTTCCTGTTTAGTTTCAACAACTCTGAAGACCCTCAGAGGATCCTTAATGATGGCCCTTGGTTCCTAGGAAACTTGGCCTCTTTTTGAGGAAATGGACTCCCATGTTCAACCTTGATAGAGAGAATATTAATCAGTTTCTTATCTGGGTGAGACTCCCAAGTCTACCCTTGGAACTCTGGGATGTGGATATTATTAAAGGAGTTGCTAACACTCTTGGTACCTTTGTGGTTATGGATAACATGATGCTTACTAAATCAAGAGTATTTTGTGTGAGATTTTGTATCTATTATTTGATGGGATCATCTTTACCTAAATCCATCTCTTTGCGGTTGAGATTGGGAAGCTGGGAACAAAAATAGAGTTTGAAAACTGCCCTCAAAGATGTGAGAAATGTCAGGGCTAGGGGCATGTAAAGCAATAGTGTAAGTTGATGATCTCAAAGGTGTATCGGGAGAAGCATACCAAGGATCTGGATAAAGGTAAGGAAACTACTCATGTGGTTACAAACACTCCCAAGAACTTTAATCCAAATAAAGGAATTCAAATTATGGAAAATAATGGAGATAGATCTAACTTGAATCAAGCCCAAGCTCTCAAGCTAATAGATGATGAGGGATTTATGGAAGTAAGGAATAAGAAGACCCAAGTGGAAAGCTTTATCGAAACCTTGGTTTCAGAAGGCAAAGCTCCATGTTCAAGCTGAAAAATTTTTATCCTCAAAGAAATTGGATAATCTACTTAAGGAAGTTGCCAAGGAACATATCCCGCCAAAAGCGTTGGATGGAAGAAGCCTCAATGAATCAATGGATCCTTTTTCTAACCCTTTTGACAATTTTTTGGAAAGTGAAAACTTTGATTTGACAACCAGAAATGAAAATCAGTAGGAATTTAACAATATTCATAACATTATCCAGGAAGTTGTCTCTACTCAAACAGATTTTCTCTCTGAATTGAATGAATTAAAGAAGGGGACCCCAAAAAAATGAAAATGAGACATCTCTGAAAAATCCTTTCAAAGGGGACATCCGAGGTGACACCAAAAGAAAAAAAAATAGTTTTAGGTGACCCTCCAAGTAGGTTACAAGGAAGAAATAGAGTCAAAAAGATATTGATGATGGAACCCAATCTAAACTCAATCTTAGGAGCTTTAGAAGAACTAAGAACCAAGTGGTTAAATGAATATTATATCATGGAATGTTAGGGGGTTGAATAACCCTGTTAAATGGAGGTTGATAAAAGATATGGAGGTGACATACAATTTTGACATTTTGGCTTTGTAGGAAACCAAGATGGAGGAGGGACCTTTCTTGGAAGCTAATAGAAGGTATTGAAATTTTTTTACTAGTTTTTGTTAGCTCGATTGGAACTGTTGGTGGAATGGAAGTTATCTGGAATGAGGAAAAACTCAAAGGTACGAAGCTTCTTAGTAGAAATAACCATATGGATTTGTTATTTCAAGATAAGAAGTCTAAGGAATTTTGGATCTTATCTAATATTTATGCCCCTAATAACAAAGGCGAAAGGAAAAATATTTGGGCCGATCTTTCTAAATTTCAAAATATTATTAAAGGGATGAATGGGTGATTCTGGGTGATTTCAACACCCCTTTGAGTCCTGGGAAAATAAGGGGGTAATATTGATTTAATTGAGAGCATGGAAGACCTTTAGGATTTCATTTCTCTCAACAATATCATGGATATTGAGTTGTGTGGTAGTAGATTTACTTGGTCTAATAGAAGAAAAGGAGATCAGTTGATTCAAGTAAAACTTGATAGAGATCGACTTCATGGGGATGGTTGAACAAAGAAGTTGGTCTTTTCTCCCTTCCCTGCATTGGGTCTAACCATAACCCTATCCTCTTTCAGATCAAGGACAAAGAGAGGAGAAGGATCCCTTTCAGATTTGAGAATATGTGGCTTCAAGATGAGGAAATTTTTGATTTAGTTAAGGGCTGGTGGAATGTGAAAATCAAAGGAACAACTTTGTTCAAGATTGCTAAAAAGCTAGCTCATGTGAAGAAAAATATGAAAGGATGGAATAAAAGAAGTTTTGGTAATATTTTTGAGAAAAATCAGTCTCTGGATAATGATATATCATCCCTCCAAGGTAATATGGAATATTTTGATGATGACAATCTCCTGCTTGAACAACAAAAAGAGAAGGAATTATTAGTTGACTATCATAACATTCTTTTGAAGGAGGAAATTTTTGGAAACAAAAATCAAGGGTCCAATGGCTCAAAGAAGGTGACAAGAACACAAATTTATTTCATATCTCAACTTTAAAAATAAGGATCTCTAATAGAATTCTCTGTATCAAGGATGAAGAGGGAGTGTTGATCAATGACATTAAGGAAATCCAACAAGTTGCTAGTTCTTTTTTCAATAGGCTTCTGGCTTCTACTAGCACTTCCAACAACATTAAGGAAGAGAACTTCCTAGACTATATTCCTCTTTTGATTAATGAAGATGACAATAGCATGCTTACCAAAATCCCTTCTATGGAAGAAATTGAATTTATGCTGAAATCCCTAAATCCAGACAAAGCTCCAGGACTGGATGGGTTTCCGGCTCTCTTTTTCAAAATTTCTGGGAGATTGTTAAGGAAGATACTTGCAATGTTATTCAATAATTATTTAAGAATAAAAATATGCTTCAAGAGTTAAACAACACTTTTCTAGCCTTAATCCCTAAGAATCATGATCCTATGGATTTCAAGAATTTTAGACCTATAAGCCTATGTAATTGTGTTTATAAAATGTGCTCCAAAATCCTTTCTTTAAGAATTCAACTAGTCTTTCCTTCGATCATATCTAGCAGGGGAGGTTTTGTTATGGGAAGATAGATCTAGGATGGTATAGTCACTATTCAAGAGACCCTTCATACGGTTAAGAAGAATAAAAAGGAAGCCATGTTTATTAAACTTGATATGGAGAAATCCTATGATAGAGTCTCTTGGCCTTTCCTTCTAAAGGTTCTAACTAGGTTTGGTTTTGGTGAAGACTTTAGGATGATGATTCTTTCATGTATTTCCACAGCTAAGTTCTCGGTCTTGATTAATGGGACCCCTTGTGGCTTTTTTAACAGCACATGTGGATTAAGACAAGGTGATCCTATTTCTCCCTTTATTTTCATAATCACAACCGAGACCCTCAGTAGAGATCTTAATAAGGATTCCTTGGAAGGGAGAATCAAAGGTATATCTCCTTACATTAATCAGAACAATTTTTCTCACCAAATTTTTTTGGATGACACTATATTGGTGGGTGAGGCATCTATCCCGGAGGCTGTGGAATTTAAACAGATAATGATCGATTATGAGGAGGCATCCAACCAATTGATCAATTATGGGAAAATTTCAGTTTACTTTATCAACACTCTAGAAAGAAGATGTAATAAAATAGCTAGAATTCTTGGTTGTGTGACTAAAACCTTCCCAACTAGGTATCTAGGTATGCTTATTGGAGTGGAAAAACCTAAGAATGCTGAATGGAATTTCTTAATTGATAGGTTTTTGAAGAAACTTAAAGGCTGGAAAGGTTCTTTGTTATCCCAAGATGGTAAGGCAGTCCTCCTCAAATGCTTGATTCAAAATTTTCCTATTTATTCGATGTCTATATATAGGTTACCCTCCTCAATTGCTAGTAAGTTGGAGAGTATTAAAAAATATTTCTATGGAGTGGCTCATAACCAAAAGATATAATTCCTCTTATTGCATGGGAAAAGGTTTTCTCCCCCAAAAAACTTGGAGGTCTAGGTATCAGAGACTGGACCAAAATGAATAAAGCAATGTTGTCTAAAATGAGTTGGAGGCTGGTCAAGGAAGAGAGTGTATGGACATCTATTATCGGGGAAAATATTGGCCAAATCTATCCACCAATGAATGGTGCTTCTGCATCTAGGATTCAAATGGTTCTTCTTGTTTGAAATCGATAAACTGGGAAAAATGAATTGTCTCTGAGGGTAGCAAATGGATGGTTGGCAATGGGAGAATGATTAATTTTTGGGAGGATAAATGGTTAGGGAACTTCCTCTTAAGATCATTTACCCCACAGTCTACAGAGATTCTATAGCCAAATATGGGACTAAGGTCAGAGATTATTTCAACTTTGATGAGCCCCTTGGCCAATGGAAAACTATAGAACTTGGATGGTTCTAACAACATTGATATTTCTTCTATTAACAACAAATTAAGAGGTGTTATTGTTAATAAGGAGAGCTTAGAAGATGATAATATTTACTAGTCAAAGGAGGACAGTGGAATCTTCTCGGTTCAAAGTGCCTATAATTCTTTCTTTTTTGATGTGGGGGAAACTAAAAACTTCAATTGGGGAAGTGTTTGGGTCAAAGAGTTAATCCCCAAGATTAATATGTTTTGGTGGTTGGTTATCCATGATAAGATTCTAACTATCAGCAACCTAAACAAGAGAAATTTCCATATGGTTAATAAGTGTGTGTTGTGTGAAAGTGAGTGTGAAGACTCCTCACACCTTTTTCTCAGTTGTCCCTATCTGGTCTCGGTTAGAAAGACTATTCTTAATCTTTTTGAAGTCAATTGGGTATTCCCAGATTCCATTAAATAACTATGGTCTCAATGGTCTAGTCCTTTTAAGAGCCAAGGATTAAAATATTTTTGGACCTTTTCTATTATGCATTTAGCATGGGAGATTTGGAAGGAGAGAAATAGAAGAATTTTCAAAGGTAAGAAGGAATTGATCAAGAAATTTGGAGCCCATTGTGTTAATACTATTCAGGCTAATTTCTCTAATCTAGACCCTCAAAAGAAGACTATCTTTTAGAATGAAGCCATATTTTCCTTAAAGTGGGGTTTGGGATCCTCATCAACTAGTACCCCTACTCTTAACCCTAGACTCAAAGGTTGGGTGAAACCTAGCAAGGAGTGTATTAAGTTGAACTTTGATGGCGCTTCCAAAGGAAACCCAGTAGAGAGCTGGCTATAGTGGGGTGTTCCATGATTCTAAAGGCAGATTTATTCTTGGGTACCATCACAATCTTGGAACTCAAACAAACCATGTTTCTGAAGTAAGGGGTTTTTTGGGGGTTTCTATAGCTCTCCAATACAATTTTGTTAAATTGGAGGTGGAAGGAGACTCTATGAACATAATTAACAACATTACTGGGAAAGGATCCACTTCAATTTCCATCCAAAACTCTATAAAGAGTATAAAGGAAATGTCAAATTTATTTGAAATTATTACCTTCAAGCATGTTTATAGGGAGGCTAACTTTGTTGCAGATTGTTTTGCTAATATGGGGGTTAATTGTGATGAGTTGACACTTATCAATGAAGTGGAATCTCTTGATCCCAAGGTGCAAGCACACTTACATAATGACTTAAATGGACACGTCATCAAATAATGTCAGTTCATGGTGTGTCAAATTCATCATGGTCATATTCCATAGGAATAGTGAGAATTTATTTTTGAATGATACGAAGATCTAGGAGAGGATCCGCTTGTGTGTCTTGAAAGCTTTTGTTGCCTCCCGTGCCTAGAGAAATAATATTTTTGGGCCTGCGTGTAATCCTCTGGCTACCTAGAATTCTAGCTCTTTTGTGAACTATTTTTGTGTGATCAAATGGGTGGAGACCTGGTTAGAACTAAACTTGTTGATCTCAAAGGGGTGATGCCTGAAGCCATGGCTATGTTTGATAGTAAGGGTTTTTCACCCTTCCTCAAAAATTTCAAAGGCCATTTTGAAAATCTTAGTAAATATTTTGTTAGTGCTTGGAAGACTACAAAAAAGGTGCGGTTGTTGAAATGAAAGGGATTAGCATTGATATTTATGTGGATTTGGTCGCCAAAGTGATGGGTCTTCCTACTATTGGGAGGGAGGTCTATAAACCCAAAAAGAAGCCTCCGACGAGCTGAACCTATTTCTCAAAGGTAACAAAAATATCACTTCCCACTTTACTGGTTATCTTCATCTGTCTTTACCTAAACTGTTTGACAATGTGGCTCTCACCCTTATCCAATTTATCACTCTTGAGGGCTGTCACAAATGCATTTATGCCTATCACCTACCTATGCTTAATCATTTTAGGTGTGGCTAGGATTTTAGCTTCCCCTACTTTCTTTTTCACTCCCTAAGTGCTTCTATCTCTCAGTTTAAAACTAGAAGGGTCTCTATCCCACTCCATCGGGATTTATTCTTACTCTTGTCAAAAGAGCAACTCTAGATATTGACAAGTTTGGCTCCCTAACTAAAACCCTAGAAGCTTATGTAGATGGGGTCGACTCGGACTCGAGGAAGAAGACTCGAGTGAAGAATCAAATTCTTAGGAAGGTGACTCAGAAGAGGATAAAGATGGTGTTGAAATTATGGTGGCCCAGAATCTTAGGGAGATGAAATCCAAGTAGGTTCCTAGTGTTTCGTGGCTCCTATCAATGTGTAATTGGAACAACAGTTCAAGGCTATGGGGCATGTTGGACCTGTGAAAGGGGAGAACCATCTAGCTAAGATGGCGGTGGACATTGAAGAACTTAAGGGAGATATGAGACTCACTAAGAGCTCGGTGCAGTTTTTGTTCAACGACTGGCATAAGATGAAAGCGTAGGTTGAGGAAGTGGTTAATAATGGGCATGGCAGAGAGATCGATGTTTTAAAATCCAACTATGGTTTCATAACCAATGAGTTGGACCATTTTTGTGTTATTATCCACAACTACATGGAGTGGAGTGTTGTCATGATTAAATCAACTCTGCAACATATCCACACTTTGGGTCAACTCGCTAATGCTTATAGTGATGTGGATAGTCAGGGAAGGAAAAGGAAGGTGACTCTCAAAGGTATTGACTTGGTGTCTTTGGCTGGTAACATAGATGCTCTAGCTAAGGAATGGGCTAAGGTGCTTGGAGGGGCTTGAAAAATCCTATAAATGATCTGGGGAGGGGTGTTTTGTTTTATTTACTATCTCTATATCTTTTTGGTTGTTAGTTTCTTCGATGTTATTAGTACCTCTATGTTTTCTTACTTGATATTGTTTAGCTACTCTTTTCTATCACTCTTGTGGGAGCTCGTTTATTATGGACTTTTATATTATCATTTTTGATGGCTATGTAAATTTTTATCTTCTCTCTTGGAGTTGTTTCTTTGTACATGGTAGGGTCCCCTCAACCCTTTTTTACCTCTTATAAAAAAACATTAAAATATTTCAAAAATATAAAATCATGACATTAATATGGTTTGATATTATAATTTTCTACATTCATATGTTATTTTTCACATGATTTGATAGATAATATATTATATAATCTACACACACATGTTTCACAAGGTAAGTGGGTATGACGTAGGATACACAAGAATCTACAATGATTATGGATGTTGTAATTTTCATCTTTTCTATTGGCCTTGTTAATCTAAAGGTATCTTCTACACTATCATGTGTTATTGTTTAATTTATTACATTATGCTCTTCTACATCTTGATTATGTCTATATTATATATTTTGATACATCTTATTCATCTATATTTTTAGACTAACACATATGGACTATACAAGAATAGTATATCATGTACCATGCACTTATTGGCTAGTGTCTACTTTTTAATAGTATACATTATATTCATTAATTGTGTACATTGTGTGTGTGAACTTTGGAATTATTTATGTGTGTGTGATACACTGAGGTTTCCTTTTTGAGCCCTTAGTTTTATTTTTGTATACATCCCTTTTTATGTGAAACACTATTATATTCATTGCATGTGTCTCTTATTATTTTTCAGCCTTTATACATGACATTGATTGTTGTATGTGTATGTTTATGTGAATTTATTATTACATAATTGTATGCTGGTTATATGATTTTTCTTTATGTCATATTTTCTACCATGCACTCTCTTGTTGTGCAGGGGTTTATTAAATTTCAAAGTCCCTTACCAAGTATGTATTCTTTTTTTAAAATTCTTGTAAAATATTTCTCTTATCAAGTGTTATTTTTCACAAAATTATTTGAGAAAATTTCCTATGTATTATTTTTCTTATGTATTTTGGATTTCGGGTTTCGAAAGTAAACTTGTAGTTTGCACACAAAATTCCTCCTAAAGCTTAAAACCCAAAATACATAGGAAATTAGTGCAAATTGAAGTCGGAACTCAAAATGTAGTTTGCATACAAACTACAAAATAAGTCCTAAAATCTGATCCCACAGTGCATTTCAGGTTTGAACTGAATTGTACTTTATATGTAAACATTCTAAGTCGACTTCCAAAACACCGACTTCACTATTCAATACCATTTTATATTTTTGAACTTGAATTGAATTTTTCATGCAAAATGCAAATTTACTTTTGACTCCCGAAATATAATTGATGTTAGACCATTTCAAGTTTCAAATCCTAAACTATAACTTACATGCAATATACATGATGAATTTTGAAACCCTAAACCCGATGCCGTGTCAATGCATTTAATGCCACCTACTCACACGTGTCACCTACGTGGTAATTAATTTTCCATTTTCTATTTAAGGGTGATTGTTTACCCTTTTCATTTTCACTGACACTTTGTGTACACTCGACTGTTGATGCTTCATCTACCTCTGACCATACTCCTTGCATGGTTATTCGGAAAATTTTGCATTTTCCTCTTCAACCCACTTGATATTTAGGTAAGTTTTAATGTTTTAATCATTTTTGCCACTTTTCGTGCTCTTTTTTGGGTTTTATTTCCCATATTTTACTTGGAATTATGGGTGCACTTGGTGTTTTCATTTTTTTGTCATTTTTAGGTTTTTCCTTCTTGTGTCTTTAGATTAACATTTCCATATCTTTCCCTCCTTCAATCGTTTGTTTTCTTTATGAAGCTTAGGCTTCAAATTATTGTTTAATTGAAATTGAAGGAGAATATATCATTGAAAACTTGTTTAGGAAGTTTAAGTCAGTAAAAGTGTCTCCAATTCTGTTGTAAACCAAATTGGAGGTTCAAGATTGAAAAACAAGCTTCAACTTCGACATCAAAAGTCAAGGATTAAAAGGCACCTCACAAGGTTCCACTAAAGGCATTTCAAAAGTCAAAACATACAAATCAAGTGTTGACTTCTACCAAGTTTTTGAATCAAAACTACAGGGTTGCAAAACAAGGTTCAAGCTTGGTTGGTGTTTTTCGAATGTTCCTTGCTGGATTTCAAGGGTTAGATTCCTGTAATAAATCTCCATATAACCTTGTAAATTTTTAGGGACCTTCCCGAGGAAAATTTTAGAGTCATCATCCAAAGGAAAAGGAAAGATGAATTGTAGTTTCTAAGGGGTGATTCTCCCTTTAAGTATCACATCAGATGTTGATAATATTGGAGATACTTACCTCAGACACATTGAGCTTCTAGAATTTTAGAGTAGGGTTAGGGATCTATAAAATAATTCCTATATGAAGAATATTTATGAAATTTCCCTTTCCGCATTTCCACCAACAAGGAAATTTCTAGAATTTATGCTCGTAATTGCATAACATTATGATAGAGATTCTCGAATGGTTAGAGACAATGATGGAATAGTTGTAATCAGATTGGACATTGATTATTTTGAGGATTTTGTAAATATTATTGATGTCGAGGGATATGCCTCAATTTATCCTAATTCTACTCTTGAACATTTGGAATTAAATTATGAAATTTTGTGCCAAGATCCTTAACAAAATCTACCTAAAGAAAGCCTAAGCCTTTAGTTTCTAGAGTTTCAAAGACCATTCCATGCTTAGAATTCATTAAATAAGTGAATGATATTATCACACTATTGAGAAGATTTACAAGGCTCCCATCTTCCAAATATTTCCAAGAATGGATGTACCTATATATTTCCACTATCCATAAAAAAATTATCTTATCCGATGGGCGAGAGCACATCGAAATTCCATACATATTCAAATATCAGATGCCCTACATTTAGGAATTTTTTATATGAATTCCTATCTTGTGTATATCACTATAGGAATGAGAAAATATCCAAGTTTGTCAACTAAGGGAATGAGAAATTCATCACAAATTTATGAATTTTATCCTCAAATCACAATGAAGGTGGGACCAATTCACTTTAGGAGGATTAGTTATGCTTTATTCACTGCTAACTTATGTGTTTTTGACAAGGAGATATATAATCAAGAATATAAACAGTTGCTTAGAACGTGGTTAGGAATCGGGAGGAATTTTTATTACAATTACCAACATTCATAAATATTAGAGTGGGAGGATTTTTGGACGATCCTCGTTGTCGTGAAAATGTGCAACAGGAAATTGGAAGTTTCCAAACACAACAACTATACCCCTATGGCAATTTTTTTCATTCCTAGGCACCCTAGGTCAAATCCATCAGTCTAATCACCCCCTATTTGATGTAAAATTTTTCCCCTAGGTGATTTAGTAAAGTGCACTCATTCCACCTAGGTGATTTTAGGGAGTTCTAAAAAGATGCTATCTTCTGGCAGTATTGGGAAGGGCTATCGCTGGCCTTCCCAGGACTAGATTCAACCCCCTAGAGTAGAACGAAGAGAAAAATAAACATGGACATGAATTGAAGACATTATAACATCATGGAAATTATTTTGGAAGGCTTTGGGAAGTTTTGAAATACTTGGAGCATTCTGAGTGAAAACAGGGTTCACAAGCCTAGGCAGTTCACAGGCCTAAAATAGTTGTTGGGCTTCAGAAGAAGATTTTGGGAGCTTCGGATGGAGTTAGAAGTAAAAAAATATTTTAAAAGAGGATTCTAATAACTACATTATGGTGAAATAATATTTTTCACAAATCCTTGGCGCATATGATTGCAAGGTAGTTTTTCTCAGGAATAAATGGAGTCCCAGATCAAAACTCTAATTTTTCAGGGATCATATGGTTGAATTAAGACATGAGACCCACATAATTGGATTAAAAATTCCATTTTAAGTTAGGATCATATAACATTTCACCAATAAATTCCATCGGGAGCTCAACTTATCTGCATTCCAAGTTACCCTCTCAAAGGCAATTCGGGACTTAGTCATTTTTTTGAGAGGACACATGTCAGAACCAAGAGCCTGGCAAGATTTCATGTCCCCAAAGTCCCTAAGGTCAGGTAAATCGGCCCTTGGAAAATGCACCCAACACCCATGTGACCTTTGGGGCCCTCATATGACCTTCGAGACTTGGGTTCATCCCCAGGTGCATTCTTTGGAGCATTCATCCCCAGCGTTGGATCGAACGCCATGTGTCGGCTCCAGGGACCACCGTGGAAAATGATGTCCCTTATGCACCTGTGACCAATCATTTGGACACCCACGTTTCCCAGCATCCCCCCATGGATCGAACTTTCCAACCACCAACTTTGTTCCCACCTTCCACCTTCATTCATTCCCGCCGCCACCCCCATGTCGCCCTCATCGGGGCCATTGACCACCATGGAATTTGATGTCCCCCCACCCCCAGGTCATTTGGACACCCATCCAAGTACCATGAAAAATTTTCACCCAAGATTCTCCTTCCATGATTTCAAAAATTCAAAAATCTAATGAAAAATTCACCCAAGCTTCTCCTTCCATGATTTCAAAAAATTCAAAAATCTACTGCTTCCACTCCTGTGCACAGACAATCTTCATCCTACCTCTGCAACATTCTACCATCATTACGCCATTGAAAATGCTCAGAACTGCTCAACCCAAGAACTAAAACACATTCCCCACAGCTATGTGTAGGTCTCAGAAGGATTTTTCATCGAAACGAGAAGGAGAAATGAAGAACAAGAAGAAGAAAACAATGAAAATCTCCATAGCCTAAAAATGAAGATCTAAAGAAATATTGCAAGCCGGTGCATGAAACAACAAACCATTTTCTTTGTTCATTCCTCTATCCAAGACCATCAAAAAGACACCTTCAAACTCCCCCTCATGTGACAAAGCATCCACAATGAAGAAATCTCCTTTCCGGCTCAACGAAGAAAGAAGTGGGATTTCCCGTCAAACCAGTTGTTGGATTGAAGTAAGATCACACGTGAAGCATCAAGAAAGAAAAACCCACATCAAAAATATAATTTTCTTCACAAATGGAGGAGAAAACCAGACCTGCAATTTTGAGGTCCATTAATGGCTTGTCGTACCTAGAAGCACTACTAGGTCTAAAATTAAAACTTTAAAATCTCCTGGATTATTAAGCGGGGGCCCAAAAATTTCAAAGGGATGATATTGGGAAAAAAACCCATATCAAAAAACTTCATTCCATGTCAATCCAACTCCCAGGAAAACTTTCTAAAAATAGCAGGTCTACTACATAGGAACTACTATTTTGGGAAAGTCATTATCAGAAGAACCTGTGAAGGAGATGAAGATATCAGAGGTGCACTATAGCTGAGAATTCACCAGAACGGAAATTTTTGGCACTTACTAAAAATAGTAAGTGGGCCCTCGAGCACCTGCTAAAAATAGAAATTTGATCCAAAGAAGTGAGGAACGTAGGGAGAAAGGGGAATCAAGGTCACAACACTCAGCTAAGGATCGAGGGAGTTACTTTTTTCACACTTACTAAAAATAGTAAGTTACACTCAAAGAGAAGTTTTGGCACAATGGGATGTACAAGGATAATCATTCAGGGGGACATCATTGTTCGGGAGCATCCTAGCCATTTTTCACAGGGAATTCGAGATCCACCTTAGTTCATTCAACTGGGTGAGCATTCGGGAGCTAATTTGGAGGAGTTTCACAGTGTGCAAGGAGTTCAAGATTCAGAGTTTCACTGCATTTGGAGCTTTCCATCAACGAGGATCAACGGACTTCATCGGGTGACATCTACTCTTTTTCTTCTCTCTCTCTCTCTCTCTCTCTCTCTCCTCTTCCCCCCAACTTTCTCTCACTTTCAAATGTTCTAATTCTTCGTTGGGGTTTGCACTTTTTGATATGCCTTTAAGTCACTTAAAAGTGACTTTAGAAACATAATGTAAATTAAGTCACCTTGCTATTATAAAAGGGACTTAAATATTTAAAGTGGAATATGAATAGTCTTAAGTCATATTAAGGCATATGGAGGGTCATGAGGAAGATGATAAGTCACCTCTCATTCTATAAATTGTAACTGCCATTCCCATTGCAAAGGGTTGGTAATTGATTTTGTAAACTCAAGAGTGTATTGAGAGAACAAAGGAGATAGCCAAATTCTTCTATTTTCCCCCTTCTCAATTTCTTCCATTCCCACACTATGTACAAATTCTGCTTGAGCTTCAATAAAGGAAGAAGGAATTTTAGCCTCTTTGATTGAGGAGTTTATTGGTACTTTGTGTTCATTAAGCTCTATTTGGTCTTGTTGTTGTTTTGCAGATTTGTTTTCTTCTAAAATTCAAGTGCATGTGATGAAACTTCTGACTGGTGTGTGCAAGCCTCTAATTTTCTACTTGCAACATTGGTTCTCCTACATCAATTCTCACTCCCTTTCCCACTTCCAGACAAAGTCTTCCCTAGCAAGAGATTGCTAGCTTTGTCATAGGGTCAGTGGAGTGCCCCTGTTGATCCCCTGGTCAAAAGACCACCACAGAAATCCACACTTTTCATGCATGCATGCACATACGGTAAGCTACACCGGTTAAGTAGAGGGACTTAGATTCCTAGAGCATTGGCAAGAAATCCACAAGTTTTTCCACCCAAAAATTTTCTCACCAACAGTTTTTGCACCCACCGTGGGGCAAATTTAGCAAAGATCTAGCACCCAATATATGACCACAAGGTCCCAAAATTCAAAAAAAAAAAAAAAATTGAAAAAAAAAAAAAAGAGTTCATGAAAGTTCCATTGCAAAAGATACACTACTGATTTCTGCACATGAATTTTCACATTCCACAGTGCCCTTTCATGTTCCAACTACAAAAGTTTTCAAAAGTTGGTTGAAAGAAGATACACCAGGTTGAGCAGGTCGAGAGGTGTTGCTGATTCCAATTTTGAAGCTTTGAAAAATCAGCAAGAATGAATTAGAGATAATCCATACTTCTTCTCTCAAGCCTCCTCTCCATCTAGCACTTCAAGTAGTTCTCCTAGCAATCCTATCCAAACTCCTTCAAATTCTCCAATTTTTCAACCATCATTGAACATCGAGTTCACGGAAGAAGAAGAATTTGAAGAAGAATTTGCAGAAGCAAGAGCTGAAATAGAAGCAGAAGAAACAATGGTGGATGAAGAAGAAAGACCTCAACCCATTGTTCCATGGGGAAGGAATACAGCCCACTTGCTCTTGAACCCCTCTTCACGATCTACCAATGGGTTCCCGCAAGAACTTTCCAAAGTTCAAAGGTGACAAACACAACATCCTGAAGAACACATTGCTGCTTTCATGACATCATGTGGAATTCTTGGTGTCCAACATGAAGATGTTGTTGTAAGATTGTTCGTGGAGTCCCTCCAAGAAAAAGTAGTGAATGGTTCTACCTCCTACCTTCCCGATCCATCACTAGTTGGGATGACATCAAGGCTACCTTCGAGGAAAGATTTAAATCAACTGAAGATTATCAAGACCTCTTGGTGCAGTTGGCTCAAATGAGGAAAGGAGAAAGTGAAACCATGAGAGACTTCATGGCTCATTTTGAATGGTTGCTTTGTAGGATACCTGAAGAAGATTCACCATCTCAAAACAATATCAAGAGATTCTTCATCAAATGCTCAATCATCGGAGGTAGGATTTCTCCTACAAAGAGTTCAACCAAGGAACATTGTAGAAGCACAAAGGATGGCCATTGAACTTGATGATGATCTCATCCTCTCTAGGAAAGATCAAGAATCCATCAAAGGGCAAGGCCCAACATCCTAGAGATGAGAGAACTAATCCATCGCTACAAAAGTTGGTGAATGAGATGGCCTCTTTGAAGAGGGAATTATTTGAACGAGTATCTTCTCAAAGAAGCAACAAAAATCAGATTGCAAGAGCACCCCAAAGGCTCACCTTAGAGGCCCCACCCATGAGCATAAATTGCAGATTTCAAGAAAGTGAAGAAGAGTTTGAACAAGAAAGTGAAGGTGGTGATTTCCAAGAAAGTGATGAGTTTGAGAATGATACACAAATCAGATTTTGTGAGTATTCTAGAGGTTATGAAGAAGATGAAGAAGATGCACCTAGTTTCTCATGCACGGTATTCACTCATTCTCAGTCTGAGAAAAGAGCATCTCCCTCCACTACTGCAAAAGAAAAGAAGGTTGATGATCCTCCTATGGTGACTCCAAAAAATAAAATAATCAGTCGAGGATCCCCACTTCCATCTTCCATGAAGTCTACATTGTTGGATCCTGATCTCGTAGCAAGTAAGAAGACTCCCAAAATCCCAAGTAAGTCTTCCATGTCTCTTCCAAGTCTAAATCTAAATCTTCTCCTAAAAATCTAATTCCTTGAAAGCTCCTAGTGTACCTTTCAAAATACCCTCCATTCCCAAAAATCTACTCCTGCTTCCAAACCTGTCCTAAATCCAAAAGTAGTCCCTTCACCCCCTTGTCCACATCTTCTCCCTTTGACTTCATAGAATATGCAAACAAAGCCAAAGTGTAGATTATCAAACCTAATATTTGTGGACTCATCCTGAACAATTCAAGAGGTTCATCTGATATATCAGAGTGGTAGTCTAACACCCAATGATGTAGCTCATCATTCCAAAGGCATGCTACCAAACTCACCTACACCTCCCTCATAGAACATGCTTTCTCTGAGTGCATCAAAGACTGATAAAGTTGAACCTTTCTACGTCTCCCTTCTTGTTGGAGAATATGTACTGAACAATTGCATAATAGATTCTGGTGCCTTAGATAATGTGATGCCTTTGAAGGTCACCAAGGCTCTTAAACTTACAATGACTCCACCTAGTGGCTCTTGTTACTCTTTGGAATAAAAAAGGTCTCACTTGTAGGGAAGGTTAAAGATGCACAGGTGGCTCTCGCCAGATTTCCAGACAAGAAAGTTTCAGTGATGATTTTGGTAGTAGATGTCCCAGCCTCATTCGGAATGTTGCTGAGTAGAAATTTCTACCAGAGTTGGGAGGGAAAATTCAGATGAATTGGTCTTTTGCAACCATACCAGTGAAGGGAGACATGGAGAAATTACTTCCCGAGAAGAAGATGAGGTACACAGTACAAAATTTCGGAAGCCCGAAGCTAACATCTTGTATCAAGGTAGTAGGTAGATGAATCACTTTGTGGCAACCGAGGAAGAAGAGGATATCCCCATCTTGATAGGCCCAGACATGCCTTCCCAAAGAGATTTGGATTTTGAAGAAGCATTGAGGAGATTCGAGTTACAAGAGGACAGCCCCAAATCACTAGATGATGCAGACCACGAGGAAGAGGAGATGGTTCTTGATGATTTTCAAGAAGAAAAATCAGTTTATATGATTTTCCAAGATGAGGAGTTATTCTCATTCCCATTTGGGGATGAAGATGATCTCATTCAAGCCATCTATGGAGAGAAAAATCAGCTTGTGATGAGCCCATGAAAGGTTTGAAAGAAATGTCTATACAAGAAATGCTTAAGCTACAGAAGAAACTAAAGATCCTGAGCTCAGTCTCAAGATCTTGATACAAGCCACAAATATGCAAGACAAGTGAAGCTGATTTGGAAGCCTTAACTAATGTGAAGGTTGGCCATATTGAGATAAATCAATATGAAAAATATGATGCCACTCTTGAGCTAATGATTGATGGATGCAATAACGAAATGGAGATATTTTCTTTCCCATTTGAAGATGAAGACTCTTTCCATGATGAAGAAATGAATCTCTTTTCGAGACCTCGATTAGAGTTGAAGGATCGATAGAGTGCAGTGATTCCCAAATGATGATGTAATCCTCCGATAGTTTCTTTTGAGCTGCAAAATAAATATTCTTCAAAGGCATATAGGAGCTATAGAAATGATGAAGCATTACTCGTGCAAAAATATTGATGTAGTAGAAGTTGGTGGAAAGACCCAAGTTGATTCTTGATCTCTTCACTCATGCCATGGGCATACAAGAAAAGTATGAGTTTTCACCAATCCTCCTCAATACTCAAGCACCTCACAATGGAGTAAAGGAAAAAGGATAAATCAAATGTTTCTCATGGAAGAAGATGTCAATGAGCATAGACCTGGGAAAGAAAGTAACTCAAGAATGTTCAAGGAATTGGAACAAAAATCAGCATTGGGGCAGCGATGAGATGCTCGATGGAGAATCAACTATATGGATAAACATGGAAGGCAACTGGCACTATGAGACCAATTTCAAAGAACACGAAGGCAATGGAATTTCCAAGCAAGGACTTGAGCATCAAGAAGCTCACATGGACTCACTCCTACCAAGTAAAAGGAAATAAATGGAAGCACCTAGCTTTCATAAACAATTAAGGAAAGGAGGCTACTTTCTGGAACCCATCAACGGCTTCATAGAACATCATCATTCAGTGTTGCCTCTTCAGGGGTAACTTTTGAGAAATGAAAAGTACTTCAATGAAAGTGGGTTGTCCCCACCTTGTACCATAGGTGATTGATAGGTTTTTTTCCCTTTCTTTTGTGTGTTTCCTTCCTATTGTGTGTCGTGTGTTTCCTTTCCTTTGTTTTGTGTGTGTGTGTTTCCTTCTAATCTTCCTTTCTAGAAGTTGTACATGACTCCACAGGGCCCAATGGATAAGGCACTGGTCAACAAACTATATGGTCTAAAATTGAGATTCTAGATTCCCATGTCATGTCTTCACTATGCTCATTCCATGTCATGTCCCCAAGCTAGAGCCAATTGTTGTCGTGAAAATGTGCAATAGGAAATTGAAGTTTCCAAGCATGACAACTATACCCCTATGGAAAATTTTTCATTCCTAGGCACCCCAGGTCAAATCCATCAGTCTGATCACCCCCTATTTGATGTCAAATTTTCCCCTAGGTGATTTAGTAAAGTGCACTCATTCCACCTAGGTGATTTTAGGGAGTTCTAAAAAGATGCTATCTTCTGGTAGTATAGGGAAGGGCTATCGCTGCCTTCCCAGATCGGATTCAACCCCCTGAGTGAAAAAAGAGAAAAATTCAAACATGGAGGTGAATTAAAATACCTTATAACATCATGGAAATTATTTTGGAAGGCTTTGGGAAGTTTTGAAATACTTGGAGCAGTCTGAGTGAAAAACAGGTTCACAAGCCTAGGCAGTACACAGCCTAAAACAATTGTTGGGCTTCAGAAGAAGATTCTGGAGCTCTAGATGGAGTTAGAAGTAAAAAAACATATTCAGAAATAGGATTCCAATACCTACATTATGGTGAAATAATATTTTTCACAACACCTTGGCACATATGATTGGAAGGCAGTTTTTCTCAGGCACAAATGGAGTCCCAGATCAAAAATCTAATTTTTTAGGGATCATATGGTCAAATTAAGACATGATACCCACATAATTGGATTCAAAATTCCATTTCATAGTCAGGATCATATAAAATTTCACCAATAAATTCCACCGAGCTCAAGTTATCTTCATTCCAAGTTACCCTCTCAAAGGCAAGTTTAAGACTTAGTCATTTTTTCGAGAGGACACATGTCGCACACCAGGAGCCTAGCGGGATTTCATGTCCCCAAAGTCCCTAAGGTCAGGTACATCAGCCCTTGGAAAATTTTTCCCCCTCATGTGACCTCTTGGGGCCCTCATATGACCTCCTGAGACTTGATGAGATTCAGCATCCCCCAGTGCATTTTGGAGCATTCATCCCCTGCCGTCGGATCGGGCGCCACGTGTCAGCTCCAAGACCACCATGGAATTTTATGTCCCTTATGCACCTAAGGTGGGGGACATCAGACCTTGAAAAATGTTCCCATCCCCTATGGGAGTCATTTGGACACCCACGTGACCGAGTTTCAGCCCCCAGGTGCATTTTTGGAGCATCCATTCCCTGTCGTTGGATCGGGCGCCACGTGTCACCTCCAGGACCACCATGGAAACTGATGTCCCTTATGTACCTGAGGTGGGGGACATCAGACATGGAAAAATGTCACCCATCCCCCATAGGGAGTCATTTGGACACCCATGTGACCAATTTCCAGCACCAAGTGCTTTAAAGCAGCTTTTTCCACCTTCATTCCCTGCGTCGGATCGCCGCCACGTGTCGTCCTCTTGACCACCATGGAATTTGATGTCCCTCACATCCCTAAGGTCAGGGACATCAAGTAATGAAAAATTCACCCAAGCTTCTCCTTCCATGATTTCAAAAAATTCAAAAAATCTAACTGCCGCTCAGTGCTTCCAGCTGCTTCCACTCCCATGCACAGACAATCTTCATCCTTCCTCTGCAACATTCTACCATCATTACGCCATTGCAAATGCTCAGACCTACTCAACCCAAGAACTAAAACACATTCCCCATAGCTATGTGCAGGTCTCAAAAGGATTTTTCATCAAAATGAGAAGGAGAAATGAAGAACAAGAGGAAGAAAACAGTGAAAATCTCCATAGCCTAAAAATGAAGATCTGAAGAAATATTGCAAGCCGGTGCATGAAACAACAAACCATTTATTTTGTTCATTCCTTTTCCCAAGACCATAAAAAGACACCTTCAAACTCCCCCTCATGTGATAGAGCATCCACAATGAAGAAATCTCCTTTCCAACTCAACGAAGAAAGAAGTGGGATTTCCCATCAAAACCAGGTTCATTGATCAAGTAAGATCACACGTGAAGCACCGAAAAAAAAACCCACATCAAAAATATAATTTTCTTCACAAACAGAGGAGAAAACCAGACCTGCAATTTTGAGGTCCATTAATGGCTACCGTACCCAGAAGCACTGCTAGGTCTGAAAATTAAAACTTTAAAATCTCCTGATTATTAAGCGGGTGGGCCCGAAATTTCAAAGGGATGATATTGGGAAAAAACCCATATCAAAAAAAAAATTCCATGTCAATCCAACTCCCAGAGGCCAACTTTCTAAAAATAGCAGGTCTACTACATAGAACTACTATTTTGGGAAAGTCATTAACATAAGAACCTCGCGAAGAAGAGATGAAGACATCGAGGTGCACTATAGCCGAGAATCCACCAAATGACATTTTTGCACTTACTAAAAATAGTAAGTGTGCCCTCGAGCACCTACTAAAAATAGAAATTTGATCCAAAGAAGTGAGGAACACAGGGAGAAAGGGGAATCAAGGTCACAACACTCAGAAAGGATCGAGAGAGTTACTTTTTTCACACTTACTAAAAATAGTAAGTTACACTCAAAGAGAAGTTTTGGCACAATGGGATGTACAAGGATAATCATTCAGGGGGACATCATTTTTCGGGAGCATCCTAGCCATTTTTCATAGGGAATTCGAGATCCACCTTAGTTCATTCAACTGGGTGAGCATTCGGGAGCTAATTTGGAGGAGTTTCACAGTGTGCAAGGAGTTCAAGATTCAGAGTTTCACTGCATTTGGAGCTTTCCATCAACGAGGATCAACGGACTTCATCGGGTGACATCTACTCTTTTCTTCTCTCTCTCTCTCTCTCTCTCTCTCTCTCTCCCCCCAACTTTCTCTCACTTTCAAATGTTCTAATTCTTCATTGGGGTTTGCACTTTTTGATATGCCTTTAAGTCACTTAAAAGTGACTTTAGAAACATAATGTAAATTAAGTCACCTTGCTATTATAAAAGGGACTTAAATATTTAAAGTGGAATATGAACAGTCTTAAGTCATATTAAGGCATATGGAGGGTCATGAGGAAGATGATAAGTCACCTCTCATTCTATAAATTGTAACACCATTCCCATTGCAAAGGGTTGGTAATTGATTTTGTAAACTCAAGAGTGTATTGAGAGAACAAAGGAGATAGCCAAATTCTTCTATTTTCCCCCTTCTCAATTTCTTCCATTCCCACACTATGTACAAATTCTTCTTGAGCTTCAATAAAGGAAGAAGGAATTTTAGCCTCTTTGATTGAGGAGTTTATTGGTACTTTGTGTTCATTAAGCTCTATTTGGTCTTGTTGTTGTTTTGCAGATTTTTTCTTCTTCAAATTCAAGTGCATGTGATGAAACTTTTGACTGGTGTGCGCAAGCCTTTGATTTTCTACTTGCAACATTGGTTCTCCTACATCAATTTCTAGGAGAAGTATAAAAGTATGGAATTATAAAGGTTCCTAATGGCCTTAAAGAAGATGGAGATGTCCTAGACCCTGTTTATGATAAAACTAATGTGAAGGACCATCCATTGCCATGAATAAATTGGTCACTCCAAGAGTGCAAAAATTTGAAGGAGTGTGAAACTCATATTCTTAATCGGACCCACTAATGGATGATATCATTGGCAAATCACACCAAAAATATCATAGAAACTTCCTATTGTAGAAAAATAGTTACAACCACCGGTGGGCCACCCCACCTCTTCAAAAGGAGGGAATTCCACTACCAAACCCACTCCCAAGCCTCGCAAAATCACCATTATCTAGAGTTTCTTGTTCTTCTTCCAATATTTCCTTTGTATAAACTTCTTCTTACAAGGTTCCTTCTATAAAGGTTATTGATCTTAGTGCCTCACCACCACACACAACTCAAGCGTTGTAGTCACCTTCTTCACCCCCTCTTCCTTCTTCACCATTTTATCTCCTCCATCTCCTCCACCTCTCACTCTCTCTTTTCCCACATATTCCATTTCTTCTCCTCCCATTTCTCCTACTCTCATCACCTCATCTCCTACCATGGCCTAGGTCTTTTCCTCCCTTCCTCTCTCTCATCTAGGGATGTTTTGGCTCTAAGTTCCCCTCTAGGAACTCCCCTTCCTTAAAAATTTCTCCCCACTTCCTCTCTCATCATTCTTCCCATTTCATCCACCTATACAACTATCCTTTCCACTTCATCCCCACTTTTCACCACTTCATTACCACCCATGGTTACTGCAACAAGTGCCCTTGTATCACCTATCTAGTTTACTACTATGATGAAAATGCCCATGTTATCCTCTCAAAAAATGTATTCTTCTTCTACCTCTACATGATTGAACATACAAACCCCCATACAAAAGAATATAATTATTATTGGAGATGATGTTGATCTCATCATTTTGGATATGACTCCCTCGAAGACAAGAAAAGAGGCCAAGGATTATTTATCACCTTTCGATTGATCATACATGGGAAAGATTCGTCGAGATAATGACTCTGACTTCCTATAAGTCAAAAACAATATCACTTCAACAGACTATCAGATTTCAAAGTTTTCTCTTGATAAGGCCACACATGAAGGTTTAAATAGGATGTCCGGATTACCCTCGAAAACCTTATGGAAAATTTTGATAAATACAAGATCACTAAGGATGAGCTAAAAGGAAAGGTAGAACAATTGACAACTATCTTCCATAATATCACACAACATACTGATACAACTGATCTTGTTGTATCTACAAGTTTTGATGACACTTATTTCTTCATAGTTGAGAAAATTGGACAACAAGGTTGAGCAGTTGGGGCTTGGATTGAAAGACAAATTCAGGAAGGAGAACAAGTGATAAAGGATGTCACTTTGTATAATGATCTCAAACCGAAAGACACAATCAATTAAATTTATGGTATTCTTAGAGAATAATATGACAATTTAGAACTCAATTGAAAGTGTGGAAATAAGTTCAAGCATCGATCTGATCTACTCTTAGAAGAAGGAATCATTGATGATCCTTTAAAATTGTTTGAGTATAATGAGCCTACGAAGTATCATGTTTGAATGTTGTAAGAGGCCATGTAAAAATTGGCTAAGGCCGAAATGGGAGTATTGTTGGCATAAATGATATCACAGATGAGTTCAACATCATTCACTACAGGTTCCTTAATGAAGACCTTGATGTGCTTCCAATGAGATCAAATTATTTCCAATTTCAAGAGTTTAGTTAATGAAGATACTAAGGTAACAAATTCTTTTGGTCTTGAATCCATTCATAAGTTGGTATCGTACCATAATTTCTTGAGCCAACTTAGGAAAACCATAAATTAGAATAAGAAGTTACCGAGGAAATTCTTTAGAACAACTGAATCCTTTGAGGTCCTAAACCACTATGTGTACAAACTTGATGATAAATATGTCCAATAAATCATCAAATGATTTCTTGACTACATCACAAGTTAGCTAGAGAAGAATAAGAAACCCTCTTAGATCGGGAAAAGGGTAGTAACATCCCTAGCTGAGCTTGGCTTCCATTTTCACACAGTCTCCTAGCCACAATCATCATTCGAGTTACAGTTTGACCCGGTCAAACTTGCACAACTACTTGGCTATTTTTTTGGGATATTGTTTCTTAAATGTAAATGCATCCTATTTTTAGTATGTAATGATTAAGAAGAGTGGCTATAATTTCTCAACCTTATTAATATGTAATAGGAGGATGTATTTTGTAGAAAAAGACTTTTGATCATTTTGTGTAAGGAGGCTCTGCCATTTTGAGTACTCATATATAAGATTTAGCCTCAATACTATATACATAACTAATATTTTTCCTTCATCTACTTTAATGTGTTGTGTATTTCAGTAGTTCATTTTATACTTGTGAATGTTTCTTTCCTAGTATGTGGTGATCTATTTTACCTTCACATTAAACTATCTTTTCTATAAAAAAATTATAAGTTGTGAGTAGTGAAACTTATTTGTTACATTTGTGGAATAAATAAAATCCCTTCTTTTATTATTAAGTTTTATTTTCATAAAGATTATTTGTTGGAGAAGAGGAATAAGAATTAGTGCATATTATAATTATTCTCTTCAAATTATCATGTTCTTGTGAAAGATGATCTTCTTGTCATTTAAAATATTGTATGCATCACTATTTTTCAATCATTTCTAGTTCTCCCTCCCTTTTTCTCTAAAGATTTGGATAGTATAGTTTATTTTCTAGCACTGTAGATTTTGCAGTCTAATATTATATTAGATGTTTGTAAGGAATTCATCCTTCTCAGAGGTTCATCCCAAGGAGCCAAGGTCCCACACCTTGGAGATGTTCCCATGTTACACTGGATCATCCGAGGATTTGACGGTGTGTGATCTGGTTAATAATAGTTTTTGCACACCCGATGGGAAAGACGCTAAGAGTTAGTTCTTCTCTTAGCATTTGTATTAATTAAATGTACCTGATGAATCCATATCTCTAAGTTTCTAGATCTATTGCATGCACTTATGCGAAAGATTCAGACAAGATCTTCTTCAAAGAAAGGAAACCAACATAATACTAAACTCTCTCTGTCCTCTCTAAGGAGAAGAAAAGAGAAGCTTCATCACCTTCTTGCAAATTACAATCAACACCTCCATTTATAAAATTCCATCCACCAAAGGGAGATCAACCACTCATTGTAATGGCGGTAAGGAACCATATTTTTCCCACCTTCAATGGTGTAAGCTATTTGGTGATCGCTCAACATGATGCTATACCAGTAGCACCTCTGAAAATTTAACCATTCTTCACCATAGAAACCAACTTTAAACCCATAGAACATATTTAGGATGTTGGTAACATCTGCTTCAGCCTCATAATATCATAGAAGACAATGTGGCGCTTAGGATTCTCACTACTTCTCTAAAGGGAAAATCCCTTCAATGGTTTTGGGGTCTACAACCTAACACTATACATAATCGGGAATAATTTGGAGAGTATCTCTATAAAGAGTTTGAGGAAAAGAGTGATCATATGTGTCTCACGGAGGAGTTGACTACCATAAAAATATCTCCTCAAGAGTTCATGGGAGGTGTAAATTTTCGGTTCAAAATACATGGAATAGGATTCCACCGCTGATCAAGCCTTCCCCAAATAATGCATTCTTGTATAATTTTTGTGGGTTGAACAGTGATGTTGCGGTTATGATCTAATCAATGGGTGAAATAACTCTACTAGATTCTTATGATATTGCTATATGAGATGAGAATTATTTGATCTAGGCTAGGATGATAGCTCCAAGGAAACCAATACCTTTGTTTCTTGAATTTACCACTAATCAACCAGCCATTTCTCACATTACTTCAGTATCTAATCAATCATCTCAACCAGTAGCTTCCCCCTCAAATTATCTCTACGAGGTTAAAACCTTTCTTAAGATTTTGGAAATGAGTTGGTTTCCCTCAAAAGGAAGAAGTCTCAATATAACCATCCTTATCAACCTCAAAATCAATAATATCAACCAAACATTAAGCATTTTCAAAGTAACACCTAGATTCAAAATAAAATTACTAATTTCAAGCCTTTGAGCACCAAAACCCCCTTCTGCTAGCTCTTCTAGAGTCATTTTTCCAGTACAAAATAACCTTGTTCAGGACTACCAAGGGTGTTACCCATACTCTTAGTCACATAACCAAAATGTGTGTCCCAACGGAGTGCTTATTCAATCACTTAAGGTTAAAAGCATATCCACACCCACATAGCAACAAGTAGAAGATTCTCCAAAAGAAGATGCAAGGAAACCACAAACACAAGGGGAGGCAACCTTGTTGAATTGGAAAGAAGAGGATTTTTGTGGATTTAATGTGGAATTTATAACAATAGCTTCTAATACTTGATCAAAGAAGAGGGAAATATAAGGAAAACCACCAAGATTTGATCAGGAATCCACTTATTCACCTCATTTTTAGGAATTTATAAGACAATATACATAAGGTAAACCATCACGAGAAAATGTTAGTCAAGATGCGAGTAAATAAAATCAATCCAATATTACAATTTCAAGTTTCCACATTTAAAAAGAGGATGTAGAATAACTAAAGAATACATATAAGATAGGGAGTATCCTCTTCAGTATCATTGAATAGATGAAGAAGATGAACCTTAATATCACTAAGTGGGAGGCACTATTTATCCCTTCCCGAGAGGACCCTGTTGTAAGAAGCTTTGAAAAATTCGGTTCACCAAGTGAAGCAACAAAGTAAGGACTGTCTACTTCTAGTATTTTATGTCAACCTAAAGGGAGGAATGTTGCTAAAACTAGAAAACCACCACCTTTTTACATATCTATGATCATCGAAAAGAATTTGGTACATATCTACATTATCGATTCCAAAGCGAGTAGTTCCATAATTCCTAAACAAATTACAAATTACATATGTATTGGGTATTCAATATACGCCAATAATGAGGGAAGTCACTCAATTTTATGGTAATTCCATTTAAACCATTAGAATGATAAAGGATTTCAATCTTACCATACATGTTTTCCCAAGTTTATCAATCATGCAAGACATATCGGTTATTGATCTTCCTCCCTTCTTTACCATATGCCTCTCTAGGGATTTTATTGCCAAGATGGGTGGATATTTGTCTATTGATTGGTCACACATGCTCCTCAGAACTAGATATGGGACTAAGGTGACTATAAGATTAGATCCAATATGTAAGGATCATGTCAAACCTTATACTCCTAGCACCATCAACATGAATTACACCATACACGATCAAGAAGAATATATTGAGGATCATGAATCCACTAATTCTATCAATGAGATCCCAGATATATTACTTGATGATTGGGGAACTGGAATTTAGTTTGATCCATATGCCCAAGAATTAGAGTATAAAAGATTAGGAACTTATTGTATTCATGAGGAAGGAACTATGATACCCAATCTTCTCAAATCCTAAGATGATCTTGAAGGATTATGGAAACTCTTATTCAATGGATCAAGAAGAAAAAATGGTGATGGTGTTAGCATCACGTTAATTTCCTAAAAGGTAATAAATAATTCTCATCCTTCGACATTATTTCATTTGCACTAATAATGTAGCGAATATGAAGCAATCGATATAGGGGATTCTGCTAGATCAAAAAGGGGAATCAAGGAATCAAATTTTTGGGGATAAAAATATTTTTGTAAATCAGGTCTAGGCTAAAAGTGCAGCAAAGAATAATCTATTGAGATCATATAAGAATAGGGTATGCGACTTGATCGAAGGCTTTGAATATTTTCACATTCATGTGGTTCCTAGGAATCAAAGTACGCACATAGTGGGAAGTACATCACTGGGTATTTGTAATTATGTTGTTCATAGACATAGTGGGGTTACCACAATGAGGAGAGGGAGAGGGGGAAGCACCTACCCCTAAAAATGTGGCACCATCTATAACAGATTGTGAGTATCTATATATAGTTGTATTGTGTGATTTATTAGTTACCTATGTGATAGTGATGGTTATCTAATGCATTATTCTATTGTGTTGTAGGTGACGTATATTGGTCATTGATACTAGACACCTCCATTCATAAATTGAAGTGAAATGTGCCAAATGATGTACTTTTGGGTGGTGGGATACTAGAGCGTGTGGATGATATTACAGGTGAGCATACCCATTTTTTTGAGCTAGTTGTTATAGCAACACCAACATGTGCAATTCTACCTGAGTGAGAGGATACAGCATGTGAGGAGACACAATGATAGAGAGAGGTAGTGGGTGGTGGTCCATTAGCATATGATGTGTTTATGTAATTTATTGCACTACAGATTAACTTTGTTGAGAAGTCTATAGAGAATACCCTATTACGTAGGAAAGTGGAGAGATATCAAGGTCATGACCAGGATGCAAAGTTAGAGGTGAGGCATCACGTTCTAGGGTTGTCACGGTACTTGAGAGAAATATTGATGATGAGATTTGATTTTTATTATTGGATATGATGTAGGGAGTTTTACCCCAAAGGTGATGAAATATTTTTGTGACTGATATATGTAGACAATTTTATGGGTATATGATGATTGCTTTTGATGTGTATTTATATCATTATGTGATTAATGATGTATGATTATATATAATGTTTTTTATATCATTCATGTTTATTGATGATGATAGGAAAAATACGTAGTGTTTACAATGATTTTTGTAGTATAATTATTTTCGCCAGATGTGATGCTTAGTGAGTTAGGAAATGTTTGTATTTTTTTAATGGATTTGTAATGTGTAGTTAGTGTATTAATGATAGTAGAATGTATGTGAGGGTAAATAATGTATGATTTGTAAGTTGACCTATCATGATGGATGCTTGTTAATGTGAAAATGTGATGTGATCATAATATATTAGCATGATGAACGTGGGAGGGAGATTAACAATGCCCCCTAGTGTATAGATGACAAGATTCATTTGGTTAAGACCCCTCAACAATCAAGAATGAACCACATAAATCAAGAGTACATCATCGAGAAATTATTGAGTGGTCTAGATGAATTGAAAGAGTGTGTGATGAGAGGTTCTTATAGAAAATCCCTCAACAATCACGTAAGAACTATAAGAACACAACTACATTATCTAGGGTAAGGTGATAGTAATCACCTACCAAATATCAAGGTGATACAAAGTGGTGGAAGCATGTGTAATGAAAACAGGGTGAGCATATGAACCAAACTAGATATCATGTGGAGCACCGGTGGGATGGGTGAATTTGGAGGGTTATGGAAAATGATATGAAGAAATAACATGTTGTGGTGGATGAAATGTATGAAGTAGATGTGGTGGATGAAATGGTGAAATTATGGATTTATGCGGTGTAGAGAGCGCACAAGTGACAACATGTGGTGATGGAAAGATAATAAACCTTAGCATTAGATGAAGGAGACAACTCGACCCAAGTATAAACATGCCAATGAGGCAGAGGAGATATGGAGCACTCATGTGATCGAGAACCAAATTAAATGATGTCCTTATCCTCTAATTTTTACAATGTATCGTGAAGGGAAAATCAATCATTATCCCTATACCCATTGATGCAATGATAATTACAATAGGGTTGATCACAATAATGTTGTAGAAAATGTTGTGGATGATGTTGATTATAGGGAAAGTGAATTAGATTCTCATTAAGTAAAAATGCAACACATCATGTGGTCGAGCATGGTGAGAGAAGTGCAATGGCTCATGTGAAACAAATCGAGGAGATGGTGAAGTAGTTTGTCACGGAGGAGGAGGATAAAGAATATTTTTGATGTAGTAGGTTGATTTTTCTTTCCCGGAGATATGGAGATTGTGTGGGTTGCTTGACTAGGGGAAATGGAGAAGAACTAGATGATATGACATGTAGTAGTAGGAAGTGGAGTATCAATAGCATGTGCTAAGAGAAGGTCTTGTTCTAGATCAATAATTTTATATCACAAGAGTATGAATGACTCACATGTATCATATTGCAATTATTGCTTGAGAGTGGGAATTAGACCATAGAAAATATGAATTACTTCTTAAGATCAATAGGTTGGAATACTAATTGATGCATACAAGCATTGAATCGTAAGATGTAATCCTTGATAGGTTCAGATGTGCCTTGATGTAAAGTAGGTATATGATCATAAGTAACTCTAGGGCCATTTTTGATGATAAAATGATGGAGGAAGGCATCCTCCATATCATAGTAAGTACTAATAGACCCAAATGGAAGATGAGTGTACCATTATAATGCATCATCAGTAAGACTATGTTGAAAGGTGTTAATAAATAATCTATCATTAGAATAGGGAGCCATAGCCATGTGGTTTGATATATAAGTGAGGGTCACCAGTACCATCAAATCATGTGAATGTAGGCACGTTAAATTTCTTAGGAGATGCGTAGTTATGAATTTTCTTAGGAATAGGGTTTCCATGTAATGAATTGTTATCAATTGAAGCATAATAGGCCCTACTTTCTAAAGTGAGTGACTGAACCTGAGATTATAAGTGACCAATGGTATGCATTAGATAAAAAATTTCCTATGAAGGAATAGTAGGAGATGGCAATAATGTATTAAGTGGTTGTAACTTGCCATTGTGAGTAATCATAGGTACCTCAAGAGAAGATAAAGGAGATTCTGATGCTAAAGGCACACTAGGGGTAGGTTCCAAAGAAGCTATAGTAGATGAAGAAGATGGAACATCCATAGTAGTGGTAGGAATAACATCGAAACATCCCTAGGAGGTAAAGAAATTGATGGAGATACCTTGATAGGAGAAGATGAACTGACATATGTAGGTGAAGTGTTAAGAGGAGATGAGATGGTAAGAGAAGAAGAACTAATAGATGGAGGTGACTTGTGCACAATGCTAGATATAACCTTAGGAGAAAGTGGAGTAGGAGATTCAGACTCAAAAATATGAAAGGTAGTAGAATCATGACTATCAATTGTATCATTGACATCAGATAAAGACTCGAATATGACTATGAAAATATCGAAGTAGCGATTTGGCGTAATGGGGTGCCTGAAGATGAATAGGGGTTCCTGTGGGTTCCTTGGTCTATGGAGTGACTCAAAAATTGGAACACATATGGTCCATAAACTTTCACAAGATACTTCTCCTTTGATCAAGTTGGTATCGCACTATTTTTGATGGTGTTGTTGTAAATCTTAAATGAATAATCTCATACAAAACCCCACACAAAACATCAAACCCTAAAAAATAAATATGTAAATGAATGGGTCAAACTATCCTCATCTACCAAATGGATAAACTTATGACGGAGTGTTGTACTACATCTCGGACTCGATGTAGTTCTTTTTGCTTTGTGTGTGTAATGGTATGCCTAGGGTGCCCTAACACTAATGATGCCAAAGTAACAGGAAATAACTAGATAAAAATGTAGAATGGTGGATAGAATAGAATATAATTCCCTTCCTATGTAGTGTTTGATGTAGAATAGTGCCCAAATGCAGTCCTTTTCCTTATGTAGATAGCTAGTCCTTAGTAGTAGTCCTCCCAAGGTAATATGTATGGTGTGTTTATATAAGGATCTCTTGCTTAAATTTTGACATTAATGAACTGACATGCTAACTAGTACCTAGGGGAATGGGAGGGAAAATCATAAAGACCTACCTCAAACATCTAATTGAGAACCAAGTTTGACCAGGATAAGGGTGCCTAGAAATGAGGGCCAAGGCACCCGGGGTGCCCTAATCCCTTCCTAAGCGCCCTAGTCAGAGACCGTAGACAACAATTGACTGAATAAAAATAGATAAGACTCCTTGACAGATGACTAGAATTATGTACGTGACAAATGTGTGAGAAAAACAATGATAACAACTAACCGAACGATAAAAGGACTAGGGGATGAGTCATTAGTGAATACTTTTCTTACACAAGATCCATTTATAAAACAACATACTCGGTGGTATAATTATAGTAGTAAGTGCATGATTTTGTGACTACATTAGCAAAACTATCAAAAATAATAGAAATCACTAGCGATTCACTCTAATTGTAAGTGATTGGCCTAAATCACTGGTGATACATGTCGAAATCATATTTTTATCAATTTATCATATTTTTTTATCATTTGTATCAAAATCTCTACATTTAACATGTTGTTTCCAAGTATGGATCTCTATTAGATGGCATTTACTGGTTATTCACTTTACAGACCTTCCTATAGTCTAGCACCCTTTCTTCTAGGAAAAATGCAACATCATGTATGATTTGACACTTTGTGCTATCTAATTCATTGTTGATGAACAATACATCGAGGATCGGATCAAACTCTTTCATTATATCCAAAAAGAGACTCGTGACGACTTACTGGTATGATTACTTTAGACAAGTTTAAATCACATCCACACTTGCTTGGGCCACATTCAAAGTTGCTTAAGAATTTCCTATCCATCTTGAAGTTTAGAAACATATTCATCTGTCATCTACTTGTAATCATTTACTACATGTTATTATCATTGCTTTTATCGATCTACTTAATTTTCTAAAAATCACCGACATCCTCCAAGGAAGTCCCTTTGGATTCCTAGAATCATCCTTTTCCAAATAGCTCGTCTATCCATTTATGTAATCCTTTATATTTAGTGTCTATGAGTGCGGGGTGCTTTGTAGGACAAGAAAACACACATACTCACTCGAAATCGGTAGCTCTAATCCAATATGAGCTTCATCATCCATCTTCGTAGGTATCGGTAAACTCCACTTGTATTCGAGGTTGGTTTTTGTTCTTGTTTCACTTCATTAATTTAAAGTAGGAAAGAAAAAAATATTTGAAAAAATCAAGAGAAAAAGGTGACATTCATCTAACAACTCAACATGTGTTAGACACTCTTCATGATATTCTTCGTTAGAGACAAATTCACAAAGAGACACACATAGATGGGATTTGAAATTCAAGAGGAAGAATGGCCTTGAAGCCATATATGAGGGAGAAAGGAGTAGTTCCTATAGAGGTGTGGATACTATTCGATAAACCGAAAGATCAAAGGGGATATGAAGATGCCAATTACGACCTAAGTCATCCATAGTCCTGAAATAATGTTGCAAAGAGTCTTTTTAGTGGCTTTGGCTTCAATATTATCTTGATGTTAATATGGAGAAGAGAAGCTAAGATTAATATTGAATGAGTTACAAAGCTTCTTGAGATATTTGTTTTTAAGTACTTTCCATTTTTCGTGATGAACTTGTGAGGAATGTCGAAGCGGAAAATGATATGCTAATAGAAAAAATTAACGATTTGATTAGTTTTAGGTAATACGAGTGGAATGGATTCCACTCATTTAGTGAGATACTCAATAACAGTGATGATAGAGTGGTGGCACTAAGAAGAACGTAGATTGATGAGGCCAATGATGTTGAGTCCCCATTGTGAGAAAGGCCAAAGATCTTGAGTCACCTATAGGGCCCGACTAGGAATATGGATCGATTAGAATGTTATTAGCATTTGACGCATTTCTTAGTGTATTCACAACAGTCTTGATTAATAGAGGACCAATAAAAACCCATGTGAAGGACACGCTTGGTGATAACCAAACCGCTAAAATGGCCACCACAAATACCATCATGGACTTCTTAGATATCTCGATTGGATTCATAAAACTTAAGGCAATGAAGCAAGATGAAATCAAAGCCACTCTTATAGAGGATTCTATAAAGGATGACATAGTGGTTATCACATTAAAGAAACGACATCCTACCCATTTTAGATAGGTCGGAGGATAATAGATTCGAAAGATAGTCAAATATTTTAGAATACCAAAGATCACAAGGGTTATATTCAACAAGATTAACACCGGGATCTCTCTAAGGTGAGTCATTTTTTCAATCTGTTGGAAAATGATAGAGAGTTTATAATATTTTGTAGACCGAGGGATTAGAGAAGTGAGCAAAGCCATGATGTTTGCAAAGCGATTAGATGACTACTAAATGGTTTGAAGGGTGTAGAAATCAAATGCTTCAAGAAGGAAGTCAACAATGTCCTTATACATTTGAAGGATCTCATTCTTAGATTGATAAAAACCTTTGACTTGATTAATGATGAAATGGGAATCCTCATAAATATCAAGGATTTGGACACCAAGTAAGACAACGATTTGGGGCCTAAGATGATATCTTCATACTCATCCATATTGTTGGTGCATTTGAAATTAACCTTATAAGTGACGAAATAGAAATAGGGGTGTCCTAAGGAATAATGATAATGATGCCATCACATCTACTTTGTCAATGCTTAGAGCCATTAAAGAAAAGTTTCATCTTGAGAGGATAATACTCATGGTCAAAGTGGAATATGGACTCATCAGAAACTTATCATGAGGAAGATGACTATCACGAAGAGGGGAATCAACTAGTTTTTCTATATGGCTTGGACCTTGATGTATTTATAAGAGATAAACTCTAGGTCAAACTCAATCACGATCATGAGCCATCAAGTGATGCGGTCACTATGATAAGGCTTGGAATGCATGGTCTTAATAATACTAAAGCTAGTGAGGACATAGGTTTTATGATTGAGAAGATAATGGCGGAGCCTTGAGGTAGAAAAGAAAATAGTGCAACATAGATTTTCAGCTTTGGTGGAGCGAGTTTCGTAATTTTGAAGGGTGGAACTGATGTATTACATAGCATGTTCCATGCCTTGCTTATCACGATGTGCCATAATGGCCCCTAGAGCATGATTAGAGGTAGAGACATAGATATAGAAAGTCTCCCCTTCCCATGGAGGAGTAAGCATAGGTGGAGATAGGAGATACTACTTCAGATCATCAAAGGGTTTTGGCGCATTATGGTCCTAGTTAAAGCTAAAATATTTGCAAAGGAGATGGTAAAAGGGTTGGAAATGGTCAAAAAATTGTGAGATGAAAAAGTGAACTAAATTAAGTCAGCCTTGAAGACTAAAAGTTTTTTAAATTAGAATGAGAGGGAATCTCGAGATTGGATTTGATTTTTGTGGGGTCAACTTCAATACCCCTGATGGAAATGATAAAGTCAAGGATTTTACCAGTTAACACTCTAAACACACACTTGGCTAGATTGAGACAAAGGAAGAAGCAGCTAAGGCACTCAAAAGGAATTAAAGAATGGAAAAAATGCCATGTCAATGCTTGGATTTACCCAAAAGATCATCAACATAGTCCTCTATAATATTATGGATGAGATCGTGAAAGATAGAAGGCATGTTTTGCTCATAGGTGGATTTTGCATTTTTAAACCAAAGGGCACACCATGATAATAGAAATTCCCCTAAGGAGTGATGAAATAATTATTATGTTGGTCATCTGGTGTGATGAGAATTTTACTATACTAAGAGAAACCATCCATAAGAGAAAGCATCTCACACCTGTGGTAAGGTCTATGAGTTGATCGATGTTAGAAGAGGAAAATCATCTTTAGGGAAAGGTTAAGATCTCAAAATTCAGTGTAGGTATAAAGATTTCGGAAGCTTTGGAAACAAGCATGATATTGGAGACCCATTTCAAATGGTTAATAGGGATGATGAAATTATATGAAAGGAGGCATTGTAGCTACTCTTTGATAAGGATGACAACTTGAGGGTATATGCGGTGAAGTTTCTACTTGATCGGATTAAAATTTAGAAAGGTAATAATTTTATGGAAAACAATGGAAGGGTTGAGACCCAACATGTCAGCGTATGACCATTAAAATTATTAGTTATGTCAAGAAATAAATTCAATGAAAGACTCAAGCTCATGCAGATCAAGGGACTGGACCACTTTAAGGATGTGGGGCTCTGCGAGTCTCTATGTTGATGTTGATGATGGACTCATTAAGAAGGGTGGATGTGTCTAGAGGGAAGGTGTAATTACTATATGAATCTTCTACCCCCATGTAAAAATGATGGATTCATTGTCGGTGTATTGAATAATGTCAATGGTAAGGGATTCTTCCTCTATAATTTCCAGAAATTGAAGGGGGAGGGACCTAGTTTCACCTTCACACTAATAAGTGACCGGTCCCAAGGTAATGGTGGAGATTAAAAAAATCTAGAGGTGATAGACATGGTGTCATCCACATCCATAACCTCATGGGATGGAGAAGATGGAGGATCAATGTTCATGAGAGCCAAAGATGGAGGGAGAGGTTATGTGAATTGTTCCTTATAGCCCAACCTAAATTTTTCATGGGGTTTATGATATTGATCAATAACGATGTCATGCATGTATTGTTCATAATGCCCCATTCCAAATCCTTTCTAGTCACAATAATGAAGATAACTGTAAGAAAAGAATTTATTTTTAAAAAATTCAAACTCGTTGGTGTATGGGTTTTATGCGGTGGCGTCAAGTGGTAGGAAGTGCAATTGATGCCACCATAAATGAGATTGGTGTAGAGATGAGGTGGACCAAAAGTAACGATATCCCTGATGTCAAGTTGATACATTGGATATTTTTCGGTATCCCGAGTCTATGAGGCATGAGGAGAGCATTAAGCATGAGAATACGATACTCCCCCAATGTGAGATGATCTATAACTTTATCTATGGAATCATCATTAGGAAGATTGGATATAGAAATAGATGAGCTAGTGGATGCTTTAGAAGAAATTTGTGTGGGAATGAGTGCGTTGTTAGGATGATAATTCATGTGACATTATTTCAATGGAGGAGTGTCTCAGCGAGAAGAGTTAAAATCTTCCCTTCATGTTCATTTTGATGTATCGATGAAGGGAGGAAGGAATGCAATGTATAGATTGAATACATGGGTGTCCAAGTAGGATGTTGTATTGAAAATACCCTTCTACAATATATAATACTTCTACTAGAGGAGTCACCAACATGGATAGGAAGAATAACTATGCCCAAAGTGGGGGCGAAAACATCATTAAATTCATGAAGAATCGTGGGTGATTAGGTGATAATGAAATTATGGAGCTTAAGAGGATCAAAGGTATGAAATGAGATGATGTTTATGCTAGTTACATTGTAAATCATAGAATGATGGATAAATGTGTCATTGATACGCATGGTGATGAAAATGGAAGGTTGTGTTCTTTAGGTGTGGTGTTAGGAATTTTGGTATCGGGCAAAAGATATGAAATCGGAAGTAGAAAGTTCTCCAATAAGAGATATAAAGGGTTGAGCCTCACTTGTTAGGAGTAGGGATACACTTGAGAGATTTAATGAGGACTTTTTCATGATTTGGAGATATTTTTATAATCTCATAAAGTGACATATTAACTGGGTCCTGATGGATTTATTTCATAACACTCTATTCAATAACAACATGTTGAGAGGTGGCTAAGAGGGACACCTTAGGTTTTAAAAATAAGTGGGTTAAGTAGGCTCACTAGGAGGAGAGGTAATAATGAATTTATATTTTTATTGAGTAGGTGGTTGGAAGTCATGAGGATGAGAATGGGTTGTGATATAAACAATATATATAAAAGGGGAGGACCTTCCTTTGGAGAGGTCGAGTTTAGAGGAGGAATGGAGATGAAATAAAATCTTCAATGTATGAGAAAATTTGGATGTCTTAGTGGATGGATGTTGGGATGGAGAAGTTAAATTAGTAGATGGGTGAGGGAAATCCCCTTCAATAAGAAGATCATCCTCATCAATAAGATTATGGATAATAGTCTAGAGGGCCCTATAATGTTTTGTGTCATGTCTTGTTGCATGATGGTATGTAAAAATGAGATTAGAATTGAACCATGAAGTTCTTAGGCCATGTGGATCAAAATGCTTAATAGGTGGAAGGGTAATTACAGATGCTTGAAGTAGGTGTTGAAATATTTTTGTGAGACCCAATGGGGTGGTTAGAGAATATGTTGTTAAAGTGGTTTTCAAAATGGTGGATGATGTTAAGGGAAAGTTTTACTTTGTGAATATTTTATAAGGGCCTTTAATACTATCTTAGAAGAAGAATAGGGTGGTTGATTCTTGATTTCAATTTTGATTGGTGGTGACTTAGATGGTTTAGAATCTGATTTGGTAATTGAAGATGTAGATGAATTTGAAGAGAGATCATATTTAGATAAAAGATGAGATTTATTTGAAAATTTTATAATGGGGGACTTGGATGAAGGTCTTGGCCCTAAGATGGATGCGAGATAATCCTAATATTGATGATGAAATACTAGATTTCTTAGGAGGGTTAGTCTTGGGAGAAGGAAGCTCTAGATTCTTATGTGGATGTGTAAGGGACTTTTGGATGGGCATGCCAAGATTCTTAGAATTTGGTTGTGAGGATTTACCTTTGGAAAGAATGATGAAAATTTCCACCAGAGGATCTGTAGGGGAAGAACTAGGTAATTTATATTGTGTTGTAGGGGTGGATATTGAAGGTGGGAATGGTTTTTGTATGATGTGCTTAATGAAATCTAAAGGGGTGGTAGATTGTGTTGGTTTAATATTCATTAGTGTAGGAATGATTTGAGTTGTAGATGGGGTCAGAGTCTCACTTGTATGTATATTATGTGTGGATGTATGCATGGTAGATAATTTAAGGGAAGGTGTGGATTTGGTCATAGTTTTGGATGTCTATATGGGTATGATCATAGTAGTAGATGTGTTTGATATGGAAGTGGGTGTTGGAACATGAGATGAATATGTTTAGGTGGATTTTGGATCAGATATAACTGAAGGATTAGATGTGATAGATGTGGTAGGATTGGATGGAGGATTAGGTGAAATTGAGATTGATATGGACTTGGTTGTTGTGGATATAGTCAATGTAGGCATAATGGGTGTAGGAATAGGTGTGGATGTTGATGAATTTCTAGGTGTAGGATAAAGTCTGAAATAGATGTCAAGATGATGGGTGTAGTTGATGATGGTAGATTTTGATTTATAGTATTAATTGTATGGGAATTAGGTTCTTGTGATGTGGAAGGTGGAGTTTGATTATTGGGTGGATGATTAGGAAAAGGTTTTTGAATACGTAAAGTTGTTGATTATGTGGTACATTAGGATTAGATTTTCTATTTGAAGGTTTTTAGACGAGGTCCTTAAAAGTGCAACACTTATCAATGTCATGGCCATGGACTTGGTGATACTTATAGTAATGCTCCTCACAATACCATGCTGGTTTGGGTCATGATTTATCAAAGGGTTAGATGGGAGGAATTCGAATAAGATGGACCACTATTAACTTGTTAAATATTACACTATAAGATTCCCTGAGAGGGGTATAGCTAGGAGGCGGTCTAGGAGATCTTTCTTGAGGCTCCATGTGAGAAGTGGATATGGAGGATGATTTAACCATGATGGCATTAATGGAATTATAATATTTTTCATAATGCATGGAATAATTAGTGAATTCAAACTTGGGTTTATTTGATCGAAGTTTAAGATGGCCTTGCTCAAGGGTGTGGAGTTCAAGTTTGTGAGCCATGGTAAATGCCTCTTAAAAGGTTTGAAATGATTGAATTTGAAGAGTGAAAGAGATATTTTTGCACAATACTATGAGAAAATTTTAATTAATTCATTACATGGAAGGAAAATTATAGTTGGTTAATTATGCCATGCCATCATGTGAAAAATTTTGTGATAGATTTGTCATCATACTGTCTAATGGCATAGAGGTATATGATAGTGATCTTCATCTGCAATATTGATCAAGAAATGTTCTAGGAATAGTTGTGTGAGTTGGGTGAAGGAAAATAATGAATGTTTTGGGATGTTGTTATACCATTCCAATGCAGTTCTAAGTAATGACATGGGAAATGTGTGAAGCATAAGGTCTTAATCATGAGTGATGAGGTAACATGCATGTATAAAGGCACAAAGATGTTGTTATGGGTCCTCTTTGCTATTTAACTTAGAAAATTTTGGCATTTCCCAGTGAGGAGGATAAGGCTTCATGGGGACAAATGGATTGATAGGTTTGTTACAAAATTTTTCATATTAGAATGTGGTCTTGGAACCCAAGGTAGTGGATTCTAGATTAGCCATTCTACTCAATAGCGTTTGCATGAGATCCCTAGATGGATGGGTTTGAGAGGTTAAAGGATGAGATTGTGATGCATATGAGGTAGATGGATTAGGTTGTTGATAAGTTTGATATGTTTGAGGATGATTAGGTGTTGGTGGAAGTGGTTGATAAGGGGGGATGTAATTGAAAGGTTGCGATTGAATGGGTTGAGATAAAGGTTATTATTGAGAAATAGGGATGTGATAAGATTGGTGAGATTGTGTTTTATTTTGAGAGATGGGGACATTTGATTGGTTTGGTATGGGATGAGTTGGGATATAAGTAATAGGTGGTTGGGATACTTGAGTTGATTGATTGGGAAGTATGTAGCGATAAGCACCTCGAGGAGGAGGTTGATGGGTTTGAGTTGATTCAGAAGGATGGGGTTGTGAAGTGATCACATTGGCATGGATGTGAGAAGTGGAGATAAGGGGTAAAGTTGAATTATGATTTTTGGGTGGAGGAGGGAGAAAGTGAGACTCTTGAGATGATTGGATAGGGGCACAAGTGATTGTAGTGGATGATGAGGTGATGGGGTTAGAAGAAGTGATAGTAGTGTTAACGTGAGGAAAATTAAGAGGGATGGGGACCACCAATTGAGTGGTTTGGTGATCATGAGGGATGGTGGAAGAATATTTTCAGGATCAATCTCATGTTGGGCCATATTAATCTCATTCATAGCTCTAGGGAAGAAGACGACAAGTTGTGATGTAAGGACTTGCATAGATTCGAGATTGAAATATGAAGCATATATTTTTACAAAGGTGGTCAATAAATGGGGTGGTTATTAGTCTTAAAAGGATATATTTGTGGAGGAAAACATATTTGCATTGATAATCTCTTGAAACTCCCCACACCCATGAGGGATGATTGGATGGAGGCCTAAAATCTTCGATAGATGTGTCGAAATGGGGTGTTCTTTGGTCTAGATGGGACAAAGTGATGATGAAGAAAAGGATTGGTTTCGTGATGAATGTTAGGCTAGGACTAATTGAGTATTTTAAAGAGGGGGAATGGAAAATATGGGTTGAGTAACCATAGAAGAGATGACCAAAGGGTGGAGGTAAGGATAGAAAGTGTGGAAGTTTTTTGGGAGGTGATCTTTGGAAAATCAAATGTTGTTGGATGACATGTTTTGTTCCATTTTTCTTTCTTGAGAGCATGTAATAACTAACATGAAACAAACAATAAAACAAAACTATGTTGATTTTTAATTAGATCAAAAAAGTCACATAGCATAATTTTGATTATCTTGATTATTAAATATGTGAAAAGAAATGAAAAATGGGCTTAAAGGGAGCCTCAGAAATGGAAATCTATGGATGGTTTCTTATAATGTGGTATGGATTCCTTGATATACCTAAAGGTACATGACATGAAAATATGTGATGAATACTGGTATGGGAATTGGTATTTGGATCTACCCCCTCAATTCACGAGTCCCATGGTAATAAGGAGTCAAGTGCTTAGCCAATATACTAGTAGACAAAAAAATGTAACACGGCTAGAAAACCATGGCGGCTTTCTTATTGGGTGATGAAATCCCAATATTTGCACCTGGGAGGAAGTGTTTAGATGTGTAAATTAATATGTTTGTTTGGATGTGTGTGATTAAGGTGTATGCAAATATTTAAACCCCTAGTTAAATTAGATTTCGAAAGTATGAGGGGTTATTTTTAGATCTAAAATGAAATGTGACATTGGATGAAAACATCAAATAAGATATTAAATGTAATAAAATAAAGATATGGGAAATAAATAAATAAAGTAATACCTAGATAATTCTCTTCCTTTTTATTTAAATTTTTATGTGATGCCCGTTAAAACAACCCCCTTGAGACTCGAGAAACAACCTAGGGTTAGCTCAAAAATTATGGAATAATTTTTTTTTTTAGATGTGTCCACAACCAAGTTATAAGACAATAGTTGGCCCTATTAGGTTCTAGAAAATTTATCAATTACTATAACATCTTTCTCCTTCATCAACACATATCAAGTTCACATGGTTCAAATTTTAGGGTTAGAAGTTTCAGTTAGGTTCAGGGAGAAATTTACCCCCATACCCACTCTCTAACAAGCTCATAGTTTCAACTTGATTTTTCTCATACTTAACATATTCAAAATTTCCCTAAATCATTCCCATTGGATAGGAAATTTTCTCACCTTTTGGTGATATAAAGAAGTCCTCCTAACTCCTTCAGAAACTCAAGATATGAGCAAGCGGACTTTAGGGCTCAAATTTTCCCCAAGGGGACACGTGTCAAGCAGGGGTGAAGGGAAAATTTCGGGTCGGCGGGTCGTGGGGCGGTGTTTGGAATTTTTTCCTTATGTGGGAGAAATTTCTGTATGTGCTTATGCCTCCTCTGGTCCTCTATGGACACGTGGCGGCCTCTGATTCATCACCAACAATCAAGGGAAGGAAGGGTAGAGCGGCGGAAGAATTTGAGGCATTTCACCCAAGAAAATCCAAACAATGCCCACGCACCCATGGGTCTACCAAGGACACATGGCACTACAAAAATTTCATAGGGAGAAGAGAGAGGGAGAGGTGGGTGGTAGAGAATATCGGTGAATTTCACCGAAGGGGAGATAAGGGGAAAGGTTGGACGCTCGGGTCCGTGCACCCACCTGGATGAAATTACCCAAGGCAAGGACGGAAGTGTGGGGCCATGGATGGTCCAAGGGAAATTTTCCCAAACAAAAAATTTCAAAACTAAAAGGTTGCGTGGGTCTTCTCTACCCCACTTTCACCCCCAAGCTTCCATGTGGCACTCTGTGATTGGTCACAGGCTGACGAGGAGAAAGGTAAAAAATTTCAAAAAATTCAAAAGGTCTAAGGGAAAAGAAAATTCCATGCCTCATCCATTGCCCCATGAGGACACGTGGCAGCCTCTGATTGGCAGCAAGCCGGTGGAGGAAAATTTAAAAATTTTATGAACTAAAATTTTTCAAAAAAAATTCTAAGGATTTTAATAGGAATTTTTCGGACATGAGCCCACCAAGGCACAAAAACTTCAAAGTGCCATAACTTTTGATAGAAATCTCAGCTTTTGGAAAATTATGAAATTTTGGAAATCTCTTAATTCCCTTTTTGCATAAGAAACATAAATTTTACTTTTTGGTTAAGTTTAAGGGGTCAATTTTACAAAAGCAGATTTGCAGGCTTTTAAAAAGCAAACTGAAGATTTCCAACTTTTCAAATTTTATTAAATTGGATCTCCTCCTTCACTCAACATGCCAAAAAGACATGGAGAATTTATCTAGGAAGGATTTAAAGTGTTTTTGGAAGGTAAATGTGTTCATTCTATTCAAGTTTGAATTTTGTCCAACAATTGACAAAAAATGGCTGAGGAAAGGATTGTGTTCAAATTTGCAATGGTTAAATTGTTTCCTTAAGTTTTCTTTGTCAATCTGAGTTCCTTGCTAATATATCATGTTAAATTTTAAGGTTTCTAAATTGAATAATGTGTGCAGGTCCAAACTATACAATTTGATTAAATTTGCCAGTTTTAAAATTTGTAGCAGAGATTCATTTCAAGGAAAACTCTATATATCCATTTTATCATTTAAGTGTGGTATTTCATTTCTAAACTAATCTAATGCATTTAAATGTTTACAACAAAGTATTTCAATGCTAAATGATAAGGTTTGACTTTTAATTTCATATATTTCCCAAAAGAAACAAGCAACATCCTTCCTTCATACGCATTTTCTTTCCTTTGCAAATAAAAAGAGCTTCAAATCACAATTTGATATTTCCCAACTTCATCACAACAATACAAATGGGAGATGAACTTACAATTCTATATTAATTCAAAAGAGGTACACCTTTACATTCTTTCCATGCTTGAATTCCATAACACAATATCTATTTCTTTCCAATGTACAGAGAAGAATGCAAATGTCTTTCACAATTCCAATATCTAACTTCATAATCAAATTACATACATCTTTCTTCACAAAATACATGTTACAATTTCATCCACAACAAGTGGGAAAGGATTACAAATAAATATGTTTTCACAAGGGACTGTCAAACTACATTTTTCCTTTGCTCCAGGACAGCAACATGCACATTTTCTCTTTCTCCAAGTTGATCACAACAAAAGAGGGGGAAAGGAAACGCTCTCCACCCAACCAAGACATCCAATGAAAGGAGAAGCCTTCCCTCATCATTCACCCCCGAGCCCAACCAAAATACAATAAAATATACAATTCAACCCATGGCAACAACTGGCTTCCACAACACACAACATTCTTTCAAACATGCACATTTCATTATAAAACATAGTTCAACACAAAACAACAGTTTACAACTGCAATTGAAAACATTCAAATCAAAACTCAAGCTTGATCATGCAAGCCAAAGGAGCAAGGTCTATGGGGGAAGCTACTTATGCCTCCCAATTGGGAATTGGGCATCCACCAAAACAAACCACCAATAAATTTCACCACACATATCCTTATTCCCCAAAAATCCCTCCTTATGCCCCCATATATTTCTTTATGCCCCCACAAAGTAAGAAATGAAAGCTATTTCTTTTCCATGGTGGATCCCAAACCCAAAATCCCTCCACAAAATCTGATGCCAATGGCATTCCTTATGCCCCCCACATGGATTCCCCATAGCCTTCTCCTACACCTTTCCTAAGCGGACTACCCAACGAGCCAAAAATAAAATAAAACATTCTCCATACACACAACCCAACAAGAAAATAACAGTAATAAGGAAGAAATAAATGCTTACCTTTCCATGGTAGCTTTTGTTTCTAACAGAAAACTCTCAAGTGCTAAAAACACAATTCAAAATAACAATTCCAAGTATGAAGTTATCTCCAAATTCCTCCACAATCCACAAGAGCTCCAACACAAGATAATGTGCCCCCAAAGAAGTTGCAATAATGAATCAACAACCCAAAACAAGCAAGGATTTTGAATTATATAGAAGAGGGAGAGAAGAGGATGATGTGGATCCATGTGGGATGCCACATCACACATCCTCAATTCAAACACAAAATACAAAATCCATTCTCCCAAGCACAATAAAGAGGTGGGTGAAATATGACAAGTTACTTGCACACTCTAAAAATCCCACACCTCAAGGGACAGAAAAATAAATAACATGTAAGAAAGTGCAATTAAAAACATGCAACATGTTTAATAAAATTCAATATAAAAGTCACAAATCACCTCTCCAACCATAAGTATGGTTGGTAGATTATATTTAGAGGCATGGGACAAGTTTTACTTGTCCCACAAGCCTCCAAAAACATCCCCAAGGAAAAATTTGAATTTTTCATGGAGGTGGAGTATTTCATACTCCAAAACTGACTTACACAAGCTCTTACACAACTTACACATCACTTACAAATTTAATACAAACAACCAACAACTCTTATAATTACTTTCCCATATCCCAATTTAATTTATTTAAATTTTAATCATATGATTCTCACATTAATTCTATCACAATTTTAATTAATTAAAAGAAAGGAACACATTACTAATAAGATACATACAACAATAATAAAAGAAACACATTAATAAAATACATAAACCCATGGTCACATATAAAGGTAATCCCCCCCATGGGAATCCCTAACAAAACACAACACACACACACACACACACACACACGACATGTTTCCATGATGACCTTTTTGAATTCACCTAGAATTCCATTTTGGTTGGTCTCTAATCCCCGATGTTTGTTGTGATGTTTTTAACCTACAAAATACAAATACCTCCTTTGGCCTCATGGCCATATCAGAACATCCAATATGATATAATTAAAATCACAAAATCACCTACATAAATGAATCACAACAACATCGAAGTAACAACTACATCATTTGCATTTTTTTAATCAACAACTATATCATCATCAAAATAATATCCATTTTCTAGATCAACTCATAATATCCAAATCTCATGTCTGAACCACATCCATGAAACATCCATGTCAAATAATATATCATCATCCACATATAAGGTGTCTCTAATAATCATCATGCATCATAATCAAATCAAGATCAACAATAATCCATGATCAAATGTCTAACAACATACTAAATCAAAACATAATAATGTCCATAATGTGATCAATTGTATCAGAATAAGTATCAAAATGTGTCAAAGGGAAGTGGGCACTACATTGTATTTTTAAGCAAGCAAGAAAATTCAAGCAACACAACCCACGCACATAAGAAATCATACAATGCTCCTTCTGCGAGGTGTGTAGAAGATAAATAGAAGAAAGAAAAATAAAGACTTACCAAGAAATGGTGGGTCCCACTAGGCGTGCCAAAATGTTGAACAAATTTCCTCACTACCTATTTTAAATTAGTGAAATTATAATAATAAAGATAACAAATCATAGTATGAGATGGTTTATGGTACCTATAGGTGTGATGGTGATGTGTATGGGAACAAAATGGAAGATCCTTCTCTCTAACAAGCTAGATGACCTATAAATCAAGTGAACTCAACATGAAAAATGGATTAATATACAAATGGGTGGGTTTTATAACAATGTCAATCCCAAGAAGTGAGACCTTACTAGGATGGATGTCAACCCACATTTCGATAAAGATAGATAAAATATTGATAAAATGGATGTAGTATAATCATAACTATAATAGAATATGAAATGCATTTAAAAATGATAAAATGTAGATGTGATCTAAGAAAATTATATCAAACTTGTGCATGTCGACAACAACTTTGAGGTGCAGGGGCCTAGTCGATGGAAATTGGAATGAATCAACAAACAAAGATTAAAAATGAAAATATGAAGGACTTAGAGGTAGACATGGGGTTGATGATGCAGGTGAGATGGCGGGAACCTGCAAGAGATATAAAACTAGATCTAACGAAAGGATGCAAGAAAATTATGAAATTTGATGATGAATGTAATAAAGATAGATCAGTCGATGGTAACTAGGATTAATTGGTGGTGACCGGGGTTGGAAGAACAAATATGAAGTATAAGAAAGGGAATAATGAAAATATATTAAGTTTGAGGGATTTTGAATCGGAGAGGTGATGATTGGGGATCTAAATGATAGAGGGGAAAACCAAATGGTAGCTAGGTTAACGGAGACCGAGATAGGGTCGACAATGATGGGACCGAGTTAGGGTTTGATGGAAAAGGATAAGAAACAATGAAGGTCTGGAGATGGAAAATGAATTCTTTAAAAAGCATAGGAAGGGTCCCTGGATGAAAGATGAACCCACACAATATCTAATGGTGATAGTTGCGAAAGGAAGGTCCACACATGCAATGATGAAATAAGACCTCAAATCTCCAAGAGTGGGCACAAGATCCTCAAAGATGACTCTAAGAGAGTGATATTACTTGAAAGGACACACAAAAACAAAATGAAGATCTTAAGAAGGCTTGAAGATAGGGTTTCCACCGATTGTGGGGATCCGTCCATTTGGGCGGTGGAAAGATGAAAATCTTGAGGCAAAGAGCCCATAAGAGGTAGGATTATGGTATTGAAGGCTTAGGATGGATACATGGGTAGATGGGAGGAGAAAAATATTAAATAAAGGAAAAGGGGAGGTGAAATCATTAAATGATGGCCTATAAAGGATAAAATAGAATATTTAAGAAGAGGAAATAAATTAAATGGGTGTTTAGAATTAACTAAATATGATTAGGAATGACTAATGGATGAATAATGATGGGAAATAATGATAAGTGGGATAAATTTAATTTAGGGGGAAGAAGGGAATTCAAAAGGGAAGAGAAGTATGTATGTAGAAAATATGACGAAGAGAAGATGTGGGGTGAGGGGTAGTGATACCAAAAATTGGTGTATACTATCTCTTGGAGCCAACTAGTTCCTCCTTACATTGTGCATACTTCTTCTTTTGACCTTCATAAAGGTGAGGAACAATTTTTCTCCCCATGAGATGATACATCCACCTACATCTCAAGAACAAATTTGAAAACCTTCACTTTCATAGATATCATCACTTTGTTCATGAGATAACACATACTTCACAAAGCACTTCATGACTTACAAAACCATGGTTTGATGCAACCCTTGTCCTTATGAATGTCATTACATAATATATCAGTTGAGACAAAATACGTTATTTATTGCAACAACATGATTTTTCTTCACAATTCCAATTCCATCATAAAAATACATATCATGATGATAACTTGCTTAATACATTATCTTGCACCTTATTGATGACTAGATCAATGATAACTTGATTTTCCTACTTAGTTGTCTTAAGATCACCAATACAAGTAACACATAGAAGACTTCCAAAATATCCTTTCCAAAATACATTCAACTTTAGCAATTGCCTTGACATGAGAGATGAACACTTTATTTCTCACAATGTTGCAATCATAGAATTCTTGAAAGTATTTTATCAAGCAAAATGATAAGTATAGGAAAATCATACCTTCGTAAACAACTTAGCATCCCCAGGGATGATGCACTCTATAACCTTGGACTTGAAACTAACTCTAATATTTTACAACCTATATACACTTGCCCACTTTCATTAACTTATATAAACCTAATTAGGATAATAATACCAGTCTTAAGAGCCTCACAACACCATTTTAGCTCAACTTATGCATACCAAATTTCCATGAATAAAACAATATTAAACTTTCTACTGTAACTTTGTGGATCACACAATGTTATCTTTCTTTCTATATCTCTATTATCCTTTGAATTTCCATGCATCTATAAGATTGTCTTGATCGAATATTTACTGCATACCAGTTCATGCTCCCCTTGAGACCTACAACACCTCTTTAAGCATATAACTAACAACTTTATAATCATAAATTTCCTTAGAAACCACTAATATAATCCATAATTTATTTTTAGCTCATAAACCTTCTTATATGTCACTTTATTTTGTTCTCAACCAATCTTAGACCATATACAAGGGAATGAGCACTCAAACAAATATTAACATACCTTGTTACTCATGTCAATGGCATTTCCATCTTGATATAGTCAAGTTCAATACTTTCCATCTCATAATCGTACCTTCACACTATCAACGTGTCTCAATATTGCTTTAGATTCCATATTCTCAACTATACCAGTCGAAGTATACTAACTAATTCTAGCTTATCACACCTTGCGGGACCTCATACTCTGCAATCATCATAAACCTTGATCCTTTTGAATGAAATCTTATTCTTAGGACCATACAAACCTCACAAACCTAGATCAAATTCTTTCAATCACATATGTATCTTTCTTATATCCTCAAGTTACTCATATTGTCTAATTACATATTGGTCTTAACAGACAAATCTTCATATTAAAAAGATATAGGCCAAGTATAGATCCTTCTTTCCATCATGTAAACTTGTTTACAAGGATAATTTGTTGTTTTATCTATTCACTTACTTAAAGTAACACACCAACACAACTTCATTAAAATAAATAATCTTCATACCTGATTCATAGTCCTTAAGCCTTCAACCCGTATGTTCGTAAACATCTTCACATTCTTTCTGGAATCACAAACTCGTAGCTTAAAGCTACTGCTTAGATATCACAATTTTGTACCAGTTAAGATAGAATAAACTTTCCATTCTTTTGAGCTAAAATCCAAACCTATATTATACATGGATATGTCAAGGGTTCATCATGCTTCTATTGACATGGAAATGACTCCATGAAGCATAGTGGAGGCACTTCTTTCAACTGAACTCATTTAGCAATGCCAAACACCCATCTCCTCATGAAATAGGTCACCAAAATTAAAAATCCAATTCCTTGCTTGTTGTGTCTTCATATCTCCATTATCCACCTAGTGGTCTTATTTTGTTGATTGAAGGAGTTTTTGAGGTTCTTCAACAACAAACAATCTTCTTTGATCTGTAGGCTCATCATGATTAGAGAAAGTTTCTTTAGTTTCTTCCTTTTCTTTCTCAACATGGTTAGATTTTACATATGCATTCCTCTCATATATATTCTTCCTCCATCTACAGTATCTTGAAATATGCCCAACATAGTTACAATTAAATTAAACAACAAGATTCTTACCTTCACTCTTCAATACTTACTAGGTGGATCATGATGATAGTATATAGAAATATGATGCTTATTATGGAAGTTATAGTAGGTATTATCTCTTGACTAATATGAATGGTCATTTCTACCATTGCTCCATGGATAATCATTCTTGATTTCCTTCTACATTCCCTATCTCTATGACCAAAAATTTTGTATGAGTAATAATAACCATTAAACTTACTTGAGAACCTCATTACATTAGGTTTTCTTATGGCATTCTTGTGAACCTTTATATCCTCCTTGCCTTTAGCAAGTCCTTAACTTAGCTCAAGATGATTCTCTTCCTTATTTGTTTCTTCCTTGAAGCCCAAACTATATTTTTCACGAAAGGGTATTTAATTGTTTAACAAATCATCAAGATCATTAGTGTTCTTCTAAAGTATTTGATACATATTGAGTTGTCTTGTGGCTAGTTCTAGCTCTACTTTTAAGGTCTCCAAATTTTCACTCATCTTGGCACATCCTCCTCTCTGGATTCTAGTCTTGTTGTGGTTATATCAAGATGATATTCAAGCTCCTTGTTGATTTATTTATACTCCTCTTCCTCCTTGCTTAGTCTCTTTTCTAGAAAATTGATCTGTAATTCATGTTCCTTAAGTGTTTCTCTCAACATTTGATTCTTCTTAATTATGATTAACAGATATTTTAAGGCACTAACAAGTTTATATTCAATATTAAATTCTACTTATTCCTCATATGAATCATCCTCACCAACCTGGTCCTTTCCTTTTGAACTACTTCCATCTTCCACATCCATGAGCAATGTGTCAAAATTGACAACATCATCTTTACTTTCTGAGTCACTACCTTCACTATCATTTGAAGATTTTTATCTCCTTCATGAGATTCCACATCTTATGTTTCATATTCATAACTCTTAGAAAAAAATTGAGACATAGGGGATTAAGAGATTAAATCAAGGATAGATTTCCATATGTCAAATCCCAAGGGTTTTAATCATGCTCTCATTTTGACCAGAGGTGTTACTTCATCTTGAACTAGACTACCTATTGAACATGTGCTTGAATGATATACTCCAAGTTGTTATATTTCATTTACAATGACCTTTCTCTAATACCAATTGTTGGAAGCACAATGACTGAGGGGGTGAATCATTCCTTTATTTTTACTTCAATTGTGTTTAACCATTCAAAATTCATTATCCATTATATGAGAAATATCAAGTATCTTAGAAAACCATCAAACAACATATCAACCATCCACATAAGCATGAAACAAGAGAGAACACATGAACACCATATTTAAGTGGGAAACCCTCAAGGTGAATAAAAACCACTAAACCTCTACATATATTAATCAACACAAAGGACTCATGTAAATATTACACATCACAATACACTTCTTTAGTGAGGCACTAACCCCTATTTTAGTAGAGCACCGACCCTACAAGGAGGCTATAACCCCCCAAGATGACCAAGAATCCACTTAGCCACTTGATGAGAAGATAAATTAAATTCCTTATTTCTCAACCAATTGAGTGTCATCACTTTCTAAGCCCTATTCACTCAAAATCCTCTCAAATAACTCTCTCTCCTTCCTCACTCATGAATGCACCAAAGTGTGTTGATTAGGTAAAATTAAATTTTTCTTCTACTCCTCTTATCTTATCTTATCTAAATCCATGTAACCTCTTCACACACTTCCTCTTTCTCACTCACACCTCCATACTTCTCACAAAACAACCATCTTCTCTTCTTCGCTCTAGGGATTCTTCACCAAGTATGATTAGGTCAAGTGACCTATCTCTCCAACTATAGAACACACTTAGAACATCCTAAAAATCATCTCTTCCCTCTCATCATGGTCACTAATATCTACAACACATCCTCAATCAACTCTCTAGCTTTCTCATCCTCATACACATCAATTAGGTCTTCTTCTCCAACTAGGTCATGTATGGATGACCTTCTTCAAGCTCACCATTTTCATATTAGAAACATAGAATCATTATCCATCATTTTCAAGGCCTCATACTCTTCAAATATTCCCTCATAGCTCTCATACCCTCTTCCAAAATTCACTACATTCTCATCCTCCAAGACTTTTTCAAATGAGCCTTCTCAACTTTCTTATATACCTATCTTATGCATCCACATCATGTAGTTCGGACTTCATAGGGTATATATCAAAAATAAATTAAAAATATCATGAGGAAATCATACAAAAGACCATATAGGTCGTTCATATCACCTTCATACTCAATTTTCTCCATTAGGTCTCTAATAGGCCTAATTACACCAAAAAGCCTTCTTGCCAAAACCAAACCACTTTGTGCCTACATGACCATCACCAAAGACTTGAATCACTTCAATAACATCATAAAAGACCTCATCATGCTTCCACCATACCTAGAAATATCTGCATCATCATCTCATGCCATGAAACCATCTCAAGAACATGTTTGTTCTTGTGCACCAAACCCTAGACCTCAAAGATGAGGCTCAAAACCACATCAAATGACCTCAAATATGCAAGTGTTATATATCACTAGAAATATCTTGATCTCAGCTACATCACTAAGTACTCATACTTCCACAAATCATACATTAGATGACTCAAAACACATCTACAAGCAAACTACCACGAAATTTTCATCTCATACCCAAAGACCATTCATGTAAGATAGGGCACATTTTGCCTCCTAAATTCTCAACCTTTATCTGAAACCATCATGGAAATGAAATATAACTCTCATGATTCAATAAATGCTAAATTAGTCACCTAGTCCAATGGAAAACTTTTCCACAAACTAAAAATATCTAAAAACTTAAAAATTTAAGTGGGCTCCACACACATTCAAGACACCAAATAACCACCATCATAAATATGAAGATTCCTATAAAACCTCCAATCATAAAACTTGATCAAACACTTCATTCTAGGCCACCACAAGAAATATTTTCTCTATCACTCTCTAACTATGGTATATCATAACAAAGGTTTCGTGTTAACTATGGTTCATACAAATTTCAAGATAAAAATACCTCATTCAAAATTGTTCTTATGATACATATTCATGTAATGACCTCATTTTTAACTTTAGAACCAAGTGGTTATCATAAAAAAATTTAACTTTAGAATTTTTTTTTTTTTTTTGATAATTGCAAGATAAAAATACCTCATTCTCACTTCAAATAATCAAAAAAAAAAAAATTCACTTGTTCTTTAAAAATGAGGATACATATTCAACTTTCCCCAAAATTTCAGCCTCACATGAAAATCAAACACTTGCAAGTGAGTACTCAAAGTTGACCTTCGAGATGGAAAACAATGTTTTGAGAGCTTGGTAGAGCCTAAAACAAGTTTTCATACATTTCCTTCATATTCACAAACTCAAAATTGCACACACCTCTATAATGACCTCCTTCATTATTTATAATTCTCATCCATTCTTTCTCACCTCTGAAACTCACCAAGTTACCTTGTTATCCCATTTTTTTCCTTATCTTCCTGGATCTTGCTTCTAAGAACCTTGAATATGCACAATACACCTAAACCGTGACCTTGTATAACTTCCACACATGATATGAAATGTAAAAAAACTCCTCACATGATTACACTGATTTTCCTTGTCTTTATTTTCTTCATACCTCATGTCATGCTTGCATTAGGTCTAGTACTAGGCCTAGAATGGCTTGCTTCAACACATCATTCATGGAACCTGATTTGTTATCCATCTTGTAGACACTCATACACATGAGAAAACTTATTGAAAATTTTTACATCATAAAAACTTCATACAACCTCTAGAGCACACTCACTAATGCATACAAGTTGAACCATGCACTAGACCATGCATATGCATCAAGACATCATGCCACTTCACAATGAAAAACACCATGACACACACCTCATTTGAAATTAATGAACATAAATGACAACATAATGATCTCTCATATGCATATAAAGAATATATTTGACATCAATATTACATCAATTAAAACAACAATGACACATGTCCAACACTCAAGTGTCCTAGTTATAGAGTAGGTTAGGAAATTAGTGAAATTTCGTATTGTTGTGGATACCATCAGTATTTTAGAGGTTAGGGTCACATGGGTATAGATTTAAGATTCATGGGAAAATATAGGGTAACATTATTCACCCAATCTACTTGAGTGGCTATTCAAACCTCATATTCTCATAACATATATCCTCCTCATTCAAGGGTAAATGAGTTGTATGAGAGACAATATATCATATGTACGATTATATTATGTACTCATTTTAAAACTATTAATATGTATGTATGTATATAAAAAAATTGGCTAATATTTAAATGAATTATGGGATTGTATGTTTGTGGATTTACTTAGGTTTCACCTATATTTTAATTTTTATGTTTTCATATATATGATGACATATGTGGCTTATAAAAGTGAAGAGGATAAAACAAGATAAATGCTAAAAATTGAAATTTTATGAATAAGTTATGAAAAATTGTAAATAAAGAGATGTGTAAAAATGGTATATTATGGTATTTAAGAAGGTAATCAAAAAGTTTTTGAAAGGATATTTTCTCCTTTTCCATCTAATAAGCCTCAGGTTGGCTATTTGTAAAATCTCAAATTGAGACTGGATGAATGGTCATGGGAGAGAATGGAGAGATCGGTGAGGATCTTTTGAATCTGTTTGAGAGGGAAAGTGATGGAAGGGAAATCCCACCCAGATCAGAGGATCAATTTGGAAATCCTGAGGAAGGGGAGATAGATGGGGATGTTGATCAAGAGGATAGGAGCACTCCTGAAAAATCTATAGAGTCATGGTCGAATAAAGTTAGAAATGGTGGATCAGCCTCAAAATCCCAAAATTTATTTCTCCAAGTGGTTAAGGAGGCTTCGGAAGCACTTTATAAATTCCTAACTTGCTTCTGCAACACACTACTGAAAAGCTAAACAAATCGTTGGTGGGAAGTTAGTAGTGGGAGACCCAATATTGACGTTGTTAGAAGATGGGCTAAACTAAAATGGATTCCATTAGGTCATTTAGAGGTAAGTGCTCTTTCTAATGGTTTTTTCCTTTTTAGGTTTAATACCCAAGAGGATATGTAGAAGGTTCGGAAGAAGGACCCTGGTTTTGGGGAAAATCTGGTTGGTATCTTAGGAAGTGGGAACCAACTTTCAACCTGAAAAGGAAAATTTGAACCAATTTCCTATTTGGATACACCTTCCTAACCTCCCTTTGTAATTTTGGCATGAATACATTGTCAAAGGCATAGCGAACTCCTTGGGTTCTTTGGTCATAATTGATAATGCTACCAGGCAAATGACTAGGCTTATCTAGTGCTCATTTTTGTATTTATATTGTTCTTTGATAAGGATATTCCCAACAATATCAAACTAAAGTTGCGTCTTAGGATTTGGGAGAAAAATATTGAAATGGAAATCTCCCCTACAAAATGCTCCAAGTGCAATGGCTGGGGTCATTCTTCCCAGAACTACAAGTTCAAGGTATCCAAAATATATATTCCTGTGCCAGGAATTGAAGGTAAAGGGGAAAAAGGGAAAGGCCTAATGCAAAGTGCAATTGATCATAGGAAATATTTTTCCAAAGAATCTGAAAAATTTTCTACTCCTTTGAGAATAAAGGAGAAGGCGGTAAACGAAACTCCAATCAAATCTACCACGGAAATGGAGGAGGATGGTTTCACCTTGGTGGTCAATAGAAGGAAATCAAAAAATTTGTCCTAGTCAGATTATAAGGTAGGGGAAAAATAGAAGAACCTATTAAGGATTTCATGAAGGGTAGGAAGATAGAGATTTTTTCCTCAAAAGGGAATGAGGAATCTCTCAAGGAACCAGCTAAGATTGAACAAAAGTTAAAGGAAGTTGGGAAGATGGGGGACTCTGGTTTGGAGGAACCTATTAAGGAAAAAAGCAAGGGGGAAGAATATTTGGGGTAGAAGGTAAGTTGGGATCCCCGTGCGGGTGAGATAAAATATGCGAGAATAATCCCTTACGAATCGCATGCGAGTAGAAACTACTATGCAGAAAATATTACAAATCACAAATAAAAGTGTAGAATAAATAACACAACACAGAGAGACAAGATTTAACGTGGTTCACCCAATTTGGGCTACGTCCACCAAGAATCACTTGCTCAAATTTTATTACAAGCCTCCACTCTCTCAATACAATACCCAAATCCAGATTGGAGCTATGCTCAAAAAAACTCTCTGAAATTCACACCCAAATTCAAAACACATTTGTAATACATTTTCTTGTACATCTATCATATGCATAAGACCATATAAATAGACAACTGCTTAAGAAGTTTGATACAAGACCATGGGTGTCAAAACCAAGGAAAAAAGCGTGGTATCAAAACAATGGGAAAAAGACCGAAAAATCCATGGGCCCCAAAAACAGCCCATAATGGTTACCCATTACCCATGGGTTAATAAACCACCCATGAAAATTTGCTTGGGGCTTCAGCCCAAACCCCATTGACCCGCTCACCGGCAAGGACTCTCGTAAAAATACCCGAGTGTAACACATAAAAGGTGTACCACATTCTAACATGCAAATAGGCTCCACAAACATAACAATCTCCCACTTGGAGACTGATTTCCACTGAGCAAGCTTCTCAACCCTTCACTGTCATTTGTGAAGGCCAACCAAAGCTGAACATAGCTTTATTTTATCCCTTGTGACCACCTTGTTCATCATGTCTGCAGGATTCTCGACTGGTATGAATCTTCTCCAACTTCAACTTATCTTCCTCCAAAGCCGTCATGATGAAGTGATATCTCGATTGTATATGCTTCATCCTGGAGTGGAAACCAAAGTTCTTTGCTAGGTGTATAGCACTCTGACTATCACTATATAGCTTACATTCCTCCTGCTTATGCCCCAACTCCTCAAGCAATTGTTGTATCCAAATCATCTCTTTGCTTGCCTCTCCATGTGGCGAAACATACTCACCTCCATGGTTGACAAAGCCACCAGATTCTGTAGTCATGAAATCCAGCTCATTGTTGTCCCACCTAAAATGTAAATATAACCTGTTATGCTCCTCCTGTGTCTACATCTCCAGCCATGTCTGAATCTACATAACCACGTAAAGTGGTGTCTGATCCACTATAGCACAAAATTTTCCCCATGGTCCCTCTCAAATACTGAAGGATCCACTTTACTACTTTTCAATGCTCTTTACCTGGATCACTCATAAATCTACTCACAACTCCCACTGCATGGGCAATATCAGGCCTAGTGCACACCATAGCATACATCAAACTACCAATTGCGATAAGTAAGGTACCTTTGACATCTGGTTTCTTTCTGCTCTGTCTTGGGACATTGCTCCTTTGATAACTTGAATTTTCCCCGCCAAAGGAGTCCCAACCAGTTTATCATCCTACATATTAAACCTCTCCAAAGCCTTCTTAATGTACTCTTCCTAAGATAAATTCATCTTCTGTTCCTTCCTATCCCGAGATATCCTCATACCAAGGATTTGTTTGTTTGCCTTCGCACCCAAATCCTTCATAGAAAAGGATTCACTTAGTTTGCTTCTTAAGTACTTTTATTTCTGCATGTTTTTACTGCAACCAATGTCATCAACATACAAACACGGGATAATATAACTTCCATCCTCAAATTTCTTTGTATACACACAATGGTTAGAATGGAATCTGATATAACCTTGCTCCATCATGAAGCTATCAAACTTCTTATACCATTGACGTGGAGCTTGTTTCAGGCCATACAAGATTTTCTTCAGTTTACAAACCATCTCCTCTTTACCTTTGACCTCATAGCCCTCTGGTTGCTACATATATAGTTCCTCCTCCAAATCACCATGGAGAAATGCAATCTTTACATCAAGATGTTCTAAGTGCAAGTCTTCTACTGCAACTATTCCTAGAACAGTTCTAATAGAAGTCATTTTTACTACAGGAGAAAAAATCTCATCAAAATCTATACCTTTTCTGTGCAAACCCCTTGACCACCAACCGGGCCTTATATCTTTTCTTTCCTCCTTCGTCTTTGACTCTGAACACCCACTTATTCTTTAAAGCTCTTTAACTTTTGGGTAGCTTCACCAAATACCATGTCTGGCTCTCCATGAGAGCCTGATGCTCCTCATCCATGGCTTGTTCCCACTTCTTCCTGGCATCTACCTGCATTGCTTCATCAAAGCTCTCTAGCTCTCCACTATCAGTGAGTAATAAATAATAAAGAGAAGGAGAAAAACGTTCAAGTTCTCTTCTTACCCTAGAAGACCTCCTCAATATAGGAGTTTGGGGTTCCTGTTGAGGGGGTTCCTGAATTGATTCATGTGTCACTTTCCCATCCGGAAGATCCTCTACCACTGCATATTCTTTCTTGGATTCTTCCCTATTTTCCTACAACTGCTGCTTATACATGACTTTCTCATTAAAGACCACATCCCTAGATCGAATGATTTTCTTGTCCTTAATACTCCAACATTTATATCCAAAGTCATCACCACCATAACCAATGAAAGTACATTTTTCTGATTTAGCCTCTAGCTTGGTCCTATCATCCTTGTCTATATGAACAAACACCTCACATCCAAAGACTCTAAGAAATGAATAATCAACTTTCTTACCATACCAAGCCTCCTCAAGTATGCCTCCATCCAAGGCACTTGAGGGTCCTCTGTTTATCAAGTACACCGCTGTGCTCACCGCTTCTACCCAAAAAGAAAGAGGTAGTCTGCATGTAATCTCATGCTTCTAGCACATTCCATTATTGTTCTGTTCATCCTTTTTGATACCCCATTCTGCTGTAGAGTTCCTAGAACCGTCTTTTTCCTGCGGATTCCATTCTTAGAACAATAATCATTAAATTCATTGCTGCAATACTCCCCTCCATTATCTGACATGAGACATTTTAGCTTAAGACATGTTTCATTCTCTACCAAGGCTTTCCATTTAACAAAAGTGTCAAATACATTAGATTTTTTTCTAATACAATAAACCCAAAATTTCCTTGTTGCATCATCAATAAAAGTAACATAATAACTTGAACCCCCAAGAGATGATACCTGATCTAGCCCCACACATTAGAATGCACCAACTCTAACTTACTCTCTTTCTTTTAGGTCCAACCTTGAGAAACCTTACTCACTGTTTCCCATATATGCAGTCCTCACGTAACTCCAAACCTCATGTTTCGTATATATCTAGGCAAATTCTTCTTTATGATGTCCATGCCCTTATGGCTCATATGACCGAGCCTATAGTGCCATAATGTTGTATCTGCATCTGAAGCAACAAGATTACAATCATTAGTACTATCAGTGGTTAAATACAAGGTTCCAACCTTCTTACCTCTTGCCACCACAAGAGCACCCTTAGTAACCTTCCAAGAGTTAGCTGTAAATATCATAGTAAAACCATCACTTCCCAATTGCCCCTCCGATATCAAATTTCTCCTTAATGTAGGCACATGTCGACATCCTTCAATAGCCATGTATTCCCATTTTGCATCTTAACTCCGAATGAACATTTTCCAACTATACTACAAGGCTCATCATCACCAAGAAAAACATGCCAAAAATCCCCTTGAACATAATCAAAAAAATAATGCCTATGTGGAGTAGCAAGAAAAGAAGCCCCTGAATCTAAAACCCAAGATTCAGTAATATTATGCAAAGAAAGAATCAAAGCATCCTGACATACATTACCCGATGCCACATTTGCCTCCTTGTTTTCTTCCCCGTTGTTTCTTCTTTTCTTGAAGCTCCCAATAGTCCTTCTTTGCATGCCCAAGCTTTCCACAATTCTAGCATACAATCTTGTTCTTGGATTTTGACCTTGCCCAATCTTTTGATTTTCCACGGTTTCCTCTATTCTTCTGTCTCCCTCTAGTTTCCACTGTCAAAGCATTCCCTGAAGTAGAAGATTCCCCAAATATTTTTCTTCACATTTCCTCACTTAGAATCACCCCTACAACATCCTCAAACTTCAACTTCGAGTTAAGTTACTTGAACCGATTTACTTACCACCATTACCAGTTATTCCAACTCTCAGGTAAAGAGCACAAAATTAATAAAGCCCTAACTTCTTCATCAAATTCTATTGTATCAAGCTAGCATATTCACAACCATATTGAAATCATTTAAATGATCTGCTATTGAACTATTCTCAGACATCTTCATATTAAACAACTTTTTCATTAAAAATATCTTGTTAGAGGCAAGAGGGTTTTTCATACAACTTCCTAATGCATCCATTAGATCTTTTGTAGTCTTTTCCTTTGAAACATTAAATAATACCGAAGATGCAAGACATAGCCGGATTGTCCCAAGTGCCTTCCTATCCAGAAAATCCCATTCCGCATCTGTCATACTCGAGGGTTTGTTCACCTTCTCAGACAACAGAGTATAAAGATCCTTTTGATAAAGGTAATCTTCCATCTACATCTTCCAAAGACTGAAATTTTGCCCATTGAATTTATCAACCCTAGATCTTCCTTCATCTGCCATAGCTCCCACTCAAGCTAAAAACTTTCCCTGTGATTCAACACTTTAGCAAACCAAACCAGGTTCTGATACCAATTGTTAGGAAATAAGAGATAAAATATGTGGAATAATCCCTTATAGAATTGCAACAGTAGAAAATACTATGCGAAAAAATAATATAGATCACAAATAAAAGTGCAGAATAAATAACACAACATAGAGAGACAAGATTTAACGTGGTTCACCCAATTTGGGCTACGTCCACCAAGAATCACTTGCTCAAATTTTATTACAAGCCTCCACTCTCTCAATACAATACCTAGATCCGTTTGGCGCTATGCTCAACAAACTCTCAGAATTCACACCCGAATTCAAAACACATCTCGTAATACATTTTCTTGTACATCTATCATATGCATAAGACTATATAAATAGACAATCGCTTAAGCGAGTTTGATACAAAACTCAGGGTATCAAAACCAAGGGAAAAAAAGCGTGGGTATCAAAACAATGGGAAAAATACCGAAAAAACCATGGGCCCCAAAAACAGCCCATAACGGTTACCCATTACCCATGGGTTAATAAACCACCCATGAAAATTTACTTCAGGGCTTCACCCCAAACCCCTAACCCGCTCACCGGCGAGCGGGACCGCCGTAAAAATACTCGAGTGTAACACATAGAAGGTTTACCACATTCTAACATTCAAATAGGCTCCACAAACATAACAGAATCTCTCTCAAGGAACTAGCTAATATTGAACAAAATTTAAAGGAAGTTGGGAAGATGGGGGACTCTGGTTTGGAGGAACCTATTAAGGAACAAAGCAAGGGGGAAGAATATTTGGGGCAGAAGGTAAGTTGGGATCCCCATGCGGGTGAGGAGTTGATAGGAAGAAATATTGGTTTTCTTTCCATGGAAGAAATGGTGAATATTAATATGTCCCCAATCAAAACGATGGAAGAAAAGAAAGAAGAAATTACTGCTGAAACAAAGGAACTTCTAGGGAAAAAACCCCCTCAGGAAAAAGAAAAGTGGATTCAAAAGGAAAAAAGGGGGAAACCTCATTATCCTCTCCTAAATCTCAGGAGTTTGAGAATCCTATAAATGTGGAAGTTTCCACTAGAAAACATGGTAGGCCTAGCAAATTTGAATCAAGGAAAAAAATACCCAAAAGGAAATAGATTCAGGGAAACAAATGTGCTTAGACCAAAAGGTCTTTAAGAAAAACAAACCCAATTTGTGGAAATGAATTGCATCTCATGGAATGGTAGAGGGCTTAATAACCTCAGTGAAATGGAGGATTCTAAAAGATATGATTGAAAGACAGAAAATAGATGTGTTAGCTATTCAAGAGACTAAAATGAAAGAAGACCTCTTTTTAAGTTCTTGCAAGTCTTTTTGGAATAATTCTAAATCTTTTGTTGTTAGTTCAAAAGGAGCCTCTGAAGCTTAGCTATGGTGTGGAATCGCTCACTATGAAGGAACTCTCCGATCAAAAGAGATAATCATATGGCGGTGATGATGAGAGATCTAGAAAATAGAAATATTTGGGTTTTATCTAACATTTATGCTCCTACCCTTCATAAAGAAAGGAAAAATATTTGGCATCACCTTTGGTCATTTAATCATTCCATCAAAGGTTCAAGATGGATTGTCTTGGGGATTTTAATACCCCTTGGACCCCGGGGAAAAAAAAAGGTGGATCTAAGGAGTTTACAGTAGGCATGGAGGATTTTAATGACTTTATTTCTTCTTCACAGCTCCATGATATTGATCTTAAAGGTAGTAGTTTTACTTGGTCTAATAGAAGAGTTGGATCCCAACATATCCAAGTAATATTAGATAGGGTTTTAGTCTCGGAGGAGTGGTTAATCTAGGATATCTCTCTTTTTCTCTCCCCTAGATAGGATCTGATCATAACCCTATTATCTTACAAATCAAGAATCCATCTAGAAGAAGAATGCCATTCCATTTCGAGAAGATGTGGGTCTAGAATGAGGACCTATATGACCTCATTAATGATTGGTAGAAAATGAAGGTTAAAGGAACAACTATGTATAGACTCTCTAAAAAACTCCAGAATGTTAAAGGTCACCTCAAAGACTGGAATAAAAAAATCTTTGGAAATATCTTTTAGAAGAAAATGGAAAACAAAGCTGAACTCAAAATGTTCAAAGACAGACAGAGAGTTGGGATTATGAGATGGATATTGAGGACCATGAAAAGGAATGGTCCCTTCTAGTAGAATACCATAACATTTTGGGCAAAGAGGAAATCTTCTGGAGGCAATAATCTCAAATTACTTGACTAAAGGGGATAAAAATGCAATATTTTTTCACTTGCCCACCTTAAAATGTAGAGGGTTTAAAATAATTAATAGAATTAGAAATGAAGAGGGCATTATGGTGGAAGAAAAAGAAGAAATAATTGAAGAGGCTATCTCCTTATTCCGTAACCTACTGATTAATAACAGTGATCCTAATTTGAATAAAGAGAATGAATTTTTAAAGTGCATTCCTCTGTTGGTTTCTGAGGAAGATAATTTGATGCTTTCAACAATCCCATCAATGGAGGAAGTGGAATTCACCGTCAAACATCTCAATCCTGACAAGGCTCCTAGATGGATGGCTTCCAAGCCTTCTTCTTTCAGCACTTTTGGGACATAATTAAAAAATATGTCTTTGAGGTGGTGAAGGAATTTTTCAGAAAAAGTTATGTTTGAAAGACATGAATTGTACCTTTCTTTATCTAATTCTGAAATGTGGTAATGTTATGGAATTAAAATATTTCAGACCTATAAGTCTCTGTAATACTTCCTATAAAATCTGCACAAAAATCTTGGCTCTTCATCTATAGTTGTTACTCCCCTCTATCATTTCTGATCAACAAGGGGGTTTTGTCATTGGTCGCCAAATCCAGGATGGGATCATTACAATCAAAGAGATGATCCACTCAGCTAAGCTCAATAAGAAGGCTGCTCTATTTTTAAAACTGGATATGGCCAAAGCTTATGATAGGGTTTCATGGTGCTTTCTTGATAAAATCCTTGACAGTTTGGTTTTGATGTCTCCTTTAGGAATCTAGTCAAGGCTTGTATCTCTAATGTCTGGTTTTCTATTCTCATCAATGGGCCCCCCTTTGGGTTTTTTCCTAGCTCCCAAGGCCTGAGGCAAGGGGATCCCATCTCCCCTTTCCTCTTTATTATCTTAGCAGAAGCTTTAAGTAGAAGATTAAATGTTGAAACTGAGAATGGTTCTCTCAAAGGGATCTCCCTGGCAAGGGAGTTGGAAAAATTTTCACACCAGCATTTTGTTGACGACACTTTTCTAGTGGGGGAAGCTTTTGTCCCTGAAGCTAAGAAAATAAAATCTCTCCTTGATGACTATATGGAAGTTTTGGGACAGATGGTAAACTTCAGAAAAATCTCTCTCTTCTTCCTTAACACCATGGATAGCCGTTGTAAGAAGATAGATAAAATTTTGGGATGTGACTTTAAATATTTCCCTACCTTTTATTTAGGTATCCCTCTTGGGGACAAGAAATTGTCTTGTTCTGATTGGAACTTCTTAATTGAAAGGTTTGAAAGAAAACTTGTTGGTTGGAAAGCTAATGTGTTATCCCAGGCTGGAAAGATTACCCTTCTCATTAGTTCTCTTTAGAGTCTACCGGTGTATGTCATGTCCCTCTATCAACTTCCTGGAGGTGTTGGGGATAAACTGGAAAAAATCCAAAAATGCTTCTTATGGAGTGGCACTGAAAGCAAAAAAATAATCCCTCTGGTGGCCTGGGACAAAGTTTGTAAACCTAAAAGCTTGGGGGACTTGGTCTCAGAGACTGGACTAAAATGAATAAATCCCTTCTTGCAAAAATTGGATGGAGGTTAACTAAAGAAAATGAGTTTGGACCATAATTCTAAAGAAAAAAATATTGGATGGATGTTAATGACAAGAGATGGATTTTTAAACTAACATCCTTCAATGGTTCATGCATATGGAAAGCTATTAACTGGGCAAAATAAATTGTGGCTAGGGGTAGCAGGTGGAAAATAGGAAAAGGAAATGAGATAAGCTTCTGGAAAGATAAATGGGCTGGGAATTTTATCCTTAAAGATCAATTCCCCCAAATTTCTAGTCATCTCAAAGATAAATATGGGGAAAAAATCATTAACTATATGGCTAATGAAGACAACTTTCAGACATGGAAACTCATGGAACTGGACAGACAGGAATCCAATGATCATTTGAGCAGGCTCAATGATTTCCTAAAAATTATGTTTCTTCTAACAGCAAGGACCAAGATAGAATAGTCTACGATAAAGAACAAAGTGGTAATTTCTCTGTCAAATCAGCCTATTCCCTATTTTTTGAGGGAGAAACTAGAGAAGAAGATTTAAATGCTTGGTAAGATTTGGAACAAGAACATAACCCCAAAGGTTAATGTTTTCAGTTGGCTTTCAGTAATTAATAAAATTCTTACTGTTGATAATCTTGCTAAAAGAGGTTTCCAGATGGCCAATAGATGTGTTCTGTGTGAAGTGAATATGGAAACTATAAATCATCTTCTTCTAGAATGTCCCTATGCCCATCTAATGCTTTCTTCTATTCTAGGTTGCTTCTCGGTTTTCTAGGTAATTCCTAAAGAGATCAAGGATGCTTGGATTCAATGGAACTGTCCTTTCTTCAGTCGAGGACTTAAAAATCTCTGGGTCATGAGTTTGGGTCACCTATGGTGGGAATTATGGAAAGAAAGAAATAGAAGGATTTTCAAGAATAAGAAACTTCCCATTAGGGTGACTATAAACAAACTCCTACAGGCTGTTAGAAACAATTTTTCTATCCTAAGGAAAAATGAAATGGAAATCCTTGACAATGAACATCATTTCTTTAAGAATTGGAACCTTATAGGTGACCCTAAACCCAAAAGATGTAATCCTCATTCGGGGATTAAATGGAATTCACCTAGGGAAGGTTTCTTTAAACTCAACTTTGATGGTGCAGCGAAAGGTAATCCTGGAAAGTTGGGGGAGGAGGTGTTCTTTGAGACTCCCTTGGAATATTTCTTCTTTCCTACTTCTTCGACTTGGGCCTCCAATCTAACAATGTTGTTGAGGCAGCTGCGATGTTTTGGGGGGTGAAGTTAGCCAAGGAAAAAGGATTAAAACACCTAGAAGTGGAAGGGGACTCTTTATATATCATTTCATGTTTGAAAGGAAAATCTCAACCTTCTATTTCTATCGAGGACTTCATAAATAAAACTAAACTTTTAGCATCCTCTTTTGAGGCCATATCCTTTCATCATGTGTACCATGAAGGAAACTCTCTAGTGGATTTTATGGCCAATTTGGGGGTGAATGCTAGGGGTCTTAAGGTGGTAGAGGATCCTAATTTGATGCAAGCCAAATTTATTGAAATCATGAAAAGGGAAGGTATAACTTATAATACTCCTATAAATGAGGAGGCATTATTTTTTTAGACTCGTGACATCTCTTTTTCATGATTACTAAACTCGTGCAAAATCTCTTTTCTAATCCTCGAAGGGGCAGGCTGGATATCTTTGTTTTCTAGAAGTGGGAAGATTGGATTGGGGAAGGTAACTATTTGCATAATAGAAAGAAGAACAGGGTTAGAAGCATGGGGGTGACTTAGTAAGAACTGAACCTAGCAAGAGGCAGGAGATGTCCATAGAGGTGGAGACACTACTCGAAAAGGTGGGTATGTTACCCTTTTTCAATATCTTTGATGGCTACGATGAAAATATGAGTGAAGCAGTGGCAAAAACATGGAATGAAGGCCATGTTCGGGTCGGAAATTTCTCCTTTACCATTTCCCCTAAGCTTATTTCCAAAGTCTCAGTTTAGCTCTGAAAAGGCAGATGCATCTACAAACCTAAGTCGGACTACAGCCTGGAGATTGAATGCTTCATGCAAGGTAAGGGAGTGCCTGTCTCTCTTCATAATGGTTATGCTCGGGGAAATTTTCCCCATCCTTTTGATGAAATTTCTCGATTTTTATGTCATACATTACCTTAGAAGGTCGGTATAAAGTGATATATGGTTACCATTTCCCCATGTTGAACCATGTCCGTAATGCTAAGCCCTATAATTTCCCTTTCTTCCTGTATACTTCCCTTGCGAAATCTATAGGAATGGTTGAGAAAGGTACCTTCCCCTTCCTCTACACTAGGGCCTCATTAAATCCCTTCTTAGGCTAGGAACTCCCCTTTTGGGAAAAATGACAAATTTGGGGCATCTCAGTTCTGAAGGATCGATGCCCAAGGAGGACAATCTTAGTGAAGATCTGTTTGGAAAACTAGTGGCTAAACAAACCAGATCCAATCTGAGTCATGGTGTCATCAACAAACATAGCAGGGCTGAGGAGGATCCTAAACCGGTTGAGGAAGTGGAGATTTTAGATTCGGGTGAAAACCAAGATGGGAATCCGAGACTTTTTAGTTTCCAGTAAGGATAAGGTTATTGCTGAAGGGGATAACAATGATGAGGTGGCGAGAAAGAAATCTCAGACTCTGCAGATGATAAACGTTCCAAGAATTTGGAGGATGCCATTGAGAGCTTGCATGCTCTTAAAACTACCCAATCTAAATTGTTTATTGCCCAAGACTCTGTTGTCAAGTCTCATACTTTCATGTGGGAATTTGAGCATTGCAGGCTTGATACTAATATTAACAGACATAGGATTAGTATGGTCTCCATGGATCTAACTGATAAAAAGTGGAAAAGTTATCTTCTTTGGTCCTTAGTGAACAACTCAAGAATGCCAATGAGAGAAGTCTGGAGATGGCCAAGGATATGTTGAAGATGAAAGAAGTTGTGTTCCAGATTCGTGATGTCCATCTCCTCAATGTTAAGAGCACCATCCACCATCTCAAGCTTTTAGCTGAGATGATTCATTCCATGGAACTAGCTAAGGAAAGAGAAAAAGAAGGAAAAGGCCCCAAAGTGGAGATCCCTGAGCCAAACTATAAGCATTGGAAAGCTACCATCGATTCCCTTGTCAAAGAATGGAATGACTGTATGAACTCAGTGGGGGACCTGATAAAAGAGTGACAAAGAAAATGGGATATTGGTTTGCTGTTGTTAGTTCTAAGTTGTTTTGCTATTAGTTTCTTGGTACTACTACTATTAGTTATTGCTCTATTTATTTGTTGTTTGGATACTTTCCTTTATGTTTGTATCTCTTTGTTGTTGGTCTTGTGTTGTTTTGGGTTTGTGGTTGGGCTTCAATGGTATATCCCTTGGCCTTTTTGTAAGGAACTGGTAACATTTTGTATGGGGTAGGGTCCCCTCAACCCTTTTTTACCTCTAATAAAAAAAAGGTAATCAAATAATTAAAAAAATTGTGTTGGAATATTTTATGACCTAATAAAGGAATCAAGGAGTAAAAAGTGTGAAAAATATGGTTGTAAGACATTAATAAAATATAAAAAATAAATCAAAGAAATTAGAAGATGTGTAAATAAGTTGTAATAAATATCAAATTAAAACTAAGTCATGGGAAAAGAAAACATAAGACTAAGAATGGAATAAATGGAGTAAAATATTATGAAAAATATGCTTGTAAGCCACCTATTAAAATATAAGAAATAAACCAAAGAAATTAAAAGATTTCTAAATAAGATGTAATACATATCAAATAAAGTTTAAGGCATGGGAAAACAAAGTATGAAATATGTTATAAAGATAGGTTGTAAAATAAAATGTATTCTAAGTAAAAGCAAAATAAATCAAAATATATGTTAGAGAGATCAAATTAAATCAAACAAAAAGGAAAAAAAAATGTAATACATGATTTTAAAAATGAAGCATTAAAATGGCATATGATCACAATCAATGATTATTTTGTATTATAAAGATATAAAACAATACAATTTGATGTCACAAAAATGATAAGTAAATATTGAGAGGATGTAATTGGACAATATGGAAGAATGCCTAAAGGTATTATAATAATATTCATAAATATATTGTGCGGTTGTTGAGGTCATAAATAAAAAGTCTTGTAAAGGAAAGAGAGTAGGATATAAAAGGATCAAAAATCATTTTAACTACTACCAATATCCAGCAAGGGAATTAAAGGGATTCAAAACTAAAAGAGGTAATAAGTAAGGCACTATGAGGGTGATAAAATATATTTAACAAACACGAGACACTCTAATCAAAGGGTTATGACTAAGGTACTCATCATCTAGGAGAGAAGGAACTAGAGGAAGTGAGTTCATCTTACGCTAATTAGTAATGTATATAGATATATCCCCAACTCAACTATGATAGTAAATATATATCCTACCTCCATGTATTTTTTATTTTTCTTCAAGACCTCACTTAAGGATACATATTCATACTATGAGGATTAGGTATGGCATAGTAAGGCGTGGGTACTAAAGGTAAGATACGATACCTTCTACCACAATAAAAAAAATCTACTACACCTCAAAGGACATCAACCTCTATAACAAGGACAACTATGGAATTTAATATTTCAACCAGGATATGATATGTGTAAAAGATGATAATATCACATCTTTTATGTTTGTGATTTACTTTAATGCTTGTAATAATTTCACTTTTATATAGCATTTTATTGATTTAATCCTTGATAATGTGGGTTTTGTCTTTAATTTTCTTTTGGATTTTACTTTTAATCCTCCATATGGATTAAATAGGATGATCTAATGGGTATGAATGATGAATAACACAAGATATATCACACCTAATTGATTACAAATAGAAACTAGAAACCAAGATATTTAAGTACCTCTAGACCTACCACCCCAAAAAAAGTGTTTGATCTCATCTCTGACCTAAGTTTTCCTCAAGTGAGAGAAGTGTTGATGTGCAAAAATGACATGCACATTTTCCCTCCACAAAACCAAGGATGTTGGGGAAATAAGTAAAATGGTATGCTTGGAAGTAAAATAAACCTAGATAAGGTATCACAAACCATGATACTCTACTTATCTTGAAAGGATGTATAAGTAGAATTATTGTGCAATAGATTACATATATGTCTCCCCAAGGTTAAATTTGTTCACCATTATTTATGTGTGATGTCATTGATTTCAAATCCATTAATTTAAAATTTTGTGTATGTGTCATGTGATTATCCATGAGGTGTCTTTCAGTGTCAAACATGAAGGTTGATTGGTAGTGCCTAGTTTTAGTGAAGTTGATATAGTGTCTAGGCATGGTTTCAAGCATGGTGCAAACATGAAGGGTCATTTTATGAGTCCTAAAGGTTAGTATAAGTTTTATAATGTTATATATGATGTGTAAAGGGTGTATATGTGTCTGCATTGATTCATCATGGTCAAGTAATGGTTTAATGATGTGATGTGGTCATTCAAGGCCTATTCCTAGTCCTAGAACATGCAGAATGAGTTAGAGGTATGAGTTTTGGATATTATTTGTATTTTTAATCATGGTAGGAGAATTTTGAAATTTTTTATGATGTTTATGAGGAGTTTCAGGTCAGTTCTCAAAGTTATGATGAGGTTTAAAGTTCCTTTGAAAAAAGAGTCAGTGAGAACAAGGAAAGTAGACACATGTAAGACATTATGGTTAGAGAGATTCAGAAGCATTTGATAATGTATGAGACTTGGGTAAGTTAGAGGATATTTTCATGATGATTCATTCCAATTTTTAGGTCACTATGATGATATTTTCTGAAGATATGAGGTTTTTTCCAAAACCAGATTTGCAAAGGTGAATATTTGAGGAAAAAGTGGACCTTCTCGATGCTTGTTGTGGATTATATGTCTTGCTAGGGGAAATAATCTCTATAAAATATATTTTAAATTTTTCTATTATTATTTTATAAAAATAATGATGTGTTTTGATCATCACGTTTTTATGAACGATCGTTAAGAAGGTAAACAGGTTTGAAACCCTCCCAAAACCCTAGGTTAATAATGACTTGAAGAAAATGTTTGTACTGATCTAGAATTTATTATTTTGGAAAAATGATGATTTTATGTTGTAGAGAACTCCTTCATCTATCTCCAAGTGTGATTTATATATTTTGATAGTATGTGGGCCCCACTCAAAAATTCTTATTTCTGGAAAGTTTCAGTTTGTGGAAACGTTTCCAATTAGACATATTGAATAAGTTACCATTTATGGAAGCATGGGAGTTATAATACATGTTCATAATTATTTTAGATCATGGTTTTCCTAAAAAGTATAAAGTGTTCCCTATTAATGAAGACTAGTTTTAGGCGCTTTGAGAAATGCGTGGTAAAAGTAGTTTTGATGGAGCTACGGGAGGAATTAAGACTTGGTTTTAATTTTTTCATGATCTTGGTTCAAATATATCTTTAGTGATATATAAAACTTTAGTTTTTTTCATGGTATGAGAAATTTATGACCTGTTCTTTGAGGTTCAATTTCCAGTGGTGCTTGATTGTGCATGGTTTCAAGAGGCTTCAAGAGGTTTTTTTATTCTTGTGAGTTGTTCCATGATTTTTTCAGGTTTCAGAGTGTTTAAACAACATATATAAGGGTGTTACATGATTTTATGAATTTTTATTTGATATTGTTCATTCCTTTTGTTGTGGATGATTGTTTTGGAGGTTTAAGGCTTGTTGTGTCCCAATGGAGCTTCTAGAGGCTCTTACTGATAGTGGTGACCTAATTGGTACCTTAGATGATATTTTTATCATTATCTTATGATTTAGAAAGTTTTTTACAGTGTGAAGGCCGACCTAGGTGATTTTGTTAAAAGAAACATGTATAAAATAAAATTAGATGGTTCATTTGTGTTAGTTGGTGTGGTGAAAAAGTGTGACCTAAAGGGAAGGTTTACATCTTGAAGGAGGTCTTAGTGACCATCATTATGAGGATAATTTGATGATGTAATGTGCTAAATTGAGAGAAGATGATGGAAAGATATGGAAAATAAAAATATCATCTTGAATAAGGTGGAGATTTTAAATAAGGAGAGAGCTTATTTTAAGAGGGTTTAAATGTTGTGTGAACTGAACTTGGATCACTATCAGGTTGTTTGAGAAGCATATTATCAGTGATCATCCATTTCTAGGTGGTTGAGTTTGTGCTTGATCATATTAGGGGGTTTTAGCCTCCTTTTAGGTTTGGTGCTCTACTAAAATAGGGGTTGGTGCCTCACTAAATTAGGGTTTATCGCACCTTATAGGTTTTTTCTCTACTAAACTAGGGGTTAGTGGTGCTTGTAGGGGGGATGTGATTTACTAAACTATGGGTTGATGATCCTTCTCGGGGTTGTTGTCTCACTAAATCTGAAACATGGTTATATAAAGTTTTGTTTCAATGGGTTTTCTTCCCCTTGAGGGTTTCCCACTTAAATTTTGTGTCCATGTGTTATTTTGTTCTTCTTACATATATTGTGATGGATATGTTATATTGATCAATATTAATGATTAATCTATGGTGAATGGTTGATGAATGTTAATGGTTAAAATGAATGTAACTTTTCACACTTATTTGCACCCCCTCTCGAGTGTTTCGATTCTAACAATTGGCATCAAAGTTTTTCCTTGTGAAGTAAGTCTAACAAACTTGAATGAGAGCCTCTTGAATCATAGGTATGGTAGAAATTCAAGCTCAGTTGAACAAAATCCTTTGGTCAAAATAAGATCTTGTTTGAAACCATTAGGTCTTGACATATGATAGTCCATATATGATTTTTTCACTCCCTCTCCAATAGGTATAGGTTATAAGAAGACCGATGAAGGTGTAAAAATAGGTCCTTGTGTTGATTTTGAAGCAAGATTACCTAAAGGTGAGAATGAATATGTTGAAGTTGACCTAGGTGCTAATATTGAAGGTTTTCCTGATGTTTTTGGTTCAAAACAAGAAAATGATGGTGATGATGGCCAAGAAGCAATTATTTAGAATGGTATGGACATGATTGATCCCTTTGGAGCATATATGAGTCATAAAACCCCAACCATGAAAATAATTTATGAGGTGATTCAAAAGTGTATTGATGAAGATAAGACAATCCACAAGGAGTAGACCAAGATGTCTAATGTTTCAAATAGTGTTCAGACCATGAAAGAAAGTATTAATGCATACTTTGAGATATAATTTTACATAATCTAGGATAATAATGTCATGGTTTTCTCAACAATATACCAAGATAGAGGTTTCTCATTCTTTTAAGCAAGGTATGTATGGTTTATCTATGAATACATTTTCTTGTTCAAGCAAATGGACCATAGGACTATTGACAAATGCAAGGAGGAAAAATGATATGATGTGAAGTTTCAAAAATATATCAGTGTATAGCATTTTCATGTATGCTTGGAGGTTTGTAGGTTTTAAAAAGTTGGAAGAAATTTTTCAAACCGACTAAGACATATGTGATACTACAAGGGAGGTCATGATGCCAAGATGTATCAAGGATATAGAGTGTTTCAAAGTCATATTTCAAGTGTGATGCTTAAGGAATTAGGTTTCTAAGAGTAATGGAAGTGACATCAAGGGAGTTTAGCTTCCTAATCTACAAAGAAATCAATAAGGATATTTTCAAGAATCAAAATGGTGATCTCATGGTTTGTGCTTAGGTTAGAGTCTAAGTACTATCTTTTAGAGTTATACCATATTATTTATTCATCAAAGAAGTATCTACTATTCCAAGGAAGGTCATATACATCTTAAAACTAGAGCACGAGTGTATGGTTTGTGCAATAAGTCTCTCATCTTAGCGTGAAGGTATCTCGGTAAAGATGTCAACAAGGTGTGAATGTGTCCTATTATCTCAGCTATGTATGAATTCTACACTTGTGATTGACAATCTATCTTGATAAGGTATATCTTATTCATGTTTGGTCCAAGTATGAAAGAATCATAATTCTTAGGTCTCATGTTGTTACAACAAAGAAAGTTGTCATTATTTAAAATATGCCCCTACTATGAGTCAATATTTATAATTTTTGTATAGAGGTCTAAATGTTGCTAAGAAGTATTTAAGAGTTCAAAGTATTTTTCTCAATGATAAAATTTTGTGAAATTCCTATGTAGGGGTCATGTTATTGGTCTTGAATGATATCCCTATGAGTGCATATGTTCAAAAATATTTCATCATGTCTGAAGTAAAGTATATGTATCATGAGTAAGTCTACGTTAGTGTTATTTGATTTGAATTCATAATTCATGAAAAGAAGTAAGGGAAAAAAATTATCAATATGAAAAGTATGTGATCTCCATAAAAGGTAAGGTTTTCCTATTTTAGTGATAGTATCAAAAGTTACAGATGCATGAAAAATAGATTTAAGTGAGATTTCTTATCTCGGGGGAATTAAGAAGGTTAAGAGAAAAAAAAGTGTTAGAGTATAGTGTAATAGTTGGATCATGGTATGAAGGACCCTGATATAGTTATTTCATCAAGGAAATGCCTTGTAAGAGAAGTATTATGATCATGCTAAAGATGACTTTGAGTATAACACCATGAGAAAGTGTGTATGTTCCAAACAAGATAAAGGAGTAATATACCAAATTTGAGACAGTTTAGAAGGTCAATTGATGAATGATGGTGATTAGTCATGTCAAATATTAAGATGGATTCCTTGAGAAGTCACCAACTATGTTTTGAGATCATAAGTTATTATTTAAAATAGTGTTTAGAGATTGATACTACATCAAGGTGTTTTGCATATGTTAAGGCATGTTCTTTCTATAAAATGTTGATCCAAGGTTTTATGAAGTGTTGCAGCACCCCTAGAGGATGATCAAAATTAAGAGTCTTGGTTAACAAATTTTTCAGGATTAGGAAGCATGAAGTCTATGTTTTTCAAGAATTAAATGGTCCCGAGCATCACATACTTTTTTGAAAAGTTTTGATTGGTACGAGATATTGTTTAAGGACTCTATGACTTTCATAAAAATCTTGATTCTATGTTTTATTGGTCTGAGAAGTGGTTAGAGTTCAAATAAATTATGGTATGATATTTCTCATGTTGTGTAAGTAGCTAAAAAGTGTCAAGTGATTCCTAAAATTTGTACATAAGGTGTCAAGAAGTTATAATATTCTAAGGATATTTCATGCAAAAAGTATAGGTCTGAGTGAGAAGAATGATTCAAGATACAAAAGAGGTTACTAAGCTTGCCACAAATATAAATTGACTAAAAATGTTGAAAATAAGCCTTAAAAGGACTATTAGAAGTATCAAAGTGCACATAGGTGGTTTGAAGATCAAGACAAAGTCTCGGTTGTAGAGTTCATACTTATCTCTATGGTATGATTGAACTAATCCATAGAAAAGAATGGACGTGTGACAAAATACTTGAGGATAGGGATAACAATACAAGGTATGAACATAATTAGACAGTTAAAGATCAGTTGTTCTATAAAATTCAATGTTGGTGCTATGATGATGTATCTTAAGGGTCGGTATCATTTGAAGAAAATGGTTTCAAGATAAGCTAATTTTACTATGTCATTATTGGTTCAAGAAAGAGGGATTATCCCTATTAATTTAAATAGTTTTTGTTCTATATAAAATATTTCTTGAAAAGTGCACATCTAATAAATGAATTCTATAGAGTTGTGTAAGATTCTCGAGATTTGAATTAGTGCTCAATATGTTCAAGAGTTTGTATGATGTCAAGAGAAACTTCTCAAAACCCATGATCAAATAATGAAGTTGTGTATAGTTACAAAATGGGTATACAACAGTGTTAAAGTAATTTGAGGAGTGGTTGAGGTATGTACTATAGTTTTTTTCTTGAGAAGGTGATAGAGCATGTGATAATTAGGTCTGAATTCATAATTGTGAGATCAAAAGGAAAATCAATGATCAAAGTAGATTGCAAAAGGTAGGGGAGTATGATCCAATATTTTTGAATGTGTTCAAGAAGTGGTATATGTGTATTCAAGAACCTCATCAGTATGAGAATGGTATGAGGATATGATCATGATTATTGATATGTATTATAAGTACTGGAAAAAAGTTATTTATGGTCAAATTGAAATGTTTGCATGTCTCGAAGTAAACTAATTTGTTAAAGTAAGATAATAGCCGTGATCTCTTAGTCTTCAAATTTTTAAAATAGCTTGGTGACAAGGTTGAAGGTTATCCATAAATCAAGGGGAAGAGTAGTAATTTTGAGAAGGCTTGGTATATTGGATAAATTCTTCTTGCTCTGAGTGGTTTATTTAAGGCATGAAGATTTAAGTGATGGTCCTGAAAATAGCTTCTTTTGGGAAGAAAATTTTTCATGGTCTTAACCAAGTGTTTTTGAGTCTATATTTCATTGATGTAGTATGATTAGGTTTACACCTACTCTAAAAATAAAATGTATAGATGGGTGTATGTATGAATAGCCTTGCAAAGGCAAGAAGAATGATGAGTATCTTTAAAATGGCTTGGTCAGATTGTGCATGAAAATATTAGGACCAAATGATGAATAATTGTTGGCAAGTGCTTTCAAGATTGTTTTAGTAGGTACAATGTGTTGTTATGATTAGAAATAGGTTTGAGGAGGTCTATTAAAGAAGGGGGATCCATTTTTAATTCTCAATCAGGTCTACTAGGTGTCAAAAATTCAGTAAGGTAGAATGATGGATGTTTACAAGAATAATATGAAGGCACAAAGCAGTGTATTGGGAACTTGTTAAATATCTTGTATGTGTTATATGATGCAAATAAAATAGAGTACACTGAAGAAGTTTATTAAGGAATATGACATTAATGATGATTTAGTTCTATGATAGTTGGAAAAGGTTTGAGCACAAAATTTTACATTTTCAATTAGATTGAGGTAGTATGAAGATAGGGGAGTCATATGTTGATGATACATGATCTCGTATGATTATATGGAAAGAATAAGTTTAGTGAAAATTGATCGAAGAAGTTCTTTAGGACTCTTAGTCCTAAATGGTAATATGGTAGAGATTGAAGGTAGAGTTGTGTTTCTAACATGATTAAAACCTAGAAGGAGTATGCAAGGTTTGAAGACAAAGTGAAGTTGATATATTCTCAAGGGGAGATTTTTACATGCATTTATTAAGTCCATAGATCATATGTAATGTTGTTTGAATCCAAAGAGAGAAATTACAATCCAAGGGGAGCTTGTGTGTAAGTAAGTCATTGTTTTCATTATGTCTTGTCTTATGTGTTATCATTTTCCATGTATAGTCATCATTGTATCATTTTTCATTGATGTCAAATGGGGATATTAGCATCATAAACATGGAAAATAGTCATGTAGGTGTTTGGTCTTGTTGGTTGCCATCAATGTTTCTGAAGGTGGTTTCCATCAATGACAAAGGGGGATATTGTTGGCCATTGTGTCTAGGTGTTTTCATTTATGTCAAATAAATTGATGGAAAAGAGTGTGTAGGTGTTATGTGAGTCTACATGAGGTGTCTTTTAGTTTCAAATGTGAAGGTTGATTGGTAGTGCCTAGTTTTGGTGAAGTTGTTATAGTGTCTAGGCATGGTTTTGGGCTTGGTGTAAGCATGGAGGGTAATTGTATGAGTCCTAAAGGTTGGTATGATTTACACCATGTTCTATATGATGTTTTAATGGTGTATATGTGTTTTCATTGAGTTGTCATGCTCATGTAATCATTTTCATGATGTAAAGTGGTCATTTTGGGCCTATTCCAAGTCCTAGAATGTGCTAAATGAGTTGGAGGTATGAGTTTTGGAGCTGATCTATCCTTTTGAAGCATGGTAAGATCATGGTGAAATATTTATGAGGTGTATGAGGATTCTTAGGCTAGTTATCAAAGATATGATGAGGTTTCTAGGTCCTTTGAAGTAAGAAAAATGAGAACAAAGAAAGTAGACACAAGTAAATCATTGTGGTTGGAGATATTCCAGAGTATTTAAGTATGGATGGTAAGTTAGAGGAATATTTCATGATGATTCATGCCATTTTTATGTCATTATGATTATATTTACTCAAGATATGAGGTTTTTCCAAAACTAGGTTTGCAAAGGTGAAGATTTGAGGAAAACATTGACCTTCTATTACTCATTGTGGATTGTATGCTTTGCATGGGGACCTGAGATATTTGGAATATATTTTTAGGTCAGATATGAATATTTTACAAAAATAATTAGGTAGTTTTATCATCACATTTTTATGAACAATTGTTAAGAAGGTAAACAAGTTTGAAACCCTCCCAAAACTCTAGGTTGAAAGTGACTTCGAGAAAAATTCTTGTTATGATCTATAATTCATGTTTTTGGAAAAAAATATGATTTTATATTGTATAGGACTCCTCCAACTATATCATGGTGTGATTTAGATATTTTTATATTATGTGGGTCCCACTCAAAAATGATTTTTTATGGAAAGTTTTAGTTTGTGTAAAAGTTTCCCATTGGACATATTGACTAATTTACTATGTATGTAAGAATGGGAGTGGTAATAAATTTCCATGATTATTTAAGAGCATGGTTATTCCTTTAAAGTACAAATTTTCCCTATCTATCAAGACTAGTGTTTGGGAAGTTTTGAGAATCCTATGGTAAAAGTGGTTTTGATGGAGCTATAAGTGTAATTAAGACTTCAGTTGATTTTTTTCATGATCCTAGTTCCAATATATTTCCAATGATCTATCACACTTGAGATTTTTATATGGTATGAGAAATTTATGACATATTCTTTGAGGTTCAATTTCCAAAGTGCTTGGTTGTGCATGATTTCAAGAGGCTTAATGAGGTTTTTTTATCGTTCTTATTTGTTTCATGATTTTGATAGGTTTATGAGTTCTTAGACAAGATATCTAAGGGATTTCAATGATTTGATGAAGTTTAATTTCCTTTTGTTCATTCCTTTTAATCATGGATGATTTTGTAGGGTTTCGGGGCTTTTTGTGTCACAATCGACCTTCTAGAGGGTCTTGGTGATAATGACGACCTACTTGGTCCCTTATATGATATTTGTATCATGTTATTATGATTTGGATTGATTTTTTACACTATGAATATTGAACCAAGTGATTTTCTGAAACTAAACATGTATAAAAGAAAATTAGATGGTTCATTTGTGCTAGTTATTGGTATGGTGAAAAAGTGTGAATTGGAGGGAAAGTTTGGAGCTTAAAGGAGGTATTAGTGACCATTGTGAGGAGAATAATTTGATTCTATAATGTTCCAAACTGAGAGAAGGTAATCGTGAGTTATGGAAAATAATAAATCATCTTGAAGAAGGTGAAGATTTTGAGTAATAAGGAGAGAGTTTGTTTTGAGATGGTTTGAAGGTTGTGTGAGTTGAACTTGGATCACTATCAGTTGTGTGATCATAATAGTTTTAGTGATCATTGATTTTCAGGTGGTTGAGTTGGTTCTTGATCATCTTAGGGGGTTGTATCCTCCTTGTAGGGTTGGTACTCTATTAAACTAGGGGTTAGTGCCCCTTTTAGGGTTGGTGCCTCACTAAACTAGGGGTTGGTGCTCCTTATAGGGTTTTTCTCACTAAATTAGGGGTTGGTGATACTTGTAGGGTTGGTTCTTCTTATGGGGTTTTTCCTCACTAAATTTGAAACATATATATATTAAGTTTTGTTTTAGTGGGTTTTATTCCCCTTGATGGTTTCCCTCTTAAATTTTGTGTCCATGTTTTATTGTGTTCTTATTCCATATGCTTTGATGGTTGTGTTATATTGATAAATCTTAATTAATAAGTTATCGTGAATGGTTGATGAATGTTAATGATTACAATTAATGAAAAATTGTATACACACTTATTCATCTCCCCAATGTTTTTTCTTCTGAAAATTGGTATCATAGCTGGTCCTTGTGAAGAAAGTATAATATCTTGAAGGAGATCCTCTTCAAGCATGGGTATGGCAGAAAGTCAAGCTCAAGTTGAAGAGAAACCTTTCACCATAATAAGAGATTTTTTTAAACCCTTAGTTTTTGACATAAACAAATCCATTTATGAGGTTTTCACTCCCTCTCCAACAAGTATAGATGATAAGAAGACAGGTGAAGGTGTCAAAATAGGTCCTTGTGTTGATTTTGAAGCAAGATGCCCTACAAGTGAGAATGAATATGTTGAAGTTTACCTAGGTGCTAAGCTTGAAGGTGTTCCTAATGTTTTTGGTTCAAAATAAGAAAATGATGATGATGATGATGATGATGGTTGAGAAGCAATGATTGATAATTTTTTCGAGATGATTTATCCTTCGGAGAAGATATGAGTCATAAAACCCCAACCATGGAAATAATCTATGAGGTTATTCAAGAGTGTATTGATGAAGATAAGACAATCCACGAGGAGTAGACTAGTATGTTTAATGTGTCAAATAATTTTCACACCATGAAAGCAAGTATTCATGCAGATTTTTAGACCTAATGTTATGTAATACAGAAAAGAATGACATGGTAAGATGGTTTTCTCAACAATGTACCAAGATAGGGGTTTCTCAATATTTCAAGCAAGGTATGTATGATTTATCTATGAGAACTACTCTTGTTCAAGAAAAGGGACCATGGGACATTTGATAAATGGAAGGAGGAGAAAAGGATATGATCTGAAGTTTCAAAAATATATCATTTGTATAGGATTTTTATGTATGCGTGGAGGTTTACATGGTTTGAAAATTTGGAAGAAATTTCTCAAAGTGCCTAAGACAAATGTGATACTACAAGGGATATCATTATGCAAAGATGTATCAAGGAGATAGAGTGTTTTAAAAGGCATATTTCAGGTATGATGTTTAAGGAATCAGTTATGAGAGTAATGAAAGAGAAATCAAGGGAGTTAAGGTGCGTGCTCAGTAAAGAAATAAATAAGGAGATTCTCATGGATCAAAATGGTGATCTCAAGGTTTGTGCTCAAATTTTTTTCTAAATACTATCTTATAGAGGTTTATGTTATTGTTTATTCATCAAATAAGCATCTAATATGCCAAGGAAGATCATATATATCTTGAAACTAGAGCATGAGTGTATGGTTTGTGCCATAAGTCTCTCATCTGAGCATGAAGGTGTCTAATAAAGATGTCAACAAGGTATTTATGTGTCATGTTGTCCTAGTTATGTATGAAGTATTCACTTTTGATTGAAGCTCTACCTTAACAAGGTATATCTTAGTCTTGTTTTGTCCAAGTATGAAAGAATCATAATGTTTAGGTTTGTCATGTTGTTAAAATCAAGAAAATTTGTCATTGTTTGAAATATGCCCTTGTTGTGAGTCAAGATTTTCATTCATGGGGAGTTTGTTGTATCAAGGTCTAAATATTACTAAGAAGTATCTAGGATGTCAAATTCTTTGTCTTAGTGATCAAATTTGGTGAAATTCCTGTGTAGAGGTCATGTTATTCATCTATGAATGATTTCACCAATAACTCATATTTTCATAAAATAGTTCATCATGTTTAAAGGAAAGTATATGTATCATGAGTAATTCTGAGTTAGTGTTCTTTGAATTGAATTCATAAGTCATGTAAAGAACTAAGAAATTTTTTTCTCTTTCAATATAAAAGTATGTGATCTCCATAAAAGATAAGTCTTTCATGTTTCAAAACTCTATGTTTATATTTTATGTCATGAGTCAATGAGTCTATGTCAATAATGTTTGAGGTTATAGTGAGAGTCTCAAAATTTGCAGGTGCGTGAAAAATAGCTTGATGTGAGATTTCTTCTCTCGGGAGGAGTTCGGTAGGTTAAGAGACAAAAAAATTGTTGCAGGATAGTGTAATAGTTAGATTAAGGTTTGAAGGACCCCGAATCAAGTTGTTTCATCAAGGAAAGGCCTTATAATAGAATTATTATGATCGGGATAAAGATGAATTTGAAGATAGAACCATGAAAATGTGTGTATGTTTCAATAAAGGTAGAGGAAGTAGATACCAAATCTAAGACAATGTAGAAGGTTTGTTGATGAATGATGGTGATTAATCATGTCAAACATTAAGATGAATACCTTTAAAATTTATTCAATTGTGTTTTTAGACCATAAGTGTTGATTGAAAATAGTGTTTAGAGATCGATACTAAATCAAGGTGTTTTGCATATGTTAAGGTATGTTCTTTCTATAAAACGTTGGTCCAAGGTTTTATGAAGTGTAAAAACTGTTGGTATGTTTCATTTTCCACACCACATGGAAAGTCATCTCACTTAGGTGAGGTCATATTTCTAGGATTCATGTAGGTTCATCATGGGATTCGTTACGCGTCAATGCATCATATGCATCATGGGAGTTACTTCCTATTTCAGAATGTAACTCCTCTTCTCCACTTGAGAGGTCATGATTATAGGAATTGTAGGTTACACAAAGACCCCCTACATTACCCTTCAAATATATGAGAAGGATAATGATACTTTCCCCTTTTGAACATTTTCATGCACCTATGGTTGATGTTTTCTCTTCATGAGATTTCGTCATGCTACTCAGTGTAACTCGTTTGATATTCACACCATCCCGTATGATCCTCATTCTTTGTGTTTTTACATTATCCCTCATGAAATCAAAGTATTTGTTGTGTGGATCTGTGAAAATCTCTGATTTTTATACTCTAAGCTTTCTGTTTGTGATATATAGGTTTCACATGCAAGCTTCATAATGGCTATTCCGCTCGGGCCTTCATTACATTGATTCGGGGTTCATTCTTGTATGTGGGTGTTTGTTCATGTTCATGGTTCATTTTTTTAGATTCTATGGTTTTCCATATTTTCATGTGTGTTTTATAGCTTTGGAAGTGTTTTATAGGCTCATGTTGTAGTTTGGAGTTTTTATATCAGATTTTAAATGTGTTTTTAGGGCCTTGTGAAGTCTGGTTCTTGGGAAAACTCAACCCCACCTCGCCAATCTAGGAACCGAGATGCATGTCGGCTTGCCTCTTATTTAAGCTCAAACTTGACTGCTCACCCTATTCTTCCATCTTGTCCCTTGGGTTCTCTACATCGACTTACTCTTTTAGTCTTTGGCCTACTTTATTTCATGCAATGTCATTATGTAGATTACAGGCTCCTACCTTCTACTTACTTGATCATGCTTCTTTCTCCCGATTATACATTATGCTCACTGACTTGTGCATCCCATATCCCTACATAAATCTGAGCTCATTTTTTGTTCGTGATACATTGGTCTCCCGCCATGGTGCTTCAAACCTATGTCTTTTGCACATGTTTGCATTTTTCATATGCCCATGCATTAGCATATTTATCCAAGTTGCTTTACTCCAGGAACCTCATCGTTGTAATCCAATCTCTCCATGTGGTCATCACTCTACATCACTTCCACTGGAATCCTTCCAAGCTACCCGCTTCAAATCCTGACATAATTGGATCACCACTCTTCTCACCGTTCAATGGTTCTACTAAGCACCCTTCTCAAAATTTTATACATGTCTCCTCGTGCATCCACCCCAAAATCTATGTGGAATCTCTGGTCTACTCACCGCACCATGCCGTTCAAACCACTTGATGACCCCTCTCTATAGAATCTACCTCAGGTGACCCCCATGCATCAAAAAACTAACTCGGGCATCCATGTCTGAATTATCGTGATTCACCCACCCAATTTTCACTTCAAGAGCCCCTCTCGACTCATCTCAACCAACCGACCCAACCCGACTCTTCAAAGACCCACCTTCCAACTCGCTAGCTCCCCCAACTCTCCACCTCTCATATCACTAAAGCAATCTTCTCACCGCTCATGGATTTTCTGCCCTTCCAAACCCTCTACCCCCTTAGGACCTAATCTCTCGACTATGTTTCAAATTTTTCCAGCTTTTTCTCCTTATTCACATTATGTAAAAAAATTTAAAGGGGGAAACAATGAAAATTCATTTTAATAAGGGGGGAGTATATTTTTATTGGGATTTCGTATAGGTTTATTGGGATTTTCAAGCCTCCTTTTTTTTTCGTTGCATTTTAGTTATCCTTTTCACCTACGACTTGTGAGTGACTCCACCACAACTTTATAGTAAGAGAAACTTCTCTTTTACATTGTGAGATAATTTTTCTCACACTGAGTAGTGTACCCTTCCTTTTTCATTTTAATTTTGTGATTGAGTGTGTCATTCCTCTAGTTCCGACTAGGACTTCTTATGGCCTCCAATCTTGTGTGACTCATCACCTACTGTGAGGTGAGTGGTCAACTATCTGATATCGTAAGGATGCACCCTATTATAATCATGCACTACTTATAAAGTGTCACAGATATGGGGTAATCATTATTCTTCTTGTGTGTCATATTTCTTGCAGGCACGCATTATTGTTTGAGTCCAACATCTTGCGTTCTTACACCCTCTTCTTATTTTTCACCTTGCACTTCTTGTTTCCACTTCCACATCATGGAGGATGTTCTTTCCAAACTTGAGCATCACAGGATCACATTACAACCTCCACCACTTCTTCTTGGGAGATATAACTATACATCATGGCATGTTTTTATGGAATGCTACTTTTCCTATGAGGGTATTACACACTTCTTGCTTGGGCCAGTTCCTATACCCACTGATTCTAGTCATCTTGAGGAATTTCTTGACACTTGTGACCATGTCATTGGTCACTTAATGTTTTTTATCACCATACCTCTCTACATTCATGTGGAAGAATTAGATCCTCCCCATCACATCTGGAGCATCTTTCAATATTTTTGGGAGACCCTACACATATTGTTGTTGTTGTTTCTTTTGATCCAATTATCTCCTCTTCTTCTTCATGTGATGGAAGTTCCACTTACATAGAATCACTTGGCTCTACCTATTATGACAAGGATTGTTCTTCCATTTCAAATGTTGAGAGTACCATCAAGGACTCCTCTCCTCCTTCTCTCCCTATTCTAGAGAGTGTTGACACATCACACATCCCATCATACATTGAGAAGTATCCTTCTCAACCTCATACAATCATTACACCCGCATCCTTTCCACTTCCAATGTGTGAGGCCCTTTCCACTCATATTCCTTAATGCATGGATGACTTATATTTGTTTAACATCACTCTTTAGTTTGTTGAGCCCCCTCATTGGTACAGTGTATCTACCCAACCTTAGCCATATTTTTGAAGTCTCCACTTGTGATGCGGTAGAGTTTCCTCATCATTCTATAGGTTTTTAGAGGATTTATTCATCTCCTTTGTTGGGAGTTCCCCTTCTAGGACTCTTATCACTTCCACTTTTCAGGATATTTTCATTAATTTACCCTTACATGTGGATCACCTTTTTGTTTTGGGGGTTTTTTTCCCCTCACTTCACTTTGGAATTGTTTTGGTGTATGTTACTATTCTTCACTTTGATAGTTCTACGCACATGACATTATTTTGGGTTCCTTGGAAATCATTTGCTAGACCTATGTCAAACTTATGTGGACCACACTTAGAGTTCTTTAGGTTTTTTCCTTCCGTTCGTGGAGTAGGAAAACTTCCAACACTTCATTTTTTTCCTTCCCAAGAGCAGGCACACAGTTTGGTGTAAGTGGGTCTTCTTCAGTCCAGAGGAAGAGGACCATGTCATCGACACTCTTATGGGAGACTTCCTAGAGTTGCAGAGTTTGTATCTATCCATGACATGTTTTGTGTTCCTCTCGTCTCCCTCTTCTTCTTCTTTCGAGAGATTTCACTTTTTACATGGGTACCTTATCAGGATCCTCAGTGGTCAGGACCCATTTTTGGCATCTTTCTTAGATTATAGAGTGTGTTTTTCATCTCTTGTGGTGGATGTTTTTCCCACTGGGTTTTCCTCCATTTCTTGAAATACTTGTTATGCATGGGTACCTCATCGAGATTCAAAGTGTCAAGACCCATTTATCTCTTCTACTTGTCACCTCATCCTAAGTTATGATGAAGGGGGGTGTTGGTATGTGTTATTTTGCACACCACATGGAAATTCATACCACTTAGGTGAGGTTATAGGTCTAGGTGTCATGTAGGATCATTAAGGGATTCCTTACACATCGGTGTGTCAATGTGTCATATACCTCATGGGAGTTACTTCCTATTCTATGAATGTAACTCCCTTTCTCCACTTGAGAGGTTTTGATTGTAGGAATTGGTGGTTACATGACACCCTCTATATGTACACCTCCCTTTAGATCTATGAGAAGGCTAATGATATTTTCCCCTATTGAATATTTGCATGTACCTATGGTTGATTCTCTCTCTTCATGAGATCTTGTCACACTTCCAGATGGATGAGAGAGTTTGCATGATCGTTAACACCTATAGATGATGGTTAAAAGAAACATGACTAGATGACGAGTTTGCATGATTAAGAGGCATGAGGTTTTTTTTTTTCAAGAAGTAAAAGGTCATGAGCATCACATGCTTTACTTGAAAAGTGTTAATTGGTCGGATATTGTTGAAGGATTCTATGTATTTCCTCAAAAATATTTATTTTGTGTTTTATTGGTCTAAAAGTGGTTAGATGTCAAAGAAATTATGGTATGAGCTCTATCATGTTGTGTAAGTAGCTCAAAAGTGTCAAGTGATTCCTGAAATCTATGCATAAAGTGCTAAAATAGTATGAGGTTCTAAGGAAATTTCATTCAAAATTTTCTAGGTCTGATAGACAAGAATGATTAAAGATAGAAAAGAGTTGAATAAGTTTTTCAAAGATATGAGTTGACTAAAGATGATGAAAAGAAGGCCTAAAAGGACTATTAGAAGTATCAAAGTGCTCATAGGTGGTTTGATGATCAAGACAAAGTATGGTTGCATAGTTCATACTTATCTATATGGTATGATTGAACTAATCCAGTGAAATAATGGACTTGTGACAGAATGTTTTAGGATAGAGAGAGAAATACAAGGTATAAACATAATTATACTGTTAAAGATCAATTTTTCTATAAAATTCAATGTTGGTGTTATGATGATGTATCTTAAGGGTTAGTATCGATCGAAGAAAATGGTTTCAAGACAAGATGATTGTATTGTATCATGATTGGTTCAAGAAAGAGAGATTATCCCTATTACTTTGAATAGTCTATGTCATACATAAATTCTTACTTGAAGTGTGCACATCTAAGAAATGAAGTCTCAGTAAAGTTTTGCAAGATTATCAAAGGTTTGAATTAGTGCTCAATATGTTCAAGAGTGTGTATGAGGTCAAGAGAAGCTTGTCAAACAACATGATCAAAGAATGAAGTCTCGTATAGTTACAAAATGGGTCTAAAATAATGTTAAAGAAAGATGAGGAGTGGTTGAGGTATGTCCGATAGTTTTTTTCTTCAGAAGTTGATAGAACATGTGATAATTAGGTCTAAATTCATGATTATCATATTAAAAGGAAAATAAATTATCAAAGTAGATTGCAAAACATAGGGAGTACGATCCAATATTTGTGAATGTGTTCAAGAAGTTGTATATGTGTATCCAATAACGTCATCAAGATGAGAATGGTGTGAGGATATGATCAAGATTATTTATATCCATTATAAGAACTGAAAAAAGTTATTTTTGGTCAAATTGAATGACTTGCATGGCTCAAAAGTAAACTAATTTGTGTAAGTAACATAACATTCATGATCTCTTCATCTTAAAATTTTTAAAAGATCTTGATGATAAGGTTAAAGGTGATCCATAAATCAATAGGAAGAGTAGTATGTTTGAGAATGCCTAGTATATTGGTATGAAGTCTTCTTACTCGAGTGGTTTATCTAAGGCATGAAGATTGAAGTGATGGTCTAGAAAATAGTTTCTTTTGGGAAGAAAATGTTTTCATGGTCCTAACCAAGTGTTTTTGAGTCTTTTTTTAGTTGATGTAGTATGATTAGGTTTACACCTACTCGAAAATGAAATGTACGAAAAGGGTGTATGTAGGACTATCCTTGTAAAGGTAAGAAGAATGATGAGTATCTTTAAAATGGATTAATCATATTGTGCATGTAAATATTAGGACCAAGTGATGAATCATTGTTGGAATTTTCTCTCACGATTGTTTTAGCATGTACAGTGTGTTGTTATGATGAAATACATGTGTGAAGAGGTATGCTTTGAAGCACATGGTGTCGATTTTAATTCTCAATCAGTCTACTAGGTGTCACAAATTTAGTAAAACATGATGATGGATGTTTGCAAGCATAGTTTGAAGGCACAATGTGTTTGGGAAATTTTCATAGATCTTGTATGTATTATATGATGCAAAGAAAGAAGATTACACTAAAGAAATTTCTTAAGTACTAATACATCGATGATGATCCACTTCTATGACAGGTTGGCAAAGGTATGAGCACAAATTTTTACATTTTCAATTAGATTGAGGTAGTATGTAGATAGGGGGAGTCATAATTTTATGAGACATGATCTTAGTATGATTATATGGAAAGAAGATGGAAAAAATGGACTGAAGTAGTGATTTAGGACTCCTAGTCCTAAATGGTAATATGTCAGAGATTGAAGGTAGAATTGTGTTTTGACATGATTAAAACCTAAAAGGAGGAGTATGATAGGGTTAAAGACAAAGTGAAGTGGATATCTTCTCATGTGGGCTTGTTACATGAATTTTCAGGTCCATAGATCATATGTGATATTATTTAAATCTAAAGAGAGAAGGTACGGTCAAACGGGAGCTTCACGTGCAAGTAAGTCATTATTTTCATTATGTTGTGTCTTGTGTGTTGTCATTTTCCATGTTTAGTCATTATTATATCCTTTTTCGTATATGCCAAAGGAGGATATTAGCATCATAAACATGGAAAAGAGTCACGTAGGGTTTGGTCTTGTTGGTTGCCATCAATTTTTATGAAGGTAGTTGTCATCAATGAAAAAGGGGAAGATTGTTGGCCATTGTGTCTATGTGTTGTCATTGATTTCAAATCCATTGGTGGAAAAGGGTGTGTAGGTGTCATGTGAGTCTCCATGAGGTGTCTTTCAATGTTAAACATGAAGGTTAATTGGTAGTGCCTAGTTTTGGTGAAGTAGTTATAGTGTTTATGCATGGTTTAGAGCTTGGTGTAAGAATGAATGGTCATTGTATGAGTCCTAAAGGTTGGTTTGAGTTATATCATGGTCTATATGATATTTTAAGGGTTTATATGTGTTTGCATTTAGTCATCATGGTCATTTAATGGTTTTTCATGATGTGAAGTGGTCATTCTAGGCCTATTCCTAGTCATAGAACATGCAGAACGAGTTGGAGGTATGAGTTTTGGATTTGATATGTCTTGTTGAATCATGGTAGGAGCATGATGAAATTTTTTATGAGGTGTTTTAGGTCATTTCTTAGATGTATGGTGAGGTTTCTAGGTCCTTTGAAGTAAGAACATTGAGAACAAGACAAGTACAAATAGGTAAGGCTTTGTGGTTGGAGTGATTCGGAAGAATTTGAGCATTAATGATACTTGGGTCAGTTATAGGAGGTTTTCATGATGCTTCATTCCATGTTTCAGGTCAGTATGATGAGATTTTCTCAAGATATGAGGTTTTTTCCAAAATTGGGTTTGCAAAGGTGAAGATTTAAGGCAAAATTTGACATTCTAATGCTTGTTATAGACTATATGATGTGTATGGGGACCTAATATATTTGGAATATATTTTAAGGTTAGATATGAAGATTTTAAAAATATAATGAGGTGGTTTGATCATAAATTTTTTTATGAACGATCGTTAAGAAGGTAAACAAGTATGAAACCCTCCTAAAACCCTAGGTTGAAAGAGAATTGGATAAAAATTCTTTTAATGATCCAAAATTGATTGTTTTTCAAAACATTTATGATTAGACATTATAGAGGACTCCTCTAGATATCTCTTGGTGTGATTTAGAGATTTTGACAATATGTGGGACCACCTCAAAAAATATTGTTTATGAAAGTTTTCGTTTGTGGAAAAGTTTCCCATTAGACATATTGACTAATTTACCATTTATGGAATCATGTGAGTTTTACTACCTGTCCATGATGATTTAAGATATTGGTTGTTCTTATAAATTACAGAGTGTGCCCTATTTATGAGGACTAGTTTTTGGGCGAGTTTTGGGGTATGTTGGTGAGAAAATTTATTGGGGACAAATTGGTGGATTTCTCGCCAACGCTTTAGGAGTCTAAGTCCCTCTACTTAACCGGTGCAACTTCCATATATGCATGTGCAAGTGAAAGTTAGTTTTCTCTGGGTGGCCTTACAGTCGGGGATCCAATAAGGGCACTCCAAAAACCCTATGGAAAAGCTAACAATCTCTTGCTAGGGAAGACTTTTTCTGTAGAGAGGGAAAGGGGAGTGATAAATGAGGTAGGAGAACTAATTCTGTAGGTAGAAAATCATATTCATGCACACACACACTAGTTAGAAACTTCATCACATGCATTAAATTAAGAGGAAACAACTCTACAAGTAACAATAATACCAAATAGAATTTGATGAGCACAAAGTATCATGAAATCCCTTAGTCAAATAAAGATAGAAACTCATTCTTCTTGTATTGATTGCTCAAACCAAAGTTATACATAGTGAGGAAATGGAGGAAATTTGAGAATGAGGGGAATGAAAAAAATTGTCTATCTCCTTTGTTCTCTCAATCCACTCTTGAGTTTACAAAATCAATCACCAACCCCTTGAAATGGGAATGACTTTACAATTTATAGAATGAGATATGACTCTTAATCTACCCCCTAATGTCTTTTCATATGTCCTCGCACAACTTAAAAAATTTCAACTTCCTAGGAAACTTTTAAGTCCCTTTTTATAACATAAAGGTGACTTATTACATTAGGAACATTAATACATATGAAAAAGTGCAACCCCAACGCAAAATTAGAACATTGAGAAGAGAGAGAAATTTGGGGGAAGAGGAGAGAAAAGTGAGAGAAGAAGAAGAGGAGATGTCATTCCCGATGAATTCCATTGATCCTCATTGATGGAAAGCTCAATGTGATGAAACTCTAAATCTTCAAACTTGTGTGAAACTCCTTCTAATTGGCTCACAGATTCTTTGGAATGAGTGTTTAAAAACACTACTGAATGGTTCTTTCGATGACCGTAACTTCCACCCTGCACAAGATACTCCTACAACTCAAGCCACAAAGTGAGTGTTGGGAGACATTGTTAAATTCCCTGAGATGAGTCTCAAATTACCTATGAGCAATGCCCATGGATGATCTAAAATGATACTGTTAGCTTGAATGATCACCCCTTTATGCCTCATTGTTCCAAACTTTCCCTTTGAGAATGACCTACTATTTTTAGTAAGTACAGATGGGGCAACTTACTATTTTTAGTAAGTGTCATAGTTATCTTTTCTCAACCTCAACCAGATATGGTAGCTTGAATTATTTCTTCTTACTATGTTCCTCTCACTTTTTGAACTGATTAGCTATTTATAGTAGGGGCTTGTGGAACCACTTACTATTTTTATTAAGTACCGAAATGCCCATTTTGATGAATTCTTAGGCTGCAGGTGCATCTACAATGTCTCTGTCTCCTTCAGAAATTATTTTGTCGATGACTTTCCTAAAATGGTAGTACCCTATGCGTAAGACCTGCTATTTTTAAAAAGGGGGCTTCTCGAGGTTGGATTGATGTGGATCTAAGTTTTCGATATGTTTTTTTCCCAATGTCGCCCCTATGAAATTTTATACCTACCTGCTCAATAGTCTAGGAGATTTTAATATTTCAATTTTTGGACTCATGATGTGCTTCGGACATGATAACCATTAATGGACCTTAAAAATTACATGTCTAGTTTTCTCCTCCATTTGCACAAAAAATTATATTTTTGATGTGGGCTTTTTCTTCTTATTCTTCAGGTGAAATCTTGTTTCAATCTAACAACTGTTTTGACGGGAAATCTAATGTTTTCTTCGTCGAGCCGAAAAGAAGATTTCTTCATTTTGAATGTTTTGTGCAACACAAGGAGGGATTGAAGGCATTTTTATGATGGTTTTTTAGAGACTAAGTAACATCAAAAAATAGTTTATTTTTTCATGCACTGGTTTGTAATATTTGTACGAATCTCCATTTCATGGCAATGGAGATTTTCATTGTTTTCTTCTCTTTGTTCTCTTCGTTCTTCACTTCTTCTTCCTTGTTTTTTCAAACCTCCTTCTGAGAATTGTATTATTTCATGGATTGGAGGAAAAATTGCTTTGATAGACCTTGTTTTAGGTTCAGAAATGGTGGAGTGATGGTGGGAATTTGCAGAAGAGTTTGGAGGAAGAATTGTGCATAGGAGAGTTAGATGTAAGAAGCGGAAGAAAGCGGCATGTGAGGATTTAAAAAATATTCAAAAATTATGCACAGAGAGGGCTGGCACATTTTTTTCTAACTTCCCTCACCTCAAAGGGACGTGAGGGACATAAATTCCCATTGTGAGAAATACGGTGACACGTGGCGACGATCCAATGGCAAGGAGTGAGAGCTAGAAAATCAACTTTAAAGCACTAAGGGGCTGGAAGCGGTCACATGGATGACCAGAAGTTTCCCTTAGAGGGCTATGAACATTTTTCAAGGTTTTATGTGCCTGAAATATGAGGGACATGAGGGACATAAAATTCCATGGCACTCCTGGAGCTGACACATGGCGAGATATCAGACGACAGGGAGTGAGAACTCCCAATAGCACCTAGGGGCTAAACTGACGATCCTAAAGGTCGCGTGAGGTTTTAGAGGTCATATGGGGGCTAGGAACATTATTACATGGTTTATTTCCATGAAATTTAGTTACATAAAGGACATAAAATCCCTCTAGTGTCCTGGAACTAACACATGTCCTCCCAAAATTTGGCTAACTTCCGAACTTGCTCCAAGAGGACAACTTGAGATGATGATAACTTGAGCTCCCAATGGACGTTTTTGGTGAAATTGTATATGATCCTGACTAGAAATGGAATTTTGAATCCAATGGTGGGAGTATCCTTTGTTGATTCTTCCTTCTGATCCCTAAAAATTGGAATTTTGATTTGGTACTCCACTGCATGATAAAAATTGTTTGCAGACCTAATGCACAAAAGTGTTGTGAAAAATGATTTCACAATATTTTAGGGCTTGTAATTTTATTTCATTATATGTTTATTTTTTTCTCCTAATTCCATCTGGAGATCCCATAATCACCTTTGTAATCTCATTATTTGTTTTGGCTTGTGCAGGCAATCGACTAGGCCCGTGAACCCTAATTTTGGTGAAACTACCCCAACTTCTCCGAGCCCTTCCATAATATTCTTGAATCATTTCCATGATGTCCCAATACCTTTTAATCACCTCCACATCCATTTTTATTTTTTCTCCACTCCATGGGGTTGCTCCAGCCCTAGGAAGGCCAGTGATAGCCCTTCCCACAATTGCACTGTAGCTTACAACTTTTAATAAACTCCTAAAATCACCTAGGGGGAATGAATGGACTTTCCTAAATCATCTAGGGGATGAGATAACATTAATTGGGAGGTCACTCAGATGTACCGAACGGATATGGGGTGTCTTAGGATGATCAAACATGAAAATTTTTCTATAGGGGTATCGTTGTCATCTTAGAAATTGTCAATTTCCCTATTGCACATTTGCACGAAAATAAGGTATTTTTGAGCAGTATGTGGTAAAAGTGGTTTTGATAAAGCTACAGGTAGAATTAAAACTTTGATGAAATATTTTCATGATCTTTATTCCAATATATTTGCAATTATATATCACACTTGATTTTTTTCTATGGTATAAGAAAGTTATGACTTGTTCTTTGAGAGTCAATTTCTAGGGTGCTTGGTTGTGCATTGTTTCAAGAGACTTCATGAGGTTTTTTTATTGTTCTGAGTTGTTTCATGCTTGATGGAGGTTTCTAAGTGCTTAGAAAACATGTCTAAGTTTTTTCCATTATTTGATGAAATTTTCTTTGCTCTTTTTCATTCCTTTTAGTCATGGATACATTTTTGGGGTTTCAAGGCTTGTTGTGTCCCAATGGAGCTTCTTGAGGGTATTGATTATAGTGGTGACCTAATTGATCCCTTATATGATATATTTATCATGTTATTATGATGTGGAATTTTTTTCTACACTATCAATGTTGACCAAATTGATTTAGTGAAAAGAAACAAGTATAAAAGAAAATTAGATAGTTCATTTGTGCTAGTTGTTGGTGTGGTGAAAAAGTGTGACATAGAGGGAAGGTTTGGAGCTTGAAGGAGGTCTTAGTGACCATGATGAGGAGAATAATTTTATTCTGTAATGTTCCAAATTGAGAGAAGGTAATGATGAGCTAGAGAAAATAAGAAATCATCTTGAAAAAGGTGGAAATTTTGAGTAAGAAGGAGAGAGCTTGTTTTGAGAGGGTTACAAGGTTTTTGAGCTTAAATTAGATCATTATAAACTATGTGAGCAGCATATTATCAATGATAATCCATTTCTAGGTGATTGAGTTGGTGCTTGATCATATTAAGGGGTTTTATCTTCCGTGTATGGTTGGTGTTCTACCAAACTATGGGTTGGTGCCTCACTAAATCAAGGGTCAGGTGCTCCTTGTAGGGTTGGTTCTCTACTAAACTAGGGTTAGTTCTCCTTATAGGTTTGGTTATCTACTAAACTATGGGTCAGTGCTCCTTATGGGGTTGGTGACTTAATAAATTTGAAACATGGCTATATAAACTTTTGTTTTAGTGGATTTTCTTCCCCTTGCAGGATTACCACTTAAATTTAGCGTCCATGTGTTATTGTGTTATTCTTGTATATGATTTTATGGTTGTGTTATAATGATCAATATTAATGAATAATTTATGGTGAATGATTGATTAATGTTAATGGTTAAAATGAATGAATTTTCGTATGCACATTGATTGATCGTAAACATAAGTAATTATTTTAGTTTTTTAATGTTTACCCGATCTTATAAAAATTAATCAATTTACATGACATTAATTAATCCAAAATTGATGACTATTGGATTTTTAATAAAAATTAGGAATAATCCAAAACTGAATTCAAATTTCTTTATTTCATTAGTTGATCAAAGCCTTTTGAAATTCATATTTCCATTTTTACCAATTCATCTAAAGTTTCGTAAACCGATTATTAATCATGCTTGAATTTTAACTTAACGATTATAGGTAAATAAATAAGTATTCAAATGTAGATATACCATGAAGACGACACCAAAATAGTTTACGGAGTTCAAAATCACCTATGATTTCAAGTTCATATGAACTGGTCTATTAAATTTTCTCAAACTGTAAGTACAATTACCCTTATAATTAATAAAAATAGATCAAAACTTGCAATATTGTACTTTAAAACCTTTAAAAGACCTTGATAGAGCTCGGTGATTGTCTTTCACCTTCCCAAATTACTTTATGAGGTTCTTCCCTTGGGAATTTTGCCTCCCAGGTGACTTCTGCAAGATAAAATGTCATTACAATAACTCCAAAATGGGAAAATAATTATACCATCGAAGTGTATCAAAATTATGAAAATTTTACTAGTTCACTTTGAACTCGGTTTTGCATTTAAGTTCTCCAAAAATGATTATTTATGAAGACAGTATATTATATTCTCTCACACGAGATCTGCAAAAGGCCTTATTTAAGTAACATTAATCCCCCTTAATAACTCAAGGAGTCTTCATGGTCTAGTGGTGAGGCCTATTTTTGGTATAGGGATGGGTGGGGGTTTGATCCACCCTAACCAACCTTCGCCGCTTTGTTTTCCCATTTGGGAATAGTCCCACATTCATTGGGATAAAATTTGGGAAATGGTTTAAATGTGGGTTGTCTTCCCACTATTAACATGGCTTTTTCACGCATAACCTCTATTTTTCATGCCCATGTATATGGGTTGGCAGTGTGTTGACACTTACTAAGGTGCTTGACAAGGATTGATGTGCAATATATGTGACAGATGACAATGCTTACTCACCAAACTTTGGCACCGAACAATTTTTACATGCTATATAGGTGGTTGAGTTGTTATTCACCGATTTTGAGGTGGTAGGGCTTATTAAATGGCTCACTAAATTATATTTACGAATCTTACGTAGATATAAGGATGACTCGGTGGGGTAGTTAACTAGCCTTCCGAGTTGGAAGGATAGATCGTTGAGCCTGCGGTGAATTAGGTGACTAGGTTACCAAGATAGCGAGTTAACTCGATCCCTTACAATGTAAAATATCAATGTCCTGTAATAATGATCCCACATTCATCTTATAAGAACACTATAAGGAATATATACTAAAAATTATGGCTATGTAAATATGAAGAAAAGGAAAAAAATACACCCATCCTTCATAAAAGTGTGTCGACCATAGCTTAGGGCCCCAGGTTATCAAATAACGAGACCTACCCATTCAAACACAAGTTAAAAACCAAATTTTACATTTTTCCTGTTGGACTTTGGTCATTGTTATTGGTGTTGTCATTGATGCCAAGTGAAATTGATGGTAAAAAGGTGTGAATGGAATAGTTGAAGGTTGATTGGTAGTTCCAATTCACAAGGTGGTTCGGTGGTGTGCTAGAGTGTAGCTTAATGAGGCTAAAATATGCCTCATCAATGTGCAATGAATACTCTCATTTTACTACCCTTTTAATCAAGTTTTTCTACATTTCATAACTTTTGTTTGATCTAAATATAAGTTTAGGATGTAATTGTCCATATTTTGTTTGATTTAGTTCAAATGTCTAAAAACTCTATAATTCCTAACAAATTGTGTGGAAATTCAGTTTTTGGAATAAACATGTCATATTTGGTCAAGATAAGTGAATTATGAAGTAACCAACATATTTTTGAGGAAGTTGGTGAAATGCGGCTTAGCTCTAGAAATCCAGCACTTAAGCTCTGGAACTTTATCAGTTAGTTTCGGAAGGTTTCCCTTTGGTTCCGAAACTTCTCCAAAGTTTTGGAATCAATGGGGATATTCTTACTCTATCAAAATTTGGTTATGGAGCAAAGAATGGGCCTTCCAATCAAAAATAGACCAAATTTTTTCGAGTTCTTCACACTCCAAATATATATATGTAAGACCAACAACTATATATCCAACTAGTTTTCTAAATTTCATATCTACTCTGGGCACTATTCGGTTTAACTAGAATCTGTAGGTGGAAGGATAGCTATTGAACACTCATGATTGAAAAGGCATCTTCGGATGGAAAATATATATAGAGAGAACTGAAGATAGATGTGAGGGATCCACCAGTTAGTTTTGTAAGACTGAATAATTCAATAATAAGAATAGCCATTTAATTTTGAGAGAAACATATTGTGTTAACTCCTGATTCAAGGTGGAGAAAGGGCCCACTCCTCCAAGAAAAAGGATCTTCTCTTTCATTGGTATTTATATTTTCAAGTAATTTGTATAATTTTGTTATTTGGAAATTCTGTAGCACTTTTGATTCAACAATTAAATTCTATTATGTGGAGTTATCTATTATCCCTGTAAGTGTTATAGTTTACATTCTTATCTCTTTGAAAAACATTTTAAACAACATTTACAAGGTGTGTTCAATTTTGTAAAGTGTGTTTATTTCAAGCAGTGTGTTCAATTCTATAAAGTTTGTTTATTTCAAGTAGTGTGTTTAATTCTCAAAGTTTGTTTATTTCAGCAATGTGTGTTTATTTTAGTAAGTTTCTTGTAGTTTAACCTCAATAAGGCTTTGGCCAAGAAGATATTAAGATACTACAAAACCCCCCGAAAGAAAAATAAAATTAATAGTAACTACAATCAATTACTAGTTCACCTGAGACTTCACTTGTTACATATAGGACACACCCCTAGTTTTAATATGACATCAACTATGAGTTGATCAAATGAAGGGGATAATGACACCCATTATAGCTCATTGGGCATGTTGATATCATGGTTAACAAGTTTATATAGGATCAATTATTTGTGAAATAGGTAATGACAGTGATGGATAGTTGTTTCAATGATATACAATGGTCTCTGGCAAGTTTATTGAGCATTTAAATGGTTTTGAAATGATTGCAGGTTGATACAGGGTCACTGCATGCATGGAAAGTGAAATAATGTTCACTAGTGAAATTGAAAAGGCTTTTACTCTTGTTTTCAGTGTTTTAGGGTGCTAAAACTCATCTTGACAATGTTTTAAGTACTTACAAAATGTATATTCGAGAAAAAGAAAAATTTGGTATTTAGGAAAATTTACAAAATTTTGAGTATGGTGAGTTTTAATGTAATTTGGGTTTTTGGGGTGTGGGTGGAACATGTTCCTCAGGAACACAAGTTCTCCACATTGGCATTTGGTTCTTAGTGCAAAGTTATCATGTGTTGCAGGTTCGAGGTAAAAATTGGGCACAATTGGCTCATCCGACACAATTCCTAATCGATCTAAGCTCCCCACAAGTCAATTAGATCCACATCACAAATGATTGGATGAAGGATAGTGTTTTTAGGCCAATATACCATTTAGGGCATGAAGGGTTGAGTTATAATGAGTTCCATGTGAGTCGATGTTCTCCATAGGTTCAATTAACCCATAAGTCAAAAGGTTTGGACAGAGATTTGTGTTGCGGATAGTGTAGGTGGTTCGAGCATAGGAGACACTAAAAACTTCTCCATAGAATCCCCATTCCCTAAAATCCATAATGTCTTGATAAACAAAGGAAAGGAGAAAATAAGAGTTGTGAAGATAAAATGGAGTGCATGAGAACAACGAAGTGGAGGCTGAGTTACCAATGTTCCTCAATGACCCAAATCATCCGATCAACCAAGGGATATTAGATTACAAGAAAGAGGAGGTGTGGATGAACTAAGCTATGGAGGAAAGAGTTCCCATTGTTCCCAATTGACCTGATATACCCTATTTATAAAGGAAATGATGTAAAGTGATATAATGGATATTTATAAAGTTTATAAGGTGTAAAAGTGCAAATATTTTAATGTGAATAGTAAAGTTTTATTCCTTGTTCTTCATGGGCATCATATATCCGCATGATGATAACTTCCACTCCAAGAATCTATTTTTCACATTTTTGGACTTGTTAGAATTGTGAAATCAAGCTCCACATCATTAAAGAAAAAAATCAGTGTTTTAAAGAAAAAGGAAGTGTTAAAATATAAAAATGTAGTGTGTCCCCAATTCCACTAATTCAAGAAAAGAAAAATATGGAGCATGGTTATTTAAACAAGGATTCATGTGTTTTATTTTTCTTGATGCATTAGTAAGGGAGTGTAAGCTAGAAGTGCAAAGAGAGAGACAAAGAACAGATCGATTTATCAATGGAGAGATATTTATTGTATATGGATACACAAACCTATAATTTATCCAGATGAGTACATGATGAAAAAGACAGAGCACAAGAGAGGTTGAAAGACAAAGAGAGTGATGTAGATATGTGTGTGATGACTGATATAGGAAAGTGATCATAATCCATTGTATTTAGTAATATCTTTTCTAAATGATCAAATTGTATGTAATTTCACGAGTGGGTGCTTAGAGAATCTTAAGTGGGTACTTGGAGAATCTGAAGTGGGTGCTTCAGTTGTTGAGTGGGTACTCAACGAAACCAAACCATTGTAAGCTTTGGAATTGGTGTTCCTAATAAAAGCATTGGTTTCAAAGTGGGTTTTTCTCTCTTCATGGGTTTCCCACAGTAAATTGTGTGTTTAGTGTCATTATTTTCTTGCATATGGTTTTTTAAATACTCATGATAAATTGTTGATATGAATCAAGGAATTTTATATTGAAATAGATTAAATTTTTTAATTTTCACTAATTCACCTCCCTCTCAATTCTTACGATCTTTAACAATTGGTATTAGATAAAAGTCCTTCTACGGTGGAAGCTTAACATCTTTAAGGATGTCCCCTCTTCACAATCTCAATTTGAAAGTCTAAAGATGAAAGAGGATGAGAGTATTGCATCCTACATGTAGAGGGTAGATGAAGTGATCAATATGATCGAGTCCTAGGTGAGAAGCTAGAAAAATCATTTATTGTCCGTAAAGTTCTAAGATCTTTGACTCCCAAGTACAATTCAAAGGTCCCAGCTATTGAGGATTCCAAAGACATGAAAAATTTAACATTGGATGAGTTATAAAGTATTTTATCAACATATGATATGAGGACAATTGGATATAAATCTACCAAGAAGGAAGTGGCATTCAAATCCAAGAAAGAGACTCAATCCAAAAAAGAAAAAGAAGAATCATATTTGAAGGATGAAGTAGATGATGATAATATTGAAGCAATGTTTATGAAAAGGATAGGTAGAGGCTCAATAAAATACAAAGGTAAGCTTCCATTTAAATTCTTTGATTGTGGACAAGTAGGTCATTTTTCTGCAAAATGTCCAAACAAGAACAACGAATCTCATTCTGAAGAAATCCATAAATAGAAAAATCAAAAGATGAACTTCATGAAGAAAGATGACAATAAGAAGTTATTTAAGAACAAAAGAAACTTCTACTCAAAGGAGAAGTCAAGTGAATCTGATTCAAGCAACTCAGGAAACTATGAAAATGAGGATGATGAAACTCATTTTGAATGCTACTTTATGGCCATGAATGTATCTAAAGAATGCAACACCAAATGAAAGAATGCGAGTTAACTATAAATAATTTGATGAAGAAGTAATTATGAACCTAAAAGCTAAATTGGTATGTGCTCTTAAAGAATTAAAGTTGTGCAGATGAAAGAATCAAAAGTTGAGATGCACTATAAAAGATTACAAAGAACAAATTCAATTTTTTGAGAAAAGACAAAGTCTAAAGGAAGAGGAAGAAATTAATTAACGAAAAGAAATTGAATCTCATCTTGAAATATCTCTCAATCCTACAAGGAAAAGGAGGATGAATTCTTAAAATTGAAATCTGAATTAGAGTTCCTAAAGACTGAAATGGAACAAATGATTGAAAAACTCAAGGTGTATGAGAAGTTGGAAAATATATCAAAATTATTGACTTATAAAGTGAGTTCTCAAAGAGATACGAAGGACAAATATGGAATAGGATTCATGGAGGAAGGTAAAAAAATGAACTAAATAAGGAGGACAACACTACATCAACACCCAACACCCAACACCCAACACCTCTTAGGATACAAATAAGGAATTCATCAAAAATATCAAGAATAAGAAAAATACTCCTAGAATCACCTATTCTATTAGGTACTCAAATTTCTTTTATGGTTATTGATTTTCATGTAACCAATTTGGACACAAAGTTGCTAAATGTAGAAGATATGCTAGGGGTTATGGAAGAAACTATAGTTCACAAAACACTAGAATGAATCATAGTGTTGTTTTCTATAAATGTCACAAGACTGGTCACATAGCCATGATGTGTAACCAAGAACCCCTAAACAAAGAAAACTAAAGTATGTTGTGAAGGAATCCAACAAAGGGAAAGAATCTGGTATGATTGTACAAACTACTTTTCATGTACAATATGAAGACAAGATCTGGTATCTAGATAGTGGTTGTTCTAGTCATATGACAGGAGACAAAATTAAATTTATTTCATTATCAAACAATGCATCGAGCTGTTAGGTTTGGTGACAATAATTCAGCAAACATTGTGGGAAAATGAACTCTAAGTCTAGACAATGGAAAAACAATTACTGAAAATGTTCTTTATGTTGAAGGTGTCAAACACAACCTATTAAGTGTGATTCAAATTTGTGAGAAATTTTACAATATAACAAATGTTGTGATATTATTAATGGAAAAATAGGAAAAAAATTTGCAAAAGCTAAAAGGACCAAGAATAACATATATGTTCTCAAGGAAATTAACAAAGAGAAATGATTTATAAATAAACTTGATGACAATTGGTTATGGCATAAGAGATTTGGACATATATGTTTTGAAAATCTTGTGAAATTAAGTGCTAAAAATGGTTTCAAACATATGCCAAACATTGTAAAACTAGCAGACACTCTTTGCAAAGCATGTATGCATTACAAACAAACAATAAGATATTTCAAGTCCAAGGATTATTATACAACTAGACCTTCGGAGCTAATTCATAGAGATCTTTGTGGGCCAATACGAACCGAGAGTTTACAAGGTGATGTGTATTTGATACTTATTATATATGATTTCACTAGTATGACATGGGTAGCTTATTTGTAGCACAAATCTGAAGCTTTGGAAAGATTTAAAACTTTCAAATCTCTAGTAGAGAATGAGAAAAATACAAAAATAAAGTGTCTGAGATTAGAAAGAGGTGGCTAATTTTGGTCAAATGAATTTGATGAATTTTGTGAAGAACATGGGATTAGAAGACAATTCTCAACTGCTAGGAAACATCAACAAAATGGGTTTTTGAAAGAAAGAACCCGATTGTATAAGAAATAGCAATAACTAGGCCGAATGAATCTAAAATTCCCGATATCTATTAGAGTGAAGCGATGTTAGAAAATTTCTACATACTAAAAAAATCTCAATTAAGAGTGAACAGTGATAAAACACCTTATGAACTTTGGAAGGATAGGCCAACCAATATAAAACACATAAGAATCTTTGGAAGATATTGTCACATCAACAGGGATGAAGATAACTTAGGAAAATTTGACTCTAGGAGTGATGAAGGAATATTTTTGGGATACTCGATAGTTAGTGTAGTATATAGATGTTACAATGAGAGGTTACAAAAGATGGTTGAGACCACAAATGTGAAGGTTGATGAGTCTTATCCATCCATATCCAGCACTAAACCTAAGGAAATCCATGAAGATCAAGAAGATGAAGAAGAAATGGGAAGTACACATGAATAAGTGGAAGAGACACAAGACACCAAGATACCCTCAAGATAGGTCAAGAGGATCATCTACAAAATTAGATCATTGGAAAAAGAGGAGGTATTCTTACAAGAACAAATCTAAGAGATCAGAAAAACCATAAAAACATGGCACTCTTATCTATGATATAACCCAAGAATGTAATGCGCAAATTTATCAAGGACAAAAATTGGGAGAATTTCATGCATGAATAACTTTATCAGTTCGAAAAGAATGAAAGTTGGGATTTTGTACCAAGGCCTAAAGACAAGAATGTGATTGGAACAAAATGGGTGTTCAAAAATAAACTGAATGAGAAAGGTGAAATAACAAGAAACAAGGAAAGATTGGTATGCAAAGGCTATGCAAAAATGGAAGGAATTGATTTTTATGAAACATTTGCACTTGTGGAAAGGATGGAAGCAATCAGATTGTTCCTAGCATATGTAGCTTATAAGAAAATAAAATTTTTCCAAATGGATGTCAATTCTACTTTCCTAAATGGCCACCTAAGTGAAGAGGTATATATTGAGAAACCTAATGGATTTTCTCTAACCGATGATAAAGATTATGTGTGCAAGTTGAAAAGGATTTGTATGGACTCAAATAAGCTCCTAGAGCTTGGTACAACAAGTTGGACACATACCTCATTGAGAAAGGTTTTAGAAAAGGTGTTGTTGATAGTAATCTCTACATCAAAGAAGAAGGAGATCATTTTCTCATTGTCATTGTATATGTGGATGATATAATATTTGGAGGAGATCATGACAAGATGACTCATGAATTTTTTGATATGATGAGAAAATATTTTGAGATGTCTATGCTTGGGGATATTTCATTCTTCCTAGGAGTACAAATAAGTCAATCACACCAAGGTATCTTCATATCCCAAACCAAATATATCAAATAAATGCTCAAAAGGTTTGGGATGGAAGAATACAGACCAATAGGAACACCAATGGAAGCAGGTTGGAAGCCGAACAAAGAGGAAAACTCGCCAAAGGTAGAAAAAACTTTGTATAGGTCTATGATAGGAAGTCTTCTCTACTCCATTGCATTAAGACCTATGTATAGGCCTATGATAGGCAGCTTCTCTACTCCACTACATCAAAACCAGATATCATGAAATTTTTGGGCCTTGTTGGGAGATTTCAAGAAGATCCAAGAGAAACACACTTCAAGCAGTCAAAAGGATACTGATATATCTCATGTGAACAATTGAATATGGTCTTTAGTACCCTAAAAGCAACGATTTCAAAATATAAGATTATAATGATGTTGATTGGGAAGGAGACAATAATGACAGGAATAGTACAATTTGTAGTGTGTTATTTGTTGGTGATTTCCTAGTATCTTGGTTAAGCAAGAAACAAACTTCAGTAGCACTTTCAACTTGTGAGAGACAGAGTATATAATAACTACAATGAGTAGATGAGACAGACAATGGAAGACTACAAAATAAAGTTTGATGGTCCAATTCCTTTGTTTTGTGACAGTACAAGTGTTATCAGTGTTTCCAAGAACCCTATGTTCCACTCAAATACCAAGCACATTCCAATCATATTTCACTTTTTGAGGGAAAAAGTGAATGAAAAAATATCAATCTATAATATGTTAGAAAAAAATAAGAGATTGTTGATATAATGAAAAAATCACTGCCAAAGCCACATTTGAGCATATAAGGAATGAGTTAAGGGCCATTCCTGGTCCTACCTACAACTAAGAGGATTGAAATAGGTCAAGGGATCATATATATGTAAAATCGGATCCTAATCAGTGAAGTGAAGTTTTCATGTGAGGGGGAGCTAGTCTGCTAGCTCATTTTATTGCTCCTAGCTTGGAATATAATTTTCTAAGTGAATTTTCCTTAAAAACAAAGTGTTGATACTATCTTGGAAAAGAAAGTGTTGATACTATATTGGAAGAGAAAATATATGGATGAATAGATGGAAGAACATCATGGAGTGCATCATCTCGGGGAGCTTGTGGATAATAATATTGAGCATCATACAAGGTAACCTAATGGTTTATCTAGCTTATTTACTACATGTTGTTAGGTTGCTTCATTTTCATGAATGTCAAATGGGGGAAGAGTGTCAAAAACATAGTTTGAAAAAATTTCCATCAAGTTTCTAAGTATGTTGCCACCAATGATAAAGGGGGAGTTATTTGGACTTTGGTCATTGTCATTTGTGTTTTCATTGATGCCAAGTGACATTGATGGAAAAAGGTGTGAATGAAGTAGTTGAAGGTTGATTAGTAGTGCCAATTCAAAAGGTAGTCTAGTGATGTGCTAGTGTGCAACTCATTGGGCATGTTTATAGCATGTTAAATAGGTTCATACATGATCAATTATTTGTGAAACAAGTGATGAAAGTTATGGATAGGTATTTTAGTGATATAAAATGGTCTTTGAAATTTTTATTGAGAATTTAAATGGTTTTAGAATGATTACAGTTGATACAAGGTCACCGCATGCATGGACAATGAAATAGGGTTCACTAGTGAAATTGAAAAGGTTAGTAGTCTTCTTTCCAAAGTGTTTCGGGGGTTAAAACTCGTCTTGAAAACATTATAAGTACCTACAAAATGTGTACGAAGAAAAGAAAATTTTGGTATCTTGTTGTCCTCTCAAAATTTCCCCTCTTTTGAAAGTCGAATTTTGAAAATTTTGAGTTGGCACCTTTAGTAATGTTCTAGTGAAGAGAAAACTTGAAGAGATGGTGAAAATTGTGTTTTTTGGAGTCTTTTTGGTGACTTGTGGGTCTCATGGACATTTTTTTCCCTCATGTCCCAAGTACCTCTGGGCCTTCTATTCACCGATCGGCCGTTTTCCCCGCAAATTCTTTACTGTCATCTTTTTCAAAACTTTTGGCCCGTTTGTCCCAAGTTCGCCCAGACTTCCGTTTACCTGATTGTCGACATCGACTGCATCGGGTACTCTACGTACTTTTGTCCCATCTATCCCAAATGCATCTATGAATTCTATTCTCACTTTCCTCACATCGTGTGCATCGACTGAGTCACGTCCTCACGTTCTTCATGTATCTAAGTTCCTAGACTACTTGTGCTCATTTGGCCCACATTTCCCACATCACCCACGTCATCCGGATCGCGTCTTCATATCCCTCATGTCCCAAATGTACCAAAGACCATCCAGCCAGTTTTCTCTACTTTTCCCACTTTTCATATTTTTGAGTCGGTGCGAGGTGAATTTAATGCACATTTAATGACCTTCTCTCTCTAACATGGCTATTTAATTGGACTATCTCCTACACATTTGTCACATTGCTCACTTATCATCTCTTGCTCGAATCCTTGCCATTAAAGTCATTTGCTCGTGCCCCTGTATCCCTTGCATTCTCATCACGATTTTGATCTTGAAAGGCTATTCCCCTACGCATTACAAAAATGAAGATCAAGTTTCGGGTCAAGAACATGTGTCACCTCTTGAGACCTTTGTACCAGATATTGGAGATAGTGAGGTTTGACACTTAGATTTTACAAATTTTTGGGGCAGATTAACATGCTCTAATCCTGCTCCCATGGCACAAATGATCAGTGACAGTGGACTTGCATACATGGTTGGTTTTCCTATCTCTATACAAAGGTGCGCGAGACATGGTACTTACCTGTGGAGCCCATTTTAACCCGATACTAAGGAACTCACCAATGTGCATGGGGAATTAATTGTGAAACTAGATGCTGCCACCATTGTTGCTACCCTACGCATTCTAGAGACTGAAGATTCCATAATTCTCACTCGTGCCCAAGCTCAAACCCTGTTCGACCAAGACAATGACAAATACAAGGCACGTATAGCAAAATCATGGTTAAAGAACCCTAAGAAGGGAGCATCTCGACTCTCCAAGGCATTATTTAGGGTTGATTTTAATGAGGAGTTGTCTGACTTTATTATTTTGCTTGCCCGTATCATGGGGTTTCCTTCCACCAATGAGTTTCACTTCTGGATGTGCCCCTTCATAAACATCATCTACGAGGGCAAGTAGAACATTAATTGGGCTGAAATTGTTTGCATGAATTTGACTAAGCAATTGTCTAGTGTTTAATAGACTAAGAAGTTCTATATGACTTCTTATCTCATGTTGGCTGCATCCCGATAGTGGTTCGGTTTCACCTACATAGAGGGCCAGAAGAATGAGCCTATTTACGCATATTGCCCTCAGTTTACCCTTGAAGCTAGCAATCACAATTTCAGAAGAGTCAATGATGCTTTCACCATGTATATTGTAAGACTCTTAGAGGGAAACACTGCTAGGAGATTTTCTGATGAAGCTATGAACCTGATAGCCAAGTATGGGGCTTTCTTCATCCAATTCAGGAGGTTTTCATACATCAGGTTGGCTAGCTATGAAAGCACACCCTCAAGCTCCCTATGTTCTACAGTGATAAAATGGCCCTGGTTGAAGTATGCAGGTAGCTTGATAAGCTACATAGGACATGCAGAGACAAGAAGATCACTGCCTAGATTTCCCTATCTCTTTGGGAAACTATACATGTAAAACAACTTTGGATGCCCAAAATGTAGAAAGGGATATTACTTCTATCACTGTTCATTTCTTCAAACCTAACTTGCTTTGATCTAAGAATTTTATTGATCAGAACCTCAGGATAAACTATCATCACAAGCCAGTTAGAGGATTACTAGACTGATTGTCCAGATGATTTTGAAGCCAGATGGAGGCACTATGGCAAACTCTCTCTATAACACATTAGAGATCTCAATCTTTACCAAGTTCCTGAAGGACTTAAGGATGGTGGTGAGGACTTATAGTCATTTGAATATGAGACAAAAATCAAACACACTCCTTTAGAGGATCTGGATTGGTACAAAAAAGAGAGAGATGATTTGGTTGAGATTATGGCCCCTGTTCTTGTAAGAACTAAAGTTTGGTTTGGACAGAAGGTTCATGAGTTCAAGAAGAATCAGGGTGGATCTTCTTCCAGAGACACCTCTACACCAGGGAAGGAAGCACATACAACCAATACCGAGGTTCTTGAGCAAACCCCTCATTCTTCCTCAATGAAAGATCCTGAGCCATCTACTCCTTCTTCTCAAGTATATCAAAAGAAGATCAAAGAGGTTAAACAGGAACCAATTGATGAAGAACCTCTTCTTGAGCATCCAGAGCTACCTTCAGGACTAGAGAACATTATCGTTCTTAGTGAGAGTGATGACAGTTAAATTCCAAATCCTGTGGGAACTCCTAAAGTTACTTTGTTGAAAAGGAAAAGGAAATGTCTAGTGCAGAGCCTCCTAGTACCGCAGACTCCTCTACAAAGGAAGCTCTTGATACTCCCTCCACTTCTCTGCTAGAGGAAACAATGGTCAATACTCTAAGTTCCATGAGTTCACTTTCTCTTGGGCCCCTTGTTCCTTCCTCTTCTTCTTCTACTTTTTCTTGGGTGCAACCCATGGTTGACAACAAGAAGAGGAAATCTTCCTCTCGGATAACAGGGCCTGATTTTGATGTTGTAGCAGCTCTACTAGGAACTACTCCTCCCCCTCCAGCAAAAAGAGCCAAGACCACTTCAAGGATAGTAACTGATGCTCAAGGCTAGCAGTTCCTGGAGGTTACAAAGCCCAAGGTTGATAAGGCAAAGTAGGATCTCTTGGTCTCTGATTTAGAGCTTTCTAGAATCCCAATGGGGGAATCCACTCCTGAGAGTGAGGTTCATAACCTTCAAGAAATAGTGACAAAGGTTATTGAACAAGTAGAGAAGGGAAAGCAAACTATAGAACAATTGGAAGAATAGAATCAAGTTCTTTCCAACTTTATCAAGTCATTATTGGCCAAAGATAAGGTTTTGGATCCTGCCCCACTGGCTGCTCTTCCACCCCCCATGATTCTCAGCCAGGATGAAGTTCAAAGCATCAAAGATATACATAAGTATTCTACTTATGGAAAGGCTATGGAAGCCATGGTTGATGATATGATTATATCTGGCTTGAATTTCATTGAGGAAGCCTTCAAGGCCAACAAGAAGGTGATTAATCTATAGCAAAAACTCACTTCCTCAATAAGGGTTATGGATAAAGAGTTGAAGCTCTGGACTAGTTGTATTATAGATCTTCACCTTATGGGCCAAGCTGATGAGAAGATCTTATTGGTCAACAATGTATTTGATGATGCCAAGAATAACTTGTCAAAGGCATGGGTTTTCGGTGTCGAATGGAAAATGAAGGTTCTAGAAGAAGCACTGGGTGAATTAAATAACGTGTGGCAGAAAGGAGAATCTTTCAAAACTTTTGTTTCCTCTACCTTTAAATATATTCATTTCCATCTTCATGATGAAACCTTAGGTGTTCCTTTCTCTCTTCAAGAGATCAAATCTCAGTTCAAAACATTTATCAAAGAAGACTTGTTCAAAGAAGAATTAATTACCAAAGAGAAGATAAAGGACATTTGCTTCCTTCAATCTACAATTGTTGAGGCAAATAAAGAATACCTGAGCATACCGAGTTCGATAAAGATATGGAAAAATGTCTAGGCACTTGGTCTCACACCACTACCAACACAACAATCCCATGAGGTATGGAGATAGCTGAAGCATTGAAGAAATTTAGATATCGGATCCTCAAATCAGTGGGCCCACCTCAACCATAATCGGATGTTTCTTCTTCTGGCTTCTCTTTTCCTCCTATTTTTAAGTGTTGAGCTCCTTGTAAATTAATTAAGGATATTGTATTGAGAATTTCCTTAATTAATCTTTTAGTTAAAAGAAATGGTTACCAAGTGTAACTAATTTGTAAGCTATATAATGAGCTCTCCACGCCATTCTAAGGGGCTAGAACTCTGATTATTTTTGAAAGTGTAAAGATTCAAAAGCTATCAATACAAGAAGATTTCCCTTTCTGTTTCTATCTGTGTTTATTCATTCTTTCCTACCTGTTAAAATTATTGAATCATTTATCTATTTTGCATCAAGAAGCTTTGTATTCTTGTGGATGTCATCTCTGGAACTTTGTGTCTGTGAAATAACATCTTATGGTTTTAACACAAATGATTTTGTTCTATATGATCCCAATTCAACATTTATAAGGAATTATTTTGCTATCTATATTTCCTGAGAATGTTACTCTTCCTTTTCCCACTTCCTAGTTCTTCTGTCCTTTTGTATTGATAATCGGTCATTTAAAACACTTCCATGATATCAGAGTTCCTCTTTAAAACTAAACATTGTACATTTGTAAATAGGTTTTTTCCTTTAAATAAGGGAACCTCTCCCATTAAAGAGGAGGGAATTTTGTCCCCTGACTGTTGCTTTCATTAAATTCCTTATTTGAAAACCAACGTTTTTGGTGACTCTACTAGGGATTCATTTTTGATGGATTCCAGTTTTAAGAACAATTTCTTGATCATTTTTTGATTTGGTGACTCTAAGATTTACCCATGGTAGGAGGGCTCTTGGAATTGAAGATTCTCAGTTTCAACTCTTGGAGCAGCAAGGTTTCCCCCTTCCTTCAATAGGGAGAAATAGAAGAGCTCATTCTACAAGCACACCTCTTGTTGAAAACAGAACCCTTGTGAGTGGTATCCCTCAAGAGCAACTCAGCCCTAATCTTTGTGCTTTGATTCTTGTTGGTGTTTCAGTTCCTCTTCAAGTAGTTTTTCCAAGGATGGTAGTTCCATTACCTTGGGGCCATTATGTTGGGCCTCTTTCCCTTCCTCAACCTTTGCATGAGTTACCCAGGGTAATAGGAAGAACTTCCCCAAGTTCAGAGGTGATGGCAAGGTGCACCCTAATGAGCATATTACAGCTTTCATAGTTGCATGTGGAGTCCTCGAGTTGAGCATGAAGATGTCTCAGTGAGGATTTTTGTAGAGACTTTGCAAGATAATGTGGAATATTGGTTCTATCATCTTCCTGTTGGGGCCATTACCAGTTGGACCACGATGAGAACAAGATTTGAGAACCATTTCAAACCTGTAGAAGATGTGCATGCTTTGCTAGCTCAAATTTCTCAAATAAAGAAAGAATCACAGGAGCCCATGAGAGAATTTTTGGCCAGGTTCAATAAGCTGATTAACAAAATCCCACCAGATACCTAGCCTATAGATCAAATTCAAAAATGTTTCTTCCTAAATGCTCAACTTCCTGAAGTTAGCTATGCATTGAGGAGAGCCAACCTTGCAACATTGGATGAGGATCAGAGATTAGCTGTTAGCGTTGAAGATGACTTGATCATGTCTGGTAAGTTGAAAAGAGATCCTTCCAAATCTAGAGCTTCTTCTTCCTCTTCTTCTACTCTTGGAGCTAATGCAGATCCATTAGTACAAAAGCTTGCTAATGACCTCATTGCCATCAAGAAATAATTGGCTCAGCATGCTCCTTATACAGATGTTCCAAGGAGGAATTTTCAGCCTAGAAATCATTTTCCCTCCTCTCAGACAAGGCTGGAAATTGAGGGACCTCCCATCAAGGTCCCTTTTAATGCAACTTATGAGGTTGAAGAACCTGATGATGAAGAAATTAATGAAGATTTTAAAGAACCTGAAGAAGAGGTTGATGAAGAATTGGAAGAACTTGAGGGATCTCGAGTTAATTTCTTCACCACTGAAGGTGTTGATGAAGAAGATGATTATGATGAAGTAGTAGCAGAAATGAACAATGATTCATATGTCATTATGACTCTGGCACAGACAAATAAGAAGGATAAATTGATGCAACCTACTAAGAGGTCTAAGGAGCATCCCATAACTATCCCCGTAATTACAAAAAGAGGATCTCCGATTCCCACTGTATCCACACAGAAGGTGAGTTCTGTTAATTCTTATTTTCCTAATTCTACTGCTAAAACTTATTTTTCTCCAACTCCTAAACTTAATAAGCCTAGGATTCCTAGTGATGATAACCCATCCACCTCTAGATCTTTTGATATCATTGATCACCTTAAGAAGACAAAAATCCAAAATTCAGAGGCTAAGTACTATCAAAGTCATCCAAAATACTTTGCCAAAATGGTCCACTTTGTCAATTATCATTCCAAAACTTCACCCAATACTTCTAAAGGTATCTTTTCCACTCCCTCCTCTGCATCCAAATCAAATACTATGGCTGTAGTCACCTCACTAAATGTGAAAATTGAACCATTCTATGTAACCCTCCTCATAACCGGTCATAAATTCAAGAATCGTGTGTCATAGACTCGGGAGTGTTAGATAATCTCATGCCTGCCAAAGTAGCTCATTCTTTTGGTTTTACTATCACACGCACTTACGGGTCTTTATATTCTATGGAGAGTAAGGAGGTGCCTTTGGTTGGAAGGATTAAGGATGCACAAGTAGATTTTGCTACTTTACCAGAAAAGAAGGTTTTAGCTACTATCTTGGTAGCTGATATCCCTCCTTCATATGGTATGTTGTTGAGTAGGAACTTTTGTAAGGATGTGGGAGGAGAAATTCAAATGGATTGGTCACATGCCCTTATACCCATTAATGGAAAGATGAAGAAACTACTCCCGAGAAGCAATCTGAATATATTATGCAAAAGACAGATGATCCCAAGGCACAAATACTCTATGAAGATATTGGGCATGGTAACTACATGATCATGTCTCAAGATGAGGTGGAACATCCTAAAGTGGTGCCCCATGATCCCAATAGTATTTGGAATCTAGAATTTGATGGTAGTTGTTCTTCGACTGGGTCTGGAGCTGGTGTGGTATTGATATCTCCTGAAGGGAAGATTTATCCTTTCTCATTCAAACTACAATTTGAGAATACCAATAACATTGTAGAATATGAAGCTCTCATCCTTGGACTTAACATGGCAAAAGAGAAAGGTGTGAAGAATCTTCTAGCTCATGGGGATGCGGAACTGGTTGTTAAGCAAGTCAGAGACCTTTTTCAAGTAAAGAATAGAAGATTGAAGCATTATAGGAATCTGGTTTGGGATTCTATTGAATTTCTTGATGCCTTCTCCATTGAGGTAGTCCCAAGGGAAAAGAACACCAGGGCTGATTCCCTAGCCGTGTCAGGGTCTTTGCTCATACCTCATCCTGATTTCTCTCAGGATAAATTCACCATTGAAATGATCCATAGACCAAGTGTGCCAGATAATGCAAGCAACTGGTAGGTTTTCAATGATGATCAGCATTTTCTCTCTTTCTTAGAACTCAGGGATAAATTTGAACAATTATATTTTGAAGGAAGTGATAATTTTCCTCGAGAAAGTGTATCTTCCAATGAGGAGGGTGTCAAAGAGGAGATAGATCAAGATGGGTGCATCAGACTAAAAGGTAACAAGATCCCTAAAGGGCTGGTAAGTTTGGAGGAATTGTTTGATAAACATGATAGGTATGTTAAGGCTAAAGCTTCTAGAGGAGCCTAGCAATCTGCTGAATATGAAAAGGTTAACATTGGGGGCTCTATTGACCCCAAAATGGTGAACATTGGGAAATGTTGCACACAAGAGGAAAAGAAGAAGGTAGTAAATATTTTGAAGAGATACATTGATGTACTTGCTTATTCTTATGATGATCTGAAAGCCTTTCAGCCCAAAGAAATGCAGCATTTCATTCCTCTCAAACCTGGGATTAAACCTTTCAAACAGAAGAAAAGGTAGTACAATCCAAAGATTACTGACACCATTTTTCAGGAGATACAAAAGTTGTTGAAGGCCAAGATTATCTTTCCCATTCATCATTCAACTTGGATTGCTAACATTGTGCCTGTTAGGAAGAAAAATGGTGAGATTCAGATCTATGTTGATTTTAGGAATCTGAATCAGGCTTCTCTGAAGGACAACTACCCCCTACCCATGATGGACCAGGTGTTGCAAGCTGTTACAGGAGCTGAGATGTTGTCCATGCTTGATGGTTTCTCAGGATACAATCAAGTAGAAGTCAACACTGCAGATCAACACAAGACTACCTTTACCACTCCTTGGGGTACTTTTTCTTACAAGAGGATGCCCTTTGGACTCATTAATGTCGTGCCACCTTTCAAAGGGCTATGGACTTGGCCTTTGGAATCCTGAAAGGAAAATGTATCGTGGTGTATCTAGATGACCTAACTGTATTTTCTAAAACTAGAGCAGATCATTTTCAGCATCTGGAAAAGGTTCTTTTGAAATGCAGAGAACATGGGGTCTCTTTGAATCCCAAGAAGTCTATCTTTTGTGTCACGAGGGAAAGTTGTTGGGACATGTTGTCTCCAAGGAAGGAATCAAGATTGATCTTGAACGAGTTCAAGCTATTCAGCAGATTCCTCTTCCTACAAGTAAAAAGGGAGTGCATTCTTTCTTTGGTAAGATCAACTTCCTGAGAAGATTCATTCCTGATTTTGCAGAGCTAACTTTGAATATCTCCCAAATGATGAAAGGAAAACAAATGTTTGGTTGGTCCCTGAAGGGAAAGAAGCATTCAAGGCATTAAAAAGGCTATTGCTAGGACTCCTATCTTAGCATGTCCAGATTTTAGCAAGGACTTTATTATCTATTGCTATGCCACAGAAAGTACCCCTCGTCATTGTGCTAACCTGAAAGACTCTAAAGAACACGATCTCCCAATTTCATTCATGAGCTATATTCTTAAAAATCACGAGCTAAAGTATACTATGATGGAGAAACATGCTTTTGCAGTGGTTAAAGTTGTTAAGTAGTTTCGATTTTATATTCTTAACTCTCACTCGGTGATACTTGTGCCCGATACAACCATTAAGTCCATTCTTACACAACAATAATTTGGAACTAAGAGAGGAAATTGGGTCGCAAAGGTTCAGGAATATGATATTGACATCAGACCAACTAAACTAGTCAGGGTAAAGGCCTATGTGAACTCATCAAGGAGCTGGTCATGGGTTGCCTAAGAATGAGGATGATGTTCCTATTGTTTTGTTTCTCAGCTCAATGGATGAATGGTATGCTGACATTTCCCACTTCCTCACCTATGGTGAGTGTCCATCTCACTTAACTACTAAGGAGAAGAGAGCTATCAAGCTAAGATCAGCACAATATGTGTTGTGGGAAAATGCTTTGTTTAAACGTGGAGTAGATGGAAGATTTTTGAAATGTGTTGACAAAGAGCAACAAAAGAAGATTTTCACCCTTCCATGACCAAGCCTATGGGGGTCATTTCTCATCTGCTGTTACTACCCACAAAATTCTACGTGCAGGGTACTATTGGCCTACTTTGTTTAAGGATGCATCAAAATGGGTTGATAAATGTGAAGCTTGTCAAACTTTTGTGGGAAGACCAAAGTTAGCTGCTTTGCCACTTAAACCAGTTGTGATTGAAGAACCCTTTCAACAGTGGGGTTTGGATTTTATTGGAACACTCAACCCATCTTCAAGTGCAGGGCATACTCATGTGTTGACTGCCATAGATTATTTCACTAAGTGGGTGGAAGCTATCCCAGTTAAAAGTACCACTTCAGAGGTAGTATGTAATTTCATCAAAGAGAACATCCTGATAAGGTTTGGAGTACCCAACAAGATTGTGACTGATAATGCTTCAAATTTTTCTTCTACTAAAATGATGGATTTCTATTATGGATATGGTATTTCCCTTGCTCATTCCTCATATTACTATCCTCAAGGGAACGGTCAAGCAGAATCAACAAACAAAAATTTGGTGACCATAGTGAGAAATCTTGTTAATGAGTCTCAGAGGAACTGGCACAAGAAGCTCTATGATGCTCTCTGGGTAGACATGATTACACCTAAAAGAGCAATTGGGATGTCCCCTTTTCAAGTGGTGTATGGTGTGGAAGCCCAACTACCGGTGACAGTGGAGCTACCAGCTTTGTATTTGATGAAGGCCATTGAAGACACTAGTTTCAGTGATTCTTTAGATAAAAGGATCATGTATCTTCAAAAGTTGAATGAAGACAGCAACAGGTTTTTTGATAGAATATCTTCCCATCAAGAGAAGGTGAAATCTTTGTTTGACAAGAAAACCAGATCTAGAGATTTCAAAGTTGGAGACATTGTTTTGTTGTGGGATAAAAGACATGAACCTCGAGGAAGCCATGGTAAGTTTGATTCTCTTTGGCTTGGTCCTTTTGTAATCGGGCACATCATGGTGAAAATTCTATCTTGATTACATGGATGGATCCTCTCTCCCACTTCTTATAGTGGGCAGTACCTGAAATTGTTCAAGTCCTAGGTACATAGTTGAGAAGAAGGATAGGGATCTTAATACCATTATCAACAACAATATGATCAGCTCTAATGATTTATGCATATGTAAGTGGAGGAAAAGAAAGAGTAGGGTGAGGGTCATCTATGATAGCATCTACAACATCAAAATAAGTAAGGGTATCACAAACATCATTAACAATACCTTCCTCATCTAAAATTTAATCAAATCCACAATGCATGTATCATTTGTAGTAATATAAGCAACATCACTATTTGATTCAGAAGAGCTAGTAGCCTCAATAAAGGTTAATATTACAACATCGGGACCGGGGTTGATAATATTTCTAAATACAATAGGGATTTTCGAATGATATGTAGAACTAATATGTGACTTACGATATAGAAGGCCACTTTAATTTGTAAAAATAGCTAAAGACGAGTCATAGGAATAGGATCATACTTGGGAAAGGAAGTTTGGGATGACAGCTTCATAACACTTTTTATAAGCCATGAGGAGTACACGTAATGAGGGATCCTAGGAAATTGAAGGTTTGATTAATAAACAAGTTCACCGATGTAGCCTAGAATCCACTATGAAAACCTAGGCAAGCTAGCACATCACCCAACCTAAGCTGAGTGCTCACCCGAAGTGTGCAAAGGCACCAGGTCCCTCTTTAGAGTTATTTGTGTAGTATGTTAGTGTGATGAAGATATAACATATACGATCCATTAATAATCATAAATATTCCTCATGCATAACTAGATCTACATCTTAGATTATCATCAATTAAACAATAACTATGTTAATGTTAACCATAATAGAACTAATTACAGTCATGTTTAACACCATTATCCATCCAATATACTCCATTACATTAACATTGTAAAACATGGAAGCTTCTTACATTACAAAATATTACCATAATTTATGTGTGCATCAGACCTAGTAGCATAATTCTATAATAATTATGTGTCTCTAACCTACGCCGCTCAATACTTATTTATAGGGGTGGGGACTTTCCCTTCATCGCCTATGCACTTCCCAAAATAGGTTAGCATGTTGAAAATAGCCATATTCCTTTACATTAACATGCAAGTGCATTAATAATAGACATCCTATAGTTAATTGGAAGTAGTAATCCTATTATTATCTCAAACTCCTTAATGACGTTTATCGAATGATCGTTCCCAAAATAGCATTTGTGTGTCGCGCAAGTCTCCATCTTGATGTGTGTTCTCGCACGCTATTTCCAAAAATGTCTATAACCATAAAAATGGCTAAGTCCCGACTCAACTTGTCTTGGCACGCATTTCCTTTCCTATCCTTCCATGCCTTCAAATGTGCCTTGTTCCCGTGTGTGAATCTTCTATTTGCCTACTCCTTAAAACAATATGTCTGCTCAACATTACCCCACACTAAAGTACATTGTTGTCCTAGGAATGGGGTTTCCTTCTGATGTTCCCAAAAAATAAATAATAAGAATTAAAATAATATAATGAATCATTGTACAAAAGAATAGACCTCTATTCTATACCACCCTCATCTTCAATTGGGAGGATCACCTCTAGATATTCACTTTTGATCTGACTCCAATACCTGTCAATCATCCAACTCGGTCCTTGTCTTCTTTGGAATGTCTGTGGCTATTGCATCCAACTCATCTTGAGTAATATTTTCCTTTTCATTCTACAATACTTGGACTACATTAGCCATAGTAGACATCATTCCCTCCAAAAGATCCATTTTCTATGTTATCAACTTCCCAATCCCATCTATTCTTTCCTTATGTGGATATTAGGTTGTTGTAAGGGCTTCACGCTTTTGTTTTACTAGTGCCAATATTTCTGCACGTCCTATTGATTCATCCTTCATGGCCTTCAGAACTTCGTTATCTTCAATTATAGTTCTGGTTCAAATTATCACTTCTGGTGCTACACAAATATTCAGAGCCTGGTCTACTTTCTTCAGCTCATCCTTTAAAGTATGGAGCAGTGCCTTGTAAGTTGAAATTTTTCTGACCAAAGAGGCCCTTTCTCTTTCTACTTCTTGTTCAAATATCCTTTGGTGCGGGCATTCTAAGTGGCCCGTCTTCTAGCACCAAATCAACCAATGTTCGTACATAATGCATTGCGGAAGGAAAATTCTCAAGTACCTTTGGTTCCAGATGAGGCCTTACCTTCAGAATGTAGTCACCAATCTCCTCTACCATGCTAATGAAGGCCTCGTTCTTTATTCGTTCTCTTTCCTTCTCTTCCTTTAGGTGCTCTATCTCTATAGTTTTATCCTTGTTATCTTCCATCAATGCACTCTAATGGTGGCGGCCTTATCAATATTCCTCCATGCCACCTCTATAGATACCTTGACTAAGGCATTGCTTGACCTACTCATCAGACATGATAGTAGGCTTTATGGTCATGTGCCTACTTTGGGGTGCCTTCTTCACTCTCCTAGATACACAAGACTCCTCACATACATCAAAATATGGTTTATCCATGTGAGTTTGCATCGACCAGGACAGTTGATTCTATGCATGTGTAGTGGCCATATCTGGGTCCATCAGCTCCCACCCATATAATTCCTTGAGGTCCACTGTGATCTGAAATCGAACATACAATTTTACTTGTGTCCTTAGTATAGCCCATACTTGGCACCACGTACTCTTCACTTCTCCTCATCCTTGTCCCCTTCGAACATGAGTGCCAAGGTTTAGAGTCACCCTCTCTCCTATTTGATTTGTAATTAGCACATTAGTCTACTTGCACATAGTTTCTTCTACATATTTCACCCCTTCTTCTTCATCTCTCATCTCCTCATCTCTAGGCTCCTCCATATCTTCGGTTTCACTAGGGTTCCAAGAGCACTCTCTTATGACTCCTCTACCTCCTCATCAAGCTTCAAATTTCTCCTAATCTTCTTTGCAGGTGCCTCTTTATGATGGACGAGTCTAGGTGATCTTCTTATAGGTTGTGGTGTGCCCGTACTCGAGTCCCGGTTCTTCCGAATACTTTTCTAAATTGGTTCTCTTTATGTATGGATTCCACATCCAAGTCCTCTTCTACTTCTTGCGCCTATGGTGGAGTATTTGCACGCTCACTCTCCACTTTTTCTATGGGCTACCTCCAACCTTTATGATCCAAGCCTCCACTATATTCAATTATCTCATGTATCCTCCCTTGACTGAATTCTTAATAAATGGTCGGGGCCAGAATTACTTCTACCTAGTTTTACCACAACTATGAAATAAAATTCTTGGAATAAGAGAACCCATCGACATATGTTCCCCTATAAAATGGGTTTGTTTACGAATTATTTTAATGCCATGTTATTAGTATAAAATACAAATGGAGTTGCTAGCAAATATTGTCTAAATTTATACAATGACGTAGATCATCAACAAGGCCTCGCACTTTGTTGTTGTATAATTTTGTTCTGCAGGAGTCAACTTTATACTAGAAAAATAGATAGGACGGTCTAGAATACCTTCTCTAGGTTGAGCTAACACCGTGCCAATGGTCGTGCCATAGGCATCCACATGCACATGAAATGGTTGGTTCCATGAAGGAAAATTTAGAATAGGCATTGTACTAAGTCTTTCCTTTAATGCCTCAAATGTGCATTGTTACGGTTCTCCCCAATAGAATGTTCGTTTTCCTTTTAGTAATTATTCCAGGGTGTGGAAATATTCACATATACTTTGATAAACTTTCTATAATACCCTATGTGGCCCAAAATCCACACGCCTCACTGACCGGTAGGCTCTTTCAGCCCTACAATAACTACAAACTTAGCTGGATCAACTAACAAACCTTCCTTGTAGATGATGTGCCCTAACAAAGCACCAAAAGGTGTAGAAAAAATGCACTTCTTGATGTTTAAAGAGATGTGTAACTGTCTACATCTTTCAAACATTAAGCTCAAGTTGTCACAATGATCCTTAACAAGTGTATACGCCGTCTAATCATCCAAATAAACTTGCATGAAGTTGTGAATAAAATCCTGGAATGCTTGAATAACTATGCGTAAAAATATAGTAGGCATGATTTTTAAACCAAAGGGCATCACAGTATATGTAAAACTTCCCCATTCAATGGTGAAAGTCATTTTCTCTTGATCCTCCTGTGTAATTCTAACCTGATGATACCCGAAGAATCCATCTATAAAAGAATAAACTTCGTGCCCTACAATTCCTTCTAATATTTCCTCTGTGAAACGTGTTGGAAAAAGGATCACTCACACATTCAACATTCACTTCCATATAATCCAAACAAATCTTGATCTCGACCATCTTTATTTATACTGATTACCATGGGGCTAACCCACTCTAATTCTTCTAGAGGCTTGATGATGCCGATTTCAAAAAAATCAATTTCCTCCTTAAATTTGATGTGCGGTGTTAGGGTTCATACTTGTAAGGTATCTTCATGAATGGATGCATACCTTCCTTTAGTTTAATTTTCATCTCTCCTAATGACTCATGCACTCCTTTTAATTCATGGTAGCCCCTAGGAAATAAGTCCTGAAAATCATGTTGTAACTCAATTGTCTTTTCTACTTCAAAATCAGACCAATAATCCCTAATTATTTCCTCCTTGGGTTCATCATCCGTGCTAATGTTCACTTTCTTTGTATTCATAGGTTCATGATAAGCGCGTGCATTTTTATCCGCACTGTCCAACACCTCGCACATACCTACTAAGTGATCTATATCCAGATTGTCTACTTCTTCATCATCCACTATGTAGACCATCTTTCCTTTTTATTTCTCACATAAAGTGAGCTTAAGTAGTGTGGCATATGTCTCTTCTATTTCATTAAAATGCACTCCTTAGTATTCCTCACTGAATAACCCCCAATGATTTCTTCATCCTTTGCATTGTCTCCCATAGTTAAATGCTTTATAAGCCTTAATGCCTCTTCCACTAGAGATTTAGTAAAGAAGTATTCAAATGTCTGGACCATTCCTAGAATCAAATTCTACCAATTTCTAGTCTCTATATGTAGTTCTTCATATACAGACCAAGCATGCATGCAACCATGTAAAGTGGAATAATTTCGTGCACCCACAGTGAGGGTGGTAAAGCTTCCTACCCCTATGTCTAGAGTCTCTCACACTACTAAATGTGGTACTGAACAGGTTGATTACCATTATAAATACAAATTTGAGTAGGTGCATTACTCATGATGAACCAAGTAATTATACTAGTCTTGACTTCATTCCATTCTATAAGATTATCCTTGTGAACTACCCACCAACGCATTGTTATCCCACGCAGGGTATATTCTAACATATTTCTTATTTCAAATTGATCTATCCACTATTCCTCCATGGTATGCAGGAATACCTTAGGGTCTCCTTCTCTAGTGTACCAAGGTACAAATTTGTTACCTATCCTCCGAACACAATGATATTTTATTCTCTGCAAATGTGCTTCTTACTTTGTGCCCGACCATCTCATAAGTGGCATGTGCCCAATTGTCACAAGAAATACTGGTAGTATCACTAATAGACTATGTATCCTCCCACTGAAGGATTCCTTCCTTAGATGGCTCAAACGCCTTTGGGTCTTGAATGGTGTGCACATAAATTCTATTCAAGTCTTCCTTACTCAAAGTTTCAACATAAGGTGCATATTTCCCATCTATTAAAGGAATTATAACTCTTTCTTCCTTGTTCTCAAAACTTATATATACTTTGTTTAACCATAGATCAACATTATTTGCATAGCACCAAGGGCACCCAAGTAGATTCAGGAACATGTCTGCTTCTGTAAGTGCTAAAACCTCAAATTCCCCAGTGAACTTGGCCCCTTGTATAGTAATGGATGCATCTTTTAAAAATCCAATGGTAATGGCCTTAGTGCGATTAGCCATAAACAACACAATAGAGGATGGCTGCAATGGAGGTCTCCCCATCTTTACCCATGGATCTAAAGTAAGCACATTCACTTTTGCACTGTATCAATCAATATATTACTCAAGATCCATCCATCTACAACAACATTAAGGGTGATCTCCTTGTCATAATCCAAGCTATTAGGGGGAATATTAGCATGTAGGATCTTCCATTCATTCTCAATACTGCGTGTGGAGTGTTTCCCTTTATCCAATTCCCTAGTAATGGAATGATATTATCCTAGTGCATCATTTTGTATACCTCTGTCAAGTCATCAATATCCGACCGGATCGTCTCTGTTGCCTTCTTCGCCCATCTTCTATGATTGTTCTTTTAAACACTATATTTCACCCTAAAGATTTCTGAGTACCTCTATGGTTTCCTGATAAACCTCCTTCTAATACACGAGATCTGGGTACCTTACATACAAAATGTCCTCCTTAGTGATGGTAAGCTTCGATATAATGCTTCTCTCGGCGTGCGCAGCTTCAACACGTGTAGTAATCTTCACAGGTAATACCTCAGGTTCTGGTGCCAACTTTGGCATCCACTAATTTTCCATAGCATGTTGTATTCTAACCATCCATGTGCCCTTTTTCTCTTGTTTATGTTGCTTGCTAAGATGCTCATATAATTCTGGGCATTCCTCGAGCTATGATTCTTCCCACAAAAAGAAAAAGTAATTAATATTCGAGGACATTCACGCCCGTAGTGGTCGAGATCCACATGTAAATCATGTTCGCAAAGGAACTTGCCTCTTCCACCACCTCCGCCTCGGCCTCCGAATCTACCACGGTACCTTGACCTCTGTCATGACCTCCTTCAAATCACCCATCATTCCAAGCATAGCACGTATGAGTGTGATCATGATCATGGTGCTCACCTTTTTTTTTAGAGTTATCTAATATGCATGTCCTGTCACACACCAATATCTATAACATCATGGATCTCGACCAATATACCAAAGTAGTCTTCTATATCATGAGTCGTGGGCCAATAAATTTTACAATAGCAAGATACGTTCTTTCTTATCGCGCATTGTAGAAATGGGCAATGACTGACATCATGGTTCAAATGACATATCTCACGGTCTAGAAATAATGAACACACCGATCGCGAGGAAAAATATCCTTAGTGTGCCCTTCCACTTCACAATATGTACACCAAATACCAGTGCGTGTCTCATGTGTTGAATTGGATGATAGTTTCTCCAACTATTTTTCCATAGCTATGATTTGTTCTTCTAGGAATGGGTTTACTCCAGTGTCTATACTTCCAACTTCCTCAACATGCAAAGTTATTTCCAATGCTTCGCATAAGTCCACATATGTCTTATGTGACAAAGACCCACCTAAAAGGTGTGATCAAGCCCCCAATGAACCATTATGCATGTTGGCTTGCATGAACATCATAAGAGAGCTTAGATAATAGTGTTTTGAAATGGGCATCATACTCCCAAACACTCTCAGTATTTCCCTACTTAATATCCTTGAATGCACTTATACTCTTTTTCTCAAACTTAGGTATATAAAAATCCTTAAGGAAGGAATCCAGCAATCCCGCATCATCTACGCAAGTCTAATCGGGTCAAACTTCATATACCAACTCGTGCATGTCCCTACAATGTAGTGGAAAAATGACTAGCCTTGTGCTCAAGTCAATCCCTTTTACGTGCCACAATATCTCACACATGTCAATGTGTGTTCAAGCAAAGATCTTCTACACCCCTATACTCTAGAAGATGAAGAGACATATCCATGTAAATATTTTGGGTTTCGCGTGAGACTCGCCATCCCGATATAGAACCTCCTATGTTACCTCTACCTCCGTAACCACCGAGATCCACAAAAACTAGAGCCACATATGCCTCCCGATCCTATACCCGTAGCTAAGTGGACTACAATATTTACTTCCCCGTGTCCCAATAGTATTACTAAACCGAACTCCTATAGTCTCGTGTGAAGTGTTACTACTCTAAGAAGTGAGTCCAAAATTTTGTGCGCTTGAGTTCTGTGTTGACGATGCACCTGAGAAGGTACCCCAAAACATAAAGAATATGTTTCCCTACCATAGATGTACTTGTTATTTGACTTACTCCTACTTTCCTACTACCCAAACTAGCTTGTTGACTACTGGTTGTACTAGATACTAGAAAACCAAGCGCAAGGGCTAGGTTGCCAAGTAGATTCAGATGCACGCTTGTGGCCCATATCATCTCTGTTGGTGCACTCCCACGTGAGGACAAGGAGGGTTCCCTATCATGTTTTCCCAAATGCGGGAGTTTCAGATGCTCTGGCTCCACACCTTCTGCGTGAGCTCCAAATCCTTCACAATCCATCTCTCTCCTTAATGCCATCCACTCCACAATATCACGTTGCTTCTCTATATCCCTCTCACATGCCTAATTGTACTTAATCCACCTCTCTTCTCTCTACCTTTCGCCGCTAGGTACTCCATCCTTCACCAAACTTTCCCTACCCCTACATGTGGTGGGGTTTACCTAGCCATCGGTTTTTCTTCCAAGTTCCGGTTACCATCAAGATCTTGATCGATAAAGGGAATTCCTTGCAAATAATTTCCCCTAGGATAACGTAAGAACTGGACTCATCTACCTCTAGGTAAGAATAAGTGGAAATTGAGTACTCTAAAATATAGTTATTTAAAACACCACCAAACTAAGTATCCATAGAGCACGTCCAAATCAGATCAACATCATAAAGGGCCTGAAATTCTTCATGTGTCCAGACAAGTGTGTGATACCTCCAATTCCTTTTAGATGCATAAGAAACCAGCCACTCATACAGTTCTACTAGGAAGATAGCAAAGAAACTCTCATACAACCAACCATACATATTTTGCTCCACCCACGTGCGTACGTCAAACCCAGATCCAGTGTTGAACCTCTGTGCGTACTCTTCTTCAAAATATTTTATCAACTCCTCAATACTTGTTAGGGTCAATCGGTATGTCTTCGTCGCAAACCATCCTGAAAACAACTGAAAAAAGGTCCTAGTAACGGAACCAATGGTGCAGCCTCGAATCCACTATGAAAACCCAGGTGCATTGGCACATCACTCAACCTAAGGTGAGCTCTCACCTGAAGCACGCAAAGGCACTAGGTCCCTCTTTAGATTTTCTTGTGTAGGATGTTAGTGTCATGAAGATAGAGCATATATAGATCCATAAATAAGCATAAATATTCCTCATGCATAACCGATCTAGATCTTAGATAATCATTAATTAAACAATAACTATGTTAATGTTAACCATACAAGAACTAGTTATAGTCATGTTTAACACCATTATCCATCTAATATACTCCATTACATTAACATTGTAAAACATAGAATCTTCTTACATTACAAAATATTACCATAATCTATGCATCCATCAGATCCAGCATCATAACTCTACAATAATTGTGTGTCTCTAAACTACAAAGTTCACTACTTATTTTTAGGGGGGGACTTTCCCTTCATCGCTTACTCACTTCCCAAAATAGGTTGCATGCTGAAAATAACCATGCGCCTTTACATTAACATGCACACATGCAAGTGCACTAATAATAGACATCCTACAGTTAATAGGAAGTAGTAATCCTATTATTATCTCAAACTCCTACATGACGTTTAATAAACACTCATTCCCAAAATAGCATTTGTGTGTCATGCAAGTGTCCATCCCGATGTGTGCTCCACATGCTATTTCCAAAAATATCCCGTAACCATAAAAATAGCTAAGTCCCGACTTATCTTCTCTTAGCCCATGTTTCCTTTCCTATCCTTCTACACCTTCAAATGTGCCTTGTTCCCATGCGCGAATCTTTTGTGTGCCTACTCCTTAGAAAAATATGTCTACTCAACATTCACCTAATGATTTAATAGACATTAAATCTTAAACATAGGATCGAGATCAAAAGACTATAATAGTAATGTAATATTTATCATGCAAAAGACAAACAAGTATGTATAATAGGGATATCCAAGTGACTTGGCTTGTAATCAAGTATCTAGATTAATTATGGGATGGAAGCTAAGTGAAATGTAATGGATCTGGATTGAGTAAGCTTTGGTGGGAAAATTTAATCAAACTCCTCGATAAGACCACCTAAATAAGGACAGAACCGCCTGGGCGCTAATGTCTGATTTGGGTGCTAATGTCCTAGGAATAGCTCCAGATCTTATCTTCTCAGGGTATGAACTTTTCTTCTTCCTTTTAAGCTTTATCACATCCACTTTGTTCTAGGGTTCTTGTGTCATACTTGAACCTATAAAATAAAACCCTAGCTACTTGTACAAGGCCCAAACAAACATTAGATGAAATAAAAATGCATATTATTGAGTCATACTGACCTTGGTGGTCACCTTAATGTGATTAGCCCTAAGCTTTTCACTACATTTCAGACTCTATGCAGTTTAGTGTGGTGTGTGTTTGAATCGCATCCCTCAAGCTAGGTTTCCCCATGTCAATCACACCAAGATAGTGGGATACAACTACTTCTCCCCGAGATGAATGTGTGAGTTGGAATTCAAAAATAGCCCCTCTTGTGTAGTGTATAATTCAACCCAAAATGTAGTCCTTGAATGTTGTTTTTTCCAAGTAGTAGATATAAAGTAATATCCCAAGTCTCCCTCATTATATATATATATATATATATATATATATATATATATATATATATATGTTCCTTGTTTTAATTTTAACAATTAGTGACACTAAAGATGACCTAAAAATTATAAAATACCCAAAGTTAAGTATCAAATGATAATTTAGAAAACAAAAGATAATGGATAAAAGTTCCTGAAGGGACACTAGCGCCTGGGAAGTAGTGTCCCAATCGGGCATTTTCCTAAAGCTAGGAAAAAGAAATAGGAGCAAAGAAAGAGACATGGATCCCTATGACTTGAGTAAAAATATGTAAATCTAATAATAATAAGACAATATCACAATCAAAACCAATCAAAGTAATAGAAGGATTAGGAAAAATGTGTTGCTAGTGTCTAATCTTCATACTCATAGGTCATGTATACTACACCATACTAGAGACTTGATGTAATAATAATAAGTGCATGGTTTTATGGCTATAAATAGTTCTTGATGTGGAGCAAGTAACATTATCAAATCCACAAACATTAGTGATAATAGTATTAATCGCATTAGGAGAAATTCCCATTTACAATAGAAGAGATGTAAGATAGTTATTAAGACTAGAGCCACCGTCAATCAAGACCCGCTTAATGAGACAAAATTGAACACTTGTAGTGATGAAAAGAGGTGGAAAGTATCAAAATCAAAGAGAGTGGGGATATAAGTGGCTTTGAAAGTAAGAGACTACTTGAGGGCTTTAAAATTATCCAAGAGAATTGAAAGCAATTGGTTGAGTGTTAGTGGGTAATGTAAATGATCCCAAAGAAGATTGGAGGATGGCCTTATACACTGGTGCTTTTTAAAGGATTTCAAAGAGATATATCTTAGTAGGAGTATTATTAATTTTTTTAGTAGTTCATACTCCTTAGAGGGTGAAATCAAGCGGGTAAAATATGAGTTTCCCCTGATGGGTTGGTGAGTGTGGGGTGTTGTAACAACATTAACAGTGGGAACTATGGAATCGGATTTGAAACGAAGAGGGAACCAAGTAGTAACAGAATGTCCTCGTGTGTATATCTACACAAGTGGGGGGTATAAACCATGTGACAAGTAGGATCAGGATAATAACTCTTACCAATAAGTAAAACATCAACATGAACCTGGTTAGAGGGATATCGACCAATGTTAGCATACAAGGGAGAGTTGTTAGACCTGAATTGATGAGCATAGAAGATAGAAGATAATGACATGGTGATATAGATGAAAATAATAATATAACATAGAAGAAGGTCATAAGAAAGGGTTTAGAGATCAAGAGGCCTAATACAAACAGTAACTAAGAAGTTCTTATATTAGTTGAAGGGTTTGATCAAAAATGGGTTCACCAAATTTTTAACAATTAATTAAATTTTAGGTCAATTTAATTAGGTGTAGAATAAATTAGAGTTGATTACAAAGATGTTACAATATAAACACTAACTCATATTTACAACTCATATCGCTTAAACAAAATTAATACAAACCAATCAACCTAACATACAATGGAAATCTCAAAAGATGTATGAGGGAATTTTTTTTATTTTTGATGATTTCTGGAGAGATATGGGATAGTGTAATAGTGGAATAGGGAGATCTAAACATTTGTGATCTTTACAACTAAAACTAGAACTCGTGAATCTTCTTAGGTCGGGACCATACAACCACTGTGACCATACCGTATAATTTATCCCCTTTTATATGGTATTGGACCCGCTCAATCACCCTTTGTAACTTGTTAGGTTGCTCACCTTCTTGGATTTATTTTTGTTGTCAAAACCTAGTTGTCACACATGCAATGAGGCTCGTAATGGACCGAACATCATCTCAAATCCTAACCATGGATTAAGAGTCATATCAAACAAATATTACAAGGGTTTTGGGCACCTACATGTACTATCAATGTTAGCACAACTCTAAGGAGGCCTCAAAATGTTTTTGTTCTCCACCTATCATGTGATATCTAAATAGATCAATTAGATTTAGAAATTTCTTTGACCATGCTTGTTTTGACTTGGCTCTTACTAAAACACTTGGAGAGAGGATGTTTGGATGCTTGTAAATGAGAGATATGGTTGTCTTGACCTAGTTTGTAGCTTCAAACTTGATGTGGGTGTTGTCTTAATGAATGTGGATGTGTAATTATGTGATTTAGGGAGCTTTGGATGCCTTTTGTAATTGTATGAAGTGAGTGCTCTAGTGTATTGCCTTAGGAGTTTTAGGTTAGTAAATGGGTAGTGTTTACTTTCTTATATTGGGTTCCATAGATGATTTATCTAACAAAGGCCAACCAATATGAAGTATAAAACCCCACAAAATATTTCACTTTATAAATGTAGTTGGAAAACATGTCACCAAGACCATATAAATAGGTCATGACCAGATAGTACAACCTCGACCAAATTATATGGTCCCTGACGGGAGAAGAGAATGGGAAAAATAAATTTTGGAGATGATAGACTGATGTTTCTCTATTGATCTTATGCATTGTATTCTCAATTTTTGTCAACATGATTGTGTACAAGAATAATCGGCAAATAATGAACCTCTTAAAGTGATGAGTGGGAATGTAGAAGTTATATTTATCATAACAAGAGTGCATAGTGTATATGTTAGAAAATATTAGTTGTGAATGTGAGAAAACAAAGAATTTTTTCTCCTATGCTAATCCTTCCAAAAATACCTCAAATTGAGCAAGAGATGGAAAGGGGGAGAGAATCAATACTTGCACTTACCAAGAAGATGCAATGATCCTCATTTGTTGTGTTGGATTTTCTCATGGATTGGTGTTGATTGCTTTAGATTTTGTGGAGACACTTGGGCAGCACCTCCCCTTGATTTGCTTGGATTGTTTGATGAAGGATGATGGATTGAAGATGGATTGATTTAAAATAAAATGGAAGAGATTTGTTATGGATTCTTCCTCTTCTTTCATCTATCTCTCATGGAGGAGGAGAGCTCAATTTATATTTTGTGGGAGAGAAAATGGAGGGTGAAGATCCATCCAAGTAGGATGAGGATCAATGGTTAGAAATTGAGGAGAGGATTTTATAATTTGAATTCAAAATCCATGGAGGGAAGAAGCTTCCATTGAATTTAAAATTCAATGGAAGGAGAAGTTTAGAGAGGCTTCTAGAAATATAAGCCTCTAGATTTAGAGGTGGAGAATATGATTAGTTTTAGGATTAGATTAGGTTAATAAAATATTATTAGGGGTTTGATTACATAGAAAGGACAGGTGTAGGGTAGGTGTAGAGTAGGTGGGTAGGTGGGTGTAGGAATATTAAATTCCTAGAAAATGTTAATAAAGATTAAGATAGGATAATAGGATATAATAATAATGAATTAATGAGATTGATGATAAAATGAGATATTAGATAAATGATAAAGGGTAAATGTGATAAAAGGGATTAATAATAATTAATCTTATGATTAATTATTATCGAAATTTAGATAGTGATGATGTTGTTTGCAAGACAGATTAATCATAATTAATCATGTCGACATTTTACCCCTCTTTGAAGGGTTATCAAGAGCAATGAACGCTCAAAGAAAAAGAAGAGAATATGTTAGGATGGTGATATGATTCCCCTCCAAAAGAGGAGAGGCCCAAGTTAGAATATGGGAGAAGATTAAAGGATGATAAGATTAAAGATTATATGAGAGGAGAGAAGATTAGGAGATTAAAAGAGTGATTTGAGGGGTTGGATTATAGGATGCCATACCAAGGGGTTGAGAGATTAAGGATATTGGATTTGAGGATAAGATAATAGAAGGATTGTTGATCTTGATTAGGATATTGATGAGGATATAGGATTAGGGGATTAAAAATAGGAGAGAAGATTAGAGGAGTGGGAGAGAAGAAGATTACGAGATATTGATATCGAGTAGAGGATGCCCTATCAATGATATATGACAAGGGTAAAGATTTACGATTGGTGGATTATAATATTCCCCAATCAAGAGGTTAGGTTTTTAAGGATTTAGGATTGGATTTGAGGATGGGTTGGAGAGGAATATAGAGTATTGGTTTATAGGATGTTGGATTTGGAGGATTAGAAGATTGAGGATGTTCGGATGAGATAATTGTTAGTGTGAGTTATCCTATGTGTCCTCCTCTCATGTTGGAGGGTCATCTCACATGGGTTAGGTTTAGGTTTAGGTTTAGGATTTCATATGTGTCATGCACTAGGTTACTCAAAGACCCTATTTGTACCCCTTTTCTATTCATTTATAAGCATGCCAAGACACTCCGTTGTCTTTCCTCTATGCAAGCTTTGTTTCGCTGAGCAAGTTCTTCCATTACTCGATCATTTTTTCCTTCTATCGCTGGAGCTTTCACGATTCCGTTGGAGTGCAACTACTTCGTGGTGCCTCGTTTCTGATTCGATTCTCACAAAATATTTTCATGGTATCAAAGCTGCATGACTCCGTCACACCAAAAGCTCAAACTAATGGTGGAGAGGGATCTCATCATGTTAATCAACTTGTTACGCCAATACCCTCCCACACGATGGAGCCGGGTATACACCCAATTAGGCCCAACAACATTAGGAGGAAGTGACACTAGGAATTTCCTAGGAGGTCACCCATCCCATAACTACTCTAGGGGTGGCACGCTTAACTCGCCTAATATCTACACAACTTGACATCACACTAAAAGCTCGAGCTTATGGTGGAGAGGGATCTCATCGTGTTAATCGTTGCTACACCAATACCCTCCTACACGATGAAGCCGGTATACACCCAATTAGGCCCAATGACATATTAAGAGGAAGTGACACCAGGAATTTCCCGGGAGGTCACCCATCCCAAAACTACTCTAGGGGTGACGCGCTTAACTGCCTGGCTCTAATACCAAATGATTTGCCATCACACCAAAAGCTCAAACTGATGATGGAGAGGGATCTCATCGTGTTAATCATGGTATCGAGCTGATATCGGGTAAACGTGCACTCGATTTATTTTTTGTTGCTATTACTCCTTGGTTTCGTTATTTTACTCTGCATGTAAGTCCTTTGATCACTATTTTTGGAAATTATCTTGCAAATATCTCTAACAAGCTTTCTCGTAAAGTTTTTTTGTGCATGTGTAGGTTTTTTCAAAATACCTTGAGAAATCAGAGGTTTTTCTACTCTTTTTAGTTGGATGTAACTAAATCCAAAATAGAGATTCTTTTCATTTTTTGTTAATTTATTCAAATAAAAGTGAAATTTTTTAAGATCTCTGGTTTTGGCAAGATATTTTTCTATGCATTATAGTCTGTAGTTGCAGGATATTTGTGTTCTTCTGATGTGGTTGCTCGTGGAGGAACTTTTGACTATGCATGGCCTATAATCTCTTTTTTGGTGCCCATGCATCTGCCAACAAGCATGTGTAAACACCACATGTGTTTTCAACAACACAGCCACATTTTTTTCTTAAAAGGGCTTTTTTTTTTGGTATGGGCAACGTAAATGTGACTCGTACACTAATGTGCATGGTTGTACACTCATATGCATGGCTGTACACTTAAACCAGTCAGTTTGGTAAGTTTAAATTCATTTCTTTCTTTTAATCTTACTCAAAACAAACAAACAAAAAATGCTGCTTTTTCCAAAAACGGGCCGCTTTTTTCATGCTCAGTTGTTTTTGTTTTGTTTGGTAAAACAAATCCTTCTTTTTAGTAAGTTTTTAAAATTCTTAACTTTAGAGTTTTTTTATATATATCAAAGTTTCTATAAACCAATTTAGAAATTTCTTTTAAAAATCTTCATCTAAAATTCTTGTTTTAAACGCCTTCTTTCTAAAATCTTCTATTTTAGAAAATATTCAAAAAAAGTGTTTTTTTCAGTGATTTGCTTAATTAAAGCCTTTTTCAAAATTCATTAGATTTAATTACATTAGATCTAATTTAATTTCACATTATTTAAACACTATATTTCTTTGGCATTATAAAATTTGGTCTATTGGCTTTGTGTATTTCTAACCTTCCGTCGAGTGCCGAAGACGAAGGGTGAGGTCCGGGATAGGCAGGTGGCTAATCCCCCCTCGCAATACAAACAAACCCTATCTCAAATTCCGTTTCATTTCCAACGAGCATACATACGGAACCCTTTGCATGCATTTAGGGTGCTTTTTTAAACCATTTGCGCAGCTTATTGGCTTTTACTCATCAATTGTGGGAATTGGTTATCATGCTATAACTTTTGACTCGTTGCTCGGTTTTGAGCGCTTCTTTAGTCAAATTTGCATGTTTTTTCACACTCTAGATGATGGGATCATTAGCTTTATAAATGCACTAATTTTATAAAGTGCCACATTTTGGGGGGTGTCTTTGTATTGCTTAATTCAGCTCATTCTTTTGAGCTTTGTTCTATTCCTTTTTTTCATGGACTTGTGAGTGCATCTCACGCCACAAAGATTACGACAAAGGGATTCTTTCATGTGACGTGAGATGCTTTTTCTCACCACCAGGGTTGGCTTTCACCTCCTTTATATTTTTTACTTGTGCTTGTTTATGGTGTCATTTTTTGTTGTGCTACATGAAACACTGTTGTGGTCTCCTCTCTTGTGCGTTATTACGCTAATTTCAAGACGAGTTACCAAGTGTTTCAAACCGTACGCACGGACCTGATTGTAATCAATGCACTAACCTATAAAGTGCTGAAAGCAGAGGGGTTGTTATTGTCCTGGGTGGTTGTGTTTCTTTTCTACATTTCTTTCTCTCTCTCTCACTATGGATGCACTTTCAATTCCTTTGCTTACGCTGTTCAACTTTTTCGAATGGAGATCAAAAATAATAATGAAACTAAGGGGTAAATGGTTATTCCGCATCACCATGGGAACTGAGAATGAACCAGATGACGAACTTAAAAAATCTAAGTGGTTAAACCGTAGTGATGAAGCTTTAGGTCTTCTTTACATGTTTGTTTCTCCTGAATTGCTCTTCCACATTGAGTCGTCTGAAACACCTACATCTACATGGAAAATTCTGGATGCGGTGTTTGGACAACTAGATGACATGAGAGTGCATGAGTTGGAAAATGAACTACTAGGGTTAAATCCTAGTGACTTTGAAAACCTACAAGCCTTCTTCTCAAAATTTGTCCACATTAGATTATTGTTAAAAGGATTTCAAGTAGAAAAGAAATATTCTCAACTGATCTTGTCGATTCTCTCTAAGCTAGGTCCCGAATATTCTGTCTTCATGTCATCTTTCTATGCTACAAAAGCTGCTTTGGGCGATACTTGGACAATGCCCTCCTTTGACTATTTTTCATCCCAACTCATTCGAGAACAGGACAAACTCATTCAAATGGGGTCTCTTAAGTCCAAGTCACATGCCCTTGTAGCAAGTACTAGCAAGGGAAAGAATACTGAAAAGAAGAAAGAAACTAAGGATCAACCTAAGAAAGAAACCAAGATCAAACCTAAAAATGACACAAACACTTCGACTTCTGAGCCTAGGGTGCAGAAAAGCAAGTATTTGTGTTCCTATTACAAGAAGTCTAGTCACAACGAGCAACACTGTTTTAAGAAACAGATTGATCACTTATCTCATTTACTTGAGAAAAATAAAATAAGTGTTCCTGAATCCATAAAACAAAGTTCTCCGAAGGCCGAGTCTTTTCTTTGCAAAAGGTCCTAAAACGATAAGAAGAAAGGAAAGGCCCTTGTAGCCAAAGTTGCTCCTTCATCGACATGGATTATAGATTCTGGTGCCTCGCACCACATGGGTTCTTCGCATGTTGAGTTTTCTAACATCGAACCTTGTGGAATGTCCCAAATCACGATGGGTAATGACACGATAGTGTCGGTTTCCGATAGTGGATCGGTAGAGATGGATGGGGGAACATTTAACCAAGTGTTGAGTGTTCCTGATCTCTCTACCAATCTCCTATCGGTTTACCAAATTACTCACCTTGGTGAAGGAATGCGAGTGGAATTTGGTCCTAACTCGGTGATCATTCGTGAGCTTAACAATGACACTACAGTGGCTGAGGGAAAGGCAGATCACCATTCATGGTTGTACACCTTCTCCCACTTTACTTCTAATTCTACGCCCACTACCTTGCTCACTCATGAAAATGAGGTTAGTAAGCTATGGCATGAGCATTTTGGACATCTAAATTATCGCTACCTTGAACAATTGAGCCAAAATGAAATGGTCAACGGGATGCCTCATGTCAAGTTTTCTAAGGGTATTTGTGAGGGTTGTACAGACTTGAAAGCATCTTGAAAAGAAATTTGACAAAGGAAAATCCCTGGAGAGCCACTTGTCCCTCGGATCTTGTTCACAAATGCGATGTTTCTTGTCCATTTCCTTATCCTTTGTTTACTAGAGCTCTTTATGTGCTAACCTTCATTGATGACTATTTGTAATATACTTGGGTATATTTTCTTAAACTTAAGTCTAAAGTCTTTGAACATTTTCAGACTTTAAGGCTCTTGCTAAGAGAAACAAAGTGAACGGTCTATTAAGGTTCTTTGAACCGACAATGGAGGTGAATATGTAAACAATAGGTTCATGGATTTATGTACTTCTGAAGGGATCTCTTTGCAACATACAGTTGTTTATAGCCCTTCGTAGAATGGAGTCGTAGAAAGAAAGAACCGTACTCTTAAGGAGATGGCAACTTGTATGATTCACTCGAAGTCTCTTCCTCCACAGATTGGGCGAAGCAAAGAATTATGCAAATTACATTCAGAACCATGTTCTACACAAGGTAATAAGAGGGATGACACCCTTTGAAGCCTGGTTTGGACACAAGCCTAATGTTGAGCACTTTCGAGTCTTCGGATCCAAGGCTATGCTTCGATTCCCAAGAAGAAACACAAGGCCTTGGAACCACAATCCAAACCTTGTATCTTTGTAGGGTATCCTAATGGCATGAAGGGATATCGATTGATGAATTCTACTTCTCATGAGCTATATATTGAGAGAAGTGTTAAGTTCGATGAGTCTTCTTCGACTTCTACTTCTCCACCTATTGAGGTTCTTCAGCTCGTTGATTCAGATTCTGACTCATCAGATGATGATGATATTGTTGAGCGTGCTCCTCTTTCGGATCCTCTCGACCATCAAATCTTTGAGTCTTCTGATTCTGACAGTAGTGATGACAAGGACTATGTCCCTTCTCACTCAAGTGAAGAATCTTCCGACTCTGAGCCTGATCCTCCTGGTCCCCTTTGGGCTAGGAAAACTTTGCAAAGTGTTGGAGATTTAGTTGGAGATACTTTGGATATGAGACGTACTCGCTCAGATTTCGTTGGACCCCACTCTTTCTTTGCCTCTGCTTTTGATCCAAATGTTTATATTCTACGGAAATATGACTCCATACTCATTCTTGTTCTATATGTCGATGACTTGTTGATCACATGCAGCTCTTCCTCTATTATTGATTCTCGTGAAGATCACCTTAGCCAACAAGTTCTCCATGACTGACTTAGGTCTACTTCATTACTTACTGGGATCCAGATTTCACAATCGACTCGAGAATCTTGATTTCACAACCTAAGTATGCTCTTGATTTGCTAGCTCGGTTTCGATGTCCGATTGCAAGTCTTCTCCTACTCCTTTTCTTTTCGTGGTTAAGTTAGTTTCAAATTTCTCTACTCCTTGGTTGATGGTACTCTTTACCAACAGCTAGTGGGGATCTTGATCTACTTGAATCACACTCGACCGCATTTATCGTATGTTGTTGGGATCGTGTTCGATTCACGCAGAGCCACATGAGCCGCATTGAAAGCAAATGCTAAATGGATCCTTCATTATGTTTGTGGCACTTATGCCGATGGCATACACTATCATGGGGGTTGATATTGACTTGATTGGGTTCACGATTCTCGATTGGGCCCGTGACTTAGATCATCGGAAATCTATTGCCTAATCCACTTGGGCTTAGAGAGAAAATTTGACTTGGTTGATTTAAATTGGTTGGAGTATGTGGTTTTGAGGTAGATGGTTTTGGCTTGTGATTATATTGTTTAGGATTATTAGATGTAGATGAATGTGATTAGGTAGATTTAGATGAAGAGGATGGGTGTGATATGGGGGTCACATTAGATTTGGGTGATGTTGGGGATGAAGGATATTTGGGAGATGGGTATGGTGTAGGAACCCCATTAAATTTTGTCAATTTAGGAGATGAAGTAGATGAAGGTGGCATAAGAGCCTCATTAGATTGGGTAGGAGATGGGGTGGAGGGAGGATTAGGATTGGATTTATTAGGTTTAGGATTTGGTGAATTAGGAATCACATTAGATTTTTTAGGAATGAAGGATGGTGGAGATGAAATAGGATTAGAGGAAAGGATAGTGTTAGGTTTAGGTGATGAAGGGGTTAAGATAAGATTATATGTGGATGAAGAGGATGATGTTGGCATAGGAGCCACATGAGATGGTTTAGGATTAGAGATAGAAGTGGGTGAAGGTGACTTAGAAGTCACAATGGATGAGATAATTTTGACAGATTGGGCTTAGGTGATGGAGGAGATGAAATAGGCCTGAGGCTGAATTTGATAGTGGATTAGGATGTGAGACTATCTAGAGAAAGCCCTTAGGATCGGATGAAGATAACGAGGATGAATGAATAATATGATATCCGGGGGATAATAATATTTGGTTAATTTGTTGAGATTGTTGTAGATATGTGAATGAGACTCGATTATAGGTTTTACGATAATTGGATTTAGGAGTTGATATTTTTGATGTTGGTGGATTATCTGCATAGGTTTTGATGGGAGGAAGGTGTAGGTCATGATGATTGATAGGGGATTTTTAGGTTGGAATTTGGGGTGGTTGTGTGGGATTGGGATTGGTGACTAGATTATCAAGGACATAAAGGAGGTCCTCTTGGTCTAGGTCAAAGTTAGTGAGGTAGTCAAAGTTGATGTAATTGTCTTATGGGGATAGTGGTTTATGTTTATTAGGTTGGGGTGTGGATTGAGATGATTTGGGTTCCTCAAAGAGGAATTCAATGGGGTGAGGGGTATGGATCTTAGGAAGAAGAAATTATGGATGGGGTTAGTGGGAGATGATTGTGTAGAAGGTGATTCGTTGATACATGTTTTAAGATCAACTATTTGTTGATTGAGTTTTTGGATGGTTTTTAGGATGTTAGGATCAACATGGGATGGTTGATTTGGATGGAGAGGAGGGTATTGGTTGAGGTAGGATGTGATATTTGATATTTGTTTATTAATGTGTTGGATAATGTGTATGATTTTAAGATCAAAGTGAGATGGCTGAATTGGATGGGTGGGGTATAATGGCATAGCTTGGTTGATGGATTTAGAAAAGAGTTAGGGGTTTGGATGTTGGTTTAGAGAGGATGGGGATTGAGGATAAAATGCCATGGTTTGATAGGATGTGTGGGTGATTAGATTTTGATTAGGTTAGTTGATTAAGGATGGTGATGGAATTTGGATTGGGATTTTTTATTAAGGATGGTTGATTATGATGATGTTTGATTAAGATTTTAAGGTGATAGGATGGTTAAGGATGTTCACAAGTAAGAAAAAAACATGTCATACATACCCTAACTAGTTAAGTGGGATTTTAATAATATTATATCCCACTTTCAATACCACAAATGGATGATGGTGCCAAAAACTGGTTCTCCACCTATGTGTTAATGTGGGGTCGGCTAGCGAGTAATCTTAGGGAGTGTGTTCTCATTTCACTATAGATTTATTTTGGGCAAAAGGTTTCCTAGTATAGGATGTATGAGCTCACTAAGGGAGTCTCTGATATACCTTGGAGTATGTGGGGACCAAGTTCGTGTTGCAAGGATGTTGTCTAAGGCCTGGGTATTGGGATGTGAAATCCCCTCACTTCATGTCGCTCTTAAAAAAATCAAGTGCTTAGCCAATAATGACAAATCTCTAAGAATTTATATACCTCGTCGGAACATGGGGTGTCTCACGTGTGTGGAGATGGGGCCCAAGTCACGAGACCCCTAGGACTATGGTAAGTACATGTAAGTCTCTTCCAAGTCATGTTACCGTTAAAAATAAAAAGGAAGAAGGTTAGCTGCTTATGATCCTCAATATCATCCTAGGACACGAGAGGATAACATACATGATGTCACCTTTGGGATAAACAAGCAACGATGCAAAACACATAAGAAAGATAATGCAAGAAAATAAATGCAAGATAATAAAATTAAATGATAAGGATTATGTGATTGGGTCTTCAAGAGGAGGCCCTACAAAACAAAGATTATTAATTTGATTTATAAACCCAAATTTCTTGGACCAATCATGTTACAAAACAAAGGGTTAGTAGTTTTAGATTGATTTTTTTCTTTGGTAAGCATAGGAAGTTGCACATAAAGTGTTAGTAGTTTGGAACAAGAAAATATAACTCAATGTGTAGTTAAAATGAAAATATTTAGGAAAATGAAAACCATGAATAAATTATCTTATAAAATGCTAAATTAACACTTTCATTGCATAGATATTTTTATACCTTTTCGGGGAAAAAATGGAGTCATTTCAAGTTCGGGATCAAAAGTTATGGCTCTCGAAAGGTAGGAAAAACAAAAGCGGTGCAACACGAGCATAGGTGCTTTGAACTATGTAGCATAAGTGTCAATGTATGACATAGGTGCCAAAATAGGGCATAGTCACCACTTTAGGGAAAAGGCACATTTTGTGTGTAGCATAGGCGTAAAAAAGCAGTCATAGGTGTTGTTTCACATTGGGAACAAAATTTGGGCTTGAAACTTCAAATTTTAAAGGTGTAAATGGCAATGAAATTTCTTATAACTTTGACAACATGTTTTAGGGATAGAATACGATTAAAAATGATGAAAAATGGGGGTTGAACCCCACGGTGGGAGCCAAAAATGTATATGCTAGAAAATATTAGTTGTGAATGTAAGAAAACAAACAAATTTGTTCTCCTATGCTAATCCTTCCAACAATACCTCAGATTGAGCAAGAGATGGAAAGGGGAGAGAATCAATACATGCACTTACCAACAAGATGCATTATTTCTCCTTTTTTGTGTTGGATTTTCTCGTGGATGGTGTTGATTGCTTCAAATTTTGTGGAGACACTTGGGCAACACCTCCCCTTGATTTTCTTGGATTGCTTGATGAAGGATTATGGATTGATAGATTAGATTGAAGATGGATTGATAGAAAATAAAATGCCAGAGATTTGTTATGGACTCTTCCTCCTTTTTTTCATCAAGCTCTCATGGAGGAGAAGAGATCAATTTATAGTTTATGGGAGAGGAGATGGAGAGTGAATATACATCCAAGTAGGATGAGGATCAATGGTTAGAAATTGAGGAGACAATTGGAGGATTCTAGAATGGACAATTCTACAATTTGAATTCAAAATCCATGGAGGGAATAAGTTTCCATTGAATTTAAAATTCAATGGAAGGAGAAGTTTAGAGAGGCTTCTAGAAATAGAAGCCTCTAGATTTAGAGGTGGAGAATGTGATTAGTTTTAGGATTAGATTAGGTTAATAAAATATGATTAGGGGTGTGATTACATGGAAAGGCTAGGTGTAGGGTAGGTGTAGAGTAGGTGGGTAGGTGGGTGTAGGAATATTAAATTCCTAGAAAATGTTAATAAAGATTAAGATAGGATAATAGGATATAATAATAATGAATTAAAGGGATTAATGATAAAATGAGATATTAGATAAATGATAAAGGGTAAATGTGATAAAGGGATTAATAATAATTAATCTTATGATTAATTATTATAGAGATTTAGATAGTGATGATGTTGTTTGTGGGATAGATTAAACATAATTAATCATGTCAACATTTTGGATGTCTACACATAGTCAAATCAAGGGTTGTCAAAGTGAAAATTATGAAATTTTCGTGTCTACAAAAGAAGACCAAGTATTGAATTTATTCAACAAATTTGATATCTCTGTAAGAGGAAGGAAATCCTTCCTATGAAAAACTTAGTATATTTGATACCTTCCATAACCCCTCGCACCACACCACTTCATACGGATCTAGGAGCAATTTTTAAAATTAGGAAACATGGTAGAAAAGAGAATGGATTCCACCATATCCTTCCCATGTGTCGCATTATTAAATAAAAACTGAAATGTACTAAAATGTTGAGGGAGAAATGAGTCTCGTTCCCCCAAGATCTCTGAAACTATACTAGAAAGTGGATGTCATAGAAAAGGAGTGAAGTACTTCATGCCCCCATGTATTGGTCTCGAACTGAGCTAGTTGGGCTTGGAACTGTGGAAAACACTTGAAAATGTAGCTGAAAACCCGAGGTTACTAATAAAAATGATGTTTCTTCCCTTGATAAAATACATATGGTAGGGTCAAGACCGTACATACGGCCTTAACCAATACGTATGATCTTAAAGATGTGTATTTTTTTTTGAGTTTTTGTGTTTAACTAGATTTATGAGTACATGTACCCTGTTTGTACTTGTATGTTACCCCAAAATTAATCATGTGTCTATTGTAAGTGTAGAATATACTTAGATGAATGCCCCCTCTTTTTAGGCATATGTGAAAACCATGTTGAGCACTTAGATCAAAATAAATATATGTGTGCACATGCACGAGATGTTTTAGAAGTCAGAAAGGAATATAGAATGTCGGAGAGGTGGCCACCTTAAATAATTAGTACCTTTAAAAATGAAAATTTTTGTGCATGGTGGCAACCATGGCGCATAAGAAAATCAATGATATAAATAGAGAAAAACCATATATGTGATAGCAAGAGTAGTCTAAATACATGTAAATATAACAATAGTGAAATCAGATGTAAGAAGTATGCAAACAATGCCACAAAAACAATGTAAAGATAAAAACATGGGACACCCATGATGTTACAAGAGAATCAAATCTCATAGGCCTCGTAAACAAGAGAAATAAATAACAAATAAGATAGGCATGATACCACAAACATTGGATGCCCACGGTATCACAAGACAATCAAGGCACATAGGCTAGAAGCAATGAAAATGAGCAAAGAGAAATATACATACATAAGCAAGTGTCTATGAAGTAAGAGTGTCAAAACATAACAACATGATATAATGTGGGGTTAAGAATCACTAATGGCTTGATGGGGGATGGAAACGAGTGTGGAGATGACATTGGATAGAGTGTCAAAAGACACACCCAAGGGTCTTCACCACAAGTTGATAAAGTGTGTTAAATTATGTGGATCTTTAGGAGGATAATTGTGCTTCGATGTTGGAGTTAATGATAGACCGTGGTCGTATGGTTGTAGTAAGTACTATTGTCTTATGACATGTGTGATAAATTTGATCTAGTGTTCAAATGAATGAATTAGAAGAGGATATACATAGATGTGATGATAAAAATGGATTAGATGTAAAGGTATTTTTATGTTGGATGGAAGGAGGATGGGTGGGAAGGATATAATATCCATGTGGAGGCAACAATCTATGTGCTCAATATATTTTTAGGTGTGTGGCATTAGTAGGTGGATTAAATGATTTGTGATTAGGTTGAGTGGTTAGGATGGTAGGATCAACAAGAGTAGTGGTTGAAATGGGTTGTGATGGATTATTAGAGGGACGTTATTAGTGCTAGGTTTATACCCTAAGCCTAAACGAACTGGATTTTTATGAAGGGAGATGGGTTCATGAATGCCTTGTTTGTGGATGCATAAGCCTTTTCTCCGATGTTTCATAGTAGTGAAAATATTTTTGGCTATAGGATATGAATTGGATCAGAAGATGATGTCATGTGGTCATCATGAGATGGGGAGTTGTACTTTTGTCATCGACTAAGAGGTTAGACTTAACAAAAGATGGGAGGTGAGATTTGTTTTGGTTTTTGGTTGGTGAGGGATGTTTGGATGTACGATGAGATTTAAATGGCTGACGATGTTTGGATTTCGAGTGGGATTTTGAAAATGGTGGATGATGGTTAGGGAGAGGATTAGGATGGAAAAGGGGTGGATAAAGAGGTATAAGGAAAAGAATTCCTTGCTTGATGAGGCTTTGGAATAAGACTTAAAATGCATGAAACCATTGGTCGAATGTCCATTGGTGCGATGGAAGTCAAAATAATAGTGTTCCCAATACTAAGATGGTTTGGGAAAGTTTGGATCATGTGATTTGAGTGTGGGATGGATGATCATGTCAAGGTTTTTAGACGATGAAAGATAGTGGTCAAGGATTCTCCTAAAGGAGTGAAGTGGTTTGGGTTAAATGGTTTTGGGGAGGAGGAAGTAAAGCTGCATAATTGGGTGGATTATGAGATGTTTTGGCTGATTTGGATTTGATATCCCATTTTTATGATTATCAAGAAAATGGAGATAACCAATCGAAAATTTTATGGTGATTTCCTTTTAAGTCTTTTTGATCCAAAGTCACCTTTGAAAATGCCTCAAAAGTATTTTTGTCGATTTCAGAACTTCCTCAACAATCAAAATGTTTTATGTCCCTTGCTTCCCAATTCTAAAACCCCAAATTGAACTATGTTATTGGGTTTTAGGATCCAGTCACATTGAACACATGAAGTTTGAAATGCATGCAAAGTGTTTTATGTTTGTCGAACCTGAAGTCTGATTGGAACTACATGCTATCAGACTTCAGGATGCAGTTATTGTTAGGGAAAATTCATAGCACTCCCAAAATGACCTATGGATCTATTTTTCTAAGGCAATGTCATTTGGTGTGAATGCACAACATTGCGCTTTCCTAAAGTGTGGGACCTTTGCAAATGGGGAAATCTCTCCAAAGAAGGTTGGTTCCTCTTCTTAACTACCTACCACAATTTATTCCAATGCAGCAAGCTAATATAATCCTAATTTAACTTCCAAGGAGACAGGGAGAGAAAGAAAACTGGAAAAAATAGAGCCTACACTAAAACGGTGATACACCGTAGAAGGAAAATGTTGAACATCTATCAAAACTCCATGGAACAAGAAGAGGTGAGCAATGGAAAGGATGGACAAGTGCATCACAAAACCAAGGATGGATTTTACATAAAAAAATTCAAAAACTCCATGAACATGGCTCTAAAACCTACAATGAACATCCAAACATGCACAAATACTCGCAATGAAAAAAGAGGCAAGAAGAAAACAACCAAAAACGAGCAAGGATGGACAAATGCATCACAAAACACGTTTTTATTACTCCAGAAGTTTGCACAAAACATCATTTCACAGGTAAGAGGTAAAAATTCCATTATAGAGTAGGGGAGGAGGTTCAAAATTGATTTTTGACCCTAGGGAAGAAAAGAAGGGAGAGGCAGAGAAGAATGATGAACATTTACAAATGAGCCAAATCTGGGTTTTATCGATCAAACAAAAAGAAAGAAATGAGAAAACGTGGGAAAATTTGATTTAGAACTTCAACCACCAACTAGATCTATTTAATTGGCCTATAAAATGATGGTTTTCCATGAAAAATCCCATACTTCATTGTATATTGCTTTGCAGAGCAAAACAGAGGCCCATACTTCATTAATTTTGGTGGTTGGAGTTGTTTTCTATTTTTTGCATGCCAGAGACGTTTTCCCATTTTTCTCCTACAAATCTCCATCAAAAATCAAAATTGAACCATCCATCGTGTGGAGGACTTCAACAACTTTCCATTGATATAAAGATCGCGAAAATCTGAGCTCGGGATCAAAAGTTATGCCCTTCTGAAGATTTAGGGCAAAATGGGGCAAAAATCGGGTCGGTGGGCCAAAACTTTAAATTTTTCCCCTTTTTTCAAATTGGGAAAAATTTCCCAAAAACCTCCACCGGTCTACCACTCCTCTACCACGTGGCATCTTTTGGTTGCTTGGGGGAATGCACTTCCATTTCTGCCCTTTGCACTTTTTTACAACTTTGGCAAATTTCGCCAAATCCTTCCGCTCGCCCGACTCCCACCTTGATGTGGACACGTGTCGGCTTCAAAATGATCCGCAGGGCCTTTTCTCCATTTTCTCCTTGGCAGGCCTGCGGGCCAAAATTCAACTTTGAGCATTTTAGCCAAAAGGGAAAAATTTCCCAAATCTCTTCACGCCTCCGCCAACGCGCTTCCTTCCCCTTTGCGGGCCTGCGGGCCAAAATTTTGCCTTTGCACCCTTTGACCAAAGCACCAAAAACTCCAAAATCCTCCTAAAGCTCACCGCTCCACCTACCATGTGGCATCTTTTCAGTGGATGTGGGCCTATCTAGGAGATTTTCCTCCAAACCCCGGTCGAGCCATAACTCAAAAATTACAAGGAGTTAGGAGGAAAATTTTACCTTTCTGGAAAGGTAAGAAAATTCTCTATCTGATGAAGCCATTTACAGAATCTTTTGAGTGCTTGCAATGTGTGAAAATTGAAGTTGAAGCAAAAGGAAGGAAAGAAAGAAGGCAAGTTAGCCAAAATAAGCAGGGGGCTCATTTTGGATAACAGCTTACATCGGAACATCATCTCGTTGAAACATATGTTATATGTTATCTACTTCCCGAACCCAAAACCCAACTTACTACATGTTGTCGATTTTAAAACCCGCTACATCGTAACACCTATTTTCCCATGCACATGCTAAATGCCTCATGTTTTCCAAATATGAAGTCTAGCCCCATAAAGACTTCTTTGATCGGGTTTTGAACTCGAGTACAAAATGAATATGTAATCGGTTCCTCGATACTAAAATCAATGCATTTAATTTCCATCTAGTGGGTAGGTGATCACACGTGTCAACCTATGTGTAATTAATTCTAGGGTTTTTATAAATAGGGATCTTCTATGTCATTTTTACCTTGCATTTTATTATGTCACGCGGATTTCTCACATACTTGCACATCGCCAAAACCTGACCCACGTTTTTCTTGGTGATTTTGGATTATTTTGCCAGTGATTGAAGTGTTTTCACCTTGAGGTAAGTATATTTTCACCTGGGTTATGTTTTGGGTTTTCTGTGGTCATGCCCTTGTTTGCATTTGGGTAAGGTTAAGTCTTTCCATGTTTTCCCTTTGTTATATTTTCACCTAAGTCATTCGTTTTTGATATTATCCAAAGGGGTGAATTTTCTTTCACTTTCATGGACTTCAATTATTGAAAAATTGGAAAACAAAATCAAGAGTTTTTGTGCTCAAAATGGATAATTGGGTTTTCCTCATGCCTTAACAGGTGGTGTGCCCGATCAAAGTAATTTGGACTTTGGATGTTACTCGACATCTCTAAATTTCCATAGTTTTTCGACTTTGGCCCCTATCAAACAACACCCAACTTCTGTAATATTTTGGGTTTTCTCTCATTGTCAAGATCACTCAAATCCCGACAAGTGTGTCAGGCCAAAGTGTTTGATGGGGTCAATTTCCACTCATTTTGTTGGATTTTTACATCTACTAAATAGGGTCCCAAACCCGATTTTCTCTCAGTGCTTTTAGGCATCTTTGTGACAAGTTCCACATGGCCGATTTAGGAAAAGGGAAAGGGAAAAAGAAGGTACAAAGGAAATGAAGTACAAGTACCAAGGTGTTGTGGCTCCCTCCAACATTGATTCAAATTTTTATATTAGGGATACCAAGTTGGGACATATAGACATGGACGAAGTTTTGAGCCATAGTTTAGATTTCCTCACAAACTTCTTAGATGTAATCACTTTATGCAAGTGAATTACCTTTGGCAGCACATTTTCCCATTTTTTCTCAGTGTCCCAAATTTATTCTTGCATATGCCATTAATTATGAATCAGACTCAAGGTCAATGTGGAATCAGGAAAGAGAAGTAATAATCAAATTGGATGTGGATTATTTTGATGCACTTCTCAAGCTTCCTAATTTCAAGGAATATGTTACACAAATCTTCAACTAGCTCAACAGCCCGGATAATGATGTGGAAAATTTTGTTAACCATGTGAATAAAAATTTTATATTAAACCTAATCCCATTGTATCTAGGTTTCTAAAAACGGTTCTCAGGATTGATTTTAGATTAGAAATTTGTGATATCATTACGCTCCTTAGTAGAGTATTTGGGCTTCCGGAAGCTAGATAATTTCATGGATGGATGTACCAGTTCATCACCATCATTAAAAATAATGAGCAGTATCTTGACTAGGGAACCTTCATTAGCAATACCATTGATGCTCAAATGAAAACAATCCTTTCCACATGCAAGTTTTATATGATGTCACATGTCACCTATGTTTCGTTGGAATGAGGAATTATCCTAGGTTGGATTCAAAAGGTAACAGGTCTACTGATCACATCTACAAGTTCTACCCCCAATTATCTTTGAAAGGAATATTAGAAAATTTTAGAAGAGTTAATGACACCTTCTTCTGCAAGGTTATATGTAGATTAGACCACGATCTTACAAATTGGAGAGTCTCGTATATCATGCGTAGAATGAAGTATAAAAGTGGGGTTGTATCTTCTTCCAAATCAGAAATTTTACATATTTGTGGGTCGCCATATTTTTAGAAACACCAATACGCTTCCAAGATACCCGAGTGATAAATTAATTCTTATGGAATTGGTCCGACAACTCTTGGATTTTCACAAGTTTCAACAGAGTAAGCATAAAGTTGTCGTATCATTTCCCATATCAATTGGGAGATATACATTATCCTTAGTAATCAAAGCCAAGAGTGTGGTTTATGAGTTACAAGAGAAGCTTAAGAAAACTATGAAGTCAAGGCCAGGATTTGATTTTTGAGGTGTGCTCAAGGCTCATGGAACAATGCAACTTCACATTCCATACATTGACATATTTGATTGATCTCAAAGATGAGGTCGTAGTCGAAAGGAAAAATATTAATACGATGACATTAGATGAGATAAGTATGTTGAATCTCGATGAGGTTCCCAAATATGTGATTGAAAATGAGAGTGTTGTAGAAACTATGTATGAACAAAAATGGATGGTGATAACGCCAGGTTTGTGGGAAATCGATTGGTCAATCAAGGAAAAAGTATCTATACAGGAGAGGGCCACCCAAACCCTTGTTCGCACAAAGGCATGGTTATATTCATGGGGTATGTAGCTCAAGGAATCCAATTTCCCAAATCTACTTGTCACATCGATATCGAGGTGGGCCCTCACATGTGGAAAAGGATAAAGGTGCAAGCCCACCACAAAAATTAGAAATTTAAGTTTGTTCAAAGTGGAGGAAATTCTCATCCTTTGGAATTTTCTACATCTTCCACATCGCTTATGGTTCTTTATTCTCCCCTCCATCAATCTTAGAGGAAAATCTAGTAAGCATTGTGGTTGATCCACTTGTCATTTCTTCTACTCTTGGAATTCCTTCTATGCCCGAGGTCTACTCACCATCTCCAGTGTTTCCTTCCATTTCTTTTCCTTCTCACTTTCTTTCCTCTCCTCCTCATTCTCTAGTTTTATCATCACCACTCACATCCACCATGGCTAGTGTTTTCTCATATTTATCCCCTCTCTCAATGGAGTGGGATTGAATTTGGAGTTACTAGTGTCTTATGGGATCCCATTCTCATTCCCTTTCGCCTCCCATGTCACCCGCCATTATTATTTCCATTCTCTCCACTCCTCCATATCTGATAACCACTTTTCCCACTCCTCCAACTTCCTCCAGAATGGTCTTAGTTCCTCTCTTAGAGGCATCTTCTACTTCATCTCCCTCATGGTTAGTTGGCTAGACTCCAAAGAAGAGGAAAGTAATTGTTTCACATAAGGCCTTTAATTTTAGTTCATTAAAGCTAACACCTTCCCGAATTGTCAAGAAACCCAAGACTATTTCACGGATCTCAGTTGATGCATCAGGTCATAAATTTATAGAGGTTGTCATTCCTGCAGAAACAAAACCAAGGAATAAATAATGACTACAGATTACTAGATCATAGGATTTATCTTGGAAAGGTTACGGCTACCAAGGTACCTAAAGCAGGATGCTCGAGTGTTTTCAATGTTCTTTGCAAGAAGCTAAAAGAGACCAAGGTATCAAGGGATGAATTGAAGGAAAAAGTTGAACAATTGACAAAATTTTTACTCAAACTCTCCAAGCCTTCCCGCATGAAGATAATAGCTCCTACGCCTACCCCATTCGCTTTGATTTCTCATCGCTCCCAGAGTGGAAAATTTTAATGAGAAGGGTAGAGCTATCGATGAATAGATTCAATGTCTTATTTTTAAGGGAAAAATACCTTTAGTGATTCAGTGAATGTTTTCAATTCTCTAGAAGATGCAAGGAAATATGTTGATAAGTTGAATGATGAACTCCTTGAAGAAATTGGTAATTTGGAGTTAACTTTGGAAGCTCTCAATGCACTTAAAAAGGTTCCTTCAGAAACCTTGGTTAAATGAGTAGTTCTAGATGTGGATAAGCATTTTGAGTTTTGTAAAGTGATTGATTTTGAGTTAAAATCCTTAATGAAGCTTGTAGAAAACTAAGGGAATCAAAGGATCAAGTGCTAGATGTTACTAGTGAAATTGATGAAGAATTATCAAAGATCTTCACAAAGGTTTTAGATGATAGCATGAATATTCTACCTATAGATGATCTATACAAATCATTTCAAGAATTGGTTGAAAAGGAATCTATAGTGGGTGAAAAAATTGATATAGTTGTTATTGACAAGCTAATCCTTTGCAAAGGGCATCCCGAGTTCCTTGGCCAAATAGAACAAAAACTACCGAAAGCTTCTAGGGATTCAAGAAACATGCGAGGTCCTGGATCATTATTCCCTAGGACCGGATGAAGAAGAAGCTTGGGTGATGGTCCCAAAGTTTCAAGAATTCCATGAGAAGCGAGCAACACATGATGAAGAAAAAGACAAGTCTGAGTAAAGAACTTGTCATGTCATTTTTATTTTTATTTAACATGTCTTTTTTAATATTATTTCTACATTTTATAAACTTGGAGGGATTGATTGGGTATCTGTATGAGAATCACCAAATGGAATAATTACTCTTATTTACTATTTTTTTGTATGTTATTGCAAATCAAGTTTCCTATTTTCTCTCTAACCTTTCTCTATATATATGATATGTTATTGCATTCTAAAGGGTTGGAATTTTTATTAAAAATAGAGTTTAGATTTGAGAAAGAGAAAGATGTGTGTTTTCTTTTTTAATCATTGAAGAATAAAAAAGATAATATATTGCAAAATTTGTGTTTTGGAGAATATCTTTGTGGTTTGAGGTATTGTTCTTATGTTCAAATGCTTTAAATCGTTCTTTGCTTTAAATATCTAGTTTATCAAATCTTCCACAAGTTATTACAATTTAAATCATGTGTGATTATCTTTTGATCTGTGTTTGCTCAAGAAAAAGCATGTTCTGTTCATTCTATTCTTTCTACGTTTGAATAACTCACTTATTTTTCCTATTCTATTTCTTTCCATTCCTATTTATTTTTAATAATAATACGACTACTGGGATGAGATCCCAACCCCGATGGTTAGAATAGTGTGAATATTGTATATATCCTCTAGTGTGTTTTAGATTAGTAATAAATAGGGTGCCTCCCCTTTATTTGAGGAGGGACATTATCCCGTGTACTATGGTTGAACCTCATATTTTGTCCTTAACAAAATATCCAACCAACAAGATTTATGAGTTGGATTAGATGGTTGTGTCTTAGAAGATAAAGGGGATGTATTAGGCCTAGGGGCCGAAGTGGATGGTTTGGGCTTGGAGGCCGAAGTAGATTTGGTTGATTTTAGATTAGTTGGAGTATGTGGTTTTGAGGTAGATGGTTTTGGCTTAGGATTAGATTGTTTAGGATTAGTATATGTAGATGAAGGGGATGGGGTAGATTTAGATGAAGGGGATGGGTGTGATATGGGGGTCACATTATATTTGGGTGATGTTGGGGATGAAGTAGATGAAGGTGGCATATGAGCCTCATTAGATTGGGTAGGAGATGGGGTGGAGAGAGGATTGGGATTGGATTTGTTAGGTTTAGGAGTTGGTGACTTAGGAGTCACGTTAGATGTTTTAGGATTAGGGATGGTGGAGATGAAATAGGATTAGAGGATAGGATAGTGTTAGGTTTAGGTGATGAAGGGGTTAAGATAGGATTAGATGTGGATGAAGAGGATGAGGGTGGAATAGGAGTCACATTATATGGTTTGGGATTGGAGATAGAAGGGGGTGAAGGTGACTTAGGAGTCACGGTGGATGAGATAATTTTGACAGAATTGGGCTTAGGTGATAGAGGGGATGAAATAGGCCTACATGATGAATTCGATGGTGGATTAGGGAATGTGAGACTATCTAGGAGAAATTCCATAGGATCGGATGAAGATGACAAGGATAGAGGACCAAGATGATATGTGGGAGAATAATTTTGGGTTAAGTTGTTGGGATTGTTGTAGATATGCAAATGGGACTCAATTATAGGTTTTACAATGATTGGATTTAGAGTTGAGATTTTGGATGGTGGTAGATTCTCCACATGGGTTTTGATGAGAGAAAGTTATAGGTCATGATGATTGATAGGGTATTTGGAGGTTGGAATTTGGAATGGTTGTGTGGGCTTGAGATTTTTGAGTAGATTAAGAAGGACATAAAGGAGGTCCTCTTCGTCTAGGTCAAAGTTAGTGAGGTAGTAAAATTCAATGTAATTGGCTTGTGGGGATAATGGTTTATGTTTTTAGGTTGGGGTGTGGATTGAGATGATTTGGGTTCCTCAAAGAGGAAGTCAATGGGGTGATGGGTAGGGATCTTAGGAAGGGGAAATTATGGATGGGGTTGATTGGGAGATGATGGTTTATGAGGTGATTGGTTGATACATGATTTAAGATTGAATATTTGTTGATTGAGTTTTTGGATGGTTTTTAGGATGTTAGGATCAACATGGGATGGTTGATTTAGATGGTGAGGAGGGGATTGGTTGAGGTAGGATGTGAGATTTGAGATTTGTTTATTAAGGTGTTGGATAGTGTGTATGATTTCATGATCAAAGTGAGATGGTTGAATTTGATGGGGGGGATGATGGGATAACTTGGTTGATGGATTTAGAAAAGAGGCGGGGTTTGTATGTTGGGTTGAGAGTATGGAGATTAAGTATTAAAGGTGATGGTTTGATAGGATGTGCGGGTGATTAGATTTGGATTAGGTTAGTTGATTAAGAATGGCGCTTGAATTTGGATTTGGATTGTTTGATTAAGGATGGTTGATTAAAATTTTAAGGTGATATGATGATTATGGGTGCTCACAAGAAAGAAACAAACATGCAATACATACCCTAACTAGTCAAGTGGGATTACAATCAAACTATAGCCCACTTTCAATACCACACACTAGAGATGGTGTCATAAACTGACACTCCACCTATGTGTCAATGTGGGGTCGGTTAATGAGTAATCTTAGGGAGTATGGCCTCATTACACTATAGTTTTATTGTGGCCAAAATGTTTCCTAGTCTAGGATGTACAAGATCACTATGGGATTCCTTGTATACCTTGCGATACGTGGGGACCAAGTCCATGTTGCAAGGATGATGTCTAAGGCCTAGGTATTAGGATGTGAAATCCCCTCACTTCATGTCACTCTAAAAACAAGAAAGTGCATATCCAATAATGACAACTCTCCAAGAATTTGTATACCCCTTCAGAACATGAGGTGTGTCTACATGCATGAGGTGAGGCCCACAGTCACGAGACCCCTAGGACTATGGTAAGTGCATGAATGTCACTTGTATGTCACGTTACCCCTAAAAATAAAAAGGAAGAAGGTTAGCCACTTTTTATCCTCAAGATCATCCTAAGACGCGAGAGGAGAGCATACATGGTGTCACCTTTGGGATAAACAAACAACGATGTAAAACACACAAGAAAGATAATGCAAGAAAATAAATGTAAGATAATAAAATTAAACGATAAAGATTATGTGATTGGGTCTTCAAGAGGAGGCCCTACGAACAAAGATTACTAATTTGATTTATAAACCCAAATGTCTTTGATGGGTCTTGTTACAAAACAAAGAGTTCGTAGTTTTAGATTGATTTTTTTCTTTGGTTACTTGGTAAGTGTAGGAAGTTGCACACAAAGTGTTAGTAGTTTGGAACAAGAAAATATAACTCAATGTGTAGTTAAAATGACAAGATTTAGGAAAATGAAAACCATGAATAAATTATCCTATAAAATGCTAAATTAACACTTTCATTGCATATATATTTTCTATACCTTTCTAGGGAAAAAAAGAGTCATTTCCAGTTTGGGATCAAAAGTTATGTCTCTCGGAAGGTAGGTAAAACAAAAGTGCTACAAAACAGAGCATAGGCATCGAACTATGTAGCATAGGCGTCGAACTATGTAGCATATGCATCAAACTATGTAGCATACGGGACAAAAAAGGGAATAGGTGCCACTTTAAGGAAAAGGCACCATTATATGTAGCATAGGTGCCAAAACACAGGTCATAGGCGTTGTTTCATGCTGGGAACAAAATTTGAGCTTGAAATTTTGAAATTTGAAGGTGTAAATGGCAATGAAAATTCTTGAAACTTTGACAACCTATTCTAGGGATAGAATAAGATTAGAAATGATGAAAAATGGGGTTAAGCCCCACAAGGGTGCGCCTTTAAATGTATATGTTATAAAATATTAGTTGTGAATATAAGAAAAAAACAAATTTGTTCTCCTATGCTAATCCTTCCAACAATACCTCAGATTGAGCAAGAGATGGAAAGGGGGAGAGAATCAATACCTGCACTTACCAAGAAGATGTAATGTTCCTCCTTTGTTGTGTTGGATTTGCTCATGGATGGTGTTGATTGCTTCATATTTTGTGGAGACACTTGGGAAACACCTCCCTTGATTTTCTTAGATTGGTTGAAAATAAAATGGCATATATTTGTTATGGATTCTTCCTCCTTTTTTTTTCATCTAGCTCTCATGGAGGAGGAGAGCTCAATTTATAGTTTGTGGGAGAGGAAATGGAGGGTGAATATCCATCCAAGTAGGATGAGGATTAATGGTTAGAAATTAAGGAGAGGATTAGAGGATTATAGAATGGATAATTCTAGAATTTCAATTCAAAATCCATGAAGGAAGAAGCTTCAATTGAATTTAAAATTCAATATAAGGAGAAGTTTTAAGAGGCTTCTAGAATACAAGCCTCTAGATTTAGAGGTGGAGAATGTGATTAGTTTCGGGATTATAATAGGTTAAAAAATATGATTAGCGGTGTGATTACATGGAAAGGATAGGTGTAGGGTATGTGTAGAGTAGGTGGGTAGGTGGGTGTAGGAATATTAAATTCCTAGAAAATGTTAATAAGGATTAAGATAGGATAATAGGATATAATAATGAATTAAAGGGATTAATGATAAAATGGGATATTAGATAAATGATAAAGGGTAAATGTGATAAAAGGGATTAATAATAATTAATCTTACGATTAATTATTATATAGATTTAGATAGTGATGATGTTATTTGCGAGACAACTTAATCGTAATTAATCATATCGACATTTTGGATGTCTACACATAGTCAAATCAAGGGTTGTCAAAATGAAAATTATTAAATTTGAGTGTCTACAAAAGAAGACCAAGTATTGAAGTTATTCAACAACTCTTATATCTCCCCTTTATGTGTAAGAGGAATGAAATCATTCCTATGAATAACTTAGTAGCTTTAATACCTTCCATAACCCTCGGACCACAATCCAATTTTGTAAATTAGAAAGCATGGTAGAAAAGGGAATGGATGCCCCCGTACCCTTCCCATGTGTCACACAACTAATTTAAAACTGAAATGTACTAAAATGTTGATGAAGAAAGGAGACTCGTGCCCCCAAGATCTCTGAAATTGTAGTAGAAAGTGGATGCCATATCAAAGGAGTGAAGTACTTCATGCCCCCATGTATTGTTTTAAACTTAGTGAATTAGGCCTGAAATGTGCCAAAAACTTGAAAATGTAGCTGAAAACCTAAGGTTCTTTGATAAAAATGATGTTTCTTCCCTTGAGAAAAAATGTATGGTAGGTCGGCAAGACCATACATACGGCCTTGACCAATACGTATGATCTTGAAGATGTGCATTTTTGTCCGAGTTTATATATTTAACTAGATTTATGAGTACATTTACCCTATTTTTACTTGTATGTTACCCAAAAATTATGCATGTGTCTACTGTAAGTGTAGAATATACCTAGATGAATTCCCCTATTTTGAGGCATGTGTGAAAACCATGTTGAGCACTTGGATCAAAAGAAATAGATGTGTGCACATGCACAAGATGTTTGAGAAGTTGTAGAGGATTGTAGAATGTTGAAGAGGTGGCCACCTTAAATAATCAAGCACTGTAAAAAAAGAAGGTGTTTGTGCATGGTGGCAACCATGGCGTGTAATAAAATCAATGATAGAAATAGATAGAAACCATATAGTTGATAACAAGAGTAGTTTAAATACATGTAAATATAACAATAGTGAAATCAGATGTAAGAAGTATGCAAATAATGTCACACAAAAGGTGTAAAGATACAAACATGGGACACCCACAATGTTACAAGAGAATTAAATCCCGTAGGCTTGGAAACAAGAGAAATAAATAACAAATAAGATAGGCATGATGCCATAAACATTGGACACCCATGGTGTCACAAGACAATCAAGGCACATAGGCTAGAAACAATGAAAATGAACAAAGAGAAATACACATACATAAGCAAGTATGCATGAAGTAAGAGTGTCAAAACATAACAACATGATGTAATGGCCAATATAAGTGAACATATATGAAACAAGAGATGAGAACGCTACACGAAAGACACATGTGTTAGTCTTAAACAAAACTATAACAAAACAATAACACTTAAATGTAGTAAAAATAGATGCCCCTAAATGTATAGGAAATTTGGGTAAAGGGGCCAACCGACACCTATCATTATGTAACACCTTGAAATTTTCCTACATCATGCTCAAAATACCTCATGAATGCATGTGTGTAAAGCATATAAAAGCATGATATATATCAAACCAACATTACAAAAACATGTATGATGTAAAATGTGAACTCAAGTAGAGTGTACGGGTCTTGATTTTATATTTTTGTAAATATGTGAATGCTTTTGTATTTTAAAAATATGTTAATATTTTATTATTTTCAATTACTTAGCTATGTACAAGAATGGGGGTAGATTGGGCTACTACGAGAAACTCTAGAAGAAGTGGAACAATGAATGAAGGAGATTCAATGAGATCATCCCACTCAATTGCATTTGTGTCAATAAGATCTTGTATAACATGTCGAAACATTTCATATTGATCGGTGAGGTTACCAATATAGCCATGATAGTCACTATAATCATTAACATCGAAACTCATACTTTGAGTCTTGCTTGCATCAACCTTAAACGATGAAGGGAGATACACAAGATTAGACTCAAGTAATTGTTAAAGTATAATATGTGGAGCACAAGGTAGATAGGTAAAGTGCCTTTGTGTATGTTTTGGATAAGTAGAGATATTTATAGAAGGATCACTTAGGGTATCACGTTGTGCATCATCATTGACATCAAAATCATATTCAACTACCCCAATATGATTGAAATTTGATGTGTGTAAGTGTTCATCTGACATAGGAAATGGTTCATCATAATCATATCCATTCTTATCATCGTCCAAATTAGAATTTGTCTCTATTTTTCAAAATATTAGAGATATATGTAGAATCCATTATTGTGTTACCCACCGATCGGGCTTGTGTATAATCTACTTATTCTAAGGGGGCATGCAATTTTTCATTCTCGGTTGGTATTTCTTTTGTTCTTGTTTGTACAATAGGATGATGTAATTTGATAATTGGCGGTGGATCTAATAAAAGAGGTATTACATTCTTATCTCTGCTTTTGTGATTAGATTATTCTTTGTATAACAATGTATCATTTAGTATCGTAGTATGATCATAAGATATAGATGCTATAACTTTTTGTTTCTAGTGAGATTTTGAAACTTGGGATGATTACATTAGAGAATATCACGTATCAAAGGATATAAATCCCTTACACTTGAATTATTAATCATTGTAGAACATATCAACCATTGTCATAATGTTCATTAATTCCATTATAGTTGCAAAATGGTTGACCTTTGAGTTTTGTAAGCCAATAACGGGGGTAACAATGAGTAGGTAAACAAGTAATTAAGTAATTGTTGAGTAGCTCATATATAATATAATGTTGTCTAACATTATTTTCAAACCAAAGAGGTGCTTTCTGTGGTGGTAGGACTTTTACTTCACTTATATGGGCATGTGTATCATGCATAATATATGTATTGCATTTCTTCTTATTGGGCTTAGAACTAGATTGATCATGATGTGTAGAGACATAATGGATATGGTTGTTAGAAGAATACTTTAGATGCATTATCTCACACTTGAGAGATGTGATCTTAGTATTCATAACTTGAAATTGATATTGAAAATTAAGATGTAAACCTTAAATATATGCTAAGATAGCCTTCGAAATGTTTCATCATATTTAATAGAAGGAGTTGAAATATGACTCAAAATTGAATTCACTTGGCAAGGTGTCGTATTATCAGGGAGCATTGTTTCCACTAGTTTTGTGATAGTAGTGCGACATGATTGGTGACATTAAAATAAATTATACAAGGAGACTTGAGAAATTGTAGCGTGGGCCATGATGAAAAAAAATGATAGAAGAAACTCCAATTAGGTATTAAATAATAAGAATCATCACATGGAAGGCTGATAATGAAAAGATCATGGGAGATAAGACCCAAAAAGTGATGTTCAAGAATCCCGTCTAATTAAGAAAATGACAATTATGAAAATATAAATTAAATATGATGAAAGAAAAAGAGGTATATTTGAATCTAACTATATGGAAGAAAAACCTCTAAGGATTTTCCCCAAAATTGGATTTTTATTATGCCTTAATAATTAAAAAATAGTAATTTAGATTTTCTCGAGAAGTGTGCTAAAAATTAGGGAAAACAAAAAGATATTTTCGTTAAATATATAACAATTAATAATAAAATAAAAGGAATTTGAGAATAGAGCCATTATGTTTAATATATGCAATGAAAGGTGATTCAAGGATCCTTAGAAAGAAACCCAAAGGGGTAGAATTGACCATGAGAGCACGGGAAAAATTATGGAAACAAGATTTATGACAGTTATAGATGAAAATTGGGATTGAATCTAAATATACAATGTAGATACAATGCCTTGGGATAACTAGGGTTTGAAATAAGGTGCGAATGCAATGTCGGGTTCGAACAAAATGTTTACACCTAATTAGATTTAATGTGAAACTGATTGTTTTGTGTGAATTAGCACACTAAGGGATGCGAGGTTAACAACATGTGATTATTATGATTAATTGAATTCCAACATTTAATTATCACAATCATAATAATACTTTTATACTTGCAATTGATATGCCAAATAAGATACAAACTTGATACTAGAAAGGAATGAGTGCACTTAGCTGATTACAAATGATTTTGGAAGATTATGGGAAGATGCACTGCGAGAAAAGGGAGATATAAAATTGACTAAAAATTGTTATGGAAACTATGATTGGAAATCAACTTGGGGAAAAGATGCATACAACTCTTCTAGGGTCATGCCATACGGTTTTTACCCTTTTGTACACTCTTGGACCTACTCATATTTGGTCTCTACAACTTCACGCACACTATCGGTTCTTGGAACTATTTTTCATTTTCAAACCCTAATTTACAATCATGTTGCGAAGCTCTCTGGATAATTTGATCTTCATATCAAACCCTAACCATGGATGATAATTCTTGTAATAAAAACATTAATTGGGTTATGGGCACCTCGTTCACAACTAATGTTCGCACTACTTCAAAGAAGCCTCAAACCACACGTCATTCTCCACATAATGTGTGATATCTTAATGGATGCAATTAAACTTGATAACCGTCTTTGACCATGTTTGAATTGATTTTTTTCTTGTTAAGATAATTGGGGAAGGGATCTTTAAATGCTTGTATCTGAGAGATATTGTTTCCCTAATAACTATAGATGTGTTATTATGAGGTTTAAGGAGCCTTAGGTGTCTTTTGCAAGTGTTGGAAGTGGGTGTATCAATGTAGTGCCTTGAGATTTCAAGGTTAACAAATGAGGTAGTTTTTACTTGCTTATTTAGGGTTTCATAAATGATTTATCAAGGAAAGGATGACCTAGAGAGATTAGAAGAACCAAAAAAGATATGAATTTGAAAGCAAAGTTGGAGGACATGTCGGTCGGGACCAGATATAATATCCTAACCAAACTCTATGGCCTTGAACAAGGAAGGAAAATATGCAACCTAAAGTTTGGAAGTTGTTTCTTGATGTTTGTTTATGGATTTTATGCATTGTGTTCTTAGAATTTGACGACATCTCAGTGTGCAAGGATAAAGAAGATAAAAAAAGGACCCTCGAATTTTCTAAGTGGGAAAGGGAAGGTTGTATTTTCTTTTAGCTAGAGTGCACTTTGTCAAAACTAGCAGTGTCAAAGAGTGAATTGCTAAAGTTGAGTGTCTACATGCTCCAATTAAGTTTTCTACTTAACATAATTTTCATTTTTATGTTATTTTTAAAATTAAAATTAACATAAAAAATTTATAACTATAGTTGTATAATATAATAAGACAATTTAATAAGTTCACTCACATATTCCATTATCACCATCATTACTATAAGGAGTATAATAAGAATGATGATTTTTTCTCTATGGATGGTTCTCGTCACTTCTCTAGTCATTTATTCTCCTCATTTCTAGCTTACATGCGGTTTGTCCAACAACACATCCAATAATGCTTTGATTTAGGGCTCTCTTGGTTGTAAGGACACCTCTAAATCAAAGACTCACTCTTCTTATCCGTTCTTGGCCAATGCAATTTCTACTTCAAATTCTAGAACTAGGGTTGTTGGATCGAATTCTTGGTCTTCTTTTCCTTCTGTTAAGGTATGCAATCTAACCTTGGTTCTAGATTTGGGGGCATTTTGTTTTTCCCGAGGTCCAGAACTAAAAGAACTATATTCCCAACAAGGAGTCATATCTAGGTTTCATAAATTTTGGCCTTCCCTGGTTGATCTTAATGCTTTAATCTCTAACCTTTAGAAAACTCATTTATTAGCCGAACTTTTTATTTATCCTTATGTCAAAGGATATTTCATTGTCATTTTTGATTCATTAGCCGATCGGGATGCGATATTGACTTCTAGACCGTGGTCCTAGGGCTAGGATCTTCTTTTCTTACAAAAATGGTTCTCGATTTTAACCTCTTAACATATGACTTTTGAACTACTCTAATTTAGGTGTGACTACCCAATCTCCCTTTACATTTTCAGGTAATTCTTTCCTTTCAATTATTGGTAATATCTTATGAAAGTGCATTTCAATCCTTAGAAACAAGATATCTCAATCAATCTACACATGCTTATATTTGTGTTGAAATAGACATGTCCAAAGGGTTACCGAAAGAAATAATGCCAAATATCGGGGGTTTGAATTGGTTCAAAATTGGACTTTAAGTGGATTGCTTTTCGATGCAAATCTTGTTTTGATGTTGGTAATTTGGTTGAATCTTGTGCAAAAATACAAGAGTCTATTTCCTACAAGAGGGGAAAGTCTTCTACTTGGTGGAAAGGGGCTTATTTCTTACACCATCGTGTTTGTGTCATTACGGAGGGTCAAAGTGTGGTGGATGATTCGGTTAAATATTTAGAATCCCATAAGAAAAGTTCATTTAATCCAATAAATATGGATCTATAATCACAAAAAGGCTCTTTCGTTGCAAATGACAAAGCCATATGTAGTTGTAAGCTTAATTTTTAGGGATCCCTAGTTCCTTTCCTAAAAAGAATACCAAATCTACTATGGCTTTTTCCTCGAGGGTCATTGTCAGTCATTTAGGACCAATACCCTTGCCCCTTCTTTCTTTCGAAACTCTTCTTCCTTGGCAAAATCAAATGAGTAAACTTTGGTAAAAAAGAAATATTCTTGAAAGATAAAAGCTTCATGCAAATTTTTAAGGGAGTTTGAGGGATTTGGATCAAGTTTTACTTGTTGTAGAAGACTCGAGCAATTACTGAAATATACAATATTTTTTACCATGCACAAATTATGATTTTTGGGCCATAAAAGATCAATTTTTTTAATGGAAGATATTTTTTACTACGAAAGACTTATCCGCTTGGTTTTCCAGGTGTGTGGGAAACTTTTTAAAGATGTTATGAAGTTAGGGTGTTTTGTTTCCTTTCTTGTAACACTAATATTATAATGATTAACTTCATGATGATTAATGGAAGGGTGAGGACCCAACAACTCTCTTTTTATTGATAAAATAATAATAATACATTTTATACTAAATAAATATAAATAAATAAAGTTAAAAACATTTTTTTGTATCATTCTAATAACTAAAGTCACAAAACAAGTTGAACCTAAGTTGCAATTGAAGTCATAATTAAGTTACAATGAACGTCATACTTAAGTTGCAATTGAAGTCACACTAAAGTGGAAATTGAAGTCAGACTAAAGTCGTAAATAATGAAAAAACTAAGTCACAATCATATTTGGACTAAAATCTTAATTCAAGTCAACTAATGTCGCAATTTAAGTTGGATGTAGTGTCACAATTTAAGTCAAGATTATGGTCGTAATTAAATTCATATTTTAATTCGAACGTAGTGTCACTTTTTAAGTCACACTTAGGGTCGATGTAAAGACAAAGCTAAAGATGATTATTAAGTATTATGTCAAACTAAAGTTGTGAATTAAGTCACATATAAGGTTGCCTTTTAAGCCACCGTAATGTCCCATTTAAGATGCCCTAATGTCCTCTTAACATCCCCTAAGGGTGATGTTAGGGTGGTTTAAGTGCGATGTTATAATTTATGCCATTTAAAGTCATAGTTTAAGTTGTCAAGTCATTTTCGTGACATATTTGGTGACTTAAAAGTGACTTAAAGATGACTCAATAATGATTTAAACTACGACTTATTTCATTCAAAATGTTCTAGTGAATGTTGCCCTCTATTCTTAACTCTATTTGGGCTATACATTGACACACACAAGAACCGAACAAACAATTTTGTTGAGAAAGGTGTCCACTTGGCTAATTATATAGTGAAATAATTGTTTTATGTCGATGACATAATTTTCATGGAACAAACAATTTAAGATTTAAAAGAGCATCTATGACCCTTATAGCTCTTTTGTAAAGAAGTAAGGATGTAGGTGAACATTGGAAAAACCAAAATTATGATTTCCTTAGCAAAAAAAGGAAGAAACGACATTTTGAATTTTAGTCTGTAGAGAGTCTTTAGAAGTGGTGTTAGAATACAAGCGTCTCTTCCTCAATTTCCATGACAAGCTCAACTAGGATACATATAGGATGAAAAGAATACAAGGACGTTAGAGAGCTCTTTATGCACTCCAAAATATGTGTAGGAATGCTAAATTATGGGATCAAAAGATCACTAGGGTTTATTCAGATTATTAATTATGTCGGTTGTATTGTATAGTTATATGGTATAGGATAGTGGAATGACAAGTTTGAGATGTAGGGAAATAGAAAGGATCCAAAAGTGTCTAATCAAAAATAATTTCAAAATAAGGCTTCAATTCCCTATGAAATCTTCATTTCATAAACAAAAACCTTCTCTTTAGAAGCAATTCGGAGTTATTTTGTTGCTTGAGAAAAAAACAAAAATATGAAGATCAGTAGGTGGCTTAGGCACACATGAGACGAGAGTTGCATAGATGGAAGAACACATGGATGAAACAAAATGCAAGTGGATGAGTAAATGAGACATCAACCTAAATGAATGCCCAAACCTTAGCAAAGCCATAAAACATTATGTGAATAAAAAGTTTCAAATGGTGACAAGGAGGAAGAAAATGAACAGAAACGACAACACTACGTTTTAGAGTTCAATTTGTTGTATGATCATGGTAGAAAAACATATACAAGGCTGAAATTAAATAGGGGAAAAATTCCTCTTTGTTCTACTTGTAGAATAGCTTCCATAAACTCATATGTGAAATAAACAGTAGATGTCAACTAAGGAACAATGAGAATAGAGGTTTTGTGTTTTATGTACCAAAGGGGTGGTTGAAACAAAGGGGTATTTCATCCTTGAATGTCCAAAGTATGCATACATTCGAGTCAAGTATGTGGAAACATTAAGAGTTGGCTCTAATGGTAAAACTATTTGAGGAAAATATGGTAAAAGGTTGAAGAAGATGTTAACTAAATTTAGTAAAAGAAGAGGCAACCTTAAAAACATTGTTGGACCCACAAATCTTTAAGCGCTTTGACCAATTAGTATAATCAAGTGGTCCCATGACATTTGTTTGGTCGCGTGAACCTAGTTAAAATTATTTCATTTCCTTACAATTTAGGAAATCCAAGTACCTATATAATGGATATAGATAAATATCTTTTGATATTTATAAGACCAAAAGGCTATGGGAGAACATACCTTCTCAACTCTACTTCATGAAATTCTGCAGTTTAAATTGATAATGACTTCCTCCATTTTCTCCACCCCTTCTTTGGCGAACCAAGACCACTTTTAAATCAATTGCCTATAGAAAAGAGTGTTTAGTTTGGTGAAGGAAATATTTTAATGACGTCCATGAGACCAAATAGTCTATGGGACTAAAGTTGCAACCCTAAGATATTTTCAGTAATTCTTTCTATATGAGACCTCCTACAATCGATCTTGATATAAAAACTGCCGCAGTCTTGTTAAGCCTTGCTTCTTCAAATAACTCACTTAAGTTGTCCACCTTCAGATTGTTTTTGTACTTGATATGAATATCTTCATAAGCCGTCTGATCCATAATGAAGTGGCATTCCATCTCCACCACCCCCTTATAAAAAAAGACAGGTTCTCCTCTCCCAATCCTCCTTGGGAATAGTCCATCTACCGGTCTCACACCGAAGATGATGCGATCTAGTCCTCAGCTACGCAACTAACATCCTTGCTTTGCCCTTGATGGTCGCACCTAGATATGTTTTTTCATCATGTTCCCAAGAGGAATTGAATTGTTTGATGTAATGAGTTTTCTTTTAGCTACTCTGCCTTGCCCACATGACAGTCCTAAATTCGTCTATCACAAAAGATTTTATTTCTTCATTGATATGAGGACACTCTTGAAGTCGATGCCCCATTTTTTCATCCACTTGTTCTATTTCATCCAATTTTTTTTCCTACTTCTAATTTCTCCTCAACAAGAGTTTTGGCCGGCCAGGTTATCTATACTTTCAACCTTTTTACATAGCTTAGCATCCGACTTGGTGTCCCTTGTTTTTGTTGATGCGACGAGGTCCCAGGGTGGGACTTTTTACACGATGATTCTCGCGCGAGAGAGTTCCTTCATTTGGTGTAGATTTAGGTGCAAGTGGAGGCGGATTATTACGTGTTTGGCGTTCCAAATTCAGAGTGAAATGCAGTGCCATAATTAGTGTAGCCGAGGCGCGAGTGGTATATTGTGCAGCTCCCGCAATGAAGCATAATCATAATCAGGCAAGACATCGCATCTTGATTCTTGAATATGAATACATCTTTTTCCTTGAACAAATGCTGAGCTTGGTTAGAAAAGGGCCTGATTATGCTACAACTGAAGCCTACGCCCCTGCACTTCCACACAACACTATGTTTTCTCCTAGCAGTAACACTGGTCTGCGATTTGCATCTAACATTGCTATACGGGGCATTTGCTGCTGTTATTTTGTTGGAATTGCTGTGCATTGGGTTGAACTGCTATTGTTATCTCTTTGATATGACGAGGTTTTCTTGGCGAATATAGATGTTCAAAATATTCTAAGAGATCAAGCACAAAAGGAAATAACTCACCTTTGTACGGCCATCTATCTCATGGTGGACGGAGGCTCCAAGGTGCATAAACGAATTTTTTTTTTTATGGACAGAGAACACCAAAAGCGCTCTCACTGGATGACCTCACATTGGCCATTATTGATAAAAAAACAAAAAATTACAATATTAAGTTCTTCAGACTTCTGCAGCGAGTTTTCTTGTGAATATTTTCTGTTTTTTGGGAAGAAAAAGAGAATACTATGTCAAGAACTTTAATCCCACATGTGATCATGAGCAAAAACACTATATGGAGGCAGAAATAAAGTGGAAAGCTAAGATGTTAATTGCCCAATTGAAAACTAGTTCGCACCATCTTAGATGTGAAACAGGGAGATGGACAATGCCGAAAGAAGAATGGTCCGAAAGAGTTGACCTGCAATGGAATGGCATTTTCTAATGGAGTGTGTGGTGTATGAGGACATAAGGAGTAGCTATACTGATTGTCTAAAAACGGAAGTTCTTACAACCTTGTTTGAAGAGGATAAGATTGCAAAAACAGCAGATTACTTGACTAAAATCCATAATAGAAGGCTCAAGATTAGCAAAGAAATTGAGAAAGAGCAGAAGTAGCAGTTTTGGGTTGGTTTCTTTGGTGTTTTTTTGGCTGGCTTGTTTTTGTCTTTTCGGGTCCCATAGGCTGCTTGGCCTCGTGGACATCATTAAAATCCTTCATTCATTCATTGTGTCCATTTTGTTAACTTGACATGCCAGGTCGGGACTCAAAGACGCAAAAAGTTTGTCCAAGAATATGTATATAGCAATATACCAATACTTTCAATACCCTAACTGCCAAGCCAAATTTTGAAGATACCGATCAAAACAAATTCTTGTAGCATAGGTCTGACTGGAGACCATACATACGAACTGAAATGGATTTCCTCTGAATCACCTCTTGAAGATGCCTACTGTCATGCGTGCAATCTTCAAGCAAAATTAAGAACATGTGCAAGAATGATGAATTCAGCCATTTGACAAAACCACCACTAAGTCTCAGTATAGGTATGGAAAGGGGATTAACGCACAAGTGCACTGAACAAACCACACTAGGAGGAGCAATTAGGTCCTAGTCAGATTTAATCAACAATACAGACTAAATTACATAATTGTGATAGAAATTCTAGAGAGACAACATAGGAATAACTGGAATAATGTAAAACGGTGAAATAATTAAAGTGCTAGGGTAATTTTATGGTTTTTAGGATAATACCTAATTTTGTGCAATTTTGCGACTTTTAGAAATAGACTGAGAAAACAGGTCCAGAAATCACCATGAATGACCTCTTAAAAAACCCGACTATGAAACTAGGCATGCCCATTTCCGGCAGCAATTGACCATTTGTATGCCATGCAAAAATGGTTGCCTTCTGTTGTAAATGGCACGATGCCTAAAAAGCAGGATCTAATTTGATGACTGTGTTCAATGTGTGTTAATATCTGAAAGCTTATCTCAGATTGTTGTTGTCTTTTGTTGTAAATGACACTTTGCCTAAAAAAGCACGATCTGATTTGACAACTCTTGATGTGCACCTTAGATTGCTCCTCTTCAAATGTGCATTTCTCTTCAGACCAAGCTTCTTAACCATCTCATTACAAACAAGATTATCTAGGCTACCATTATCAACAATCACTTTTTAACACTTACCTCCTGATTTGCGCACAGTTTTGAACAGGTTCTTCCTTTGTGTGTGTGCGTTCTTGACCTTTGTTGGCTTTAGCAACACTCTCTTCATCATGAGAGCTTCTCCACACTCCGGCGGTGCTGTGCAACTAATTGATGCATTACTCTCTGCATCCGTGTGTTGCGCAACATGGTTGCTAGCATCATTTTTCCTTCTGCCATTGTTTTGCGCAGCTTGTGGACATTCAAATGCATGATGTTTAGCTTCTCCACAACGGAAACATGTTCCGCCAAATCCTATGCCTCTTCCATGTCCTTTTCCTCTGAAAGAATATCTACTTCCGCCTTTGTGTGCATGACTTTGCTCATGCGAGGAACTTACCTTTCCTTGGTGCACATGATTTTGTGAGCACAAACTTCCACCTCTGTGCAGGAACTTTCCCTTCTCTTGCACACTGCCTTGTTGTCAATCGACAAATTCTCTTCTGCCTTTAGCACAAACTGATAGGAATCCTCCACAAGTCTCAATCTAATCATACTAAACTCTTCTTGAATAGAATTGCTTAATCCATTGACATGCCTTGAGATCTTTTTTGCATCATCCTCTGCATATCCCACTTTGATAGTGAGCCTATAGAACTCTTTTGTGTATTTCTTCACACTCAGTTCCTTTTGACACAAATTTTGTAATTGTTTGAATAAATATGACTGGTAATCCACAAACACAAACTTAGCCTTGAACTTTGTCATTAGTCTATCCTAACTCTTGATCTTATCTTTTCTGTACACACTCTTTTAGTCTGCACATGTTCCCACCATAAAGATGCATGACTCTTTTAGTATAGGCAAATCTTACCTTCTTGGGATCTTCTACACCTTCATATTCAAAGTACTTCATATATGCGATCCATTCGATGAGTTCTTCGGATTTAAGCTTCTAGAGTAACCTGGAATATCCACCTTTGGCTTGCTACAAATTCTTGTGATTGTGTGCAAGAGTCTATCCTCCTGCGCATCAACATCCTCTGTTTCAGCATCCCGGTACTTAGGTGCTCTTTCCACAAGTTCATTATCTCTTGTGTCATTATCTACCACTACTCCTCTGCGTTGGCATTTTCAACAGCCTCTAAACGGGATTATCCTCTCATAATCTTGGCCAAGTCCACAAGTCTTTGTGCTCCAGATCCTTTGGCTGCCACTCTATGTGACATCACTATCTTCCTCACAATTCACAATAACCCAAAATATTGAATCCTACACCTTGTACTTAACCCAAATGTTGAAAGAAGCATGCAACTACTTGCTACCCACACACGTGTTTGGAAAGCAGTAAAAACCAAAGATCACTCACCACACTGGTGTTATTACACACAAACACACAAGATTTTATTACATACAACAACCCACAATTCATAGTTAAATCTCACCGAAGTAGGACCTCATACACAACTTTGAAAAGAAACAATGGAAGCTTCTTCTATTAATATGAGGAAAGATTATTGACTTTGGCATGATGGCTACACACTCAATGACAGTCTTATAAAAACCTTTGCAAAAATTCTCTAAGAATTTCAATCCTATGACTATCTTAGCTAAGCTTGCAAAATCTACTAAGCTTCGTAATAACTATACTTGGTTCAATTTGGCAACAACTCAGTATGACTCTTATGGAGATATATCTATATCTATTTCTATATCTGGGGGCTACCTGTATTGGATATGGTAATAGTACCTGTATCAATACGCGACCCGGACCTCCATGATCTATACCTTCGGGGACTGGCCCCCTATCTACCCTATATTGGATATTCGGGTCTTTTCGGCTCTATTGAATACTGGGCCTCCGCCTCCACCAGTAGTTCCACTTGGTAGATTACATTACATGGCCACAACTCACTTCCATTTATAAAATCTGCCATGACTCAAGCGGGAGAACAAAGATACCTTTGCAAGTAAAGATACTCTTGCAAAGATTCCTCAAGATGCCTTGATCACCATTGATTTTCTCAACCAGTTTGGAGGTAGCTTCCTTTGAAATCATCTCCGTTGGATCGAGCTTTACTAGGTTGCTCAGTTTGTCCCCGGCGAAGAAAACGTATTAATGCGCACATGTGCTTCCCCCTAAGTGTATAAATTTTGAAAGGAGATTTGGCCGACGCAGATCTCATTCACGGTGGCATTAGCATGAGTGGTCTTACAAGGCGTGCGAAAATATAGAAGGTTTCGTGGTATCGTGCAAGATCTTTGCGAGTTAGCGCAACACTTCCACATTGCTCATGAATTGGCAAGCATTCGTGGCATAGAGCTTTGTTGATATCACCGTGCGGGGTTAAATATGAGCTCACGGAATCTCGTGGAATGAAAAAACATTGTGCGGTTTGTGATAAGCCTTTGCGGTTTTGCACTACATCGTTAGACACTTGTGGCACTTCGTAGCTTTGTGCGGCATCAATAGGACTCCACGAAATTGATAGGCCTTTGTAGCATAATGGTTTTGTGGTGTAAAGGAATGCTATTGCAGCATAGAGAAAAGTCTGCGCCGCATGGATAAGGACTCGTGGCATATGTGGCATGCTATACGGGGTGGTGCGGGACTCATGAAGTCTTCATTAAATGTTTTTGGTTGACTTAGGATTGCTAGTGAACCCGGATGCTCTTCGCATCATAGATGCTTTTGTTGTGTTTGGCTCTCGTAAATCTCCCAAAAGGGTTTTCTTATTGGCTGTACAATCTTTGGTGTTGCGGCATTTTTCTTGTGGTTCTCACACCACATGCTAGAGTCTTCCATACATTCTTCTTTTCTTGCCTCTATTGTGGTGCATATTTTCCTTGTTGCTTGGTGTTAGTCTTCCTTGCATGTCAAAAATGGTGGGAATCCTATTGTATTTGAGAAGGTGGTGATGCGAGTTTTCTCTCGTACCACCTTCGCCTACTAAACAGAGAGATGAACAAGATCATCGAGAGAGATATTTGGTAGTTAAATCTGTACCACTTGGGTAAATCCTCAAGGGGTTTACGTCCCAAGATGGCCTTTTATGCTGAGCATTTCTTGGAGTTGAGGGACGGTCTCATTATCTGTCCTTAGTACACCCTTCTCACTAGATGCATGCCCTTCGCATCCCCCTTGGTCAGTTTAGGGTTGGTTCTCATAGACTCCGTTGTGAGACAGATCACCACCTTGATCGTTCGGACAAGATTTTCCAGCTGTGTAGTCTCCAGGAGACCGAGACGGAAACACACTTCATCTTTTGGTGCCCCATTTACTACGAGATCAAAGGGAGGTTCCATTGTTTATTTAGGAGGACGCAGGATCTTTCTGACTTCTTCAGGTTTGAGGATCAAAGGTGCTTGGCTTTATACTTACAGGAGGCTTTGAAGCTTCGTGAGCACACTCTTCAGCCGCATCCTAGACCGAACTCTACCCAACGGATCACTTCCTTCTTCACAGTGTTACCTTCGGAGAGAGGCACTAAGCGCCCTTGTGAGACCGACCCGCTTCTTCCTCCAGATTGGTTTGGCCTAGGGAAACCATCCATGGTTCCTCGAGCCATCACAAGCATGCCTGTACTAGGTCTGGCCTCAGGAGACAGACTAGATCCACCAGGCATCAGAGGGATAGTATTGTGTCCAGACAACGACATAGTAGGCAAACTCTCTCTTTGGTGGGTCGGCATTCTATCCTCAACTTTTTCCAGTTGGCCTTGGATGTTAGGAGAGATGGATCTACCATTCCTTGATGGGCTTTCCTCTTTTCTTCTCCTTGGTCGTCTTTCCCCCTTTCTTCCTCTCACTTGTATTTCCACCCCCATTCTGGGTGCATGTGATTTCTCCTTCCGGTTGGCCACCTCTTTTGGCTTTTGTACTTGTCTTTCTCGGGAACTCTTTGGTTTTCCCGCTTTGTATCGGTGCTCGCTGTTGTCTGCAGTCCCTTTGACCTACTTTTGTGGTCATTTGTTGGACATTAATATATTTATCTTTTCTATCTTATCTTATCTTATCTCATGGAAGTAGCGGACAAAATGCGGGATGCCTTTGTAGAAAATATCTGAGAAGAATACTATCCATTAAATAATTATGAGTAGTTCAAAAAGTTGCATCAATTGTGCCGGGGTAGTGACTAGATAGTGCAAGACTACACCAACAAATTTTATGCTTTGTTGGAAAAATTTGGTACACTTGACAGTGAGGATCATAGAATTCTCAAATTCTGTAGTGGTTTGAAATATTACATCCAAAAAGAGATGGAGTTTGTAGACATTGGGACACTAGGAGAAGCTTATTGATATGCAGTCAAGATTGAGGAAAAATTCAAACATAGAGGAAAGAGAATACTCCGTCGGTGAAAAGTCACATCCAAAGAAAGGGAAGGTTGACACCAAGAAACAAGAAAAAATGTGCCATGATAGAGGCAAGACAAGAAGCAAACATGAAAGAAAAAGGCGAAAAATAGATTTTTGTTTTCTCTGGAATTCTGCTCCAAATGGCCGCTTGGATAATATAATGTTTTTGCAGCCATGCACTTTGCTTGAGTACGAGAAAGATGGACAATGTGGATGTGAAGACATTGGGTGTGGCTCCCAACTACAAACTTCAGAGTTGGATTTAATGGGTCTACTCTAGTAAGACCAAGGTGTATTTTGATCTTTCTAGGTAAGTACTTAATGTGATATTGATGGCTAAAAAAGAGGCAGTCAGATAGCCAGATATAATGATTTCCATCCCCTTTGTTTAGAGGAACAATTTGGAGGCAAACAGAAGAATAGGTTGAAAAAATGAGAAGAATTGTTAGCATGCATTTTGTTCATTCAATGTTTGATGTGGAACCCTGAAATTCTTGAGGAAAACATATTAAAAATGTAGAAAATAAGTTTATTACAGAAGAAACAAATGTAACAATAAATAGAATGCAAAATGAATGAAATTATTTAATGTCCATGAGTAACCAAGAGAAAGCTAAAATTCAATCACACACAACAAACAATACTGTTACAAAGAATTGTGATTAAATTTCTAATAATTTGTACGTGTACATTGCAAATATCAGTAGATAGTAGTGGTAATCTGTTGTCCCTCTTCGGAAGCAAGTAGAGGGGGCACAATGTTCAAATATTAACCCATTTGTTGTAGAATAGAAAATAGTCACAGAGAAAGATAAGGTGATTTATCATCTGATGATTACTGCCACAATAGACCTTGGCAGTTATGAAGAAAACTGTGGTGTTGTCCCCCTGCAGGGGGGGCAAGGGAAACAGTGGATGACTGGGTTGGAGCCAACGTGTGTCGAATCATGATGCTTTGTGGAACCTCCCAAGCTGGTCTGCCATATGGATCATTGTTTACGAGAATATGCTGTATATCATATATTAACTCAATTGACTTACACTTATTTGTGTTGGTAAAGGAATACCTCCTATGTCTCGTCAATGATTGGCTTCTGCCATATTTTTTGTTACTAATTTGCGGCAAGTTACATTCTTTGAAAACAAAAGAAAGATTGTGAAGTGCTAAAATCGGGAACATATGTTCATGGTATGATGATAGTAAATTTATCTAATGCGGTAGCTAACATCTATCACTTGCCCTAAAAAAGCAATTGAACAATTTGCAAATTTTTTCTTACACGTTCTTCTTCTTTAGTTGCTAGGACCTTGAATCTGGGTCAATATTTTGAAACATTTTGTGGTTGATTGCAGGGATCACATCCTGAATGTAATTCTCGCGTGCCAGCAATCTTAGAGACTCTCCAAAAGTTAGAACTCACTTCAAAGGTCCACAATGTTTTTTTTTCTTTTCTTAGTTTCTTGTTGCTACATTTCTTTGATTGAAGGTTTTAGGTTCATTTGATATTTATTTATTTTTGTTGTGTATCGTTGTTTTTTACATCTAGTATAAAATGCAAAATGAAACTAGAGAATGCATTGCTTTCGTGTAGGATATTGTAATGTCCCTTTTGGGGGACTTCAAAAATAGCTAGGGCTGAATGAGAAATGACTGAAATTAATTTTAGATGGCTGTAATCAGACTTCCGCGGGCTGGATATGACTTAAAATGCACACGTAAACTTAGCAATTTTTCCCTTCCTATGGCAGCAACCTGTTTGAAACTCCCACTCACTTTTGGATGCCGAAAATATACCCAATCAAGCTCAAAAATTCTGATTAATTACCAACAATCAAAATATGAAGGAAAACTGATTTTTAGTGCCCTAGAATTGAAGATATGAATTTCTATAAACCCTTGTCTGCAAAGTTACTTTAAAAATTCATAACTTTACCTAGGAAGCTCCAAAATTCATGAAACTTGGGATCTTGGGGTTTAAAAATATGAAGAATGCAAATATCAACTCAACTTGCCCAAACATCCACTCAAACATGCCAAATCTGACCTACAAGCAATTCGCCCCTCTTGGAAATAATGAATTAGTGGCTCAAACATGCAAGGAAATGATTGCTTTCACCTTTAATAATTAGTATAAGTCCATCCATGCAAGAAATCATACCATACATCCATCAAAACATATCCAACATGCTCATGATACAAGTCGCCTAGGGCTAGATAGAAAGATATCAGCTCCAAATTCCTTGAGATATTCAATAATTCCAAATATCCTTGCTTGAGGGTTTTCATCCCCAAGACAAGTTCCACTATCAAGGGTTTTCATCCCCAAGACAAGTTCCACTATCAAGGGTTTTCGTCCTTGATGAGAGAGAGGAAAGGTACAACCTTTACCCAAAAGAAATAATAAGATTCAACATATGACATAATGGCCAAGCATCCTCCTTTTATAACATAAGGGGTGCTACATCATAACTTATGGCCAACCTTATAATAAGTACTTTTTAATTATTTAATTTTTATTTGGAGCCTACATGCTTAAAATACTTATATTCTAATTAAATAAGTTCTTCTATTGGAGCGTTTGGCTTCCCAATAGAAATACATGATAATAATGAAAATATCTACTTAGAGAATGTCATCCAAGTCTTCCCCTTGCTTCTTTCCTTAAACCCACAGGGAGGAAGAATGGGTTAAGGTCTTCAATCCCGCTAGTCTCCAAAAAGGGACATGATAGATATGTGAGCAACATATTTTATTTCAGAGTTGGGCTATAATTATGTTTCCATTGAAAATGCTGGAGTTGCCACATGTGACTTGGGTATTATTATGCTACCAAATTGGTGTGCCTCATTGTATTATAGTGCACTGTGGTTTGAAGTCAAGTATCAATGACTTTGTATTGTAGGCACGATCAAAACAGTGGCAGTTATAAAGAAATGAATGTGAAATCTGCTTCACTTGATGTGATATCTCCTAGCAATTGCAAGCATTATAGCTGGGTACCTGTACATTCCTGTTGTGTATCAATCATAGTCTTCAAGCCTACGGAAGTGTTGTGTCTTTAAAATTCTTGAACATGCCTTTGGTTGTAGAGGGAGGGAAATAGATTGAAAAAAATAGACTGAGGGAAAAGGCTTCAGTTGATTGAACACCCTTCTTGGTAGTGATTAAAAGTTTCTTGTAATGTTAAGAATGAATTATAGGTGAAATTGGAAAAGTAAGAAATAAGTGTTGAAGTGGAAAAGGGTTTTAAGCGGATTACTTGCAACTGGTTTTAAGTGTAAATATTTTCCTTTAGAGGGTGGGACAGTGAGGAATGAAAATTCTAGTATAGCTATCATCCATACTTTTAAAAGTTTGTGACATATTCAGTGATACTTTCAGAAAAAGTAACGTAAGAGAAGTCAAAAGTTTCCTTTTAAAGCAGTTGACCTCTTGAACGAGTATACTAAAATTCTTGTACCAAGCAAGATGTTAGCAAGATTTAGTATCTAAGCATTTGGTGGAATGAATTCTTGTAAGTTTTGTTAAACGAGTCTAGTGAACATGTCTTGCTCTCTAGCAGTAAGCTGATCATATTGACATGGGTCTTGGTATATTTCATTTTTACCAGTAGAACATTATACATTTGGTTGGTTGATTTTTCTCCTCATTTGAGTCGAACAGCCTAAGTGGACAACCACAGACTTGGTCCACAAGTTGCCTTCTGATACTCAATGTATGCAATCATCTTCACCAAGATCTGCATATTATTTTGTGCATCTTGATGTTATTATCTATGCTCGTTAAACGTGTGATTGTTAGAAATTGTGTTGCTCAACAAGTTGGTCAAAGTCTATAGAAATCAAGTGTGTTAGAGGTCACTATGCGAAAAAAACCTAAGTTCAGGGAGACTGGCTATCCTACCAAATAACTAGCCTATAAGGTTACTGTTCATATTAGCATTTTCTTTCAATTTGTGTTTTTGTTCAAAATGTTGGGACATAGTGGAGCTACCCCTTTAATAAGAGCAGTTGCGTTGCAAGGTTCGATGGCTATAGGTGAATCTTAGAATGGTAGAGGAAATCCAACATATCTGGTACATGTATGTGATTATGTCTCTGATCTAGTCTGCAATACACTTTTTCTCTAATTCTTCACGTCTTGTGTTGTAAACGAGTACCATCCATTGAAGTCCCTTGTCCTCCCAGGCGGTTTAGTGAGCCACTATTAGCACTGTTATAAATGTGAGCATAAGAGCATTGTTGAAGGGCAAGTAGGACATAGGACTAACAAATGTAATAATTTGTAACAATGTAAAAGCTTGCGCAATATCGATAATTTTATATCATTTTATAGAAAAGTAAAAGACAAAAGAGAATGTAATGCCCCTAGAGCAAGAAAAGAAGATGAATTGATCAGTTGGGAAGCTCAAGAGTCATGAGGAGCTCTAAAAGTATGTAAGAGATTGTGCGCAAAAGGTTGGTTCAAAAGTATCGAGAAGGTTCATTGTATATCTAATTGACTCAGTGATGGAAATATCTATTCCCTAGCCTTTATGCATTGCTTTTGCATTTTGTCTATAGTTCTCAAGTAATAGTTGTATTAGGTAATTGCATGTGTACTTTATGTATTTCATGTCCTTTACTTATGTGCATTAAAAAAATCCTCATTATGAAGTAGTAGCTTGTATTTTGTATGAATCTTTGTGCAATGTCATATTCTTGAAGTTGAAACTTGTGAAAAATTAAAATAAGTAAAACGAGTAGACTACAACACAAATATGTCTAACGAGGAAATTAAGGGACTGTTACTAACAATGGTTTCATTTCCTGGACACTAAGATGGTGAAATGGTTTACCAATACAAACAGACACAAAATTATGGCTAGAGGAAAAGACAGACTAGTTTGCAAAAGAACTAATTAAAATAGGAATCCCTGCGAAAGAAGTAGTGGAGGAACACATATATGGAGATATTTATGAAATCTTCTCGTGCAAATTTCTTGGATTGCTAGCTGTTGGCTTTCAAGATTGAAACACTATTGTTTCAAGCCCAGAGAAAACAAAGGGTTTGAGTGGAATGAGGCCAAACTAGAAAAGCTGCACGAGTTGGACTTCAAATGGACCTGAGCCATATACAATTGGCTACAGACCACAATAGATTGATACGTATCTGAGTTTGATGTTCAAAATTATAGGTCTTTCAACATTGCGCAAGACAAGTTTGTTAGGGAGATGAGAGGACATTTTTTTGGAAAGTTAACCATACTAGTAAAAATTTTGGTAGTGGAAAAGGCCATGGTGTCAATTCCCTCTGACATGTTGTAGTTAGCTAGGCGGTAGGGAATGTGATTCTAGGGAAGTAGAAATAATGATCTGTTGTGACTGGGCCCTCAGAGAAAAAGAGTCAAAAGGAAGTTAAAGGCAGCGCAAGAGATGGGGACTGTCAAGCTTCATCAAGGGACAACCTAATATTGTTGTGGGTAGGAGTTAAGTAGGAAAAATGCATGGTGAGGGAGGAAAGCAACCTCTATTAGAGATCAAAGTTGCAAACACAATAGTGGAACCAAGTGACCCAGAAGGAGAGTGAGAAGAAGAGAAGACCGCTCTAAAACAGGAGCCAGACTGAGTGGCCGATGAAGAGGAAGAGAGTGCAGAAATGGATCAGTATAGTGAGTATTTCATGAAGTAACTAAGTCTATATGTCATGTCCCTTTTTGGAGACTAGTGGATTTGAAGATCTTATCCCATTTCTTCCTCGTGGGACTAAGGATTGGAGCAAGAGGAACGTTTCTGAAGATATTTGATGTCAATTTAGAGAGTGTTTTTATTTTTATCATGTATCCCTATTGGGAAGCCAAGCGCTCCAATAGAGGGACTTAATAAATTAATTAGTTAGTTAATTTGGTGAGCATGTAGGCTCAAGTTGTAATAGATTATTAAAGTACTTTATGAGGTCGGCCATTATTGTATTGTTAGCACCCCTTATGATATAAAAGGAGGTTGCTTGGCCATTGATCATATGTGAATTCTATTATTTCTTTTGGAAAGATTGCTTGTGAAGCATCTCTCTTCCTCTCCTAAGGACGAAAACCCTTGGAGAGTCTTGTGTGAGGACGAAACCCTTCACCAAGTCTAGGGAAGACTTCAACACGGGAGTCTCCACCCCCTTGAGGGATCTTTTGCTGCTGTTATCTTTATTTCCAGCCCTAGGTGAATTGCCCTAAGGTGCTATTTGGTACTTTCTTGCAATAATTTTGTGGTTTTAAGATTGGAATAACATTCTCCATATTTTTAAGAGCCAAGTTATGAAGTTTCATGAATTTTGGTGGTGATTTGCTATTTTTCCAAGCTCGTTGAAGTTTATTTCAGATCTGGAAATATTAATTAATTTCTGCAGTCTGAGGGTTTCATCTAAAAATCAGTTCTCCTATTTCCAAGCTTGCAAATTCATATTTTCTTGCATGATATGATTGCTGGTAATTTATAATAATTTTGGAGACTATCTAATAGCTGTTTCTGAGGTGTTTAAGGGTGCAAAAGCAAGGTTGAACCTCCAAAAGAGGTCGCTGCCCTAGGAGAGAGTTTTCTGGCAACTTATGAGGGTTTCACACATTCAATTTCAGTCACTAACAGCCTGCTCATAAATCTGAAAATTGTATTTTGTGCTCAGCTTTGCATAGTTTCCTAAGAGTCCCCAAGAAGGGACATTACACTATAGGGAGTTGGGATGCGAAGGAAGAAGAGATGATTCGAATCAGATGTATGATAAGTTCAGGCAGGGAGCAGGGAATTTCCCTCACCCTGTAGGATATGCATCCCCACGCCATTATAAGAAATAGTGTTGAAACGACTGACTGAAGAACAATGCTAGGACATTCAAAATACCATAAATAAGATTGATGATAACCATTGAAGGTGAAGTGTAAAACAAGGAAGCCCCTATTCAGAGCAAAAGGGCCATACAACAACCTGTGTAGACCTTACAAACCTACAACCTGTCGAATTGTCACCCCCACACAAGCTACTCCAAGTTCACCCATGATTGCAAATGTACCTAGCATTACCAATGATACTAGCCCCGTGAGCTCAAAATATCGAGTAAGCCTACCTAGCTCCTCGAGCGCTAGTCATAACACATAATCTCCAGACTCTAAAAAATCACCTCTTAGTGCTTTTTCCACAAGTTTTCTTTGCCCACCTAGCTGCACAAGCATCAATAACAGTCCTTTTTTTGCGTAGGTTATGGGATACCCATCAATAGCAATCCGGTAGCTGGAGGTCCTAGTTTTCCTCGTGCAAGCAAAATGTCACACCACCTAGGATCATATGTCACCTTGCAGCCCTTTGACGGATTGCAGACCGAAACATTACTTTGACATGTGATATGAAGTAGGGAGCTAAAGGAATCACTAATGATAACATCAAATGCTTTGAGCTTATAGGAGCTCTGTAGGAATGATAAGCGTGACCTAAAAACCATCACTCTGAAAGAAGTTAGAGTTGCTTTGACTTTGAAATTCAAGAGAAACAACTGCATAAGGCAAACTATTCATGAATTGAAGGAAAATAAGCAGAAACCAAGAGAATTCGTATTGGAATACAACCCTCGGTGTTACAATGAATTGAAGGAGATGGATGGTTTTCACTTTTGATGATGCCAACAAATTTGTTTCTTTTGTAGAAGGATTTTGTTGTAAGATTCACTTTGCAATAGCATGGACCAAGTTCACCAAAAAGATTGAGGCCATTGAAACAACAAACCGCGTAGAAAAATTGAAAACTTTGAAAAGAGCTTATCCCGCAAAGCTTGATGCAATGATCAGAAGAATTGAAGAGCCTCAAGACAGCAAAAAGCCTTGCCTTCTAGTATGGTGTGCAAACTGTGGTGTGGCAGGCCATCATCGCCATGGGTGCCCAAAGATCATTGGCTATAAACCTATGGCAGCAACTGATGATTGATCAAAATATTGTGAGAATCGCAAAGTATGGGGTCACCAACAAGGAAGTGTCACTTGCTACAACATTATGTGTGTCAACCCCATAGCTCATTATGTAACTTTTTCCGATCAACCATCCACGAGTCTAGAGAATGCAGAGCCTTGCAAGACTTGTGGGATGATGTAACTTGCAACGTGTTCGCGGTCCAAGCCCAAATGCAGCCTCAACTGCAATCTCAATCTCTTGTGCAAGATGTAGAGATGGTACCCCAAGGAGTTCGGGCCCCTCCACCCAACATCGGGAGGATGGGCTTTGACCACTTTCTGCAACACCGGATAGGTTGGACACCTCCTTCCTTGCAGTACCAACCAATCTGGGCTCTATATGTTATCTAAGATGGTTAATATCATTATCCTTTTTTTGTCTTGATATTATAGATTAGGATATAAGTAAAATACCATACTAGGGCAATACATAGGCCAAGGATAGCGCCAAGGGCGTAATGGTTGTGGATCTAGAAGAGAACGATCCACTCTTGGATCAAAGGTGTACGGTCTCAAAGTTTATGTATAAGAAAAGGGCGTGGGGTCTTACTAGATTCCTATGGTTATAAAAGTAAAGGTGGTAAGCAAGTGTTATGAGATGTCTAAACTAAGTTGTTGTAATGTCCCTTTCTAGGGCTGAACTGAAAAACAAAGAAATAACAACAATCCCACTTGAGAGTAATCTGATTTTTATGACAACAGATCTGAAAATATTAGAAAACCCTAGCAGCGAACTGATTTTATACTTTTAGGGCATCAAACACCCTCCAAACAAGCTGAAAATAGGTGCATAAATCCTTCTAAATATTATATTCAACTAATGGAATAAACACCAAGCCAAAGCATGCCAAAACATGTGCAATTTATGAAATTATACCCAACTGCAATTAAATAAATGACAACAGAAGTACAATCCACAAAATGAGCTGAAAGTGAGGTCTCCAAACCCCAATAAATGACAAATAAGTGATAGATCAGACTTATAAATATAGAGAAATCTGAATATCAACTTGGAATGCCAAATCGTGCCCTAGAAGGCACCCAAACACACTCCTACCCAAGTCGCCACCCTAGGAGAGGGTGCCAAAGTGATGAAGAAACCCTTGGTATTCTTCTCCTTCAATGCCCTAGCTGCCCAACCAGCAAGATAGTCTTCTTAGAAGTCCTCAACACCACCAAATTGGAGAGTTTCCGTTCTCCAACCTTCAACAAGGAAGGGTTTCATCCTCCTTGCTTGCCACACTAATGGATTTTCGCCCCTTAGTGGATTGGAATAGAGCAACCAACTCTAGAACCAAATAGATAAAAGTATATAAGACAAAAGCATGCCCAAAATGAGCCTATGCGACCCCTTATATAGCCTTATGGTGGCGCCAAAGGTCATAAGGGATGAATTCCCCAAGACTGACCTCCTTTAGAAGCTTATTTTAATTTTAAACTTGACTTAAGAGCTCTCCAACCCGGCCGACCTGCCTTAGAGGGAAAAATACAAAAGAAAAACACTAATGTTAATGAAAGAAAGATGAAATGCAACTTAAGGACTTCCCTTGTTCATCTTCTTCTTGCCCACGGGAAGAAGAATGGACAAGAAGCCTTCAATTTGGATTAAATCGAAAACAGGACATGTTGGCTAGATTTTCTGCACAGCTAAAAACCTAGGCAGTCATGAGATAAATCTCCCTCATTTACCGGTGAGGCTCCCGTGTAAGATGTTTATCAATTTGGTACGTATGAAACTTAATAACTATTTGTAGGGGTTTTACTTTAATTACAAAGCTCATGAACCATAGCTAAGCAATTCTGCAGCAAGTAAGCAACTATTTGTGAAGTATTTTCAGAAGGGGAAAATAATGGAATTTGGGAAAGAAGAAAGGAAGATATGTAATTCAACCAATAGTTTACAAAGTTGGTTTCATACACATGGATTAAATAAACAAGTAGATCTCACAATATTCGAAGTAAAGGAAAAGAAAAAGCTTCTAATATAAATCTCAGATAACACAAAGTTTATCTAAAGATCCACATAGAAGTAAGAAGCAAATGCACCGTGGACACAAAGTTCTCCGGAAATATGCCTTTATTCAATTCCTCAGCTTTCACAGAAATGACATCAAGGGCTGCAACACAAAGTTTGGAACTCAAGAATGCTTTGATTAACAAATTGTGATCCTTTAACCCATAGGCTCTTCCTCTATTTATAGTGTATAGAGGGCAATTACAAATAGGAAGCTTTCAATGAATTGCCACATGTGGAAGCTATGAAAAGGGGAAGCAGTTGACAGTATTCTTCCTGAATTCCTCTTTGCATGACATGCATGATTTATAACTGAAAATAGAACCTTCTATTTTGCATGTCTGCCACCTATTTCCATGCATTTGTTTCTTACTTCTATGTAGATCTTTGAATAAACTTTGTGTTATCTCGATCTAGATTTGAAACTTTCCTTTCCTTTAAATTCGTATTTTGATATTTGTTTGTTTTATCTATGTGCATGAGACCAACTCTGCGAACTATTGGTTGATTGCATATTTTCTCTTTTTTCTTTCCGGATTCAATTATTTTCTTTTTCTCGCAAATATTTCTTTATAATAACTTTGCCAAAATTGCTAGATATGGCTCATGAGCTTTGCAATTAAAGTAAAACCCACAAACAGTTACTCAAATCCATAATTGATAGAAATCTTACAGGGGAGCCTCACCGGTAAATGAGGGAGATTTATCTCATGACTGCCTAGGTTTTCAGTTGTGCATAAAATCTAGCCAACAATTTTTGGCGACTCCGTTGGGGAACAACACAAATTAGTAGACCAGAGTTTTCTCTTGCGAGTTCCCTTTTATATTATAGGCTCAATCTGGCAGAACGTCCATTCACACGGTCTAGCAGAGCCCAAGGAAGGACTCGATCATTCACAATCCAACACAATCCAATAGCTGGGATTATTCACCAAGTCTATTCTCGAAGAAGACGTGCTCCTTTCATGATGCAGAATCAACCACTTGCCCCTGCAACACCTGTTCCATGGGGTGCAGCCTTTGGACCTCTGAATTTGACTCCTATGCATGATCTACCTAAAGGGACGAGAATTTTTTTTCCAAAATTCTTTGGAGATGGAAAGCAAAATCCAGATGACCACTTGGTTGCGTTCTTTATATCCTGTGGAGTGCTTGCAGTCGAACATGAAGATGTATCTGTCAGACTCTTCATAGAGACTCTGCATGACTTGCTGGAGAATGGTTCTACCGGCTAGCTCTTGTACCATAACCAATCCCAGCTCTTATGCGGGATGCATTCTGAAAAGGTTCAAGGTGGCCGAAGATTCCAAGATTGATAACTCAACCGACTTCAAGAAGGAGCCACATAGCACATGCGGGATTTTATTGCAAAATTCCAAAGATTTTTGTACAAAATTCGCTTCGCTTTCTCAATGATGAGAATCAAAAAGTATTCTTCATCAATGCTTTACTTCACAAGTAAGCTATCAACCGTGAAGAAAGCACGTCCTGCTGACTTGTTAGCAACTCAAAACATGGCGGTTGAAATTGAAGACAACCTCATCATGGCTGGAACGATAAAGAGCAACACTTCTAGAGCTGAAAGTTCATCTTCTACTACTACATCCGATTCACTATTGCAAAAGTTAGCAAATGAGATGTCGCAGATGAAGAAACAAATGGCTCAGGGCAACAATACTACCCTTGCTCGGAATTTCAACAACGGAACCGCATTGTTGGTTCCCAAAGATTAACAATTGAAGCTGCTCCCAGAATCAACGTGGAGATGAATGAAGAAGACCAGGAAGATGACACTGATCAACTCGAGAGTGATGATTTTGTAGGTCATGCTGACAACTCCAACAATAATGACCTAAACTACAAATCTGAACATGACTATGAAGAGCTTCTTGAAAACGATCATGGTCATACACATGCAGTACTTACAGATCACAAACTCGCCAAGTGAAGATTTAGGTCGCGATGAACAAAGAAGGGGCAGCCCTAAATAAGAATGCGAGTTTTTCATCTCAACCACAGAAAGCAGCTCAAGTATTTGAATCTATACCTTCTTTTGACATTATTGACCATGCCAAGAAAACTAGAGTTCAAATGTCAGAAGCTGAATACCTGAGAGCCGTTCCCCAACAGTTAAATAGGCTAGTCAAATATAAACAATCACCAAGACAATCCCATACATCAAAAGGCCTTTTGCCTAAGCCCAAAGATACTCCTCCCCAGAATAACGCTGCAGTTGTTAAGCCCTCATTATCTTTTGAAAGAGTAGAACCTTTCTATGTCTCCTTATTGCTTAATGGTTTCAAGTTAAGCAACTGCATTCTAGATTCGGGTGCTTCTGACAATGTCATGCCAACTAAAGTTGTAGATGCTCTTGGGCTTACCTTGACAAAGACCATAAAAAGTGTTATTCCATGGAGAGACAAGTCCCTTTAATCGGACAAATCAAAGATGCACAAGTTGTTCGGAAGCTTTACCTGACAAAAGATTAAAGATGACAATCTTAGTTACAGATATTCCTGTCTCCTACGGGATGTTGCTGAGCAGAAACTTCTGCAAAGAGCTGGGAGGAGAAGTAAAGATGGATTGGTCCTGTGCTCATATTCCTATCAAAGGAATAAATCAGAAGCTAGAGCCAAAAAAGAAGTCCAAGTACATGGTTACAAAATCTGAGGATCCTAGATCTCAGATTCTTTTTCAGGAATCTGACTATGGGGTCTATTTCTTGGAAATGGATAAAAATGTACCAGAACTAGAACTTCAACCAGAGCTAAAGCCAACAAAAGAAGAAAAAGTTTGGACTCTGGAGTTTAAAGGCACCTGTTGTTCTTTTGGATCAGGAGCCGACGTTCTACTAATATCTCCAGATCATGAGATATTCCCATACTCCCACAAGCTGATGTTTGAGAACACCAATCATATGACGGAGTATGAGCATTGAAGCATTCTTAGGAATGGAGCAAGCTAAAAGAAAGGAGTAAACCTCCTCAAAGTCCAAAGAGATGGTGAACTTCTAGTAAAACAGGTTTTAGGGCAAAATCAAGTCAAAGGAGATAAGATGAAGCATTACAGAGATACAGAGCTTTCTGCCACACTCGATTTTGCAGCCTTCTCTATCGACTTCATTCCAATAAATCATAATTCAAAGGCAGACTCTTTGGCAATCACAACTGCACTATTGAATTCGAGATAGACCACCGTCCATATTCAGACAAGGAAACTATAAAGTGGAGATGGTCTACCGCCCTAAATTCCCTGATAGTGTTGAATAGTGGTAGACTTTCTATGACGACAAACAAACATCTGCATGTCTGGAATAAGACAACTTTGGCAGGTTGTATGTTGAAGGGAGTAAATCACCACCACAAACAAATAGTCACCGACAAAAACTGATCCAGGTTATGATGACAGTAGTGGAATAATCCAACCAAAAGGTAACAAAATCCCCAAGGGTTTAGTTTCCTTAGTGGAGAATTTCGACAAACATGATCAATACCTGAAGAAGAACAAAGAATATGGTGATAGTTCCTCCTCAAGAATGCAACCGGTAAATCTGGGTACGGAGGAAGTTGATGAAGACTTACCACAGAGAGAAGAAAGGATGAGCCACCACAAGATGAAGTTGATAAGGACTTGCCCAAGGTATTTGACAAAAGGCTAGAGAAAGGGAGTTCGAGATTGGAGACTGGGTACTCTAGTGGGACAAGAGACATGAATCGAAGGGCATGCACGACAAATCTGATTCACTCTGGAAAGGGCCCTTCATGATCAAGATAGCTGCCGGAATGGATACTTTCTTCCTTTCCTACCAGGATGGAATTGAGTTACCACTTTGTCTTTCAACGGGTAGCATCCGAAGCTGTTTGGAAACTGAGATACAGGATAAAATCTGTTTGTATATAAATAAAACTTTTGTTGTTTTCTTTTCTTTCCTTTTTGTTTGTTTTTGTGTCCTGACCCAAACCCAATGGACAAGACACGAAACCAGAGATGTTGGGATCTCATCTTCACTCCTTTCATTTTGACAGAGGTAAAGATGCCCACAGCCTGACGCACGGAGCCGATCGGGTGTCCCTAGATTTCACCTTGAAATCTGGGACTATCCCTTTAAATTTTTGTTCTTTTTAAAATAACGGGTCTTTTTGTGTTTTTATTGCCTGAAGTTGTTTCTATTACGTTAAGATATCCCCAGTGAATCATATGAGCCAATTTCGACAAATACCCAGATGCTAAAATTTATTTTATCCCTTCGTCGTGTTTTATCTGTGGGAATCTTATTTAATTATTTATTAAATAAATAAAGTTTCATTTAATGTGAATTGTCTGCAGTTGAACCCTGTTGAAGTTTTTCATGCCAGTATTCTCACATCTCAATAGGGTTTTCACCAGGAATGAATTTAGAGCAATTGTCTGCAACTTCTGGCAACGTTTTTCATTTTTTATTTCTTTTTGCATTTGTTTTCGGTTTTCTTCGTAGTCCATCACATTAAATTCCCCTTGATCCATTCTTTGTTACTCCGTATAGCTTTGTTTAATTTCTGGAACATTTGGAAATCATTTATGGCCTCAACAATGGAAGAAATTAATCACGAGTGCTTGACTTCTGACCAAAAAATAATAATTTAAGCAGAAAAAGCCTCTCTTAGGCAAGTCGCACTTTTAGGATAATAAATCTAAGCTACTAGTGGGAATTTTGGCAAAGCGGGCGATGAACGGAAATTTTTGCACACTGCTGGCAGTTACTTTTTCCCATCAAGTCAAAATCACTTAAGCTACCAATGGGAATTTTAGAAGTGGCAGCGTGACGGAATTTCCTACCTGCCTAGCAGGTGAAAATTCCCATTATGAAAGAAAAATCACTTAAAGCACCGGTGGGAATTTCTTGCCTGCCTAGAAGGCAACTTTTCCCATCAAAGAAGTTTATTCACCCATGCAAGTCGCATTTTTGAGAAGAAGACTATTTTCCATGCAAGTCGCACTTTTTGGAAGGAAAGATTTAAGTTGCTAATGAGAATTTTGGTAGTGGCAGGCAAGCGGGAATTTCTTACCTGCATTGCAGGGTGAAAATTCCCATTATGAAAGTCAAATCACTTAAGTGGAAGATGAGATTTTTGGAGCTGCATTGCAAGGTGGAAATTCCCATTACTTTGACTTCCTATTTTTAGCAACTTCCCTTGCCAAAAAGTGTGACCCACCTTAGCATTAATACATGTATTTAATGATATTTATTAATGACATTTCTAGCTAAGTTTGGCGCCATAAATAGAAGGAAAGTCAAGGCAAGTGGATGAGCTAAAGAGAAGTCAAGGATGCATGCTAAAAATAAATAAAATAAATTCATAAAAAAACAAGCAGAAGCATGCAGACTTGGGTGCCCAAATTGAGTGAAGGAGCATGGCTTTTAATTAATTAATTGCCAAAAATAGGGAAAGACAATTATTAAAAATAGCATGCACATAGCTATATAAGCATGGGACGCCATAAGGGAGAAGCAATTAATTCTTTTTGATGGAGCTTGCAGCCCGGAAGGATTTTGGCGCCAAAGGAAGGAGGATTTTGCATTAAAAAATATTTTCCACTTTCCGAAGCATCCAATTTTGGCGCCTAGGGTTGGAAAGGCTTTCTTTTTATTATTCAGAGCATCTGCATGTTGGTATAAGTGCCCGGGTATTCATCATTGGTGCATATATTGGAGAAGAATTGCAAAAACTTCAAGGATAAAAGAGGAAGACAAGTCGGAGATAACACCGCAGTAAATCACGGTGGCCACCGCTTCTAGATCCAGTTTGGTGAGAATCAAAGGCAAAAGAGTCAATCGCATGCAGAATATGGAAAAAGAACAAGATTGGGAGTGTTGTAACTTTTTTCTAATTTCTTTTCCTCTTTCTCCTTCTTTCTCTTATTTTCTCCAAAAAAGTAATTGAGCAATTGATTAAATTATAAAACTTAAGTGATTGGTTTGAAAGACGTTACTTGAAGAAGTCAATTTCTTGGAAGCAGTGGCGACATACAAAATAGAAGGTTCTATTTTCAGTTATAAATCATGCATGTCATGCAAAGAGTAATTCCAGGAGGAAGATTGCTAGCTGTCCCCTTTTCTATAGCTTCCGCATGCGGGAATTCATTAAAAACTTCCTATTTGTAATTGCCCTCTATACACTATAAATAGAGGAAGAACCTACGGGTTAATGATCATAATTTGTAATCAACATTCTTGTGTTCTAGACTTTGAGTTGAAACCCTTGATATCTTTCTGAAAGCTAAGGAATTGAAAGAGAGATTTCTAGAGAACTTTGTGTCAACGGTGCATTTGTTTCTTACTTGTAGATCTTTGCATAAACTTTGTGTTATCTCAGATCTAGATTTGAAACTTTCCTTTCCTTTAAATTTTGTATTTTGAGATCTGTTTGTTTTATCTATGTGCATGAGACCAACTCTGCGAACTATTGGTTGGATTGCACATTTTCTCTTCTTTCTTCCCGGATTCAATTATTTTCCTCTTCTGCAAATATTTCTTTACAGACTGCTTACTTGTTGCAAAATTGCCTAGCTATGGCTCATGAGCTTTGCAATTAAAGTAAAACCCACGAACAATTACTCAGATCCATAATTGATAGAAATCTTACATGGGAGCCTCACCGGTAAATGAGGGAGATTTATCTCATGACTGCCTAGGTTTTCAGCTGTGCAGAAAATCTAGCCAACAGCTTATAGAGGGCAATTACCAAATAGGAACAAATACCCCACTCAAACTAACCCCCAAAATCTGCGAAACAAGTCGCTAGGGTTAGGGACAAATAATTAAATTTATTCAAGCTCTTTTTCCTTCACTTCCCAGCCCAATAAATGCTGTTTCAGATTTGCAATAAATAGTTTATAATAGTAGCTTGGAAAACCCTTCAAAACCCTTCCAAAACACCGTCATCAAATACCTAGGTAAGTCGATTTGCATGAAATATATTCCAGCAGTGTTAGCAAGCCAAAATATTATTAAAATGATCACAATATGCCCCAATTAGATGCAGAAATAAATCAGATTGTAACCCTCTTGTGTAACCTCATAAAATCATGCCAAAATGCTTCATATCAAGTCGATTTGAGCTTACTAAAAATTTGGAATGAACAGCAAGTGTTTGAGCACTTGAAACACCTCCAAACAAGCTTAAAATTACCCTAGGCAAGTCGATTTCATCAAGGGAAAACCAACAACGTATAATAAATTGCATTCACCATAAATCACTCTCAAAACCCTCTTAAAGCAAGCTTGAACTCTTCCCAAAAATGGCGACTCACATATATGGAATATAAATGCACATTACTCATCAATTCATAGCTCTCAAAAGGCACACACACTTCACAATTGGTGGTGTTAATGAACACCTTTTATTTTTGATCACAAGTGGGCATACATCCCTCTTCAAGTATGAAGATAAGTTATAATAACCGTCAACATGCGAAAATGAGTGCCCATCATCTTCTTTTATATCTTTTCCTTGCTCAATCTTTAAGGCTCCTCCATTTTTGGCGCCAAAATCTAGGAGGGAATCTTTATTTAAAATTTGTCTGGAAAACACACTCAAAACAAATATTAAATGCATGGGAAAATTAAATCAAATGGGGCCCATATGGATCGACCCATGCTTAGAATAAATCGATTTATTCTAAATAACAATCATTAAATAATTCCCAAAAAATGCGACTTGCTTAGTCACTTTATTCACCTTCAAAATAAATAATTATTATCCCAAGGTAATCGATTTTTCTTTCTTATTTTTGATTTGCACAATTAAAATATATTTTGATTTTTAAACTCACATGTGCAAATCGAATTTCCCTTATTTTAATTTTTATTTAAAAAGGGGGACATTACACCGAGGAAATTGCCAACTCCTTGCGGTTCAAAGGGGAGAGTAATTGGCGAATCACTCTCTAAGAGTTTTACAATTTCTGCCATGGTTTTTGTGGATACAGCTTCTACAGATGCAATCTTATTCGTATTTGTTTTCGCCACTTCGATTGTTTTTGACTTATCGACCTCAGCTTTCGGAACCCACTTGGTAGTTGCAACCGATTCCTTTGGACGAGGCGGTTTGTTTAATTGATTCACAGAAATTCATATTTAGAATACATATAAATGGAGCTAAGATGAAAAAATGGTTAATATCCAATGGTTCTCTACAAAGATCAATAAGCAAACTAAAATTCCATGGAGAACCATATTAGGACAACAAAAATGGCATGCAAGTTTAGAAAAAAAGATTGGTAGTTCTGGTTATGGTTCCCCCATGGAGCCATGCCCAATATTTAAACGAATGAAGCAAATAAAAAACAAACTTCTAGTAACCACTAGATACAACTGGTTCACCTTTTCAAACAAGTTTATAGAAAAGGAAGAACTCAGTTTTCTTTTCCCAATCTATTTTTTTATGCCTCTATATATGCTACAAGTAGATTTATCATTTAACAAACAACTTTTATGCACTTCTATTCTTATTTTCTTGTCATGTTAGGATTCTGTTCATGATTCTTTCTCAACTAAGAACTAGGGATTCCAAACAATTCAAAACTTAACACAATTGTCTACAACCATTACTAGGAAGAGAAAAACCAAATGAAGAGTCTACCCGAATCTTTAGAAGATCACAGTCACTTCCATAAGCTGTGAATTACAACATTTTCCTTTTTCTCAAACCCTATATTGTGAAAGGCACTTCATTACTAATATTTTTCAATTCCTATGATAATCGCTCCAAGAGCAAACAAGAGACTTCAATGATCATTCACAGACAGTGTACATTATTATTTCAACCAATCTTTTGTTTTTGCTAATGGGAATCTTTAATAAGAGTAGAACCTACTCTATAGATCCAATCAATTTGGCATTTGTCGCTAAAGAAAGAAAATACCTAGCAAGACAATCAGAAATAGCTTGCATGCCTTGTGGCTCCCAAGGAAAACAAATGGCATACAAAGAATTTCCTGAAAAACTGTCCTGGGTTTGAAGACCTTGAAGTGGTGTGAAATATAATATTGCCCAATTCCACGTTTTAGAAAGGGCTCATACCAGACCAAAACAGCATGCACCCAAGTTCCCAAATACACAACAGTCCACGTACCAAGCATTGAGCCTTAGCATGGTTTCTTCAAGTAATCGCCAAATCCCAACTCAAATAAAAACAACAAAAGCTCTTTACATTTGAAAGATGTTTTTGTTTCCAATTTTTTTCCTCCCTTATTTTTTATTGTCCTTTTATGTACAGTGTCCAGCCAAGAACGAATTTCTAGATCCGCAAATAAGGTGTGATTTTCAGCATTGGATGCTTCTCTACCAAATGGCAGTCAATGCCCCATAAGACTCAACTTTTCCATTGCTCAACGTGGCCATTCTCCCCACTACTCACACTTCACAAGTGCCACGAAGAGCAAAAACAATAACAGATCTTGCACTCTCCATTACGTCAACAAAACAGACATCTTCCACGTAACTAATTCAACTGCAACAACTCAAGGAGTGAAGACAGAAGAAAAACATGAACTCCTTTGAATTAGGTCTATGTGGTATTAACCACATACTTAGTTTTGGCAATCACCTTTTTACCAAATGACTAGCTTTCCTAATCATTCACAAAATCTCCCTTTAAAGTCATATATTCCTCTTTTAGCTTTTGGAGCAATGATGAATAATGCTTTTGATCGAAGACCTAAGCTTTCTTATAGCTCTTATGAGGCTCAATTTCATCCAAGTACTTCTTAACCAAACATAATAAAAACTGTTGATGAAATGAAATTGATTATAGCTGCTGCATGTTACTTGCGTCCCAATACGTTATCAAGTGTTGTTTTGTATGGCAAGAAATTAACCAAAGGTGATGATCATATAAATGCGATGGACCAAACATTATACAACTCGCCCAACATAGAAGCAAGAACATCGATAGTGAATTGAAACATAACAATGAAAAAATCTATTGCTTTGATAAAAGCAATCAAATTGAAAAGACACAATATTAAATCAAATCTCAAGGGAGACACCGACACACAATACTCTCTAAATTACTAGACTAACTCCCAAATTGGTGTCAAGTATCTGCTTCTTCATAAGTTTACAAGTTTTCCTTTGTGCTTGTGTGGCGTGTGTCGAACCTAGCTCAATGTCAACATGCCCCTGCCACCCCTTCCTCCGTGTGTTTCCCTGAAAATCACCAAGGACATCAGAAATACCAACAATAATCTCCATAAACCAAAAATAATCAGGGTATGAATATAATGGGTACAAATATCTAACATCAGTGCATCATTGAAAAATCATAGTATAACAATTGAAATAGAGTAGTAATGACTAACATAGTCCATTCATGTCAAAGTGTAAACATCTCCACCAACCATATGCTACCAGCTCATGAATCCACACGTCACTGAACATAATATTAGAATAAATTGGAAGTATCATCTCAAGGTGCAAATAACAATCTGTCCTTAGAATCATAATAAAGTCAAGCACAATAACTATAGTGTCCATAATCCAATGTCACATTCCACCTCATAAAAACAACCAGAAGTACAACCACATAAAATCAATACAAGAGGGAGTGCCCACAAGGGATATGACAAGAGAGCAATGATGTAACAAATAAAGATATGCTACAATATCCTAGTCTAATACATGGTACATCAAAAAATCAATCAACCAACATAAAAGAACGTTTATGTAATGTCCCCATTTCAAATAAAAATAATAGCTAATATTAATTACCTTGAGAGTGATTTTCATCATTTGAAATTAGAGGGTAATTATATTAGTTATTATAATAAAGAGGGAAATAATTAAATTATTAGATTATTTGCCTTAAAGTAATTATTATTACTAAAGCTAAACTTTGGCAATTAATTTAATAATAAAGTGAACAACAAATAAGGTTGGCAAGAGGGAAAAGAGAAAAGAGATCAAAAGGGTGTTTAAGTGATTTTTAAATAAAGTTTTCCCCCAAAGGTGGATCGCCCCACTTAGGGGAGATATAAAAGCAACATAAGGGTTTCCAATTAAGGCATGCTTGGAAATTATATTTTGTATCTTCATGCTTGAAGATTTATTGGGATGCATGCCCAATAGTGTTGTTGCTGATTTTGGGTACTTCCATCCGGGAAATACATTGCTACATTTTGAATTTTGCTGTGTTGCTTTGTTTGAAGGGTTTTTCTACATGTGAGGTCTTTGTTGAAGGTCAAACTAAAGGAGAATCAGATTTGAGGTGTTGTGATCAGTTCTGAGGCTTGTTTGAGGGCTTTCCAAGAGGGGCGAATGACTGTTGTTGATTTCAAGTATAGCTAGGGTTTCATCTACACATTTCCAGATTTCTGAGCTTGTTTTGGGTGCCTTCCACCCATTGGAAAATTCTGATTTTGGTATCATTGGAAAACTTGTAATTTTATCTTCAATTTGAGCTATCATTTGTCAAAAATTGTTGGGTATTTTCCGAGTTATGAATTTATGAAGTTTCAGCTGTTAAAAATTAGATTTTTAATATTTTACAAAAATATAAGTATTTTCAGATTTGATAATTCAAGGGCTAGCTACAGATTTAATTTCATAATTTTTGAAGGTGTTTTGAGGCTATTTTTACACCCATAGGCAAATCTCCTAGGGTTTTGGCAAGGAATTTTGGGCTGTTTGCATTGCTGTCATAAAAACAATAATTTCCAGCTTGTTGTCGTTCATTTTCCACATTCAAATTTCAAGGGTTTTGATAAATAATTGTTGAATCTTGAAATGTCCTATTTGGGGACATTACGGTTTAGGGTTAGGGAACTTACATTTGCGTGGAATTTCATCAATCTCTCATAAGAGTTGTATCTGCAGTTTTTTAGCATGGAATTGCTTATGAAGCTCATTGTTTGACTCAAGATCTCGGCTTGCGTAATAGCAGGGGCCTGAATTTTGTAACTTTAAACCTTTTTACTAAACATATATACAGTTGACTTTTATTTTAAGAAACTTAAGTTTAAATAATGAGTTTTATGTCCTTAAAGATTCTTTGTAATTTTTATGATTTAAACTTCAATAATTTAGTTAATTGATGGTTCAGAGCCTTCAACTAATTCTCATACTAGATCAAAGTCATAGGATATGAAAGCTAAGGGGGATCATGGGCGAGTTATCTTAAGCTCTTAGTTTTTCAATGCTTTCCTATTCTTAATCTCTTACCTTTTAGGAATAATAATGACATGCTTGTGGTATCAAGTTGCTTGCTTGGCCCTGCTATTTGAGAATGAACTCTCTAATTACTAAGAGTAGTTGGAATTATTGTTATTGCTTTGTTAATTCTTTCATTTATATCATTTGAATTGCTAACAAGTTGTGTTGCAAATTGAATGGTTCATCACATCATTTGAGGTGGTTGAGTTTGACTTGAGCACTTCATGATTTAGGAGTTCTCTAGGGCTGCTAAATTTTATCAGATTTGAAGGGCGACATGTTTACCAGTCATAATGTATGAATTTAAAATCTTTTGTATCCTAAAAGCTTCTATCTTATTTGATTTTGGCATTTACATGGAAGGAAGATTGTTTTGATTTTTGCCTTTATTTGTTGTGTTAATTTTTGGTGATATATATTTTTACAGTTTTTGTTATTTCCTATTTTTAATTCTCTTCTTTTCTATTTCACATAATTAAAAAAACATAAACTAAATTAAGATTTCAATTGTATATATATAGTTGTAGAAATGAAATATTGTTGTTAGATCATCCAAAGGGAAAAACATAAAAACGTCTATAGATTCTATTCCAATTTCCTTCTGAAAACCCCACAAGTCTTGACATAAATTGTCATAACAAATTCCAACATAGGTCCTACATTTAAACAAATTCCATCTCGTCCCATCAAGAAAAAGTAATATACACTTAGTTTTCATGATAACTTGGGCATTTAAAATTAAATCCTTTGTGTTGACCTCCAAAATTGAAAGTATAATTGGTTTTGTTTTGAATTCTTCTTCTTATTATCTATTATCTTTGAAATTCTATATATTTGATTCAGATATTTTTAGTTAAGATTAAAAAATGGTGTCAAACTTATGATTAATTTCTGATTGGAACACACTCTAATTTCCAGTTTCTTGGCAAGGAGGTTGTTGAAATAAAAATTTCAAATCTGCTTCTAGGGATGACATTTTGGCTGTCCACTCTACATACATAAAGGGCTTGGAAAAGGTAAGTTCTTCCTCCATAGTAGTATATTTATGTCTATCATAGATCATGTTCAATAAATGTTGGCATGATGTATTATACTATAGAAAATGACTACAATTGCTTCAGTTTTGCTAATTTTTAATATAATTTTTAGAATTTTAGATTTAAGCTTTATGATTACTTATCGTATATTTGACTAGCATTTGGAAAATTTTGACACTATAATATTGATATTCTCTCTCTCTCTCTATATATACATACATACATATATGGTTATTTTTTTATGCTACGGTGTTTTATGTGTAATGTCCCTCGTTCTCGAATAGTTTGATCGAAGACCTTTGGCCCTTGTTGTCTACCCGAGGGCCAAAGGGTGATTTTAAGGGTGACTTCGGTTTATTAGTTTTATTATATCGTGCTAAAAATAAAATAAATTATCACTAAAAGCACATATAATGAATTAATAGACTTAATAAGTGAATTCAACTGAGGAAAGTACATGGAAATTAATTAATAAATTATTTAATGTGCTTTCCTAGGCAAAAAGTGCGACTTGCTTTGGGAAGTAATTAAATAAGCCAAAAAATGCGACTTGCTTTGGAGATGGGGAAAATTAATTAAAAATAAATTATACTCCTTTGGAAAAAGTGCGACTTGCATTTTGGAAGGGTTTTTTGGCTATAAGGGAAAAGTGCGACTTGTGCCGGCACTATGCAGATTATTATTATTTTTCTTCCCGGCAGTTAGCTCTGAAGCTTTGCAGACAAAATCCAAGGACGAAAACCCTCTGGATTATTCCTCTTGTGGACGGAAACCCCAGGAGCAGTGAGAGGAGTTCCTATTCAGGGAGCTTCATTGTATTCACAGGTTATTTATCATTTCAGCAGTTCAGAAAGAGAAATAAAATTGCAGCAGTGGGCATTCAGACATCTTCTAGAGTGGGGCGACTTATTCCACAGTTGTTTTATGCAGTATCTGAGGTATTCTTCATGCTAGATTATTATTGTAGCTTCCAATATCATTTATATATCAAATCGATTTGGTTTGAATCATTTACGGTTGGGTTTTGGACATTCTTTTATTATCAATCCTTTCGCAGATTTATGATTGTTTTTTGTGGATATTTGTCAACATAAATCATTATTAAATTCACTGCTGAATTATTTATGAAGAAATCTGTCTGTTTAAACCCTAGGCGCCTTTCCTATATTCACCCGGTTTGCATTCTTTAATTTGTTTATGCAGTATGAGAGTGTTGTTCCATGGTTTCGCTTGATATTATCAGTTCGATACAAGCCTGAGCATTCTATAAAAAAATAAAAAAATATTCAGGCAAAAGGGGTTTGGGATCTTTCAGTGGTATCAAAGCAGTGTATCCTCCCAGCCTGTGGGAAGGAAGTAGAGAGTATTTTTAAAAAAATCAGCTTTGAATGCAGCATAGAGAGGACGGTCCACATAGATACTACACCCAGACAGGCACGACTCGAAGCTGGTATTGTAGGAGGTGACAATGGATTTTATGGGTGAGAGACCGGAGAGTCCTCGGGAGGAGCATGCAGATCCAGATAGAGACTTCATTAGGGATATGGCAGCAACTCAGAGGTAGTTGTTATAGACTATGGAGTGCATGGGCTCTACCTTGGATAGGTTGGCATTGGATAGGCCGCGGACAGACATGGTAGAAGGGATAGATCCATATCAATTGCCAGTGTTACAGGGATCACAACAGATCGCCTTCAGAAATTGGAAGTGTTAGGGGATCGCCACTCGTGAGAGGAGGCACACTCATACAGATGAGAGGAGGGCTATGTGGATTGCAGATAGGCCTATGCAGCCTAACTTCCTGCCTAGAGATGACCCACCAGAGATTGAGGTGCGGCCGGAAGAAGTAGCTTTTCCGGATACTATTATGGCAGTCAATGATGAGTGGAGGAGTTTGCCACAACATGTGAGGGACGTATTTCCCCTCCCGTAGTATTGTGCTCAGAGGAGAGAGCATGAGGGTTGGACAGACAGGAGGCCTAGAGCGCAGTAGAACAGGGAATTGAAGCAGGTTACCAATAAGGTAACCCTCTCCACTTTTGATGGTAGCGGAAAGATTAGTGCCAAGGCTTGGATTCACAAGCTCGACACCTATCTTACCCTCAAACCCATGAGGGAACATGAGGCTATATAGTTCGCTACTTTACACCTTGAGGGGGTGGCTTATGATTGGTGGCACCATGGATTAGTTACACATAATCACGAACTTCTGTGATCATACAGGGACTTCAGCGAGAGGTTGATTGCGAGATTTGATCGCAAGGATGTGGAGCTTTATTACAGGGACTTGGCACAACTCCGACAGAGTGGACATGTTGATTCATACATCAACGAATTTCAGCGTATAGCAGTCATGGTTCCAGAGATGCCTGAGAAGAGGGTAGTGATGCTATTCATAGAGGGCCTTCATGACAGGATGAGAGGATTGGTCAAGGCTCTTAAGCCTAGGACATTGCATGATGCCATCTAGACGGCATTGGACTTGGACACATTGTTAGGAAATAAAGATAAAATATGCGGAATAATCCCTTACGAGTGCAACAGTAGAAACTAATATGCAGAAAATATTACAGATCTCAAATAAAAGTGTAGAATAAATAACACAACACAGAGAGACAAGATTTAACGTGGTTCACCCAATTTGGGCTACGTCCACCAAGAATCACTTGCTCAAATTTTATTACAAGCCTCCACTCTCTCAATACAATACCCAGATCCATTTGGAGCTATGCTCAACAAACTCTACAGAATTCACACCCGAATTCAAAGCACATCTGCAATACATTTGCTTGTCTGTCTATCATATGCATAAGACCATATAAATAGACAATTGCTTAAGCAGTTTGATACAAAACCGTGGGTATCAAAACCATGGGCAAAAACCGTGGGTATCAAAACAATGGGCAAAAACCGTGGGTATCAAAACAATGGGTACCGAAAAACCATGGGCCCAAAAATAGCCCATAACGGTTACCCATTACCCATGGGACCGCCGTAAAAATACCCGAGTGTAACACATAGAAGGTGTACCACACTCTAACATGAAAACAGACTCCACAAACATAACACACATCCCCACTTCTTACCAAACCCACTTCTTATCATCCCAATAAGAAGTTTCCCACAAGCTCCGAGCCATTTCAGCGCTCTACTATTCAACAGAAGAGTGCACCATCTCTTAAGGTGGATTAGGAATCTTGTAATGAGTTGAGGAAAAAGCTTTGCTTTTATTGCAAAGATCATTGGAAGCCTAGACATCGTTGCCTTGGTAAAGGCAAGGTGCATCTATGATTTCAAATGAGGATAATGACCACTCGCCGGATATAGATGCAGAGGATGAGGACGGCGGCCATGATGCACAGGGGGAGCAGCCCCAAGTAGAGCTTGGTGAGAGTGAGACATTGGATTCATCCGATGTCACTATTGCTACATTCTCAGGAGTTCCTAGGTACCATCCCTTTCGGCGGAAGGGAGTGCTGAAGGGACAGCGGATTGTTTGTTTGGTTGACAGTGGAGCTATGCACAACTTCATTGATGAGGGGTTGGCTACGAAGCGAAGATTACAGGTTGAGGATTTTGAGGGGTTTAGTGTACGAGTAGAAGATGGGTTTGCTATTAGTTGCACTAAGAGGATTCTCGGCTTAGTAATCGGATGTAGGACTACACATTGACCGATGACTTCTATGTTATTGGACTTGGTGAGATTGATACAGATTGGGTATTCAGTGGTTGCAGTCCCTTGGCAGATATGTGCAGGACTTCCAGAGGATGGAATTGGAGTTCATGGTGGATAGGAAGAAGATTGTGCTTCGGGCTCTTTCTGACGGTGGGCCTAGAGTTGTTTCAGCACGCAGGATGGAATCTATAGTCAGGCATGGAGAGGTTGCATGGGCAGCCCAATGTTTCATTTCATCCAAACCTTCTTCAGATAGTGAGCAGCCCTTTCATATAGATATCCAGTCCATACTGGATAAGCACGGCCCAATGTTTGGTGACATTCCTCCAGGTAGACCACCAGATAGAGGGTTTGAGCATGTTATAGAGCTTGAGGAGGGTGTTAAACCTGTGATGACTACGCCTTATTGCCATCCTAAGACATATAAGGATGAGATAGAAAAGGCCATTAGAGAGCTCTTGGAGATGGGACACATCCGTCCTAGTTCTAGTCCCTTTGCTTCTTCAGTTGTTTTGGTGAAGAAGAAGGATGGGACCATGAGGATGTGCATTGACTACCGTGCACTAAACAAGAAAACCATAAAGAACAGGTATCCCATTCCTCGCATAGATGAGCTTTTAGACGAGTTGCATGGAGCTATCTATTTTTCGAAGATTGATCTTCGATCAGGATACCATCAGATTCGCGTTCGGGATGAGGACATTCACAAGACAACCTTCAGGTGTCACTACGGGCACTATGAGTTCTTGGTGATGCCATTTGGACTCACCAATGCACCTGCTACATTTCAGTCATGTATGAACCATCTCTTCAACAGGTAGTTGAGGCAGTTTGTGTTGGTCTTCTTTGATGATATTTTGATATATAACATGACATGGGATGAGCATTTGAGGCATCTTGATGAGGTACTTAGCATAATGGAGACTCAGTCTTTATTTGCTAAGATGTCCAAGTGCGAATTTGGACTTACTGAGATATTGTATCTTGGGCACGTCATTGGGGCCAATGGGGTCAAGGTTCATCAGGAGAAGATACAGGCAATGCAGGATTGGCCACCACCCAGGAATATCTCTGATTTGCGTGGATTCTTGGGGTTATGTGGTTATTACAGGAGGTTCGTGAAGGGCTATTCTCAGCTGGTAGCTCCATTGACAGATCTTACACGGAAGGGGGCATTCAGATGGACAGATGAGGCATAGGTAATATTTGAGAGGCTCAAGGTAACTATGAGCACCTGTCCAGTTTTGGCTCTTCCAGATTTCTCACGACCCTTCATTTTGGAATGTGATGCTTCGGGATTGGGGATTGGTGCAGTTCTTATGCAGGATCGCCATCCTATTGCCTACGAGAGTAGGAAGTTGAGAGATAATGAGAGATTGTATTCCACCTATGATAAGGAGATGCTTGCCATTATGCAAAGTTCAGACAATATTTAGTGGGTGGGAAATTTGTGGTGAGAACCGACCACAACCGATCCATGTGGGATCCGAAATAACTCTACTTCATCAGAAATAGTCAGCACAAAGAAGGAAAACAATGAAACAGAGGTTTTGTCTTTTAAGTAACAGGGCCGCCGCCCTGCGCAGGCGGTGGTCCCAGCAACCGCCGCTTTGCACAAGGCGGCGGTCTTGGCCATTACGGGCAAAAAACAAAATTCGAAACGAATGTACCTACGAATTTGAAAGGATGTTCGTTCCTCTTCTCGTTCATGATCTTTCCCATTCTCCACTGCACGGGAGGACATGAGAAAGGCTATAAATACATGATTGTAGAAGTGTAAAAGATCATCGAAGCATGGGAGCAAGTGAGCAAGAAATCTTAGTGCTGGAAATTGTATTTTTGTAGAAGAAAGGAGTGTTGGACAAAGCAAGCAAGTAACTGGAAAGGAAGTGTTGAGATATTATCTACTTCTCTTTCTTACTTATTGTAAATTTTGTACTTGTTGATTTGAATTGGCCAATAGAAGTGGGAAGAAAGAGCAATTGCCCTTCCCGACTGGTTTTTCCTCCATTGGAGGTTTTCCAGGATAAAATTGTTGGTGTTTTGAGCTTATATTCTTTCCTTTACTACAATTGTTGATTCTAAGCACAATAGTAATTCATTCACTAGCTATCTCTGTTATTTTCTAATAGAAAGTAAACAACGATTGAATTGTGATTTTGTGAATAATTCCAAAGTTGAAGAGTTTACAGATCATTTTGGTATCAGAGCTAACAAGTATCCAGGATTGTGGTATTTCATTCTTGAATTTGTATGACAGTGACAAGATCTAAAGGCGAAAAAGCTTTACCTTGCGATCCGGAGATTTCTACAAAGAAGTGGAAACAAAGAATTTAGGGAGAAATGGAGGAAGAGAACTTGGTCCGTAGAATCGAGATGCTTGGAGACCATGATGGATAGGATGTTTAGAAGGCAAGAGGAACTTGCAGATTTGCAGAAGACAACTTCTGTCAAGCAAGACTCCATGGACTCGGTGGTTCGAGGCTTAGCCAAAAATTTTGGTATAGGCAAGAGTCACCATGAGGAAGATTATGGGGAAGAGCATGAAGAAGAGACTTCTAACACAAGAGAAAAGGTAAAATCTGAACATACTCCTTTTAAAGTTGAGACTAAAGTCGAAATCAAAAGCTTTGAAGGACAAGTAGATGCATAATTACTGGATAAATGGTTGAAACAATTAGAAGTCTACTTTAACATCCATAATGTTACTGAGGCACAAAGGATCACCTTTGCATGTCTCAAAATGGAGGGACATGCTCTAGTTTGGTGGGAAACTCATCTAACTACTTGTGAAAAGAAGAAACGTCCTATTGTGAAGTCTTGGCAAGAATTTAAGGAATTACTTAGAGCTAACTTCTATCCTATTGGCCATAAAACTGACCAAATGATTAAATGACAGTATTTTAGGCAAGGCAGTGGTCAAAGTGTGCAAGACTATACGATGGAGTTTCGGAGGCAAGCCATGTTGCTGAACATGGATTTGGAGGATAAGGATATTCTGACCAAATATTTGGGAGGACTTCACAGTCACCTTCGAAGAAAAGTTATCTCCACAAAGCCCAAGGATCTCAATGAAGCATGTGTACAGGCATACTACATAGATAATGGAAAAAAACAAGGAGAAGCAGAGCCGAGGGTAAAGCAATCAACAAATCAGCAAAAAAAGGATTATGGGCAAACAAGTAACAAGAGTAAGTGGAAAGGTAAACAAGTTGCCACTACTTTAAATAATTGTAAAGATCCCAAGAATTTTTGCAAGAATTGTGATATTAATGGTCATACTGACGCTACATGTTGGAAGTTGCATCCGGAGTTACATCTGAAGAACCAACCAAGGACTCCAAGAAGTCCATAACAATTGTAAAGACAGAAGGGGAGGTAGAAATCGAAGATGACTCTGATGTAGATGAAAGGCTTGGATGCACGACCACCAACATGGACAACGAAGAGGAGATGAGTAGACTATTCCAGATCAAAATCTCGATCAAGAGGACTAAGGTAAATGCTTTGGTTGATACCGGTTCTCAATCTAACTTGATTTCTGAGGTAGTTGTAAAGAAGCTTGGTCTTGAGACTTACGAGCATCCGGACCCATATCCTTTGGGTTGGGTGAAGAAGGGTGTTGAAATTCAGGTAACAAGAAGATGTAAGGTCAAGTTTGGGATAAATTCCCAATATATAGATGTTTTTGTGGCGTTATTCCACTTGATGCTTTTGATGTGGTATTCGGGAGTCCTTGTATGTTAGGGATGCTATCTTTATGAGAAGGGAAATCCGGTGCATGGGTGGGTCAAGGATGGGATGAACTACAACATCCGGGCACACCGTAAGACACGGGTTCTTATGATAAGTGCTAACCAAGCAAAATGACTTATTCAGGAAAATCATAATTAGTTTTGTTTACTTTTGTTAAAGGATAAACAAGATGGGGTAGAAGTTTCAGAGATTTCTAACCAAGGAAAATAGGATTTGGATAGTATTATTCACTTTTCAGAAGTATTTCGGGCTCTAGTGGATTACCACCAAAACGCGGAAGTAGAGCATGAGATTACGCTGTGCACAATCACCTCTACCGAACATCGGGTTGTATAGGCAATCCTTGCTGGAGAGTATTGAGGTAAAGAAACAACTCCAAGAACTAATAGACCAAGGGGTGATACGTCCGAGCACCTCACCATGTGGTTCGCCTATTGTGATGGTGCCAAAGAAGGATGGTTCTTGGAGAATGTGCATCGACTACCGCGCTTTGAACAAGATCACCATAAAGAACCGATATCCACTTCCCCGTATAGATGATCTCTTGGACCAGCTTCAAGCATGCCAAATTTTTCACGAAGTTGGATCTCAAGTTAGGTTATCACCAAGTCAGGATGAAGGAGGAGGATATATGGAAGACTGCCTTCAAAACAAAACAGGTTTGTATGAATGGTTAGTACTTCCTTTTGGATTATGCAATGCACCCGCTACATTTATGAGATTGATGAATGATGTATTGCGGGATTTCATAGATTCATGTGTCATTGTATATCTAGATGATATCCTGATTTTTAGTGCCACATGGGAAGAACATCTAACACATTTGCAGCAAGTCTTGCAAGTTCTTAGGGAGAAACAACTACTTTGTAATATGAAGAAATGTGAATTTTCCAAACAGTCACTTGTCTATCTTGGGCACATGGTTGGAGGAGGAGAACTACGAGTGGATCTAAAGAAGGTGGAAGCCATCACAAATTGGCCAACACCAACAAGAGCCACAGAGACTAGAAGTTTTGTGGGAGCAGTACAGTACATGCGGAAATGTTGGCTAGATTTTCTCATAGCACAAAACCTAGCGAGTCATGAGATAAATCTCCCTCATTTTACCGGTGAGGCTCCCGTGTCGATTTGTCAATTTAAGTATGCTAATATCTAAATGGGGTTTTACTTTAACTACTCAGTTCATGAACCATAACTGAACAGTTTTGCAGCAAGTAAGCAGCTGTTTAAGAAAGGAAATATTTATAGAGGAAGGGAAAAGGAATAATATCAACACAGAGAAGAAATGAAGAAGATGTGCATCCCAATCAATAGATAGCAGAGTTGATTGTACGCACATAGAAGAAACCACTAGATATAAACACAAAATTCTAAAACAAAGGCAGCTCTAGATCCAGATCTAAAATAACACAGTTATTAAGAAATCTAAGATTAAAAGCAAGAAACACAAGATACCGTGACACAAAGTTCTCCTAAACTCCGCTCCTTTGTATTCCTTTGCTCCAGTGGCTCTTAGGGGTTCAAATAAGAAAGTCTAGAACATAAGATCGTGCTGCTTACAAATTCGATCATTAACCCGAGGTTCTTCTCCTACTTATAGAATGTAGGAGGGAAAGCACAAATGGGAAATCTAACTGAATTGAAACATAAACAACAAGTAAAGATGACATTTGGCAATCATCCCCCACTAACTTCTCCTTTAGTGACACATGTATCACTTAACTAATAGAATCGTTCCACATGATTTTAAGTAATGGTTGTCAAACCAATAACTTAAAGTTTTACAAGTTCATCCAGAACATAGAAAATAGAAGAAGTCGCGCCACCTATAACATTTGTCTTCTTTTTGTTCTGATATCGGATATACTTGTCGAACATGTGATTCAAAGATCTTCCCATTTGTTTTAGCCATGCATCGTTTCCTTCTTTGTCTGAATGCAGAACCTTTCATTCAACACTTTGATGCACGCTTCCACATCTTCCAAGCTAGGCCCAAACCTCGCATATCCGCTGCAGCCGCCACCATCACTACTAATAGAATTCATCGTGAAAGGCTTAGTAGCTTTATCAATTCTCTTTTGTACCATCAGAAGAGACCCTTCCAGGGAATTAGGTACTTTGCTAGGAATGATCCGCACGTATGAAGTAACATTCCCGTCCACTTTCTCCTCAGTGAAAGAAATGATACTGTCTGGTAAGGATGATGTCCTACTCTCAAGTGCCTGCATCCTCTTCAGCAAAACTCTGCAGATCTCCAAACGGAAAGATACTGCAAACTCTAGCTGCTTCCCCTTCTCAACTGATCCATCCGGTACAATTTTCTCTGCAACCAATACATCTCCCGACAACTTGTTGATCTCACCCAAAGTACTCAGGTTACTCTCAGCAATTGTGTTCATATCTACGATGCTTGTCACCAGTTGCTTCAGCTGATTTGCTGCATCATCCATAACCTTTAGTGTGGTGACACCTCTCCAAGTTGTACAAAAGCTCGATTTAATAATTAGGTTGTTTCATTCAATCAATAAATTTCACTGATTACTTGCATCTTCCATTTCCTGCATAAGATGATCACTCACTTGCTCTGAAATGGGCTGAATGGAAGGTTTAGCAACCTTGGCTATGATCTCGCACAATTGAGATACTTGCTTCTGCAGCTCGTCTTTCTCTTGCCTTTTATTTTCGCTGCTTCCTAAGGAATAGAGCATCTATCAATGTCTGCATGTCCTGCTTCAATCCTTCTGTGGTGGCTTGACCGAGGGGTACTTTGGTTACTGTCACATCTTCTGCCGTGAGCTCATCCTCCTTCTTTCCTTCTGCCGGAATTGATATCTCAACAAACTTCTGCCCCGACTCCTCGATGATCAACCTAGAAGTTGCTTTAGCAACTTTAGGCCTTCTGTCTTTTCCGCCTAGGCTCTGGAGTAGCTGCAAGTCGTGTTCTTCCAAGTTCATCTCCACTCTCGCTTCTGGAACCAACTGCGAAGCCAACCATTCCGAGAAGTTACTTCTCGAGAATGAGAAGTCGCTGAGTGCACTACCATCTCCCGCTCTGCATCCTCTCCATCGATTGTGCCACGTTGTGTATGGCTTCCCTCTTGAATCATCTAAGGACAAAGCTCTTTCGAACTTTGCCATCTACAACTCTCAACGCCAGTCTTCCGAACAAAATAACGGAGTGGCCGAGGAGATAAGATGAATGTCGCCGGATTCGAGAGGAGGCATGGAAGTGTCTTCTTGTTGAGGTGCAACAGTTGGTGAAATCTTGAATCTTTGGAGAAGCTGGAACTAAAGTCATGGCCATGGAAGTGATCTTCTCCTTTGATTGAGATCTTCTGTGTACTTTCAACTTCTCGGCCTTTCTGCTGCTTTCTCCTCCGTGCTTCCTCTTGAGGGAATCTCCTGTGCCGAAGTTGCCTCGTGACTTGATTCATCAATGCTTCATCAAGGCAATATCCTTTCGTCAAGCCAACTCCACAAGACCGTAGACTTGTGCTACTTTGATCAAGGTCGTGTAACTCCACAAATTGCCCTCGCTTAGCTCCATGGTGATCAATCTATCATTCGGATAGTCGGGCACTTAATCGGTTCACCAAAAAAGCTAGTAACTCGAGGTATGTGAAATTTGCAAACCGAATGAATAGATGAACCTTGGACAGCTTCCCATGCTTCCTCACACTCGTTGGGCTTAGGTCCTTGTCTAGCCTGCAAATGAATTCGTAGAAGAATTCATCATTGACCAATTTGAAATCTTTCTCGCACGCAGGTACAATAAGCTGTGGGTAGCACTCGAAAATGGGGTCCTTAGAAAGAACGCCACATCTATCCAGCTTAGAAAAGACGCCTTGTGAAGTCAGCAGCATACACCAAGTAGGAAGTCATTTTGAAGCTGAAAGTACGCTTCACGTTCAGAGTTGCTCACCAATGTTGTCGCTAATAATTTCTGACCAATTGATTATGGAATCAACCTTGTTGACTTCAATGGTCTTGATGAAAGCATACATCCATGTACGGAAAGTGTAAGCATTCGCCTCGCCATTAATCCTGCATAGCAATTTGACAACATCATCTACCTCCTGCACCAAATGGGACCGTGGAAGAGTTCTTGGGAACTTAGAAGGAGATCTAGGCTTCTTCATGTATCTGCTATTCATTATGCTCATGCAATCAACTCTATGCTTCTCCCACCTGTTGTTGGCATCCTGAATGCTAATGGAAGTCACCACCTTTCACACTAGAATCTTCAAACAATAATTGATGAACTCTGCGTCCAAACAAATTATTGTCTTTCCCGTAGCATCACGCATTGACCTGGATGAAGGATGGTAAGATCTAGCACACTCCATAACAAACTCGCAAGAAATCGGGTGTATGGAAAGGCATAGCTCGAATAATTCCACTGCTTTTAACCGCACGCATGAGTGAAGTCTTTCTAGCTCGGATCTATCAATCAATTCGGAAAGAGGTTCTCGGACCTAGATCTGTGTCTCCTATGTTTGCAAGTTTGGAAGTGATGCATGACTCCGTTGTGCTTTCTTTTTCATCTTTGTTCGCCATGGCTTTGTCTATCTTTGTCTGAATAATTCTTTTTCTTCTCATTTGGCCGGATTTCTTCAAAACTGGTGCAGATCTGGATAATTCTTCGATTCGGAGGATATATGCAATGTATTGGACATTGATTAAAACTTCTTTTCCTTTGTAAAGCACCATAATGAATTCCCGCAATTAATCTAGACAAAGATGGCCACCGATGCATAAATAGTGAATTTTAATTTAAAAATCTGCACTTTTCAAGCCTCGCTGCCCCAAAAATTGATGTCCGAGGTATTCTTCATGCTAGATTATTATTGTAGCTTCCAGCATCATTTATATATCAAATCGATTTGGTTTGAATCATTTACGAATGGGTTTTGGACATTCTTTTATCATCAATCCTTTCACAGATTTATGATTGTTTTACTGTGGATATTTGTCAACATAAATCATTATTAAATTCATTGCTGAATTATTTATGAAGAAATCTGCTTGTTTAAACCCTAGGCACCTTTCCTATATTCACCCAGTTTGCATTCTTTAATTTGTTTGTGCAGTATGAGAGTGTTGTTCCATGGTTTCGCTTGGTATTATCATTCGATGCAAGCCTGAGCATTCTATATAAAAAAATATTCGTGCAAAAGGGGTTTGGGATCTTTCATTATGTCCGTTTGAGTTTTGCTGAGTTGTCTCAAAGTTTTCTTTTCTTCTAAGGATGTTAACTTTACTTTGTATCTCAGTAAAATGCCATATCTATATATAGGCGACTTATAAGATTCTCAAAGGGGTAATACTCCTACACCCAAACGGACTGCCCGATATTTCCCCGTACAGAGAGGGGGTAGGGGCTCGCTTGGTTTCCCTATATATTTATATGACTCCCATATAATATGGCCTTTCTAGATATATAGCTGTTCTCATTCTTTTCTTTCTTGTTCGAATGGTAAATTAATGGCCTTTGATCTATAGTTTTATTGGCACTCAATAGTCAAGTTACAAATTGCAAAGATCTGGTGAGGCCCCTCTATATGGGCATAGGCTTATTATATATAGCCATAGCCACCACTGGGCTGGAGTTAAATTGGGCTTATCTATAATTCTATATATGTAGGGGGCTATTTATATGTGGGGGCATCTTTAAGAAGTTGAACCGGGCCCCATCTATAATTCTATATATGGTTGCCTATCTACATCTACATGTGGGGTACTTGTTTGACATTAGGGGGATGAGGGTTTCCCTCTCTAGGAAAGGTTGAGGAGGGAGAGGGTTTCACCATATAGATCTATATGTCTAACCCGGTGCCTAGATAGATATATAGGCTCTGCAAATGGGGCGAGAGCCTCTATCTCTATAGAGTATAGATATCTCATGCGAGCATAATGCTATCTATATAGGAGAAGGCGACGTCCATAGTTTAGTTGGCTATCTAGATGGATGCTTGTTTGCTTTCCTTTTAGGTCTTGGGATATGTAATGTCCCTTTTTGGGGGACTCAGAAATGACCAAAAGCTCACAAATCAGATTATAGAGCTCTGTTATAAACCTGTAAACCTGCAAATTAAACCCTTTTCTAGGGAGGGACCTTTTTTTGGGTTTCAACCCCACCTTTGTGCCTTCAAAACCCTTCCAATTAGCTCCACTTAAGTCTCTAAAATTATGATATATCAACAACAATCATATAATGCAAGAAATCTGATTTTTAATACCCTAGATATGGAGATATGAATTTCAACGAAACCCTTGTCTGCAATGTTACTTTAAAAATTCACAATTCAACTTAGGAAGCTCCAAAATTCATGAAACTCAAGATATTGACCTTATAAATTATGAAGAACAAGCTAGTAATTTCAGATTTGCCAAATTAGCATCACACATACCAAATTTCCACTCCAAAGTGGGTTGTTCCACTCTAAACAAATATAATATGGCACCAAAGAGACCAAACATGCAAGAAATAGATACTTTATTGCCTTTCAAATCAGCTTGCACACACAAAAACCTCATGAAGGGTTTTTGTCCTTCACAAGTTCCCAACCAAGGGTTTTCATCCTTGGATGAGGTTCTCAACTCAAAGGGTTTCATCCTTGAGAGAGAGTAAAAGGGCTACACTAGCCAACTTTCACCAAAATATGAATAATCACCAAAAACATGATTCAATAATGCCCAAGCGACCTCCTTATATAGCCACAAGGAGTGCTTTTTACAATATAAAATGATGGCCGACCCCTTAAGGTAAGTGCTTTTAAATATATAAATGGTATTTGGAGCCTACATGCTCATAATACCTTTATTTCCTAACTACTTAAGTCCCTCTATTGGAGCGCTAGGCTTCCCAATAGGATACATGATAATAAATAAAACAACAATAAAGATATAGTTCAGATCTTCCCCTTGCTTTCCTCCTTAGACCCATGGGGAGAGAATGGGTTAAGTTCTTCGAAAATCAACCTTCAAAAAAGGGACATGACAGTCCTCCCCTCTCGAAATTGCTTGTCCTCAAGCAATTGCAAAGTACCGGATCCTAAATAATTCTCAGCTGCCCTTTTTCCTTGTACCCGCACAAGAAACAAACTTATTCAAGAAAAAATGATCTTGTGTCCATCCTCCTTCATGCCATATTAGCATGTTGGCTAGTTCCTTCTCACTCCCATTTTCTCTTTTCTGCCCCTTGTTTGGCTGATTTGTGTCCATGCTATCAAGATGACAGCTGCAACTAGACCTTTTCCTCTTCAAGAAAGGACGAATGATGACTGAAATCCTCCCTGTAGGAGCTGAGGGCAAGTCACTATCCAAAGTGGACTGAATATCCCTCCACCACACTGCTGGAATGTCACTCTGAGTTAAGTAATCAGCAGCTAAACCATCCCAAAAAGTCCCAACAGCTGCCTCCATAGCTTGAGCTTCATTGGTATCAATCATGGTGGTGAGTTGCCTCCTTCCGGAAAGTGTGAGGACTGAAAAAATGCCATGACTATTAGAATTAGAAATGACTTTTTATTGAGATCTTTTATCTTCTTCCTCTATCCCAGACATCTTCGAGCACTTAATTCTCTTGTAGCTGTGTATAAGTGCAAGTAAGTGGGCCAGTACTTTGAGAAGAACTTGACAGGGACAATTCTGATTTCTTATCATTGTTTGCAATGGTGTAGGCCATGTGGGGGATGAAGAGAGGCTCAACAATGGGTGCCAAGTGGAACCGGCTGCCACATAATGTTTGGATATGTCCATGATAGTCTTATGGAAGATGGGGACTTTGTGCCAAATCAAGCAAGTGAATTTTCTCTTAATACAAGATGGACCCCAAATGGCCCCAAGGAAAGAGTAGTCTCCTTGTTCAAGAGAGTCAAGCACCACAAATCTTCCCATCCTCATAATTACATCTTCATACCTCCCACTTTGGTGGAGGATTCCAATAATAACCCAAACACAATTGTAGCTATGTATTTCCCCCTCATAATTGAACCAATGATGACTGAAATAAATTTTAAGAGAGCTGGGCATACCTCTTTAGGAAAGTGGGGCTGAGTGTCTACCATCCTAACCATTGGAATCTCACCTTCAGCTGTTGCAAAAATGAGTGGAGGGTTGAAAGAGTAGTATGCAATAGACACATAAATGTTGTAGTTGCTTCCTTTTTGGGAGTTCTTCTTGAAGGACAGCCTTCTATTGCTTGTGAGTAAACATATATTAACTGAGAAAACTCCCATAACAGCCCTGCATATTTTAATCTCCATTTTATACCTCCTCATGATGTTGTTTGCCAAATTCTTCCTTGCATTCTTAGCTATGATCAGTCCTTTCCCAACTGCTGGTAAGGAAATAAAATCAGTCTTTCCTTGCTCAACATGCCTACCTTTTCCATTCTTGATTTCATGAATTCTGACCTCTTCATTTTGTAAGTGGAACTTCAACCCCCTCTTGTGAATTTTGAGGGTAAATTCCCCTAAAGTTTGGAGCCCTTGACCCCCAAGAACAATATGTGCCTCAGCTGAACTTAAAACAAAGAAGTCGATACAAAATTCATACCTTTCCATGGGAATAGTGAGCTGTGGTATCTTTCTTGTGCAAAGAGGATATGTTCCATAAGTTATGGTGACCGTGTAGCCTTTGAAACCAGCCTTGTTTGGCCCCATCCTTCTTGCCAATTCTTCTTCAATAATTTGATGCATATCGCTGCCCTTCCACCCCATTCCTTCTAGCTCTTCCATTTTCATGGAACCAAGGGTTAACCACATATGAAACGGAAAGTTAGAACCACCATCATGTCCCAAACACATCATGATAGAATTTCCTTCCATAATGATTTTGAAATCAGATATTCCTCCTTTTGTAAGTCTCAACATAGCACCTATATTCCACATGTGGAAATAATTTTGAAATTGAACCCAACCATCCAAATGTTTTTACCACAAGAGGTGCTTCTTATCTCCTTATTTCTTGAAATACGCTGATCATGAGGACAAAAACATGGCAGCGACATGGGAAAGAACAATGGAACTTGTTATCAGCTAATTTTGACTTCGCAAAATTAATTAAAAATAAAATAAAAAATGGAAATGTTGAAATTTTCAAAAATGTTACTTTGCGTGGTTTATCACCCTCATGACGACCGTCTCCTTTTTGTGATCGTTTCGGTCTTCGTTTCGTCCTTTTCGGGCGAGAACTCCTCCATGAGGCTTTAAATTGCATTAAACTACATTAAAATTAATTAATTAATTTTTAATTAATTAATTGCTCTTTGTTTGATAAAATTAATTTTTAAATAACTTGGGAACATTTAATTAAATAAATATTAATTAAAAAATTCACGCCCAGAAGGAGGAATATCCATCATCTGTCTACGCAGTTTGAAGGAGGAGAAGGCAAAAGCTTTCCACGCATAGGAAAGGGAAAAATATTAAAAGGAGAGAGCAGCATAAAAGAACAGTTTTAAGAATCCCAAGCACCAGAAGCTTTCCACGCATGCAAGGGATAAGGAGGTGAAAGACAAGCTCCCATGCAGGGAGAGAGAGATCATTACCCACGTGATAAAAAGGAAGGAACAATCCAACATTGAAATAAAAAGAGAAGCCACCACGTGAGGTAAAAAGAGGACAGCAAATTGAAAGCCAAAGAGCCGCGCCAGAAAGATCATCACGCATCAGTTGTAGCATAAAAAGACCATGTGGGGGAAAGCAAGGAGCAGTTTTTCCAATGCCTGGAGGGGAGCAGCCACGTGCCAAGAACAGGAGATTTCTCATGCAGGCAGCAAAGACCACGCGTGAGGAAAGGGTAGAAGAATACAGCAAATCAAAATCTAATCTCCACGCATTCTACTAAGAAGAGTCCAAGACCATGTGGAAAAGGAGAAAGGAAGTTGGAAAATTTTAAAAAAGAGGGTCTTTAAATTCCAACGCATTTTCCAAGGAAGCTCCCACGTATAGAAAGAAGATCATCACGCACCCACCAGGTCTATGCATGCTGGGGGAAGAAAGGCCCACATTTGCATAAAGAAAAAGACAGCAGGAAGTTTGAGCAGCCAAGGAGGAGGATTTCCATGCACAGCCTGAAGGAATCACCACGCACTCATCAAAATCTAATCTCCACGCACCTGTCAAACAAGCTCCCACGCAAAGAGAGAGAAAAGATCATTACCCACGTGCTAGGAAAAGGAGTCTAATCATCCCTGCATACTCCAAAACGCAGCTAAGAAGAAGAGAGGAATATTTCACGCACAGCCCACGCAGACAAAAACAACAGTTACAAAAAAAAAGGTTTCAGTCACGCATTGATGAGAAGATCGCACCGAAGAAGTAAATATCAAATTGCGGGATTATTAGAATCGGGTGATTTTCACATACCAAGGAGAAATTTGATTCCAGCAAATTTAATAAAAATCGGGATATTAAAATCGGGCGATTTTGTTTATTTTAAATTAAAAATAAATAAATAATCGTCACCGGAATCAGAAATTGTAACCTGATCAAGTTATTGTCATTATTATTATTATTATTATTTTAAAATAATAATAATAATATTATAACGGAACATATTTTTCTTGCATCGACGGGGTTTTGGAGACTGAGACCCGACCCGCATGCGTTGTTTTGCGTGCCCGAGTCATTCTTCTATGAAATTCATAATGGCCGAAAAATCTAACAAATCAGGGAGATCGAGGAAGCCAGTGGAGAAATCAAACAAATCCGCCCTGAAGTATGAATTTCAAGGAATTATCCCTCCCAGTTCCATTAAGTCAAAGCATATGACAACATCACTGATACAAATCTGGGTCACATCAACATGCAACAATTCTGCGAGCGGGTGAAAACTGAAGGCAAAACCATTTTCTCAGATAGACTTTACCATAGTGGTCTACCCCAAGCAGCAGCATTTCCTGTCTCGGTGCAGTGTCCGGAATTGGTTATTGCTTGCGTGGAGCATTATGACCCTGAGAGACGAGGAATTTTTAAAGATAATCGCAAGCCTTTCCTCTTAATCACACCAGAGCACATTGAGGAATTGCTCGGCATACCTGACTTTCCCGAGAATGCGGATATCACTCGCCAACAAGCAAGAATTCAGGGACGAAGAACCCCGAGATGGAGCAAGATGGTTAATAACAATCGTTATCTTGACTAAGAGACCTCGAATGTGAGCTTCCCAAAGAACTGTACCACATTGAGTTCGTGGAAGAAATCGGGGATATGATTACTCTCCTAAGTCGAGTTTTCGGTCTACCTTCTGCTAGGATTTTCCATCCATGGATGTATCGGTTCTCGTATCATCCTAGCCAAGAAAGAGTTTGTGGATTGGGCCACCATCATCGCAGAACACCCTTCACAAACAATTGATAGAAGTTAAGATGATTGATGCTTCTAGATGACTTCGTATCTGACTTATGCGGTAGCAAGAAGAAAGTTATTTTCGGGACTTGAAACGAGAGGAGTCATGGGGCCGTCAAATAGTGTTTTTCATTATTACCCTCAACTCAGTTTCAAAAATAGTTCTCATCATTTTAGAAGAGTCAACGATGCATTCACCTTCCGCGTGATCCGGAACCTGAATCGAATACTGAGGAAAGGTTTTCTAAAGAAGCCATGAGTGTCATTTCCCAATGGGGAACCTGGTTTATTCAATTTTCATCTTTTTCCTACATTCGTGTGAGTGGCTTTCTTTGGTACCCCGTGGAAACTTCCTAAGTACGTCAGTGACAGATGGGCATTAATGGAGCTGGCGTGACAATTATTCCAAGTTCATTGCCTTCTTAGTGACAAGCACCGTTCAGGAATTCATTTCCCAATCCAAATCGGGAATACCAATGTCCAAATCTTTTCAGTGCACAACTCATGGAAAAAGAGTTCGCTCTCATAACCATCCATCCATATGTGAAGAGAGCCCAGTTTGATATCAATGGATATATGCAAAAGATTTTGGGAGCAAAGTACCAACATAATCCTACCATGGAAGATTTTTGGGCTGCTTGTTCGGATGAACATGAGGTAAGAAGATGGGAGTACTCTCGCCTAACACTTGCTCAGATCAAGGCCTTCCGCATCAAGATTCCTCCCGATTCATTCATAAATGATGATGAGGATGTCATTGATCCCTCATATGATGCCGTTGCCTTTACCCCATTGCCTCGAATCAACTGGACCAAAAGAGATGAATTTTCTCTTGATGGCAAGAACCAACCAATTATTGAAAGAAGCATATCTTGGTATGACAGAGAACTTGCCAAATTGCAATCAATTCCAGATCATGTTTCGGGATCACAAAAATTGCCAATACGAGGGGGCCTCCATTCGACCAAAGTCTCTTCTCGATCAACCTCATTACCATCCAATCATACACAACAAGCAAGAAAGGAGTGGTTGCCAAAATCCACTTCGCCAAGTAACGTGTCACAAGGAGAAAGATCTAAAGATCCTAACCCCGAAGAAGGAAGAGAGCGTGTGTCTGGATTTTCTACCTCGAGTAGAGATTCTTCTACCCACATCGTTAATAGTGCTCAAAAGCTAGTAGCAAATGATCCTTAGCCATGCTTCAAACAAGCATCCACTCAGGTGCAGGTAATTCAAATATCAAACACTTCGGAGCATGTAGTTCATGAAGGGATTTCCCAAAATCTCCCGAATAATCAGGAAGTGGATATTGAGGTTGTTTCTCCTCAAATTGAGGTCGTAGGTAGGATTCAAGCAGGATCTCATGATGTCGAGAATAATGAGAATATTGATTCGAGCTCCAAGATTTTGTATGCTGAAATAGTGAATGATACTCCTTCCTGGTTGATTCCGAAGTAAAGAAAAGGAAGAGAGTTGTCAAGCCAATTGACATTGATTTTGATGCCCTTTTCAAACTTTCGAATGATGCCATTCCTAAGAAGCCTAAGGTGCTTTCTCGAATAATGGTGGATAATGATGGAAACAAATTTGCAGACCTTGCCATTCCACAAGTGGATAAAGAGCGCGATGTTATGACACCTGCCGACTATGAAGTTTCCAGACTTGGACTTGGAAGATCTACATTAGAAAGTGATATGGCGATGGCTCGAGATTCAATTGATATCGTGCTAAAGAGACTTGAGAAATACAAGTCTCAAAACTCTCAGCTCAAGGCGAAAAGAATCAATTGGTGGAATATGTTCAACATTTGATAAATCCCATATCATCCACCTTCCCAGTACCTGATGCAGTGGCTGCCCCAAATGAAGATACTCTCAATTTGTCAAAGGAAATAAACACATTGGGCCATGTCACTAAAACTTGGCTTTCAAAGATTCTCGTTTTAGGCCAAGGGATGATCAAGACCACGGTTAAGCTTCATGAAGATGTCAGTGCGTATCTTGATCCAATTCTTTCTTTCAAAGAAACTTTTGTTTCTACTATATCAAATTTGGATGAGATATTGCCCAGTTTACAGGAGATGACAAGTATGGAATCTTCAGTTTTAGCTATTGAAGGAATTCTCGAATTTGAACATCGAGGGACACGTTTTCTTTGGTGTCTGCATCTCAAATCAAGAAAAACGCTTCTCGAGGATTCTATGATCCATTATGAAAGCATGTGCAATGAAGCCTTCACTTCACTCTCCTTGATTCAAGAATTCATGGCTGAGATTCCTTGTAACCTCGTAAATGAGCATAATCAAAGGTGTTCATCGGAGCAGGTGGAAGAGCAATTTTCACAATTGTTTAAGGACATGTACACTCCCGCCAACAATTTCTTGTCAGTTTCCATGGAGCGGTGCATCAAATTAAAGAACTTATTTGAGAATGCTCAATCCAAAATTGTTAATTTAAATGATATGCCAAGTAGAATTCTTGAATTGCAGGTATTTTGTGAGGCTATTCTTTGACCAAGTGAACCTCCAGAAGAAGAAAATATGTTTGAAACTTTAGGAAGGTTTAGATCCTTTCAACTCGGCAAAAGCGCAGAGATCCTAATTTCACCAAATGCGGTTCAGGGAGTTGATTTTCTTGGTATCTAACGAAGTGGGAGAGTCCATTTCTCATACGCTTGAGATAGGCGGACCCCATTTCAATGGATAAGGCAGTTATTATTGTATATTTTAAAAGGTGTTATTTGTTTTCGGGAAACTATGGATATTTTAAGTAATTTCTATTTTTGAGTTGTCTTTAATAAAGTTGTTGAAAAAGTCAAAGGTCACTTAAGTGCCTTATTTAATGATCATGTAAAACCCTAACTACTTTGTAACCAACTTTTGGGTTATAAAAGGAAGTGAGGGGCTCATTTGTAAAGGGTGACTTTGAGAGAGGAGAAGAAAATACTTTTGTGTAAGCTTTGTTTCAGAAGAAACTTTGTGTTCTTTGTGAAAACATTTTGGAGTTAATGAAATACGAACTTTGTGTCTCATTCATTGTCTCTTGTAACATTTGATGTTCTTATGTTCATTAGATGTTAGGTGTTTGAATCTTGCATGCAAATATTATCTTTGATCTTATTGTCAACGTTATTAATCAGTTGTTCTAGTTCACAGTGATCAAGCTCTAATTATCTACTTGCTCATGTGTGTTCCCTTTTACACGTTCTTGTTTGGCTAACTCAAACTCCATTTTATTTGTGTTGGTTATTCATCTTTCCTCTTCATGCAATATTAGGCTCTGTTTTTACCTAACTCTTGCATGTTCTTTCAGTTCATTCCATTCCACTCCTTTCCTTCATTCCATTCCATCTCCCTCATTCACTTTTCTTTCCATTGATGTTCCAAAACACCCCCCACATACAATTTTGAATGTACAAATGTAAATACAGTTTTGGTTTTCAATAAAGGAAGCCTCACCTTCATTGAGGAGGGACTTCGTTCCCACACTGTTGCATGTCATTTGCATGCGTGCAAATCCATATGCTAACGAACTGAAACATGGTTATCATTTCCAACCGGTTGTGCAGGGATGACAACACACCTGATTTGACATACTGGTAGGTAATGAATTTGGGATACCTTTGTACCATGAGCTTCCCGTGACCTTCTTAGGACTCATAATTTCTGAGTTTAAATCAGTACTCTTCCTTGGCATGGTTTCCTCACCGAATGGGATCTTTTCTTTCTTGCATTCTTTCCAAATTTGTCGGTGCTTGTCTTGGGTAACCTTTGGCTTCTTGTTAAGGCTGAGAACTCCATCAAATGACCTCCTTTTGACTGCTGTTAGGAACAGTCCAGCCACCTCATCAAGTGCTTTCCTAGAATCTTGTCCTTCATGGAGAGTTTCTTCCAATCTTCTTGACCTTATAAGACTTGTTGAGATACCATCAACACAACCATCATTGTGACCCCAAATTCTTCCCTCAAACACATGTATATCAAATGGATTACAAACCAAACGGAAAGAGGAAGTAGTTACCTTTGCATGCATACCGTGGGCCTTGGGAAGAGGGTTACCTCTTATCAATCCAATTTCAGTCCTTGAGCATAAAACGACCTTTGTCTTGATGCATGCATAACTTGGAAGTTTCTTGAAAGGGTGTAAGTACCCCTTTTGCACTACCTCCATACCTTGTTCATATGTGTTTGGAACTTTGTAGCTCTTACCGAAGTCTAATCCATCATCATTTTGCTCTTGAGTGACTGCTGTTATAAACAGACCAACAAACTTACTGTCATTATATCTGGTGTCCCCGGATTTCACCCTGAAATCTGAGACTACCCCATGTTAAAAATTTCGTTCTTTTAAAATAATGGGTTGTTTTGTGTGTTAATTGCTAGAAAGTGTCTGTATTGTGTCAAGATATTCCCAGAGAGTCATATTAGCCAATTTCGCCAAATACCCAGATGCCCGAAATCGTTATATTCTGTCACTGGGGTTTGCTTGCGGGAAATTTTTATTTAATTATTCTGAGCCCCGTTTGAGGCAAATTGTGCTCCGGTTTAACCCTGTTGTGGTCTTACATGTCAATATTCCCATATACCAGTAGGGTTTTAACCAGAATGAATCCTGGGCTTTATCTGTGACTTCTGGCAACGTTTTGCGTTTTTGGTGTTTTCTTGTTTTGTTTTCTGTGAAATTTCTCTAGGTCAATTCCTTTGCCGGTTTAATCTGATTCCTTTCCTGGAGTATCTGGAGATCATCTATGGACGTTGTGCCGGAAAGGAATTCGCCACAGAGGTCCGGTTCTCTCTCGAATAGACGAAGTCGTACACGAAATAGCTTCTTCTGGGTAGGCTGCATTTTTGGAAAAAGAAGACTTTAAAGCTACAATGGGATTTTTGTGTGTTAATTGCGAGAAAGTGTCTCAGATTGTGTCAAGATATTTCCAGAGAGTCATATTAACCAATTTCGCTAAATACCCAAATGCCCGAAATCGTTATATTCTCATTCTTTGGGGTTTGCTGCACGAAATTTTTATTTAATTATTCTGAGCCCCGTTTGAGGCAAATTATGCTCCGGTTTAACCCTGTTGTGGTCTTACATGTCAATATTCCCATATACCTGTAGGGTTTTAACTAGGAATGAATCCTGGGCTTTATCTGTGACTTCTGGCAACATTTTGCGTTTTTGGTATTTTCCGTTCTATTTTCTCGTGAAATTTCTCTAGGTCAATTCCTTTGCACGGTTTAATCGATTCCTTGCCTCGAGTATCCGGAGATCATCTATAGATGTTGTGCTGCAGGAGTTCGCCACAGAGGTCTGGTTCTCTCCGAATGAGACAAAGTTGTGCACGAAAAAACTTCTTCTGGGTAGGCTGCATTTTTGGAAAAAGAAGACTTTAAAGCTACAATGGGATTTTTGGTAGTAGCAGGCAGGTGGGATTTTTGTACTTGCCTAGCAGGGTACTTTTTCCCATGGAAGCAATTCCACTTAAGTCACAATGGGAAAATTAGAGGCAGCAGGCAGGGGGGAATTTCTTACGTGCCTTGTAGGGTGAAAATTCCCATTGTGAAATAAAAGAAAATCACTTAGGGCATTGATGGGATTTTCTTACTTGCCTTGCAGGGTAAATAATCCTATTATGAAAGTCAAACAACTTAAGTGGATCATGGGATTTTTGGAGCTGCGGTGCAGGGTGAATAATCCCATTGAAAATTAGCTTTTAAAAATAGAAATGCCTTCATGTCAAAAAGTGCGACCCCTTTTGGGAAAGAAGGGCAACTTTAAATGCATTAATTAATTAATTATTTCTCCAAATTTGGCGCCCAAGCATGAGGAAAAGTCAACAAAGGTAAAGGGGATAAAGGGAAATTAGAATTAGATTTCTAAAATTAAATAAATATTATTTATTTAATGCAGCCCCTTCATGTCAAAAAGTGCGCCCCATTTTGGAGAAGAATAATACTTTTAAAAGTATTAATTGATGTAATTAATTCCTATTTTTAGTGGATGAGTTCAAAGCACAATGTGAAGCTTAAGTGAATGAAGTGGTGAGTTAAAATTAAATAAATTTAATTTATTTAATGGCAGCCATGAACATGCACAAAATAGGCGCTCCATTTGAAGAGAAAAGTATGTTAAATTAATTAATTAATTGCCGAATAGGAGAGGCAATAATTAATTATAGAATGATGAGGGTTATATAAGCATGCGTTGCCATAAAGGTGAATTAATTAATTTTCAAGCGGGAAGTGCAGCTCAAACAATTTTGGCGCCCCATTTGAAGAGAAATTTTGCCCTAAAGAAGGTGTATTTACTGCTGGAAGTCTTCAAAGTTTGGCGCCTAGGTTTGAAGGAGCTTGATTTGTATCTGAATAATTGTCTGCATAGTGGTATAGGTGCTCAGGTGCTTTTATAAGAGAAAGGGAGCTTAAATCAATGTCCAATACATTGAACATATCCTTCGAATCTAAAGAAATATCCAGATCTGCACCGGTTGTGAAGAATTCCGGCCGAATAAAGAGAAAAAGAGTTGCTCAGACAAAGATTGCTCCAGCCATGGCAAAGCGGGATGAACGAGAAAGATTAGCGAGAATCATGCATAGATCCGCATCCGCATTCAAATCCATAATCGTGCATAGGCTTCATCCTCTTGTTTCGAATGCACCCCATGAAGAAGTCGGTGCATGGAGAATTCCTTCCTGACCTTGTGCATGTTCTCCCAATCTTCCAATGAAGCCTTCGTTGAATTTGCATTCACTCGGAGTGCTTTCACTTTTAATTGCTCATATGCAATTAAAAATAAAAAAGATGAGTTATTTATGGCAAACATCAGACCGATGCATGTACTTAGAGAAGAAGCTGCAAGAGCTTCAAGGATAGGAGGGAAGACATGTTAAAGACAATACCCGCAAGCAAATCATAGTCACTTGCTTCTAGATCCAGCCGCTTCTAGATCCAGCTGCTTCCAGATCCAGTTTGGTGAGAATCAAAGGCAAAAGAATCAGCTACATGCAGAATATGAAAACGGACAAGACTGCAGCTTTCCTCTTTCTTCTTCTTTCTCTTATTTCCTCCGACAAAGTAATTGAGCGATCAATTAAATTATAAAACTTAAGTGATTGGTTTAAAAACCATTACTTGAAGAAGTTAACTACTTGGAGATAGGTGGCAGACATGCAAAATAGAAGGTTCTATCTTCAGTTGCAAATCATGCATGTCATGCAAAGAGGAATTCCAGGAGGAAGATTGTCAGTTGTTTCCTTTACAACTTCCACATGTGCCGCTTCACTAGGGTTTCCTATTTGTAGTTTTCCTCTACATGCTATAAGTAGAGGAACAACCTACGGTTAAAGGATCGGGAATTTGTAAAGCAGATTCTTGTGTTCCACTTTGTGCTGAAACCCCGATAGCTATTTGAAGAAAAGGAATACAAAGGAGCAGATTTCCTGGAGAACTTTGTGTCACGGTGCATTTTGTTTCTAGCTTTCGTCTTAGATCTACTTATAAACTTGTGTTATTTTAGATTTGACTCTAAAGGCTGCCTTTGTTTATGATTCTCGTGTGTTGATATCTTTTGGTTCCGTATGTGCATGCAATCAACTCTTTTATCTATTGATTGGGATGCACATCTTCCCTATTTCTTCCTTGTGTTTTATTATTCCCTTCTTTAAATATTTCCTTTTTTAATAGTTTGCTTACTTGTTGCAGAAACTATACAAACTATGGTTCATGAGCTGCATGGTTAAAGTAAAACCCCCATATAGATACCAAAGATATTTTATTGACAAATCGACACGGAGCCTCACCGGTAAATGATGGAGATTTATCTCATGATTTGCTAGGTTTTCGCCATGCGAAAATCTAGCCAACAATATCTACTTGGAAAATGGTTTCCAACCATCCCTTTCTCTTCCCCCTCTTGCTCATCATCCTTCTTTTCAACCCTGGATTCATCACATGCTAAAATATCATCAATATTAACCAAACAATGATCATTAATTACCTCATAATGTTGACTCTTTGGAACAACAATGGGAGTAAGGGCTAAATCTTCATCCTTCATGGCTCCATTTCCTTCAAAATGCAGACCTGATTTTTCACCAGCATGTGTGTGACTATTAGGGCTCAAAAATTGTCATGGGGACTTAAGAAACCTCTACCTTCATGTGTAGCATCCTTATGGGGCATTGACCCCTTTCTTATTGCTTGGGTTTTTGACCTTGTGCCAATTCCAACTCTCTCTGTTTCCAACTCCATGAACTCTACAAAAGGGAGGGCATCCCGGACCTTCCTCGAAGAGCTCTATAGCGAAACATCAAATCTGGAGCCTTGGAAGACTTTGGAGTGGCTTCTTCTTTGATTTCCCTAGCTTCAACGAGTTTCTCCACAATTAGGGTGAGGGTTTCTATTGACCTTGCTAATCTTCCTCGTATCTTCCCGAACCTTTCCATGTTTCATGAATGGGAAGATGATGCTCTCGACATCGTCAGAATGTCCCTTTGGGGGACTCAAGAAATGACCAAAAGCTCATAAATCAAATTAAAGAGTTGTTTTCATAAACTCCGTAAACCCTAAATTAAACCCTTTTCTAGGGCAGACTGCTTTGGGGTTTCAACCCCATCTTCGTGCCTCAAAACCTTTCCAATCAGCTCCTTTGGTGTCACTCGATTTCACCTGAAATTCATGCGACTACCCTATCCGAAAAATTTTCGTACTTTTAAAATAATGGGTCGTTTGTTGTTTTTATTGCCTGAAAGTTCTTGTATTGCGTCAAGATAATCCCAAAGAGCCATATTAGCCCTTTTCGCCAAATACCCAGATGCCCAAAATTGTTTTATTCTGTCGTCGGGATTTGTCTCATGGAAAATTTGTATTTAATTATTTTGAGCCCCGTATGAGGCTATTTGTGCTCTGTTTTAACTCTATTATGAGCGAATATGTTATTATTCCTATGTGCTACAAGGGTTTTAACTTATTTTAAGTTTTGGGCTTTATTTGTAACTTTTGACAATTTTTCGTGTTTTTGTGGTGTCCCGCTTTTGTTTTCTCAGAAATTTCTCTGAGCAATTCCTTCACGGTAAGCCCGATTTTGGCCTGGAGCACTGGAAAACATATACGCACATTATGCCCGAGGAAGTCATGCCATCGAGGTCCGGATCACTGGGAAAAAGCGAAGTCGCAGACAAACAAGCCCCTCGCGGGGATGGGCACATTTTTGGAAAACAAAGGATTTAAGCTCACGATGGGAAAAATATAAGCCGCAGTGTGGTGGGAATTTTATACCGCCAAAGCAGGTACTTTTTCCCGTGTTATAAAAGTCACTTAAGCCGCAGTGGGAAAAATAGAGGTCACAGCAGCAGTGGGAATTTATTGCTCGCCTGCAGGTAAAAATTCCCATGATATAATAAAAGGAAAGTGACTTAAGTGAAATCATGGGATTTTAGTGCACTCCTTGTAGGGTAAAGAATCCCATTTTCAAAGTCAAATCACTTAAGTGGATCATGTGATTTTGGTGCCCGCCTTGCAGGTAAAGAATCCCATTGTGGAAAAATTCTTAAAAATAGAATTACATGTGCAAAAAAGTGCGCCCTTTGAAGTGATGGTGGAATGATTAAATTGATTAATTTAATTAATCTTTCCTCTTAAAAAGTGCGCCCAAGCTTGAGGAGGTCAACAAGTCAAAGATGGAATAAAAGAAAGGAATTAAATTCATTAAATTTAATTTATTTAGTGGCTGCCCTTTTCCTCTCAAAAAGTGCGCCCTATTTGGGTATTATTTAATGTTTTTTAAGGCATTAAAACATTAAATTAATTTCTATTTTCAAAGTGGCTATGATCAAAGCATACTTTGTGAAGCTTGAGTGAAGTGTTGTGTGAAGGATTAAATTGGATTAATTTAATTTATTGATAGCTGTCCTTAAACATGCTATTTTTAAAAGAGAGAAGCATGATTTTTAATTAATTAATTGCCTTTAATTGTTAGGGCAATTATTAATTATAGAATTGTGAAGGTTATATAAACATGGGCAGCCATATGGGTGAATTATTTAATTCACAGGTAAAGAATCAGAGCTAGGAGGAAAAGTGCGCCCCATTAGAGGAAGGATTTTGTTCGACAAAAAGTGCTAATAAGGCTCAAAGCTTCCGATTTGGCGCATGCTTTGGAAGAGGTTGATCTTTGTCTCGCATAGTTGTTTTCACAGTGTTACAGAGCTCAGTTGTTGATCAAAGGATTCATGCTCTCTTTATGTGCAAATTAAACACCAATTTTTGGGGCAGCAGTTTGAAAAGTGCAGATTTTTATAATTTAAATTCACTATTCATGCTCCGTGGCCATTTTTGTTTGAATAAATTGTAGGAATTCATTACAAAGTGCTTCACAAAAGAAAATGAGTTTTTATCAATGTCCAATACATCGCAAATATCCTCCGAATATGAAGAATTGTCCAGATCTCGCACCAAGATTGAAGAAATCGCCAAGTTAGAAGAAAAAAATTATTCGATGAAGATAGACAAAGCCATGGCGAAAGGAGATGAAAAAGAGAGCACGATGGATTCATGCATTGCTTCCAAACTTGCAGACATAGGAGACACGGATCTAGGCCCAGAACCTCTTTCTGATTTGATTGATAGATCCAGAGCGAAAAAGACTTCACTCATGCGTGCGGTCAAAAGTAGTAGAATTATCCGAGCCGCAGCTTTCCCATGTACACCCAATTGCGAGTTCGTGATGGAGTGTGCTAGATCTTATCATCCTTCATCCAGATCGGTCGCATGATGTCATGGGAAAGACAATAATTCGCTTGATGCGGAGTTCATCAATTATTGTCTCAAGATTCCAGTCACGAAGGGTGGTGACTTCTATTAGCATTCGTGATGCCGATGAGGTGGGAGAAGCATAGAGCCGATTGTGTGAGCATCATGAATAAATGGTTCATGAAGAAGCCTAGATCCCCTTCAAAGTTCCCGAGAACCCTTCCACGGTCCAATTTGGTGCAGGAGGCAGATGATGTCGTCAAATTACTATGCAGGTTGAATGGCGAAGCGAATGCCTACACTTTCCGTACATGGATGTATGCTTTCATGAGGACCATCAAATCAACAAGGTTGATTCTATAATCAATTGGTCGGAAATTATTAGCAGCAACATCGGTGAGCAACTTCGGAACGTGAAGCGTACTTTCAGCTTCAAGATGACTTCATACTTGGTGTATGCTGCAGCTTCACAGGGTGTCTTTTCCAAGCTGGATAGATGTGGTGTTCTTTCCAAGGACCCCATTTTCGAGTGCTACCCACAGCTTACTGTACCTGCGTGCGAGAAAGACTTCAAAGTGATCAACGATGACTTCTTCTACGATTTCATCTGCAGGCTAGACAAAGACTTGAAGGCCAACAGGGTAAGCAAGGAAGCGTGGGAAGCAGTGTCCAAGATTGCGCCTATTCATTCATTCAATTTGCAGATTTCACATACCTCAGGGTTACGGGCTTTTCTGGAGAACCAATAAAGATGCCTAGGTATCCGAATGATAGATTGATCGCAGTAACTTGTGGAGTTACACGACCTTCAAATGAAGCGCACAAGTCTACGGGCTTCTTCCCAATCACTGTGGGATATTATAGTTGATCGGCATTCACAGAGCTCGAGGGATGGAAGCACAAATGTTATCCGAGTATGAGCAAGAGTTCTTCCTCGCACGGCTTAACTTCGATCCATTCGGGTAGCCAGAAGACAATCTCCCGTGAGTATGCACATGTGCCTTCGTTAGAAGATTTTGGATGAAGTGCGTATGAGTACGAGGTTAGAAAGAAAGATTTCAGAGGCTATCAAAGAAAGCAAGTGTTCGATTTTGGACTAGCGCGATACTCGCGGATCGTAAAGATGATGGGAACGTGTTACTTGACACTTACCATCAAATGGGAGGAGACAAAGCTATACTGCAAGATAACAATGGTGGCTGCCATTCAATTGAAGAAAGATCTGGAGCTGTGTTGGTGAATACTTCAACCGGCGCCGACGAAGGGATACCGCCTTGATGAAGTATTGATGAATCAAATCACGGCAACTTCGGCGCAGGAGATTCCCTCAAGCGGAAGCATGAAGGAGAAAGCAGCAGAAAGGTCCGAGAAGTCAAAGTACACAAAGATCTCAAGAGAAGGAGAAGACCACTTCTACGACCATAGTTTTGACTCGACTTCTCCAAAGACTCCGACTTCACCAACTATCAGACCTCAGCAGCAGGACGCTCCCATACCGCCATTAATGCCGCCGACATTCGCCTTATCTCCTCACCACTCCGCTCATCACCCGCTTCAGGGATATGTCAAGCCGCAAATGACGGAGTTCGAAAGAGCTTTGTCCTTGGATGTTTCAGAAGATGGCAGCCATGACACTGTGGCACTTTCTGACGGAGAGGATGCAGAGCGGGAGATGGTAGTGCACTCAACGACTTCTTACTCCCCGAGAAGTAACTTCTCGGAATGGTTAGCTTTGCAGTTGGTTCCGGAAGCAAGAGTAGAGATGAACTTAGAGGAGCATGACTTGCAGCTACTTCAGGATCTGAGCAGAAGAGACAAAAGGCCTAAAGTTGCTAAAGCAACTTCTAGGTTGATCATCAAGGATTTGGGAGAGAAGTTTGCTGAGATATCAATTCCGGCGGAAGGAAAGATAGAAGAGGAGCTCACGGCAGAAGATGTGACGGTGACCAAAATACCACTCGGTCAAGCTACCACTGAAGGATCAAGAGCGTGACACGCAGACATCGATAGATGCTTTGCTCCTTAGGCTCGACAAGTGAAAAGGCGGAGAAAGAAGAGTCGCAGTGCAAAATATCTCAATTGTGTGAGATCATAGCCAAGGTTGCTAAACCTTCCATTCAAATTTACCATTTCAGAGCAGGTGAGTGATCATCTTATGCAAGAAATGGAAGATGCAAGCAATCAAGTAAAGGCTATTGATTTAATGGAAGGATTTGATTATTCGCTGCTTCTTCTGTATAACTTGGGGAAGTGCCACCGCTTAAAGGTTATGAACGATGCAAAGAAATCAACTAAAGCAATCGATGGAAAGCATAAGAAGGCATGAATACATTGCAGAGAGTAACTCCGAGTATTTTGGCCGAGATCAACAAGTCACGGAGATGTATTGTCAGCAGAACAAATTGTACTTGGATGGATCACCGAGAAGGGGAAGCAAATAGAGTTTGCAGTATCTTCCGCTTGGAAATCTGCAGAGTTTTGCTTTAAAAGGATGCAGCGCTGAGAGTAGAACATCGATTTACCAGACAAAAGATCATTTCTTTCACCGAGGAAAGAGTGGACGGAGGTGTTACTTCATACATGCGGATTGTTTCTAACGAGGTGCCTAATTCCTCGGAAGGTTCTCTTCTCGATGGTGCAAAAGAGAATTGATAAAGCTACCAAGCCTTTCACGATGAATTCTATCGTAGATCGGTGGTGCCGCAGAAGAACATCATGCGAGGTTTGGGCCGAGTTTGGAAGAAGTGGAAGCATGTAAAAAGTGTCAATGAAGGGTCACGCAGCTTCAGACAGAGAAGGAAGCAAAGGGCTAAAAACAGATGGAAGGATGCTCAATTATATGTTCGACAAGTATATCGATATCGTAACAAGAAGAAGATGTAAACATTACACTCGCATGACTTCTTCTATTCTTTCTTCTTCTATTTTCTATGTTCCTGATGAAATTGTAAAACTTCTAAGTTATTGGTTTTGCAACCATTACTTGAAGTCATGTGGAACCATTCTATTAGTTAAGTGATAAATTTGTCACTTAAGAAGAAGTTAGTTGAGGATGATTGCCAAATGTCATCTTTACTTGTTCATACTTTAGTTCAGGGCTTTGAGTCTTCTATTTGTACTTTCCTCCTACATTCTATGAGTAGGAGAAGAACCTCCGGGTTAATGATCGATCAGAATTTGTAAGCAGCAATCTTGTGTTTTAGACTTTGTGCTGAACCCCTGAGAGCAACTTGAAGCAGAGGAATACAAAGGAGCAGGTTTCCTGAGAACTTTGTGTCACGGTGTACTTTGTTTCTTGCTTTGAATCTTAGATCTCTTGATAAACTTTGTGTTATTTTAGATTTGGATCTAGAGCTGCCTTTGCTTTATAATTTTGTGTGTTCATATCTATTAAGTTTCTTCTATGTGCATGCAATTAGCTCTGCTATCTACTAATTGGGATGCACATCTTCCCCATTTCTTCTTTGTATTTCCTTTACTTCTTTCTTCTATAACTTTCCTTTCTTAAACAAATGCTTTTACTTGCAAAAAAACTTCTTAGTTATGGTTCATGAACTAAGTGGTTAAAGTAAAACCCCCGATAGATAATAACACATTTATATTGACAAATCGACACGGAGCCTCACCGGTTAAATGAGGGAGATTTGTCTCATGACCGCCTAGGTTTGATGCTATGCGAGAAAATTTAGCCAACATCCTCTTAAGTCTCTAACATTATGATATGTGATGTCCCCTTTTTGGACAAATGAGAATTTTAACAAACTTCCACACCAATCAAATCAAGAAGGATTAGATCCTTTTGATTCAACCTCAAATAACCCAATGTCGGCTAATTACAACCCAAAATGGGGTTGGAAGTAGCCAAGGTGATGGGTGAGATGAGAGAATCAATTGGAATTCACACCTTTTCCAGATCTGATTTTTATAGCAGCACTATTAATTTAAAATAGCTTGCAGACAGCTGAAAACTTCTAAAATTCATAACTCTCTTGATACTTAATCTTTTTGCATGAAACAAAGTGCACAATAAACTTGGGATTTTTCCCTTTCCAATGAACTAGAGATCATATTTTTTTGAGCACTAAAACCCCTTCAAAATAACACTTAAAATTCTAGATTTGGGCGCTAGGGTTAGAAGAAATTAATAAAATATTTTTAGTACTTTTCCCGGCCTCCAAACACACCAAAAAGTACCTCCCTTGCTCAGAAATAAAAGATAAACAAATCAGATTTGCAGAACATGCCAAATAATTCTGGAAATTATTTAAAAACCTTGTCTGCAACATAACTTCAAAAATTCATATCTTTTGCTAGAGAAGTCCAAATGAGTTGAAACTTTGGATCTTGGGCCACAAAAATATGAAGAATAATATTCCAAAATTAGTTTTCACACAACAAACACGAAACCCTAATTTTTCCCTAAAAGTAGGTCGCCCAACACATTTAGGGCATCAAATCATCTCCAAAAATTATGAAATTAATTGCAAAACACAACAGATCTGAAAACAAACAAATATGCTCCCAAATCATGCAACAATAATCAGATTTGCACCATAAATAAATGCGCTAGGGCAAGGAAACTCTCCTAGTGCAATTCGCCACACAAAAGATGCAACACAATACCAAAGGATCCTTATCAAATCAGATTTACTTCAATTCCAAATCGAAGAGAGAGAGAGAGCACAATGAAGAGCTAGGGCATACATCCCATTTCTCCAAGCATGGAGTGATATCAAATGATCAAATCAACATCCCAAAGAATGGCCATGCAACCTCCTTTTATAAGATAAGGGGTGCAACATTCAAATGACCGACCTTTTCCCTTTTGGAGGGAAAACTAATAAAACTTAATTAAAATATTAAAAGACTCACTTTATGTGCACTTTATTATTTTCTAATTAAAATAATAAAAAGTAACTAACCTATGTGCACATTTTAAGACTAAATAAGACTCCCACTTGTAGCGCTAGGCATGCCAAGGGGTTACAATGCAAATAATAGACAACAGACATCTCAAAACAATCCCCTAGCTTCATCCTCGAACCCATGGGGAGAGAAAATGGGTTGAGGGTCTTTAGTTCTTCACTTTTAAAAATGTCCTGAAAAGGGGACATTACATGATATATCAACGTCAATCATATAATGCAAGAAATCTGATTTTTAATACCCTAGATATGGAGATATGAATTTCAACGAAACCCTTGTCTGCAACGTTACTTTGAAAATTCACAATTCAACTTAGGAAGCTCCAAAATTCATGAAACTCAAGATATTGGCCTTATAAATTATGAAGAACAAACTAGTAATTTCAAATTTGCCAAATTAACACCACACATACCAAATTTCCACTCCAAAGTGGGTCGCTCCACTCTAAAAAAATATAATATGGCACCAAAGAGACCAAACATGCAAGGAATAGATACTTTATTGCCTTTCAAATTAGCTTGCACACACAAAACCCTCAAGGGTTTTCTGTTCTTCACAAGCTCCCAACCAAGGGTTTTCGTCCTTAGATGAGGTCCTCAACTCAAAGGGTTTCGTCCTTGAGAGAGAGTAAAAGGGCTACACTAGCCAACTTTCACCAAAATATGAATAATCACCAAAAACATGATTCAATAATGCTTAAGCGACCTCCTTATATAGCCACAAGGAGTGCTCTTTACAAAGATAAAATGATAGCCGACCCCTTAAGGTAAGTGGTTTTAAATATATAAATGGTATTTGGACTCTACATGCTCATAATACCTTTATTTCCTAACTATTTAAGTCCCTCTATGGAGCGCTAAGCTTCCAATAGGATACATGATAATAAATAAAACAACAATAAAGATATAGTTCAGATCTTCCCCTTGCTTTCCTCGGACTCACGGGAGAGAATGGGGTAAGGTCTTCAAAATCAGCCTTCAAAAAAGGGACATGACAAGATACATCAATCTATTTATTTATCTTTCTTTCTTTCTATCTATCTAGATAAATAGATAGTTGGGGCCGTTCGATCTCGTATTTGTATATGGGCTAGGGCTGCCTTCTTTAATAAATTGCTAGGTTACTAGGAAATGTATGGGTACGAAATGTGGAAACGCCAATTTTCAAAAATCCCTTGGGTACGAAATGACAAGGAAACATCCGTACAATTTATTATAAAAATAATAATAATTATATATATAAAAATGCATAATAGTCATTTTTAGTCCATAAAAGATAAAGCACTAAATATTTGGAAAACACTTAAAATATTTTGAAATGAAATGAAATGTATTTTGAAAAGATAATACTAAAGCTCCTAAATTTGCAAAAACCTAAAAATCTGAAGTGGGTTTTTTTGCTTTCGAGTGTATTTTAAATTTTTTTGGCATTTAAAAAAAGTACTGTTGAAATGGCTTGGGTAAGGCTTGTACCCAAGATTTGGATGCATGTCCGGACGTTTTGAGATAGTATCAGTACTTGTACCCATACCGGATATGTCCCAATGTGAGTATGGGGGATTTCAGGTGTTTCTAGGTATCTGAGAAAATTGAGATATACAGTGTGGGCGCAGCTAGATGTAATTATTTTCTTGATCTATTGCTCACCCCGACTAAAAATGACTCATGCCTTTTCCTTTAATCTTATCCTCTATCTTCACAAACTTAGGACCCTTGGTGGTTCAAATTTAGGTTTTAGGGAGATAAAAGTATATAGCTCTATGTTCCTCGAGCATGTTGCCTTGGAAAACTTTTGACATGTAAATCTCCATATTGACTTGCTCTTTGCTTTATTCTGCCCTTTTTCTCCATATAGCTCAGTCATTATTGACTTCTTCACCTCCAAGGACTTGAGTACACCTGAACCTCAACTAAATAAAAATAACACTATTTAATCTACACATCTCAAAAGCATCAACATATCTTGATATAGGCCTAAAAATCATAACGAAATCAAGTGCATTATTTTGGAAAATAAAAATTAAACAAAGCAAGTGATTTAGTTATATGAGTCAAATAACATTCATATCATACTGGAAAAATGTCAAGACTAGAATGCAATCAAAATGAATGGTCTAAGTTGTCACCTAGCGGGCATGAGACAAAAACTGTGACTATGACTATTGCTACCGTTATCAGCAACTGACATCAACACAGATTGACATTCTAGAATAGTGATTTCGTATTTATTTACTGTTGTAAGTTCGGCTTGACATCTGTGGATTCATTTTTGATATCATTAACTACTATGTATACTGATGTTTGCATTAATGTTCGTACTTCTTAGACTTAGAAAATCTGTCCTATGTACTGTTGTAACATTTTTTCTTCATTTCCATGCGAATTGTGACTAATATTTATACTCATTACTGTTTTCTTTTTCATATTGAGTAGTATTAAATATGTGTTGAAGTGTATTTGTAATGTCCCCTTCTCCGGGCTAGTTCATTTTGAAGACCTTGGGCCCATTCCACTTCCCGTGGGCTTAAAGGGAAAGAGCAAGGGAAGTATTTAATGTCATGATTGTCAGTTGCTTTTGTAGCTTTATATTATTTTCAAGCAACTTTCTAATTATGACTTAGAAAAGTCAAGTTGGTTCGAAAAAGTGCAAATACCAATGTAGTGCCCACTTCCCTTGAACACTATTTAGATAGATATTTCCTTCCATGTTATAATTTTCATCATGCGACTCATTGTATTTGTTGTATCGGCACGAGATGCTTAGAATTACAGTTACTTGGACTATGTTTCTTTGGTAACATTGAGTTGGTACGGGGTGCCAACTTTATATTCTAATTTCTGATTAGTATGGCTACAACATGACACATTGATATATTGTTGTTTTTGATAGATGTACATATTTGATGTTGTAGGATTGTGAACTTTATATTCTGATTATGATGATGACAGTTATAATTGAGTATGTTTTAAATTATAATGAGATTATGAAATGTATGTGTGATTGGTGCATTTTATCTTGAATTTAATAGTTGTTATTTGGCTAATCTATTTGGGTAGATATGACACAAGCTTGAGTGTGCAGATGATGAACAAGTATCGAAGGCTACGCACCAAGAAACAAATATATATATATATATATATATATATATATATATATACACCAAAAAACACCTAAGAGGATGGAGGGGGACTAACTCCCTGCGAAGCTCCCTAGTTAACACGAGTCACCCGAAACATGGATATTTGTGGAATGAGATTATGTGTAAGGTGGCAAGTGCTTGTTTTATTATTTTTATTATCTGAGCTTGTTGCTAACCCTTTTCATGACCCTCAGCTAGTTTTAAGTTGCTTAATTAATCTCTTTTTGTTTGTATACTTTATTATTGTTCATGGGGTGAATATTTTCCATTTGTGGTTGATTTTTTCCTGGTTAGGGTGGTCGAAATATTTCATTTTTTTGGTAAATTCGAATTTTCCTTAGCGCCATTTCGAGTAAGTGTGGGACAAGTAAAACTTGTTCCACACTCCCAAAACCCATCCTTACACCTATACATGGGGTAGGTGTACTTATTTTGAAGTTTTAAGCCTATTTGGGCTCATGATAACCCCATATAGGTACCTTGAAAGAATTTTTACCTAACCTTATTTAATTTTGATTTGAGTTGATTTTGTAGTGACTTGTGGAATAATGGATAATTATTTTTGAGTAGTTCAATTTTGTCCATTTTGACTCTCCTTGTCTTTTTCTTGTAAGAGCATTTAAGTTTTGTGGGTGAAATTAGATTTTGAGTTAATTTTGCCCATGTGGACATGAATTTTAATTTAATGTCATTTTTGGGATTTGATTTGTCTTGGAAACTTAGGATGTTGCCACTTGGCATCATCCTAAGGGGGTGATCTTTGATACTTTTTCTATTTAAGTGGGCTTGTTTTGCCATTTTGAAAAAAAATCTTTGTCTTGGGTTGGTGCTTGGATTGCTTGAAGCTTGGATTGGAAAGAGAACAAGATGAGTAAGAGGTGGGTACCTTCCACATTATTCTTGCATTTTATTGATTTATTTTGCCATCTTTCAATGGAATGTTGTGTTTTCTATGCTCTCTTGAGTAGTATGTGGTTTTACTATGTGTTGTGTTACTTGATTTCACCCATTGTGGGGGCTATCAAACATGATGTGCATATGGGGGAAGGTAGGGGCATTTGGGAGGCATAAATAAATATTAAATGAAGAAAATGTTTGTTTTTTTCTTTTGGAGGAACCAAGGGGTTTGGGACTTGTTTTAGTGGAGAGATAAGTTTTTTTTTTTAGAAAACCAGCTGGAGGGATAAATGACATGCATCTTACTTCTATGGCGTATTTAAAATTTGTACCCAACCCCTTAGTGGAGCGATAAGTGGTATGGGAGTGCCCCTAGTTCCCTTGTAAGCTAGTAAACTTGATAGTGCATGTTTGATTTGAATGTATCCCTTTGCCCTCATAAATCCTCTTGCACTTGCATTTGTTGTTTTGGCTTGATATTTTGTGTTGGGTTGGTTGGAAAAAACTTGTCATCCGTGTCCGGTGTTGGGTACGGAGTTCATCTCGGGAGTTCTGAGTTTCGTGGGGCAATGGGATGATATTTTCCCATTGCATGGCTGGGAGGTGAACGTCGCCTCCACCTCTATTTTGGTGTTTTGGACACATTGTTGGTGGTGGAAGAAGTGTTGAAAAAAGGAAATCTTTTTATTTGTTGTATTTGATACTTGAAATCAAGTGGCATTTGAAACAAGTTGTATTCTAGTTGTGGCTATGTATTCAAGTGTGTTTGATCATTTCAATGTAAATAAAAGTTGAAATGTATGATCTTGAGAATGAAAAAATTGTTGTGTTGTATAAAAGAGTACTTGGTTTCAAGAAAATGAAGGTTTTATGTTTTGAAAATTTATATAATGTTTCAAATATGATCGCAAGTTTGGATTTGGTCTCCTTGATTAATTGCATTATGGTTTGTTCACTTGAAAAGAGTTGGAAACACTGTTGTGTTTGTGTATTAAGCATTTAAAAGTTCATTTAAGATGTGGAATATGACTTAAATCAGGAAATAAATGGTTGAGTGAAACTCTACTTGTTTGGTCGTTTGGGCAATTGAAATGACTATAGGAAATTGTCTTTTTCGTTGATTATAATTTGGACTTGGAAATGTGTTGCATCTATAATTGAATTAAAATGGGTTGAAGGAAATAATTGATTTAGTAAACTAAAAGTGGGTAAATTCGATGCTATTAGTCAGAGATCAAGTCCTTTCATATGACCATTACAACTACTATAACATAGGTAAATTAGTGCATTTTATGTTGCATTTTCACTTAGTAGAAATGTACTCTTTGGACCAATTATAGTATATATAAGTATATACTAGTATATATATGAATAAATGCAATATATATACTTATATGGAAATAAGTGTGCAAAGTAAAAACTATTGCTTTATAAGATGTAATTTTAAATAAGTATAAAGAAGTTTATCAGTGAGGTAATACAAGGAAAAATTAGTATATAAACCAATAAGTGTTATGTTTATACGAATTAGACTTATGGGAAATTGATTAAATTATATATATATATATATATATATAATATATTTATATATAAAACATTAAGACATTATATTATTTGAGAAATAATATAAATATCAACTTGCATATATATATATATATATATATATATATTATATTACAAAGTAATATAATACAATATATATAGATATGTGTAGTGTATAAAACCAACTAAATTTCCTAACCTAAGAGACTACATTATATATATATTATAAATTATAAATTATGTATATGTATATAATATACACAAACAAAATATAAACTAGATTATTAAAACCCAAGTTATTAAAACTTTATTTAAAAAGTCATATTATAAAAATTATATATAAAAAAAGGGTATATTAAAAAAACTACGTATAAAACTAAAAACATATAAAACAAAACTTAAAAAGAAAGTATAAAGAGGGGACCACGGCCTGCACAGCCGTGACCCCATATTTTCATTTGTTAATGTAAGGGGTGGGCGGCCATGGTCAACCCACTCCAATATAAATAAATAAGGGGGTGGGTCGGCCATGGGCGCCCGCCCCATTCTCTATAAAAATAGAGGGGTGGGCAGCCATGGCCGACTCACCCACCAAACCCTAAACTTTCATATATTAATATTCCTTTATTAAAAAAACACACACAAAACATAACTAATATATATATATATATATACTCCGCCATTATATTTTTGGTAAAACCTGCAATATGATTTATGCAAAAATAAATAAATATGGAAATAAACTTATTTTTGGTTATATATATATATATATATATATATATATGGAAATAAAGTTATTTAGTAATATATATGTATGTATGTATATATAATATATATGCACTCCTAAATATATTTTGAACCCTTCTCTCTTCCTCCAAGCTTGAAACTTCTCCATTGACCTACACAAATGAAAACTAGAAAAAAAGAGGAAATGAGAAATGAAATGAAAATGAGAGAGAGAATAAGTTTTGTCGGGCTGGGTTAGGGTTTCTATGTGCCCTAGATCCAAGGGAGGGGAAAGATCTAATCCTAGGGCATCCATTTCACCCTCCCACCTACCCTTTGACTAGTTGACCAAGTGGTACAATTAGCACTTCATTTAGAAATAAGCTCATCTAACTATTTAATAGCTAAGTTTAAATTGTGAATTAATACATATCCCATGACTTATAATGTAATGTTTTCATTTGTATTAGAGAGCTTAAAATAAAATGACTTCTACACCATATAAGTGTTATCCTTCTAATAATGAGATTTTAGTTAGTTCTTATAATCTCATGTGCTGGAATAAAATAAATGATTATACTATAATGCTAGGTAAGACGTAGGGTTTACCTCTTCCGCAAGAGAAATTATGGGTGTGCCTTTCAAGATAGGCTAAGTCATCTCTCATGACGACGGCGAGTCCTTCAACATCGTAAACCTATGTTTAACCTCAATAACTCTTTCTAAAAAGAATTATTCCATAATTTTTACCACTTAGTTTTAATTGTTTGTGTTAATTTCGGGCGTCACATTTTGGTATTAGAGCGTAAGGTTGTAACATTAGGACTCTAGGTAATAAAAAAATAATTGAATTAATTATTTAAACTAGTTTATTAGTGTTCTAAAACTCGTCATGGGTTTGTGCAGGATTGTGCGTGCGTGGGCCTTGGCAGAGCCAAGACAGAGTGGACCATCCACGCCACCCGAGTAGAATCAGATGGTGTTAGGGGCTCAGATCCTACAAGCCTTGCATGAGGTTTTGACAACTCTCTAGGAGCAGGTTTCAGCGAGAGCAGAGGAGCATAGAACACGCTCTCCACCCCCATCATAGGAGGGACGCGGGTCTCCACCTCCTACTGCAGACAAAGAGGTGCGCGCCAGAGCTTAGAGAGAGGTCTAAGAGTCTACCACCTCGGCGACGGAAGAGAGACAACCATCAAAGGAGAGGCATAGGTCTAAGCCGTTGGATGTAGATGATCATATCAGAGACATTTTGAGACTCTATCCACCTACTTACTCTGGAGACACTGCTGAATTATAGGCTAAGGCATAGTTGGTGAGCTTGACTGGTTGTTTCACGCTTCGCCCCTACGCGTGCAACACCAAAGCTTGTGTAGCTATCCATTGACCGAGAGATGGTGCCGGTGTTTGGTGGAGGACAAAGGAGCATAAACTTCTAATAGATTTAGATACAGATACTAGGGGAGCTATTTGAGGAGAGATTCAGGTTGAGATATATATCAAGACGCTCATGCGCAACAACGGATTGACGAGTTTCATGATTTTAGGCAAGGGACTAATACAAGAATAAAGTAGAGGGGGAAGTTCCTTGAACTTCTACAATCAGGACTACATGTAGGATGAGAAGATTCAAATGCATTGATTTATTCGGGTCCGGACTGATATTGGCAAGTGAGCAAGCATACACGCATTGTCCACGGACCCTCTTCAAGGCAAAGTGGAGAAGGCATGTATCACCGAGGAGAACCGAGGAAAGACCTGTGCTAGGAAAAGACCAGAGCACACATTCAAAGCATGCAGTAATGCCGATCGAGGGGTGCACCACCTCCTCTTAGGGGTGGATTCAGACCACCAAGATAGACACCCCAACCCCAAAGAAAGAAAAGAACAACGTTCTTAGCATGCTCCACTGGGCAGAGAGATGAGGCATGGGTTTCCGGTTTCGAGGGAATGTTGAATTCAGATCGACAGAGACAACAAACTAGACCAGCTTCACCACATCACCATACAGACAATGCCTACATGGTCCGATCCACTGAGTTCGCGAGGTACAAAGCGGTATAGGCTTGGCTCGTGAGGCAGGGGAGGATAATGTTTCATTTATGGGGATCCTACACACCAAAAGGATTGCCCGCAAAACATGGCAATGAATAACAGGAGAAAGCCCCGCATATGAGACTACAATTGGTGACATGGGTAGAGCACACAAAGTATATGCGGCGGTAGATAACCGCCAAATAAAGCACCAGGCCACAATGATTGAGGCAACAGGTAGTATTGGAGGAGTCCTTATTCCTCTTTTGTTTCACTCTGGGTCTTCTAACTCTTTCATATCACCTAGATTAGTGGATCGATACAGGATGGTGGCAGTTAGGCAAGGTTCAGATTGGGAGGTTGAGTTGGATTTTGGAGCCAAGTTACCAATGAGTACAATGATTAAGGATTGTGTCCTAGATTTAGGAGCTTTCACCACCACAATTGACCTACGAGTTCTTCCCCTAGGTTCATATGAGGTTATCTTGGGATGGACTGGCTTGCAGCACATCGAGCCAAAGTGGACTGCTACCGTAAGGTCTTTGAGTGCCGTGATGACCTTGGTGCAGAGGCAGTGGTGACTGGGATTCAGAGACCACTTTCTATTCGTACCTTTTCCGCCATGCGCTTAAGCGGACTATGCGGAAGGGATGTCAGTTGTTTGCCATCACGGTTAGTGACAGATCGAAGGATGAGTCTACAGGGCCATCTCTAGATGACCACCATATCCTTTGCGAGTTTGCAAATGTGCTCCCTAGTGCATTGCCAAGCATGCCTCCGCAGAGAGATTGACTTCCATATTGACTTAGTACTTGGGGCAGAGCCAATTTGTCGAGTACCTTATAGGATGACCACACCAGAGCTTTGTGAGCTCAAGATGCAGATAGAGGGCCTTGTTGAAAAGGGCTTGATTTGTCCTAGTGTGTCCCCTTGGGGGACACCGGTTATATTTGTTAAGAAGGATGGGTCTCTGAGGCTTTGCATTGATTATAGGAAACTAAATAAGGTTACATATGAAGAATCGATATCCTCTCCCATAGATTGATGACCTCTTTGACCAGATGCGTGGTGCCACCATCTTCTCAAAGATTGATCTCAAGTTTGGTTATCATTAGCTGAGGATTGCAGAGGAAAACAACCATAAGACAACATTTTGGATGAGGTATGACCACTATGAGTTCACAGTAGTTCCTTTTGGGCTAACCAACGCCCGGCCATATTCATGAGTTTGATGAATGGGGTGTTAAGAACTTCCTAGACCGTTTTTTCCTTGTGTTCCTATATGATATCTTGATATTCTCACGTATAGTGGAGGAACATGAGGACCATCGTCACAGTTTTTGCAATGTTTAGGAACATCAGCTATATGGGAGCCTTGTTAAGTGTTCCTTCTTTCAGATTGAGGTACAATACCTAGGCCACATCATCTCGTGTGAGGAAATCACTATCAATCCCTCTAAGATCAGGGCAGTTTTAGATTGGCCCGCACCCACTAGTGTTACTGAGGTGCGTAGTTTCATGGGTTTAATAGGTTATTACTGTAGAATTGCATGTAACTCCTCCCATATAGCTCATCCTATTACTTATCTTCAAGCAGAAAGGGAAGAAATTTGAGTGGAAAGAGAAGTGTGAGAAGGCCTTCAGGACACTTAAGGAGAAGCTCACTACCGATCTTATTTTAGTAGTTTCGGATCCACATCAGACTTCACAGTATATACGATGCTTCATTGGCGTGTTTGGGTGCAAAGTGCTTATGTAGAAGGTCACAAGTGATAGCTTTTGAGTCGAAGATCAAAGACTATGAGCTGAATTATCCCACTCATGACCTTGAGGTCGCGGCAAAGTTCATGCCTTGATTCATTAGTGCCATATCCTTTTTGGGAGACGCTTTGTGTTGACACAAATCACTTGAGGCTTTGTCATATTTTTACTCACCAATCTCAATGCCCCATGAACGGCGCTGATGGAGCTTATATGTGAGTATGAGATGGATATTGAGCACGTGAAAGGAAAGGAGAATGTAGTCATGATGCTCTCGAGCCGCATGTGACAAACAAAGGATGGATTTGACTAATCAAACAGATATGAGAGGACGATTCTAGCACACACTTCCTAGAGACATTTTATTTGGCTGTTTGAGGGAGATTGAGGCACAACGAGCCCTTAAGGGAAAATTTGTGGGTTATACCTTAGAGGTAGATGGATTGTTGAGGCATATGGGTCACATCTATGTACCTAAAGAGGGTGATTTGCGCCAATTCATTTTATTAGAGGCCCATCATGCACCCTATTCAGCCCACCCAGGGCTGAAGAAGATGCACACAAAGCTACGATAGTTGTATCATTGGGCAAGGTTATGGAGTGACTTTGCATCCTTTGTGGCACGTTGTTTAGAGTGCCAACGAGTGAAGGCCGAGCATCAACATCCCACCGGTATTCTATATCCGCACGACATTCCGGAGTGGAAAAGGGACACCATTTCCATGGATTTTGTTGTTGTCTACCCACCTCAAAGATATCATCATGGTCATGGTAGACAAATTGACCAAGGTAGCACACTTTTCGTTGGGTGAAGAAAACCTACACAACCAGAGCTATAGCTAGAGTCTACTTGGATGAGATTGTCAAAGTTTCGTATGGGATTCCACGCAAAATTACATATGATCGTGATCCTTTGTATACGTCCAAATTTTGGACCACGATGTAGGAAACCTTGGGCACACAGATAAATTTTAGCACTACTTACCACCCTCGAGAGAGATAGTCAAATTGAGCGAACTAATCATGTATTAGAGGACATGCTTCGCATGTATGTTATGGATCATCACCCTCGTCGGGAGGAGTATTTATAATTGGTAAGAGTTCGCCACAACAATAGTTACCACAGCTTATTTGATATGGCGCCTTATAAGGCGTTGTATGGGCGAGAGTGTATGAATCCTTTGAGTTGGGACCATATTAAGGATAGAGTTGTTGTAGGTCCTGCCATGGTTCAAGATATGGAGCAATATGTGGTTCTTATCGACAATGACTCCAAGAGGCACAAGACAGCAAAAGAAGTATGCAAATACCCATAGGATTGACCACAATTTTGAGGTGGGCACGAAGGTGTTTTTGCATGGTTAAACCACATAAGAGTCCTAGCCGTTATGGGAAGGGCTCTAAGCTTGCACCACGGTTTGTGGGACCTTTTGAGATTCTAGAGCGGTTTGGACCAAGAGCTTATCGCCTTGCTTTCTTACCTAGCTTGTTGCGTATCCATGATGTTTTTCATGTTTCGTTTTAAGGAGATATGTACAGATCCTTCTAACGCTCTAGATTGGACATCCTTGCAGTGCAAGAGGACGACAATGTGACCTCGGAACCCGTGCGCATTCTAGAGTGCAGGGACCCTAGGCCTTAAAGGTTGTGAGCTAGATCAGGTGTGAGCACAATGGGATCGATATGATGAGATTGCTGCCACATGGAAGGATGTCGCTACACCAAGGGTTCAGTACCCTCACTTATTTCAGTGACTTCTAGGAGGAAGTAGTGTTCTAAGGGGATGGGATGTAGTGCCTACTTCCTTCTGGACACTATTTAGGGTAGACACAAAGTCACGCACTTGGGTACATTTATAGGTCCTAAATACATACTAGCATTCATATGATTCCTAAGCAAGGAAACTAGTAATCGACTTGACCGTTTTAGCCTCTTTTCTCGTGTTTCTTGTTTTCTATTTGGTCTTGCACACCCTACAGCCTAGTCGAGATTTTACTAATTTATCTTTTATGACTCCTGCACACCGGTGCCTAGCGCCCCCGACTCTTTTCACTTTATTCGCTTTTTTTGGGTCTCTTTTATCTTTTGAGCATCTTTTCACTTATATGTCGACCTTCTAGTTGTCAATTACGAAATTCAAACAAGGAAATCATATAAATACATAGTTGTGCTCAAAATCAAGGACCAAACACTAAACATTAATATCATCACCTAAGCTTGCATCGAAAAGGCACCTAAAACAATCTAAAACATCCATCTAGCATCCACTCAAGGGACAAGGGCTGCATCAACTCTGCATACACAACATAGGAAGGGGAAGTTCATTCTATTCCATCCACACATTCTACTACATTGCTACATTTAGCTACAACCCACTATCAAGTGTAACTTGCACAAGGGCATCCTAGGGCACAATTTCTACACACTCATCGAAGTACATGGAGTTTGAAATGTAGTGCAACATTCGGTCGTAAGTTCACTCTCGGGGTGACCACCGGTCATCCGACTTCACATATTGCATCTTTCTTTTTAGGTTTGATGCAGTTTGTGGGCTTTTGCAGGTTGAAATTCTATTTTGCAAGTTATAAGTACTTTCGACATTCAAAGAGTGATTCTTAGGCAATCAACAGAAGCAACAACGGTGATTTTGCGACATAGCAAAAACCATATTCTAATCATTCACAGTTAGCCACAAACGCCGAAGAGGTCTTCAAAGACTCGACGCCCTATCTCGCCGCCGTGGCGCTCATGTCCGACTTTATTCATGCAGTCTAGAATTTACAGACAACATTTGTGACACTCTGCTTAGTCTGCTCATCATTGTTCCTTGCTCGATCATTTCCGTGTCACGAGTAAATCAACAAAGTCCTCTATCCTTCTTCTTTGCTTAGGGATTCAAATATTACATCTTAGATTGCTTTTGTCATTTCTTCATTTCGGCATTTATACATCATTTGGTTCAGTAGTGACTTTGCAATATTTAGATTTAATTCTTAATTTATTAAATCATTTAGATAGATATTTCCTTCCATATTATAATTTTCATCATGTGACTCATTGTATATGTTGTATCGACGGGGTGCCTAGACTTACAATTTACTTGGACTATGTTTCTTTGGTGACATTGAGTTGGCACGAGGTGCCAACCTTATATTCTGACTAGTATGGTTATGACATGACACATTGATATATTGTTTCTTTTGATAGATGTACATGGTTGATGTTGTAGGATTGTGAATTTCTTATATTTTGATTATGATGATGATGATGGTTATAATTGAGTATGTTTTAAATTATAATGAAATTTTGAAATTTATGTGTGATTGGTGCATTTTATCTTGAATTTAATAGTTTTTATTTGGTTAATCTATTTGAGCAGATATGACGCATGCGTTGAGTGTGCAAATGATGAACATGTACAAAAGGCTATGCATAAAGAACCAAATATATATACTAAAAACAACTAAGAGGATGGAAGGGGACTAACTACCGTGAAGCTCCCTAACCAACACGAGTCACTCGGGACATGGATATTTGTGGGATAGGATTATGTGTAAGGTGACAAGTGTTTGTTTTATTATATTTGTTATCTTAGCTTGTTGCTAACCCTTTTCATGACCCTTGACTAGTTTTAAGTTGCTTAATTAATGTCTTTCGTTGTTTACTTTATTATTGTTCATGGGGGTGAATGTTTTCTATTTGTGGTTGATTTTTCTTTGGTTGGGTGGTTGAAATATTTTCTTTTTGGAAAATTCGAATTTTCCCTTTGGGGCCATTTTGAGTGAAGTGTGGGACAAGTAAAACTTGTCCCACACTCCCAAAACTCCATCCTTACACCTACCCATGGGGTAGGTGTACTTGTTTTGAATTTTAAGCCTATTTGAACTCATGATGACCCCATATAGGTACCTTGAAAAGCTTTTTACTAATCTTATTTAATTTTGATTTGAGTTGATTTTGTAATGACTTGTGGAATAAGGGATAATTATTTTTGAGTGGTTGGATTTTGTCCATTTAACTCTCCTTGTCTTTTCCTTGTAAGAGCATTTAAGTTTTGTGGGTGAAATTGGATTTTGAGTTGATTTGGCTCATGTGGGCATGAATTTTATGTAATGTCCCCTCTTAGGACAAGTTAGAAAATGGAGAAATACTTGTCAAAGATCAGGCAAAGAATGGATAAACCCTTTTGTATCAACCTAAAATATCCCAATGTCAGCTATTTCGAACCCAAATGGGGTTGGAACTAGCCAAGGTGGTGGGATAGATTGGAAGAAAACAATCGGAATTCAAACACATTCAAAACCAAATTTTACACAACTGGAAATTAATTAATATTCAAACCCTGAACTGCTGCAATTTTCAAAAATTCATATCTTTGGCTAGAGAAGTCCAAATGAGCTGAAACTTTGGATCTTGGGCCACAAAAATATGAAGAATAACATTCCAAAATCAAATTTTGCATAGCCAACACAAAACCCTAATTTTTCCTAAAAAGTAGGTCGCCCAACACATTTAGGGCATCAAATCAACTCCAAAAATTATGAAATTACTTTCTCCTTATTCCTCCTAATTTCTACAACCAAATCCAATATTAAACTGACCCCAAACTGCAGATCTGAAATAAATATTAATTAATAACAACCAGATAGCTTGCAGACAACTGAAATCTTCTAAAATTCATAACTCATTCAATACTCCATATTTTTGCATGAAATAAAGTGCATAATAAACTAGAAATTAAGAGTTTTCTAATGCACTATAGATCTGAATTTTCTGAACATTAAAACCCCCTCAAAACAGCCCCCAAAATCTGAAACCAAGTCGCTAGGGTTAGAATAAATTATATAAATTAATTCCAGCTCACTTCTAGCCTTCCAACACACCCAAAATATCAGCCCTTGCTCAGAAATAATTAATCACCCACAACAGATTATAGATCTAGCACATATGACATTAAATCATGATAAAATAAACCCCAATCCAAGTCGCTATGGCTAAATAAATTGCAGCAGCAACAGCAGTCACAAAAGAGTCCAAACCCTTCAAGGATTACTTCAAAATGAGCAACAAACATGCAAATTTCTCCCACAAATAAATGCGCCACACTCTATATCAAGTCGCCAAGCTTAGGAGGGTTTAATCATGCACAAATATATTCAAAACCAGCAGCAATGAATTTGCAAATAAGATCTTCAACAATGGAAGAGAGAGCAATTAGCAACATAGGGCATACATCCCTTTTCTCCAAGCATGGAGTAAATTCAAAAGTTCAATCAACATAACCCACTAAAGGAAATGCGACCTCCTTTTATAGAGTTAAGGGGTGCAACATTCAAAAAGACCGACCTTTCCCTTTTGGAGGGAAAACATAAACTCTTATTATAATAAAGTCTCTAATAAACTAAGACTGTGCACTTTATTATTTTTAATTAAATAATAAAAGCAACTATCTTATGTGCACATTTAAACTAACTTAGAGAGCCCTCCTTGTAGCGCAAGGCATGCCAAGGGGTTACAAAATAGACAACAGACATCTTAGGACCATCTTCACGCTCAATCCTCAAACCCATGAGAAGAGAGAATGGGTTGAGGGTCTTCAGGTCTTCAATTTCAACAATGTCCCAAGAAGGGGACATTGCATTTTAATTTAATGTTCTTGACCTTCCCATTGCTTGAAAAGTTACACTAGTTGACAAAATTCGAACAACAGGTCACATAGCATGTTATTCTTCTTGCTGCTTTCCTTCCCACTTATCATATAAAATGCTGGAAAAGGCTCTTGGAATTTTTTTTTGGGCGTAGAGGAGAAAGGGAGAGAAACCTCAAGGCAGCACGGGATGTTTGTACTCTTTTGAGAGATCAATAGGGATTGGGAATTCTATATATCAAAGCACAATGGATGGATTTGGAAGGTAAATGGATTGTTAGAGTAGTTAAGGGTGAGGCCCTTTGGCAGGTTTTCCTCAGACATTGTCACCTTACTGCATATGTACAAAAACAAGGGCGCATTTCTGTTGTGTTATGTTGGCAGCTAAGTTCTTTATGGTTAATGTGTTTACACAACTTAGGAGAATTTGGATTGCCTTGAAAACATCTTAGACATACTATGCTGCGAATTCAAGGGCCCATCACATAATACTTGTGGCCTAGCTTTTCAGCAGCCTATTTGGACTTCCAGGCATTGCAAGGATAACTCGTGTTGCTAACTCCTTTACAGGAAAGCTTTGAGTGAGGAAAGAGTTATTTTGCTGGAGAGATATGTGAATTTTGGAACTCCAACAGTGGCATGCTTAGCATGATTTAAATAGAGCTCAATTGTTAACTACAACTGACAAAATTAAATAGAGCATAAGCCAGAATGTTGTTTGACACATATTTTTAGAAATTTTACCCATGCAAAGGCGTGCACATATTTCAAGCTGTCTTGAGTCACTGGGATGTTTCAAGACTGCCAGTCTATTTGAATGATATTTTTGGGATGGTGAAATATTGTTCGAGTTCGACATCCAATCACATGCATGCAGGGAGCTGATCAATTATGAAGAGTTGATTTTAAGTACGAGAAGGATGAATGTTTCAAGGGTCCTTTTGACCGATGACTATCCTTTTGATTCACATTATTTTCTTTGTGCTTCATTTCCTTAGTTTTTTTATTTTTTAATCTGCCTATCCCTTACAACCTATTATTCTCGTCTTCATGTTACACCATAGGGCAGCTGCTTCAGGAATCCTCAAAGATCAAATCTTTTCTTTGAGTCTTTGGTTTTCATTTATAATAGGGGAAAGATTGTGATATTTGACTCTCATTGATCCTCGAAATTCAACTCTGGAAAATACTCTTAACTGATTCAAACATGTCATTTTCCTTAACTCTGATTTTAATATGGTTGGTGATTTTCCAAATTTTGTTGTAAAAAATATTGTAAAGATGCTCAATGGAATTTTGATTTCTTCGCTCTCATTCTGGGTGATATTGATAAATGTTCATTAGATGGATTCTTGAATTATTCTTCTAAAATAAATTGATGCAAGTGAACTTGATACAATTTGATTCACTTTTCCTTCATCTTTTGCATTCATTTTTCTTATGTCATCATCTTGTCAAAACATAAGGTTTGAATAGCAGCCCAATAGATAAAGAACCAATCATTTTGAGGTTAACTGAAATTTTCAAACAGTTAAAAAGTATTTTAAAACACTTTTTACATACTTTGAATATTGTTTGAGTGAGATGGATTGATAAGCATTAAGCAATTGCAAGAATATTCGAGTTAGCTGGAGACATAAACATTATTCAAAATGGGATACTTGAATTAGATTGATTTGCCGGTTCTAAGTCACAGGAATCTCATTAGATTACTAGACAGCGTTTTAGGGACTTCTTGGAATTGCTTTCAGCAATTTTCCAAGGGGTTAATCTGAGAGACAACACTCCATACTTTCCAGCACTGAAAGGATCAAATTCCACTGTCTGGCATGTTGAAGCTGAAAACGAACTTCTTGTTCTTTCCTTTCCATGCCCTAGAAATCATTTGGCCTCAAGCTGGAACAAACACAGTAGTAGATTGAATAGTTGAATTCACTAAAGAAACTAACCTTAATCACCACTTGAGGTAGGCACCTAGGAACAAATTCTAGCAATAGCCCTGAAATTGCCACGTTGAAATCAGATACAAGCCAGGATGGATTCTATGCAAGCCCACACACTTTCATCTTGTGGTCATATCTGGAGCTTCTTTTTTCTTTCATTTTTATAAATTATTTTTTCATAAAAGCATAATTTTTTGAGATAATTGTTAATCTTTTGTTTCTTGTAATAAAGATATGTATTCAATGGTTTGAGGTGAAAATCCTTATCTTAATTAAATTTTAATTTTTAGGCAATGGATACAATTGGGAAGGAAGACTTGGTAATGATTGATACATCCGGTCCCACCTACGCTACTATAACTGTAAGTATGGTATTTTGGTTAGTTTAGAAGATGTGTTTGGTAGGTGGAAATTTTTGTAGCTCATTTTTCATTTAATCCATTCTGATATCTCTGTTATTTTATATACATAATGATCCAAGAGCATCTGAACTTCAATCAGTTCGCTGCACCACGATGTTGCTCTGTGGCATGATCTGTCTCCACCAACAGCTTTAACATTATCCCACTCATACTTGTGCATACCGTGAAGTTCTAACTCCTTTTTTGAGATGCTGCACAACTTCTACAGTGTCAGTACCGTACACACAACTCTGCAGTAACATCAACAAAAGATGACAGACGAATGATTATTTATGAAGTGGTTGTTACCAATGCTTGTAATGGTCCAACCAACACTTCAACCTCCTCTACTGTATACTAAAACATTCTTCTATTGTTTTTAGTGGGTAAGTGATAATGCATTTACAGTTCTAATCTGGTCTTCATTGTCTATTTGACCCTTTCCTTGTCTTACTGCACTCTGATGTATCATTCGGCCTTTGTCATGCAATATATGCTTCCACAATAACTCATTTAATCCGTTAAGTGTGGTTGTCCACTGGGTTTCCTCTTGACCCCGGATTACACAAAGAACTTGAATGCCAATCCATGAATAAAAATATAGTTAAGTTATACATACATACATACATACATACATACATACATACATACATACATACATACATACATACATACATACATACATACATACATACATACATATATATATATATCTATATATGTCGTGTGTGCGTGTATTTATTAGAGTTGAATGGATACTGATATTGTTGGTACAATTATATTGGTAGTATCATTGTAAGAGTAATATCACTTATGTATATGAGCAATATCACTTATATATGTATGCATTCGTATCGAATAGACGATGAAGAGAATTATTGTTGAGTGTTATTATTTGAGCAATCTAAGTCATAGTTCACATACTCATTCTCGGCAGACCCAAAAAAATTTGACTCGGCAAAAACTCGGCAAGACTTGGCGAATACTCGGGAATACTCGGCAACTTAAAAATACACAAATTTCTTTAAAAACATAAATTTTAAGCAACATATAGCTACAAAATGTATCAAATGAGTACATAAAATGTTGGAGAAGTGTTTTCTATTAGATTTGAATAAAAATACAATACAAAATCGCATCATCATTCGAATACAACAATGGGATGATAAGTAATATACATTTATGATGATTGACATTGAAAAATATTATCATAAATTTCATATCTATGCAAGTTACAATATACAATAAGTTACATTTTCCTCTTCCCCGCTCTAGAGAAATATTGGGGAGAGGGTCTAGTGCCTTTACTAGTCCCCACACTCGCCGCGTCTCCTCGCTCCTCCTGAAGGTCACGACTGCGCTCCAACCCGGTAGTAGATGGTGGTGGCTCCTCTACTGCATGTTGGAGATCACCTCCAAAGATGTCATCCACTCCAATAACTCCTGCTAGTGTTTCTCCCTCCATAGCTTCCTCTCAAAAGAAGCAATCTCGTCCTCTGTGAATGCAAGGATTTCCTCTTCTCGCCTAGTCCACTCACCGTATGGATCTATCTCATCCAAATCAATAAGCTCCTCTAATGTGGCCTCCACTTTTCTTGTGCGAAGTCGAGATTGATTGCACAAAAACAAGTCATTGAGTCGTTTTTGACTCAACTTGTTGCGCTTACTTTTCGTGTGAATGGCCTCAAACAAACTCCAATTGCGTTCAAATCCGTGAGCGTTACGAGGCCGAGATAGAATTTTGAGGGCTAACTTTTGAAGATGTGGGGTATTTCCTCCCAATCCTCCCACCAAGAACCTACAAACAAGATAATCAAAAGTTTATAAATAATTAATAAAATCAAATTTGTAACTAATAAGTAACTTGGTAAACATTCTAATTTTTATTACCTAGTGCCTGTGTAGTTCTCCTTAGATAGCTAACACCGAAGAAAAGAGCCTCCCATAGCACATTTGTAATTTTGCAGCTCTAAAATGACGTGGTCCCTCGTCTCAACATCTCGGTATCTGGTCCCACGTTTGTAATGTTGAAATGCCCTCCATAACCTCTCCGCTCACGCTGTGAAGCCACTGGAGAAGAAATACTTGGGGTTGAGGTAGTACCCCGTGCTTTGCATGAATAGGTTGGTGGAGTCGATTGTTCCACCTCCGATCAATAATCTCCCAAAAGGGACCATATCTGACGATATCCCCCTGTAATAGTTTTGGATAGACTCTTTGGCTATCCATGGCCTCATAAATGTACTCCATGGGTTTTGCTCCCCATCAACCAAGCGCAAAACCCTCACCAACGACTTTGACACCTACACACAAATTAAAATGTAATGTTAAAACTTACAAATAAAGTAAAAAGTAAAAACAATATATTTATAATTTAACAAATTAAAATAAAGGAATGAAATATAAATAGAAGTTCGAAGTTACCTTGATGATCTCTATAGCTCTTTTTGCAAATTTATCATCAAAAACTATCTTTGCAACCCTCTCTCCATCAACTTTCTTTGAATATTGTGAGTCTAGCCATGCTTGACTCACAAACACTTGCTTCAAAGATGTCAACAAACTAGAAATACTTTCCAACGTCAAGAAGTTTGTTGCAAACCTTGTGACACTGGGCTCAACAAGCTCTTTCCCCTTCGTGTGTTCTCTCATCAAGCTCAAAACCCAAGGGTGATTGTATATGTACTTTGTTATGTTTCTTGCATCTTCTACAACCGGCCTCACTCAATTAATTTTGCCTATGTCCTCCAAAAGAAGGTCAAGGCAATGAGTTACACAAGGAGTTTAAAGAGTGATGGATGTCTCTCCCGCAGAGTCTCCCAACGGCCACATATGCTCTATTGCAGTTATGACAACTTGCACAACATTCTGTATACCAACCTCTAATACAACCGTCTCTAACATAACACTCAAATTCTCTGCATTTTTTACTATGTTAGAGGCATCAATAGACTTCAAAAACACCATCTCACCATTTGAAGTCGCTAAAAAATTAATGAGGTCATAGTTCTTTCCATTTGTCCAACCACCGAAAGAATGGCGCATCTGTATTTGTTCCATTGTTTCTTTTGCTCTTCTAGAATTGTAGTGGCATCTGCAACTACACTCGTAGCAATTTCCCATTGAAATTTTTTGGAGAGGGTGCCTTGTGACTTTCCTGCCGCAATCACAATGTTGTCACCAAGTACTCCCAGATGGGCTCTTTGCCATATCAATGAAAGGTTGTTGTAGTACCAAAATTTGCACATGCTTTATCCGCTTCCTCGTGCATATCCTTATTCCAGGCTGTACCTTGCAGAATGAAGGTTGTGCTCCAAGTGTGTTCCTTGCCACAAAAAATCTCTGTATGCCTTTACTCGAACTCGATGAAGATGTGCCTCTTCCGGATCTTCTGGTTCATTTCTTGAACCACGAGTAGATCCCACAATTGCCGCATCATCCTCTCAATCCTCTTTCATCATTGCAGCCCCAGTCTATCAACTTGTGCTATGGCTTCCTCGCACCCTTTCCCTTTCTAGTTTCTTCTCCTCTAGCTCTACCAGCTCTGCTTTTATCTCTCGCTTTGCCTCTTCCGTAACATTGGGTCAAACCACAACGTCCAGACAAACAATAGATGCAAGGTGATTCTTCAGATTTATCATCGACACTTCCAGACATTGTTTTGCCATAGAAATTGCAAGTAATTGCTCCTAGCAGCTGCTCCACGTACACCATACTTCCAAGCGAGGGTACGGGCATTCGCAAGAACAGTTCCTGCTAGTGATGCTGACCCAGATGCCGAACCTAATGCCGAGCTTGATGCCATTGTTAAGCTCTAATCTACAACACAATGCACATTTAAAAAATTAAAAAAACATAAGCTTAATTAAATTTAAAAAAATGTGCCTTGAATAACCATATTTCACCGTAATTTAATAAAAATGATATACCTACGGTTGCAAATGAGTATTAAAAATTTAAAATGATTCGCAATCACATTGAACGCATTTAAAATTACAAAACATATTCAATGAATCGATTACAATACACATACATAAAATTTAAATAGTTTAGAACGAATTTGCGTTAAAAAAAAAAAAAAACATACCTCCGGTTGCAAATGACTATAAAAAAATTAAAAGCATTCGATTTTACATTACATGTATTTAGAATTACAATATGAATCTATAAAACATAAATAATATACACCAAATTTGGAAAAACTTGAAAGAATAAAAAAAAAAACACTTACCTCCAAATGCAATTATCCAAATTCTCTCTTCGAATTCGCTCCAAAATCCATTCAACACAAGCAATGCAAGCTCAAATGGTTGTGTGAATGAAAATGAAGTAGTGTAGGGCCTTATAAAGGGAAAAAAACTGTGATTTTTCAGCGTTTTTAAGTGTGCTAGACGTGTTTCCACTTAGAGTCAGCGTTGACGAGTTAAAGACACGGATTTGCTGAGTTTGGCGAGTACTCGCCGAGTTAACTTGGCGAGTACTCGCCAAAAATCGGTGAGTCAAAAATGGCGAGTTTAATCGGCGATTATTCGTTTGTTGAAACGGTTGGCGAGTACTTGCCAACTCGGCGAGTACTTGCCGAGTTTTCTTACTATGATCTAAGCATTATGTGTGTTTAGTTTGTGTAAAATCTGACCAAAATCACATTTGGTTTGAGCAGTCATCTTGTCTTGTGATGGAAGAATAGGTAATTTGCAGGGCAACCCTCTTATTATTTGTTGTCCCTAGTTATGGAATTCATTTAGATAAAATCTTTGTAGACTTAGGTTATATAGGTTATAGTGACCGAGGTATATGGTGTTTGCGTCACATCAATTGTGAGCTATATTCTGTTTGTTCACAGTCTTTCCTACAGATCCATGTATTATATGGGTGTATCTTTTGTAAGTTATTAAAGACTTTGCCTTTCTATCACTCATTCATACACAACTGCATAAGAAACGACCTGGAAAATTAACACTTGGGCTTCTATTCTTACGGACTACGCCGCCTAATGGTGCCCTACTGATAGCTCTACCTCTAGTGCCATTCACCTATAGCTTCTGTCAGATCCTCTCATGGGTTCAATTATCATCAAATAGAATTTTCAAGGTTCGTGTGACTCGACAGTTCCATTAAGCTTTGCAAGAGTCTGCCAAAGTTATAGCTACATTTGTTGCCATTTGACTGTACTGATCACCAAATCTTTTCATGTGAGCATCGGTCCTCAAGCTCCAGGCTACAACTTGGTGTTGATGGTCAATCCTCTTGTGTCCATCATTGCTTGCCCCAACTTTGATAATAGGCATCACGTAAACTTGCACAAGATCCTTGTGTGGATCAGTCCTAATAAGATCTGCCAAAACTTATGTGCGCAGACCTCCTTTGTCCATGCATCTGCCATTCCATCCTTTGCTGTTGTGCATTCTTACAAGCAGCGCTCACCTACTCATCTAGAAGGTCAACATATCTTTATGTAATCTAACCATCTCTGCGATAATAATTGGCATTTGTCTCACCCATATGCACAGATCCTACACCTACTTGAGTGTTATGCCACTTTTCCCCAAATTTTGGAATCATCATTTTTGTGTCTATAATAAGCACCATGGAGTCTTTAGCATTCTATGAGTTTCAAAACATTAACGAAAGCAGTTAACATTTGTGAATAGGTCGAATTTGCTATTCAATGAGCATGAGTTTGGCAGTGGCTAAGGTTTACAACTATTCACGGGTTTTTAGTTCCACATTGACTAGGATTTGCACACAATTAGTCTTTATACATCAGAAAGTTTTCATATAGAGTGTGTACAGAGAGGTAGAGAGGGTGGTCGCGGTCTATATATATATATATTAGTTTTTAAAGGTAAATCCCTCAGTTAACAAGAAGACACATGGTATGATTTCGGGTTGCTTGATAAGAATTGGTTTAAGGTCTAGAATATGGCTGAAACTGCATAAGATTTGGACACGTGGCATAAGCCCATGCTATGAGTTGCTTGGCTATGGAGTATAAGGTGCAAACACATAGCTCGTGTCGTGTGCTTGGGCTACGAGGAGCCTGCAATGCCTTGTGCTTGGCATAGATTGAGGGATTAGCCGGAATGTGGACACATGATGTGATCCCATGTAACATTGTGTTGATAATAGAGAGACACATGTCACATTTCCACGAGACCGTGTTGTCGAATGTGAAGGTGAATTTGGGTGATGGAGACGATTTTCGGGAATGAGATAGCCAAATGTTGACACTTATCAGCATTTCGAGAACTCAAGCTGTGGTAAGGGAAAGGATTTAAATAGTGATAGATGGCTGTGGTTACGTGCACTTGGATGTCGTGAAGATCGGATATCACTTTAGTATGGTCCCTGTACACGAGAACTCGTGATTCCACCACGTGGCATAATCCCTTCGACTCAGATTGAATAATGAGAATGTTGTGGAAACATCATCCGATTGACAAGTGGGCTAATAAGAATTCATAGTGTGTTTTAGCCTTTGAAATGCGAAATATATATTTATATGTGGTGGTCTAGGGGTTGACACGTGGGCCAATTGAAAACGATTGCACATTCTTGTTTTAAAGCAACACAAAAACACAAAGTACTTGACACTTTCAATAGTCTATAAATAGATCTGATCACAATTTTTCTTAAGATAGCAATTAATAGAGCTCATGATTGAACAAAGTCATAATTTAGAGTTTAAACACAAATAACAGTGAGATCTAATCAATTAAACACCCATCTCTATTAACATTGAAATCATTTAAAGTTATAGAAGGGTAGAATACATATCTTTACTCATGATCAATTAGACTTCGTTTATCTCTGTGTATATGGGATCGAGACATCGTAGGCTTTGGTTGTTATCCATGGAGGAATAAAATAATAAATGCATACCTTGCCCTAGTCAGGAACCATCCAAGTTATACTTTTGTACTCTTGGTTGTGACACACACTATATGCCCTCTTCTCCAAAATCCCACCACCTGTCTTCACCTTTCCATACGAGAGATATCTTTAAATGTATTCCAAGTGTGTTCTCAATGTTTTTCTTCATGTCTTTCCTCAAATCATTGTTCAACCTTTTATAGGTCATTCGGGTAGTTATCAACCAAGACACCCGCTTCATAATGAATTGCTAAATAACTCGTTGTACTCCTGTTTAATTGGGTCTATTAAATATTTCACTTCCTTTTAACAAGAGTTAGTACATTGCACTCTCTTAATAAGGGTCAAAACATAATACTCTCTTTAATACAATGTTACCTAAGACTCCGGGAGGGTGGGACGACAAAAAGTTTCCAAAATTTCGGGATACCTATTAAAATAATATATAAAATTATAAATATTAAAAATATACAAATATTTTTGTGGGTGCATGATAATGTGCCTCTAATTTTTCCTAAGACTCCATAGATGATTGTAAATATCATGGACTGGTTCAGAAAGCTTTTTTTGCAGGCTAGGCCTTCTCCTAGGGATCATAAGCCAAAAAAAAAAAACAAATATTTACATTTTTTTTTTATGAATAACAATACATATGTATATAGTTATACTAGTCCACCATGTGCATATAGTCCATGTCCAGACGTCCATATTAAAAGGTCAACAACATACATATAGCTATACTAATGTTATATGTCCATATATATTATTGCTTGTAATATTAATATGCATGCTGCTGGTTTTCATAACCCATATAGCTTTTAATGTGTGGACATATAGTAGTATTATGTATGCTGCTGGTTTTCATAGTCCGTATAGCTTTTAATGTATGTTGTGATAGTCCACCATGTGCATTTGTGCTTGAAAATATCTGTATTCATCTATCACTCTTGATTCTTAATATGTCTTTGTAATACAATACAATCGGGTTATGATTAACCGGTAAACATTTTGAACTATGACTTACTGCTTTTATTTTCTACACAACCTTTCTCTTCATATAGAAATATACATACAAACTTTTAAAGTTATTTGAGCTTCCAAAGTGAATTTTAATTAGATTTATGGTATATACATACAAACTTTTTTTCAAATAGAGATGAGTGGCTTCCAAAAACAATCTTATGCTACAAGAGTACAATTTAAAAATCCGTTTTTAAAGAGAAAAGAACAAAGAAATTGATTTAATTATTTTCTTCAAAAATAAAAAATAAAATAAGAAACCGGACATCCCCAAAAAATGGGGTACATCCTTGAAACGTCCCTTGATATTTAGGGATGTCCCGAGACGTCCCTCCTTTCCCGCCCTTTACAATGGTTGAGGCTCCATTGTAAACCATGGCAAGTGGTTGCACATCATGATCAGCAAGCTGAAAATGGGGTTATAAGTGGAGAAAAATATGAATACTTGAGGAAAGGTAAAGAGGAGCTTCCAAGTGAAGTTGTTATGGGGTACACCCATGAGACAAGGGCATTTCCGGGTGCCCATGACCACTTTCAGTCCGCTGTAATTTTCAGACCAGCAACTAATGGTAAGCCATATGATATTTTGTTTGATCATGACAAGAGTCTATTGCATCATTATTTATCATTGCCATGCTTTGGTGATCATAACTATGCTAATGAGGTAAAGGAGCAAGGTTGGGAGAAGACTCTTTGCCAAGGACTCATTATACATCTCCCAAGCAAAGCCTATGAGGTGGTTTTTATGACAGCCCAAGGTACACACATATTTCAGATCCTTTGTTTCCTTTTTCATCATCATGTTGGGCTGATCATCACAAACTCTTTGTCATGAGTTTGGACTTCAAGATAGGGGTTGCATTGCACATGATGATTGAGAGAAGAAGAGGTATGATGAAGAGTTACATAGATTGCTTACATCCTTGGAATCTGGGTAAACCCTTGAAGCTCAAAGAAGGTAAAGGTAAAGATTTCAGTTTTGATTTTTCCTCTCTTTGCTTATGGAAGGGAAGGAGTTTGATGAGTTTGTATGAAGTGGGGAAGAATTCTAGCGTGACATGTTCTGATTTTCTTTTCTATGTATTGCTAACCCATGGTTCCATGAAAGAACCAAAAGGAATATGGGAAAGGGGGAGCAATTATGATGAATTTGCAGTTGTACACATGTCAATCAAAGAGGGAAATGATGATGATTCTAACTTTTAGTTTCTTATGTGGTTAACCCATGGCCCCATGAAAAGGTATGAATTTTGTTTTGACTTCTTTGTTTTAAGTTCAGCTGAGGCACACATTGTTTTTTGGGGTCAAGAGGTCCAAATTTTAGAGGAATTTACCCTCAAAATTCACAAGGAGTTGGGGTTCCACTTGCAAAATGAAGAAGTTAGAATTCATGAAATCAGGAAAGGAAAAGGTAGGAATGTTAAGCAAGGGAAGGCTGATTTTATCTCCTTACCAATAGTAAGGAAATGACTGAACATAGTTAAGAATGCAAGGAGGAATTTGGCAAGCAACATCACGAGGATGGGAAGATTTGTAATGTTTCTCCCTCTTGAGTTAAGGGCCAAGATGTGTAATGTCCCCTTTTTCCACTTGAGAGCTAATATTTGGTCTTCTTGCCATTCCTTCTCCATGGCAAAGAAGTGAAGAAGATGGAGGAGAACCTTGAGCTTCTATTTGCATTGTTTTTCTAATATTTTATATTTTCTTTTAGTGTTTTCTTTCTTATAACAGGTCGGCTGGGTTTTAATTAATTAATGGAAGCTAATGAAGGAAAAAAACATCTTTATGAGGTCAATTTTGCTATTCCAAGCCTTGGCGCCAAAAGGAGGATATAAAAGAAGATTAAAAACATCATTTGCATCTAGTCTTGGCGCATTTTATTCTACTTGGGCATTGTGAGCTTGTTGCTCCATGTTCTTGCACTTGGGGACGAAAACCCTCATGTGTATTTGCCTAGAAGGACGAAAACCCTTCTAGAGGTTAAGGGAAGGACGAAAACCCTTCTCCTTGGCTTGGGATCGATTTAAGAGGCTGATTTGGAGAGATACTTGCCATTTCCAGCTTGTATTTGATTTATTAAGGGTAGAGCGACCTACCTTGGGTAGGGTTTGGAGCAATTGGTGGACTATTTGAGAAATCTGGTTTGATAATCTGATTTGTAATATTTTATAAGGCCGGAATCTGAAGTTTGGTGAATTTTGAGGGTTTCTATGCCCTAGTTCTATAATTTTCTTGTGGCTGCAATTTCCAGTTCATAATTAATTTCCAGCAGTGAGATCTTCAACATTTCTTTGTATTTTTGGCTCTCAATATTCCATAATATATATATAATTGTGGCAAGTGGATTTACAGTGTTTTATGGTGTTTTTGGCATAATTTGTGGAAGATATAGTTCGCTAGTTTTGTATTTACAATCTTCTATAAGTAAAAATCAGATCTGCATATTTGTGTGTTTAGCTAAATTCCCTTGTGTGTGGTTAAAACCCTTGAAAGGGTCATTACAGTGGTATCAGAGCTCGGATCTTCAAAGGCCTAGGGTTTCAATGGAAGATTTCAAGTTTGAAGAATTGATGGCACGGCTGAACCATATCACACCAAGAGGAAGCAACAACGGTGCATGGAAGGGTAAGATCTCTATTTTTGATGGCACTAACAAACTTTCAGTGAGATCATGGTTGTCAGAATTGGAGGCATACTTGCAATCAAACCCTATGTGTGTAGAGGATGCCCTCAAATTCATCCCTTGTCAGTTGGAAGGGATAGCAAGAGATTGGTGGTACCATGTGATAGAAACCCAAGGAGAGGAATCGGTTTGCTTCTTTGATGATTTCAGTCAAAAGATCATAGAAAGGTTCGATGTGCAAACTTGCAAGTGTGAGTAAGGCAAAAAAATTCATTGGTGGAAGATGTTCATATGTATTCTAATGATTGCTCACATGATAGTCAAGTAACAGGTGATGGAGTCATAGAACTTGAACCAAAGGAAGAAGAAAAATCAGATCTACAAGTTGGGAGAGAGAGCTTGGTGGTTGGAAACCTTTCTCGGATGAAGCATGACCAAAATCAACTCGCTGGTCTGTTTGGAACAACAACTCCTAAGAGGCAAATTGAAGGTGTTCGTGGCTCGGGAAAGGACCACAAAGAGACCCCATGCATGTGCCAACAAGGCATGGACGAAATCAAGTGGGAAGAATAAGAAGGAAACCTTTGTCCTAATAGATGTGAGGACAACAAGCTTGCTGGAATTTTTATAACAGCAGTAAAAAGAAGATCATTTGAGGAAAATCTCAGCCCTATGAAAGCTCAAGAACATGGAAAAATTGTCAAGCAAGCATCAAGCAAAGAAGAAGGTAAAAGGCTTTTGGTTGTTCATGATATCCCTTTGCTTTTTAATAGTTGCATGGGGCAAGATACAAAAGGATTTTGGAGGCATAAGCAAGAAGATGGAAAGAAGCATGAGGAGCTAGAGAATGAAGAGGATGTTGAAAGGGTTTTATGCATAAATACCATTGCTAGCGTGAAGAGGCTAAAAGATATAGTGAAGGTAAGCAGCCCGAGATCTAGAAACAACTCAGATTTATTGTCTAGCATGATACTACACCAAAATGATGGACCTCATGAGCAAAGGGGGAGAAAGGAGGACTATGTACTCTTTCTTAGGTGGCTGCCATGTTCTCACCTTTACCATCCGCAAGGCCAATCTATTTTGCAAAGGAGCCTCAAGAATGACACCCGAGAAAACAAAAGATCATGAAGGTAAGGTGTTTTTGAAATATTTTTTGAATGCTGATTTAAACTCAGAATTTCTGAGTGTTATGGGCAGCCCCCAGCATGAAGGTATTTCAGTTTTTGCCTCTACATCATTTTGAATTTTCTACCATGAATGGATGGTTAGGAGTACTCATGTTTTATATATATGGTATGTAATGTCCCCTTTTGGGATATTAATTAAATCTACAAATTTAAACTTATCCAATCGATGCTAGAAGGATTAAACCCTCCTAGTTCGACCTCAAATAACCCAATGTTAGCTTCAATACAACCCAAATGGGGTTGGAGTGAGCCAAGATGGTGGGTTAGATGGGAGAACCAATTAGGAAATTAACCACTTCAAAATTTGAAATTAATTACAGTAGTGAATTAAATAAAAATGCACCTTAGAACAATTGAAACTTAGAAAATTCATAACTTGCTCAATATCCCATATTTTGCCCTCAAATAAATTGCAGAATTTTCTATAAATCAAGAGCTTTCCAAAGAGCTATCAATCTGAATTTTTGAACCATTGTAACCCTCCAAAACAGCCCCCAAAATCATAAACCCATCAGTTAGGGTTAGGATAAATTTATTAAATTATTTCTAGCACTTTGTAACCCTCCAATGCACCCCAGATAATTGCTCAAACTCAGAAAAACAAGCCAACACAGATCAGATTATGAATATAGATGATTCACCCTTGAAACATGTTAGAATAATGCCCAAATCAAGTCACCATAGTTGGAATAAATATACCAAAATAAACCAGATTGATTAACCACTTCAAACATCACCAAAACATGCCAAATAATCACTTATGCAAGTCGCTAGGGCTGGAATTTATTGCAACATTAACAACAAATCATTAGCACTATAAAATCCTTCCAAAAACACTTAAAATGGAACCCCAACATGCAGATTTAACTCAACAAATTAATGCACCAACACATAAGCCAAGTCGCCAATGTTAGAATGGAGAAAACAATGCATCAAACACACTTCAACACAATAGAGCACAATAAGGAGAACAATAGAGTCTTCAATATCTTCAACAATGGCTCCAAGTGAAGCTTACAATGAGAGAGAGAGAGAGCTAGGGCATACATCCCATTACTCCAAGCATGGAGTGAAATCAAAAGATTCATCAACATAACCCTTCCCTCAATGGCAAAACATATATTTATAGTTTTCTCCCAAGGTGGAGCGACTCCCTTTTGGAGGGAAAACCATAATTTGAAATTATAAGGCATGCCTTATAATTTCCCCTTTATTTATTTTTTCCCCTATGTGTGGCGTCCCTTTTTGAGGGTCTATTTGACATTAAAAGCCACTCTAATATTATTTAATTAATCCCCTTTTAATTTTGTATTTTTGGGAATTAAATAAAATATTAAATTACACTAATTGCCCAATAAATATTCTTTTGTGAGGAATGATACAAAGTAGCAGAAAAACCACTTAGCATCCATGATTAAATGAGAAATAATAATTAAATGAATATTGCTTTATGATGACAAATGATTATAATCACTCTCCAGGCAATATCATTCAATTACTAGCATAGTTTTCCCCTCGAACATTGTTGGCTAGATTTTCTCGCATAGCATCAAACCTAGGCGCGCTCATGAGATAAATCTCCCTCATTTAACCGGTGAGGCTCCCGTGTCGATTTGTCAATAAAAACGTGTTATTATCTATCGGGGTTTTACTTTAACCACTTAGTTCATGAACCATAACTAAGAAGTTCTGCAGCAAGTAAGCAACTGTTTAAGAAAGGAAATTTGTAGAAGAAGGAAGTAAAGGAAATACAAAGAAGAAATGGGGAAGATGTGCATCCCAATTAGTAGATAGCAGAGCTAATTGCATGCACATAGAAGAAACTTAATAGATATGAACACACAGAATTATAAAACAAAGGCAGCTCTAGATCCAGATCTATAATAATACAAAGTGTACTTAAAAGATCTAAGAATTAAAACCAAGAAACACAGTACACCGTGACACAAAGTTCTCCGAAAACCTGCTCCTTTGTATTCCTTTGCTCCAAGTTGCTCTCAAGGGTTCAACACAAAGTCTAGAACACAGGATTGTTGCTTACAAATTCTATCGATCATTAACCCGGAGGTTCTTCTCCTACTTATAGAATGTAGGAGGGAAAGTACAAATGGGAAGTCTAACTGAACTAAAGCATGAACAAGTAAAGATGACATTTGGCAATCATCCTCAACTAACTTCTTCTTAAGTGACACATGTATCACTTAACTAATAGAATAGTTCCACATGACTTCAAGCAATGGTCAGCAAAACCAATAACTTATAAGTTTTACAATTTCATCCGGAACATAGAAAATAGAAGAAGAAAGAATAGAAGAAGTCATGCCAACTATAATGTCTACATCTTCTTCTTATTCGATATCTCGATATACTTGCTCGAACATATAATTCAGCATCCTTCTATCTATTTTAGCCATCGCTTCTTCTCTCTGTCCCGAATCGCAACAACCCTTCATTCAATACTTTGATGCATGCTTCCACATCTTCCAAGCTCGGCCCAAACCTCGTAATGTCTCTGCGGCGCCACCCGATCTACTCGATAGAATTCATCATGAAAGGCTTAGTAGCTTTATCATTTCTCTTTTGTACCATCAGAGAGACCCTTCCAGGGAATTAGGCACCTCGTTAGAAACAACCTGTACGTATGAAGTAATGCCTCCGACCACATCCTCCTCGGTGAAAGAAATGATACTGTCTGGGTAAGGATGATGTCCTACTTTCAAGTGCTCGCATCTTTTTAGCAAAAAACTCGCAGATTTCCAAACGGAAAGATACCGCAAATTCTACTTCCCCTTCTCTCAACTTATCCATCTGTACAATTTGCTCCGCAATCAATACATCTCCCGGCAGCTTGTTGATCTCGCCAAAATACTCAGTTACTCTCTGCAAATCGTATTCATGCCTTTTATGTTAGCCATCACCGCTTCACTGATCTTTGCCGCATCATCCATAACCTTTAAAGGGGGTGACACTTCTCCAAGTTGTACATGTAAGCTTGACGAATAATCAAATCCTTCCATTCGCAATAGCCTTTACTTGATTGCTCACAGGCCCTCCATTTTCTACATAAGATGATCACTCACCGCTCTGAAATGGGCTGAATGGAAGGTTTAGCAACCTTGGCTATGATCTCACATAATTGAGATACTTTTTTCGTAGCTCTTCTTTCTCCGCTTTTCACCGTCAAGCCTAAGGAATAAAGCATCCACCAATGTCTGCGTGTCCCGCTTCAATCTTTCAAAGGTGGCTGGCTCACCGAGGGGTACTTTGGTTACTATCACATCTTCCGCCCTGAGCTCCTCTATCTTTCCTTCTGCCGGAATTGATATCTCAACAAACTTCTCTCCCGAATCCTCGATGATCAACCTAGAAGTTGCTTTGGCAACTTTAGGCCTTCTGTCTCTTCCGCCCAGATTCTGGAGTAGCTGCAAGTCGTGCTCCTCTAAGTTCATTTCCATTCTTGCTTCTGAACCAATCAAGAAGCCAACCATTCCGAGAAATTACTTCTCGAGAGTGAGAAGTCACTGAATGCACTACCATCTTCCGCTCTGCATCCTCTCCGTCAGAAAGTGCCACAGTGTTATGGTTGCCATCTTCTGAGTCATCCAAGGACAAAGCCCTTTCGAATTCCGCCATCTGCAGCTTCAACGTATCCTCTGGAACATGTGCTGAACAAAGTGGCTGAGGGGAGAAGATGAATGTCGCTGGATTCAGTGGAGGCATGGAAGCATCCTGCTGCTGCAGTGCAATAGTTGGTGAAGCATTGGGTACTGGAGAAACCGGAGTTAAAGTCATGGTCGTAGAAGTGATCCTCTCCTTGGATTGAGATCTTCTATGCACTTTCAACTTCTCGACTTTCCTGCTACTTTCTCCTCCGTGCTTTCACTTGAGGGAATCTCCTGCGCTGAAGTTGCCCGTGACTTGATTCATCAATGTTTCATCAAGGCAATATCCCTTCACAAGAACTGGGCTTTGAAGTATTCACCAACACAAATCTCGACCTTTCTTCAATCAGTGTTGCAGCCCCTAGGTTATTCTCAAAGATGGCTTCTTATCTCCTCCCATTTGATGGTAAGTCTCAAGTACCACATTCCCATCATCTTTAAGATCCGCAGTATCCGCGCTAGTCCAAATTCGAACACTACTTTGCTGATAGCCTGCTGAAATCTTTCTTTCTAACCTCGTACTCACTTTTGCACTTCATCCAGAAATCTTCTAATGAAGGCACATGTGCGTACTCCTGGGAGATTGTCTTCCTGGCTACTCCAAATGGATCAAGTTCAGCCGTGCAGGGAAGAACTCTTGCTCATACTCAGATAACATTTGCGCCTCCATCCCCGAGCTCTATGAATGCTAATGCAGCTGTAATATCCCACAGTGATTGGGAAGAAGCCCGTAGACTTGTGCCGCTTTGACTGAAGGTCGTGTAACTCCACAAGTTGCCTGCTTAGCTCCATGGCGATCAATCTATCATTCGGATACCTGGGCATCTTTATTGGTTCTCCAGAAAAGCCCGTAACCCTGAGGTATGTGAAATCTGCAAATTGAATGAATAGACTGCCAATCTTGGACATAGCTTCCCACGCTTCCTTGCTTACCCTATTGGCCTTCAAGTCTTTGTCTAGCCTGCAGATGAAATCGTAGAAGAAGTCATCGTTGATCACTTTGAAGTCTTTCTCGCACGCAGTGCGAAAGTAAGTGCGGGTAGCACTCTCGAAAATGGGGTCCTCGAAAGAACACCACATCTATCCAGCTTGGAAAAGACGCCTTGTGAAGCTGCAGCATACACCAAGTATGAAGTCATCTTGAAGCTGAAAGTACGCTTCACGTTCCGGAGTTGCTCACCGATGTTGTTGCTAATAATTTCCGACCAATTGATTATAGAATCAACCTTGTTGATTTCAATGGTCCTGATGAAAGCATACATCCATGTACGGAAAGTGTAAGCATTCGCTTCGCCATTCATCCTGCATAGCAATTTGACGACATCATCTACCTCCTGCACCAAATTGGACCGCGGAAGAGTTCTCGGGAACTTTGAAGGAGATCTAGGATTCTTCATGTATCGGCTATTCATTATGCTCACGCAATCAGCTCTATGCTTCTCCCATCTACTGTCAGCATCCTGAATGCTAATAGAAGTCACCACCTTTCGCACTGGAATCTTCAAACAATAATTGATGAACTCTGCGTCCAAACGAATTATTGTCTTTCCCGAAGCATCACGCACTGATTTGGATGAAGGATGATAAGATCTAGCACACTCCATCACAAACTCTGGCAATTGGGTTGTACATGGAAAAGCTGCAGCTTAGATAATTCCACTGCTTTTGACCGCACGCATGAGTGAAGTCTTTCCCGCTTTGATCTATCAATCAAATCGGCAAGAGGTTCCGGCCTAGATCTGTGTCTCCTATGTCTCGCAAGTTCGGGAAGCAATGCATGATTCCATTGTGCTTTCTTTTTCATCTCCTTTCGCCATGGCTTTGTCGATTTTCGTCTCAATAATTCTTTTCTTCTTACTTGGCCGGATTTCTTCAAAATGGTGCAGATCTGGACAATTCTTCGATTCGGAGGATATATGCAATGTATCGACATTGATAAAAGCTCCTTTTCCTTTTCAGAAAGCACCCGTATTGAATTCCTGCAATTTATTCAGACAAAAATGGCCACCGGAGCATGAATAGTGAATTTAAATTGTAAAAATCTGCACTTTTCAAGCCTGCTGCCCCAAAAATTGGTGTTTAATTTGCACATAAAGAGAGCATGAATCCTTTCAATCAACACCTGAGCTCCTGTAACACCTGTGGAAACAATTATGCAAACAAAGATCAACCTCCTTCAAAGCATGCGCCAAATCTGGAAGCTTTTAGCCTTGTTGTCACCTTGTCTGAGCAAAATCCTTCCTCTAATGGGGGCGCACTTTTCCACTTGGCTGCAATTCTTTACCTGTGATTTGAATAATTCACCCATATGGCTGCCCATGCTTATATAACCTTCACAATTCTATAATTAATAATTGCCCTAACAATTAAAGGCAATTAATTAATTAAAAATTATGCTTTTCTTTTTTAAAATAGCATGTTTAAGGACAACTATCCAATAAATTAAATTAATCCAATTTAATCCCTCACACATCACTTCACTTAAGCTTTACAAAGTGCTTTTACCATAGCCACTGAAAATAGAAATTAATTTAATGTTTTAATGCCTTAAAAAACATTAAATAATTCCCAAATGGGGTGCACTTTTTGAGAGGAAGAGGGCAGCCATTAAATAAATTAAATTTAATGCTTTTAAATCCTTTCTTTTATTTCAACTTTGACTTGTTGACTTCCTCCAAGCTTGGGTGCACTTTTTGAGAGAATAGATTAATTAAAATAATCATTTCAAGGCTGCCATTCTCTCACCAAAGGGGGCGCACTTTTTTGCACATGTAATTCTATTTTTAAGAATTTTTCACAATGGGATTCTTTACCCTGCAAGGCAGGCACCAAAATCCCATGATCCACTTAAGTGATTTGACTTTGACAATGGGATTATTTACCCTGCAAGGCAGGCACTAAAATCCCATGATTTCACTTAAGTCACTTTCCTTTTATTTTATCATGGGAATTTTTACCCTGCAAGGCAGGCAATAAATTCCCACCTGCCTGCAGCCTCTATTTTTCCCACTACAGCTTAAGTGATTTTTATAACATGGGAAAAGTACCCTACAGTGTATAAAATTCCCACCCCGTCTCGCGCTTCTATTTTTCCCATCATAGCCTTAAATCCTTTGTTTTCCAAAAATGCGCCCATCCTCACAGCAGGGGCTTTTCCGTGCATGACTTCACTTTTTCCCTGTGATCCGCACTCTCGATGGTGACTTCCTCCGGCATAATGTGCGTATATGTTTTCCAATTGCTCCAGGCCAAAATCGGGCTTACCCGGCAAAGGAATTGTTCCAGAGAAATTTCACAGAAAACGAAACGGGACACCACAAAAACACGAAAAATTGCCAAAAGTTACAAATAAAGCCCAAAACTTATTCCAAGTTAAAACCCTTATGGTACATAAAAATAATAACATATTCGCTCATAATAGAGTTAAAATGGAGTGCAAATGGCCTCATATGGGGCTCAAAATAATTAAATACAAATTTCCCGCAGACAAATCCCGACGGTAGAATAAAACAATTTTGGGCATCTGGGTATTTGGCGAAAAAGGCTAATATGGCTCTTTGGGATTATCTTGATGCAATATAAGAATTTTCAGGCAATAAAAACACAAAACGACCCATTATTTTAAAAGTACGAAAAATTTTCGGATAGGGTAATAGCAGATTTTAGGGTGAAATCTGGGTGACACCAAACATCCCAAAGCCCATGGGGAAAGATAACTAAGGGTCTTCAAAAAGGGACATTACATTGTGCTCTATTGTGAAGTATGTTTGATGCATTGTTTTCTCCATTCTAACATTGGCGATTTGGTTTATGTGTTGATGCATTGATTTCACTCTGAGTTAAATTTGCATGAAGGTATTTCAGTTTTTGCCTGCGCATCGCTTTGGATTTTCTACCATGAATGGATGGTTAGGAGTATTCATGTTTCATATATATTGTATCCTCTTTTTTCACCAATGATTGAACACCTTTGTGCACATCATACTTCATGGGGTAAGGAGGTAAGAGGTGTTTTTGCAAAGGACATATAGACACTTGGGCTCAATTTCTATGGTGTTCTCACAAATGGCATATGGGTGCTATGATGAGGTCTTCAAAGGGAAGAATATCTGATTTTAAAATCAGTATGAAAGAGAGCTCTATCATGAAGTGTGGGGGTCATAATGATGATCCTAACTTTTCATTTCTTATGTGGCTAACCCATGGATCCATAAAAATGGAAGAGTTGGGAGGATTGGGCAGCTCATGGCTCAAGAGGGTTTCAAATTCATTGCTCCCCAACATGCCAAAACAGTTCGCATTTTTAGAAAGGTATGATGACTATATTTCATTTCTCTACTCCATGTTCTTGTTGGGTATTTATTCTAATATGCCAAGAAGGAAGATAAAAAGTGAAGGGTGTAGCCAAAGGTGCAAGGTATGTGATGCTTTCCTTAGAATGAAGCCAACTGAAGTTACATTTGTTCATGGGATGCAATGGATTCAGTTTTTGGGGAAATCCGTGATAGCAAAGCAAAGGATACTACATGTTCAAAATCACCATGTGGGGCACTCCAAGGTATGGAAACCAAATGTTTTTTCACTTTCTACAAAGATAATCAGATCTGATTTTGTGATGTTTACATCTGATCTCATGAAAAATAGGGACAATTCAAAGTTGTCTATGGCAAGTATGAGTATTGGCAACTCAGATTTGGCATTAGAAGACCCGAAGTAAAAGGAAAAGTACTTTCCAATGGGCTAATGGTGATTTGCTGATTGGGAAACTTGTTATCATAGCCACTGAAGGTGAGTTCATTGAAAGGTTCCATGTTTCTAGGTGCAATGAAATGATGACATCATGCATATGGTTAGGAAAAGAGATTATATGTTATGTCATGCATACCAATGGTATGAGGGAGAACCAATGCTCACCATCTATGGAGCACTCTTGGAAGTCAAGTCATACACTTGAGAACAAGCTTATAAGGGCAATCTTCATGGTAGGGGCAGCTTGGTGTTGGTTGTATAAAGTGGGTAAGCTATATAATTTCTTTGTTGATGTTGGCTTTCGAATGTTTTCTATACAACATTGCTTGGCACCCAATGAAATTATTCAAGGATCACTAGTGCATAGAAGTGTACATCTTGCCACGAAGTTGATCCATGATCATCATTCACCAAGAATGGATTGGGGATTGAGCTACATATAGAGTTTTTTAGTGGTGTTGTTGGCTAGATTTTCTGCATAATACAAAACCTAGGCAGTCATGAGATAAATCTCCCTCATTTAACCGGTGAGGCTCCCGTGTCAGATTTGTCAATTTAAGTATGCTAATATCTAAATGGGGTTTTACTTTAACTACTCAGTTCATGAACCATAATCAACAGCTTCTACGAGTAAGTAAGCAATTGCTTAAAGAAAGGAAAAGTTATAGAGGAAGGTAATTACGTAAACACAGAAGAAATGGGGAAGATGTGCATCCCAATCAATAGATGGCAGAGCTGATTGCATGCACATAGAAGAATCCAATAGATATAAACACAAAATTCTAAAACAAAGGCAGCTCTAGATCTAGATCTAAAATAACACAAAGTTTATTAAGAGATCTAAGATTAAAAGCAAGAAACACAGTACACCGTGACACAAAGCTTCTCCGAAAACTCGCTCCTTTTTATTCCTTTGCTCCAAGTGGCTCTCAGGGGTTCAAAGACAAAGTCTAGAACACAAGATTTCTGCTTACAAATTTCGATCATTAACCCGTGAGGTTCTTCTCCTACTTATAGAATGTAGGAGGAAAGTACAAATGGGAAATCTAACTTAATCAAACATAAACAACAAGTAAAGATGACATTTGACAATCATCCTCCACTAACTTCTCCTTAAGTGACACATGTATCACTTAACTAATAGAATTGTTCCACATGACTTTAAGTAATGGTTTCAAAACCAATAACTTTAAAGTTTTACAATTTCATCCGGGAACATAGAAAATAGAAGAAGTCATGCTACCAAATGTAACATTTATGTCTTCTTTTGTTCTAATATCGGATATACTTGTTTAACATGTGATTCAATCTTTCCATCTGCTTTTAGCCATCTGCTTCCTTCTCTCGTCCCGAATCTGCAAAGCAACCCTTCATTCAACACTTTGATGCACGCTTCCACATCTTCCAAGCTCGGCCCAAACCTCGCAATATCCGCCGCAGCAGACCACCAGCCTACTAATAGAATTCATCGTGAAAGGCTTAGTAGCTTTATCAATTCTTTTTGTACCATCGAAGAGACCCTTCAGGAATTAGGCACTTTGCTAGAAATGATCTGCACGTATAAAGTAACACCTCAACCACGTCCTCCTCAGTGAAAGAAATGATATTGTTTGGTAAGGATGATGTCCTACTCTCAAGTGCCTCGCATCCTCTTTCAAAGAAAACTCGTAGATCTCCAAACGGAAAGATACCGCAAACTCTACCGCTTCCCTTCTCAACCGATCCATCCGATACAATCTTCTCTCGCAACCAATATATCTCCCTAGAACGTGTTGATCTCGCCAAAGTGTCAGTTTACTCTCAAAGAATCGTGTTCATGTCCACTATGCTCGCTCACAACCGCTTCAAATGATTTTTCCATCATCATTCATAACTTTTGTGGGGCTAACACTTCTCCAAGTTGTACAAAAGCTTGACGAATAATCAAATCCTTCCATTCATCAATAGTTTTTACTTGATTGCTTGCATCCTCCATTTCCTGCATAAGATGATCACTCACTTACTCTGAAATGGGCTGAATGGAAGGTTTAGCAACCTTGGCTATGATCTCTCACAATTGAGATACTTGCTTCGTAAGCTCATCTTTCTCCGCCTTTTCTCTCGTCAAGCCTAAGGAATAGAGCATCTATCAATGTCTGCGTATCCTGCTTCAATCCTTCAAAGGTGGTGGCTTGACCGAGGGGTACTTTGGTTATCAAACATCTTTTCGCCGTGAGCTCATCCTCTTTCTTTCCTTCTCGCCGGAATCGACATCTCAAAAACTTCTCTCCCGAATCCTCGATGATCAACCTTGAAGTTACCTTAGCAACTTTAGGCCTTCTCGTCTCTTCCGCCTGCCTAGACTCGAGTAGCTCGCAAGTCGTGTTCTTCTAAGTTCATCTCCATTCTCGCTTCGAACCAATCTGTGAAGCCAAACCATTCCGAGAAGTTATTTATCGGAGAATGAGAAGTCGCCGAGTGCACTACCATCTCCCGCTCTACCTCCTCCCCATCGAAAGTGCCACAAGAGTTATGGCTGCCATCTCTCGAATCATCCAAGGACAAAGCTCTTTCGAACTCCGCCATCTGCAGCTTCAACATCTCCTCTGGAACAGGTGCTGAACGGAGTGGCTGAGGAGAGAAGATGAATGTCGCCGGATTCAATGGAGGCATGGAAGTATCCTACGCTGCGGTGCAATAGTTGGTGAAGTAAGGATGCCGGAGAAGCAGGGAACTAAAGTCATGGTCCGTAGAAGTGATCTTCTCCTTTGATTGAGATCTTTTGTGTACTTTCAACTTCTCGGACCTTCTATTGCTTTCTCCTTCATGCTTCCGCTTGAGGGAATCTCCTACACCGAAGTTTCCCGTGACTTGATTCATCAATGCTTCATCAAGGCAATATCCCTTCACAAAAAAACTTTGAAGTATTCACCAAAACAGCTCCAGATCTTTCTTCAATCGTATGGCAGCCTCCTACGTTATCCTGCAGTACGGCTTTATCTCCTCCCATTTGATGGTAAGTGTCAAGTACCACATTCCCATCATATTTAAGATCCGCAGTATCCGCGCTAGTCCAAAGTCGAACACTTTCTTTCGATATAGCCCGCTGAAATCTCTCTTTCTAACCTCGTACTCACTTTTGCACTTCATCCATAAATCTTCTAATGAAGGCACATGTGCGTACTCCTAGGAGATCGTCTTCCTGGCTACTCCAAATGGATCGAAGTTCAGCCATGTAGGGAAGAACTCTTGCTCATACTCGATAACATCTGCGTCTCCATCCTCGAGCTCTATGAATGCTATGCAGCTATAATGTCCGATGCTGCTGATCGAGAAGAAGCCCAGAGACTTGTGCCGCTTCGATCAAGGTCGTGTATCTCCACAAGTTCCCTGCTCACTCTCTATGGCGATCAATCTATCATTCGATATCTGGGCATCTTTATCGGTTCTCCGTAAAAGCCCGTAACCCTGAGGTATGTGAAATCTGCAAACTGAATGAATAGACTGCCAATCTTGGACACAGCTTCCCACGCTTCCTTGCTTACCCTGTTGGCCTTCAAGTCTTTGTCTAGCCTGCAAATGAAATCGTAGAAGAATTCATCATTGACCACTTTGAAATCTTTCTCGCACGCAGGTATAGTAAGCTGTGGGTAGCACTTGAAAATGGGGTCCTTAGAAAGAACACATCTATCCAGCTTGGAAAAGACGCCTTGTGAAGCTGCAGCATACACCAAGTAGGAAGTCATTTTGAAGTTGAAAGTACGCTTCACGTTCCGGAGTTGCTCACCAATGTTGTCGCTAATAATTTCCGACCAATTGATTATGGAATCAACCTTGTTGACTTCAATGGTCCTGATGAAAGCATACATCCATGTACGGAAAGTGTAAGCATTCGCCTCGCCATTAATCCTGCATAACAATTTGACAATATCATCGACCTCCTGCACGAAATTGGACCGTGGAAGAGTTCTTGGGAACTTAGAAGGAGATCTAGGCTTCTTCATGTATCTGCTATTCATTATGCTCACGCAATCAACTCTATGCTTCTCCCACTTCTACGCCGCATCTTGAAAGACTAATGGAAGTCACCACCTTTCGCACTGGAATCTTCAAACAATAATTGATGAACTCGCGTCCAATCGAATTATTGTTTTCCCCGTAGCATCTCGCACTGATCTGGATGAAGGATGGTAAGATCTAGCGCACTCCATAACAAACTCGACAAACGGGGCTGTGCATGGAAAGGCTGCAGCTCGGATAATTCCACTGCTTTTAATCGCACGCATGAGTGAAGTCTTTCCCGCTCTGGATCTATCAATCAATTCGGAAAGAGGTTCCTGGACCTAGATCTGTGTCTCCTTTGTCTGCAAGTTTGGAAGTGATACATGACTCCATCAGTGCTTTGTTTTTCATCTCTCTTCGCCATGGCTTTGTCTATCTTTGTCTCAATAATTCTTTTTCTTCTTATTTGGCCGATTTCTTCAAAACTGGTGTAGATCTGGATATTTCTTCAGATTCGGAGGATATATGCAATGTATTGACATTAATTAAAGCTCATTTTCTTTTGTAAGGCACCGTAATGAATTCTTGCAATTAATCATTAAATCTATCCTAAATGGGGCACACTTTTTGACATGAAGGGGATGACCTTGAAATAAATTAAATTTAATCAATTTAATCCATTTAATTCTATTTCTTTTATTCCCTTTGGCTTTGTTGACTTTCTTCCATACTTGGGCGCCCTTTTTAGAAGAAAAATTAATTAATTTAATCCATTTTAATGCTGCCATCTTCTCACCAAAGGGGGCACACTTTTTTGCATAATAGAATTCTATTTTTAAGAATTTTTCACAATGGGATTCTTTACTCTGCAAAGCAGCCCCGGAAATCCCATGATCCACTTAAGTGATTTGACTTTGACAGTGGGATTATTTACCCTGCAAGGTAGACAATAAAATCCCATGATTTCACTTAAGTCACTTTTCTTTATCCCGCCATGAGAATTTTTACCTGCAAGGTAGACAATAAAATCCCATGATTTCCTTTAAGTCACTTTTCTTTTATCTTGCCATGAGAATTTTTACCCTCAATAAATTAAATAAATTCCCGTCACTCTTCCTCTAACTTTCTAACTTTCACTGCAGCTTAAGTGAATTTTATATCACGGGAAAAGTACCTGTTTGGCGACAAAATTCCCACCTTGCCCGCCGCTTCTATTTTTCCCATCCCATTGCAGCCTTAAATCCTTTGTTTTCCAAAAATGCGCCCAACCCCGCAGGGGCTTTTCTGTGCACGACTTTGCTTTTTCCCAGTGATCCAGACCTCCGATGGTGACTTCCTCCGGGCATAATGTGCGTATATGTTCTCCAGTTGCTCTAAGCCAAGAATCGGGCTTACACTTTTTCGAAAAGGAATTGTTCTAGAGAAATTTCACGTAAAAAGCGGGACAACAAAAAACACGAAAAACTACCAAAAGTCACAAATAAAGCCCAAAACTTATTCCAAGTTAAAACCCTTCTGGTACATGGGAATAATGACATGTTCGATCATAACAGAGTTAAAATAGAGCGCAAATAGCCTCAAACGGGGCTCAAAATAATTAAATACAAATTTCGTGCAAGTGCATACAAATCTCGACTTATGCAATATAACAATTTTGGGCATCCGGTATTTGGCGAAAAAAGCTAATATGGCTCTTTGGGAATATCTTAATGCAATACAAGAACTTTTAGGCAATAAAAACACAAAACGACCCATTATTTTAAAAGTACGAATTTTTTTCGGATAGGGTAGTCACAGATTTCAGGATGAAATCTAGGTGACACCAACCGCTCTCCGTTTGTGCACATCTTTTTTCTCTCACAAATGACAAAGGGAAAAGATGAGATCCCAGCATCTCTGGTTTCGTATCTTGTCTTTTGGGCACGGGGTCAAGCAAACAAACACAACACAACACAAAAACAAAAACAAAACAAGGAAAAAACCAAAGTTTTATTTATGTACATACAGGTTTTACCCTGCTTCTCATGTCCGGAACAGCTTCAAGTGTTGCCCATTGAAAGGCAACGGCAATTCAACTCCATCCTGATGAGCAAGAATGAAGCTATCTGCTCCGGCGATCCTCTTAATCACAAAAGGCCCTTTCCATAGTGAATCGAACTTTCCATGCATGCCTTTTGCTTCTCTTCTTTTGTCCCATAAAAGGACCCAGTCATTGACTTCAAACTTTCTTTCCTTGGCTTTTTGTCAAAGATGACTTTCACCTTCCTTTGATGCTCACAACCTATCTCGCAACTTGAGTTTGTACTTCTCTCAATTCAATCAGGTACATAATTCTTTTATCAATAGCATCCGTGAATGTGGAATCCTCCAGGGGCTTTAGAAAGTTTCCTAGGGCAGGCGCATTCAAGGTAAGAGGCTCTCGTGTCTCTACCATATAACAACTGAAATGGGGACATGCCTATCGCCCTCTTTGGTGTGATTCTATTGGCCCATAATGCATCAAACAAATTTTTATGCCAAGTCCTTTGATTTTCCGTTACTAGCTTGCGCATGATAGTTACCAAGTTTTTATTACTAGATTCAGCTTGGCCGTTCCCTTGTGGATAGTAGTTTGAGGAATGAACCAGCTGGATCCCATAAGTGTAGCAAAATTCCACCAACTCCTCAGAAGAAAGATTCGGAGCGTTGTCTGCTACAATTTTACTGGGCACGCCAAACCTGACAATAATATTTTCTTTTATAAAACTACACACCTCGGTAGAAGTGGCGTTCTTCACAGGAATGGCTTCAACCCACTTACTTACCGAAATAATCGTGAGCATTTGTTATAATGTAATGGTGACCGGCACTGGAAGCCGGGTTAAGCATACCAATAAAATCCATTCCCCACTGTTAGAAAGGTTCTTCAATCACAATGGGTTTTAGAGGTAATGCAGGCAATTTCACACGCCCAACAAAATGTTGGCATGCTTGGCACTTAGCTACCCAATCTGCAGTATCTTGAAAAAGGGTGGGCCAATAATACCTTGCTCTGAGGATCTTGTGTGCAATGACTCAGCCGAGAAATGACCACCGCAAGCCATGTCATAAAAGCTGTTGTAGTAGCTGATCCTGTTGAGCTTTATCGACGCATCTGAGAAATACGCCATCAATTCCCCTCTTGTACAAACCATTATCCCAAAGAACAAAATATTTGGATTTCAGTTTGATAGTTCGTTTCTCTTTTCTGGAAAGTTGATCTGGGCATTCTCCATACGTCAGAAAGTAAGCAATGTTACTGTACCACTCCTCCACTAGATCTATAAAAAGTACTACAGGTAAATCTCCATCTATCTCATCTTGATTTGCTTTTGGCATGGATGCTTTCATCTTTGTCATTAGTTCACACAGGCCTCTTCCTCGAACTAGCTTTGTCGGTTTAATATCCAGGTCATATTCTTGAACCTTTGTCACCCATGTTCCTCTCAACAATCCTAACTCTTGCTGAGTGAGGATAGATTTTACTGCAAAGATTTGAACCAAGACCACAAAGGTGTGAGGAAAGAATATAATACCTGAAAGCCTTACACGCCTTCACCACTGCATATGCGTGCTTTCCATGGGAGTATATTTCAACTCATAGGCTTTAAGGGGCGTGCTCATGAAAGCAATGGGAGCTTCTGCGTCCTCTTGATTTTTTTGCATCAGTATTGCTGACATGGTGTGTTCGGAGGAATAACAGTAAAGAATAAATTCTTTACTGAAGTCGGGTGAAACCAAGACCGGAGCTTTTGACAGGGCCTCTTTAATTTTCTCGAAAGCTTCCTTCCCTTCGCTGCTCCATTTAAAATCTTGTGTCTTCTTCATCATATTCGAGATATGACGGGTTAGCTCAGCAAAGTCATGAATGAATCTCCTGAGAAAATTGACTTTTCCAAAGGAGTGAACCCCCTTTTTGGACGTAGGCAAAGGCAATGTCTGAATGGATTTGACACGCTCTGGATCTATCTTGGTTCCTTCCTTTGAAACGATGTGTCCTAGTAGTTTCCCTTCTGTTACAGCAAAGATGGACTTCTTAGGATTCAAAGAAATACCATGTTTGCGGCATTGTATGAAGACCTCTTCCAAGTTTGAAATGTGTGTGCATTTGTCCTTGGAAAAGATTGTCGATCATCCAGTAAACCACTATGCTTATATCCTTGAGATGAGCGAAGGCTAGATCCATAGCTTTTTGAAATGTGGCACCAGCATTAATCAGGCCGAACGGCATTTTCTCGTGCGCGAAAGGTTCCCAAGGTGTGATGAACGCTGTTTTGTATTGATCTTCCTCGCCACCTTGACTTGATTGTAGCCTTAAAAGCCATCAAGCATGGAAAGCATCTCAGATGCAGTGACCACCGCAGAGTGTGATCCATGATGGGGATGGGGTAGTTGTCTTTCAGTGAAGCTTGATTAAGGTTGCGAAATGCACGCATGCCTAGTCTCGCCGCTCTTATTTTTTACAGGGACTATGTTGGCCAACCATTCGAAATGATGTATGGGATAGATAATCTTTGCGTCTAACAACTTTTGGATTTCTGCAAAGATGGTTCCCGAAATAGTAGGGTTGTGCTTTGCCGTAGCTTCTGCTTGAAAGTCTTTTGTTCTGGTTTTAGTGGGATGTAGTGTTGAACTTCCGCAGGCTGATATGTTTTTAGATCTTGGTAAGACTAGGCAAAAACATCCATATATTTCTTAAGAAGCTCAATAAAAGCTTCTCTTTCGGCCTCTGAGCAACACTTACCCAGATTTACTAATTTGGGATCATTGCCAGCTCCCAAATTTAGTAATTGTGTGTCGGAGGAAGAACCTTCCCCACTTTCTTCATTTTTCTTAAGCATCTGATCATGCTTATCAAACATTTCCTCAAGAGATACCAAGCCTTTGGGAATTTTATTTTTTTTCAGCTGGATAATCTCCTAACTTCCCGAGACGTCCGCATCCATTTCTCCCACAGTAGTTTGCCTAGGAGGAGAATTGCTTCCCTCATGGTAGATTTCTTCAAAGTTGTCTTTCTGTTGGAGAAACACAACAATCTGCTTGTCATCATTGAAAACCTGCCATTGCGGACGTTGTCGAGAACTTTTGGGTGGAAGACCATCTCAACTTTGTAGTCCCCTTGTCTAAAAAATGTGGGAGGCTGATCCGGATTTAACAAAGCTGCAGTCACTGCAAGTGAATCAACTTTTGAATTTTGTTCTCTCTGGAATGTAAGATACCGAGAAAGCTGAAAAATCTAGAATAACAGAGTAGACTCGATCTCTATAATGCCGCAGCTTGTCCTTTTTTACTTGATAGAGACCTCTTATCTGCTTGACGATCAGCTCAGCATCTCCCTTTGCGTGTAAGAGCTGGATTCCCATTGTTCTTGCCTGCTCCATGCCTAACAACAACGCTTCATACTCAGCTGTGTGTTAGTATTTTCGAACATCAATTTGAAGGAGTGTGCATGCACCTTCCCTTCAAGAGAGATAAGAACGACGCCTGCGCTGATCCAAATGAACAAAGAATCGCCATCAAATTCCGAGTCCAAACCTTGTTGTCAAGTTGATGTGGTTCTTGAATCACCGGTTGAACATCTTTTTATCCATTTCTAGATAATAGACTCCGTGATCCGATTCCTGAAACAAGATCTGAGATCTAGGATCCTCAGACTTTGATACTGTGTACTTGGATTTCTTCTCAGGTTCTAGCTTCTGATTTACTCCTTTGATTGGTATGTGCGCACAAGACCAATCCATCTTGACTTCTCCACCCAACTCTTTGCAGAAATTTCTACTCAACAACATGCCATAAGAGACTAGAATGTCTGCTACAAGGATAGTCATTTTCAGTCTTTTATCTGGAAAAGAAGCAAGTACTGCCTGCGCATCTTTGATTTGCCCCACAAGAGGGACTTGCCTTTCCATTGAATAACATCTTCCGATGGTTTTTGTCAATGTGAGACCCAAGGCATCAACAACTTTGGCAGGCATGACATTATCAGAAGCTCCAGAGTCCAAAATGCAATTGCTTAGTTTGTGTCCGTTGATAAGCAATGACACATAAAATGGCTCAATCCTTTCTGATGTAGCAGGAGAAGAGGTAGAAGGAGAAGAACTTGCAGCCGCATTATTTGAAGGAGTATTCTTTGGATTTGCCAAGATACCCCGTGAAGTATTATTTGTTGGGCTGGGACCGTTACTTTGCACATATTTGACCAATCTATTCAGCTGATCAGGAAATGCTCTCAAATATTCAGCTTCTGACATTTGGACCTTAGTCCTCTTGATGTGATCAATGATGTCGAAAGCTTGACTTGCTTCAGCAGGATGTGTGTTGGCCCTTTGCTGCGAATTAAAAGAATTTGAATATTTATCCTTGGGCGCTAATGAAGAAGGAAGAGTGCTACCTCTTTTCAAGATAGTAACATCCGGGCCAGGATCTTCTCTTTCTCTTTGGCCGCTTGTGGATGCTTCAAAGATTTTGGCGCGTCTAAGACCTTGTGAACATCGCAAATGTGTGACCATCGGAATCTTCAAAATATTCATAATAGCCATCACGATTCGTAGTCCAGGAACCAATATTGAGTCGCCAAAGGGATCTATAAAGTCTTCATCATCGAATGATTCATTAATGCCGAGATCCTCTTCATTAGTTTCCAAGTTATTCCTTGGAGCAGCATTCTTTCCAACCGTTGTGGTACAAAGAGTAGCAAGTTTGTTTCGGTTTTGATTTTGGTTTTGACCATTGAAGGTCCGGGTAGGAGCTAATCTTGAAGGGGTTGCATTCTCGCTTGAGAGATCTGCTTCTTGATCTGCACATGTCATTAGCCATCTCTAACAAAGGATATGAAGTACTTGAAGAAGCGCCATCACCTTTGTGAGATGGTTGTCTGAGTTTCCCACCATGATCAAGTCGTCCTCAACTTCCACGACGGCATTTTGTGCTTCAAGCAGATTTACTGTCTTGCCCTTCTCACCGATATCCAACTTCGGGCAATAGAGCGTTTATAAAAACGCTCTTTGATTTTCGTCACTCAATGCGGCGAAGTGGGGATTTTATATAAAATACTCGAACCTTGCAATAAAGTCCCGCATGTTCTCGCTTGGTTCTTTTTTCAATCACAATTGGGTGATCAACGTGCTTTAGCGTCCTCTGCAGAGCTTGAATCTTTTCAAAATTGCTCACGCATAGTCGCCAGATTGGTTATGGTGCCGAGCTAGGTGATAGAACCATTCTCCAGCCAAGTCGTGTAGAGTCTCAATGAAGAGCCTGACTGAGACATCTTGATGCTCTACTGCAAGCACACCACAAGATATGAAGAAGGCCGCCAAATGATCATCCGGGTTTTGCTTTCCATCTCCAAAGAATTTTGGAAAATTCTTTTGGATCCCTTTGCGATCGTGCATAGGTGGAGTTAGGTTCAGAGGTCCAAAAGCTGCTCCCCATGGTTATCGGTTCCGATTTACCCGCATGATGAATGGGGCACGTCTCCTACTTGTGTAGACTTGATGGATAATTCCAAATGCCGGATTATGCTGAAGACGATCCGGATCTGGATGGGTGTGCACTCTTCTTCCTGGTGAGAGACTAGATCTGCGGCTTCTAACTTGAGGAGGATGATTGAAATTGAATTGCTCCTGCAAATAAGAAATGATCAGTCCTTCCTTGCGCCTTCACGGATCGGGTGAATGGACGTTCAACCAGGTTGAGATTTGTGTGGAAAACACTCCAATCTTCAATAGATAAGCTTTGATCTGCAAAGATAGTTGTTCCCAAATGAGTCGCCAAAATCATTGGCTATATTTTCTGCATAGCACAAAACCTAGGTAGTCATGAGATAAATCTCCCTCATTTAACCGGTGAGGCTCCCGTGTCAGATTTGTCAATTTAAGTATGCTAATATATAAATGGGGTTTTACTTTAACTACTCAGTTCATGAACCATAATCGAATGCTTCTACAATGCAAGTAAGCTTGTTTAAAGAAAGGAAAAGTTATAGAAGAAGGTAATTACGTAAACACATAGAAGAAATGGGGAAGATGTGCATCCCATTCAGTAGATGTGACAGAGCTGATTGCATGCACATAGAAGAATCCAATAAATATAAACATAGAATTCTAAAACAAAGGCAGCTCTAGATCCGATCTAAAATAACACATTTTATTAAGAGATCTAAGATTAAAAGTAAGAAACACAAGACACCATGACACAAAGTTCTCCGGAAACTTGCTCCTTTGTATTCCTTTGCTCCAAGTGGCTCTCGGGGTTCAAAGACAAAGTCTAGAACACAAGATTGCTGCTTACAAATTCCGATCATTAACTGAAGGTTCTTCTCCTACTTATAGAATGTAGAAGGGAAAGTACAAATGAAAAATTTAATTGAATCAAACATAAACAACAAGTAAAGATGACATTTGACAATCATCTTCCACTAACTTCTCCTTAAGTGACACATGCATCACTTAACTAATAGAATTGTTCCACATGACTTTAAACAATGGTTTCAAAACCAATAACTTTAAAGTTTTACAATTTCATCCGGGAACATAGAAAATAGAAGAAGAAAGAATAGAAGTCATGCTAGCTGTAACATTTATGTCTTCTTCTTGTTCTGATATCGGATATACTTGTCGAACATGTGATTCAACATCTTTCCATCTGCTTTTAAATGCCATCGCATCCTTCTTCTCATCATGAACTGCAGCAAGCCTTCATTCAACACTTTGATGCACGCTTCCACATCTTCCAAGCTCGGCAAAAACCTCGCAATATCCGCTTTGTAGCACCACCGCCTACTAATGGAATTCATCGTGAAAGGCTTAGTAGCTTTATCAATTCTCTTTTGTACCATCAGAAGAGACCCTTCTAGGAATTAGGCACCTTGCTTAGAAACGATCCACACGTATGAAGTAACACCTCCAAACACGTCCTCCTCGGTGAAAGAAATGATACTGTCTGGTAAGGATGATGTCCTACTCTCAAGTGCCTGCATCCTCTTCAGAAAAACTCTGCAGATCTTCAAACGGAAAGATACTGCAAACTCCAGCTGCTTCCTTCTCAACCGATCCAATCCGCGTACAATTGCTCCGCAACCAATACATCTCCCGTGCTTGTTGATCTCGGCCAAATACTCGAGTTACTCTCAAAGAATCGTGTTCATGTCCACTATGCTTGTCACTGGGTTCTTTGCATGACTGATTTGCCACATCATTCATAACCTTTAGGCGGGCTGACACTTCTCCAAGTTGTCAGAGAGCTTGATTTAATAATCAAATCCTTCCATTCGTCAATAGTTTTTTGATTGCTTGCATCCTCCATTTCCTGCATAAGATGATCACTCACCTGCTCTGAAATGGGCTGAATGGAGGGTTTAGCAACCTTGGCTATGATCTCTCACAATTGAGATACTTGCTTTTGTAGCTCATCTTTCTCCGCCTTTTCTCTCTGTCAAGCCTAAGGAATAGAGTATCTATCAATGTCTGCGTATCCTGCTTCAATCCTTCAGTGGTGGCTTGACCGAGGGGTGCTTTGGTTACTGTCACATCTTCCGCCGTGAGTTCATCCTCCTTCTTTCCTTCTGCCAGAATTGACATCTCCGCAAACTTCTCTCCCGAATCCTCGATGATCAACCTTGAAGTTACCTTAGCAACTTTAGGCCTTCTGTCTCTTCCGCCCAGATTCTGGAGTAGCTGCAAGTCGTGCTCCTCTAAGTTCATCTCCATTCTCGCTTCTGGAACCAACTGTGAAGCAAACCATTCCGAGAAGTTATTTATCGGAGAATGAGAAGTCGCTGAGTGTACTACCATCTCTTGCTCTACCTCCTCCCCATCAGAAAGTGCCACAGTGTTATGGCTGCCATCCTCTGAATCATCCAAGGACAAAGCTCTTTCGAACTCTGCCATCTGCAGCTTCAACATCTCCTCTGGAACAGGTGCTGAATGGAGTGGCTGAGGAGAGAAGATGAATATCGCCGGATTCAGTAGAGGCATGGAAGTATTCTGCTGTGGTGCAATAGTTGGTGAAGTACTAGGTGCTGGAGAAGACGGAGCTAAAGCCATGGTCGTAGAAGTGATCTTCTCCTTTGATTGAGATCTTTTGTGTACTTTCAACTTCTCGGACCTTTTACTGCTTTCTCCTTCATGCTTCTGCTTGAGAGAATCTCCTGCGCCGAAGTTGCCCGTGACTTTATTCATCAATGCTTCATCAAGGCAATATCCCTTCATCAGCAGCTAGTTTGAAGTATTCACCAAAACAACTCCAGATCTTTCTTCAATTGTATGGCAGCCTCCTACGTTATCCTGCAGATACGACTTTATCTCCTCCCATTTGATGGTAAGTGTCAAGTACCACATTCCCATCATATTTAAGATCTGCAGGTATCCGCGCTAGTCCAAAGTCGAACACTTGCTTTGCTGATAGCCTGCTTAAATCTCTCTTTCTAACCTCATACTCACTTTTGCACTTCATCCAGAAATCTTCTAATGAAGGCACATGTGCGTACTCTGAGAGATCGTCTCTTCCGGCTACTCCAAATGGATCGAAGTTCAGCCGTGTACGGGAAGAACTCTTGCTCATACTCGGATAACATCTCGTGTCTCCATCCCTCGAGCTCTATGAGTGCTATGGCAACTATAATGTCCGAGTGATCGAGAAGAAGCCCGTAGACTTGTGTCGTTTATCAAGGTCATGTATCTCCTATCAAGTTGCTGTTGAACTCCATGGCGATCAATCTATCATCATTGACCACGCTTCATTGACCTTTGAATTCTTTCTCTTTGTTGCACGCAGAAATCAGTACGAAGTAAGTTGTGGGTAGCACTCAAAATGGGGTCCTTAGAAAGAACACATCTATCCAGCTTGGAAAAGACGCCTTGTGAAGCCGCAACATACACCAAGTAGGAAGTCATTTTGAAGTCGAAAGTACGCTTCACGTTCCAGAGTTGCTAACCAATGTTGTAGGTAATAATTTCGACCAATTGATTAGGAATCAACCTTGTTGACTTCAATGGTCCCGATGAAAACATACATCCATGTACGGAAAGTGTAAGCATTCGCCTCGCCATTAATCCTGCATAACAATTTGACAATATCATCGACCTCCTGCACGAAATTGGACTGCGAAGAGTTCTTGGGAACTTTGAAGGAGATCTAGGCTTCTTCATGTATCTGCTTTATTAATTATGCTCACGCAATCAGCTCTTTGCTTCTCCCACTTGCTGTTGGCATCTTGAAGACTAATGGAAGTCACCACCTTTCGCACCGAATCTTCAAACAATAATTGATGAACTCTGCGTCCAATCGAATTATTGTTTTCCCCGTAGCATCTCGCATTGATCTGGATGAAGGATGGTAAGATCTAGCGCACTCCATAACAAACTCTGCAATCGGCCCATCGGCGTGGAAAGACTGCAGCTCGGATAATTCCACTGCTTTTAACCGCACGCATGAGTGAAGTCTTTCCCGCTCTGGATCTATCAATCAATTCGGAAAGAGGTTCCGGACCTAGATCTGTGTCTCCTATGTCCGCAAGTTTGGAAGTGATGCATGACTCCATCGTGCTTTCTTTTTCATCTCTCTTCGCCATGGCTTTGTCTATCTTTGTCTGAATAATTCTTTTTCTTCTTATTTGGCCGGATTTCTTCAAAACTGGTGTAGATCTGGATATTTCTTCAGATTCGGAGGATATATGCAATGTATTGGACATTGATTAAAGCTCCTTTTCTTTTGTAAGGCACCTGTAATGAATTCTTGCAATTAATTTAGACAAAGATGGCCACCGGAGCATGAATAGTGAATTTTAATTGTAAAAATCTGCACTTTTCAAGCCTGCTGCCCCAAAAATTGATGTTTAATTTGCACATAAAGAGAGCATGAACTTTTCCAACTTCACCTTAGCACCTGTAACACTTATGCAAACACAAATCAACCTCCTTCAAAGCATGTGCCAAATTTGGAAGCTTTTAGCCTTGTTTTCACCTTTGTCTAAGCAAAATCCTTCTTCAAATGGGGCGCACTTTTCCTCTTGGCTGCAATTATTTACCTGTGAATTAAATAATTCACCCTTATGGCAGCCCATGCTTATATAACCCTCACAATTCTATAATTAATAATTGCCCTTCCTATTCCTGGCAATTAATTAATTAAAAATCATGTTTCTCTCTTTAAAAATAGCATGTTTAAGGACAACCATCCAATAAATTAAATTAATTCATTTAATTCATCTACTCTTCACTTCACTTAAGCTTCACAAAGTGTGCTTGACCATAGCCCTTGAAAATAGAATTTAATTTAATGATTTAATGCTTCAAAATCATTAAATCTTTCCTAATGGGGCACACTTTTGACATGAAGGGGACAACCTTTAAATAATTTAAATTTAATCAATTTAATCCATTTAATTCTATTTCTTTTATTCCCTTTTTTGTTGACTTTCTTCCATACTTGGGTGCCCTTTTTAGAAGAAAAATTAATTAATTTAATCCACTTTAAGGCTGCCATCTTCTCACCAAAGGGGGCACACTTTTTTGCATAATAGAATTCTATTTTTAAGAATTTTTCACAATGGGATTCTTTACCCTGCAAGGCAGCCCCGAAATCCCATGATCCACTTAAGTGATTTGACTTTGACAATGGGATTATTTACCTTGCAAGGCAGGCAATAAAATCCCATGATTTCACTTAAGTCACTTTTTTTTTAATCTTGCCATGAGAATTTTTACCCTGCAAGGTAGGCAATAAATTCCCGCCTGCCTGCGGCCTCTAACTTTCCCACTGCAGCTTAAGTGAATTTTATATCACGGGAAAAAGTACCCTGCTAGGCAGGTACAAAATTCCCACCTTGCCTGTTGCTTCTATTTTTCCCATTGCAGCTTAAATCCTTTGTTTTCCAAAAATGTGCCCAACCCCGCAGGGCTTTTCTGTGCACGACTTTGCTTTTTCCTAGTGATCCAGACCTCCGATGGTGACTTCCTCCGGGCATAATGTGCATATATGTTCTCCAGCTGCTCCAGGCCAAGAATCGGGCTTACCCGACAAAGGAATTGTTCTAGAGAAATTTCACAGAAAACGAAACGGACAACACAAAAACACGAAAAATTGCCAAAAGTCACAAATAAAGCCCAAAACTTATTCTAAGTTAAAACCCTTCCTGTACATGGGTATAATTACATGTTCGATCATAATAGAGTTAAAACAGAGTGCAAATAGCCTCAAACAGGCTCAAAATAATTAAATACAAATTTCCATGAGACAAATCTCGACAACAAAATATAACAATTTTGGGCATCTGGGTATTTGGCGAAAAAGGCTAATATGGCTCTTTGGGAATATCTTAACGCAATACAAGAACTTTCAGCAATAAAAACACAAAACGACCCATTATTTTAAAAGTACAAATGTTTTTGGATAGGGTAGTTGCAGATTTCAGGATGAAATCAGGTGACACTAGGTGCACTTGAGCTATTTTCAGTTTTCTGAAGTAAGGGGTAAAATTGCGGTCATTATATGGTCATTTTCAGCTCCTAGATTGCTATCATTTCTTGATTTGGTAAGAATTTTGAAGTATGACAGCTGCTGCCATGTTATTTTCACTGTTGTCATAAACTTTTCCAGCCCCCTTATCACTTCCATAGAGGGATTTCCAGCCATACATTGGAAGGGATTGTTGTGGACAATTGATGTTGGTTTATGCAAGGTTGTTTTGAGGTGGATTCCAACCACTTTAATTCTGAATTCTGAGTGGAAAATGTGTGATTTCAGTAGTGTTTGGGGCAGCATGATGATATTTTGGGACAACCAATGTATGGATGAGAGTTGTACAGTTCAAAGAAGAATGAGCAGTTGAGATTCATTTGGGATCTGGGTACTTGCAATTGTTTGAGGACAAACAATTTTTGGGAAGGGAGGACTGTAATGTCCCCTTTTTCCACTTGAGAGCTAGTATTTGGTCTTCTTGCCATTCCTTCTCCATGGCAAAGAAGTGAAGAAGATGGAGGAGAACCTTGAGCTTCTATTTGCATTGTTTTTCTAATATTTTATATTTTCTTTTAGTGTTTTCTTTCTTATAATAGGTCGGCTGGGTTTTAATCAATTAATAAAAGCTAATGAAGGAAAAAACCATCTTTATGAGGTCGGTCTTGCTATTCCAAGCGTTGGCACCAAAAAGAGGATAATTAGAGACATCATTTGCATCTAGTCTTGGCGCATTTTATTTTACTTGGGCATTGTGAGCTTGTTTGTAATATCCCACTTCCTTGGATTAGTGGGAGATGGAAACCGAACAAGTAGGATCAACATTGAAATGATCAAGCTCAGCCAACAAGGTTATGAAATACTTGTTACAAACTGATAATAATATAACAACGAACAAATCCTCACATTCCCTTCACATAATATTGATGAAACCTTCTTATTGACCGCTGCTATGAACCCAAACACAGACTGCTGCAATAATACTGATTGTCACACTCACATGAATGTAATAAACGCTGAACCAAGGTACCTGTTTTCTGCTCTCAGCCTGCAGATGAAATCAGATCCAGATCCTAGTATCCAAGAGCTATATGATGCCCGAAGCACACTAGACATTAGTCGATCTATTTAGTGAATATATCATATCAAAGGAGGATGAACTGGCTGTTTCAAATGAATAATACGGAGGCATATAAACTCAGATTATTAGCCCTATACAGTTCGTTGTCACTTAGAACTTCAACACACCAACCAATCATGCAAAAACCAAGTCGCCAAGTATGGGAATGAGCACCCACAAAGAGGAATACTTACTAAGAGAAATTGCTGTCAGTTTGCACACAGATTTACTCTAAAAACCAGTCACCAAACAAAGGATGCAAATTGCTAGGGTTTAGCAAGATACATTAAATAGTTCGCTGATCATATAAGGCCCAAAATACACATTCAAATGCTTAATAACTTCCCAATGAAGTAGCTGGGTGTAGGAACAAAAACCAGATTATTATCTATCAACTACTACACCAAACTTGCCTTGAATCAGTTGCTGTAGAAAGAAGATAATATCATGCAACCAGCTGATTGATTCACGTCAAATAATGCTCTAAAAACAGTCCACACATATCATAGGAAAGTCGCCTAAACTAGAATGCAACACATACCAACAAGTCGACTTGCAAAGCACTCACATACTAGCTGCTACAGTGATGCTACAGTGACGTCGCTACAGTAAAAGGGCAGATTTCAATAGTAAATTTCATCTAAAAATTGTCTAAAGCCAAAGACATGGATCTCACAAAGAAATACTTCAAATTAATCTCAAAACCAGCTCAATACAATCTCCCACGCAAGAGAGAGAAAAAGCATCAATGGGCATGCATCCCAACTCCAAGCATGGAGTATCAAAATAAGTTCATCATAACATAATCATAATAATGACCCTAGCACTCCTTTTATAAGCAAGGAGGCACAAAATTCGAAAACCCTAGGAGAGGGAAAATATTAAATAAAAGTAGTTTGTTTTCCCTAGGTGTGGCGTCCCCTTTGCAAAGGGTGATTTTATCAATGAAAGCCACCTAACTTTTTATTTAATTAATTCCCCATTTAATTTTATATATTTTGGGAATTAAATTAAATAACTTTTATAAAATAATAAAATAATTAAATAATTATTGCTCCAGGCAATAATATTTAATTATTTAATAAAAATGTTCCCCTTGCACATCCCGAAGCCCACGGGGACATATAGGCTAAGGGTCTTCAGAAATGGGGACATTACATTGTTGCTCCATGTTCTTGCACTTGGGAAGAAAACCCTCATGTGTTTTTGCCTAGAAGGACGAAAACCCTTCTCCTTGACTTGGGATCGATTCAAGAGGTTGATTTGGAGAGATACTTGCCATTTCCAGCTTGTATTTGATTTATTAAGGGTGAAGCGACCTACCTTGGGTAGGGTTTGGAGCAATTGGTGGACTATTTGAGAAATTTGATTTGATAATCTGATTTGTAATATTTTATAAGGCTAGAATATGAAGTTTGGTGAATTTTGAGGGTTTCTATGCCCTAGTTCTATAATTTTCTTGTGGCTGCAATTTCCAGTGCATAATTAATTTCCAACAAAGTGAGATCTTCAATTTTTCTCTGTGTTTTTGGCTCTCAATATTCCGTAATATATATATATATATATATATATATATAATTGTGGCAAGTGGATTTACAGTGTTTTATGGTGTTTTTGGCATAATTTGTGGAAGATATAGTTCGCTGGTTTTGTATTTACAGTCTATTGCAATTAAAAATCAGATATGCATATTTTTGTGTTTAGCTAAATTCCAGTGTGTGGTTAAAACCCTTGAAAGGGTCATTACAGGATGTCTGCTGATTTCAATTGTAGACCTGTTGTTCTTAGTTTTTCAGCCTATGTAAGACAACTTTCAGTCCCTACATTACTCATGAAATTGCCTTTCTTCATAAGATTTCCATTTGGTAGTTATTATGCCATGGTTATAGGGCTGAATTTGCAAAAATCAGATTTGGGACTGCCATTAGCAGCCATGAATAACAGTGAACTTTCATTTTCAAACAAAATTCCATCATGGGTTGATGTGGGAAGAAGGTTTCAGTTGAAAGGAGGGAACAAATTAGAATTGATAGCCTCAATTTGGATAAGATTCCATGTGAATTATGACTATGGTGAATTGTTTTCAGCCCCTCCACAATTTGATTTGCATTTGGTAATAAGAGAGATATCTAGTCAAGCTGATTATGCATCCATTTCTTGCTTTATGATGGAAACTACATCAGTTTGTAGGGATTTTAGTACAACTGAGCATGTAAAGAAAGGTGATATCATTGTTGTTTTTGAAGTAGAAGATGATGAAGACTTCCATGAAGAAAGGGGTAGTAGGGGTATGAGTTTGTTTGGGTTGAAACTCCTTCATTTAACAGGCACAGGATCCAAATTATGGGAGCACTACAACATGTTCCTTTACTTTGATATGATGATACTTGAGCATATGAGTTTGCAATTGCTTGGGACAAGCGATTTTAGGAAGGGAGGACTGCAATGTTCCCCCCCTTTTTTGAATCGAGGCCTAATTATGGACTTCTTGCCATTCCCTTTTCATGGCAAAGAAGAATTATTGAACAAGGAAAGGAATTGCATTTCATTTCAGTTTTCTTTATTAGATTTAATGTTTTCTTTTTTAGTGTTTCCCTTTATAAGGCAGGTCGGTTGTGATTGGAGAGTCATAAAGGCAAATTAAAAGATAAAAAGAAGCCCAAGGAGGTCGGTCCACTTCTATTTGGCCTTTGGCGCCAAGCAAGTGCTATAAAAGGAGATTTGTGACTTCATTTGCATCCTATCTTTGGCGCATTTTATATATACTTGGTTTTTTGGGCAAAGTGCTCATTAACTATCCACTTGAGGACGAAAACCCTCTTGTGTGGCATTCCAAGGAAGACGAAAACCTTGTGGCTTTGTGGAGGACGAAAACCCTCCATTTTGGGTGATTTGAAGACATCTTTTGAAGAATACTTGCAGATTTGGATCTAGGGCATCAAGGAGAAAATCTACAAAGGCTTTGCATGCATTTTGGAGCTCTCCCTAAGGGAGCGACTAGGGTTTGGTGTTATTTGGGTGCCTTCTAGGCGCATACTTCATATTTTATTTGATATTCTGATTCGACATAATTTATAAGGCCGGAATCTATGTTTTGGTGATTTTTGGTGGAGTTTATCTATCATTTTCAGCCTTGGTTTGTGGCTGTCCTGCTGCTGTTCCAAATTTAATTACAGCAGTGTGTTATCTTTGGTTTTCTCCATTTGTTTATTGCGAATTGAATGGATAAGTGTTGTTGTACATGAAATAATTATTTAGAAGTGTTTTCAGCTATTGTGCATGGTTTTATGGTGCATTTAAGTCCCTTTATAGTTCGCTGCTAGGGTTTATATTATTGTTGGAACTGCTGTCATAAAATCAGATTATTTTCATTTTTTGGTGTTGGTGTATTTTCAGATCTGATTCTCGGGGTTGTGACCAAACCCTTATTTTTGGTTTTTTCCCTAAAAAAGGGACATTGCGTTCCCAACCAAGGGTTTTTGTCCTTGGATGAGATCCTCAACCCAAGGGGTTTCGTCCTTGAGAGAGAGTAAAAGGGCTACACTAGCCAACTTTCACCAAAATAAGAATAATCTCCAAAACATAATAACATAATGCCCAAGCGACCTCCTTAAATAGCCATAAGGAGTGCTTATCAACATGAGAAATGACGGCGGATCCCTTAAGTAATTGCTTTTTAAATATTCAAAGGGTATTTGGAGCCTACATGCTCTTAATACCTTTATTACTAAACTACTTAAGTTTCTCTATTGGAGCACAAGGCTTCCAATAGGATAAATGATAATAAATGAAAACAACTATCTAAACAACAATAAAAATATAATTCAGATTTCCCCTTGCTTTTCTCCTTAAACCCACGAGAGAAATAACGGGTTAAGTTCTTTAGGAATTAACCTCCAAAAAGGGACATGATAGTCCCCCTTCCCAAGATTGCCTATTCCCAACCAATCGAAAATCAAGCTGCTCCAAGATAGCTTTTCCTTCCATGTGGCATCTTCAAGTGGTAGGCCTTTCCAACGTACCAAGTATTCCCTTATGCTCCGGTTTCTTAGCTTCCTCTCTTGAACATCAAGGATGGTTTCCGGAACAAGAATGATCTTCCCTTCCTCATCTAAAGGGAGCAGCTGTAGTGAAGGGGTAATATGCTTCCCCAATGCCTTATTAAGACAAGATACTTGGAAGACATCATATATCTTGCTCTCCAGAGTTAGCTCAAGACGATATGCAACCTGTCCCATCCTTTCCTTCACCTTGTTGGGTCCATAAAATCTTGGAGCTTCTTAGCTCCACTTTGTTTAAGCGAGGACTGTTTATAGGGCAGCAACCTTAGGAAAACCAAGTCTCTTACCTCAAAAGTGTTAGCATATGCAAAGAGAAGAAAGAATTCAGAGAAGGTTGAATGCACACTCAAACAAGTGTGACAACGTTTATTATATAGGAAGAGGTGGTTACAAATTGGTTGAACAGTTACCAACTGAATGACAACTACATAACCGCATTATATGCTATATAATGCTCTATATTTTAACACCCCCTCTTAATGACTAAACCGGAAACAATACCAAGTTTGTCCCAAAACTTTACAAATGTCCTAAAGCCCATATGTTTAGTCATTAGATCTACAAACTGTGCCATAGTTTGTACTTTGAAATCAGCAGTCCATTGTTGTGTTGTGGTTGTCGAATGGAGAAGAACCACAAAACAAAAATCTGGTTGTGTGAACAAAGGATATGGCAAGTGGTCTACTGGTTCTTTGTTACCTGATTCATTGCCCAATGATGAATCGTCAATGGCTGAGAATGTCATCGCCATCTCTAAAGTGCTAGAATCGAAACTCGAGAAGTGGATTGAAAAATTTGCTCCGATTATGCAGCCTCTTGAGTCTATATAAAGACTTAGTTATCCTGCAATCGAAGTCACCTCGATCATGTCCTTGTAACACCATGCAGTGCTCATCCAACCTTTTCAAGAAGAGAGATGTGACCATCTGTGCAGTAGGAGTTAGAACCAACTCTGCAATAGTAGGAGAAATAACCATCTTTGTCTCAAAGGAGAAATAACCATCTCCGTCTTAGTAGTGGTAGGAGTGAGAATCAACTCCTCCGTCTTATCTATTTTCTCATTTATCCCTCTTTGTTGGGAAAGATCTATCATAACACAATGAGCAAATTGTCCATGCTCTACTATCCTTCGAGCAAGTACCTCTGAGTGAGTGGCTTGGCATGCCATCTCACCATGCATCGTCAGTGCATCTGGAATAGTGGAGTCTCCATCCACAACAAACTGTTCTTCAGAATGAGGAAATCCATCCTCCCAAAGCATGTCCGCCTCCCCTACATCTGGTACAGTGTATACTCCCTCCATAATAAGTGCATGTAGGTTGACTGTATCCAAGTCAATAGATCTGTGAGGAATGGATTCCTTCCAAGGCATTACAACCTCCTACACATCCTGTATGGTGGAGCTGTCCTCCACACGTGCATTCATGTTGATTGTAGCAGGATCAACAAGCCGATATTGGCCACCTTGCCCAATACCAAGGGCAATCATCCGTTTCTGTTTCACATCAGAGACAACACACTTCTTCCCTTAGAAATCCACAGAAATATTGGGATTTTCAGTTAATTGATGAATAGATAGAATATTCTTTTGTAAAGAAGGTACATATCTAACATTCCGTACCAACAATTTATGAGCATTATTCAATACAATGCATATATCTCCTATCCCTTCTACTGCAAGTGATTCTCCATCAGCTAGTACTATTGATTCAAAACATATATTTGTAGTAAATGAAACATACCAATCCTTGCGACATGAAAAGTGTGCGAATGCATCGAGTCAACATTCCGACAAATAGTACCACTTGTCATGCGAGCATGATGTCGTAAGACAATAAAGAGCATGCTCGTCATCCGAATCCCATTCTTTTGCAACTGCTGCCACATGTGTCTCATCACATGGCTTTTTGTTCTATTGCGAAAGATCATACTTCCGCTTCCGACAATCCTTCTTAAGGTGCCCAACCTTGTGACAGTAATAGCATGTGACCTGATACCGAGTGGAAGACTCACCAGAATGACGTCTCCACTTTCCTTTTGACTGTGTGACAAGAGCACTCTTTGATTGGTCACAATTAGATTCTTCCTAAATTTGTCTCTCGCTCCTTTTGCAACAGGTAGGAACTCACCTTGTCAAACGTGAGAGTTTGACTTTCAACCATTAAATGGAGAGCCTCCACAAATGACTCATACGAGGAAGGTAAGTTGTTTAGAACTAGAGTCACCATATCATCGTCGTCCACCTTTTTCTTGATGGAAGATAAGCTGTCTCGAAGGTCTTTCATCCGGCGGAGTGCTCGGACAACGATCCACCTTCTTGTAACTTTACGAAAAAGAGCATATTCTTCAGGTATAAAACCCGACTCTTTTCTGACATCTAATAATTATCCCTTAGACGCCCCACGGGTTAGGGAAAACTTAGTCTCTAATGTAGTTATTTACACTCATAATTGTACCAACAGCATTAATAGGCTGGACCCATGGGGATGAGGTGGGCTAGAGTAGTGCATAGTGTTGGGACAAGAGTCAAGGGATGCATTCCCGTGGCATGACATAAAAACCCATAGCAAACTTTGTGGTGGGAAGAAGGAAATCTGTTGTCGAATATAAGTTGTGAAAGTCCTACAACATAGTCAATGGTGTACCCATTATAAAAGTGGATCGTGGTGTGGCCATTGTGGTAAAGGGGTTGGGGGAATAGGAGTGAGAAGCAACATGAAGAGTGAAAGTGAAGGCAACATGATTGCAAGTGCGATATGATGGGAGTTAAGGAAATCACAAATGTGATGGATTATGGATATGCTAGTGAGAAGTAATCCATTTTGCTTGCTACCCCCTCCCATGAGGGAAACATGTGATCTACTAGAATTAGGGAAATTAGGAAGCCCATTAAGAATGTGGAGACTTTGAAATTCCCCATCTAGAGAAGGTACTTCCCATAGGTTGTTACCGGAGTGTTCCCATCTACTAATTCTCATTGTAAAGCAAAACTCCTCAAAATCCAACTCCTGAAGACAACTCATCTTGTGCAAGGTCATGAATAGGTGTCTAGAGGGCTCTGTTATGAGAATTGAAGTCCCCTGAAGACCATCACCCATTGAGGAATAATGGGAAATCTATGAGTAAAGGATTATATATGGTTACCCATCGGGCGGGAGGAGTATTATACTACGAGAGATGGGCCCAACATGCAACCACATGTATTTGGAATGGACATCGAAAGATACTCTAGACTTGAGGCTGTCATGAATGAAGCAAGCCACTCAACTTGAACCATAAGCACCACCACATCTATGGGTCTCATGCTAAAAAGCCGAGACCCAAAAGCAACATGTGACTGTAGGGAGTGCCTGCTCTGCAATATCACGGGTATCGGTAAGGAAGATGAGATCTCATAATACAACCACTTCTAAGGTACTGGAAGACCATAAAAATCATTACATTCCAATAAGTAGAGGACATGCCACTCTCATCATCCAAGACCCTACTATGTAGTCGTTTAGATGGTAAAGAACATGACCACCCTAGGATGGTAAAGCAAAAATCATGGAGCTGCAATCCCGAATGACCGCCCATTTGTTTTCTTTCTTGGCAGCGGTAGAAACCTTATGAAGCTCCGTGACTTGGAGTATAGTGAGATCCATCTAAGAGACTTCTTTAGGGAGGGAAAGAGCTTCCTTCTACATTTCAAATCTCGTAAATGATCCTCTCTTGATCAAAACTTGGTATTAAGAGTGTTATCGGGATTCATCTATGCTCGGTCATGGGAGATGCCATTCAAGTTTAGGGACTCCTATAAAACGGTTCCCCAACTTTCAAAGGATCGATCGCTTAGGTAGACCACAAAATTGAATGTTAATGAACTCGGCTTATTTCTCTCACTTGTGTAATGTACCCTTATTCAAATTAATTTGTAATGTCCCCTTTTTCGGGACATTAATTAAATTAATTATTGAAGACCTTTAATCCACCCTTCCCATAGATTAAAAATTGGGAAAATGTCATAACTCTTTTATTTTTAAATTAAATACTAATTCTCCTCTTATGTTTTTATTTGAAAGTGCAGCCCAAACAAAAAGTGCGCCCATTCGAAGAGGAATTTTGCTCAGAAGGTGTAATTAATGCTGGAAGCTTCCAAATTTGGTGCCTAGGTTTGAAGGAGTTTGCTTTGTGTTTGAATACTTGTGTGCATAAGTGATACAGTGCTGCTTGCGAAGTTGATAAAATTCATGCTTGCTTTGCATGTAAATAAAATATCAAATTTTTGGGCAACATGCTTGATATATGCAGATTTTTATGATTAAAATCCACTGTTCATGTTCCGGTTGCCATCTTTGTCTGAATTAATTGCAGGAATTCATTATAGGTTCTTTTATAAGAGAAAGGGAGCTTAAATCAATGTCTAATACATTGAACATATCCTTCGAATCTGAAGAATTATCCAGATCTGCATCGGCTGTGAAGAATTCGGCCGAATAAAGAGGAAAAGAATTGTTCAGACAAAGATAGATACAACCATGGCAAAGAGAGATGAAAAGAAAGCTCGGCGAAGCATGTGTTACTTCTATATTTGCGACATCGGAGACACCGATCCAGATCCGGATCTCATAATTGCAAAATCTTCTCGCAAAAATTCATCCTTTTGTTTCAATGCAGCCCATGAAGAATTTAGTGCATGGAGAATTCCTTCTAGGATCTTGTGCATGTTCTCCCAATCTTTCAGTTGAAGTCTACATTGAATTTGCATTCACTTGGAGTGCTTTCTAGAATTTTTAATTGAAACATTACACTGATGAATGTACTGGAGAAGAACTACAAAAGCTTCAAGGATAAGAGGGAAGACAAGGCAAAGGCAACACCCATAAGCAAGTTTCCAGATCCAGCTTGCTTCTAGATCCATCCGCTTCAAGATCCAACTGCTTCTAGATTTAGTTTGGTGAGAATCAAAGGCAAAAGAATCAACTGCATGCAGAATATGAAAAAGAACAAGACTACAGCTTTCCTCTTCCTTCTTCTTTCCTCCGACAAAGTAATTGAGCGATCAATTAAATTATAAAACTTAAGTGATTGGTTTAAAAGCCATTACTTGAAGAAGTCAACTACTTGGAGATAGGTGGCAGATGTGCAAAATAGAAGGTTCTATTTTTAGTTGCAAATCATGTATGTCATGCAAAGAGGAATTTCAGGAGTGAGATTGCCAGTTGTTTCCTTTAAAACTTCCACATGTGCTAGTTCACTAGGGGCTTCCTATTTGTAATTGCCCCTCTACATTCTATAAGTAGAGGAAGAACCTATGGGTTAAAGGATCAGAATTTGTAAGCAACATTCTTGTGTTCCAGACTTTGTGCTGAAACCCTTGATAGCCACTTGAAGCAAAGAAATATAAAGGAGCAGATTTCTGAAGAATTTTGTGTCACAGTGCATTTTGTTTCTGGCTTTTTATCTTAGATCTTCTAATAAACTGTGTTACTCTAGATCTAGATCTAGAGTTGTCTTTGCTTATAATTCTGTGTTGATATCTATTGGTTTCTTCTATGTGCATGCAATTAACTCTGTTATCTATTGATTGGGTTGCACATTTTCCCTATTTCTTCCCTGTGTTTTATTATTTCCTTCTTCTATAAATATTTCCTTTCTTAAATAGCTGCTTACTTGCTACAAAGCTATACAACTATGGTTCATGAGATGAATAGTTAAAGCAAAACCCCATATAGATACTAGCATATTTTAATTGACATATCTGACACGGGAGCCTCACCGGTAAATGAGGGAGATTTATCTCGATCGTCAAGGTTTTCAAATATGCAGAAAATCTAGCCAACAATGTGCAACCCAATCAATAGATAACAAAGCTGATTGCATGCACATAGAAGAAACTAATAGATATCAATACACAAAATTATAAGTAAAGGCAACTCTAGATCTAGATCTAAAATAACACGCTTTATTAGAAGATCTAAGATAGAAAGCTAGAAACAAAATGCACCAGACACAAAGTTCTCTTGAAATCTGCTCCTTTATATTCCTTTGCTTCAAGTGGCTATCAGGGTTTCAAAGACAAAGTCTGGAACACAAGAATGCTTCTAACAAATTCGATATTTAACCCGAAGGTTCTTCTTCTACTTATAGAATGTAGAAGGAAAGTAAAGTACAAATGGAAAAAATCAACTGAACTCAAACATAAACAAGAAGTAAAGATGACATCTGACAATCATCCTCCTCTAACTTCTCCTCAAGTGACACATTTATCACTTAACTAATAGAATCGTTCCACATAACTTAAAGCAATGGTTTCAAAACCAATAACTTTAAAGTTTTACAATTTCATCCGGAACATGGAAAATAGAAGAAGAAAGAATAGAAGAAGAAAGTCCTGCCAGTTGTAACATTTATATCTTCTTTTTGTTCTGATACTGAATATACTTGATGAACATATAATTCAACATCTTCCCATCTGTCTTAGCCACAACTTTTTTTTTTTTTTCTGTCCCCGAATGCAACAAGCCTTCATTCAATACCACGATACATGTTTCCACATCATCCAAGCTTGGCCCGAACTTCGCAATATCCGACTGCAGTGCCACCAGTCTGCTGATGGAATTCATCGTGAAAGGCTTAGTAGCTCCATCAATTCTCCCCTACACCATCGAAAGACCCTTCCAGGAATTAGGGACTCTGCTTTAGGAATGATCCATGTGTATAAAGTAACATTTCCAACCACTTCCTTATGAGTGAAAACAATGATATTGTCTAGCAAAGACGATGCATACTCTCAAGTGCTTGCATCCTTTGTAGAATAATTTTGCAGATCTCCAAACAGAAAGATACTACAAACTCCAGCTGCTTCCCCTTCTCAACTGATCATCAGAGCACAATTTGTTCTACAACCAACACCCGATGCACTTATTGATTTCGGCCAAAGTACTTAGGTTATTCTCAAAGAATCGTGTTCATATCTATTATGCTTGTCACCGGTTGCTTGGCTGATCTCTTTGCATCTTTTATAACCTTGAAAGTGGTGGCACCACTCCGAGTTATACAGAAGCTTGACGAATGATAAGACTTTTCCATTCGTCGATAGCTTTCACCTAGTTGCTTTGCATCTTCCATTTCCTGCATGGGATGATCACTCACTTGTTTTTGAGCTGAAATGGGTTGAGTGGAAGATTTAACATCTTTGCAATGATCTCGCACAACTAAGATACCTTCTTCTGAAGTTCAACTTTCTCCGCCTTTTCTCGGTCAAGGCTAAGGAATAGAGCAGCTATCAATGGTCTGTGTATCCTGCTTTAATCCTTCTGTAGTGGCTTGACCTATGGGTACTCTAGTTACTGATATGTCTTCTGCCGTGAGCTCATCCTCTTTCTTCCCTTCCGCCAGAATTGACATCTCAGCAAATTTCTACCCTAACTCTTCGATGATCAACCTTGAAGTTACCTTAGCAACTTTAGGTTTTCTGTCTTTTCCGCCTAGACTCAAGGACCGCTGCAAGTCGTGTTCCTCCAAGTTCATTTCCATTGTAGCTTCAGAACCAATGCGAAGTCAATCATTCTGAGAAATTACTTCTCAGAGAATGAGAAGTTGCCAAGTGTACCACTATCTCCCGCTCTGATTCCTCTCCATTAGAAACCGCTACAGTGTTGTGGCTGCCATCTTCTGAATCATCCAAAGACAAAGCTCTTTCAAACTCTGCCATCTGTAGCTTCAACGTTTCTTCAGGAACAGGTGTTGAACGGAGTGGCTAAGGAGAGAAGATGAATGTTGCCGGATTCAACTGAGGAATGACAGTGTCCTGCTGAGGTGCAACAATGGGTGAAGTACTGGATGTTGGAGAAGCCGGAACTAACGTCATAGCCGTGGAAGTGATCTTCTCCTTTGATTGAGACCTTCTGTGCACTTTCATCTTCTCGGGCCTTCACGCTTTCTCCTCCATGCTTCCTCTTGAGGGAATCTCCTGCGCCGAAGTTTCCCGTGACTTGATTCATCAATGCTTCATCAAGGCAGTATCCCTTCGTCAGCAACCAATTTGAAGTATTCACTAGAACAGCGAGACTTTCCTCAATCATATGGCAGCCCCCTACGTTCTCTTGAAGTACAACTCTATCTCCTCCCATTTGATGGTATGTGTCAAGTAACACAGTCCCATCATCTTTAAGATCCGCAGGTATCCGTGCTAATCCAAAGTCAAACACTTGCCGTGCTGATAGCCTGCTGAAATCTTTCTTTCTAACCTCGTACTCACTTTTGCACTTCATCCAGAAATCTTCTAATGAAGGAACATGCGCGTACTCTCGGGAGATCGTCTTCTTGGCTGGTCTAAATGGATCGAAGTTCACCGTCTTGAGAAGAACTCTTGCTTGTACTCAGAGAACATTTCCGCTTCCAATCCTCGGGCTTTATGAATTCTCTGGCAGCTATAATGTCCCACAGTGATTGGGAAGAAGCCCGTAGACTTGTGTCGTTTTGACTGAAGGTCATGCATCTCCACAAGTTGTCTGCTCAGCTCCATGGTGACCAATCTATCATTCGGATATCTGGGCAGCTTAACCAGTTCTCCAGAAAATCCGAAGACCTTGAGGTATGTGAAATGCGCAAACTGAATGAAGAGACTGCCAATTCTGGACACAACTTACCACGCTTCGTTGCTCACCCTGTTGGCCTTTAGGTCCCTGTCCAGCCTGCAAATGAATTCGTAGAAGAATCCATCGTTGACCACTTTGAAATCTTTCCCGCACGCAGTCAGAAGTCGTGGGGTAGCACTCGAAAATGGGATCCTTGGAAAGAACACCACATCCATCCACTTGAGAAGATGCCTTGTGAGGTTGCTGCGTATACCAAATAGAAGTCATTTTGAAGTGAAAGTACACTTCACGCCCGAGTTGCTTACCAATATTGTCGTTAATGATTTCCGACCAATTGTATATTGAATCCGCTTTGTTGATTTCAATGATCCTGATGAAAGCATACATCCATGTGCGGAAGGTGTGAGCATTTGCTTCGCCATTTATCCCGCATAACAATTTGACAATATCATCTACCTTTTGTACCAGATTGGACCGCGGAAGAGTTCTTGGGAACTTGGAAGGAGATCTGGGCTTCTTCATGTATCTATTGTTCATTATGTTCACACAAATCAACTCTATGTTTATCACGCTATTTGCGGTATCTTGTATGCTAATAAAGTCACCACCTTCGTGCCGGAATCTTCAAACAATAATTGATGAACTGTGCGTCCAACCGGATTATTGTTTTCCCCGTAGCATCTCGGACTGATCTGGATGATGGATTGTAAGACCTAGCACACTTCATAATAAACTCTAAAGAATCGGGCTATGTATGGAAATGCCGCAACTTGAATAATTCCACTTTGCTTTTAATCGCACGCATGAGAGAAGTCTTTCTTGCGGGATTTGTCAATCAATTCGGAAAGAGGTTCTAGACCTAGATTTGTGTCTCCATTGTCTCAAATTTAGAAGTGATGCATGACTCCGTTGTGCTCTCTTTTCATCCCTCTTTGCCATGGTCAAGTGTTTGTGTTTGTCTTTGTCTCAACAATTCTTTTTCTCCTTATTCGCTGAAATTCTTCAAAACTGGTGCAGATCTGGATAATTCTTCAGATTCAAGGATATGTTCAATGTATTGGACATTGATTTAAACTCCCTTTCTCTTATAAAAGCACATGGAATGAATTCCTGCAATTAATTCAGAAAAAGATGGCAACCGGAACATGAACAATGGATTTTAATCATAAAAATCTGCATAATTCAAGCCTGCTGCCCCAAAATTTGATGTTTTATTTACATGCAAAGCAAACATAAATTTTACCAACTTCACTGTATCACTTATGCAGACATAATTATCCGAGACACAAATCAACCTCCTTCAACCTATGCGCCAAAATTGGAAGCTTTCAAGCATTAATTACACCTTCGAGCAAAAATCCTCCCCAAATGGGGCACACTTTTTGTCCGGGCTGCACTTCTCTTTTTAAATTAATTATTTCATCCTTATGGCAGCCCCGATTATATAATCCGCATAATTCTATAATTAATTAATGTCTTTTCTATTCATGGCAATTAATTAATTATTTAATAAGCTTTACTTTTCAAATGGGGTGCCTATTTTGTGTATGCTCATGGCTGCTATAAAATAAATTAAATTTATTTTATTTTAACATTTTGCTTCCAGCTAACTCAAGCCTCACAAAGATGCTTTGACCTTAGCCACCGAAAATAAAAATTAATTAAATCATTTAATACTTAAAAAGTATTATTTCTCTCCCAAATGGGGCGCACTTTTTGACATGAAGGGGCTGCATTAAATAAATAATATTTATTAAATTTAACTGTCTAATTCCAACTTCTTTTGTCCACTTTCCTTTGTTGACTTTTCCGAAGCTTCAGGCGCCAAAATTGGAGAAGAAATTAATTAAATTAATTAATTTAAGGCTGCCTTTCTTTTCCTAAAGGGGTCCCACTTTTTGGAATAAGGAATTTCTATTTTTAAAAGTCAATTGTAATGGGATTATTTACCTGCAAGGTAGCTCCAAAATTCCATGATTCACTTAAGTCATTTGACTTTCATAATGGGATTATATACCTGTCAAGCGTGCAATAAAATCCTATCAATGCCTCAAGTGAGTTTTCTTTATTCACAATGAGAATTTTTACCCTGCAAGGTAGGTAAGAAATTCTGCCTCGCTCACGCCTCTAATTTTTCCATTGTGACTTAAGTGATGTTGCTTCCATGGGAAAAAGTACCCTGCCAGTGTGTACAAAATTCCCACCGCCTTGCTGCTTCCAAAAATCCCATGATCCACTTCAAACCCTCTTTTTCCAAAAATGCGCCAGCCCAGAAGAAGCTTTTTGGTGCACGACTTCGTCTTTTCAAGAGAACCAGACCTCCGATGGCGAATTCCTTCTGGCACAACATGCATAGGTGATCTCTAGATACTCCAGGCCAAGAATCAGGCCAAACCGGCAAAGGAATTGATCCAGAGAAATTTCACAGAAAACGAAATGGGAAAACACAAAAACACAAAATGTTGCCAGAAGTCACAAATAAAGCCCAGGATTCATTCCTGGTTAAAACCCTACTGGTATATGGGAATAATGATATGTACGATCACAACAGGGTTAAACTGGAGCACAAATTGCCTCAAACGGGCTTAAAATAATTAAATACAAATTTCCCTGCAGCGAACCCGAGCGACATAATAAAACAATTTTAGGCATCTGGGTATTCGGCGAAAATGGCTAATATGGCTCCTTGGGAATATCTTGACATAATACAGAACTTTCTGGCAATAAAAACACAAAACGACCCATTATTTTAAAAGTACAATTTTTTTAATAGGGTAGTCTCAGATTTCAGGATGAAATCTGGAGATACCAGTTCCGCCCACCTGCACTCTTGTAGCCATTGCGGCCCTTGCTTCTCATTCTTCTTTCCTTTCTCTTCTCTCTTTTCTTGTTGTTTGATGACCCTTTGTGTCTCCCCTGTTGGTTCTTTTGGCATCAGATCTTGTGCAATCCCATTGACCTACTTTTGTGGTCATTTGTTGGACATTAATATAATTATCTTATCTTATATATATATCTCGCTGACGCACCTTGACAGATTTGACCAAGAAGGGGGCTTTTGCTTGGTCAGAATCAACACAACAGTTTTTGATCACCTCAAGGGGGTGATGAGTTCATGTCCCGTTCTTGCATTGCCAGATTTCTCTCGTCCATTCATACTTGAGTGTGACGCATCAGGTGAGGGCATTGGATTAGTTCTTATGCAGGATAGGCATCCCATTGCCTACGAGAGTTGGAAATTGAGCCCTGTAGAGAAGGGGTACTCAATTTACGACAAAGAGATGTTGGCCATTATGCATGCTTTGGCCAAATTTAGACAAAGAATCTGGTGGGCTTCAAATTTGTGATTTGTATGGATCACAATAGTTTGAGGTTCTTCCTAGGGCAGAAAGATCTCAACGACCGCCAACAGAGATGGGTGAACAAGGTGCAAACATATGACTTCGACATAGAGTACACCAAAGGTAAGAATAATGTTGTTGTTGATGCATTATCTAGGAGGCCTCACCTTACCTCTATGCTTAGTTCTATGTCTGAGATTTCAACAGATTGGAAGGCTCACATACTTGTTGAGTATTCCAAAAATCAGTTTGCATGTGAGATTATGGATGGCATCATACATGATGATAGATACAGGTCTTGGATGACCTCATATACTACAAGGATAAGATTTTCCTTGTACAAGAATCCAAGATGAAGGAGAAAATCCTTCTGGGCAAAGGTATGATACACCTCTAGCGGGACATCCCGATATCGGAGATATTTGGATGGAAAGGGCTGAAGGATGACGTCCTTAATCATATTAGAGAGTGTGTGGTTTGCCAAAAACCAAAGCCGAGCATTCTTTCCCAGTAGGACTACTACAACCTCTTCCTATTCCCGAGCAGAAGTGGGAGAGCATATCCATGGATTTTATCACAAGGCTTCCCTTAGTACATGGGCATGATTGCATATATGTGGTAGTTGATCGATTAACCAAGTATGCCCATTTCTTTTCTATGCCTAAGGGGCATAAGGCACCACAGTGTGCTCAGATATTCTATACAGGTGTTTTTAGGCTTCATGGTTTGCCTAAAAACATTGTCAGTGACAGGGACAAGATCTTCATGAGCACCTTTTGGCAGGAGATTTTTAGACTTGCAGGTATAGAGTTGACTCTTGGCACTAGCTATCATCCACAGATTGACGGGTAGACAGAAATAGTTAATAAGTGGATAGAGGGCTATTTGCGTAGTTATGTGACAAGACATCAATGTGCATGGATTAAATGGCTACACATGGGTGAGTATTGCTACAATACCACCTACCAGATGAGCATTGGCATGACTCCTTTCTCGGGCATTGTACGGGTATGATGCTACGTCATTTGCAAATTTAGTATTATCAGATAGTCGAGCTCCCAAAGCTCGTGATTGGTTACAAGAGAACTAGGATATTCTGAGAGCTCTTAAGGAGAACCTTCAGAAAGTACAGAATCAACAGAAGATCTATGTAGATAAGCACAAAGTAGAGAGGTCTTTTGAGGTGGGAGATCTAGTCTTCCTATGTTTGCAGCCCTACAAGCAATCCTCACTTAAGCAGAGCGGTGCCAAGAAGTTGAAACCGCATGGTTCTATGGTCCATACAAGATAGCACGAAGAGTTGGGGCAGTTGTATATGAGTTGAGCTTCCTGAGTACAACAAGATACACAATGTTTTTCATGTTTTGTGTCTCAAAAAGAAACTAGGACAACATGTTGTGCCTTCTATGGAGTTGCAACCGTTGGACGATGAGGGGAAGCTAGTTTTGGAACTAGAATCTATCATTGAGGTGAGACAGAGGAAGCTCAGGAACAGGGTGATCACGGAGTACTTAGTGCGGTGGAGAGACTTGCCACTTGAGGATGCTACTTGGGAGGGAGAGAAGATTTTACAACATCCTAGTTTGCATTTACTTAGGGACAAAAAAATTTCGGGAAGGAAGGACTGTAATGTCCCCATTCCTTCACCGAAGGCCTAATGGCCATTTTTCAGTCTTAGCCTTGGTCATACCCAAGGGGCTAATGATGCTTTGGAGGCTATTGGGTATGGATGGTTGTTTACCACCTTGCTTATTTGTTATATTTTTCCATTGGCATTAGTATTAAGCAACTTGGTGGGAATAATTGTTATGTTTTATTGTTAAGGGGGAGCTCATGGTACTTTATTGTTATATTTCTTCGTTAGGGTCACTTAAGTGACTTTTAGTCCCACATGGAGCACCTAACTTGGAAAAGGTAAGGAAAAATTATAAAAGGAAGCGCTTGGGGGAGAAAAGGAGTGATTCTTACACTCACACATATTTTGGCATTGAGCAACTGTTGTTTGCATTCTTCTTGCTTGTGGAGTAAAATCCCACAGGATCCCTAGCTTCGGTGGTGAGAGATCCACTCCTAGCTAGTAGGGCACTCTTCGGTGGTGAAAGATCCACCCTAGTTTGCTATTTTGGAGCTTATTCGAGCAGATATTCAGGCAGATTTTACAGAGATTTCAGGAAGGGTTTCAAGAGGGTTTTAGAGGCCATTTTCAGTACCAGGGTGAGGAAATTTCAAGGGTTTGCATATCAGATTATTCTCAAGTATTTAAGGCAGAGTTTGGCACAGCTTTTGGAGGCATTTTGGTGGATTTCCAGCCCCTTCTATAGGGTGACGTCAGCCCTAGGGATTTGCAGCAAGTTTTTCAAGGGTTTCCCAGTGTTCATTTTCAGATCTGGAGGTTGGGTTCATTTCTATATAATTTGTAGATGTTATTTCCAGAAAATCAGATTTTTATCCATTGTATTCACATAGTTATGAATTTTTGAAGTTTTCCAACAGTTAGGGCATTCTGAAAATTACTGGCAGTCATATATTATTCAGAAAAATCCAAAAATATTTTTCTAGTCTTTGTTTCCATCTTAGCAAGCTCTCTATAAAATTTCATGTGATTTGGACAAGTATTTTGCAAGTTATCTTAAAATTTCAGTTCGCTGCCCTAGTGGGTTTAATTCCAGAAAAATCAGAATTTTATTTGCTGCAAATTTTTATATATTTTGTGGATTTTTAGGTGATATCCCACAAGGGATATTTCAAATTAGAGCTGTTTTTGGGGTAGCATGACTGGGTTTTTGGACAACCATTACTTGTACGAAGTTTGTGAGAAGTTTGCAAGCAAACGGAGTTGTCCATCATGTCTACAAGGCATGAAATGAAAAAGTAGAGAAATCTTGTTTTCTCTAATAAGTCCTTCCATGTGCAAGTACAAGTGTGATGGAGGAGCAACCGAGTTTGCTCTTTCCCATACAAATGAAGGAGCAAATGGGATTGCATTTCAGAGCGAAGATGACACCATGAAGAATGTCAAATTTATGGTCGCATGTGATCACCCTTTGTAAGGAGATGAAGCCTCTTCCATGCTTGAGTTGAAGCGGAAAAGATTGGTGATATTGAAGAGGCAAAGGGAAACAATGAGTATTCAGCCCAAAATTCCTTTTTGTAGCCACAAATCATCATTTTTGGACAACAAAAGAGTTCTGCATAAGAAGGTGACTTTCTTGTGTGGTCCACATTGGGACAACCTTGCACAATGCTTCCTAGTTCGTCATGGAGAGTAGAGCATCATTGGAGATCGGTGAATGGTGAGTTTCATAGGCAACCCACTTGAAAATCAGAGCAACACAACAAATGCAAGGTATAATGACTCATAATTTGGATATTTTGCAAAAAAATTTCAACCAAGCATAGGAGAAATAAGGGGTGATGTTTGGTTACTCCCAAGTGTTAGACGCAGCATCCTTGTGATAGCTATTGTACAAAATAGCATTGTTGACATCATTTTGGCATCCCTCATTCTTTTTCCATTGCATTCATGCATGTGATTAGAGGGTGTTCTTCCACCATAGTTGACAAGGGTGAGATGGAAGGTGAAGATGCCCCATTGGGAAATGCTTTTGTTTGTTAATTTTCTAAGCATTTTTCAGTTTTTTGCCCTTTGTTTGAGCTTGCAACAGGCTGGAAAGTGTTTTATACAACTGAGTGTACAAGGGAAGAAATTGTTATTGCTATTTTTGAAATGAAAGATGAAAAAGATTTCATGAAGAGCGGGTAGAAAAAGTATGATTTGTTTGGGTTGAAGCTACTTCATTTGATAGGCACGAGATCCAGATTATGGGAGCACTACAACATGTTCCTCCACTTTGATATGATGATATTTGGGCATATGAGTTTGCAATTGCTCGAGGGAAAACAATTTCGAAGGGAGGACTGTAATGTCCCATTTTTCGAATTAATTCATTTAGAAGACTTTTAGCTCATTCCACTTCCCGTGGGTTAGAAGAAGTTGAACAAGGGAAGTATTTGTTGATGTGTTTAGTCTTTTCTCGTGAGCATTTACATTTTTTTAGTGTTTTCCTTTTTGAGGCAAGTCGAATGGGTTGGAGGAATTAAAAGGCAGATTAAAAGATAAAACAAGTGTCTTTATGAGATTGGTCATGGGGAAAACTCCCTCATGGGGTTTGGTGCCAATTAAACTATATAAAAGGGGTCACTTAGGTTCATTTTGGGCATGAATCTTTATTATAATTTTACACTACTTGGTTTTGGGACTGATTGCTCTATTCCATTCCACTAGAGGGCAGAAATCCTTTGGTGTGGCACATAAGGAGGACAAAACCCTTTCTTTTCCAAGTTGGAGAATGAAAAACTCTCCAATTGGTGGTTCTTAAGAGTTTCAAAGAAGGTGATCTTGTTGGTTTGCAGCTAGGGCTTGAAGGAGAAAGAGCTAAGAAGGTTTCTACATTCATTTTGCACCCTCTCCTAGGGTGGCGACTTGGGTGGAGGAGGAATTCAATGCTTTCTAGGAACATTTCAGTATTTTGAGTTGATATTCTTGTTCCTCATATTTTATAAGGCCGGAATCTACATTTTGGTATTTTTTGGGGGTTTGGAATCATCATTTCCAACCCTTAATGTGAGCTGTACTTCAGCTGTCATTTATTTAATTTCCAGCTGTGTTTAGAGGTTGATTTCTTGGTTGATAATTGTTCTAAAATATTCCTAAAGTGCCTCTACATACTTCGGACGATGTGAATGGTGATATATTGATGAATTAATGTTTTTTCCTTGTTGCTGTTCTAAAAATCAGACTGCTGTTCATTGTTCTATTTTTCAGTTGGCTGATATAAAAATCAGAATATTTTCAGTTTGGGTTTGTGCTATTTCATTGCTTTTTAGTTCAGCCCTAGAAAGGGACATTACAACTTGTCATCGAATTTGGCGTGGAAAACCATTTCAACATTCAGAGGGGCCTTGTTCCTTTCAGCTATTTGGACCCACAATTTTGTTCCCTGACTTGTTTTTGGATAGATTGTTGATGTGTTGCAGTTTCCTGCTTCAGGTGCTCCTCTTGGGTAAGGATATAACATTGTTAGTTTTTAATCTTGCTAACCACTTTTTGAAGCTTCGACAGTGCGGAGCATCCACAGGTTGTACTTGAAGTTGAAACTACTCAAGTAACCCTCACCCTCAAGTCAGCAATGATATGGTCTTTCTTTTGCAATTGTTGTTTGGAAAGTGACATGGTCTGGTCTTTCTTTTGCAGGTGTGTTCGAAAAGTGAAAGGAGTTTTTGAAACTCAGAATCCATTTTATCAATGACAGAAATTTGTCTACATAGTTTTCTGTAGTAGATCTTGGGCATCATGACAGCTCGAGTTTTGGGTCCTTAAATAATATGATGAGAGGGAGGAGTTCTAAGTTCCTACATCAAAAGTGTCTCCAAAATCATAGGAGAGGGAAACCTTGCTTGAATTTGGAGGTACTCTTTACAAAGTTAAAAGAGTGTAATGTCCCCATTTTCTGAAGACCCTTAGCCTATTTTTCCCGTGGGCTTTGGGATGTTGCAAGGGGAAAATTATATTAAATAATTAAATATTATTGCCTGGAGAGTGATTTTTATCATTTGACATTAGAAAGCAATAATTATTTAATTATGTAGATTATTTAATTTAATTCCCAAAATATAAAATTAAATGGGGAATTAATTAAATAAATATTTAGGTGGCTTTTATTGATAAAATCACCCTTAGAAAAGGGGACGCCACACCTAGGAAAGATAAACTACTTTTATTTAATAATTTCCCTCTCCTAGGGATTTCAAATTTTGTGCCTCCTTGGTTATAAAAGGAGTGCTAGGATCATTTTGAGACTTATGTTATGATGAGATTATTTTGATACTCCATGCTTGGAGTTGGGATGCATGCCCATTGATGTTTTCTTTCTCTCTCATGCTTGGGAGATCTTTGTAGTTGGTTATTGAGAATCAATTTGAAGAAGTTATTTGTGCAATCTCAAGTGAGATCCATGTCTTTGGCTTTAGTGAATTTTTAGATGAAGGTTACCATTGAAATCTGCATGTTTTTACTGTAGCGAATCACTGTAGCAGCTGGTTTGTGATAAAAATAAGTGGTTTTGGAGTACTTTTGGCAAGTCGACTTTGGTGTATTGGTTTTTAATATCAGTGATCCCTTTCATAATATTTGTGAGCTGTTTGTATGCATTTCTGAGTGTGGTACAGTCAGCCTTTTGCATGCTTTCATGCCCTATTTTACAGCGACTTACTTTAATTGTTATTGTGATTATTGCATGCTTAATAATAATTTTGAATTCCTTTTAAGGAGATTTGGGTGACTGTTTGTAGCTGGTTGAACAAGGCTGAGTTTAATGGTATCTTGGAGTTCTATAACAGCAGAAGTAATCTGAGTTGAAGTATGTTGAATGTTGTGAGTAATTTCAGTAGTCATTTCAGCAGTGCCATTGCTTGTTAGATGCTCAATTCAGTGAAGCTTAGATCTGATTTTTAAAGTTCAGTTGAGGAAGTAGCTGTACGGGTTGTCGATAGAGGCCATTAAACCCCTATTTTTGGGTTTATTGAGTCATCTACTCAACTGGTACAAGTAGTTTGACTGAGTTTAGCTATTTACATTTGATTGGTGTATGGAAGGGTTGTTGATTTGCATATTTTCCATTGATCCCGGAGTTGGGACATTACAAAGAGGTTGTGAGGAGTTTGGAATTGGCCAACAACCATCTCAAGGTACCTCATGTTGGCAGTAATGAAAGAATCTGAAATACCGATATCACACTGCTTTTTTAAGCCTATCTGACTTGATCCCTTTATTGAAGGCTATTAACATCTTTTTTTCATATATGATTATTGAGATAAACTTATTACTTTTGTATATTTGTTTTTATCATATATGAAACCAAGAACTCGCTAGCAGTTCCTTTTCCTGATAGAGAAATTGACGTTGCCCAATTTTATTAATTCATGAGCAAGCTTAACATTATTGTTTTACAGACTTCATTTATCATGAAAACCTATTTTTATCAGAGTTGTTTGATACAATGGCCCCCATTTCAAAGAACATCAAGTTGCTTATTATCTTATTTAGACGGTACAAACCTAATACCAGGATGACATTGTGTTCTTTAAATTTTTTGACATCTGTTATTTATAGAAATGAATAATCAATAATGCATATGTTAAAAATTATCTTTAAAGATGTGTTCTGATGAGATATTCCACAGACCTTTTCTGACGCCATGATGGCAGCAGGCGCAGGCATCACTCTTGTTGATTCTGTGGTGAGTTATTGCAACACTCATTTATACTGTCAAATTAGTGATAAAGATACGTCAAATGATTGAGTGATGTTTTGCACTATAAATTTGATAATTGATAGATGATATTGCATTCCTGAAGCAGGCCTTTGTACTTTGATTAACTACATATTATATGACAGTTCGCATTGTCTTTTTCCCTAACACTTTTTGACTCATGAATAAAATTTCCCTATTTTTTTCAGTAAATGACACTTATATTTTATTTCTTTGTGAATTTCACATGTTTGATATGCTACATGCAGGTTGCAGCATCAAAAATAACAAATGATCCTCCTTCAGGTTTTGCCCTTGTTAGACCTCCAGGTCATCATGCTGTACCAAGAGGACCAATGGGATTTTGTGTCTTTGGCAATGTGGCTATAGCAGCTCGTTATGCCCAGCGTGTACATGGGCTACAGCGTGTGTTAATAATTGATTTTGATGTTCATCATGGAAATGGGACAAATGATGCTTTCTATGAGGATCCTGATGTTTACTTCATTTCAACACATCAGGTAGGCTTTTTATAAACATTTTCCAGTTTCTTTTCAAGTGGTTTTTTCATTTTATTAATCTTGTCTTTTGTATTTAAGAAGCTGTCAATCAGGGGAAATCCCATAGTAGCTGGTCATTTAAGAGATGATTACAGAGTTGAACATCATATTAAATTGTTCTAACCTTCAAATAGTTTTATAGACTCGCGGGCTGGAGCTTAGATGCCAAGACATACATGATACTTCAAAAACATTGTTCATTTGAAAATTACACATAGAAGGTAGTATGGAGGTTCTTCGTATTTTCCCTTGCGATTTTGTATCAGAGAATAAAGTATGTGATATTTTAGGACAATTTCAGTGGTGTTTTTCCACAAAATTATTAAGTGAAGTTGATTAAGTTTAAATCTGTAGGAAGATTTAAAGTTTGCTTGTGACAAGTCAATGGCACATTGTATCTATGCTTGCAGATGATAATACAAAACATCTATGGATGCTAATGAGATAGAAAATATATATTTTGCAACAGAAGGCTTATGAAAAGAAGAAAAATGGTCAATGAAGACAGGGTGCAAGTGTCATTAAGAAAAATCTTTCAACAATGGCTCGACCCTAAATTAACATTGTATCATTGGACCAAAATGTTTTATGTATTCAAGAAGATATGGAATTGCTAGCATTATAAGAATGATTCTATTAGAATAACAAAATATTAAGGGAATAGGAAGAGACAGATGTATAATTAACAAGCTCTACAAACACTTAGGGAAAATGAGGACACAGCCCTTAAGGTCATCAACATCCGGAAGAAGAGTACGCTCGGAGATTCAACACCAGATATGAGTTTGACGCACGCGTGTGGGTTGAGCAGAATCTGTATGATTGCTTATATGAAAGCTTATTTGCTATATTCCCCATAGAACTATATGAGTGGTTGGTTTCTTATGCATCTAAAAGGAATTGGAGGTTTCACACACTTGTCTAGACGCAAGAAGAATTTCAGGCTCTCTATGATGCTGATCTAATTTGGACGCGTGCTATGGATACTTGGTTCTATGGTGTTCTAAATAACTATATTTTGAGTACTCAATTTTCACTTACTCTTGTCCAAAGGCAGTTGAGTTTCAATTTTTACGTTATCCTAGGGAGCATATCTCGCACGGAATTGTCGATCAAGATCTTAATGGTAACCCTGAATTTAGAAGAAAAGTCGATGGCTAGCTAAACCCCACCACACGCGGGGCAAGAGCAGGTGTGGTGAAGAATGGCGGACCTAGCAGCAGAAAGGCAAAGAGAAGAAAGGCGGCTTAAGTTCAATGAGGTGCGCGAGAGGGATTTAGAGAAGCAACACGAGATTGCAGAATGGATGGCATTGAGGAGAGAGATGGCTCATGAAGGATTTGGAGCTCACGCAGAGGACGTGGAGCCAGAGCATCTGGAACTCCCCCATTTGGGAAAGCATGAAAAAGAACCCTCATTGGCCTCTTATTAGAGTGCGCCAAAAAGACATGGGCCGCGGGCGCGCATTTGAATCTACCTAGTAACCTAGCCCTTGCGCTTGGTTTTCCAGTTTCTAAGATCTGACTAGTAGTCAACCAGTAGTTTGGGATGTAGAGTAGCAAGCGGTAGAGTTGACTTATCAGCAAGTTCAGGAGTGAATCAAATAACAAGTACATTTATGGCCGGAAGACGTCTTCCCTGTTATTTGGAGGACCGGTTGGAGGAACCTTTTTAGGCGCATCGTCGGCGCAGAACACATGCACACAAAACTTTGGAATCACATCTGGGAGTAGCGCAACTTCGCAGACTATAGGAGTTCAGTTTAGCACCACTATTGGGACACAAGGCAATGCATCCTTTGGTTCAATTTCATTACAGGGGAGGATTAGGAGACACAGGTAGCTCGGATGTGACGGATCTAGTGGATCTGGAGGCGGAGGTAACACATGAGGTTCTGGATCTGGTGGGCATGGTCCTCATCAGCCCCAAAATATTTACATGGAGATGTCGCTTCGTCTTCCAGAGTATAGGGTAATAGAAGATGTTGAGCATGTCCATATGTGTGAGATACTTGTGGCGCACAAAAGGAATTACAACTTCAGAGCGCAAGGCAGTTAGTTTGCAACTACGTTGCAGGGATGTGCGCACAACTGGTATAGGAAGTTTGACCCTGATCAGACTTGTGTGGATTATACGTTACGAGATGCTTTCATTAAAGAATTTTATATCCCTGAGTTTGAGCAAAAAAGTATAAGTGCACTCAAGGATATCAAGCAGGGCACTACTGAGAGTGTTCAGGAATATGATGCTCATTTCAAAACACTTTTTCTAAACTATCATATGATATCCATGCAAGTCAACATGCACAGTGGTTCGTCAAAGGCCTGATCACGCCTTTTAGGAGGGCGCTCTCACATAAGACTTATATAGACCTCATGTGAGGCACTTGAAGAAGCTTTGTGCGCTGAGGCAGTTAGAAGCATAGACACTGGAGTGAGCCCATTCTTGGAAGCTTAGATTGCGGTAATGGCAAAATAGTTAGAGAAACTATCATCCAATACAACACATGAGACACGTAGTGGAATTTGGTGCACAGATTGTGAAGTAGAGGGGCATACTAAGGATAGTTGTCCTCACGATCGGTGCGCACCTTGTAGATGGATTATGAGATATGTCATTTAGACCATGATGCAAGTCGTTTTCCATTGTTGCAATGCGTGATAAGGAAGAACATGTCTTGCTATTGTAATATTTTCCGGTCCAAAACTCACAATACTAAAGATTGTAGGTTGATTGATTAGATCCATGATGCCATTGATATTGGTGTACGACAGACTGGAGTTTCGAATAACTCTAAGGATAAAAGTGAGCAACATGATCATGATCACACTCAAGGGCGCTATGATCAAAATGAAGGGCGCTTTGAGGGAGGCCGTGGTATAGGTCGAGGATACCGTGGTGGATTCAGAGGCTAAGGCCGCGGCGGTGTGGCGAGTTCCCTCATGGAACATGTTATACGTGTGGATCCCCTGACCATTACAGGCGTGAATGTCCTCAGAACATTACTTGTTCTTTTTACGGAAAGAATCATAACTATGAAGAGTGCTCGGACTTATATGAACATCTGAGCAAAAAGCACAAATAAGAGAATAAGGGCACAGGGATGGTTAGGATACAACGCGTCGTGAAAAACCAATGGATGCCAAAGTTAGCACTGGATCCTGAGGTAGTACCTATGAATATTACTACATGCGCTGAGGCTGCGCATACCAGAGAAATGTTGCAACAAAATCCTACCATTACTAAGGAGGAGGTTTTACATGCAAAATATCCAGACCCTACACATCAAAAGGAGGTTTATCAAGAAACCATGGAGGTACTCAGAAATCTGCAGAGTGAAATACAATGTTTAAAGGAACAATCGCGGAAGTTGAAACAGAAGAAGGCGGCTTTGACTTTCCAATTGGATGTTGATGATCTAAAGGAAGTTGAATGCAATGGAATATTTAAGGGAGATAAAATATTGGAAGTTTTTGTATGAGTCTTGGAAGTGTCGGTAGAAGTTAGTTGCATCCAATGACAAAGATATTATACGAATGTCCACGGATGAACCAAACAGTCGTTGGGAATGTAATGTCCCAAACCCGGGACCAATGGGAAATTAGGCAAACAACCAACTCTTCAATGCATCAATCAACTGAATATAGCAACTCAATCAAAACTACTTGTACTGGTTGAGTAAATGACTCAATAAACCCGAGGATAAGGGTTTAATGGCCTTAACTCATCAACTAAAATTCCACAATCTCATGAATGTATACTGCTGAAATAAAAATCTGATCACTGTATTCTCCTAAATGCAAACAAAAGACAAACCACTGCATCTATGGAAGCCACTGAAACACTTATACAATCTGATCATATGTTTTATGCATGGACTGATGCAAGATAGGTGATAAAGAATGCATACAGATCAACAAACCAAAGTATGTGGTGTCCCCAGATTTCACTCTGAAATCTGAGACTACCCCATGTTAAAAAAATTTCATACTTTTAAAATAGCGGGTCGTTTTGTGTTTTTATTGCCAGAAGATGCCTGTATTGCGTTAAGATATTCCCAGTGAATCACATGAGCCAATTTCGACAAATACCCAGATGTCAAAACTCGTTTTATCCTTTTGCCAAGTTTTGTCTGCAGAAAATTATATTTAATTATTTAAAGCCCCGTTTGAAGTAAATTGTGCTCCGGTTTAGCCTTGTTGAAGTTTTGTATGTCAATATTCGCATATACCAGTAGGGTTTTCACCAGGAATGGATCCCGGCTTTATCGTGACTTCGCAACGCTTTGTGTTTTTTTTTTTTTCCTCGTATTTTCTCTGTGAAATTCCCCTAGGTCAATTCCTTCGCTAGTACAGTTTGTTTTCTTTCCTGGAGTATTTGGAGATCATCTACGGCCGCCATGCCAGAAGGAATCAGCCTCAGAAAGCAAGCTTCTGGTCAAAAAAGACGAAGTCATGCACAAAAAGCCTCTCCTAGGCAAGTCGCATTTTTTGGAATAAATGGATTTTATGAAAATAAGAAAAATATTGCCATCAATGCGTAGAGCTCGAGAAGATATGCACTTTTAGAGAAAACGACACCTAAAACGGAGCCACAAAATGAAAGTTACGGCACATGCAAGTTTTTGCTGCTACATCTTCCCTGGACCCTTTCCAAAAATGGCAAATTTTATTCCATGCTTGTGTTTTCTTCACCAAAAATCCAAAAAAGGAAAGAAATGTTGTTTTTATGCCAGTCGCAATTTTCAAGGCTGCCTTCCATCCAATTTCCACGCTGCCCTAAGTGACGAATTCTCACGCAATTTTAAAGGCAGAAGTCACAATGCAAGTCGCACTTTTGGAAAAGAGCTATCTTTCATGCAAGTCGCACTTTTTGAAGGAAGACTTTAGGGTGCCGCCAAAGGGAATTTGGCGATGTGCAAGCAAGCGGAATTTCTTACCTCGCCTACAGGTAATTTTCCCATGAAGTCAAAGTCACTTAAGCTACAATGGAAATATTAGAGGTGGCAGGCAGTGGGAATTTCTTACCTGCCTTGCAGGTTAAAAATTCCCATTATAAAAGAAAAATCACTTAAAGCATCGACGGGAATTTCTTACTTGCACAGGGTAAAAAATCCCATTATGAAAGTCAAATCACTTAAGTGGAAGAAAGGATTTTTAGAGATGCAGTGCAGGGTGAAAATTCCCATCAAATGTTGACTTCTTATTTTTAGAATTCACCCTTGCCAAAAAGTACGACCCGCCTTGGGTGAATAACAATGCATTTCATAATATTTATTAATGTTTATTCACCCAATTTTGGTGCCATAAATAGAAGGAAAGTCAATGCATGAAGACAAACCAAAGTGAATTGAAGGTAACATGCTAAAAATAAATAAATTAAATTTATTTAATGACAACCAACAACATGCAAAAATAGGCGCCCAATTTGGGTGAATAAACATCATTGTTTATTAATTAATTGCCAGGAATAGGAGGGGCAATTATTAAAAATAGAATGCTAAAGGTTATATAAGCAGGGGTTGCCATAATGATAGATTAATTAATTATTTTAGCAAAGGAATGCAGCCCGGACAGTTTTGGCACCCAAAGGAGAAGGATTTTTGCTAAAAAAAGTGTTTTTCACCGCCGAAAGCTTCGAGTTTGGCGCCTAGGGTTGGAGCATGATTTAAGCCTTATTAATTATTTCCATATTGGTATGAGTGCCCGGATATTCATTACATGTGCTCATATAAGTGAAAGAGAGTGCAAATTAATATCGTACATTGAATATGTCCTCTCAAGAAATTGCCGATCTCGCACCATTCGCGAAAGAATTACGGCATAATTAAAAGAAAAAGAGTTGCTTAGACAAAGATTGCTCCAGCCATGGCAAAGCGGGATGAAAGGGTAGGCTCTGCGGAATCATGCATAGCTTCCAAATTTGTCAAGTCAATGATACGCATACATGCCATGCACTGTCACCGATTTAATTTTCGATCCGCACAAATCGAGCCAATCGCAAAGGCTTCTAACAAAAATTCATCCTCTTGTTTTTGACGCAACCCGGTGAAGAAGTCATTGCATGGAGAATTCCTTCCAAGATCTTGTGCATGTGCTCTCAATCTTCCAATTGAAGTCTTCATTGAATTTGCATTCACCAGAGTGCTTTCTAGAATTTTTAATTGCTCATATGCAATTAAAAATAAAAATGATGAGTTATTTACTACAAACACTGCACTGATGCATGTACTGGAGAAGAACTGCAAAAGCTTCAAGGATAAGAGGGAAGACAAGTCAAAGGCAACACCCGTAAGCAAAATCACAGTCAGCCGCTTCTAGATCCAGTTTGGTGAGAATCAAAGGCAAAAGAATCAATTGCATGCAGAATATGAAAAAAGAACAAGATTGCAACTTTCCTCTTTCTTCTTCTTTCTCTTATTTCCTCCGACAAAGTAATTGAGCGATCAATTAAATTATAAAACTTAAGTGATTGGTTTAAAAGCCATTACTTGAAGAAGTCAACTACTTGGAGATAGGTGGCAGACGTGCAAAATAGAAGGTTCTATTTTCAACAAAATCATGCATGTCATGCAAAGAGGAATTCTAGGAGGGAGATTGCCAGTTGTTTCCTTTCCGACTTCCACATGTGCCAGTTCACTAAAGGCTTCCTATTTGTAATTTCCCCTCTACATGCTATAAGTAGAGGAAGAACCACGGGTTAACGGATTAGAATTTGTAAGCAACATTCTTGTGTTCCGACTTTGTCTTTGAAACCCCGATAGCTATTTGAAGCAAAGAAATAGAAAGGAGCAGATTTTCGGAGAACTTTGTGTCGACAAAGGCATTTTGTTTCTAACTTTTTGTCTTAGATCTACTTATAAACTTTGCGTTATTCTAGATTTAGATCCGAAAGTTTCCTTTGCTTATAATTATGTGTGTTAATATCCATTGGTTTTGTATATGTGCATGCAATCAACTCGTGATCTATTGATTGGGTTGCACATCTCCCCTTTTTCTTTCCTATTTTTATTATTTCCTTCATCGATATTTCCTTTCTTTAACAGTTGCTTACTTGCTGCAAAACTATACACTATGGTTTATGAGCTGCATGGTTAAAGTAATACCCACAAATAGATACTAGCATATTTGATTGAAAAATCTTACACGGAGCCTCACCGTAAATGAGGGAGATTTATCTCATGATGCCTAGGTTTTCAGCTATGCAGAAAATCTAGCCAACAATATGAAATTGCTAATTTTAGCAGCTCACTTCACACTCCCAAACCATACCATTTCACTCCAACTGAGATCGCTGTAGCTACCAAATGAAGATTAATTAGTTCGCTGGGCATATAGACTTCCAAACATACATCAAAATATCAAATGCTCACTCCAAATAAGTCGCTGTTATAAAGGATGGATCAGCAATCAATTTAGATGAAGTTCAGTTCGCTAAACACATGGAGTTAATACCCAAACTTGCCAAAACCAGTCGCTGAAGTGGAAGAAACAATACCCAACAGCCAGCTCAACACAATACATCTAAATTGGTCCACATATTAATAAGAGAAGTCGCTGTCATATAGAAACCATAAACCTCACAATTTTATGCATTTAAATAATTAAAATTCACTCTGACTGGGTCGCTGATTTCGAGGGAAGCAACAGCAGTATAGTTTATTAAAATTCAGACCATAAACATCATTTTTGAGAAACCTTTCAAAAATTGCCTAAGTGTCAGAAAATTTCCTTTGTATTTTGGATTTTGGGTTCGAGAATCAAATTGCAATTTACATGCATATTGCTTCTCAAAACCCGAAACCCGAAATACTAAGGTAGTGTATTTCGAGAATCGCAGATCAATTTACAATTTGCATGCAAATTGCAAATCAACTTCCGAGACCCGACACTTGACCCCAAAATTGCATTTCGGTTTTGGGTTCCAATTTGCAATTTACATGAAAATTGCAAATCAACTTCCGAAACGCGAAATACAAAGAAAATAGTGCATTTCGGGTTTCGGTTTTCAAATGTAAATTACATGTAAAGTCAGCAATTGATCGCGAAACTCAAACCCTACAGAGCTGCAAAAGGAGGTTGACTTTCTATTGGCTAGATTTTCTACATAACCAAAAACCTAGGCAAATCATGAGATAAATCTCCCTCATTTACCGGTGAGGCTCCCATGTAAGATTTTGTCAATTATATTTCCTAATATCTATCTATTGGTTTTAGTGTAATTGCGTAGCTCACTTAACCATAACTAAGCAATTTTGCAGCAAGCAATTTAGCAAAAAATGTGCAGGAAAGGGAAATAATTAAATACGAGAAGAAAGGAAAGGAGATGTGCAACTTAACCAATAATTGATAGAGTTGATCACATGCACATAGACGAAACAAATAGATCTTGAAATGCAAAATTTGAAGCAAAGGAAAGTTTTAGATCTAGATCTAAGACAACACAGTTTATGCAGAGATCTAAAAAGAAATAAGAAACAAATGCACCGTTGACACAAAGTTCTCCGGAAATCTGCCTCCTCTCTATTCCCCGCTTTCAAAAAGCTATCAAGGGTTTCAGCTCAAAGTCTGGAACACAAGAATGCTGATTACAAATTCTCGATCCTTTAACCCAGTAGGTTCTTCCTCTACTTATAGTGTGTAGAGGGGAAATTACAAATGAGAAACTACAACTGAACTAGAACATGAAGAAGTAGTAAAGGGAACATCTGACAATCATCTTCCTAGAATTCCTCTCTTAGTAACATGCATCGGAGTTTAAGCCAAAATTGTGCACATCTGTCACTTATCTTAAAGAATCTTTCCAAATAACTTAAAGTAATGGTTTTTAAACCAATAACTTTAATCTTACATTTTCATCCTGGGAACATAAGAAATAAGAGAAGAAAGAGGAGAAGAAAGAAGATCTGCCAGCTGTAACACCTACACTTTCTTTTTGTTCTGATATTGAATATACTTGTCAAACATGTAATTCAACATTTTCCCATTTGTTTTAACAATAGCCTCTCTCTCGGTTCTGAACTGCAGCAACCCTCTAGACAAAGCAGCAGTGTTAGCCTTTACCTTCTCTAAACCAGGCCCATACCCCTCAACATTTTCCTGAAGCTTTATGAGTCTGCCAATTGAATCTATCGTGAAAGGTATGACGACTTCATCAATTTCTTTTTGCACAACCAGAATAAATTCCTCATGGGAAGTAGGTAATTCGTTTGGAATGCTCTCCGGCACTTCTCCCATCTCATTTTCCAGCAACTGCATCCTTTTCAACATAAGCTTGAGGATCTCTACGCGAAGGAAACTGAAATTTTTAATTGCTTCCCCCTTTCTATCAATCCACTAGGTACAATTTGTTTTGCAATCAGCACATCCTCTAGTAACGAATGTATCTTTCCTAAAGTATCTAGATGACTTTCAACAACTATGTTCTCATCTTCTGTGTCATTAGTTCCTTTAGCTTAGATATTGCCCTATGCATATTCTCCAATTCAGCTTGGTATTCTTTCGAACTGCTCTGAAGCTTGGTGAATGATTTGCTCTTTCCATTGAGCAATAGCTTTGACCTAGTCCCCTGCATCTTCCACCTCTTTAATCAGATGATTACTCACCTGCTCATGTGCTAGAATGGGCTGAGAGGAAGGTTTGACAACCTTAGCAATGATCTCACATAGCTGGGAAACTCTGCTTTTGAAGCTTGGTTTTCTCAGCCTTCTCTTTGTCAAGCTTGAGGAATAAAGCGTTCATTAGTGTCTGTGTATCCTACTTTAATCCTTCCATGGTAGTTTGACCTATTGGCACTTTGGTCATTGCTTATATCAGCTTGCCGTGAGTTCTCCCTTCTGCTTTCCCTCTGACTGGAACCGATAACTCAACGAACTTCTGTCCTGATTCTTCAATAATCAACCTAGAAGTTATTTTGGCAACTTTAGGTCTTCTATCTTTTCCGCCCAAACTCAGGAGCAGCTGCAAGTCGTGTTCCTCCAGGTTGATCTCCTCTCTGGCTTCTGGGATTGTCTGCAAAGCCAACCACGATGAAAAATTGCTTCTCGGGGAATGAGAAGTCACTGAATGCACCACCATCTCATGCTCCGACTGCTCCATCCGAATTTGCCACAGTGTTGTGACTGCCACCCTCTGAATTGTCCAAAGACAATGTTTTTTCAAACTCTCCATCTGTGCTTTCAACTTTTCCGCAGGGAGAGGTGAAGATTTGAGTGGCTGAGGAGAAAATACAAATGACGTTGGATTCAACGGAGGAACGACAAGATCTCCCTGGGGTTCTAGGGCTGCTGAAGTGCTATGAGTTGATGTTGGAGAAGCTGGAACTAGCACGATAGTTGTAGAATTGGCCTTCTCTTGTATCTGAGACTTCTTGTGTACTTTAAGTTTCTCTAGCCTCTTGCTACTTTCACCTTCGTGCTTTCTTTTGTTGGAGTCTCCTATGGTAAAGTTACCTGTGATTTGATTCATCAAAGCTTCATCCAAGCAATACCCCTTTGTCAACAACCAGTTTGAAGTGTTAACCAGAACTGCGAAGATCTTTCCTCAATCGTCTTAGTGTCCCCAAATTTCACCTTGAAATTTGAGACTACCCCATGTTAAATTTTTTTCGTTCTTTTAAAATAATGGGTCGTTTTGTGTGTTAATTGCCAGAAAGTGTCTGTATTGTGTCAAGATATTCCCAGAGAGTCATATTAGCCAATTTCGCCAAATACCTAGATGCCCGAAATCGTTATATTCTGTCACTAGGGTTTGCTTGTGGGAAATTTCTATTTAATTATTTTGAGCCTCGTTTGAGGCAAATTGTGCTCCGATTTAACCCTGTTGTGGTCTTACGTGCCAATATTCCCATATACCAGTAGGGTTTTAACCAGGAATGAATCATGGGCTTTATCTGTGACTTCTGGCAACGTTTTGTGTTTTTGGTGTTTTCTCGTTTTGTTTTCTGTGAAATTTCTTTGGGTCAATTCCTTTGTCGGTTTGATCTGATTTGTTTCCTGGAGTATTTGGAGATCACCTATGGACGTTATGCCAGAAGGAATTTGTCATAGAGGTCCGGTTCTCTTTGAAAGGACGAAGTCGTGCACGAAAAAAAGATTCGCCTAAGGGCAGGTCGCATTTTTGGGGAAAGAAAGGTTTTAAGTTTCAATGGAATTTTGGAAGCAAGAGGCGGTGGGAATTTTGTACCTGCCTGACAGGGTACTTTTTCCCATGGAAGCAACGCCACTTAAGTCACAATGGGAAAATTAGAGGCATCAGGCAGGTGGGAATTCCTTACGTGCCTTGCAGGGTGAAAATTCCCATTGTGAAATAAAAGAAAATCATTTAAGTCATTGATGGGATTTTCTTACCTCCCTTGCAGGTAAATAATCCCATTATGAAAGTCAAACAGCTTAAGTGGATCATGGGATTTTTGGAGCTGCAGTGCAGGGTGAATAATCCCATTGAAAATTAGCTCTTAAAAATAGAAATGCCTTCATGTCAAAAAGTGCGACCCCTTTTGGGAAAGGATAGCTTTAAATGCATTAATTAATTAATCATTTCTCCAAATTTGGCGCCCAAACATGAAGAAAAGTCAACAAGGGTGAAGAAGATAAAGGGAAATTAGAATTAGAATTCTAAAATTAAATAAATATTATTTATTTAATGCAGCCCCTTCATGTCAAAAAGTGCGCCCCATTTGGAAGAATAATACTTTTTAAAGTATTAATTGATGTAATTAATTTCTATTTTTAGTGGATGAGGTCAAAGCACACTTTGTGAAGCTTAAGTGAATTGAAGTAGAGAGCTAAAATTAAATAAATTTAATTTATTTAATGGCAGCGATGAGCATGCACAAAATAGGCGCCCCATTTGAAGAGAAAAGTTTGTTAATTAATTAATTGCCGGGAATAGGAGAGGCAATTATTAATTATAGAATGGTGAAGGTTATATAAGAATGGGCTGCCATAATGATGAATTAATTAATTCTTCAACAAGGAAGTGCAGCCTGATAATTTTCGTGCCCAATTAAGGAGGAATTTTGCATAGAAGGTGTATTTATCATGGAAGTCTTCAAAGTTTGGCGCCTAGGTTTGAAGGAGCTTGAATTGTGTCTGATTAATTGTCTGCATAGTAGTACAGGTGCTCAGGTGAAGTTGGTAAAATTCATGCTTGCTTTGCATGCAAACAAAACATCAAATTTTGGGGCAGCAGGCTTGATATATGCAGATTTTTATAATTAAAATCAAGTGTTCATGTTCCGGTTGCCATCTTTGTCTCGAATTAATTGCATAGGGAATCTATTACAGTGCTTTTATAAGAGAAATGGAGCTTAAATCAATGTCCAATACATTGAACATATCCTCCGAATTTGAAGAAATCACCATATCTGCACCGGTTGTAAAAATTTACCGAATAAAAAGAAAAATAATTGCTCGATAAAGATTGCTCCACCATGGCAAAGCGGATGACCGAGAAAATTAGCGAGAATCATGCATAGATCCAGATCCGAGATCCATAATTGCAAAGACTTCATCCTCTTGTTTCGAATGAGCCCGTGAAGAAGTCAAAGTGCATGGAGAATTCCTTCCAGACCTTGTGCATGTTCTCCAAATCTTCCAGTTGAAACCTTCATTGAATTTGCATTCACCCGGAGTGCTTTCCAGAAATTTTAATTGCTCATATGCAATTAAAAATAAAAATGATGAGTTATTTATAGCAAACATTGCACTGATGCATATACTGGAGAAGAACTGCAAAAGTTTCAAGGATAAGAAGGAAGACCAGTCAAAGGCAATACCCGCAAGCAAATCAGCGATCAGCAAATCATCAGATCACTTGCTTCCAAATCCAAATTTGCTTCTGATCTAGTTTGGTGAGAATCAAAAGCAAAAGAATAAGCTGCATGCAGAATATGAAAAAGGACAAGATTGCAACTTTCCTCTTTCTTTTTCTTTCTCTTATTTCCTCTGACAAAGTAATTGAGCTATCAATTAAATTATACAACTTAAGTGATTGGTTTAAAAGCCATTACTTGAAAAAGTGAACTACTTGGAGATAGGTGGCGATGTGCAAAATAGAAGGTTCTATTTTCAGTTGCAAATCATGAAATTTCGTGCAAAGAGAAATTCTAGGAAGCAAATTGCCATTGTTTCCTTTCCGACTTCCACATATGCCAGTTCACTAAAAACTTCGGACTTGTAATTGCCCCTCTACATTCTATAAGTAGAGGAAGAACCTACGGGTTAAAGCAGGGGAATTTGTAAGTAGCATTCTTGTATTCCAGACTTGTGTTGAAATCCCTGATAGCTATTTGAAGCAAAGGAATAGAAAAGAGCATATTTCCGAAGAACTTTGTGTCATGGTGCATTTTGTTTCTAACTTTTTTATCTCAAATCTACTTATAAACTTTGGGTTATTTTAGATCTAGATCTGAAGTTGCCTTTGCTTATAATTCTGTATGTTAATATATATTGGTTCCGTCTATGTGCATGCAATCAACTCTGTTATCTATTGATTGGGTTGCACATCTTCCCTATTTCTTCCTTGTATTTTATTATTCCCTTCTTCAAATATTTCCTTTCTCTAACAACTCTTACTTGCTATCGAAAACTATACAGCTATGGTTCATGAGCTACATGGTTAAAGTAAAACCCCATATAGATACTAGTATATTTTATTGACAAATCACACGGGAGCCTCACCGGTAAATGAGGGAGATTTATCTCACGATCGCTAGGTTTTCAGCTATGCAGAAAATCTAGCCAACAGCTTTTTAGCGACTCCACTTTTGGGAACAACTTGGGAACAACACAAATTAACGCAGACCAAATATTTCTCAAGTTAGAAGCCGATCAGATCTAGTCGTTCAATCATCCTCCTCAAGAAGAAGAGTATAAACACATCCAAATCCGGATAATCATCTTCAGCATAATCCAACAAATGGAATTATTCATCAAGTCTATCCTCAAAAAAGACGTGCTCCTTTCATTATGCGAATCAACCACTTGCCCGTGCAAAGACTGCTCCATGGGGCGCAACCTTTGACCTCTTAATCGACTCCTATGCATGATCTACCTAAAGGGACGAGAAAGAATTTTCCAAAATTCTTTGGAGATGGCAAGTGAATCCGATGACCACTTGGCTGCATTTTTCATATCCTGTGGAGTGTTTGCAGTAGAACATGAAGATGTATCTATCCGGCTCTTCATAGAGACTCTGCATGACTTGGCTGGAGAATGGTTCTACTAGCTCTTGCTCTGCACCATAACCAATCAAGCTACTATGCGGATGCATTCTTGAAAAGATTCAACCCAGGCCAAGATTCCAGCACCTTGATAACCCAACCGACTCAATCAAGGAACCACATAAGCACATGCGGGATTTTATTGCAAAATTCAAAGATTACTTGTACAAAATTCTGGCTTCTGCTTCTTTGAATGACGAGAATCAAAAAGCATTCTTCATTAATGTTTTACTTCCTGAAGTAAGCTATCAATCATGCGAAGAGCATATCCTGCTGATTTGTTAAAGAGCTCAAAATATGGTGGTTGAGATTGAAGATGACCTCATCATGGCTGGAAAGATAAAGGTCAACACTTCTAGATTTGAAAGTTCATCCTCTGCTACTACTTCCGATTCACTATTGCAAAAGTTAGCAAATGAAATGTCGCAGATGAAGAAACAAATGGCTCAAATGGCTCAGGGCAACAACAACGCCCCGCTCGAATTTCAACAACAACCGGAGCCGCATAGCTGGTCCGCAAAGATTAGCGATTGAAGTTGCTCCCTGAAACAACGTGGAGATGAATGAAGAAGACCTAGAAGCTGACGCTGATCAGCTCGAGAATGATGATTTTATAGGTCCTGCTGGCGACTCCAACATTAATTACCTAAACTAGAAATCTGAACATGAGTATGAGGAGCTTCTTGAAGACGATCATGGTCATGCATATGCAATACTTACAAGATCACAAACTCGCCAAGCTAAGGCATTAGCAAACGAAGCAAAGAAGGGGCATCCCTTTGCCTTCTTCCTTAGCTCCCGGAAGTAAGCATGCGAGTTCTTCATCTCAACCACAAAAAGCAGCTCAGGTATCTGAATCTATTTCTTCTTTTGACATTATTGATCATGTTAAGAAAACTAGAGTTCAAATGTCAGAAGCTAAATACTTGAGAACCTTTCCTGAGTAGTTAAATAGGCTAGTCAAATATGTACAATCACCAGGACAATCCAATACATCAAAAGGCCTTTTGCCTAAGCCCAAAGATACTCCTCCCCAAAACAACACTGCAGTTGTTAAATCCTCACCATCTTCTAAAAGAGTGGAACCGTTCTATGTTTCCCTATTGCTTAATGGTTTCAAGTTAAGTAACTGCATTTTAGATTCAGGTGCTTCTGACAATGTCATGCCAGCTAAAGTTATAGATGCTCTTGGGCTTACCTTGACAAAGACCATAAAAAGGTGCTACTCCATGGAGAGACAAGTCCCTTTAATCGGACAAATCAAAGATGCACAAGTCTGTTTTCTGGCAGCTTTTCCTGACAAAAGATTAAAGATGACAATCTTAGTTGCAGATATTCCTGTCTCCTACGGGATGTTGCTAGCAGAAACTTCTGCAAAGAGTTGGGAGGAGAAGTAAAGATGGATTGGTCCTATGCTCATATTCCTATCAAAGGAATAAATCAGAAGCTGGAGCCGGAAAAGAAGTCCAAGTACACGGTTACAAAATCTGAGGATCCTAGATCTCGATTCTTTTCGATCGTGAATCTACCGAAATGGATAAAGACATTTCCAGAGCCAGAACTTCAACCAGAGCCAACACAAGAAGAGGAAAAAGTTTGGACGCTAGAGTTTAAAGGCACTTGTTCTTTTGGATCAGGAGCCGACATTCTACTAATATCTCCAGATCATGAGATATTCCCATACTCCCACAAGCTGATGTTCGAGAACACTAATCATACGGCGGAGTATGAAGCATTGTTGTTAGGAATGGAACAAGCTAAAAAGAAAGGAGTAAAACTCCTCAAAGCCCAAGGAGATGCTTTGAACTTCTAGTAAAGCAAGTTCGAGGAAAAATCAAGTCAAAAGAGATGAGCTGAAGCATTACAGAGATAAAGTGCTTTTTGCCACACTGGATTTTGCAGCCTTCTCTATCAACTTCATTCCAACCAATCAGAACTCCAAGGCAGATTCTTTGGCAGTCACAACTGCACTATTGAATCCGGATAGACCACCGTCCATATTAAGACAAGGAAACTATAAAGTGGAGATGGTCTACCGCCCCAAAGTCCCTGATAATGTTGAACAATGGCAGACTTTCAATGAGGACAAACAAACATCTGCATTTTTGGAACAAGGCAACTTTGACAAGTCAGTGTTGAAGGGAGTAAATCACCACCACGACAAACAATCATAGGAAAAGTTGATCCAAGTTATGATGACAATAGTGGAGTAATCGACCAAAAGGTAACAAAATCCCCAAGGGTTTGGTTTCCTTAGTGGAGACTTTCAACAAGCATGATCACTACCTAAGAAGAACAAAGAATATGGTGATAATTCTTCTTCAGAAATGCAACAAATAAATCTAAGTACGGAGGAAGTTGATGAAGACTTACTCACCACAGAGAGAGAAAGGATGAGCCACCACAGATGAAGTTGATAAGGACTTGCCCAAGATATTTGACAAGAAGGCCAAAGAAAGGAAGTTCGAGATCGGAGACTGGGTACTTTGGCGGGACAAGAGACATGAACCGAAGGGCATGCACGACAAATCTGATTCACTCTGGAAAGGGCCCTTCGTGATCAAAAGAGTCAGCAGGAATGGATACCTTCTTCCTTGCCTACCAGGATGGAATTGAGTTACCATTTCGTTTAAACGGCAACATCTAAAGTTGTTCAGAAACTGAAAAAACAAGGTAAAACCTGTATGTATATAAATAAAACTTTGTTGTTTTCTTTCTTTTCTTTTGTTTTGTGTTGTTTTTGTTTGCCTGACCCCGAGCCCAATGGACAAGACACGAAACCAGAGATGCTGGGATCTCATCTTTACCCTTGTCATTTTGACAAAGGCAAAGATGTCCATAGACGGAGCCAACTAGTGTCCCCAGATTTCACCCTGAAATTTGAGACTACCCATGTTAAAAAAATATCGTTCTTTTAAAATAATGGGTCGTTTTGTGTGTTAATTGCTAGAAAGTGTCTGTATTGTGTCAAGATATTCCTAAAGAGTCATATTAGCCAATTTCGCCAAATACCCAGATGCCCGAAATCGTTATATTCTGTCACTGGGGTTTGCCTGCGGAAATTTTATTTAATTATTTTGAGCCTCATTTGAGGCAAATTGTGCTCTCGGTTTAACCCTATTGTGGTCTTACATGTCAATATTCCCATATACTAGTAGGGTTTTAACCAGGAATGAATCTTGGGCTTTATTTGTGACTTCTGGCAATGTTTTGTGTTTTTGGTGTTTTCCGTTTTGTTTTCTATGAAATTTCTCTCGGGTCAATTCCTTTCTTTGGTTTGATCTGATTTCTTACTGAGTATCCGGAGATCACCTATGGACGTTATGCCAGAAGGAATTTGTCACAGGAGGTCTGGTTCTTTCTGAAAAGACGAAGTCGTGCACGAAAAGGCTTCGTCTGGGCAGGTCGCATTTTTGGGGAAAGGAAGGTTTTAAGCTTCAATGGGATTTTTGGAAGCAGCAGGCAGGTGGAAATTTTGTACCTGCCTAGCATAATACTTTTTCCCATGGAAGCAATGCCACTTAAGTCACAATGGAAAAACTAGGGGCATCGGGCATGCGGGAATTTCTTATCTTCCTCAGTAGGGTGAAAATTCCCATTATGAAATAAAAGAAAATCACTTAAGTCATTGATGGGATTTTCTTACCTGCCTTGCAGGGTAAATAATCCCATTATGAAAGTCAAACAGCTTAAGTGGATCATGGGATTTTTGGAGCTGCGGTGCAGGGTGAATAATCCCATTGAAAATTAGCTCTTAAAAATAGAAATGCCTTCATGTCAAAAAGTGCGACCCCTTTTGGGAAAGAAGGGCAGCTTTAAATGCATTAATTAATTAATTATTTCTCCAAATTTGGCGCCCAAGCATGAGGAAAAGTCAACAAGGGTGAAGAAGATAAAGGGAAATTAGAATTAGAATTCTAAAATTAAATAAATATTATTTATTTAATGCAGCCCCTTCATGTCAAAAAGTGTGCCCCATTTGGAAGAAGAATAATACTTTTAAAGTATTAATTGATGTAATTAATTCCTATTTTTAGTGGATGAGGTCAAAGCACACTGTGAAGCTTAAGTGAACTGGAAGTAGAGAGCTAAAATTAAATAAATTTAATTTATTTAATGGCAGCCATGAGCATGCACAAAATAGGCGCCCCATTTGAAGAGAAAAATTTGTTAATTAATTAATTAATTGCCGTGAATAGGAGAGACAATTATTAATTATAGAATGATGACGGTTATATAAGTATGGGCTGCCATAATGATGAATTAATTAATTCTTCAACAAGGAAGTGCAGCCTGCAATTTTCGTGCCCAATTAAGGAGGAATTTTGCATAGAAGGTGTATTTATCACTTTGGAAGTCTTCAAAGTTTGGTGCCTAGGTTTGAAGGAGCTTGAATTGTGTTTGATTAATTGTCTGCATAGTAGTACAGGTGCTCAGGTGAAGTTGGTAAAATTCATGTTTGCTTTGCATGCAAACAAAACATCAAATTTTGGGGCAGCAGGCTTGATATATGCAGATTTTTATAATTAAAATCAAGTGTTCATGTTCCATTGCCATCTTTGTCCAATTAATTGTAGGAATCCATTACAGTGCTTTTATAAGAGAAAGGGAGCAAAAATCAATGTCCAATACATTGAACATATCCTCCAAATTTGAAGAAATCTCTAAATCTGCACCGCTGTAAAAGAATTCTAGGCAATAAAAAGAAAAAGAATTTCTCAAACAAAGATCACTCTAGCCATGGCAAAGCGGGATGAACGAGAAAATCAGCAGAGTCATGCATAGATCCAGATCCATAATTGCAAGGCTTCATCCTCTTGTTTCGAATGCAGCCCGTGAAGAAATCAATGCATGGAGAATTCCTTCCAGACCTTGTGCATGTTCTCCCAAACTTCCAAATTGAAGCCTTCATTGAAATTGCATTCACCCTAGAGTGCTTTCTAAATTTTTAATCGCTCATATGCAATTAAAAATTAAAAAAATGAGTTATTTACGGAAAACATCAGCATTGATGCATGTACAGAAAAGAACTACAAAAGCTTCAAGGATAAGAGGGAAGGCATGTCGTGGCAACACCCGCAAGAAAATTGCTGTCACTTGCTTCCAGATCCAGCCGCTTCAGAGATCCAAATGCTCTGCAGATCCAGTTTGGTGAGAATCAAGGGCAAAAGAATCAATCGCATGCAAATATGAAAAAAGAACGAAACTCTAGCTTTTCTTTCTTCTTCTTTCTCTTATTTCCTCCGACAAAGTAATTGAGCGATCAATTAAATTATACAACTTAAGTGATTGGTTTAAAAGCCATTACTTGAAGAAGTCAACTACTTGGAGATAGGTGGCAAACGTGCAAAATAGAAGGTTCTATTTTCAGTTGCAAATCATACATGTCATGCAAAGAGGAATTCTAGGAGGGAGATTGCCAGTTGTTTCCTTTCCGACTTCCACATGTGCCAGTTCACTAAAAGCTTCCGACTTGTAATTGCCCCTCTACATTCTATAAGTAGAGGAAGAACCTACGGGTTAAAGGAGGAGAATTTGTAAGCAACATTCTTGTATTCTAGACTTTGTGTTGAAATCCTTGATAGCTATTTGAAGCAAAGGAATAGAAAGGAGCAAATTTTTGGAGAACTTTGTGTCATGGTGCATTTTGTTTCTAACTTTTTTATCTCATATCTACTTATAAACTTTGGGTTATTTTAGATCTAGATTTGAAGTTGTCTTTGCTTATGATTATTGTGTGTTAATATCTATTGGTTCCGTCTATATGCATGCGATCAACTCTGTTATCTATTGATTGGGCTGTACATCTTCCCTATTTCTTCCCTATGTTTTATTATTCCCTTCTTCTTTAAATATTTCCTTTCTTTAACAGCTGCTTACTTGCTGCAAAACTATACAACTATGGTTCATGAGCTGCATGGTTAAAGTAAAACCCCCATATAGATACTAGCATATTTTATCGATTTAATCGACATGGGAGCTTCACCGGTAAATGAGGGAGATTTATCTCATGACTGCCTAGGTTTTCAGCTATGTAGAAAATCTAGCCAACACGTCCCGGCGACCACCAATGTTTTCTGAAGAGCAGCTCTATCCCCTCCCATCTGATGATATGTGTCAAGTATCACATGCCCATCATCCGCGAGATCTGCAGGTATCCGTGCTAAACCATAATCAGACACTTGTTGCGTCTGATAACCTGTTGAAGTCTTTCTTCCTGACTTCATACTCATTTCTGCACTTCATCCAAAAGTCTTCCAACGAAGGCACATGTGAGTATTCTGGGAGATTGTCTTCTTCGCTACCCCATATGGATCAAAGTTCAGCCGTGCTGGGAAGAACTCATGCTCATATTCAGAAAACATTTCGGCTTCGATTCCTCTAGCTTTGTGGATGCTCTGGCAGCTATAATAACCCACTTTGACCGGAAAGAAACCCGTAGACTTGTGCCGCTTTGATTATAACTCATGCATCTCCACGAGCTGTCTGCACAACTCCATGATGACCCATTTGTCGCTTGGATACCTCAACAACTTAACTGGTTCTCCCGAAAAGTCGGTTACCCTGAGATACGTGAAGTCTGCAAACTAGATGAAAATACAACCATGTTGGGATACAACTTCTTTGCTCACTCTGTTGGTCGTCAGATCACTATTTAATTTGCAAATGAATCCATAAAAGAACCCATCATTGACCACCTTGTAATATTTGTGGCATTCAGGAACTGTCAACTGTGGGAAGCACTCAAAAATAGGATCTTTCGACAATATACCCCGTCTATCCAGCTTGGAAAATATACCTGCGAGGTCATTGCATATACAGTATGAAGTCATTTTGAAGGCAGACGTCCGCCTCACACTTCGGAGCTGCTCACCAATGTTGTCATTGATAATGTCCACCCAATTGATTATCGAATCAGCACTTTGTTGATCTTAATGGTTCTCACGAAAGCATACATCCATGAGAGAAAGTTGTGAGTATTGACTTCTCCACTTAACCTACAAAGCAATTTAGTAATATCATCCACTTCCTACACCAAATTGGATCGTGAAAAAGTCCTCAGGAGCTTTGATGGAGACTTGGGCTTCTTCATATATCTGCTATTCATTATGCCCATGCAATTTGCTTTGTGTTTCTCCCATCTGTTGCCAACATCCAACATGCTAATTGCAATCACCACTGGTCATGTCGGAATCTTCAGACAATAATTAATAAATTGTGCATCCAGCCTGATTATTGTCTTTCCCACAACGCATCCCGAATTGTTCTGGAAAGAGGATGATATGACCTTGCACACTCCATAACAAATTCAGGCAACTGAGTTGTGACTAGAAACGTTGATGCTTGAATAATTCCATTGCTTTTTATTGCCCGCATGAGAGATGTCCTTCCGGCCCTGGATCTGTCAATTAATTCGGAGATGGGTTCGGGCCTATGTTTGTGTCATTGATATCAACAAATCTAGAAGCTATGCATGATTCTGCTGATCCTTCTCTTTCATCACGCTTCATCATGGCTAGAGCAATCTTTGTCTGAGTTCTTTTTCTTTTAATCCTATCGGAATTCCTTGCAATTGGATCAATTTGTGCAGATCTAGCAATTTCTTCAGATTCGAAGATATATTCAATGTACTTGACATTGATTTGAACTCCCTTTCACTTATATGAACACTTGCAATTAATTTAGACAAAGATGGAGTCCAAGGCATGAATACTTGATTTCTATCACCAAAATCTACATATAAAGCTGCTGCCCTAAAATTTGAGGCTTTGCTTGCATGCAAAACAAGCATAAATATTTTTAAATTCACCTGGGCACTTATACCAACATGCAAATAATTATCATAGCAAAAATCAAGCTATTCCAACCCTAGGCGCCAAACCTTGAAGCTTCCTGGCAATGAAAAACACTTTTAATGCACAAAACCTCCTTCCTTGGCGCCAAAACTGTCTGGCTGCAATCCTTAGCAAAAAGAATTAATTGCTTCTTCATTATGGCATCCCATGCTCATATAGCCCTCTGCATACTATTTTTAATAATTACCCTTCCTATTTCTGGCAATTTAATTAATAAATAATCATGTCTATTCACCCAAATTGGGCGCCCAATTATGCATCTGCTGGTTGCTTTTTAATAAATTTATTTTATTTATTTTTAGCATGCATCCTTCAGTTCTCTTTGGCTTGTCTTCTTGCATTGACTTTTCTTCCATACATGGCGCCAAAATTGGGTGAAAAAGCCATAAATAAATATCATTAAATACATTGTTTAATGCCAAGGTGGGTCGCACTTTTTGGCAAGGGTAATTTCTAAAAATAAGAAGTCAACTTTGATGGGAATTTCTACCCTGCACTGCAGCTCCAAAAATCCCCTCTTCCACTTAAGTTATTTGACTTTCATAATGGGAATTTTTACCTGCAAGGCAGGTAAGAAATTCCCTTTCTTTGCCACTGCTAAAATTCCCACTGGCAAATTAAATCATCTCCAAAAAAGTGCGACTTGTATGGAAAATAGCCTGGTACTGAGGCCGTACATAATCTCCAGATGCTCCAGGCAATTAAACAGACTATACAGAACAAAGAACGGACCCAGGGGAATTTAACAGACAAACTGTGGAGAAAACTGGAGAAAAACGCAAAAGAAATAAATAAAAACGAAAAACGTTGCCAGAAGTTGCAGACAATGCTCTGAATTCATTCCTAGTGAAAATCCTATTGAGATGTGTGAATACTAGCATGCAAAACTTCAACAGGATTCAACCGGAGCACAATTTACTTCAAACGGGCTTTATTTATTTAATAAATAATTAAATAAAAATTTCCGCAAACAAAACTTGGGAAGAGGGATAAATGAGTTTCAAAGATCTCGGGTATTTGAAGAAATTGGCTCATATGATTCACTGGGAATATCTTAACTTAATAAAGACATCTTTTGGCAATAAAAACGTGAAAAGACCCATTATTTTAAAAAGAACGAATTTTTTTCAAATGGGTAGTCCCAGTTTCACAGGTGAAATCGGGGACACCACTTTCGACATCCAATCAACTTATTAAATGCCACCAACTCACATGTGTCATCTACGTGTAATTAATGCACCCTTTTTCAATTTAAGATCAGAATTTACACGTCATTTTCACTTGACAATTTGTACGCTAAACTTGTTGACAACACCCCAACTTCCGATCGTACTTTTCGCAACTTCTTAGACAATTTTCACAATTTTTACCGTCGACCCACCAGATTTTTGGGTAATATTTAGCATTTAAATGATTTTTTGCAAGTTTTATTTCATCATTTGAGGCATTTTTTCATGTTTCATCGATGGCATTCGGGGTTTTCTTTTGGTCTGATTTTTAGCTTTTTCAAGGGGTTTTTTCCTTGCTTTGGTTTTAGTGTTCTTGTAGTCCCTTTCCGTTATTTGTTTTTGGCTTATGTGAGTTTAAGTTTCAGATCTTGATTTGCTTGAAAAATGGAGGAATTTTCAATCACAAATTCCAAGTCGGAGATTCGCAGTGAAAAACAAGGTTTAACTTCCACTCAATCTTTTTGGAGGTTCTAAGTTGCAAATCAAACATCGACTTTCGACCCAATCTTTTCGGGGTTCTAAGTTGCAAAACAAGTCTCTACTTCCGCTCAAGTGCAAATGGAAAGTCAAGGGTTGCAAAACAAGTGCCGACTTCCGCCAATCCATTTCGGAAGTTGAGGGTTGAAAAACAAGTTCCGGCTTCCGCCTGTGCATTTCGAGAGGTTTGCTTTCGTTTTACACTACCCTACATTTGCGACTTGTATTAGGTCCTTCTAAGGAGTTTTCAGAGATTTTTTCCAAAGAAAATGTTTGAATCTTCATCAAAGGGAAAGGAAAGATGAAGTATAGTTTCCAAGGGGTGGCTCCCCCTTCAAGTATCACATCAAACCTCGACAATATTGGAGATACTGACCTTGGCCACATTGACTTATCAGAATTTTGGGAGAGAGTCAGAGCTCCATCTAAGTCTGCTTGGATCAAGAGCATTTACGACAGTGGGATTTTCTTGGCTGCTGCTCTTCCGCCTTCGATCGCAGCAGCAACACACTATGATTTACAGTCCCGGATGCTAAAGATCAAGATGGTACAATAGTGATCAAGTTAGACACAGAGACTACTTCGAGGACTTGCTCAAACTCTCCGATGTCGAGGAAGATGCATTGATCTCGCCCACAACGACTCTTGAGCATTGGAAAGGAAATCCCGATGCTTACATTAAGGTCCTTAACAAAAGTTACTTCGCAAAGCCAAAGCCAACGGTAACTAGATTTCCAAAACTGTTCCTCGCTCAGACTTCATCTAGGAAGTCAATGATCTAATTACATTGTTGAGCAGAGTAGTAGGACTTCCCTTTTCAAAAGACTTCCAAGAGTGGATGTATCAATATATTTCCACTATTCACAAAAACGCTGATCTCATCCGATGGGCAGAACACATCAGTGATGCCATACACACCCAATTACTAGAGGTCCAAACTACGGGCAATTTCTACATGACCTCTTATCTTGTGTACGCTGCAGCAGGAATGAAAAATTATCTTGGATTGACATGCGTTGGTTCAAGGAAGCCATCGCAAATTTATGATTTCTCTCCTCAGCTAACGATGAAAGAAGGAACAAAGCACCAAACAGCAGGCCTCCTTGGTGGAACAACTCTCAAATTGATTCTTTGGTCAAGGTGTTTGCCATCCCACCTTCTTCTTATGACTAGGCAATCAATTCCTTTAGAGAAATAGCACCATGGTGACTGTATGGAGGATGTATAGTGTCTACAACAGCCACAGAGTGCTTGTAATTTCTTCAACCATATGATTGAAAGTTTCTTCCTCGGTGGCTTATAAGTAGGCAAGTAAATGGAAAAGTTGTGAACAACAGATGGAAGGAGGGGACAACAGTTGCAAGCATGACATATCTTCAAAATTCCCCACTCTATCAATGTTATGGGGGCTGGCCACAAGGTTACAGCTGATAGAAACTTGGAGAAAGGGCCAGAAATGCTTACATAAAAGCTTACGACAGCATGCTTGAAATCCCAAAATGTGGTAGTCTTACTACTTTCATCCAAACCAACAACCTCAAGATCATTTTTCCATGATTTAATAACTTCAAAAGGGACACTCTTATAGCTGTTCGAACTGGAAACAACTCATAATCTGATTGTACCCAAACCAGCAACTTAAATTCTCCTATAAACTTATTGGGTGGCTGAATTTGCACATGCCCAACTATACATAAGTTCTTCCAAGGAGCTGATATATGAAGAAGAGAACCATAATGAAATTTTCCCAAAAACTGAAACCATTGCATCCCGCAAACAACATTAACTTCAGCTGGCTTAATTTCAAGAAAATCATTACATACCTTGCATCTTCCCATGAAATTTGACAACATGAAAATGCTATTGACATTGGTGACCTTGAAGCCTCCAAAGTTAATTATGCTCAGCCCCTGCTTAATGGTTAGTTCTCTTTGATTAATTTATGAGAGGTGCCATTATCTATGAGCATTACTATTCCATGGCCCAATAAGAAACCAATTACCTGTGAAAGTTGGCATGTATGAGAGCTGATCCAAAATGCAAAGATGTGAGTCATCCCTAGACACTCGAAGATGAGATTATCAATCAAATTGACCTTGTAATCAGACCTTCTTCCCCTTTTGAGGCTCACAATGGTACCAACCCCACATATACTAAAACAATTTTGGTATTGTACCCAAGCATCCTTGCACCCTTTGCTACACAATTCACTTCTTACCTTCTTTCTGCTTGGCACAGCTGATCATGAGAGTAAAAACACAGCAGTATCATGGAGTGGAGCAATGCAACATAGTCATCATACCTGTCCGATTGAGCATGGTGAAAACCGAACTGTTTTGGCATGTTGGTAAGCAATGAAACTGAAACCTTTTTGTGCCATGGGCTGTCCTCAACCTTCCTACAACTCAGAATTTCTGAGTTAGAACTAGATCTCAAAAATATTTCAAAAACACCTTACCTCCATGGACTTTCTCTTTCCGAGTGTCATTCTTGAGGGCTCCTTGCAAAACAGATTGGCCTTGCGGATGGTGGAGGTGAAAACATGGCAGCGACATAAGAAAGAGTACATAGTCATCATTCCTTCCCAGTTGTTCATGGTGTCCATAATTTTGACATAGTAACATGATGGGCAATAAATCTGAATTGTCTCTAGGTCCAGGGATTCTTACCTTCACTTTATCCTTTAGCCTCTTCACGCTAGTAATGGTACTTATGCATGGAACTTTACTATGGCTAAATATATTGGTAATTCTCCCATGTTGGACTGTTGTTGATAACAGACCAACAACTTCACCCATTGCAATCCTTGGTCCTTCATGGAGAATTTCTTCCTCTCTCCTTGGCCTTATCAATTTGGGTGAGTTACCTTAATGCATTCATCATTGTGACCCCAAAATTCTTTTCTATACATGTGTATCAGCTGAGATATAAACCAAATGGAAAAAAGAATTGGTTATCTTTACAAACATACCATGGTCTTTGGAAGGGGGTAACTTCTTACCAATTCCATCTTGGCCCATGTACATAAAGCGGTCTTCACCCAGTTCGGAGGTTGCATGAGAGGGTGTATGTGCTCCTTACCATCGAATGTATTGTCCCTACTTCCCCTTGGGCAGTCATCAAGATGTTCCCACTTTTGGTCCTTGTTTCTCCAATCAAAGGAGCTTCCCCTTTTTGAACTATCTCCATATCTTGATTGCTTGAGCTTGGGATGCCTTTGTGGCCCTTACCAAGGCTCAATTCTTCATCATTATGTTCTTTTTTGACCGCTGTTATAAACAGTCCAGCAAGCTTACTGTCCTCATATTTGGTTGGACAATGGTTGCCAAACCTACCTTTCTCTTTTCCCACTTTCTCATGCATGAATTCATCATGGGCAAAAATCAAATCAATATCTACCAAACAATGATCCATAATTACCTCATGATGCTGAATATCCAGAATGAGAATGGGAGTAAGGGCTGAATCTTCATCCTTTATGGCTCCCTTTCCTCCAAGGTGCAGATCTTGAGTTGTATGCTCATTGATCTCCTTCTCTTTCCTAACCTTAGGGGAATGAGCATGCCCCTCTTCTCCTAGCGAACTTGGGAATTTGGTTCCCTCTTCAACAAGCTTCGTAGTTTCTCCTTGCTTTGCCCACAAGATGGGGCTCTTTTCCTCTAGGGTTGGGATGTTTTTCCCATTACCCTTGTGCATGGCTCGGGGCTTGGACCAAGTTCCAATGCCCACTCTATCTTTTCTCCATCCTACAAAATTGGAAAATGATAGGGCATCATGAATAGCCTCCGGAAGGGCTTGATACTCCTCAAAGCTAGTTGCAACCTTGTTGACCTTTGAAACCCTAGGCTTTTCCTTGAATGTCCTTCCTCTTTGTAGGTTTTGCATGGTGGAAGCAAGAGAGTCCAAGGTGTCCGCTAGTCTTTCTTGCACCTTCATCAATTTGTCCATGATTTCTTACCCACAAGAAACCCTCAGGATGGGAAGACCGAAGCTCTAATACCACTGTAATGTCACTTTTTGGGACAAAAACCGAAGATATGGGTTTGGCCACAAACCCCAAGGATTAGATCTGAAAATACACCACACCACAAATGAAATATAATCTGATTTTTATGACAACAGTTCCTACAATAATATAAACCCTAGTAGTGAACTGAAAAGGGGTTTAAATGCACCATAAAACCATGCACAATAGCTAAAAACACTTTGAAATAATTACTTCATGCACGGCAACACTTATCCATTCAATTTGCAATAAACAAATGGAGAGAAAGCCAAGATAATACACTGCTGTAATTAATTTTAGGACAGCAGCAGGGCTGCAACAAACCAAGCTTGAAAATGATAGATATACTTCACCAAAAATCATGAAAATATAGATTCCGGCCTTATAAATTATGCCGAATCATAATATCAAATAAAATATGATTTTCTCGTTCTAGAGGGCACCTAGATGCTATCAAACCCTAGTCACTCCAACTAGAAAAGGCTCATAAATACCTGCAAATATTTGTAGATGTCTTCCTTTATCCTTCAAGCCCAAATTTGTAAAAAGGTCTTCAATATGACTTCACTTCAACCAAGGATGGAGGGTTTCTGTCCTCCAACAAGCCATAAAAGGGTTTTCGTCCTTCTTGGAAAATCCACACAACTGGATTTTCGCCCAAAAGTGGAAAGACAATGAACAAACAGCCAAAAGGTCCAATTCAGACAAAATGTGCCAAAAGTAAATGATCCAAATGAGGTCTTTATTCTCCTTTTATTATCCCATCCTTCCTCGTGGGACTAAGGATTTAGAGCTAGAGGAAAGTTGTTTGAAGATATCTGGATTAGCTCTAGGAAATATTGCACTATTTTATGTTGTATTTCTATTGGATGCTTAGCGCTCCAATAGATGAAATAAATTACTTAGTTAATTAGTTGTTTGGTGAGCATGTATGCTCAAATTAATAATAGACTTTAATATTATAAGGTTGGCCATAAGTTAAGATGTAGCACCCCTTATGTTATAAAAGGAAGATGTTTGGCCTTTATTTATTTTTATGCTTGGCCTTTATTATGTCATGTTGAATCTTATTATTTCTTCTTGGTAAAGGTTGTACCTTTCCTTTCTCTCTCATCAAGGATGAAACCCTTGTTTGAGATCCCTTCAAGGACGAAAACCCTTGATGGTGGCACTTGCCTTGGGGACGAAAACCCTCAAGCAAGGATATTTGGAATCATTGAATATCTTAAGGTATTTGGAGCTGATATCTTTCTATCTAGCCCTAGGTGACTTGCATCATGAGCATTTTGGAGGTGTTTTGATGGATGTATGGTATGATTCTTGCATGGATTGACTTGTACTAATTTCTAAAGGTGAAAGCAATCATTTCTTTGCATGTTAAGCCAATAATTCAGCCTTTCCAAGTGGGGCGACTTGCATAGGAGTGGGTTTGCATTGATTTGAAGGGTTTTTCCATGTTTGGTTTGCATCATTCAATTCCTCATAATTTATAAGGGTGAAATCTACAATTTGGTGATTTTAGGAGTTGTCTAAGAGCTATTTCCAGCCCTTGGTTGTGGCCGCACTGCTGCTGTCATAAAATTAGTTGCAGCTATGTGTAAATTGGATTGATAAATGTTTCTGTGATTGGATTAATTATTTAGAAGCATTTTCAACTGTCATTACATGGTTGTATGATAAGTTGAAGTCTCTATACAGTTCACTGCTAGGGTTTCTGATATTTGTAGGTCTGCTATTATAAAAATCAGATAACTCTCAAGTGGGATTGGTGTTGTTTCCTATTTTTCAGTTTCAGCCCTAGAAAGGGACATTACACTCACACCCTCATTGAGGACCTTCTCCTCAAAGTCTTCGCTGGCATGAAGAAGCTATCTAAGATATTGATGACAATCTACCATCATATTTATATCATGAAAGTGATCTTGTGAGAGCATGGTAAGGGGATATTCTCCTTATGAAATGCTATGTTAGACTCGAATAATGGGAATCCTAGAAACCCATCCATGCCTCCCCCACAAGCACTTCCACCAAGCCTGCTGATGGATTTGGAAGCATCACCTCCTTATTTATATAAATTTCAAACTTAAGATTTTTGAACCCGTTCGCTTAAGATTTGTGTACTTTAAGCCAACTGCTAACTGCAGGTCTTGTTCATAGTTCATTAGCCATGGGAAAGGTCCAATTTCCGTTGAAGAGGGGTCTAATGTCCATTGAAGATGGCTCAAAGATATGTCTGGAAGGACCAGTCACTCGAGCCTCAATGACTATTCCTTTCAACGGAAACTGGTCCTGAATAATGGATTGAAAGGATGTGTTTAGATAAGCAATTTTTTTCTGCTAGCTGTCGACGTTTTTATTCATGTATTTGTAGCTTAGCTTCAGGTCTGAAAGGTTTCTTTGTCAGAGGGTCCAATTGATGTATTTTTCATTTTTGTTTTTTGAATCTTTTTAAAGTTCCCAGCTTGCTATTGGCTTAGCTTGTCACTTAAAAACCTGTGGTTTGTAGCTATCTTAATATAATATCTTCCTTACCGATATATATATATATATATATATATATATATATATATATATAACAAACAATCACAATAAGAGAATGTTGGCAATACAGGCTATGTAGTTAAGAACGTGTGTAATTTTATTATGATAATTTCATTCCTTAAAACTTGAATCCTAGTGGTAATTCCAAAACAGTAGATTTTATACTTTGTTTATTTTTTGTGGTTGACTTATGATCCATAATGTTCTAAACTTGGCATTGATGCCACTGATAGACCGACATTTCATCTATTTTTACTAGATTGGATTTCAACACTCATCAGAATGGACTTGCCACTTTGTTGCTCTTTTTTATTGAATTAATTAGAAACTTCTAAAGTATTTGTAAATATATCATCTTATTTAACCATCATATTTGTGACCATTTAACATTTAAGACTCCCAAATCATTTTCTTATATACCAACTTGCTTGGTAAACAAATATTCCTGGAACTTGCAATAGTGTATCTTGAGAAGTTCCTGATTTCCTTGGAAAGTTGTCTTGTTGCTTTGAACTTCTGGGAAGCTACATTTTGTAATAATCTCTCTTTTTCTCACTTCATTGCTTGAACCTGGAAACTCGGGACACACCTTTTGCACTTCGATTTTACTTCTATCTATTAGAACCACTGTTATCTACTCTTAGTGTGTCAATCTTAAGTTGAGAAGAAGCAAATCAGACTGAGTTTTAATTCATTCACACAGAAATCATTCTTTTAATCCCTCTCTATGAGATCATGTAGAAAGAGTTTTCAATGAGTGCAATTTAGTGCATGGAAAGTATGAATAGTGTTTCATTTCTTACAGGAAGGTAGCTACCCCGAACTGGAAAAATGGAGGAAGTTGGAAAGGGATCTGGCGAAGGGACAACTTTAAACTTTCCTTTACCTGGAGGTGCCGGTGATCAAGCTATATCTGCTGTTTTTAATGAAGTTATTGTACCAGCTGCTCAGAGATTCAAACCAGATATAATTCTGGTCTCTGCTGGGTGAGTACTTATCTATTAATCTTATTTTTCTGCTGTCTGCTTGAGAAGGAAGAATGAAATACAAATCGTTTGAAATATACTGAGCTGATGTGAGTTGATTGCTGTAAAGGTATCTCGAAACATTGTACACATGCTCTTTATGGCATTGGGGCTTTAAGCAGGCAAATATCTTCTCATATGCCTAAATTAAAAATACGTCAGCTATAAAGAAATGTACCTCCTGACAATCAAACCAATCACATCACACCTTCCCATAAGAATCCTACTGTAATTAAGCATATTTTATTAATGGTGCCAAACTTCTTGTTCAAGGAAGTGGTCCATGGAAAGACTTAAGTTGATATTTGACTTATCCAATGGTCTTTCTGGTGTGATGATACTTTATTTAGGCTTACGTTGGTTTCTGTCTTAGATTTATATCGAGGTTACCAAAACCTTGAATAAATAATCAGTAAGGATCCCAGAAAGATTAATCAAGAAAAGAAACAGAAAATATCCTAGGAAATAGTTGTTGATATTTTCACAAAAGAAATAGTGAACAAAAATCAGGAAACTTAATTGTCGGGTCCTATTTGTCAATATATTACTTTTTTAATTTTCTAGTGTTGCTTTGTCACAAGTGACCATGCTTATGATGCATCTCTTTCATTTCTAAATTGTTTTTGAAAGAAAAAGGAATTATATTAATGTCCACGAATGACCAAAAGTAGGTCAGTGTGACTCAAGATTACACCCAATCACAATAGAAAGTGCAATGGTAAAAGGACCCTAGTAACAACGACTAACAAAATAAAAGCAGAACAAAAGCACTGAATGTAAACAAGGGGTAAACGCAACTTAGTAAATCTCCAAACCATTGTGGTTAGGAAACGATACAAATAGCCATGTGGAGGGAGCAAGAATCCTTGAAGAGCATGGGATGATGAAAGTCAAAATGACTGTATGGCAGTCTCATCAAACATCTTTGACCATGCCTGGGATAGAGGAATCATTTGTGTCATTGTCTATCATTGTGAAAGGGCCAATGCAAGACTTGATAGTGCTACTTAGAGAGTGTCTAGGACTGAAAGGCCAGGTTGGTTAATCCTAGGAGGAAGCAAAGCAATCCCCCTAGAATCCCTCTTAACATTCAATGCCAAAGAAATTCCTGTGGTAGAAAAGAAACTCATAATGTGTGCTTGCTTTTGTACCCTAGGAGGCAGTCAAGAACAAGATCCACAACACCAAGAAGTAGATCCATGATGCTGAGCAAGAGCAGATGTGAAATATCCCCAATGGGATATTACTTAAAAATGCACAAAAATATTGAAAATGTGCAGCCACATAAAATACTGATTTTACCAGATTTTTACGGTTAGGACAGCAAACTAAATAAACTTAATATTTCCCAAAATGACCACCCAAATTACTTGGAAATATAAAGAGGGCTTGATATTATTATAAATGACAAAGGGAAACTGTTTTTGGAATATTACAGAGTACAATGCTGCCAGGAAATCACAGCGAACCTAGACAGCTGGAAAACTTCAGAGGTTCGTGACCCTCTAAATACAAGAGCAAAAATAAGGGTCTTTGGAAATAACATTAATAGATACAGGCAATAACGTTTCCACCTTCAAATCTGAAACGGATAACTGGAAAAACCCCAAATAGAGGCTGCAGGTCGCCACGCTTGGACAGGGGTCGGAAAATGATGGACGTGCCTTAGCGTGCTGCCACGCCCAGCCCAAAAGGCTGCCGTGAATCTGATCTGGGCCCCTCTGCTTGTCTTCCCCAAACGCCCCAAAACCCACAAAATCCTTCAACGAGATGCCTCCAACGAACTATCATGCTCGCCTAATGGCTCAGCTGTGGATCGATCTGCGCCGAGATTCAGATCTGGAGCCCACTGATTATCCTCTCCCAATGCCGCCAAATATCTGAAATCCTTTCTCTACGACCTCTGATATTGTCTCTGCCACACAGCCCTAAAAACGGATCTGGAATGACAGACTAGGGTAGATCTCTCACTACCGAAGAATGCCCTGCTAGCTAGGGACGGGTCTCTCACCACCGAAGCTAGGGTCCCTGTGGGATTTGACTCCACAAGCTGTAGATGTGCAATAGCAGCAGCTTTGCACGTGAAGGGGTCAATAAAATGTATGTCCAAAAAGTGTCGTCTCTTTCTCCCCGGCTCCTTATATACTTTCCAAGGCAAAAGAGCCCCAATAGACCAAGTCGTGTTTCATTCCACGGAGGGGTCAATAAATTAAAAGTAACTAAAGTTACTTTTTCCCATTTAAGTCACCAAGGTCCAAAGTGACCCCCAACACCAAACACGACTATTAATACCATACGGCCCCTTCTCAGTAGCCCCCAGCGTCTGCAGCCCCTTGGGTATGACCCGGCTTGGACTCGACTTGACCCTTAGCCTTAGGCGTAGAAAAGGGGACATTACAGTCCTCCCTTCCCAAGAAATGCTTGACCCCAAGCATTATCCTGTCGTCTGTGCGCAGACGCCGAATACCACGCCGCAAAGCTTCTCCACCTCGCCCTACAGTCAACTGATGATTGGTGTGATGCGAAGTAACCAAGACACCCCATGTAGTGATCATGCTCTCCATGCCGTGTGGAGAACATTGTTGCTCTTAAAGTAGTATGATGTCCACACCGACTCTCCCCTGGTACCCACGCCGAAAGTGCTAATCTATCCAATCCCTGCAGATGCAGCGCTATCATCATGTGATCACTCACTGCCTCTCCAATCAACTCCTGGGTATGAAAGTTCATTCTAGGTCCCGTAGAGTCCCCTGAATCCACCTGTGGAACAACCTGTATATGCGCAAATTGTGCTAACTCTCCCACATGACCTGCACTCGTGTGAGAGCAAGGCTCCTCATAATGTATCTCAATGTGTCCCGTGGAGGGAAAGTCCCAAGACTCCAGTAGATAGTCAACCGGCAATATCGGCTCCACATAGTCCACCTCCTACGCTGAATGTGAACCTACTGAATAACCATGAGTCAAATACATCTCTCCACTGACTAACATGTGGGTGAAGTGCTCACCAGGCATAGAAGCAGTAAAATACATAGGAGTGTTATCCAATGTCGATTCAAAAAATGATGAACCCGCAGGTTTTGACTTGTCACAGTGACAAATGGCAGATATGCCTGTTTAAAGTTGGGGATATCCTCCCTCAACCTATGCCATATGAACCTCTCTGACATGAACTTGTAGGTCTCATCGCAGCTCAAATGCCTAGTCACGGAAGGACAATGCACATGTCGCAATATCTCCATCCTCAACCATGAATTTGACACAAGGCTCAATCTTCCTTGATAGAAGATCATCTCATCCTCAAATCTGTAGCTATTATCCTGTATGTGACCATCCAGAATCTCGCCAATGTGTCGGTTCTTGGAGCACTCAACAAACAAATGAGGTCTCCAGTCTATCGAAACTTCAGATAACCAGCATAATGATAAGCTCGGATGATCTGAACCTGTAATCCCGACCTCAGTAACAGTCTCATGTGCAACATTGCTGGCCACACCTACATCCATCATACTCCACATCGATCCACAATAATAAAACTCCTCACCATGCCGGATCGTCCTCTACATCCCCTCGACCACAACCATCCTCGGTGCTCCAAGAGAGTGGAGCCACCGCACTCCCGATGCTTATGTTGGTCACTCCCATTCCAACAACGTGGAAATCATTAAAGCTAATCGTATAGTTACCCATCGTGATGCTCACTGGGAACCCGCCGTGTGCACCTCAAAGACTTTCCATTGGCTAGCTCAACCCCATCGAGGCCCTCAAAATCCTGTCTCGTAGTCCTCGCCTCTCAACCAATGAGGCATCCATACAACGGTTGTGGCTGCCCCACTATCAATGAGTACCCCAACACGCCGACCTCGCATAACTCCTCCGATCCTAAATGCCTTGTACATCGAGTAATGTGGCTATAATCTCCCGAGGAAGAGTCATCTCCTCTTGCCCCACATCAACACTATCCAATCGCAACCCCATCTCCATCATCCATCTTGCATGAGTCTCTAACTCCTCACCTCTGTCACCCTTGCTCTCGTCGAAGACTTCAATGAAGTGAGTGGTGTCCTCGCATTTCACCTGAAATCCGAGACTACCCCATGTTAAAAATTTCGTTCTTTTAAAATAATGGGTAGTTTTGTGTTTTAATTGCTTAAAGTGTCTAGTATTGTGTCAAGATATTCCCAGAGAGTCATATTAACCAATTTCGCCAAATACTCAAATGCCCGAAATCGTTATATTCGTCGTCGTTGGGGTTCACTATGGGAAATTTTTATTTAATTATTCTCGAGCCCGTTTGAGACAAATTGTGCTCCAGCTTTAACCTCATTGTGGTCTTACATGTCAATATTCCCATATACCAGTAGGGTTTTAACCAGGAATGAATCATGGGCTTTATCTGCGACTTCAAACAACGTTTTGCGTTTTTTGTGTTTTCCCGTTTTGTTTTCTGTGAAATATCTCTAGGTCAATTCCTTTGCCGGTTTAGTCTGATTTCTTGCTTGGAGTATCTGGAGATAATCTCTGGACGTTATGCCAAAAGGAATTTGCCACAAGAGGTCTGGTTCTCTCTGAAAAGACGAAGTCGTGCAAAAAAAGGCCTCTTTTGAGCAGGTCGCATTTTTGGAAAAGGAAGGTTTTAAGCTACAATGGGATTTTTGGTAGCAGCAGGCAGGTGGGAATTTTGTACCTTCCTGGTAGGGTACTTTTTCCCATGGAAGCAAAGTCACTTAAGTCATGATGGGAAAATTAGAGGCAGGCAGGCGGAAATTTCTTACCTGCCTTGCAGGGTGAAAATTCCCATTATAAAATAAAGAAAAATCACTTAAGGCATTGATGGGAATTTCTTACCTGCCTTGCAAGGTAAAAAATCTCATTATGAAAGTCAAACAACTTAAGTGGATCATGGGATTTTTGGAGCTGCGGTGCAGGGTGAATAATCCCATTAGAAATTGACTTTTAAAAATAGAATTCACCCTTGCCAAAAAGTGCGACCCACCTTGGGTGAATAATAATGCATTTAATAATATTTATTAATATTTATTCACCCAATTTTGGTGCCCAAGCATGAGGAAAAGTCAACGCATGATGAAAGGATAAAGAAGATTGGAAATAGAATTCTAAAATTAAATAAATTTAATTTATTTAATGTAGCCCCCTCTCATGCAAAAAGTGCGACCCATATTGAGGAGAAATAATACTTTTTAAAGTATTAATTAATGGAATTAATTCCTATTTTTGGTGCATAAAGTCAAAGCACACCGTGAAGTCAATGTGGATCAGAGAAAGCTAAAATTAAATAAATTTAATTTATTTAATGGCAGCCATGAGCATGCACAAAATAGGCGCCCAAATTGAAGAGAAAAACATGTTAATTAATTAATTAATTGTCAGGAATAGGAGAGGCAATTATTAATTATAGAATGGTGAAGGTTATATAAGAATGGGTTGCCGTAATGATGAATTAATTAATTCTTCAACAAGGAAGTGCAGCCTAGGCAATTTTGGCGCCCACCTAAGAAGGAATTTTGCATGAAGGTGTTTTTATCGCTAGAAGGCTTCAAAGTTTGGCGCGCCTAGGTTTGAAGGAGCTTGAATTAAGTCCGATTAATTGTCTCGCATGGTAAATGTGCTCAGTGAAGTTGACAAAATTCGTGTTTGCTTTGCATGCAAACAAAACATCAAATTTTGGGGCAGCAGGTTTGATATACGTAGATTTTTATAATTGTGTTCATGCTCCGGGATTCCGTCTTTGTCTGAATTAATTACAGGTATTCATTACAGTGCTTATATAATTGAAAGGGAGCTTAAATCAATGTCCAATACATTGAATATATCTTCTGAATCTAAAGAAATTCCTAGATCTGCACCAATTGTAAAGAATTCTAACTTGAATAAAAAGAAAAAGAGTTGCTCAGATAAAGATTGCTCTGGCCATGGCGAAGCATGATGAAAGAAAAGGATGCAGAATCATGCATAGCTTCCAGATCCAAATCCAGATTCAAATCCTAAATTGCAAAATGCTTCATCCTCTTGTTTCTAATGCAGCCCACATAGAAGTCGGTGCATGGAAAATTCCTTCCAGGATCTCGTGCATGTGCTCCCAATCTTCTAGTTGAAGTCTTCATTGAATTTGCATTCACCCGGAGTGCTTTCCAGAATTTTTAATTGCTCATATGCAATTAAAAATAAAAAAGATGAGTTATTTACGGAAAACATTGCATTGATGCATGTACTGGAGAAGAACTACAAAAGCTTTAAGGATAAGAGGGAAGACATGTCGCTGGCAACACTGTAAGAAAATTGCAATCACTTGGTTCCAGATCCAAATAAGCTTCGAGATCTACCGCTTCCAGATCCAGTTTGGTGAGAATCAAGGGCAAAAGAATCAACTGCATGCATACGAGATATGAAAAAGAACGAGACTGCAACTTTCCTCTTTCTTCGCCTTTCTCTTATTTCCTTCGACAAAGTAATTGAGCGATCAATTAAAATTATAAAACTTAAGTGATCGGTTTAAAAGTCATTACTTGAAGAAGTCAACAATTTGAAATAGTTGGCAGACATGGAAAATAGAAGGTTCTATCTTCATTTGCAAATCATGCATGTCATGCAAAAAGGAATTCCAGGAGGGAGATTGCCAGTTGTTTCCTTTCTGACTTCCACATGTGCCAGTTCACTAAAAACTTTCGACTTGTAATTGCCCCTCTACATTCTATAAGTAGAGGAAGAAGATTCGGTTAAGGATCAAAATTTGTAAGCAACATTCTTGTGTTCTAGACTTTGTGCTGAAACCTCGATAGCTATTTGAAGCAAAGGAATACAAAGGAGCAGATTTTCGGAGAACTTTGTGTCACGGTGTATTTTGTTTCTAGCTTTTGTCTTAGATCTACTTATAAACTTTGTGTTATTTTAGATCTAGATCTGAGGTTGCCTTTGCTTATAATTCGTGTGTTGATATCTATTAGTTCCGTCTATGTGCATGCAATCAAATCTTTATCTATTGATTGGGTTGCACATCTTCCCTATTTTTTCTCTGTGTTTTATTATTCCCTTCTCCTTTAAATATTTCCTTTCTTTAACAACCTTACTTGCCGCAAAACTATACAAATATGGTTCATAAGTCGCATGGTTAAAGTAAAACCCCATATAGATACTAGCATATTTTAATCGACAAATCTGACACGGGAGCCTCACCGGTAAATGAGGGAGACTTATCTCATGACTGCCTAGGTTTTCAGCTATGCAGAAAATCTAGCCAACAGTTTTTGGCAACTTAACTGGGGAACAACTATCTTTGTAGGTCAAGGTTTATCTCTTGCAGATCGAGTGTTTGCCATTCAACTTTCAACTCAAGCAAACGTCCACTCACCCGATCTGTGAAGGCACAAGGAAGGACTGATCATTTCTTCGATTACATGAAGCAATTCAATTTCAATTAGCCTCCTCAAGTTAGAAGCCGTAGATCTAGTCTCTCACTAGGAAGGAGAGTACACACTCATCCAGATCCGGATCATCTTCAGCATAATTCGGCAGCTGGAATTATCCATCAAGTCTACACAAGGAGGAGACGTGCCCCATTCATCATGCAGAATCAGAATCAGAACTAGATAGTACCTATTCCACGGGGTGTAACCTTTAGACCTTTGAATTTGACTCCCATGCATGATCTACCTAAAGGGACGAGAAAGAATTTTCCAAAATTCTTTGGAGATGGAAAACAATTCGAGATGACCACTTGGCTGCGTTTTTCAATCTGTGGAGTGTTTGCGATCGAACATGATGTATCCGTCCGGCTCTTCATGAGACTCTACACGACTTGGCCGGCGAATGGTTCTACGCCAGCTCCTCGTACCATAACCAATCGGGCCACTATGAGGATGCATTCTAAAAAGATTCAAGGCAACCAAAGATTCCAAAGATACATTGATTACTCACTCACTTAGTCAAGAAGGAGCCACATGAGCATATGCGGATTTTATTGCAAAATTTCAAAGATTACTTGTACAAAATTCCAGCGTATGCTTCTCTCGAATGACGAGAATCAAAAGGTATTCTTCATCAATGCTTTACTCCTGAATTAAGCTATCAACTACGAAGAGCATGTCCCGCTTACTTTTTAGCAACTCAAAACATGGCAAATTGAAATTGAAGACGACCTCATCATGGTTGGAAAGATAAAGAGCAACACTTCTAGAGCTGAAAGTTCATCTTTTACTACTCTATCCGATTCATTGCTTAAAAAATTGGTAAATGAGATGTTGTAGATGAAGAAACAAATGGCTCAAAGCAACAATCGCCTCGCTCGAAATTTCAACAACAATCGGAACCGCATTGCTTTGGTTCCCAAATATTAGCAATCAAGCTTCTCTCAAAAACAATGTGGAGATGAATGAAGAAGACCAGGAAGCTGACGCTGATCAACTTGAGAATGATGATTTTGTAGGTCCTGCTGGCGACTCCAACATTAATTACCTAAACTACAAATCTGAACATGACGATGAGAGACTTCATGAAGATGATCATGGTCATACATATGCAGTATTTACAAGATCACAAACTCATCAAGTTGAGGCATTAACTGATGAACAAAGAAGGGGCAGCCCTTTACCTTCTTCCTTAGCTCCCAGAAATAAGAATGTAAGTTCTTCATCTCAACCACAGAAAGCAGCTCAGGTATCTGAATCTATACCTTCCTTCGACATTGTTGATCATGTAAAGAAAACTAGGATTCAAATGTCAGAAGCTAAATACTTGAGAGCCTTTCTGAGCAGTTAAATAGGCTAGTCAAATATGTACAATCACTAGGACAATCCAATACATCAAAAGGCCTTTTGCCTAAGCCCAATGATACTCCTCCCCAGAACAACACTGCAGTTGTTAAATTCTCACCATCTTCTGAAAGGGTGGAACCGTTCTATGTTTCCCTATTGCTTAATGGTTTCAAGTTAAGCAATTGCATTCTAGATTCAGGTGCTTCTGACAATGTCATGCCAGCTAAAGTTGCAGATGCTCTTGGGCTTCCCTTGACAAAGACCATAAAAAGGTGCTACTCCATGGACAAACAAGTCCCTTTAATCGGACAAATAAAAGATGCACACGCTGTTTTGGCAGCTTTTCCTGACAAAATATTAAAGATAACAATCTTAGTTGCAGATATTCCCGTCTCCTACGGGATGTTGTTGAGCAAAAACTTCTGCAAAGAGCTGGGAGGAGAAGTAAAGATGGATTGGTCCTGTGCTCATATTCCTATCAAAGGAATTAATCAGAAGTTGGAGCCGGAAAAGAAGTCCAAGTACATGGTTACAAAATATGAGGATCCTAGATCTCAAATTCTTTTTCAGGAATCTGACCATGGGGTCTATTTCTTGGAAATGGATAAAGACGTTCCAGAACTAGAACTTCAATCAGAGCCAACACAAAAAGAGGAAAAAGTTTGGACACTTTGGAGTTTAAAGGCACCGGTGTTCTTTTTGGTACAGAGCCGACGTTCTACTAATATCTCCAGATCATGAGATATTCCCATACTCCCACAAGCTGATGTTCGAGAACACCAATCATACGACGGAGTATGAAGCATTGCTGCTAGGAATGGAGCAAGCTAAAAGAAAGGAGTAAAACTCCTCAAAGCCCAAGGAGATGCTTGAACTTCTAGTAAAGCAGGTTCGAGGGCAAAGTCAAGTCAAAAGAGACAAGTTGAAGCATTATAGAGATAGAGTACTTTCTGCCACATTCGATTTTGCAACCTTCTCTATTAACTTCATTCCAACAAATCAGAATTCCAAGGCAGACTCTTTGCGGTCACAGCTTTGCACTATTGAATCCAGATAGACCACCGTCCATATTCAGACAAGGAAACTATAAAGTGGAGATGGTCTACCGCCCTAAAGTCTCTGATAGTGTTGAACATTGGCAGACTTTCAATGATGAAAAACAAACATTTGCATGTTTGCATGTTGAAGGGAATAAATCACCACCACAACAACAAACACATAGGCAAAACTGATCCGGGCTATGATGATAATAGTGGAATAATCCAACCAAAAGGTAACAAAATCCCCAAGGGTTTAGTTTCCTTATCGGCGACTTTCAACAAGCATGATCGGTACCTGAATAAGAACAAAGAATATGGTGATAGTTCTTCCTCAGAAATGTAGTTGGTAAATATGGAAATTGAGGAAGTTGATGAAGACTTACTCACCACAGAGAAAAGAAAGGATGAGCCACCACAGGATGAAGTTGATGAAAACTTGCCCAAAGTATTTGACAAGAAGGCGAAAGAACGGAAGTTCGAGATCGGAGACTAGGTACTGGGTGGGACATGTGACATGAACCGAAGGGCATGCATAACAAATCTGATTCACTCGGAAAGGGTCCTTCGTGATCAAAAGAGCTACCGGAATGGATACTTTCTTTCTTTCCTACCGGGATGGAATTGACTTACCATTGTCTTTCAATGGGCAAAGATCGAGGTTGTTTAGAATCAAAAGCGTGGTAAAACTTGTTTGTATATAAATAAAACTTTGTTTTTTTTCTTTTCTTTTTATTTTGTGTTGTTTTTGTTTGCCTAACCCCGAGCCCAATGGACAAGACACGAAACCAGAGATGCTGGGATCTCATCTTCACTCCTTTCATTTTGAAAGAGGCAAAGATGTCCACAGACAGAGCCGACTGGTGTCCCCAAATTTCACCCTGAAATCTGAGACTACCCCATGTTAAAAAAATTCGTTCTTTTAAAATAATGGGTCGTTTTGTGTTTTAATTGCCAAAAAGTGTCTGTATTGTGTCAAGATATTCCCAGAGAGTCATATTAGCCAATTTCGCCAAATACCCAGATGCCCAAAATCGTTATATTCTGTCATTGGGGTTTTCCTGCGGGAAATTTTTATTTAATTATTCTGAGCCCCGTTTGAGGCAAATTGTGCTTTGGTTTAACCCTGTTGTGGTCTTACATGTCAATATTCCCATATACCAATAGGGTTTTAACCAGAATGAATCATCGGCTTTATCTGTGACTTCAAACAACGCGTTTGCGTTTTTGTGTTTCCCATTTTGTTTTCTGTGAAATATCTCTAGGTCAATTCCTTTGCCGGTTTAGTCGATTTCTTGCTTGGAGTATCTAGAGATAATCTCTGGACATTATGCCAAAAGGAATTTGCCACGAGGTCTGGTTCTCTCTAGAAAAGACGAAGTCGTGCACAAAAAAGGCCTTTTCTCGAGCAGGTCGCATTTTTGGAAAAGGAAGGTTTTAAGCTACAATGGGATTTTTGGTAAGAAGCAGCAGTGTGGGAATTTTTACCTTCCTGGTAGGGTACTTTTTCCCATGGAAGCAAAGTCATTTAAGTCATGATGGGAAAATCGAGGCAACAGTGATGGGAATTTCTTACCCGCTTGCATAGGTGAAAATTTCCATTATAAAATTTTAAAAATCACTTAATGTATTGATGGGAATTTCTTACTTGTCCAAAGGGTAAAAATTCCATTATGAAAGTCAAACAACTTAAGTGGATCATGGGATTTTTGGAGCTGCGGTGCAGGGTGAATAATCCCATTAGAAATTGACTTTTAAAAATAGAATTCACCCTTGCCAAAAAGTGCGACCCACCTTGGGTGAATAATAATGCATTTAATAATATTTATTAATATTTATTCACCCAATTTTGGTGCCCAAGCATGAGGAAAAGTCAACGCATGATGAAAGGATAAAGAATATTGGAAATAGAATTCTAAAATTAAATAAATTTAATTTATTTAATGCAGCCCCCTCTCATGCAAAAAAGTGCGACCCATATTGAGGAGAAATAATACTTTTTAAAGTATTAATTAATGGAATTAATTCCTATTTTTGGTGCATAAAGTCAAAGCACACTGTGAAGTCAATGTGGACTAGAAGTAGAAAGCTAAAATTAAATAAATTTAATTTATTTAATGGCAGCCATGAGCATGCACAAAATAGGCGCCCAAATTGAAGAGAAAAGCATGTTAATTAATTAATTAATTGCCAAGAATAGGAGAGGCAATTATTAATTATAGAATGGTGAAGGTTATATAAGAATGGGCTGCCATAATGATGAATTAATTAATTCTTCAACAAGGAAGTGCAGCCTAGGCAATTTTGGCACCCAATTAAGGAGGAATTTTGCACAGAAGAAGGTGTTTTTACTGCCGGAAGGCTTCAAAGTTTGGCGCCTAGGTTTGAAGGAGCTTGAATTAAGTCTGATTAATTGTCTGCATAGTGGTACAGGTGCTCAGGTGAAGTTGACAAAATTCATGCTTGCTTTGCATGCAAACCAAACATCAAATTTTGGGGCAAAGATGAGGCTTGATATATGCAGATTTTTATAATTAAAATCAAGTGTTCATGCTCGGATTCCGTCTTTATCTCAATTAATTGCGGGTATTTGATTACAGTGCTTATATAATTGAAAGGGAGCTTAAATCAATGTCCAATACATTGAATATGTCTTCCGAATTTGAAGAAATTCTCGAGATCTCGCACTAATCAGAAGAATTCTCGACCAATAAAAAGAAAAAGAGTTGCTCGTATAAAGATTGCTCTAGCCATGGCGAAGCATGATGAAATAAAAGGATGCGCAGAATCATGCATAGCTTCCAGATCCAAATCTAGATCCAGGTCCGATTCGTATCCGCAGATCTAGATCCATAATCGCAAAGGCTTCATCCTCTTGTTTCTAATGCAGCCCGTAGAAGTCGGTGCGTGGAAAATTCCTTCCTGGATCTTGCATGTGCTCCCAATCTTTTAGTTGAAGTCTTCATTGAATTTGCATTCACCCGGAGTGTTTTCTAGAATTTTTAATTGCTCATATGCAATTAAAAATAAAAAAGATGAGTTATTTACGGAAAACATCAGACCGATGCATGCATCTACTGACAAAAACTACAAAAGCTTCAAGGATAAGAGGGAAGTCATGTCAGTGGTAATACCCGCAAGAAAATCACAGTCACTTGCTTCCGATCCAGTTTGGTGAGAATCAAGGGCAAAAGAATCAACTGCATGCAGAATATGAAAAAAGAACGAGACTGCAACTTTCCTCTTTCTTCTTCTTTCTCTTATTTTCTCCGACAAAGTAATTGAGCGATCAATTAAAATTATAAAACTTAAGTGATCGGTTTAAAAGCCATTACTTGAAGAAGTCAACTACTTGGAAATAGGTGGCAGACATGCAAAATAGAAGGTTCTATCCTCAGTTACAAATCATGCATGTCATGCAAAGAGGAATTCCAGGAGGGAGATTGCTAGTTGTTTCCTTTCCGACTTCCACATGTGCCAGTTCACTAAAAGCTTCCGACTTTTAATTGCCCCTCTACATTCTATAAGTAGAGGAAGAAGCTTCAGGTTAAGGATCAGAACTTGTAAGCAGCATTCTTGTGTTCCAGACTTTGTGCTGAAACCCCTGATAACTATTTGAAGCAAAGGAATACAAAGGAGCAGATTTCCAAAGAACTTTGTGTCACGGTGCATTTTGTTTCTAGCTTTTTCTTAGATCTACTTATAAACTGTGTTATTTTAGATCTAGATCTGAGGTTGCCTTTGCTTATAATTTTGTGTGTTGATATCTATTGGTTCCGTCTATGTGCATGCAATCAACTCTGTTATCTATTGTTTGGGTTGCACATCTTCCCTATTTCTTCCCTGTGTTTTATTCTTCCCTTCTCCTTTAAATATTTCTTTTCTTTAACAAATACTTACTTGCTTTCAAAACTATACACTATGGTTCATGAGGTGCGTGGTTAAAGTAAAACCCCATATAGATACTAGCATATTTTAATTGACAAATCGACACGGAGCCTCACCAAGAAATGAGGGTGATTTATCTCGATCGCCTAGGTTTTCAGCTATGCAAAAATCTAGCCAACATGAGCCTTCCTCTACGTCTCGTGCAATCATGTCCCTAATCCAAGGTGTATGGCAATCGAAACATAGTTTTTTTCGCCTCAACTCATCTCTGTGTTCTCGGAAATGATTGGATTTTTAAACACCTCCTGCCTCGGTGGAGACTCCCTCTCGGCATTCATCTTATCCAGATGGAGGTTCCCTTTCACGAACGCGAGGTGGAGCCTTCTGGCTTTTGGAGTGGATAACTCTTAAGTCCCGAGCTTTCCTAACAACCCCGTGCAAAGAAGAAGGTTCAAATGCCTTCACAAATCCAAAGTGAAAGCATCACCAAACTTGCTATGAACAAATAAATCAACCTCCTCTCCGTGACATCGTGTACCATGACCGGTAATCTCGACAATTCGTGATGTACCGATCTAGGGGACTGGTTTGTCTCAAATTAGTCCACTCCCTTAAATACCATTAGGGTCCCTCCTATCAAATCTGCTCACTAGCCTTTGCGCAAACTCGCACGAGTCGTAATGTGTATGTGTCCTGTGTAATTAGCCCATGATGCCACCAATCATGAGTGTCTCCCTCAATATGCGAGCTTGCAAACTTAATTGCATCTTCCTTGTGCATAGGATTTGAGTCGGAGTATGTCTTTGACTTCTGCACCCAAGACTGTGCAGTACACTTCTTAGAACCGTCGAAATGTGGAACAAAAATCTGTCCCAACCTCCTTTGCATCTCTGGTACCTGTGTCTGCTGATCTCTCTTGGGTCTACTGCCAACCTTCATTTTGCAATATTCCTGGAATGGCATGTTGTTACGAAGGCCTTCACTCGAGGTCTGTACGTCTCCCAACAAGACTCCTCATCCAACATATCTACGGGCTGTTGTGCCTGGTTAACTTCCGGATCCTTCAAGAAAACGGTTCGTGAAGCCCCAAAGGCCTGGCAGAAGAATGGGGAGGCCGTTGCCCCGAATGTCCACTCTCACCTCTTTGCCCCTGTTGTCCCATATTGCTATTTTCTCCTCTCATTATGACTGCTGTTATACACAGTCCAGCAGGCTGAAGATGATTAAAAAATATTCTCCTACCCCTTTTTGCAATCGAAAACCAATGCTAGTACCTTGAGAGGTACTCTCCCTTCTTGCACCGGAGTCTCCAATGAAGAAATCATGCTTGCCAACACTTGTAATCCCAAAAGACACATTTGAATTCTTTCTTTGGCTTATGAAATCAGTCACAAAGTTTTCAACATCAGAATTGATAGTTTTGGATAACTGCCACATATTACCAGGATCCCATAGCTTATAATGCCCTGAACCCTTGTATCATGTAAGGTCTGCCATCTTTGCTTCTCTTGTATCTCCTCATAAAGAAGATTATCAAAAGGTTCACCTTCTATCGTTGCTTTAGAAACCTCCAAAACAACACCATCCCTATTGTGATTCATGATTTTAGATGGAGAATCAGTGGAACAAGAATCAACACCTTTCACAATTTTATGCTCATTACTACTTGGTAAATCCATCCCAGATGATAATGACTTATTCTTTTGAGGATTGATAGGTACCCTTTGGATTGAAATATCTTTTTCAGTTTTGCAACCAACCAACCATGTTTGTTCATACCTTTCAATGCCATCAATGTCCTCTGTGTGTTCAAGATAGACATATGTTGAACTGCCCCCAACATTGTTGCCTAAGTGCCTGTTGAAAGTATCTGAAAGCTGATCAAAAGTTATTGGTTTGGAAATTACAGCAGACTATAATTTTACACCAGTGTCCGTGTGAGACTCCTCCTCATGTGCCAGCTGCTCCATAGAGTCTTCTTTCGAGGGTGAAGTCTTTCTTGCATCAATGGCCCTCATTGTTTCCTTGAACTCTTGTATGTGTTGTCTTGTTTGAGTCGCTATCAACCTAGCAACTCTAGCTCTGTTATTCCCTTCCTCACACTTTTTAAGAGTTTCCATTACATCCTCCTTGCTTGCACAAACAAGTTTCTTCTCTTGAGCTGGAATAATTTCTCTAACAAGCAAAGTTTCCCTAATGCAATTATTTTGCTCAATGGAAATCATACCCTTTTGTTTAGAAGCTTCTTCTACAAACGAGTTCCTTTGTGATTCAGGTACCGACATATGATGACATCGTTTGGGCTTGCTACCAATCTTCATCATGCAATAATCTGGAAATGGCATATTATCTCTGAAACCCTTACTCAAAGATTAGTATTTCCTCCAACAAGAATCCTCATCACTCAACCCTATTGGCCGCCCTCTATCACTGTTCTCACCATGTTCCTTATTGTCCCTAGATCTGCTTTGATTCACATTCTGAGTGAGCTGACTCAAATAAAGGTTAGTGGCTTCCTGTTGTTTCACCATGTTGGTGAACATTTCCTTCATAAAACCCCCTTTGAGATCTTTCCAAACTGCCATATTTAACCAACACAGGTTGGAGGAACAACTGCTCTGATACCACTAAAATATCCCCAATGGGATATTACTTAAAAATGCACAAAAATATTGAAAATGTGCAGCCACATAAAATACTAATTTTACCCAATTTTTACGATTAGGACAACAAACTAAATAAACTTAATATTTCCTAAAATGACCACCCAAATTACTTGGAAATATAAAGAGGGCTTGATATTATTATAAATGACAAAGGAAACTATTTTGGAATATTACAGAGTACAATGCTGCCAAGAAATCACTGTGAACCTTGACAGCTGGAAAACTTCAGAGGTTCATGATCCTCTAAATACAAGAGCAAAAATAAGGGTCTTTCAAATAACATTTATAGATACGGTGCAATAACGTTTCCACCTTCAGATCTGAAACGACCAACTGGAAAAACCCCCAAATAGAGGTTGTAGGTCGCCATGCTTGGACAAGGGTCGGAAAATGATAGACGCGCCTCGTGGGCTGCCACGCCAAGCCCAAAAGGCTACCGTGAATTTGATCTCGGCTCCACCGCTTGTCTTCCCAAACGCCCAAAACTCCGCAAAATCCTTCAACGAGATGTCTCCAACGAATTGCCACGCCCTACCCAAATGGTGCCGTGGATCTCGATCTCTGCTACGGATTCGAATCTGGAGCCCACTGATTATCCTCTCCCAATGCCGCCAAATATCTCATAAATCCTTTCTCTCGCGACCTCGATATTGTCTCTGCCATAAGTAGGAAAACTCGCAAATACTCACCGAGTTTTGAAAAACTCACCAAAAAACAAGCAAAACGAGTAAACCGCTAAAAGACTCGCCAAAATAGGCAAAAAAAACTCGCCAAGCATAGTTTGAATACTTGCCAAAACTCGCCGAGTTATAGTTGGAAAACTCGTCGAGCATGGTTGGAAAACTCGCCAAAGACAACATTTCTTTCCTTTTTGGCATTTCTTTCCATTTTAGGATTTTTGGAAAGAGTCCAGAAGATGTAGCAAGGCAAAAAACTTGCATGTGCCATAACTTTCATTCTGTGGCTCCGTTTCGTGTCGTTTTCTCTAGAAGTGCATATTTTCTCGAGTTCTATGCATTGATGGCAATATTTTCTTATTTTCATAAAATCCATTTTTGCACCTTTTTGGACCAAGCAACTTCTCGCAATCTTCCAAAAGAATCATGAGCTTTGATCACCTATGTATGACAGATTAGTAATTAAAAATACTTTGGATAGCTTTCCAAAACTCGGTGAGTACTTGCCAAAACTTGATGAGTATTCTCCCGTGCTTGACTAATCGTCCCACCCGCCACCTTCACGCCTTTAGGAGGAGCGTGGAGACGCAGCCTCCGAGTGTGGGGACTAGTAGAGGCACTAGACCCTCTCCCCAATATTTCTCTAGATTGGGGAAGAGGAAAATGTAATTTATCAGTATATCAGAACTTGCAGATAGATATGAAATTTATGATGATATTTTTCAATATCAATCATCATAAATTCATATTACTTATCAACTAAATTGTATCCGCATGATGATGCGATTTTGCATTGTATTTGTATTCAAATCTAATAGAAAACACTTCTCCAACATTTTATGGGCTCATTTGATACATTTTGTAGCTATGTGTTGCTTAAAATTTATGTTTTTTAAAGAAATATGAGTATTTTTAAGTCATGTCGAGTATTCCCGAGTATTGGCCGAATATTGGCGAGTTTTTGCGAGTTTTTTTGGGGTCTCAGGGAGTATTTGGATTTGGCAATTTTTCCTACTATGGTCTCTACCACACACCTTGAAAATGGATCTGGAATGACAGACTAGGGTAGATCTCTCACTACCGAAGAATGCCTCGCTAGCTAGGGACGGGTCTCTCACCACCGGCTAGGGTCCCCTGTGGGATTCGACTCCACAAGCTATAGATGCACGACAAAGCAATAACCGCACGTGAAGGGGTCAATAAAATGTATGTCCAAAAAGCGCCGTCTCTTTCTCCCCCGGCTCCTTACATACTTTCCAAGGAAAAAGAGCCCCAATAGACCAAGTCGTGTTTCATTCCACGAAGGGGTCAATAAATTAAAAGTAACTAAAGTTACTTTTTCCCATTTAAGTCACCAAGGTCCAAAGTGACCCCCAAACACCAAACACGACTATTAATACCATGCGGCCCCTTCTCAGTAGCCCCTAGCGTCCGCAGCCCCTTGGGTATGACCCAGCTTGGACTCGACTTGACCCTTAGCCTTAGGCGTAGAAAAGGGACATTACAAGGTGCCCACACCGAGAACCAAAGTGTGTTGTGTACCTTAGGAGTAGTACTGTGCTAAGATGTGCGCTACTTCACCGACCTACCCCCTTATTGCGTGAAGAAACAATATCCAAAGAGCATTTAATGCCACCAACTTCTATGAGGGGCTGAAAGAATGAAGTGATCGGCCTAGGGGTTCTAGGGGCTGCCTGCACTATTATTTTTCACATTTGCAAACACTATCCTTGCTATTTCTCCTTGTTTCACTACTTAACAGTTCGCATTTCCATCACAGCAAAATGAGCGTAATATGACTTTTTTGTTGCTATATCCTTAATTTGCATTTTGTCCTAGACGTATGACTTCACAATTTTGTGCTTCTATGTTATAAACTACTAACACATTCATTTGTCTAAAGGCATTCTTGAAATTGTCACAATGAATTTGCATTCCAGACAGATCACCGAGTACTTGAACAATTCACCGAGAGATGAAGCATCTTGGGAAAACCAATCCTTCATGGATATGGATCGATCTCTCCCCATTTGTTGATGACAAAACAACTGAAGCAAATAGAACCTATCAAATGATTGACTTATTCTTCTGTAGGGGTATATCTGTTGACACGTGCCCATTCATTCGTTATATATGATGAAAAGCTAACTCATTTTAACCATCTTCATCAATATATATGATTTGTAGTTTTGTACAACCCCTAGTATAATTTTGTGTGTTTCTCTATGGTAATAGAATGTAACCATATTTAACATTTTAACCTTTTTGCATCTAATTGTTCGCTCCTCCTTTAGTAATGCTCAAAAACAAAGTGTTTTCCATTGAATGGTCAATCAAAAGACATGTATAGATGTTAAAGCATTGTACATATTTTGAAGATTTCTTGCGGAGCAATTTAAGGCTCTAAGTCCCCAAAGGTGGTACCACAACATTTATAAGCTGTCTATGCATAATATCTCATTTGTGCCTCTCGCTCCAAGCTCTGATCATGAACCGAACTCTATCTGCAATGTAACCGTTGCACCTTTTGTGCCAAAATTCATTTCTCGACCACACTCAACTCTGGTGCCAGCAATAGTTTTACCTGAATTTCGCACTAACGCCAGGCGTGCGAAATTTCATCTTTGTGATAATGACAATGGAAGGAAAATCCACAATGTCACTAATGCCAATCTAGGCTTCAATAGCTTTCACCAAACATTGATACCTCAGACATTTTGGACCAATCGTCAACAAACCACAGATTATGTTAGTACACAATGTGCTTGCAATGCCACCTTTAGATACAGATCTTGTTCTTGTAAATGCTGTAAGTTGAACGATTTCAAATGTTTTCATGTGCTACTGTATCTTGATTTGTACCATACACTCTATATGAACAAATGTATTGTTATTAGGCTCCAGCCTTCACATCACACTATCATACATCAGGTTCATTGCCTATTCTCCAAGGGCTTTTATCCAAAGAAAATTTTATATAATGAATATGATTGTGAGTGTTTCCGTTTCTTATTTTTACTCCGCAATCTAATTTGTTCATCTCTAAGCATGTGTTACTCTAACTCCATCACTATAGTACAAGAGAGTTCTCATCGACCAGGTTGTCCCACAAATATTTCTTTGATTCAATTGGTGATATTAGAGCATTGAATGCCTACAAGATTGGAGTATAGAAAGTATGCGATTATTACTCTAACTCCATTTGTCTAACTACCTATATGCTTTGCTAGGTCTCAAATGAAAGATGACTCCAATTTGTTTCACTTTGTTTATGAATTGATTGGAGATGCATTTCAAAGACAACTCGATGAACTCTATGACCATTTCATGCACATTCTACAACGAATCACCTCTATAGACTCATCAGCCTTGGCCAAAGATGTGTTGGGTAGTCATAATCTTTATAGGGTTAAAGTTAACCCTCACGTCATTCAGTTTGAAGACAAGATCAACGTCGATGGCTTAGATGCCTTGTGTCATATTTCTCTGTCAAGAATTTAACCAATGAAGATAAAATCAGATTTTCTATGTTCAAACTATTACCAACTTCCATATGGTTATTGAAGACTTGTTGTCAAATGTGTGAAAATTGACATGCACTGGTCAGAAGTGGTATCAGTTCATGGAAATGCTTTGTTCTGTAGTATATTGTATAAAACTATGATGATCAGTATATCAAGCAGTAGCAATTGCACCAACGTCATGATTGGTCTGCCCATAATCATTCAAATATGACCTTGAATCCTATATCTAGGCCAAGTAAAACGTTTCTTACTGTTGACACTTTTCACAATGCCTGCAAATACACTGCCAAAATAGAGTACAATTTGCATGTCAAAGCTCATGCTAAGAAGAAAAATAGAATACTGGAAAATATTTAAAACAATCTAGTAAAAAGTCTTAACTCCTAAAAGTAGCCTCAACAAAATGACTAGTTGCACAAATAGAACTAATCATTTCTAGTGCCACCAAAGCAGCAACTTGACAAGAATTTGAAAGGTCAAACTTTGAAATGTAAATGGTGCGTTTGTGAGGCCGAACGACATCACTAGAAACTCGTAGTGGTCCTCATGGGTTTTGAAAGTTGGGTTATATATGATTCTTATTTGATGGTAACTTGAGCTAAAATCAAGTTCCGTGAAGTATACAACACCATGTGACTCATCTAGCAAATCATCAATTAGTGGGATTGGAAACTTATATTTGATGATGTATTTGTTGAATTTTTGTATTCTGGACACATGCAGCAAGTTTCATCCTTATTGTGCACCATAAACACTAAAGAGGGGTAAGCAATTTGATTGTGTGATAATACCTTCCTCCAACATCTCTTGTACCATCTTATTAATCTCACTCTTTGTACATATGGGCACCTATAAGAACCGATGTTGGGTGCTTGGATCTTGCTACCAGTTGAATGGCATGATCATGATCCTTTTTGGGTGGTAGTCCTTGCAGCATCTCTCCAAAAAACTATTGAGAGGCTATCAACAATTGCTTGTAAATATGGTAACAAGTCGTAGGGGCTTAGCATGCAACTCATGTAGTTCAAATGTGCCGCCCTCTAAATTAAAACACATGAGCAACTGCAAAAAGTTTATGTTGATTGTTTCGAAGGTTGTGAGCCACTAGACTCCCAACACAAGTTCTGCGCCACCCATTGGAATGGAAAACATAGGGGAATTTGTAATATGAAAACTAGGGTATATTCTCTAATTTAGATATTACTAATATGTAAAATATAATTAAGAACAAACTTCAGACATTCCTAAATTATGTAAGGATAATATGTCGCTCAACACGTAAAGGAGAATAAGGAACAATTAGGGTTAAGGTTTTAGAAAGTATTTATCGCACTTTGAGCTCAATCTATACGAAAGTGGACTTGAATTGGGTATAGAAACTGATTAGGGTGTTGTCAAGTTGTTTGTAAAATCTCGAGATTTGAAACTACGGGCAAGACAATTTCGGAAATGGGGTACAGTTTCATGTGGATAGTAATTTGCAAGGACCTACAAACTTGTCCTTTGCTACCTTGTTCTTGCTCAAGTTTTCTATGCTGTTTCTCCCGTGTCTTCTAACTTGATTTATGGTTCTCGAGATCTTGCAATGACTCTACGACATTGAGATATGGCTCTTCCATTCTTTAGACTTAAAAAGATGTTAGTACGATGTGAGCTGGACTGACCTCACCACATCCCCATTGATGTGATGAGTGTTGCACTACATACTAATACTTCGACAAAGGATAAGCCACACCTAGTTCTCCAAGTCTTGTGATGCGTGAAGGCTAGAAAAAACAAACAAAATGGATCCCTTGTCTAGGGCAGAAATAGAGATGTATTCAAAATTCAGTAGCTCTGTTATGGTCTGCTCTATGGGTGAGGTGCTTCAATGAATTTGTTTAATGACCTTCTTAGCGTGGCCTTTGATATAAGACCCATAGATGTCCTTAATAGATAAGTGTGCATGTTTATATAGATGATTCATTTGAATGATTCGCTACTTAATCGACCCTAAGCCAACTAAGGTAACTTGTGCATTTGAAAAGATGATGGTTAGAAGTACAAGGGATAGGTTCATTGGCTATAGGACAAATTTGTCACCAAACCTTTCTTGAGCCCACAAACCTACCTGTGCTTAAACTAGAACCAGATTCGACACAAGAGCTGATTTGTAGAGAGTTTGAAGATGTCTTCTATTTAATGTCCTTTGATTCTTGAAGTGCTAATAGGAACAATAATTAACGACCTAGTGAACTCGAGTCTAAGATAGAGAAAGTGGTTAGTTGTAAAAAGTATATAATCAAAACATCTAGGATGTGAACCATATAAAGCATATGTACTAAACATGACCATTTAAGCAATGTGCATTAGATATGATCATTAGAGAACAAGTAGTAGATGTCATCCCATGGGCAAGCAAAATAGTAAGCATGTCCAATAATCCGTAGAGATCAATAGCTAAAAGTAGAACAATGAATGGTAGAGCAGTATATTAGCGCATACACACGACTCAACATCAATGGACCAATTGGGACTCACAACATGATATGAAAACACATGACATGGGGGACACACCATAAGACAGATTTATCGACAAGACATCTCAATGATGAATTTAACATTGCTAGTATTAGTTAGTTGTGTGCTAAGAAAGTATGCATCAAATAGTAATGTGTGTCAGGCATTATGTGTTAACAATATGTATCCCACAATGCGTCTCAAGAAATATGTCTCAAGCTACGTTGCCAGGATACGGATACGATACGTCTTGGATACGTCCGTACATACATACATATATATATATATATATTTTATTACTCACTTTTTAGTCCATAAAAACTGAAATAGTAATACAAAACTTGAATCAATGTTCAAAACATACAATATACTTAAGACTTTGCATTTTTATTGATCATGTGGCTGCCATACATATGATATACGAATATCATGTTAACATGAATATGAACAAAACTTGAAATTTTAAAAATATACTAAGAACTAGATCCATGTTCAAATTTTCAAAACAAACAATATACTTAAGAGTTTACATTTATGATTTCATTGTTCATGTGGCTGCCATACATATGATATAGGAATACAAACAAATCTAGAATATATCATCTAGATTTTCCTCAAAATCAAGTTCATGTGTGCCACTTGCGCTAGCTCCTCTCTCATTAACTCCACTCTCCGCTCCTCGTGAACTCCTTGAGCGTCATCTTCGCCATCAAATAATGAAAGTTGGGCAAGCGTGGCTATGGAGGCATCCAAGTCTCGTGGTCTCGGAATAAGATCCCAAAGTTTGTGAGGCCCTTTAGCATACTCCTCGACTTGTGTGACAAGAGGCGCAAATCGGAGTGCACATATACCAAATCCTCGGCTTTTTTTAGATGCCAACTTGTTTCTTTTAGCTGAGTGGATAAAGCTATAAGTACTCCAATACCGCTGCATGAAGAATTACTAGCCACCTATTACAACGAAGTCGAAAATTGAAATTCAAAGACAAGTTAGTATCCTAAGTTCTAACTTAATAAAATTTAAAATATTCGAAATGATTCTAAATTTTAAAATTTATAAATGTTATACCTGTGAAAGAACTTTTATAGCAATAGGATGTAAGTACTTGGCATCATGGCCATGTACACGCCACCATGTGGTTGGAGTCAAGCTACTCTTGTCGAAAAGAGCCTCAATCGATCCCATGTTGCCTTCTGAACCAATAAACATGCCCATTTCACTTCTGACCACACTGGCTATAGATGGATCAGGAAAAATTCTTCTGAATGCTGCCCTGGTTCCATTTCCAACTTCGGAGTCAGAAAATGGTGCTTGCCTATTTGGTAGCCCAAGTACATCAGAGCTATAGTACTTTGGGGTCAGTGCATAAGCAAGGAGATGTAATGGGGTGGTCATTTTATTCCACCTCTTCATGACCACAATCTTGACCTCACCGTAGAAGGTCTCTTCTGGATCTAGACCTTTTTTTTGTATTATATCTCTGATACACTCAAGCATGGAATCTATGCCATCATATATCTCTCCCAAGCATGCTTCATCAGTATCTACATATCGGATCATGGAGAGAATGGGTTCTGTAAAACTCAACAAGTACTCAACCTTGGCCCACCAATCCTCATCAAGGACCCATGATTTTACCCTTGTAGCTTTCTCTGTATTTGACTGCCTCCACACTGAACAAACACTGCTAATCACCATACTTTGCTTAAAGCCTCTCTCACCTTTACAAGCCGTCTCAAAACAAGCGTGTGATAGGTAAATCTAGTTTCGCAACCTTCAAAGAACTCTAACCTTGAGAATTTCCTAAAAATGGCTTGTGACATATGATGGTTTGTGATAAACATTTGAATGTCATTTGCCTCAGAATAAATTTGCTCAATCCATGGGATTTTCCCAATCTTTTGGAGCATCAAGTTAAGGGAGTGGACAACACAAGGGGTCCAAAAAATGTGCTCATATCTACCCTCTATGATCATTCCTGCTGCTTTACAATTTTTAGCGTTGTCCATGATGACTTGGACAACATTATGGGGGCCCACCGACTCAATTGCCTCTATTAAAATGTTAGCAATAAATTGTGCATCCTTGACTTGCCCTTCACAGTCAATGGCTTTAAGGAACATTGCCCCTTTAGGGCATACTGCAACAACATTTATGAGGGGTCTATTTCTAGCATCTTTCCATCCATCTGAAATGATGGAAACCCCTGTTTCCTTCCATGAGTCTCTGATTGGCTACAAAGTCTTGTGAATGTGTTCCACTTCCTTTCCCAAGAGTGTGGTTCGAACTTTTTCGTAACTTGGGGATTTGTACCCTTGTGGAGCTTCATTGATACCCTTCACCATTTGATGCCAATATGGAGATCTCAATACATTAAAGGGCAGCCCACATGCATAAATGCATCGAGCAACAACCTCATCAACCTCCTCTTTTCAATATTAAATGCTTTCTCCAATGCTCCTTTTGGCCTTTTTCATGAGCTCCCGGACTCTCTTCATCAAATGGTTTACTTTGAGTTTGAATGAAAGGATGAGAAGTAGGTCTAGGTGTGGTAGTAGTGATGAAGGCCTTCTTTGCGAAGGAATTGTTCTAGTTCTATTTCTTTCAGCTTGTTTATCAGCCTCCTCTTGCTCTCTTAGGTACTTTGCCATTTTTTCATTTGATATTTTTGGGCACCTCTTTATCCCCACACCTCCAACACCAGTCAAATGGATTTTCACTCGACTATATGAGGATCTGTACTGAGCTTGGCAACCATGACATATCCATACTCGACACCCACCACCAACAATGTTGTCTACCACTGTCACATGTCTCCAAAGAGGCGAATTAGGATCATGTCTCACAAGGACTGATGTGTTTTCAGCTTGGCCTTGCACTCCACCCAAAGCAGAACTTGATGCCATCCTAATCTGTTTTTGATCACCAAGATCACCATAACGGCGTGAGGTGAGAGCATACACAGAGTTAGGATGTTTAAAAAATTAAAAACATTTTTCCTTAACATAAATAAATTAGTTATGTCATCCTAATTTGTTTTTTATCACCAAGATCGCCATAAAGGCGCGAGGTGAGAGCATACACAGGTTTAGGATGTTTAAAAAATTAAAACACAATTTGCCTTAACATAAATAAATTACTAATTAGTTATGTCATCCTAATCTGTTTTTGATCACCAAGATCACCATAAAGGCGCGAGGTGAGAACATACACAGATTTAGGAAGCTAAAAAACAACAAATACATTAACATTGAACAATGCATTTAAAATAAAAAAATGATTTTTTACCAATTAATAAATTAAATAACCCTGAACTATGCCATCCTAATCTGTTTTTGATCACCAAGATCGCCATAAAGGCGCGAGGTGAGAGCATACACAGATTTAGGATGTGTTTAAATTATAAAATTTAAAAAAAATGCAACATAATAAATAAATAAATAACTGTAAAAAAATAAAACGAAAGGATGAATTAAAAATAAAATAAAAATTAAAATACGGTATCCCTGTAGAGTGTAGTGTAGAATCATAGATCCTGGTTGCCTCTAAAATTTTAAAACAATCTCTTCCTCTCAAGTCTCAACAATGGCTTCTTCTCCTTCTAAGTTCTCCTCCTTGCAATGATGGACTCCAAACAATAGAAGTAATCACTGCCCCTCCTTCAAATCTTTGCCTCCTCTAAGCTCTTTGCAAAACTTCCTTCCAATCTTTGCCTCCACTAAGCTCTTCACAACTCTTCTTTGGCTCTTTGCTCATTCACTTGCAAAAAGACAATGAAATTGTTTGTGTGATTTCAAATGAGAGGGGTGGGTGCTTTTATAACTTTTTGTGGGAGAGGGTGTATTATTTTATTCATTTAGTGTTTAGGTTCGGTTTTAGGGAGTAGAAAAGTCAAACATTAAAAAAAATGAAATAGAACTAAAAACAAACGTATTTAACACTAGGTACGTGACGGATACGTATAGATGTATCCGCCACATACCATGGCGTACTCCTTACGGATCTGGGGCATATCCGGTGAGTATTCGTATCGGATACGTATCCCGCAGATTTGGGGGTTTCAAGTATCAGTGCAACGTAGGTCTCAAGGAATATGTCATAAGCAATGTGTCCCAAAAATAGATCTATTAATCATTGAATCTATGAAGCAATAAGGGTGACAGGCACTAACTGTAACCAAGCAAACATTGAGCAAATCAGTATAGAGAAAACAAGACATAGAGTAAACAATGCATAAACAAGTGCATAGAGCAAACAAGGCATAGAGAAAACAATGTGTGTAGAAAAAACAAGGGAATAAAGCAAGCAATGTATCGACAATGTGCATAGGGTAGGCAATGCACGAAGTAATGAATCATACAATGTGCGTAGAGAAAACAAGGCAATAGAGAAAGCAATATATTTGACAACACGCATAGAGAAAGCAATGTGCATGGAGAAAGTAATGAATCATACAATTTGTATAGAGCAAACAAGGTATGGAGAAAGCAATGTATAGAGCAAGTAGGGCATAGAGAAAACAAGGCAATAGAGCACGCAATGTATGGGACAATGTGCATAAAGAAAGCAATTGAGTAGAGCAAACATTGTGTCAAACAATGTGTGACAGTAAAACAGGAGCAAAGGGGCAGTAGTGGTCAAACAAGCTTATAGGCATGCGATAAGAAAGTAATATAGTATTGTGTAAATGATCAAGAGCAACAACTAGGCATGGAGTATTCTAAATTAATACATAGAAGTAAACAATGTGATCATTAGAAGAAGCACAATATAGCACATGTCATAGGATATGAGGCGGCGTAAGATAAACAATAGAAGTTCTGTATCACCGACAAACAAGTGTGTAAAGATATGATCTAGATAAGCTTAGTATGTGAGATGCCCCTATTGTAGGCATGCCCCAAATGTGGTGGGTATCCCCCAAGGTATAAGGATGTCAAAAGCTGCAAAGTATGTCTATGAATATCCATATATTATGGGTATCTGTAACTGTCTTATGTGTACTATAAAGAACAAGTGCATAAAGATAGCATGTGTAAAGTGCTTAACTCGAATAAAGACAATGTCTAAGTCCATTTAATGAATACCTAGGTCACATGCAAGTCTGCCATATGGTATTGTTTTGTATTTTCGTATAAGAGAGCTTGAAAAGAAATTGCTAGCTTGGAATGTACTAGGGGCCCTAGGCCATAGATTGTACCAAACAGAAGAAAGGTGGGGTTGGGCAATGATTATTCTCTCAACAATCAAATTGAACCCCTAAAATGTGTCTCATTGTTAGGCAATGTCCTAGTCAAGGACTACAACATAGGTGTCACAAGAATTCGTAACGTGCCATGAGAAAATGCCATTGGCGGTTGAGTAGAATAAGCATGTATGCATTGATAAGCTATGTACAAGTGATTGTGCTTATAAATGTGAGTAAGGGAATCATAGGCAGGTTATCCTATGATCTTTTCAATGTCATAAGGTCTCAAAGAACTTATTGTGGGATGGTCATCTGTTTGAATTGTTCCTTGCATGAAACTTGAATGGTCCTGTTGTCAAAGGGAAAGGTAAGATAGTTGTGATTCAGAACAAATGTTGTCCCCATGGTTCTTAGCCACGAGTGGCAAGAATGCATTGTATTGAGATAAGTAGTCACGACATGGATTGTAACCAAACAAGTTTTTGATCAAGTGTCACAAACAATTAAATTCTTTTGATCGTATGTTTTGTTGTTTAGGCGAATGGTACAACATCGTATCCAAGTTTTGTCCCCATGGTTCTCAGCCACGAGTGGTTGAAGCACACATTCTATTGAGATAACTTGTTGCCAACATGGCTTCGTAACTAGACAAGTTTTTGGACCAAGTGTCATATGCAATTAAATTGTTTTCATTGTATGTTTTGTTGTCTTGGTGAATGGTACAACATCATATCCAAGGGTTTCTAAGACGTCTAGACTACACATTAATTTCATTTATGTTTGTGAACTTGATATTGGGGAACATTTGTTCTATTAGAAAAGGGTTGATGGTTAATGATTCTAAATAGTTCGATGAAGTTTTTCTTGGCTTTCTTGAAACTATGTTTCTAGTTGTATACTTTGTACATTCATGCTTAGGAGCTTCTACTTGTGGTGGGCTTACTATGGATGTAGCTTTGGTAGAGGCCGTTATGTCGTGTATGACATTTGGTTGGGAAAAGGAAAGTGAAATACGGTATTCATTATTCGCACTTTGAGAAATGCATTTTGCTTCTTGTGAGCAATTTAGGCTAGATGTAGCAAAGGTTTGAGCTAATGATATATGTCCTTATGCCGTAAACCTTTAGAAGGCAAATGGGGTTCAAACATGTGTTCAATATGTCCTTTTTGTTTGGGGATCCATTTTCGTATATGTTGTAACTTTGTACAAGTTTGGTGTATGGTAATGTGGTCATAATGAATAAGTACCACATTTCGTTGTTGCAAAGCATAACACTCATCTATATTATTTCCATTGATTCTATGATAATCACAAAATTGTATGCCACATTGTTGTTGTAACTTGTATATAGGGCAAAAGCAGATTTGATCTAATGTGATAAGACCCTCGTCAAATAATCGTGGTAAGTATGACTCTAGTTTTAGATACCGGGAGGGGTAGAAGATGCTTGTCTTTGGGGTTTTGAATCGATATGAGTGCATACAGGTTTAGCCTCACAAGACATCACAAATTCATCTAGAGGAGTTTTCTTACTTGCCATGAGTTGTCATAGTTCTCTTAATCGTGCAGCCTATTGGGCAACTTGAGTCTTAAGCTCATCAATGGTGCACTTTAAAGATTGAAAATCACAAAATATAACCATACTACCCAAAGGCTCATCTACATGCATGATTTAGGTTGAGGAGAAGATCATTATTATGATTTTCAATAAGCACATTGTCATGATTTGTACAAGAAACATTCATACCACTATTATCATGAGAAGCATGACCTAAATTATCAAAGCAAGCAACTTCATTTGTACACATTATTATGTCCTTTTCAGACTGAGATCTGAATTTTCTGCAAATTGCACAAAACCCTGATGACAACAAACTGAAATTTATGACAACAAAGCACAAAAATCTGAATTTAAATGACAACAATCAGAAATTACCCCAAATCAGCGCAACGACTTGATTTCGGTCTGGAAAACATCAATATTACTCTTCAAATACTCAATTACAAAAGTACATAAGTCTCAAAACAGTTAGGAATATTTTCAGAACATTTAGAAACAAAGAAATAATTTTTCTGACAAATAGCTAAATTTATTTTGTCAATTTCGTGACAGAAAAAAGGAAAATTACAGTTGACCATTAGGAGCATTTGAAGCTGAAATAAATGTGGCAATGAATGCCCTAGGGCGGAATTGAAGGTTGAACAAACCGTAGCTCCAAAGAAACCCCTAAAAATAGCCGGAATTGACCCTAAAGTGGGTCGCTCAAGATGAAAATGCCCTAGATTTTATCCAAGACACTGTAACACAACAAAACAATGAAATGTGTGGTCGTTCCACACCCAAAATACGGAATTCTGATTATCCCGTGACGCCTTACGCTGAAAATTGTGCCCTAGCATTGAAATTTTGAATTGTAGGTATGAGATTTTGAATTGCGACCCAAATATGACCTTTGAATGAGATCACCAATGCAGAATTTGAGGGTTTTTGTCCTCAATTTTGAATTCTATTGAGGGTTTTCATCCCCAATAGGATACCAAGGAGGGTTTTCGTCCTCAATGGCTGAAAATTGCAAGCACAAGCTCCAATCTCCAAATAAAAATGAATTCATATGACAAGTGATCCTTTTTCCACCCCTAACGACTCCTTTTTTATAATTTTGGGTGGCATAATCCACGAAAAAGGGAGCCCAAATGGGTCGACCCTTTTTAAGTGGTGTTATGTTCCCCTTTTAACTCCACTTCTATTTTTAAGTCGGTGTTTGCACTTTTTGACCAACTTTACTTTCTAATGTTATAATTAGAAAGTTGCTTTTACAAAAATAATACAAGGCTAAAAATAGCAACTTACAATTACAACATTAAAGTACTTCCCTTGCTTTTCCCTTTAAGCCCACGAGAAGTAAAAATGGGCCCAAGGTCTTCATATCGAACTAGCTTTGAGAAGGGGACATTACAGTCCTCCCCTCCCAAAATTGCTTGCCCACAAACAATTGTAACCTTGGTTGTTCTGAAAATTCAGCACCCTCCCTTGTAGCATCCTTAGTTATTCCATCATCCAATGGGCAAGGAATTGGCTTCCTAGACAAAGCATCCGCCACCACATTGTTTTTCCCCTTGACATACTCGATGTCAAAATCATATGCTTGAAGTTTACTCACCCACTTTTGTTGCCGGTCATTCAAATCCTTTTGGTGAAGAAAGAACCTCAAGCTATTATGATCGGTTTTGACCACAAACCAAGTATTGCCAGAATTTGGCCAATGCATGCATAATGGCCAACATTTCCTTATCATAGATGGAGAAATTCTGCTCATGCTCCTTGAGTTTCCGGCTCTCAAATGCAATGGGATGCTTATTTTGCATCAAAACAGCCCCTATACCTTCACCTAAAGCATCACATTCAAGTATGAATGGAATAGAAAAATCTGGAACAAGATAAGCACGAGACATGAACTCATCACCTCCTTAAGTTTATCAAATGTTGTTTGGGCTGTTTTGGACCAGCTGAAAGCTCCTTTTCTAGTTAAATCAGTCAACAGACAACAAGTTGTGAAAACCCTTTGACAAACCTTCTATAGTAGCTGCACAAACCCAAAAATCCCCTTAAATGTGTCATATTTGTAGGTGGGGCCCAATCCAAGATGGCTTGAATTTTCTATTGATCAACATGAACCCCTTGAGCGTTAATAACATGGCCCAAATACAAAATTTCAGACATACCGAACTCACACTTGGATTCTTTTGCATAAAGGGATTGTTGTTCCAACGTTTCCAACACCTTATCCAAGTGTTGGAGGTGCTCCTCCCATGTCCTACTATATACCAAGATGTCATCAAAGAAAACCAATACAAATTTCCTCAAGTATTTGCTAAAAACATGGTTCATGCATGATTGGAAAGTGGCTGGTGCATTAGTTAAACCAAATGGCATAACCAAAAACTCAAAGTGCCCAAAATGACATCTAAATGTTGTTTTTGCACATCTTCCTCTCTTACCCGGATTTGGTGATAGCCGGATCTCAAATCAATCTTAGAAAAGAAGGCTGCCCCATGTAACTCATCCAATAATTCATCAATCCTAGGTATGGGATACCTATTCTTGATGGTCTTCTTATTCAACAACCAGTAATCAATGCACATCCTTAAAGTTCCATCCTTCTTCTTCACCAACACAATTGAAGAAGCAAAAGGACTAGAACTAGGCCTTATGTGTCCTATTTCCAACAACTCCTTAGTGGTCTTCTCAATTTCTTCCTTGTAAGCTCTTGGATGGTGGTGTGGGGTAGTAATAACCGGTTTAGTAGCTAGTTTCAACTAAAAGATCCCAAACCCCTTTTTGCCTGAATACTTTTTTTTTTAATATATATTGCTCTGGCTCAAATCTGAACTGATAACATCAAAGGATCCATAGAACACCATACTAAAACTGCATAGATAAATTAAATAAAACAAACCCCGCAAACCGGGTGAATATAGAAAAGGCGCCTAGGGTTTAACAGGCAGATTTCTTCATAAACAATTCAGCCGTGTATTTAATAATGATTTCTGATGCTAAATATTATGGCAATACAATTATAAATCTGCAGATAGATTAATAATAAAGATTGTCCCAAAACCCACTGTAAATGATTCAAACCAAATCGATTTGATATATAACTGATGCTGGAAATTACAATAATTATCTATCATGAAAAATACCTCAGATACTGCATAAAACAACTGTAGAATAAGTCGCCCCACTCTAGAAGAAGTCTGTATGCCCACTGCTGCAATTTATTTCTCTTTCAAACTGCTGGAATGATAAAAACCTGTGAATACAATGAAGATCCCTGAATGGAAACTTCACTGCTCCTGGGGTTTCCGTCCACAAGAGGAATAATCCAGAGGGTTTCCGTCCTTGGATTTTGTCTGCAAAAGCTCAGAGCTAACTGCCGGGAGAAAATAATAATAATTTGAATGCCCTTTCCCCAAGTCACATTTTTCCCTTATAGCCAAAAAACCCTCCAAAGAAACAAGTCGCACTTTTTCCAATCAGCATAATTAATTTTTAATTAATTATTTCCTTTTACCAACCAAGTCGCATTTTTGGCTTATTTGACCCTTCCCCAAGGCAAGTCGCATTTTTTGCCTAGGAAGGCACATTAAATAATTTATTAATTTATTTAAATGCACTTTCCTAAGTCAAAGTCACTTAAACAGTCTATTAATTAATTATGTGCTTTAATGATATTTTATTTTATTTTGAGCACAATATAATAAAATTAATAAACCGAAGTCACCCTTGAAAACACCCTTTGGCCGTCGGGTAGACAAAACGGGCCAAAGGTCTTCGACCGAACTATTCGAGAAAGAGGGACATTACAGTCCTCCCTTCCCAAGATTGCTTGTCCCCAAGCAACTGTAGAGCTGGATGTTGTAATATAGACTCACCCTCCCATGTAGCATCCTCCACTGGTAACTCTTTCCACCTCACCAGGAACTCCCGAATAACTCTATTCCTCGTCTCCTCTCTCGGCTGTCCAAGATCTCCTCTGGCACTAAGTCCAATCTCCCTTCCTCATCCAGGGTGGTAACTCTGTAGAAGAAATAATGTGCTGCCCCAAGGCCTTTTTCAAGCAAGATACATGAAAGACATTGTGTATCTTACTCTCAGAAGGCAACTCTAGCTCATATGCCACTTCACCAACTCTCCTCAACACCCTGTATGGACCATAGAATCGTGGCTTGAGATTTTCAGCCCCACTCTTCTTGAGAGTACTCTACCTGTAAGGCTGAAGACGTAGAAACACTATGTCTCCTACCTCAAATGATCTCTCAACTTTGTGCCTATCTGCATACATCTTCTGCTGATTCTGGGCCCGCTGAATATTTTCCTTAAGTACCTTAAGGATGTCTTGACTATCCTATAAACTCTCCTGAGCCTTGGGAGCTCTACTGTCCCCAAACGCCAAATCAACAAAAGATCTCGCATCATATCCATACGATTAACGAAATGGAGTCATACCAATAGACATATGGTAAGTGGTGTTATAGCAATACTCACATAAATATAACAACTTTACCCATGCCTTCTGTTGTCCTGCAACATAGTTACGAAGATAACCCTCTATCCACTTGTTCACAATCTCTATCTGCCCATCAGTCTGAGGGTGATAACTAGTGCTAGGAGTCAACTCAGTGTGAACCAAACAGAAAAGCTCCTGCCAAAATATGCTCATAAACCTGCTATCCCGGTCACTAACTATGTTCTTCGGAAGTCCATGCAACTTGAATATCTGACGGAAGAACAAATCAGCCACATGAGGTGCCTTAAAGTTGGTAGGGACAGTGAAAAAGTGTGCATATTTTGTCAACCGATCAACTACTGCATAAATGTGATCATTCCCTTGCACCACGGGAAGACCTATAATGAAATCCATCAAAATACTTTCCCACTTCTGCTCTCCGGAATTGCAATGGTCAGAAAAATCTATTGGGAAAGTATGCTCTGACTTGTTCTGCTGACAAGTCATACACTCGCGGACATGGCGCAAGACATCATCCTTGAGACCCTTCCAGAGAATCTCTCTCTAATTTGCCTGTATGTTTTAAAATACCCTGGATGTCCCGCAAGTGGCACATCATGGAAGGCATGCATAATCTTCTCCTTAAGCTCGATTCAGAAACTAGGTAAATTCTGCCCTTATACAAAATCAAATCAGCTATTACCTTATACCGGCCATCCTGAATTTTTCCATCCATAATGTAGCATGTTCAATTGTTTTTGGAATACTCAACTAACAGTTGAGATTTCCAATCTGCTGAAATCTCGCTCAAAGAACATAGGGCGGCGAGATGAGGTTTCTGGAAAGTGCATCGCGACTACATTCTTTGTCCCCTTCACATACTCAATGTCAAAATCATATGTCTGGATTCTGCTGACCCATTTTTGTTGCCTCTCATTGAGTTCCTTTTGTTCCAGGAAATATTTCAAGCTGTTGTGGTCGGTTCTCACCACAAATTTTCCACCCACCAAATACTTTCTGAACTTTGCCAAAGCATGCATAATGGCAAGCATCTCCTTATCATAGGTGGAATACAATCTCTCATTATCTCTCAACTTCGGCTCTCGAAGGCAATAGGATGGCGATCCTGCATAAGAACTGCACCAATCCCCAATCCCCAAGCATCACACTCTAAAATGAAGGGCCGTGAGAAATTTGGAAGAGCCAAAACTGGACAGGTGCTCATAATTACCTTGAGCTTCTCAAATACTAAGTATGCCTCATCTAACCAACTGAATGCCCCCTTCCGTGTAAGATATTTCAATGGAGCTACCAGCTGAGAATAACCCTTCACAAACCTCCTGTAGTAACCACATAACCCCAAGAATACTCGCAAGTCAGAGATATACCTGGGTGGTGGCCAATCTGCGCATTACTGTATCTTCTCTTGATGGACCTTGACCCCATTGGCCCCAATGACATGCCCAAGATACAATATCTCCTTAAGTCCAAATTCACACTTGGACATCTTAGCAAATAAAGACCGAGTCTCCATTATGCTAAGTACCTCATCAAGATGCCTCAAATGATCATCCCATGTCCTGCTATATATCAGAATATCATCAAAAAATACCAACACAAACTGCCTCAACTACATGTTGAAGAGATGGTTCATACATGACTGAAATGTAGTAGGGGCATTAGTGAGTCCAAATGGCATCACCAAGAACTCATAGTGCCCGTAGTGACACCTGAAGGCTGTCTTGTGAATATCCTCATCCCAAACTCGAATCTGGTGGTAGCCCGATCGAAGATCAATCTTCGAAAAGTAAATAGATCCATGCAACTCATCTAACAACTCATCAATGCGAGGAATGGGATACTTGTTCTTGATGGTTTTCTTGTTCAGTGCACGATAGTCAATGCACATCCTCATGGTCCCATCCTTCTTCACCAAAACAACTGAAGAAGCAAAGGGACTAGAACTAGGATGGATGTGTCCCATCTCCAAGAGCTCTCTAATGGCCTTCTCTATCTCATCCTTATATGTCTTAGGATGGCGATAAGGCGTAGTCATCACGGGTTTAGCACCCTCCTCAAGCTCTATAACATGCTCAAACCCTCTATCTGGTGGTCTACCTGAGGAATGTCAACAAACATCTGGGCCGTGCTTATCCAGTATGGACTGGATGTCAATATGAAAAGGCTGCTCACTGTCTGAAGAAGATTTGGATGAAATGAAACATTGGGCTGCCCATGCAACCTCTCCATGTCTGACTATAGACTCCATCCTGCGTGCTGAAACAACTCTAGGCCCACCGTCAGAAAGAGCCCGAAGCACAATCTTCTTCTTATCCACCATAAACTCCAACTCCATCCTCCGGAAATCTTGCACATATCTGCCAAGGGACTGTAACCACTGAATACCCAATACTGTATCAATCTCACCAAGTCCAATAACATAGAAGTCATCGGTCAATGTGTAGTCCCCCATCTGAATACTAAGCCGTGGAATCCTCTTAGTGCAACTAATAGCAAATCCATCTGCTACCCGTACACTAAACCCCTCAAATTCCTCAACCTGTAATCCTCGCCGCAGACCCCCCATCATCAATGAAGTTGTGCGTAGCTCCATTGTCAACCAAACAAACAATCCGTTGTCCCTTAAGCACTCCCTTCAGCCGAAAGGGATGGTACCTAGGAACTCCTGAGAGTGTAGCAATAGTGACATCGGATGAATCCAATGCCTCACTCTCGCCAAGCTCTATTTGGGGCTGCTTCCCCTGTGCATCATGGTCACCGCCCTCATCCTCTGCATCTGTATCTGGTGAGTGATCATCCTCCCCATCTGAAATCACCTCAATGAGATGCACCTTGCCTTTACCAAGGCAACGATGTCCAGGCTCCCAATGATCTTTGCAATGAAAACAAAGCTTCCTCCTCATTAACTCATTACGAGTCTCTTGATCCACCTTAGGATGTGGTGCACTCTTCTACGGAACGGTAGAGAGCTGAAATGGCCTGGAGCTCATGGGAAACTTCTTATTGGGCTGGTAAGAAGTGGGTTGATAGGAAGTGGGGGATGTGTCCAAGTTCAATGCTGTCTATATGGCATCATGCAATGTCCTAGGCGTAAGAGCCTTGACCAATCCTCTCATCCTGTCATGAAGGCCCTCTATAAATAACATCACCACCCTCTTTTCAGGCATCTCTGAAACCATAACTGCTATACGCTGAAATTCGTTGATGTATGAATCAACGCATCTACTCTGTTGGAGTTGTGCCAAGTCCCTATAATAAAGCTCCACATCCTTGCGATCAAATCTCACAATCAACCTCTCACTGAAATCCCTGTATGACCGTAGAAGCTCATGACCTTGTGTAACTAACCCATGGTGCCACCAATCATAAGCCACCCCCTCAAGGTGTAATGTAGCGAACTGTATGGCCTCCTGCTCCCTCATGGGTTTGAGGGTAAGATAGGTGTCGAGCTTGTGAATCCAAGCCCTGGCACTAATCTTTCCACTACCATCAAAAGTGGAGAGGGTTACCTTATTGGTAACCTACTGCAAATCCCTGTTCTGCTGCGCTCTAGGCCTCCTGTCCTGTCCAGCCCTCATGCTATCTCTCCTCTGAGCACAATACTGTGGGAGGGGAAATACATCCCTCACATGTCAGTAGAAACACCTCCACTCATCACTGACTGCCATAATAGTATCCGGAAAAGCTACTTCTTCCATTCGTCCCTCAATCTCTGGTGGGTCATCTCTAGGCAGAAATTAGGCTGCATAGGCCTATCTGCAGTCCGCGTAGGTCTCCTCTCTTATGTATGACCATTCTTTGTCTTCAAAGTGCAATAATCAATGAAAGATAACTCTTGGCATGTGGCTGGCCTCAAAGCTTGGTACTCCACATAGAATCGATCCATATCATCATCACCAATTTGCTGCCCCTCTTCCAATTGTTCCTCCTCTTCCCTTTGCAAAAACTTAGCACAAAAGGTTCTTGTGGGAGGATTAATGGAAGTCCTTTCATTGCAGGAAGAGCTGCCATCACCTTGGTTCTTTTTGAATTCAAGCACCTTGGATAGCTTGAATCAACTCCAACATTGAAGCCCTCATGGTCCTTTGAAAGCTTTGCTCCATGTCTCTTTGGTTCTGCAACAACATCTCTTGCAAGTGGTTCATTTCATCGGAAGGTGGAGGTCTTTGATCCTTATCTCCCATGTTCTTTGTCGGAGTTCTTCTTTGATAGACTTTAAACCCTTCCTCACTAGTGTTCATGCAGATCTGAATTTTCCCTCACATAGGTTGGTAGGAACAATGCTTTGATACCACTATAATGTCCCTTTCGGGATGAGATCTGAATTTTCTAGAAATTGCACAAAACCCTAATGACAACAAACTAAAATTTATGACAGCAAAGTACAGAAATCTGAATTTAAATGACAACAATAAGAAATTACCCCAAATTAGGGCAGCGACTTGATTTTGGTCTGCAAACCCTCAATACAACATGCAAAAACTGATTTCTTCAATTACTCTTCAAATACTCAATTACAAAAGTACCCAAAAGGCTCAAAACACTTAGGAATATTTTTAGAACATTTAGGAACAAAGAAATATTTTTTTGACAAATAGCTGAATTTATTTCATCAATTTCGTGATAGAAAATAGGCTAAATTACCGCTGACCATTAGGAGCATTTGAAGCTGAATTCAATGCCGCAATGAATGCCCTAGGGCAAAATTGAAAATTTAACAAACCCTAGCTCCAAAGAAACCCCTTAAAATAGCTTGAATTGATCACGAAGTAGGTCGCTCAAGTTGTCAGCCTGGTCGCCCAAGCTGAAAATGCCCTAGATCTGATCCAAAGCACTATAACATAACAAAACACTGAAATGTGTGGCTGTTCCACACCCAAAAATCTGGAATTCTGATCTGCCCTTGAAGCCCTAGCTGAAAATTGTGCCCTAGCACTGAAATTCTGAATTGTAGCTTTGAGATTCTGAATTGCAACCCAAATATGACCTCTAAATGAGATCACCAATGCAGAATTTGAGGGTTTTCATCCTCAATTCTGAATTCTATTGAGGGTTTTCGTCCTCAATGGCTGAAAATTGCAAGCACAAGCTCCAATCTCCAAATAAAAATGAATTCATATGACAAGTGATCCTTTTTCCACCCTTAGCGACTCCTTTTTATAATTGTGGGTGGCACAACCCATGAAAAGGGAGCCCAAATGGGTCGACCCCTTTTTAAATGGTGTTATGTTCCCCTTTTAACTCCACTTCTATTTTTAAGTCGGTGTTTGCACTTTTTCAACCAACTTTACTTTCTAATGTTTCATCTAGAAAGTTGCTTTTACAAAAATAATACAAGGCTAAAAATAACAACTTACAATTACAACATTAAAGTACTTCCCTTGCTTTTCCCTTTAAGCCCGCAGGAAGTAAAAATGGGCCCAAGGTATTCATATCAAACTAGCTTTGAGAAGGGGACATTATAGTCCTCCCCTACCAAAATTGCTTTCTCACAAGCAATTGCAACCTTGGTTGTTTTGAAAATTCAACACACTCCCTTATAGCATCCTTAGTCGTTCCATCATCCAATGGGTAAGGAGTTGGCTTCCAAGACAAAGCATCCACAACCACATTGTTTTCCCCCAAGATCGAAACTCACGAGAATTTAAGCATAATACCCAAAGGCTCATCTTGCATTATTTAGGCCGAGGACAACTAGGATAAGGATCATTATTATGATTTGCAAAAAGCACATTGTCATGATTTACAAAAGAAACATCCATACCACTATTCTCATGAGAAGCATGACCTAAATTATCAAAGCAAACAACTTCATTTGTACACACCTAGGTTTTACGACACTATTTTCAATAGGAGAATCACCGGGGCTACTATAGTCGCAAGTAGAAAGGTCGTTATAGCTTCCTCTCGATATAGCATCATATTCTTCTTCTATTGTAACATTGTGTTCAAGTTTATGTCTTTCAAAACAATGACACACAAACCCATGAAAAGTTTCATGATTGTAATTGTATCCCAAGTAGATATGGAAGACATGGTTAGTTTGAAATAATATAACAAAATAAACCCTACTAGGAAAACAAAAGAGCATAAGATCAGATCCAAATAAAAACCCTAGGGGTTGAAGTTGAAACCCTAAGGATGAGGACCCAAGCTCTAGGTTTCATAGATCAATAGATAAGAGGGTTCACTAAATTGTAATATGAAATTTAGGGTTTATTCTAGTTTAGATATTTTAAATAAGTAAAATATAATTCAGAACAACAAGATAACTATTAGACAATCCTAAATTTGGTAAGGATAATATATCTAGCTCAACACTCTTATAGAAAGGATACTAAAACACAATTAGGGTTATAGGTTTTAAAAAGTATTCACCCCACTTCGGGCTCAAATTGCATTATAATGGACTCCAACCGGGTGTAGAAGCTGATTAGGGTGTCACCAAGTAGTGGGGAAAATCTTAGGATCTAAAATTGAGTGTAGATCAGTTTTGGAAAACGGGACAATTTTGTGTAAATGGTAGTATCCAAGGACCTACGTGCTTTTCCTTTGCTACTTCATTCTTGCTTAATTTTTTCATGTTGGTTGCCTCTCTTGTGTAGGCCTAATTTTTGGCTCAAAATCTTGCGATGATAGTGTGACACCAAGATGTAATGTCCCTTTTTCCCACTTGAGAGCTACCTTTTGGACTTCTTGCCATTCCTTATCCATGGCAAAGAAGTGAAGAAGATGGAGGAGAACTCTGAGCTTCCATATGATATGTTTTCTACTAATTTTTAATATTTTCTTTTAGTGTTTTGTCTCTTATGTCAGGTTAGATGGGTTTTAATGAATTAAAGGAAGCTAATGAAAGAAAAGAACCTCTTTAAGGGTCGGCCTTTCCTTTTCATACTTTGGCACCAAAAGGAGGTTATAAAAGGAGAGCTGAGGCATCATTTGAGATCTATACTTGGCGCATTTTATCTTATTTGGGCATTGTGAGCTAGTAGCTCCTTGTTCTTGCACTTGGGGACGAAAACCCTCATGTGTGTTTTCCTAGAAGGACAAAAACCCTTCTAGAGGTTGAGTGAAGGACGAAAACCCTTCATCTTGACTTGGGAATTGGTGTATAAGGTTGATTTAAGGAGAGATCTATCATTTTCAGATTGATATTGGCTTCTTTCTAGTGGAGCGACCTACCTTGAGTAGGGTTTATGTGGTTTGGTGAATTTATATATACATTTTCAGTTGATAATCTAATTTTCCATAATTTCTAAGGCTAGAATCTCAAGTTTCATGATTTTTGGGGGTTTCTAGACCCTAGATCTACATTTTTCTTGTGGCTGCAATTAACTGGACATTAATTAATTTCCAGCTTGTGTGTTTCTTCGGTATTTTCATTAATTTTGGCTCTTATGGATGTATAAAATATATATATAAATTGTGGCAAGTGAATTTGAAGTATTTCATGGTGTTTTGACATATTTTGTGAAGGGTACAGTTTGCTGATTTTGCATTTTCAGTCTGCTACAATTAAAATCAGATTTGAATAATTTTGGTGTTTGGCTAAATTCCTTTTCTTTTGGTCTAAACCCTTGAAAGGGTCATTACAGTGGTATTAGAGCACGGATTCTCAAGACCCAAGGTTTCAATGGATAAATTAATTGTCGGCCAAGAAAGACTTGCAGACACCATGGATTTTCTTGCCCTATCTCTCTAGAGGATGATTGAACCTAGGGTTCAAAATGTTGAAGGTAAATCGAATGGAGCCAATAATGCCAAGTGACCCATTGGATTAGCCCGAGGATCGAGTTTGAAGCCCACTTTCCTTCCTAGAGAGGAGGCCATTCTCGGAAGAAGGAAGACCTATGGATAGAAAGAATATCAAGCAGCAAGTTATGAGGAATACATGGCCTTACCAAGGGAGATTCGGGAGGCTATTTCACTTGCCGAGTTCATAGGAGTGAACAAAGGAAGAGCTAGGCATGGACCTAGGTCTCAAACACCTCAAAGGGACTTTCAACATGCCGGAGAAAGGAAGAGGAGAAGAGCTTCCAAATTGCAATGGTGGAGCAAGAAGAAGAAATCAAGGAACAAGAACAAGAGAAGACCAATATGCAACATGAAGGTAAAAATTCTTTGACAATAAATGATGTTTTTGTGGTTTCCAATGATTGCATGTGGCAGCAAGTTGATGAAATAAAATCAGATCTACAAGAGGTTCTTGAGGCTAAGAATCAAGATGTTCGGTGAGAGGCATGCCCTTCAAAAGGAGGTCTCACCTAATACTCATGAGGGTTTTCAGTCTGCTGAATTTACAAATCAACGACAAATGGTAAGCAATTTAATTTATTGCATCACCCTCACGATATGTGTTTGCAAGGGTTTGATCATCATAAGCATTTTTCTAACAAAGATGAGAGGATGAAGGGTACTAAAGGAAAAAATAATCTTTTCCAAGAAGCCCCCATCCATCTTCGGAGCATTCCAAAGATTGGATCAAGGAAGGAAGATTTAATTTGCATAATTATGGTAATGAAGAGCTTGCTGGATTTTTCAGAACGACAGTCAATAAAGGGCCATTTATTGCTGCACATGGCTCCGGCAAGTACCATGAAGGTGTCCCAAGCAAATATCAACAAGATATTGTTGGAGACAAAGAGGAAGGAGCTACATTTGTTGAATCTGAGGTGAAGAAGAAGGCTGATTCCAACTCGGTGGTGCCCCGAGATTTCACCCTGAAATCTGGGACTACCCCTTTTAAATTTTTCGTTCTTTTTAAGTAACGGGTCGTGTTTTGTGTTTTGTTTTGCCTGCAGTTGTTTGCATTGCTCTAAGGTATCCCCAGAGAGTCATAAGAGCCACATTCACCAAATACCCACATGCTGAAGCTCACTCAATTCCTTCACCAGGCTTTGTCTGAAAGCGTTTTATTTATTTTTATATTAAATAAATAAAGTTATTTTAAAAATAGATTGAGCTAAAATTGGAGGATTTGGGTTATATAAAGCACTTCACCCCATCATTATTACCACAAAACATTCACCCGAGGGAAGAATTTTTGACAGATCAGCTAATTGGAGAAATTTTTTTGAGCAATTGCCCACAACTTCTTTCGGGTTTTGTTTTTATTTCTTTTTGTTTGTGTTTTGGTTTTTCTCCATTTTTTCATCCGGCAATCCCCGTAGCCTATTCATTCTTCCTACCAGACCTTTTCCTAGGCCTAGGTATTGAAAAGCTATCCAAAGTGTTTTTAATTGCTAACTAATTTGTCTATAGGTGACCAGAGCTCAGGATTCCTTCAGGAGATTGCAAGAGGTTGCTTGGTCCAAAAAGGTGCAATAATGGATTTTGTGAAAATATTGCCACCAATGCGTAGAGCTTGAGAAAATATGCACTTTTGGAAAAACGACACCTAAAATGGAGCCACAGAGTGAAAGTTATGGCACTTGCAAGTTTTTGCTTTGCTACATCTTCCCGGACCCTTTCCAAAAATGGAAAATTTTATTCTATACTTGTGTTTTCTTCACCGAAAATCCAAAAATGGAAAGAAATACAGTCTAGAGCCAAAATGTGGTTTTTCAAGCTGCCCTCATCATCAAACTTCCACGCAATTATCCAAAGATGAAGTTTTTATGCAAGTCGTGGTTTTTCATGCCTTTGTCTTCTTGTTTCAAGCAGCCTTCACTCTAGAAATCCATGCCATATTTTAAAGGGGCAATTCCACTTAACCAAATCGTGGTTTCTAGCAGCAGAGTCTTCTATTTTTCACGCACAAGTTGGAAGGAGAAAATCACTTAAGTGAATTGTGTGGATGTCTAGCGTCTTGTCTTCCTTTTGCAAAACATCCTCTCCCTTCTAAATCCACATAATCCTCCTCCCTTGGAATCCACACAATTGTTTTAAATAAAAAGTAAATCACTTAAGTGAATTGTGTGGATGTCCGGTGTCTTGTCTTCCTTTTGCAAAGCATCCTCTCCCTTCTAGATCCACATAATCCTCCTCCCTTGGAATCCACACAATTGTTTTAAATAAAAAGCAAATCACTTAAGTGAATTATGTGGTTCCTGGCAGCCCAGTCTTCTACCAAGTCGTGGATTTCCAACAAAGAGTCTCCTTGGATTTTAAACGCAATTTTTGAAAGGTTAGAAGCAACACGTTTGGAAGCAAGTCGTGGTTCTTAGGGGGCTTGTCTGCTAAGTTAAAAGTTGCCCTCTCTTTGCAAAATCCACGCCAAAATTGGATCACCACTCAAGCTAACTTTTCCATATTCCACGCATCCCATGAAAATGCATGCAAAGTCTCCCAGTTATTCCCTCTAAAAGCCCATGCATGTTATTTCCAATCTCCCAGTTGAGCTCACATCAAGCCTACTTCTATTTGCTTTCACCCGAGTGATTTTCAGAATTCAGAATTGCTCATATGCAATTAAAAATAAAAAGGTGGTGAGTTTTGTCTGAATTGTTTACGGCAAACATTTCACTGGTGCACATACTTGAGAAGAACTGCAAAAGCTTCAAGGATAAGAGGAGAAGACAGGTCAAAGGCAACACCCACAAGAAAATCACAGTCAGTTGCTTCCAGATCCAGTTTGGTGAGAATCAAAGGGAAGGATTCAACAACATATGGGAGAAGAAAAGCATCTCAGATTCAAGGCAGAGATATCATTCAAATCATTCATGAGGCATATGTAATACAGGTTGGATCAACATGCAGAGTATGGAAGAAGAACAAAACGGAGAGTGTTGTAGCTGGAATAACTTCTTTTCTTTCTTCTTCTTTCTCTTATTTTCTCCGACAAAGCAATTGAGTAATCAATTAAATTGTAAAACTTAGGTAATTGGTTTGAAATCCGTTACTTCGAGTTACTAGAAAAAGTCAATTACTTGGGAATAGGTGGCAGACATGCAGGGTATTGATTTAGTCTTCAGATGCATGTCATGCAAAGAGGAACTCCAAGAGATAGATTGCCAATTGTTTCCTTTAGAGCTTCCACATGTGGGAGTTCATTGAAAGTTACCTATTTGTATTTTCCCTCTATGCACTATAAATAGAGGAAGAGCCTACGGGTTAAAGGATCACAATTTGTTCATCGAATTTGTTTACCAGAACATTCATGAGTTTTTCATGACTTTGTTTGTGCCGAAACCCTTGGAGTGATTTCTGTGAAGGCTTGGGATTGAATAAAAGGTGGATTTCTGGAGAACTTTGTGTCTACAATGTTTTGTTGAGTTCTTTTTAAGAGGTTTTTGATAAACTTTGTGTTATCTCAGATCTAGGTTAGAAGTCATTTCTTTCCCATTCTACTGAATGTTGCGATTTATTTGTTTATTTAATTTGTGTGGATGAGACCAACTCTGATAACTATTGGTTGATTCAGCACATCTTCCTTTCTTCTTTCCCTACTTCTTTTTTCCCCCTTCTGCAAATAATCCTCAACACATCACTTACTTGCTTGCAAAATTGCCTAGTTGTGGTTCACGAGCTGTGGGAATTAAAGTAAAACCCCTGGAAATAGTTATTAGGATTCACCCTTACCAAATTGATAAACATCTTACACGGGAGCCTCACCGTTAAATGAGGGAGATTTATCTCATGACTGCCTAGGTTTTAAGCTATGCATAAAATCTAGCCAACACTCGTAAATTCTTCGTCACAAGTTTGGGAGTATAGAGGATGTTTCAATCACTCCTCATCCGGCATGGGAAGGTGGATATGTGGTGGAAAACCCAAGGTATGATGGAAATCACATTTTTCTCCTTTTATATCATTGTCATACTTATGTCATCATGGGAAAGTTGTTATAGATCACATGCTAAGTTTTGGTGATGTGAAGAACTTGTGGGTTGACACATGGCATTTAGATATTTCCTTGCAAGGGTACATGGTTCCGGTTGACTTCTTGCATGGTAGAAAGGAAGTCTTTGATATTCTTATCCCATGCACATGGTTAGAGGAAATTTTGATGAAGGATAATTTTGAAATCATTATGTATGCAAACAAGGTTATGAAGGATTCTACCCTCCAAGAACAAGGAGTCATGGGTTTGATTAATGGTGGAGTCACTCATGATTCCATTAGTGAGTGCTTGGAATTGATTGGATACACGGTGGAGATAATGGATGGTTACTCTATGCCATGCTCAAAGGAGTATTTCCAACTCCATGATACATTGGAAAATTATGAGGTATGTGCTGATTTCCATTTCATTAACATAGCTGATATGAATAGCATATTTGGGGTCCAATGGTTGCATCTATTGGGAAAGCTCACTTTCAAATGTCAAAGCATGGAGATAAGTTTCATAGACCAAGACAAAAAGATGACTTTGCAAGGTATGCTTCCGGAAACACTCCAAATTAGTTATTTGGTGGAAGATACTATTTCATGGGAGTCACATTTTTGTTCTTTATCTAAAATTGTAATGTCCCCTTTTCCCAATCGAAGACCTTTGGCCCATTTTGTCAACCCGACGGCCAAAGGAAAAATATAAGGGTGACTTAAGTCACAATGAGTTATTACAAAGTGCAAAAAAATATTAATAAAGCACTTGTATTAATTTATTTGACTTAATATTTGTAATCTAATCTCTAAATAGGCGCATTGGGTCTAATATTATGTTGTATCCTTTCTAGGGAAAGTAGAAAGAGACCCATGCTATGTTTGTCATCCCTAGGCAAGAGAATGCGACTTGGACAAAGGAAGGAAAGTTAGTTTAGAAAGGATAAAAGTTATCACTCTTCCCAAGAAAAGTGCGATTTGGGCATGGGGCCAAATAGACCTTAGGAAAATAATAAAACATTATTTAATGTTTATTTATTCAAGGAGGAAGTGCACCTAGGTTTGGGTATACTTTTAGGGTATTTTGGCACTCTTTTCTCATTGGATGATGAAAAGGTCATTTTGTAATATTTTTCCTATAAAAAGGAGAGGGGCGGCTTGGGTAGAGGGAGGATTGTAATCACTTATCATTTCTGAATCTGATCTTAAGCCAGGTGCTTTTGTATTAAAGTATTCTAAGGACGAAAACCCTTAGTATATTGCCTCTGGAGGACGAAAACCCTCTTAGAGAATGTGAGGGATTTCCACACAGAAATTCTATTGGGCTAGCATGAGTATTTTCAGTTTTTTCAGTCAGTAGTTGATAGATCTTGTACCAGGCAAGAAGAATAAAGATTGTAATTGGGCTGTGCCATTTTTGATCTAATGAAGCGACCCATCTTTTGGCCATTTGGAGGTGTTTTGAAGACATTTCAGGTCTGAAACTTATTGTTGTATGTTGCATTAATTTTTATGGATCAAATGAAGTGTTTTCTCATTTTTGGGAAGGTTTATACTGCTGTTTCAGTCATTTAACATCTGCAGATTTCTGTGTTAAATTCCAGCCTGTTTTATATTCATAAACATCAGATTTTTATCAGACTTCAGATCTGATTTTCTGGGTTGTATCAGCTGTAATAAAGTCAGTTTCCTGTATAATTCAGTCTCTAAATACCTGGGCGATCATTAGAAATCAGAAATATTACCATTGGGTGTTATTTTTATTAATTTCTCTATTAGATCCTAGTCGCATTTTTCAGATCTGCATTAGGGAAATCGCCATATCATACGAAAATCTGTATTTGCTGTTTTGTTTGATTTAAAACTCTTTGGGGTATAAAGAGATCCATTTGGGGATCTTTCAGTGGTATCAGAGCAATGTTCCTCCCACCTGGAGGGTTTTGATTTGATGCAGCCATGAGAGGTTGGTGATAGAGTTGAATCATGGGAGTTAGACAGAAAAGCTTTCCATGGAATATGGATAGTGATCTTCTTAGGACTATGATTACTACCCATCAGCAGATGATACGGACCATGCAACAGATTATGCAGAGAATGGATGTGGATAGGTCAAGAGGTAGAAGAGACAGTTTGAGGGTCAGACAAGATCGGAGGCCTAGATCATCATCATCATTTTCTATTCACAAAGTTCTAACACCTCAAGACAAGGAAGCAGAAGTGATTAGCATATTTGAGGAGTATAACATTCTTCCTCAAGATGTTAAGGAGAATTTTCCTTTCATGGACTACATGGACATGCACCCGAAGATTGCTACTGGACTGAGCAGGCAAAAGAGGAATATCACACTATAGCTTCCGAATGGTTGATACGTGGAAGGAACAAAGAATCTTCACAGATGGATGATACAACTCTTCATGAGAGTGCTTTGGTGTCTTCAAATTCTAATGAGGTATGCAAAAATTTATGTGATGAATTTGATAGACATGTTGATTTAACACATGAAGATAAATCAGATCTGCAACCAAAGGAAGAAGAAGAAGCTTCAAAAGGTATGATTTCCATTGAACAAAATAATTGTGTTAGTGGAACTTTGCTTGCTAGAGAAATTATTCCATCTCAGGAGAATAAATTTGTATATGCAAGCAAGGATGATGTAATGGAAACTCTTAAGAGGTGTGAGGAATGGAATAGTAGAGCTAGAGCTTCTAGGTTGGTAGCCGCTCAAGCAAGACAACACCTACAAGAGTTCAAGGAAAAGATGTCTTTGCTTAGTGGGCAGCAGGGTATGAGGAATGTCATTCCTCAAGAGAGGGCAGCCGAGAGCATGGAAATACCTTTCAAAGGAGGATTGATTGCACAGATTAAAGAATGTGTGGAAGAAGATATGCCGTCTCATTTATCGCAGCAGCTGGTTCACAACAATATTCATCCCATTCCAGACAAGAATGAAGGGGAATTGGTGCAACAAAGTCAAGCCATTGTGAAGTCCAAGATTGACGTGGATGTTGGCGATACTCCAAGGTATGATGAACATAATAATGCATCTTATTTATTGCTGCCTAGTCCAATCTATTTTCATCATGGGATGCATGATATGGTAGAAGATGAAGTCTTCATTTTGGAGTTTGTTGAACCATTGGTCCAAATATATGAGCAACTTGTTGATGGAATATGGTGGCAAGTTATAGCTCACTTGACAGGTACAGGGGCCAGGTTGGTAGAACATTTCAGCATGTTTTGTCTCTTGTGCATGACACTTGGACAAAACAAGATCAGAATTGCTTGAGGGCAAGCAATCTCGGGAAGGGAGGACTGTAATGTCCCCTTTTCCCAATCGAAGACCTTTGGCCCATTTTGTCAACCCGACGGCCAAAGGAAAAATATAAGGGTGACTTAAGTCACAATGAGTTATTACAAAGTGCAAAAAAATATTAATAAAGCACTTGTATTAATTTATTTGACTTAATAAATTTGTAATCTCTAAATAGGCGCATTGGGTCTAATATTATGTTGTATCCTTTCTAGGAAAGTAGAAAGAGACCCATGCTATGTTTGTCATCCCTAGGCAAGAGAATGCGACTTGGACAAAGGAAGGAAAGTTAGTTTAGAAAGGATAAAAGTTATCACTCTTCCCAAGAAAAGTGCGACTGGGCATGGGAGGCCAAATAGACCTTAGGGAAAATAATAAAACATTATTTAATGTTTATTTATTCAAGGAGGAAGTGCGCCTAGGTTTGGGTATACTTTTAGGGTATTTTGGCACTCTTTTCTCATTGGATGATGAAAAGGTCATTTTGTAATATTTTTCCTATAAAAAGGAGAGGGGCGGCTTGGGTAGAGGAGGATTGTAATCACTTATCATTTCTGAATCTGATCTTAAGCCAGGTGCTTTTGTATTAAAGTATTCTAAGGACGAAAACCCTTAGTATATTGCCTCTGGAGGACGAAAACCCTCTTAGAGTATGTGAGGGATTTCCACACAGGAAATTCTATTGGGCTAGCATGAGTATTTTCAGTCTTTTCAGTCAGTAGTTGATAGATCTTGTGCAGGCAGAAGAATAAAGATTGTAATTGGGCTGTGCCATTTTGATCTAATGAAGCGACCCATCTTTTGGCCATTTGGAGGTGTTTTGAAGACATTTCAGGTCTGAAACTTATTGTTGTATGTTGCATTAATTTTTATGGATCAAATGAAGTGTTTTCTGTAATTTTTGGGAAGGTTTATACTGCTGTTTCAGTCATTTAACATCTGCAGATTTCTGTGTTAAATTCCAGCCTGTTTTATATTCATAAACATCAGATTTTTATCAGACTTCAGATCTGATTTTCTGGGTTGTATCAGCTGTAATAAAGTCAGTTTCCTGTATAATTCAGTCTCTAAATACCTGGGCGATCATTAGAAATCAGAAATATTACCATTGGGTGTTATTTTTATTAATTTCTCTATTAGACCCTAGTCGCATTTTTCAGATCTGCATTAGGAAATCGCCATATCATACGAAAATCTGTATTTGCTGTTTTGTTTGATTTAAAACTCTTTGGGATATAAAGAGATCCACTTGGGGATCTTTCAAAAATTTCAGCGGATTGGAAATCATTAAACTCGGCTGAGTGTGTAAAAACTAGTTTGCTAATGGTGTGTTTGAAGGAGAAATAAGTGAGGAAAAATACAAGGTGATGGATGGGCTTATCCTTTACCAAAACCAAGTCTATTTGGTACTCAAATCAAGGGTGAAGAACAGGATCTTGAGGGTTGTTCATGATACTCCATGGGCTGATCATCCGGACCACTTCATGAGACAAAACAAGGGTGAAGGTAAAAATTTCAGTTTTATGGAATTTGATGAAAGAGAATGCTAGCATGACGTGTTTAAGGAAGCATAAGTTTGAAGGGAATTCTGAATTTTCTCTCTATGGATTGTTAACCCATGGTTCCATGAGAGAACCAAAGGAAGTAAGGGCAAAAGGAAACAATTATGATAAACTTGCAGCTGTTCACATGGCCACCAAAGAGGAGAATGATGGTTCTATCTTTCAGTTTTATGACCCCATGATGAGGTATGGATTTTGTTTAGACTACCTTGTTTTCATTTCAGCTGAGTCACACAATGTTTGGGGGTATCTAGAGATCCAAAATTTAGAGGAACTTGCCCTCAAAAGTCACATGGAGTATGAGCTCCACTTGAAAAATGATAAAATCAGAATTTATGGGTATGCTAGGGAGGCTGATTTTCTCAAATTTAAGGCCAAGATGACTGCTGATTTTTTTGTAGGCCTGTTGTTCCTAAGTTTTCAGCATATGTAAATCAAATTTCAGTCCTTGCCTTATTTATGGAGTTGCCTTTCTTTGTGAAAATTCAGTTTGGTAGTTATTATACCATGATTATAGGATTGAATCTGCAAAAATCAGAGTTGGGGCTGCCATTAACAGCCATGAACAACAGAGTATTTCCATTTTTTGAGTGCATTCCCTCATGGAATAATAAGGAAGATTTCAGTTGAATGAAGGAATAAAATCAGATTATGATGTGTCATTTTTAGACTTGTACATTCTGATTTTTGAAAGAGAGATGCATGATTACAGTTGTTTTTGGGATAGCACTATTGAAGTGAAGGGAAAGCCTATTATGGTCATGGATGCTTTATCATGGGTGCCATCTCCTATTTCATTAGAGGATATGGAACTTCAAAGTAAGGGGAATGAAGAGTTCGAGGGCAACAGATACATTGGGTTTGCAATTGCTTGGGGACAAGCAATTTTGGGAAGGGAGGACTGTAATGTCCCTTTTTCCCACTTGAGAGCTACTATTTGGACTTCTTGCCATTCCTTCTCCATGGCAAAGAAGTGAAGAAGATGGAGGAGAACTCTGAGCTTCCGTATGATATGTTTTCTACTAATTTTTAATATTTTCTGTTAGTGTTTTGTCTCTTATGTCAGGTCGGTTGGGTTTTAATGAATTAAAGGAAGCTAATGAAAGAAAAGAACTTCTTTAAGGGGTCATCCTTTCCTTTTCATACTTTGGCGCCAAAAGGAAGCTATAAAAAGAGAGCTAAGGCATCATTTGAGATCTAGACTTGGCGCATTTTATTTTACTTGGGCATTGTGAGCTTGTTGCTCCATGTTCTTGCACTTGGGGATGAAAACCCTCATGTGTGTTTGCCTAGAAGAAAAAAACCCTTCTAGAGGTTGAGTGAAGGACAAAAACCCTTCATCTTGACTTGGGGATTGGTGTATAAGGCTGATTTAAGGAGAGATCTATCATTTTCATATTGATATTGGCTTCTTTCTAGTGGAGCGACCTACCTTGAGTAGGGTTTATGTGGTTTGGTGAATTTATATATACATTTCAGTTGATATTCTATTTTTCTATAATTTCCAACTCAAGTTTCATGATTTTTGGGGTTTCTAGACCCTAGATCTACATTTTTCTTGTGGCTGCAATTAACTGGACATTAATTAATTTCCAGCAGTGTGTTTCTTCAATATTTTCATTGATTTTGGCTCTTATGGATGTATAAAATATATATAAAAATTGTGGCAAGTGAATTTGAAGTATTTCATGGTGTTTTGGCATATTTTGTGAAGGGTATAGTTCGCTGATTTTGCATTTTCAGTCTGCTGCAATTAAAATCAGATCTGAATAATTTTGGTGTTTGGCTAAATTCTTTTTTTTTGGTCTAAACCCTTGAAAGGGTCATTACAAAGATATAGCTCTTCCTTGCTTTATACCTAAAAGGAGGTTAGTACAATTTGAGATGGATTGACCTCACTACGCCTCATTGATGTGATGAGTGTTGTGATACATATCAATACTCCAAAAAGGGATCAAGCCGCACATGGTTCTCCAAATCCTATGATGATGTGGAACTTTGAAAAAGCAAACAAAAAGAAACACTTGATTTGGCTGTCAACACTTGGCAATTGATTCTTGGTTTGATTGTAATGCATAGATGTGTGATTCAGGGCAGCAATAGAGATCTATTCAAATTTGAGTAGCTTTGCTATGGTGTGCTCTAGGGGAGAGGTTTTGCAATGAATGTGCTCAATAGACTTCTTAAAGTGTGCCTTTGGTATTGGATCCTCATATGCCCCTAATTCGTAAGGGTGCACATGTTTAAACTTCATATAGATGACGAATTCACATGATTTCCCGCTCAATTGACCCTAAGTCGACTAAGGTAGCTTGTGCTTTGAAAAGATGACCATAGCAAGTACAAGTTACATGTTCATTGGCTGAATTTGTCATCAGCCTACAAACTTGTCCATGCTTAAGCTAGAACCAAATTTGAGACAAGATGGTCTCGTAGAGTCTGAAGATGTGTTTTGTATAATGTGCATTGATTCCGAGGTGCTAAGTCGAAGAATAAGTTATGACCTAGTGGGCTTAGGGTCTAGGATAGAGCATGAAGCTTTAAGTTTAGTCAATAAATAGGTAAATGAGATAATGTCAGGATAAATGTCGAAGTGATATTGCTAAGTGCCACAAGATCAAATTTTGGGTACCAAAAATCTAGCAAATAATCTCCGAGGTGATTTTAAAAGTACGACATTTTCTTGAAATACTTATTGTGCCACCACCGTAATCATGGCTTGAAATTTTGAAGTTGGATAAACAAAACAATTTAAGTGTGTAGTCAACTTATTGTTGACGAGCCAATCAATATTGTCACCTTTTGTTTTCTTTGAGAAAACCCACTATTTTAAGGGTTTGTGGGTGTTAATGCGTGAAGGTGCATGGAAAGAAATAGTTGGTTATCTCTTTTCCAATTCCTCCTTTGAATCATTATCAACCTCTATTGCTACTTCATCATTTTCTTCTTCATTGACACCTTCAATGTAGATCAATTTATGTTTAACATATTTATGTCTACGATTGTATTTCCTATCACAATTAAAACATAACCTTTTGCTCGTTCCTCTTAACTTTGTTGCAGAGTCAATCTGGTATGCTGAGGTAAATGACTAGGTTGGAGTATTATGATCTTTGATACTTGTTAATGCTTGCCTTTTTTTTTAATGAGTGCTCTTCCCCTAGACTTGTGCACGGAGATAACGAACTCAAATACAAACTCAGATTAAACATACGTACATCGAGTTGGATGTTATCCTTGAGCCCTCCCATAAATAAGTCATTCAAGTTTTCATTTGTGATTTTATCGACTCACGAGGATAGGTATTGGAATTGTTGAATATAATCCCTAACATGTCCTTTTTGCCGTAGTTTTGTTAATCGGTTGAAGTAGTTCTTCATCACATTATAGCGATAGTGCATTTGTAATCCATCAGTAAAAAACAAAGTAAGTGACACTAAGACCCTTCTTATTTTGTGCACACAACCAGAAATACCAAACAAGTTTCTCAAATTCCAAATACAAGGATGCCATTATAACCTTCTATCTCGCAACGGATCAGATATAAATCAAAGAAATACCCTATTTGGTTAATCTAGGTGATTCGATTCTTTTAGTCAAGCTTACATAGTTTCCCTTTTGACAGCATGTTCCGAGGAACCAAATGAGACCAAGCTGAAAATGAGGGCTGCACTATATTTGTGTTTGGATTGGGATGGCTAAGGTGGAGCTAGGCATTGGTGAACGATGGTTGGTTTTGTTGATTTTGTTTCAAGGTCAGGTCATTTGATTGAATCTTTTCCCAAGATACTTCAATTGATGGTTGATGTTGCCTAGATCTCCCTTTATGTTGTCCAGATATCCTTTGTTGTATATTTTCAATTGCATGTTATGCGTCTCGTTCTAGATATGGCTCACTCTTATCATCTATCAAAGAAAACCCCATATCCGAGTATCCATTGTAATGTCCCCATTTTTGAAGACCCTTAGCCTATACGTCCCCGTGGGCTTCGGGATGTGCAAGGGGAACATTTTTATTAAATAATTAAATATTATTGCCTAGAGCAATAATTATTTAATTATTTAATTATAAAAGTTATTTAATTTAATTCCCAAAATATATAAAATTAAATGGGGAATTAATTAAATAAAAAGTTAGGTGGCTTTCATTGATAAAATCACCCTTTGCAAAGGGGATGCCACACCTAGGGAAAAACAAACTACTTTTATTTAATATTTTCCCTCTCCTAGGGTTTTCGAATTTTGTGCCTCCTTGCTTATAAAAGGAGTGCTAGGGTCATTGTTATGATTATGTTATGATGAACTTATTTTGATACTCCATGCTTGGAGTTGGGATGCATGCCCATTGATGCTTTCTCTCTCTCTCTTGCGTGGGAGATTGTATTGAGCTGGTTTTGAGATTTATTTGAAGTATTTATTTGTGAGATCCATGTCTTTGGCTTTGGACAATTTTTAGATGAAATTTACTATTGAAATCTGCCCTTTTACTGTAGCGACGTCACTGTAGCGTCGCTGTAGCAGCTGGTATGTGAGTGCTTTGCAAGTCGACTTGTTGGTATGTGTTGCATTCCAGTTTAGGCGACTTTCCTATGATGTGTGGACTGTTTTTAGAGCATTATTTGACGTGAATCGATCAGCTGGTTGCATGATATTATCTTCTTTCTACAGCGACTGATTCAAGGCAAGTTTGGTGTTAGATAATAATCTGGTTTTGTTGCTCCTACACCCAGCTACTTCATTGGGAAGTTATTAAGCATTTGAATGTGTATTTTGGGCTTTATATGATCAGCGAACTATTTATTGTATCTTGCTAAACCCTAGCAATTTGCATCCTTTGTTTGGTGACTGGTTTCTTAGAGTAAATCTGTGTGCAAACTAAGCGATTTCTCTTAGTAAGTATTCCTCTTTGTGGCTGCTCATTCCCATACTTGGCGACTTGGTTTTTGCATGATTGGTTGGTGTGTTGAAGTTCTAAGTGACAACGAACTGTATAGGGGTAATAATCTGAGTTTATATGCTTCCGTATTATTCATTTGAAACAGCCAATTCATCCTCCTTTGATATGATATATTCACTAGATAGATCGACTAATGTCTAGTGTGCTTCGGGGCATCATATAGCTCTTGGATACTAGGATCTGGATCTGATTTCATCTGCAGGCTGAGAGCAGCAAACAGGTACCTTGGGTCAGCGTTTATTACATTCATGTGAGTGTGAGAATCAGTATTATTGCAGCATTCTGTGTTTGGGTTCATAGCAGTGGTCTATAAGAAGGTTTCATCAATATTATGTGAAGGGAATGTGAGGATTTGTTCGTTGTTATGTTATTATCAGTTTGTAACAAGTATTTCATAACCTTGTTGGCTGAGCTTGATCATTTGATTGTTGATCCTACTTGTTTGGTTGCCATCTCCCACTGATCCCGGGAAGTGTGATATTACAGTGGTATCAAAGCTACCATCCTCTATTCGTGTGGGTCACTTTGTGTGTGCAGGGTTTGTGATTTTAAGTGCAGAGATCAAGGATCATGGAGTTGATGAGTGATGGTGAATGGAAGGAACAGATCAAGCATAATCTTGACTCCTATTGCCAAGAGTACTTTACACTAAGTCAAGAGACCCAAGCCCTCTTGACCCTCCAAGGGTTTTGTAACCTGAAGAGGAAAAGAAGTGGATCAAAGAAAAGAAAGACTTTGGTTGATGCATACTTTGGTAAAGCTCATCAAAGAAGTCAATGGCCATATAGAGACACCTACCTTCCATAAGCAAGAAGATGAAAAAGGGAAGGAAGAACAAGGTATAAATTCTTTGGTGTTTGGTGATAAGGTTTTGATATCTAATGCTTGTGTGGGACTTGGTACTTGTATAGAGAAATCAGATTTGATTGAAGGGGTTCCTTTGCAATTTTTTGATTACATGCATGATGATGAAGTAATCAGGGAGGAATATAAGGGTACTACATGGCACAAAGGTATGATGGGCAGCCCCAAGCCTTTTGTTTCAGTTTTGTTGCTTCCTTACATAAGGAAAAACCATGAGCTCAATAAATGGTATGATTTTCCTTGCATTTCTGATTTTCCCTTTTCTTATGTGAATGATGGAGTTGAAACAAGGGGGTATCATCATGCACATATTACCTCATGGTATGTAGATGTAAGCCACCACTTCAAGTTATTTGTTTTGATTCTTCGATGTGGTTACGAGGTGATCAAGTTGAATGTTCTATTGTTCTTATGTCATGGGGAGAAAATGGTTTCTAATTCTAAGGTGATTTTTGATGATCCTAGTCACATGTCAAGTAAGAATGAGTTTGATGAGCAGGTTAGGAAGGTGGGCAACACCCTTATTTCATTTTTGAAGGCTCCCCAATTCCATGCATCAAGGGAAGAGAGTGCTCAAGAAATTTTGAGTTTTGAAAAGGGTAAGGACAGCCTAAGGTATGTTGATCCACATAAATTTTCTCCCTTCATGTTGAGCTTTAGCAAGTGGGGTCATGGGCAGTTTGTTCAAAAAAGTAACTTGCTTGATTGGGTATCCAACTTTATGAGCACAAATGGGAATACTGAATTTTATATGACAAGCATGAGTATGGGCAAGCATGACTTGGCCTTAAGGGATCCGGAAGAAAGAAAGAAAGGCTTTTCTCTAAGTCCTAATGATGATTTGCAGATTGAGAGATTTATGGCAGCCACCAAGGGTAAGCACTTTGATTTGTTGTATCATCATCCCTTACCTTTATCTTACCATATTCATCATAAGTATTATGCTAACAACAAAGACAAGGTAAAGGGTGTTTTCAAGGCATCCTGGAGCATTGGCAAGGAAACCAACATCCCATAATTTTCAGTCCAAAAGAGAGTAAGAGCAGCAAAGGGGTGACTCCAAGATATGTTGCATGGAGGGAAGGTGAAAGACTACACAATGTGCATGATGAGGCAGCCATAAAGGTTGAAAATTTTCTGTTTTTCAGGTTTGTTTCAATCAATTATGATGCATATTCAGTTGTTGCCTTTTCTTGGGATTATGGTAAACACAATTTTAGTGAAGAGTTGGGCAAAGCATGGGGATCATGGACAGTAAAAGGTTTACATCCCGGAAGATCCTTTTTCATGTTCCAAGCTTTCACATGTAGGCAAGAAAATGATCTTCTACAACAAGGTAATATTTTTGATCAATTCTTTTCGAAAAACACAAGTATGTTACCTTGTCCTTTCTATGCTAGATTCAAGAGATATTGGGAGATGCAAGTTGACGGAAGGCAAAGGAAGTTTCCCCCAAATGGTAAAGGTGAGAACTTGGTGAAGCACAATGGAAGTCATGGTCTTATGTCAACTAATCTTGCTGCATTCCACTCCTTCCCGGCTGTATGTATGACTGATTTTCAGTTTTATATCATAAGAGTAGACATGAGAAATTGGAAGGATAACCAAGTATGAATGGTCAATGTTGTTGTTTGTTATGCCTTTGGTTTTCAGTTGGTTATCTCATTGGTTTGCTTCCCAACATGCTAAGATTAATATTTGGGGAAGAGATGTTCATATTGCTATCCTAATTGAACACATTCACGTCTTTTTGCTACTAATTTTGGAACATGACAGCTGTTGCCATAAAATTTTATTTGTTCTCAGCTCTTTGGTTCCTTCTATAGTTCAGTATTCCACCATTTACAAGCAAAGTTCATGGTACATGGCTGTTATTTTATGTTGCATGGCTGATTTTGGGATAACAGGCCCTACATTTTGGAGGGAAATGTTCAACAGTAGATGGGGCAGCTTGGTGGCATTTGGGAACAGCCCATGTATGGAGAGGAGTTGTGATCTATTCATGCTTGGGAGACATGGAGAGGAAGCTGAAAAAGTGTTTTTTAACACTTGTTTTCCTAACATGTTTGTTCCATGCGCAGTTTTAAGAGAAGATGGCAGCTGAAGACATTCCACAATTTCAAGAGGAAGAAGCAACACAAGTTGTTGCAAGTGCTCTTTCACTTGATCGGTACGGGAGCGAGACTTTGGAAACACCCCAACATTATATTTGGATGCATGAGCTCGATATTGCTTGAGGGCAAGCAATCTTGGGAAGGGAGGACTGTAATGTCCCCATTTTTAAAGACCCTTAGCCTATACGTCCCCATGGGCTTCGGGATGTGCAAGGGGAACATTTTTATTAAATAATTAAATATTATTACCTGGAGCAATAATTATTTTATTATTTTATAAAAGTTATTAAATTTAATTCCCAAAATATATAAAATTAAATGGGGAATTAATTAAGTGAAAAGTTAGGTGGCTTTCATTGATAAAATCACCCTTTGCAAAGGGGATGCCACACCTAGAGAAAAACAAACTACTTTTATTTAATATTTTCCCACTCCTAGGGTTTTCGAATTTTGTGCCTCCTTGCTTATAAAAGGAGTGCTAGGGTCATTATTATGATTATGTTATAATGAACTTATTTTGATACTCCATGCTTGGAGTTGGGATGCATGCCCATTGATGCTTTTTCTCTCTCTTGCGTGGGAGATTGTATTGAGCTGGTTTTGAGATTAATTTGATGTATTTCTTTGTGAGATCCATGTCTTTGGCTTTGGACAATTTTTAGATGAAATTTACTATTGAAATCTGCCCTTTTACTGTAGCGACGTCACTGTAGCGTCGCTGTAGCAGCTGGTATGTGAGTGCTTTGCAAGTCGACTTGTTGGTATGTGTTGCATTCCAGTTTAGGCGACTTTCCTATGATATGTGTGGACTGTTTTTAGAGCATTATTTGACGTGAATCGATCAGCTGGTTGCATGATATTATCTTCTTTCTACAGCGACTGATTCAAGGCAAGTTTGGTGTTAGATAATAATCTGGTTTTGTTGTTCCTACACCCAGCTACTTCATTGGGAAGTTATTAAGCATTTGAATGTGTATTTTGTGCTTTATATGATCAGCGAACTATTTATTGTATCTTGCTAAACCCTAGCAATTTGCATCCTTTGTTTGGTGACTGGTTTTTAGAGTAAATCTGTGTGCAAACTGACAGCGATTTCTCTTAGTAAGTATTCCTCTTTGTGGCTGCTCATTCCCATGCTTGGCGACTTGGTTTTTGCATGATTGGTTGGTGTGTTGAAGTTCTAAGTGACAACGAACTGTATAGGGGTAATAATCTGAGTTTATATGCCTCCTTATTATTCATTTGAAACAGCCAATTCATCCTACATTGATATGATATATTCACTAGATAGATCGACTAATGTTTAGTGTGCTTCGGGGCATCATATAGCTCTTGGATACTACGATCTGGATCTGATTTCATCTGCAGGCTGAGAGCAGCAAACAGGTACCTTGGTTCAGCGTTTATTACATTCATGTGAGTGTGACAATCAGTATTATTGCAGCAGTCTGTGTTTGGGTTCATAGCAGCAGTCTATAAGAAGGTTTCATCAATATTATGTGAAGGGAATGTGAGGATTTGTTCGTTGTTATGTTATTATCAGATTGTAACAATTATTTCATAACCTTGTTGGCTGAGCTTGATCATTTTAGTGTTGATTCTACTTGTTTGGTTGCCATCTCCCACTGATCCCGGGAAGTGGGATATTACATCCACTGATTTCGTCTCGACTCCATCTCTTTTTAAGCAACTTTTCATGGAGTGATGGAACCCTTGCTTCAATGTGTAGTGTGTGGTCCTTCTATGCAAAATTTTTAAGGGGTTAGAGTTTAGGGTTTAGGTTTTAAGGTTCATTGGGGTAAAAATAGAGTTACTAGAGGCTTATACCGCTGCAATCATCTTGCAAAGATGAATCCAATGACTGTAATGTCCCTTTTTAGGGATGAACCACACCAACAAGGAATTTACACAAACCCCAATTGAAAATAATCCGATTTTTATAACAGCAGATCCAACAATATTAGAAACCCTAGCAGCGAACAGAAAAATTACACTTTTAGGGCATCATACATCATTAAAAGCAGCTAAAAGTAAATAAACAAGTCTTCCTAATGCAGCGAACTGTAGCAGCACTTAATGGCATCCATTCTCATGCAATATGGGCTGGAAATTAACATAGAAATATCCCAAATACTCAATAAATCCAACAAGATGAAATCTGGAGCAATTTGTATTTTATAAATTTATTTCAAGTGCAAATACAACTGAAACTTCTAAAATTCATAACTCCATCAATACTTGGAGTTTCAACACAAACCAATGCTCAAAATGATCTTGAAGAGACCAACTATCCAATGAAAGTGAAATCACAATTTTCCAACCATGAAAACCCACTTAAAAAGTGATCCCGAAATCTCCAAATGGGTAGATCAAGTTGGAAATGAAGGTGGCAACCCCCAAAAGTGTGCCCTTGCCGATAAGGTATGTTTTTAATTCTTCGACACAAAAAAAAACATTGATCTATACTTTAGGAAACACAACGTACAAATATTGCCCAAATTGAAGCTCTAATACCACTTGTAATGAAAATACTTAGATAAGAAGAATTGCAACTAGGAACAATAGTATGAATATGAGTAGCGTAACAATAGTAGCGGATCCTAATAAGAAGAACATAATAGAGCATATTCATACAATATGATTGAGAGTAGAGTAGAATACTAGAAATATATGATTGGGCCACCTTGAGGGGTCAACCTCCAAAAATAAACAATAAGAACAAAATATGCAATATGATCATCACATACTAACCACTACCTCCTATATATACCCTACTTAGGCTATGGTTACTCTATTGGCTGACCATACTATGAATATGAAGATATAGAAAATTATCATATGACTAAGTAAAAGGTTATGATAGCCACAAGTCAGCCACACATATCCTAATACATGTTATAGGTTAAGAGCATAAAAAATATTCGTTTTGTTTTCTCCTTGTTTTTCATGCTTTCTTTTTTGTTGTTTTCTGTTTGTAAGTCCCCTCTCATTCAACCATGTTTTGGGTACAAGTGAGGTGTTTCTGCAATAGTATTAGAGTGATGGTATGACTTGGATATCTCAGATCTTGTTGGTGTCCCCAAATTTCACCCTGAAATTTGGGACTACCCATGTGAAAAAATTTCATTCTTTTTAAAATAACGGGTTTTTTCGTGTTTTTATTACTAGAAGATGTATGTATTACGTTAATATATTCCCAATGAATCATATGAGCCAATTTTGACAAATACCCAAATGCTAAAACTCATTTTATCCCTCCGCCAAGTTTTGTCTCATGGGAAATTTTTATTTAATTATTTATTAAATAAATAAAGCCCCGTTTGAAGTAAATTGTGCTCCCGTTGAATCCTGTTGAAGTTTTGCATGCCAATATTCACACATCTCAATAGTGTTTTCACCAAGAATGAATTCAAAGTTTTTTCTGTGACTTTTGGCAACGTTTTTCGTTTTTATTTATTTCTTTTGCGTTTTTCTCCGGTTTTCCCCGTGGTCTTTCTGTTTAATTCCCCTGGGTCCATTTGTCGTCTGTATAGTTTGTTTACTTGCCCGAACATCCGGAGATCATTTACGACCACTTTGCACTGAAGGAATCAACCTCGAAAGCAAACTCGACCAAAAAGATGAAGTCAAGCACAAAAAGTCTCTCTAGGCAAGTCACACTTTTTGGAATAAATAGATCTAAGCTGCAATGGGAATTTTGGTAGTGGCAGGCAGGTGGGAATTTCTTACCTGCCTTGCAGGGTACTTTTTCCCATGAAGTCAAAGTCACTTAAGCTGCAATGAGAATTTTGGTAGTGGCAGGCAGGCGGAAATTTCTTATCTGCCTTGCAGGGTACTTTTTCCCATGAAGTCAATGTCACTTAAGCTACAATAGGAATATTAGAGGTGATAGGCAGGCGAAAATTTCTTACCTGCCTTGCAAGGTAAAAATTCCCATTATAAAAGGAAAATCACTTAAAGCACCAGTGGGAATTTCTTACTTGCCTTGCAGGGTAAAAATTTTCTCATTATGAAAGTCAAACAACTCAAGTGAAAGAGGGGATTTTTGGAGCTGGAAATTCCCATCAAAGTTGACTTCCTATTTTTGGAAATTACCCTTGCTAAAAAATGTGACCCACCTTGGGTGAATAACAATGTATTTAATAATATTTATTAATGGTTTATTCACCCAATTTTGGCGCCATAAATAGAAGGAAAGTTAATGCAAGTGGAAGAGCTAAGGAGAAGTCAAGGATGCATGCTAAAAATAAATAAAATAAATTTATGTAAAAGCAACCAGCAGCATGCATAATTGGGCGCCCAATTTGAGTGAATAAACATAATTGTTTATTAATTAAATTGCCGAAATAGTGTAATATCCCACTTCCGGGATCAATGGAAAAATGCAACACTAAGATAGAAAACAACACCACCAGTGATTGGAAATGATAAAACCCAGCCAATAGTACCTTATCTTTCAATAAATCACTCAGTGAACTCATGCAAAGATAGAAAACAACACCACCAGTGATTGGAAACGATAAAACCCAGCCAATAGTACCTTATCTTTCAATAAATCACTCAATGAACTCATGCAAATAGTGAACAAACTCAGTTGATTCAAAAGGCAACAATCTATTCCTAACAGACCCAACAAAGACTGCACTTAAGTCACACCTTTGATATTGATGCATTAGAATCATGTAACAACATACCATTTATCAGTCCCAGAGGGAATCGCCAGGGCAGATAAGTATGGCAGACCTAGAGAGGAAATGGAAAATAGATTTCGTGGTCATTAATACTTCACCCAACCCAGATCGCTGTTACAGGACCTCCCAAGCACCATGAAAACATGCAAAGATCGTTGTTCCCAAGCACCACAACAAAGGGATGAAGTCACTGTTTATAAACACTTAAAAACATGCATTAAATATATGGATCCGGACCCTTCTACACATTGCTTTTACTACCACAGTTCGCTGTTATAGAGCTCGAAAATACCATTTAAAACAGGCTTCATACAAGTTACCACAAATCAGCAACAACAGTCATCTAGATCACCATTTCACTCTAACTGAAATCGCTGTAGCTAACAAATGAAGATTAACTAGTTCATTGGGCATATAGACCTCCAAATATACATTAAAATATCAAATATTCACTCCCAACTAGTTGCTGGGCATAAGAAGAGATTGACAGTTTATCACACTCCCAAAACCGGTCCTTAACACACCAACTCAGTCGCTGCAGTGGAAGAAACAATACCCAACAGCCAGCTCAACAAAATACATCTAAATCAGTCCACATACTGATAAGAGAAGTCGCTGTTATATAGAAGCCATAAATCCAAGTCGTACCACTTCACAATGCATTTAAACAAGAGATCACAATCATACAACCAGCCAATCGAATCACATAGAAAACTGTATTTAAATCAGTCCCTAAATCACCATAATGCAAATCGCTGCAACTGGAATGAATTTCATACATCAAATATACAAAATATGCATAGATCTCAGTTACTTCACTTCAAGGAATAACCTAACTCCAGCTGGTCGATTCTACCTTAGTTATCACATACAAAATAGCTCACACATATCAATAACACTTTGATTTGATCACAAAAACCCAGCTGCTACAGTGATGTCACTACAGTAGTAAAAGGCAGATTTTCACTTGCCAATCTAATCAAATGCTTGCCAAAGATACTTACTTCAATTGAATCTCAAAACCAACTCAATACCGCCTCCCACACAAGAGAGAGAGAGAACATTAATGGGCATGCATCCCAACTCCAAGCATGGAGTATCGAATAAGTTCATCATAACATAAGCATAATAATGGTCCTAGCACTCCTTTTATAAGTAAGGAGGCACAAAATTCGAAAACCCTAGGAGAAGGAAAATATTAAATAAAAACAGTTTGTCTTCCCTAGGTGTGGCGTCCCTTTTGCAAAGGGTGATTTTTATAAATTAAAAGCCACCTAAATATTTATTTAATTAATTCCCCATTTAATTTTTATATTTTGGGAATTAAATTAAATAATCTTCATAATTAAATAATTAAATAATTATTGCTCCAGGCAATAATATTTAATTATTTATTAAAAATGTTCGCCTTGCACATCCCAAAGCCCATGGGGATGCATAGGCTAAGGGTCTTCGAAATGGGGACATTACAAATAGGAAGAGGCAATTATTAAAAATAGCATGTTGGAGGTTATATAAGCATGGGACACCATAAGGGAGAGACAATTAATTCTTTTTGATGAGGATTGCAGCCCAGACAGGTTTTGGCGCCAAAAGGAGGATTTTGCATTAAAGTTTATTTTCCACTTTCGGAAGCTTCCAGTTTTGGCGCCTAGGGTTGGAATAGCCTAATTTTGGTCATTCTGAGCATTTGCATGTTGGTATATGTGCCCGGTGAATTAAATAATATTTTTGCTTGCTTTGCATGCAAGCAAAACCTCAAATTTTAGGGCAGCAGGCTTTATATGCAGATTTTGGTGATAAAAATCAAGTATTCGTGCCATGGACTCCATCTTTGTTTGAATAAAATTGCAGGTATTCATCACAGGTGCTCAAATCAATGTCAGGTACATTGAATATATCTTCCGAATCTGAAGAAGTTGCAGATCTACACAAATGGATCCAATTGCAAGGGATTCCAGAATTAAAAGAAAAAGAGCTCAGACAAAGATTGTTCTAGCCATGTTGAAGCATGATGAAAGAGAAAGATCAACGAATCATGCATAGCTTCCAGATTTGTTGAAGTCAATGATACAGACATAGGCCCTGAACCTATCACCGATTTAATTGATAGATCCAGATCTCATAATTGCAAAGGCTTCGGAAAAAATTCATCCTCTTGTTTCTAACGCAGCCCATGTAGAAGTTAGTGCATGGAAAATTCCTTCCAGGATCTTGTGCATGTGCTCCCAATCTTCCAGTTGAAGCCTTCATTGAATTTACTTGTATTTGCATTCACCCAGAGTGCTTTCTAGAATTTAAAATTGCTCATATGCAATTAAAAATAAAAATGATGAGTTTTGTTTGAATTATTTACGGCAAACATTGCACTGGTGCATGTATTGAAGAAGAATTGCAAAAGCTTCAAGGATAGAAGGGAAGACAAGTCAAAGGCAATACCCACAAGCAAATCACAGTCATGTATAGCTTCCAGATCCAGTTTGGTGAGAATCAAAGGCAAAAGAGTCAACCGCATGCAAAATAACAAGACTGAGAGGGTTACTGACTTTCTTCTTATTTCTTTTCCTCTTTCTTTTATTTTCTCCAACAAAGTAATTGAGCAATCAATTAAATTTTAAAACTTAAGTGATTTATTTAAAAGTCGTTACTTGAAGAAGTCAATTACTTAGAAATAAGTGGCAGACATGCAAAATAGAAGGTTTTATTTTTCGATTATAAATCATGCATGTCATGCAAGGTGGAATTGTAGGAGGAAGATTGCCAAATGTTTCCCTTTTCATAGCTTCCGCATGCGGAAATTCATTTAAAGCTTTCTATTTGTAATTTCTCTTTATACACTATAAATAGAAGAAGAACCACGGGTAAAGGATCGGAATTTGTAAGCAGCATTCTTGTGTTCTAGACTTTGAGTTGAAACCCCGATAGCTTTCTAAAAACGAAAGAATATAGAAGAGGCATATTTTCAAAGAATTTTGTGTCAACTGTGCATTTGTTTCTTATTTCTTTTTAGATCTCTGCATATACTTTGTGTTGTCTAAGATCTAGATCTGAAACTTTCCATTGCTTCAAATTCTGCATTTCAAGATCTATTTGTTTCGTCTATGTGCATGTGACCAACTCTGTCAACTATTGGTTAGGTTGCACATCTCCTTTCCTTCTTCTCATATTTAATTATTTCCCTTTCCTGCACATATTGCTCACAGCTACTTGCTGCAAAATTGCCTAGTATGGTTCATGAGCTATGCAATTAAAGTAAAACCAACAAATAGATATTAGGAAATATAATTGACAAAATCTTACACGGGAGCCTCACCGGTAAATGAGGGAGATTTATCTCATGACTGCCTAGGTTTTCAGCTGTGCAGAAAATCTAGCCAACAACTGTAATTGCCTAGATACAAATATAAAAAAATTATGTACTCTCTCTTGTATTTGGTAAGTAAGTTTTGGACTAACCTCCTTATTCCATTCTCATATGTTCTGGGGTATGGATGGTGTAGATTGATGGGTGGAGTGGAATGGCAACATGATACTTCAAACTTAGGTATTTCCTTTTTGAGAAATTGGGATGAAATTTATTCTACTTTTTGAATCCCCTTATTTTTTTCTTTGTTTTTTTATCGTGCTATTTGTTCTTTATCTTTGAGATGTAAGCATACTTGGGCTTGGTGATTGCGTGTTGATTTGACAAAAAGTGAAAATGAAATGAAATAAAGAGAAAGGTTAGGTTCCTATTTTATTGGACGGGATAGATATGCTGAACCTTTATTTTTATGTTGTTTTCTTTATTAGTCTTTATGCGGAGGTATATAAAACCAGGATAAGAACTGAAATAGGGATTCATGGTTAGATAAATCTCCCCTACGTACACATTAGTTTGGGTAATCTGGTAGGAAATATAGAATTTGTTTAGTAGGAAATACGTTGTTAGTGTAGTATTTGTTATCATGGTTACCAAATCCGGCCTGATCTGCACAAAATCCAACATTATTTGGATTGTCCAGCCGTCCCAAATAAGTTCAGTCCGGGTTGACCTTGTTTCTTTTTCTAGAAGAATATCGTATTTGCAAATTTTGCATATGTATAAAGCAATGCTCATCTAGAATACGTATATATTTCAGACCAGATTTTTATGAACTTTTCAAGAATTCCAGTTTTTGGTTTTTTGCCCTCCAAAATGGATATGGATCTCCGGACTTGGTAACTATGTTTGTTATGCTCTCCTCTCAACTTAAGCTTTTTGGTTGCAAAATGAAGGAAGATAGGCTAAGAAAGTAACAAGGTCTACAGTCATAGAGTCAAAGTTCATAGAGGTCGTCAACCTCTTTCGCTAGCTATAACCATGTCAAGCAGAAGTAATTAGATGAAATGGTGGCGAGGATAAAAAGATGAGTAAAATATGGACTAAATAGAATATAATGCAAATTAGAATGAAGTTCATAAAGTAGGAAACCAAGTTGGAAGTTTATATAGGTTGTATTACCATATTTCTATAGTACCTCGGAATGGTTAATGTATGTATATTTCTGCATCGTCACTTTGAATGTAGAATGAGTATGTATAAGGAGAAGTTGAGATCGGGATGAAAAAGATGAGCATGTGTTAGTTAAAAGAATGGGTGGACTCTTTTGGCACAGGGAGTTCCAATAAATGAAATCTCCTAGTGTTTTCTTCTGGATCATAGGGGAACTGTGGCTTACCTATTGCTAGAAAAAGGCAATGTTAGGAAAGACAACCTAGCATAAAACAAACCCAGACATCACCTAGAATAGGGAACACAAGTAGGTTAGGTAGGGAAGGATGATCTCTCAGATGTAAGGTTGTCATTGACAGATAGGATTGATCAAGAGGGAAAGACTGGCTTTAATTTTGACACTCGAACTCCTGCTAGCAATGTCCTTTTGATCCCCAAACGACCCTTTCCTATGACTTGAGGGGGAATGAAAAAGCACAACTCCACCTACAACAAAAAGTTTCCCATACTGTAATTTTTGTTTTGTTTTTGTTGGTTCAACTAATTGGCTTTTTTAATCATACAGGCTCTCTTCAATTACTAAGACCAACTACAGTTAAATGCTTTCACTTGATATGTCATACAAATTCTTCCTTACTGAAGAGCTTCTTGCATAACCTTAGTTTGCCCATTAGCCATTAAGGTAAGATTTTGGTCATCTATGGAATTCAATCCAACTGCACCATTGTCATAAATATGATACCATTCATATGGTCCAAGCCATCTAGTTTATGGGCTCTCTTCGATTACTAAGACCAACCGCAATTAAATGCATTTGCTTGAATATGTCATACAAATTCTTCCTTGCTGAAAAGCTTCTTGCATAACATTAGTCTATGCCCATTAGCCATTAAGGTAAGACTTTGGTTTATATTTTCCATATGATCCAAGCCATCTGGTTTATATTTTCCTTGAAATTTATGATATTTAGAATCATATAATAAGACCTAGTTCCCAGGTTGAAATTTCTGAAGTTTGATAATTTTCCCTCACCATCTCCTCCTTTATTGTTGGATTACTTTCATCTTCAATTGTGCTTGTTCTCTATGCTCACATAGCCGATTCAACTAGATCAATATTTCTTGTTGGGCCGTTGAGAGGCCCATACCCAACTTCAGGGCAGTTTTATAGGTTTCATATCAGACTCTATAGGCAGTAGGGCATCTTTACCTAACATGAGCTGGTAAGGTGCAGATCATGTAGTCTTCCACACGATTTAGTAAGCCCTTACAGCTTCAGGTAATCTTTCTGCCCAATCTCTTTGATGGATTTGGATAGTCGTTAAATGGCTTTTAATTCTATGTAACTTCCACCTGTTTAGTGACTTCTGGGTGACAAGGTGAAGACTTATGACGTATCTGGGACAATCTCGTTGATTCCTCAACGACATTTGTTGTAAAATGAGTTCTTTGATCTATGACAGCTTTCCATGGCACTTCAATTCTAGTGAAGATATCCTCGAATAAAATCATCTTTACAGCATTTGAGTACCTTGGCTTCAGCCCATTTTGTAACATAGTACAAACAAGAATGTATATGTGTTGTTTGAGATATAGAAGCTCAAATGGTCTTACAGAAATGAATGATGCAATAAAAGTTAAACTACAATTTTTGAAATAAATCTATAGACCTTAAAAATGTGCCCACAACGGGATCAAAAAGCTATGCAGGCTATTCTAAAACTTGACTATCCTTAATGTTTCCTGATATGTTTATTTTTCTGTATAGTGCTCAGGATTGGTCAAATAGCTATCAAGCTTGGCATCGTTGTAATTGTAAAAATATTTCTCCTATGAAATAAAATATTTGTCTGTTTTATACAAAAAAAGTGTCCACAGAGATTTTGTAGAGGCAACAACATTTTCATGAACAAGTTTAGAGTTTTTCTTTGTACAATTCTTCCTCTATTTTCTCTAGCTTTTTAGTTTTACAACAAAAAGTTCAAAGTACATATTTGTGTTTTAACACAGTTCACAGTTGCTCTAAGTGATAGTCTCTCTTTCCCCATTCAAGGTTAGAATAGTCTTCTCATTCTTATCTATTTTTGCACCTTGCAGATATGATGCACATGTTTTGGATCCTTTGGCTGGTCTTCAATTTACAACTGGCACCTACTATAAGCTTTCTTTATTCATTAAAAACTAGCACAAGAACTTTGTGGAGGACGATGTGTCTTTTTCCTTGAGGGTGGTTATAACTTGAAATCACTTTCATATTCAGTAGCTGACACTTTTAGAGCATTTCTTGGGGAAGCTAGTATTGCATCCAGAATTGATAATCCAGCAATATTATATGACGAGCCAAAGCTTTTGGTAGATAAAGCAATTGCCAAAATCAAGGCCATCCATGCATTGTAAAATATGTGCATGCAAATGTATCAACATAAACCGCTTTAAATTGCAAATCCTTTTGATGCAATTGTTTAACTTGGGGATCAAGAAAGTGGTAATATAAGTAGGATGATGTTCGTAAGTGGATGTATTACTGTGTTTACATGCTGTGTTTACTATATTTTGTTATTTTAATAAACAAAATAAATTAAAACCTTAAAGTGCTAGACTATGACAAAAACTTATTAGATAAAATGAGAAGGCATCCTTTTATTGATTCTCAGTTTCTATGATCAACTCAACTGCAGTTTTTCTAGTTAGACATAGATAGATGAGTAGCACGAGTTTAAGTGTGCTTTAAGTAGGCTAGTGGATGCAAACTTGATAGGCAGTCTATAAATTTGTATAATTTTAAAGAGTTAAACATAGTTTCATCCCCTCGAATTTTCACTTCAAGATAACTTCACCTCTTAGGACATTCACATAAAGATGGATTTTGCAATATTATTTGCTGTTGATGTCTGATAGTCAATAATGATTTAGGTTGAATGGGAAAGAGAGAGAAATTGGATTCAAGGAATAAGATTATATTTTGGGGATTTGGAGGTAGGCATACATGTTTTTCTTGAATTATGATAGGCAGTTCGCAGACAAAGCACAAAGGGTTTTGAGAAGCAGTTAGGAACAATGAGTTTCACACTACAAGATCATTGAGTTTCATACCATAAGATCATGTTCCATTTTCACAAGATCTTGTACACCTTGAAGCTTAGCCATGGGAACACATTAAAGTTCAAACTTAATGCATGGATCAAAGCTCAACTCTATGTAACTCTACGAGGTACATGGAGGTAAGGGTCGGGTGTAATGACATTACTCCCTTGATCTGTACGAGCTTTGTTCTAATAATTATGTCCCTAAAGAAAGGCATGGTAGCAACTTTAGCCACAAACAGTGACTGGTTGGAAGGTGAAGGGGCGAAAAACAATTTTTTCAGGCCATATTTATGCCAAATAGAAATTGATAAAGAACATTGTTATAGGTTTGGTATTTTGCAATAATGTCTTTGGATGGAATAGAAGGATAAAGTTGAAATTCATCACCAAGGTGAGAAAATCACAATCATGTATGCCCTTATATTTGGTGGTAATTAAGTGGTGTGTAGAATATCCTCGTGGATATTCATGTTGAAAAGTGACCTTTTTGTGTTGTCAAAGCGATGCCTTGCATGTTTATATTGAAATGAGGGGAATTTGTTCTTCATTCTTTATTTTTGAAGTTGTGAGACTATCAAAATTCAAACGCCATTCTTTTTGAATTTGTGAGACTATCAAAATTCAAATGTCCATACGAAATGCCGCAATCTAAGAGGAGATAATCTATTATGCTATATCTGCGAAATCTTGTTTTATAAATATAATTGTACCTTTCATTGAAATGAATTTTCCAAACAACCAGCCATTACATGTCTTATAATGCTCTATCTATTATTAATTTATATGTTACTTTCCTATCACAACTTGAAAACCCGATTGTCTAATCAAAATCAATCATAATAAATGTTGCTTCAAAGTGGGTGTTGGGTGCAAGACTTTGTGGGCTTAAAACACACATATAATACATCTCTCGTGATTGTCTAATCAAAATCAATCATAATAAATGGTGCTTTATAGTGGGTGTTAGGTGCCAAGACTTTGTGGTCTCAAGACATGCACATAAGACATCACTCCCCACCGCCTCCCCTCCTTGGCCCCCCTCTCCGCCCCCTCTCCCTCTCCCTCTCCCTCTCCCTCTCCCTCTCCCTCTCCCTCTCCCTCTTCTCTCTCTTAATCTATGAATCTCTCTTCTCCCCCTCCCTCCGTTCTCCCACTCTCCCTCCCTCGCATTCTCCCTCCCTCTCCCCCTCCCTCGCCTCTCCCTCCTCTTCCTATCTCCCTCTCTCTCTCTCCTCCTCCCTCCTCTACCACCCTCTCTATGTATCTCTCTCCTCTTCCCTCTCTCTCTTTCCTCCTCTTCCCTCTCCCTCCCTCAACATGGGTGTTGAATGTCAAGACTTTGTCACTTAGGACGTGCACATAAGACATCCCTCACTCCCTCTCTTCACCCTCTCCCTTGCCCCCTCGCCTTCCCACTTACCCCCTCTCCCTCCCTTACCCCTATCCCACTCCTCTCTCCCCCACCCCTCTCCCTCTTTTTTTCTTGTCCCCCTCTTTTTCCCTCTCCCTATTTTTCCCTTTACCCCTCTCCCTCTCTCTCTTAAGTAGATATGAATTTGTTCGAGACAATTTCTTGAAAGGTGGTATAACCTCCTCATTATCGACTATACAACACCAAAGGGGAAGTCTCAAACAATTCCCGAGAAGTGTGTCCCCGAGATTTCACCCTGAAATTTGGGACTACCCCTTTTAAAAAACATTCGTTCTTTTCAATGTAACGGGTCGTTTTGTGTTTGTTTTGTCTGCAGTTGTTTGCATTGCTCTAAGGTATCCCCAGAGAGTCATAAAAGCCAAATTCCCCAAGTACCCACATGCTAAAACTCACTCTATCCCTTCGCCAGGTTTTGTCTGAGAGAATTTTATTTATTTATTTATTAAATAAATAAAGTTCTTTTAAAAATAGATTGAGCTAAAATTGGAGGATTTAGGTTATATAAAGCACTTCACCCCATCATTATTACCACAAAACATTCACTCGGGGGGAAGAATTTTTGCAGATCAACTAATTGGAAAAAAATTCGAGCAATTGCCTGTAGCTTCTTTTGTTTTGTTTTATTTCTTTTTGTCTGTGTTTTGGTTTGTTTTCTCCTGCAATTCCCATAGCCTATTCATTCTCCCGCTAGATCTTTTCCTAGGCCTAGGGTTTTGAAAAATTATCCAATATTTTTAATTACTAATATGTCTAAAGGTGATCAGAGCTCATGATTCTTTCAGAGCTTGCAAGAAGTTGTTTGGTCCAAAAGGGTGCAAAAATGGATTTTATGAAAATAAAGAAAATATTGCCATCAATGCGTAGAGCTCAAGAAAATATGCACTTTTAGAAAAAACGACACCTAAATAGAGCCACGGAGTGAAAGTTATGGCACTTGCAAGTTTTTGCTGCTACATCTTCCTCGGACCCTTTCCAAAAATGGAAAATTTTATTCTATGCTTGTGTTTTCTTCACTAAAAATCCAAAAATGGAAATAAAATGTTGTTGATGAGTTTTCACGCAACTTTAAAAGCAGAAGTCATGCAAGTTGCACTTTTTGGGAAGAGCAATTTCTTAATGCAAGTCGCACTTTTTGGGAAGAAACTTTCTTCCATGCAAGTCGCATTTTTTTGAAGGAGGGCTTTTAAGTGCCAATGGGAATTTTGGTGGTGGAAGGAAGGTGGGAATTTGGAGCCTTCCTAGAAGGTTGTTTTTTCCCATCATTAAAGTTAAATCACTTAAGTGCCAATGGGAATTTTGGTGGTGGAAGGAAGGTGGGAATTTGGAGCCTTCCTGAAGGTTGTTTTTTTCATCATTAAAGTTAAATCACTTAAGTGCCAATGAGAATTTTGGTGGTGGAAGGAAGGTGGGAATTTGGAGCCTTCCTGGAAGGTTGTTTTTTCCCATCATTAAAGTTAAATCACTTAAGTGAAAGATGAGAATTTTGGAGCTGCTTGGAAGGGTAAAAATTCCCACTTGCCTTCTTATTTTTAACATGACTTCTAGCCAAAAAGTGCGACCCATTCTGGCATAGCTAAATGCCTAAAACCGACTTTTGTTCATTGTCGGAAGCATCCAGCTTTAATGCCTAGGGTTGAAAGGCTTCCTTTTATTATTCGCTATCTCGCATATTGATGTGAGTGCACGAGTGAATAAAATAATATTTTTAGCTTGCTTGGCATGTAAGCAAAGTCTAAAAATAGAGGCATAAAATTTATAATCGATCTCAAGAAGAATTAGATATTCATGCTATGAGCTTCATGTGTGTTTGAATTATTTACAGGAATACTTCATTTATACCCATATTGGTGAAGAAAGCGAAGTCAATGTCTGATACATTGAATATATCTTCAGAATCGAAGGAGAAATAGATCCAACTCTCATAATTGCAAAGGCTTCGGAAAAATTCATCCTCTTGTTTCTAACGTAGCCCATGTGGAAGTCATTGCATGGAAAATTCCTTTCAGAGCTTGTGCATGTGCTCTCAATCTTCCAATTGAAGCCTTTATTGAATTTACTTGTATTTTCCTTCACCCGGAGTGCTTTCCAATTTAAAATTGCTCATATGCAATTAAAAATAAAAGATGATGAGTTTTGTCTGAATTGTTTACGACAAGCATTTTATTGGTGCATGTACTGGAGAAGAACTACAAAATCTTCAAGGATAAGAGGGAAGACAAGTCAGAGGCAACACCCGCAAGCAAAATCATAGTCAGTTGCTTCCAGATCCAGTTTGGTGAGAATCAAAGGAAATGATTCAACAACATATGGGAGAAAAAGGCATCTCAGATTCAAGGCAAAGATATCATTCAAATCATTCATTGCTAAAGTGAATGAAGCAGAAGTGCAATACAGGTTGGATCAACATGCAGAGTATGGAAGAAGAACAAGACTGAGAGCATTGCAACTTTCTTCTAATTTCTTCTCCTCTTTCTTCTTTTTTCTCTTATTTTCTCTCGACAAAGCAATTGAGCAATCAATTAAAATTGTAAAACTTAGGTAATTGGCTATAAAAGCTGTTACTTCAAGTTACTGAAAAAAGTCAATTACTTGGAAATAGGTGGCAGACATGCAAAATAGAAGGTTTTATTTTCAGTTATCATGCATGTCATGCAAAGAGGAACTCTAGGAAGAATACTACCAAATTGCTTTTTCCCCTTTTCATAGCTTTCATATGTGGCAATTCATTGAAAGCTTCCTATTTGTAATTGCCCTCTATACACTATAAATAGAGGAAGAGCTTACGAGTTAAATGATCACAATTTGTTAATCAACATTCTTGAGTTTCGTACTTTGTGCTACCCTTGATATGATTTTTTGTGAAAGCTAAGGGATTAAATAAAGGCAAATTTTTGAAAAACTTTGTGTCCATGGTGTATTTACTTCTTACTTCGTATGGATCTTTAGATATAATTTGTGTTATCTCGAGATTTAGATTAAAAGCTTTTTGTTCCTTTACTTCGAATATTGTGAGATCTACTTGTTTATTTAATCTATGTGTATGAGACTAACTATGTGAACTATTGGTTAAATCACACATTTTCTCGAAAGATCCCAAACCCCTTTTGCATGAATATATTTTTTTATAGAATGCTCAGGCTTGGTACTGAACTGATAATATCAAGCGAAACCATGGAACAACACTCTCATATTGCATAAACAAATTAAAGAATGCAAACCCTGCAAACCAAGTGAATATAGGAAAGGCGTCTAGGGTTTAAACAAGCAGATTTCTTCATAAATAATTCAGCATTGAATTTAATAATGATTTATGTTGACAAATATCCATAGCAAAACAATCATAAATCTGCGAAAGGATTGATAATAAAAGAATGTACAAAACCCAGCCGTAAATGATTCAAACCAAATCCATTTGATATATAAATGATAATCTTAAAGCTATAATTATAATCTAGCATGAAGAATACGTCGAATCTTGCGTATAAAACAATTGTGGAATAAGCCGCCCAACTCTAGAAGATGTCTGAATGCCCACTGCTGCAATTTTATTTCTCTTTCGAATCAATGAAATGATAAATAACTCAGAATACAATGAAGCTCCTGAATAGGAACTTCTCTCATCTTCTCCGGGGTTTCCCTCCACAGGGAGGAATAATCTAGAGGGTTTTCGTCCTTGGATTTTGTCTGCAAAGCCTTAGAGCTAACTGCTGGAAAGAAAAATAATAATAATTTGCATAGTGCCAGCACAAGTTGCACTTTTACCTTATAGCAAAAAAAAACCCTTCCAAAATGCAAGTTGCACTTTTTCAAAAGGAGTATAATTTATTTTTAATTAATTTTCCCCATCTCCAAAGCAAGTCACATTTTTTGGCTTATTTAATTACTTCCCAAAGCAAGTCGCACTTTTTGCCTAGGAAAGCACATTAAATAATTTATTAATTAATTTCCATGTACTTTCCTAAGTCAAAGTCACTTATTAAGTCTATTAATTCATTATATGTGCTTTTAGTGATAATTTATTTTATTTTAAGCACGATATAATAAAACTAATAAACCGAAGTCACCCTTGAAATCACCCTTTGGCCGTCGGGTAGACAAAAAGGGCCAAAGGTCTTCGATCAAACTATTCGAGAACGAGGGACATTACATTTTCCTTCCTTCTTTCCCAAATTCCATTATTTCTCCCTTCTATAAATACTTCATAAACAATTGTTTACTTGCTATGCAGTAAAATTGCTAAGCTATGGTTCATGAACTTTGTAATTAAAGTAAAACAACTGCAAATAGTTATTAGGATTCATACTAACCAGATTGATAAACATCTTACGCGGGAGCCTCATCGGTAAATGAGGGAGATTTATCTCATGTCTCGCTAGGTTTTTAGCGGTGCAGAAAATCTAGCCAACAAGAAGTATGTTGAAGTAGTTATAGGAGGGGTCTTACTTAAAGCATGCCTTTAGTCGAGCCACTCATAGAATTACCCAAAGATTAACGACAATGCTTTATCAACATCAATAAGTTACAACTCAAGACCGATCGCCAACAATTTTTTTCTTACTTACATACACAATGACCACATTATACCCGTAGGATTACAATACGCAAACACCATTGTATTTCTACAATGAATCAATCCCAATAGTCTTTTCTCAAACCTGCACACAAATTGTTAAATGCAAAACTTGCTACAACCTTGTACTCAAACTATATCCTCTCGTATTTAGAATTGAATGCCTTTTACGCTGTATGGGTGGATGTGATTATATAATTACATGATTGGTTTGAAGTAATAAGCTACCCATTTGATATTGAATGCATCCTAATCCTATATGCAAGATAGGGCCCAAATGAGCATAACACATCTTAATGTAATTGAGTCAACTCAATGGTTACAATTATGGGATTAGGTGAGATCAATGTTATCTTATTCAAATAGTGAGATTCAAAAGTTACACACTACAAATGTGCAATTGGGCATAAGACTATACACGAAATTGCTTTATTGAATCCTTACATGCTTCGTAATACAACTAATATGACCTCATATATTTAAGGGTAGGTGTGTGCCATTGAGTAGAACACATATTGATAACACGAGCCTCATAAAGCTTCGTGCACTATCGTGCATAAAATTAGTCTTTTTGCTTATTTGCAAGATTTTATATCACTTTGATTTATTAGGTCTCTTCACGGGCTTGCCTGCATTGTTCAACATAAACTTGCAACATTGGAGACATCATATATTGATAAGATGATCTAACCTCTACGTTTGAGAGAGATAACTTTCTTGTATGATGGGTTTGTGGGGTTTTGAGTACTTTTAACCCATAAAGCACCCGAAAGGGGAAAGAAAGGAAAGTGAGAGAGGAATAGAAGAGAAAAATATAGTGGAAAATAATAGAGAGAGGGAGCACGCAAGAACAAACAAACACAGATCTCATTCCTACATGCTAGAAAGTACACCATAAAAGTAAAGATATTGAATGTTAATACTTTGCATGAAAAGGAAGGAAATAAAAGATTACATTTGATATAAGAACAAAAATAATCACCAAGAATATCAAGACACAAAGTTCTACAAGCATCCTTGTATTTCTTCTTGAAAAGGAACATAGTTTCCTTGTTGTCTTCTCTTCAACAAAGTCTTCACAATGATCAATCTCCATGGAAAGTATCTAAACACAAAGTTTTATTAACTTCCTTGCCTTGAGACCATAGGACACAAAGTTCCTCCAACCTCCAAGACCCTTTACAAATGAGCTCTAACTTCCTTTTATAACCCAAAATTTGGTTATAAGGTAGTTAGGGTTTACATGACATCACTTTAGGGCACAATTAGGTCACATTATAATTTATAACTTTATTTTAATAAAGTAAAGTCACTTTATTAAAATAACACAATTTTATCACATAAGTGACCTAATTAAAATTATTTATTACAATAATTAAGTGGGTACATGTGGACCCCACTAGAGTGACTTGGACATACACCTAGACACCAAAATGACACCTAGATCGGAACATGAAACCTATAATCGCTACATCCATTGGGCCAAGAGTCCGCCTATCTCGATTATGCGAGAAATGAACTCATTGACCATGTTGGATTTGTGACGTGTTTCACGATCTCTCGCTCCATGAACAACTCCGGTCTCGTAGCTTGGTTACTTGTTTTGGATGTGAATCCGCTTACATGTACGAAGTTTTGAAGTTCATATATCATGCCATTAGTTATCTATACAAGTTTTGAAGTTCATATATCATGCCATCGCTTGTCTAGTTTTTTTATGCCTCATCACATGCTCTCATGCTAGTGAGCATGTTTTTCTGGTACATAACAATCATCATATCATTTGCAACATTTGGAGTCATCTCCTCTTTACTCCAATACTCGCTACCTTCTATTTTCATCATCACTCCATATTTCTACACCAAGCTTGTGTTGGTGATGCAAAATCATGCAGGTTTCTTACATAGTGAACTTTGTTATAGTGCAAGCCTATGTGTATTTAACACCAACAAACTATCTCTTGAAATTAAAATGTACTTGTTTGAAATGATGGAACCAACTTACATCTCATACAAAAATTGTATTGTAATACTATTGAGATGAGTTTAATTGTAGTGTGGCAATCAATACGTACTCAAAGGTTCTTGATGGATTTTATAATCCTTTGAGCTGCATTTTAACAATCAAGATGCAATCCAACTTATTGCCTTGATGGCAAATGAATAATGATTTTTCTTCCATATTATTTAGTACATGATTTGAATCAAGAAAATACTCGTTGTCTTCATCATCCAAACAATTTTTCCAACTTTGCATAAACCTCATGTGTTTATGGATTTGATCTCTCTCTCGACACAAAAAAGCATGCACTATTCTAAATTGCACTCGTGTAACATTTTTATAATTCCTCTACCTTTCATCAATATCCTTAAAATTTTGACCTCACTCTATCTAAGTGCTTTTGCATAAGTGTTTAAAACAAGAACATATGTGGCAACATTTTCAGATTTAGCTCGAAAAGAAGTGTTGTTGCAAATACTCCAAACCTTATATTCTAATGTGATCCCCTAGTGCTAAGAAAACATGTCGACCCAACCACCACAAAGCAAATTGGCATTTTGTTAATGAAATTTAGAGTTTTTAAAGATAACCAACATGGCCAAGAAGTTCAACCATGCACACATAATGATCAACTTTAGGGATAATGCCATAAGAGTCACTCATGCCATTGAAGTATCTAAAACCCTCAAACATTAAACCAACATGGTTGAATGCTAATAAAACACAAACAAGGCTAAAATGGTAAGAGTATGTTCCTAAGTGCTTCATTACTTTCAAGAGTTTAAGGGAATCCTTGCAAAAGCCATTTTGAGCATAGCCTATAATCATTGTTGTCCACAAGAGAAACATTTGTCTAAGGCATTTGTCAAACAACTCACGTACAATGTGTATGCTTCCACACTTTGAATATGTATCTACCATGACACTTGCAACCACAACCTTCGACAAAAATTTGCTTTCAATTATGCTTTGACGAATGCCTATACCCTATATTAAAGCTCCCATTTTGTCGTAGGTAGGAAGGATGATGGAAAAGATTTGAAGACTAGATTTACACACACCAATATTATTCAAAAATTTCCAAATCCTTTTTGACAAACTCTTGTTGTGCATATACAATACTGATCATTTGCAGATCCCAAGAGATCGCACTTCATTGAATAATTTTGTCAAACAGTTCGTGTACATTTTGTATGCTTCCGCTTGTTTACTAAAACTTACAAGTAACAATATTGCACCCCACTCTTGACCAAACCGAGTGAAAATTGTAGTTTTCATCTTGATAAATTCCAACAAAGTGATATGGCTTCCTTGGAACAATGTGTTTTCCAAATTGATAAGTTATTAAGTATATGTTTTAGCCTTCAACGTTGAAATAGCTTATCCTTAGCATGACCACTATCTTTGACCACTAATTCCAATGTGGAGATATGGAACACCCTCGGTTCTCTTGTTTCGATCCTTCATCACTTCCAAAATAATTAGAACTAGACCTTTACAATCATGGTTTTCCTTGCAGAGGGCCAAGAGATATGTAATGTCCCCATTCCTACACCTAAGGCCTAGCGGCTTATTTCAGTCTCAGCCTTGGTCATACTCGAGGGGCTAGAGACGTTGGGGGCTTTTGGATGTGGATTTCTGGTTACCACCTTAACTTTATGTTATATTTTGTCGTTAACTATAGTGTTGGGCGACTAGGTGGTAACATTTGTTCTATTTCTTCGTTGGGGTGACTTAAGTGTACTTTTTTGGCATGTGCACAATAAATTAAGTCATATTATTTCACATGAGAAAATACCCAAAGGGGGCGATTAGGTTTTGTTGGAGGAAAAAGTTATATTTTCTCCCCTTATGGTCATCCGGGTTTTCATTCAGACATTTAGACTTTTGGAGCTATTGCTATTTGCAACCATTTTGCTTGTGGAGGTCAAATTCTACAGGAACCCTAGCTTCGGTGGTGAGAGATCCATCCCTAGCTGGTAGAGCATTCTTCAGTGAGGGTTTCCAGCCCATATCCCTAGCTTGTTGTTTGCACCATTCAAATTTGGATTCAGACTTGCAGACATAGAGTAGAGCTCAGAGATATATTGAACGCTTTTGATCAAAGGTTCATGTATAGAGGAGAGGAAAACCAACCATCATCTGGGTATCCGTTTATTTTCAGTTTGGGGCAGTGTGTGACTCCCACAAGTGGGGCAACTTACCTAGGGTTTTCGGCAGCGTTTTGGAGGGGTTTTAGTGGCTCTTTTCCGGAGATTTTAGAGCTAGAGATTGTTATCATCATGAGGATGCCCTAGAATTCATTTCCATCATTTTTCCATTGTTATTCTGGAAATTATGGTCAGCTGTATTTTTCTCTCATTTTCTGCCCTAAAATAAATTAAATAAAATCAGATCTTTGCAATAAAAATTATTTCTCTATTGTGCATTATTCTCCATATTTTTCCACTTCCTTTGAAACTTTTGGGTATTGTTGGAAGTGAATATTTATGAAGATAAAAATTCTTTATTTCTGTACCTTGTTGTCTTGAAAAATCAGAATTACAGTTTGTTGGATTTTTATAAATTTGAGTTTTAAGTGATGTCCTTTGTTTCGAGCCTTCATCACTTCCAAAATAATTGGAACTAGACCTTTACAATCATGGCTTTCCATGCAGAGGGCCAAGATATCATTCAAAGTTATTTACTCCGCAACTTCCTCTCTTGTCTCCAACTTATTTCTCACTTGCATTATCCGGGAAACATAGTTTTGATGCCTCCATACATTTATGTCTTACATCAATATATGGTTTGACCATAGCATAATCTGAAAAAGAATGCCCAGAAATTGGATAAGTAAAATCATGGCCTTCGAAATGACACCAAATAGCCATTCGTTCATAGGTGCGAACATTTGAAAGTATAATCGGATCATCCATGACTTGTCTTGTTAGAGACCATATGATTTGTGATGAAGGTTAATTTGCAAAGAAATTTTCTCAAGACTCAATAATTTCATCTCTAAGCTATACATACCTTCTTTGTGAAGCTTCCAATTCAATGACAAAGTCTTCAAGAGAGAGAAGAGATAGTACTTTTTCCATTTGTTGAACCTCATGGCATTCTTTCCTATCTTTGGATTATTTTGTCCTTTCTAAACTTGGAAAGATCAATGTGCATAATTCTTGGTTCAGGAAACACCGTCTTCTTGGTTCATCTCACTCTCCAAAAGCATAAGCACATTTCTTATAGACTCCTTGACCTGTACACGACAGAGCTCCAACCGTTGAAGTGATTTTCCAATGTCCCTCATCAATGAATGGTGATATCATCCAACCACTCCACCTCTACAAACTCCCCTCTTACGCAAGCATCTACCCATAGGCATTATTGGCTTTTCCTTGGGCATGGATTTTTGTGGGTATTATTCTTGGAAATGGCCACTATTTCCTTTCTTACGCAAGCCTAAGTCTTGCTATCTGAGCTACAGCTCTTAGACTGGATTGTGCTAGGTGTTGAATGCTTTCAAATTGCTAGCAAGCCACGAGGACTGTATTTTGCATGCCATGCAATTTGAATGTAGCAGATGGCGCCTCTTGTAACAACTGAGTTTATTTTCTTTTAATCCGAATATCAATGCTCGCCCCCTATCACAACATGGATGCTTATCCTCATGTGTGAGTTGGTAATCCATGTCACTCCACCAGTTTCTCTTGGTCAGCTGCAGGCTGAGTCTCTGCTACCTCACCTTCTACCCTTATCGCAATTTCTTCATCTTCCACATTTTCATTACTATTGACCCAACTTTCATTATTTCCTTGAAGAGTTAGCACCGACTTGGCTCTCCCAATCGCATTCCTCCTGATTTCTACATTAAGTTCTTTGTCTAAACCGTTTTCCTCTCCCAAGACATTTTTTTTTTTGATACACCACTATCTTCCCTTGCAATGAGTTCTTCATTTACCTTGTTTTCATTACTGATGGGCTCATATTCATCATTATTGATAATCCCATTTTCATTATCTCTTTTTTGGGTTATTTTCTTGTTGACTCATTTATTCTAGTGTGTAGGTTTTCCTTTCTTTCCTGGTGCAGGATCCTGTCATCCAGACCTATCATAGATGCTTTGTGGATGGCTAGTTTCCACTCTCCTTGGGCTTGATCTTGAAGTGAAGTTGTTGGTAAAGGAGGATCAACCATTGCAAACACATGTCTTCTTGGAAGAACTGACCCTTCTCTAAACTTCTTCTTGCAATGTGGGTTTCAAAACAAGATTTGATACTTGCATGAGCTTTCATTTTATTTTATGGATGCAAACTATTTATCATGTAACAATTTCTCTCTTGGCTTGTCTTTCTCCACGTAGGCTTCTTGGACTTTCCTCTACTGTGTGAGTTAGTGAGCGGCCACAATCACCAAGTGGAGTATTTTATTTACTACTTACTCTTCCATTATGTTGATAAATATTTAACTCATTTGGATCCTTCCCTCTCCTTCCACATAGTTCTTTTGAATTGGTTCTTCATGTTTTGGAGCCTTCCACTTCATCTTGTGTTGTTGATACAGTTTAAAGTGAGAAGAATATAACAGAAAAAGAATATTAATTTGTTTCATGCTTCGGTGACATAAAATTCTTCGCTATCCGTTTCCCGGAAATGAGCGCTTGTTTGCAAAACTTGATTTGATCAATATAGTAAATATATTATTCTTTTATCGTGCATACATGCTTCCTCGACATGCGAGAAATGGAAGAAGAAATGAGAGAGGAAATTGATTAATTATGTTCCTCTGTAAATTGTTACCTTCATTTGCGGAAAGTGGAAATTAAATGCAAGAATGGGAGAGAAAGAGAGGGGAAAAGTGGGGAAGCGGGTTGCATTTTGCCAAATGCCAAATTATACATTTGGCAAACTTCCCTGTGAACTTCTTAAAGAAATATCTCAACAATATGTTTTGCAGAAAGCTATTTAATTTTTATCCAATTGGGGAGCACTCCAACTGGAGAAGTGAGAGTAAAACCCCACTTTACCTTCCGTTTGACCACCAATTCGATAATTAATTAACGTTTTTATAAAATTGATATCATTAATTTAATAATTAAATTTGGAATTTAATTAATAACATCAATTTATTTAAAATAAATAATTAGAAACGTTAATTAATTAAATTTTAAGTTTAATTAAATTAATGATATTAATTTAATTATTTAACATTAATTAATTAATAACTTGAATTAAATCAATATTACTAATTAATTAAATTTAAATAATTAAATTAAAATCACTAATTAAGTGTTATAAACCATTTTGCGAGGTCAAAGGATGTGTAAAGCACAATGGGACAATAGCAAAGATGTAAGTGTGACAATGCAACATTATGATAATTTGACAAACGGTTGTGGGAATGATGACAGACAAATGACATCTCAAAATGGTGCGAAAAGATGATTTGACAAAGCATTTTAATGCAAAAAAGTTTGGAAATTTTAGTGCGCAAAAATTTCGGGACAACAATCGACTCTAATTGGGGACAAGGACTCTTGAAGATGCAATAATGAACCCAGAATACACATTTGCTACCGAAACGGTTCCTTATCCATGGGGTAGGACTTTATTGAAGACAAACAACGACACAAGGGGAAAAACAAGAAAAATAAAATGAAAGAGGAAAGGGGAAAGAAAAATTATGTACAAGGGGAAAAAACCTATGCAAACCCATTAACAGTTAAGAGAAATATGAGCTCTTGTGAAAAAGCGAGTAAAATTCACTATATTTCCAGAAGTGGAAAAGAGTGAAAAGTTGTTGAGATTTTCGTTGATCCATTGATTAGATGCAACTTCATTTTCTCCATCATCTTTGTCTTCATCGTTATGCTTGTATGTTTGAAACGGAAGTATTTCTTAACCATCTTCACAACTTTCATCTTTCAACAAATATACTCCTTGAAATTTTGGGAATAGACCTTGAAAAAGGTTTGTATCTCTTTTCTTAACCTACATATCTGTTTCAACACAAGAAAGTCCTATGAAAACATTATTATTTGCTATGTACCTTGGGATATGATAATATAATATATATGGGTTGATGGAGATGCCGACATGTGGCACACATCCCCTTAGTTATATGTATGGGTTCACATGGGATATGATAATATAATGTATATGGGTTGATGGAGATGCCGACATGTGGCACACATCCCCTTAGTTAGTTATATGGGCTCACATAGGAATTAATTATATTGGGTAATGGGTCGGCCTACATTGGGATTAGGTGTTACCCATCCTATTTAAAGGATGTGAGTATCATTATGAGGGGGTAATGTATGTATGAGTTGATTCTTCTACTTGGTAGAGGTATATTGGAGGTGTCCCCCTCGAAGTGGATTCCCATCTTGGGAGATTGTGGAGTTACTCCTTCCTTAAGGAGCATTGTATGGTGTTGCCCTACCTTAAGGGTATTATTCTACATATATTGATATTAGGGCATCTTGGCCCCCCATATCTCTTGTGTTTTATTATCTTCTGCAATTTATTGATTTATTATATGCAAGGTTCTTATCAAGTGGTATCAGAGTAGTGATCTGGGCAATTTGTGGGATGAAACCCTAATGTTGGTGATTCATCTATATCTTGAGATAGACTTGGAATTTTTCAGATATTTTTGTGGGGAGTGGATACATAGTTCAAGTGATCTTCCCTCCGAATTTTAGATTTTTTGGAGCTATTTTGCAAAAGATGTGTCCGTTTTAGGGTTGAAACCCTAATTCTAAGGTTTCGTCTATATCTTCTGAATAATGACGAATTAGGAAATATTTTTTTGGGTTGTTGGTAATATATTAAATGGTGATACCACTAAAATTTCAGAATTGGTGGATCTATTTTGATAGAGTTATTTCAATTTTATTGTTTTTCACTATTTTGCTCCACAAGCCGCATGATTCGAGGAATTTTCTCCCCGAATTTCTTACATTTTCGGAAATCTATCAAAATTTTAGTACTTCTTTGTGGTTTCAGATTTGAGGCTGAATGATTGACGAAATCATCATGTAAAATATTGGTCAAATGAATAAGTTTGTGAAACCCTAATTTTTATGGATCATGGATATACCAATTTTCTATGGTAATGCGAAATTGATGAAAAAAATGGTGGATACAATTTAAACAAATGTATTTTGAAGAATTTTTAGTATGGGTTAGTTTTTATCTTCATCTTGGTGGGAAAACACGACATTGGTATTCTTATTTGGATATAGATCTATTGGATTGGGATTGGGAGAAAATGGAGGATATTTTCTTAGCTAGATGGGAAACAAAAAAGAAACACAATTTTGTTAAAGAAGAAGAAGAAGAAGAAGTAGCAGCAGATCGAAAGAAGAAGAAGAAGAAAATGTTGATGGTGAAAAAGAAGAAAATGTTGATGATGAAGCTGCTACACAAGATAGTGCATCTCCAAGGAAGGAAGCTTCAATATTTCAGTTTGAAGGGTGCATTAAAAAAAAAAGGTAATTGTTTCCATAAACCCTAGCAAAAAATATAACTTCATCAATATGGATGTAGCTCAAAATCTACATGTGCAAACAAAGCATATCAAGGAATCTCAAATGGATGGTAAGCATATTCAAGTTTTTGAAGATTTAAAGCTTTCTATGGATAAATATGTTTTACATTCAGATTTTTATGCTTTAGATATGGATGGTATGGATATTGTTCTCGATATCCTTGGTTAGAGACATTGGGAACAATTAATATTAATGTGTAAAAGAAATTCATGAAATTATGGTACAAGAGAAAAATTACATTGCAAGATATCACACTTAGCAAGGAAAAAAGTAATGTAAAATTAGATCATGAAGATGAATTTGAAGATGGTGAAGAATGGAATAAGGATGAATCAGAAGGAGAGGATGAAGAACATGTTGTAAAAGTAAAAATAGTTTCTCTACTCAAGAGAAAAAGAAATAGCAAACAAGTTGGAAGAGGAAAAGAAAGTGGAGGAAAAGATTGATAAAGTTGAGCATACTAAGGTTGCACTATATAGACACCCACATCATCATGAGAGGAAAAAATCATGGAGACATGCTAGGACACACAAGGGCAGCAATCTATATGGATATACAGGGAATTGGAGGAGTAATAATTTTGGCTATACATGGAATCAATGGAACAATAATTATATGTCATGGAATCACATGAATAATAATTATGGATATGCATGGATGCCAAGGAGGAACACATATGGACCAGATGGAATTAGATGAGCACAATGGAATATGGAATCATGTTTGGAGTAACATCACCCACTAGGATTTCATATGGGTGGTTAGATGATCGAGCATGGTGACAAGTGTGCAATAATTTAAAGCACACTCATTATATGGCTTCTTCTTATGTTTCGGGACAAAACATGTCAAAGAGGGAGGCAATGCTATGTACCTTGGGATATGATAATATAATATATATGGGTTGATGGAGATGCTGACATGTGGCACACATCCCCTTAGTTATATGTATGGGTTCACATGGGATATGATAATATAATGTATATGGGTTGATGGAGATGCCGACATGTGGCACACATCCCCTTAGTTAGTTATATGGGCTCACATAGGAATTAATTATATTGGGTAATGGGTCGGCCTACATTGGGATTAGGTATTACCCATCCTATTTAAAGGATGTGAGTATCATTATGAGGGGGTAATGTATGTATGAGTTGATTCTTCTACTTGGTAGAGGTATATTGAAGGTGTCCCCCTTGAAGTGGATTCCCATCTTGGGAGATTGTGGAGTTACTCCTTCCTTAAGAAGCATTGTATGGTGTTGCCCTACCTTAAGGGTGTTATTCTGCATATATTGATATTAGGGCATCTTGGCCCCCCATATCTCTTGTGTTTTATTATCTTCTACAATTTATTGATTTATTATATGCAAGGTTCTTACCATTATTTACCTCCATAAGAAACAATCTCTTCACATGAGTCTTTATCACCATGATACATGTGTGTTGAAGAGAGAACTCTCTGATTATCTTCATAGTTTTTGTTCTTCAATGAGTATGATCGTTGAAATTAAAAATCGTCATTTAATTTCTCTCCATGATGGTGATCATTGAACTCTATGATGCAAACTTCCACATTTGAGAAGGGATGCAAACGAGGTGATTGAGGATCTTGAAATTCTTGAACATGAATAATTTTGGATTTATATTTAAGGTGCATGCACGTTGCTAATGAGAGCTCCTCTTGATCATCTTCAAACGTTACATCTACCAAGGATTTTGATTTTTGAACTTGGAAGCCATCATTTGATACATCTTCATTGAACTCTGTAATGACCCTCTTTTTCAGATAATTTTTATTGAAGACCTTTGGCACATTTCGTCTACCCAACGGCCAAAGGGTGAGTTAAGGGTGACTTAAGTCACAATAAATTATTATAAAGTGCTATAAAGAAAATAAAATAAAATTATTAAAGCACTTATATTAATTAATTGGGCTTAATAAAAGAAAATTATAATCCCTATGGTAAATACAATTTGCCTTGAGGGAAAATATCATTGTAAAAGGGATTATTATATTTTATTCTTCCTAGAGAAGATAATGGCGACTTGGGCCAAAGGTGAGTAATGACATCTAGGAAGGATAAAAATATCATTAATTATGTATTTCCTCCTAAGGAAATGCGACTAGCTCTAGGAGTGGAAATAAATAGAAAAGAGAGTCATAGGCCTCATTAAAAAATGCGACTTGGCCTAGGGGTTTGCAAGAAAGATGATTGGTTATTTTGGAGGTCATTTTGGGGCCTTTTTCCTTTATAAGGAAAGGTCGACCTGCCTTGAGGTATCCAAAAATTTTATATGATATTTTCTCTTGCATTGAGCTCTCAGCTTTTGCAAAAATTCCAAGGACGAAACCCCTTAGGAATTCTCTCTTGTGGACGAAAAACCCCAAGAGTTTGTGAGGGTTTTTCACTCAGAAATTCCCATTGAAGCAATCAGATTTTCAGTCATTTGCAGCAGTGTGTTTGAAGATAAATTTGCAGCAGTATTACTACAATTTCTTCTAGTGGATTGACCCAGTCTTGGGCAAATTTGGCATTGTTTCTGAGGTATTTAGATCTGATTTTTATTGTCAAATCATCTACTAATTTTTGTGAAGAGAAGCAAAGAAGTTTCATAATTTTTAGAGGGTTTTTGCAGTGGGTTTTCAGTCAGTTTAATATTCAGATTTCAGATCTGATTTTTGAGCAATTGTGGCCTCTAAAAATTCTGATTTTAATATATTTGGGTTTCTAAAAATTATGGCAATCACTTGTGATCAAAAGATAATTTTTTGAGAGTCATTTGTATTGATTTCTCTCTCAAACCCTAGTTGAATTTCTCCTAATTAATTCAGATTTTCCCTAGTTTATTTGCCATAGCTTTCAAAAATTATATCTTATTATTTGTGAGTGGGAAAAAATTCATTTTGGGCAAAGAGATCCATTTAGGGATCTTTTAAACTAAACGGTAGATTGAAATTCTTTGTCAATAAAGCTTAGAACTTCGAGGAGTGATAATTACCAGTTCACATCTTCAAATTTGTCTTCATCTCCATGACTGTTGAGCTCACAAGAATCATGGGAAGAATCATCATCACATGATGATATGTCAAATTCATCATCGCTATCTTCACCCTGCAAATGATACACTTTAAAAACTTTCTTACCATGCAGGTTAATCACCGGATCTTTGAGAAAGTCTTGTTTATCGAGAACCGTGAGATTCAAACATATGAGAGAAGGTTGATTCATCTTCATCTCTTCTTTCTTGGAAACTTTTGATGCGTCTTCAAGACCACTTTCTCGAGTCTTCATTTGCAAAACATGTTGAATCTTCATATGGAGATTATGTTTCCTCATAAGGGTTTGCAAATTAGGAGCACTTGAAATCGGTTCTTCAATCTTCTTTTTCATCTTTCTAGAAAGAATCAAGTTATCTTCAACATCAATGGCTTGTTGTTGAGCTACATGCAAGTCTTGAATCTTCTCTCTACGCAATATGAACTGAATTTCTGGATGAAGAGCAACAATGAAGGGGCATATTTGATTATTCGCACTAGGTTTCTCATTTTTTGGGATAGCTTTCAAGAACTTGTTGAATCTTGCTATGAAGTTCCTCATTCCTTCCCATTCTTTCACATGGATTTGAAATATCTCAGAAAGAAGTGCATTGTGTCCATGGTAGACTCAAATCTTTCTAGGAACTTGTTCTTTATGCTCTCCCAACTTGTGATGCAACCAATCTCCAAATGTTGATACCACTTAATAGCATGACCAATGAGGGTTTCAATAAACAATCTCACCGAAAAATCTTCTTCTTGCACACCAAGAATGTTGCATGCAACATGAAAATTAAAAATATGATTACATGCATCTTGTGAGTCATCTCCATAAAACTTTGGGAAGTTCTTCCTTGAACCAAAGATGTAGGGGAGAATATTGTGGAAATGCCAAAGGACCAAAATGATTTACCCATGGGATGGGTGAAACCAACGCCATTGCATGAGTCAAAAAAGATAGACACTTGGTTCTTCATATTAACTAAGTTGCCAACCTCCATTTCAAAGGAAACTCCTTGATGTGGAGACCGAATGCTGACACTTTGATACTTAAATATTTTGATTTTGATCCCTAGTGGAGTCGCCAAAACTTGTTGGCAATATTTTATGTCGCTTTGATATATTCAATCTCTTCACGGGCTCATGTACATTATTGAACATAAAACTTGCAACATTGGAAAGATCATCTATCAATGGGATGATCTAACCTCTTCATTTGAGAGGGCATCTCCCTCATATGATGGATTTGTGGAGTTTTGAGTACTTTTAACCCAGAAAGCACCTGAAAGGGGAATGAAAGAAAAGTGAGAGAGGAATAGAAGAAAGAGAAAAATATAGTGTAAAAGAATAGAGAGAGGGAATGCAAGAACATTCAAACACATATCTCATTCCTACATGCTAGAAAGTACACCATAAAAGTAAGCAGATTGAATGTTATTACTTTGCATGAAAAGGAAAGAAATAAAATATTGCATTTGCAATAAGAATAAACATAATCACCAAGAATCTCAAGACACAAATTTCTACAAGCATCAGTGTATTTCTTCTTGAAAAGTAACACATTTTCCTTGTTGTCTTCTCTTCAACAAAGTCTTCGCAATGATCAATCTCCATGGAAAGTATCTAAACACAGTTTTATTAACTTACCCACCTTGAGACCATAGGACACAAAGTTCCTCGAACCTCTAAGCCCCTTTACAAATGAGCTCTAACTCCCTTTTATAAGCTAAAAGTTAGTTGTAAGGTAATTAGAGTTTACATGACATCACTTTGGGGCACAATTAGGTCACATTATAATTTTATAACTTTATTTTAATAAAGTAAAGCCACTTTATTAAAACAAAACAATTTTATAACATAAGTGACCTAATTAAAAGTATTTATTACAATAATTAAGTAGGTACATGTGGACCCCACTAGTGTGACTTGGACATACACCTAGACACCACTAAATCAACAACACCACATATAATCGTTCCATATCCATTGGGCCAAGATTCTACGTATCTTGATTGTATGAGAAATGAAATCATTAACCATGTTGGATTTGTGACTTGTTTCACGATCTCTCACTCCGTGAAGGACCTACGTCCAGCTTTAGTTACTTGCTTCGGATGCAAATTATCTGTATGTATGAGTTTTGAATTCAAAGTCCATCTATCATACCATGTGTTGTCTAATTTGTTTCTCGCCTCATCACATGCCCCCATCTAGATAACATGTCATTCTAGTCCATAACAATCATCATATCATTTGCAACATTTGGATTCATCTCCTCTTTGCTCGGATACATGCCACCGTAATGTCCCGATCAAGGACAAATGACAAACAACAAATAAATCCAACACCAGGAATGATTAGAAATCAACCCCAATATGATGAAGTCCAGCCAATACATCAATTAACAGTTCCAAAACTACCTCCAATATACTATGCACAATTCATACCAGTCACTACTTCTAGAATATACTACATTGTGGCTCTAAGTGCAAAACTCAATTCAATACTTTAGTGCTTTTAAGCATTCTAAAACGGATGCATACAAATCGTTGTCAAGGACTCTAAATACCCATCAAACAATGCATGGGTGGGGAACAAAAGGTACTTACTATTTTATCAAACATATGCCCGGATCATTGCCATTATATATCAACCCCAATCGATTCACTTCCCAACTCCTTAGCTATGCATCACATTCACATCTGCAACAAGAGACTCCAAAACACCTTAATACTATGCAAATCAAGACTGAAATATATTAGCCATCAAGAGGGTATTCAAACAAGTAGAGTTAGCACCAAAAAAGATTGAGCCTATCCAACAATAATTCTATCTTCAATTCATTATTCAAATACCACTTGGAAAGGCACACAAAATGTATAAACCCAACCGTGTCGTATCTCGACTCAAACCCTCTAATTTCATGCACACCCAACCCTTCATCTAAATGAGTGCAAAGGAACTATGGTTCGGTGTATATAATAAAGAAAAGGCAAGGTTTTAAATACATATACTCTCCCAAAGATCGCTGCTCTCAATACTCCTGAATCAGGTAAATAAAGGGATCTGATCAGCCCTAAGTTAGCGCTAGACAAAGGAGAATAACAACAACACTCAAGCACAATATAAGTCGTTGAAGATAAGAAATTCATACACCACGCTTGCACGGAGTAAATTTCTTTGGCAATAGAGAAGTGTAGAAAGCCCTTCACCTCGGTTTATAAGCATGCTAAGAGCAAGACCAACTCACCAAATTCTATTACCAACATGCCTCATCTAAATTGTTGTAAATAAGGACCAGTAAAACCCCACAGATCATGCCAAATACAAGTCATCCAAAGATAGAATGATATAGCCAACAAAAATAAATGCTTATTTAGAGAAATCGCTGCCAATATAAATTATTTACACCCGTTTTGTTCTTAAACCAGTCACCAAAACCAAGCATGCATTCATTGGGGTTTAGAGAGTTTAATATATTAAAATATTACACTAGAATAAGTCGCTACAACCAGCACAAGTGCAAGATTCGATTCGCTAGCATTAGATATTTCAATGCACACAATATTCCAAACAGGTAACTCCCTGCAAGACATTCAAACCAGCAGCCACGAGAATCGCTACGGTGATTCGCTACAATAGAACATGCAGATTTTTAATTGCAAATTTCATCAAATAATCCGTCAAAGCCAAAGTATAGATCTCACTTGAGATTGTACCAATAAACCCTTCAATTTGAGATTCAAAACCAGCTTCGATGCAATAAGATTCTTCAACCAAATGAAAGAGAGCAACATCAGATTTGGGCATACATCCCCTCTCCACACAGGGAGCCAATTTTTAATAATTCATCAACATGATCTCCAAGGAAATGTGACCCCTTCTTTATAGAAAATAAGAGGTGCAAATACCAATGTTCAAACATTTAATGTTTTCCCTAAATAAAAATATTTAATAAACTACTACTTGTGCACTTTATTTAATTTCTTAATTTAATATTAAGAAATTCCTATCCTAGGTGCACTTTTCTAAACTAAGAGGGCCCACAAGGGGTTACAAAAGAGATAATAAATATCTTAAGTCGAAATATGAGCCCAATCCTCAAACCCATTGGGTTGAGGGCCTTCGAATCCTTCCATGCAGATAATGTCCTGAAAAGGGGACATTACAACCACCTTCTATTTTCGTCATCATTCCATATTTATTCACCTAGCTTTTGATAGTGATGCAAAATTGTAGGTTTCTTACATAGTGGACTTTGTTATAGTGCGATCTTATGTTTACTTAACACCAACAAACCATCTCTTGACATAAAATTGTACTTGTTTGAAATGATGGAACCAACTCACATCTCTTACAATAATTTGTATTGTAATAATATTGGAGATGAACTTGATTGTTGTGTGGCAATCAACACATACTCAACGATTCTTGATGGCTTTTACAATTCTTTGAGGTGCACTTTAACAATTGAGATGCAATCGCCAACTTATTGCCTTGATGGCAAAGGAATAATGATTTTTTCTTCCTCCATATTATTTAGTACATGTTTTGAATCAAGAAAATACTATGTTGTCTTCATCATCCAAACAATTTTTCCAACTTTGCATAAACCTCGTGTTTTTATGGATCTGATCTCTCTCCGACACAAAATCATGCACTATTCCAATCTGCACTCACGTAACTTTTTTTTTAATTCCTCTACCTTCCATCAAGATCCTTATAATTTTGACCTCACTCTACCTACACGCTTCTCGCATAAATGTTTGAAAGAAGAACATATGTGGCAACATTGTCGATATTTAGCTAAAAAAGAAGAGTTGTTGCAAATACTCCAAACCCTATATTCTAATGTGCTCCCCTAGTGCTAAGAAAACATGTCCACCGACCACCACATGTTAAATTGGCATTTTGGTAACAAAATTTAAAGTTTCTTCAAGATAACCAACATGGCCAAGAACTTCAACCATGCACACATAATGATCAAATGTAGGGATAATGCCATAAGATTCACTCGTGCCACTGAAATATCTACAACCCTCATATATTAAACCAACATGGTTGAATGCTAATAAAACACAAACAAGGCTTATATGGTAGGAGTATGTTCCTTAGTGTTTCATTACTTTAAAGAGTTTAAGGGAATGCTTGCAAAAAGCCATTTTGAGCATAGCCTATAATCATTGTTGTCCATAACAGCAACATTTTCCAAAGGCGTTTTTAAACAACTCGCGTACCATGTGTATAATTCCACACTTCGAATACGTATCTTAGTGCCACAACCTTCGAAAAATTCCGCGTTCAATTATGCTTTGAGATATTCCCATTAAATGATTTAAAGCTGCCATTCTGGCGTAGGTAGGAAGGACGCTGGAAAATATTTGGAGACTAGATTTACACTAGCCAATATCATTCAAAATTTTCCAAATAATTTTTGACCACCTCTTGTTGTGCATATACAACAGTCATTTGCAGTCCAAGAGACCACACTTCTTTGAATAATTCTACCAAACACGTCATGAACATTTTGTATGTTTCCACCCTATACTAAAACTGTTACAAGTAACACTATTGTACCCCACTCGTGACCAAACAAAGTGAGAATGGTAGTTTTCTTCTCGATAAGTTCCAACGGTAGTGATATGGCTGCCCTTGGAATAATGCGTTTTCCTGCTGATAAGTTCTTAACTATATGTTTTAGTCTTTAAAATTGAAGTAGATTATTCTTAGCGTGATCACTATCTTGGACCACTAATTCCAATTTGAAGAAATGGAACGCCCTCAGTTCCTTGTTTTGATCCTTCATCACTCCCAAAATAATTGGAATTAGACCTTTACAATCATGGTTCTCCATGCAGAGGGCCAAGAGATCATTTAGAGTTATTTCTTAGTCAACTTCCTCTCCCTTCCCCAACTTATCTCTCACTTGCATTATCCGAGAAACATTATTTTGATGCCTCCATACATTTATGACTTGCATCAATATATGGTTTGACCAGATCAGAATCTAAAAAGAATCCACAGAAACAGGATAAGTAAAGTCGTGTCCCTCGAAATGACACCAATTAATAACCTTTCGTTCATAGGTGCGACCATTTGAAAGTATAACCGGATTGTCCATGAATTGTCTTGTTAGAGAGAATTTGAACTATGATGAAGATTCATGTGCAAAGAAATTTTCTCTAGACTCAATAATTTCATCTCTCAGCTATAAGTACCTTCTTTATGAAGCTTCCAATTCAATGACTAAGTGTTTAAGAGAGAGAAGAGATAGTACTTGCACCATGTATTGAACGTCCTGACATTCTTTCCTCTCTTTGGATTCTTTTTTCCTTTCTAAACTTGGAAAGATCATTGTGCATAATTCTTGGTTCAGGCAGCACATTCTTCTTAGCTCATCTCACTCTCCAAAAGCATAAGCGCATTCCTTGTAGACTCCTTGACATCTACATGATAGAGTTCCATCAATCGAAGTGATTTCCCAATGTCCCTCATCAATGAGTGGTAATATCGTCCAACCAATCCACCTCTGTAATTCCCCTCTTATAAAAGCATCTACCTGTAGGCATTATTGGTTTTGCCTTGGTCATTGATTTTTGCAGGCACTATTCTTGGAAATGGCCGCTATTTTCCTTCTTAAGCAATCCTGGTTCTTGCTATCAAAGCTACCATCTCTTAGACGGAAGGGCCTATCCCTCCCGTTCGTTCGCACTACAGTTAGCAAAACTCAAACTTGTGACCTTTGCTTTACCAGCGACATGCCCCACCACTACGCTGCACCATTCACCAGGTAAAAATTTGTCAGAAATTGGGTATGTTGAGCTCCGCGAACGTGCGTGAGGGTTAGGTTGGTCGCTCTTAGACTGGTTTGTGTTAAGTGTTGCATACTTTCAAACTGCTAGCTGGATGTGAGGACTATATTTTGCATGCCATACGACTTGAATGTAGCAGATGGTGTTCCTTGTAATGGTTAGGATGTGGTTCTATTCTCCTTTTATTTATTTTTGATGTGAATATCAATGCTCACCCCGTATAACTACATGGTGGATATATGTGTATCCTCTTGTGCGAGTTGGTAATCATCCATGTCACTCCACCAATTTCTCTTGGCTGGTTGCAGGCTGAGTCTCTGCTACCTCACCTTCTTCCCTTCTTGTAATTTCTTCATCTACAACATTTTCATTACCATTGACCTGACTTTCACTACCGATGGGCTCATATTCATCATTATTGTTAATCCCATTTTCCTTATTTCTTTGTTGGGTTATTTTCTTGGTGACTCGTTTATTCCCACGTGCAGGTTTTCCTTGCTTTCTGGTGCATGATCTTGCCATCCTATCATAGATGCTTCGTGGATGGATATTTTCCACTTGCTTTCCTTCTGACACGGATCATGATCTTGCCATCCTATCATAGATGCTTCGTGGATGGATATTTTCCACTGCTGCTTGCCCGATCTTGAAGTGAAGTTGGTAATGAAATGAAAGATTTTAATGACGTCCACGAGACTAAAGAGTCTATGGGACCACAGAAACAGTAATTTAATCAGATTTCAGACTCTTTTCAATATCCGCTCTTCGGCTGTGAATCTTGAAGATAAAGCCTGCTGTCGCTGGAAGCTTTGTTCCTTCGAAGAGTTCCTCCAGTCTGTCCACCTTTAGATTGTTTTTATACTGAATACGGATATCATCATATGCAGAACATTCCATGACAAAATGCCATTCTGTCTCGACGACCCCTTTGCTGCAGAAGAGACAAATTCTCCTTTCCCAATCTTCCTTTGGAATAGTCCATCTACCAGTTTCACATCGAAGATGATGTGATCCAGTTCTTAACTGCGCCACTAGAATTTTTGCTTTACCCTTGATAACCGTCCCTAGATAAGCTTTTTCATCATGTTCCCCAGTGAGATTGAATTCTCTAATATAATGCGCTTTCTTCCGACCAATCTGACCTGTCCACATGGCAGTCCTGAACTTTTCTATCACATAATTTTTTATTTCCTTGTTGCTGTTAGGACACTCCTGCATGTTGATGCCCCATTTGTACATCCATTTAGTATTCTGATTCATCCATGTTTTCTTTCTGCGTTCCAAAGTGTCGTTTACAACCATTTTGGGCCAGCGAAGGTTGTCCATGTTTTCAACTTTTTTCAGATAGCTTATCATCCGAGCTATTGCCGATGCTTCCAGCGAGAAAGAACCCGCTTCCGCCAACAAGATCTCATAAGGAACAGTTGATTTGACTTTAAGGGAGCTTGTGATTAGATGTTTCTGGATTCTTTCTATCTGTCTCCACCCATGATTTGACATGCTACTTCCCCAAACTTCGCAGCCATATAGAACAACCGGGGTGACCAACAAACCAAAAAGGGTTTTTTTAGTTTTCCAGTCCCAAAGTTCAGCTTTCCTGCACCTGTTTTGAAGTAGGAAAGAAGCTTTCCAACCTCCCTGTATCCTTTTTGCTTTACAAGTCTCCCAGCTAAGTTTGTGGTGAAAGTCAATCCCAAGATACTTGTATTCATTGACTATTTCTAAAGGGCTCCCCTCAAAAAGGAAGACGTTTTGTCTCTCATTCCTTTTCAAGGTGAAAATCATGATTTTTGTTTTGCTGGTGTTCACTTGCATCCCGACTTCTTGACAAAAGAGCTCTAGCGCTTTTAACTGTTCCCTCAAACCTTGGGCTGTTTTTGAAATTAGGATAAGGTCGTCAGCATAAAGAAGTAACTTCACCACATAACTTGCTAACTGAATACCTCCTCCCTCAGTTTTGTTTAACCAATCTTCAAGCTTGTCAATGTATAACCCAAATAACGTGGGAGAAAGAGGGCATCCTTGCTTGACACCTATGTTGCTGCCGAAACACTCGGACATACCTTCTCTGGTTCTAATTTTAGCTCTGACCTGCTCATACAATTTATGAACTGCTGCTCTAAACTCATCTGGAATCCCAAGTTCCTCCATCCTATCCCAAAGTTTCTTTCTGGGCACTGTGTCAAAAGCCTTCTTGAAATCAACAAAACAACAAAAAGCTTCTTCTCCTTGGGTGTCCCAAACTTTTTCAATCAAATGCCTAAGAGTGATACAATGATCAATTGTTGAGTGCTTAGGTCGAAAACCCGCTTGCCCTTTTGCTCTTTTACCCTCTCTTTCGGCCCAGCTGCTGATTCTCCGTTCTATCATGCCTCCAAATAATTTGCCAAGAAGAGGGTTGATCATAATGGTGCGATAATTGGACGGGTTATTAACGTCACCACTTTTAAATAGAGGAATAACAACGCTAGTCGTCCATTCTGTTGGAAAGCCATTCTGGTTGACATCATTGAATATTTTTCTGATGTGCGGCGTGAGGACCTCAACCCCCCATTTTAAAAATTCAGCTTGCAGACCATCGATGTCTTGAGCTTTACCACTTGCCAGATTCTTTATGCCCTGCTTGATATCTTCTGCCGAGAAAAGCTCAATCGAAGTCTCAATTATGGGAGGGACATCTTTTTGTTGAGGACGCTCATAAAGGGTCTTCGCGTATTCTAACCAATGTGCACCTGTGATATTATTTTCTATGTATTTTTTCTTTTGTTGTAGCTCCTTCCAAAAACCTTTGGGATTGTGTTTTCCAAGAGAAATTAGTTCTGTCCTTCTCTTGCACACATAGCTTTCTTTTTTGTGTTGTACCAATCTCTCATAAATCTTTTTATTTTCTTTGTTCATCCCATTTTCTTTCAAAGCTCTCTTGGCAGCTTTACACTCTTCATCATACCACGGATTTGTCGGAAAAGTATTTGCCGCTCTCTTTCTAGGCTTAGATCTCTCACATACAGTTAGAGCCTTTTGTATTAAAGATATCAGCAGACTACTACGCATATAACCACTCGGTCCCTTGGACGCCGTGTTCTCTGTATCTTTCCTCATTATTTGCAATTGTTGTTTAAGGGCTGCAACAAATATTCCCTGATTCTCTTTACTAAGAATGATTTTTCCCTGTTTTTGAGATGCCTTTTGCATGTGATGAGCTTGATTCCTTTGTTGCTGATTGAAGACGGTCCCAAGCTTTACCAAGAGAGGACTATGATCTGACTTTAATTCGATAGGACAATCTCCAATTTCAAACTCAAGAAGCGTGGGGATAAAACTTTGAGAACAAATTACATAGTCTACTACACTTTGTCCATTGTATGTTTTACAAGTGATGTTGCCTGACCTGGGCCAAGCTCTCATGCCATTGCAAATGACCATGTTGTATAAGCTACATAGGCCTAGAAGCTCAACTCCAAAATGTGACACCCCTCCACTGCCATCCTGAGATAATCTTTCCCAAAACTTGTTCTCTTCTTCTTTAAGCCACAACGGATTGTCTTCACCTCCTTCTAAACTGGTCAACTGAAGGGATTGATTATTGGCAGTCCTTGCATTGAAATCACCCAATAGAATTATTTCTCCGGATGTACTGAAAACAGAAATGTCTTTTTTTATTGAAGCGTATGGATCTTCGCTATCTAGCTTTCTTCTCTTATATGTCTTTGATCCTTTCGGTGCAAAGTAACAGGCAGCTAATCTGATTGTTGTCTTGCTATCTGTTATTTTCAGCCATATGTATTGTTTATTTGGATCTTCTTTTTCAACTTTGACATTTTCGAGCCATATTTCCTTGATTAACACTGTGATTCCGCCGTGGCCTTTCCCTGTTTCATTCCCTTCATTCCAAACTGAAATTTTTTTGTAGCCTTCAAAATCATGGAACCTTGCAACCTTCGTGCTCATGTGTTTCCGTAAGAATGATAATATCTTTCCCTTCTGCTATGGGCCCCAAACCCGGTCCTCTTCTCCATGGATATCCTCTGCAATTCCAGCTTACTATGTGCATGAATTCCCGTGGGGCCCCTAATTCCTATTTCCTATTTGATAAATGATCACTGATTTGGGCTTTCCCATTTCTCATCTGTGCCCATTTTCCTGCTTCCCTTGCTTTTCTCACTTTTTCCCATTCTTTCCTTCGATCTTCTTGTTGAGCGAATGTCAAATCCTCATCTAGGTATATGTGTGTGCCTCTAAGGAGTCCCCTGTTTTTTAGGATAGCATATTTGTCTTCTATTTTTCTCATAACCACTCGCACGTGTCTGTCCTTTCCTCCCTCTGTTCTCCTGCCAATCCTGTTTGCTTGTTGTATGTAACCTGTCCACTTCAATTCGTCTTTAAGAAAGTCTCTTGCCAATATGTCAGTTCTCTCATTTTCGCCAAAATCTTTTAGCCCCTTGATAATAAAATTTACTGCTCTGTTTTGTTGATCTTTCTCTTCTTTTATCTGTGTTTTGATGTGTTTCTCCATGACTTGCCTTTGTTCATTTGATGATCCACTTACTAATTGAGACCAAGTTTTAGCTTCTTCTATCCGATCCTTTAGTTGATTTTCTTTTGTTTCCATGTCTTTAATTGCTGATTGTATCTCATCTATCTGAATTGTTTCCTTCTCTTCTACCATTTCAGTTCTTTTTTCTCCCCCTGTTTTCATATGTCCTAGATCTTGTTTTATCATGGTTAACTCTTGTTGCCCTCTTTCCATGAGGTTTTGAAGATTTAGAACCTGTTCTTTGAGAATTTTATTTTCTCTTTCTAACTTGTATCTGACTTCTGTGAGCTCTTTCCTCTCACTGTTTTCTTTCAATTTCTGGTTTTCTAAAATTCCAAGCCTTTCCTTCATGTTCATGAGTTCCTTCACATATAGTTCTGAAGACCATAAAAGAGGGGTTGAGGTCGGACTGTATAGGTATTTAGAGTCCTGGACTCCGTCTTCCTTTTCCTCTCTGTATGCTGCAGTTCCGTCGATTTTGTTCATCTTTGGTTCCTTTTTATTATCTTTCTGATTTGGTTGTTTTTCTTCCATTTTATGTTCTCTGAAAACAAAATTCTCTTTGTTGTTTGTTGCCTTCGGTAGAATCAAAGTGAGGTTTTTCTTCTGGTTTCTTCTTAGTTTTTTAGCTTGCCTACGCCGTAAAATCCCTTTGTATTGTTTTGCATTCACATATACCAACTTTTTAGCTATACCCGCTGTATGATTTTGGAAGACTTCTGCCTTTCCCCAAATTTTGTTTTCTATTGCTGTATGAGTTTCTGAGATAATAGATCCTTGTGTTGCCATACTTGGGTTGTCTTTGAAACCCTCATGCTTAACCATGGTTTGCATGTCTTGTTGAAACCAGATTTGACAGAAAATATTAAAGAATATTGCGAAGAATGATAAGGTTTGGTGGGTCTACCTGAGAAACTGAGAAACTGGCTTATCTATAACCCTGGCCCTGGCCCGCAGTCCTGTCCCCTTCTATATCCGCCTTGTCTCTGCCCGCAGCTTGGCCCACCTCCACGCCCCGCATCAGATTCAAGCCTTCATTCACTGCCCGCACTGTAACCCCCCACTATATCCACGGCCCGCAGCCCGCACTGTCCGTAGCCCACATCAGTAACCCTCGCGTGCGCGCATCAGAAGCAACCCCTTCAAAAATCCTTCCCGCAGCCCACACTGTCCCGCAGCCCGCAGCCCGCAACCCGCACTGTCCCGCACTATAGCCCGCACTGTCCCGCACTGCATCACGAATTCCCGCACTGTAATTCCCAAAAGAAAATTCACCGGACAGCAAAGGAGGATCCACCATTACAAAACATGTGTTCTTAAAGAACTCGCTTCTCCAAATTTCTTCTTGTTGCATGGGTTTCAAAACAAGATATGATACATGCATAAGCTTTCATTTTCTTTTATGCATGCAAGTTATTTGTCATGTAACATTTTTCTCTCTTGGCTTATCTTTCTCCACACAAGCTTCTTGGAATTTTCTCCCCGTGTGAGTTGGTGGGCAGCCAAAATCACCATGTGGAGTATTTTATTTACTACTTTCTCTTCCATTATGTTGATAAATATTTCACTCATTTGGATCCTTCCATGTAGCTATTTTGAATCGCTTTCTTCATGTTTTGGAGCCTTTCGCTTCATCTTGTGTTGATACAATTTGAAGTGAGAAGAATAGGACAAAAACGAATGTCAATTTGTTTCGTGCTTCAAAGACATAAAATTCTCCGCTATATGTTGCCCGGAATGAGTACTTGTTCGCAAAATTCGATTGATCAATATAATAAATATTTTCTCTTTACGTTGTGTATAAGTGCTTCTTTGCATGCAAGAAATGAAATAAGAAATGAGAGAATGAAATGAAAGATTTTAATGATGTCCATGAGACCTAAAGAGTCTATGGGACTAACGAAACCGATACATTAAGCGCTTTTGAATCTTTTCCATATCAACTCTTCTACTTGTGAATCTTGAGCACTAAACCAATGATCTTTTGAAGTTTTGTTTCTGTAAATAACTCATTTAAGTTGTCCACTTTTAAATCATTTTCGTACTGGATATGGATATCATCATATGTTGAACACTCCATAATGAAATTCCATTCCGTTTCAACAACCCCTTTGCTGCAAAAAAGACAAATTCTCCTTTCCCAATCCTCTTTGGGAATAGTCCATCTACCGGTTTCACAATGAAGATGATGTGATCTGGTCCTCAACTCGAGCTACTAAAATCCTTACCTTTCTTTTCAAACCTGCCTCCTAGATAAGATTTTTCATCATGCTCCCAAGTGGGGTTGAATTCTTTGATATAATGTGCTTTCTTACGACCCATTTGTTCAGTCCACATGGCAGTCCTAAACTTCTCCATCACATAATTTTTATTTCCTGCAAATCAAGGTTCTAGATGATGTCTTAGGCATCCAAAGCAGTGATTGCACAACATGGAAACCTCTCTCCAAGTGTGGGACTTGTGAAAATGAGAGAGGAATCTCCAGACAGAGGTCGGTTCCTCAAACTCCTCTCGATTTAGATCTATATTTGCACAACTACAGAGGTTCAAATCCTAATCCTACTCTAAATCGCAAGGAGACAGGATAGAAATGCAAAAATGAAACTAACTAAAGATGGTGATGCACCAAAAGGAGTGGTGAATATTTTTGTCATGCAAATAGACACAAACCAAATATTGCAACATAAAACATACACAAAGTGATAAGATATAATTTAGATCTCAAATGAAGCAAATAATACAAACAAAGGATCAAACCCATTCACAAAGCTTCGCATTATCATTTCCAATGTCAAAACCATCGCATTACAACCTCGTAGAGGTAGAAAACTCATTACAATCTTTGAAGAGGTCTCGATTCTTGCAACAATCACTTGGCCGGAGGTGAAAGAAGAAGTTTTCTATGCCAAAAGTGTTCCACCTTTTTGAAGAAATGAGCCAAATCTGCTTTTACATCGTATGGGTCGAGCCCAGAGAGAGAAAACGTACAAAACGTGGGAGCCCATTCCTCATTGATCGCAAATGCATTAAATCAGGGCATGGGGACCTTACAAACCCATACCCTGTCATTTTTGACCAATTGAGGAGAATGCGACCCATCCCGCATTAAATTTGGTCACCGAAAGGTCATTTCGCCATGACACGCACTCAGAGCCGTTTTTGAATTTTCTCTCTCAAACTAACCAAAATTCAAAATTGACCATGAAATCCTCGTAGAGAAATTTCATAAGCTTTCCAATGATATGAAGAACGCAAATCCAAGCTCTGATCAAAAGATATGAAGGTCTGAAGTTTTAGGGCAAAACGGCCCAAAAACGGATGTCGGGCAAAAATTTTAAATTTTGACCTTTTTGCATTTTGGAAATTTTTTTGAAAAATTCCGCGCTCCACCGGTTGGATGCCACGTGTCGTGCTGGTTCACGAGCAATTCTCTCTCCTCCACCTTTCCGCAGGCTTTCCCTTGAAATTTCGACCTTTTTAACTCTTTGGAAAATTTCCATTTTTTCCCCCATGCCCCGCCACTGGGACACGTGGCACGCTTTGGTCGGTTGGCGACAGGGGCGCGGGGCATCTTTTACCTTTTAGTTTTTTGCCCAAAACTTTTTCCAAATTCTCCAAGTCCTCCCCGAGCTCCGCACTCCCTTCCTCCTTAGGACACGCGTCCTCTTTTATCGGCTCTGGCCAACGCTCCAAACTTCGCTTTTAAAAACTCAAAGAAAACATTAAGTAAAAATCTCACCCTTTCCTCCGCCGCTCCTCGATCCACGAAGACACGTGGCACGTTCGATTCATCGGTGGCGGCTCTTTCGGCTCCCAAGCGCCGCCGCGTATTTCTAGCCCGGATGTCCCAAACCGCCTGGGACAAATTTCTCCCGAACCGCCCGATTCGGCTTCCTTGTCCCTCTTTCGAGGCGAAGACACGTGGCAGATTTCATTCGCTTCTCTTTTCGCTTCCACGCCCCACGCCCCACAGCATTTTTGGCCCAACTGTCCCAAATTCGAAAGTTCTTTGGTTCGCCTGATTCACTACCGGCTTCGCCTCGGCCGCGTCTCACTGTACTGTCCCAATCATCTCGCACTGGACAAAACTTGTCGATTTTTTCCACTTTCGGCCGGTTTGCCCTTTCGCATCCCACGCGTCCCACGCCCCGATGTCCCAATGCGCACAGGACCGCCTCGCTTTTTTCGGCCCGCTTCGCGCCCCGACGTCCCAACTGTGTCCAAGCATCACTGACTAGGACTTAGCCAATTTTCATGATTTTTTCTCCCCAAGCTTGGTTTTTGCAACTTTTTCACCCTTTTTAGAACTTGCTCTTTTCTTCTTGGATAGAGAGTTAGAAAAAGCCGAGGGACCCTGAAACATGATTTTTACCTCAATCAATCTATCTTGCTCAAGACCAAAGAATTTAATGCATGTTATCAAAATTACCCCGGGGTGAATTTTGATAACAATTTGGCGACTCAACGGGGTCATCTCCCTCGCTAGATGAAGTTACTGCTTTCAAGCATCCATTGGGCATGGAGTCATGAGATATTCTGTTTAGAACCCCAACTGACTTAGAATGTGTAAGGAGGAAGATGGAATATCACCTGATGGAAGCAAGGATCGCAAAACATCTCCATGGACAAAGTAAGTCAGCCAAAGCACTTAGGGAAAACAAAACTAACCTACAACAAAACAATGTGCACAAGCACTGGAGGAATGAAAATCTAATCTAATATTTACAAGGTAGTGAATTTCCTCTAGAAGCAACGCTTGAGATAGATTCCATTTACTCGAATCTGCAGCTTCTTCACCATCCAATGGGGCCAATTGAAAGCATTGTTGTTCTTGCACTTCGTGACCATGTATGGGCCACTCCAAATGGCATCAAATTTTGAATGCCTTCCCGGTTTTTTCTATCCACATCCCATTTCAACACTAGATCTCCAACCCGAAAAGATCTATCCTCGGCCTTCCTATCAAAGGTCTTTTTGATCAAAGCTTGATCCTTTTCCATTGCTTGGGATGCCTCGATTTCGATCTCTTGCAGCTCCATCAACTCGCATACCTCACCTCCATGGGCTCAAACTCTAAGAACTCCAGCTGCTTCATGAGTTCCAATGTTGGCAACTCAAGTGACATGGGCAAGATTGCTTCTCTTCCATGTACAAGTTTGAATGGAGAGTTACCCGTGGATCTTTTGGGAGTTATCCTATCAGCCCATAAGGCTGATTTCAGCTTGGTATGCATGCCAAGACCTCGATTCTCAAGAGTCCTCCTAATGATCCTCAACAAGTTCTTGCTTTGAGACTCGGCCCGCCATTACCTCGAGGGTAATAGTTTGATGAAGTGCTTAGGTAGATACCGCTTCTTGACAGCCCACTCACACCTTAGATCCAATGAATGCCAATGCATTATCGAGATTATTGTAGCAGTACACCAAATCTGGTTGTTATCCCCTCATAAAAGTCTAAGATGCTAGACTCATTTACCTCTTTGAGTGCTACGTTCGTCCATCCATCCGTGAAGTAGTCCGTGGTCACAAAATCCATTTGTGCCCTTGGCTTGAATTGGGATTAATGACTCCAATGAAGTCCAAACCCCATTGCATGAATGGCTGGTCAACCGAGATTGATGTAATGGAAGGGCAGCAAGTCTCTCTTTTCCTATGAAGAATGCACAATTCTTACACCTCTTGATCCATGCATAGCAGAATCATCAAGATTTTAGGCCAATAATAACCAGCCTTCATGATTTTTAGAGTCTGTCACTCTTGGTGCAAAATGACCACCACCTGGTCCACCATGAAACTCTTCCAACACCCTTTGAATCTGATTTGTGCTAATGCATCTCAAAGAAAGACTCCATTCACATCTTTCTTGAACAAAACTCCATCAACAATGGCATACGAACAACCTCGCAATCTGAAGTGTCTCCTTTGGGTCTTGTTCATCTCCGAGGGCATAGGCCTGTGCCTAGGAAGTGTATATATCCTTGGGTCCAGCAAGGAGTGGGGGCAGCATTGTTTTCTTCTTGATTGCCACTGGCTCATGGCTTGTCTCTGACTGTCAAAACAGCCTCTTCTTCATTGCATACTTCTTTTTGCTTCCCAAAACTAGCTGCTCACACAATCCTTTCCTCTTACCAGCTTGGTGATCTTGATCTCAATGTCATACTCCATGACATGGGTGATCCAACCTGCCCTTTTCTCATTCAAATCTTTGTTGAGGAGGAAGTCCTTAACCCCAAGATGTGAGACCAAAGCAACTCGACCTTGTTGTTTGAGACTAAATGCTTGAATTTCTTCAAGCTTCGATTACTGCAAGTACATGCTTCTAAAAAAGAGTACCTCACCTCATAGTCATCTAGGCTCCGGTGAAGAAGGCAATTAGGCTCATCATTATCCTTGTTCTCGCTGTACCAAAATGGCAGAAATAGTGTCATTACCTCCAAATGCATAGAGGATGAAATCCTTGAGAAGTCCGGTTGATGAGAGTTGGTGCTTGAGAGATGGCTTCTTTGATTGCTTCAAAACTCTCGCTTTTTTGCTATCCACTTGAAAGCCATGCTCTTCTTTAACATTTTGGTGATGGGCTTGACAAGGGCTGCAAAATCTGGGACAAACCTCCGAACAAAGTTTATCCTTCCCAAGAAACTCTGAAGGGCCTTCTTGTGGCTTGGCAATGGTAGTGTTCTTATGGCTTCAACCCTCTCTGGATCAATTGCTAATCCTTCTTTGGAGACAATATGGCCAAGGAGCTTTCCTTCATGTGCAAGAAAGATACACTTCTTAGGATTCAAAGACACTCCAAATCTCCTGCACCTCATGAAGACTTGTCTCAAATGAGAGAGGTGGTCTCGCTGCATTTTTGAAAAATAAAGATATCATCAAGGTAAATCAGCACCACGTTGTTAATCAAACCTTTGAATGCCATGTCCATTGCCCTTTGAAGGTAAAGACTAAAGATTGGACAGCCCAAATGGCATTTTCCCGTATGCAAAAGTTCCCATTTGGTTGTGAAGGCTGTCTTGAACTCGGTCCTCTTCTCTTCACCATAATCTGATTGTAGCCCGAGTAGCCATCAAGTAGTGAAAACCTCTCTGAGCCAGCCACAACTTGCAAGATTTGCTCCATGGAAGGGAGTGGGTAATGGTCCTCGAGAGAGGCTCTATTCAAGTCTCTCAAGTCAACACACAATCTGATCTCTCCACTCTTCTTTCTCGATCGAACTAAGTTGGCAACCCAACTAGAATGCTTGATCGGGAATATGATCCTCGACTCAATCAACTTGTCCAATTCTTTCCTCATGAGAGGCTCCATGTGTGGATTGACTGTCTTTGTTTCTACCTCGACAGTGCTTAGTATTTGATCCAATTCGATGGTATGCTTGAGCTAAGTTGGGATCAAAACCTTTCAAGTCTTCATAGCTCCAAGCAAACACGTCAGGGAACTCTTGACACAGCTGTATGAACTCATACCTTTCTTGTTCAGTTGTCATCCTTCCAATTTGCAATGGTTTGTTCTCTTCTACCAAGATGGATACTGAATCCTCTCTCTTGACCTAAATGTTTGCTTTCTCCTTTCTAAACTGATCATTGGGGTTAAAAATGGACTCCAAAGTGATAAGTCCTTTGGGCAACTTGTTAGTTCTCAGCTGTACCACTTGGTCACCATACTGCTGCTCCAATTTTTCTTGATTCTTGGCCGAGAACTCACTTCTTCTTCGCAAGAAATGGATGATTTGCTGGTCATTTTCAAACACTTGCCAACCGACATTGTTATCCGCATCAGCCTCACAATCACGTGGATGTTTGGCTGTACCTTGTCTTGTTGAATGCTTTCCACAATGTCAAAGGCTGCCCTACCGCCGCAAGCCTCGCAAGCCAGCTTTGATTCTCTTTCCTAGGAATGGATTTGATGCCAAAACCCTCAAAATCTTCCATGAGGTCCCACACCCTGTTCTTGTAGCACTTAAGTAGATCATTCTTGGTAGCATGTTGTCCCTTGACCTGATTTACAATCAATTCACTGTCACCAAAGACTTGCAAGTTCTTTATTTTCTTCTTTATTGCCCAATGCATCCTCGCACCAAGGCTTCATATTCAAGCAGTGTTATTGAGCATGCAAACTGAAATCTAAAAGCTGAATAGTACTTTACTCCTCGAGGTGAAACAAGCATGGCTCCACCTCCCGCACCTTGTCTACTCCTTGATCCATCAAAAACAGCCGCCATACCTCATTGTCATCCTTGTGGTTTGGCTTGGTGATGCTAGAATAGGCTGATTTTCTTCGTGTATGCAATAGACCCCTAGCTCGATTCTTCCACTTCGATAAGGATCAAATGCATGTATCTTGTTTGCCCATTCATCAAGAGTTAGATCCGGATGCTTCCAACCTTGTGTCACCTTCATCAAGCTGCTTGGGTGATCTTCTCGATCAAATGCCGAGCAATTGGCATTAATCACTTGGAGTGTAAGGCTCAATATGGAAGTTTGCAATAGGTTCTGACCTGATTGTAGCCTTAGTTCCATACCTCATTCTCGAACAAAGCATGTGTGACCAATCAAGCAGAAAATATCCCCCAATCTTGGCTCAGAAGTCCTCGACAAGCATAGGGCAAAGAGTGGTGGAAGGTCTATGACCGATACATCTTGTAAAACAACAACATTTGACATGCATGCAAGGTAAGACTCAAGTTTCTAATCACTCCAACTGTTGCTACTGCTGTCCCATCCAACTACACTACCCCTTTGGATATTGTTTCATACTGAGCCCTAGCCGATCACTATTTGTTTAGGCATTACCGAGCTACTTGCCCTGAGTCTATCATGCAATTGTGCACTAGCTGATTTCCAATGATCAATGAAACATGTAAAGGAGGGGGCTTCAACATTTTACCTCGCTGTCCTCCATGATTTCCCTCAGCCGGGCAAGCATTTGTAAGCACTTTGTCTTGCATCCGATCTCGCTGATTCAAGTTGGCCAGCCCTTCATGGCAGCTTGCAGCAGATCTCTTTGGCCTGGGATAGATAGGGATTCCCACATTGATATATTGACGTTTGTCTTCTTCATCTGATCAATGATACTGAATGGTGATGAAGGATCTCTTTGTTGTCCCTTGGTTTGCACATTCACTCCTTGCATGTGGGCAGCAACAACTGGTATTTGAGTTGGCCTAGGGGTTGTTCTTGGCTGCCCTTATGCATTTACAACTGGATTTTGTTTGCCAACCACTTGTGGAACCATAGAAGGTCGTGGATTGGTTGGGGCTAATGGCTGTTCTTCACCCAAATTCCTCCTTTTTGACCTTGTGTTGGCTGCAACACCTTGAGAAACTGCCTAATTCATGCCACAAAAATCCTCTGCTTGCCAATTTACCAATGTGGTGTCATTTGGGGCTGATTGCTGTTGGAATGTTTCTTGTTGTTGGCTATTTTCTCGACTTCCTCACCCTCCACACCAGTAGTTGTCACCATTAATGCTTGATTCAAAGCACCATCAAGCACATGGATTGATTATGAGGCTCATTGCATGGAAAACACCAATCATACTCCCGGCAATGTTGTTTTGTGTTGGCACCAATGCCTTAGAGGCAGATATGGCATTTGGATTATAGGCTGAAATGGTCTATCGGGCAGAGGCCTTGTTTGATTCATATTTGCAACCGGATTAGGTGGCCTTTATGGGTTGGTATGGCTGCCTGTTAGGCCGAGCTTGGGGTTGATAAGAAGGTCTAAAACCTTGGGCTTGCTGCTTTTTGAGAGTAACCAGCTCATTGCCTAGGTTTTGCAATTGCTTCATGACTTCTCAAGCTCATTTGGGGCACTTGAGATGAAGTGGAAGCTTCATTTGAACTCGATTTCTAGGAGTGGAGAAGGAGCCAAATTAGGTGCTTGATTGGTGTTTGGACTCTCTAAACTTGGAAACAATGGCATGGGAGGTCTAGGGGCAAGTTTGCCACTGATCAAACAATTTTCAGCCCTAATGGCAATGCTATAAGCCATAGGGATAGTTATGCCTCCCATGGACTGAATCAACATAGAAATATCAAAATTTAGAGCTTTGAGATAGTAGAGAAAAGCACCTTCTCGCGTTGGCCTCGACCGCCACCGGAATTCTCTCCCAAGTCTTTTGAAATCTGAAGTTGAAATCGGTCACCGCTCATCGGGAGCTCTTCGATGGTTGTCACCGCTCCAAAAGAGACAAGTTGTCTCCTTTTCTCCAAATTACTCATGAAGTGCTATACACAAATGATTCCAATTTGTGATAGAACCAGCTCCAAGGCTCCTAAACCATCGCAATGCTTTACCCTCAATGAAGATGCCAAGAATTTGACAACCACTGCATCTCATTGATTTCATGAATCGCACAAAGGTTAGCAATATCTTTAACATGATCACCTGAGTAGTCTGATTTTCTCCAAGTGAAGTACGGAATGTTCTTCAAGGCTGCAATAGGAATTGATGTTGTGCATTGAGGGCAAGTGGGCTGCCGCCGTGAAGTTGACATAGGGGTTTTGTGCCATTCTAATTGGTCTTAAAACCCTCATGACTCAATGAAAGGCCTACCAGTGGAGGAGTTGAGAGAGTTCTGTTTGGTGGAGATGGAGACCTTTGAGTCCTTCTTCCTCTTTGCCTTCTTCTTGAGATAATTGCAGTATTCAAACAACACTTCTTCTTCTCCAACTCTTGACCTTGTGGTGACTCTTCTCATGAGTTTTCAGTGCCCGCACCGTTGAAACCAGCTTGATTCTTCCCTCGAGTCGCCAGATATGCAAATAATAGCTCTTTTCAAGCAAGAAAATTGCAGCAGATGCACATCAACTTTGCTGCAATAAAAATGAGACCTCTAGGTCCCACCGTGTGCCAAAACTGTTAGTGCAAAATCACAGCACCCCTGGATGCAAATCAAGGTTCTAAATGATGTCTTAGGCATCCAGTGTGATTGCACAACATGGAAACCTCTCTCCAAGTGTGGGACTTGTGAAACTGAGAGAGGAATCTCCAGATTAGAGGCTGGTTCCTCAAACTCCTCTGATTTAGATCTATATTTGCACAACTACAGAGGTTCAGATCCTAATCCTACTCTAAATTGCAAGGAGACAGGGATAGAAATGCAAAAATTGAAACTAACTAAAGATGGTGATGCACTAAAAGGAGTGGTGAATATTTTTGTCATGCAAATAGACACAAACCAAAGATTGCAACATAAAACATACACATGATGATAAGATATAATTTAGGATCTAAAATGAAGCAAATAATACAAACAAAGGATCAAAACCCATTCACAAAGCTTCATTATCATTTCCAATGTCAAAACCACTGCATTACAACCTCAGAGAGGTAGAAAACTGTTACAATCTTTGAAGAGGTCTGATTCTTGCAACAATCACTTACTGGAGGTGAAAGAAGAAGTTTTCTATGCCAAAAAGTGTTCCCCTTAAGAAATGAGCCAAATCTGGCTTTTACATTGCATGGGTCGAGCCCAGGAGAGAGAAAACGTACAAAACGTGGGAGCCCATTCCTCATTGACTGAAAATGCATTAAATGGCATGGGGACCTTACAAACCCATACCCTATCATTTTTGACCAAATTGGAGGAGAATGCGACCCATCCTGCATTAAATTTGGTCGCTGAAAGGTCATTTCTGCCCATGGACACGTACCAGAGCCGTTTTTGAATTTTCTCTCTTGAAACTGAACCAAAATTCAAAATTGACCATGAAATCCTATAGAGAATTTCATAAGCTTTCCAATGATATGAAGAACGTGCAAATCCAAGCTCTGGATCAAAAGATATGAAGGTCTGAAGTTTTAGGGCAAAACGGCCCAAAAAACGGATGTCGGGCAAAAATTTTAAATTTTGACCTTTTTGCATTTTGGAAATTTTTTTGAAAAATTTCCGCACTCCGCCGGTCGATGCCACGTGTCAGGTGCTGGTTCACTGAGCAATTCTCTCTCCTCCACCTTTCCGCGGGCTTTCCTTGAAATTTCGACCTTTTTAACTCTTTGGAAAATTTTCCATTTTTTCCCCGTGCCCCGCCACTTGGGACACGTGGCACGCTTTGGTTGGTTGACAGGGGTGCGGGGGCATCTTTTACCTTTTAGTTTTTTGGCCAAAACTTTTGCCAAATTCTCCAAGTCCTCCCCGAGCTCCGCACTCCCCTTCTCCTTAGGACACACATCCTCTTTTTATCGGCTCTGCCAACGCTCCAAACTTCGCCTTTGAAACTCGGCAAAACATTAAGTAAAAATCTCACCCTTTCCTCTCGCCTCTCCCGATCCACGAAGACACGTGGCACATTCTCGATTCGCCGGCGCTCTTTCGCTCCCCGTGTCCGCCGCGTACTTCTCCCCCGATGTCCCAAACCTGCTGGGGACAAAATCTCCGAACCGCCCGATTTGGGCTTCCTTGTCCCTCTTTGAGCCGATGACACGTGGCGAGATTTCATTCGCTTCTCGCTCTTCGCTCTTTCGGCTCCCCGCATCCCACGCCCACTTTCCTCCCCTGATGTCCCAAACGAAAGTTCCTCTTTACTGCTTCGCCGATTCGGTGGTTCAAGCCTCGCCCCGTGCTCTTGGCCCATGTCCTGCCAACTGTCCCGACAAAACTTGGCGATTTTTTTTTACCTTTCGGCCGGTTCGCCTTTTCGCTGCCCGCGTCTCGGCGTCCCACGTCCCACTGCGTGGACTACTCCGGCGGCTTTTCGCCGATTCACGCCCGACGTCCCAACCGTCCCAAGGGCCCTGACTAGGACTTAGCCGATTTTCATTATTTTTTCTCGCCCAAGCTTGGTTTTTGTAACTTTTTCACCCTTTTTTAGAACTTGCTCTTTTCTTCGACAGAGAGTTAGAAAAAGCCGAGGGGACCCTAAAACATGATTTTTTTCCTTGAATCAATCTATCTTGTTCGGGACCGAAGAATTTAATGCATGGTATCAAAATTACCCCGAGGGTGAATTTTGGATAACAATAACCATTTTGGGCCAACGAAGATTGTTCATGTTTTCAACTTTTTCAAATAGATTATCACCGAGTTATTGCTAATGCTTCAATCGAGAAGGTACCCGCTTCAACTAACAAGATCTCATAAGGAACTATTGATTTAACTTTAAGAGTACTTGTGATTAGATGTTTTTGGATTCTTTCTAATTGTTGCCATCCATGCTTTGACACGCTACTTCCCCAAACCTCGCAACCGTAAAGAGCAACCGGAGTAACCAACAAACCAAAGAGGGTTTTCTTAGTTTTCTAGTCCCAAAGCTCAGCTTTCCTACACCTATTTTGAAGAAGGTAAGATGCTTTCCAACCTCCCTGTATCCTTTTTGCTCTGCAAGTCTCCCAACTCATCTTGTTGTGGAAATCAATCCCAAGATATTTATATTCTGTAACAATTTCCAATGTACTCCCCTCAAAAAGAAAGTTAAATTGCCTCTCTTTTCTTTTCAGGGAAAAAATCATGATTTTTGTTTTGCTAATGTTCACTTGCATCTTGACTTCCTAGAAAAAGAGTTCTAAAGATTTTAGATGCTCCCTCAATCCTTGAGTTGTTGAAATTAAGATAAGATCATCGGCATATAAGAGTAACTTCACCACATACTTGGCCAACTGAACACCCTCTCCTTCGGTTTTACGTAACCACTCTTCAAGCTTATCAATGTATAAACCAAACAAAGTGGGAGAAAGAGGGCAACCTTGTTTGACCCCAATGTCACTACCAAAACATTCAGACATACCTTCTCTTGTTCTGATTTTAGCTCTGACCTGCTCATAAAGTCTATGTACTGCTGCTCTAAGCTCGTCTAGAATCTCAAGTTCCTCCATCTTGTTCCACAATTTGTCTCTAGGAACTGTGTCAAAGGCTTTCTTAAAATCAACAAAACAAAGCAAAAAGCTTCATCCCCTTGGGTATCCCATACCTTTTCAATCAAGTGCCTAAGAGTGATGCAATGATCAATGGTTGAATGTTTAGATCAGAAACTTGCTTGTCCTTTTGCTCTTTTGCCCTCTCTTTCTACCCAACTGCTGATTCTACGCTCTATCATGCCCCCAAATAACTTACCAAAAAGAGGATTGATCATAATAGTGCGATAGTTAGAAGGATTATTGATATCCCCACTTTTAAAAAGAGGAATAACCACACTAGTCGTCCACTCTAGTGGGAACCCAACCTGAGTTACATCATTGAAGATTTTTCTGATATGCGGAGTGAGCACCTCAACCCCCCACTTTAAAAATTCAGCCTGCAACCCATCAACATCTTGAGCTTTACCATTTGCTAGATTCTTTATGCCATGTTTGATGTCTTCCTCTAAAAAAGTTCGATCGAGGTATGAATGATGGGAGGAATATCCTTCTGTTGAGACTGCTCGTAGAGAGTCTTTGCATATTCTAACCAATGAGCTTCTGTGATATTGTTTTCTATGTGTTTTCTTTTGTTGTAGCTCCTTCCAGAATCCCTTGGGATTGTGTTTTTAGGAGAAATTAATTCAGACCTTCTCTTATTCACATAGCTTTCTTTTTTTTGTTGTACCAATCTCTTGTATTTCTTTTTATTTTCTTCTTTGTTCACGTCACTTTCCCTCATAGCTCTCTTGGCCGCCTTACAATCTTCGTCATACCACAGATTTGTTGGAAAAGTATTTGCAGCCCCCTTTCTAGGCTTAGATTTTTTGCAAACACTTAATGCCTTGTGGATTAAAGGTATCAACACCTTACTACAAACATAACCCCTTGCCCCCTTGTTTGTATTTCTCTTGATGTTATTTCTTTCCATCTGAAACTGTTGTTCAAGGGAAACCACAAAAATTTCTTGATTTTCTTTATTTAAAATGATTTTGCCATGTTTTGGAGATGTCTCTTGCATGCGATAAACTTGTTTTCCTTATTTCCAATTTGAAATGGTAACAAGCTTGACCAAGAGAGGATTATGATCATATTTGAGCTCAATATGAAAATATCCAATTTCAAACTCGAGCAACCTACAAATAGAGCTCTGAGTGCATATTACATAGTCCACTACACTTTGTCCATTGTAGGTTTTGCAAGTGATATTACAAGATATGGGTCAAACCTTCATGCCATTACAAATAACCATGTCGTATAAGCTACATAGACCTAGAAGCTCAACCCCGAAATGATTCACCCCTCCATTACCATCTTGAGATAGTCTTTCCCAAAACTTGTCCTCTGCTTTATTAAGCCAAAGCGGATTGTCATCTCCACCTTTTTCGTTGCCCAACTGAAGAGATTGATTATTTGCAGTCCTTGCATTAAAGTCCCCCATCAAAATAATTTCCCCAGATGCACTAAACACATAAATGTCTTTTTTTAACGAAGCATATGGGTCTTCCATATCCAAATTTCTTTTCTTATGTCTTTGAGCCTTTTGGTGCAAAGTAGCAAGCAACCAATCTAATTGTTGCCTTGTTATCTGATATTTTCAGCCAAATGTATTGCTTATTTGCATCTTCCTTTTCCACTTTGATGATCCCTAACCATGCTTCTTTGATTAGCATTGTAATTCCCCACGTCCTTTCCCTGTTTCACTTCCTTCGTTCCAAACTGAAATTTTCTTGTACCCCTCGAAATCTAGAACTTTGCAACCATCATGCTCATGTGTTTCTGTAAGAATAATAATATCTTTCCCTTTGTTATGGGCCCCAAACCGGGTCCTCTTCTCCACGATATCCCCTGCAATTCCAACTTACTATGTGCATGGGATCTCGTGGGGCCCCGGATTCCTATTTCTTGTTTGACCAATGATCACTGATTTGGGCCTTTCCATTCCTTAATTGTGCCCATTTTCCTACCTCTCTTGCTTTTTTCACTTTCTCCCATTCCTTCTTTCGGTCTTCTTGTTGAGCAAATGTTAAATCCTCGTCTATGTATATGTGTGTGTGTGTGTGTGTGTGTGTCTTGAAGAAGTCCCCTACTTTTTAGGATAGCCTTTGCTTGTCTTCTACGGTTCTCATGACAACTCGCACATGTCGATCCTTTCCTCCCTCTATTCTCCTGCCAATCCTATTAGCTTGTTGTATATACCCTATCCATTTCAACTTGTCTCTAAGGAAGTCCCTTGCCAAGTATGTCAGTTCTCTCTTTTTCACCAAAATCTCTTAAGCCTTTGATAATAAAATTTACCACTTTGTCCTGTTGGTCTTTTTCTTCTTTTATCTGAGTTTTGATGTGCTTCTCTATGACTTGTCTTTGTTCGTTTGATGATCCGCTTACCACTTGTGACCAAGTTTTGGCCTCTTCTATCCGATCTCTTAGCTGGTTTTCTTTTATTTCCATGTTTTTAATTGCTGATTGGATTTCATTTATCTGAAATGTTTCATTTCCTTTTACCGTTTCGATGTTTTTCTCTCCCACTGCTTTCAAATGTCCTAAGTCGTGTTTTAGAACGACTAACTCTTGTTGTCCTCTTTCCATGAGGTTTTGAAGATTTATCACTTGCTCTTTAAGGACTTTATTTTCCCTTTCCAACTTGTGTCTATGTGTTGCACATTCTATTCTCTCGTTGTCTTCTTGCACCTTCCGATTTTCTAAGGTTCCAAGTCTCTCTTTCATGCTCATGAGCTCATTTACATACACTCAAGAGCACATCAAAGGGTAGATGTAGGTTTATATAGTTGTTTAGGATCTTGCACTATTTCCTCTCTTTCATCCTTGTTTGTTGCAATTTTTTCTGTTTTTCTCAGTTTTGGATCCTCTCTACCCTCCTTATCTACTGATTATTTTCCTTGTATTTGATAATCTTTGAAAACAAAATTCCCTTTGTTGTTTGTTGTTTTTGGTAGAATCAAAGTAAGATTTTTAATTTGATTATTCCTTAGCTTTTTGGCATGCCTACGTCGTAAGATCCCCTTATACTACTTTACATTCACAAAAATAGATTTTTCCTGCTCTAGTGCAAGAGTTTGAGAGTTTCCTATATTTCTATTTGCCATTGGTAAATGTGCCTCTTATACAATGTACCTTTGTAACTGCAACTTCAGATTGTCTTTAAAACCCTCATGCTTAACCATGGCTTGTCTAATTTGTTTATACCAGGTTGTGTTTATCGACTTGTGCCCCGAAACCCCACTTTGCTTTATAAATCTTGTCTTTTTGCAAAACTCGAATCCTAAGTCCCTCTATGTTTGCGAGATTTTTGTCTAAATCTTTTTGTCGTATTTTATTTTTCTTTGACCAAGAAATCTATGCATGTGGGCCCCTGATCATTGACCTTCACTGCTGCCCAAGTCTGTGTGTGGGACCTTCGCTACCTCTCGAATTTGTCTCTCCACATTGCTCCTAGCCACTTCAACACTACCTCCACGATGCCTCGTCGCCGCCTCAAACCCTTGTCACATGTGAAACCCCTATCACTATGTGAAACCCATGTTGTTATGTGAAACCCCTATCACCGCTAAAACCCTTGTCGCTTTATCTTTGAATCGTGGATCCCTTTATATATGTGCTATGTGGGATGTGGATCCCTGTGCCTCGTGGATCGTTGTGCCTCCCTCGTGAATCATTGTGCCTCATGGATCGTTGTCAGGCTGGGAACAATGATTTACCCCTAAGAAAATAAGAAAGCCTGCAAATCTCCTCGTTGTTCCTGTAAATTTAGACTAGATCGAATCCCACCTCAAACACTAAGACTGTGGATCGTATGTACACGCCAATGAGCGTAGCAGGTGGTGGTGAAGCAATGTAACATATGTTGTTGTTATAGATGTACGTGGATGAGGTCGATGAGGCCGGAGCTGCTGATGCCGATGCCCTAATACCTCCTAAACCATTACCTTCATTTGTGGAAAGTGAAAATTAAATGCAAGAATGGGAGAGAGGGTGAGGTGAAAAGTGGGAAAGTGTGTTGTATTTTTCAATTGCAGAATTATATCTTTGGCAAACTTCTTTGTGAACTTCTCGAAGACTCAATAATATGTGTTGCGGAAATTCGCTTAATTTTTTGTCGATTGAGATCTCTCCAATTGGAGAAGTGAGAGTAAAACCCCACTTTACCTTCCATTTGACTACCAGTTCAACAATTAATTAACGTTTTTATAAAATCGATATTATTAATTTATTAATTAGATTTTAAAGTTAATAAAATTAATTGCATCAATTCATTTAAAATAAATAATTGAAAACGTTAATTAAGTAAATTTTATGTTTAATAAAATTAATGACATTAATTTAATTATTTAATGTTAATTAATTAATAACTTGAATTAAATCACTATTGCTAATTAATTAAATTTTAATAATTAAATTAATATCATTAATTAACCGTTATAAACCATTTTGTGAGGTCAAAGGATGTGTAAAGTGCGACAGACAATATAAAAGATGGAAGTGCGACAACACAACATTACGATAATTTGACAAACAGTTTGCGAGAACGATGAAAGACAAACAACATCTTGGAATGGTGTGGAAAGATGATCTCGCAAAACATTTTAATGTAAAAAGTTTCAAAATTTTAGTGTGCAAAAATTTCAGACAACATTGCTCACTATCTTGAAGTCTCCAACTCTTACACTACAAATTGAAATCTCTTTGTTATTTTATAAATTGTGCTTTGAGATGAGAAAATAGCATGAAAAATGACGAATCCTTACTCAAATACCACCACCCTTGACTAAGGATCATGAAAAATCTTGTGCATATCAATTGATAAAATGGATCACCACATACACACACTATAGATACTAGGCTCAAAACACAACATAAACTTTTGCCACATAGAGGTGACATCAAATATTACAAGGATACTTCACACAAAACAAAATTTGCACAAAAACATACCAAAAAGATTTTGATGTGCAAACAAAATCTTGCATAATGTTAGACTCCGTTTATTTTACTAACTAGAGTAATTTATTAGTTGATGTGAAATTACAAGGGAACTCGTATGATCTTGCATCATACACCCCAAGTAAGAAAGTGTCTCGAGCATAGTGCCAACACACACAATCAAGGTGGTAGTACCACCTTGTAGACATGTTAGTAAGGCCTCAAAGTGTACTTGTGTTCAAATGGGTATTCCTCATCTTTTAACTATCAAAGTAAATTGGGTATGACACATCAATCTCCATGAAAAATGTCTCGATCTTCCTCACCCTTTACCATGTTCTCTTCAAGTTGGATACTTCCAACAATGTGAGGTGTCTCTTTCCTTCTCCATTTCTCTTCCCTTTGTAGTGCCTCCACATACCATATGTAGACATACATGTCCATTGCTCATCCATGTTACATCATCCCTTATAGTTGCGTATATTTTCTCTATTGTACCATCTTATCCCTTCGTAAGCTCCTTTATATATTCATGCACACTTCACCTTCGCTTATTTGTACAAAACTCTGTATGCGTTACCACGCATGCTCTATTATATCTATCATGTGGGATTTGTTTTCTTGAGCACATAACCATGACCTTGGTGTGTTACTTTTTCTTTACCCTTCAATAATTTTTCAACATGATATTTCCATCCTTCGCACTCATTGTGTTTTCTCTTCCATCATACATCTCTCACCAAATTACAAGGTCTCCCAATAGTATAGGACATGCATCCATTGCTAAAATTTCACATAACATTAAGTTTGCAAAATTGCCAAAATTCATCTCCACTACACATTGTTCTTATGCATTGTCTACTTGTTCTATCAACCATAACCATGTAAGGATCCATATTTGGCTTGCAATCTAATACTAACTTTCACACCATCTCCATAGAACCAAACAGCTTAATACTTTTGTTGGAAAAATATTTTTTCGCACAAACAAATTAGTGAATTTTCACCAATGCTTTGGGACTAAGTCCCTCCTCTTGGTAATGAGGAGGATCTCATTTATTGAATGCAGAAAAACAAATCAGCGAGCGGATGTAAAGTCAGGGATCACACATGAATACTCCACTAGGCCTATGGTAAATTTCTTGTACTTAGCACAAAGGAAAAAAATTTCTTAGAAAAAGAGGTAGAGTGCAGTAAGAATGTAGTGAAGAAAAGGTTAATTTTGTGAATAGGAACTTGCAGATTTCACAACATTAACCAAAGTAGATCCACACTCAATTAGAAGAATTCAACCATGCAAACAACAATGAGACTAACAAACCAAAGACACAAAGTTCTATTGATTCATTCATCAAAGGTACAAAGTCCTTTCTTGGTTTTTCAAGATCACCATGCTTACAAATTTGAGTATGCAAGAAGTAGAGGAAACATAGACAAGAGGGAATAAAAAAAATAATATTTTTCTTGTATCTAGTAGAGAAAAAGCTATCCACTATCAACTCACAATTGACAACCCATTGGGTCAAATCACAATACTTGTCCCACTTGGTGTCCCGAAATGGGAGTAGGAGGTTGAGCGGGTTGGGAAATAAGGGGTGTTCGCGTGAACACCTCCTTCGCGCAAACACCCTTTGCCCAAATTGAAGCCATGGAACTACCACCTATGTCACGAAAAGGTGTTTGTGTGAACACCCATTTGTGCAAAGCCCCAACTTATATATTTGTGGCGGCGCAGAGGTTCTCACTTTTCCTCCGCCCGTATGGCTTCACATGAAGATAGATCACCCGAACTATCAACAACAATTGATCCTAGCTAGATCACCCGCCTACACGAGAGGTATGTACAATGTTTTGTTTGTAAAAATTTGTTTTTATTTTTTTGTTTGTTAAAATTCCGTTTTTAGACTGGGTTTTTTGTGAAATTTGTTATTCCCACAAAAATTGAAATCCTAGCTATTGTATTAACTACTATACCTTTTTATATATCATTTCAATCCTCCAACTAGGTGGAAGTTCATCACAAGATTAATACTTGACCTACATTCATGCTTTTACTGGGATCATGCAAGCAAAACATTTAAAGAGAACACACACCCTAAACATAGTATTCTTTTCATTTATCTGTAATGATATCTACAATTAAATTTATCTTGGTCTGAACTACACACTATTCTCTCCATCCAATGTAGCAAAAAATATATCAACACGAGATTGCTTGATGTCATTTGATCCAACTATTTTTCTTGTGGAACCTTATATAATTAGAGTAGCAACGGCATAAGAGTGTAATACTAATCTTATCGAAGTGGATTGATTTATCTTTGACGAAAACATTCCTCTTGGGCAATTGGAAAAGGAACAAAATTCCCAAAAGCCAATTTTGCCCCTTCAAAAAGAAATTTGATCATACTTTTATCTATTTTAAGGGTTCTGAGTGGACTAAATTAATATGAAAAAATTATGGGCTGTTAAATGGAAAATTGGTCATTGTTTACTTGAAAATCAGCTCATCCATTGAGAAAATGAAAAGTGCTTTGATTAAGAAAAATACATTAGAGCTACTGATTCTAGCTAGTTTTTCCTAAAGAGTGGCACTCATTTGAGCGAATATGATTACAAATACATGCTAAAATTGAGCTACATGACCACACTAGAGAGATGAAATATACCAAATTTCCTTTGAAGATGCATTATTATCCCTCATGGGCATGACTATAAGGGACCTATGCTTGTTGATTAATGAACCCAAACATTGAAAGATCCCCACCGATATCTAGTTGAAAGCTTAATGGAGAAATTATGAAACCCCATCTAAAACAACATGCAAACTAAAAACCAACACTATAGATCTGAATTTTTAAGAGAAATGTGACTAGGGTTTAAGTGGGAACCCAACACAAATATCACTCAAATAAAATTTTTTCAATCATAAACCGATTACAATATTTTTAGAATCGAAAATATGTAATAAACCCGATTTTTAAAGGTAAATAGTGGCTGCAAAATAACTCATAAATATGCACATAAATCTAACTAGAAATACCCTTTAAAACCTCCTAAAAATTTTGATATTAATTTCTTTTGAGCCCAAAATGACAACACAACAAAGATTGGGTGAAATCAAATTTTTATAGCACAAATACACTTGAAATATACCTCAAAATACTGCAGACTACTGTGGACTGAACCAACATTGAACCCTTCCAAAATACTGGAAATGACTTCATTAAATCCCAAAATGTATTACAAACAATGGCAATGAAAATCAGATCTGAAATAGCTCCAAAACATTGAGAATTAGCCGAAAGATGGTTTGCTTCACAAGAATAAAATAAGATAACCTTGTTGTAATTTTTCTAACAAAGCTTTGCTACAATTCTTCAATAAATACTAATGGAAATAACCAGAAACCAATGAAGCACAATATAATTTCCTGTGTGGAAATCCCTCACATTCTCTAAGAGGGTTTTCGTCCTTAAAATATTTATGCAAAAGCACAAGGCTTGAGACACAAATCAGAAATTGGTATAATGATTATCAGATGCCTTCTCCCAAGTCGAACTCTCCTTTATAAAGGAAAAGTGACCCAAGGGAACCTTTTTCAAACCAATCAGTTGCGTTGGTCTTCTCTATGCATGGTTCTTTCTCCTAGGCCAAGTCACATTTCCTTAGGAGGAATACAAAATTAATTATATTTTTATCCTTCCTAAACTTCATTATTCCCCTTTGGCCCAAGTCGCCATTATCCTTTCTAGGAAGAATAAAATATAATAAATCCCTTTACAATGATATTTTCCCCTCAAGGAAAATCGTATTTACCATAGGGATTATAATTTATTTCTATTAAGCCAAATAAATTAATATAAGTGCTTTAATTATTTTATTTTATTTTATTTTTATAGCACTTTATAATAATTTATTGTGACTTAAGTCACCCTTATGCACCCCCTTTGGCCATCAGGTAGACAAAATGGGCCAAAGGTCTTCAATAAGAACTATCCGAAAAGAGGGACATTACAGTCCTCCCTTCCCGAGATTGCTTGCCCCCAAGCAATCTCAAGTAGCAAATCTGCATTCTCATCAATCCTCGATCCCAAATCAGCCTAAGCTTTTGAATGGCTTCACATGCACTATACCAAACTGCTCAAGGTTTGCAAAAGAGAGCTTATGCAACTTACTCATAAAAAGTGCCACAATCCTCCTCAAGTATGCCCCCAATTTTCCATACTCTTCATCATGTCCTTGCTGATCTATGCAGTGAATTTGTACTTTGACTTGTTGTGGATGCTAGGTTGCAAGGGTAGCCATTAACTTAGCCTCCTTGGCCCTTTGTGACCATATATCACACAAAATTTGTGTCTTTTCCACATCCTCCCAAGTCTGATATAAAAAATCAAAATTCTTATGACTTGAATTCATCACACAAAACCCATTTTTAACACCCAATTCTTGAATGCCACCTATAGAAGGCCCCATGGTATTATCATCCTCATGTGAAAGGAGCATTCTCTCATGATGGAGTAAAGAAATATGACTGCTGTCATAAAAATCAGAATACCTGTCATACTCTTTTGCCATGTCTTTAAGCTTCACAAGTGCATCTTCTATGGAATTTTCATATCCAACAATTGTACTTTGAGTGCCCATGCTGATATGTAGTGAAAAATCCTCATAGATGTCTTCATGAGATGATTTTTTGTCCATAACTATCATAGACTTGGCTGTCATTTGATGGGGCAGCGTGTATTTGAGTGCTCTCATGGTGACTTGTTTCCCTTCATGTTGGAAACTCAACTCCATAGCTTGCAAATCTTGGGTGACTCTTCCTAGTGAATGTAGCCATTGCATACCAAGCACAACATTGTTATCCTTCAAGTCAATAACATAGAAGTCATCACAAAGTGTATACTCACCAAATAGAATGCTAACTTTGTTTACTTTCTTCTTGCAAGGAATAGTGAGACCACCTGCTGTAGTTACATCAAAGCCTTCAAAATTATCACAATGCAAACCTCTTTTGTTCACCAAACCTTCATCCATGAAGTTATGTGTAGATCCACTATCAAGAAGTGCCATGACTTTACACCCAAACATTGTACCTTCAAACATGAATGGATTATACCTTGGTGCTCCTGAAAGATAAGTGAGTCTACCATCATTTTCAATGTTTGGTGCTGGCTGTCCCTGTTCATTTTCTGAATTAGTATCATCATCCACATCTGAAACAACCTCAATGAGATGTATCTTACCCTTTCCAAGACACCTATGACCCGGTCCCCAAGGATCTTTGCAATGAAAACATAAGTTTTTTCTGCGAAGGTCATTCTTTGTATCAAGGTCCATCTTTGGTGTAGATTCAACCTTTGAAGAAGTGGGCTGCTCACTTTCATGTTGTTCTGATTTTTCATTCTTGACATTTTTCTTTTGGGGCTGAAATGGAGGAGTAGTGTCTAAGTCCAATGCTGTCTGAATGGCCTCATGCAAAGTTCTAGGCTTAAGAGCCTTGACAAAACCCCTCAATCTATCATGTAGTCCCTCTATAAAGAGCATCACCACTCTCTTTGGGCATCTCCGACACCATCATTGCTATACGCTGAAATTTGTTGATGTATGCATCAACGTGTCCACTTTGACGGAGTTGTGCCAAGTCTTTGTAGTAAATCTCCACATCCTTGCGATCAAATCTCACAATCAATCTTTCACTGAACTCCTTATAAGACCGCAGATCATGGTTTTGTGTGACCAACCCATGATGCCACCAATCATATGCTACTCCCTCAAGGTGTAGCATGGAAAACTAGATAACCTCCTACTCCTGCATAGGCTTAAGGGTGAGGTATGTGTCGAGCTTATGAATCCATGCTCTAGCACTGATCTTCCCACTACCATCAAAGGTGGAAAGGGTCACCTTGTTGGTAGCCTACTTCACTCTCCTGTTTTGATGTGATCTAGGCCTCCGATCTTCTCTGGCCCTCAAACTATCTCTCCTCTGTGCACAATATTGTGGAAGGGGAAAGGCATCCCTCACATGTTGTGGTAAATTCCTCCACTCATCACTAGCTTTCATAACATGTCCTAGAAAGCCATACCCTCAAGTGGATCCTCATCCTCTGGTGGATCGTCTCTAGGAAAAAAACTGGGCTGCATATGGCTATCTGCAGTCCTAGTAGATATCCTCTCTTCTATATGTGTGTGCCTCCTCTCATGGTGAGGGGAACCCCTCACATTATCAATCTCTAAAGGTGATCTATTATGCCTCATGTGACTAATAGAAACTGATATAGATCTTTCTCTCCTATCTCTTGGCATATCCAATGCCAACCTGTCAAGAGTAGAGCCCATCTTTTCCATGGACTAAATCAACCGTTTTGGGTATCTACCATTTCCCTAAAGAAGTTCTCTGTCTAGATCCATTAGCTCATCCCATGGAGGGCTTCCTATCTATCTCCCATGATTTCAGCTCTATCACCTATTTCAAAACCAACCACAAGTCGTGCTTGTCTCCTTGTGTAATACCTATGTGGCCCAACCTCTCATGGCTGCATCAAATCAAAACCCTATAGGTAGGAGGAACATTTATTTGATACCATTTAAAGATCCCCAATGATATATTGTTTGAAAGCTTAGTGGAGAAATTATGAAACCCCAGATAAAAAAACATGCAAACTAAAAACCAACACAAAGATTTGAATTTTTGAGAGAAATGTGACTAGGGTTTGAGTGGGAACCCAACACAAATATCACTCAAATAAATTTGTTTCAATCATAAACTGATTACAATATTTTTAGAAGCCCAAATATGTAATAAACCTGATTTTTAAAGGTAAATAGTGGCTGCAAAATAACTCAGAAATCTGCATATAAATCAAACTGGAAATACCCTTAAAACCCTCCTAAAAATTCTGATATTAATTTCTTTTGAGCCCAAAATGACAGCACAACACTATTGGGTGAAATCAAATTTTTTAGAGCACAAATACACTTGGAAATATACCTCAGAATGCTGCAGACTACTGGGACTGAAACAACACTGAAACCCTTCCATAAATTCTGAAAATGACTTAGTTAAATCCCAAAAATGTAGTACAAATGATGGCAATGAAAATCAGACCTGAAATAGCTCCAAAACACTGAGAACTAGCCAAAAGATGGGTCGCTTCACAAGAAGAAAATAAGATAACCATGCTGCAATTTTTCTGACAAAGCTCTACTACAATCCTTCAATAAATACTGCTTGAAATAACTAGAAACCAGTGAAGCACAATAGAATTTCCTGTGTGGAAATCCCTCACATTCTCTAAGAGGGTTTTCATCCTCTAGAGGGAAAGATTAAGGGTTTTCATCCTTAGTATATTTATGCAAAAGCACAAGGCTTGAGACACAAATCGGAAATTGGTATAATGATTATCAGATTCCTTCTCCCAAGTCGAACTCTCCTTTATAAAGGAAAAGTGACCCAAGGGAACCTCTTTTCAAACCAATCAGCTGCGTTGGTCTTCTCTATGCATGGTTCTTTCTCCTAGGCCAAGTCGCATTTCCTTAGGAGGAATACAAAAATTAATTATATTTTTATCCTTCCTAAACTTCATTATTCCCCTTTGGCCCAAGTCGCCATTATCCTTTCTAGGAAGAATAAAATATAATAAATCCCTTTACATTGATATTTTCCCTCAAGGCAAATCATATTTACCATAGGGATTATAATTTATTTCTATTAAGCCAAATAAATTAATATAAGTGCTTTAATAATTTTATTTTATTTTATTTTATAGCACTTTATAATAATTTATTGTGACTTATGTCACCCTTATGCACCCCCTTTGGCCGTCGGGTAGACAAAATGGGCCAAAGGTCGCTCTTTAAAAACTATGAAGATGGACTTTATTTCTCAAAATATTATTCTCTTGAATGAAATTTTGATGTTTTCCAGCATGGGAATGAAGAAATAGGCTTCAATTGTTATCCATTGTTGTAATGAACTCATCTACTTTTGTTACTATTTTTTAATATTGATTTATTTGTCTTTAAAAGGATTTGTAGTGGGAGTTTGATATATAATATTATGTAATCCTACATGACTTCTAGTTGTAATATGATGTTTCAATCTAATGGAATGCAATGCATTCATATCATGAACTACAATTAATGATTGAAATTCAATTAGCCTACAATAGTCATCTGTGTTAAGGCTTTCCATGTTACGTTTTGTTTGTTATGTATGCTTCATTTATATATTGAGTTTTCATTGGATAAGTAATGGCCTGAACTTATGAGTTTGTGTATCATACATCATGAAAATGAAAATTATATTTTAACATAAATATACAATATTTTAAGGAATTTTGTTTCAGCATAGGAAAAGTACATGTTTTAATTTTTTTTTTTCGAAAAGAAATTTAAATTTATGTGAAATTTCAATACAAAACACATTGTGAAAACATATTGAAAGATCTTAAAAAATACAAACAAACTTAAAAACATAACCCTTTCCAGCTTTCGAGTCACTAAAAAATTTATGGATGAATTAAAATCAAGTGTGACAGGCGATGTGGGATATAATGAGGTTGTAGCAGACTTCACTTCCTGATAAGGAAGCTATTAAGATATCATGTTGGATGAGTTATACATGATAAAGGAAAATAAGGGCATATTATGTAAACAAATGTTCATGTCACCTTTATGCACCATTGATTTATCCTAGATTTGTGGCCTCTCAAGGCCAATTTCCTAATAATGATCAATTACCATTATATTTCATAATGATGCTACATGTTGAGGTTCACCTAAACCTAAAGGTGAACTATTTAGACATCCTTGGTTATTTTGGGCGGGTGTGCCCGCATTAGCCATAGGACTACATATCAACAGGAGGGAGCTCCTCTAGTTGTTGACGTGCGACAACTTGTAGAGAGGCCACACCTTTCTTATCTAGATTTTAGGATGTCATTGTGCCTATCATTATGAGTGCCCATGAGGGTGTTATAGAGGGTCTTGGGAGCATTTCTCGAGACCCAATTTATCTCTTCGACCATGTGGGTCATTTCCTTGAGAGACGTGGTACTAGTAGTGGAGGAGATAGTACTAGTAGTGATGCACGTAGCAAGCTATACGCTCGTGCACATTTTATATCACTTGATGACTTCGAGGGAGTTACAGATGTTACTCGATGTGTTGATTAAGACCCATCATGGCTTTTGACTTGTTGCGTGCATATGAGCTGATTACATGATAGAACGACATTCCACTATTGGGGTTTTGATTTTATAGAGTAGAGTATTGTTCACATTAGTATATCTTCTATTTAGGGTACTACTGCAACTGCTACAATTGGACCTCCTGTTGTTGGGATTGTGACACCCGATGTTCAACACTTTTTTTTGTTCCAGTGTGTGAAAATTAAACCTTAATTTAATTAAAATTTATTTTATTTCATTATTACTTTATAATTTATTAATATTTAAATAGATATATAAGATCTAGTGTTGACATATAATATTGAATGTTTACTTGTGTGTTTAGGCTTTTGCTCCAAATATGCTGGTGAGTATTGTGGTGCTTCACAACCCACATCATATCCACATATGACATATACATAACTCTTGAATGAGCCCAACCATGATATATCACTTGATGTTGAGGGCCTGAGTCATCTTGGCTCATTTGGCTCATTATTTCTTGTGTTGAGGTCATGGGTCAGCCATAGATAGTTGTTGGTGGCGGTCCCATAGATTTGGAGACACATTCTACAGAGGTATATATGTAGAGATATATCTATTTTTATTGTGTTTTAGATTTAATATTTAATCTAAATTGAAATTTGTGAAATTAATGTTTTATTCAAAAAACTTGTTTATCAACTTCTTACATTTAATTTATTTTGTTTCACATGGATCTACAGGACAAAGATCTACACATAGTGTAGATACTCCCAACATCCACCCATGAGATAGATACTGAGGTAATCAATTACATCTCTCATTATATGATTTATTCAATTAATCAAGAAATTGTTGTAGAATTTTGCTTATAAATTTTAATATGGTATGTTATATATAGTTTTTAATGTGTATATTTCTTTTTATAAATGCAGGGTGCAACAAAGCCTAGTGAGGGATCTGGTACTCACCCTACTAGATAGAGAGACTATCTAGTTGATACATTGTACTCGTTTTCATCATGTACATGTATATAGTGTTTACACGAGATTTTGATATATGACTTAGACATGTATATATATATCACTTTTGATAATATTACATGTTTTATCAATGTATTACATATGATATAAAAATATAACCATGTTTGATTGATTTATGATTCAAATCATGTATAATAACATATGTTATATACCAAACATGGTTTTTAATAGTTAGACATGAAAATTCATGTTACGAGAAACATAAGTAACAAAATGATATCTCATTTATCATGATTAGTAATAAAGTAAAATATCATCTAGTACATAAAATGAAATAATGTAATCATCAATGAATTAAAAAGGTTTGGCACATGTCATAAATATAATTCAAGGATTTTACTAATAAGAAATAACATATTTGTTCCTTAGATGATGTTGAAGATATAAATTTTCATCAACCATCATAAATGGGATAAATTTAATCGATACCCTTTGAAATTTCATCTTCCTCATGTGGAAGGTTTTTGTTTAAATTTAGTGGATACCCTACTATTTTATTGAAGTTCATTCAGGGGAAAATATTAAATTAGTAACGCTTCATGTTTAAATCTATGTAAAATGGGTGAAACTTATTTAAAGTGTCCCAATATATGTATTGAGGACCATAAATATGCTTTATGGTAGAGAATTAAGAAGTGAAAATGAGATATATGAATTTGATATTATGCCATTAATCCATTAATCCTATATATTATGAGCTTCTACTTCTAGTGTTGAGTAAATATTATGCCATTAATCCATTAACTCTTATTCTTAATTATTCTCCCATTGATCCTCTAAAAATGATATTCCTACAAGTTTAAGAAATAACACACCTAAACCTTTAAGTCCTTCAAAAATGTTCTGAAAGTGTAAATAGAATAATAAATGATAATATGATCCTATGATAAAATAATACAATGAAACACAATTTATAGGGGACATAACCTATATTCACAAACAATCAAGATGATTGCATCAACAATGGTTGATGCAATTACCAATTTAAATATCTACCAATCAATTTTATAATGTTCAATGGCTTTTTCTATAAACTTCTAAATCATGAGGGTCTTAAGGATGTAGGAGTATAACACAATAAATTTCCCTTTTCAAATGTATAGATATAGTACAAAAATACTAGCACCATACCCATGTGAGTAGATGATTTTAAGGCTATATAAAGTAGTTAAAGAAAAGTTAAATATAATATTAAAAGGAGGTGTTAAATGATACAATATCAAAGGAATATTGTACTTTGCAAATAATTATCTCTAATATGTACAACTAACCAACCTACCAATCTATAGAGTATATCTTTGCATCTTAAGTATCATGATTTATTTTTCTCATTGATGAAAAATTAACTTCATAAGTAAAAACCAATATAAATGACACAAAATTTTTTGAGTCATCCTATAAAATACTATAATAGGTGACTTTTACTAACCAAGAATGAGTTCCTTTATGAAATCATTCCTTATCAATTTAAAAAGGAAAATGTGAATATTATTGAATCAAAAGGAGTAAGATTCATATTGAGTTCACCAAATTTAGTGTAAGCCATATTTGTCTAGTTAAAATAACAATAATTTATTCTATTATAAAATGATACACAATTCTTCCATTCACAAAAAAACTAGATGCAACCAACTCTATCAAATAATGTAATACATAATGAAACACACATTCAAGCAACAACCTAGTGTAACAATCTATATATCTCTCAACCCACTAGTTACAAAATCCATTTAAGGGTAGGGTCTAATACCCATAATGCAATTAGGAATATAAGGACAAGATAAACCTTTCTACTATCAATATGCAATACAAATACTAAAAACCTAACTAAATACTAAAAACACTAAAATGTACATAAGTTTAAAAAACATAGCTCATGTGATACCAGTTAAATGCCATACATGTATTACAATCACCCCTACTAATAATCATAACCCCATAGTATAAGCTTAAATTCATAGCAAGAAATTTTTCAAATATATATGCCAAAGTGACAAATAAAATAGAGAAAATATTCCATTCAAAAGACATCAATATATAATATTATAGGTCCTTCTATATAATACCAAGTGGCTCATCTCATTGTTCAATGACCTATAAAAATTTTCATGATCTTCTACATCTAGTCTCCATTTTTGTGTGGACCATGTGCATTCTTCACCTGATGCAATTGTAACCCGATAACAACTATGTGATGGGTGTAATGATATACCTTCTTGTCTGTTCATAATCAACAAAGTGAATCCCACTTTGGAGGGCTTTCACTTTTGTAAATATGTTCCCTACACTATAACCGAGCTAGTATAAAATGTTGTCTCCTCACTTGTTATTTCACTTGTTAGCTTTGTTCTCTCTTCTGTGCAACACAACAAGTAGTACTCCACTTTCTCAATATTGTCTTCTTCTGCAATGATTGCAAATACATCACCTACAATAAAATCATTGTACAAACAAGTTTTTGTGTTAGAATTAAATGCAAATAAATATTCAATGATCTGTATACTATAAATTATATATATTAATTCAATGATCAAATACAATCCTTTTAAAAAAAAAATACCTTGTTTAACAAGTCTAGATATGTGGTCATAATCAAGTGAAATCAAGGGCACATCTTCAAAACTATCATCATGATCTAATCCATATGAGTCATCAAAACTAAAGGAACTTTCTTCCACTCACCTACATACCCACGTTTTTTACTATTGCACTTTGTATGATTTTTCATGCATTCATAACAAAAACAAGAATAATCTCTTGTACAAATTATCCAGTTATTACTATCCACAATCATCACAGAGTGTAAAGACCTAGAATTAGGAATCCTTTCACATCCATGTTTTTCCTTTAATCAATACCTAATTAATCATGTACAAAATCAATAAAGTTTAAAAACATCAAAATTAAGAAAAATAAATTTGTACATGTACATAAGTTTATGTGTAACTTGTAATCAATTTCACATCAAGATACATATGTTTTAAATGCACATACTTGTTATCTCCCAAAACACTCTATGTGGGGCATGTACTCTCATGTGAGGTTGAAGCCTCTGAATCCTAAATGAAAAAAATGTTTCTTACACCATTCAACAATGGTGTGGGCATCAATCAATCGATCTCCCTCATAATCAAAGCTTTTTTTCTTTAGAGCACATTTGATGCATGCACCCACACCATCATGTTCTCCCTTCCCATGACCACTCTAAAAAACTCCATAAATGAGGTATTTTGTGATAACAATGATAGTGATCCGAGTGTAAAGAAAGGGAGAGAGGATTTGAATTGTGATGTGCAACCATCCGACTAAAAAAATGTTGATCTATTTGTACTCCTCATTGATGAAGATATCAAAAAAAAAAAAATCAAAACAATGTTGTACAAAGTGGGTGTCATGTTCCTTGTCATCACTTATATAGAAGTGATACTCCTTCTTAATCACTCGCTTCACATATGTACTTTCAACCCCATCCAAATCCAATTGTGCATGCCTATAAAATACGTGAACCATGATGGTAACCTGATCAATATGATAATATTGTGTTTGAATCTCTTTTTGATGAGAAAATGAGTAATTCTCAGCAAAATCAACCACGAAAAATATGGAACCAATAGGGAATGTGTCTCTATTGGTCTTGAATTGTGTAGCTTGCCACTTTGCATAGTGAGAATGTTTGATGTATGAACTAATCAAACTCTAAAACTTTGCATGAATGCAACAATGGGATTTCCTCTTCTACCAAGTCCAACTTGGTTGCATTCTTTCCAAGTCGTGTTGAATATTTTATGTATTTGAACCTACAAAATCAATACATAATGAAAACTTGTTATATTCATTTACAATAAACATAAAAATCAAAATAAAATATGTACATCCAAATTTAAAATTAATTATATTTTCTTTATTTAATAATCACCTCTTGCAAGTCACCATTTGAACTATGTCCAAGTCTTCATTTGTTTCTGGAAATAATTTCAAGTCCCCACACTTGTCACAAACACCTTTGATGTAAGCCATATGACCGTCCACATGATCATCAAATATTGTGCAAAGAATAAAATCTATGAATTCACTCACACATGTAGGGGGAATTTTCTGGACCATTTGATGCTTCTCGTAACTTTCTATACACCTAAAAAAACATAGATTTTGAAATACATAAATTAAATCACATCTCATAAAAAAAAAATCAAATTTCTAATAAGCCTATAAATGAAATCACACCTCAATATATGTAATATAATTTTTGTGTACCTAATAGTGATAATCAAACTCAACGTGATAGTAGAAACAACATGTTTCAAGGACTTTATCAGCTCACACATACCAAGGCTTCAAATTCTCAAACATTCATTGTCCAATCTTAACATCTGGATGTTCTTCTATAAACTTGATGTACATCTCATGTTGATTTATTTCAGACAATGTTTTATATGTTCATCATAGTTATTGTGAGATATCTTGTGTTTTAAAACATCCTCACATTTGGAGAAGGATGAGTCCTCTCAATCCAAAAATAAAACTATCTTCACAATATTATCCTCAATTTTATCAGAATGTGGATTTCTACACATTAGTGCCCAATTTTCTTCCATAGTATAATTATCCAATGTCTTCATCCTCTTTGCATACCTATTGATCATATTTCTAGAAACACCCATAAGATCTTAACAAAGAACGTTAACATGATGATTCTTTGTTGTATCTTCACTTACAACTAAAGTTAATATTTCTCTACGAGAAATACTCTTATTAAAAATCACCATATATTCATATCTAGTTTTTGTATCCAAAGAACTTATTACTTTAGATAAACATTTGCAACAAATTATTCTTCCACATGTTTTGAATTTTCCCATCCAAAATCCACACCTAACAATTATAATTTTTCCTTCATATCAACATGATTCAATAATGTAACAAAAAAATGTGCTCTAGTAACTGTAGTCAAATTAAAAATTCACCATATATTCTCTCTACACTTTTTGTTGTTTTCTTTCTTGATAGTGGTTCTTGTTGGGAAAATTCTTTTATTTTTTTAAATCCATCTTCACCAAGTGTTTGAAATTTTTCTTGGGAAGTAATTCCATAACTTTTGTTATCAAATCAACATACTGTTGTGCATCATGATCTGTGTCCATAAACACAATTTGTAAAAAATTAACATACATGTGATTACACCATTCATGAATGATTTAAAATATATATAAGATCTTGTTTAGGAACATTGATTAATTTTATCTTTAGTATATTCTTATTGTCACATACATGCATATATCCTTTAGGAGCAATCTAATCTACACTCTAATTTTTTAATGATGAAAATATTTATGAATCAAATACTTTCATGTTCAAGAAATAAATGAAACATGCTGCTCATAAAGTTGGAATTAGCTTTGAGATAGGGGATAGTTTGTATATATTTATTATATAAAGTGTGCAGTAGTTCCTAAAGTGCTAAGATGGATAATAGTAGTGACCTAGTACATATGACAAATCTTTTGGTACTACTAGTAGAAATAAACCCTAGAAATATTTCATGAGGAGTATGTAAAGAAAAATAAACTAAGGATTATAATTGAGAAGTGTGAGAAAAATATTTATGAAAATAAAATGTACGAAAATAAAGGGTAGTATGAGGACATGTGGATGAAGACAAAATAGGTGGATGAATTTAGAAAATATCAAGTGAGAAAAAATTCTAGTAGAAATAAACCCTAATGATTTCATGAGGAGTATGTAAAGCATGAATATAAAATATTTTAAGTTGATAAATAGTACTAGAGAAGATCAAAAAATGTGAATTTAGTAAAATATTTACAAATCATGTCACAAGGAGTATATTATCTTATATATGTGTAAAAAACATGCCAAAAGATCTAGGAATAAATAAATGACCTAAAATTATATCTAAAGGATGTTGTAAGTAGTATGTAAATTGTAAATAATATGTAAAGGCATATTCAACATGTGTGATCATCTAAATAAAATATGAAATATAAGTAGATAATGTCGGATTTTAAGGGGTAGCGAAGATAATTAGACTAACCATCTTGTCTAAACTATAGATTATAACATGGGTAGCTAGAAAATGAGGTAAATTGATTTGTATAACCTATATAGATGTTAGGGGTAGCCAAATTATTAGACAAGATGACCTTTCTAGATTAAAGATGTAAGGAGAAGATAAAATAACATACTAATTGGGCTATCTAAACTAAGGATTATAATTGACAAGTGTGAGAAAAATAATTATGAAGATAAAATGTACAAAAATAAAGGGTAGTATTCATGTAACACTTGTATAGTCAAGATGAGGTCCAATTTATTTCTCATGTAAGTGAGAGAGGAGGAGTGACTACTTGTTGATGTAGAAGAAATGTGTATGTATAAGGTATGGAGAAGGGATGTGTAGGTACAAGGTATGGAGAAGGGATTCCACATATTGTGGTTCCACATTAGTAGGGATCATGATTTATTGCAATGCTACACATATTCCATCTTTACATGTAGGGGACCACTTTTAACTAAGTTAAAAGGAAATAAATTTTAATGGGTAGTATAAGCCATGAAAGGAAAAATCCAAGAACTAGGAAAATGATCATGTGCCAAGGCATAAACAAAAAGCCTAGGGTAATTAGGGTTCAAACTAGGATAAGGATTAGATCAACTAACTTGGTATCACTAAAATATTTAACCCAAAAATGAAACAAAATGTGTTTGTGTTTCTTATCTCATTTTGAATTAAGGGTTAAAATAGTATATATATTTACATTAATTACCTTAACATCAATATATAGATTAGAATATACCTATTTAGAAATTTCCAAGATAGAATGATCAAAACAAGTGTAAATAAAATAAGACATAAAAAGGGAGATGTACTTAGCTATCCTACAAGTAAAGAAACTAATATGGTAGTGGAAGAAGGGTGAAAATACTCGAAATGATGTGAAAGTGCTTCATTTCTAATTCTAAGCATGTAGGATAAGTAGGTATGGAACTTTTATATGTGTACAATTTTTTTTGGTAGTTTCATACCTATTTGGTGGTTTAAATTGTGAATTTATGGTGTTTTTACCTATGTAAGACTTGAAAATATGCTTAACTGTGAAACCCTAGGTATAACGAAACCCTTTGTATGACCCGAAATAGCTTCAAAACTAAACCATGGGTAAGATTCCATGCAAAAAGGTTTGTGTTTGGGGTAAAGTGTAATATGTACACTACCTATATGTTAGTACTACTATGAATAGGGATTAAAATACATGTAGTTAACCACTGAACATGTGATATCTATGTGGTTGCAACTAGATTTGGAAATTTTATCACTTGATAATATAGATAATTTGGTTTGGTGTGATTTGTGCTTAAATTAGATTGAAAATACTTTTTCTCGGTAAAATTGACTCTAGGACCAAGGTTAGAGTTCTTTAGACCTATGTAGGGGTTTCTCCTATTATTTTTGATTGTTTGAAGGTAATTTAGGAGATATTTGAGTGCTTTTGAAATGATAATTTTATCGTAGGGATCTTGAAAGTACCAAGTGAGTAGATGAGTGCATTTAAATTTCTTATATATGGGTTCCTATATATAATTTTGTATAAAATTCAACCTATGAGGAAATTACTGACCCATAAAAAGATATACAAGTGATAAAATCATCATTGTCGACATGTGGACAAAGACAAAATAAGTGTAGAGGGTGAGAGGGTAGGGATAAAAAGAGAGGGATATCTACCTAAAGGGTTTGAAAGTAAGGATACCTTATCTAGTAAAAAATGAGGTTAAGAATTGTTATAATAATATGAGGATAATATAATTATACATGCAAGCTAGATTTGTTGGTAGGAGGATAGGTTTATAGCCAAAATTGTCTAGTTAAATACACAATACTAATCATATAATGTATTAAAAAACACACAATACAAAAGAACAATATAGACAATTTGCACAATACTAATCATTTTATTGTATTTATAATATAATATTCTTCTATCTAGAAGGCGTGTTGAAGCTAAAACTTCATATTTACCCTAGACAAAAAAATTAAATTACAATCTATCAAGGGTTTTAAGTATGTATATACCAATTTTTGCACCCTTCTCTCTCTAGTTGTGCCTTCTCTCTCTATTTGTTTCTTCCATTTAACCGATATTCTAGCATTATCCTCTACTTTCTGTTCCTCACTATATTTTCGTTTTCATTCTTCTGATTTTCCATGATTCCTCCACTTCAATAATTTTCACCTGCACACAAAAATTGAGCTAGATCTGGATCTAAGAGTAAATTCAATAGAAAACTATACACATGTAACTCTTATTATATAGAAATCTCAATAGAAATTAGGTTATTTTTAATTACACGCTTTTCTAACTTTAAAACTACTTTTCTAATTTTAAAAAAATTAAATCTAATATACAATTATTTAATTTTGTAATATCTTTTAATAAAATTAACTATGTTTTAAAGTTAATTTTATTATATATAAATAATAGAATTGTTTTTTTATTTTTTATTTTTTAAATAAAAAATATATATAATTTACTTTTTATTAAAAATAAAAAAATGAAAAATTATATTTTAAAATTAAAATTATTGAAATTGATTTGCTTTAAAACTATAGTTATAAAAATATTTTTTTAAAACTAAATTTAAACTACGAAAATAAATTGAATTTGTACTTGACGGTGCTCGGGTGGTAGCGATTGGGATTTGAGGGTGTTCGCGCGAAGGGGTGTTCACTCAAACACCCTTATGTGGCACTGTGTGCTATATTTTGGCTCCAAATCCATTTGGAGAATAATTATTGGCCAAAATGTGTCACATAGGTGCCACATATTTAGGGTAAATTAATTAGTTAAATTACAAAATTTTACACCAAAATATAAATTTTTATTACCTTTCTAAAAATATAATTTTCATTTAAAAAAATATGTTTTACTATTTATTTTTAACTTTTTCCAACGTATGGTATTTTACGAAAATCAGTAATACACTTTCAACACAATTTGAAAAATAGTAAAATATATCAAAAACTTAAAAAAATAAACTTACCATTTGTTGAAGTCTTCTTCATAGCTATGCAAAAAAAAAAATCAATTTCGATATAAATCTTAAAATATATATTGGCATAAACATATGTACGCCCTTAATCTGAAAATATCTTCACTAAAAATTAATTAAAAAAATATGAAAAATTTGACAGGAACTCAATATTCGAATCTAGAACATATATCTAAAATTTCATGGTGAAAAATAAGTGTTCCTTTAAAAACACCATGCCGAGACAATCGTTCCTCTATTATAAACAAGAAACAATGTATGAATATAATTAAGAAAAAGAGTAATTTTTTTCTTAAAAAATAACTTACATGTATTCTACACTCTAAACACAACATTTTGTTAGTTCGTGGAATTTCATGAATGTGTATGGTTTTGTGGCTATTACCTTTGGAAAATCAATGAAACTGAAAATTCATGTTTATAAAGGTACAACAAATACAAAAAAATGGGACATGTTATTGTGCTTTCACCCCATTGGAATAGATGATCCATTCCAATTTATGACATTACAAAATGTCTTTTCATCTCCCCACATGAATTTTCACCTTTCCTCATCACTTGTGACCTTTCTTATTCCTAGGGAATAAAAGTGAGCCTTTTTCTTATTAATGAAAAAGAACTCTTACGATGTCAAATTAAAGGTCACTTAAGATTAAAGGTCACTTAAGTGAATAAGACTAAATAGTGAAAAAATAAATCCTTAACGAAGAATTAAAATATGGAGAGAGAAGAAAGAAGAGAGAAAGAGGAGGGTTGATTAATCTGATGAAGACAAATCCTTCGTTAATGAAGAACTAGTTCTTTGAGAACAATGAGGGAATACTCCTAGGATGATTTCCTCACCTTTAAACTCGTTACTAAAATAAGTTGCCAAAGGTGATACATTTTTTTCCCGTGGTATAAAAAAATCAAAGCATTGATACAAGTTTAAGGGATGTTTCCAAGGGTATTGAATTGTGTTTTCATGTGTTTTTGCAAGGAAAAATTTAATGTTGAAACATGACAACTTAACCCTAGTGTCAAAATTTTCTTGTAAACCCTCCTAATGAACCTCCAATATTAGTCTACCCTTTGTCTCATGCCTATCCTAACCTTTCAGCCCTCATATGTGTTGTATATAATTTACCCATTGTTTGAAATGTTGAAACAAGGTGACTCATTCCATTCAGTGTAGTGCTTCTAAAGGTGGATTCTTCACTATGCCCGGAAAGGATATTCTTGGTCTTTTCAAGATAGGTGTGCATCCTCCAAAAGAGATTTGAAGGCTAAAATTCATCAAGAAATGGTTTCGAGGAGTTAAGAACATATTGTGACTGATTTAGGAAAGTTTAGGGAAGATTTGAAGGTTTTGGAACAAGAACAATGAAAGAGGGTTTTGGAGGCTTTAAGAGCTTGCAATTAAAAGCCATGCCGAAATTCAATGGAGGATTTCAGGAGATCTAGGATGAGTCAAGAGGAAAACAAGATATCATCACAAATATTAAAATATCCTCTACATGATGGATTTTTCACATTCTTCACAAGACCCAAGCACTTCTCAGTGGCAACGAAATTATAGCACTCACTGGTGGTTCCAAACAAAAAAACATAATTTTTTCAAAAATGACACGAATCAGTCTTTAAAACCATCGCATTGATCTTTAAATGATCTTGGGAGTCAAAATGATATAATTTTTTTCGTAAAAATAGTTCTTGGAGATCCGAGAAAAGTGGTCTCAAGTTTTTGGGAGTTAGTCATTTTCTTAGTTAGGTGGGGGTGCATTTTGGTGTCCCGATTATCCCAAATGTTGGTGAAATTTGGGTAAATTGGGATATTAGGGAAAGTAAAATTCTTCCATCCCCATCTGTAGATTTTTTTAAAGTCTTGGAGGTTAGGGGTAGTTGGAATGAAGAGCTAAATTTGGGACCCGATCTTCCACGGATGATTCTTGGAGCTCCGTAAGGAGTTAGGGGAAAACAAGTAGCCATTGGAAATTTAATTCAGCCCTCTACATGATAGAATTATCAAATTTTTCACAATACTCAGGTGATTCTCAAGATAATCTTAGTTTTTACAGGCTCCCTTGTCATCCCGAGATCAAAGGAGACATTTTAGGGAGCTTCAGTTGAATTGAACAATGATACCCCCCATTGTTCTTAGAACCTGTTTGGATTTAAAATCATATAAAAATTCATCAAAAAAGACCATTTGGAGCTCCGAGAAATGCATTCTCGAGTTTCCCATACCTAGTCAAATTTCCAAATGGATGGTTGACCCATTTTGTTGCCACATCGTCAGATCGTCCCAATTGTCTCAACTATCCCAACTATCTAGGACAAAGTGGGGACAATAGAGACAAAAAAATGTGCCCCGCCTCCCAGTTGTATCCCTTAGACCCTCATGTGACCTTGATCCTACTAAAAAAAGTGTTAAATGGTTGTTTTTCATATTTGGCTAAGTTTTTTCAAGAAAACCCATGGGCGTATTTTACTTGTCCTAAATGTCTAGGAAAGTTGGGACGGTGGGGACATCAAGGATAAAAATGCGTGCCCTACTTGATCCTGAGTATTTTTGGTTGTTGGAATTTTCCTAAACCTCCCTAAACCATGACCACACTGTAGAGCATTCTTAGACCTTTTTGATGGTATGTAGAACTCCAGAATGGAGTCCAGATGTAGAAGTTATCGCAGGTAAAAGATTTGGTATGAAAATGGTCCAAGGTGGTCAACTGGAAAATTACATGTTGTCACGTGGCATTTGGAAAAAAGGTGAAAAGTTTGAAAGTTCATGTTTGAGTACCTCCAATCTTTGATGAAAAAAAAATGGGGGGAACCCACTATTTGCTACTGGGGCCCTCAGTCAGGTTCGACACACTCTTTTGTAGGAGGGGTTCCTTTGCTTCCTTTATTTCATATCGTCATTATCGTAACTTCGATTATATATGCCTTATATCTCTCTAACATTTCCCATGTGGGATTATTGTATTGGAGAGTTGAATTGTGCATTGCATGACTATATTAGTGCATTGCAAAGCTCGGATGAGCTATTTTATCAGCTCGATGAGGTGATCAACTCCCCATCGAGTTGATCACAATTTTACCATATTGTTTGGGATTATCACCATAATGACCGAGTTGACTATATTTCCTTATGGTTGGGATTACCTTATCCCCTATTACCTTAGCGAGCACATTGGTCAATTTTCATATGACTCGCCATGCTCTCGGAAGATAACCCACAAAAACCAAAATAGCTCAACACCATTCTATGGTGCAATAATGTTATCGCCAACCCAAACATTGGGTGATGTAACAACCAACTCACCATGACATGGCATTCACAACGGTTGCCCAACACATTGGGAGATAAACTAATGCACATCTCAAAACCTCATGTATTACACACTCGATAGATATGTGGCACCTAACAAAAGAGTGAAACGTGGCCACAACAATGTATATATAGGTCGACCGACCTATATTTAAACTCAACACTCTTTCCCATCGACAATGTGGGATTTATCACCACCACTATGCAAAATAGACCGCCCAAAATCCCTCGGTGGTGGAGTTGGAGTTGGGGCAGTCGAATTTGCTTGGTCATAATTCCAAGAAGAATTCAAAATGTAATTTGTTTTCATGGAATTCTTGTAAATATCCATTTGCAATGTTTTTCTAGCATAGTTGCAAGGGGTTCGCATTGTGAAGACATTGTAGGGGCCACAGATGGACTTGTGAACAATTTTTGGTAAATTGTAGAGTTTCCAAAGTCTGAGATCAGCCCATTTACAGGTTTTAAAGGTCTATTGTCATTATTGAAGGTAAAAATTATACTTCATTGGACTTAATAGATCGATTCACTTTCATTGAATTCATAGAGCGTAGCCTTTGCGTGAACTCCATTATCAATCCCATTTTTGTGGATGTTTATTTATGCTTTGATGAAGATTTTGATCAGATAAAATCAGTAATGGTTTTTTTATTAATTTGGTTAAGTATTCATCAATTAAAAAGAGAAAATGGACTTAAGATCTTTTCAGTATCCATAATCCACAATGGAATAAGTGTATGCACATTTCAATTTTTGATTAAAAAATCAATTTGAGGTGCATTTTATAAAGGGAATTGATCGAGTTTTGGAGTGTTTGAAATTTGTCAAATTAATGTTGAGTTCCTAGATCCTTGTGAATGGTTAAAGTTTGAAAATTATAACTTGTATTTTTGGATCAAGTTTGGTATCAAGAGCTAGTTTAGCTCGATATTTTTCTTCCAGTTTAATCTGATTAATAGTGATTATTTTAGTTGGTGCGATTATTTCAAAGGTGTGAACATTATAGGTGCAATATGGGTAGTTACAAATTTTTCATATGAGCTGAAAACCACTCTCGTAGCTACTTTGGCGAGAAATGGTAAAATTGATTCCTCACCTCGGAAGCAGGACAACAAGAGGAATTTTTTCACTCATCATCAGTTGAGTGGGCATCGAGGTTGATAACTGTTAGAAACTTTGTCCAACAAACCATCCAGTGTATGGTAAGATAAGTTGGAGTCAAGGTAAAGGAAGTTTTTGAACCATAGTTTTTAAATCAACCTTTAAGCTATCCATTGTGAAACCACTGATGAGTCCATTCTATTTTGATATGGAGAATGTAGGCTCATGTGAGTTGGATAGATTTATTTTTCATGCTTTCAACAATGCAAAACTTTTTAGAGTAATTTGTGGATTTCCGATGTATGTTGAAGGATAAATTCACATGTGTTTTAATTGCTTTGAAATTGGGAACACTTGTAAAGAGGATATGGGAAACAAGTTTAAAATACTCAGATTTAACTTCTTACATTTTAAGGATGAAAAATACAATTTTCTATTTTTAGCAACAGTATGTACAGATTCAGTGGGCATGTGGTAAATGTCTAATTTTGGAAATGCATTTTAAGTTATTGTTGTTAAATGTCATTGTGTAAGTCTATGACACCTTTTTGATTTTGTAGGTAATATAAAAATCTATTGTGTCTTCACAGGGTAATTGCACATTCATGACTACCCTTATTTTTAGGGTGTGTATTTGTAGCTACCCCATGTAGTTACAATTGATGTGTACATTATTTTCACTAACAAACTAGTGTGTAGGTATGCCTGGTGATTATTTGCAACGTAGATGGTAGTTCACCATTATGGGTAAGCATATAGTTTGTTTTCTATCCTTTTACAGTTCAACATGTATGGATAGAATTGATGATTCATGTTGATTCAAATTTTGACTATAGCTATTTTTGGGCATTGATGGTCTAATTATTCTGATAGTGAATATTTGTAGTTGTAATCGATCAGTATCACCAAGTGTCAATTGAACACTAGCTTTTATAATAGAATGGGTGTTATTATCTAACCTATTGTTTGTGATGGCATTACAATGGTTTTGGGTAGATTCACGTGGATTCAATTTTTGTGACTATAGATATTTTGGCATTGATAGTCTAATTTATTTTGGATAGTGGATATTTGCATTGTTTTACGGTTTCAGATAGACAGTGGACACTAGCCTAATTAGGACAGTTTAGATGTCTATTATATTGAGCTATATTTTATGGACATGTAATTTAAGCAATCGGCCATATCACAAAGTGACAGTTGAACACTATATTCCTCTTATAGAATGGGTGTTACTATCTGATCAATTTTTTGTGATGGCATTACAATGGGATTGGCAATTCACAGTTGTGTGCGAGTTGGCGAGAGGTTACAACCTATCGGTTGAACACTAGCTTAGTTGGGTGTTATTATCTGATTGGTTTATGTGACTAGCTAATCAACTATTTGTATTTAATTAACCTATAATATTATTTCTGGTTCATGTATGTGATTATGTGATGCAGGATAAGATAACACATTTTGTGGGTTGATAAACAACTTTTTGTGGACAAAAATCATTCCCAGTTGGGAGGAGTGATCCAGAGGATTTTTGGGTGTTGGAAGTTTCCTAAACCTCCCTAAACCATGACCATGTTGTAGAGCATTCTGACACCTTTCTAACGGTATGCAGAACTCTAGGAACGGAGTCCAATGCAGAAGTTATCGTAGGTCAAAGATTTGGTTTGAAAATGGTCCAAGGTGGGAAATGAAAATTACGCGTTGACACGTGACATTTGGCAAAAAAGGTGAAAAGGTTTAAAGTTCATGTTTGAGAACCTTTGGTATTCGATGAATTAAAAATTGGTGGACCCTGCTATTTTTTGGTCGGGGGCCCTCAGCCAGGTTCGGCACACTCTTTTGTAGGAGGGGTTCCTTTACCACCCTTAATTCACATTGCCATTATCATAATTTCGATTATATATGTCATATATCTCTCTAAGATTGCTTATGTGGGATTATTGTATTGGAGAGTTGAATTATGCATTGTGGGACTATATTAGTGCATTACAGAGCTTGCGTGAGCTATTTTATTAGGTCGGTGGGGTGATCAAATCCCCACCAAGTTTATCATAGTTTTACCACATTGTTCAGGATTATCACCACAATGACTCGAGTTGATTGTATTTCCTTATGGTTGGGATTACCTTATCCCCTATTACCTTGGTGAGAACATTGGTTAAATTTTATATGACTTAGCTAGATAACCCACAGTCAAACCAACATAGCTCGACACCATTCTACGGACGCAACAATGTTACCACCACCCCACATTTACATCATGGGCATGAAATGACCAACTTGCCATGATATGGAATTCACAATAATCGACCCAACACATTGGGTGATGAACTAATACACAACTCGAAAGCCTCACAGACATGGCTCGATGGATATGCGAACCCTAAAAATGGTGAAACATGGCGACAACCACGTATATATATGTCGATCGACCTATATTCAAACCTCGCTAACACTCTCTCCCACTAAAAATGTGGGATTTATCCCTACCACTATGCAAAACATACCACCCAAAAGCCGTCGGCAATGGAGTTGGAGTCGGGGCCTTCAATCCAGACCTCATCGATACAAAAATGCACCCAACCAACCCACCAAACAACTCGGTCAGGTGGTTAAGTGAGCATACATGGTTTTGTATAAACACAGAGAGTAGGCTATGTATGGGCAACCCAAAACAGTTATTGAAAACCTTTAATTTGGAGCACCTAGAGGCCGAATTTGGCCATGGTGTAAAAGGAAAGTTGCTCAGAATTCAAAGAAGAATTCAAATATGTATATTTTTCATGGAATTCTTGTAAATATCCATTTTTAGGTGTTTTTCTAGCACAGTTACAGGTGGATCGTGTTGTGAAGACACTATAGGGGCCACAAATGGACTTGTGAACAGTTTATGGTAAATTAAAGAGTTCCAAATTCTAAAATCAACCCATTTACAAATTTTAAAGATATATTGTCATTATTGAAGGTAAAAATTGTACTTCATTAGAACTTATAGATCAATTCACTTTTTGTGAATTTGGAGACGTAGCCTTCGGGTGAACTCCGTTATCAATTTCATTTTTGTGGATGTTTTATTTATGTTTTTGATGAATCTTTTGATAAGATAAAATTAGTAATGGATTTTTATTAATTTGGTTAAGTATTCATCATTAAAAATGGGAAAATGGACTTAAGAGAATTTCATTATCCATAATCCACAACGGAATAAGTGTATGCACATTTCAAATTTATGATTAAAAATCAGTTTGAGGTGTATTTTATAAAGGGAATTAATTAGTTTTGGAGTGTTTGAAATTTGTAAAATTGATGTTGAGTTCCTAGATCCTTGTGAATGGTTAAAGTTTGAAAATTATAACTTGCGTTTTTTTTATCACCAACCCCATGCTTTGCAAACCAAGAAAATGGCCAACCTGTTTTACCTTGTGCTTCTCTTTTCTCTCTCCCGTGAACCGAAATGTTGCCAAGAAGTTGTAGAACTTGTCTCCACCTCATATTTTCTCCATGGCTCCATGAATTCTGCTGCAAATCCTCCATTAAATCTGTAATTTGTTTAGAGTAACACCACCATGTTAAAATTGTTCGAGGCATCCTTAAATGCAAAAAACAAAGTTTTTCTCACTGCCCGGTGAACCCGGAAAATGATTGTACCAAGGGCTTGAGCTATTTTTTCTCTTTGCAAGAAAGTTTATTATACATGAAGCTTAGTGAACCCATTAATGGTTTCCATGATACAACAACGAAAGGGCAACGAACATCATCTTCACTTCCCGAGGTTCTAGTGGGATAAATCATGTGAAATTTGGAAGAAACGATCACCAAAAAATCTAGTTTTGCGTAAGCTAGTTTTCATGCCATGAAGCCCCTATTTTTTTAGGGATATGGAGGGATACGTTTTTCATCAACATTTTTCCCTCTTCAAATAAAATATCAATTTACCAAAGACTCGAAGGTGAAATCACCCAATATTTGGGGCGGGAATCCCGGAATAAAACCCAAAATTTCAACATTTTTTTGTTGCAATCCGAGACCTCGCACACACTTACTAAAATTAGCATATGCAATGCCCTTAAAATGTTAAAATTAGTAATTCTCTCAATTTACAAGCTCTAATCACCCGAACACTCGAAAACAAAGAAGAATGGTAAAGTTAGGGTAAAATTGTCAATTTTTCCAAAATAGCTGGTGGGGAAAAACACTTGCTAAAAATAGAAAGTGGCTAAAAATAGAAATGAATCACTAACAGAGGAAAATTGGAATGTTCCAGAAGGTTTAGAATGTCAACTTTGAGCAAAACATGTGATATGTCCCCAAATAATAGGTCTCACTCATACCTGCTAAAAAATAAAAAGTCTCCATTTTGGGTGCAAAAAGTTGGAGTTGGCTCTAGTTTCACTCATTTTTCTTCTTTTTAAACTCTTCATAGGGTTGTAAGATGATCTCATAGCTAAAAATAGAAATGAAACCTCCATAAGATTCATAGAAACATCTTTTTTATCACAATTAAGCTCGGTGAGCTAGGGTGAAGTGACTGGTTGAGTTGAGCTCAATGAGATCAGAAAGCTAAGGAAGTTGATTAATCAAGCATCAAGAGGATAATCATATTTCTACAGTCATCTTGGGATCTGTTAGCATATGGATTTGCATGCATTCAAATGACATGCAACAATATGGGAATGAAATCCCTCCTCAATGAAGGTGAGGCTGCCTTTATTGAAATCCAAAATCGTATTTACATCTATACATTCAAAATTGTATGTGGGGGTGTTTTGGAACATCAATGGAAAGAAAAGTTAATGAGGGAGAGGAAATGGGATGAAGGAAAGGAGTGAAATGGAATGAATTGAAAGAACATGCAAGAGTTAGCTAAACGCAGAGCCTAATATCGCATGAGGAAGAAAGACGAATAACTAACACAAATAAAACAAAGTTTGAGTTAGCCAAACAAGAACATGTAAAAGGGAACACACATGAGCATGTAGCTAATCGAGCTTGATCACTGTGAACTAGAACAACCGATTAATAATGTTGACAATAAGATAAAATATAATATTTGCATGAAAGATTTCAAACACCTAACATCTAATGAACATAAGAACATCAAATGTTACAAGAGACAATGAATGAGACACAAAGTTCGTATTTCATTAACTCTAAAATGTTTTCACAAAAGAACACAAAGTTTCTTCCTGAAACAAAGCTTACACAAAAGTATTTTCTTCTCCTCTCTCAAAGTCACCCTTTACAAATGAGCCCCTCACTTCCTTTTATAACCCAAAAGTTGGTTACAAAGTAGTTAGGGTTTTACATGATCATTAAATAAGGCACTTAAGTGACCTTTGACTTTTTCAACAACTTTATTAAAGACAACTCAAAAATAGAAATTACTTAAAATATCCATTATTTCCCGAAGAAAAATAACAATACCTTTTAAAATATACAATAATAACTAGTGCCTTATCCATTGAAATGGGGTCTACCTATCTCAAGCGTATGAGAAATGGACTCTCCCACTTCGTTAGATACTAAGAAAATCAACTCCCTAAACCATTGGTGAAATTAGTAACTGTCATTTTTTCCAAATTGAAAGGATCTAAACCTTTCCAAAGTTTCAAACATCTTTTCTTCTTCTTCGTAGGTTCACTGGGTCAAAGAATAGCCTCACAAAATACCTGCAATTCAAGAATTCTACTTGGCATATCATTTAAATTAACAATTTTGGATTGAGAATTCTCAAATAAGTTCTTTAATTTGATGCACCGCTACATTGAAACTGAAGAGAAATTGTTGGCGGGAGTGTACATGTCCTTAAACAATTGTGAAAATTTCTCTTCCACCTGCTCCGATGAACACCTTTGATTATGCTCATTTACGAGGTTACAAGGAATCTCAGCCATGAATTCCTGAATCAAGGAGAGTGAAGTGAAGTCTTCATTGACATGCTTTCTGTTATCCAAATTCACCCCGTGGTTAATTCGATAACATGCATCGTAACTTTCAAGTCCCGTGCAAACGGATTGATTCAGGGAAAAAAATCATGTTCCGGGTCCCCTCGAATTTTTCTAACTTTCCTATCCAGAGGAAAAGAGCAAGCTCTGAGAAAATGTGAAAAAGTTGCAGAAAACAAGCTTGGGACAGAAAAAATCGTGAAAATTGGCTAAGTCCTAGTCCTCGCAAAGGTTGGAACAGTTGGGACATCAAGGCGCGGATCGGTCGAAAAGCCTCCAGGGCGGCTGCGAAGCAAAGGGACATCTCGGGGACAAATGGACGCTGAAGGGGCGCGAACCATCCGTTCACCCAAAATAGAGAAATTTTGCAAAGGGACATTTGGGACAAAGGGATGCGTGGGACGTGGATAGCCGAAAAAGCCGAGAGCCAATCAGATTGCGCCACGTGTCATCGGCAGATAAGGGACAAGGAAGCCCATTTCGGGCGGATCGGAGGATTCTGTCCCAAACAGCACTGGGACATCCGGGACAAAATGACGTGAAGGGCACGAAAAGAGCCGTGAGACCGCGAGACCAATCAAATCATGACACGTGTCACAAGGGAGAAAGTCAAAAATCAAAAGGCAAGGTTTCAAGCACTGACCCGAGCCAATAAAAAGAAGACATGTGTCCAATGAAGCAGGGAAGGAGAGAGAATTACGCACCCAATCAGCGCTTGACACGTGTCATCCAGGTGGCAGAGTGCGGGAAAGATTTTTAAAACACATTTTCACCTGTTTTGTGCCCTAAATCTTCAGATCGACATATCTTTCGATCCAGAGCTCAAAATTGCACGTTCTTTATATCAACGGAAAGCTTGTGAAATTATCTACATGATTTTGGGGTTAATCTTGAGTTTTGGTGTAGTCTAGAGAGATAAAATTGAGAAACAGCTCTGATGCGTTCATGGCCAGAAGTGACATTTCAGCGACCAGATTAAATGTAGAATGGGTCGCATTCTCCTGTATTCCGGTCAAAATGACAGGGTATGGGTTTGTAAGGTCCCCCATGCCGTTTTAATGTACCTGCAGTCAAGAAGGGATGGGCTCTCATGTTTTTGTACGTTTTCATCCCCTGGGCTCGACCCATGCAATGTAAAAGCCAGATTTGGCTCATTTCGAAGGGGGAACATTTTTTGACATAGCAACTTCTTCTTTCAGCTCCAGCAAGTGACTGAAGCAAGGATCAGACCTCTCCAAAGATTGTAACAATTTTTACCTCTCTGAGGTTGTAATGCAGTGATTTTTGCACTAAAAATGATAATGCAAGCTCTGTGAATGGTTTTCAGTCCTTTGTTTGTATTATTTGCTTCATTTCAAATCCTGAATTATATCTGATCAGTCTGTGTATGTTTTATGTTGTAAACTTTGGTCTGTGTCTATTTGCTTGACAGAAATGTTTCACCACTCCTTTTGGTGCATCACCACCTTTAGTTAGTTTCATATTTTTGCATTTCTATCCCCTGTCTCCTCAGCAGGTTTAGAGTAGGATTAGGATCTCGAACCTCTGTAGTTTTACAAAATATAGATCTAAATCGGAGGAGTTTGAGGAACCACCTCTAATCTGAGATTCCTCTCTCGCCACAAGTCCCCACACTTGGAGAGAGGTTTCCATGTTGTGCAGGCAATCACACTTTGGATGCTAGAGTGATCAACCTTGAAGCCTAATTTGCATCCAGGGGTGTTATGAGTCTGCAACAACAACAGCTTTGACATGCCGGTGGGAACAGAGGTCTCATTTTTATTGTAGCAGGGGGGTTGATATGCATCTGCTTTAGTTTTCTTTCTTAAAAGAGCTATTATTTGCATATTTGGTGACTCCAAGGGGAAGAATCAACTGGTTCCAAGCTCAGGCCTGAAAACTCATGAGAAGAATCACCACAAGGTCAAGAGTTGGAGAAGAAGAAGTGCTGTTTGAATACCTGCAATTATCCCCAAGAAGGAGGCAAAGAGGAAGAAGGATTCAAAGGTCTCCATCTCCACCAAACAGAACTCTCTCAACTCCTCCACCTGACAGGCCTTTCATTCAGTATACAAGGGTTTTAAGACCGATTAGAATGGCTCAGAACAACCCCTACGTCAACTTCACAGGAAGCAGCCCACTTGCTCTCAATGCACAACATCCAGCTCCTATTGCAGCCTTGAAGAACATTCCCTACTTCACCGGAGAAAATCAGACTACTCCAGGTGATCATGTTAAAGATATTGCTAACCTTTGTGCAATCCATGAAATCAATGAAATGCAAGTGGCTGTCAAGTTACTGGCATCTTCCTTCAAGGGTAAAGCATTGCAATGGTTTAGGAGCCTTGGAGCTGGTTCGATCACCAACCGGAATTAGCCGTGTATTGCACTTCATGAGCAATTTGGGGAGAAGGGAGACAACTTGTCTCTTTTGGAGCAGCTGACAACTATCAAGAGAGCCCCCAATGAGCAACTGACTGACTTCAACTTTAGATTTCAAAGGTCTTGGGATAGGATTCCATTGGCAGTCAGGCCAACAACAGAAGGTGCTTTTCTATATTACCTTAAAGCTTTGAATTCTGATATTTCTATGTTAATTCAATCTATGGGAGGCACAACCTTACTCGCTGCTTATAAGCATTGCCATTAGAGCTGAAAATTGTCTTATTCAAGTTGGTAAACTGGCTCCTAGGCCTCCCATGCCCTTGTATCCAAACTTAGAAAATCCAAGCACTAGTGAAGCACCCACTTTGGCTCCGATCCCCACTCCTAGAAACCAAAGTTCAAATGAAACTTCTACTTCATCCTCTAGTGCTTCAAATGAACTCCAAGAGGTCATGAAGCAATTACAAAATTTGGGAAATGAGCTAGTTACTATCAAAAGACAGCAAGCTCAAAGTGCTAGACCATATCAGCCTCAAGCACAGTACCAGGCTAGGCCCCCATACCAACAAAATAGGTCACCAAATCAGGCTGCAAATCAAAATCAAAGCCAAGTAAGGCCTCCCGCTAATAGACCATTTCAGCCCTATAACCCCAATGTTGTATCTGCTTCTAAAGCATTAGTGCCAGTCCAAAATAACATGGCCCAAGAATATGATTGGTGTTTCCCGTGTAGTCAGCCACATAACCAATCAATGTGCTTTAACGGTGCATTAAATCAAGCTCTGATGGTGCAAACCATTGGTGGGTCGCAAGAGTCCAGCCATGAAGGAGATCAGCAGCAAGAAGCACCTCAGCAAGGAACATCTCCGAATGAAACTACTCTTGTCAATTGGCAGGCCGAAGATTTCTGTGGTATGAATCAAATACCCTCTCAAGGTGTTGCAGCCAACACAAGGTCAAAAAGGAGGAATTTGGGTGAAGAACAACCATTGGCCCCAAGTAGTTCACGACCTTCTGTCACTCCACAAGGTGTTGGAAAACAAAATGCAGTTCCAAACATGCAAGGAGCACCCAAACCAGCTCCTAAACCAACTCAGATGCCAGTTGTTGCTGCCCATGTGTAAGGAATGAATGTGTAAGCTAGGGGACAACAGAGGGATGCTTCATCCCCATTCAACATCATTGATCAGATGAAGAAGACAAATGTAAACATATCAATGTGGGAATCACTATCCATCCAAGGCCAGAGAGATTTGCTACAAGCTGCCATGGAGGACTGGTCAACTTCAAATCAACAGGTCCAAATGCAAGAGAAGGTACTCACAAATGCTGCCCAGCCTGAAGGAAATCATGGAGGTCAGCAAGGTAAAATCTTGAATCCCCCTCCATTTTATGTTTCATTGATCATGGGAGATAAGTTGGTACATAATTGCATGATCGACTCTGGGGCAAGTAGTTCAATAATGCCCAAGCAAATAGCTGATCAACTAGGACTTCAATATGAAGTCATCTTCAAGGGTGTAGTGCAATTAGACGAGACAACAGTGACAACGGTTGGAGTAATCAAAGGTTTGAGCCTCACACTTTGCACGCATGTCCCAACGTAACCGTTTTAAAAGATGTGTCGCTGATAGATTTGCCACCACTCTTTGCCCTATGTTTATCAAGGGATTTCACACCAAGATTGGGGGTATTTGTCTACCGATTGGTCACACATGCTATTCGAACAAGATATGGAACTAAGGCCACAATCAGATCCGAACCTATTGCAAACTTCCATATTGAGCCTTACACTCCAAGTTAGATTAATGCCAATTGCTCATTTGATCAAGAAGATCACCCTAGCAGATCGATGAAGTGACACCAAGGTTGGAAGCATCCTAGATTTGACTCTTGATGAATGGGCAAGCAAAGTACATGCTTTTGATCCCTACCAAGAAGTAGAAGAATCAACTAGGAGTCTATTACATACATGAAAAAAACCAGCCTATTCCTAGCATCACCAAACCAAACCATAAGGATGAAAATGAGGTATGAAAATTATTTTTCGATGGATCAAGGAGTACGCAAGGTGTAGGAGGAGGAGCTATGATTGTTTCACCTCAAGGCATCAAATATTATTCAGCTTTTCGTTTCTAGTTTTCTTGTTCAAACAACACAGCTGAATATGAGGCCTTGATTCATGGACTTCATTGGGCTAGGAAAAAGGGCATAAATAACTTGCAGGTGTTCGGGGATAGTGAGCTGATCGTCAATCAAGTTAGGGGACAACATGCTACAAAGAATGACCTGCTGAAGAACTACAAGAATAGGGTATGGGACCTCATTGAGGATTTTGAAGCTTTCAACATCGTGTCCATACCTAGGAAGAAAAATGAAGCCGCGGATAGGCTTGCAGCAGTTGGAGCAACGTTTGATGTGGTTGACAACATCAAAAGGGAAAAAACACAACCACATATCCATGTGATTGTGAGGCCAGTAGTTCCAGATAATAACATAAGTTGGCAGGTGTTTGAGAACGATCAACAGATCGTCAATTTTTTACAAGAAGAGGTTGAATTCTCAGCTAGGAATCAAGACAGACTAGAGCAGCAATACATGGGAGATCAAGTAGTGCAACTGCGGACAAACAAGCTTCCCAAGGGTTTAGTAACATTGGAGTCTATCTTCAACCCTAACGACTAGTTCCGTAAGGAAAAGGCTAACATACAGGTCAAGAGAGAAGATTCAGAGCCAATTCCGGTTGGGGAAGGCAAAACACTTCAAATTGGTAAAGTGGCCACTGAGCAGGAGAAATCAGATTTCATACAATTTGCCAAGAATTTCCGATGTCTTCGCTTGGAGCTATGAAGACTTGAGAGGATTCAATCCGAACTTGGCACAACATACCATAGAATTAGATCCAGATGCTAAGCCCATCAGGGCGGTAGAGACCATTAACCCTCACATTGAGCCTCTAATGAAGAAAGAGCTAAATAAGCTAATAGAGGCAAGCATTATATTCCCGATCAAGCACTCAAGCTGGGTTGCTAACTTGGTTCCAGTCAGGAAGAAGAGTGGAGAAATCAGGTTGTGTGTGGACTTCCGAGACCTCAATAGGGCATCTCTCAAAGATCATTACCCGCTTCCTTCAATGGAACAAATATTGCAAGTAGTATCTGGTTCAGAGAGATTCTCTCTCTAGATGGCTACTCAGTGGTATAATCAGTAATGGTGAAGGAAGAAGACCAGTTCAAGACGACTTTCACCACCAAATGGGGCACCTATGCCTACAAGAAGATGCCATTTGGCCTATCAAATGCTGGAGCCACTTTCCAAAGGGCAATGGATATGGCATTCAAGGGGTTGATTAATAAAATAGTTCTGATATACCTAGATGATATCACTGTCTTCTCAAAGAATGTAGCAGACCATCTCTTTCACCTTAGGCAAGTGTTTCAAAGGTGTAGAAAGTTCAGAGTGTCTTTGAATCCCAAGAAGTGTATCTTTCTCGCACATGAAGGAAAGCTTCTTGGCCATATTGTCTCTAAGGAAGGATTAGCAATTGATCCAGAGAGGGTTGAAGCCATAAGAGCACTACCATTGCCAAGTCATAAGAAGGCCCTTCAAAGCTTCTTAGGAAGGATCAATTTTGTCCGTAGGTTTGTTCCAAACTTTGCAGCCCTTGTCAAGCCCATCACCAAAATGTTAAAGAAGAGCATGGCTTTTAAGTGGACAACAGAAGGCAAGGAGAGCTTCGAAGCAATCAAAGAAGCTATCTCTCAAGCACCAACTCTCATCAACCCAGACTTCTCCAAGGATTTCATCCTCTATGCATTTGGAGGTGATGACACTATTTCTGCCATTCTAGTACAACAGAATAAAGATAATGATGAGTAGCCAATTACTTTCTTCAGCCAGAGCCTAGATGACTACGAGGTCAGGTACTCTTTTATTGAAAAACATGTACTTGTAGTAATCGGGAGCTTGAAAAAGTTCAGAAATTTGGTCTCAAACAATAAGATTCAATTGCTGGTCTCACATGTCAAGTTAAGGACTTCCTCCTCAACAAGGATTTGAATGAGAAAAGGGAAAGTTGGATCACCCGTGTCATGGAGTATGACATTGAGATCAAGATCACCAAGCTGGTAAGAGGGAAAGGACTATGTGAATAGCTGGTTTGGGGAAGCAAAAGAAGTATGCAACGAAGAAGAGGTTGTTTTGACAGTCCAGACAGCCATGAGCCAAGTGGCAATCAAGAAGAAAACAATGCTTCCCCCACTCCTTGCTGGACCCAAGGTATTATGCACTTCCTAAGCATAGGCCTATGCCCTCCGGAGATGAACAAGACCCAAAGGAGACACTTCAGGTTGCAGGCTGTTCCGTATGCCATTGTTGATGGAGTTTTGTTCAAAAAGATGTAAATGGAGTGCTTCTTGAGATGCATTAGCACAGTCGATTCAAAGGGTGTTGGAAGAGTTTCATGGTGGACCAGTGGTGGCCATTTTGCACCAAGAGTGACAAATCTAAAAATCATGAAGACTGGTTATTATTGGCCTAAAATCTTCAAAGTGATTGCGCTATGCATGGATCAAGAGGTGTAAGAATTGTGCATTCTTCACAAGAAAAAATAGACTTGCTGCCCTTCCATTGCATCTAATCTCGCTTGACCAGCCATTCATGCAATGGGGTTTGACTTCATTGAGTCATTAATCCCAATTCAAGCTAAGGGCACAAATGGATTTTGACAGCCACAAACTACTTCACCAAATGGACAAAAGCAGTAGCACTCAAAGAGGTGAATGAGTCTAACATCTTAGACTTTTATGAGGGGATAACAACCAGATTTGGTGTACCTGCTACAATAATCTCTGATAATGCATTGGCATTCATTGGATCTAAGGTGACTGAGTGGGCTATCAAGAACGGTATTTACCTAAGCACTTCATCAAACTATTACCCTCAGGGTAATGGCCAGGCCGAGTCTACAAACAAGAACTTGTTGAGGATCATTAGGAGGACTCTTGATGAGAATCAGAGGTCTTGGCATACCAAACTGAAATCAGCCTTATGGGCTAATAGGATAACTCCCAAAAGATCCACAGGTAACTCTCCATTTAGGCTTGTCTATGGAAGAGAGGCAACCTTGCCCATGTCACTTGAGTTGCCAACGTTGGAACTCATGAAGCAGCTGGAGTTGCTTGAATTTGAGCCCATGGAGGTGAGGTATGCAGAGTTGATGGAGCTGCAAGAGATCAGAAATCAGGCATCCCAAGCAATGGAAAAGGATCAAGCCTTGATCAAGAAGACCTTTGATAGAAAGGCCAAGGATAGATCTTTTCAAGTTGGAGATCTAGTGTTGAAATGGGATGTGGACAGAGAAAACCGGAAGGCATTCAAAATTTGATGCCATTTGGAGTGGCCCATATATGGTCACAAAGTGCAAGAACAACAATGCTTTCCAATTGGCCTCATTGGATGGTGAAGAACTGCGCAGATTCCAAATCAACGGAATCTATCTCAAGCGTTGCTTCTAGAGGGAAGTTCACTACCTCTCGTAAATATTAGATTAGATTTTCTTTCCTCCAAGTGCTTGTTCACATTGTTTCTTTGTAGGTTAGTTTTGTTTTCCCTAAGTGCTTTGGCACAGCTTGCATCCATGAAGATGTTTAAGCATTCTAACTTTCATCAGTGACATTCCATCTTCCTCCTTACACATTCTCGAGTCGGGCTTAGGGTTCTAAACAGAATATTTGATGACTCTATGCCCAATGGGCTGCTTCAGTAATCGGTCTTTTCATCTAGCAGTCAGATGACCCCGCTGAAGTCGCTAAATTGTTATCCAAATTCACCCACCAGGGTTAATTCGATAACATGCATAAGAACTTTCAAGTCCTGCAAACGGATCAATTCAGGCAAAAATCATGTTCCAGGGTCCCCTCAGATTTTTTTCTAACTTTCCTATCCAGAGGAAAAGAGCAAGCTCTCCGAGAAAATGTGAAAAAGTCAGCAGAAAACAAGCTTGGGACAGAAAAAATCGTGAAAATTGGCTAAGTCCTAGTCCTCACAAAGGTTGGAACAGCTTGGGACATCAAGGCGCGGATCGGCCGAAAAGCCTCCGGTAAGCCGCGAAGCAAAGGGACATCTGGGATAAATGGATCGCGAAGGGTGCGAACCGCCGGTTCGCCCAAAACAAAGAAATTTTGCAAAGGGACATTTGGGACAAAGGGACGCGTGGACGCGGATAGCCAAAAAAAGCCAAGAGCCAATCGATTCCGCCACGTGTCATCGGCAGATAAAGGACAAGGAAGCCCATTTCTCGGCGGATCGGAGGATTCTCGTCCCCAAACAAAGACTGGGACATCCGGACAAAATGACGTGAAGGGCGCGAAAGAGCCGGCAGACCCGCGGACCAATCAAATCATGACACGTGTCACAAGGGAGAAAGTCAAAAATCAAAAGGCAAGGTTTCAAGCATTGACCTGAGCCAATAAAAAGAAGACACGTGTCCAATGAAGCAGGGAAGGAGAGAGATTTATGCACCCAATCAGCGCTTGACACATGTCATCCAGGTGGCAGAGCGTGGGAAAGATTTTTAAAACGCATTTTCACCTGTTTTGTGCCCTAAATCTTCAGATCGACATATCTTTCGATCCAGAGCTCGGAATTGCACGTTCTTTATATCAACGGAAAGCTTGTGAAATTCTCTACATGATTTTGGGGTTAATCTTGAGTTTTGGTGTAGTCTAGAGAGAGAAAATTGAGAAACAACTCTGACGCGTGTTCATGGCCAGAAGCAACATTTCAGCGACTAGATTAAATGTAGAATGGGTCGCATTCTCCTGTATTCCGGTCAAAATGATAGGGTATGGGTTTGTAAGGTCCCCCATGCCATTTTAATGTACCTACAATCAAGAAGGGATGGGCTCTCATGTTTTTTACATTTTCTGTCCCCTGGGCTCGACCCATGCAATGTAAAAGCCAGATTTGGCTCATTTCTGAAGGGGGGGAACATTTTTGACATAGCAACTTCTTCTTTCAGCTCCAGCAAGTGACTGAAGCAAGGATCAGACCTATCCAAAGATTGTAATAGTTTTTACCTCTCTCGAGGTTGTAATGCAAGATTTTTGCACTAAAAATGATAATGCAAGCTCGTGAATGGTTTTCACCCTCCTTTGTTTGTATTATTTTCTTCATTTCAAATCCTCAATTATATCTAATAAGTCTGTATATGTTTTATGTTGTAAAATTTGGTCTCGTGTCTATTTTCTTGATAGAAATGTTTCACCACTCCTTTTGGTGCATCACCACCTTTAGTTAGTTTCATATTTTTGCATTTCTATCCCCGTCTCCTCAGCTTTAGAGTAGGATTAGGATCTCGAACCTCTATAGTTTTGCAAAATATAGATCTAAATCGAGGAGTTTGAGGAACTAGCCTCTAATCTGGAGATTCCTCTCTCGCCACAAGTCCCCACACTCGAGAGAGAGGTTTCCATGTTGTGCAATCACACCTGGATGCTAGAGTGATCAACCTAGAAGCCCGATCTCGCATCCGTGGGTACTGTGAGTTTGCAACAACACTTTCATAATGGATCATAGAATCCTCGAGAAGTGTTTTTATTGATTTGAGATGCGGTGCACCAAAGAAAATGTGTCCTCGATGTTCAAATTTGAGAATTTCTTCAATAGCTAAAACTGAAGATTCCATACTTGTCATCTCCTCAGTAAATGGGCAATATCTCATCCAAATTTGATATAGTAGAAACAAAATTTTATTTGAAAGAAAGAATTGGATCAAGATACGCATTGACATCTTCATAAAGCTTAACCACGGTTTTGATCGTCCCCGCCTAAAACGAGAATCTCTCGAAAGCTAAGTTTTAGTGACATGGTCGAATGTGTTTATTTCCTTTGACAAATTGAGAGTATATTTATCTGGGGCAACCACTGCATCGTGCAGTCGGGAAGGTGGATGATATGGGATTTATCAAATGTTGAACATATTCCACCAATTGATTCTTTTCGGCCTTGATTTGAGAGTTTTGAGACTTTTATTTCTCAAGTCTCTTTAGCATGATATCAATTAAATCTCAAGACATTGCCATGTCACTTTCTAATGTAGATCTTCCAAGTCCAAGTCTGGAAAATTCATAGTCGGTAGGTGTTATACCATCATGCTCCTTATCAACTTGTGGAATTGAAATGTCTGCAAATTTTTTTCCATCATTATCCACCATTATTTGAGAAATCACCTTAGGATTCTTAGGAATGACGTCATTTGGAAGTTTGAAAAGGGCATCAAAATCAATGTCAATTGGCTTGACAACTCTCTTCCTTTTCTTCACTTTGGAGTCAACCCAGGAAGGAGTATCATTCACTATTTTAGCATACAAAATATTGGAGCTCGAATCCATATTATCGTTATTCTTGACATCATGAGAATCCTACGTACAACCTCGATTTGAGGAGAAACAACCTCAATATCCACTTCTTGATTATTCGGGAGATTTTGGGAAATCCCTTCATGAATTACATGCTCCGAAGTGTTTGATATTTGAATTACCTGTACCTGAGTGGATGCTTGTTTGAAGCATGGCTACAGATCTTTTGCTACTAGCTTCTAAGCACTATTAACGATGTGGGTAGAAGAATCTCTACTCAAGGTAGAAAATCCTGACACATGCTCTCTTCCTTCTTCGGGGTTAGGATCTTTAGATGTTTCTCCTTGTGAGATGTTACTTGATGAAGTAGATTTTGGCAACCACTCCTTTCTTTCTTGTTGTGTATTATTGGATGGTAATGAGGTTGATCGAGAAGAGACTTTGGTCGAATGGAGGCCCCTCGTATTGGAAATTTTTGTGATCCCAAAACATGATCTGGAATTGATTACAATTTGGCAAGTTCTTTGTCATACCAAGATATGCTTCTTTCAATAATTGGTTGATTCTTGCTATCAAGAGAAAATTCATCTCTTTTGGTCCAATCGATTCGAGGCAATGGGGTAAAAGAAACTGCATCATATGAGGGATCAATGACATCCTCATCATCATTTATGAATGAATCGGGAGGGCTCTTGATGTGGAAGGCCTTGATCTGAGCAAGTGTTAGGCGAGAGTACTCCCGTCTTCTTACCTCATGTTCATCTGAACAAGCAGCCCAGAAATCTTCCATGGTAGGATTATGTTGATACTTTTCTCCCAAAATCTTTTGCATATATCCACCGATATCAAATCGGGCTCTCTTCACATATGGATGGATGGTTATGAGAACGAACTCTTTTTCCATGAGTTGTACACTGAAAAGATTTGGACATTGGTATTCCCAATTTGGATTGGGAAATGAATTCCTGAATGGTGCTTGTCACTAAGAAGGCAGTGAACTTGGAATAATTGTCACACCAGCTCCATTAATGCCCATCTGTCACTAACGTACTTAGGAAGTTTCCATGGGGTACTAGCAAAGCCACTCACGCGAATGTAGGAAAAAGATGAAAATTAAATAAACTAGGTTTCCCATTGGGAAATGGCACTCGTGGCTTCTTTAGAAAACCTTTCCTTAGTATTCTGATTCAGGTTCCGAATCACACAGAAGGTGAATGCATCGTTGAATCTTCTAAAATGGTAAGAACTATTTTTGAAACTGAGTTGAGGGTAATAATAAAAAACAATGTTCGATAGCCCCATGACTCCTCTCGTTTCAAGTCTCGAAAATAGCTTTCTTCTTGCTACCGCATAAGTCAAATACAATGTCATGTAGAAGCATCCAGTCATCTTAACTTCTATCAAATTTTTGTGAAGGGTGTTACTGATGATGGTGGCCCAATCCACAAACTCTTTCTTGGTTAGGATGATACGATAAATTGATACATCCATGGGAGGAAAATCTAGCAGAGAGGTAGACCGAAACTTGACTTAGGAGAGTAATCATGTCCTCGATTACTTCCACGAACTCAATGTGGTACAGTTCTTTGGGAAGCCTATCAATTTGAGGTCTCTTGGTTACTAACCAGTTGTTATTAACCATCTTGCTCCATCTTAGGGGTTATTAATCCTAGAATTCTTGTGTTGACTGGCGAGTGATATCCACATTCTTGGGAAAGTCGGGTATGCTGAGCAATTCCTCAATGTGATCTGGTGTGATTAAGAGGAAAGGCTCGCGATTATCTTTAAAGATTCCTCATCTCTCAGGATCATAATGCTTCACACAAGCAATAACCAATTCCGGACACTGCACCAAGATAGGAAATGTTGCTGCTTGAGGTAGACCACTATGGTAAAGTCTATTTGAGAAAATGGTTTTGCCTTCATTTTTCACCCGCTCGCATAATTGTTGCATGTTGATGTGACCCAGATGTATATCAGTGATGTTGTCATATGCTGACTTAATGGAACTGGGAGGGAAAATTCCTTGAAATTCATACTTCAGGGTGGATTTGTTAGATTTCTCCACTGGCTTCCTCGATCTCCCCGTAGATTTGGATTTTTTGGCCATTATGAATTTTACAGAAGAATGACTTATGCATGTAAAACAATGCAAATGGGGCCGGGTCTCAGTCTGTAAAACCCCGTCAATGCAAGAAAATATGAATCGCTTTAATAATAATATTATTATTATTTTAAAAATAATAATAATAATAATTGTCCCCAAATTATAATTTTCTTTAAAAATGCCTATACAAAAATATCGAGACTAAGCTTGGGTACCGAATCAGTAATAACAATGATATATATATATATATATATATTTAATTAAAATTTCTGATTTTAATATTTTAAATTTACAATTTTCACCGACAATGCATTGAGATTTCTCATGCAATGCATTGTCTTTGTATTAGCTTCTGTAGTGCAAGATATCACTCTTGCATGCGTGGAGATTTGCTCTATGCTTTCCTTTTGATTTTTGGACTGTTCTTATTTCATTTCTCCAACGTGAAATTCTTTTTTATTTATTTCTTTACCTTTTCTTTCAATGCGTGGTATTCCTCTTTGTTTAGCCGAGTGTGGAATTTCTTCTTCACATGTGGAAAACTGTCCTCATTGGGCCGTGTGTGGTGATCTCTTCTTAGCACATGGAAAACCCTTTGTTATTTTCAATTTTTGGACTGTTCTTTCTAAAACGTGGTGATTTTTTTGGCTGTTCTTGCATGGAGATCTCCTTCTCCCTCACGCATGGTCTCTCTTGCTTGGTGCATGGGATTTGTAAACTATCCCCTCCTCTGCTTTTTGGACTGTCCTCTAAAACCTGCGCAATTTTGTATTTTGCTGTCTCCTCCACGTGGCCTTCTACTTTCTCCTACAACGTGTGGTCTTGGACTATTCTTGGTAAAAGGCATTTGGACCGTGTTTTTGACCGATTTAATATCCTTTTCCTTTGCATGCGTGGCTCCTACCGGGTTTTGTCTTGGGATTCCTTCTTTCTTGGTGTGGCCTCTCGCTACAAAAATCAAACAAAAATTAAAGCAAAAATGTATGGAATTTATTCCATGCATGGGAAATGTTTATGTTGTTCCTCTTTCCTAAAAAATGCGTGGAAATGATCTTTTTCCCTGTGCAGCTCTTTGGCTTATGCTTTGATTAAACTTATTGCTATCTTTTTCTCCCCCCAAGGCATGGTGTATTTCCTGCTACCCTCACGTGTGAAATTATTTCTTTCCTGGGTTGTGGACAGGTGCATGGAGATCCTTCTACAGCTGATGCATGGAAACTTTTCTTTGCTATCTCCTTGGCATGGACAACTCTGGTGGGCTGCTTAAAATCTTAAACTTCATTTGTTGTCCTTCCATCCTTAGGCATGAGAATGATTTCTCTTTGGCGTTTTCCCTTGAGATGTGCGTGGGAAATTTATTTTATTATTTTTTGATTTTTGGACTGATCCTCTTCAAAAACGTGGGTAATGATATTTTCATATTTCCTTCTCGTCCCTTGTATTTTCAAAGGCCCAACTCACTTTTTGGCACGTGGAAACTTTTTTCCTTTCCTCACGTGTGGGAACTTGTTTGACATGTGCATGGGATTTGGTTTTGGCCTACTACTTGCCTTGCATGCACAACTAATGTATCTTCCTTCACAATGACATTGGAAAAATTGTTCCTTCTTTACTTCTTTGTTATATTCTCAGGCATGGATTTCTTTGTAATACAAAAACCTTCTTACTTGGCATTTGCAGTATTGTGGGATATGACAAAATATTATGTCCTTCAAAAGAAATAAGAAGCAATCGGAAAGCTTCGCATGACTCTTTCCAATGAGTTTGACAGAGGAAGTTATGAGGATTAATCCAACTTCCTCTCTTCCCGGGTAGTGGAATTAATCACTAGAGGGGAAATGGGGAAAGTAACGGCTAATTTCCAATGGGAATGGCAAAGTGGGTTGGCAATTTCCATTTAATTTCCCCATGTGGGAAATTGGGAGATTTCTTTCTCGTTAGCCAATCCATGATTTGGAAAATGGTGGAGAAAATCCCATAAGCGGGAATTTAAAAGAAGATTGCCAGGAAAGGGTAAATCCGGGTTCGGGAAGCCAAATTGGCATTCCCGCAGCTTAAAGCATAAGCTTACTTCTTCTCGCAATAAAATAAAAATTTGTTGAATGAATCTTTTAATTAATATATATTTAATTAAATACTCCAATTTAAAAAAAAATTTAATCAAACAAAGAGCAATTAATTAATTAAATATTAAAAATTCAATTTTAATGTATTTTAATGCGATTTAAAACTCAAGGGGGAGGAGTTCTCGCCTGAAAAGCACAAAACGAAGACCGAAATGATCACAAAAAGGGGACGGTCGTCATGAGGGTGATAAACCACGCAAAGTAACACTTTTGAAAAATTTCAAAATTTCCATTTTTTATTTATTTTTAATTAATTTTGCGAAGTCGAAATTAGCTGATAACAAGATCACTTTAGGGGATCTCTCAACAAAGTGTGTATAAACACTCATTCGGCAGCTTTGAGATGTCTATGAATCATGGATAAGGAGGATATTTTGGTCATGAATAAAAAAGTTCTTCATCGTAGGGATATTTTTCATTAGATATGTCAACTCCCTCTTCTTCCTTATCTCCTCCTCCCCCTTTCTTATCTCCCTCTTCTAATTCTTTGTTGTGCCTAATCATGATAGTTTACTTATTCATTAAAGTGGCTTTATAAAGTCAGTATTGTAAAAGTCCCTTTGATTTATAAAAAGGGAACTTAAATTCACTTCCTAGGAATATGTAAAGTCACAATTTGTAATGAGGACATGAAGAGTCATGTGGGGGAATCTAAAGACATGGATTGTAAAGCTATAAAATGATATGACCCTCTCATTGTAAAAGGATTGTGAATCTTGTTTACTAGCTCCCATACTCTTTCTAGAAACAAGTGATCAAATTTCCTCCATTTATTTTTCTTAATTTTTCCCTCATCTCTTTTATTGTACAAATTTGCAAATATGTTAATAAAGAAAGGAGTTTAAACTTTTCTAGATGAGTGAATAAGTGAAATTTTATGTTCATGGTTTCATCTTGTCTTGGTATAACTAGCAAGGTTGTTATTCTTTCATGATTATGTGTCATGATATCTCTAATTAATCCTGGAAAGAATTTGAACTTTCCCTACTTGTAGTATTAATCCCCCTCCTAATTTCTCACTCGTAAATTCCTAGCAAAGCCCTCCCTTGCATGAAATTTCAAGAATTTTCCACCGGGTGCGCAGAGTGTGCCTGTTGGATCCTCGGTCCTCCGGGCCAACAACATATTTATTTTTCATTTCACATATAATAACGGAGCTTCCTGCTCAAGTAGAGGGATGTAGTCCGAGAGCATTGTCGAAACTAACTAATTTGTCCCATCAAAAAATTATTTTTCCAACATTCATTAAACCTACGAAAAGGGGGTAAATTTTGCATATTTTTCACCCAATATATGAACCAAAAAATCTTTAAAAAGTACATATTAAAAAAATCATGAAAATAAAAATGGAATTTCATCGCTAAAAAACCCACTGTTGATCCCTGTAAGTGACACTTTGTATTCCACAATGTCCTTTCATATTTTCATTGTAATGTTTTCCAAAAACTAAATGAAAGAAGATATACCAAGATGAATAGGTTAATAGGAATTGTTCAAACTCCTATCGACTCATGCTAAAAATCTTTTTTGTTTCCCTATCTTTCAACTACCATTGAACATTAAATTCCCTAGTGAAGAAGAACAAGAACCAAAAGAAGAATTGGGAGAAGAATTTGTAGAAGAGAAAGTAGAAGTAGAAGAAGAAGTAAAATAAATAATGGTAGATGAAGAAGAGAGACCTCCATGAATTGTGCCATGGCAAAGAAACACAGGTCTACTCTCCCTCCCTCAACCTATCCATGAATTTTCAAGGGGATCTAAAAATATTTTTCTAAAATTCGAGAGGAGATGGAACACAACTATTTGAAGATCATGTAGTAGTATTCATCATGACATGTGGTGTATTAGGAGTAGAACATGAAGATGTTTTGGTGAGGTTGTTCATATAATAAAATGTAAGATAAGGAAGCGAAGTAGTTCTATCTCCTACCGGATAGATCCATCACTAATTGGGATGACATCAAAACCAATTTTGAAGAAAGGTTCAAATCCACTAAATATTGTCAAGACCTCCTAGTGCAGTTGGTTTAAATGAAAAATGGACCCAACGAGACTATTAGGCATTTTCTAGCTCGTTATAATAGGTTGCTTAAGAGGATACCCTTTAAATATTTTCCCTTTAATGAAAATGTGAAAATATTCTTCATCAATGCTCAATTTCCTAAGGTAGGATTCATCCTCCAAAGATATTTTCCTATAGATCTCACACAAGCTCAAGAAATTTCCATTGAAGTAGAAGATGACCTCATCCTATCAGGAAAGATAAAAACCCTTTAAAGGATAAGTCCCAACATCCTAAAGATGAGAGAATTGATCCATTGTTGTAGAAATTGGAAAATGAATTGACAATGTTGAAGAGGGAAGTTTCCCAATGAACATTCCATCAAATTCATAAAAAAAATGAGATTTCAGGAGCACCCCGAAGGATTTCCTTGAGGCTCCCCCTGTCAATGTAATTTTCAGAACTCAAGAAGATGAAGAATGACTTAAACAAGAAAGTGAAGACAATGATTTCCTAGAGATTGAAGAAGTAGAGAATGATGTACAAATCAGATTATGTGAATATTCAAGAGGTGAAGAAGATGATGAAAAAGATACACCTAGTTTCTCATGTGCAATATTCACCCATTGTGAGTATAAAAGGGGCTTCTTCCTCCATTTCTATGAAGAAGAAGAAGATTAAATATCCTCCTATGGTGAATCTATAAAATAAAATAATCAGTTGAGGATCTCCACTTCCACCCTCCATGGAGTCTGCATTGGAGAAACCAGATCCTATGGCAAGTAAGAGGTCACCCGCTATTCTAAGTAAGTCTTCTAATTCTCCTTCTAATTCTAATTTTTCTCATACAAAATCTATCCCTTCAAGAGTCTCTAATGTACCTTCAAAATCAACCTCTATTCCCCAAACATCTACTCCCACTTCTAAGCCTATTCTAACTTCAAAATTAGTGTCTTCATTCCCCCTATCTCGCATCTTCTCCTTTTGATATCATAGAACATGTGAACAAATCTAAAGTGCAGATTTCCGAATATGAGTATTTGTAGACTCATCCCAAACAATTTGAGAAGCTTGTCCGTCATATCAAGGGTAGTAGTTCAAAGCCCAATACTGTGACTCCTATTTCTAAAGGACTACTACCAACCCCACCTACACCTCCATCGTAGAACATGTTTTCTATGATTGCATCAAAGAATGATAAGATTGATCCTTTCTATGTCTCCCTTATCATTAGAGGATACCAATTGAATAATTGTATAATAGATTTAAGTGCTTCTGATAATGTAATGCCCATAAAGGTTTCCAATGCCCTTAGACTCACCTTAACTCAAGCTAGTGGATCTTTTTACTCCATGGAATCAAAGGAATTCCCAATTGTAGGGAAGTTAAATGATGCAAAAGTATTTGTCTCCGAATTTACGAACAAGAAGGTGTTATTTATTATCTTGGTAGTGGACATTATGACTTCATTTTGAATGTTATTAAGTAAAAGCTTCTACCAAAACTTGGGAGGAAAGATCCAAATGAATTAATTTTCTGAAACCATTCCAATTAAGGGAGATATGGAAAAGTTTCTTCCAATAAAAAAGATGAGATGTACAGATCAAAAGTCAGAAACCTGTAAGCCAAAATCCCGTACTCAAGATAGCGGTAATATGAATCACTTCATAACATCCAAAGAGGAGGATGATATTACTATATTGATAGGACCAAAGATTCCTTTCCAATGGGGTGTTGATCATGAGGAAGTACATAGGAATATTGAGTTGTAAAAACATAACCCCGAGTTACCAAATGATATAATCCAGAAGAAGATGAAATGGTTCTTGATGAGTTCCAAGATGAGAAATCAGCTAATGTGTTTACCCATGATGAGGAGGTGTTATCATTCCCATTTGAAGATGAATATTCTCTTGATCATATCATCCATGAAGAAGAAAATCCAACTTGTGATGATCCTTTGAAATGTTTGAAAGAAGAATCAATGAAAGAAATGCCAATAATTACAGAAGAAATAGAAGACCCTCACCTTAGTCTTGGAATCCTAATGCAAGCCATGGATTTGTAAGACATGTATGAATCTAATTATGAATTCTCAACCAATTATAAAATTGGTCATGATGAAATAAAGCAGGTGAAAAATCTAATATCGCTCTTGCAAAAATGAGTGATGGATGTGTTTTACTAGTTTTCTCGCTCCTTTCAAATTAATGAGTTAAATATTAAATAAAGCTAAACAATTCAGAACATGGAGGGTTTATGGTACCTCAAATGTGTGATGTGGGTGAATGTGTGCAAAGTAGTTGGTGGATCCTTGCTGCCCAAGATGATGAACCTATAACTCAAAGACACTAAAGAAAATTGATTAGATAAGATGTGCGGGGGTTTCCCGACAAAGCAAATCCAAGAAGCATTAACTTCCTTGGAATATTTCAACCCCATTTTAAAATAAAAAGTGATATAAATGATGGATAATCTGATAGCATGCAAAAATTGAAGAAATACAGAATCTAAAAGTAACTAATATTAGATCTAGAAGCTGATTTGATCTAAATAGATGTAAATTAAATAATACCTAGTCCGGGTCGATGATGACTATAAAAAGTAAGGAAAGGCTGAGGGTAAAAGGATTGAAAAGACAACCTATAGATGTAAAATTTAGAAGAATGGACTGATAATGAGTCTTGAGAACAAGATGAAGGTGATATGATCTCGCAATGTGTTAGATCCAACAAGATAGCAATAGAAATGATATAAGATAGCACATAAAGCAATGCAAAACCTCCCGTAATCATATAAATTATCAAATGATCTTCAAGGGCTACCAGAGGATTGCTGAGATGCTCTAGTTTGAATGTGGATTCACAGAGTGGAAGAAAATTAGAAAGAAGTCACACTTATGTTTTTTTTTTTTTTGTTGTGTTCTTGTTACGTTCTCACCGTCCCGTCCCTTGGGAAAGGAATATACTCATATTAATAGGGTTGACGACTAGGATGGGTCACCTTCGACTATGGGGAAAGTTTCCTCAATGGGGTTGATTTTGTGATTTGATTGATATTTTTGAATTTAAGAGTTAGAAAAGATACTTTAAAGCTTATAGGTGGGATTGGGTTGTTTATGGACATGTAAGAAATAAAGATAGATATAATCAAAGCTATAAAAGCAAGGGGATGTAAATTTAGAATGAAAGCAAAGTTTAAAATAGAAGGTTCATTAGATCATGTGGAGGGATATTGACTAATTAATTAATTAATTAATGGGAATTAGATGGGCATTAAAGGTGATAGGATAATAAGGGAATTTTATTAAATATTATAGGGGATGGATTTAATTAAAGGACAAACCTAGATAGGACCCTAGAAAAATATGCGCACTCGGGAAGACAAGGGTAGAGATATCATATTTAGGTGTCTACAGGATGTAATGATGGAATTGAAATTTTTTCTTTTCCATTCGAAAAGGAAGATTCTTTTTATGATGAAAAAGTGGAAATGAAGAGTTTTTAGTTCCTCAGAGTTTAGACTCCCATTGACAAAGACGTAGTGGAATGCAATGATCTTTTGGATGATGAATCAATTCATCTAAATTGTTTCCTTGAATTTAAAAGTGAAGGTTCTTCAAATGAATGTAAAGGTGAGATTTTGGTAGTTTCAAAAAGGATTTTGTGTAAGAAATATTGAATGTGACAGAAGGTATGGAATGTCCCAAGCTAAGTCTTGACCTCTTGACTCATGTTATGGCCATACAAGATAGGTATGAGGTTATGTTTGATTCTTCATTCAATGTTTAAACACCTCATAATGAAAAAAAAATGAATTCAATGCCTCTTATGAAAAATTTTTCAATAAGCATGAAAATGAAAAAGAGAGACACTTGGAAAATTCAAGTAATTTGATAAAAATTACCTTGGGAAATGCCGAGATGAAAATGAGAAATCAACCGTGTGGGGGAACACGAAAGGCAATTTATAATCTGAGACTGATTCCCAAGTTAGTAAAAATAATGGAATTTCTGAGTGAAGCTATGAGCATCAAAGGGATCATGTAGGCTCACTCCCCAAGTATACAGCATTCATGAAATCACCTGGATTTCATAAGAAGTTGAGGAAAGGAGGCTACTTTCTCAAACAGCTTAATGGCTTTATTGAATATCTTCACTCAATGTTTCCCATTAAGAGGTAACTTCAGAAAGAAAAGTGCTACAATGAAAGAAGGTTTTCCCCACATGTACCATAGGTGAATATAGGTTTGTGTGTTTCCATTTCCATTGTGTGTTTCCCTTCTATTGTGTGTTTTTTTTGTTGTGTGATGTTCAATAAATGAGGTTTTTTTGTATCCATCCTTATTATGTTGAGAATCTATAAAGGCCAATGGATAAGGCACTGGTCCAAGTTATCTACTGATATTATGGAGTCCATTCTTATCCTATCCTCACTTCGTTTGATCCATAACAAGTCCCCAAGTGAGAGCCAACTATTGTCATGTGTTTTTGCAAGGGAAAAATTCAATGTTGAAACATGACAACTTAACCCTAGTGTTAAAATTTTCTTGTAAACCCTCCTAAAGACCCCTACAAGATGATTCTTCACTGTGTCATGCCTATCCTAACCTTTCATAACCTTGTATCTGGTGTATCTTCTTTCCCCATTGTTTGAAATGATGAAACAAGGTGACTCATTCCATTCAGTGTAGTGCTTGTAAAGGTGGATTCTTCACTAGGCCTAGAAAGGCTATTCTTGGTCATTTTGGGATAGGTGTGCTCCCTACGAACATAGTCGAAGGCTAACATTCATTAGGAAGTAGTTTCAAGTAGATAAGAACATATTACAACTAATTTATGAAATTTTAGGGATATTTGAAGGTTTTGGAACAAGAACAATGTGAAAGTTAAAGGCTTAAAGAGCTTATAGTTGAAAATAGTGCTTGAACTTAAATGGAGGATTTTAGGAGCTATGGGATGATTCAAGAGGGAAACAAGAAATCGTCAGAAATTTTAAAAGATCCTATACATGATGGAGTTTTCACATTCTTCAAAAGACCCAAACACTTCTAAGGTCATCTCAATTTCAGTAGACTCACTTGGTGGTATTGAATGAAAAATATTTTTTTTGGAGGAAGAATCAGGTCTTGAAAACCATCCCATTGATATTGAAACGATCTTAGGAGTTAAAATGATATAATATTTTTCCTAAAAAGAGTTCCCGGAGATCTAGGAAAAGTGGACTCAAGTTTTAAGGAGTTAGTAATTTTGTCAATTGGGTGGGTGCTGCATTTTGGTGTCTCCACTATCCTAACTATCCAAGCAAATTGGGAAAATGGGGATAGTAGAGACAAGAAAAATGTGACCATCCCCATCCTTTTATTTTTTGAAGTCGTGGAGGTTTGGGGCAGTTGGAATGAAGAGCTAAATCTAGGAGTTGATCTTTCATGGATAATTCCAAGAGCTCTGTAAGGAGTTAAGGGGGAATCAAGTAGTCATTGAAAACATAATTAAACCCTTTAAATGATATAATTATCATATTTTTCACAACACTTGGTTGATTCTCAAGATAGGCTCAATTTGTGCAGAGACTCACCATGTCGTCCCAAGATAAAATGAGCCATTTCATGGAGTTTTAGGAAGAATTGAAGGATGAGACTCCTCAAATTGTTCTTGGAATGTTATTTGGAGTCAAAATCGTATAAAATTTCACAAAAAGGATCATCTGGAGCTCGAGAAATGTGTTCTCAAGTTTCCCATACCTAGTCAAATTTCTAGTTGGATGACTCGGTACATTTTGTTGCCCCAACTTTCCTAACTATCCCAACTGTCCCAATTTTCCAAGACAAAGTGGGGAGATTGGGGAAATTAGGGAAAATAAAATTTACCCCACCCCAAGTTATAACCCTTGACACTCATGTGACCTTGATCCTACCTCGAAAAAGTGCTAAGTTTTTCGATTTGGATAAGTTATTTAAAGAAAATATATGGGTGAATTTTAGTGTCCCAACTGTCTAGGATAGTTGGAAATAAGGGGACATAGGGAAAAAAATGTGCCCCACCCTCATGCTTTGCAAACCAAGAAAATGGATAATTGTTTTACCTTGTGCTTCTCTCTTCTCTCTCTCCCGTGAACCAGAAATGCTACCGAAGTTGTGGAACTTGTCTCCACTTCATATTTTCTCCATGAATCCATGAATTCTGCTGAAAAACCTCCATTAAATCTGAAATTTATTCAAACAAACATCTCCATGCTACTAAAATTTTTCTAAGGCATCCTTGAATACAAAAAATAAAGTTTTTCTCACTACTAGTGAACCTGGAAAATGATTGTACCAAGAGCTTGAGATAATTTTTTTCATTGCAAGAATTTATATGATACATGAATCTTAGTGAATCCATTAATGGCTATCATGAATTAAAATCTAAAGGGAGATGAACATCATCTTCACTTCCCGAGGTTCCAATGGGTAGAATCACGGAAATTTGGAGGAAACAATGACCAAAAATCTAGTTTTGCATAAGCTAGTTTTTGTGTCATGAAGCCCCTATTTTTTAGAGACATGGAGGGAAGTATTTTTCATCAAATTTTTGACATATTCAAATAAAATATTAATTTCCTAAAGATCTTGAAGGTGAAATTACCCAAGATTTAGAGCGCAAAATCCTTGAATAAAACCCATAATTTCAAGACCTTTTTCGCCGCAATCCGACACCCGCAGAGCACTCACTAAAAATAGTATAGTCCATGATTCTTCACATGATAAAAAAATTAAGTCCCTTAATTTTTAAGCTCTGATCACCTAGAACACTTAGAAACAATGCATAATGGTAAGCAAGGTAAAATTGCCAATTTTCCCAAAAATCAGGTCGGGAAAAAACAATTGCTAAAAATAGAAAGTGTCTAAAAATAGCAACACATCATCAATAAAGGAAAATTAGATGTGCCGAAGGTTTAGAAGGTTAGGTTTGACCTAAACAAGTGATATTACCTAAAATAGTAGGTCTTGGTCATACCGCTAAAATAGAAAGATTCCATTTTGGGTGTAGAAAGTTGTGGTTGACTCCCATTTCACTCATTTTTATGCTTTTGAACTTTTCATAGGGTTGTAGGATGATATCGTAGCTCAAATAGAGAAATGAAACCTCCATAAGAATCATGGTAGAATACTTTGATCACAACTAAGCTTAGTGAGATGGGGTAAAGTGAGCTAGTTGAGTTGAGCTCAATGAGCTTAGTAAGCTAAGAAATTTTATTAATCAAACATTAAGAGGATCTTCATACACCTATGGTCATCTTGGGATCACATCAAGGGATCTATCAATAGTGTTTCCAAATACTCATTCAACAACCCAAGATGTCTATGTATCATGGATAAGGAGGATATTGTGGTCATGAATCAACAAAGTTCGTCATCGCAGGAGCTTGTTAATCGGACCTATAAACTCCCTAGTATTCCTTCTCTCCTCCTACCCATTTATTCTCTCCATATTATAATTCTTCATTGTGTGTAATCATGCTACTTTTCCTTATTCATTAAAGTGACTTTATAAATTTGAATTGTAAAATTCCCTTTGATTTATAAAAAGGAACTTGATTTCACTTCCTAGGAAGATGTAAAGTCACAAGTTGTAAGGAGTACGTGAAGAGTCATGTGGGGGGTAGATGAAAAGATGGATTATAAAGCTATAAAAGGATATGACCACATCATTATAAAAGGATGGTTAATCTTGTTTACTATCTCATATAATCTCTCTAGAAACAAGTGATCAAATTTCCTCCATTTCTTTTTCTTATGTTTTCCCATATCTCTCTTTTGTATAACTTTTCAAATATGTAAACAAAGAAGGGAGTTTCAAGTTTTCTGGATGAGTGAATAAGTGAAATTTTATGTTCATGGTTTCATCTTGTCTTGATATAACTAACAGGGTTGTAATTATTTCCTAATTGTGTGTGTTTATATCTTTGATTAATCATAGAAAGAATATAAACTTTCCATACTTGCAGTATTAATCCCCATCCTAATTTATCACTCCTACATTCCCACCTTCCTAGAAAATTCCTCCCTTGCATGAAATTGCAATCATTTTCCATAGGTGTGGTGGAGTGTTCCTATTTGATCCCTAGCCTCTAAGCCAACACCAACTTTATTTTCATTTCACATACATTAACGGAGCTTACCATTCAAGAAGATGGACCAAGTCCTAAAGTGTTGGTGGAAACAATCTAATTTTTCCCATAGAAAAATTATTTCACCAAATCATTAGTTGATCCATTCCCGATGATCTCTTGCGCAGATTAGAGATTGAACCTCTAATCTTGGTGAGATATTTCAAAGTATCCTCATTGAATGAGAAGGGATCTCCTGCCTCTTTCTTTACCAAATCTTGGAAGGACTTAAGGAGATCTTCCACGGATGAATGTTCATTGAGTGGAGGTGACCCAAGCTTCTGTACACTGTTGCTGATACCTTCCAAGATCTGGGATGTATGCTCTCCACAAGAATCAAGCTCGAGATAACATCACTCATCATTTCATATCGAGAAATCATTGTGCACGACCAAATGAGAGACAAGTTATTACAAATAGAGGTGAATATATTTTTTCTCACCAAGGAGTGAGGATAAATATTTCTTATTTGAGATATACATGGAAACACACTATCCTAGTGCACATTTTCTATCTCAATCTCCTCCTTTATCACTTTCACTTTGGAAGCAGTAGTGAGGGAAAATTAAAACAATGAGATAACCTCAAGAAACAATTCATTTCCTTTCTCAAGAATCCTTTCAACCCACTTATAATTTTCTATCACTTGCATTATATATCCTTGTACTCTCTTGATAATCTTAGGGTTGAAAATATTGATGGGAGAGATGGATTTTGTAGGAGGAGGTGACACAAAATTAGGTTCCAAGAAGGATTGCACATAAGCAACAAGAGTTCTCACATGTTCCTCCATTTTATCCATTTATTGCTTGTACTCCTCAATCCTAGAAAGAAAGCAGACCACAAACTCTTTGAACATATGTGCATGTCCTTCATGTGTGGCTTACTCAAAGGAGATTCAAGTCAACTCATAGTAATCCTAAGTCATCTCTTCCACAATTTTTTCAAATTTTAGCCAAGAAACCTTCACATACCGAGTTCTAGAATCCCCATTGAAGAAAAAAATAGGTTGATTATGCTTTATTTATCTAATATGTTTTCATGAATTTTGCGATGGCCTGAAAATTAGGTGTTGATTCTTGCTGCACCATATTTGAATCACTCCCAAGAAAATATTGAATCCATGGGAGAGTTTCCACTAGAGTAGACACATTATTAGGCATGGGGAACTTTCAAGTGTTTGATAGGGGATCACAACTTGCTCACGGTGGGATGACTCCATTTTCGAGGAAGATACACTTGGATGTCATTGGTGAACAAGAGACTGTGAAGGATCAATTTCACCTTATTCAAGAGGCTCAATGGGATCTTAAATGAAATTAACTTTCTTACGGACCCTCCTAGGATGGGAATATTCAGTGTTATATTCCTCCACAATATTTCTCTTTGAAGATTATTTTGAGTGAGTGGAACCCATGGCCTTCTCAGATGCCCTCAGAGAGGAAGTGTGAGATACTGTCTAGATAGATTTAGGAGACCACTAGACTCAATGAAGGTGATTATCTTTATTTTTAAACATTCCCTTGATCTTTTTACTACTACTGGAGTACTCTCCTTAATATCACCTGATTCTCCGGTGTTCCATGAAGTTAGAGGGAGGGGTGAAGATTGTAGTTCTTAGACTGGGATCAAACAAGTCCGACCCATCATCTTTTATCCCTTCAATGAATGAATGAAATTTGATATCCGTCATATGGTCTACTATAATACACATATATTCCCTTTTCGTACTTCTCGATATTATCACTACAATTAGCCTAACACTCTTTGATTTGAGGTGCAGGTGCAAACCTAAAAAGGTGAAGGTCTCTGGGTTTCTCCTGATATCAAAGTTATACCTAGATGTGTACGAGTAGAGATTGAGGGTAATAAAGGTTCATTGATTTCCACATCTCGTGAAATTTTTTCATAAATATATTCCCAAGGAAATGGGAATTTAAACACCTTTATATTTTTTATTCTTATACTTGACATGAAAATGGGATAGTTTCTGCACAATTCAAACATTATGATTTTGTCACTCGATTACTTCGGCATCCTATCGAGAAAGATCATATCTCGAGAATCTGATGTAGGTAAAGGTAGGGAACTGGATGAAGTGGATCCCATAATTTTCAATTAGTACAACTGATTGAGAAGAGATCCTCTATTTTGGATTTCCCTTGAGGAGATTGATAATAAACATGGTTAATGCATCATTCACCCTCACATAGTGAGAATTTTTCTTCTTATGAGTCACTACAAATATTTATTATGTATAGGTGATTTTTGAGGAACATGGGGATCTTTCAACAATCCTTTGAATGGACTTATGAAGGCAATGGTATACATTAGTTAAGAATTCATGGTGAACTTCTTAGTGGTGGAAAACTGTAACAACTTCCCATGGATGTTGTCACTAATAATCCGCCCTAGTCCACCACCCGATTTCCTTTAAGTACGCACGTAGATGAAAAAATCCATCCAACTCGTGGAAATATTTTTTTGTTTCTTCCCCATCACTCGGTCAAGATAATAATATCATTTGAATAGCCCTTATGAAATTCACTCCTTAATAGGTTCTTGGAATACGGGAAGGTTTTCTTTCTTTTCTCGAGCCCTAAACCAAGTGCTAGGCCTTGCGAATATGAATCGAGTCTTTGTCCTCTCATGTGAAGAAAATTCCTTGGTTATGATGACCATTTTTCTACTAGTGGGATAGTGTAGGCACTGAGAAATTCCCTTTGGTGTAAGAACTGCTAGGAGTGAGTTTTCATTTACCCGAATTATTCTGGAGTCAACATTATAGTGTTGTGCACATGCTAAGAATAATTTAGTGTTCTCGAATAAATAGTGGGTGACCACTTCCTAAATAGATCACTTGATAATATTTTCTCCTCTAGTGGTTCATGAGGTCCACTAAGCATTCTATTTTCTAGGTCTTCTAGTCGTTGTGGGTGACATCACTATCTCTCACACCAGGGTATTCAATGATTAGAGTAGAAATAGGATCCAAACCTGAATACTTGAACTTCATGATGTTAAAAATTAGTGAGATAGGTGGAATGTGAGTTGACACAAGTGACTTGAGCTCAATTGCAATACTTTCTATTTTTAGCAGTCCTATCTAGGACAACTATTTTTAGTAAGTTTTCACAATTTTTCCCTTTTGATGTTTTTGCTTGTTTGTAGTATTACGGGTGCTGAGAATTTTCCATATTTAGAAACTTACTATATTTAGACATGTGGATCCTTGTACACTTACTATTTTTTGAAGATTGTCTTCTCGAATGCTTTGGATTGTAATGAAATTAGTCTCAGAATTTTAGGTTTTACTTGTGACCTTCTCGCTCCAGCTTTTGAGGTTTTTCATTCGCTAGAGCTCTATAGATATGAAAAGGAAACCTATAGGTATTAAAATTTCATATGGATGTTGTATATCATATAGATAATAAATGTAAATTCTCTTATAGTCATCTCAAAGGTGTTTTTGGGAGGAATGCACATGTAAATTTTGGTTGATAACATGCACACGCTAGTTAGAGAGTCATGAGCATTTTCCCATTTTTAGACATGGATGTCTAGTAAAATTTCAGCAACATGCCTGATGAAAATGGAGGTTTGTGAGGGAAATACAAAAACAATATGAATGGTGAAAATATCTCGCTTTTGTGAGAGGTGGAGAGTTATTCAATTTTCTTGCAAGTTTTAACTCACCCATTTGACCCGATAACTTAACCATGGTTGGGATATGGTTGAAGTGGATTTGAACCTATGAAAGAGGGATTAAGGGGACACAAGGTACACAAAAGTGTAACTTACACCAGATAGTGACAAATGGCATCTTTTAGTTCTTTTCGGGTGATATGAAGAGGCTAGGAATGAGTGCCATGGGAAAAAAATTGAGTTTTCAGTGACTATGAGCTAAATGGATGGAAGAGGGTCAAAATTTTGTGTCCCCATTGTATTATTTTCACCTTGGGGATAATGGGGATATAAAGGGTGAAAAAGTGCAACCTAAGTTCAAGCATATGAAAGGGGGACAAGGTAGAATAAAAGTTTGTGAAACCTACGTGTAAAAGTGGTAGGAGGTGAGTTGCGAGAAGTTTTCCCTGATGAGAGGTCACATTTTTGTGTCCCCCTTCTCCAATTTTCACCTTGGGGAGAAACCAAGGGAAAAAAGGGTGAAAACGTGCAACATGAGGGTTCAAATATCATGAAAAGTGGGCCTCGTCACTTAACTCACTCATTTTCTCCACATAAATCCTTAAGTGATGTTCTTAACTGAAACAACTTCAAAAATGATGGATAATCACACCTTGGTGTTCCAATTTTCACCTCAAGGACAATCCAAGGGAACACCAAGGGTGAAAAATTGCACTAAAGGAGTTTTAGAATGCTGATGTCATGTAGTGAGTGTAAATTCGGACAATCGTGAGTGCTTTTTCTACCCTAGAGCATGGAAGAGTGTTTTGGGGTAAAAATTATATGATTTTGACTCCAAAACACCTATTGAGATCATTTCATTCATTATCAAGGGTCATTTTTTCCTACTATTTCATTTCAGGGCCTATCATTCTTGACTTGAAGGGATAGTTGTGGTTTCCTTGTTTATCACAAAAGATTTTTGAGTCGTGGAACAAAATTTATATTTCCATAATGTAGAGGGTTCCAAGATATTTCATTAATTATTTATTGGCCTCCAAAATCCTTCTAGGAAACATTCGGATGAGTTGGCTTTCATCATTGGAGCCTTCATTCCTTGTGCCCAAAATCTCCTACTTTATATCAAATTTCTCCCGACATCAATTTATTACATATATCTTCCCTAAAATACCTTGGATCACTTCATTTATTTCCACCACAACTCCTAGATGGTTTTAAACTTCCCGTAAGCTTCCGGAGGGTGTTTACTAGTTGTAAAATGGCCAAAAATGGTCCTTTCTAGGCCTTTGGGGTAGGTGTTCTTCCTTGAATCTCAATGACTTCATTAATCACCTTGGGAATATATCCCTGTATATTTAAACATAGTTGAAAATATTGTTATCAAAATTCTTAGAAAAATGTGGGTGAAACTAATGACATTTTCAAGTGTGGGCTTAGTTGTGACAGCCAATTTTTTCAATTCTTCATGCTAGACATTTAACATAACAACTGGCCCTAACTCGGGGACATTAAACTTTAAGGGTAAATGGAGGACCTCGAAATATCTTGGTAAGCATACCAATTCTTTAGCTATTGGTCAATATATTCATTTAATCACTAACTAATACAAGAAACAAACACACAAACAAACCAATGAAAAGAAAGGGAAACACACAAAAAGAGAAGTGAAACACACACAATTGGAAAGGAAAATATGGTACATGGTTGGAGACAACTAGCCTCACCGCATGTAGAGATTCAAATGCTTCCCACTATGATGAAACTTCAATGGGATCCCGTCAAGGTAAGAAAGATAATATGTATTCTCTATACAGTAATTGCATGATCTTGAAGAGACCAAGCCAAAGAGAGTCAAACTTTCCATGGCTTCATTTGGGTTCTCTCCTCTTGTCCCATAGTAGGAAAAGGTATCCAATCTAAAATATTCTATCTTGTGTCTTTTGATCAAAAATCCTCTTCAATTTTGATTGGTGTCTTCTTAGCACGTCAACTGTTACTTGCATGTCTTCATTCAACTTCTCTAAGTAATAAATCCTCTTATAGAGAGTATATGAGTATTCTCCATTTTCTACTACCTTCACCAACTACAAGGTAGATAAATATAACGAAATTGGGATTTTATCTTTGAGTCCATATAGAAGTTGGAAGAAAGGATAAGTGTCGATGTCCTTCTTGGGCATGATCTTATCAGCCCACAATGCATCATATAATTTCTTATGCCAATCCCTTTGATTAACATCCACTAGTTTTCGAACAATAGTAATAATTTTTTTACTAGACTCCACTTGGCCATTGCCTTATGGATAGTAATAATCAAAGTGAGATAGTGAGGTACCATGGTTATAGTAAAAATACATTGATTCACTAGAATATAAGTAAGTTACATTCTAAGCTACTATCTTGTTTGGTACCCCAAATCTGACAATGATATTCTCCTTCAATAAATTGCACATCATTTCAGAGTTGACATGCTTGGTTGGAATAACTTCTAGCCACTTGGTTAAGTAATTGGTAGTGCTGAGGACATACATATGACCCACATCGGAGTACGGGTTCAATACACCAAAAAACTCTAGACCCCATTCTCATAAGGGTTCCTCAATGATCATGGGCATGAGAGGTACAATAACAAGTCTTGTTTTCCTATAAATTGTTGACATATATCACATTTTTGCACCCAATTTCATGCATATTGGAAGAGGTTAGGTTGTAATCTCAGCAACATGGGCAAAAGCCTAATGAATTTTATTAATATTCAATCAACTTACATTACAATGGAGTTATGCAATTCTTATAGGAATTGAACACCATGTACTGACAGACAAATACAAGGTTGCATAGGTACAACCGAAATCATAACAAATTCCAAAATACATGTGGGAAGAAATAACCAACCAAGTACAAATAAATATAGTCACAACAAATAAACAATACAAAAGGTTATAAATAAATATAACCAAATAACAATAATTAAATAATTAACTATGCAATGCATAATTAATAATAATATATTTATCCTAACATTCCCCCCCTTAATTTTGCATTTCCTCAAGGGATGAGGAGAGGAACTCTCTGAACAACTCAAACTTTTCACATACAAGTGACTTTGTGAAGATATCTATTCATTGTTTAGATATTGGACAAAACTAAAGTTGTATAGTATACTTCAAGACATGCTCGTGTACGAAATGTACCTGTACCTCAATGTGTTTTGTTATTTCATGAAAAATTGGATTGCAAACAAGTTTGAGAACACCTTCATTGTCAACATACATGGTGGTTGGTTTGTCTTGTGGTATTCCAAGTCCTTCGAGTATGCAATGTAGCCAAATCACTTCACAAACAACTTCTCTTGCAGAACGATACTCGGATTCTGTGGAAGAATGAGAAACAAAGTGTTGTTTCTTACTTCCCCATGATATTGGTCCAGATCCCATAAAGAACACAAACCATGAAGTGGATTTTCTATCATCAATATTGTTTGCATGATCTAAATCTGAATATCTTGACAAGAAGAAGTTGTCGTTCTTCTTGTATTCCAAACCAAGATCCATTGATCCTTTGAGATATTTCAAGATGCACCTTGCTGCTTTCCAATGATAAAATTTGGGTTCTTACATGAACCTGGATAGATATCTTGCTACAAAGCTGATATCAAGTCTAGTGTAAGTTAGGTAAATGAGACTCCCAATCAACTTCCGATAGAGTGGCATTTACCTCAAGAGATGTATTAGAGTGAGATAACTACAATATGCTCTACATAGGTGTAGCAACCGAACTGTGCAATCCATCATCCCGAATTTCTCTAGCATCATCTTGTATATTTCATCTAAGAAATGAATATGTGATTCTATTTCTGTCATACTTCAAATCCAAGACAATAGTGTCTTAGCTCGAGATCTGTCATGTCGAATGATCAATTAAGATCTTTCTTCGTTGCATCCATCATCCTCACTGAACTGCCAGTGATGACTAGATCATCGACATAGACAACGAAAATCACAATCTCCCCTTTCTTTTTGAGGTAAATATTGGGATCATATGGATTTCTAAAAATCCATATTGTATGAGATGCTCATAAATTTTGATGTATCATGCCCGGGTGCTGTGTGAGGCCATACGAGAGATTTCTTGAGTCTCAGTATACCTTTGCTTCTTGACTAGGTACTACATATCCCTCAGGTTGAGTCATGTAGACTTCTTCTTCTAAATATCTATTTAGGAAGGTAATTTTTACGTCCATTTGATGGAATTTCCAACCACATTGTGCAACTAGAGTAAATATCATCCTAATTTTTTTGATCTTAGCTGTGGAGAAAATTTCTCCTCATAGTCAATGTCTTCTTTTTGTGCATACCCCTTTGCTACTAGTCTCACTTTGTACTTTTCCACTATCCCATCTGATTTGTACTTCATTTTGAATATCCATCTGCATCTAATGGGTTTCTTCCCTAGTGGAAGATTGACAAGCTTCCAAGTGTTATTTTTCATTACTGAATTGATATTCAGAGTCCATGACATCTTTCCAAGATTTTGACTGTAGGGCTTCCTGGACTGTAGAGGGCTCATCAGACTCAATAACTCTACTCATCAAAGAAAAGTTAATTTCTTCTCTTGCTTTACTGTGAGTCCATGGTCTAGGGGTGGATGTATTCGGTGGAGCATCCATTCTTGCATCTCGTAATGTGCTAGTACACCACTTGGGCATACGCCGAACTATTCTCGTGGGTTGTGGTTCTATCTGATCAACACCAACATCCCCATTATCAATTTCATCATGTGTGGGAACATCAACTTTAGTTTTTACAATTGGTGAAGAATCTACATCAGGTGAGTATGGAGGAGGAGACTCTACTTCCTTCTTCTCAAAGAACTCAACATATCTCATGTTGGTGTAGACTCTCCTAGACTTTTGATCCATAAATATGTACCTATACAATGGAAAAGTGACAAGAAAGCATGGGAATGTACAAGCAACTCTTCCTCGTACTCCGACCTCCCGAGATTGTCTTTGAGATGGCTAATGAATGTGGAATATATATGGATACAAACAAACTAGTTGGGTAATCTTATATCCTCAATACACAATAGTGGAATCTACGAATCTAAGGTGAAGAAGGCCCTCCTAACCTGAATTGGTGTAATGGATTGTTCAAAAATAATAGTTTTTGAAGGCTAGAATCAATTTCTAGCTCTTTCGAGATCTTGTTTATTGGTTGTTGGATACGTGGGAAGTGACCTATGGGAGCTTCATATATGTTTCTAGACAAGGTCATAAAAATGGTGATGGGAGATGTAGTGGATTTTTCAAGGTTTTATGGATGATTTTATGGTCTAGTCCATAAATCCTTAGCTTGATTGGCTGCTATGTTTAGTAAGGAGAATTGTGTAAGAATGTTTGGTGGAAGTGGTGAGGACCTAAATACTAGTTTTCATTAACCAAAGATCAATTTCGATCGATTGATTAGTAGGCCCATTGGGTTGTGGGACTGTGGATCACAATCGTAAGTTTGTGGTTGTGTCGGACCTCCTATGGTCATGTGAAGAGTTAATCCCTCCTTCCAATTATCCAATAATCATAGGCCTTTTTAGCCTCTATGTTTAGAACTAGAAGTTGTGTAATTTTTTGAGAATACCTTATAGGTGTTATGGTAACTTGAATGCGTAAGCTAGTATTTATGTCGAAAATGAGGTCTCTTGCGTTAGGTTGTGGAACTAAGGGATCATAACCAAATATTTGTTCTCTTTCAATTTCTTTTACAGTCATATGGATGCCCTATCAAGGAAATCTATACTTAGGATGATTTGACCAAAATGTGTATGCCTTGTCATCTTCAATATTGAACTCTCTCGCTTGTTCACTAGTTGCTCATAGGTTTTCTGTTAGTTGAAAGACTCGTATCCTAAGGTCTTGATATATATCAACTAGTGTTATGGGGAGATTTGGTTGAGGCACTATTGGTTCAAATATGTACTCTATGGGCTCTCTAGGTCCCATGATTGTCATACAAAACAATTCAAATTTTAACTAAAACTAATAAACTAATTATGAAAGATGTATCTACACTATGCATGCATTCTTTTATTTTTATATTTTCGATGAAGTATTTAAAAAAATTAAAGAGTAGCTATTCTAATATATTTAGAAAATAGATAGCTAATCTAGTAATAGAATTAAAACAAACAAAGTAGCCCTGGTGTGGCTATTTTCCCCAAGTGCGATTGTGAATTTATCCTAAATATCTAAGCAACTAATTGTTTGAATCTGAAAGACTCTCGATCCTACCTCGAAGTGACGAATGAATCACGGTTTCTCGAAACTATCAATCCCCATAGCTTCCCCGGTGATATCGAGAGTGATATTTGAGTGAAATAAAATAATTTACTACTCTATTTGATACGTTGTAGCTAGAAATTTGATAGCTCAAACTGGTGTTTACGGAATAGTGGTAAATCTAGTTGTGTGTGACTTTTTCCCCTCGGTGTGATCTCATCATTCCTTCATGTTCTCTTGAATCCGGAAAAAACATGTATATTATAGTATCAATAGAATAAGGCACTCAAAAATGGCAACTTTGGATATAGACCGAATACAATGCGAGTAAGAGAGATATATTACAAGTGAACAGAGCTTGACTATGTAATTCCTAGCGGGATTTATTGTGGGAATACAACACAAATTTACCGAGAATTTCAGCAACTATATTTTGATTAAAAAAACCCTGCAACTCTAAATGGATTCCAATCTAAGAATGAAACTATCTTATTCTAAACTGACTTGCATGGAACAACAATGAAGCAAGAATGAAACAAGAAGATTGAATGAACTCTAAAAAGAAAAGGAAGACCAACAATGGATGCAAAACATGAAACTATTAGAATTCTAAGAAAGAAACTCAAAAGACTGGATGATTAAATAGAGAAGGAGAGGGGCCATTTGTTTGAAAACAAGATGGCTATTTATAGGAAATGCATTCACTAGAAGGTATCTTGGAATGAAACTCTTATACCATAAAAAGTGAAAAAACTATTCATAGGGCAGCCAAAACATAAATGAAAATTAAAGTAGATGAAAATGCAGATAGAAATTGAAAATTTACGTTTGATGTGATTATCGAAACTTTCTGGAAAACGCAAACAGGACCGTTGCCCGGTCTAGGCGGTGGTCTCATCACTTTGAAGACCAAAATCCAAGAAAAAGGGGGCAGAGGGTAGCACAAAGCATGCGGAGGCGGGTGAGGCATACGAGGATACAAATGTATACTTGGCAAGCTTTTCTGAATCCTGAACATCTTGCGAGGAGACTTGTATCATCATTGGGGCATGTGTAACATCTTTTCGGTGGTGCAAGATGCTACAATTTTGGGTATGTATATATTTCCCCCTCAGAGAAGCCTCTTATCCATGAAGAGGCATAAAAAGCGTGGATCTGAGTATGGAGGTCCCGAAATGGGGAGTTAGGGTTATACCCGACATGCCCATGTACCGCAAAGTCACCATCCAAACTCCCGCAATCTGAAAAATGAAAAAGGGGACTCAAGTGTAGATAGATAAAATAAATTGAGAAATAAAACTAAATTGATATAAAATGAGGACTTACAATCTATGTGGGGTTTAGAACTTGCCTCTCATGATGGTCCAACCCTCAGAAAGACATTCAAAATCAATTTTAGAAAGCTATATATAAATGATGAACTCATTTTACTATTCATTTGCGTGGATTGATTTTGATAGTTTTTGAGCTCTGGGGACCCACGGTGACGGTTTTCAACGAAAGTATAGTCAAAACATTCGTGGTGAGATAGTGATCATTCCTCCGAGAGCAGAACATCGACCGTGAAGTCTCAAGTTAGTTCTTCTCAATTTATTGTTTTTGAACCTAAAATGTAGAAATGATAAAATCTTTGTCTTGGGGGGGTTATTTTCGAAAATGCTAGTTTTAAATGAGTCTCTAGGGGGTGCCCATAGGGTAGGTTTTTATTTTAGTTGAAATGGTGTATTTTTCTTGTTTTTAGGCATTTTTAGGGCTTGCATGAGCCATTCGTGGGTTCGGGACAGACCGCCACCCCGCACAGAGCGAGCGACAATTATGGGACCGCCGCCTAGGAAGGAAGAAGTTACTGAACCGTCACTTTGCACAGGGGTGGAGGTTCACAACAAAATGTAAAAAATATGTTTTACTTGTTTTAGCATTTTTAGCATTTTTACATGTTTTTGATAGCTTTTCCAGCTTAGATTTTGTTACTAACTTACTCTTTTCCATGTTTTTGGTATGCGAAGGAGGAGTACATTAGATGGAGCCGAGAGAGGGAGAATTTGATTTCGAGAGGAGTTTCCTTCTCGTGGATTTAGGGGAGATGGCAAGTCATTTACAGGCCGTCACATTACTCTAGATGTGGGAGAGGGATGACAGTCAATGGTAGCATCAGTGGTAGGCACGGATCCTAGAGACCCTTCCTAGAGGCTTGGAGATCCGAGTGAGTTACCAATATTCTCTTGATTTTGTTAGCTAGAGATCTTTAGTTGATATTTCGTTTTGTTGTTTAATTTATTCTTGGATTTATTTTTGATAGTTTTGTAACTTGCTTTCTCCTTTATTTGCAGTGACTACTGATGAGTGGTGAGACTTGATTCACCGATTATGTGTAGATACCTTGTTGCTCCCCTCAGAGAAGACTCAGCCGAGCTTTCTAAGGACATGGGAGAGCCTTTAGCAGCCGGTAGGCATACCGATGTTTTTTCCCCTGTCTGGTAGGTGGCAAGGATCATGAATTCTCTCCGTGATGAGGTAGCTGGATATAGGATGGTTGAGCACTTGATGAGGAGGAGTCATTCTCATAGTGAGATGGTAGCTACTGGTTGTGACCATGAGCCCTCAGTACATTTAGAGTGCCGCATAGCCGAGTCCTAGATGTGGTCGTGTGCCTTCTGAGGGATCCCATAGGGGTTGAGAGGCCATTTTTGTAGTGTTTTGTCAGATATTTATATGAGTGTTTTTGTACTTTTTGGGCTCATTGAGCATTTTGACCATGCCTAGTGCATGATGGAATTGTATATAAAACTTTATATATATATATATATATATATATATATATATCTTTTTGGATCTAGACTCTTGGTGCCTAGAATTTTGTGACTTGTTTCCATATGTATGCTAGATGTTTTTAGAGTATTTGTTTTCATGCTTTTCAGAATGTATGTGATGGATGACAAATGATAGTAAATAGAATGTTTTACTTTGTATGTTTTTGTAATGCTGATATGCGATGACGAACACATTGTAGTATTTGAAATTTCGATCTCTTCGGCAATGTTTGTGATTTCTTCTTATGTTGGAAAAATGTGATGAATATATAGTTATAAAGATATGAACTTGCTCCATTCCCAACTCCATGCAACTAGTAAGATGCGAGGGCTCTACACCAAGAGTTGGGAAGGGAAAAAATTGTATGAGTTTGACTGAATGGAACGATAAGAGATAGAAAAACCAGTATCAGAAACAAAACTTAGACCTACACACTTACCCTACTTAGAACTACCACCAAGCTCAATAGGCCACTTACTTTCTAGTTTATCTAGACTTAGATTTATAAATGGCAACCCGGTTGACAAAATCTAGTTTTGAGGATTTGATCTCTTTGGAATTTGGACATTTGTTTTCTCTTAATATAATTTGATTTGTACTTCTAGCATACCAAGATTTGTTAATTTGTGTGAATGGACCCCCCACACCCTGCCTCATGCCACTAGTAAGAAGCATGGGTTTGTCACCAAAGGTAGGGTATAGGTGAGTAAGGGCACTTCCTTCCTATCCCAACCTCACACCACCAGTAAGAGGTGTGGGCTTATCACCGAAGGTTGGTCGGGAAAAGAAGTGTGTAAAATAAAAATATTATGTTTTGCTTGGCACTTTTGATTTTATTTGATTTTTGACACTTCTGATTTGTGACTTTGGGATATCCTTTCTTTTAAAGAGATTTTAGAGGGATAGATGTGACACCAAGAAGCTTCTAGAATAGACCGTAGGTAAGGACAACTTCACCTAGTGGAAAGAAAGAGAAAACCAAGTATGTAGGCCTTGGTATGATTTTCGTCAATACTTGTCTGTCAAACTTGATGAGAAGTTTTGAAATTACTTGATGATGTTTGAAGAGATGTGATTTAAATGCTTTTTCCAATATTTTCAGAAATTTGTAAAATATTACTTAAGAGTAATTTCCTTGACTACAATTTTTACGAAATGAGTGGACAAAATGAAACAACAAGATGACTAATGCAATGTAGGTAGCTATAATGTATAAGTGGTGATTCTGATGTCTCATGTGTAAAACTATTTAAGATGCAAGGAATTGACAGTTTCATTGAATTCCTCACCTTCTAGTGTGCATAAGAGATACACACCATTTCTGTAGTCTTTCATGACTCGGTATGGGCCCAACCACTTGGGCCGAACTTCCTTCCTTCACCGGTTTTCTTATCAATCTGCTATCTAGTCTTAGAACTATATCTCCCTCATATATTTCTCACTCATAGACTTTTTGTTATACTACCAGCACATCCGGTTAGCATAGGCTCTATGTCATTTTTCGGTGTTTATCCTGGCCTCATCAAGGATTTCTAGTTGAGAGAGGCGTGCCTCCCTGTAAGCTTCTTCATCCAAAATCCCTTGTAATGAGATGTGGAGACTGGGTATTTCAACCTCAAGCGGGAGAACTACTTCTACCTCGAATACCAACAAGAAAGGGGTTGCTCTTGTTGGTGTTTTTATTGAGGTTCAATGGGCCCACAAGGCTGGATATAGTTTTAAATGCCAATCTCATTTGTTCTCCTTGACTGTTTTGAGGAGAATAGCCTTTAATGTTTTGTTTGTTGCTTCGGCTTTCCCATTGGCTTGAGGGTAGTAAAGAGAGGCCGTGTGATGGTTTATTTTGAATTTGCTACATAACTCACGAACCTCATCATTTTTAAAGGATGTTCCATTATCTGAGATAATGACTTGTGGGACACCATACCTATAAATGATTTGGTTTAGAATGAATTTGGCAATTACCAAACCTAGTACGGTGGTGAGAGGCATGGCCTCTACCCATTTGGTAAAATATTCCATGGCTGTAATTGTAAAATGATGGCCATTAGTTGATGAAGGAGGGAATTTCCTATCAAGTCTAGACCCCACGTGAGAAGGGCCATGGGGTTCCTATTGGTTGCAGGGGATTGTGTTGGCATGTGAATCTTGTGAGATAATTCTTGGAATTTTTGGCACTTATGTATAAACCCTACTGCATTGTGTTCGAGAGTGGGCCAAAAATAGCCCATCCGATGTATTTTGTGAGTAGTGGCGTGACCACCAAAGTGGCCTCCACATATCCCACTGTGGGATTCATAAAGAATCTTCTTGGATTCTTCTGTGTCGACGCATCTTAGAAGCATGCCGTCAAAGGCTTTACGATAGAGTACTTGTTCTAAAACAACATATTTAGCAGTGATAATGCGTAACTACTTTCTTTGTTGTGATGTGGCACTTTCTGGGTATGTGTGGTCCATGAAAAAATTGATTATATCAGTATACCAAGGATATGTAGAGATGGGGGGCCTAGTTTTGACAAAGTATATACACTCATCACAAAAGTCTAGATTTACCAGATTGCCTCCATCTAGTGGATTGTTAGCTAACCAGTTTGCAATGATTTTTCCCTTAACAGATTTTTGGTTTACAAATATTAACTCAAATTTTCCCATTAAGGTTATTAAACATCCAACCTTTTTAGATAAAGACCCTTGCGTGAGGAATTTTTATAAATGATCTGTATTTATAATGACCCTTATTTCTTGGTTCAACATGTAATGTCTTAAATGTTTTGTTGCAAAAATTATGGCAAGGCATTCTCTCTTTGCATGTGTATAACATGTTTCATAATCAAGCAACGTTCAACTAATGAAATAGGTGACCATTCTCGTTTATCATTGTCTTCTTGAGCCAAAGATGCAGAAGCTAAGCAAGACATGAGTGGATCATGAGTATAGGATCAAAGGGTGGTCTGTCTGGGAGGCATTAGCATGGGTGGAGACAACAAGAAGTGTTTAATCGCTTAAAGGCCTCGTTGCATTCTTCATTCAGATCAATGCTATAATATTTCTTTAATAAATTATTGATTGGATGAATAGAAAAACTTAAATATGGGATAAACCTTTGGATTGCACTGAGTTTCCCAAAAATGACTCCTGATTCCGCATCGTCGATGGTGGAAAAATTTTGAGAACAACCTGGATTTTGGTTGGATCGACATCAATCTCTCATGAAGATATAATGTAGCCCGAAGTTTGTCTCCTATCACACCAAACATGCACTTCTCTGGGTTTAATGTGACGCCGTATTCAATTAATCATGAGAAGATGATATGGAGTACTTCGGATGATCATAGCATTTCTTGGCCTTGGCCAGTAAGTCATCCTCATAGGATTCCACAATTTTATGGATAAGATCGTGGAATATGTATGTCATTGCCCGCTGATATATAGCACCGACGGCGTTCTTAAGACCGAATGGCATGACAATGTAGCAATAAGTTCCCCAGGGAGTTATGAATGTAGTTTTGGCTTGATCCTGTTCAGATATTTTAATCTGATTATACCCTGAGAACCCATCCATGAGGGAAAATAGTTCAAATCCAGCTGTTGCATCAATGATAACATCAATGGATGGTAATGGGAATTCATCCTTGGAAAAACTTTGTTAATATCCTAAAAATCTATGCAAATGCATATCTTCCCATTCTTTTTGAGAATAGGGACGATATTAGATACCCATTGTGAATAGTCAATGGGTTTGATGAATCCCACTTGGAGAAGTTTTATCACTTCCTCTTTTACCATGAGATCCACTTTTGGCTTCATTGGTATTGACTTTTGTTTAATTGGTTTTGCATTTGGTTTAGTGATAAGGTTATGTACCGTGATGTGTAGTGTAATGCCCATCATTTCTTTATAGTTAAATGTGAAGGCCTTGTGATGTTCTTTGAGGATTTGGGTGCCTATTTATATTTCTTCTGGAGTTAACGAGGAACCCAACTTCAATTTTTTTGGTTCTTCCTTCGTTCGATGTTTATGTCAATGGTTTCTTCTATTAAAGAAGCATTACCTTCTTCAAATTTAGGTGGGGTTGGAGGTAGTTCCAAGCTTCCTTCATCTTCTACCTCGTAGATATCGAGATCATTTTATGGAGGAGACTCTACCACGGGATTTCCAAAATAGGAAGAGGAATGTGGTATTAAGGAAAGATCCACTATGCATTAAGCAAGGTGTTGCTCCGCATAGGTGTTTAGATATTTGAGAGTGACTCTATCATCGTCAAAGTGATCCGTGATAGAAAAATCATCCTCACTTCTCCATGAGTCGAGTGGGTTTGTTGGTATTTTACGCACTAATGGTTCAATACAAAGTGAAACTGTGAAATTTATATCTTCCAACTCACTGTTTGGAGTGAAACGGGAAGTTGAGGTTGTTATTGAGTCTATGAGAAGTTCTTCTCTCGTGGGATTGCTTCAATTGATACGAAGTTGAATCCCTTGCTTAGATCTAATACCGTTGTTTTGTAGAGTTGTAGATGTTCAACCTTAGTTTGATATACTTTAGAGACGTGGTTTGTAACTAGTTGCAAGTCTCCTAGCACTCTAATGTTATCGACACCCGTTCTTTTGGCTAGGATGAGGCCAAGGAGGAGAGCTTTGTACTCAGACCCATTGTTTGTACATTCAAAGTTTAATTTAAAGGAGAAAGGTAGGATCTTTCCCTAAGGTGAAGTAAAGATCACTCCTGCCCTAGCTCCAAAGCGACATCTAGCTCCATCGAAGTGGAGAGTCCAATATTTTCTTGGAAAAATGGATGTTGGGATATTTGTTGTATCTATTTCTTCTTCTTCGGTTACTTCTACCATAAAAACTTTGTCTGATGGAAGAGAAGAAATTCCCAGGGTGCATCCCATACCCATAGAATCAAATGGTAGGAGAATAGGTAAGTCTTTTTCTAGCAACTCGATAATTTTTGTGATAGTCCTTAGTGACATTTTTTCTATGACGTTGGTCTCATTTTTGAGTGCTGGAATGTCCTTGGCTAGATTTGTAATTTCTATTTTTTTGTGGGTATCAACTTCTCTTTTGGTTTTGAATTAATTGGTTTGATAAGTTGATTTTTTGGGAGTTAAAACTCGGAGTGAACGCCTGGTCTTTTCTTCAAATCAGCTAGGTGTATATCGAAGGGTTTTGGGTCACCTTGTGCCACAAATATTTTTCGTAAGTGTAGAAATCTTATTTCTTGGAATAATGTGGAAGGGATTGCCTTCATGCAATGTATCCATGGCCGACCAAGGATCATATTATAGTTGGTTTCCCGATCTATAATATAAAATTCGGTGAGGACTGTCTTGGGTCCTAAAGTGACTGGTAAAACTATGGTTCCAATTGAAGTGGCCTTGAGGCTATCATATCCTCTTAGCGTATTTCATGTTGTGGAATAGTTTGTCTCTCCATATCCTAAATTTTGAAGAAAAGAAAAGGGGACTATGTTAACTGCTGCCCCATCGTTAATCATCATGCATTTAACATAATTATTGTAAACCCATACTTGTAAATGTAAAGTTGGGTCGCCTCTTCATGCAATCTCAGTGTCTGTTGGCATTTTGCTTATATCAAATATAAACTTAGTATCCCTATCTGGCTTCCCTGGAGGGTAGATGTCAAAGTCTACATGGTTTACTTACGTTTCCTGAGAGGAGGAGTGATGTTGATTAAATGACCAAGGCCTAATGCTTCTAAGAGGGCAGCCCTATGGGTGGGAGAGTTCTTTAAGAAATCCAAAAAGGAGATGTGAGAGAATGTTTTAGTTATGCCATTAATTAAATCATAGGTGCCTATGGGTTTTACCAACATTTGTTGAATGTTGTCTGGTTCCAATGGATAACTTGGAGTTGGTTGAGAAGAATAATCCCATGTTCTTGTTATGGTTTCTATGGGTAGCTCAAGTGTTTACCTCCACCGCACCAACTATTTTAGTTTGGGGTCGAGTTCCTAATTGGGGTGTGACTGGTGGATTTAATGAAGTTGAGGATTCATGATCATTATTTCTTGTTATAACACCCTTGTTTGTTCTGCATTAGGATCTAACCTGTTATTTTTAGAATGTTTTGGGAGTGGATCATTAAAAGATCTTGAGGGGTACATTTTGAGGGGAAACTACTCTTGTATAAGTGTTTGACATGGGCACTGCAGAATTTTCTAAAAACATATCTATAAAGAGTTGTTTTTGATCTTCTGCAAGCGTTGCATGAATTTATTGTAGTCACAACAAGTCCTAGTATCATGGCCTTGAATCTTGTGGAAGCCACAATACAAATTGGGATTATAATTTCGAGGCTATTGATTTAAAACTTGTTGTGACCCAAAATTCTAATAAGGTTGCTAGTTGTTAGAGTTAAAATTTTGAGGTCTTTTGCCTTTGGTTTTGACTCTGATATCTAGTTGGGTTTCGATTTAGACCTTATGTTTGGATTTTTGTCATCGTCATTATTGTTGTTGTTGTGGTCGTGGTGGACGATTAAAATCCACCGCATTGATTGTTGGAGTAAAATTGTTATTTCGTTGATTATTAACAGGTGGCAAAATGTTTACAACGTTTTCTCTTTTAGTTTGGTCGAGCTTACTCCATCATTGTAACTTCGTGGTTCTTGTTAAGGATCTTGGGTCCTTGATTTAGCGTTCTTGGTGTTAGGATAGGCCGTGGTGTTTTGAATGGGAGTGGTTAATTTCCCATTTGTCCCATATGTCATATGACCACTATCTATCACTTTGCTTGGTCAATTCAGAGAGCACTCTCAAATACTTCATCGTAAGTTCTTGGTGGGAACTTCTGGACTTCTTCCTTTATCTCTCTTTAAGAGAATGAAGGAATAAATTACATAGTTCCATTTGATCCATGTTTGGAGCACATGCTTTGATGAGTAGGTAACCATACACCATCTTTGAATAAAATGAGCAGCAGATTGATTATGTTCCTATTTAATATGCAAGAATTCCCTGATTCATGTTCTTAACAATTTGGTCATATCAAAAGCTTTAATGAACTCTGACACGAGTTGTTTAAATGAGTGTATCGAGGCTTCAGTATTCTCAGTAATACCAATAAAGGGAAATACCCTCTAAGGTCTTAGGGAATATCTTAAAGAACAACCCCATCCCAAGGAGTAATTCCCGTATGGCTGTGGCATAGGCCTTAATGTGTGTATTTGGATCTCCTTCCCCTTTATATTTGGGTAAATTGGGAAGAGGTCTTGGAAGCATAACACTTCGTATGGTGAAGTCTAGGGGCTCTTTTAAATATTATGAATAAGTCCCTACCACATAGGCCTCGACCATCGATGGTGCTTGCTGAGGGGGTGGAGGTGGAATGGGTTGTTGATATGGCATAACATATGGATTTGCAGGGGACATAAGGGAATCCCTGTGGTTGAATGAACATCTCGGGAGAAGAGAACATGTCTCCTTGTGGTGATTTTGAATAAATGTTTAAGTAGGGAGGAGCATTGTTTTAGTATGGGTTGTTTGGTGCCAAGCCGGGAGGTATCATATTTTCAACTAGAGCGGCATTTGAAAACGCGGTCCTAGTTGGTGTTTGCTATGGATAATTATACGGATGTTGAGGAGGCATGCCTAATATGCCTGTTCCTGTAAGGAGGTCAACCTGACTAGGGTGATGCGGAGGGTTGGGGATTCCTGCTTTCCCAAAATATGAATTTTGGTTTGCTTGAGCAAGTTCTAGCCCTCTAACCTTCTCAACTAAGGCTGAAATGACCTCTATTGGTGAAGACACAGTGTTTTTGCCTTAATGGAATTTGTTGTATACCTTGAGGTTATAAAGGGGTATGATACCCTGCTATGAATTGATCATTACCCTACCAAGATTCACCGAGGGAATTTCCCATAGGTGGAGGAATGGGGGTGTTTTCTTGGAATAGGGCATCAGATTGTATTTACAAACTCCCTATAGCTGGTTACATGTTTTGGAAGCATTTTTCTCTTATAGCATAGCGTGCTAAGTAATTCTCATCCAAAAATGGGAGTGGATCTAATCGTCTACTAATCCTTGGTCCGAACAAGACCCGAGGATATGAAATGGATTCTTCAAAATGTCATATTTTTAGAGCCCGAGGGCTCACGGTTGTTGTGTTTGTGCAAGCTGATCTAACTCCTCAATTCAAAATGAAGAATTGGAGCTAGTTCTTTGGGGGAGTTTGAGACGACAAGTAATTACTTGAATAGTTATCAGCCCATGTAGAAAGTGAGGGTGATAGTTGTCTATTTGTTTGACTATAACTTGCTTCAAGACCTGAGAGAGGTCTACCATATGCGTTGTATCCCGACATATTCGGGGTATATGAATACCCGCAAAATAATGGGAAAGAGCGAAGGTGGATGGAAGAAATGAAAATAAAAGAGGAAGAATTGTTTGTTTCACGTCGGGTTCACCAATTTTGTACGATAGAAAAGTGACATGCGAGCATGGGAATCTACAAGTAACTCTTCCTCGTACTTGACCTCCCGAGGTCATGTTGAGACGGTCGGTGGATGTGAAATATATATGGATATAGACAAACTAGTTGGGTAATTTTATATCCTCAATACGTAATAATGGAATCTGTGAATCTAAGGCGAAGAAGGCCCTCCTAACTCCGAATTGCTGTAAGGGATTGTTTGGATATAATCGTTGTTTAGAGGCTCCAATCAATGTCGAGATCTACCAATATCTTGTTTATTAGCTGTTGGATACGAGGGAAGTGACCTACGGGAGCTTCAAATACATTTCCAGACAAGGTCATAAAAAATGGTGATGGGAGGTATAGTGGATTCTCTCAGGTTTTATGTACAATTCTCTAGTCTAGTCCATAAATCCTTAGCTTGATTGGTTGTTGTGTTTAGTAAGGAGAATTGTGTAATAATGTCTAGGGGAAGTGGCGAGGACCTAAATACTAGTGTTCATAAACTAGCATCAATTTCTGATTGATTAGTAGGCTTGTTGGGTTGTGGGACCTATGGATCACAACCGTAAGTTTGTGGTTGTGTCATACCTCCTATGGTCATGTGAAGAGTTAATCCCTCCTTTTGATTATCTAATAATCATATGCCTTTTTAGCCTCTATGTTTAGAACTAGAAGTTGTGTAATTTTCTCAAAATACCTTATAGGTGTTCTGAAACTTGAATGCGTAAGCTAGTATCTATGTTGATGAGGAGGTCTCCTGCATTAGGTTGTGGAACTAAGGGATCGCAACCAAATACTTGTTCTCTTTCGAGTCCTTGTATAGTCATATGGATGCCCTATCAAGGCAATCTATAGTTAAGATGATTTGACCAAAATGTGTATGCCTTGTCATCTTCAATATTTAACTCTCTCGATTGTTCACGAATTGGTCGTAGGTTTTCCGTTACTCGAAAGACCTGTATCCTAAGGTCTTGATCTATATCAGCTAGTGTTGTGGGGAGATTTGGTTGAGGCACTATTGGTTTAAATATGTATTCTCTGCAATCTCTAGGTCCCGTGATTTTCATACAAAACAATTCAACTTTTAACTAAAACTAATAAACTAATTATGAAATATGTATCTACACTATGCATGCATTCTTTTATTTTTGTATTTTTGATGAAGTATTTTAACAAAATTAAAGAGCATCTATTCTAATATAATTAGAAAATGGACAACTAATCTAGTAATAGAATTAAAACAAACAAAGTAGCCCGGTGTGGCTATTTGCCTGTGCAGTTGTGAATTTATCCTAAATATCTAAGCAAATAATTGTTCTAAATTGAAAGACTCTCGATCCTACCTTAGAAGTGAGGAATGAATCATAGTTTCTTAGAAACTATCAATCCCCATAGCTTCCCTGGTGATATCGAGAGTGAGATTTGACTGAAATAAAATAATTTACTACTCTATTTGATACATTGTAACTAGAACTTTGATAGCTCAAACTTAGCATTTACAGAACAATGGTAAATCCAGTTATGTGTGACTTTTTCCCCTTAGTGTGATCTCCTCATTCCTTCATGTTCTCTTGAATCCAGAAAAATATGTATATGATAGTATCAGTAGAATAAGGCACTCGAACAATGGCAGCTTTGGATATAGACCAAATACAATGCGAGTAAGAGAGATATATTACAAGTGAACAAAGATTGACTATGTAATTCCTAGTAGGATTTATTGCGGGAATACAACCCAAATGCACCGAGAATTTTAACAACTATCCTTTTGATTAAACAAAACCTCGCAACTCTAAATGGATTCCAATCTAAGAATGAAACTATCTTATTCTAAACTGACTTGCATGTAACAACAATGAAGCAAGAATGAAACAAGAAGATTGAATGACCTCTAAACAACAAAGGAAGACCAACAATGGATGTAAAACATGAAACTATTAGAATTCTAAGCAAGAAACTCAAAAGAATAAATGATTAAATAGATAAGGAGAGGGGCCATTTGTTTGAAAACAAGCTAGCTATTTATAGCAAATACAATCACTAAAAGGTAACTTGGAATGAAACTCTTTTACCATTAAACAAAGTGAAAACACTATTCACATGGTGACCAAAACATAAATGCAAAATAAAGTAACTGAAAAATGTGGATAGAAATTGAAAATTTGACGTGATCATCGAACTTTTTGGAAAATGCAAACAGGGACCTCTGCCTGTTCGGGCGGTGGTTACTGGTAACCGCCACCCCGTCTGGGCGGTGGTCATGGGACCACCACCTAGGTAGGGTGGTGGTCTCATAACTTAAGACCAAAATGCAAGAAAAAAGGGGGTTAGAGGGTAACACAAAGTACGTGAAGACCGGGTGAGGCATATGGGATACAAACGTATACTTGGTGAGATTTTCTGGATCCCAGACACCTTGCGAGGAGACCTATATCATCATTGGGGCATGTGTAACATCTTTCTGGCAGTATAATACCCTACAATTTTTGGTACGTACGGACCCAAGAGTTTCTTCACTGTACCCAATGAAGATGAGTTTAATTGTCTTCATGTCCAATTTATTTATGTTATTCTTGGGTATGTCCATACTTGCTTTACACCCGAATACTCTGAGGTGTGCAACAAATGGTTTATACTTTGACCATGCTTCATATGGTGTTACTCCATGAAGAAAAACTGTGGGCACTTTGTTCAACAAATACTCTATTGTCTTTGTTGCTTCTACCCAAAATGTCTTTGCAAGTCTAGAATCATCGATCATGCATCACACCATTTCCATGATAGTATGGTTTCTTCTCTCAATAACACCATTCTGTTGTGGTGTGTGTGGAGGAGGCATTTGTTGATGAATCCCGTGATCTTGTAGGTAGTCTTTGAACTCATCACTGGTGAATTCCCCCTCGATATGAGTGGAGAGTTTTGATGTGATGACCAGTTTCATTCTCAACAACTACTTTGAACTTCTTAAAGGTTTTAAAAGCTTCACTTTTCTTGTGAAGACAAAAAATCCACATTTTTCTTGAATAGTTGTCAACACAAAGCATGAAGTACTGAAATCTAGAATGACTTGGTTACATCAAACCACAAAGATCGGTATGAACTAGATCAAGCTTACCATGAGCTCGATATGTACTCTTTTGGAATGAAGCTCAGGTTATTTTCCTGCTAGGCAGTGAGGACACTTGTCTGTATCCTTCTGAAGAGATGGTAACCCATGTACCATATTGCACCGACGAAGTGTCTCAAGATACTTGAAACTAACATGACCAAGTATTCGATGCCACAATTGTGTAAAGGTAGAGTTCTTAGCCACAAGTGCCTGATCATCTCTATGGACAAAATCAAGCTGGAACATGCATCCCACATTGGAGGATTTTGTAACTATTTTTGAGCCTCATGATTTATCTCGAATTAAACACATTTTCTTGTTGGAATGACTATCAAATTCAATTTTTAAGTTGTGATCAAGGAGTTGACTAACTGAAAGCAGATTTTTAGTCAACCCAGGGACATATAAGACATCTGATAGTCTACAATTACGTGAACCAAGGGGTAGAGAAATGTTCCCAATCCCTGAACTGTATATGAAGAATCATCACCTAATGAAACATGGTTTTTCAAAGGCGTGTCCCTCATTGAGTTAAAATAGTATCTGTGGCTGATCATGTGTCAAGTGGCTCCCAAATCAACATACTAAACATCACTAGATGATGTGGAAGGTTCAATTGATCAAGCAATGTACAAGTAGTCTTCATTGTCTGACTGTTCTTATTGCTCAACAATATTTCCTTGTTGATGGGGTCTTCGTTTCCAGCCTCCCCTTTTTCCCTTGATTGTAGTTATAATTTCCCTTTGTGAGATTGTTTTTATGGAGGTCCAGAGTTACTTGATGAACCTTTCTTGTATGTATTATACCAACAATATTTTAACTCATGTCCTCTTTTATAGATTGGACATTGGTTCTTCATTGTTTGTCCCCTTGATGTTGATATTGATTCGATGTTGGGAATTTTGATAGGAATTAGGTTTTCCTTTACCTTTTCCTTTCCATATTTGATGTGAATAAAGTTCTTGATCCTCTTCATCATCCTTATTATGCATGGCTTCCTCTTGTTGTAGTAGGTTTACTAGTTTTTCAAAACTAACTTTTGTATCTGAAAATTTTAGTGTTGTTACAAAAATGTAGTAAGAAGAAGGGAGATCTCTCCAAAAATGGGAATGAGAGCTTCATCTATGACCGCTTCTCCTAGGGCTAGAAGTGAAGCCCTCAACTTTGTAACTCTTCTAAAAAAAGCTTTGAATTTATCATTCTACTTGAAATTCAAAGTGTGTGTATGACATTCTTATTTAGTATGACATTCTTATTTTTGGCCTCATATACTGTGCTCAATTTATCCCACACTTCTTTGGCTGTTTTGGCATCTCGAATGTGGGATTGCACATCTTCGGACACTCCAAAAAAGATGATGAGTTTGGCCTTTTGATCTACTTTATCAAACTGTCATTGTTGTGTTGTATCGCTTGTTGATCCGGTCGAGTACTAGTCACAACATGTCAAATATCTTCAAACACAAGTTGTGTCTTGATTTTTGTCTTCTAGGCATCATAGTTGTTTCCTCCGAGTAGTTTTGAATATGGAAGAAAAAATTGGGGGCATTGGTGCCCATATTATTAAAAATTAATGACAGGGGTTAGGTTCTTATCACTCCAGGTATAAGGTCTCCGAATCTATATACCATTAGTTTGATATACCGAACCTTTCTATATACACGCCCTTCTGATATACCCGGCGGTATGTGGAAGAATCTTTCCCTTTCTATATACCCGGTGGTACGTGAAGCAGGTATTAATGTACATGAAATAATTCAATACATGGTACCAAGATAGTACGTAAAGGGGTCTATGTGATTATTGAAACCAACTCAAAGAAATATCCTCATACGTGCGCATAACTTCGCTATATACTCAGATAATTTCTCGGTCACCGAATTTATGTCATGTAATCGTTCATGCAGACGAATAGGATGGCTCATAGTGTGTGCATTGTGACCTTATTACTCCCCATAGATTTAAAGGGTCGATGCCCGGATGACATTATCGTAACTATATTAGGCGTTAAGTGCGGTATTAGTCATGGTGGATTTACCTTGTAGGCGTTTCCCAAAGGCACTGTATATACCAAACTACGAATGAGATCTAGGATCTCATGAGTGTTTTTGAACCAAATTTTATTGTTTTTGAGTACAATATTCTACCAGTTTCTGAGTAGTTACAAAGTTTGTGGTTGACTATGGCAACCTACAAATTAGTAAAATATATTGAAGTATACAAAAAAAAATTCAAAAATATGAAAACTTTTAATGGAAGGTAAATTTTTGTTTTGTTTTGTGGCCCCGTGTCCTCTGGAGCCCAATACGACCCTCTATGCAAAAAAAAAAAAAAATGGCTTAAAATGCAGTTTTTGATCACCCCTCCTTTGGAAAAAAATGCTCGGAATGAAAAAATATGCAAAGAGGAAGATTTTTTTTTTTCCCCTAAAATAGGGGTTTTCCCGCTAAACATTTAGCTATGGATTTAGTTATACCTAAGCAGTTTAGAGGAGGTTTTTCCCCTAAGTTTTCCTCCATATTTGGAAGTTTTTCCAAATTTTCCTCTAAATGGAATAATTGTTTGAAAATTAAATTGGGGGTAGGGGTTAAACCCCAAACCTCCCTTCCCCAATTTGTTCCTCTAACCTCCTTGGCTCTATGAGCGCTTGTGTATTAGAATGAAGCAATTGAATTTTAAATAAACTCGAAATTGCTAACCTTTGAAAAATGTGACCTGGCATTCAACTTGGATGGGAGACTTCACTTGGATCTTGTGTGGCGCTGTGAAGAATGAGTTTAGGGTTTCCTTCTTTGCCGGATTTGCATGTTTTATGAAAAAAATGCCTTTATCTCCCTTCACTTTTGTATTGTGCACAACTCACGAATGTTATTTCCACCGTTTTCTTTGACTGATCCATTTTTTTGGTTTATTCTCGTGCAGTCACTTTAGATTGTACACGCCCCTTTTTTAATGCGTTTGCATTTCTTGTTTTGTTTGCTTGTATAGTGTTCAACCAAATTTTTATGCCTTTGTTTGATATGTGCATTTTACACAGGGACGTTTCTTCACCGTTTTTCGTGTATGCGGGCACAGTGTGGATTCATTAAGGAGAATGATGGCTCGGCTTAGACGTGAGAGGTCTACAGGGGACTCTAGTTGTATGTTTAATCAAAGGAAAATAAAACGTGGTTGTGGCATGGAGCTCCCAACTCACCTTGTTGTCTGTCTCAGAAGCCAAGGCAAAACTGTCCTCTATTTTACCTCGTGGCTCTATGGGTGTATGGATCTTGGAAAATATGCAATCCAGCTTGCCTGTAAGAGGAGATGGCCTAGCTCGGTGGGCAAGCATGACTTAGATGAAATATAATGCCCGATTCAAATGCAAGAGTCAATTCAATCAGGAGATTGGTTTACAATGCAACCATCTCGAAAGATATCTTAGTCTGAGCTACCAAATGTATCAATAGATAAAAAATCTTCTAATATTAGAGGTAAAACCCCTAATGGGGAATTTATTTATTTATTTTTAAATAGCATCCAGGAGAAATTTTACCCTATGCATAGGCACCACGACAAAAATAAATTTGCCTTATAAAAACGTGGAGAATGGCAGGAGGATGTGGAGATGCAGAGTGTTTTGGGAAGTTGCTTTGGAGGTAACACAGGGATCTCCTAGGGTGCGAGAATATCCTCTAAAAATTTTCTTCCTCTCTCCAACCTTCTTTGCTTCACGGGTTTGAATTCTCGCTCTGGTACCAAATGTAATCTCAGCAACATGGGTGGAAGCCTGATGAATTTTATTAATATCCAATCAACTTACATTACAATGGAGTGATGCAATTCTTATAGGAATTGAACAACCATGTGTAGACAAATACAAGGTTGCACAGGTACAACCGAAATCATAACAGCTTCCAAAATACATCCGGAAGCAATAACCAACTAAGTACAAACAAATATAGTTGCAACAATAATGCAACAAATAAACAATACAAAAGGTTATAAATAAATATAACCAAATAACAATAATTAAATAATTAACTATGCAATGCGTAATTAATAATAATATACTTATCCTAACAAGGTCAATAATAGCCACCTCTCAAAAATTTGTGGGTTATTACCATTGTTGATAAATTACCTTCACACACTTGATCATGGTATGCCTTGAAAATTTTATTTTGTTATTCTTCCTTAATGCACCTTAGGAAAGTGTCATCCAGTCATTTCTTATATAGTATGTTCTCTTAAATAACATATTTTTCGCTTTGAGATGGATAGTACACCTTTACTTGTAATCGAGTCCTGGGGCAATCACCATAGGTCAAAAATATGCTATGTCCAAGTCTTGAGGATTGGTGGTGCTTATGAAGAGAATGAGAGGAAGATCCTTATTCAAGCACTCGTAGTAGTTAGAAAAATATTACCATTCTTCTTGAGCAAGAATTTCACATAAGACATTTCCTCACACCAATTTGGAAGTTATAATGTCAAGGTAATACTCTTAAAATTTTGACACCCAATTTCATCTCTTTGTATCGTGATCTTGTTGCATTAGAATGGATGTAACTATCGGTCTAGGGACCATGACAATACCATGTGAGTTCAACAAGTAAAACCTGAAGTTCTTCATAGCTCGACCACCACATATGCATGCTTCTCATGTTGTGAACATTTAAGATCATATGCCTTCAAAGGATCACTCATAAATGCAATGGGTGACTGAAATTTATCATCATTTTATTGAACGAGGACAACTAAAATGGTATACTCTAAAGCTTTGCAATACACAATGAACTCTTTTTTAAAATCTGGGTGGACCAAAGTGGGTTATTTTGCAATAGCATGTTTTATTGACTCGAAGGCCTTATTCCCTTCTTTACTCCACTCAAAATATGCCTTGGGTGTCATCATATGGATACTTTCTTTTGTAAGATCTAAAAATTCTATACCAAATCTTCTTAAGAAATTTACTTTGCTAAAGAATGATTACACACATGGCTTACTTATGGGAAAAGACAATATTTGAATGGATTTTACTCTCTTCACATCAATTTTTGAACCCTTTTTGTTCATAATGTGATCAAGGATCTTCCCTTCAGTGACTCCAAATATTTACTTATTTGGATTAAGAGAGATTTGATGCCTTCATGTAATGAGATCAAAACCTACTCCAGTTATTACAAGTGTTATCCTTTCTTTTTTTATTACACCATGAGATCATCCAAATACACTATTATGAATTTCTCTCTCAATTCCTTCAAATATAATTCCATAACGCTATGAAAGAAGGAAACTAAATTGATTATCCCGAAGGGCATGTGATGATATGAAACTTTTCTCCAAGGATTAATGAAATAAGTCTTAAACTGATCCTCATTAGCTACCTCAATCTGGTTATATCCAGAGAATATGTCAATCATAGACATCATTTCTTAACCATTCACTGCTTGTAGGATATAGTCTATGACCAAAAAGGGTAATTTTCTTTTAGAGAGGATTGATATGGATTTTAGAAATCTACACAAATACATATTTCACCATTCCTTCTAGAATGGTACTATATTTTCTATCCATGTCGAGTGATAGATAAGGAAAATGATACAGGAATTGAGTAATTTCTGAACTTTTTCTTTGATGGTCCCAAAAATGTTTAGATTATATTATATTTTCTTTTTCCGAAGACCTTTATATGAAGTTTTAGGGGGATGAAGCATTATATTTATTTTGGTTGAAAGGATTTGAGATCATCTTATGAAAAAGCTAGTAAATCGAATACTTCTTCAACAAAGTTAATAAGTTCCTTTGTTTCTCAAGAAAACAAAATTTTCCTATGTTTACCATCCTTTGTTGTTCAATTGTACCCATGTTTATTTTATCATATTTATATGAATATCTAGGTTGATCCCTTCCTTTACCATAGATAAACATTTCATTTTTTCATGCAATTCCTCCAATGACACTAGCCCCTTCAGAATTTTTTTACCTTTCAATTGGATTACTCCATCTTCATCTACTTGATCATTCATGGTATTTTCACCATCATTTTTAGTAATATCCCATGGGAGTGAGTCATTTCCTTCAAAGTGAATAAACCTAAAACCTTCAGGTTTCTTTGTAAGAAGGAAATAATGTGGTTATCATCATTAAACACTTTCTAGCTCTCTCGAGTTATCAGTACACTTGGGCAAAAATCATCTCCACTAAAAACATTTTTCCACCAAAATCGGGACACGAAATCATCAATGAGGAAGAAAATACCAATGAGTCATCCTTGGTGTTTTGATCTTGAGGAAATTCCTTGATATCAAATGCATCAAAATATTTTAGGAAACCCCAAACTCTATTCCTATAGGGATGAATATGGTATTTCTTCACTTGGAATATATCCCTTACTTATTTCATGATCAATTCAACATCTCGCTGCACTATGATCTTCTTGATTCCTATTGCTTCAGAATCTTGTAAACTAAGTAACAAGATTTTATACTTAGCATTATTTTGGTGTTAGATAACTACAACTTATAAGCCAAAGGGAGAAAATATCCTTACGGAGAAGACAAGATAATAAGTGCACCTGACCCAGTTGTAGAACAAATTCCATCAAATTCCATGCTCCAAATATCATTAGTAGTATCAGTTGGAATTTCCTCAAGGATGGTAAACTCTTCATCTCATTCAAAAATCATAAAGTAGTTTCTATTACCTCTTTCCTCAAATATAATTTTCCCAAATTCCCTACTTTGGAAGAGAACATGTGCTCTAGGATCATCTAAATTTTGAACTGTATTTCATCTTAGGTTTAGGGAGGATATTATTCATTTCATTCTTGACTGATATCAATGTTGAAGATGAATCCATTTGTATTTCACCTCCCATATCCTAGAAAAAGTTGCTACTAAGGAGCATCCCATAGGTAGTGGGCATATACGCCACTAGAATTATTACTTTTACTCACTTTTTTGGATAAACAAGATAAAAAACTTGAGCATCTTTAATTATTCCAAAAGTGTTAAATTCCTTCATCTCCATTGAGTGATAATGAATGCATTCCCAAGAGATAGTAAGACCAATATCTTGAGAAAACTTAGTGGGTATGAAATTGTCGATGCATTGGAATTGAGAATGCAATCGTTAAGTCGGTACCCATTGATCAGAAATGAAACATAAAAAGGTTTAATGTTTTTGGTAGATGATGTGGAATAAGCTAAAATATTATGGATTTGACTTGGCTTGTGTATGGGAAGTAATCCTTTGGAAGTGAATAGCGCAGTAGATTTTAAACTTCCACTTTTGAGAAATTTGACTAGCTTATCAAACGATTCAGGGAGTTTTCAGGGTATTCCAATCCGAAGATCTGAACTTTGGATTTTTTCACATGGTCAATAATATCAAATCTAGAGGAATATCTCTTAGGAGCATAGGGAATACTATGAACAGTTTGATTTGATCTAGAGGAAGTAGTTTCATATTTTTCATTACTTTTTTAGTGTGTATAATCTGGAAGTGTAATTTTTAGAAGAGGTGGAAGTACTTGAATTACCTTGATTAGAAGATGCCTTATGATGAGATGTGGCTTCAGACTTCTTTGGATGATTCCAAGGATGGAGGTAGTGTAGATCATCTCTTAATTACTATTTTTCTAGTATTAAATTCAACTTTGGTTGAGGTATTCTTTCTCGTTCTCTTCATGCTTGGATGATTTTTCCTTTTCCAAATTTTTTATTGTGTAAAGATAACACAATAATGGTTGTTAATATAAGATATGGATTCTTCATATTCTTCTTTGGAAGAATATGCGTACTCAAATAAACCAACCTCTGGAGATCCAATTTCTTCAATAAGAAACTCACTTTCTTCTCCTTCATTTCTACGAAGCATCCTCTTCTTGATTTTCATATTCCGATTGGGTGCCATATGTGGCATTCATGAGTGAAATCTCTAGAACAAGTATATGAGGTATGGTAGAGATTATTTTCTTGTTCAGGAAGTTCTTCCTCTGAATGTCCTTATATAGGGTATTTTAAGCAAGCTACTTCTTGATAGAAAGTACAACATTACAAAATTTTTAAACCAAATAATATGTAGCTATAGAACTTGAGCTTTGAGCCTTTTCCTTTCTTATTCCTATCTTAATATTTCCATACATCATGAGATCATATTCTACATCCACCGTAAGGTCTTGAGCCTCATCTATTATAGCAAGATAACTTATTATTAACATGAATCCAAATTCCAATAGTTGAGAATTGGTGAAGAATATTAATCAGTTATCCTTTGTAGGTATTTCAACCTCTAGTATTTTATAGAGCATCTTATCAAAATTAGCAAAAATGTCCCTCATTTGTTCATTGGGTTCATTTTTCATTTGGGACCATTGTGCAAGGAGGGCATGAGATTCTTTAGAAATATTTAATATAGCCTCAAACTTGGATTTCATCGAGTTTCCAATTAGTGATGGATCTCCATGGAAAATGATAAAACCAATAAACATCATCTTCCTGGAATGATTCCACAAATAGACAAACCGAGACATCTTTGAATGTAACTCCCAATATACCACAAGTTGTTATAAATGCATCAATATGATCATCTAGATTTTGTTTACCGTCCCCTTTGAACACGGGAAGTTCTTTCAAGACCCTTTAGGAAATTCATGTAGTGGAGGAGGTCGGGCCAATGGGCTGGTATTTTGTCCCCATGGAAAAGGTGCAACCATTATTTCTTCTTCTTATTATTCTTATTCTTATTCTAGAGGAATGATATCTAATGGTGTTGTAACTGGTTCCTCAAGGGGTTATCCAATGTAAAAGTTAGGATCAGATTCGGGAATTACTCTTGAACAAATTTCCTTATGGTTTGGATGATGGGATGCTTGAAATCAGCTTGTTGTTTCTCTTTGAATGCCTAATAAGTTAAGCTCCTTGTTTGATTATCCATTGCATATATTATTTTCGTCGGTTTACAAAATTTATATTTAGATCAAAACATATTTATTCACACTCTCCTTTTCTAATTTGGAACTTTTCTACCATGTTGTAAAGCTTGGGCATGTTCATCTTCTAAGTCCAAAATTATTGTAGCAGCGTGGTAGTGATTATAGTTTACTTTTTTATTCCAAATAAAATTCCTTAAATATGTTGTAATGTCCTCTTAAGTGTCTTAGAAGAAAAGAAGATTAGGTTGCAGAATTGGAGCATTTCCAAGAATGGTCATTAGTGGAAAAATGCATGGTAAACATCAAGGCTTGTGAAGTTTTTAGTTCATATTTTTTTAGTTTTTAGATATGCAATTTTTAGGATTTTTTTGGTTTTGAAAGTGATGCAAAAACAAAAAAATCTGCCCCATGGTGGGTGCCAAAAATTGTTGAAAAAATAATTTTTCCCATGGACAAATTAGTGAATTTTCATGAACAATCTAGGACTAAGTCCCTCCTCTTGGTAATGGGGAGGCTCCTATTTATTGAATGCAAAAACAAAATCAGCAGTGGGTGTAAAGCTAGGGATCACACAAAAATACTCCACTAGACCTATGGCAAATTGCTTTTACTTAGTACAAGGGAAGAATTTTATTAGAAAAGGAGGTAGAGGGGAGTAAGAATGTAGTGAAGGGAAGGTTAATTTTGTGAATAGGAACTTGCATATTTCACATCATTAATCGGAGTAGATCCACACTCAATTAGAGGAATTCAACTATGTAAATAAAAATGAGACTAACAAACCAAAGACACAAAGTTATAGTTATTCATTCATCAAATGGACAAAATCCTTTCTTATTTTTCAAGATCACCATGCTTACAAAGTTGAGTATGCAAGAGCCGATGGGGTGGGAGTGGTGTGGTCAAGACACTTGGTTGTGTGCTTGCCCACCCGGTTTCAAATCCCCCCGAGGCACGATCCTCCTCGGAGGTGGTTTCGCCGCTAGAGGCGGCATCTCTACTCGTGCTGACACTGGTGATTACTCCTCACTGCTGACGCTGGTGGCTGCTCCTCTCGTTGTCGATGCTGGTGGCTCCTTCTCCTCTCGCTGCTGACGCTGGTGGCTGCTCCGCTCACTGGTGCTGCTCCTCTCGCTGCGGTCGTGGCTGCTCCTCTCGCTGCTGACACTTGTGGCTGCTCCGCTTGCTGCTGATCCTGGTGGCTGCTCCTCTCACTGCCGATGCTGGTAGCTACTCTAAGTTGTCCCACTCGCTGCGGTCATTGTTGACGGTCGCTGCATCTTCACTTTGGTTTCATGGTTGCTTCAATTGGGTTCCTATTGAGTGGTCCCCTTCATTATAACCAGGTTGTGGATCCTCTCAAAAAATCCTCATGTGTACAAGGATGTGGGTCCTTTCAAACACCCTCAATTTACCCTCAATCCAAAAAAAAAAGTTGAGTATGCAAGAAGTAGATGAAACATAGACAAGAGCAAATAGAAGAAAGTAATCTTTTGCTTTTATCTAGTAGAGAAAAATATATCCAGTATCAACTCACAATTGACAACCCCTTAGAATAGAGGATCCATTCCCATCTATAACATTACAAAATGTTTTTTCATCTCCCCAGACATTAATTTTCACCTTTCCTCATCACTTTTGACCTTTCATATTCCTAGGGAATAAAAGAGAGACTTTTTCTTAAGCAATGAAAGATAACCCTTTCGATGTAAAATCAAAGGTCACTTATGTGAATAAGACTATATAGTGAAAAAGTAAATCCTTAATGAAGAATTAAAATATAGGAAGAGAAGAAAGAAGAGAGAGATAGAGGAGGGTTAATAAATCGATGAAGATGAATCCTCTATCAATGAAGAAATAACTACTAGATAAAATTGAGGAAATACTCTCATGATGATTTCCTCACCTTTGAACTCTTTACAGAAACGAGCCACTATAGGTGCTACCTTGTCTACCAGTGGAATATAAAAAACTTAAATTATTGATCCAAATTTCAAGGATACTACCAAGGGTCTTACATTAGTTGAACTCGGACCCAATGATCTCTTCCAAGATTATAGATTGAACCTCTAATCTTTGCTAGAGATTTCAAATCATCCTCATTGAATGAGAAGGGATCTCCTTCCTCTTTCTTGACCAAATATTGGAAGGACTTAAGGATTTATTTCGTGGATGAATTTTCATTGAGTGGAGGTGACCCAAGATTTCATACACTATTGTTGATACCTTCTAAGATTTGGGATTCATTGTCTCCAAAAGAATCGAGCTCGAGAGATAACATTGTTTATCATGTCATACCAAACATTCATCGTGTGAGACAAAATGAGTGACAAGTTGTCAGAGATGGTGGTGAATATATTTTTTCTCACAAAGGAGTGAGAATAAAGATTGATTATTTTAGATACACATGGAAATACACTATCCTAGTGGTCCTTTTCTTTCTCAATCTCCTTATTGGTCAATTTCACTTTCAAATTAGCAGAAGGGAAAATTCAAACAATGAGATAACCTTGGGAAACAATGAATTTCCTTTCTCAAGAATCCTTTCAACACACTTATCATTAGCTCTCACTTGTATTGTGTATCCTTGTGCTCTCTTGATCATCTAAGGGTTGAAACTGCTAATGGGAGAGAAAAATTTTACATGAGGAGGTGGCACTACATTAGGTTCTAAGAAGGATTGCACATAAGTAATGAGAGTTCTCACATGCCCTCTAATTACACCATTGAGTTTTTATGCTCCTCATTCTTAGAAAGAAAGAAGTTCGTAGAATCCTTGAAAATATGTGCATCTCCTTCATATTTGGCTTTCCCCAAGGAGATTTGGGTCAACTCATAGTCATCATGAGTCATCTCTTCCACATGTTTTGTAAATTTTGGTTAGGAAACCTCGACATACCGAGTTCTAGAATCCCCACCAAGAAGAAATGAGAGGTCACTTGTGCTATTTTTCTCTTCTTGGTTTTCATGAATTTTGAGATAGCCTGAAAATTATGTGTTACGGCTTGCAACACCATCCTTGACTCACTCCCAAGTAACTTATGAATCCATGGGAAATTTTCTACTAGAGTGGATATAATATGAGGTATGGGGGCACATTTAGGTGCTTAGTAGCGGATCCCATCTTTCTCACGAGTATCGAGGAAGATACACTTGGATTTCATTGGTGAACATGATATTGTGAAGGATCAATTTCACATTGTTTAAGAGGCTCAATGGGATCTTCAATGATCTTATCCTTCTTATAGAGCCTCATAGGATGAGAATTTTCAATGTTCTCTTCCTCTATAATATTTCTCTTAAAATATTATTTTGAGTGAGTGGAACCCATGGCGTTGTTAGATTCCCTCGAGAGAGGAAGTATGCGATACATGTCTAGACAGATTCGGAGACCACTAGACTTCATGCAAGTAGTTCTCTTTATTTTAAAGTATTCCCTTGATATTTCAACTACTACTTTGTATTCCTCTCCTTAATATCTCTTGATTATTTGGTGTTCCTTGAAGTCAAAGGAAGGGTTAAATATTGTAGTGCTTAGTACTCGGGATAAAACAAGTTTGACCCATCATATTTTATCCCTTCAATGAACCAGTCAAGATATTTTAAGAAACTAACTATATTTGTACATGTGGATCCTTACACACCATTTTTGGAAGGGTGTCTTCTAGATGTCATATTTGCAATGAAATTAGTATCAAAATTTTAGGTTCTTTAGGACCTTCTGCTCTAGTTTGTGAGGTTTTTCATCTGCCAGACCTTTGTATATTTGAAAAGGAAACCTATGGGTCTAAATTTTTTATATGATTATTGTAAATCATATAGATCACCAATGGAAATGCTCTTATAGTCATCTCAAAGGTGTTTTTGGAAGTAATGCAGATGTAAAATTTGGTTGAAAATGGGTGTAACGTTAAATAGCTATGAGTATTTTTCCATTTTTGGACATGGATGTCTAGTAAAATTTTGGAAACATTCCTAGTGAAAATGGAGGTTTGGGAGGGAAATTCTCTTTGAACGATGAAAACAACAAAGTGTTGTGAGAAGTGGAGAGTTATTTAATTTTCTTGCAAGTTTTAACTCACCCATTTAACTTGATAGCTTAACTAGGGTTGGGTTATGGTTGAAGTGGAGTTTCACTTATGAAAGAGAGATAAAGGGGACACAAGTGACATAAAAGTAGGACTTTCACTAGATGGTGATAAGTGTAAACTTATGGTTCCTTTTGGGTGAGATGTAAGGGTTGGGAATGAGCACCAAAGGGAAAAAATGAGTTTTTAGGTGACCAGGAGCTAAATGGAAGGAAGGGGCCACACTTTTAATGTCCCTCTTTTCCCCTTTGAACCTTGGGGATAATGGGGACATTAAGGGTGAAAAATTACAACCTGGGTTCAAAAACATGAAAGTGGGACAAGGTAGAATGCAAGTTTGTGAAACCTAATTGCAAAAGTGGTGAGGGGTGAGTTACGAGATGTTTTTCATGATGGGGGTCACACTTTTTGTCCATGTTATAAAAATAATAACATCCTTTGAATTATCATGAATGATCAATCGTGTTTTGGGAAACATGAGAATGTCTCCAAGTGTGGGACCTTTCTTCTTGATAAAAACCTCCAAAGAAGGTTGGTTCCTCTTCCTATTCTAATTATAAAGTACTCATACAACTAGAAATGAAACTATCTAATCCTAATCTAAGAATTAAAATGGACCAGGGAAAGAGAGAGATGCATGAAAATGGAAATCCTAAGCTAAGTGGAGGTGATAACACCAAGAAAAGGGGAAAAGACACTCTCAATGAGGGAAATATGGGAGGAAATGATGATGAAGAGGGTAGACATGAGTGCCACATATCAAAACACCTTACCTTGAATTTCCATGTAAAACACAACAGAGATAAAATATGCAAAGTGAAAAACATAAACAACTTATCTCCAATAAATGAAGAGGAAAGAAAATACAATAGAACACAATATAGGGAAAAGAATAATGACAAAACATGAATTTTATTACCTTATAAAGATGCAAAGTCAATTACATTCAAGGAATAAGGCATAAAAATATTTGCAAGAATCTAAATCAGAGGTCTACAACTCAAAAAAATCATGCAACACTTGGTTTGATGCCCTTGTATTATGAGAGGGTCCAACCTTTACAAATGAGAATCAATGCTAAATATATAGAAAAATGGAAGAGAAAGAGGAGGGAAATTTTTATTTATTTATTAAACCACCAACAACATGCATTAAATCACTAAAAACAAGCGTGTGTACCCTTACAATTCCATTTCCCATGTCCTTTTTCTTGTAGGAGAAGGTATAGGATCAATACTCCATCAATTCTAGTGGTTGAGCTACCTGGAAATGCAATTTCAATTTTGTACCTATAGTTTTCCCCCTTTTTAACAAACTCGATTAATTTTTAAATTTCATGATTCCAAAGTGAAGTGCTTGATGAGACCTTTCCAATGAGACCAATTTTATCAAATTAAGAGTAACATGGACAAGTCATGGCCATGCAAATTTTTGGTGTGCGAGAGGAACAAAACAAAGTTCCTGCAGGGACCTCAAAGGCTAATTTAAACATTTTTGCATTGGATATGTATAAAGTGGATTATTGGGGTATAAAGAGAAGTTGGAAACTATTCCTAGTGTGTTGAAGGGACCCGACTTACCTGCTACTCCCTGTCCTTCCCATCGGTGATGTCACTCATGAAGGGAACACTTGGAACATGAGAAATTTTCTACCCCTATGATAAAGACCCGACTCGATGAATATAACTTCCCAACCCCTCTTGCATCCAATGTGGCAATGTAGAGAACATGAGGAGTAAAGGGAAAGTTCCTCATGTTCCTTTGAAGGCCTATTTAGCCGATTTACTTATGTTTTTTCCCATTTCACTCAAAAATTGGCTAAGTGTTGAATTGTGGGGCATAGTAGGAAATTTTAATTAGCCAATTTCCACCCTTAATCATTGGAATTTTCCCAAAATTTGAATTTTACATTTTTTTACAATTCTTTCTATATAGCTCAATGATATTTTCCAAGTCTAGAAACTTGATAAGTTTTCCAAATTTGCAAGGGGTGTAAATTTGGATAATAATTTGTCAACGTAATGAGGTAATATTCCTTGTATATGAATATCAATGGCCTCAAGGAATCCATTGGGAATGGAGTCAGCATGAAAAATTGAAAACTCATCTAAAAATTTGAAAATATTACCCCCGAATTTGAATAAAGGACTACTTAGACTTAGCATTGACTTTGTTCTTCCTAGATCGATCATTTTTATGATGAGAGTTTTTCTTAAATTGGATTTTAATGAGGGTGGAAATTTTCTTGAAATTTATTTTCCACCACATTGCTTACAAAATCCATGAACAAGGTTGTTAGTAGTATCTTTATCAGTTGTCTTAAATGCTTACAAGTTGGTTTGAACTTTGTTATGCTACTTTTATAACTCATCCTTTTCACTTTCCAACTCTACCTAAAACATATCTTCTTTGGAATCCTCCATGAACCATTGTGCAATGACAAAATCCACCCAAAATTAAGAAGAACACTGTGTAAAGAACTTAGGGAAATGAAAACTACACTACTAATAAAATAATTTGCTAAAAATCACTTAGAGGAATTGAAACTAATCTACTATGTATAAGGGAGTTTCATTTCTCAATATCAATGCTTGAGATAGATCCCATTGACTAGATATACAACCCATATGCATCTAACTTTGACAATTAGAAGGCATTGTTTGAATTATAACTTGAAATCACATAGGTTCCACTCCATATCGTATCAAACTTTGAGTATCTACCTAGTTTAGCTCTATCTTGGTTGCATTTGAGAATGAGATCTCCTTATTAGAAATTCCTAGCCACTACTTTCTTGTCAAAACATTTCTTAATATGAGTTTTATCCCTTTCCACCGCTTGCATTGCTTGGTTTCTCAACTCTTATAGTTCCACGAGCTTTGCACATCTAATTTCCATGGCCTCACTCTCAAACATTTCCATCTTCTTGATGAGATCTAACAAAAAAATTCAAGAGATATTGGAATCCTCACTTCCTTACCATAAACCAATTTGTAAGGGGAGCTTCCTGTTGACCTTTTTGGAGTGATCATATTATCTCATAATTCTGACTTTAGTATCATGTGACAAGATCTTTGATTTTATTCCAAGGTCCTTCTTATGATCCTCAATAGGTTCTCATTGGTTGATTCAGCCCCACCATTACCTTGGGGGTAATATTTAAAGAAGCTCTCCAAGACTAAAATAGATCCCATTCTTAATAGCCCAATCAAATAATTTTATGCTAAGAACGAGAAATAATCATGGAAAGAAAGAACACCAAAATTGGTCACAATTCCTTCATAGAAGTCCAAGATGCTGGCCTCATTTTCCTCCTTTAAGGAAACTACTGCTATTTGGTGAAGTAGTCGGTGGTGTGAGGATCCACTTGTGACCTAAGATTGGGGATGGGTTGGTTAATCCAATAAAATCCAACCCCCATTTCCTGAATGGTTGATTTACAGAGATGGGGTGGATTCGAAGGAATTCTAGCCTCTCATTTTCTGTGAAGAAGGCACAAATCTTACATTTCTTGACCCATACATGACAATCATTGAAAAGGTTGGGACAATAATAACTAGTTCTCACAATTCTAAGAGTTTTTGTCCTTGGAGGAAAATGTCCTCCCACTTATCCATTATGGAACTCATGTAACACCTCTATTTGATCTATTTTAATACATATCAAGAGCACACCATTCACATATTTTCTAAATAGAACACCATTAATAAGCATGGAGGAAATGGATTGGAGTCTTAAATACCTCAGAATGGTTTTGGGCATGGCCAACCTATATTGGTCATATCTCAATTTTTTGATGATTCATTTGGGATGTTTTTTTAAGTTTCCTTGGTCAAACCATAGGGGGAAAATTGACTTGGTTTGAATTTTAATCAAGAGGAAGGTATAAGAGTGATGTTTTGGGTGCTTTTTGGCACTAGTCTTGCATGGGTGAAAAGTGAGACCTAGGAGAGGGGAATGTGTTGAAGGATGATTAGATGTGTTATAGGTTGAAGACTTATTTAAGGCATGAGAGTAAGTTTTCATATCCAAGACAAGTTGAGAAGGAAGAAGATAAAGTGAGTTGAAGGCATGAGGGTTTAAGAAAGGGTTTGTGAGCTAAATTAGAGATCTCCATCAGTTGTGGAAGAAAAAAATTCATATATCATCATCATCAAGTGGATAAATATGTGCTTGGTCATCTATGGGGTTGTAGCCTCCTTGTGGAGTGGGTGCTTCACTAAATTAGGGGTTGGTGATCTTTGTAGGGTTCGTGCTCTAGTAAACTAGGGTTTGTGCTCCTTGTGAAGTTGGTGCTTCACTAAATTTATTTTTTGTGTCTAATATAAGAAAAATTTCAGTGGGTTTTCTTTCCCATGAGGGTTTCCCACTTATATTTGGTATTCTTGTGTAAAGTGCACAAAACCATTGGGTCTGTAGTAGAACAATAGTTGTGTAATCGCTTTGTGGAGGGTACGTGATATAAAGTCACAAGAACCCTAAAATGAGAAGAAGATGGCTCGAAAAGATATAAAAATTATAAATAATGATGAATAAAGAAAAAAAAGCATGTTAAATGGAAAAGGGAAGGATATAGACATCATCATTTTTCTGGAAAATAAATTCATCATCATAGGAGATTTTTATCGTGTCCATCAATGTAATACCATGTAATTTTGGGTACTTACATATTGCCCCCTTAAAGAATTGTTTTATCCATGAATTGGCATGAAACATAATTTTTGAGTATGACACTCCCAAATGGAAAAGTTAGAAATTATACCTCATTTGCTCATGTGTTGAAACCATGCCAATCCAAGTGTCCTACTAGCTACAAGAGAGGAACGAAATCAAGTACACATATAAAACATAATTGAATTTTTTTTTGAACTAAATCAACAAGATTACTTACCACATACGCGAGGAAAATAAACATACATGTGCTAGCGCTCCAGGACCTACATACACACACTCAAAATGACATTAAAAACACTATATATATATATATATATATATATATATATATATATATTTAAAATAAAAATCATTTTCAGCCACCCACCTAGTGATTTTTAGAGCTTTGGATTACCTATGACCATTTTTTGCGAGAACTCGAGAATATGGCATCACAACCAAGAACAGGAGAATAGGGTTCATAGTTGATATTAAAGTTGAACCATACTTGTAATCGATTGACATAATTGATCTTTAAGAATAAATCCAAATAACACCACTCAAGAAAAGGATAATACATAAAATCCCATATAAAATAGTGTGAAAAATACCTCCAAAAGGAGTTATAAGTTTCTCAAGTTAGGGAGTCAATATGCATATAAGGTCCTTAACATAGGAAGAGATATCCTAATAAGTTTTCATGCAACAGAAAAGAGGAAATCTACCGTAGAAAGGGAAGAATGTGCATAAAAGAGGGAAAATTTTAAGACTCATAGTAGTGTCAAGATTACAATCCCAAAAATATGATGAAAAAAGGTGAGCACCCCTTATCCTTCTCCATCTCCTCAAGAATTAAACACTCCTCCACTAGTTGGTACAAAAGAAGAAATAATTATGAAACCTATGCAAGTAGAGAAAAAGCCACAATATTAAGTACGAAACCAAATCTATAATATAGTATATAATCCACACAATCATCAAGGGACAAGGAATAATAAGAACAAGAGGCTAAATGAAAAAATAAGTAGGAACATACTAAGGAGGATCTCCAAAATGAGAAGATAAAGAGCGCATTGTAAAAGAATAAGAATAAAAAAAATTGCATAAATCCAAAGAATAATATAAGAAGGTAGAGGCAGAGGAAAAATGGAATAGGAAGATGAAGAAAAAGGTGCAAAGAAGAGGAAGAAAAATAGTAAAAAAACAAAACTATGCAAGTGGAAGCACAAAAAGAAGGGAAGGTAAAGGAAGGAGAAGATAAAGTTAAACATTAAGAATAAGAAAAATACCAAGAAATAAGTAGAACATAAGGCCAATAAGGAGGAAGTGGAGAAGAAAAAAGAGGAGAAATATAGAAGATAAAAGAGCCTCGAGAGGAAAATAAAGAAAAATAAGAACATAAAAAAGGATGAGGACCCACAACACACTTATGAAACAATTAAAAAAGTAAAATAAGATGCCCAGATTGCACAGAATGGAAACTTATGTAATTAGAAATTTTAATAGTGAAAAATAAGACAAAAGTAGAATGGTAGAAATATAAGGACAATATGTAAACCATATTCACACCCCTAATGCAAATTCATCTATTGTTAATAGATAATCACATAGATATTATAACTTATATTTTAGAGCAATCCACCATATAAGAAGTTCGGAAGGGGAAACATAAATGTTTTGGTGGGAATCACAATCAAAAGAGAAAAAATAGAATCATAAAGTAATGCATCCTTCATCTCATGTGCACGCAATAGATCCCTATATTTCCTAAACAATTTTGCAAGCTATAACTTCACAAGCATTAGTCAACATAGTTGAGGTGGATATTAAGAAGATACCATTAAAGACATATATTAAATGGTTACACACATGTCAAAAAAATATTGGTGTAGGCACAATACAACCGGTGGAGTAGAAATAAACCTTGGAGTATAAATTGTCAAGTCACAAATTTAATATAGCTATTTTCCATTTGTCCCCAACATAATAGGTGAAAATATAATGAGTGAAAAGTAAAAATGACCACTCTAGTTAATAAAATCAAGGATAAATGGTAGAACATGAGAGTGTGAAGAATTTTTTTGGCCATATTTTTCTACATAGCTAAAAACCTAGGCAGTCATGAGATAAATCTCCCTCATTTACCAAAGTGAGGCTCCCGAGTAAGATTTTGTCAATTATATTTTCTAATATCTATTTGTTGGTTTTACTTTAACCACGTATCTCATGCACCATAACTAGGTAGTTTTGCAGCAAGTAAGTTTGTAAGAAATGTATATATGCGAAGATGGAAATAATTGAATGCGAGAAGAAAAAGAAAGAAGATGTACACCACCAATAGTTAAAAGAGTTGGTCACATGCACATAGACGAAACAAGAAAATCTAGAAATACGAGAATTCAAAGCAAAGGAAAGTTTCAGATCCAGATCTAAGATAAAACAAAGTTTATGCAAAGATCTAAAAAGAAATAAGAAACAAATGCACTGTTGACAAAACGTTCTTCGAAAATCTACCTCCTCTCTATTTCTTAGCTTTCAAAAAGATTTCAAGGGTTTTAGCTCAAAGTCTAGAACATAAGAATGCTGATTACAAATTATGATCCTTTAACCCGTATGCTCTTCCTCTATTTATAATGTATAAAAGGGAAATTACAAATAGGAAACTGAAACTAGAACATGTGGAAGTTGTAAAGGAAACATCTGGAAATATTTCTCCTAGAATTCCTCTCTAAGTGACATGCATCTAGAGATTAAGTCAAATTTGTGCACATCTGCCACTTATCTTAGAGAAACTTTTCAAATAACTTAAAGTAATGGATTTTAGACCAATAACTTTAATCTTATACTTTCTCCCGGCAACATAAGAAATAAGATCTACCAACTATAAAATCCTACGCTTTACTTTTGTTCTGATATTGAATATACTTGTCAAACATGTTAATTCAGTATTTTCCCATTTTTCGCCAGCATCTTGCATGCTAATTGCAATCACCACCGGTCGTCTTCTTTGAATCTTCAGGAAATAATTAATGAATTGTGCATCCAACCTAATTATTGTCTTTCCTATAGCATCTCAATTTATTTGGGAAAGAGGATGGTAAGACCTTGCACACTCCATAAAAATTCATGCACACTCCATAACAAATTTAGGTAATTGAGCTATGACTGGAAACACCAAAGCTTGAATAATCCCGATAATTTTAATTTCCCTGCATGAGAGATGTCCTTCTGGCTCTGGATCTGTCAATTAAATCAGTGATGGGTTCATGGCCTATGTATGTATCATTGACTTCAAAAATATGGAATCTATGTATAATTCAAATGGTCTTTCTCTTTCATCGTGCTTCAACATGGTCAGAACAATATTTGTCTCGAGCTCTTTTTCTTTTAATTATATCAAAATCCCTTGTAATTGGATCAATTTGTGTAGATCTGGAAATTTATTCGATTCGAAGAGATATTCAATATATTTGACATTTATTTGAACTTCCTTTCACTACTATGAGCACCTTTGTGATTAATACCTGCAATTAATTTAGACAAATATGGAGTGCATGGCCCGAATACTTGATTTTTATCACCAAAATCTGCATATAAAGCCTGCTGCCCTAAAGTTTGAGACTTTTCTTGCCTGCAAAGAAAGAAAAAAGATTAGTTAATTCACCTGGGAACTTATACCAACATGCAGACAATCATAATAACAAGAATCAGGCTATTCCAACCCAATGCACCAAAACTGGAAGCTTCCCAACAAAGGAAAACACTCATTAATGCAAAATACTCCTTCCCTTAGTGCTAAAACCTATCCAAGCTGAAAAATTCATAAAAAATTAATTGCTTCTCAATTATGGTGTCTCATGATTATATAGCCATCTCGCATGCTATTTTTAATAATTTCCCTTTCCTATTTCTAGAAATTTAATTAATTAAAAATCATGCCTCTTCATCCAATTTGGGCACCCAATTACGCATGCTTCGATTTCTTTTTAATGAATTTATTTTACTTTTTTAACATGCATTCTTGACTTATTTTTATCTCATCCATTTGCATTGAATTTCTTCCTATTTATGGTGCCAAACTCAGCTAGAAATACCATTAATAAATACCATTAATCACATGCATTAATGCCAAGGTGGGTCACACTTTTTGGCAAGGGTATTTGTTAAAAATAGAAAGTCAAAGTGATGGGAATTTCCAACCTGCATTGCAGCTCCAAAAATCTCATCTTTCACTTAAGTGATTTGAATTTCATAATGGGAATTTTCACCTTGCATTGCAAGTAAGAAATTCCACCGGTGTTTTAAGTGATTTTATTTTATAATGGGAATTTTCATTATGCATTGCGAGATAAGAAATTCTCGCCTTCCCCGTCACCTCTGAAATTCTCATTGCAACTTAAGTGATTTTGAATTTATGGGAAAAAGTAACCTGCTATGCAGGAAAGAAATCCCCATCTGCCTGCCACTGCCAAAATTCCCACTGGTAGCTTAAAGTCTTCCTTAGAAAAAGTGTGACTTGCATAAAAGATAGCTCTTTTCCAAAAGTGTGACTTGCATTGTGACTTCTGCATTTAAAATTGTGTGAAAATTCGTCACTGAAGGCAGCGTGGAAATTAGATGCAGAAGGCAGCCTTAAAAATTGTTGTTGGTGTGAAGAAAACATTTCTTTCATTTTTTGGATTTTTAGTGAAGAAAACACAAGCAAAGAATAAAATTTGCCATTTTTGGAAAGGGTCTGGGAAGATGTAGTAGCAAAAACTTGCATGTGCCATAACTTTCATTCTGTGCTTCCGTTTTAGGTGCCATTTTCTCTAAAAGTGCATATTTTATTGAGCTCTACGCATTGATGGAAATATTTTTCTTATTTTCATAAAATTCATTTTTGCAACTTTTTGGACCAAACGACTTCTTTCAATCTTCTGAAAGAATCTTGAGCTCTGATCACCTTTTAGACAAATTAGTAATTAAAAATATTGGATAGATTTTCAAAACCCTAGGCCTGGGGAAAGATATGACAAGAAGAATGAATAGGCTACAGGAATTACCAGAGAAAACAAACCAAAACAAAGATAAAAAGAAATAAAATAAAACAAAAACAGTTATGGAAATTGCTCAAAATTTTTCTCCACTTAGCTGATCTGTAAAAATTCTTTCCCCTAGGTGAATGTTCTGTGGTAATAATGATGGGGTGAAGTGATTTATATAACCTAAATCCTCCAATTTTATCTCAATCTGCTTTTTTAAAAGAATTTTATTTATTTAATAAATAAATAAATAAAATTCTCTCGTACAAAACCTTGAGAAGGGATAGAGTGAATTTTAGCATGTGGTTATTTGGTGAATTTGGATTTTATGAATCTCTTAGGTTACCTTAGAGTGATGCAAACAACTGTAGGAAAAACAAACACAAAATGACCCGTTACTTTGAAAAAAACATTTTTTTAAAGGGCAGTCCCATTTCAAGGTGAATGCTTGGGGACACCAAATTTCAAAGCACAAGTATCTTAATCAAATAAACAAGTGAAAGAAGTATTTGTGATCTTGATAGAATACATCAAGATGCTCTAACAAGATAAATCACAAGCCAAACAACTTATATTTAAGATATTATAGTAGAATGCACATATATGGGATACTATGACCAAGATCAAGAATAATAAGAACACCATAAACATAATGCACGTACCAATTCTAATATATATAAATGACATAGAGGTGGAAAAGTTGTAAATATCCCGAATGTGTGTTGCGTGTGAGTTTTTTTCTCACACGTTTCTTGATGATTTCCCCTTATTTCAAGCTTGTTGGATACATATTGAATTCTTCTTCTCCCTTTACTATTATTAGAATGTTGACTTCCTCTCTTATGAATGATATGGAATTTCTTAACTTCCAAGTGTGCTTTGACTTATTCCCTGTTGTTTTTCTATAAAAAACCAAGATTTTCCCTAAGCATTGGTTGGATATTTTTTATTTTTATTACACCGTTACTCTACTGAAATCTTTCCAATAAGTACACAAACAACTCAGATCATTACTTTGTTACTTCATTTCCTACATTTGAGACCATCTATCATGTAACCGATTTGCTCCATTGTACTTGCAATTTCTTCTACAAACCAACCAACACTACTTCTTGGATCAATTGGACTCATCTATGGAAAGGAAGCCAAGGAGATAAAGATAAGCATCACCACTCTTGGGAATCATATTAGTTATATGATAACCAAGTTGTGGATGTTATTTTAATTTTCTTCAAATATTTTAATCTAGAATCAATATTTGTCATTAAATCAATAAAAGTAATATAACTTGTTTTAAAGAAGTAGAATTCTAGTTGTTCATTTGTCTGTAATAATATTCCATTGATACTTCCTTCTTGGTTTATCCCTATGGATTTACTCAGAAATGATTTGGAGGAAGTTCATGTGCATCAATTTCTTTACTTCTTCATTTTAGAATATCTGTAGATTTCATTTTCTTTATCAATTAGATTTATGTGCATATGAACAATATTCTAGTGAAAAAATTCTTCCCTTCTTATCCCTGTGGGTTTGCAAGGGAAATAATCTTGAGGAAGCTTCTATGTCTATGATTCTTGTTGTTTTTCTCATTGTTAATCCTTTCTTTGTAAACTACTTCTTTACCAGGGAAGTCTCGGGGAAGAATAAATTTCTTCTGAGAAGCCTTATTTCTTCCTATGATTCTGAGGTGAAGAAATCAGAAGAAGTAAGAATACACAATTACAAATTGAAAAATACATATATTTAGATTAGATTAAGATTCACATCCTGCAACAGAGGAATAGCCACATCTGGCTATTCTTTGTTTATTTTGTTTTAGTGTAGAAGTAGGATTTATTTAATTTAGAAGCAATTTCCTTGTCTATAGATTTGTTTTATTTTATTTCCAGGAAATGTAAAACTCAAAAACATATATTAGAATGTTAATTAGATTTAATTTATTTATTTATTTGCATTTAAAATATTCTCTAAAAACACCAAAAATAAAAGTAGATAGTTTTCTTTACATTTATTTAATTAAATACTTGCAATCATATTTAATTGAATTAAAGGGGAAATAAATCAAATTTATTTAATTCATATTTTATTGCTTTGTTTATTTAAAGGTAGGAACTTATATTAATTAGATTTGGAATGAACAAAACCCCCTCGTTTCCATAGTGGCCTAGGCTATAAGATCTTATCTTTAGTTCCCTTTGGTTTTTTGTGTATTTTTTTATTTCCCTTTTTGTTTGGTTTGTGCCCACATGACCATTCAGGGTCCACAAAACCAAGACTTAGAGTTTGTGTTCCAATTGTGCCGCAACCAAACATTGATGCATGCTTGATGGACATTGACCAAGGCTTATCCCAATTTATATTTAGAACTACCCTGATCCCACCGAGTATCAATCAATAGATCATTTATTTAAACAAAGAGAAAGACACTAACTGTCAGGAGTTCTAGTTAAAAAACCACGTAAAGATTAGATTTCACAATCTTGGACTTGCCCTTACCCCATCTCTTATCATATATTCATGACCCTCTTCGAGAGGAATTTGAAGATGAAGAAGGGAAATTTTCCCATGTCCCAAAGCTGAGTAGAGTATTTTTCAGTTATACTTATTTTGACCTCAATTTGCATACGACGATCATCCTTGATCGTAACATCACCCCGAACAAGTAAGGCAGGCATTCATTTCCATCAACGAACAAATTCCCATTTTCTAGTTCAAAACATTAGATTTCCTTTACTTCTTGTTGACATCCCCATTTATCCCAACTATACTTTACCCATATACTTGCATTACCATTCCATCCATGTCATCCCAAAGATGACCACGAAAGTCCGCGAGCATCCGAAATCACATGTTGATTTTAAGGTGTACAAAATTAGTGAACCTAATGTGAAGGACTAGTTATTTTTTGTTTACCTATTTATTTTCTTTTTCATTTATTCGTCCTTCCCCTCTCCCATTATTTTGCTGGTGTTTATACACCCCTCTAATATGTCGTCAGTCGGGAGTATGGCATACCCATCTTGGGTCTTGAATCCTACTACAACCAAGTGGGTATGCAACAGTCACCCTCATTGTCTAGGTGGGCTAATAATTACTCACAAAAGTCTCTATCTCCTCACATGCCTTCTCCTCAAGGATTTAAAACTAACTCAATAGTTAGGATTGAGGAAATAGACCAACCTAACCATAGTGCACAACCAAATTTCTCTAACTCTAATAACACAAAGTTAATGGGAGAACATGGTTTTTATCCACGGGTCTTGTCCAGGACCTCAAATCAAGATGCAATCTGATTCCTTTTCTTCCTATCTCCTCTAGAATGACAAAATTATAGAATGCTTTTCCCAAAGTGGTGAGCGTATTAATGCTATAGAAGCATCCTTATATAGGATATAAGGGCATACACTTCTTCGTAACAATACTACCACCCCACTAAAATAGAAATCTCTCCTCAAAATGGGTAGTCCACAAATAATCAATTTATAGTAGGGTATCGGGTTCATTTGTATCCCAACAATTCCCAACATACACCTAAGTATAAATCACAACCTTTGTCGGGTGATGTAATTTCAATGTTGGTAGATAGGATCGGAGAATTAGAACTTTCTCACCCTTCAAAACCACACAATGCAGGGTAATGTAATGCTCCCAACCACGTTTCAAACCATAACTATTTTCCCTCCACAAAAATCCATAAAAACTACCACTATCATAGGTTTACTTGGGTGTTCCTAGCCCCGGTGTTCTCCTTACAGTAGAATCTCTTCCTTGTATTCATTTCCAATGATGATAACATGCCCTTCAAAACCATTGGGCTCAATAAATTTCTCCCTCTCTCTCTCTCTTTTATTGGATTGGAGACATTTGTTCTAGTTATTTTTATATTGGTCTTTGAAAACCCTTTTACATTTCATCCTCAATAATTGTAGAAATTTATAAACATGAAGAACATTGAGGGTCACTACATTCAAAATAATTATTTCTCACTTTCCTCCTCTTTCTTTGGTTTCATCCAATCATCCTCCTTATAAATAACCTTTTTGCTAGGTAAAAATAAAGTTTCCTCATCACTATCATAGTAATTCCACTCTAAAATTTTCATATCTTGATCTCCATTAATGAAATTAGTTCTAGCATGCCATGAATTTATTGCAGTAAGGGGAATATTTTCACTTATATGCTTAGGAATACTTTTTTAATTTCAAAATCTCATATTTTCATCTCCAAGGATTACACATGTTCCTCCATAATGTTTTCTTCATTTAGAAACTCTATAGAAATTATAAAATCATTAGTGATTTTCTCGTTGTCATGGAAACTCTCCAAGATGATTGATTTTTTACACACTTTGGGGTTTTTTTGGAGTAGTCTAATTATTTTTGTAGAGTATCTTCATCCTCACACAAATGAAAAAAACTATTTCCACCATCATGGATTTATATCCATGATTTAATATTGTTGATTATTTTAGAGTAACAAATGTGAATCACCACATCCCCCCAAGAACTCATGATAAAACTTTTGAGGTTTGGTTAATGATTTAGATAGAGGTAGGAGGAAGTATTTCAATTCACATGGTATACTTGGGACAATGGATCTTATTGTGAGGAAAATGAAGTATAATAGGGACTAAATTGCATGGATAGTTAAGGGTAAGTCATAATGTGAGGAAAGTAGAGGGTAAATGGATATGGTTCTCCTTTTACTAACTCGATTGAGGAAATTATATACTTGAATAGAAAAATCATAGGCCTCAGGAAGATCACTTCCCTAAGGGACTAAATCATAACATCAATATTAGGGTCAAATAATATTAAATAAAACACGAATTTCATACCTATTTAGGGTTCATATTCTAACGAATACTTTAACAAGTCCACTTGAATATGAGATTGGAGTTTAAAAATATTTTTGGTGCCCTCTTTATGGTGTTGAGATGTTCTAAGAGAGATATGATGTTTGCATTATTCATGAACATATTTTCCAACTTTTATCCTAGCTCATCCCATATGGAAATTGATTGTGTAGCCAAGCCTCTATACCAATCCTAATATTTCCTCCGAAATAAAAGACTAGTGATGTGATACATAAGTTCTCCTCTCTAATATTGTGTATGAAAACATGATTGAATACATCTTGGATATGTTAAATAGGGCTTGAAATTTAAATTCTATGAAAGAGAAGACAAATTTATAGGGATGTTTTGGGAATATCATCCTACTTCTACATGGAGAGGGCTAGAGATCCTATGAGGGAAAGAAAGAGTTCTTTGAAAATCTAGGGAGGAGTCAAAACATAAAAATATAAAGGGAAATTAAGGTAGTTTTCTATAAATGGGAGAATGTATGGTTTTTAAATTATTTAAATTATCAGGTGCAATGAAATTGGCTCATAAAACCAAATGAGATATGAACACACCAAAACATAGTTGTAAATTTTGAAAACATGCAGTCTTGAATCTACACATGCTACAAATTATTCAACAAGAATACATACAGTTCCCATTATGCATGAAAATAATGTTGGCTACTAAAATGTGTACCAAAAATTACTAAATGGGGATTGGTATCTTAATAGAAATAATGGTAATTCCCCAAGGTGTGGGAACCTAGATCCCTTAAGTTAAACATCAAAAGATAAATAGGTTTGATCCTTCTCAATCCTATGATACCACTCCCATAATATACACTAACAATTATATGAGGGAAGGAAAAGGATAGTGAAAATAAACATGAATGGTGATACACCATAGAAATCAGGGGTCAATTTCCTTGTATCCATGATGAAAAAGTGCATTAAAACTATGTAAATTGACAAAGAACAAGTCCTTCATGTCTTCTATAGAGTCACATAATGGGAATAAACAAAAAGGTTTCCTTATATTTCTTCAAATTCCTTTACAACATCTACAACTCATTTTCTCTTAAATGGATCTTATATTCTTTTACATGGAGCTTCTAAACACTTATATGGTGTGCTCCCTAAGACCTATCCTAGACCGGACTTTGTGCTTACAAGTGCATTTCACTATCTTGGCTCTATTAGCATACAAATATTATCTACCCTTAGCATATTTATCTTTAGCATGGAAAAATATTTTGTCAAACACCCCAAAATGGAAAAATCATCCTCCTTTTATATTTGTACTCCTTTCTCTTTTCTTGTCTCTATCTCATTATTTGAATTTACCATCGGTTGGTTGGTTCCTTCTAGAACCTTCCTAGCTTCCATGATCCAAAGATCCTTATAGAGAAACAAAGATATGAAATCTTCCATAAATTTATTACAAGAATTTTCATTATGTAGAGTTGGGTGTGATATTTTTGATGGTATGGGAAAATTTGAAGATGGAGGAAGTATGCAAACGTTATTGTACACTAATTTTTTTGTCAATATAATAAAAATGGGTCTGTGTGTAGGTTCAAGATGACATGGACATGTGAAAAATCACCATATGGATCAATTAGAATGTAACAAGTTGAAATGGAGTTTTCAATAAAAAGGTTTTTTCACCTCTAGTCTTCGACACTCGTTATCAAACAAGTGAGCCCCACTATTTACTAGATGGAGCCCTCTGCTAGGTTCAACACACTCTTTTCTAGGATGGGTGCCTTTTTGTCCTTTACTTTATATTACTATTTCCAAGCTTTTGTATATATATATTCCTTTGTATTTCCCCATACCATGCATGTGGGATTAAATTTCCTTACGTTTTGAAGTATTTACCATTTAATTTCATGCATTTACCATTTACTGCCAATGTCAATGCATCCAACTACGTCCTCCACTATCTTATTTTCCAAACTCAACGCATGCCCTAAGTTTGGCACAATCTCCACTTGGTGCCCAAAAAATCCCACACTCTAACCAAATCAACACATTGCAGGTCCAAAATGGCTCATAGCCACATAGTATAACCCATTGTGACCTATTTAAACACTATTTCTAAAAATGGTGTGATAAATGTGGGATTAAATCCAAAATAAACTCAATGAGGTTGGATGTGATCAATCTCCAAACCTCACACATGATAAAAAGGGTTCACCATTAGCCCATAAGGTGGTTGTGTGTGTGTGTGTGTGTGTATACACACACACACACATACATACATACATACATATACATATATACACATACATATATACACACACATATATATACATATACATATACATACACACACACACATATATATATACATATACATACATACATACATACATACATACATACATACATACATATATATATATATATACACATACATATGTGTGTGTGTGAGATGGTATTTGTGTAGGGGGATTGGAAGATTGTGCAAGCCTAGAGGGGTTTTTGGAGAGATAGAGACATTTTGAGGGAAAATTTTGAAAAGAGATTGGGCTTATTTTTGTAGGAATATTATTTTGGAAATTGGAGAAGATTAATTATTACCTTATAAGAAAATTGTAAGTGTTTTTAATACTTGTTTTAATAGATCAGTCACATATTTATAAACCCGTAGATGTAGGATTCTTTATGAACTCCATTATCAATTGTTTGTCTCAAAATTCTCTTTTTTTTCTTAGTATTGTGTTTTTCCACAATATTATCTCATATTTTTTTCAATTACTTATTAATTAAGAAAAAATTGTAAAGTTGATTTTAAATCTAAACAATCAAGTTTTTAAGAAAATTTGAAGTATTTTACAAATTGTAATCAAATATGGATCATTTTGTATCGATATATTCTCGAATAAGTTTAAATATTATTTTGGATTACAAATGTTTGGTGTATGTTCACAAGGTCCCATTCTAGACATGGTGAAGTAACATTAGCAGGTTTTGATCCATAAATTGGATTGAGGAGGTCACAAAGTGTAAATATGGAAGATGATAATGAATTCCACCACTCCTTCATGTATATGAAAGAAATGGTGGAGTAACTATACTTGTGATAATTAGAATCAAATTGAGAAAGTATCCACAAGAGGTTAAAAACTAAAAAGTGAAGGGAAAGCTTCTCCATCAGAATTTGGTTCTCCCAAGGATGGTAAATTTTTTTGACTCTCTTCCTTCACTAAAATTAGATATTAAGTTTGAATTTCCAATGTATAATGGAGAGATTAATGTACGAAAATTGCATGAATAGATCAAGAAAATTAAAGTATATTGCAGGGTTCAAAAAATTGTTGATGAGGTAAAAATTCACTTGTCCACTCTTCTAATGGGTGGAACAACACTTTTTTGGTGGGAGAGTAAGCTATAAGAATTTGAGGAAAAATAAGGTAAAATAGTTTATACTTAGAGTGAATTTGTTTTTGAATTAATAAAACAATTTTATCCTTTGGATTATAGGCAAAAATCTATGACAGATTAGAAAAATTTAAGGAAAACTAAGGGGCAAAGTGTTCAAGATTATACACAAGAATTCATAAAAAGATCTCTTATTTAGGGTATTTCTCTTTCTACACAAGAAAAATTGTTGAAATATATTGGTGGGTTACATATCTATTTAATACATATGATTCCCGTGCTTAATCCTACTAATATTGATGCGGTGTGTGTGCAAGCTACTCATTTGGAAGTAAGGGGGAAAATGTCCAAAGATTCATTTTTGAAAAACAAGAACAAGTAATATGAAAGTAAAGATAAAAGTTTTAAAGGACAAGGTAAAAGAAAGGGTAAGAAAAAAACCACTTCTATGGTTAAAAGAAGATGATAATCCATTTTTTAATCATTACAAAATGAATCACGCTGAATCTAAGTGTTGGAAATTACATCTCGTAGCTTAATCCAGAGTGGGTTAATAATAAGAAAGGGAAGGAAAAGAAGGAAACAACTATGGTACAATAGGATCTTGGACCATATTTCGGTGATGAGACCATGATCATGACCATGGGTTTACAAGGTTATAATTATTCCTCTTCTTCTAACACTATTTCATCTAATATAGCTTCTTCTTCTAAACAACAATCTATGCATGATGAGAAAAAAGAAATGAGTTGTTCCACATTAAAGTTATTTCTAAACACACTAAAATAGAAACTCTATTTGATATTGGATCTCAAGATAATTTGATTTCAAAGGAGGTTGTGAGAAAATTGTGACTCCAAACCAAACCACATCCTAAGCCTTATCCTTTGGGTTGGGTTTGTGATGATGCAAAATTATAAGTAACAAAAACTTGTAGGTTCATATTTTCCATTACTAATAAGTTCATTGATGAGGTAGATTTGGATGTTGTTCCATTAGATATTTGTGGTGTGGTTTTGGTAAGTTCATATATTTATGATAGAAAAGTAATATTCTATAGGGAAGAGAATAAATAATTGCTTATAAAATATGGGGTTGAATACATTGTTAGAGATCATTGTATGAAAACAAGTCTTTCTTTGGTTTCTGTAGGACAAATGAAAAGGCTTGTAAATTCAAGCAATAATTTTGTGCTCATGGTTATTAAAGCCAAATAAAAATATCATTCCAAGGATTTTGAGGATTGTGATCCTAAACATAGAGATGATTTGATTAAGATTGTTTCTAACTATGATGATGTGTTTCATGTTGGCATGTATAGATTTTCTATGGTTGAGAATGAGGAGATCAAAAAGTAGGTGATGGAATTGTTGGAAAAAGTATTTATTCATCTAGCCTCATATCCTTATGGTTCATCTATCATTTTGGTTCCTAAGAAAGATGGCAAGTGGCGAATGTGTGTTTGATTTTCATTCTTTGAACAAGATCACGGTTAAAAATCACTACCATATTCCTAACATTGATGATTTATTAGATTAGTTGATTTTTTTAATATTTCACTAAGTTGTACTTAAGAAGTGGTTATCACCAAGTTAGAATCACCAAATGTGATATTTGGAAAATTAGTTTTAAAACAAAATAAGGTTTTTTTTGTTAATGTCTTGTTATGCCTTTTGGATTATGCAATGCATCGACTACATTCACGTGTGTGATAAATGATGTAATTAGGAAATTCATTGATGATTTTTTTATAGTCTACTTAGATGATATTTTGATATTTAGAAAAACATGGGAAGATCATGCCATTCATATTAAAAATTCATGGATGATTTGAGAAAGGAGAAATTATATTTGAAGATGTCAAAATGTGAATTTGGTAAAAATATTTGATTTATTTGGGTTATGTTGTGGGACATGGTAAATTGAAAATTGATCCTATAAAATTTGAGTTCATCATGAATTGGCTTAAACCCAATAATATACCCAAGGTTATAAGTTTTCTTGGTGTAGTTTAGTAATGGAGAAAGTTTATTGATAACTTCTCATTTATTGCATCTCCTTTGCATTATTTGACTAACATTAAATAGGTCTTTCAATGCGGAGGAAAGCATAAAAATACTTTTATACAATGAAAGAGAAGATAAGTACCACTCCTATATTATCACTTTAAGACTTATAATAGCCATTTGATATTGAAATAAATGCTAGTGATTATACCATGGGGGATGTCTTGATGAAGAAGTTAAAAACAATTTGTTATCATTCTGAAACATTCACGAGTGCGGTAAGAAACTATCCAACTTATGATAAAGAGTTGTATGATTTGGTATAGAGTGTGAAAAAGTGGAAACATTACTTGATGGGTAAGGAAATAGTTATTAATACATATCATCAACCCCTCTAGTATCTCTAATCATAGACCAAGTTGCAATGTCTAAACATTTTCATTTTATGGGTTTCCTACAACAATTTCATCCTAAGATATGTATACGAGAATAAGGATACAAATATTTTATCTAGAACTCCAATTGCTTTTGCATCTATTATTTTACAACATAGTTCTTTAGACCATAATAGTTATAAAGAACAAAATTCCAATGATGATGATTTTAAAGAAGTGTATGAAGATTTGTTGTGTGGTAAATATGTGGGAGAATTGGACTATCATGTGCATGATGGAATCTTTTATCATTTGGATAAAATTTGTATTCCATAAGATGAAAGAGTGTATATGATTAGGGAAGCTCACACTTATCTTATCTCTAGTCATTTTGGTGTTGGTAAAACAATTCCACATCTACAAATGTATTGTTATTAGTCTCGTATATAGGAACATGTTTCCAAATATATAAAAGGGTGTGTTCTTTTTCCATGAGATTTCCCAGTAACATGAAGTTAGGATATTACACTCCTCTTCTCATCCCTACTAATCCTTGGGAAATTATATCCATCGATTTTGTAGGAGGATTTCCCACGTCATAGAAAAAAATGATTATTTATATGTGGTTATGGACAGATTTAGAAAAATGTGTGTGTTGATTCTTTGTACTAAACAAATTACTGGTGAAAGGACTGCACACTTATTCTTCCATCACAAATGGGTTCATTTTAGATTACCTAATTCTATCATTTCTGATCGAGATTCCTGGTTTCTTGGGAATTTTGTTCAACTTTTTGGTACTTGATGGACACCAAGCTAAAGAAAAGCATTGCATTTCATCCACAGACTGATGGTCAAACAAAGGTCATAAAATGCACTGTGGTACATCTACTCAGAGGTTATTTTGGTAAATGTACTAAGTTATGGGATGAACATTTTTATTATGTGCAACATGCTTTTAATTTTGTACTTCATTATTCTTCTATGAATACTCCTTTTGATACTTGTTTTGGATATCTCCCTAAATCTCCATTTGATTTCTTTTTTTGACAAAAAATGTTATTAAGTGATATAGTGATAATGATAAAGCCAAAAATTTTGTGTAGAAGATACACTTGGTCCATTAGTTTTTTCGAGAACAATTGGAGAAAATTCAAGACAAATACAAGGCTAGGCATGATAAACATCGAATTGGTCATGAATTCCAAGTGGGTGATTCAGTTGGGCTTCACATAAACAAGGAGTGGCTGACCTGTGAAGGTAAAATTTGCAACCAATTTGGTATGGTTCATTCCAAATATTGGAAAAAGTTGGCAATAATGATTTTCAATTGGATTTATCTTCATACATGTAAATTTATTTAGTTATAAATTTTTAAAATCCAAAATTGTATCACCTACTATGATTATGGATCATGATGATAGAATTTTTGTACCTTATGTTAATTACTTTTATCCCGATTATTTGAATGAGTTGCAGGTAGATACCATTATGGATAGGAAGGTGAGAAATTTGTGATGGAGTGATGTTGAGTATCTTCACGTGGGTTTGAAAGAGTTGCATCCAAACAAGGAAAATGGATGGAAATCGAAAAGGTGAGGGAGAAGTACCCTCACCTCATTACCAATTAAATTAATTTTGGAGGTCCAAAAGTTTCTCAGTGGGGAGGTGTGATCCAAAGGATCCTTACTGAGAAACATTGATCTGAAATCTTCCCTAAATTTGTTACAATCAATTTCATTGCGTAGAGTTGGGTGAGAGATTTCAGATGGAATGTGGAACTCTCAAATCAAAGATAGTATGAAATATTTATTACATGCTGAATTTTTAGTCAATCTGGTGAAAAATGGGTTTGCATGCATGTTCGAGATGACATGGACACGTGCACACTTACCATGTGGATCAATTGGAATGCAAAAAGTGGTAAAGAATTTTTGAATAAAAGGAAAATTTTCACCTCCAGATTTGAAACTAATTATCATACAAGTGGGCCCCTTATTTGTTGGTTGGGTGTAATGAAATTACTTGTATAATTCAGATTATGAGAAACAATAGAGCACCAAATAACACAATATTTCAGAATAATGATCTCAATATGCAATTAGAATAGCTTCGCCACTTCGAGGGGGCAACCTCCAAAACATATAATAAGACTCAAATGCTCAAAAATGATAATGAACTAATACCTAAAATCCCCTATATATATTATTCATATGTTATGGCCATCACCAAGGCCGACTTACTAAGCATTAGAAAGTATAAATGATATAATAAAATTATATGGTAAGCCCTAAGTCAGCTACTCATATCCTAATACAAGCAATAGGTTAAGGGCATAGCAAGCCCTTCCCCTTCAAAGAAAAAATTGTCCCCAATGTTGAGAAGCTTTGGGTGCTACCGAGAATGTCATGTCTTCCCATGTTGCATCTTCATTGTCCATATTCTTCCATTTGATCGGTACTTAGTAATAACTCGTGTCCTCAATCTTTTAGTGCATGTTTAAAGGATGCATTCAGGTTCCAAGATGACTCTCCCTTCCTCATAGAGCTTAGGTAACACTATTTGGGCTTATAATCTCTTTCCAATTACTTTCTTCAAGAAAGAAACATGAAAGACTAGATGTATTATGGTTGATTTTGGAAGTTCTAATTTGTATGCTATAGTACTAATCTTCCTATGAATACTTGATAGGGCCCATAATACTTTTGTGAAAGTTTTTTATCCTTTTCTTGTTGTTTCAAAGACATTTTCTTATATGGTTGTAACCACACAAAAACCTAATCACTGAATTCAAATTGCCTTTCCATGTGATGTTGATCAGCCTGTTTCTTCATGTAATTTTGTGCCATGACCAAGTTCTCCTTGAGACTAGAGAGGACCTCTTGTTGATACTAAATGTGTTCTTCTATTGCTCTAACCCACGGTTGTCCTCTTAATGATGATGTGATGGATGGTGGATGGTACCCATAGAGTGCCAAAAAAGGAGACATTTTAGATGAAGTATGGAAGGAAGTGTTATACCACCATTTTGCAAGTGGCAACCATTGGACCCATATTTCTTGTTTATCTGACGTAAAGCAACAAAGATATCCCTCTAAACACTTATTTACAACTTTTGTTTGCCCATCGACTAGGGATGATAAGAAGAGCTATGCACTAATTGAGTATCCAAACAGGATGATAAATCAGTCCAAAAATTACTAGTAAATATAGGTTCTCAATCACTTACTATAATATTTGGTGTCCCATGAAGCTTCCGAATTGTGTCCATGAAGGTTTATTTGCTATTGTGCTTGCGAGCAAAGTGTACTAAGGCACAAAAATTATAATATTTGGTGAGTCTATCCACCATAACCATGATGACATTTTTCCCTCAGATTTAGGCAATCCTATGATAAAGTCCATGGAAACCTCTTCCCACCACTGCTAGGAATAGATAGATTTTGTAGAAGACACGGGGATCGAATCTGTTTCACCCTTATTTTCTTTGACAAACCATGCATTCTCGCCACAAATTTTGGACATCCCCTTTGAGCCCTTCCTAGAAGAAATATTGTGTGACTCAATGATAAGTCTTCAAGAATCCATAGTGCCCCCTATTGGAGAAGAGTGAAGCTCGGATAGACTCCTATTTTTAAGAGTGGAGTTTTTACATAGGTATAATCTATCTTTATACCATAAAGAATCCCCTTTTAATAATTTTTTTAGACATGCTTGGATCATTCTAGAGATGATGAATGAGGTTTTGTGTGGTTGGGTCATTTTTCCATTTGGACCTTGCCTCATCTATCCAATCTTCTTGTACTATGGATATGGCACATAACAAGGTCAGTAGTTGATTCATCTTTCCATGATAGAGCATCCATAACTACATTCTCCTTCCCTTTCTTATAGATAATCTCAAAATCATATCCCAACATCTTAGAGACCCATTTTTGTTGTTCCTCAGATGATAAATGCTGCTCCAAGAAGTATTTCAGACTATCATGACTTGTCTTCACTTTAAAGTGTATTCCTATGAGATATGGTCTCCATTGCTTTACTGCATGAAGTATGGCTAGCATTTCCTTCTCATAAGTCATCTTGGAAATATTCTTACCTTTGAATTGATGGCTCAAAAGGCAATAGGATGGCCTTCTTGCATGGGAACTACCCCCATACACACCCTGGATGCATCACATTCAACAATGAATGTTTTGGAAAAATCTAGAGTAGCCAAGACTAAAGTGGTGCACATGACCCCCTTTAGTTGCTCAAATGATTTGGTTGCATCCTCACTCCAATGGAAGGAGTCCTTCTTTAATAAAGCTATGAGAGGTGTAGATATGCTTCCATAATGCCTTACGAATCTTTGGTAATAACCTGTAAGCCCCAAAAATCCTCATAGATTCTTTAGGGTTTTTGGAACCTTCCACTCCATCATGGCTTTGATCTTATTAGGATCCACTTTAACCCCTTCATGAGAGACAATGTGACCCAAATATTCAACCTCTTTGAGTCCAAAAGAACACTTAGAGGGCTTTGCATAAAGTTGATGTTTCTCAAGGGTTTCCAAAACCTTATTTACATGATGCAAATGTTCCTCCCATGTTTTGCTATAAATTAATATATCATCAAAAACACTAAGACAAACTTCCACAGAATGACTTAAAAATAGAATTCATCAAACTTTGAAATGTAGAAGGTGCATTTGTGAGTCCAAAAGGCATTACCAAGAATTCATAATGGCCTTCATGTGTCTAAAAGGAAGTTTTATGAACATCCTCATCCTTGATTCTTATTTGATGGTATCCCAAATGAAGATCAAGCTTTGTAAAATAAACAACACCATGCTACTTATCAAGCAAATCATCAATTACAGGAATAGGAAACTTATCTTTAATTATGTACTTATTAAGTTCCCTATAATCAGGACACATGTGCCACATGTCATCTTTCTTCCATACCATCACTACTGGAGAAGAATAAGCACTCTGACTATGACAGATGATTCTTGCTTCCAACATCTCTTGTACAATCATCTCGATTTCACTCTTTTGCACATATGTGTACCTATAAGGTATGATGTTAGGCAATTGACTTATGGTAATAACTGAATAGCACGATCATGATCTCTCTTTGAGGTAATCCCTTTGGTATACTTTCAAATACAACAGTGTGCATCCAACACTACTTGCATATCGGATGGTATAATTTCCTTGGAATGATGAGCCTCCAACGAAAAGAGTTATGCCACAAATCCCTCTGCACCTTTTCTCGTATCATTTTTGCATCTCGATGAAAACTTACTATTTGTGGAGACTTTTCTCTTAAGCCTCATAGCTCAAAAGTCCTTCCTTCAGAGTGAACTCACTTGAACAAGTCTTGAAGTTCATCTCAATGGTTCCCAAAGTGGTAAGCCATTGAACCCCTAACACAATGTCTGCTCCTCCCATAGAAATGGCATACATGGGACTATTTAGTATGTAATCTCCCATGGCAAGCTTAATGCTATGGAATTTTCTAGAACAAGTAACAATACCTCCATCAACAATCATTACTTGACATTTAGGAGTTGGATAAATGAAACAGTTTAGGTGCATTGCTAACTTATGATTGATAAAGTTATGAGTACTTCCCGAATCAATCAACACTGTGACCCTCTGTTTTTTAGGAATCCAACCACCTTTAGGGTTTGGGGGTGCTAATACTTAAAATTTCATGGCATGAGATCATTGGCTGAGGATCTCCTGACTCCTCCTCTAGCTCAACCAAGACCTCTGACTCTGAATCTTCATCCTTCTCTTCATCTTCACTAGGCCCATCAATGTAGAACAATTTATTTTCAGCACATTTATGTCTGGGTCCAAATTTATTGTCACAGTTAAAACATAACCCTTTTTCTCTTTTTTATTCAATTTGTTGCGGTGTCAATCTAACTGGTCGAGGGAGTGTTGGGGCCAAGGTGTTGCGATCTCTGGTATAAGTGAAATGTTATCTCCTACTTGAAAGAAATTTCTCCTCTTCCTTCTTGCCATAATCATCAAATCAGAAACCTTATGAGGATTAAACATATGCACCTCATTCTCAATTTGATCCTTAAGACCCCCAAGAAATAGGTCATTCAGATTCTCTTCAATAATATTTTCCACCCGCAGAGAAAGGTTTTGGAAGTGATGAATGTAATCCTTAACAGATCCTATCTGTCTCAACTTTGCTAATTGGCTGAAGTAATTATCTGACACACTAGAACTGTAGTGTAATTGTAACTCTTTAGTGAAGATTGTCCATGTAACATTGAGACCACTCTTCTTCCTTTGAGCACATAACCATTGATACTAGATGAATTGGTCAGGTTCGAGATACAAAGATGCCATGGTCACCTTTTGTCCTGATGGAATCTGATGTAGTTCAAAGAAATTCTCCATTTGGTTGATCCAATTGAGTGGATACTTTCCATCAAACTTGCACATCTCCACTTTTGGGAACATAGTACGGGCCAACAAAGTGCTCGTATTTGGATTGTGCACACTCGACGATCCACTCTGGCTCATGTGTCTATTATGTTGACCCGAGGATCCACCTTGATTGACATAAGTATGATTAACCATCATATCTATACTAAATTTTTGCATGAACTCCTCCAATATTTTTCCAATCCTATCCACATCTTCTTTGTTGGCCACTTTGAGATTCGAGGACTCTCGGGTTAAAATCAAGTTGGCTTACTTTATGGTCTATTGAAGTAAACCCTAACCCTGAGCAATCTGTAGTTATATCTTCTGTCTCCAACTCCTCAACTACTATCTCATCCTTTTATGGTGTTTTACCCAAAGTGATGGGATTCTTTTCTCCTCTTGTGGAAGACCTCGCTATGATGCCCCAAAATAGTAGGATGTAGGGATCACGATCAAATTTTAGGGTTTCGGATTTCAATACGAATTAGGCCAAATATAAAAAACTTAAAGAACAAACCCCAAATAATTTTTTTCCTTCTTTCCAAAAATGTAACAAATTTGAAAAAATTCCACAATTTGCACCCTAGGGAGTGATTTTATGAAAAACCCTAAATTTGTAATAACTTTTGCAAAATAAATTAAAAATTCTAAATTTTTAGGGAACCTTACTTGAAATGTTTCAAAACTTTGGTAAAAATATCTCCCACCAATTCGCATTGTTTCACAATATATAGTGGAAACAGAAAATTAGGGTTTTTACCCTAATTTGCACCGAGATCATAGCTCTGATACCACTTGTAATGAAATTACTTGTATAATTGAGATTATGAGAAACAATAGAGCACCAAATAACATAATATTTCAGAATAATGATCTCAATATGCAATTAGAATAGCTTCTCCACTTCGAGGGGGCAACCTCTAAAACATATAATAAGACTCAAATGCTAAAAAAATGATGATGAACTACTACCTACAATCCCCTATATATACTATTCATATGTTATGGCCATCACCAAGGCCAACCTACTAAGCATGAGAAGTATAAATGATTTAATAAAATGATATGGTAAGCCACAAGTCGGCTACTCATATCCTAATACAAGCAATAGGTTAAGGGCGTAGCATTGGGGCCCTCAACAAGGGTTTCCACATGTTTTTGAGGATGGATGCCTTTTCCTCCTTTACTTTATATTACCATTGTCAAGCTTTTGTATATATATGAATTTATATTTCCCTACACCATGCACGTGGGATTAAAGTTCCTTGAGTTTTAAACTATTTAACATTTAATTCCATGAATTTACCATTTATTGCCAATGTCAATGCATCCAACTACCTCCTCCACTATCTTATCTTCCAAACTCAATACATGTCCTAAGTTTGGCGCAATATCCAGATTGGCACCCACAACATCCTACACTCCAACCAAATCAACACATGGATGGACCAAAAGTAGCTCATAACCACATATGCTAACCCTTGTGCCTATTTAAAAACTATTTCCAAACACAAGTGTGAGAAATGTGGGGTTAAATCCCAAATAAATTTAAAATAATCTTAATGAGGTTGGATGGGATCAAACTCCAAACCTCACGCATGTTAAAAAGGGTCCACTATTAGGGCATAAGGTGGTAAATACACACACACACACACACACACACACAGTATAAATACCAACTCGCATATACAGTATATATATATACCTGCATATGTGAGTTGGTATTCATACATGGGAAATTGGAAGACTCGTAAGCCCGGAGAGGTTTTGGAGAGATAAAGACATTTTGAGGGAACATTTTGAAAAGAGACTAGAATTATTTTTGCAGGAAGATTATTGTGGCAATTGGGGAAGATCACTTATTACCTTATAAGAAAATTTGAAGTGTTTTTAAGGCTTATTTTAATAGATTGGTAGTATATTTATGGACCTCGGAGACGTAGGTTTCATGTTAAACTCCGTTAGCAATTTCTTCCCTTAGAATTATGTTGGCATGTGTTAGTAGAGTTGTTGTCATTGATTTAAAATCCCATTAATGAAAAATTGGATGAAGGATGAGTGTTATAAGGTTATTTAAATGATGCTTGACATGGAGATTCAAGTGGTTTCATGATTGCATGAGTGGATTTAGTGAGATTGGTTTGGTTTGGTTTAGTTACCCCAATCAGATGACTTAACTATCCTAGGTGATAGAGCATGGTGGATGGAGCTACATGGTGACTTGAGAAGCATGGTAGAGGCATGGAGAGCATGTTATAACAATGTGGATACACTCACATGATCTCAAGGTGTAAGTATATGTTGACAACCTTGTTTACTGGTGCTCATCTAGACCTAGTCTGGGTGCTTGGAGACCAAATGAGGCATAAGGACAAGGTATAGAGACATGTGAGCTCATAGAGGCATGAATGGGTGTGATAAATGTTTTATCAGGTGTGTTAGGACCAATTAGAGAGGTTTCGTGATGTATGAGGTTCTTTTACTATGACCTCGCTTAAACCATGTAAAACCTTGAGGGATAGTAATGGAAATTAGATGGTATATGAGTATACATACATATTTGAGCTATGATGATTATTGTATAAGGTTCATAGGGGTGTCATAGAGGTGTGAGAAAAATATCAAGTCATTTTGAATAATTTTTTGCAAGTTATGATGTTTCAGGTGAAACAAGGTCCAAGAAAGGGCGATTTCTAGCTCAAATTGTAACTTATTATTTTCATTGTGGATTGTGTGATTTGCATGGGACATTTTGGATTTCAGGGATGTTTTTACATTGATATAAGATAATTTCAAAAAAATAATGAGGTCATTTCATCATCACATTTTTATAAATGAATGTTAACAAGGTAAACTAATTTTTATGAGTTTGAAACCCTAGCTTAAAAGCGGTTGGAGAGATATTCATTTTAGGCTCATATAATTGATTATTATTAATAACATAATCATTTGAGTTTATAGAGGATTTCTCAATATTTCCATAAAGGTATGATAGAGCATGTGATGATTTTTTGGACCCCACTCAAAAATTATTTTTATGTAGTTGTTTAGTTTGAGGAAAAGTTGTCAAAAGGAGGTATGAAGTGAATTGATTTTTTTAGTATGGGAGTTGTTATACATGTCCATGATAGTTTTAGATAAATATTTAGTCCCTAGATGGAAAAGTGTGCCCTATTTATGAAGACTAGTTTTTTGGCTTGTAAAAGAATATTTAAAGAAGCTTAAGAGATTGACCTGGTTGAATCCCTTCCACTTAGCGTTGGAAGGAAATGTAAGATGTTATGGAAATAAGATTCAAAGAGATTTCAAATGGTGTATATTTTATCTCATGATGAGCTGATTTTTACAAGTCAACCAAAACATTTTGTGAAGACCAAGGTTGTCTATTTTCGGGACAAGATTTATGTGGTTAGAAGATGGAGGTAGAAGACTAATGTTTTGGATTGGTTGATGCTTGATATCCATTAGAGAGGGAGGAGGGATGAAATTTTTCCCCAGTGAAGGAATTTAGAGATAACGAAATTGGAAAAAAGGGTACAAACCAATTGAGTTTCCAAAATGAATTTCTGGCAACGAAGTTTGGTGAAGAGGAAAGTAAGTTTGGTTTTTATGTATGGATGTTTCAAGAGGTATATAAAAAATGGATGTGATACACCAGACATGGTATTTCTAATGAGTGGTTACATGGCATATTTGAGGTGTTATGGTGTGATCTAGAGGTCCATAGGTGAAGACTAGTTCTGGAAAATGTTATTTTAAGAAGGATATCTTTAGTGATCTTCTTATCAAAATATTATGTGATGATTCATATTCATGAAAGTATCTTTTTGTGAGTAATATCAACAATGGTTTAGGGGTGGGTGCTCCTTGTGCAGTTGGTGCCTCATTAAAGAAATCTCCTCTAATGTGTAATATTCACTTGAGTGTTTTTTGTGAGTAATATTAAAAAAATTCAGTGGATTTTCTTCCCTTGAGGGTTTCCTACTTATATCTTGTGTCCTTGTGTACTCCCTCTAGGTTGTGTGTATGTAGTTGATTGTTTCATGGTGCTAATACCACATTAATTAATGGTTAAATGTTAATGGTGTATGCAAGATAATATGAAATTATTTAAAGGTTTAAAGAATTGATTCACCCCCCTATATCTTAGTTCATTGTTCTTCCAACAATTAGTATTAGAGAAAGTACTTTTGGATAAGTTTAATCACTTGAAAGGAGATCTTTTGAAGCACTAACATAGAAAGTAGACAATTGCAAGTTGAAATGCTTATGTTTTCTAAAATAAATCCCCTAGTTATTTTGACAACTTACATCCCCATTCTGGCTCTAAATTTATATATTACACATTGTGTGCACCTTGGTTATCCCTTGGAACTATTTACTTAGTTGTAGTCCCATGCGTACCCTCGCGTGATATCTTCCCCTTACGCTCCCTTCATTTTCCTTCTCTTTATTCTATATCCTTCCATTTTTCCTTACGTGCACTCCCTTTGCATCTGCATTCCTTCCATCAACTTATGCTCCCTTAACACACATCCTTAACTATCTTTCCAATAAATCATCTAAGTTCCTTTCAGAGTGTCTTATAGACTTAAAAACATCATAAATTCTACTACAAGGCTCACATTAAGGCATGGTTGGTCTTGTTAGAAAGATGATGATGTGGGATACATTCCGATCATTCAAATCAGATTTTTGAGGGATTTGGTAGGTGGGAAGTATGGAAATTCACTTTTAGGCATTAATGTAGAAATATAATCAACTCAACCACTAGATTTTGTACAGATATTTCCCTCTTACTTCTTCTACATGCCAAGAAGACATGGGGAAGTGCATTTGATATATTTCTAGGTGGATTTATAGGAATTTATTGATGGTTCTTGGTGGTTGAAGATTCAAATCCAATTTTCCCTCCTTTCTCCTCCTCTTATCTTATTCATTCTTCTATAAATGTAATAGAATTGCTCTTGGTAAGGGTTAGAATCCTTTAGTTTGTAAAGAATTATCTAGGTATTGCCTTGTAATTTTGAGTTGCGGCCTTTAGATAGAGTCTCTGCATGTGGATATTAGCCTCATATTCCATTGTACTCAATTACACACTTGTGGAAGTAATAGAATATTGGTTTTGTAGCTAATCTCTTCCTTAACATGTTTTATTGCTTCTCCTTACCTCTCATTTATGTTGTGTGTTTGTTAATCTATATCACGTCCCTGCATTTCCTTTTCTCGATAATGGTTCATGAGAATGAACATGTAAATGTGCTTCAGAATATGATACGTATTCCTATCCTCACTTTGCGCATTTCCTTCATTTTTATCAAAGTTGGTCATGTTCACCCCCTTTATTTTTGGTATTATCACCTCCCTTAGAATAGTTTTCCTTTTCTACATATCCTTCTATCCCTAGTCCCTTGGCATGTTTAGCTTAGGATTTCCATTTCAGCATTAGGAGTAGTAGTAGCAGTAGAAATAGGTAGAGGAACCAACATATTATGGAGGTTTGTCTCAAGACCGTAAGGTCCCAAAACTTGGAGAAAGTCCTATTATTAACTCAATGAATTAGTTCAATCTGATTTGGGACGTGTGCAAGTTTGAGATCCAAACATTTCCGGAACACCCAAGTGGGAAAACATTAAAATATTAAATTTCATTATTGCTAAGTTCTAGTGTGTGGCTTAGTTATTTCAAGCCTTTAAGGGCTTGTTTTAACACATCTAATGACTCTCAAAACTCATATCTACTATTTTTAGTAGTCTGCATGTATTTTTCATGAGAAGGATACATACAAGACAAAACACTACGAGATGAATAATATTTTGAGTATCTCTAGATTTCTTTGAGAAGAACACGTGGCGTAAACACCCACACATGCATCTCCATCTACAACGCATCGTACACTCTCCACTCCTAATCTTAGTAGACCCGCGTAACCTATCATTACATCCATACCTCGATAAACTTTTCCAACTTTACAGGTGGAAATCCTCTTTTTCTCAATGAGAGGCATGATATGCCATCAACTCAAAATTATTCCATAATTTATTGGTGAGAATCAAGTCACCCCTGTTGAGAACATCCAAGATGTAGCAAACTTGTTCTCTGTCTATTTAGGCACACATGATGATGTAGTAGTCAAGTTGATTGTGGCTTCATTCAAAAGAAAAGAGCTTCCATGGTATATAATTTTGAGACCTACATCTATTACTAGCTGGGATGAACTTGGAACAACTCTTTATAACTATTTTGAAGATAATTCAGATCACCTATCATTGGTGGAGAAACTAACAAAAACAAAAAAGATCTCTCAATGAGTAGATGACTAATTTTAATATTAGGTTTCAGAAGACTTGGGATAGAATCCCTCAAGTGGTAAGGCCTATAGCCTAACATTCTTTCTTGTATTATCTAAGGGCTTTGAATAGTGACATATCAGTCATGATTCATTCCATGGGGGTAGAACCTTACATGTTTCTTACAATATTGCAATAAGGGTAGAAAATAGTCTCATTCAACCTAGAAAATTAGCTCCTAGGCCGCCCGTGCCCTTATTCCTATAAATTCCTCACACGCCCCAACCTTATATTGCCCCTATTCCTAAGTAGAGTGCTCAACCCACTGCATCCACATCATATTCTCCCACACAACAAAAAGAGGATGAAGAAATGAAATCCTTGATTAAGAACTTATCCAATAAAGTCATATCATTAGAAAATAAGTAGGCGCAAGCCTTCATAAATAATTCTAATCAAGGGTATAACCAAAGCCATCATCCCTTCAAAAATCAATATGTAAATTAGAGATATGGGAAAAACCAACAAAATGATAGATGACATGTTAATGCACACCTCCCATTGCAAGTATTTCCTCCTACACAACCTCTTCTAGCACCCAACACAAGCCAAGCACTAGTTTTAGTTTAGAATAATATGGCTCAAGATTCAGAATGGTGATTGCGTTGCAGATATGCCTCACCGTCGAATCACTACACCAATGTTGCGTGCATGCATGACTACGTGATTTAGTATTACTCTAACTGTGAACCTTCCACAAGTGCAGACGAGCTAGAGAATAAAGAAATTCCAAAATTTTCTAAAGCCAACCTTATGTTATTTGGCACTAAATACTTATGTGCAATTAATCAAGCTAAAGATTACATAAATAGACTATGCACCCAAGTTGATGATAACAAAGGTACAAGAAAATAATGCTCGAGTCCGGAACATAACCTTCGATTCTTGCAACATAGGTTAATCTGAATCATCAAGAAAATATGTTGTTGTGCCTCAAATGCACAAGTCAATGGGCCTTCCATTCAATAATGTAGACCAAATGAAGAATACAAATGTAAATTTCATAATGTGGGATGCCCTGTCCATTCCATCTCAAAGTGTGACAAGTTGCATGAAGATCTCGTGTAATTCCCACGTGCTTTGGTCATATCATCTAAAAACAACATATGATGTTGTCAATATTTTCCAAGTAGAGGAGAACAAAGTAAGGTTTTTAAAACCCCACCTGCTCTATGTCCTTGATAATAGGTGAACACCTTGTCCACAATTGCAGGATTGACTCAAGTGCTAGCACTTATGGCATGCCAAAGAAAATTGTTGATGTCTTAGGCCTTAAATATAGCCATATGTACAAAGGGGTCTTACAACTTGATGGATAAATTTTTACCACTATACGGGTCATCAAGGATCTTGATTTAATCCACCATGCATGTCCAAGCCTCACAATAAATCAAGATCTCACAATCATTGACCTACCTCCTTTGTTCACCTTATATTTATTGAGGGACTTCACCGTTAAAGTTGTTGCGATTACTTGTCTTCTTATTGGTCTCATATGTTACTAAGAAAAAGGTATGGTACCTAGTTTACCATACAAGATGAGTCAATATTTTCCTATCATATTGAGTTATATGACCTATCCCTTTTCTAAGCCGATTTCCTAATTCAAGAAGGTCAAGAAAAGTTTCGCTTACAAGATCAGCCTATTCCCCCTCCTATACTTGATTTAGTGCTAGATGAGTGGGTAGAAAGACATCACAAATTTGATCCATATGATGAAGATATTGAATCCTTAGAAATTGGGCTTGGAACTTATTGCATCCTTGAAGAAGAAGTTGTGATGTCATGTGCTCTCAAGCAAAATGAAGAAAATTATGGTCTATAGAAAATGTATTTTGATGGTTCTAGAAGAAAGAATGACATAGGTACAAGTGTTGTTCTCATTTCTTTCAAGGATGATACATTATTCCTTATGCAAAGGTTGTAGTTTACATGCTCTAATAATGTATCAGATTATGAAGCATTAGTGCATGGTCTTCTCATTGTTGAAAAGAAAAGGATCAAGGCACTACAGATTTATGGGGATACAAAATTGGTCATCCACCAGGTGAAAAAAAAAGTATGCAATGAAGAATAAGCTTCTTAAAAATTATAAACATAGATTTTGGGACCTCTTTGAGGGATTTGATGCTCTGAATCTACAAGAGGTTCCAAGAAAAATGAACAAGGAACCAAATCAGATGGTTGTGCTTGGTTTGTAGTTTTCACTTGTGGAGGAATTTATTAAAGGAAATGTGCAGCATGTCAAGATGGTGATCAGGTCATCTATTTTGGACAACAATACCAGATAGTAAGTGTTTTGTAGTGATGCACAAATTGAGCAATTCATTAAAAATTAATCTGAGCTCTCTTCAAGCATGCAAGAAGACTTGCATGATAGCTATGGTGACAAAGTGATTCAGCTTAAGAAAAAAAAATTCGAAAGGGTTTGTCACCGATAAAAATATTTATCTCTCGATGATGTGTTTAAGGGTGAAGAAACATATATGCACATAACGCAAGAAGACTAATCGTCAATCACTATTACATATGACAAGGAGTTACTGCTAAGTAAATCTTGTGTACATGATGTAAAACACGTCTTCATCTCTATGATAGAAATACACTTTGATATACTCTCATGGGAGTATGAAGACCTAAAATAATTTGATCCAAGTGTTTCTCAACACTCCATTGACCTTTATCCTAGTATCAATCCCATCGGACAAAAGAAAATACCAATCAATCCAAGTATAAAACCACTAATGAGGAAAGAGTTATCTAAAATCATTGAGGTGAAGATAATATTTCTTATCAAATATTAAACCTGGGTCACGAATCTTGTTCCACTGTGTAAGAAAAATGGTTAAATCGGACTCTACGTTAGTTTCGGATATTTGAATAATAAATCCTTGAAGGATCATTATATTTTTCACAAACTATGGCTGGTGCGCAAATATTTTCCATGCTAGATGGGTATTCGGATTCAATCGATCATGGTCAAGGAAGAGGATCAATTCAAAATAGCATTTACAATGAAATGGGAAAGTATGCATATCATAAGATGCCCTTTGGTCTATGTAACATAGGTGGACTATTTCAGCTAGCCATGGACATTGCTTTCAAAGGATATATCAATGATTTTATCCTAGTTTACCTGGATGACATAACTTTAATCTCAAAGAAAAGCGTGGAACATATGGCACACTTGGAAAATGTCTTTTAGAGATGAAAATAATTTGGGGTATCTCTTAACCCCAAGAAATGCAACTTTGTTGTAGTGCGGGAAATATTTTTGGCCATGTAGTTTTGAAGGATGGAATCACTATTTATCTCAAGTGCATTTTACCCATCCTTTCTCTTTGCTTTCTCAAAGCACAAGAAAGCCTTGTAGTCATTCTTAGGAAAAATTAAAATTGTTGGGATATTAATCCCAAATTTTTAAGAATGGTAAGGCCCATCACCCTCATGCTCAAGAAAGACACATTTTTCAAGTGGACAACAGAACGAAGAGAAATATTCAACAAAATAAAGCAAGAAATTTCTTGCATGCTAAAACTCATTAATTTGGATTACTCAAAGTATTTCATCCTTTATGCTTATGGAGATGATGCAAGTGTTGTTGCTTTCCGACATAAGAGAATGAAAAAGGATTGGAATAGCTAGTGGCTTTCTTCAATGGACAATCGAAATATTATGAGTTGTAATACTGTCACATGGAGAAACAAGTCTAGGCCATCATGTGCACACTTAAGAAGTATGAATCATGTCAAGGTTTTGGTTTCACATTCAAGTGTGAGAGAATTCATCATGGGGGTAGAAATCAGTGAGAAGAGAGTAAGATGGGTGACAAAAATCATGGAGTATGATGTGACTATCAAATCTACAAAGCTAGTTAGAGGCAACATGCTCTATAAGTAAATTGTTGAGGATGCTAGATCTGAACCTAATACTTCATTGTTTATTGATGAAGATATCCCACACACTAAACCTGAACATAGTAAAGATCCTAGCACACAAACCTGGATGAAAGGACATGGTCACATTCCTTTCCTTTGACACATACCCTCCTAGTCTGAATAAAGCTAACAAAGGACATATGAGGCTACAATATATTCCATATGTGTTGATTGATGATGTTCTCTTAAAAAGAAGGATTTATATTGTGTTGTTGAGGTGTATTGATGGTGCACGAGTTGATAAAATGTTGGTAGAATTTCACGATATATTCTCTAGTGGACACTTTTCTACCAAAGTAACAACGATAAAATCCATCAAGGAAGGATATTTTTTCCTACCCTATTCGCGACATGCACAAGTGGGTCATGAAATGAAAATAATGTTCTTTCTTTGTAGGAAAGAATAAATTGGTAGCACTTCCCCTACGACCAATCCAAGAGAATTAGCCTTTAGTGCCATGGGTTATTGAATTCATAGGCATGATCAATCCTCCTTGGAGCACTAGTCACAAGTTGGTGCTAACAACTAGATATTACTTCATCGAGATGGATAGAAGATGTTGCGCTCAAGGAATCAATTGAGTCAGTCATCCTTGACTTTCTTGAGGGCATCATAACAAGGTTTGGTATTCCTCATAACATTATCTATGAAAATGTGAAAGCATTCCTTGGTACCAAAATTTATGATTGGGATCTTATTCTTGGTATCTATTTGAAGACTTTTTTAATCCAAAATAACTCCCCAATTATTTGATAAATTATATTTTCATTTTGGCTCTAAGGTTCCTCATTATAGGTTCTGCACTTTAAATTACTCATTTGACACATATCTATGGTCACATATTCCCCATGCACCCTACGCGCTCCTTCCTTCCATGCTTGTTTCTTTTTCCTTTTCCTTTTCCTCTTTGTTTCATCTTCCCCCTTTGTGGGCTCTTTCTACGTATTCACCTTCTCAACATTACATGCACCTTGTGCGTGTGCCATAAATTGCTTCCCAAAATCAGCTAAGTCATTGGCATCCTCACGTGCCCTTTCCCTGCGTTCCACACATTACTTTGTATAATTGTGCCTCAACCATACGGTCCTCTGAAAATTGTTTGTCCCATTCCTCTCATGTGAATTCCATTTACATGCTCCTTCCTCCTTTGTTGTATTTCCATGCCTCATTCTTTCACACACTTGCCTTTGTGCCTTATTCTATGCCATCCTGTGCCACATCAGCATCTAATAGGCTTTGACGGTGCTATACATAACCAATAAAAGTGTGATAGTAGGGCACCAAATCCTTGCAACAAACCAATGGGTGACATATGGCAGAAACAACAAAGAACTTATACAGTTTGTCAATTTTTCAGTCAATCAACACATGCCACGTGTCTTACATGTTTGGATGACTCTAACATCTTCGACAACCATAACTTCTGATCTAGAGCTCAAAACATACGTGCCTAGTCTCATTTAAAAGCTACTAACATCGTCTATAGTGCAGGATATTCAAATTTAAGTTTCAAGTGGGATTTGGTAGGTGAGAAATGGGAAAACATCTTTCTAGCCATTAATGAGCATATCCAATTGCTCTAAACACCCAATTTTATATAGATCTTACCTCTTCCTTCTCCTACATGCCATATAAACTTAGAGATGTGCATTTGATAAATTGTAGGTGGATTTGTAGGAATTCATTATTGGTGGTTGAGTTTTCAAATTGGATTTTCCCTCCTCTTTTCTCTCATTGATTCATCTATAAATGTAAGATATTTTCTCATTGTAAAGGGTTAGACATTTTAGATCTTCTAGCATTTGCTAAGGACTCCATATATTTGTATTTTGAGTCACAAACCTCTAGATCTGGTTCATGCATGTAGATATTGGCCTTCATATGCCATTGTAACAAATCTGTGCATCCCTAGAAGTAATAAAAGCATCATTTTGTGGCTATTCTCTACCTTAACGTGTCTATATTCTTCTTTCTTTCCTTCCTCTTTCATTGTGTGCTTGTTGTGTCATTTTAAATCTCTTGCAGCTCCATTTTCTTATTGTGTTTCATGAAATCAATCATGTGAATGTGTCTTGGTTTGTGCTACATGTGCATAGCCTCCCTTTATGCTTTCTCCTTCATTTTCACTCAAAACAGATAGTGTTCATCCCACTTTTTCTGGTGCTATCACCTCCCTTGTTTTAGTTTTCCATTTTCATGTTATCCTCCTATCCTTGGTCCCTTGGCTTATTTATCTTAGATTTCCATTTCAGTATTAGGAGTAATAATAACGGTAGAAACAGATAGAGGAACCAACCTTCTTTAGAGGTCTATCTCAAGCACGCAAGGTCCCACAACTTGGAGATAGTCTCATTGTTGACTCAAATAAATCGGTTCATCCATATATGAGACATGAGTGAAATTTTGAACAACCAAAAACTTCTTCTAACTATTACGCCCAAGGCAATGGCTTGCGAATCAAAAACAAGAACCTGATCAAAATCATGAAGTGAACAATGAATATAAACCAAAGGAAATGGCATCCAAAGGTCTTACATGCACTCTCGACAGACATAATCATGGTGAAGAAGGAAATTTGTACTTCACATTAGAAACTTGTTTATGGAAAGGAAGCCATAATTCCTTTGTCTCTTGAGTTCCCTTCATTAGAGATCACTCAACAACTAGAGTTTGAAGGTGAAGATCAGAGAGAAATAATAATGGAAGAGCTAGTTAAACTTGAAGAATTAAGAAACTCTACCATGATCAAGCTAGAAAAACATCCTCTATCAACAAATAAATGGTTCAAAAAAATGCTAGGCCTCAAGATTTCAAGTTTGGTGACTTAGTCTTAAAATGGGATGTTGAAAGAGCCAAACCAGGGTGCCATTCAAAGTTTTATGCACTTTAGAGTGGCCCGTACATCATTAGTTTGTGTAAGGAATCTAACTCTTTTGAGTTAACATACCTTGATGGAGGCACACTATCAATCCCAGTCAATGGGATTTATCTCAAACCCTTCCATTAAGTATTCTACATCATTATATATATTATAGAAGTTTTAAATCCTCCAAGTGTGTTGCGTGCACATTGTTTTGTTTGTACATATTTATTTATTCTTGTGTGATCCTTGCATGCACTCTTCTTTTGTTTCCAAGATAAGGGTCATCTTCCAGAAATTTTCAACAGTTTTACAGGGTTCAAAATAGAATTTAGAAAGTTTCCTCAAGTGAATTCATGGGAAGTTATTTAATTTATAGATCAGAAATTTATGTTCGGACTCGACTCCATGCCTAATGGATGCTCTAGGATACTGATCTCCTTCATCTAGTAGGCAAATGGCCCCAAAAGTCACCAAAAATATTGTCTAAAATAACTCCCTAGTTATTTTAACAACTTACACCCTCATTCGGCTTTGAAGTTCTATATCATATGTTAAACACAACCTAGTTTTCCCCTTAGCAATATTTCCTTAGTTACTGATTCCACGTGCAGCCTCGTATTATCTTCCCCTTATGCTCCATTAATTTTCCTTCTCTTTCTTCTATCTCCTTCCATTTTTCCTCGCACGCACTCCCTATGCATCTTCCTTCCTTCCATAAAGTTATGCTCCCTTCACGTGCATCCTTAACTAGATTTCAAATAAATTAGCTAAGTCCCTTGTACATGCCTCTACACCCCCTTACTTTCATACTACCATGCATCAATTATTCGATGGTGGTGCTCCACTTACATACTTAGTCTCATACAAGTATGCTTCCATGCCTATTGTGCACAATGCTTCTATCTACGAATGTCTTTTGATTTTCTTTACAGTGCCTCCTTCTTCCATGTGCATCATGTACCTTCTTCGACACCAATTCCCATGCCACATGGAACTTTTCAGACTTAAGTGTGATACACATAACCAATCACAATGCACCGGTTGGGGACCGAATCCTTCTAACAAACCATTACATGACATGTGGTAGAAATGAAAAAATAGATGCACAGTTGGTTGATTCTTTAGTCAATCGGTCGTGCGTGCATGTAATTATGTGTCGAGTAGACTTCAAAACATCATAAATTCTACTATGGGGCTCATATTAAGGCACGATCGGTATTTTTATTAAGATGGTAGCATGGGATACATTCCAAATCATTCAAATCAGATTTTTGGTAGGATTTGGTAGGTGGGAAGTAGGGAAACATGCTTTCAGCCATTAATGTAGACATCTAATTGACTTAAAAACCATATTTTATGCATATATTTCCCTCTTCATTCTTCTACACACCAAGAAAACATGGGGAAGTGCATATGATAGATTTATAGGCAAATTCATTGGAATTGATTGATGGCTATTGGTGGTTGAAGATTCAAATTTGATTTTCCCTCCTTTCTCCTCCTCTTCTCAACTCCATTCTTCTATAAATGTAAGAGCATTGCTATTGGAAAGGGTTGGAATCATTCAGTTTATAAAGGCATTATCTAGGTATTTCCTTGTATTTTTTAGTTTTAGGCCTTTACATTTGGTCTCTGCATGTGGATATTGGCCTTATACACCATTGTAATTGATTCTACACTTTTAGAACTAATAAAAGCGTGGTTATGTGGCTACACTTTTCCTTAATCTATTTTATTGCTTCTCCTTACCTCTCATTTGTGTTGTGTTTTTATTTTTCCATATCATACGGGATATGGCCAAGTATGAAGGCACATAGGCACGCAAGGTCCCAGTTATGGAAAGGCGTGCAAGGAAAAAGTGTGTAAGAGAAAGGTTTAAGGAAGCACATAGCACATGTGACGTGTGAAAGGAGGTTCGAGACTTAGTCAATTTGAGTGCCTAGGGTAGAACACGTGAAAATCATGATCGATTGCATGTGGATAAGGTGCTATCCTGGTGATAGGTTGGCCCCGATAGGGGCATGCCTTAGATGGAATCTTCTAGAAGAACATCATGAGATAAAGTGGAAAGCTTAAGCCTGAGAAGCATGCTCACATGAAGGACCACATTCGACACTTGGCACCAGATCTGAGGGCATTGGAGGGTGAGTTGGTAGTATAGGAAAGTGATAAATACAAGTGCCTGCGGAGTAAAAGATATACGAGTTTGAGATATAGTGGGTTAGAGAGAATGCGAGTTTGAGAGGTAGCATGGGCGGAGCTCTGCATAATTACTGCGAGGACTCTATTAGTGGATAGTTGCATCAAGGAGAGAATGTACTAGGCATGAAGTTGTAAATTTTCTTTTGATAGCTTAGTTACATAAGTCCAGTGAAATGCATGACTGTGGTTTGCTTCTCTGTGACACTCTGTAATGGTTCAATGAATGTAATGAGGTTACCTGATATAATATATACATGAATATCAATGGTTCTAATGCATATTTCTCTCTTATGAGTTCTCTTTCCTTTCATGCTAAGTATGAATGCTTGTATATTTCTTTTGACATAATACATGTTCTAGATTCTGTTAAAGCACTTGGTCTGAAGTGACTGTAAGGATCTAGAGGCCATTCTGAGCCCTATGGTTCTTGTATGTCTTAAACTCTTACACTAATCATAGATGATGTTTCCCACTAAACTCACATAAAAGAGAGACTCGATACCCGTACATGCCTCGGGTGAGTGCTCAACTTTCACTAGGTGATAGGCCGGCACGTATGGGGTTCCTTCCTTTTGTGATGGGAGTAAAAATGACTACATCTTGGTTCCACTGGACCTCTTTTCAAATTCATAGTGGGATATAACATACATCATGATTTGTGTAATGAGTAATGATAGAGTGGTTAACATTGGAAAATGTTAAACCATGGTTCAAGAGCATGAAGGATGAATTTACTCAGAGATTCAGCACTGGAACTAGGTTTATGCGCATAGATGGGTAGAAGAGAACCTCTACCACGATCTATATGAGACCTTCTTCTAGCTGCTTCCCAATAGAACTATATGAATGGCTTTCAACCTATGTGTCTAGATCAAGTTGGCATTATGGATCACATATGTGGACCAAAGAAGACTACCAAAGGCTATAGGATGTAGATCTAATGTGGACCCATGTTATAGATCATTGGTGGAGAGGAGTACTGGCTAGCTACACTCTAGAGTACACCATTTCTACGTATTCTTTGTCTGGAGGTTGCTGAGTTTGAATTTCTATGAGAACCTAGAGGAATGTTTCTACGTGTTATTCCTCTAGCTATGAAGATATTGATGGTTACCATGAGTTTAGAGGCATTCCCAATGGCCGCTAAACCATTCTGAGCACTGGGTAAGGGAGCTTGGGTGGAGGAAGATGGCAGATATCATGACAGAGAAGGAGAGGGAAGAGAGATGACTCAAGTATAGTGAAGCACATGAAAGGGAGATTGCTAGATGACACGAGGCTACTAGTGTGATGGATCTTTGGAGACAGACGTTGCATGGGAAGGAGTTGAGGTTCACGCGGAGGACATGGAACCTGAGTAGTCTGTGCTACCCCATCTTGGCAAGTGCATGAGGGAGACCCCTTCAGATTCTAGTGAGAGTTCATCACATGGAGAAAGGAGAGTCATTGGCACATATCTGAACCCACCCAATGACCGAGCCTTGGCACTTGGTTTTCCCAAACCAGAAGAAGTGTTATTGACCTAGTTGATATCAGTGGAAGAGATAGATCCACACCTAGGAGATACAATTTTTCAGTTCCTTCTTCTATGGCTACACATATTCCAGTATTCGAGGAGTCTTTGGATAAGGAGCAAGTGTACAAGCTTTTGGTCTCGCATCAGGGAGTGGCAGGGACATAGTAGTGGTAGCGGGGCACTATCACAGACCATCACATCATAGTTAAAGGGGGACCATGGGGGCACTTGGCACATCTCCTACAGCCCTATTAGACCTAGTGGTTCTAGTGGATCTGGTGGCTCTAGAGGCATAGGACCCAGTGGACCTGGTGGATCAGGTGGCGGAGGAAACACTAGAGGGAACCAAGGCTCTGCTCAGGAGGACAGGGACCCCAGCCACCACCTCAAGTATTTTTTGAAATGTCTCTACATTTTCCAGATTACAGGGCATTGAGGATGTTGTGGAACATGTTCACAAGTGTGAACTACTATGGCGCACGAAGGGTATCACAACCCCAAATGGAAGGCTAGTCTAGTTTTGTAACCACGTTGCAAGGGCGTGCACATAGCTGGTATAGGAAGTATGACCCTCATCAAATGGTGGTGGACTACACTACTTTAAAGAATGCATTCTTGGTAGAATTCCACATTCCTGAGTTTGAGCAGAAGAGCATCAACGCTTTGAAGGAGATTCAACAAGGAATGGCAGAGAGTGTGTGGAGTATGATGCATGCTTTAAAACTCTCTTATCTAAATTATCATATGATATTCACCCTTCACAACATGCATAGTGGTTTTTGGAGGATTGATCACCCCTTTTAGAAGGGCCTTGTCTCATAAAACTTTTACATACCCATGTGAGGCATTAGAGGCTGCCCTACACGTCGAGGTTGTTGGTAGTGTTGATACTGGTGTTAGCCCATTCTTGGAGGCTCATCATCATATGGCAAGCAGTTGGAAAAATTATCTACAAACTCAGCCCATGAGACTCACAATGGTTTGTGGTGCACATATTGTGAAGTAGAGGGCACATTAAGGATAATTTCCCCTAGAGGACCGTGTGCACGCTATGATAATAGATTGTGAAATTTTCATGGGGACCATGATGCAAGTAGATGTCCCTTTACTACAACACATGATCAGAAGAATGTATCTTGTTATTGCAAAATTTACACCTCTACAACCCATGATACTAAGGACTGTAGGCTCATTGATCAGATCCATGAGGCCATTGATCATGGGGTGTGCACCAAACCAACATTTCCAATGGTTCTAAAGGTGATGATCACCATTATGAGGAGTGCACAGATGGAGGCACATGAGGAAGGGGTTTTCGAGGAGGATTTCATGGTCTGAGGTAACCATGGAGGAGGAAGGAGTGAGTTCCCACACGGAACATGTTTCAACTGTGGATCTACAGAACATTACAAACGTGAGTGCCTCAGACCTGTTGTAGTGCTCATGGTGTGGAAAGAAGCATAAGTATGAGGAGTGCCCAAAATTATTTGAGCATATGAATCAACAGCACTAGAAGGACAAGGGCACTGTAATGGTCAACATCAAGAAGGTAGACATATAGTGGATGCCTCGGTAACACGGGATGTAGGTTTGGAACCTATCTTGGTAACAAAAAGGGAAGAAGCTACACGCACAAGAGAGAGGTACCAAGACAAAAACCCTAGTTTCAAGGGAGGAGGTCATTCATGGAAAGTATCTAGATCCCGCGCATCAAAAGGAGATATATCAGGACACCATGGATGTTATTCGAGCTTACAAGGGGAGATCTAATGTCTAAAGGAGCAATCTAGGAGGGAGGAACAAGGAAGGAGAGTCGAGGCACAAAAGGATGACCTGGATGAGGTCAAGGAGGTGTGTAAAATGCTAAGGTAGGAGAATATCATTCCCTTACTAGGATCCTGGTTGAGAGAGAAGGTACCACGCACCGAGAAGAGCACAAGAGATAGGTCTTACACATGAACCTTCCCCCTCATAGCCTCGACTATGACAAGGAGATTACATTGAATGCAGTTGTAGATGGATGGCTCATCAATATCCTCATTGACACAAGTGCGGAGGTTAATGTTCTAACTTTGATGCATGGCATCAGATGGGAAGACCTACATTACAACCATCTTTGAATGTGTTGTATATGGAAAACAAGACTAAGGAAATGCCCATCGTGTCTCTTGAAGGATGTAGCTATTACTATCCAGGGAGCCAAGTTTACTGGGGACTTCGAAGTCTTGGCGCTCACCGAGGCGGACAATTTCCTAAAGCACTACTTGGGTGCCCTTGGTGTTACAAGAATAATGCGGACCTTCGGTTCAACAAAGGGTACATCAGCTTTGAGAACAAGGAGGAATGGGTCATTATACCCCTGGCTGATGGGAAGTCAACACCCTATATTGAACTATTGGGGGAGGAAGTTCTAGACATGATTTATGTGCGCTCAATCAGAGACCCTGAGATGGTACACCCTACTAATGGGTTATCCAGTTTGAAGATGCTCAGTCAATGAGTGATACCACCAATCTGACATGTGAAAATTGGGCACATGGGACTTATGAATTGATGGGATGGTAGTTGAGAGGATCGGTGACCAAGGTAACAAAGGCAACACGGTTAGGCACCTTGGAGGAAAAGAACTACCCAAGTATTCAGGAGGAGCCTTCCCTGAGATCTTTCTACAGGAGGTGGAAGCTCAGTGGAAGGATGGAAAGGAATGGAGGGGATGTTAAGTTATGTCTTACTCGGCACAATAGCTCTTGGTGGTGGGCCACACATCAGGAGAGCCTTTTGGAGTGGCACAGGTAAGAATTGCTCTCTCTGTCAAGATTTTCTAGGAGCAATGTACCCACCATCATCAAAGACTACCATGGGAAGGAGCCCACCTCTTTCCATATCCAAGAGTGTGAATGGGTCTGAGAGAGAAGGTGTGGAAGCTTTTCCACCATCCCTCTGGGTGCACAAGTTGTATTCTACACTATAGGGTTACGTGCACATGGTACATTCATTCGAGAGACACACCGCTAGACAAGGAATTGGCAAGAGCTCACGGATGACCTTATTCAAACCTTTGAGTATCGAGTACCAAACCATCAGTTGATAAGGCCTTGTAGGATATCAAGTGCCTTACCATGGGGGATAGTGCCAGGATGGAAGATAGGTTATTGGAATTACTAGGTGAACCAGGATCGGAGGCACACTTTGAAGAAGTAGAGGAAACAAAAGAGTTATAACTTGAGCATGTGTGTTTTGGAAAAGGAGAAGGGAAAGTTGGTATATGTGATTGATGGAGAGGAATCAGAAAGCTTAGATGTTAGCCATTCTGTAGGGACGTGTGAGGTAGTGGACATGTGTAGACCTACACTTGTGCCTACCACGAGCCTTTAAAGATAAAGAAAGTTAACATCAGTTCAGAAGAAACCTAAGGAAGTTGTTATTGGAGATTACTAGATGAGAAGGAGGTATCTAAGATCATTGATCTACTACATGAATTTGAGGATTTATTCCCACATGGGTACCATGAGCTCAAAGGTTCACCATTCCTTAGGGGAGATGAAGATAAAATTGAAGGACGGAGGTGCACCCTAGTTAGGAAAAGGCCCTACCGATGAATCCCAATTTGCGTGTGAAGGTCAAGGAGGAGATAGACAAAATGATAGCTTCTGGGATCATTGAGGTAGTGGAAGAATCAGAGTGGATAAGTCTGATGGTAATCAACATCAAGAAGGATGGGCGGATTAGGATTTGTGTGGATTATAGGGAATTGAATGTAGTTTGTGTCATTGATCCCTTTCCAACCCCCTTCACTGAAGAAATTTTGGAAGGAGTCACTAGGCGCGAGATCTATTCCTTTATGGATGGATTTTCGGGTACCACCAAGTCTAGATTGCAAAGGAAGACCAGGAGAAGACAAATTTCACCACCGAGTGGGGAAGTTTTTCACATATACGGTCATGCCCTTTGATTGAAGAATGTGCTAGCTATCTTTTCATGCATAGTGGTGTAAGCATTCCAGGACTTCATCCATAAGTTTCTTCAGTTCTATTTGGATGATTAGATAATATATGGTCTGGTTAAGGACCATTGTGACAATTTGAGGTTAATGTTTGAGAGGTGTAGGCAATTGAGGATATCCCTCAACATTAAGAAATGTGTGTTTGCTACACCCTTTGGGACTTTATTGGGGCATATCATATGTAAGGAGGGCTTTCACTGGTAGATCCCGCTAAGGTTGTAGTTATTGTGGGGTTAAGGGAGCCTACTAGCCAGAGCATAGTGCATGATTCCTTGGGCATATGGGCTATTACAAAAAATTCATTAAGGGATATGCCAAGATCACCGCACCTTTAGAGGAGCTACTTAGACATAAAAGTGCCTTCCATTGGGGAGAGGCACAAGAGGGCATTTGATACATTAAAAGATAGGCTTATCACCACACCTATTTTACATTTTCCCTCTTGGGACAAGCCCTTCCATGTCCATGTAGATGCCTCAGGACCACCATTGGAGTAGTGCTTACATACAGCCAGGTGAAGGGATTATTGATCATCCTCTATGTTTTGTAAGCAGGAAGCTGACACCAACGAGAGAAAAACTATACCACAACCGAAGTGTGAGGCATTATCAATGATCTATGCACTCTTCAAGTTTAGATAGTACTCTGCTGCAACACCCTTTGTGTTTTACACCAACCACATGGCATTAAAGTATTTAGTGAACAAACCTATTCTACAAGGACACATATGTCGATGGGTGTTGTTGTTTCAAGAGTTTGAATTCACCGTTGTAGTAAAGCCTAGAAAAAGCAACTGTGGGCCTGATCATCTATCAAGAATTGATTCAGGGAGGACACACAGAGTATTGAGGAAACAATGCCAGACGTACAACTATTTAGGTTATGGCGCATGCCCTCGATTTGGAAGAGATTGCAATATTTTTAAAGGAAGGTGTGGCACCGGATGGAATGAAGACATTGAAAAGAAGTAGTTGGCCATACGCGTCATGCCCTACATGTTAATCAATGGAGACTTATACAAGTTGGGATGTGATGAAGTTTTCCGTGCAGTGTGTCTTAGAGCATGAGACCTAGACATCATGGAGGAAGCACATGGAGGAAGTGTGGGTGGGAATTATGCAGGTGATGCCACCATGCACAAGATATTAATGGCAGGTTTGTGGTGGGAAACCTTGTACAAAGATTGTAGAGATTATTGTAAAGCATGTGACCATTGTCAGCGCATTGGAAAACTAGGAAGGAGAGATGAAATGCCTTTACGCCCTATTCCTAATGTGAGCCTTTTGAAAAGTGGGTGATAGACTTTGTGGGACCTATTGCACCAACAATGCATAGGACTGGGTCACGTTATGTCATCACTTGCATGGATTATCTCACAAGGTGGGCAGAGGCAGCCCTAACTAAAGACTACATGACAACAACAACAATGCAAGGTTCTTATGGGAGAACATTATCACAAGATATGGATGCCCGTTGAGTTTGACCAGCGATAGGGGTACACATTTCTTGAATGAGACCATGTGAGGATCCTATTATCAGAGTTCATGGTGGCTCATCACAAGACTATACCCTATCACCCACAAGAAAATGGAACCATGTGGAAGCATTCAACAAGATATTGAGTCATACCTTGACCAAGATTTGTGATGTCGGAAGACAAGATTGGGATGACAAAGTATCGTAGTATTATGGGCTTACAGACAATGTATAAAAGGCTAAACAAAGCCACACCATTTCAATTGGTGTTTGGCATGGAAGCTATTTTTCGATTGAATTTATGTTACCTTCTCTGCAAATAGCGCATGTGCATGTAGGAGGATTAGATGATGAACAAGTGTTGGAAGAAAGGATTGATGAGTTAATGAAGTTGGATGAGAGACGATCACTCACCAGGTGGAGCCAAATAAAAAAAAAGAAAAGTAAAAGGCTTGGCATGATCACCACATCAGAACAAGAAGTTTGAGGTTGGGCAGATGGTGTTACTATATGATTCTAAGTTTCTATGCCATCCTGGAAGTTGAAAGTCCATTGGTTGGGTCCTTACACAATCTCGTACATCCTTGATTCAAGCGCATGCTAGTTACAAGCACTAGATGGGATGAAGTTTCCTAGACACTTCAATGGGAGTAGGTTGAAGCCCTACTATAAATAAGTCTTCTTGGTGTTTGTAAATAAGGTAGTTTTTCCAATTAGTTTAGAAGTTTCCTTTATGCTTTCCCTTTCTTGTGTTTCCTTTCGTTTGTTGTTTTGTTTTGCACCTTGGGCACCGGTAACCTTATTGCTATTTTTGAGAATTTGTGAGTGCGTAGAGGACCACACATCATTTTAAGTGTGGGGTGGAGAAATGTGAAGGAGCACATGATTAAGGTACCAAGGAAGTTGTGTTGAAAAATCCTTGTTGAATGGCCCAGGTTGAAAGAGGTATATGAAGAAAGATGGAAGATGAATGGTTGGTGCCAGGGTAAAGCTACTTGTAGATCCCACATACTAAGAAGGAGAAAGTGCATTTAAGCAACATGAGGTAGGTGAAAGCAAGAATCAAGATAGAAGAAGTGCCTTCGGCGTGGGTTACGCATGCGTAAGAGTCTCCTATCATGTTAGATTGGTTGCACACGCCAGAAGGTTGGAGGAGTTTTCATGCAAGGTTGGGCATGCATGAGTGAAAGTGCAATGAAGATGGGATTTGTTTGAAAAATCTACATTAAATGAACAAAAGTATGGTGGTAGGTGAAGTAGCATTTAATGTTCAAAAAGAGAAAAACTATAAGTAAAGGGTCGAGGCTCTTTCATTTTCACTTTGTGAAATAGAGAAAGGAGCAGTTTTATAAACTAGGGTTTCCATATTTGATCGTGTGAAGAAAGACCTACGAGATCAAAGCATGAGCAGCTAGTTTGAGTTTGCAAACCAGAAGGAAGGGGTTACATGGGTGTGAAAAGGGTTGTAAGGAGGTGCCATCTTGTGGAGTTAATTTGATCCCAGTTAGGGTTCTGGCAAACTAGGGCATGGGTTCAAGAGAGTTATATCACGGATTTGAGATCGGAGGCTAGAAGAATTGGAAGAATAGAGTAATAAAATACCTCGACTATGGCACCCAAGAAAGGAAAGGGAAAGGGAAAGGTGAAACAAGAACCCGATGTAAACACAAACAAAGAATGGTATGCAGAGATGCAATACCCAGATGGGGTGATGATGGGGAAGGAGTGGGAATCCCACCTAGAAATGTACCTATAAGTGATTATAATCACCAAACAAGCATGATAGAGAAGGAAATGGCACTAGAATTAGTGCACCCCACCAAGAAAAAACACCAGAGGGCTTTTTGATATACAATGATGACGTTAAGGTCAAAATAGAGAAGGCAGGGCTATTACAACTCTATGAGTTTCCCTATTTTGGAAAACCAGAGCACCTGTACCAATGGTTAATGTCATGCGGTACATGAAGATTACTTCCACTTTGTAGGGCACAAGATGCACATTACTCCCCAGCTTATCTCATAATTTATAGGCCTCATATGTGAGGGAGATAGCTTGGAAGATGACCTAAGTGATAAGGAGGCTATTCAGGAGACCATCACCGAATATGCCTATAAGAAGGGGTCGAGGTATTACGACATTTCAGACATCAAGGACCCCATGATGAAAATGGCCATGCATCTGGTGACTAAGTTGAATGGCTAGGAGAGGTGGACCTAGGTCAATAAGCCTTGGCTACATGTTTGCAAAAAATTACAAGGCACTATATACAACTTGTCTGCTTACATTACGTGAGAAATTGTTAATGCAAAAGGATGGGGACATAATCCTCTTCGACAACATCCTCTAACCATTGTATTTTCAAAGATTGGAGTGCCTGATGCACTGGACAAGTTTGTATGGGAGTACCCCACCAAGGATCCTTCACCCATGAAGAGGTTCGAGAAGTATGCCTGTGATACAATGATAACACCCCACAAGGCGCGGCTGGAGAAATGGTATACACGCCTAAGGAACGTTTGGGGTAGAGTGGAGAATCCCTGAACAACTCCCAATAGCCACTAAAGGGGAAGCCAAGTTCACTATCTATCAACATTTCTACTTGGGCAGGTTCAAGCTAATAGACGAATCATGGAGCCCTTGGTGCAAGCTTCCCTTCACGTTCACTACTCAATACTTCCAAGTGGGAGTGAATAGATTTAAGGAATCAAAGAAGTTAAGGCTGAACTAGGTAGTCTGGACCAGGAGCATAGGGAGATGAGAAAGAAGCTAAATTACCCTAGTGGCAAGTGCACATACGTGGAGAGGTATGTGTCACACGAGATCTAGATGACAAGGCCGATAACACTACCCATCATTGGAGGATCCGTGACATGCGTGTACCTCTCGTATAAGGCCAAAGTTCGAGAAGGGTGCATATCTAGAGAATGAAGTCTCCATACCTGAGGATCCCATGGGTAGGAAGAAGCCCATGCCAAAGAAGAGAGGGAGAGGAGAAGAAGAAGCACCAAGTGTGTAGACTACTCAGATAATGAGCATGCCAACAACAAGCACCAAGCCAAGCACTTACATACGGAGAAAGAAGTCCCCGTGAAGGAGAAGACACCAAGAAGTAGAGGCACCTAGGCAACCCCTCACCAAGGAAGAGTCACCTGAGGGAGAAGATAAGGCCGAATCCCCTGTTCAAGAGCCACCTCTCAGGAAAAAGTAGAGGGTAGATGAGGAAGCTGACTCAGAGGTGACCGATAGCTTGGAGAAGTACATGGGCGGAAGAGGGGATGAGAGTGAAGAAGATGACGGTGAGGAAGATGAGCCTAAAAAGACCAGGAGCCACAAGTCTTCAGTGTCTATGACTCAAGAGGAGAGTGGAGATGAGAAGTAGGAGTTCATATTCACGTGGCACAAGGGCACACAAGATGAGGAAGACACTGGAGACATGGAGGGGAATGAAGAGGTTGGTGGGGAAAAGCAGGGAGCAATAAGTTTCACAAAAGAGTAGATCACTGAGGTGGTAGAAAGAGAAGAAAGAAAATGCTCAAGGTCCTAGTAGACCAAGAGTTGGAGCACAATGTGGACATAGTGCTGAAGGAAGGGAAGGAGGAGAATATTGAAAAAGAGCATGATAACCTGGGAGGAGGTCCCGCTCTAACTAGTAAGTTTCCCAAAGGTGCGCGCTCAGGTAGGAGGACTCTTGATATGAAGTAGAGGCAAGTAAGTAATGGGCTACGTTGATGACATGAAGAAGGTGCTACACACACGATTCCAAAGCACTATACCCACAAAAAGGATCTTAGCCATGGGGTCTTTTGAAAAGGAGGGCACGTACCCTAGAACAAAGAAGATGCTCTCTTGGGCGTTTGAGTCCCACATTGATGAGCTAGACTTCAAAGTCTATCAGGAGCACTCATAACATTTCCAAAATCTAAGGGGGTCAATCCCTTAGTGAATGCTCAGGAGAGCTCGATGAGAAAGTCTATAATGCACTCAACAAGGTCACGGTCAAGACCAAGGCTAGACTCTTCACGTGAAATGATAGGATAAGAGTACTGGAGGAAAACTAGGGAAGAAGGAAGAGGAGCTAGCAGAGAAGACCCAGAGCTTAAAGCAGGAAGAGCTGATCAGTGCACACAACTAAGGCACAAGTTAAAGGAAGAGAAGATAAAGGTGCAAGAAGTATACAAGAAAATGGAGTCTATCAAAGGCATCATCCTTTTAAAGCACCTAGACTTAGTGCTTCCCCACACAAAATTACTCATCCCTTCTGGAATGTATAGAAGATCTAATGCACATCCTCACTATGGAGAGATGACCTTTGGCCCTGGAGTCTATAGAAGAAGTGGCCACGTGCTTGAAGGAGGAGGATAGATTGAAGGTGGTAGCGCTCATTGCCAAGTATAGCCAAGTGCTCATAGAGGTTAAGGTCACTGCCCAATCTGTGGAGGCCGTGTATGATACATGCATAGATAGAGATAAGGTGGCAAGCTCCTTGGTCGCCACACTCAAAGTGGAGCTAAAAGAGTTCCAAGAAAAGAACAAGGGGAACAAGGTGAAAGGGACAAATTTCTAGCCAAGTAGAAAGAAAATCAGAGGCAATTAAGCCTTAAGGAGTTTAATCAAGGCCCGGCTAAAGGAACTATACCCTCAAATTACCAGGAGGATGGACAAGCTCAAGACCTAGGGAAAAGAGATGGAGCAGATCATGGACACTTTGGGCACCTAGGAATTGGCCTAAGTTTTGACAAAGTGAGCACCCTAGTGGGCGACCTCTGTCAGAAGGCACAGGGTGAGGTCAAGTGTGGAATAAGCTAGAGGCAGACTTACGAAGGATTTTCCTAGCTTGTTGAATTAATGCTCCCCCATTCTTCATTCTTTCCCCAATTCTTTCATTCCCTTATTCTTTTGTAAAGTGTAAGATTATACATTGGTTCCCTAAGGCAACATGCATCTTGGTTGAGTAAAGTGTTTTCGAGGATGGAGAACAGGCGTAGTGTGGGGTGATGTTGGACCCCTAGAATATTGGCCAAGTATGAAGGTGCATAGGCACATAAGGTCCTAGTTATGGAAAGGTGCACAAGGAAAAAGTGCATGCAAAGAGAAAGGTTTAAGGAAGCACATAGCATACATGATGCATGAAAGGAGGTTTGGGACTTAGTCAATTTGAGTGCCCAGGGGAAGAACACGTGAAAAGCATGACCAGTTGCATGTGGATAAGGTGCCAACCTGCGACAGGTTGGCCCTGATAGGGCATGCCTTGATGGAATCTTCTAGAAGAACATCATGAGATAAAGTGAAAAGCTCATGCCTGGAGAAGCATGCTTGCATGAAGGACCACATTCGACACTTGGCACCAGATCTGAGGGCACTGGAGGGCAGTTGGTAGTATAGGAAAGCGATAAATACAAGTGCCTACGGAGTAAAAGATATACGAGTTTTGAGATATAGTGGGTAAGAGAGAATGTGAGTTTGAGAGGTAGCATGGGCGGAGCTCTGCATAATTACTACGAGGACTCTATTAGTGGATAGTTGCATCAAGGAGAGAATGTACTAGGCATGAAGTTGTAAATTTTCTTTTGATAGCTTAGTTACATAAGTCCAGTGAAATGCATGACTATGGTCTGCTTCTCTATGACACTCTGTAATAGTGCAATGAATGTAATGAGGTTACTCTGATATAATATATACATGAATATCAATGGTTCTAATGCATATTTCTCTCTTATGAGTTCTCTTTCCTTTCATGCTAAGTATGAATGCTTGTATATTTCTTTCTGTCATAATACATGTTTTGGATTATTAAAGCACTCGGTCTGAAGTGACTGCAAGGATCTAGAGGCCGTTTTGAGCCCTATGGTTCTTATATGTCTTAAACTCTTACACTAATCATAGATGATGTTTCCCACTAAACTCACATAAAAGAGAGACTCGGTACCCATGTGTGCCTCGGGTGAGCACTCAACTTTCACTGGGTGATAGGCCGGTGCGCATGGGGTTCCTTCCTTTATTTATGGGAGTAAAAATGACTATTGATAGTGGGTGTTCTTATCATATGATAGGTGACAAGAGTAAATTTATCTCCTTGTTAAATGTTAGGAATATTAGTGTTTCATGGGTAATATAATTTTGTTATGTAAGTGAATTTGTTTTAACAACTTCACAAATATGGTTAGTTTATTACCCATGACTATTACCAAATTATTTGTTTATATGCCTTCCTAAGTAATAGGAAGTTATTTTTCTATTATTTTGGCTATATAATAGCCTATGTACTATGTAGAATATGATAATATGTAATACAAATATCTTATTCTCAATATTTGGTATTAGAGAAATGTCTGATCCATATAATGGAGAGTTAATTTGCATAGGGGCAACAGTGTATTACGTTGCCTCGAGAGATAGCAGTCTCAACTTTGCAAAGAAGGATTTCTATATGTTATAATTTTGTAATTAGGCATGAGAAGTTCATAGTAAGTAAAATTCATCAAGACGTTTTAGTTGCAGGTCCGTAGAAATATTGGAATAGAGGAACACCATCTATTGTTTTGGCAAAGGACTAAAGAGATAATCAGTGATCTGGTAAAAACCATGAAGATTTTGTCTATGCATTTGTATTTCAAGAGCCTTGTATCTTGTGGTATCTCATGCTCTTTGCTATTATGAAATTTTCATTCATCTATACTGAAAATAGTTATATAGTGGCACCAGTCTATCCTCTGTCAAGTATCAAATCCTTTGCAAGTGCCTGAGAGGTCTAGGCGAGTTGATTCATAGTAGAAAATATATATCCTTGGAATATTACTCATCAAGTCCACCCATTCAACCTTGTTATTGATAGGAAACCTTAACATTAGAATCAACAAGAACCTATTCGGAAGTCATATGTTCATTGATCCAAATCATTGGACGCCGCTCTAGAGATAACTATTACACACGGTGTCCATCTGTCATTTGATACTGTTTCGCCAAGTATTTAGTATGACATGTGGCTCATGGCATGTGCATGCATAATATGAGTGTATAACCAATACCTCCAAAGGATGCACCTCACATTGCATTGAATATTTTAATAAAACTCGGCTTGAAAGAAGGAAGACTTTCCACAATTTCAAATCAGCTTGCCTACAATTTCTAATAAAATTTTGAATTTCTAAAAACATTCAAATTAAATCTATAGTTTGTATTTGTTTATCTACATAATCAAGTCTACAATTGTAATCATTTGCTTTAAAATAGTATATATAATAAATTCTAAATCAACGTCATTGATTTAGTTTTTAGTATAGGTAATAGTTTGAGTATTTTTTGTTTTGTGAGTATCATAATTAAATAGTCAATTCTTCATTTGGGTCCATTGTCTAGTCAAGAATAATTTTTAGTGCATGTCAAGTTATCAAAAGTGTCATTACAAATCTAAATGGTCATAGTTTTGTATTGTCCAGTTAAGTCAATACTACTTTTGTATGTTGTCCTCAAGAGTCAAAATTTTTCTAGTCACTAAAAACAATGTCAAAAATCAAGTCGTCAAATTTGTGAGTTGTTGTCAAAAGTATTGTCATTGTTAAAGTCTTAAAAAATTTCCTTACGGATGCATTTTTAGTGTTATCCGATGTCTGAAAAATAAAGTACAATGTGGAAACTATTGATCATCCAAGTCAAATTCAGGCTGAGGTAGTAGCATCATTCACTATAGGTATGAGGAAATGGAGGATGGAGAAAGATCAACGCCTCTCTTCAGTCACCAACGATAGGGTCACATTTTGAAAATATGGCATCTCTTTTTTAGTTGTGTGGTGTGTGCAAAATAAAATAGTTTGTGGTTTCCTTCCCCTTTTATGATTGAAATGATGAGAATGTGCATTTTGGATTTTGAGAATAGTTATATATGAAGACAATTGAACTAGAGTGATCCTATGATTGTTGAGATTATTCAACTATCATACTTCTAACATCAATCGAATGATGAAATATTGTTCACTAGAAATGAAAGTGGGAACTGTTGAGTTCACATATGTAGGTGAATCGGTGGAAGTGTGATCATCCGGTATGGGATTCACTGTGGTGAAGTGGATTGGTCATGTGCAACAAGATCCAAGCCAACAATATGCAGACCTAAAAGTATGCAGAGGCATACGATTCTATTTCCAGTTTTTCAAATGTGCTTCTTCCCATGTAAACACTAAGGGGGAATGTTAGGAATATTAGTGTTTCATGGGTAATATTATTTTGTTATGTAAGTGAATTTATTTTAAAAACTTCACGTAGATGGTTAGTTTGTTACCCATGACTATTACCGGGTTATTTTTTTATATGTGTTCCTATGTAATAAGAAGTTTTTTTCTATTATTTTGGCTATATAATAGCCTATGTACCATGTAGAATATGAAATTACAGAATAAAAATATCTTGTTTTCAAGAATAAAGAATGCTTCGGATCTCATTAGGTTTGGTGATAATTCCACCATAAAAATTACAAGAAGAGGCTATTTGAGTTTGGATGATGGAAAAACCCTCACCAAGGATGTCCTATATGTTTAAGGACTAAAGTACAACCTACTTAGTGTAAGTCAAATGTGAAAACAAGGGTATATTCTATATTTTTATGATAAGGAATGCAAAATTAGAAAGAAAGAAACATGTAATCTTGTTGCCAAAGATAAGAGGACTAAAAAATAACATGTATTTTTTGAAGGAATATAAAAATAAAAGTGTCTTATGAGTAAGTTGAATGATAGTTGGTTGTGGCATAGAAGATTAAGTCATGTAAATTTTTATAATATTTTCAAAATCATCTCTAACAAGTGGGTGAGAAATATGCCAAGAATCTGCAAACCAAAGATACATTATGCAAAGCATGTCTTCATGGGAAGTATACTGTAAAGAGGTCAAAGACCAATGAACATGATTCTACCACTAGTCCTCTACATCTGATCCAAACTGATATCTGTGGACCTATGAGAGCTGAAAGTACATCAAGTGATTATTATTTGTTGCTTCTCATTAATTATTATACAATATATACTTGGGTTTATTTCTTAAGAAATAAATTAAATGCATTTAATGTTTTTAAGGCTCTCATTGAGAATGAGAAAAATTGAAGAATCAAAATTATTAGAGAAAATAATGGATGTGATTTTTGGCTATGTTAATTTTATTAATTTTGTAGAGTTCATGGTATTAAAAGGAAATTTTTAGTCTCTAAAAAACCCAAAACAAAATGGAGTGGTTAAAAGAAATAATGGGACTGTTCAAGGCATGGGAAAGACTATCCTAAATGAATCTAAGTTACTTGATGGCTATTGGAAGGAAGAAATATGTACTATTATCTACATTCTCAATAGGTTTCAACTAAGGGTAGATAGTGACAAGACTCCATATGAACTTTAGAAAGGTATTGTAGACACCAAAATTGGGTCACACTCCCTTGGTCCCTTTTCGAATAGCCATCTTAAAAATATTCACCTAATCATGACCCTTTTACCCCACATTAATATTAATTTAATTATTTATAATTAAAGTAATGCTCATCCTCACTTTATTTATTAATTTAATTACCCTAATTAAATTAGTGCACACCTCACCCAAACTAGCCTCACCTAGACACCTCATCATGGACCTATTATCAAAAAATTTCCTAACTAAGACTCACTCTCTACATTCCCCAAACAACTAAGACTCGCTTCAAACCCTAATTCCTCGCATGCTTATTCTTCCTCTAATAGTTGGCCCACTTATCTATGTGAAATATTCCATTTTAGACCTGCACCAACGGAAGAACAAGACCAAGATCTACCAAAATCTTCCATTTTGGAAACCTAGGATTTCCCACCTTAACCGACGCCGGTTATCCCTACACCGATGCCTTTCACCCTAAACATCATTGATTACCATATATCCATTTTGGAAACCTTTTTGTGCATTGGAAACATTTTTTTGAGTTTTGGAGAGAGATATATGCATGCAAGTGTAAACCAGAATCCTCTCATGCATTTGAATGTCTAGAGCCACATCAATATTGATCCCAAGGCACTTGCATTCAGGTTAACATTCTAGGAAGCACTGCCATGGCATAGAGTAACAATTTTCACAGATCAACCATCGCCATCCTCCATCCATTCAGTCCTCTTTTTCAAGTAAGTACACTCTGATCTGCAACATTCTAGAATTATTTAGAATCAGCCTCTCTTTATCTCTTTTGAGTTAGTTTCGTTTCATGTGCACCCCAACATCCCCATATTCCTTCAATCTATTTATCTAACCACCAAAATACCTTTTTCCTCCTCAATATTCTACACTAGATGCTCCTGAGCATTCCCATCACCCTTGCTAGCCTAAACATTCCCCTCCCATTCTCTGTGTAGTCACAGAGACTCTCCAAAACCTAGTTTATTGAGTTTCTACCATCTCACCTTAACCGTCATCGCTCCCTCTTAACCGTCGTTGGTCATACCTCACCAACATCGGTCTCTATGACTAGTAATTCTACCTATGATTATGACCTAATACCTTTCACCAACTCACCCAAACTCACCCAGAACTTAACCCTGACCTATTCCAACACCTCGACCACCTACCAAGCTTTGAGATCTCGATCATAACCTATCTCGTTAGATTAGATTTTCTTATTAGATACTTGAATGAGATACCTAAATCATATAAAATACACTAGGATTTTATTTATTTACGTTATCTCTTACATTAATTTGTATTAAATAAAGGTTGACAAATCACAAGGAAGTATCATATTTCCCGGATCTAACACACGCTAGGTAGCCTACTTCCACATATATTGTTTAACTCTCTTTTGTGGTCTTGTTTTGTATTTTAGGTAGTTCCTCCTAGGCAAAAAGGAAGCTCCCGCACTCATCATTTGATCAAGAAGTCGTAACACGTTTACAACCTCCAACCAACCATTGTAACAGGGATTCATCCTTGTCCCATCACCTTATCTATTTCATCAAATTCATAAAGAATATGGTGAAACTTTTTGACACTCCTAGTGGGACCCATCAGTGATTCTTTTACATTTTATTCATTCCTAGGTTAAAGTTGTGTGTTTTTTTCCTTTTGAAAAGCCTCCACATTAATTTTCTTCTCTGGAATATTCCCCTTCTTTCATTGTCTAAAAGGAATCATGTTTTTTGTTCTTTAAAAGAATACGTATTTCTTTCATTAGTGAAAGAGCACCCCTCTTCTTGTTCATCACTTGCTACATCAAATATTACATTTCAATTTGGGTTTAAAACACTTGCATGGAATTATGATTTGTTGCATTATATTTCACATTAAAACTGAGGGCAACCTATACGCTGGAAGTCATGGCTAGCTAATGGTTGACACAACTGAATCATAGAAAGCACATTCTCTCTTCTCTCTCTTTGCCAAACTGCACAAATTGGAATTTACACATCTTCTTAAACAACATCTTACCTGAACTTCGGAAGAGACTACCAACGATCACATGATTAGAGGATTGATAGTGGGCACCCAAACAGTTATCTCTATCCAGTCACCCATTAGGAAAAGGCCCACCCCCACCAAAACATAACCTGAAACCTCACCTTTAGAATTTCCTTCTTCATAGGAAGCCTTCCCAACCAAAAAATATGTTCTAAATTCACGAGTCACTCTTTTAAATAGCATAACCTAAAGACACTAAATTCAGTTTCAGGTTTATCTGTTTTGTTAGCTTTGTTCTTGACTTGTGTTTTGAGTTAGGAGGTCATGTTTCTTCACTTCCTTCATCCTTTCATACTCATCATCATAGTTGGTGTATTCTCGACCGTGTTTGGACTCATTTTTACCATATTCGGACTTCAAGGTTAGTGTCCCATTCAACTTTAATTCACAAAAATAAAATTTTCTTCATTCTATAGATATCACAAAGAACCAACATCAATTAAGAGATCTTCATCGGTTTACATCCGACTATCATCGGTTTATCTCGATCCGGTGTTGATTCCCTGTTCTTTTGGCCGCCTTACCCAAAGAACACTCATCTCATATTCCTCTCTATTTAAAATCTCTAAACATCACCATATCCTTTGCATTATGATATTATTGACTAAATATAGCTTCCACACTTGACTTTTCTCGCTTTCTATCTCACTTTCTCAATTTTTTTGATTTCCCATAGTCGGCATCGGTTACTTTTTAGCTTCATCGGTCACCCAAGAATCGACATTGGTTAGTCCGATTGGCTTCGGTCATTATGTTTTTATTTTTAATCAAAGCTCCTGCTAGTTCACCTCTCATAATCAATTATTTTCCATACGTGATATTCTCTATGTCACTTACAGAGTATAGTTCATCTAGTATACGCTAACTTACATGGTGTTGACTCACAAACCAGCCAATGCTCTTTTTCTTTACATCAGCCTTCACCACTTCCACTTATCCCATAACCCCCTTCTATCTTATCACCCATGGATCCAGCTCAACCTATCACCATTAATACCGCGCAATGAGGAGTTCACAATAATTCTTGACTAGAATCCCACTACTCTCCAAAGACTACCTTGCTCATTCTTCTACCTAAGATTCCTAATGTCGCTTAGTATACGACATGCTCGTATCTATCCCTCCCCGCTCTCGCCCCACCTCTGCGGCCAACTAACACTAATTCAGCACTACCGTCGTCCACTTTACTACCCGTGGTGTCTCGGCCTAGGTCCCACATCTGCAAAACTATAGCATCTACGTCATCTATCGCACCCGCGACATCGCTTGTCCTTCTCGATAGCCACCTTAAATATAGCCCCATTTACACCTATCACCTCACATATACCTATTTCATTGTAACCACCTCCAAAGTGTTGAAAAAATACACCCCTTTCTAGAACCTCTTCGCTTCTATCATGCACCTTACCTCCAATCACCACTAGATTTTTATGACTACCCCACTCACTTACACATACTACCAACAAACCCCGACCTCATCTATCACTTATTCTAGCTATGTGCCACCTACATCTATTCCTTTTACACAGTTATCATACTCAACACCACCATACACTAGCATACCACCCACCTCATACATTCAACATCAACCCCCTTTTTCTGCAGGGACACCCATTCATCACAACCTATCAATGACCTTATTAAGATGATGATGGAAAATATACAGACCTTAGAAGCATTTGTTTAGGGCTCCCATAATTCTTTAAATTATGATGAAATCTATAATGAGCCTATCCATCCATCTATTCCCATTCATCCCTACCCTGTGCATTGGGAAATGCCTAAATTCAATCACTTCAATAGTAAATAATACCCGCAACAACACTTGTGGTCATTCAAATATGGGTGCTACCTAATTTCCCACGATGATGCTTTACTCCTACGAACCTTCCCAATGTCCTTGACAAGACTAGCATTGGATTGGTATAGTGGACTACCTAGACATTCCATTTATTCCTTTAATCAAGTATCCCAAGATTTCTTAAACCATTTTCAATCAATGTTATCAAGAAAGTCACCATGACCGATCTCGTATTCAACTCGATAGTAGGAATATGAATCTATCATAGATTTTGTTACCCGCTGGCAGAGTCTTATCAACCAATTAACGTTCCAGCTACCTCAAACTGAACTTATTGAGTTATTCACTAGAGCTTGTTCCAGACACATCTCACCAATTCTACAGGTACAAACCTTCCAAACCTTCGACAAAGCATTCACCATGGCACAAAAGATGGAAATTCACACCATTGAAGAAAAGAAAATCCAATTACAAAACAAGAACACCCCGTTCAAATCAAATGAATCTTCTTCATCTTCAAAACCTCAAAATAACTATTCAAAGGCCAAAGGATTTTCCAATGTGGTAGTTCTTAAGGTGGGTCCATCACTCCTAATAAAGCCCTACCTTCTTCCAATCTTTCCCTATTAAGGCCTTTCAGCTCGGTGGGAGGAGCAGAAGTACACTTTAATTAGAGAGCCCTATTCTCCAATCTTAGAAAAGCTTCTTAAAGCTGGAGCCATTACACTTCCTCCCATAAAACCTCATATAGGTTTCGGTCCTGCATTTCTTATGTCTACATTGTATAAAGAGCATGACTACTATAATTACCATCACTTTAAAGGCCATAGTGACGGTAACTACATAACTTTTAAGAACATTGTCCAAGAGATGATAGATAATGGAGAACTTGATGCTAAAAACCCAAATGCACCGGAAAATCAAAATTTGCACATCTTTAAAAAGTCATTCCCTAACCATAAACTATCGTCTAATCAAAATAGTGAACCTTCATCTAGTGACAACAATGTCCGTGAAGTCCACATAGTTTTGATATCATATCGGTCATTCCTCAAATCCCACCTATTTCATCTATTGAGGAAATTTTGACACGAGATCCTCTACCCACAGAGGATAATACCTCTTATACTCCTTCACCCACAGAGGATTCCCCCTCATCTCCCCTTGATCTCATGGAGGAACCCATGCTTTCTACCAATGTCATTTCACCATCTACCTCACAACCTACCGAATAGTCAACACTTTTAATTCTCCCATCCACGGGAGAATCATCATTACCTTCTCCATAAAGGGATAAGTCTACCTTACCCCATTTACTATATCTCCTACCCATGGGAGATTATTTAGACATTCCATTACCTATTGGGGTAGCTCTCCCAAGATCACAGACCCCATTGACATGCTCTCGGCTATATTACCTCAGAGTCCGAGGCTAGCCAATTCCCTGTCTCACAGACGTATTTTACAAGGATTTCCACCAAACCAACTCCATCTTCTTCTTCAGCAGTCTCATTTTCATGGCTGGTCGATCGCTTGGATTACGTTGATAATTCCATGCTCGGGGATGTCTTCAGCTCCCCTTTTCAACCCAAATGTAAATGTTGCCTCAGGATACTTCCATGATCTACCCAAAGGTATTTTCAAGCAACCTTGATCAACACCGACCATGCTGATTAAAATGAATTATTCTTCATCATCCCTACCTACATCCAAACCTCTACCCACAACTAAAACCATTCCCAAACCTAAAAACCTACCCACACCTATCTCCTCACCCATATCTAGACCCATCACTACTTTGGGTGTCATGCCGACATCAAGCCTTACTCACCCACCTATCAAATTGGACTTAGCCACATATTTCCAAGCTTACACCAACATTATCCTTCCACTTAAATAGAAAACCCAACCCTCTAGGCCACATACACCGGTCTCACCTACCACACCTTTGTCACCTTCTCCCCTTCCGTCCATCCTAGGGCCCCATCCATCAACCCTGATCAAATAGTCTCCTACCCAAGGCCGATAAAAGATAAACAACGTCTCGCTACATCAAAATCCTTCTTTACATCTCATTCACCAAAAACCAAGCACCCTCACCCTCACTCGTGTAATTCTTACCACCTATACCTCCACCAATTACTATAACCCCAACTTTTCCTATACAAATTCAACCCATACCATCCACCCAACCTCTACTAACCACTTCCACCGCAACTTGGTTGTCCCCATGGGTAACCCATCCTCTTCCACCATCTTCTTTCCCTTATGCATCTCATACCCCCATGTCTCCTTTACCCAAGAAGGTGTAACCCAAAGATAAAAACCCACTACTCTCCAATAAGGTAGTTAAACCAACAAAACCTTCCATCACTAGCTCTTCTACCACACCTTTACCCAAGTAGATGCCATCAAAACCTAAGACAATACCACTTACCAAACTAGTGGGCCAACCCATTCCCCCTCCTATAATGCCTCTTCCCTCACAATCATCCACACCTTTACCCAAACCCACACTCACTTCCCATTGTGATCCGTTGGTAGGGTCCTACACCAACATTTTAACCAACCTCTTAGAGACTTCCGTCATCACATTATTACCACTTCAACCTTACGACCCTCTCAAACCCAAACCAAAAGGGTTTGATGAAACCAAGATTTGTGCCTATCATTGTGTGTTAGGAAATGATGTAGAAAATTGTAACACTCTAAAAACCATTCTTCTTCAGCTTTTTCCTCCCGAACAAAATTTTGATGATGATGACTGATAAGGGCATAAATTGACCATAAATTATCATTATTTTGTCCTTCCAAGTTACCTTTGAAAGTGGATTTAAATGTAATCTAAGAACTTATAGTTTTCTTAAAATAGAGTACAGGATATATATCTTGTTTATTCTTTAGAAATATTTTGTTATCTATCTTATTGACTAATCCTATTGATTATTTGGGGAAAGATGTCGAGTCTTGTGTATGCAGCCATAAAGGAAAGATAATGCTAGTATTTTGAAAAGTGGAATTGATCATGAAAATTAAATTAAAAATCAAATATTATTTCATATTTAGATTCCTCTTAAAAAATTATGCAAGTTCAAAACAAGAATCATCTCAATTCGATGTTGCATGCAAAAGTTATATCTATTTTAAGTTAATTGCGAAACTTGCAAAGTTAGTTCCAGAACTCACAGAGTTTGTTTCGGAACTTGCCAGTTTAATCCCAGAACTCACAAATTTAGTTCCATAACTTGTATCAATTGAATAACATAGTTAGTTCTGGAACTTTAAATGCATCGAAAAATTAGATTTAGTTCGAGAACTTACAGATTTAGTTCCGGAACTTGCATAAAAGGAATGAAAATTTTAGTTCCTGAACTTGCATCAATGGAATGATAGTTTTGAGGGATTTTTACAACTCAAAGATTCCAATGGAAAATATGAGAGAGGTTTTTGTTCATAGCAATGTTTTTAACAAAATCCTTATTCAGATTTGTTATAGGTTTTACCAATGAAGAAAGATCTAATGTTTAGTGAGTCAGTAGTCCGACGAAATGTGTATCGATTTGAGCACTAAAAGTTCCATAAACAACAAACAAAAAATCAAATGGAAAATATGATATATTTTTTTTTCATAGAATGTGTTTAACAGAAACCTCATTCGATTTGATACAAGTTTTACTAATAAAGAGAACTCTAACTTTTAGTGAACTACAGCTTGAGGAAAAAGCGTGTCAAACAAGCGTCAAAAGTTTCACATCAAAACAATAAAGTCAAATGGAAAATAAGAGAAAGGTATTTTTTCAAAATCATATTTTGAGGATAATACTCCTAATAATGTAAAGGAATAAAATCATTATGATTCTTGTTACCAAAAATCAAGGAGAAGATTTGGGAGAAAATATTCCTAAAATAAGTGAGATAAGATTTGACTTCAATAATATATCTCTCTCCATATTTTGTGGAGATGGAGATCTTAGTTATTAGGATTGGAATAAATATAAGATCATATTTTATTTCCTAAAATAAGGAGTTGGTTGGATGCATGAATTATAAATGTAACCTTCCACACTGAGATATGTAATTTTTCTTTCTCCCAAGAAATAAAGATCTGTTCTTTCCTCTCAAATATTCTATAGTTTTAAAATCGAAAGTATGATTTAAATCCTCTTCCAAGAAATGATCTGGCCACTCATTTTAAGGAATATGGATCTATGTATTTATGTTTATGTTTAGTCATTTGTCTGTAATTCATTTTGTTTTATTTTTTTTTATTTTTGTATTGTGAAAATTCAGTCAGTTATGAACCTACAGGTGTTTCATTTAATTATGTTTATTTCCAATTCAAGTAATTTCAATTTATGCAAGTGTGTTTAAATTCCTGCAAGTTTGATTTCCTTCATGCAAGTGTGATTTATTTTATGCAAACTTTATTTTTGCAAGTGTGCCTTTATTTCTACAAGTGTGGCTTTCAATTTCTACAAGTGTGATTTATTTTATGCAAGTTTGGTTTGTGTTTAAAGGATTTTCTTTCCAATATCTTCTTCTCTTAATGCATACATCCATCGACACTAGCCCTGGATTGACATTATTAATGGCAAGGATTGACGACCCTCATCATTTTGGCACCATTTCCAGGGAACACGGTGTTATTGGGAGATTCAGAGTTCTCTAAAAGAATATTCTAGTGATAGTAGAATACCTTTTAGCAAATTTTATGACAGAAGTATTTGGTAAGTAGTTTCTTTAGACTTTTATTTCCTACAAGTAGATTAAAATTTCATTTCTGCAATTAGGAATATTAGATTGTAAATATCTCCCCACAAACTAACTCTGTGTATAAGAAAAATGACTGTGATGTTTGATCAAGAAGGTATAATGGTATGAACAAAGAATTCAGATCTAGGAAATGGTAGAATATGATATTGAATCTAGAAGTAGATCTAATTGATGAAATATCATATGCCATTCTTAATAACCACCACCATTTCCCCTTGTATAAACTAATAGCTCAGTGATCTTATTACACATAACCTTAGTAAAAATTGGCTTATCCAATTTGTAATAATGAAGTGGTAGCATTTCTAGTTAACTCCATCCATATTCAGGGATTTCATTAGAGCCAAAATAAAAACTCACTCATAATAAATCCACTCATCCAAATTAGTTTTCATCCCATAATAAAATTCAATCCCTGAACCATATCCATTAGAAAAATTTATTTTCATGTCTTTCAATTTCTTCATTTTTGTATATGTTTGTATAACATTAAGAAGCAATTATTGTGAATATCAAGGAAATTTTGTTTTCACGTACTAACATCTGATGACTAGATCTATAAGAATTTCCAGAGTTGTTTTTGATACCAACATGTAGATTTTGGAGCACCAACAATATCAACTAAGGAGCATGTAGATTTTGGAGGGACCCACGGATACCTCCACTCTCTCTTTTAACAACTCTCCATCTCTTGAGATCACTAGTCCAGGATTTGAAGATTACTATGGTGATTTTGATAATGCACAATTCAAGTTGGGCTTTGAAGACCTAGAAATTGTCTACATAATTTTTGGAATCTTCTTGGAGTTACCAAGTATGCAAAAATATTTTTATGAGATCTCAGACATTGCTTCTTATTTTACACAAGTTGTACTTTGATGAATATAGTATGATGATGGATCAATTTTTCTCTAATCCTTCTCATGCTATCATCTCAAAAAAAAAAAAATTGATTGGAAAACTATCTTGTTGGCCAATCAAAAGTAAAAATAAAAATTCAAAAACTTTGATTGGAAAACCAGCTTGCTGGCCAATCAAAGAAAAAAAACTTTAATTGGAAAACCAACTTACTGCCAATCAAAGGAAAAAATGAGGTGACTCTTCTTCAAAGGAAATCAACAATTACCTGGTGGCTTTCTTCTCAACACTATTTGACCATGTTAACAATAGGATGAAAAAGACAACTAGAGGTATGATCAAGTTATTTTGTTCTACTATTTTATTTTTAAGATTTCTTGTAAGTTTTTTTATTACAGCTAGATCCACTTTTAAAGATTTCTAAGGAAGGCAAGATAAAATTCATATCTCCCCTACTTATATGAAAAATATGTGCACCTCTTTGTAATCAAACTTTTGGAGTCTAATTTATGGGAAGTCATAAATAAACAACATGCATGAGGACATGCATGAGCTTAGGTGTGGGAGAAAGGAGATCCACACAAGAACCTATTATAAAAGAAAGAAATCAAAATTAGCAGAAGGAGATCCACACAAGAACCTATTGTAAAAGAAAAAAATCAAAAGTAGTAGAAGGAGATCCACACAAGAACATGTTGTAAAAGAAAGAAATCAAAAGCAAGTAGAAGGATATCCACACAAGAACTTGTTGTAAAAGAAAAAAATCAAAAGTAGCAGAAGGAGATCCACACAAGAACTTGTTGTAAAAGAAAAAATATCAAAAGAAACAAAAGGAGATCCACACAAGAACCTGTTGTAAAAGAAAAAATATCAAAAGCAATAGAAGAAGATCCAAACAAGAACCTATTGTCAATAAAAGATATCAAAAGCAACAGAAGGAGATCCATACAAGAACCTATCAGAAATAAAAAGAATATCAAAAGGATATCCACACAAGAACCTGTTGTAAAAGAAAGAAATCAAAAGCAGCAAAAGGAGATCCACAAGAACATGTCCTCAATATAGAGAAGAATCTAAGAAGATGAGATAATAATGTAATGCATGAGGACATGCATAAGATTAAGTGTGGGGCAATGATGAGGCCATAAATTGGCCATAAATTACCATTATTTTGTCCTTCCAAGTTACCTTTGAAAGTGGATTTAAATGTAATCTAGGAACTTATAGTTTTCTTAAGATAGAGTATAGGATATATATCTTGTTCATTATTTAGAAATATTTTGTTATCTATCTTGTTGACTAATCCTATTGATTATTTGGGAAAAGATGCACCCATAAAGGAAAGATGATGCTAGTATTTAGAAAAGTGGAATTGATCATGAATAGTACATTTAAAATCAAATATAATTTCATATTCATATTTCTCTTGAAAAATTATGTAGGTTCAAAAAAATAATCATCTCAATCCGATGTCACATGCAAAATTTATAGTTGTTTTAAGTTAACTGTGGAACTCATAGAGTTAGTTCCAAAACTCACAGAGTTAGTTCTGGAACTTGCAGGTTTAATTCCAAAACTTGTAGATTTAGTTCTAGAACTTGTATCAATTGAATAACAGTTAGTTCCGAACTTTCAATGTGTGGACAAATCAGATTTAGTTCTGGAACTTGCAGATTTAGTTCTGGAACTTACATAAAAGAAATGACAGCTTTAGTTCTGGAACTTACATCAACGAAATGACAGTTTTTGAGGGATTGTGAAAACTTAGAGATTCCAATGGGAGATATGAAAGAGTTTTTTTCATATCAATGTGTTTAACAAAAAACTCATTTAGATTTGTTATAGGTTTTGCCAATGAAGAAAGATCTAACTTTTAGTGAGTCAGTAGTATGAGGAAACGTGTATCAGATGAGCACTAAAAGTTTCATAAATAGAAATAGAAAATTCAAATGAAAAATATGAGAGATTTTTTTGTTCATAGAAATGTTTTTAACAAAAACCTCATTCATATTTGCTACAGGTTTTACCAATAAAGAGAAATATAACTTTCAAAGTGAACTGCATTCGAGGAAAAAGTGTATCGACAAGCGTCAAAAGTTCCACAATAAAAAACAAAGTCAAATGGAAAATCTGAGAAAGGTATTTAGTCAAAATAATATTTTGAGGAAAATCCTCTTTTCAATAATGTAGAGGAATAAAATCATTATGATTCTTGTTACCGAAAAGTAAGGAGAAGATTTGGGAGCAAATCTTCCTAAAATAAGTGAGATAGGATTTAACTTCAATAATATATCTCTCCATATTTTGTGGAGATGGAGATCTTAGTTGTTAGGATTGGAATAAATATAAGATTAGATTTTATTTCCTAAAATAAGGAGTTGGTGGATGCATGAATTATAAATGCAACCTTCCACACTGAGATATGTAATTTTTCTTTCTCCCAAGAAATAAAGATTTGTTCTTTCCTCTCAAATATTCTATAGTTTTAAAATTAGAAGTATGATTTAAATCCTCTTCCAAGAAATGAGCTAGCCACTCATTTCAAGGAATATGGATCTATGTATTTATGTTTATGTTTATTCATTTGTCTGTAATTCATTTTGTTGTATTGTTTTTATTTTTGTATTGTGAAAATTCAGTCTGTTGTGAACCTACAGGTGTTTTGTTTAATTATGTTTATTTCCAATTCAAGCAATTTAAATTTATGCAAGTGTGTTTAAATTCTTGCAAGTTTGATTTCCTTCATGCAAGTGTGATTTATTTTATGTAAACTTTATTTCTGCAAGTGTGGCTTTCAATTTCTGCAAGTGTGATTTATTTTATGCAAGTTTGGTTTGTGTTTAAAGGAGTTGCTTTCCAATATCTTCTTCTCTTAATGCATATATCCATTAGACACCATCCATGGATTGATATTATTAATGGAAAGGATTTATGACCCTCATAAATGACCTTCTTGATGAGGACCATGTTCCACCTTCACATGTCACCACACATCATCGTCCCTTACTTCTTTAACGACCTGCATCTCCACCCCCACAACCCTTTTTTCCACCTCCAAAATTTAAGATCAACATGTTCCGTATCAGAGAATTGGCCAAATCACCACCTAAATTCCGATGTGTATAACTCACTTCACAAGGCTTTTCCCCGCCGTTAGGTTTTTTCCATCATGTTGTTACACTACTCATCCTACACCTTCTCCATTTACCACCTCCCCTTAGATTAACATGGTTCAAGTTACCACCCACACCCAGAAAGACAAATGAAAAGAAAAAACAACTAGCCCATCAACCAACCCTATGCCTAATATACCATCTGCACTCGTGCCCAAAATCACCATTCAAGGACCTACATACCCTATCTTTGATGGGGTCACCCATCGCACAATGATAAAACAATTACATCAGTCCCCTCTAAATATGTCTTTGTATGATCTCGTCCAAACTTCTGAATCTCATAGAAAATCCCTTATAGAGGTTTTGCAATCCATTAAAGTTTTACCCAATGACCCCACACCAGTGGCCTCCATTATCACCCCTCACCATGTGGCCTTGCTTACCAAATCATCTCCTTCTTCTACCCCCATGCCCACTCCTCAAGTCACCACCCTCACTTCTCTGATGAGGAGATTGTACCTCTCCAGTTAGATGACCCTGATCCTACCCTTTTCATTTCCATCTATATCGATAACATATGCGTATGACACATCATGATCAATGGTGGTGCTAACATTAACATCATCTCCTCCCACATGTACAATCAAATGCACATCCCTTCTAATTATATGCATAATAACCCAGTTATGTTGTGCTCCTTCAATGACGCCATCACCTCCACCCTTGGCACCATTATCCTTCACGTTCGTGTAGGCCCTCACACTATCCCGAACTATTCTACGTCTTAGAGGGAGAGTTCCAAAGATAACCTATTACTCGAAGACCTTGGATTCACGTCATGGGTTGTGTCCCTTAAAATTTACACCACTATGTAAAATTCGAACATGAAGGACATAACTATACCATCCCCGCCAACCCATCATCATTCAAAATTTATAACATGTTGTATCGACCAAACGATGTACTAGTACCAGTCAAGGAATCTCCCACTACCCCGACTTCTCCTATTTGGTTGTGGAGCCTGTTTTCATGTGAGAAAGTGTTGAAGATTATACAATAAGAGTATTGTACACTTTCTACAGTTGTCTCGCCGGGGTTCAAAGTGCAACACCTAAGAAAAAAAAATTGGCCTTAAAATGTGTCTGATATACAAGAAACGTGATTTTCTCATATGGGCAAGATTTTTGACCCATAGGTTTATGGGACAGCTTCCGTCCATCGTTTTTGATACCCACGGTTTTGTAAAACTATTTAAGTAGTTGTCTACTTATATGGTTTTATGCATATGGTAGATTATATAACATTGCAGATGTGTTTTGAATTCGGGTGTGAATTCTATAGAGTTTGTTGAGTATAGCTCCAAATAGATCTAGGTATTGTATTGAGAGAGTGGTGGCTTGTAATAAAATCTGAGAAAGTGATTCTTGGTGGATGTAGCCCAAATTGGGTGAACCACGTTAAATACTATCTCTTTGTGTTGTGTTATTTTATTCTACACTTTTATTTGAGATCTATAATATTTTCTGCATATTAGTTTCTATTGTTGTGATTCTGTGAGGGATTATTCCACATATTTTATCCCTTATTTCCTAACAATTTGTATCAGAGCTGGTTTGGTTTGCTAAAGTGTTGAATCACAGGGAAAGTTTTATCTTGAGTGGGAGCTATGACAGATGATGGAAGATCAAGGGTTGATAAATTCAACGGGCAAAATTTTAGTCTGTAGAAGATTCGGATGGAAGATTACCTTTATCGAAGGATCTTTATATTTCATTGTCAAAACGTGAACAAACCCTCGAGCATGATGGATGTAGAATGGGATTTTGTGGATAGAAAGGCACATAGGACAATCTGATTGTGTCTAGCATCTTTGGTATTATTTAATGTTTCAAAGGAAAAAACTACAAAAGAAGCGATGGATGCATTAGGAAGTTGTATGAAAAACCCTCTGCCTCTAATAAGATATTTTTAATGAAAAATTTGTGTAGTATGAAGATGTCTCGAGAATGGTTCAAAGATGAAAATCATTTAAATGATTTTAATATGGTTGTAAATATGCTAACTTTGGTTACAATAGAATTTGATGAAGAAGTTAAGGATTTATTAGTTCTGTGTTCTTTACCTGAGACTTGGAATAGCCTGGTAATGACGGTAAGCAACTTGGTTCTAGCTAACTCAAAGTTGAAGTTGGAGGATGTTTTAGGGGTGATTCTAAGCGAGGAAATGCAAAGGAAAAGCTCACGGGGAATCTTCTACTTCATGGAATTCTTTGACAGTGGAAACTAGAGGGAGACAGAAGAATAGAGGAAGTCGTGGAAAATAAAAGATCGGGAAAGGTAAAAATCCAAAAGAAATATAGTATGCTAGCAGCATGTGGAAAGTATGGGCATGCAAAGAAGTTCTATTAGGAACTTCAGGAAAAGAAGAAACAATAGGAAGAAAATAAGGAGGAAAATATGGAAATGCGTAATCTATGTCGGGATGCTTTGATTATTTCTTTGCACAATATAACTAAGTCTTGGGTATTAGATTCGGGGCTTCTTTCCATGCTACTCCACATAGGAATTATTTTGTTGATTATGTTCAAGGAGATTTTGGGCGTGTTTTCATGGTGATGATGAGCCTTGCAACATATTTGGAAAAGGTTATATTTAGGTTAAGATGCAAAATGGGAATACTTGGCTATTAAAGGATGTCAGACATGTGCCTACATTAAGATGAAATTTGATATCGGCAAGGTAGTTGGGAAGTGATGGTTGTACTATGATATTTACAATGGACTCTTGGAAGGTTACCAAGGGTGCTCTTGTGGTGGCAAGAGGTAAGAAGGTTGGAACCTTGTATTTAACCACTTATAGCACTAATGTTTGTAATCTTGTGGCTTCAGAAGTAGATACAACATTGTGGCACTTTGTAGACTCGATCATATGAGCTATAAGGGCACGAAGATCATAAAGAAGGATTTTCTTGGATATACAAAAATAATTTTAGAGTTACTGTGAGGACGGCATATATATGGGAAATAGGGGTGAGTAATGTTTCTTAAGGTTGGACCTACAAAGAAAGAGAGTAAGTTAGAGATGGTGCATTCTAATGTATGGGTGCCGGCTCGTATCATCTCTTGGGGTTCAAGTTATTATGTTACTTTTATTGATGTTGCAACAAGGAAAGTTTGGGTTTATTGTAATAGAAAAAAATATGATGTATTTGACATGTTTGTTAAATGGAAAGCCTTGGTAGAGAATGAAACAAGTCTTAAGCTAAAATGTCTTAGGTTAGATAATGGAGGGGAGTATTACAGAAATGAATTTGATGATTATTGTTCTAAGAATGGAATCCATAGGCAAAAGATGGTTCCAGGAACTCCGCAATAGAATGGGGTGTCAAAAAGGATAAACAGAACAATATGAAATGTGCTAGGAGCACAAGGTTACATGCATGACTACCTCTTTCTTTTTGGGAAGAAGTGGTGAGCACAGTTGTGTACTTGATAAACAGAGGACCCTCAAGTTCCTTGGATGGAAGCATACATGAGGATGCTTGTTATGGTAAGAAATTTGATTATTGATTTCTTAGAGTTTTTGGATGTGAGGTGTTTGTCCATATAGACAATGATGGTAGGACCAAACTAGAGGCTAAATCAAAAAAATGTACTTTCATTGGCTATGGTGGTGATGACTTTGGATATAAATTTTGGAATACTAAGGATAAGAAAATCATTCGATCTCGGGGATGTGGTCTTTAATGAGAAAGTCATATATAAGCGAAGTTGCAGGAAAATATGGAAGAATCCAAGAAAGAATATGCAGAGGTAGAGGATCTTCCAGGATGGGAAAGTGACACATGAATCGGTTCAGAACCTCCTCAACAGGAACCCCAAACTCCTATATTGAGAATTTATTCTAGGGTAAGAAGAGAACCTAAATGTTTTTCTCCTTCTCTTTATTATTTATTACTCACTGACGGTGGAGAGCCAGAGAGATTTGATGAAGTAATGCGGTAGATTCCAAGAAGAAGTGGAAGCAAGCCATGGATGAGGAGCATCAGGCTCTCATGGAGAACCAGACATGGGATTTGGTGAATCTACCCAAAGGAAAAGAGAATTATAGAACAAGTGGGTGTTGATTCAAATAGAAAGAAGGAGGCAAGAAAAATACAAGGCCCGGTTTGGTGGTCAAAGGGTTTGCATAGAAAAAAGGTATATATTTTGATGAGATTTTTTCTCTTGTAGTAAAAATGACTTCTATTAGAATTATTCTTGGAATAGTTGCAGCTAGAAGACTTACACTTAGAGAAGCTTGATGTAAAGACTGCATTTCTCCATGGTGATTTGTAGGAGGATCTATATATGTAGTAGCCAGAGGGCTATGAGTTCAAAGGTAAAGAGGAGATGGTGTGCAAAATGAAGAAAATCTTGTATCGCTTGAAACAAGCTCCACGTCAATGGTATAGGAAATTTTATAGCTTTATGATGGAGAAATGTTATATTAGATGCCATTCGACCATCACATGTGTACAAAAAATTTGAGGATGGAAGTTATATTATCATGTGTTTTTATGTGGATGATATGTTGGTTGTAGGTAAAAACATACAGAAATAAAAGTACTCAAGAAGTAGCTAAGTGAATCCTTTTCCATGAAGGATTTGGGGGCAACCAAACAAATCCTTGGTATGAGGATATCTCGGGATAAGAAGGAACAAAATATGAATTTATCTCAAGAAGAGTACATTAAGAAGGTCTTGGAGAGGTTTAATATGCAGGATGCTAAACTGGTTGGGACTCCTTTGGTAGGCCATTTCAAGTTATCAAAGGAGCAATGTCCCAAGATAGAGCAGGAGAGAAACCAAATGTCCAAGGTACCTTACTCATCAGCGGTTGGCAGTTTGATGTATACCATGGTGTGCACCAAGCCTGATATTGCCCATGCAGTGGGAGTGGTGAGTAGATTTATGAGTGATCCAGGTAGAGATCACTGGTAGGCAGTAAAGTGGATCCTTCAATATTTGAGAGGGACCATGGGGATAATTTTGTGCTACATTGTATCGTACACCACTTTTTTGGTTATGTAGATTCGGGCATGGATGGAGATATAGACAACAGGAGGAGCATGACATGTTATGTTTACACTATAGGTGGGAAAAAAATGAGCTAGATTTCACGACTATAGAAGATGGTGGCTTTGTCAACCATAGAGGTTGAGTATGTTTCTGCCATAGAGGCAAGCAAAGAAATAATTTGGTTACATAATTTCTTGAGGAGTTGGGGCATAAGCAAGAGGAAGGAAAGTTGTATAGTGATAGTCGAGTGCTATACAACTAGATAAGAACTCTTCTTTGCACTCTAGGATGAATAATATATAATTAAGGTACCATTTCATCAGGAAAATTTTTGAGGAAGAGAAGTTGAAGATGGAGAAGATTCATACTAGTCAGAATCCTACAAACATGAAGACGAAGGTGGTCACAAGGGACAAACTGAATCTATGTTCATCTTTGGTTGGTCTTCATGGAAATAAGTGAAGAGTTGAGAAGCTTACTCAGAGGAAAAATAGTCTCCAAGTGGGAGATTGTTAGGTTTTGGAGTTTTCATGTGAGAAAGTGTTAAAGACTATACACTAAGAGTAATGTACACTTTCCATAGTTGTCTCATCGGGGTTCGGGGTGCAGCCCCGAGAAAAAAATTGGCCTTAAAACGTGCATGATATATCGAGAAACGTGTTTTTCTCATATGAGTAGGATTTTTGACCCATAGGTTTATGGGACGGTTTTGGCCCATGGTTTTTAATACCCATGGATTTGTAAAATCGCTTAAGAAATTGTGTACTTATATGGTTTTATGCATATGGTAGATTATGTAACATTGCAGAGATGTGTTTTGAATTCAGTGTGAATTTCAGAGATTTTGTTGAGCATAGCTCCAAACATATCTGGGTATTGTATTGAGAGAGTGGTGGCTTGTAATAAAATCTAAGAAAGTGATTCTTGGTGGACGTAGCCCAAATTGGGTGAACCACGTTAAATCTTTGTCTCTTTGTGTTGTGTTATTTTATTCTACACTTTTATTTGAGATTTGTAATATTTTCTGCATATTAGTTTCTATTGTTGCGATTCTGTGAGGGATTATTCCACATATTTTATCCCTTATTTCCTAACATCTCCTTCACCCATCATCCCATCCACCAATTATTTTGCCACGTCTCCCACATCTAACCCTTCTATTCCTACTACCACCGCATCCTCTACGATTGACCCCTCTACTTCCCAACCAACTGCCACCCCTCCTTCCCAATCATCTAGTGAATCATCTATCTCCGCTACTGCGCATATCTACTACTGATCCCTTAGAAGGTGTTATTCAACGTGTCACTTTGGGTGAGTACCGCCTATACAATATCGACACATTTCTCACTCCGTAAGAGTATGGAATCCTACGCCAACACCCTCTTTATGACTACCACATAGGTGAGTTTTTCCCTTATGGTCCTCCCCACCTTCACACTAACCTAACGTATGGGAGACTTGACACTTCCACCTATTTGCCTCGAACCTCCATCCCACAAATGACCGTTTTCATCTTAACTCCAATCCCTTACTAATCGTCGCTTCACCCACACATCCCTTACTAACTGCTTGCTTCACCCACACATTCCTTCATTGTTGTGTACGGAAAGGATTTTGCTTCAGATTGTTATGAACAATACCACCATACTATCATTTCTTGTACCACCTATAAGCACAACAAATGTAGGCATTGGATTTTCCACACCACCTTCCAAGAAGACCCGCATCAACCTCATTGAGGAAGAAAAACCTTCTCCATCCCATTCACCAACATCACCACCTTCACCCATGGAGTCCATAGATCCTAAATCTATTCCTCCTAACTTTTTTTTCATAAACACGATTTCCCTAGGACCTCTGATTTATCAACGCTATGACGAGGATCCTCTTCTCTTCCTTTCCTATATCCTAACATGATCAATGATGATACACCTTCTATTAATGTCATTCAATGTTAGGACAATGATTCTATACTCACCTACCTTGGTGTAGAAGATTCTTATATTCACTTGGTCATTCCCTTCGAGACGCAAACCATGTTGAACGAATTGACTATCGAAATCAACATTAATACTCAGGATGACCCACACATTATAAATATAGGCCAATCTTTATATTTTGCTGAACAAGAAGCTTTTACTTCTTTCCTCTAGGACCATAACAATGCTTTTACTTGGTCCTATCCTGATATGCCCAGTATTGACCCAAACATTATGGTCCACAATATCATTACAATTCCTGATGCCAAATCCATAAAATGAAAGATATCGAAAATGAATCCTCACATTTCTCTTCCGGTCAAAGAAGAACTTGATGCCTCCTCTCAATTTCCTTTTTCCTACCCATTGACTATCCCCAATGGATTTCTAACATCGTTCCTTTCATAAAAGTGACAAGGGGACTTTGCATTTACATGGAATTCCACAACCTCATCTTAGATTTCCCCAAAGATGACTTCCTCTCCTAGGAATTGACAAACTAGTTAATCTCACCACCAGACATGAGATGCTATCACTCATGGAAGGTTTATTAGGTTATAATCAAATATTACTCACTCCAAAAGATTAACACAAAACTACCTTCATCACTCCCTAGAGGACCTTATGCTATCGAGTCATGCCTTTAGGCCTTAAAAATGTTGGTGCTACATATCAGCGAGCCATGACTTATATTTTTCATGACATCATGCATCACATATTAAAATATTACGTAGATGACCTTATTTCCAAATCCAAACATCATGCCAAACACCTGATAGTCCTTAAGGTCATATTTGATCACCTCATCAAGTATTGTGTTCACCTTCAACCTAAGAAGTGTGTCTTCGCGGTGCTTTTAGGAAAACTCATTAGTTTCATTGTTTCTTTGTGTGGCATAGAGGTCAATCCTACTAAATTAAAGTTCATTCTCAAAATTCCTCTGCGCCTACTAATCTCTGTCAACTTTAAAGTTTGCAAGGTAAGTTGCAATCTATCCATCGGTTCATTTCATAACTTTCTGACTATTGTCAACCATTTCATCATCTCCTCAAAAAGGACGTCTCATTCAAATGGGATGATGAATTCCATAAAGCCTTTGACACCTTAAAACAATACCTTCTTCAACCACTGGTGCTCATTCCTCCTAAGGATGACCAACCCTTTTACCTATACATTTCTGCTACTGACCATTCCTTAGGTGCCATGCTCGCTCATCATGATGAGTAGCACAAGGAGCAAGTGGTTTATTACATAATCCATACACTTCTAGACTATGAAACTAGGTACACCCATGTTAAAAACTTTTCTTAGCCTTAGTCTTTGTCGCCACTAAACTTTGTCATTACCTACTCAACCACAAAACCTTTGTCGTCACTAACATTGATCCCCTACATTACATGTATGCCAAACCCTACCAACATCAACATGTTTCACGTTGGCTCATGCTTCTTGCAGACCTTGAACTTGAATTCATCCATAAAAAATCTATCAAGGGCCAAGCCATCACTGACTAACTAGCGACGCACCTCTTTACGGGATCAACCCTCTAAGTTCTATTTTTAGACGAATCCATTACTACCCTCTCTTTGGATGATACCACTTACCAGATGACCTTATTCTTTGATGGTTCAAAATGTCAGCATGGAGGCGGTGCAGTTGTTATCCTCATTCCTTTTGATGGTGAACCTATTCCTCTATCTTTCAAACTAGATTTTGATTGCACTAACAACATCGCCAAATATGAAGCAATCGTATTAGGCCTTCAAACCACCATCTCCCTAGATGTTAAATCAATTAATATATTTGGTGATTCCCAACTGGTTGTAAACCAAGTCAATGGTATATACTAGTTTCGTAATGAAATACTGCAAAGGTACAAATGTCACGTCGACATAATTTTGACTACCTTTGATTGTTACGAGATTCAAACCACCCCATAATCTACTAATAAATTTATGGATACCATGGCTTTCTTATCTTTTCGATACCCGATTCACTTGCTTTGAATCCAAAATATTTGTCACAAGATATAAAGTTGCCATCACCCTCTTATTTATCTCATGTGGTAAACTTCATTGGAACCATTACACTTGACCCATGTGACCTTCGGTATAAATAGTTTGAAGAATACCTTTCCCTTCCATTCTACCTCCTGATCTCACTCGTAATGGAAAACATGCCTTTATTAAAGGTGTCTCTTGGTATATCATCATGGGCGGTCTCCTTTGTAAGTGTGGATTTGATGGTATTCTCTTATGATGCCTTACAAGTTCTGAAATTACTTACACCATCAAGGAAGTTCACGATGGAATTTGTGGAGGTCACTTTAGTGGTTTAGCTATTGCTAAACACATTCTTTGTCTGGGCTATTATTGGCCAACCTAAACCATGATTGTTGTGACTATGTCAAACATTGTGTTAAATTCCAGCAACATGCCAATCTTCATCACACACCTAGTCATTCCTTACAGGTCACATGATACCTTTGTCCTTTCTCTCAATGGGGTTTGGATATTGTTGGAGAGATCAATCCTCATTCTTCACAATGCCATTAATGGATTATAACCACTACTAAATACTATAATAAATAGGTAGAAGATATTCCCCTCATTTCTATAAAAGCTGAAAAAAATTGTGAATTTATCAACCATCACATCATTTGTCACTTTGGTGTCCCTCACCGCCTCATCACTGATAATGGAAAGAAATTCAAAAACAAAACCCTACAAAATATTTGCAACACTTTTGGCATTCAACTCAGTTTCTCATCACCTTATTACCCACAAACAAATGGCCAAGAAGAATAAACCAATAAAACCTTGAAAAAATTCTTATGAAAGTAGTTGACGATACTGGGAAGGATTGACATACACACATTCCTTTTTCCTTGTGGGATTACCACACTAGTATTCACACTTTGACTACTACCACACCTTTCTCTCTAGTCTATGGTATCAAGGTTGTCTTGCCTCTCGAAGTCCAGATTCCATCTCTCTGCATCTCACTACAAGACATGCTCAACGACGATGACTTTCGCCAGACCGTTTAGCACAACTTGAGTTGTTAGATGAACATCATCTCAATGCTCTTGACCATCTCCAAATATACCAAAAATGTATCAAACATTCCTACGATAAACATGTCCATGAATGAACCTTCTAGGTTAGGTACCTCATCTTGAAGGAAAATCAACTTATAACCAAAGAAGAGAAAAGCAAACGGGGGAAATTTTTCTCCTAATTGGATTGAACCCTATATCATTACTCATGCCTATGGATCAGGTGCTTATTGTTTTTCTTCACTTGAAGGTAAACTCGAACCTGAGCCCCTCAATGCCTTGCATCTTAGATCATTTTATTGTTGAAATCCAGTCCTATATCACATTCTATATATTGACTACTTGTCCCTTGAGCGTCGTTCACCTTCCATGTTACCCATTTTGAGGATCAACAACTAAACAAGAATCATGTGATTACCATCACCTTTCAGCCTTATCTTCAATATGAGTACCACAGCTCTACTCATGGCATGATTCTCATGGATACTTTTCATCTTTTTCAAAGATGGAATCCCATGGTCGTTCATCACTTGAAACCATCTCTTTCATAGTTAACCTTTGTGTGCTATGGTTTTTCTTCTAAACAAGAACCTAATATTCCTCTATAGTATTTTCCATGACTTAAACATCCAAAAGCAAAATGGGATTCAAATCCTTGAGTCAAACTTCCAAAAAAATATGACTCCCTCAAAAGGACATCTCTTCTCTCTATCTTTCCGCTCCCTCGAAGGACAACTATATAAAGTCATTGCAAAAATACAATAAAATATTTAGAAGCTTCCCGCATTGATCAGCTTCATGAAGACCTCAAGGAGATAATATAATCATCCCATATAGACTTCCCACATCAATCAGTCTATAAAAAAACAAACGAAGAAAATGATAAATTTTGTCATGGACTTGCCTATTTTTGATCATGGGTTTCTTCGCAGGTAAACATGATGTTGTATACTAAGTTATGCTAAACCACCTATTTTCACCTCATTGCCTTTTCACCTTATTGTTCTATCTACTCAAGGGAATTTCCACAAATATGACATTTCATGATCATGTGACTTTCTTCACCCTTAGAATAGTCCATTATGCAACACCTTTAGGGTCTTACATTCATAAGCCCATCTTTGGTATGGTAGACTCATTAGGGTTCTTATCAATTAGGTGGCTCTTTTACCACCTCTTACCATTCACCTTCCTCATTACTTATTGATTCTCCTATACAAGACTAGACCATCGACACCTACATTTTAAAATATTTCCACTATCACCTAAGACTCAACCATGCCTATGACCTAGAATCAACCATGCCTATGACCTAGACTCAATCATGCCTAAAACCTACCAACCCATTCCTCTACCTCATCATATTCTTCCCTAGCTTATGGGAGAACTACATCGACTTGAGGCCCCTTTTCACCGGGGCTATGTAGGTAGCACTCCTAGGGCATGGGGCCCTTGGAGGTTAGCTCGACCACTCTTTACCCTAACCTATTTTCCCCATTTTCCTATTCATATTATATCTTAGTTTCCATTTTTATAACACTTGGAAAATTACCACACACACGTATCTACCATGTTGTCAAATTATAAAAACATCAAATCAATAAATTCTAATACCGTCTACATGGTGGTATATCTTGCCATTGTACTAGTGGCCCACCCAATCCCTCTCCCGTCTCTACCATCCCCAAATCGAATCCCCACCTTGCAACGAATAAAATTACTTGAAACGATCTCACGGACCCACCTACCAAATTCTACTCACTGTTATGAGGCTTTCCAACTCATCTCTCCATCTCGTTTTGTCACTTTCTAACTTTCCACCTCTCTTCTATCATTTTCTACAATTGGTAAATGACAAATGATTCCGTAAAAAGTAGAATTTTCATTTTTAACCCCAATTCGACATGAATGATGTTGATCATATTTGTACCTAGCCAACCTGACGTCAAATACTATATAACCAACATTGGTCAACCCTTATAGTTGTTTTTAAGGCTAGTCTTCTTTTTTCTATAACCATTAGTGCTCGAATACATTTTATCATTACAGACACCTATTGAACCTTACCCATAAGCCCAAACTACCCCTACATTTCCTTAGTTATGTCTCAGGATTTGTTATTTTACCTATACCTTGGCCTTACCCATGTCATGACCTATTTTTCGAACTGACCTACTTGGTGTGACCATTGACCTTATGTACTTACTATACCTTGTGATGTTGTTACCTATGTTGTTTTAGCCTAACAATCATACCTTGCCTATTTTTGTTTCATTTATCTTGACCAAACCTTTGGTGTATTGGAACATACCTAAACATTCCCGTGCGACCTACCTTGTGTTTCCGGACCATATCCTATACCTTGGATACCTTAATCACTTCACCCTTGTGTGGATAGACCTATCAACCTTGGATGATGTAGAGTTTGCAAGCTCTTCAACCTGGTACCACATTCCAATCTATATGTGTGCGTGCATTTTATTACCACTACCTATTACCCAATTTTGACCTAGGCCTATTACCTATTACCCGAGTTGACCACTACCCTTCCCTACCTTTACGTCTACCAACTACACATTTATCAACCCATTCACCGATTCCATCTTACACCTCATCAGTGCCTAGTTTGAGGGGGATCACCTTCACCCACACATGGGGTAACCACTTCCTATTTTTGCAAGCATCGCTTACCAATGCAAGATATGTAACAAAAAGGAAAAAATGTAGACACCAAATTTGGGTCACACTCCCCGGTCCCTTTTCAAATAGACAACTTAAACATATTCACCTAACCATGACCCTTTTACCCCACATTAATATTAATTTAATTATTTATAATTAAAGTAATACTCATCCTCACTTCATTTATTAATTTAATTACCCTAATTAAATTAGTGCACACCTCACCTAAACCAACTCACCTAGACACCTCATCATGGACCTATTATCAACAAGTTTCCTAACTAAGACTCACTCTCTACTTTCCCTAAACAACTAAGAATAAGTTCATACCCTAATTATTGCATACCTATTCTTCCTCTAATAGTGGGCCTCGCTTATCTAAGTGCAAGATGCCATTTTAGATCTGCACCAACAGTACAATAGGGCCAAGATCTACTAAAATCTACCATTATGGCAACCTATAATTTCCCACCTTAATCGACAATCGATTATCCCTAAACTGATTCTCGGTCACCCTAACCATCATCGGTTACCATATATCCATTTTGGAAACCTTCTTTGTGCGTTGGAAAAATTTTTCTGGTTTTGGAGAGAGAGATCTGCATGAAAGTGTAAACCAGAATCTTCTCACACATCCAGACATCCAGAGCCAACATCAAGACTAATCCTAAGGCACTTACATTCAGGTTAACATTCTGGGAAGCAATGCCGCGACACAGAGCACCCATTTTCATAGATCAACCATTGCCATCCTCCATCCATTCAGTCTTCTTTTTCAAGTAAGTACACTTTGATCTGTAACATTCTACAGTTATTTAGAATCAGTCTCTTTATCTCTTTTGAGTTAGTTTCTGGTTTCCTATGCACCCCACCATCCCCATATTCCTTCAATCTATTTATCCAACCACCCACAATCCCTTTTATCTCCTCAATATTCAACACTAGATGCTCCTGAGCATTACCATCACCTTGGCTAACCTAAATATTCCGTTCCCATTCTCTATATAGTCACGAGACTCTCTAAAATCCAGTTTATTGAGTTTCTACCATCTCACCTTAACCTTCATTGGTTCCCTCTTAACCATCATCGGTCATACCTCACTGACATCGATCTCTATAACTAGTAATTCTACCTATGATTATAACCTAATAAATTTCACCAACTCACCCAAACTCACCCATAACTTGACCTGAACTATTCCAACACCTCAACCACCTACCAATTTTTGAGATCTGATCATAACCTATCTTGTTAGATTATATTTTATTATTGTACTTGAATGAGATACCTAAATCATATCAAATATAGTAGGATTTTATTTATTTATGCTATCTCTTGCATTAAGTTGTATTAGACAATGGGTTAACAACCATCAAGGAAGTATCATAATTCTCGGATCTATCACACGCTATGCAACCCACTGACATATATATTTTAACTCTCTTTTTTGGTCTTATTTTATATTTCAGGTAGTTCCTCCTAGCCAAAAGGAAGCTCCCACTATCAACATTTGATCAAGAAGTCAGAAAAGGCATACAACCTCCAACCGACCATCAGAATAGGTATTCCCCCTTGGCCCATCACCTTAGTTGTTTCATCAAATCCATAAATAAAATGGTGAAATAAGTATACCAAAAAGTGTGGAAAATTTTATATTTTTTAGGTGCAAGTGTTTTATCAAAAGGAATGAACGTAATCTAGGTAAGTTTGAATCTAGATCTGACGAAGGCATATTTTTTTGGATATTCTATAAGAATGTTTTCTTATATTTTCCATTAAAAAGGTTTAAGAAAATATTTGAAAGTACAAGTGTGAAATTTGATGAATCTTATCCTATGAGGTCCATTCTCAAGACAAAGGAAACATCACAAGTGATTGATCCTAAAGAAGAAGAATAAGTTATACAAATAAATGAAGAAGAAGATGATGAAGAAGAAAGGAAAGACACCAAAGCACCATCAAGACATATTAGGAGAGATCATCCTGAAAATCAAATCATAGGAAAGAAGGATGCTGGAGTTACTACAAGAAGGAAATTGGTAAGTCTTCAAAAAAATAAAATTATGCATTCTTATCAAAATTTTAGCCTAAAAATGTTTAAAAATAAAGAAAGGATGAATGTTGGATCAAGGATATGAATGAAGAGCTAGATCAGATTGAAAAGAATAGGAATTGGGAATTAGTCCCTAGGCCTAAAGCAAAGAATTTCATTGGAACCATGGTAGTTTTTAGGAATAAATTGAATGATGATGTATATGTTACAAGAAATAAGGCTAGGTTGGTTTGTAAAGGGTATTCTTAGGTTGAAGGAGTTTAATTTGAGTAAACATTTTCTCTAGTGGCTAGAATGGAAGAAATTAGAATGTTTTTATCATATGCAAGATATAAGGGATTCAAGGTGTATCAAATGGATTTAAAATATTCTTTCCTAAATGAAAATATGGAGGAATAAGTCTATATTATGTATCCTGATGGTTTCTCCTTGACATATGAGAAATATTATGTGTGTAGATTGAAAAAGTCACTATATGGGTTAAAGAAAGCACTTAGGGCTTGGTATGGAAGACTAGATAAGTACTTGACTGATCAAGGTTTAAAAAGGGTGTTGCTGATAGTAATTTGTACATAAAATATGTAGGAGGACACCTAATGAATTTAGTAGTATATGTGGAGGATATCATATTCAGAGGAAAAAATGTATAGACGACTCATGAGTTTGTTTACGTCATAATGAAATAATTTTAAATGTTAATGCTTAGTGAGATAAGATTCTTCTTAGGATTTTAGGTCAGTCAAATTGATGCAGGAGGATCATGTACCTAGTCTAAGTTTGTCTTGAATAGTCTATGTATAGTGTCTTAGGATTTTTATAAGTGTTTTGGTCCATATGGACCCTTCATAATGTAATAAGTGGCATTTTAGAGGTTTCCCTCCAAAATCCACATTTGAATATTTAAATTAGTGTTGTAAGGTATCCTAGCTAAGTTTTAAGTATGCTATTGACTTAAGTAATAATATAGGCTTAATGTTGGTGTGATAGGTTAGTCATGATGTGAACTCACTCTCTTGTCCTTAACCAAATGTAAAACTCACCTAGAGTTACAAAACCATGTATGGGTCGAGAAGGAAAACCTAACTACTTTTCCCTCTTTCATAATGTACTTGTGGCATTTGAATAGAGTTAAGGTAGAGAGGTTGAAAAGGTTTGTAGAAGGTTGAAGAGGAGGAGTACATATATATAATTGAGCCTAGGTCTCAAGGAGCTTGAAATTTATTATTTTCATCTAATACAAGATTCTTCTTGTACAAAACGTGGTTTTCATTTGTATGGGGTTATGATGTATCAAGAGTGATAAAATAGTTTTTATCTTGTGTAAAAGTGTTGATTCTAAATGTTGTTACATTATTAAATAGGTATGCACGTTATGAAGGACCGATAAGAGAAGAGGAGGCAATTTGGAACAAGGGATTTGAAACTAAGTAAATACGTTGTAAGAATTGGGTTTGTAAAATTTAAATGGAAAAAATATAGTGGTCTAATCGTGATTATAAATATGTAGGAAGGTATTCATTATCTTGTGGAGGCTATGATCTGTAAGTAACATGTAACATTGAACTTATGAATGGATGAAGAGTATCTAAAATTGTGGTTAATTCTGTGACATGAGGATTAACAAAAGATGGTATGAAACATAGCTAATGAAGGTAAGTTGATTAAGGAGTAAAAAAATGATAAAAAGGTTTTCCTACAAGTTAATCATTGAGAGATAATAATGCGAGAACATATATGGTTTCACTATGTTATAAAAAAGTGTTAAGACTTGTTCTTTTTGATACATGCAAAACTATTAACTATGTGTTTGTTAGGGTTTAGGTGAGTGATTCATAAAATAAACATTTTGTATGGACTATCAAGAAGGATGTTGGAAGGAGTGCAGTCCATTAAGTTTATATAGAAGTTCAAATTCCTAATGATACCTTGTGATAAGCTTATAAAATGATAAAATTCAAGAAACTGATACACACAATTAGTACCTTGTTCTAGATGGTTTGGGAAGAAGAGTTGAGACTAGTCAGTCTTATTCATGGTGGTAAGTTGGTGGAAACTCTAATAAAGGATGAAAATAATATTAGGGTTTAATTATCATTTCATGTGTTATTATGAGTTTGTGATAAAGGAGAAGTATGATATAACTTGTCAAATATGGGTTACCAGTCTTAAGGTAGACATAGGACCATACTAAGAAGTGTTGAAAAGCTTATGAGTTCATTAGGTTTTTTTTTTAATTGCAAGGAGATTTTTGTAAGGGTTCCAAAATTTCTCCAAGTAATTTTTGTCCTTGATTAAGCTTTGAATATTAAAATAAGCTCAAAAACACCCTATCTCGGTATGAGACTAGGGATAGAAGTAGAAAAAAGGTCATAAATTACTATTCCACCACTAAAAACCATTGAAATTAAATAATGATGGATATTAATACATGTTTCAAAAGTGATAAAATTTTGAAGAGGAAATAATGAGATTTAGTTGGTAACAAGTTGCTAAGGACAATCCAACTGTATACATGCACAATAATGAGGGGTTTATCTAGAATAGTGTATTCCAAGACAAATTTTCTTCTTCCTCGGTTGTATTGGTTCTAGGGAGATATAATATAGTAATGGAAGGTGGATAAAGTTTTAGGAGGTATAAAATTAGTTCATGAGTTTTAAGGCCGAGAAAAATAGTTAGAGTTATCCAAAGAAAGCTATGTACAGTCATGTGAAAGTTGGAAAAAGGAAATAAAGTGAATCCTAATGAAGGATAATGTAAATTTTGGTATTAATATATTATGGATTAAATTATATAAAGTTAGATAGATAAAAGAAGAAATTTTAAACAAGTCCAAATAAAGTATGGAATAGGGGTAGGTGAGCTATGAAGTCTAGCAAAAATGTCAATAACGGTGAAAATTATAAAAACAAGGGAAAGTGAAGAGATGGGATAGTGGAGATAATTTGAGAAAGCTAAAATATGTGGATTAAGTTGATTGAGTAGCTGGGAGAGTGACATAAAGATAAAATCCTAGTTTTTTCTTCCAAACCCTAGTTAGGCTTACAAAACAAGCAAAAAGAGGATTTGGTGATTGGGAGAAGTAGGAAAGGATTTAAGAAAATAAAAATGGTGAAAAGAAAGAGAAATAAAAAGGTTATATAAAAATATAACTCTTTTTTATTGGAAGTTTGTGGGTCATTCCTAGTTTGGAGATTTATATCAGAGTAGGGTTGATTGCCAAAAGGGCTAGACAAGCTAAAAGGAGTATAAAAGAAGATTGGTGTGGAGTTTTGATCTAAAATTTCTAAGCATCCTAATAGGATAAATGTGTAGCTAAAAAGGTTACCACTCAAGTTTTAAAGTGTTTGGTTTGTGAATTTTTCATAATTTGTCCATTTTTAGGGCTAGAAGGGCATATGAAGGTCAAAAAGGGAAAATATGCAAAATGGAGTAATGAAACTAGTTTAGTTATTTGAGAAAGTGTATTTGGTGTTGTTAAACATGTTTGAATGGATTTTAAATCTTGATACAACTTTTTCATGTATTTTAGCATATTGAGAAAAATTTAGCAAGGTGTTGGCTTTTGAGAGAAGTGAATGTTCATGTTGAAAATCTAACTCCTAAGAATTTTTTGGGTGAATGAACCATGTATGCGGGGATCTACATCACAAAAAAAGGATGATATATTTATATCTTAGGCCAAGTACATAAGATAAATGTTCAAGAGGTTTCAAATGGAGGATTGTTAAGTAATTGGGACTCCAATGATTATAGGTTACAAGATTGGAAAGGATGATATCTCCCCTAGAGTGAATCAATTAGAGTACAAATCTATGTATTGGTTTATACACACTTTGACATACACTTTATATTTCTAACATGCTAACGAGTGTTTCATGTGTAACATTTGTCATGCAGGATACTTGTTTCCATACTTATTTGTTACATTGTCTACTATTGCTTGTTTTTGTTTTCAGGCTTTACCCAAGAAAAATAAAAAAATCCAAACTTAGTCAATTAGTTATAAACTACCTTAACAATTATGAAACCACAATTCGTATTTTTACTCGTGATGCTTTCACAACTTCTTCTCGCTAGAGCCATGGTTTCATAACCGTCACAGATTTTACACAACATCCTCTCGGTTGGGTTGTCAAATATAGGGATGTAATATATGATCGGTAACACTATGTTGATAAAAATGTGCTTAGGGAGTGCTAATGTCATAATTCTATAGGATAGTGACCTTAACCCTAAGATAACTATAGGTATCCGAGGCTTACAACTAAGATAAATATAAGTATCCTAATATGATTTAAAAATAATAGTAATCAAGGGATAAATAAGAAAAGGGGCATAATATAATAAGACAATGTGATAAATCAAAGTAAACATACATATATTCTAATATCTAACAATGAATGACCAATATACAACATACACATACAAGATAAAAGACTAAAGAGAGTTATAAATAATTACTTTTTGTGTGTGTGTGTGTGTGTGTGTGTGTGTGTGTGTGTGTGTGTGTGTGTGTGTGTGACCATTGATGTATAATCCTCCCCAGAGATAAAAAACCAAGAGATAATCATTATGGGTCAAGGAGGAGAAATATCAATAAGAAGATCTCTAGTCCTAACTCATTATGGTGACCCAAACCCAAAATAAGTAATATCCAAGAATCCAAGTCAATAAATAAGTGTGAAATAGTGTCAAACATATATAATTGACACCATTTACCACAAGTAATGGAATTAGCTATGGAAAAACCAAAATAGATACCATCACCCATGAACAATGACTCGACCTTAGGGAAACCCTAATTTCAAGATGTGTAAAACATGAGGAATGGAGTATAGAAGGTAAATGGAGGTTAATGAATAAGTTTTAAGGTGGAAAAAATTAGGGATAATAACATGTAATAAGAAGAATCAAGTAGACATAATGAAAAAATGGGCATAATGGGTGTAATGTGTGAATAGAGGGAAAGAAATGAGGCAAGAATAGGGTAACTAAGTTGAAACAATGACATCTCTAAAATCCTATGGTCTATTTGACATGACCAAGAAGGATCACGCCCAATATTTATAGGACCCTTAAGGGACCCACTTATGAGGAAAATGCATCAATATCCCCCATAAAAAAAAATGGTTAACAAACGTCAAAAATATGGTGTATACAAAATATGTTATAATTCAAATTTCATCACACAAAAATAATCGTTTACTCAAAACTCTATATATGTGTATGTATGTATATAGATACATACATACATATACATATGTATACATGTATGTATATATATATATATGTATATATATATATATGTGTGTGTGTATATATATATATGTATGTATATATATATATATATATACATATATATATATATATATATATATATCAAATTAAAAATTGTATTCAATAAGGGTCATGCCCTTTATAATCTTCTACACATCATCACTTGGGATCGTCATTCTTACTAGAGACATCTACATAATCTTGAGAACTTGAGATCTACCCTAAAGCTCCTTACTAAATGTTGGGCCCCTAGAATATTGACTAAGTATGAAGGCACGTGGGACCCCAGTTATAGAAGGACGTGCAAGGAAAAATCATGCAAGAGGAAGAGTTAAGGAAGCAAATAGCATGTGTGGCACGCGAAAGGAGATTCGAGACTTAGCCGATTTAAGAAACAAAGGTAGAACACGTGAAAAGCATGATTATTTGTGCACGGATAAGATGCCAGCCTAGCAACAGGTGGCCCAGGAAAGAGCATGCCAACGAAGGAATATTCTAGAAGACCATCATGAGATGGAGTGGAGAGCTCAGGCCTGAGGAAACATGCTCGATTAAGGACCACATTCAACACTTGGCAATGGATCTGAGGGCGTGGTAAGGTGAGTTGGTAGTGTAGGAAGGTGATAAATAAAAGTGCACTGCGGACCAGAAAGATGAGAGGAAAAGAAGAGAAAAGAACATACGAATGGGAATATAGAACTACACATAGAGAGAGATAACATGGGTGAAGCTCTACAAGATTGCTACGAGTGGAAATTTGATGTAGAAAGGAATGTACTAAGCTTAGCATTGTAATTTATTTTTCTTTTTGGCATAATTATACAAGCCTAGTGATGTGCATGACTGCAGTCTGCTCTCTATGGCTCTTTGTAATGAAACAACGAGATACAATGAGGTTACCTATTGCAATTAGATATGAATATCAGTGGGTTTTATGTATATTTCATTAATATAAGTTCTCTTTCCTTTCATGCTATGAATGAATGATTGTATCTTTCCTTCATTCAATATATGCTATGGAGTCTATTAAAACACTTAGTCTGAAGAAACTACAAGGATCTGGAGGCCGTTCTGAGCCCTGTGATTCTTGTATGTCTAAACTTCTTTCCTGAATTCTCTTACACTAATCATAGATAAATGCTTCCCATTAAAACTCACATAAAAGAGAGACTCGGCACCCATGTGTGCCTCGGGTGAGTGCTCAGCTTCTGTTGGGTGATAGGCCGGTGCACATGGGATTCCTTCCTTTTATAGTGGGAGTAAAATTGAATACATCTTGGTTTCATTTCTGGGACCTCTTTTCAAATTTGTAGTGGGATATAACATGCATCATGATCTATGTAAAGAGTAATGACAGATTGGTTAACATTGGAAATGTTGAATCATGGTTCAAGAGCACGGAAGATAAATTTTCCTAGAGATTCAACACTAGACCTGAGTTAGATACACGTAGATGGGTAGAGGAGAATCTCTACCATGATCTATATGAGACTTTTTTCTATTGCTTCCCAATAGAGTTATTTGGATGGCTTGTAGCCTATGCATATAGATCAAGTTGGCATTATGTGTCGAGGATATGGACCGAAGAATACTACTAAAGGTTGCAGGATGCAGATCTGATGTGGACCTATGTTATAGATCACTAGTGGGGAGGAGTACTAGCTAGCTACACTCTAGAATACACCATTTCCACGTATTATTGTCTAGAGGTTGTTGAGTTCAAGTTTTTACGAGAACCTAGAGGATCATTTCTACGTGTTATTCCTCTAGCTATGAAGATATTGATGGTTACCATGAGTTTAGAAGCACTCCCCATAGTGGCTAAACCATTCTGAGCATTGGGTAAGGAAGCTCGGGTGGAGGAAGATGGAAGATGATACGACAGAAAAGGAGAGGGAAGAAAGATGGCTCAAGTATGGAAAAGCACGTGAAAGGGAGATTACTAGACAATGTGAAGTCATGCTAGTGTGATGGATCTATGGAGACAGATGTTGCGGGAAGGAGTTGAGGTTCATGCAAAGGACGTGGAACTTGAGTAGTCTATGCTACCCCATCTTGGAAAGCACGTGAGGGAGACCCCTTTGGCTTCTGGTGAGAGTTTGTCACATGGAGAAAGGAGAGTCATTGGCACATATCTAAACCCACCTAGTGACCGAGCCCTGGCACTTGGTTTTCCCGAACCAGGAAGAAGTATTGATCCAGTTGAAACTAGTGGAAGAGATAGATCCATGCCTAGGAGATAGAATTTAACATCCCTTCTTCTATAGCTGCACATATTCCAGTATTCAGAGGATTTTTAGACAAGGGGCAAGTGTACAAGCTTTTGGTCTCGCATCAAGGAGTGGCGTGGGACAAAGTAGTGGTAGTGGGGCACTATCACAGACTATTGGTGCATAGTTTAGTGGGACCATGGGGGTGCTTGGCACAGCTCCTACAAGCCCTATTAGACCTAGTGGTTCTAGTGGATCTGGTGGCTCTAGAGGTACAGAACCGGTGGACCTAGTGGATCAGGTGGTGGAGGAAACATCGGAGGGAACCAAGGCTCATGTTCGGACAAGGACCCCAACCACCACCTCAAGTATTCTTTGAGATGTATTTACATTTTCTAGATTATAGGGGCATTGAGGATGCTACAGAACATGTTCAAAAATGTGAACTGTTATGGCACGTGAAAGGTATCACAACCTCAGAATGAAAGGCTAGTTAATTTGTAACCATGTTGTAAGGCGTGTGCATATCTGGTATAGAAAGTCGATACTCATTAAATGGTGGTGTATTACACTAACTTAAAGAATGCATTCTTGGTAGAGTTCCATATTCCCGAGTTCGAGCAAAAAGAATAAGCACTTTGAAGGAGATCCAACAAGGAATGACAGAGAGCATGCGGGAATATGATGTGTGATTTAAAACTCTCTTGTCTAAATTATCATATGATATACATCCTTCTCAGCATGCATAGTGGTTTGTTGGGGGGTTGATCACCCCCTTTAAAAGGGCCTTGTCTCATAAAACTTTTACAAATCCACGTGAAGCATTGGAGGCTACCTTACACACTGAATCCATTGGTAGTATTGATACTGGCATTAGCTTGTTCTTGGAGGCTCAGATCGCTACTATGGCTAAATAGTTAAAAAGCTATCTGTGAACTCGGTCCATGAGACTAGTAGTGGTTTGTGGTGCACAGATTATGAGATAGAGGGCATGTTAAGGATAATTTCCCCTAGAGGATGGTACGCGCTGTAACATTAGATTGTGAAATCTATCATGGGGACCATGATGCCAGTAGATGTCCCTTGCTACAACACACAATCAAGAAGAATGTATCATGTTATTACAAGATTTACACCTTCACAACCCATGATACTAAAGACTACAAGCTTATTGATTAGGTACATGAGGCCATTGATCATGGGGTGCACAAAACAAGCATTTCTAGTGGTTCTAAAAATGATGATAACCATTATGAGGAGTGCACAGATGGAGGTGTGCATGGAAGAGGTTTTTGAGGAGGATTCTATGGAAAAGGTAACCATAGAGGAAGGAGTGAGTTCCTGCAAGGGACGTGTTTTAGTTGTGGATCTACAGAACATTACAAGTGTTAGTTCCTAGACTTGTTGTAGTGCTCTTGGTGTGGAAAGAAGCATAAGTATGAGGATTTTCTAGAATTATTTGAGCATATGAATCAAGAGTAGCACCGGGAAGGATAAAGGCGCTGCGATGGTCAACATCAAGAGGGTATACATATAATGGATGCCTCAAGTAAAAAAGGATGAAGGTTTGGAGCATGTCTTGGTAACAATAAGGGCAGAAGCCATGTGCGCAAGGGAGATACCAAGACAGAGGAACCTAGTTTCAAGAGAGGAGGTCATTCATGGAAAGTACCTAGACCCCACACATCAGAAGGAGATATATCAGGACACCATGGATGTTATTCAAAGCTTGCAAGGGGAGATCTAGTGTCTAAAGGAGCAATCCAGGAGGGAGGAACAAGGAGGATTGAGGCATAGAAAGATGACCTGGATGAGGTCAAGGAGGTGTGTAAAATGCTAAGGTAGGAGAACATCATTCCTTTGCTAGGATCCTGGTTGAGAGAGAAGGTACCATGCGCCTGGAGAAGAGTGCGAGAGGCAGGTCTTGCACGTAAACCTTCCCCCTCACAGCCTCGACTATGACAAGGAGATTACATTGAATGTAGTTGTAGATGGATGGCTCCTTAGCAATATACTCATTGACACTGGTGCGAAGGTTAATGTTTTGACTTTGGATGCATGGCATCAGATGGGGAGACCTGCATTACATCCATCTTCAAATGTGTTGTATATGGAAAAAAATACTGAGGTAATTCCCATCGGTTTCTTGAAGGATGTAACTATTACTATTCAGGGAGCCAAGTTCACTGGGGACTTCAAAGTCTTTGCACTCACCGAGGCAAACAATTTCCCAACATTACTTGGGTGCCCTTGGTGTTACAAGAAAAATGTAGACCTCTGGTTCAACAAAGGGTACATTAGTTTTGAGAACAAAGAGGAGTGGGTCATTATATGCCCGGTTGATCGAAGTTAGCACCCTACATTGAACCATTAGGAGAAGAGGTTCGGACAAGATTTATGTGCACTTAATCGAGACCACGAGATGGTACACCTTATTAATGGGGTTATCCAGGTTTGAAGATGCTCGATCGATGAGTGATACCACCATCGGCATGTGACAATTGGATGCATAGGACTTACGAATTAATGGGATGGAAATTGAAAGGATCGGTGATCAAGGTAACTAAGACGCACAAAGTTCGGCACCTTGGGGGAAAAGAACTACCCAAGTACTCCGGAGGAGCCTTCCTTGAGATCTTTCTGCAGGAGATAAAAGCTCAGTGGAAAAATGAAAAGGAACGAAGGGAGATGCTGAGTTACGTCTTGCTCAGCACAACAGCTCGTTGGTGGGCCATGCATTAGGAGAGCCTTTTAGAATGGTGCGAGGTAAGAATTGCTCTCTTTGTCAGATTTTCTAGAAGTAATATACCCACCATCATCAGGAGTACCATGGGAAGGAGCCCACCTCTTTCCATATCTAGGAATGTGAACGGGTCTAGAGAGAAGGCACGGAAGCCTTACCACCATCCCTCTAGGTGCACAAGTTGTATTCTACACTGCAAGGTTGTGTGCGTGCATGGTACATTCATTCAGAGACATGCCACCAAACAAAGAATTGGCAAGATCTTATGGCTGATCTTATTCAAGACTTTGAGGATCGAAGTACCAAACCATCGGTTGATAAGGCCTTGTAAGGTATCAAGCACCTTACCATGGGGGATAGTGCCAGAATGGAAGATAGGCTATTGGAATTACTAGGTGAACTAGGATTGGAGGTGTGCTTTGAAGAGATTGAAGAAATAGAAGAGTTACAGCTTGAGCGCACGTGTTTGGAGAAGGAGAAGGGAAAGTTAGTATATGTGTATGATGGAGAGGAATCAAAAATTTTAGATGTTATCCATTCTGTGGGGATGCGCAAAGTAGTGGACAGTGTAGATGCTCATGTGTGTGCCTACCATGAGCCTTTAATGAAAAATAAGGTTAATATCGATTCAGGAGAAAAACCTAAGGAAGCTATTATAGGGGATTATTGGACATAGAAGGAAGTATGAAAGATCATTGATCTATTGTGCGGAGTTCGAGGATTTATTCCCATGCGAGTACCATGTGCTAAAAGACTTCCAAAATTCCTTGGGGAGATGAGAATAAAACTAAAGGAAGGTGTGAGTCCAGTTAGAAAAAGACCCTACCGAGATGAATCCCAACTTACATGTAAAGGTTAAGGAGGAGATAAACAAGATGATAGCTTTTGGGATCATTGAGGCGGTAGAAGAATCGAATGGATAAGTCGATGGTAATTAACATCAAGAAGGATGGGTAGATTAGAATTAGTGTGGATTATAGGGAATTGAATGAAATTTGTGTCACTGATCCATTTTCAACCCCCTTCACTTTGAAGAAATTTTGGAAGGAGTCACCGGGTGCAAAATCTATTCCTTTACGGATGGATTTTCGTGGATACTGCCAAGTCCTGGATTGCAAAGGAAGACCAGGAGAAGACAAATTTCACCACCGAGTGGGGAAGTTTTACATATACGGTCATGCCCTTTGGGTTGAAAAATGTGCTTGTTGTCTTTTCACGCATAGTGTTGCAAGCATTCCAGGACTTCATTCATAAGTTTCTTCAGGTTTACTTGGATGATTGGATAGTATATGGTCTGGTTAAGGACCATTGTGACAACTTGAGATTAATGTTTGAAAGGTGTAGGTAGTTGAGGATATCCCTCAACATTAAGAAGTGTGTGTTTGCTACACCCTTTGGGACTTTATTGGGGCATATCATATGTAAGGAGGGCTTACTGGTAGATCCCGCTAAAGTTGCAGTTATTGTGGGATTAAGGGAGCCTACTAGCCAAAGTGTAGTGCGTGGATTCCTTGGGCATACGGGATATTATAGGAAATTTATTAAGGGATATGCCAAGATTGTCACACCCTTAGAAGAGCTACTTAGACACAAAAGTACCTTCCATTGTGGAAAGGCGTAATGAGAGGGCATTTAATACATTAAAAGATAAGCTTATTATGGCACCTATTTTACAATTTCACTCTTGGGTCAAGCCCTTCCATGTCCATGTAGATGCCTCGGGAACTGCCATTGGAGCAAGACTTGCACAACATGTGAGGGTATTGTTGATCATTGTCTCTATTTTGTGAGTAGGAAGTTAACACCATCAGCGTAGAATCATATCAAAAGCCGAGCATGAGGCATTGTCAATGATCTATGTGCTTTTCAAATTTTGACAGGATCGCTAACGGCAACACCCTTTATATTCTACACCGACCACATGGCATTAAATTATTTAGTGAACAAGCCCATTCTTCAAGGGTGCATATGTCGATGGGTGTTGTTGTTTCAAGAGTTTGAGTTCACCGTTGTAGTGAAGCGTAGAAAAATCAATTGTGGACCTAATAATCTATCAAGAATTGATTCAGGAGATGACACGTAAAGTATTAAGAAAGAAATTACAGATGCGTAACTGTTTAGATTGTGGCATGCACCCTCGTATTTGGAAGAGATTATTGTATTTTTAAAAGAAGGTGTGGCACCGGATGGAATGAAGGCATTGGAAAAAAATAGTTGGTCATACACGTCGTGCCCTACATGCTGATTAGTGGAGACTTATACAAATTGGGACATGATGAATTTTTACGTAGATTCGTGTTAAAGCATGAGCGCCTAACCATCATGGAGGAAGCACATGGAGGAAGTATGAGTGGGCACTACGTGGGTGATGCCACCGTGTGTAAGATTTTAATGGCAATTTTATTGTGGGAAACCTAATACAAGGATTGTAGAGATTATTTTAAAGCATGTGACCACTTCTAGCACATTGGAAAACTAGGAAGGAGAGATGAAATGCCTTTGCATCCTATTCCTAGCGTGGAACCCTTTGAAAAGTGGGTGATAGACTTTGTAGGACCTATTGCACTTTGGTAGCGCATAGGAATGGGTCACGTTATGTCATCACTTACATGGATTATCTCACAAGGTGGGAAGAAGCAGCCACGAATATAGATTATATGGTAATAACAATAGCAAGGTTCCTATGGGAGAACATTATCACAAGGTATGGATGCCCTTTGAGTTTGACTAGTGATAGGGGTATGCATTTTCTAAATGAGGCTGTGAGACTCCTACTATCTCGAGTTCATGGTGGCTCATCATAAGACTATGCCCTCACCCACAAACAAATGGAACCGCGGAAGCATTCAACAAAATACTTAGTCATACCTTGACCAAAATCATGATGTTGGAAGACAGATTAGGGATGACAAGGTATCAGCAATTTTATGGGCTTATAGGACTATGTATAAAAGACTAAATAAAGCCACACCTTTCCAATTAGTGTTTGTACGGAAGCTATTTTTCTAGTTGAATTTATGTTACCTTCTCTGCGAATAGCATGTGCGGGAGGATTAGCTAATGAACAAGTGTTGGAAGAAATAAGTGATGAACTAATGAAACTGGATGAGAGACGATCACTTTCCCGTTGGAGCAAAACAGTAGAAAAGGCAAAGTAAAAGGCTTGGCATGATCACCATATTAGAAACAAAATTTTTGAGGTTGGGCAGATGGTGTTATTGTATGATTCTAAATTTTTTGCCATCCCGGAAGTTGAAAGTCCATTGGTTAGGTCCCTACCCAATCTCGTACATCCTTGATTCAGCGCGTATCGATTACAAACACTTGGATGGAATGAAGTTTCTGGACACTTCAATGGCGGAGGATAAAGCCCTAATATAAATAAGTCTTCTTGGTGTTTGTAAATAAGGTAGTTTTTCCAGCTTAGTTTAAAATTTTTCTTTATGCTTTTTCATTTCCTTGTGTTTCCCTTTCACATTGTTGTTTTGTTTTGTGCCTTGGGCGCCGATAACCTTATTGCTATTTTTGGAGGATTTATGAGTGCACAGAGGACCGTGCATCATTTAAGTGTGGGGTGGAGAAATGTGAAGAAGTGTGTGATTAAAAGTATCGAGGAAGTTGTGTTGAAGAGCCTTGTTGAGTAGCCCGGTTAGAAGAGATGAAGAAAAAAAGATAGAATGGTTGGTGCCAGGGTAAAGCTACTTGTAGATCCCACATACAAAGGAAAAAGAAGCACATTTAAAGCAACATAAGGTAGGTGAAAGCAAGAATCTAGATAGAAGAAGTGCCTTTAGCATGGGTTGAGCACACGTAAGAGTCTCTTGTCAGGTTGGTTTGGTTGCGCGCCAGAAGGTTGGAGGAGTTTTCACACAGGAAGGGTGCGTGAGTGAAGGCATTGAAGATGGGATTTGTTTTAAAAATCCACATTAAATGAACAAAGTACGGGGGTAGGTAAAGTAGCATTTAATGACCATAAAAATGAAAAACTATAAATAGAGGGTCGGGGCACTCTCATTTTACTTTGCGAAAATGAAGAGTTGGAGATATAAGCGAAAGATATAAGCTATGTATTTTTTAGATTCGATCAAGAAGAAGATCTATGTGATTAAAAATTTAAAGAGATAGTTTGATATTGCGAACTGAGAAGGAAGGAATTACAGGCATGGAGCAAGTGAAAAGACACTTTGTCTTGTGAAGAAATTATTGAAGTTAGGGTTCAACAAATTAGGGCATGGGTTTAGGAGAATTGTATCGTGGATCGAGATCGAAGGTTAGGAGAAGGAAAGTAGAGTAACAAGGAGAGAATGGGTGACACAATTACCTCGACCATGGAACCAAAGAAAGGGAATGAAAAAGTGAACGTTAAACAACCAAAACCCAAGGTAGATACAAATGAAGAATGGTATGTAGAAATGTAGTACCCTGATGGAGTGATGATGGTGAAGGAATGGGAATCCCATTTGAGAAGCATACCAGTTAGTGACTATAATCACTACACTAGCACTATAGAGAAAGAAATGGCATTAGAACTGGTACGCCCAACCAAAAATGAACACCAAGGGTTTCCTATCTATAATGATGATGTGAAGGTCAAGCTGGCGAAGGTAGGGTTACTGTAACTTTACAAGTTGCCTTATTTTGGGAAGCCAGATCACTTGTACCAGTGGTTAATGTCTCAGGTGCACGAGGACTACTTCCACTTTTCTAGGCGTAAGATGCACGTAACTCATTAGTTGATTGCATAATTTGTAGGCCTCATATGTGAGGGAAATAGCACGGAAGATGACCTTGGTGATAAGGAGGCCATTCAGGAGACCATCACAAAGTATGCCTACAAGAAAGGGTCATGGTATTATGACATCTCAGACATCAAGGACCCAGTTATGAAGATGGCCGCACACCTGGTAATGAAGCTAAATGTCCAAGAAAGGTGTATGCAAGTCAACAAGCCATGACTACATGTCTACAAGAAGATTTCGGAGGGGAATATTTAAAATGTGTCTACATACATTACCGAGGAAATTGTAAAGTGTGTGAGGAAGGGGACAAGATCCTCTTTGGCAATGTCCCTTCAAAGATAGTGTTTGCGAAAATTGGAGTGCCAAATGCACCAGATAAGTTTGTGTGGGAGTACCCAGCTGAAGACCCTTCACCCGCGAAGAGGTTTGAAAAGTATGCATGTGATACAATGACAGCTCCCCACAAAGCGCGGCTCGAAAAATGGTATATGCGCTTGAGAAATGCATTCGGGGTGGAGTGGAGGATCCTCAAACAACTCCCAGCAGCCACACAAGGAGAAGTTGAGTTCACGGTGTACAGCCTCTTTGCTCGGGTAGGTTCAAACTTGTTGATGAATCATGGAGCCCTTGGTGCAAGCTCCCTTTGCATTCACTGCCCAAGTACTTCCAAGCGGGAGTGAACAAATTTAAAGAATTGAAGAAGCTAAGGCTAGAGCTAGGAAAGTTAGACTAGGAGCATAGGGATATGAGGAAGAAATTGAACTATCTTGGAGGTAAGCGCACGTACGTGGAGAAGTACGTGTCACACGAGATCCACATGACTAGACCAATGACACTTCCTATTGCTGGAGGATCCACGATACACGTATACATGTGCATAAGGCTGAAATTCAAAAATGGCACATACTTGGTGGATGAGATCTCCATACCTGAAGACCCCTTGGGAAAGAAGAAGCCAATGTCTAAGAAGAGGGGGATGAGAGGAAGGAGCACCGAGTGTACCAACTGCTCAAATAGTGAGCATGCCTTCTATGAGCGCAAAGCCAAGCACCTATATTTGAAGGAAGAAGTCTCCAGTAAAGGAGAAGATGCTAGAAGTTGAGGCATTCGAACAAACCACCACCTTGGAGGAGTCACAAGAGGAAGAAGAAAAGGCAAAATCTCCTGACTAGAAGCAACCTCTTAGGAAGAAGTAGAGGGTGGATGAAGAAGCTGACTCAGAGGTAACCGACAACTTGGAGAGATATCTGGGAGAAGGAAAGGATGAGAGTGAAGGAGGTGGTGACAAGGAGGAAGAGCCAGAAAAAGATAAGGAACCTTTGGAACCTCGTGTATTTAGTGTTTATGACTCGGAGGAAGAAAGTGGGGATGAAAAGCAAGAGTTTGTATTCATGCGACGAAAAGGTGCATAAGGTGATGAAGGCACTGAAGATACAAAGGCAGATGAGAAGGATGCCGAGGAGTAGGGAGCCACTAGTTTTACCAAGGAGCAGATAACTGAAGTGGTAGAGTGAGAAGAGAAGAAGATGCTCGAGATCCTTGTAGACCAGGAGTTAGAGTAGAGTGCGGCATAGTGCTAAAGGAAGGGAAGGAGGGGAGTAGTGAAAAGGGACATGACATCCTCGGAGGCTCTTCTCGACATTCACTTCCCTAAAGGTGTGCGCTTGGGTAGATGACCTCTGGATGTATAACGAGAGAAGATAATGGGCTACGCGGATGATTCAAGGAAGGTGCTATGCACATGATTCCAGTATAATACCCACTTTGAGAAACTTATCGCTATGGGATCATTTGAAAAGGATGGCGCGTACCCGGGACTAAGAAGATGCTTTCTTGGGCATTTGAATCCCACATCGATGAGCTAGACTTTGAAGTCTACCAAAAGGAACTTATCATGCTGCCAGAGTCTAAGGGAGACAACCCCTTAGTGAATTCCTAGGATCTCTTAGATGAGCAAGTGTGTAATGCTCTAAAAAAGGTCACGGTTGAAATAGAGGTAAGGATATTCACACGGAACAGCAACATAAGGGCTTTAGAGGGAAAGCTAGCTAAGAAGGAGGAAGATTTGGCTAAGGTGGCAAGAAGCTTAAAACAAGAGGAATTAATCAACACACAGCTAAAGCACAAGCTCAAGGAGGAAAAGGAAAAGGTGTAGGAGGTCTATAACAATAAAAAGTGCCATCATTTTGAAACACCAAGTTCTAACACCTATCCCTCAGAGGTATGCATTGATGATGAAATGCCTAGAAGACTTAACACACGTCCTCACCATGGAGAGGTGACCCTTGGCATTGGAATCTATGGAGGAAGTGGTTGCGCGCCTAAAGGAGGAGGACCGGTTAAAAGTGATAGCACTTATTGCCGAGTACAGTCAAGTACTCATAAAGATCAAGGTCATTGCCCGGTCTGCATAATCCGCATATGACACATGCATGGAAAGAGATAAGGTGGTGAGCTCCTTGGTCACCACACTCGAAGCAGAGTGAAAGAGTTCCAGGAGAAGAATAAGGGGAATAGAGTAGAGAGGGATACGATTACTGCCGAAGTAGAAAATAAATCGAGAGGTGATTAAGGTTTTAAGAAGCTCAACTAAGGCCCGGCTAAAGGAACTGTATCCATAGATTACTAGAAGAATGGACAAGCTCGCAAACCTCAGTAAGGAAATGGAACAAATTGTGAACACCTTGGGCACCCAAGGAGCTAGTCTAAGCTTCAATGAAGTAAGCACCTTGGTGGGTGACCTATGCCAAAAGGTGAAGGGTGAGGTTGAAGTATGGAAGAAGCTGGAGGTAGATCTACAACGGGACTTTCCCAACCTTCTGAATAATGTCCCCCAATTCTTCATTCTTTCCCCTACTCTTTCATTCCTTATTAATTTTTGTAATATTTTTCTACATCTTGGTTCCATTGAACCAACTTGCACCTTAATCAAGTAGAATGTTTCTGAGGGTGGAGAACAGGCATAGTGTGGGGTGATGTTGGTCCCCTGGAATATTGACTAAGTATGAAGGCATGTGGGTGCGTGAGACCCCATTATAGAAGGATGCGTAACACAAAAGTGTGCGGGAGGAAGAGTTAAGGAATAAAATAGCACACGCTTCATGTGAAAGAAGATTCAGGACTTAGCTAATTTAAGCAACAAAGGTAGAACACGTGAAAAGCATGGTTGGTTGCATGTGGATAAGATGTTAGCCTAGCAATAGGTGGCCCAAGAAAGAGCATACCAGCAAAGGAATCTTCTAGAAGACCATCATGAGATGGAGTGGAGAGCTCAGGCCTGAGGAAACATGCTCGTTGAAGGACCACATTCAAAACTTGGTGATGGATCTGAGGGCATGGAAAGGCAAGTTGACAACATGGGAAGGTGATAAATACAATTTCATGCAGACCAGGAATGAGGAGAGGAAAAGAAGAGAAAATAACATACGAATGGGAATATAGAACTACACACAGAGAGAGATAACATGGGTGAATCTCTACAAGATTGCTGCGAGTGGAACTTTGATGCAAAAAGGAATGTACTAAGCTTAGCATTGTAATTTATTTTTATTTTTGGCATAATTATACAAGCCTAGTGATGTGCACGACCGCGGTCTGCTCTCTATGGCTCTTTGTAATGAAACAACGGATACAATGAGGTTACCTATTGCAATTAGATATGAATATCAGTGGGTTTTATGTATATTTCATTCATAGAAGTTCTCTTTCCTTTCATGATATGAATGAATGATTGTATCTTTCCTTCTATTACAATATATGTTATGGAGTCTATTAAAACACTCGTTCTGAAGAAACTACAAGGATCTAGAGGTCGTTCTGAGCCCTGTGATTCTTGTATGTCTAAACTTCTTTCTTGAATACTCTTACACTAATCATAGATAAATTCTTCCCATTAAAACTCACATAAAGGAGAGACTCAATACCCACACGTGCCTCGGGTGAGCACTCAACTTCTGCTAGGTGATACGCCGGCGCGCATGGGATTCCTTTTTTTTATAGTGGGAGTAAAATTGACTACACTAAATTTTGAGTAAGATCATTCTTAGGTGGAGGTTTATGCCTTTTTACCATCTCTACATGACTCTCATCTTGCTCACTCTATGATACTATTCACGTGGTTATCACAATGAAAATAAGATCAAATAAATAAATGAACTCATTTGTGACATCATCAACATGTTAAAGTATGTTGCTAAAAATATATCACCTAGAACTTTCTATGTCAATGTTAGCAATTATGCATCAAAAATATTTTTCTAATAGACATCACCTACAATAATTAATCAAACTCATATATTAGTCATCCATTAAGAAACAATCCAACACTTATGAAAACTATCGATTTTAAATCATGAATTTTCCAATCTCTATCTATTGAATCAACAAATTCTTCAATCAAAAATCAATTAAATGTGTAATTATTTATATGATGGTATCATCCACATGGATATCCTCTCTTAGGGCCCCATCATCTCCCGTAGGTGGGGCATAACCTTCCCACCTCCCATTTTAGGCATAACTCTACTTCTTGCACCTCCTACTACCAAAATAAAATATAATACCCATAGGGTCTCTATCCTCCACTGTATGTATGCCATTATGTATCTTTCACAATCCATATCACTTAACTCAATTACTAGATCAACCTAATTTTAAGGTGGGATAATTATCTCATGTGAATTCATTCTAAGCCTTCCCTATCTCTCAATACCACATGGGTGGACTTCATTAATGAATAGGGATCTGAGAGCACATCTTGTACCAATCCAAATTGGCATGTGACATGCTCATACTGATATAGTAATCATAGCTGAGAAAATAATCCTACAACCACATTATCCTCCTTATGTACCACAACTCAGTAAAATCCTCTTCATAACTAGGAAAATCTTTGTAATATCTCCATATGACCCATCCTAGGGTCAACATGACCAACATGCCCATATACGATATAATGTCTAAGAACTACCTCCTTATTAGTACCCACCACATTGACCCAACCAAAATATATGTGCCTTACACATATGATATGAAAAATCCATCAAAAAAACATAACCTCTCTCCAACTATTGACAATCTCAACATATGATACATATCCTCAAAAATAACAATCATCTCCCTTGTTGGGAGCCAAATTTCATTGGTGTCGATATTCCACTAATTACACAACACAATAATCAAGTACATATTTGGAGGCACCTCCCCTAATATGGCCACATGTTATAATCCAACTCTATCAAAAGTATCCCAAACCTCACCCTCTAAGAAGAAGGTAAGAAATATATCCATATATAACACTATGTGGATCTCTCTAACATGAATATTGTTAGAACGTAATGTTTAGTGCATATAAACTTTAGTTTATAATTAAATAATTTAGAATAGATTATATTCTTAATTATTTAATATAAACTTTATGTTATGTTTAATTAGTTATTTAATAACTAATTTATATTAAATCGGGTATGATTTAATCATACCTGTCATTAATATGATCATGAACCATAGGGGTCATTTAAATATGGTTTCGGATCATATTATTTATCACCTCGTGTGATTGGCTTGGAGAGAAGTGAGGAGGGAGATGTTTTACTGGACTGTAATGTTTCTCATTAATGGAATATCTCTTTTCACCATGGTTTTTACCCCTCGGGGTTTTCCACGTAAATTTTTGTTCACAATGTTATTTAATTTATTTTCATAGTTTAAATGTTAGTATCAATGTTTGGTATAATATATTATTTTAATATGGTTTGTTTTATCCCTCATATTATGACATGAAATGAGAGTGTGTACTTTAATCCTATTTTAATTAACCTAACAGGTGTGTTGGTTGGGGTGGTTGGATGGTTAATTCGTTGAAAAAAACTTAATTTATGCCCCCTCCATTTTAGGAAATAGGTTTTACCAAGAATGTACAAAGGTGGAAAAATATTTAAAATGCATTTACTTCACGCGTGAAATATTGAATTACCAAGACTTGTAAAACAAAGGCAAGGGTTAAATACTTGTTAAAATATTTCACTAGATTTGTATAGTTTCAAATGTGTGCAGGTTGAAATATTTCAAGGGTAAATTCAAGAGTAAAATTAAGGTTAAAAGGAGGAGACAAGATCTGTGTGAATAGGTTTTTTTATTTTTTCCATTAGCCACTTTAAATCACTTGTCCGCTCTGTAAAAATCCATGTTAAGTTACTCACTTTTGGAATGCGATATCAAAAATTCTCATGTCCCTTCCTTGTATCCATTTTAAATTAGTTACATTCGAAATTTTTCCAAAACTTTAGTATAAAGTTGGTTGTATTTATAAATTGGGTACCTGTTTTAATTTGGGACACATAGTTTTTTGTTTTCAAAACTATAGGTTATATAGTTTAACCTAAATACTATAACATATATAGTTTAAATACTATATATTAAATATAAATTATAATATCTATTTTATAATGTTTACAAATTATATAATTTAAATACTATATATATTATAGTTTTTATTAAATATAAATTATAATATATAGCTTATATTGGTTAAAACCTATAATATATAGTTTTATAAATTATATACAACTATACAATAAATCTAAGAATCCAACTCTAAGCGACCTAAACTATGTGGGGAGGACCCATTCAATATCCTCTCACCTCCTTGGTGCCATGTGGCCATCTCTGCAGTAGCCTCTTAGGGCCCACTCCTCTTTAACCACACAACCCATATGTCTCCCCTTGGCTGAATTTTTTTTTTTCATGTTTTATTTTGTTTTCTTTGGGATTTTTATTCCCACATTGCAAGGGGAGGAATGGTTAAGGGGTTTATAACCCACTGCGTCCATGGTAGTAAGTGTGGCTTTAGTCACGCCTTATCCATTTTTTTGTGAATGTGGTTTGGTGCGAAGAGCTCGACTCAATTGGCAAAACATTGAAGTGGCTTGGTCATGGGCTCAATTCGACTCGGTTGTATCTCCGATCTTTGACATTTTTAAAAATGCATGTGGCATATCAATGTTGACAAGTTAACTTTGTGATTTAAACAACTCGACTCATTGAGTTAGTTAGTTAACCCACTCGATTGAGCTATAGAGCAAAGCTCCATAAAAATTTTAATACTTTTTCTATATTTTTCTCATTTAGTAATTAATTTTTTTAAATTAATCCTTATTTTTTAAATGAGAAAATTTATTTTAGAATAGTACATTAGATAAATTATTTTTCTCATTTGAAATGATTTCTTTTATGACATGATGACTAAGTCATCGTCATCATTTTTCATGAAAAACTTAAAAAAAAATCACTCAGATTTCGATAAATCATTTTTATCGTCAAACTAATATATCATATGTTTAGATTATTCATTTGAGAAGTTCCTTTTTTCATCGTGAATTCATCAAAATTAGATCGTGGCTTGAACAACAATGGGGAATTTTTTTGCTCTAAACTTCATTGTTCTTATTTATTGAAAATTTATTCTCACGAAAAATGGGATCTAACCAATTTAATATTGATAAATCACAGATGTTGAATGGAAATAATTACAACATCTGGAAGATATGGTTGAAGGTGGAATTCATGGCTCACAAGGTTTGGATGGGCGTACATGGAATAGAAAAGACTCACCAAAAGACAAATGAAAACAGAAAATGTTCTTACATATCAACAAAAGGTGTAGGAAGTTATGTCCATTATTTTGTGGAGCATGTAGGATGATTTCCTCCTTCATATCGAAATCAATAAATTTTGAGTGAGGCTTGGACGTAACTGGAATCAATGCACGAAGGTACACGGTTATTAAAAATCATTAAATTGATTATAGAACTAATGATGACTCCCATGAAGGGAGATGAAAAAATAATTATTTTTTTAGCCAAAATTAAAAATATTAATTCTCAGTTGGATGGATGTACCTATAACTTAATTCAGGAAAAATTACTTTACTTTATTATTCAATTGAGTATACATGAAAGGTTTAGTGATTTCATTTCAATACTGAATTCTAAGTATCAAACTAAACAAGACACCATTGATTTACAAAACCTTAGTGATCTACTAATTCAAGAATAGAAATTTATGAAAAATTTGATTCAAAAGAGAATACCAATCAGGTACTTCTAGCTCAAAAATGAAAAGTAAACCTTCTAGGTTCAACAAGAATCAAAAATCAACTTTTAAACCTCCTAGTAAAGATAAGAAACCAAGAAACTTAAGAGTTAGTTTTGATGGTAAATTTCATAACAGTGGAAAATTTTTCCATAAGAAAGAAGATTGTAAATCAAAAAACAAGTCAAATTTCAATAAACAAAAGGTAATCAAATCAAACCAAAATCAAAATCAAAACAAGAATAAAAACAATATTAAAAAATATAATGTAATTACTTTATATGATACCTTTGTTACTGTAAAGGAAAATGAGTGGATATTGGACATTGGTGCCTCTAGGAACATGAGGTTCAGATCTGATATCCTATCAGACCTTAGAGAATGTAAATATTATATCTATTTGGGTGATCATTCCATCCTCAAAGTTCAAAGAAATTGTAAATAAAAAGTCTCTAATGGTTTAATTAACAATGTTCTGTTAGTTGTTGTTTTGTTGCCGCTTTTTTTAGGGAGAATGGGCAGGCAAACTAATCATTACTCTGAAGTCCTAGCGGCTCTTTGGGGTATAAGACTTACCAGAGATTGTAATATTCTGAATATTATAATTGAGGGTGATTCTCTTAATATCATCAATCTCTTAAAAAAACAACACCCCAGCTGGTCAATTAGAGATTTCATTGGTGAAGCTATTGATATATGCAAGAGCTTTGAAAATGTAAAAATCACCCACACCTATCGGGAAGGAAATAGGGTCATAGATAGTCTGGCAAACCTTGGTGTTACTAATACTTTTCAAACATGGCTTAGGGGGATTGTCTACCCACTCAAATCAATAAATCCATAATCAATGATCTACATGGCCGAGAAAATCAACACTAACGGCTGTAATGTGGATGCTAATGTGCGGATCCTCAAGTACAATATGATGACATCACATAAGATATGTATGATTGATGTGATATGTGTGAACTGGACTATCATCATTTCTTGGCATAGGAAGAAAGCCGAGGAGCGGGGCACTAATTACAAGTATGGTATAATAATTAAATCTGCTTTCATGGAAGGGAAAGATTCAAAAACCAACAACAAAGCTCAGCCTGCCCCACATAGTGATAGCATTTTTACCATTGAGAACAGGAACAGAAACAGTGGAAACATGGGGGGTCTGCCTTGCAAAACTGAACCCACCCACAATCCGGCGTGGAAAGAGGATACGGTGCTTTGGAACTACCTTCAAATCGGGGGTCTGTCAAATTTAATTGAAAGGATTCAAGGGTTTGATCAAGACATTTCTATTAGATTCACCCAGGGATGGAAGAATCAGGTTGTCAAATACAACAACATGGAGATTGAGATCACGGAAGAGCTCATCACCTAGATCACGGGCCTCAGCCTGGAGGGCACCAAATTCTTCAATAAGAAGGTTGACAGGGAGGTGGAGACCAAGAAGTTCCTGGACGATGGGGAGAATCTTGAATTTGTGACTGCTGGCATCAAGGTGGCGTCGATTCCTAAGCCTTTTACTGAGCTTGCCAGGATGGTTGTTAGGTATGTAACTCTTGAAGGAAGATTTGTGACTATACCTCAAAAAAATTTATATTTCTTAATCACTTTTATAGAAATATTATCATCAACTTTCCTCACTACTTGATAAACTCACTGGAGAAATCAATTAGGGAAGTTCAGAGCCACTCTAGGGCTGTCCCTCTGCACCAAGGGCTAATCCTCCTGATCCATCGCCACTGTTCAAACTACCCCGCATGAATCCTACCCCACCCTCTTCCTCCATACCTCCACCTACTCACACCGCCTCCACTCCCCCTGCTGAAAAGGAAGATTGAAGCTGCTTCTAGCAAGAAAAGCAAGAGCATAAAAACTAAAATCCCTTCTTCTCAATGGGTCCTAAGAAGTCACAAAGACCTAGAGCTTGCTGAGAACCTCCTGCATATCAGCAAACCGATGGAGGAACCCAAGGAGGAGGACTTGATGGACAGAGTGGACAGGATGGAAAAGGAAATACAAGAGCTCAAAGGGACTATAAAAAATATGGAAAAAGCTAAGGGAAAAGGAATACTTCAAAGTGATGATGAAGAGGGGGTTATTGCTGAAGTTTTCAAGAAGTTACAGTCTTTGGATGGTAGAATGGGAAATGCAAAAATTCGCAATGACTGCATACTATCTTCCCTTAAAAGCATTTATAATTTCATTGAACAACATGTTCATAGTGTTTGCAGTTTAAGTGGGATTAATGAAGACATTTGGGGCCCCAAAGAGAAAAGGGATATTGCAATTGCTCAGCGGATATGAAAGACTCCTCTCAGGCCACTGCCATTGCCTTCTTCATGTCACTGCAGGCTATCAAAACCAAGATTGATAGGGCTATCAAGTAACGGGTTGTTGTGATGCTATTTTTTGGCTGCGTTGATGTTTTCTAGCAGTTTAGGAGCTGCTTTTTGGTGGCATTTTTATATGATGAATATATTTTCTTTTCTTTTTGATCTTTTCTACTCATTTTTGGATCATTGTTTGTCTGGATCCTTTCTTCTCATGTATTGTCATATCTAGCTGATGAGCCCTCTTAGGTTGGTCATTTTTCCCTTCTCTGGGTTGTTTCTCTCACCTATGCTATCTGGCTTTTGAGCCCTTTTGTATACAGGGTATAGTCCCTTCAAAACTATTTTCCCTTAATAAAAAAACAATGTTCTATTAGTTCCTGAACTTAAAATAAATTTTATTTCTTATTTTCAATTTACTCAAAATAATTATAGTGTAAACTTGTTGAAAGATATACAATTTATTAAAATGAACAAGATGTTACTATATTTGAATGCATACAAAGATATTTTATTTATGTCTTAATGGATTTCCCTTTGCTTCTTTTTTACATCACAAAGAAGTGACATGCAATTGTGGCATGAAAGACTAGGTCATGTCAACTTTAGGATCATGTACAACATGTATCAACTAAACCTTGTTTCTGGTTTACCACCTATTTCCCAAAATCAAGAAATGTGTGAAGGTTTCTTACATGGTCATCATGATGCAAATTCTTCCTCGAACCTTTGGAAATTATCCATAGTGATGTTTGAGGACCCTTAGAAGTTCCATCCCTTAATGGTTCTTTGTATGTTGTCACATTTATTGATGATTTCTCTCATATGATTTGGTCTTATTTTATTAAAAATAAGGAATTTAAATCTTTAGTTGAAAATAATTCTAGTTATAAAATTAAGAGGCTTAGGAATGATAATGGGGGAGAATATGTCAATAAAGCATTTGACTCATTTTGTGTTGAATGTGGTATTCAAAGAGAAATTATTGATCCCTATTCCCCTCAACAAAATGGGATTGTGGAAAGGAAAAGCTGGAACATTTTGGAAATGGATAGAACCATGTTGCATTCAGCAAAAGTCCAAAAATTTCTTTGAGCTGAAGTAATGAACACTATTGTTCAAATATTGAATATAGTACCCATTAAAGCCTTAGTTAACTCCACTCCTCTACAAATGTGGCCAAATAAAAAACCAAGTGTGTCTCATTTTAGAATCTTTGGTAGGACTACTTCTATATTCATTCCAAAATAAAAAAGGAAGAAGATTGATCAAACATCCTACCCCTGTATCTTTGTAGGTTATGGAGGTAAAACTAAAGGTCTTAAGATCTATGATCCTTCAAAACGAGAAGTTATAGAAAATAGGAATGTTAAAATATTAGAAAAACATTTTTTTGGTCTTCTTCATCCTCTTCTGTTTCTATTGTTCATAATGATTCTAATGAAATTGAAAATAATGATAATAATAGTGAAAATGATGTATGTGATGATGAAATTAGTAATGAACTTGTAGTTGAAAAATATTTAGTTCTTGTTTCCTCTATATCCAAAAGACCTAGATGGGTTGAGTCTATTATTCAAGACTCTAATCCTGAAAACCTTCATAAAATGACTAGAAGTCAACATACATATCATGCTTTGATGACATTGTATGAACCTGAACCCCAATTTTTGAAGAATATTCTTTTGATGAAATATGGGTAGATGCAATGAAATATGAATATTTTACCTTGATTAAAAATTAGACTTGGGATTTAGTCCCTCCTCCTGAAAAATGAAGTATAGTCGGATCTAGATGGCTATACAAGATCAAATATAAATTTGATGGAAATGTTGATAAATTCAAAGCCAGGTTAGTAGCTCGAGGGTTTACTCAAAAACCTAGTATCGACTACATTAAAACCTTTGTACTAGTTGCAAAAATGAGCACTATAAGGATTCTTATTTCCTTAGCTTCTTTCATTTGGTTGGGAAATCCATCAGATGGATGTCAAGAATGCATTTCTGAATGGTGATTTAAAAGAGGAAATCTATATGACCCAACCTAAAGGCTTTGAAGAACTAGGTAAAGAAATGTATGTTTGTAAATTGAAAAAATATTTATATGGTTTAAAACAAGCTCTTAGAGCTTGGTATGCAAATATTAGCTTTTTTTCAATGAAGTTGGTTTTTCTAACATTACATTGATAATTATTTATTTTTAAAATTGAAGAAAATTAGATTATTCTCATTTTATTGTATGTTGATGATTTACTTATTACTAGTAATTCTAATAGTTTTATTATGAAAATTAAAGCTAAATTAAATCAATACTTTGAAATGACTGATTTAGGATTATTTCATCATTTCTTAGGCATGTCTATATATAAGGATAAAAATTCTATTGTTGTATCTCAATCACAATATAACATGAATTTTCTTAAAAGGTTCAATATGATTTATTATAAACTTGTTGCTATTCCTTTAGAAGTTGTATGTAAACTATATCCTAAACCTGTATGTGAAAAATATAATCCTACTTTATACATGAAACTTGTAGGTAGTTTGATTTATCTAAATATTACAATACCTCAGATTTATTATGCAATAGGGATTGCTTCAAGATTTATGCGAGAGCCATATCGAGATCCCTAGAAGTTATCCAAAAGGATATTGTGTTATATTAAAGGCACAATTAATTTTGGTTCACATTATACTTCTTCAAATAATGCATATTTATCTGGATATTGTGATTTTGACCATGTCGATGATGTGATAGATAACAAGTCTACAAATGGACATGTGTTCAAGTTTTGTGTAGGTGCTATTAATTGGACCAATAAATATAAACCAGCAGTATCCATTTGTTATAATGAGGTAGAGTATATAAGTGCAATGGAAGAAACAAAAGAATCCATGTGGCTGAAGTGGCTATTAGAAGAGATAGACATGGAAGTGAAGGAATTACTCCTCTTTTATGTGATAGCTAGAGTTTCATTTCTCTTGCTAAGAATCCAATTCAGCCTCAAAGGACAAAGCATATCAATATTCATATGCACTTTATCTATGATAATTTTCTTTGCGGTGATAAATATCTCCAAGATCTTACCCGAATGAATATCAAGTTGCGAGACATGTTTATGAAGCCATTATGTATTGTAAAATTATGCAAGTTTCATGCAATACTTGGCCTTTCAAAGTTTCCATAAGGGGGAGTATGCATGGAAATGTCATCCACTCAATATATCCTTCTCCTCTATACTTCTCCATTTTTAAAGCATTGTAAAAAGTTATTTGTGATATTTTGTAAACTTATAACTCTAAATTTATGGTGTACAATCTAGCGTGTTACATCGAGTTGTAAAAGATGTCCTTATGTTAAAGTCTCCTAGAGATGGGGTTTGAAATTTTTCCATGAGAAATTGTGAGATGTGGTCTCATAAATCATGCTTAGCCTAAATCATAACTTTTGATTTATGGATTCCAAATCTTTTTGTACCAAAAGGTAAGTTGAGAATTATGAAGGTGTTATAAATTATTCAAAATGTTATGCTAGCCTAAATCTTCACTAATGGTTTATGGATTTGTAAATCTGTTGTACAAATAGGTAATATTGGCATATGGTTCCCGAATTAATCTTATTATTAATGGAAACAATTTTTTTGACTGGGATCTTACCCGGTTTATAAAATGCCTTAGCCTAGATATTCAAGAAAAATCCACAAAAAAAAAAAATGAGCAAAACAAAGGAGCTCAAAAAATAAGGGTCAAGGAGTGTTGGAACACCATAAAAAAAAGTAGCCAAACCCCAAAAAAACCACGGTGGTACCATAACAAAACAACAAAAACTAGTCCGGACTGACAGTAGAACTCACAACCTATAATGTCTCCAGCCACTATTTCGTGGTCTTAGAAATATTATTCTTGAGGATCTCAATATTGTCTTTGATATCTTTGATGGAAGTGTCATTCTTAGATTTTTATTTTCCCTTGTTGCTTTCCAGCACTGTAGTGATGTTGGAAAGGATGTCCATGTTTCCCTTAAGAAAGGATATTATACCACATTGTTTATTTTTATCTTTCTTTGTTCTTCTTCACTATATTTGACTCTTTTTCCATCTCCTCCATCATCTACTCGTCCTTATTACCACTTTCAATAGAAATCTTATAGCCTCTAAATTTCTCTCTCAAAACTTTGCACTCCTTCCAGAGCCCAGTAAGCATGTCATTGTGTAAATCTAATTCGTTTCTCATTTTACTAGTTTGAGCTTTGGTATTGGTAGGCTCCTTGTCACCCATGGAAAGAAGGAAAAGTTCTGCAATACCCTTTCCTAAGGGAGAAGTAGGAAGAATAGGAGTAGTGACAAGGTCAAGTTTGGTTTTTTTTTCCAGAGGGTTTGGTCGGAGGCCGGAGGGGTATTCAAAACAGGGGAGGTATCTTCATAGGAGCGGGGGTGGGCATGAGGGGCCGTAAGGGTATCGAGGGGAGTGTTAGAACATAATATTAAATGCCTATAAAATTTAGTTTATAATTAAATAATTTAGAATATATTATATAATTATTTATTTAATACAAACTTTAGGTTATGTTTAATTGGTTATTTAATAACTAATTATATTAAATTGGGATACAATTTAATCATACCCCATCACTTAATATGTTCATGGCCCATGTGGTCATTTAAATATGGTCTTAGATCATATTATTTTCCCCTCGTGTGATTGGATTAGAGAGAAGTGAGAAGGGAGATGTTTTTCTGGACTGTAATGTTTCTCATTAATGGAATATCTCTTTTCACTGTGGTTTTTACCCTTGGGGGTTTTCCACGTAAATCTGTGTTCACAACATTATTTAATTTATTTGCATAGTTTAAATGTTAGTATTAATGTTTGGTATAATATATTATTTTAATATGGTTAGTTTTATCCCTCAAATTCTGAAAAATATCTCTCTATAATCACAAATCAAGCAAGTTACATGACAATAATTATCATATATGCTATCAATCAACAATCATAATCTATCAATAATTTTTTTTTTTTAATGCAATGAAACATTTTTATTCTCTAGTACAATGTATTCTAGCCTAAATCATATAACTTAGGGTATTATCGTATATAGGGATTTTAAATCATCCTAAACTATATACATCTACACTCCAAGATTAAACTAGACCATACATTACTATTAACCTTATTCTACTCAAATTTGACAATTTTATTTTTCAAAAAGGCAAAAAAATACTATTATTTTCAACCAAACCCACAATTTTGTGATACTTATCAAATCATTAGTTGTATAAAAATGAATGGAATCATCCACACAGTCAAATTCACAAGTATAATTTTTTTCCACCATGTGGTATCCTATTTATCTCAAATCACCAACTAATATTAATTACTCTATAAATGAAATTACTTTTACTTTTCTCATTTACTATTTATAGTATCTTACCCATTTGGCTTATTACTATAAAATGTAATTAAGCTTCACTATTCAAATACTATTGTGACCTTTTTCAAATGATATCTTGATTTCTAATTATTAATTTTACATTCTTTTTATGATGTTGGGATCATTAATTACCTAATTTCCACACTATTGCATGACTTTGATATATCTCTCATTTATTATGGTTGTCTTATAACTTTTTCCTTCTAGTGCATACTATTGTTCAATCATTATAAAAATCACTTATGCTCTATACTATAGATTCAATTATATTGCTACTACTATACACACTATTTCAATCGATGATTTTTTATTTTATTTATAAAATCTTGGCACACTATATTGCCACTACTAAATCTTTCCAATCACTATCGTCAATTAATTTGAATCAAACAATTACACTTCATTCCATCCCTTTTGTCAAAAGGGGGGGAAATATATTGGTTCTCTAGATAGGTTAATCTCTTATGTGTGAATTAATATACATACCTAATTTATTGATTCAAACCTAATGAATCAATGGCCACCTCTAGATGCAAAAATACATTAAATACTAAAATTAGCAAGTTACAAATTAAATCACCATTGCATTTAGTGCAACTATAGGGGATAAAATTATCAAATCCAAAACCACTAATACTACAGCTACTACTATACACACATATAATGCATGATGGTGGCCTGAGACATCATTCTCTTTCAAATTTTGGGACATAGGTCTATCTATAGCGGTATGGTCTCATACGTTGGGAAAGATCATTTTGTGGTGAAAAAATTCTTTGCGTCACTCTTCCCTTGAGGTTGGCACACCCAATTCCCACCCATAGACCTTTACTTTTGGGAAAGCTAATTCTCACCTATATATACCTTTGGCATCGGGAAACCCAATTCCCACCTAGTACTAAATCACATTTTGGGGATTTCTCACTCCTAACTCTCTACAAATTACAATGTAATATCTATATATTTGAGCATGTATTTTATTCATATGACACCCTTTGGCACTTTGAAAATACATTTTCCCTATTTTTGTGAGTGTTAATCGATGACCCACATTTTCACCACACTTTGTGTTTACTATTTTGACATAATTATGTATTTCTATCTCTTTCTATACTATCAAATATGATTATTTTATCCTTTAAAATAATACATTTTAATCATTAAATTAAAGGGGTGGAAAATAAAGACACCAAAATTGGAAAAAAATCATTATTACATGTTTTTGAAAAATATATGTGTGTGTGTGTATTGGATAATGAAACTAGGATTTAATTTTGTAATTTATTGTAGCTTTAGTTTTATATTTCTTGATTGTATTTTGTATTTTTACTGTTTTACTCTTTTTGTGTTTTTATGTCGTGTCAGAGAAATCCACCCGTTGATATTGACTATTGTAATTTTGTTGACTTTACTAAAGGATTATACAACTTGGCCAAGATTATGGTATGGTCTTGTCCCGAGCCATACAATCCCATCGCCTTTTACTTTTAGGTATTTTTTCTTGTTAGTACCTTTTATTACTCTTACTTTAACCTTATGGTTTGGGTTATCCTTGCATGCCACTATGATTCGGGTTTTAAAGTAGAGGACTCTTATAATTTAGATCTAAGAAATTTCCATCTTGAAAGCACCTATCTATCTACCATCTATGAGATAGGAAAAGAAATAGCTAATACAACATACTACATATAAAATAACAAGGGGAATTATTATCAATTATAAATCTACATACACGGGTTTCAATTGGGGAAAGTAGTCAACATGCTTATTGGTGTGGAAACACAAGGAAAAAGCTAGATGAAGGGTTTATTTACATGCACACTTATACACGTAGTTGAAGAACTAAATTGAGTCTAAAATGTATTGAAATACTTGGTGAATCAAAAATGGGGTCACTACTAAGGTTATTTTGAATCAAGAAATTCATATTTTGTTTTTTGTTATATAGTGTGTGTTTAGGTTCATTATATGAATATAGGGTTATTCAAAAGTACATGTAAAAATATGAGGGTTACGGTGAAACTAAAGATATTAATGTGTGACATAGGTGAAAGTGAAGTGGGATAAGAAAACCCATAATTACACCAATCACATGTCCCAAAATATATAGATTAGGTTTGTAGTGGATCATGGTCTTGAATTTTCATAATCATGAAGATAGTGGATTATTTAGACACATTCTAGGCTCAACACTTGTTATAGATATATTGATGGCATTATCATAACCTTAACCAACTAAGTCACCTCTCAAACCCTAATTTCAATTTTAATTGATCTATCAATTTATTATGTTTGTAATTATCTCGGTTCTATTATGCAAATGTTACTAGATGTAATTTGAACTCGATCTATTTAAATTAATCTTTTGAATTAATTAGATAATCCAGATTTATTTAATTTAGGGTTTCTTATAAAAATCCTTAGTTATTTTAGGGCCATGTTTTCTTCATCATGGGTACTAATTATTATCCGAGTATTTTTCTATGGATCTCAAAAAAACTTAAAATGTTACTAGTTATTACCCATGGGAGTGTAGTCTTAACATACTTTCATCTCTTCTCTATCCTATTAGTTAGATCCTATTAGGTGACCACCTAATAACACAATATTCATGATCAACCACATGTATTGCTACAATTTATTGAAAATAACTACATGACATGGAAGACCTCCTAACAATTCTCAAATAATCTATTAGTCTGAGATAAAGATATTTTACATCATGCACTTGAACAAGCCATTATTTTGAAAAAAGTAAAAATTACATATTTTATGTCCCCTATTAATTTCAAGGATAGTGATCACTAAATTTATTTTTAAAAAGAGGATTTTCCATCCCAAAAATTGTAAACCCGACTTTTCCTTATAAATATAAGTTCAAGTATTCACAAAATTGGTAAAATTAACTCTTGTCAATAAAGGATCATGCACAGAACACATGTCATAATATTTTCTTAAATTTTATGGGTCTAAATGCATAACCTCTCATTATTAGTTATGACAAAGTGAACACACTTTGGATTCTAAGGCCGATGGTAATGTTGACACTTTGAGACCATGTAGATCAAAACTAAGGATAAGGAGGAAAAAATACCAAAATACTATGAGATTGTGGACACCCAGCCTATGGAAAAGGAGGAGAAAATACCTAAATGTGTGATCATCAAAGTGGCAGGTAGTAAGGACAAGGATCGAGTGTTAGAACCCATGCAACAAGGAAAAGGAGAACTAATGGCAGGCCTTTTGTTGTCCTTTTTTTGTTCTTGTTCCTATGGTCTATAGATTATTTCTTTTGGTTTCTTTCCTTTTGTAGTTTTTATAAAAAAATTAATGGTTAATATTCAAACTTGGTGAAGTATGGATCTAATCTGTGGTGGTTTGTTGTCAAGATTTTTGAATTTTCCTCCTGGCTTTTTGTTGGTTTTTTTTTAATTAAAAATGGCTTCTTTCTATGTACGGGGTTTTTTGGTTCCCTCAAAACTAAATTATTTTTACCTTATCCAAAATAAAATGCATAACCTCTCAAAATATTTAATACACAAATAAAATTATTTTATATGTGGCTCATCCAATAGTTGACACCATCACCTTATCTATTACTCTAGGACCTAAGACAATACCTAGAAAATTCCACATCATGTCATTTGACTTAAACTATAATCTACTATTAGGATGACCATGGATTCAAGTGACGGGGTAGATATATACCCATTACATATATAATAGAATGAACTATGGATCTGAATATTTGTGCCCTATAGATAATGTACCTTACAATTTTTGTCAATTAGTAGACTCTAATGACTACTATATCTAAAAAATAGTAGATCTTAGCCTTTCTTACAACTTCTTACATCACCCATTCCAATACAAATGATTAATATACATACACAATAATAACAACCTAAATTTTATCTTCTATATATTATTGCTATAATATCTTTATCATGATTATCACCTATTGCTACTACAAAACTATTAAGCAATAATGTGATAATGACATCTACAATTAAGAACATGTTCCCGATGATATCAATAACATGTTAGTTAAACTCAAATTTACTTCTATTAGACCTAGATAATACCAAAATGATTTAAATTCATTTGATATAAGACTATTATATATCTTTCCCCAAAATAGAAACCTTCTTGTATGATATATTCACTTGGTTAACACCAACACTAAAAATAATCATGTTATGGTCATTACTCGGTCAAAATAAGGGCATAAAAATAATATGATTTTATACAATGCTATTACACTTGTAGTTTTATTATTAATACTTAAACACCACCAATTATCTCCATAAAAACATCTACTACTAATAAACATCATATCCCTCCCGAAAAATCCAATATGTCGCATGATTCTTCTCTTCCTATGTGTCGAATAATTTATCCACTATAGAATTGCACATGAGACCGATTGAGGACATCAAAAATTCTTGTTTCATACTATATCCATAATTTTTCCCTTAGTTGTACTCTCAATAACATATGTAAACCAAGTTGTTATATATCATAGAATTAAGGTTTACTTTTCTGATTGTGATGCCCTAAATACTTATTTTATCCCGACACTTGATTTTTTTCCTATATCTATGGAAATTGATCCTCTACATGATATACACACTTATACGTTCAATGTATTTCCTTTTATATAACACTTAGACATACACACATGATAAAAATTCTATCAATTATTTGACACCTTATTCCATAATTCTTGAAAATAAGGTGTTACTCAACAATGTAATACATTTATCACTAGTGTGATGTGATTGTTGAGGGAACACTACTACCCAAGACCCCACTTAATTTTTTTACATGATTTCTAGCCACTATCCCAAGGCCATTAGTTTGTATTTAAGTTTCATGTCTTTTATCCAAAAAAACACAAAAATAATACAACAAAATGAAAATACAAAACTAGGATATACATGTGACTTATAAGTCATTTCTTGGATTTGAACCTTTTGATCATTTAAATTTAGAACTCTACACTAATCTAACACTCATGCTTTATATAACACACACAATGGTTAAAACCCATGGACATGGAGAATATTACCACCTCGGGGCATAACCATGAAAGGGGAATATTACATATTGACCTTACTTTGATAACATATTTAACAAATTATGGCTTCTTACAACCTTCCACCCTAGGAGATGCCTACTACAATGGGGTTATACATACAATGAGGTAATATATATTGGGTTTATCATGATCATATATCACTATAGTAGTCTATTGAGCACACTATATTTCTTCAATACTTATGATACATGATTTACCATTCTTTATTCAATGATAACATTAATTTGTTCTAGACATAGACTTGACTATGATCCACATTTACTTTGATAATTTTACCAGTTCACTACTAATGGACATTGGATACTATTTTTTCTATCCTTGGTTTCTTACATGATTTATTTCTTACATATAATATTAAATTCTTACACGATTGATTTCTCATATTACACTAAATGAATACATCATTACTTAATTTATGACATTATTTGAATTATTTCTACATGATTTTGTGTGTTATATTCAAGTGAATGATTTAGGATATTAATTACTTTGACTACTCTATATACTTTTATATTCAATACTTTAATCATATACGACATTGATTAAATTGACTCATCTATGCATCTGCATATCATAATCTATTGATTATTGTGCAACATTGACTTCTTCATGCACTTGTGTGATTACTATGAAATGTTATCTACCTTTATTACTATAAACACATGTTTGAGTTGTGATATTTTATTCTTTTATCACTTCATACAATTGTATGTTATATTTTTATATTACTTTTATGTGTTCTTCATACACTTGTGTGCTCTATGTGTGTTTTCCTAGTTCACTTGTATGCACTATGATCTATTTTATTAGCTGAATGAATATATATGCACAATTTTCATTGTTTGTTTTCTTTATTCTCATATAAATTGGGGGCATATTTCCCTCCTTATTCATATGATTAAACAATTTTTATATCCCTTACAATGTAACACTCATCCTACAATGATTTACTTGTTACATATTTGATAGTATCACACATAATATGACATATTACATACTTTATTGAGATATTGTTGTTAAATACACATTATTATAACATAAATATCTTACTACACACATTATGATACTACACACCACATTTTATACACATTGATTGACATACTTAGATTATTCACAAAATTTCTTGACACACATTGCTTGAATGAATTATTAGATCTAGACCTTATGGTTGATGTATTATGATTCTCACTTGGTTGATATCACTTCTTACATGTTGGTTTCTTATAATGTTTAATAATAGACCATTAATCATTACATAATTAATCATAACACATTGGATGATTACAAATTACGAATTAGATAATTACTTGTAACACATTACACCAAACATATTGATTATTCATGAAATTTATTATAGCACGTTGCACCAAACATATCAATTGTTAATTATATTTCTTATTTCTCATTACTCCACGTATATTGATTGTTAGCTTACATGGTTATGAAATTGCTTAATTTATTACACATTGGATGTTTCATTACTTACTACATGATGCTTATAATTGATTACCATGTGATGCTTATCAATTGCATTATATAACTAATAGTTGCATGATTGTTCTTTCACATACACTAGAATCAAACACTAATAAAAATAGTCAATTCTATCACATATTTTCATATTTTTTTCTGTTATGATGGACATATCATGTCATGTTGCATCATGTCACGTCTTAGGCCACTATGGATCAATTAGGAATTGAGTCATGTTCTACTAATATACTACTTATCCTATCACTACTATACTATCTTGTTTAATCTTACTAGAAAATTTTCATGATATGTTTTATTATTTTTATGATTTAGACACATTATTGAGATTACACTACTAATATATTATGAATTATACACAATATTGGTGCTTGATTTGCTAAATATATCATGAATCCTATTTTGCCATATTCACTCCTATGATTATACATATTGTTGGACATCTCATTGTCTTATATTATGAATTCTACAAATTACTTGTGTTAATAAATTATTTATCTTACAACATATACACATTTTACCATGTTATTTGATACACTAATATTGGTTTATATCATTGATCATTTTGATACTATACTTTTACATGAATAACATTTTATCTTTTGAGATAATTTATCCTTTACAAAATCCCTTATCTCAAAAGGGTTATATTATGGGATTTTATAACATATTAATGTAGACTTCAAATAGAATGCTTCGGATGAATCACTCGATGAAATGCACATAGTTATTAAATAACATCTACATGACTATTACATCACAATATTTACACATGGCTTCACATAACATCTCCAATTGATAATATATTACTTATTTTTAATTTACTCTTCCATCACATACTAAAGAAACTGAAAATAGGTATATATATTTCATTATTTTCACTTTTTCAGTTTAATCTTCCATTGTATATAGCATTGGGACAAAACATGTATATACATTTCATGATTTTAAATTTTAGTTAATTTTATTTACTAATTTTGTATTATCATCTTACTTGGACTTTAATAAAAAAATTTCCTTGTGGAAAACAAGTTCACATGTATGCTTATACACATGAAAGAGGAAGGAACCCATACATTACAATATTTCTAGGGCCTTTTTCTTATGGGAGGTTTACATTTCATTCATTTTATTTTAATATCAAAGTTTTCCATTAATATATTAAAATGGGTGGAAATGTAGATACCTAAATTTCAACCTATCAACATTTGGAAATTGATATTTGGCATTTATCTCATCCTATGACTCATTGTACAGATAAATTGACTAACTATTATACATGAATTTACAATAAACACTACCAAACACTAATTCACACATATTTTCCATTATTATAATATAAAACACATTTTTAGACATATATCCACCATATCTAATGGATATATTATATTGTACAATATTCCTAGAAGAAGTCGACCATGATAAGTAAAGTCATGGGTGACTTTTACTGAGCTAAAAAATTCACCCTAAAAACCATAATCATCACATTCTAAAATTAAAAAGTTACCCTAGTAGGTCATGTTTCATTTGATTGGGAAATCTTGTCACAATGGTCACCTATAGATGCACATTTTCTTGACTCATTATAATGGCCTCATACCTTGCATATTTAGGCTACCTAAGAAATCACAATGAAGCACCTAGTTTCTAAATTATTCTCTCAATCATATTTATTGAATTCTAAGTCTGGAAACATCTTACAAATATTCCCCAATAGATTTACAAATTTATATCACACACCAAACATAATTTCCAAGTATCTAAGGTCCTAATAAGATATTCATTTATAAAAACATTATGATATACATATTGAACACATTCACCAGGTTGGAGAACTATGTGGATTTTATTCTTCTTCATTGTAGTGATATATAGGATAGTGGTGCAATATCACCCAAAATAACTAACCACATGAGATGAATTTATTGATGAGTAAAAAAATCCTAGAAAAAATATCCAAACTATAGTTTAAAAGGATAAAACCATCTCAATTATACAAATTCACCTCGGTAAATGTGTTTGAGATAGAGACTTCTTCCCAATTACAAAATTATACTCCCAAAATTTTAAGACAAATTTACGACAGTATACACACCTTTCCTAAACAATTTAAGATCAATCTCATCCCATTTCAAAATAATATTGGTGCAATCCTCTCTAACCCTAGTTTTTACATTCCTAGTTAGCTTACATATACTAGTGTAATTTACTATATTTTACCCAAACATGATTTATGATATGAATGTTTGTTTATATTTACTATGATATGATTTTATCTCATAATTACATGATTATTTAATGCTTCTTTAATTAATAAAAATGTATTTTCAGGTCCCTTACATGTTTATATTAAAATCACAATTTAGTTCGGATCATAGAAACTAAGATGCCCATACCCTAAAATTATAAGGTCGTCAAGTCAAAAATTACTTCTCTTATTTAAAAAAATTAGAGAAATACAAGTGTACTAAGAGAACCCTACTAAATAAAAAATTATCACAACTAAGGTTGGCTCCATCACTGTCACTCTACAAGCTTATCAAGCTAGAAAGAGACACCTTCTATATCTAATACCTATTGTTGTGTTTACATAAAATCCTAATTGACTAATATTACCTCAAAACTAATGAACATTAATCAAAATATCCTCACTAATTAGCCTAAAATCACAAATATTAAATTTAAGAGAGTCTTGGGTAATTCAAAATCCCATTAACTCAATCACAATATTCCATTTTCAGTTTCTTCATGTAAAGGAAATGGAGCTCTCCACTACAATTAGGTACTAATTGAGAGAGAACTAAAATATGAGCCCAATCGAATCATTAAGAGAGGTAATAATTGATTGAAACTAAAATGCACATATGCTTGAACCTAAAAGGAGGAAGGGGAATAAGTATATGTTAGTTTTAAATAAATTTCTAAAGTATTCCATCCGAGATAAGCAATCATCATATATAACTTTGATGTTTTTCTCCTAAAGAGTGAAAACCTTCCATAACTAATTTCTTAGTATAGATAATATCCTTGTTTAAAACATCATCCCTCATATGTGTTTACAATTTTAAAATTATTTGAAAGGATCTAAGATACTCACCGCTTATCATTAAAGGACAATAAAACTTTCTTTTTTAAAATTATATTCTCAGACATAAGCCCCCAATCTCTCATTTTGCATGAAAGATTGTATGGATTTGATATAAACATACCCTACTGCATTATTAAGATTCCATGTTAAAACCATTTAGAGCACCACCCAATGGATAAAGGATTCATAGAGGATGTTATTGTATTCTTATGAGGAATTACTATAAGGTTGGTCAAAGGCTACATAAGAAGTTATATTGGGGTTATCTTTTGTTAACACTATAATAAACTTGAACACTAACCAATGTTCTCTCATAAAGAGATAATAAACACTTGAAGTAATTTAGGGAAAAAACATAAAATATTAGGAGGAAGATATTCATAAATTAGTGGTTAGGCTATTGATTTTATTCAATTTGACATTAACTTACACCTTTCTTTCCTCCTTGACATACTATCTAATTTTGAAATAGTTTTAACTTCTCGTTTCTCTTCTCATTTTCATTATGAAATTAATTCCATATCATCTTTGTCTCATTTTATTATTCCTAATACATCAAAAGAGGAAATATGATATTTACCCTCTTCATTGAGAAAATGTCTATTATTTTCCTTCGTATTCTCTACAAATTGTTGATTAACTAAAATTGGGAATATGGGAAGGTAGTTAATCTAATAGGAGGACATAAACACAGTAAATAACTATGCTAAGACAATATGTAAATTAACTAAATAACTAAATTAATGTAACAAAAAACCTAATATGCAATAAGGACATAAGGAAATAACTCAAATGATAACTAATGACTATCTCGGAGAGTCACAAAGGTGAATGGAGAAAATAAGAGCCAAAACTACTATGTAGAGGTCCCAAAAAGATTGGATATAGAGGATATGAGTGGATTGAGGTGCATGGAGGAGTATTGGGTGCCCATAGATGATTCAAGTATGTAGAATCGGTGCCCTAGTCTCTGAAAAATCTTGTAACTTGGTCTTCATTAGGTCATAAGATAATTTGTAACCTTCGCTGGCTATCACATTGAATTCCCTAAATTATGCCGAATGTACCAAATAATGAAAGATGATATTGAATACCTAAAAAATACAAAGGAAGTATCAAACCCTAAAAATAAAAATGCAAATGAATGGGTCGAGATGACATCAGCTACCACAATAGTGGGCTTACTAATCTAAACGTTACACTACATTTCAAACCCAAATTTAGTTCTAGTGAGTGTGTTCATGTCATTTAATAGGTGCTCAAGTTCTAGTCGCACATTGTGAAGTAGTGAGTAATAACTAAATGTAGAAAATGTAATAGCATGTGTGTATGGAATAGAATAAAATCCCTCCCCCTATGAAGTGTGATTTAGACTTCCGAGCTTATGCCTTGATGATGGGGCTATGTCGATGCAAATGTAATAGATGGATGCAACTCTAGATGAGTGATAATAGTAGATGATGATAGGTCCCTCATTATGGTCTCATAACTTTATATTTATAGGGTTATCTTGATATGATTTTGTAATTAACCTCTATATGTCTAACTATAAAAAGATAAGGAGGAAAATGGCTAGAAAGAGCCCAAAAGGTGGCGGGAAAGTAGAAAATGGAGTGGGAACCCCTAGTGGGACCAGGGTGCCCAAGGCACCCTAAGATTAACTAACCCAGGTGCCCGAGGTGAGGCTAAAATTATGGGAAAATACCGAAAGAAACTAGAAATGTGGATAAAAATGTGCATAAATGAAGAAATAAAAGTAAAAGAAGATGGCCAAAAGACGATGGTTAATTATTACTTTCTTCACTCAAAAACCTTCTAAATAGTAGTATGAGGTTGGGATAAATAATGTCTAAAGTGCATGATTTTGTGACTACATTTTGCCCCACTTTATGTTGGTGAGATGAAATATCGGTAATATAAATTAAATAGAAATGCGTACTTGATGTTCACTAAGAGTGTACTAGAAACACACTAAAGGACTAGATAAAATCATGGAATGAAAAATAAAGATAGAGGGGCATGTAAACTAAAAATGAAAAATGTGGAAAGAAAAAGTGATGAGATTGAACCTAAGGCGTAACACGTGTGTAGATGTTGCGATGTGTAGTATAATTACATAGTTAGTAAAGCATGTGTTGTCGAGAAAATTGTTATTATTGTTGCCCCTAATTTGAATGCTTATTTCTCATACAATTGGACTTACAAAGAGGAAATGATCAAGTAGTCAAATATGTATGTATGTAAGTGTAAAAATGTTATGTAAAATATGCATGTGTAAAATACACAAATGTAAAGTATGTGAAAAGAGAAGTGTAAATGGAACATGTGCACTTGATCCATGTCAAGAGGAAGATTGTAGAAGCATATACTCTTATCTTGTGAGTTTTTGACGATCTCATGCCACCCTAGCTGAATAAGTGTAGGGAGGAAATTCTCTATGTCCTTCAATATCTAACCAATTCTTCTATAATGTGTCTAAGATATCTTTGTATTGTCCTAGTTTTTGGGCAATCCAACGCAACCGGCCGAAATATTGTGAGAGGCACACCCACTATAACCCCCTGCCTGTAATTGCTTCCCAAAAATGCTAAGGACACTATGTCCTATTAAATCCACTATGTATGGGGTTCATAGACTATTCTAAACCCACGTGTAGTATAAAATTGAACCATGACAGTGTAGAATCTCTTTGTTAGTATGTAAAAACCCCAAATGATGCCCCCTTTTTGGGGATGCATGCGATATCACTGATAGGAGAATGTGGTCCCAAAAGAGGACCAACTACACTCTAAAATGTGTACCTTGGAAATTTCTTGGTAGAAACCAAGGCACACACAAACAAGAAGGCTAGCCAAAGATAAGTGTAAACAAGTAATGCATGCATATAGAAAACATGTGTAAGCTACGCGGATAATATAGAACACACAAAAATAAAGTAAACCACACAAATTTGGTTGCAAACATGGGACATCACTCATGATTTTGAAAGACATGCAATGCCATCATGGCCGCAAACAACAAGAAAATGTGCACAAAAACATAGGGAAAATCTCGCATACAATGGAAAAAAATGGAAGACAAGTGTAAAGAAACAAAATGAAACAATAGCAACTGGAAGAGATGAATTTGGATGACCCCTACAACCAAGTGTAGGAAGGGTAGATGGTAAACATCCAAGATGCATGTAGGATTCTTGTATCTCATGCGATCACACTAAATAAAGGTGTGAATGTGCATGTGTAGTTGGTATAGACAATTACATGTATGAAATTATTCTAACATGTGTAGTAAAGTGATCATATAAAACACTAGTAAACAAGAGTAAATTCTCCAAGATAATGTAGTATGTTGTGGGTGGATGGAATCAAATTTTTTTAGTGGCAAATATTCGTAATTTGGTGAAAATTCCATTTTAGGAAAATTTGAAATGGTGAATTTTTTGGAACAGGTCAGTGTCTTGTTCACCTAAAATTTCTAGTATAATTTTTTTAGGGGTTGGCTTTGCCTACCATTGAAAACTACTCCTATATAAACCTAGGTAATTTATTGGGTAGTATACTAGTAACTTACTACTAGCTTACTGAGGTACTTGATATATATGGTACCCTAAACTTATAGGGAAGGTTGTTGATGCATGAAAGGAGGTTGTTGACACATGGAAATAATATATTGACTACATGATAGGAGGTTTTTGATGCATGAAGATAATGTGGTGTTGATGGATGAAAGGAGGCTATAGACACATGACATGATATTTACATTCATGTGACAACAATTTTACTTTATTGTGACGGTAAATTTCTTGTTGTGTGATAATAAGGTTGTTGTCACGCAATAATAACCTTATTGTTGCATGAAAACAAACTTACTATCATATGACAACAAAATTCTTGTCACGCGACTAAAACCTTCTTGTTGTACCATGCCCAACTTGAAAATGAAATCTTTTTCGGGTGAAAATTTTACACACAAACCCCAGAAAATTCACCTGTTTCACAAAAGTGGATTTGGGGATATTCGCCAGGGATATTCCAACTTAGATTTACCAAAGATCTCTTAAAATGAACCCAGGATGGAATGAAATACAAGAAGGAATAAGAGGAACTAGGTGCCTCCCAAGTGGATGGAAGTGTATGTAATGAGGTTCATTTTGTTTTCCCCTCATTAGTCAAGAATGAATTATAAATGAGAGTGCATCATCGGAAATAGTCGAGTAGTGTTTAGTTTGTCTACCGTTCTATGGTGAATGTGTATGTGTAGTAATGAAGTGTGACATTTAGAAAGGATATGCATGAACCGTATAGCTGAAGCATATATCATGACTTAATGAATAGATGAGTGATGATTTATCCTAAGCATATATCACTATATGATGAATGGATGAGTGATGATTTAGCACTAAGCGTATATCACTATATGATGAAAGGTAAGGAGTGGTGATGTAACCTAAGGTGTATACCACTACAAGATGATATAATGGAGGTGGTGATCTATCCTAAAGTGTATACCACTACTAGATAGAAAGAGTGAGTGATGATCTAGCCTAAATCATATGTCACTAGCCTAGGAATGTTGCATGATGAAATGTCGCATGATGAGTGTAAGGTCCATTTGATTTGTAAACCCTCGGCATTCGAGTATGGACCGAGGAACTAAAGTGTATCATAGGGTGGTGAGTGTAGTGCGTAGAAGAAAACATAGCATGTATAATGAGAATAAATGACCATGTGATGAATAAAATGTGTAAGTACGATGTGTTAAAAATGAAAAGCTAAATATGTAGGATGTATAAAATGTAATTTATAATGCCCAATGTAACATGTGTAGTAATGTAGAATGTAGGGATGAAATGTAAAGCTAGACTCATATGTACTGTAAACTAGCATAGTATGTATAATGTGTATGAAGTAGGTATGTGTAATGTATGATTGGACTATGTACGTAGATAGCCTAATAATGTATGTAATGTGTAGAATGACTAGGATATATGATATGTAGAATGACTTAGGTATGATGCAAAATGCATGTAGAATAATAGTAGAATGTAGACTAAGTGTAGTATGTATTGGTGTATAACACACGATGTGTGATGAAATGAAATGTATAATATCTATAGTGCAGTGTGTGGGGTTCATTGTAATAGTAATCCCTCAACAATCAAGTGTGAACCAAAGCACAAGAGTGCATCATCGGGTAACGACAAGGCTAAAATGCATGATGAAAGTGATAAATGTAGAAATTCTATAATTATGGAGGGGGGGATATTAGGTGTGATGCCCCTAGGCATGTATAAGTGAGTAAAACAAGTCTATGGTAAGGAAGGATGAAGGTCCTCCATCTCATATATGTAGTGATGAAAGGGGATGAAATATGTGTGAATGCTAAGAGTGGAATGTAATGCTATGTAAGAAGATGAATGTAATGATAATGCATAGATGATAAGGGAGGGGTGTGTGAATGGGATGCCCCCTCAGCAATGTGAAAATAAAGACTATGTAAACTCGTCAAGAAGATCATCATCCTCTAGATTGAAATCGAATGGATATGCATTAGTAACTTGGTAGGATATAGTGTTAGGTTGATCATGTAATGAGCCATTAAGATGTAAGTGGCACATTCCCATAGCATTATCCTCGTCGGTGAATGGATGAAGTGGGAAACCGTGTGCATACCAACAAGTGAGATCATGTGTATAACCTAGGAATGAACTATTGCAGATGATAATGTGTCCAAAAGGCATGGGAAAGGATATATATGTATGATTCAAATATAGGGTGCCCCCAATATAATAAATCCAATATTGTCCTAATGAGAGCGAGATAGTAGTAGGGGTGCATGCAAGAAAAACATCAAGATGAAATAGATGAATCTTATGGGTGGTCGTAAAATGAACCAACCCATGATATAAGTGAGGGTTATATGGTGGTGGAAAAATATCATCAATATAAAAACCTAAGTGAACCAAACATTCATGCGTATATATTGTTTAAGGTGAAGTAGGATCGAATGGAATGTGTTCCCAATATGAATCAGGTATGAAGAGTGTGCAACTAAATGGTGGGTGAATTGATGGTGAGAATGTGGATGGTAGAGAAATGCCTATGGATGGAACATGCCCTTGATATGGAATGATATCGATAGTGGTAGCATATGGCATAGGAGGGACTGCATCTATCATAAAAATAACACCCTCAAGTAGGAGTAAATGAGGTGGGTCATCCATAGGTTGAGGCTCATTTGTAGTATCAATGCATAGAATAGGAATACTAGTATTAGGATCATGAACATAGTATTGGAATGGGTCATGGTCACGAAAGATAGTATGCTCAATGCGTTCATGTAAAAATTAACACAATGATGGACCGTAGAAGTGACAACCTACATGACATGAAGCCATGGTCTACACAACAAATAATTGTATGAAACGAGAAAATATATAACAAAGAAGATTGTGGGGAGTGTTTTGGGACCAACAATGATAGGAAAGGTAACATGACCAAGACATGGAAAAACATTACCATCATAAGAACACAATGTAATAAAAGAGGGCCTAACATCATGAGTAGGCTGACCTAAATCTTCAAGAAATGACATGGGACATAAATTAAGTTTAGAGCCATTGTCAATTAGAGTGTGTTTGACACCTACATTGTGAATGCGACACATAATATGTTGTGGTGGATCACTATCAAAGGGATGAATTTTAGTGGGAGGGTTAGCCTTCAATACTATATGTTGTAAAAATGCATTAACAAATGTCTTATAAATGGAATTTGGATGCATATCAATAGAAACACGCGTAGTAGCAAAAATATATTAGATGCGGTGAAGTAAATCAGGATTGGCAAGAAAATAATCATTGATAGAGATATTCATGATGCATGAATGCAAATCCAAACCGTTAAAAGATTCTATGAAGAAATGTGGGTTTCACCCAAATGATTAATTAAAATTGGGAATATGAGAAGGAAGTTAATCTAATAGGAGGACATAAACGCAATAAATAACTATGCTAAGACAATATGTAAATTAACTAAATAACTAAAGTAATGTAATAAAAACCCTAATATATAAGATGGAGGTAAGGAAAGAACTCAACTAATAACTGGTGACATTCGTAGAGGTGACTGGAGAAAACAGGAGCCAAAATGACTACACAGAGGCCCTGAAAATACTGGATCTAGAGGATTTGAGTGGATTGGGGCACCTGGAGGAGGGTTGGGGCACCCACATGTGCTCCGGTATGTAGAATAGGTTCCCTTGTCTCTATAAAATCTCAAAAATTGGTCTTCATAGGGTCAGAAGATAATTTTTAACCTTCATTAGTTTTCGCACCGAATTCCCGAACAATTATGAATGTACCAAATAATACAAGATGATATTGAAAACACGTAAAAGATAAAGGAAGTATCAAACCCTAAAAATTAAAAATACAAATGAATGGGATAGATTGACCTTATCTTCCATAATAGTGGGCTTACTACTCGAGCATTGCACTACATTTCGAACCCAAATGTAGTTTTGGTGAGTGTGCGCATGGCATGCCCCCGGATGCTCTTATGCCAATCATACTTTATGAAGTAGAGAGAAATAACTAAATGTAGAAAATGTAATAGCATGTTTACATGGAATAGAATAAAATCCCCCTATGAAGTGTGATGCATACTTCCTATCTTGTGCCTTGATGATTGATATATGTAGATACAAATGCAATATAAGGATGTAACTCTAAATGAGTGATAGTAGTAGATGATGCTAGGTGCCTCATTATGCTCTCATAAATTTATATTTATAGGGTTCAATTGATCTGATTTTGTAATTAAACCTGACATGGATGACTACCAAAAAGATAATGATGAAAAATTATTAGAAAGATCCCAAAAGGTGGTGAGAAATTAGTAAATGGATCGGGCACCCCTGGGGGGACCAGGGAACCCACAGCAGCCCAAGACTACCTTGGGCACCCCACCAAAGCTAAAATGATGGGAAAATACTAAAAAAACTAGACATGTGGATTAAAATGTGTAGAAATAATTAAATAAAAGTAAAATAAGATGGCCAAAAGACGAGGGTTGATTAGTAATTTCTTCACTCAAGAACTGTCTAAATAGTAGTATGAGGCCAAAATAAATATTGTCTAAATTGCATGATTTTGTGATTACAACCACATTTCAGGACCTTTAAAAGATCCAAATTCATCTAACAAAGATACTATATTTGACTAAATGTTATAACATGAAGTCTCTAACTAAGATGAGTTTTTGGTTTCTTCCTTATTTAACTTTCTCTTTTAAAATTTGAGTCTAGTTTTTGGAGGAGAGATAAATAAAAATGCACATAAACCCTCCCAACTTAAGTGATAACCTCACTTTCCAAACATTTCTAAGATTTTTAATTTAATGAGTCCTTAATTGGTCAAAGATTTCAACTTTCCTTGTTACAACTCCCCAATCATGTTTTCTAGTCTTTTTAATTAGAAAACAATTGATGATAAAGTGATAAGCATGATGTGGTGACTACAAAGTAGGTAACAAAAAAATTCATAGGTGAAATATTGATATAAAATTCTTGTAATTTGAGGCCAAAATGAGGGAGTGACGTGTGAAAGAAAAATTTATAGAAGTAGAGATGGTATCACTAGGAATTAGAAATCACTCCTTGTAATGGGTCAACATTTTAATAGTATACCACCTCTCCCTTGTTTAGATTAGCAACATAACCTGGGTTATAATGCATTCATCCATATTTACGAGTAAAATGCATATGTTTATATACCCATATTGCATGAATTAAATGAAAACCATATCAACATAGCCACAAAATATATCTATGTTATTAATCCATTTAAATTTAGATAGGATTTCAAATAACTTCAGATTCTTCTACAACCCTTCATGGATCAAGGGCTCATAACACATAATTGGTCCCATAGAAAACTAAAATAGAACCTTACAAAAATATTTTAGAAAATTATTTTGAAACAAAAGAAATCGATCTGTAGAGATAATAATTAAACCACTTCTATAACCAATTAAATATAGTACCCTTCCCTAGCATATGATCATGTGTAAAATCTTATACAAATATTTTTGCATATTTTTTAACAAATAATTCATCATGGAAAATATTAAAAATGTCACTTCCATAAATTTTAAATAAGCTTCCAAACTATTCCAAACTCACATGAGAGATTTATTAGAAAATCCCAAAAAACCCTAGTTCCTCTGCTACTGCCATTCTCAACTCATACAAATAACAAATCATATTACATGATTTTCTCTTTATTGCATCATAAAATAATACCCATGTTTCACCCTTCATGCATCATAAAACCCCTTCTTCATACAACTCATTACACAAATTCCCCAACCTTTTATGAGGGATACTACCATTTTTAATAAATGTATAATGATTAGATTAGTAGTTTCCTCACAATAGTAGAGAATAAATCTATTACAGTTCTCCATAGCCCAAATTCCACATTTTAGTTGAAACCTCTGTAGAACTCACTAAAAAAATATATTTCTTGTTTCCTTATTCTTGGTGAGAGGATAGGTGAGGATGCTAAAGTAGTATGATCGATAGATAATTTTTGCTTCCCACTCCCAAATTCCACCTCCTTTCCATCTATTATAACCTTTCTCTATTAAAACTAGGATTGACCTTATCTCCTCTATTCATCATGTCAACATCCCTCTAAACATTTATGGAACTTGTTATCAAATTTATACTCATTTTTGAAGTGTTTTTATTAATATAACATTATATAGTTATTTCTCTAAGAAGTTTTTACTTATTAAGAACACTAGCATATGATGAATGAGAATAACCTAATCTAATGAAGTGTTATCCCCCTCTTCGGTATCCTTTTCTGATGAAGTTGAAACTTAAAAGGAATACTTGAATCAAATGAACAATTTTATTGTTGATTTTATCAAATAATATAAAGTAATAATGAAAGAACTCAAACCATGTTGATCCATAGGTGCTTCAAAAGGACCATTAGGGAGACATGTCGCCATGTTATTAATAAGGAAATCATAATTTTAAACCTCTGGTACTTCCATATCAAAGGGAAACTTAGTTGAAACCATAATTTCACCCATTTAGTGATTTAATTAGAAAATGTAAATTTAGCTATACAATTACAACTGTTATCCTAAAGGATGTTTACCACATTGTGAACATACCTACACTTGGGAATCTACATAACTGAGCTTCTAACAATCATATCTATATACAAAAATCCATTATAGATAATATACTACTATTTCTTATCTTATATTTCTTTATTCTTTACTACATATGTTATACCATGCTTTATTTGATGAATACATTGATCATGTCTAGATAGTGATTTAACTATGATCCATTATTTAATTTAACTCTTATTGTTCATGTTACTTTATTACATAATGTTATACTAGTTCATTAATATTATTCTTGGGCTCCTTTTTTTTTGGCTGTTTGGCATTGCTACTTATACCATTCATCTCCATTTTTACTTCTATCTATTCAATACTTGTGTTAAACTTCTTGATCGTTATATACACTTACATATTTTATGTTGCATTTGTTCTATGAACTTGTATGCCCTCTGTTATGTTTTCTCTACACCCTTGTATGCTCTATGTTGTGTTTGATTTATGCACTCATATTCTATATGTTTTATTTACTCTATGCATTTGTATTCTCCATGTTGTGTTTTCTCTATTCAATTGTATGCTCTATGATTTGTTTGATCCATTCACTTGGATACTCTATGTTATATTTTATCACACAATAATGTTGATCTATGCATGATATTTCATTACTTGTTTATTGTATGCTCACGCATAATATGTGTAACACCTATCCTTTTCTTGGGCACATTACTTATTACATATTTATATAAAAACAAATCTCCTATGATATATTTCTTATCTTGCTTGATTTATTTCCGTTGAACATGACTTTTTTATGATACAAATTTTTAGAATACATGGATTATTGATATACTTGCTTAACACAAATCACATGATTATATTTATGAATCTAGAGTCAATGGTTTATACACATAATGATTTACTGAATGCTCACAACACATTTCTTATTATACAATTGATTCTAGAAAATTAATTGATATATCGCTATATTAACACATTGCTCATGTTACGATGATTGTGATGTTGCTATCTCTAGGAACATTATTTGATATAATTTTATGTTTATATCCATGTTTATTATATACTTTCTAGAATATTGATTATTACACTTATTTATCTAAGAACATTGTTTTTACACATACATATTTTTTCAAGCGTGAGCTAACACTAGTAAAGTTGGTCATGTATTGTAATTTATGTATATTTGTGATGGGCTGTCATGTCATGTTGTGTCATATCATGTCTTAGGTCATTATGGATCCATTAGGAATTGATTCATGTTTTCAAACTAATCTTCCAATTAGTGCTATGATAATTTATGAATTTTTAGAACACTCTCATGATATAGTCTCACATTTTTTATGATACATATTATTTGTAATAAAATTATTATATCTATAAACAATGTTCCTTTTACCATATCATGTAATATAATAAATATGTTTTATATCATTGATGTTATTACTTATGTACTTTATAAGACTAATAATTCCTCTTTTGAGCTAAGCTATCGTTTACAACATTCCTCATTTCAAAGGGGGCATATTGTGGTATTTTTCTAACAATTTGATACACATAATAAATATAGTACTCTAGTTGACATCATACGATCTAATATTCACATAATTATTTTGAACACATTACAATGCTTTGACACATGTTGAATTATGATGTATTTGTTGCATCATGACATATTCATTAGATTATTGGAAATATCAATTACACACACATTATATCAATTACAAGCTAAATTACACACAAATTGGCTCTTTTAGTAAGCTAAATTTCTACAATGGATCTCTTAGTAAGATCAATTAATAGAGTGGATCTCTTAGTAACATAAATTACTAAAATGGATCATGGTAGGATCAAATGAAAAAATTATAATATGAAATATTCATATCCCTTACATTGAACACTGAGGGCATACATGTGCAGCCATTTCATGTATTAGTTTTAGTTTTTATTATTTACTAAATTAATAAGTATATTTATTGAGCATTAATACACATTTTTACATGTGGATTTTAGGTTCACGTGTATAGAACAAGGAAAGGAGGGAACACACTCATTTCTCTCAAACATACCACATCAATCTGGGAACTCTCATTTATATTTAATTTATGTTATTCCAAAAATTCTTCATTACTAGATTAAAATAGAGGAAATTATAAAACCCTAAATTTGGACCAAAGACACTTGAAATGATCATTTGGAATTTATCATAGCATATTCCCATTTATATTGTTAATTGAATTAATCATATATGCATATCACTCAATTTAATACTCTATAGCCAATAAGTCAGACTTCTTACTAAAAATTTACTCAACATAACCTTTTTACTATATATAAAATACATCTTTAGACTCGTATCCACCCTTCTCCACTTTTAGATCAAGTATTCAACCTATCTTGGTGAGAAAATTTGTGAGTTGACAAATTAATGGATATCCACCAATGTCTTTGAGACTCTACATTCCTCTTCTTGGGTGGTGCAACTCCACTTATTATATGTGCATGAAATTAAAATATATGGTGGCATGATAGTCAGGGATCCAATAGGGACACTCCAATGACCATGCATAAAAATATTGAAATTACTTGCAAGAGAGGAATTCGGCGAGAGAGTGGGAAAAATAGGGAGATTAATGTAGCAGGTAGAAAATTAGATGCCTACAACCATTAACTAGATCACTTCAACACACATAGATATAGAAGAAAAACAACTTTGCAATTTGTAACAAGAAGAGGTAAGATCAAGAACACCATTTCAATAATATTATCATAGAAAGGAATGAAAATCCTTATTTCTTCATTAATTCTTTAGCAAAATTGTACATAGTTAGAAATAAAAGAGCATAGAGGATGTAACTAGAATAAATAGCTATCTCTTTTGTTTCTTCATGAGTATTAATCTATCATGAGAATATAACACTAACAACCCTCTGGAATGAGGGTTCCATTATAATTTATAGATTTGACAAACAGCTTACTTACTACCCCTCACATGACCTTTCACTTGTCCTTTGGCACATGTGACTTTTCAAATACTTAGGAATGAAATTAAGTCCCCTTTTATTAATTAAGGGTGAATTATTACAATGTTTTCTAAAGTCACATTTAAATGAATAGGACAAATGTCATGATTTCTCACAACAAAGAATTAGAAAGGATGGTAGAGAAGAGGAGAAAGAAGGAGAGAAGAGAGGGAAGAAGAAAGCTGATGAAGATGCCACCTCTGCTGAAGATTAGCCTCACTGATGAACTAATTTAATGCTCTAATGCAACAAAATTTGGAACCTTTAAATTTTTTACACCATGAGAAACCTCACTCGGATGATGCAAAGAAACCTTGAGTTGAGTGCATAGATACATTCTTGAATGATCACTTGGATAATCATGGGATTTTCTCACATAGGTCCACTCCAAAGAAATTGATGATGGAAACTAATCTCTAATGAATTATGCTATATAGCCACACCGTTGACAAATATTGATCCATGGAATGATGCACCTACCCATACGAGTGATGAGAACTAATGAGTAGATTATTAGAACCATGAAGTATGCCTCATTCCACAGTATGAAACACTAATTCCAAACCATCAAACACCACCATTCATTCATGACTGATTATGCATGTGAAATGGGAAACTAGAACAATCACTTAGACCATGAAACCATGATGATTCTACCATCCCAAGAACATAGATGACCATAATTAGGAATCACCGAGCATGTGTTCTTTGAGATCATCAAGGCCCATGTGAGTGAAATCATTTTCCCCCACATCTGAATGCTTGGAAGAAAGAGATGATACTAGTTTGATACTTGTGAACTTAAATTTCATGGTGTAAAAGGTACTTCTCTATACCCAAAAATGGGGTTTACTATGTTTAGAAAGTGATACTTTCCACCTTTTCTGACTTTGATCAATCTGCTTTCTCTTCTTTGGATGCTCCATGTGCACACCGCTTCTGAGAATTTTTCTCACTGTGGAAGTTTACTAAAAATAGTAAGTGCTCATGTAGAGACTTACTATTTTTAGAAAGTGGATCTCCCGACCTCATATTTTGATGAAATCAGTTTTTTTGATATGGGTTTTCCTTTTTATCTCACATATGAAATTTCATCTAAATCCAGTCTCTAAATAGGAGAAATTAAATTTCAAAAATTTGGTGCAAGGAAAAGAGGGTTTTCTTGTAGAAAAAATCCTTGCTATGCATGCCAATCCACCACCTGGGTTTTTATGGCCTCTAAAATTTTAGATGAATGCAAAAAATATCAGATCAAACCATACCTTGGTTTTTTAGTTATGAAGTTTTTTAGTTTCCTATGTACATGGTTATTTTAGAGTAAATTTGAGATTGTGGATTGGATTTTTGAGTTTTTTTGTGGAATCTTGGTGATGAGATAATGGATGGATGATGAAATTAATTCAAGAAGGATAAATGCAATGGAGGAATCTAGAATTTTTTTTCCAAAGTTTCAGTGCAAATGGAGCAAATGTGGGGAATGGTGAAAAAATGACAAAGTGTGGCTTTATAGTGTTTGGAAACCTTGAGGGAGGGGGAGATTTTGTTTGTCCCCATTTTCCCTTTGGAAAGGTAAACTGGGGAAAAAAGGATTCCTTAACCCTAGGCTGACACTTGGCATTCATGCACTAATAGAGGAGGGGGAATGAAAGGCGAGAAAAAGGAGCTTACTTAGAGGTTTCGGGGTCATATTACATGTCCATGGGATATATGGGAGGAGGGGAATAAAATTTTTTTCCCCATGTCCCCTTGGAAAGGGAAAATGGAGAAAAAAATTTGAGCTTTGACTGCCATGCTAACACATGTCTTTAATTTGTTTTCTAAGTATCGAACATTGTACCTTGGGGAAGTGCCTTGAAAGTGACATATATTGGGCCCCTTGGGATAATTTTTTTGACACTTATTAATATTATATTGACTTAAAATTGAATTTTTAGAAACATGGGATGGGTCTCATGCCTTGATTCTAATTAAAAACCCTCTAAAATTTTCCCTTTATTCTTAGTATCACCAACTATGTATATGAAGAATTAGTTGTAGGAGGAAATTTATGGTGATTGAAAATAATCTTAACTTACCACCATGTAGAGGACTGAATTATCTTTCCATTTATATTTTTTTGGCCCATAACTCATTCTAGAAATCTCAAAATCATATCCTAAAGTTCATGTATCTTTTCACAAAGGTCTGAAAGCTCTTGACCTCAAAACCTCGCTTTTGATGAATTTGGATCCTATATCACCAAATATTCCCTAAATCCTTCAAAATAATTTGCATGATGATATTGGCTCATGAATACACCTCTTCATGGATCTAGGACTTAAAATAATCCCTATATAATATGCACTGTCTCAAAAAGGCTAAAACAAAATCCATTCTGAGCCCGCTAAAGGATCTTCTCTAAGTGAAACCAACTTAGAATCACTTGAATGAACTTGATTTCCCTAAATCACCTATAGACACATTGAAAAAACACATTGGACCACTTGAAAGGAAAATATAGGACTGATATGTGGGATATACTGATCTCGAGAGCTGTCTAGGAAGGTATACAATGCAAAGCTTTGACACTAGGGTATAATTATCCTATTTTCAAGATGAATTTTTCCTTTGAAAAAACAAATTAAAAAATCAGCTCTATCTTGTGGACATGTTTTGGATCGAGAAAAATAAGGACATAACATGAGGAATCCTAAAATATGAATTTATAAATAGGACTAGTTCCTTATCCATTGGGCTACACAGAGTCATACAACTTGCAAGATATGGACTAGAAGGAAGACACGCACACACACACACACACACACAAAAAAAAATGAAAGTCACAAAACATGAAAGGGAAAGAACACATATAAAAGGAAAGGGAAAAACATAATTCACCTATGGTACAAGGCTGGGGAAAACCCACTTTCACGGAAGCACTTTCTTTTTTAGAAGTTACCCCTAAAGGGATAACACTTGATGATGATTTCGCGAAGCCATTGATGGTTCAAGAAAGTAGCCTCCTCTCCTCAACTACTTATGAAATCCAGGTGCTTTCATGACTTCCTATATACTTGGGAGGAGTGAGCCTACATGGTCTCTTTAATGTTCAAATATTCACTCGAAATTCTATTTCCTTTACTTTCCTTGAAATCAATTTCAAAATGCCAATTGCCTTCCATGTTCACCCACATTGCTGAATTTTCATTGAGCATCTCATCATTTCCCATGGATGATTTTTGTTTGAATAGTTTGAGTATCTTGAGATTTCTCCTTTCCCAAATTCATATTTATCGACACATTTTATTATAAGAAAAAATGAATTCATATTTTTGTTCCATATCATTATGAGGTATTTGGAAATTGAGTGAAAAATCAGAACAACCTCATACCTATCATACATGGCCATAGCTTGAGGAAAGAGGTCAAGACTTAGTTCGGGATATTCCATGATTTATTTCACTTCCAAGATTTCTTACATGGATTATTTATTTTGAATTTCTAAAGTTTCACCCTTACATTCATTCCAAATTCAAGACAACCACTAAGAGAAATTACTTCATCATCTCAAATCTCACTACATTCCACTACTTCTTTTCAAGTTGAGACTTGGCATTAAAGATCTCAAAACTCTTTGTTTCAATATTTTCACCATGGAAAGAGTCTTCTTCTTCAAAGGAAAGTAGAAAACTTATATTTCATCATTCACCCATTAGCTCAAGAGGAACATCTGATTTTTCACCTTTTTTTTCTTTGTCATGATTTTATTTTAATCAATTGAGAAACTAGAATTTGATTCATGCTTGTCTTATGAATCCATACCTTGCATCAGGAGTTCAAGGCTGATCTCGGGGTCTTTTGTTTCTTCTGTAGATCTTTACATTTCTTGCACAAACTATTATTTCAAACCTTTTGAGAGCTCATCATAAGTTGGATTTGTTTCTTCTTCATGGATGACATGATCAAGAGAATATTTGTCTTCAAATGGGAATGAGAATGTCTCCTCATCATGGGTAAGCACATAAGTTGATTTCTCCACTTGGAATTCATCAAGGACCACTTCATCTTCATCATGGCTTGCATTATTTGGTAATTCAGGGCCACCTTCTTATAACTCAAAGTTTTTCAATACTTATTCCAAATCAATACCCCTTTGGAAAGGGATGTTTGGTCCTATTAAGATGGGAATCTCATCCTACTTTTTAGCTGTTACAAAGTGATTCATATTTCTACTATCTTGGTACAAGATGTTGGCTCCTGAGCTTCCTAATTTTTGTACTGTATATATCATATTTTTCATAGGAAGCAAATTTACCATATCTCCTTTAACCGATATGGTTATGGAAGACCAATTCATTTGGATTTTCCCTCCCAAATATTCGTAGAGTATTTTACCTAATAACATTCCAAATGTAGTTGGAATGTCCTATACAAAATAGTCATTGACACTTTCTTATCTGGAAATTCAAAAAGAGCCACTTGTGCATATTTGACCTTACAAGAGGGACACCATTTGAATTCACACGGAGTTTGATGGAATTGGAGACCTTCACATGAATTAAACTATCATAGGATCCCAATTCCAGTATGTAATTATTTAGCATGTATTCTCTGATGAGAAGGGAAACATTGAAACGATCAACCTAATTGGTCTTTTATGCACTCAAAGAAATAATGTTCTGTGATAGAATTCTATATGGTTTTGGCAATAGGCCTTTAGAATTAGGACTCACAGTGTTTTATTTTGGGAAACTTCTCTGAACAACATCAACCAACCTCTTGAATTTATCCGCTCACGTCCACACAAATACTTAATTTCAATAATCTGAAATTTGGTCATGTTTGCATGTTCAATGTAATCAAATGGAGCAAGTGCATTCAAGGTGGATTAAGGAACTAATTTTGGAGTCGAGATAGGCTTGGAATCGGGAGGGGATGTTTGATAAAATAAGGTTGAATTTGAATGTACATTAGAGGATTTTGAAGGACTATATTTTGTAAAGAAGAGTTAGGTTTATAAGGAGCATGGGAAGACTTACTTAGAATAGCAGGAAACATCTTGCTTGTCAAGGGATCGGGTTTCTCCAATGCATAATCCATGGAGGGTGGAAGTGGAGATCCTCGACTGATTATTTTATTTTGTAGAGTCGCCACTAGATGATTTTTACCTTTCTTCTTCTTCGTGGAGAGTAAAAACATGTGAATACCACACAAGAGAAACTAGGTGCATATTTTTATCATCTTAATCACCTCCATAGTACTCATAGAATCTTATTTGTGTAGAATTATCAAGATCTTCAATATCTAGGGAGTCATCATATTTAATTTTGTGTTCAAACCTTTCTTTTTCATTTTGAGTTATATAGCTTGCAAGTGATGGGTGGAGCCTCCAAGGAAATCCTTTGGGGTGCTTTTGTGACTTCATTTCTTCTAGGATTTTGATGGGATTCCCATAGGGAAACTTCTATCTTCAACCTTTTCATCTCATTTACCAATTTATGCAAGATCGGATCAATTTTCTCATCTTTAGGATGCTTTTCTTTATCCTTTCTTTAGGGATTCTTTTTTTTCCTCACAAGATGAGGTCATATTCTAATTTAATGGCCATTCTTTGTACTTGTGTAATATCCTTTGTTGAACCCCTATGGGGAAATAATCTTACATCTGACATTTTAACATTGATGAATAACCTTTTTATGTTGTTATTAGAGGGTGCATATTCAAGAGGTATCCTTTTGAGTAACTTGTTATAATGTTCTATGAAGTCTCTCATAATTTCATTAGATTCCTTCTTAATTTGAACTAGTTGAACTAAGGGGTATAAAAATATTTGGCAGATTTGAATGTTTATTTGAACCTAGATTTGATATCATCCCAACAGGTGATTAATATGACAAGTTGGAGGTAGAATCATTCCACTACTTTTTCTTGCAGTGATTCCATGAATAATGTCATAGTAACATCTTCATGTTCAATTCCAATAATTCCACATGATGTGATAAAGGTAGAGATGTGTTCTTGAGGGATTTGTGTGATTTCACCTTTGAAATTTGGAAATTTCTTATGGGAACTCATCAGTAGATCATGAAGACGGTGTGAAAGAATAATTTATCTTGTATTCCTTCCCCATGGAACAATGGGTTGGGGTCTTTCTTATTTGTTATCCATTATTTCTTCTCCTTCATCTTTGACTTATGCTTATTCAAACTCTTCTCCCAATTCTTCTTCTGGTTCTAGTTCTTCACTAGGGAATTCAATGTTCAATGGTGGTTGGAAAATGGGAGAATTTGTAGGAGTATCAATAGGAGTTTGAATAGGATTACTAGGTGAACCACTTGAAGAATCAAATGGGGATGAAGCTTGAGAGAAATAGTAGGGGTTATCTCTAAAATTTTCTTGTGGGTTTTGCAAAGCCTCGAAAGTGGGATCAATAACTCCTCTTAGCCTATTCAACCTGGTATATCTCTTTTCAGCCAGTTTTGGGAAAATATTACAATGGGAATATGAAAAGACATTGTGGAATATGAAGGGTCATTCACAGGGATCAACAATGGGTTTTCTAGCAATGGATTTCAATCAACTCTTTTTTTTTTTTTCAATTTTCAATTTTTTTGTATTTTTGGAATATTCTATATATTTATTTGTATTTTTTGTGATAATATTTTGGGTATAGATTCCTACAAAGTATGCCCCACCATGGGTTCCAAAAACTATTGGCAAGAAACATTTTCGGTGGAAAATTTGATGGATATCCAACAACGTCTCTAAGACTCGGGTCCCTCTCGCTTGGGTAGTCCAGCTCCACTTATTATGTGTGTGTGAAATTGAAATCTATGGTGGCTTGAAGGTCGGGGATCCAATAGGGACACTCCACTGACCTTATGGAAAAATATTGCAATTTCTTGCAAGAGAGGAATTTGATGAGAGAGTGGGAAAAAAAGGTGGAGAATAAATGTTGCAGGTAGAAAATTATATTTCTACAACCACTTACTAGAGCACTTCAACACACATAGATATAGAAGAAAAACAAATTTGTAATTTGCAACAAGACAAGGTAAGATCAAGAACACAAAGTTTCAATAATATTCTCATTAAAAAAAAGGCATGAAACTCCTTATTTCTTCATTGATGCTTTGGAAAAATTGTACATAGTTAGAAATAGAATAACATAGAGAATGGAACTAGAAGAAATAGCTATCTCTTTTGTTTCTTCACAAGTAGTAATCTCTCATGAGCATACAAAATTGAAAACCCTTTGGAATGAGGGTGCCATTAAAATTTATAGATTTGAGAAAACTCTTCGCCTACCTCCCACATGACCTTTCACTTGTCCTTTGGAACATGTGAATTTTTGAATACTTAGGAATGAAATTAAGTCCCCTTTTATTAATTAAGGTTGAAATATTATAATACTTTCTAAAGTCAAATTTAAATTAATATGTTCAACATCATGATTTGTCATAATGAATAATTATAAAGGGGGGTAGAGAAGAGGAGAAAGAAGGAGAGAAGAGAGGGAATAAGAAAGTTGATGAAGATGTCACCTCTACTAAAGATTATTCTCATTGATTAACATATGAAATGCTCCAATGTAATTAACTCTAGATCCTTAAACTTTATACACCATGAGAAACCTCCTTTGAATGATGCACGGACACATTAAAATGAGTGTTTACAAAACTATTGAATGATCACTGGATGACCACGGTGTTGCTAATGGAGGTCCACTCCAAAGAAGTTGATGATGGAAACCTATCTCTATTGAATCCTAATATATGGCCACATTGTTGAAAAAATTTTCTCCATGGAATGATGCACCTAGCTATATGAGTGATGAGCACTGATGATTACATTATTTCAGCCATGAAGGATGCATCATTCCGTAGTATGAAATAATCATTCAAAACCATCAAACATCACCATTCCTTCATGATTGATTATGAATGTCAAATGGGAAACTGGAAAATAAATTAGACCATGTAACCATGATGATTCTTCCATCCTAAGAACACAGATGACCACAATTAGGAATCACTGAGCATATGTTCTGTTAGTATCCAGATTTAATCTCCTTCACAACTTGAACAACATCATGAACTTGCACAAGACACTCAAGGATAGATAGATGGTTTGTATGTCATTTGTAGCCAGGGAGCACACCTATCTGCTTGTTTTCATTCAAGATTTGAGGGAGTGGATAGCACCTTCAAAAGGGTTTTGATCTAACCCTCACTGTTTTAGGTTGTGCCTATCAACCAAGGCAAGAGAACCTATATTGCAGCCCTTGTATGGTAAAGGAGATGGAGATATCCTTGTGTTTTGCATATGGTATGGAAGAGGCCTTGTGAAAACATGATCAAGCATCCATTATCCAAACTCAAAGGAGTTGTCACTACTAAATGATGGATATGCTTTCAAAACAAAGCTAGGGCTGCTAAAGACATGATAAAACCCTGATATGCTTTGTGCATTTTTGTGAAAGGATTGAGTTCTTTTGTTGATACACAATGCAATGCAGGGGTAGTATGGGTAGGATGAATTAGTTTGAATGAAATTCGATGGGAGAAGTTTAGACAAGACAAGATAAGGAATTACCAACTTCTTTGGGAACCTTTGCAAAAGAATTACAACACCTAAACAACAGAGATGTTTCAATGAGTTTGAAGTACTCTTTCAACTAGGATGTGTGCACAAATGGAGGCCCAAATCTGCACTATTCCACACAAACTTTGATAACCTGCCACAAAATCTTGAAGAAAAATATCAATGAAGCATCTAGAAACCCTTATTTGATCATGACCTAAGGTACACCCAAAGGTTTACAAACACCCTCAATATTCAAGGAAGGTAAGATGAATTTAAATCTGTTTATCTTCACTCAAATGAATGCTCTTCTGAATGAAAGATTACAGATGCCTTCAAACCCTCTATAAGAAATGAGACCATGTATGATCAAAAGAGATCCCAAACACAAGATTGCAACATGAGCATGAAACACAAATTGAAAACATACTGAAATACAAGTGTATGCAAGTTTTGCCAAGAGATAAAACCAGTCAATCCATAAATTTGATCAAATACACCAGCAAGGGAATGTTATTAAGACAATATCAAAGCTTTTGATGGATTTACAGCTGAAACCAACTCAACATGATGAACATTTGATGCAAGAAGGAATTAAAAATGGCTCTCAGGCAGTTTCTCCAAAAGAAATGGACTACTTCCAGTTTTCCTCGTGAAAATTCTTCTCTCTTTCTCCAAAAATCTCAACAGCCCTTACAAAATGCTTCAAAATTACAACTTATACCCTATGCCAGCTTGGATCCTTGCATCCCAAGCAAAGAATATGCTCAAAGGATCAAATTTGTTACAAAACCCTATCCATTTGATGAAAAATGATATTAAACTGTGAAACAGCTCGCAAAATGCCAGGGATGCACAAAAACAATAAAATATTACATGGGCTTGGATCCTTATCCATCCCAGGGTCACTTTTTTGTCATTCCAACATGCCAACATGCATTTGCAATCATTTTCCACCTTTTTCCCTCATCATTTTAACTCTGCAACTTTAATTTTTTACTTTTCTCATTTTTACACTGGGAGAAAATATTTCATGAAAAACACTAAAGGGCACCGAATTAGCTCAAATGAATGATGCCATTGCATTCAGAAGGCTAAGGGGATGTGAATTCATATAAAATTTCATGCAATTTGGTGCAAAATGATGAATCCAAGCATCTTGGAGCTCTCATGGCGGCAAGAAATGAAAATACTCAGCAACCGTCGATCCAAATTCAACTTTAAATTTGTGCCATCCACGTGTCCAAAATCTCCCCTTTTTTCCTTTGGATAAGGCAGACATAGTGGCCAAATATGATTGGAGTGGGCCCCCAATCCTTAAAATGCATTTTAAACCTTTTTGAACTTCGGGAAAATTTTGAAAATTTTCCCGCTTGCCCCCTGGACCACCACGTGTCCTTAGGTGGGCCCCACTGAAAGCCGTGGGCCAAAATAATGAAATTTTCTCCTTTTTTGAGAAAAGGAAAATTTCCTCAAAAACTCCTCGGGCCCAAACACATTGCTTCTTCTACCACGTGGCGGTCTCCCATTCGCTGCATGGAGCCGACCTTCCTATTTTTCCTTCATTCCTCCGTGAGCACAAAATCCTCCTGCGGGCCCACACTCCCCTTTTTTCCCTTTTGGAATAGGCCACGTGTCACCCCCTAATTGGCTACGGGGACACCTCCAAATTTTCCACAGGTCCATTTTTCATTTTGAGAATTTCCGCCAAAGTTTGTAAATTTCTCCATATTTCCTCCGCGCTCCAAATCTCTCGCCAATTTTAGGACACGTGTCCTCTTCCCATTCGACATGGGCCTTCGGGCATAATTTTTCCTTTGGCATTTTGAAGCCAAAAACTTCAAATTTTTCCAACTCTTCACCTCTCTTGTTTGACCCTCCTGACACGTGTCCTCTTTTCATTGGACACAGGCCCTCAGGTCAAAATTTTCCCCCAAAACCCCAAATCAAAATTTTTCTCCAACTCCCCCTGCCATCCGCCTGATCTCCCCACCACGTGTCCGCTTCCCATTGGATGCGGGCCTTTGACCAAAAAAAGACTTCGAGAAATTTTCCAAAATGGAAGAAAATTTTCTAAGTGACCCCGCCACCCGCCAATCCTCCAACCAATCAAATCATGCCACGTAGGCACATCACTGTAGCAAATGTGGGGCCACGGAGCAAAATTTTCCTTTGTCAATTTTTCAAAAAGTAACAACTTATAACATTTTCCCGACCGCCCGGCCAATAGAAACCTACCACGTCACCAAAAGGATGCAAGGATGAATTTGATGGGAAAATGACACCCGTATGCCCTTCAAAACGTAAAAAATGTAGGGGATGCCCTAGAAATAAAAAAATCACAAGGAGGGTAGATTTCTCGGTTTTAACTCCAATGAAACATGATTTTACATTGATTTAGGCCTAGGGAATGAGATTTTAACAGCAAACAACTCGATTCAATCCATTTTAATTTTTACATGAATTTGACAAAGGGAAAATGGCTCAGCCAAAAAATGAAGAAATTAGGGCACAAAAGAGGGGAACTTGGAAATTTGTTTCAATTTAGGGAAAAATCATGACAATGTGAGCAATTCAAAGGCATTCAATTGGAAAATATGAATTGCAGGTCACCAGTTTGAGCAAATGAAATGTTTTCTGAGCAAAATTGGATATGGAAAATCAGGGCACAACTGCAAAGTTAAAATTTGCACCAACATGTTCTATGAAATCATCAAGGTCCACTTGATTGACATCGTTGTATCCCACTTTTGAATATTAAGAAGAAAGAGATTATACTAGTTTGATACCTATGAACTTGAATTTCATGGTGTCCAAGGTACTTCTATGTACCCAAAAAAGGGGTTTACTATTTTTCAAAAGTGAGACTTTGTACCTTTTCTAACTTTGATCACTTTGCTTGTTCTTCCTGGATTTTCCTTGTGCACACCACTTTTGAGAATTTTGATTAGTATGGAAAATTACTAAAAATAGTAAGTTCTCATGTAAAGACTTACTATTTTTATAAAGTGAATCTCCTGACCTCGTATTTTGATGAAATCAACATTTTTTATATGGGTTTTTGCTTTTTATCTCACTATCAAATTTCATCTCAATTCAATCTCTGGTAGAGGAGAAATTAAATTTCAAAAATTCAGTGTAAGGAAAATAGGGTTTTATCATAGAAAAAATATTTTTTTTGCATAACGAATCCACCACCTATGTTTTTACTTCCTCTTAAAATGTAGATGAATGCTAAAAATATTAGATTAAACCATGCCTTGGTTTATTAGTTATGAATTTTTTTAGTTTCTCATGCACATGGTTATTCGGAGAAAATTTGAGCAAGGAGCTTGGATTTTTGATTTTTTTCCATGGAATCTTGGTGTCAAGATCATGGAGGGGTGGTGGAATTAATTCAAGAAATAAAAATTCAATGGAGGAATTTGGGAAAAAATTTCCGAGTTCGGGTGCAAATGGAGTAAATGTGGGGGAATGGTGAAAAAAATGGCAAAGTATGGATTTTATAGTGTTTGGAAACCTTAAGGGAACAGGGCACATTTTTTCCCATTTTTACCTTTGTAAATGTACAATGAGGGCACAAAATGGTGCCTTAACCCTAGGCTAACACTTGGCATTCATGCACCGATGGAGGAGGGGGCTAGAAAATGAGCAAAAGGAGCTTATCGAGGTTTCTAGGGTCATATTGCATGTCCATGGGATTTATGGGAGGAGGGGTGTAATTTATTTTCCCCATATCTCTTTATAAAGGGAAAATGGGGACAAAAATTGTGATTTGAGCACCATGTCAACACGTGTCCTTAAAACATTTGTATAAGTATCGAACATTGGACCTTGAGGAAACACCTTGAAAGTGACATATGTTGAGCGCTTGAATGAATTTTTTGACACTTCTTTATATGATATTGAATGTAAATGAAATATTGAGAAGGATGGGATTGGTTTCATGCATTTATTCCTCTTAAAACCATCTAAAATTCCCTTTCTTCTCACGATCACCAATTATGTTTATGAAGAATGAGTTATAGATTGAAAATCATGGGGATTGAGAAAATATGAAATTACCACCATGTATAGGACTGAATTATATTTTCATTTATATTTATTTTCCACTAACTCATTCTAGATCTCCTAGAATCATCTCCCACATTTTAGGTACCTTTTAAAGGTGAAAGTTTGCCTTGACCTCAAAACCCCACTTTTGATGAATTGGCTCCTAAATCACTAAATATTCCCTAAATCCTCGAAATCACTTGAATGATGATATTTTCTCATGAATCCTCTATTTTTATGGATCTGTGGCTTGAAATCAGCCCTAGATAATATGCACTCGTCTTAAAAAGGCTAAAAAATAGCAATTATGAGCTTGCTGAAGGATTTACTCTGAGTGGCACAAACTTGGAAGAACTTGAATGAAATAGATTTACCTAAATCACATATATACATGGCTACACAACGCATTGGACCACTTGGAAGGGAAGGGCATTACTGATACATGTTATAGGTTTATCTTGAGGGGTGTATAGCAAGGTCTACAATGCAAAATTTTGACACTATGGTATAAATGTCCTATTTTCAAGATGAATTTTTCCCTTACAAAAAGACAAGACAACATAACCAAGGGAATATTTACTTGATAGGGAAGAAACAATTGAATTTTTTTACCCTAACCAATGTTCTTTTCATAGAAACTCATAACAATCAAAATTTTAAATGTAATAGATTACCCACATTGACTTAAGGTCAAATGAGAATGGAAACCATATTTATAAGTAAAATATAAGAGAAAATCACTCTACCCATTAGAAGGGCCTCATATATAATATATTTAGGCTATATAGGAGATAACACAAAAAAGTACCAAAATTAAGGACTATCATTTTTGTATCCTTCCTCAAAGTGAATCATACCACAAAGCTACCAATTTTGAATAAATTTCATGTGACCATTATAGATAATTATCACATGATACAACTTGCACCACATATAATTTCGAAGTTATAAAAATCCCCATTATTAGGATTTCTATTTTCTAAGAACACTATTATTATACATGTGCACACATTTACTAGGTAGGATAACTACATTAGTTTGATGCCTATTTGTAGTATTACTATGTAGAAAAATCTCAACTTAGCAGGTGTTAAGGAATCTTGACCATAATCAAACTAGCCTCCCTTTTAGGTCCTTCAAGTGGAGAAAGATAGGCTTTTAAAGAATAAAAATCTCTTATTTAGTTACAAAATTTCCATCACAAATGCTTAAACATAGATCTAAAGCAAAAATACATAGATATTATAGGTCTTTAGAACTTAAATCTAGATCATACTAGAAGAGGGAAAAAATGGCCATAGAGGGGGAAATCATCACAATGTATTTCCCCCATTCGATGAATATGTCATATAATAAATTTTATCACTCCATATTTTACAAGGAATTAACCACACTCTACACATATCATTCCTCCAACTTCAAATCAATGTAACTTAATCACAAACTATTTTGAGTAAATATGTTCCTATAACCTATTTTTTAATGGGGTATAGTCCCAACGAAATAACCTTTATCCTAATCTAAAAAAATATGTTCCTACAACTTGACCTTAAATTATAATCTAGATTATCTAGAGCTTTATTATTTATTTATTTTAACTCATGTTCTATGATCTATATATTTATTGATTTTTAATCACCATAATCATCCATTTTTATGTTTCTTCCGACCCCTTTTCTCTCATAAAATTTAACTAGGAAAAGGTTAGTGATGACATTTTAGTAATCTAGGGAAGGAAGTAAGAATCCTCTGGAAGTTTTTCTCAAGGGCCAAGGTCTCGTACTTAGGAGATAATCCCACAATGTTATTGATTTAACCTAGTTTCTCCCAAATTGGTCGATCTGATATGGGTGCAAAATAATCAATGATAATAGTTTTGGCATGCCTGATGGGACCAATTTTTCACCTTTTTAGATTGTTCTTCATCTCTCAAGTTTTCCTTTGAATTTTATTATAAATTTGAACTAAAATTTGGCATTTTATTAGTTCTATCTAGATTTAAACATTATTACCAAGAACTTGGATACTTTTTATACTTTGAATTAAAAATTCAAGTTCCCAAAGCATGTGAGAATGATTGAAAAATAGGTAGTGCTACTAAGTAAGAACGTGTTGAGTTTTTATCTTTATCACTTCAAAAGAGGACATAAATCATATCTCTCCCAAGGTATGGTACACCCCTTCAAAACCAAGGAGAAAATTATACTCCACCTAGTGTTCCCAAGAAAAACATATAAAAATTCCTCAAACCCCTCAAAACCATGGATCATCAGATAAATTATTCTTTCCCAACCTTTAATTATAACATCTCTTTATCCTTAAATGTGTGGAATTAAATTATAGCTACAACCATACAAAACTATGATATTTTACATCTTAGAAGCATATTAACTGGGTGATCACCTTATAGATATAATACACCTATCTTCATTCCATAACATAACCAAAATGGATGTTCCAATGTGAATATTAGTTTCTTCTCTTAAAGGAAAATATTTGTTATGATAGGAAAACATCTCTCTTAACTCTATAAACACATAAAATGAGTTTGCGTAAAGTTTGGAAAGACAATTTCAAGATAAAATTTATCACATATCCCTCATGGATCAAATCACCATAGTAAAAAAGACACCAAATAAGGATATCTCTGACTTTAAATTTATATTATATAGAAATAGGGATATGATACCACTTTTCATAATGTCTTCTTCTCACTCTACCTTCTTTTTATTCTTAAGATATCTTAACTTAGACATAACTATTATTATTCAATCTATGGGAGCTGTAAACCTTGTTGATATATTTTTATATTATTATCATATATTAGAACAACCTAATCCAAGCTGGAAAGTTATAGCTTATGCCCCCATGCTTCTTTTCCCTATGACAACACATTAATTTTTAGTTGAACCCAAACTTATTTTTGTTAAATCATTAAAAACTATCCCTATCACCTCAATAAATGATATGAATGAGCTCAACTCCCTCTTAAGGTATATGGGAAATGAAATGGTTATTATGAGGAGACAATAGTCTCCACATGATCCTAGAAATTATCAACCATATAACCCTTCCTACAAACATAACATAGATATAACACCTTAAAATCATATTGTTCTTGTAAGCCCTATCTAACCTTCATATATTTTTCTTACCAATCCTATCGAGAAACTGGTTCCTACACAAAATAACATAGCTAAAGACATGAGGTCTTACTACTCTTGTTCCCAAACTCATGAATAAAATTCTTTTCCATATGGATCTATCACACACTACTTTCTATTACAAAATTCCTTAGTAAAAAAAATCAAGTTATTAAACCATCACTACCACCTTCATTAGTAGTAGATGATATATTTGTTAACTAGACTAAGGATACTTGTGTGTAATAAATTAGATTGATGGAAATAATCAGCCCCAAGTGAAGTATGATTCTAACACAAGAGATGATAAAATACTCTTGGAACTAGAAGAAAAAACATATAGAGATACAATGGCATATGGTCAAGGAGGGTAAATATTAAAAACAATGGATAATTTAGTTAAGACACCATAGACCAATAAGGTACAACCAAATATATAACAACCTACCATTCAAAAATAAAATAATGATTGATTTATTTATAAATTTGTATAAATATGTAGCAACACCCATAAACATTATAAATAAAATGATGAAGACTAATGTGAATGTATCTATGTGGAATACCTTGGAAGCACAAGGTTAGATGGATCTACTATGAAAAGGGATGACAAAATTAAAACTTTCCCCAAAATATTTGAAAGAGGTACATTTAATTTTAATTAATATTTATCAAGCTAATGTCAATAATGTGATATTTACCCCAAACATTTTTGTTATTATATGTCACTAATCATTTGAAAAAAATTAGCTCATAATTATATGATTGAATATGGGGCTAGTATCACAATTACACCCAAATAAGTAGTTGATGTCCTTATATTATAATATGCCCCTATTAAAAAAGGTGTTTTTAGTTTGATGGAACTGTTGGTAAGGATGTAGGAGTCATTAAAACCCTCAATCAAACCTTACATGTTTTTCCTATCATAACCATACCTCAAGATATCTTAGTTATTAACCTCCCACCTATCTTTTTCTTATGGTAATATAAGTACTTTATTTCCAAGGTAGAATATTATCTATCATCTAATTGGTCTCATATGTGTTTGAGGACCAAGTATGATGCCAAAATCACACTCAAAACTTATCCCATTTCACATTTTTTTGTTGAAACCTATTACCCAAGGACCACTTATTTCAACTATTCCATAACATCTTATATTGAGTATGGAGATGTTTAACTTGATCCAAAATAAGTTAGAACTAAAATCATTGATGAAAAAATAAATGACTGGGAAAGAGAGAGGTGGAACTTTGAACCTTACGATACCTTTGAGGAGACTTCGTCTATGTACCTTTTATATAAAAGATGAGGGAATTTCCATTCCCAACCCTTTTAAATAAAAAGGAACTATAGGTTGTACAGAATATGTTTTTTTATGGTTCTAAGTGTAAGATAGGAGTTGGAGTAGGTTTTTTCCTACTGCCACCAAAAAATGAAAGTCTTTTCTTATCCTATATAATTCAATTCAGCTACACTAACAATGTAGTTGAGTATGAAGCTTTGATTCAAGGTATATTGATTACAAATAATAAGGGGATCAAGAGGTTGATAATATTTGGAGATAATGAACTTGTAATCTAGTAGGTAAGGTCTTCATGTTTAGCAAGGACCCTTTTATCAAGTCTTATAAACATAGAGTTTAGAATATTTTGGAGGGATTTGATGTAAAAACCCTCAAGTTATCCCTAGATATCATAATTCTAATGTCAACATAATGGATTTCATTGGGGCTCAATTTTACCCCTTAAATATCTCATGAATATGGTAGACCAACATGTCATATTGTAATCAAACCAGTTGTCCTTGAAAATGTTTCCCATTGGATTTTTTTTAGAATTAGGTGAAAATTTTCTATTTTATTTATCAACAAGGTGAGTTATTACAATATTTGAAACTGATGTTGCAAGAAATATATAATGATTAGATAATTATATTAAAAAATTATCCCAAAGGATCGTTACCTTGGAAAGTGTCTTTACCATTTATGATCAATTCAAAGGGGAAAAGATAATATTTATTATTAAAGAATAATATTATAATGAAGTGGCTATATTTCTAATAAACATTGGATGTTGGTAAATATACATACCCTTGACCAATAATATGATATTGTTCACTTATTCCAAGAGTATGATGATGAATTTTCTTGAATTATGGCGATATTAAAATCTATAACCATTACCTAATCCAACATACTATTGAGTTGTATCCAAATGCCAAGCCTATGAGGTAAAAAAATACCATTCAACCTAAGGTTTGAAGCTTTAATGAGGAAATGGTTAACTAAATTCATTAAGGATAGAATAATATTTCCTATTAAACACTCATTTTGGGTGGCCAACCTATTCCTTGTAAGAAAGAAAAATAGTGAGATTAGATAGTGTGTAGACTTTAGGGATCTAAACAAGGCATATCTTAAACACCATATCCCTTACCCTCTATGCATCAAATCTTACAAAAATGGAAATTTTTTAAAAAAATTATTACTCAATGGTTTCTTAGGGTATAATCAAATCCTTGTCAAAAAATATAATAAGTACAAGAATTATGGTTTGGCGATTGGAAAATCCTATAACCATGATGTTAAAAAAGGATGTAGTTTCCAATGGAAAAAGGAAAATATAATTTTGAATAGATCAAGCAAGCTATAGCTCAAGATCTTACATTTATTAACCCTAAATTTGATAAGGACTTCACCCTATATGAAATTTGAGGAAAACATCATGAATAAGAGTACGACCTATTGGAATGAACAAGGCTTAGAGCATACCATTTTTTTACAAGTCAAACTCTTAAGGATTACAAGGTCAAATAAAATTTTGTTCAAAAACAAGCATCAACAATCCTAAGATCTCTAAACAATTTTATACATTTACTATAAAATAAGGTCATAGTCTATATTAATCATTATAATATCGAGTAATACATTATGAGATCTGAAATAATTGAAATGAGAGTTACTTGGATCACCAAGATCATGGAGTTTGATGTAGAGATTAATTCCACTAAACTAATCAAAGGAAGGGCATTGTGCTAACAATTAGATGAGGATTTGTGGGCATATCAAAAATTAGTTTCATCTAACCAATGGAAATTTTAGTGGAAGCAAACATGTAAAACTTTTGATTTCAAAACATGATAAAATACTTAAACACTAGAGGATTTCCTAATATGTTTAGTGGAGCCAAAAGGATACATTTCAGATTTCATGATATTTATTATGAGATCATTGATGGTTTCCTTTTCAAAAGAAATGTTAATGGTGTCATGCTAAGATGTATTGAGCCAAAAAAGGTGGAGAGGACACTCAAAGAGTTCTATTTAGGTTTATATGTTGGACATTTTTGTCCACAAACCATTACTACAAATGTCATAACCAATGGTTATATTTGGCCTACATTGTTTTTGATTGCAAAAAGTGGGTAAGAAATTGTAAAGAGTGTCCTTTCTTCACAGGGAGAAAAAGAAAATTTTCCCTTCCTCTCCAATAAATCTCAGAAGATCAACCTTTTTCTCCATGGGGGACTGATTTTATAGGTAATATGATACTTCATTCAAGTACTAGTCATAAATGGGTCTAAAAATCCACTGAATACTTTAGTAGGTGATTTTGAGGGTAGTTATAATAGAATTAAATACTAAAATTTTTATAGTGGAATTCATATATTACATTGTGACCATATTTGGAGTTCCCACATGATAATATCTAACAATTCCAAGGATTTGGTTGCCACTGAAGTGGCTAATTTTTCATTGAGTTGTGAAATGTACTTGAAAAATTCATCTAACTACCATCTTTAAGGAAATGGACTTGTTGAGTCTTCTAGCAAGAATTTGATCAATATTATAAAAAGGAATATGGAATGCAACCAAAGGAAATGAAAAAATAAGGCAAGGATAGTAATTTGGGTTGATAAAATTACACCTAAAAGGTATATTGAAAACTACCCACTTATTCTATATAGAAGATAAGCTAGATGTAAATCTTCCTAAAAATTCAAACCCTTGAGTTAGCTCATAAGCTAGATCTAGAGCATATCTATAACCATATGCATAATAAAGTTGGTAAAGCTATAAGATGTCAAATAAGAATCTAGAAGTAAGATTTAAGAGCAATAGTATTTAAAATACTATTTTAAAAATAAATCCTATCCACAATATTTTAAGAGAGGAGAATTAGTCTTTAAATGGGATGAGGATAGATAAAAATTTAGAGGCATAATAAACTTTACACCATTTGAAGTGGGCCTTATCAGATTACTGAGTACAAAGGAAAAATGCTTTTGAATTAACAAGTTTTGATGGTGAAATACTTCCCATCCTAGTAAATGGGACATTTCTCATGACATACCTTTAAGCACTATAATTTTCCCATGTATATAGTTGTACAATTATCTTTTGTATTTTGTTTCTTATTTTCATTGTTATCTTTTTATCATGTGTATTCTTGGTTTCAAATCTAAAATATGGTTAAATTATTATTTAAATATTGATTATTCAACTATCTTACTAATTGTGTTAAGTTTAAAGTTATCAAGAAGTCTTTTTGTTGCATAATATTTTCTTTGCACTCCCAAAAGTTTCACTTAAATCATTATTTTTTCCCCTTTGTAAATAGGTTTTTGAGCTACCTTTGAGAAATTCATTGTCGGTAGTTTTATATCTTCATGTATAGGTGCTTTTGATACTTGGTAAAACATTGGAACATGTGGAAAGAAAAATTATTTTCAACCTTAATATAAAATCCAACCTACAAAATCTAATGTAACCCTCCAAGAAATCCTCAACAGACCACCATTCATTCACCTCAAAGGATTATTTTGAACTCTAATTAACTGTCTTATTTTCTTAGTGCATTTGAGATGAAGGGATTGTAACACATTTTGGAGATTCATTTGAAAAAAATTGTGGAAGAAAAAATGAGTTAATCTAAGATGAAATTTTCCAAGAGAGTTAAATGATCAACTTCCCCTTTTACAATTTTTTTGTCATGTTAATGAAATTTTAATCAAACAAGAACCTAAATTCAAAGCTTCAAAACAAGTTGATTTTACACGAAATTTTACAAGGTTAAGTTAGAAAGTATCCTCCTACATCCAAGTCTTATCAAGAGGAAGAGGATTTGAAAGGTTAATAAAGGCAACCTATCTCGAATATTATATACTAGTTACACTTAGAACTGATAGCCCATCATGCACCCTATTGTTTCAAGAAAAATGGGTTTTTTTCAAAAGAATGGAGGGGTGTAGCAAGAGTGTTGAAATTTTAGGAAAAATATCTCATGTTGAGATAAAAACATGAATATGAGATTTAGAAATAAGACGATTTCTTAAGTTTTCAAGGCATTTTCAAATAAGAAACACATCTTGAAGGATTTTTGTATAAGGTAGTTTTTGGTTTTAGACAATGTTCTAGGATAAATGTTTAGATATCAGTAATTTTTTTGTAAAGGACTTATTATTATAAAAATGTCACCTAAAATTTAAAAAAGGAACAATAAGTTTCATGGGATTCCATTCATATTTATATTATGAATTCTATGGATAAAAATAAATCAAGGTTTTATATCCTACGAAAAGGATATAAATATGAATTGTAATTCATTCTTAGAGAAGTTAAGAGTTTTATGCCTTCCCTTTGAGATGACCATAGTGATCAAACCTAATATCCATGTGTAGAAATTATATTAAGGAATAATTGTCTTGGAAGATCTCAAAAGCTTAATGATATGAATGAGTGTAAAACCTTAGAACTAAAGGAAAAATAGAATTCTAAAGATGAGGAAAATGATGAAAAGTTATAAAATATGTAAATGAAATCATTAGAAAAATTATGTGTCTCCACTAATGTTCACGGGGATACTCCCTTTGCACTAAATGATGTATCTCCCATCATTAAATGAAAAATAATATAATCCTATCTCTTTGTTATGGGTAGGACCAAAAGGCCAGAATCAAACATGGACACTCCACTAAACCCGTGGTAAGATGCTTGTATGAGGGTACAAGGGAGGAAATTACAATGATGTAGGGAGGAGGGAAATTAGGAAAGGAAGGTTATTTCTATGAGTAGTCCAATTATAGAGTTCACACCCAATAACTAGAGTAGTTCAATCATTCAATATAGAAGAACAAAAACCTTGTTACAGACATCAAGACAAGATAAGATTATGAACACCAAGTTTCAGAGATCTCCTTATCAAGAAAAGAAACAAACTATTTTCTCATTTATTGACATTCACAAAGTTGTATAATGAGAGGGATAGAGGAACATATGAGAAAGGGAAATAGAAGAAATGTAGCTCTTATTTCTTGTGTATTGATACAAAGTTCAACTACTACAATCCACAATTGCTACAGAGTAGAAATTTTCAAAATCTAGGATCCTTTGGAATGGAGAGGCCATCCCAATTTATATAAATGTGGATTGAAATTTTTTTTTTCCCAAATGATTCTTCATATTCCTATTCCACTTATGACTTTTCAATTTCCCCTAGAAACTACAAAATAAGTATTTCTCTTATAATTTTGAGAAAATACTTTTACAATTTACAATTTATGTCACTTAAGTGAATAGGATGAAATACAATGATTGCACATAACGAAGAATTATAAGAAATGGAGAGAAGAGAAGGAGAGGAGGGGATTAATTGAACTTTTTGAATAGAATAATTTTTATTAATAACATGAAAATTATGTTCATAATATATTTCTTTAGCATGATGCACAAATACCTCAGACTATCAAATAAGTGTTTAGAAACACTGTTGAAATATTCCCTAATGTGATTTCGTGATGACCACAAGAATCGCTCATGATGACCCTTTTGACACTTGATTGACCAAATTACTTAGCTCTTTGAGCTTAATCTAACTTAATCATTTCAAATCACCTAGCCATCTATATTTCCTATCTCACCGGCTCACCCCAACTAAGATTAAGAAGATGCTCCCAAGATTCATATGAAGGTTTAATTTCTCTGATTGAGCTACAAGATAATCCTAAAACCATTTTTTCATTCCCTGATGATTATTTCATGTCTAGATGACCATGAGTGTCATGAATTCATGTTATTCAACCACTTAATATTTTTATCTATGCCTCGTATGCTATTTTTAGTAAGTTCACTCAGGGTGTCGGATTACAACGAAAGAAGTATTAAAATTATGGGTTTCATTATGAGGTTTCACGCTCTTAATTTTGGTTGATTCCTTTTTATAAAAAATTAGTAAAATGGGATTTTCATTAGTGGGGAAGAATATTGACAAAAAATCAATTCTCTATATCTTGATAAACTGACAACTTCATCACTCGAAAACTAGTTTAAATAAAACTAGATTTTTGGGAGACCCTTCCCAATTTCAAATGATTTTTCCTACTAGATCTTTGGGAATTTGAGAGTTTATTAAAATAGGGTATGGTTTTGATTTAGTATGATGTTAGATGTTGACCATGATTATTTTGATTTTGATTTAGTTATGATGCATGATGATTATTAGAGACACTTCATATGTGGATGATGATATACTATTTGACATGGATATATTGTGAATGTTGTTCGGACATGTGATTTTGGATATTGTGAGTAGACTTAGAAAATGGACATTATATGATGATGATATAGTTGTTGATATAAATTGTAAGTGATATTGTTAATTGCCTTGATGTTGTTGTGATTCATATGTATAGATGATTTTGTGATTATATTTATATCATGTTGGATGTTTTGATATGGCCACAAGGCCGAAGGAGGTATTTGTGTTTTGTAGGTTAAAATATCACAACAAACATCGGGGGATTGGAGACCAACCACATTGGAATTCTAGATGAATTCAACAAGGTCACCATGGCAACATGTTTTGTGTGTGTGTGTGTTGTTTTTTGTTAGGGATTCCCATGGGGGATCACCTTTAAATGTGACCATGGGTTTTGTGTATTTTATTAATGTGGTTCCTTTTTATTATTGTTTGTATGTATTTTATTAGTGATGTGTCCCTTTCTTTTATTTAATTAAATTGTGGTAGATTAATGTGAGAAAACATATGGTTAAAAGTTAATTAATTTAAATTAATAAATAAATCAAATTTGGGATATAAAAGTAATTATAGAAGTTTTTGGATTTTGTATTAAATATGTAAGAGATGTGTAAGTATGTGTAAGAGTTGTGTAAGTCAGATTTTGGAGTATGAAACACTCCACCTCCTTGGAAATTCAAATTTGTCCTTGGGGCTGTTTTTGAGGCTTGTGGGACAAGTAAAACTTGTCCCATACCTCTTAATTTTATTTACCAACCATACCTATGGTTGGAGGGTTGATTTTAGACCTTTTAATGCATTTTTATTAATCATGTTGCAATTTTTAATTGCACTCTTCTTACATTTTATTTAATTCAGTCCTTTGGGGTGTGGGATTTTGGAGTGTGTAAGTTTATTTGTCATATTTTCACCCACCTCTTTATTGTGCTTTGGAGAATGAAATTTGAATTTTGTGTTGAATTGAGGATGTGTGATGTGGCATCCTACATGGATCCACATCATCCTCTTCTCTTCCCTCTCTATAAAATTCAAACTCTTTGCCTTGTTTTGGGTTGTTGAAACTTTTGCATGCTTCCTTTTGGGTGAATTTTCTTGTGATTGGAGCTCTTGTTGATTTTGGAAGGAGATTAGAGAACTTTCATGCTTGTTGGTTGCTGATTTTGGGACTTTATTTTGACATTAAAAGCTTGTTGTATGGGAAAAAGCTACCATGGAGAGGTAGGAGCTTAGCTCTTCTTTATGTTGTTATTTTCTTTTTGTGTTTGTGTGAATGGTGAATGTTTTTGTGTTTATTGGCTATTTGGGTAGACTACCATAGGAATGGTGTAGGAGAAGGCTATGGGGAATCCATGTGGGGGGGCATAAGGGAATGCCATTGGCATCAGATTTTGTGGAGGGAGTTTGGGTTTGGGATCCACCATGGAAAAGAAATAGCTTGCATTTCTTACTTTGTGGGGGGAATAAGGAAAATTGTGGGGGGCATAAGGAGGGATTGTGGGGGCATAAGGATATGTGTGAATTATATTGGTGGTTTATTATAGGTGGATGCCCAATTCCCATTGGGAGGCATAAGCAACTTCCCCATAGTCCTTGCTCCTTTGGCTTGCATGATAAAGCCTGAGTTCTATTTTAATGTTTTCAATGTAGTTGTAAACTATTGTATTGTGTTGAACTGTGTTTTTAATTTGAATGTGCATGTTGAAAGAATGTTGTGTGTATGTTTTGTGGAAGCTTGTTGTTTCCATGAGTTGAATCACACCTTCTATTACATTTTGGTTGGGGCTCAGGGCCAATGATGAAGGATGGCTTCTCCTTTCATTGATGTCTTGGTTGGGTGGAGAGCGTTGCCTTTCCCCACTTTTTTTGTGATCAAATTGAAGAAAAGGAACTTGCATGTTGCTGTTCTGGAGCAGAGGAAAATACAGTTTTGATAGTCCCTTGTGAAATATATTTTATTGTAACCTTTCCCACTTTGAAGTGGATGAAATTGTAATGTATTTTGTGAAGAGAAGATGTTTGTAATTGGTTATGAAAGTTGTATATTCAAAATGTGAAAGATATTTATATTCTGTTCTGGTCATTTGAAAGAAGGAAATTGAAATTTGTTATCTGCATTCAAGGAATTGAAAAAATGTAAAGATGTATTTCTTTTAAAATCAATAAAGGATTGCAAGACCTTTCCTCATTTGCATTGTTGATTTAAATTGGAATATCAGATTGTGATTGAAATCCTTGTTTGGAAAAAATGGAAAAGGAAGAAACACATATGAAGGAATTATATTACTTTGTCCTTTTGAAAATATGTTAAAATTGAAATCAGACTTTGCATTTTAGCTATTAAATGGTTGGATTAAAATCACTAAATGTATTAGAATAGAATAGAAATGAAATTTCCAATATGGAAGATGAAATTGTTAAATAGATCCCTCAAGATTTGATCTCTCATTGTAAATTTAAAACTCAAAAAATAATTTATTTAAAATGCACAGTTTGAACCTGCAAATAATAATTAACATTGAAACCTTAAAATTTAGCATGCTATGATATCAATGAACTCATCTTGACAAAAAAACTTAAGGAAATAAATCAAAACATTACAAAATCGGCCCAAACCTTTTCATAGTCTTTTTTTGTCAAATGTTGGAAAAATTCAAATTGGAATCAATCAAGAAAATCACCTTCCAAAACATCCTAAATCCTTCTTAGAACAATCCTCCATGTCTGTTTGGCATGTTGAGTGAAGGAGAAGATCAAATTGAACCAAATTTATAAGTTAAAATTTACCAGTTTGCTTTTAAAAAATCCTCATGCAGGCCATTTTTATTAAAATTGACCCCTTAAAATTTATCAAAATGTAAAATTTATGATTCCTGTGCAAAGAGGGCATCGAGAGCTTTCTAGAAAGTCCTCGTTTTCCCAAAACTAAGCTTTCTATCAAAATTTATGGCCTTCTGAAAGTTTTCCTTCCTTGGCGGGAAAATTTGGGAAAATTTTCCCTAGCGGGCACATGGCCCGAAATTTTCCCTTTAAAACCCTTAGAAAAAAAAATTTGAAAAATTTTGGGAAATTTTTTTGGGAAATTTCCCCCCCACCCTACCACCATCGCAGCCAATCAAAGGCTACCATGTGGCATGGGGTGACAACGGGGGGGAAACCCTCCTTTTTGAAATTTATCGTTTTTTAAAATTTTGTTTTTTGGAAAATTTTCTTAAAAACCCCATGTGCCCCGCACACTCCCCCCCACCTTGGTGAAAAATCAATTCCATGGATGTGCAACCCCATGTGCATTTCACTCCTTTCACCCTCCTTTGGAAAATTCCCAAACTTCTCCACCACCCCACCCTTCCCTCATTTTCCCCCGCTTTGGCTTGTTGAGCTCGCCACGTGTCCCTAGGCGGCGCAGCAAAGGGCAGCGGGCGAAAAATGTGACCTTTCCCCCGCACGGAAAATTTCAAAACACCACCCCATGACCCACCAACCCAAAAAATTGCATTTTTCCCCACTCAACACGTGTCCCTTTTGGGCAATTTTTCATCCCTGGCCCGGCAGCCCACCCTTGGGGGAAAATTTTCACCCCAAGGCCCGCCAGCCCATAACTTGAGTTTTATAAGGAGTTAGGAGGACTTATTTATATCATTAGAAAGGTGAGAAAATTTCCTATCCAATGGGAATGATTTAGGAAATTTTGAATGTGTTAAGTGAGAAAATCAAGTTGAAACTCTGAGCCTGTTAGAGAGTGGGTATGGTGATAAATTACCCTCTGAACCTAACTAAAACTTCTAACCCTAAAATTTGGACCTTGTGACCTCTAATAATTGTTAATAAAAGAAAATATGTTCTAGTGTAATTTAGACTTGTTCTAGAACTTGTTAGTGATAATTGTTGTCTTGCAACCTAGTTGTTGGTTCCTTTAAACAAAAAAAAAAATTATTCCATAATTTTCCTAACTAACCCTAGGTTGTTTCTGGGTCTCAAGTGGGTTGTTTTAGTGGGCATCACACTTGGTATTAGAGTAGTGGTTCAAAATATTGGACCATTGGGCACACTAGAAAACTTGGGACATGAAACTTAAACCTAGCACACTTTTAAATCTAGAAAACAACTTAGTTTAGAAATTACATATTTTAGTAAACATGGAAATTGAATAAAACTTAGAAAAATGAACTAACTCTCACTTGGTCTGTGCAGGAGGCACAAACATGGGAAGGGGGACTTTTCACATAGACCCAAACTTACCACCACCACCACCACCACTGGATCAGGGTGTAGCAGCCATCCTACCCCATATTTTGTAGACTCTTCAGGATGTTAATGCCGCTCTACACGAGAGGATTAGGAGGAGGACATGCAGCCAGACATGATAGGGAGCCATCTGTTGATGCTCAGGCATCTCCTCAACCCAACGAGGAGCATAGAGGAGAGAACTCCCATGCAGAGTCAGCCAGGGTAGAGTCACCACATGAGGGGACAGGGTGACCAAGTTTCAGAAGCATAGAGAGAGGTCTCGAGCCCTAGGCTTAGGGATGAGCATGTAGAGAGACCTAGAGGCCATCAGACCACAGCTACAGATCACATCAGGGAGATCCTAAAGCTTCACCATCACATTATTTTGGTGACATAGGTGGATTTTAGGTAGAGGCCTAGCTAGTGAGCTTGAGTGGTTGCTTCAAGCTTTGTCCTTGTTCTAGCAACACAAAAGCTCATGTTGTGATCCATCTACTAAGGGATGGAGCAGAGTATGGTGGAGGACAGAGGAGCAAAAGCTCCATGTTGATTCTGAGATAGTGACTGGGAGCTATTTGAGGAGAGATTCAGAGTAGATATTTGTCACGAGAGGTTCATACAACAACGATAGATGAGTTTCATGACCTCTGACAGGCATCTCTTTCAGTAGCAGAGTATGAGAGTAGGTTTTGGATCTACTCTAGTATGTTGAGTACATGCAGATGAGTAGGTGTGGATTCACAAGTTCATCTCGAGGGCCTAAATTTAGACATTGGAGGTGTAGTGTGGATCCATTGTCCATAGAGACATTAGCTGAGGCCATCGAGAAGGCCTATATAGTAGAGGAGACTCGGGGAAGACCCAACAGGCTAGAGACCGAGTCCGGAGCTGCATACAATGTAGATGTAGGACAATAGATCAAGGGGGTTAGTACCTCTTCCTCATGGTGGACAGGGTTCAACACAGTCATCATTTAGACCACAGAGTAGTAAGCAATAGTCCCACCCACCTCATAGACCTCCACAGAGAGATGATGCACAGAGAGGTCGAGTATGGGGCCTCCTCCTAGGGGTCCCATCAGACACATGGTGGACCTAGAGCTCAGTCAGTGGGAGCTCACCAGAGACCTCAAAGAGACCATAGCTGATCATTAGGATCCACACCATAGACTTCCAGAGCACCTACTGGAGGTGCTACTCATTGGGAGGATCAGGAGGATGTTTTGGTTGTGGTGTTACCGGACATTTTTGGAGAGATTTCCCACATAACCCTAATAACAAGGGTAAGACATAGATCTCAGAGCCGACTATTTGGTGACATGGGACGCAGCCACAAGATTTATGCAATGGTTGAGAACCACCAGCAGAGCATCATAGAGTATAGTCATTGAGACTACATGTAGCATTGGTGGTATTCCTACCTCTATATTGTTTGATTCTGGTTCTTCTAATTCTTTCATTGCACCATCTTTAGTAGAGAGCGATGCAGGCTGGTGGTAGTTAGGTAGGGTCATAGTTGGGATGTTGAGATGGCTTCTGAGCCAAGATCTCTATAGACTCCTTAGTTAAGGAGTGTGTAGTGGATTTGGGACCTTTCACCACTACCTCAGATCTTCGTATCCTTCCTTTGGGCTCATATGGAGTCATTTTGGGTATGGATTGGTTATCTACACATAGGGCCAGGATGGATTGTTACCACAAGACTATATCTTGTGTAGATGATTTGGGAGTGAGTCGGTGATTTTAGGGGTCAGGAGACTCGTTTCTATTCACACCATCTCCACTATGCAGCTTAAGTGGTGTGTGTGATGGGGTTGTCAGATGTATGCTATTACAGTTAGTGACAGATCAGAGGATGGGTCTAGTGGACCATCGCTAGATGATCATCCCATTTTGAGAGAGTTTTTATGTCTTTCCAGGGGAGCTACCGGGGTTACCACCCCCACGTGAGATTGATTTTCATATAGATCTAGTTCCTGGAGTAGAGCCTATCTCACAAGCACCTTATCGATGACCACCCCAGAGCTCTCTATGAGCTCAAGTTACAGCTTGAGGGCCTTTTGGAGAAAGGCCTTATCCATCCTAGTGTATCCCCTTGGGGTGCACCGTGATCTTTTGTGAAGAAGAAGGATGGATCCTTGTGGTTGTGTATTGATTACCACCAACTGAATAAGGTAACGATCAAGAATCGTTATCCCCTTCCACGTATTGATGATTTGTTTGATCAGATGAAGGGAGCCACAGTTTTCTCTAAGATTGATCTTAAGTCAGGTTACCATCAATTGAGGATTTTAGAGGTGGACATTCATAAGACTACCTTTCATATGAGATATGGGCACTATGAGTTCACAGTGGTGCCTTTTGGTTTGACTAATGCCCCCATAATGTTTATGAGTTTGATGAATGGGGTATTCAAGACCTTCTTAGATCACTTCATGCTCATCTTCCTTGATGACATTTTGATTTACTCACGTATGCATGAGGAGCATGAGGGGCACCTTCACCAGGTTCTTCAGTGTCTTCGGAGCAACAACTTTATGGGAACTTGGAGAAGTGTGCATTCTTTCAAACAGAGGTATAATATTTGGGTCATATCATTTTTGGGGAAGGTATCACCATCGATCCTTCCAAGATTAGAGCCATTATGGATTGGCCAACACCCACTACTGGTGACTGAGGTGTGCAACTTCATGGGATTAGCAGGTTACTACCGAGATTTGTTCAGACTTCTCTCGGATTACACACCCTATCACTTCCCTTCAGAGGAAAGGGAAGAAGTTTTTTTGGTCGATAGAGATGAGTAGCCTTTAGACAACTCAAGGAATGCCTCACTACAACACCTATTCTTATAGTGTCGGATCCACAGGTGAGTTTTTCATTTGCACGGATGCTTCCTTTAGCAGGGCTTGGAGGTGTGTTGATGCAGAGGGCAGAGTAGTGGCTTTTGAGTCTCACAAACTCAAGGATTATGAGCTTAATTATCTAACTCATGATCTTGAGCTTGCATGGTAGTTGTGCATGCTTTGGTTTGATGGAGGCACTTTCTTCTTGGCAAGAGATTCACACTCAGATAGATCACTTGAGTCTTCATCACCTCTTCACGTAGCCCAATCTCAACGCTCGTCACAATGAATTGATGGAGTTGCTTTGTGAGTATGATATGGAGATCGAGCATGTGAAGGGGAAGGAGAATGTGGTAGCAGATGCTCTCAACAGATGGAGACATGTGGCTATGGCCACCTCAGTGAGCATAGATTTACAGAGCAGATTCTTCAACAGCTTCCTCTTGACAACTTTCTACATTGCAGTTTGAGCAGAGATCGAGTCTCAGAGACCCCTTGAGGGGAAGTTTGATGGTTTTTCCTTAGAGGTAGATGGTCTTCTCAGCACAAGGCTAGATTTATGTTCCCAGAGATGGAGGCTTGAGGCAGGACATCTTGGTAGAGGCACATCATGTGCACCCTATTCAGCCCATCCCGGGGTGAAGAAGATGCATGCCACCTTGAGATAGTTGTATCATTGGAGAGGACTTCATAGAGATGTGGCCTAGTTCATGTCATGATGTTTAGAGTGCCAGAGAGTTAAGGCCAAGCATCAACATCCAACTGGCCTTCTTTATCCTCATGCTATACTAGAATGGAAGTGGGACACCATTTCCATGGATTTCATTGTTGGGCTACCGATGTCAAGATATCACCATGACGCCATCATGGTCACGGTTGATAAATTGACAAAAGTGGCTCACTTTTCTCTAGTGAAGACCACTTATATAACTAGAGCAGTGGCATGGGTATATTTGGATGAGATTGTCAAGTTACACGGGATTCCATGGAAGATCATTTGTGACCGTGATCCTTTGTACACTTCCCATTTTTGACTACCATGCAGCATGCCCTCGATGAGAATCAACTTCAGCACAACATATCACCCCGAGATAGATGGACAGACTGAGTGGTGAATCATATTTTAGAGGACATGCTCAGATGTGTATGTGATGGATCAGCAATCTAGATGGGAGGAGTACCTATACTTAGTGGAGTTTGCCTACAATAATAGTTTTTAGAGTTCTATAGGCATGGCTCCTTTTCAGATTTGTATGGTAGAGAGTGTAGGACACCTCTTAGTTGGGACATGTTAGAGGATAGGGTTTCTCTGACCAGCTCTTTTATAGGACATGGAGCAGCAGGTGGTGTTGATTAAGTAGATATTGTAGGAGGCACAAGACATGTAGAAGAAGTATGCAGATCAACATAGGATCAACCATAGTTTTGATGTGGGCATGAAGGTGTTCCTTCATGTTAGGCCACACAAGAGCCCTATCCATTATGGAAAAGGTTCTAAGTTAGCTCCTAGATTCGTTGGGTCCTTTTGAGATCTTGGAGCATATCGGCCCTTTGGCCTACCATCTAGCATTTCCACCTAGCTTGTCTCACATACATGATGTGTTTCATGTTTCATTTCTCAGAGATATATTACAGATCCTTCTCATGTGTTAGATTGGACATCATTACAAGTGTAGGATCAAGGGGCAGTGATGGTGGAGCCCATTCATCCTAGATCACAGACCCTGGGCCTTCGAGGCAGAGAGGTTGATCAGGTTCAGGTGCAATGGGATAGATATGATGAGACTGCAGCTACATGGGAGGATGCTACCTTATTACGAGTTCAGTTTCCACATTTGTTCCAGTGACTTCCAGGAGGAAGTCGAGTCTAAGGGAGGGGATGTAGTGCCCACTTCCCTTTGACACCTTTTTATACTGATCTTGATACTGTTGATTACATTATGGACATTATTATGGTTTTGATTTAGTATGATGTTAGATGTTAGACCATGGATTATTGTTGATTTTGATTTAGTTATGATGCATGATGATTATTAGAGACACTTCATATGTGGATGATGATATACTATTTGACATGGATATATTTTGAATGTTGTTCGGACATGTGATTTTGGATATTGTGAGTAGACCTAGAAAATGGACATTATATGATGATGATATAGTTGTTGATATAAATTGTAAGTGATATTGTTGATTTCTTTGATGTTGTTGTGATTCATATGTATAGATGATTTTGTGATTTTATTTATATCATGTTGATGTTCTTGATATGGCCACGAGGCCGAAGGAGGTATTTGTGTTTTTACAGGTTAAAATATCACAACAAACATCGGGGATTGGAGACCAACCACATTAGGAATTCTAGATGAATTCAACAAGGTCACCATGGCAACATGTTTTGTGTGTGTGTGTGTGTTTTTTGTTTAGGGATTCCCATGGGGGATCACCTTTAAATGTGACCATGGGTTTTGTGTATTTTATTAATGTGGTTCCTTTTTATTATTGTTTGTATGTATTTTATTAGTGATGTGTCCCTTTCTTTTATTTAATTAAATTGTGGTAGATTAATGTGAGAAAACATATGGTTAAAATTTAATAAATAAATCAAATTGGGATATGAGAAAGTAATTATAGAAGTTGTTGGCTTTTGTATTAAATATGTAAGTGATGTGTAAGTATGTGTAAGAGTTGTGTAAGTCAGATTTTGGAGTATGAAACACTCCACCTCCTTGGAAATTCGAATTTGTCCTTGGAGCTATTTTTGAGGCTTGTGGGACAAGTAAAACTTGTCCCATACCTCTTAATTTTATTTACCAACCATACCTATGGTTGGAGGGTTGATTTTAGACCTTTTTAATGCATTTTTATTAATCATGTTGCAAGTTTTAATTGCACTCTTCTTACATTTATTTAATTCAGTCCTTTGGGGTGTGGGCTTTTGGAGTGTGTAAGTAATATTTGTCATATTTTCACCCACCTCTTTATTGTGCTTTGGAGAATGAAATTTGAATTTTGTGTTGAGTTGAGGATGTGTGATGTGGCATCCTACATGGATCCACATCATCCTCTTCTCTTCCCTCTTCTATAAAATTCAAACTCTTTGCCTTTGTTTTGGGTTGTTGAACTTTTGCATACTTCCTTTTGGGGTGAATTTTCTTGTGATTGGAGCTCTTGCTTTTGGAAGGAGATTGGAGAGCTTTCATACTTAGATTTGCTGCTGATTTGGGACTGTATTTTGGCATTAAAAGCTTGTTGTTTGGAACAAAAGCTACCATGGAGAGGTAGGAGCTTAGCTCTTCTTTTATGTTGTTATTTTTTTTTGTTTGTGTGAATGGTGAATGTTTTGTGTGTTATTGGTTGTTTGGGTAGACTACCATAGGAATGGTGTAGGAGAAGGCTATGGGGAATCCATGTGGGGGGAATAAGGGAATGCCAGTGGCATCAGAATTTTTGTGGAGGAGTTTGGGTTTGGGATCCACCATGGAAAAGAAATAGCTTGCATTTCTTACTTTGTGGGGGCATAAGGAAATCATGGGGGGCATAAGGAGGGATTGTGGGGGCATAAGGATATGTGTGATGAATTATATTGGTGGTTTTTACAGGTGGATGCCCAATTCCTATTGGGAGGCATAAGAAGCTTCCCCCATAGCTCTTGCTCCTTTGGCTTGCATGATGAAGCCTGAGTTCTATTTTAATGTTTCAATGCAGTTGTAAACTGCTTGTTTGTTTTTGACTATGTTTTTTAATTGAAATGTGCATGTTGAAAGAATGTTGTGTATGTTTGTGGAAGCTTTTGTTTTTCATGAGTTGAATCACATTTCTATTGCATTTTGGTTGGGGCTCGGGGCCAATGATGAAGGATGGATTCTCCTTTCATTGGATGTCTTGGTTGGGTGGAGAGCGTTGCCTTTCCCCCACTTTTGTTGTGATCAAATTGGAAGAAAAGGGAACTTGCATGTTGTTGTTTTGGAGCAGAGGAAAATATAGTTTTGACAGTCCCTTGTGAAATATATTTTATTGTAACCTTTCCCACTTTGAAGTGGATGAAATTGTAACATATTTTGTGAAGAGAAGATGTTTGTAATTGGTTATGAAAGTTGTATATTCAAATGTGAAAGATATTTATATTCTTTTCTGTCATTTGAAAGAAGGAAATTGAAATCTGTTATCTGCATTCAAGGAATTGAAAAAAAAAGAAAGATGTATTTCTTTTAAAATCAATAAAGGATTGCAAGACCTTTCCTCATTTTCATTGTTGATTTAAATTGGAATATCATATTGTGATTGAAATCCCTGTTTGGAAAAATGGAAAAGGAAGAAACACGTATGAAGGAATTGTATTACTTTGTCCTTTTGAAAATATGTTAAAATTGGAAATCAGACTTTTCATTTTAGCTATTAAATGGTTGGATTAAAATCACTAAATGTATTAGACTAGAATAGAAATGAAATTTCCAATATGGAAGATGAAATTGTTAAATAGATCCCTCAAGATTTGATCTCTGTTGTAAATTTAAAATTGGCAAATAATTTATTTAAAATGCACAGTTTGAACCTAAAAATAATAATTAACATTGAAACCTTAAAATTTAGCATGCTATGATATCAATGAACTCATCTTGACAAAAAAACTTAAGGAAATAAATCAAAACATTGCAAAATCGGCCCAAACCAAACCTTTTTTGTATAGTCTTTTCATCAAATGTTGGAAAAATTCAAATTGAAATCAATCAAGAAAATCACCTTCCAAAACATCCTAAATCCTTCTTAGAATAATTCTCCATGTCTGTTTGGCATGTTGAGTGAAGGAGGAGATCAAATTGAACAAATTTATAAGTTAAAATTTACCAGTTTGCTTTTAAAAGCTGCAAGATGTTTTCTTAAAATTTACCCCTTAAACTTTATCAAAATGTAAAATTTATGATTTCTATGCAAAATAGGGCATCGAGAGATTTCCAGAAAGTCCTTGTTTTCCCAAAATTGAGCTTTCTATCAAAATTATGGCCTTCTGAAGTTTTCCTTCCTTGGAAGGAAAATTTGGGAAAATTTTCCCTAGCGGGCCCATGGTCAATTTTCCCTTAGAACCCTTAGAAAAATTTTGGAAATTTTTTGGAACTTTTTAAAATTTTCCCTGCCACCCCACCATCCCACAGCCAATCAAAGGCTGCCACGTGGCACGGAGGAGGGGCAGAACCCTACCAAACTTTATCATTTTTCAAAATTTTGTTTTTGGAAAATTTTCTTAAAAACCTCCACGGCCCCACACTCCCACCCTCACCTTGGTGAAATCAATTCCATGGATGTGCAAAACCACATGTGTATTTCACTCCTTTCACCCTCCTTTGGTGAAATTCCCTAAACTTCTCTGCCACCCCACCCTTCCCTCATTTTCTCCCCCACTTTGGCTTGTTGACACCACATGTCCCTGGCGGCAGGCAGCATAGGAGGCGCGGCGGGAAAAATGGACCTTGCCCCCCACAGGGAAAAAATTTCAAAACACCACCCCAGGACCTACCAACCCAAAAATTGTGCATTTTTCCCTACTCAACACGTGTCCCTTTTGGCAATTTTTTCATCCCTGGGCCCACGGGCCCACCCTTGGGGAAAATTTTCACCCAAGGCCCGCCGGCCCATAACTTGAGTTTTATAAGGAGTTAGGAGGACTTCTTTATATCATCGAAAGGTGAGAAAATTTCCTATCCAATGGGAATGATTTAGGGAAATTTTGAATGTGTTAAGTGTGAGAAAAATAAAGTTGAAACTATGAGCCTATCAGAGAGTGCATATGGTGATAAAGTACCCCCTGAACCTAACTGAAACTTCTAACCCTAAAATTTGGACCTTGTGACCTCTGATAATTGCTAATAAAATAATAGTATGTTCTAGTGTAATTTAGACTTGTTCTAGAACCTGTTAGTGACAACTATTACTGAGTTTAATATAGACTTTTCATCATCATTCATGGAGCCATGAAAGAAAAATGGAGTGGAATCAAGGTTTGCAACTTCCCAAAGAGAGAATCTTTGGGCTCGCGTGTACATGAAGGATGAGCAATAGGAGATAGAAAAACTTGCAAACTCATTTTTCATGCTTTTGGCGGGAATTTTTTTTTTCCCCTTTGTCCTCTTTGAAAAGGAAAATGGGGGCACAAAATGGTTCCCTCACCTTAGTCTACTACTTGGCACTCATGCATAGGTGGAGAGGAATGGAGGAGGGGGCTGAAATAAAGCACCTCGATGACTCCATTTATCTCCCGGTGCTCATTTTCTAGCCCCTTCACCTTCACACGCATGAACACCAAGTTTCAACCTAAGGTGAGGGTGCCCTTTAATTCCCCATCTTCCTTTCCAGGGTACAAGTGGTACAAATATGTACCCCTCACCCTTTCTTCGTTAAAATTGTTGGCGAGAATTTTTTTTGGGTAGAAAAATTGGTGGTTATCTTGCCAATGTTCTGGGAATCTAAGTCCCTCTACTTAAATGGTGTAGCTCCATGTTATTATGTGCATGTGAAATTTTATTCTATGGTTACCTTATGCCTAGGTATCCAATAGGGGAACTCCATTAACCCTATGGAAAATCTTGAAATGTCTTATAAGAGTGAAATTTTCTAGGAGAGCGGGAAAGGGAGTGAGAAAGGAGAGAGGGATCAATGTTATAAGTAGAAAATTAGATTCCTATAACCATTATCCAAAAAATTCTGACACACATATATTAGAAGAAACACAATTTTGTAAGTGACAATAAGACAAGTTAAGATTTTGAATACAAAGTCTGAAGAAATCTCCTTATCAAAAAAGGAAACAAAATCCTTCTTTTTTCATTGATGCTTAAGAAAAATTGTACATAGTGAGAGAGAAGAAAATGGAGATGATAAAATGGAGGAAATTTTATCTTTTTGCTTCTTCATAAGTGATACTCTCTCATGAACACACAAAATTGACAACCCTTTGGAATGAGGGTGCCATTACAATTTATAGAACTAGAGGAGACTCTTTACCTACCCCCACATGACCTTTCATATGTATTTACACAACTTATGAATTTTTCATATTCTTAGGAAAGGATTAAGTCCCCTTTTATAAAATAAGGGTGACTTATTACATTATAAACATAAATTCACTTTTTAAATAAAATAAGACATAATGAAAAATTACAACCCCCAACAAAGAAATAGAACATGGGGGAGAGAGAAAATAGGGAAGGGAAGAGAAGAGAGAGAAAAATAGAGAGAACTAAGTTGATGAAGAAGCTTCTTCCATCGATCCTACCTTGTTGCTGACAAATCTCCGTCAAGCTCCACTAGTGAAATTCAAACTCCTTTGAATTCCATAATGAATCAAGCTACTACAGATGCAACCTTTTTGTACATGAGGAATGCGTACACAACTTAGGGACTCTATCCAACCATCTGAGACATCATTGATATCCTTACATTTCTCAAACCATGACCGTTTTTTTTCTTTGATGAATTAAATGGTAGCTTAAATCTCGACAGAGATTCCAAGGTATCTTTATTGAAGGAAAGTGGGTCCCCAACCTCTTTCTTAACATGTTCCTCAAATGGTCCCAATAACTCATCTATAATGGTGCTTTCTTTGATAACGGGCACTCCAAGTCTCTGGATCTTGTTATTGACATGGTCTTACATCTTATAGTCCTTGTTTGATTCCATTTCATCGATAAATTAATTTATCATTTCATATCTTGTCACCATAGTTCTTTCCCACACACATGATAAGTCCTCAGATGGAGCACTAAATATTTTTTTGATAATCAATATACCGAGTAGAATTATCTCCCATTTCCACCACTAATGGATGAATTGGGTCATAATTCTCCTTTTCTTTTCTAATCCTTCCATGATCATCTGATCCTTATCTGCAGATTACACACACACATATTTGAACAAAGGTGAGATTACGTATGAAAGTAATTTTTTTCCTTTTTAAATGATCATACTCATCAAATTATTATTTTCTCATCCCCTGTAATATGAAATCTTGCATTTTTATGGACTCTAGGTAAATTCTACTTGTTAGACCAACTGTTTTAATTTGGATTGATGAAGCATTGGAGTCCACTAAGTATTGCACATACGAGGAAAGAGTATGTAGTTGGTCATCCAAATGATCAATCTTTTCTTTTTATTCTTAATTCCTTACAAGGAGGTGAGTGGATGAATCTTGGAACATGTGCTCATATATTTTGTGAGTGGTTAGGCTCAAGGTAATAATGATCATTTTTTAGTCATCCACTTCCATCTCCTCCACCGGTTTGATCACCTTTGTTCGATTACTTATACATATTGATTACTTGTAGTCCCACAAAAAATGAGATCCTACTTGAGTAAATTTATTCTTCTTCCCTTTGGCCAATGATTTAATTGCCAAAAGATCAGGGACCGTGATTTGTTAGATGGTATGAGCCTCTTTTGTAATCATTTCCTTCATCCAAGGAAACATCTCATATTCCTCTAGCTCTACAAGTAGAATTTTTATCATCTCTTTCTCGGGTAGAAGTGGTATCTCTTGTACAAAAGCAATAGGAGTGATAATAGGAGGTGTAACATCATGTGGTTGTTTGGGAGATGGAAAAAGGGCTCTCTCCTTCTTCAACTTGTGCTTCTACCACAGGGTTTTTTGTCCTAACTTTCTTTTGTGATCTCTTGTAGTAGGAGGTTTCTAACTCCACAAATATTTGCTTTGAACTTCCTCTAGAGTGTCCTGAACTTGAAGTTACCTCCCGACCTTTGATGATGAATGATGTGATACCTATCTCTAAAGTGTGGGGAAACTTCTTGATGTGAGGGCAAAACCTTCTTCTTTTGAAACCATTATGTCATTTTTTTAATCATAACCTCCATTCTCTCAACCATGTCTCTTGACTCATGAATTCTCTAATTCATTGGTGGAAAAGGATAATATTTTATTGATATGTACTATATATCATACAACTCCATACCATCATCCTAAATACATTCTTCATACCATTGGAACCCATACTTCTTCATTTCTCTTATGGTCATCCTCACATAGTCTCTTTCTTTGACATTCAAATCATCTACACAATTTTCCTAACATTATTTAACCTGCAGGACATGATGCAACTTCGGAAATGGAAGGTATATAAATCAAATCTGATGTCAAAATCATTCCTTGGAGTATATGAATGCAAGCTCATGGGACTAAAGGATGCTTCCAAGTGCGATGCATCATGGATACTTTTGTAGGTGAATATTCCCAGTGAGATGGGGAAAGAGATAGTCTTATTCTTCCATTTTTGAGACTACTGTGCACATGCACAAGTTTCCTACATAGCTCAAACAATGTTATCTAGTCACTAAGGTATTGAGGTAGTCTTAGTGGGGCATGATCGCAACCAGAAACTTGGATATATGAAAAGGTGGAAAATTGAATGAAGAATGAGCCATATATTTTGATCAAAGATGTTGTTTGTGGTGACATCTTTGAGTGCAAGTTACCTTCCGAGTCCCGATGATGGACATTATGAAGGAATCATTCACCCATGTGTAATACTGATTACTTTCCTTCAACACCAACCACAAAAATTATCAAATACATGAGCTTTGGAAGAGATGTTCTGAGTAAGTTATATCTCCTAGAATAGTCGCGAGCTCGCAAGAACATACATTAGATAAGAAGTCATGAAGAACTTCTTTGAGATAGGAATATGGAGCAACTGGTGGTGTAAATTATCACTTATAATCTCACCCCATTCAATATTTTTCTTCCCTTCGATGATTTTCAATATGAACAATGTCATCTAATCATCAAGATATATTTTATTTTCTTCTCTCATCACTCAATTGAGAAGGTTGGTTACATCTAAAAATTCCTCATGGAATTCACTTCTTGAGAGACTTTAGCACTCTATAAGGTTTCCTTCTTTACTTAAACCATGATCCTAGTGTGAGACCTTGTAAGTAGGAATTTGCTTCATTCCATTCATTCACTGCCATTTATTTTCGGATGATAGATATGTTACTCCATGTGGCGATTTACGGGAATAGGAAATGACCTTAGGAGTAATCAATGTCGTAACTAAGCCATCATCCACCCGAATGGTGCTTGTCTAATATTCGTAATGGTGCAAGCACCCCAAGACCAACTCAATGTTGTGCATAGATCTTGGGTGACTACCCACCATTTACAATCCACTAATGAATACCTTATCCTCAATTGGTTCCCTTGGATGGTCGAGCATGTGTGTTTTGAGATTACCCAGTCCATGTGAGTGACATCATTGTCACCCACTTCTACATAATCTAAGGAGAGGGAAGTTACTGGTTTGACACCCAAAAACTTGATTTTCATGGCTTCTGAGACACTTTCTTGTACCTAAAAAGGGGTTTTACTATTCTTAGTGAATGGAAATTTTCCAACCTTTCCGACTCGTATCACTCAAATTCTCCTTCTAGATCACCTATGTGCACATTGTTTTTGCCAAAACTATTATTTGTGAAGACTTATTAAAAATAGTATGTCCCTATGTATGAGCCTTACTATTTTTTGAAAGTAGTGTTCTGGACCTCGGTTTTTTATGAAATCAGTTTTTTTGATATGGGGTTTTCATTTTTGGTGCACCTCTAGATTTTCTACTTCAACCGGTCTCCAGAATGAAAGATTTAAAAATTTAAAAATTTATTGTGGGGAAATTGAGGTTTATTTACTCTAAAAATATAGGGATTGCATGTGAAATATTTCACTTGGATTCCTAAGGTTCCGAGAAATGTAGATGATTTTTAAAACCCAAGTATTGATTCGTGCAATCGGTTTTTTCATATGAACAATCTTGCTTTGTGGGTTCCAGTTTTTATGGCAAAAATATTTCTTGGAGCCTTCAAAATCCATATTTTTTTATGTTTTTCTCCTTATTAGATCATGTGCACATGGAGGAAATCAATGGAGGATGAAAATAATAGATGAATATTTCTATAAAAATTTCAGCGAGTTTCGGTAGCGAATGGAAAATGTGGGGGAATGAGCAAAAAAGTAACTAAGTTTTCTATTTATAATATTTGGTAACTATGAGGGGGTGGGGAAATATTTTTTATTCCCATTATCCCATTGGTTTAGTAAAATATGTGCACAAAATGCACCTTATCCCTTTCTTGACAAGTGTCACTCATGCACCGTTCAAGAAGAATGGAGGGGGCTAGAAATGAGCACATGGAGGATAATTTTGGGCTGTATGATGAAGCGGAGGGAAACCAAGGGGGAATCCCCATTGTCCCCCGGGTTTAGTAAAATAGGTGCACGAAAGGTTCCTTAGCTCTTTCTTGAAAAGTGGTATACATGATGGAGTAGGTGATGGGGTTGGTCTAACTAGTCAAAGGTGCTAAGATGAGTTTTCGGGGTCATATGGTGTGACCAATATGCTGAAAGGGTGGAGGATGAACTTTTTTCCCTCTTATCCACATGGTTGGAAGATGAGTTGTCGGGTCATTTGGTGTGACCAATATGTTGTTGGTGAATTGGTTCCTAAACCTCCGCATATTTCTAGAATCTTCCTAAATCAGTTGCATTGTGATCTTGGCTCTTGAATACACATCCTCTATGAATTTGGGACCTTAGAACAACTTCGGAGATTATGAACTTGTCTTCTAAACATTTATGATAGCCCTTCCTAAGAATGCTTGAAAACCCTCTTTTAGAGATATTTGTAGACATAAAATCACACACTTTTAGTCATTATTTAGTCTCGATCTCATACTACTATTTGTATGGTTCTTAAGAAAAAATATTAATAATTAACCCATGTCGTTGGCCATTGTTACATTGCTTTCTGTTGTTATTTTAGATCTTACACCTATACTTTCCTAATTTTCACTTTCATACTACATTTTTCCTATTTTCGACCGAGGCGCCCAACCAAGACCTGGGGCACCCTGATCCTCTTTGTAATTTCCTATCACTTTTTGGGAACTTTCTATCCATTTGAGATTCTTATATTTTTGGTGGTTGGCCTTTTCAGGGTTAATTATGAAATTAAAGAAAGAGAACCATATAAATATAAAGTTATGTGACCATAATGAGGGACCAAGCACTAAGCACTTACTATCACCACCTAAGGTTACATCCATCAAAGGAATCTATAGTTAAATTTTCATCCATCTAGCTCCATCATAGGTAAATAAGGCTAGTTCATCTAGATCACACATCATAGGAGGGGATTCTATTGTTTCCATGCACACATTTACTAAATTCTACATCTAGTTATTTACTCGCTACTTCAAAAAGTGCGATTGAAACAAGAGAAACCTAGGGAACAATTACACACACACCTAGAAATACATTGGGTTTGGGATGTAGTGCAATTTTTAATGATAATTCCATCCATTTGGTAGTTTAGGACACTATGGCCCCTTCATATGCATCTTTCTTTTTTAGGATTTTGATTCTTTATCTAGGGTTTTACAGGTGATTCTTCCATTGCATGTTTACCGGTGCTTCGAAAATCACACAACGACATTCACACAACATGAAGTGAATATAGGTGAACATCCAATGAAATTATAGAAGATATTTCCTAGCCATTTCGATAGACCATGGTGCCTAGATCTCATACCATGATGCCCATGGGCACCCCTATCCCTTTCTAGGTTCCGCAATATATCTTGATAGTCCGTAGATATGCATCTTCTCATATTACTATATGACAATTTCCTACCCTTGTTCACCTGGTATGCACTAAGAAACAGTCCTACAAAATCTTCAAATCTGCTAAGGATTTCTTAACCTTATTTGCATGTTAGGGCATCACATTTCATCGTTGAGATTTCTTGGGTTGTATTTCAAGTATTTTATTGTTTCATTTATTCAGCTATTTACTCCTATAACATTAGATTAAAATTGAATAAAATATATTTATTTAATCATTTTGATGAACCCGTACTCAATCTTTACACTCTTAGGATCCTCATCCTTTTCTTTTCATCCTAGAGTATAGTCATCATGAGTATCTCCATCAATGATTAATTGCTTGTCAATCCTGATTTAAGGCATAAAGTCCAACATCTTGCTATTACTCACATTCATGCTGATATGCATCCTAACTCGGTATATAACACATTCATGGATGTATTTATCAATAGATTTCTTTCCCGTCTAATCCTCATGTTGAAATTAATACCTTGGAAAATGAACGACCCTTGTATATTATGATTCACAATTATAATGTGGGAATCAAGTGCACTTTAATTAATAATGGATCTTAACTCAACTTATATTCCATGTCATTCATTAAGAGGTTAGGTATTTCCACTTGTGATGTTAACCCATCTTGTCTTTCACTCCATATATATGATGGTTCTATTCATCCATGTGTTGGTCATATTACATTGCCTATCACCGTAGGACAAAAAATGTTAACACTTTGTTCTTTGTCATTGAAATTCCAATCTCATATAATCGTTTGCTTAGTAAACCATGGATCCATTCCATAGAAACCATTACTTCTACTGTACATCATTGTGTCAAATTAATACATGAAGTTATTGAATATATTGTACTTTATGACCATGATGTATACAAATATTGTGACTGAGACCCCAATACTACTCTTCTTATTCCACGAGATGATACTACAAATGATCCTCAACTAATAGATGAACTACCTCATTTTCCACCACTTGAAGGTGCTATTTATGTGATTGATTTTTCTTCTCCCACTCCACTACCTCCCCTTTTACTACCACTCGCTATGATTGTTTAGCGGGTGCCTATCTCTACATCAGATGTTGCTTTAAATCCTCCACCTTCTCCAATGATACCTTCATCACTGTGACCTCTCTTCAAATGCACACTTTTCATCAATAATTTTACCGGGAGCATATTCCATTTGATCCTAATTGCGATGACACTATATATACACATGCAGGCTTGAATCATTTAGGTTTTTATTTTGAGTATCTTTCTCCTCCATGACATTGTTCTCATCTTTATCATGGGTTCATTTAAATTACTTCCGCATATGTTCTACGTGTATTTAATATCCAAGTCTTTCTTTCATGATATTATTGGTCTTTGCCACTTACATTAGGAAAATATTGGATTAGTTACATTGGGGGAATACTTGAACCTAATCATACAAATATATTTTTTCCCATTCCCTATGGTTGTGTATTCATTTGTAACAGTTGTTTTCTTGGCTATACACAAAATCTCACTCACTGGTATGTGTACGAATTTCCATTACCACCCTTCACTGAGGAAGAATATGCTATGGGTATGTATAACTTACATAATAATGGATCACTATGTGACCAACCTGACACTATCACTTACCGGTATTTGATGCTTGTTCATTTGGTTTTGATCATGAAAATGATGACCTCTTAGATGACATTACATGATTTTATTCTTCATCATATGCACGCTTGGGGGGTCATGACATATATACTCCCCCCCCAAACATCATGAGACATCCCATTCTCTCATAATTTATTCCACATACTTCCACATACATCGTATCATACGTATCTACATCGTCACTACCCGATGACACACTCTTGTGCTTCGGTTCACACATGATTTGTTGAGGGATTATCTACACACTAACCCCACACACTTTGCACAATAGACACACCGCACATCACAAATATTCACACATATTATATACACACATCCTACATCCTACATCTTAAATATCACATCTTACCTTTACTATGCTACACATCTTGTATTACATCTCACATACTCTACTTTGCACATTACACATTTTTGCATATTCTCTTCTATGTGTTGTACCCAATACCAAATGACGCCTCTAATATCACGTTTCATATTGGATTGTTGAGGGTATAAATCATAAATGGAACTCATCACCTTTACACACTTATTATTACATTTTCTCATGTGATATACATAGATTAAGTGATATACAATTTAGGCTACATGGTCACTTCTTCATCACTTTTGCTTGCATCATTTAGTGGTATATGATTTAGGCTACATCACCACTCCTTTTCTATTCATATTTTTTTGATATACACTTAGGATACAAATTCATGCATACTTCATCTCTATGTCACATATCATCACTACCCACCCATCACAAACAAGTCTACACATAACACATGGTTTGACTATTTCCCGATGACACACTCTCATTTACGGTTCATTCTTGACTACTGAGGGGGAATACTAAATGAACCTCATAGTATATAATTCCATTAACTCAGGGGGCACACAACTCCTATCATTCACTCTACATTCCATTCCATCCATCCACAACATATTGCATTTTATGGTTACATTTAATATTTCTTATAGTTTATTTTTACATGTTCACTTTATTACACATGCTAGATAAATATCTTATATGTCATTATCATTATCATACACACATGCATGTTCACTTGCTTTCTAGTTATAATCACAAAGGCTATACAGGGTTACTACATGCAACATGGATTCTTAACAACCAAAGTGTCATAGTGTTTCCTGGGGGCATATACACATTCATACCCTATAGGTGTTATTGTTTAATTTTTGTTCATAGCACACTTATTTGGTTTATACATGCTTTGACATATGATTTATATTTCTAACATGCTAATGGGTGTTTCATGTGCAATATTTTTCATCATGCAGGGATGCTTGTTCCCATTATTATTTGTTACATTATCTGCTATTTCTTGTTCTTGTTTGCATGGATTTGCCCATTTTTGTGTGCACAATTCTTTGTTTGTGGCCACTACGGCCTTGAGTATATTATGACACTCGTGAGTAGTTTCGCATGTTTAAAATCCACTTTATGCAACCTATATTGTCTTATTAGGTGTTTACATCATCTCGCTTATATTTTATCTTACACATTGTTTGTTTGGCTTACACTTGTTTTATACATGCATGCTTGTTCGTACTAACACTTGTTTCCTAGCCACTTGTTTGTGTGTGCCTTGGTCTTTACCAAGAACATTCCCTTACCCTTACAGGGCATAGTTTTATTTTACATGGTCATTCCTCTTTTGGGGCCACATTCTCCTATCAACAACATATCATAGGGGGCATCATTTGGGTTTAGAAACTACATAACATAGTTTCGATATAGTTCAGTTTTTAGCTATCATCTATTACATAGTGGTTTAGATAATGAGTGAGTTTAGACCATTCTAAAAACTCCATACATAATGGATTTTATAGGACAAGTTTTCCTTAGCATTCTAGGGAGTAATGACCAGTTGGAGTATAAATCAAACCTTCCTCTCTACACTACTTTGGCTAGTGGCATCATATCACCAAAAAGACTAGGTGGTAAAAAGATCTCTTCACAACTCTTGGGAAGTAGTTACAGGTTGGAGGACACATCATACTTGTCTCCCTACACTTAATCAGCCAGTGGGGTGAGATCTAAAAAAAAACTCCCATTTCACATAAATTTACAGGATCCTTTCTACACCCTTTTTCTCATCAAGAATTGTGTACACACGTTCCTTTTTCATTTTTGTACTTTTATTAGATGTTTTTTTACATATATACATGCATTTTTTACACATATACATGTTTATTTGATTACTTTATTGTCTTATCTTTTGTTGGTCTATATGTATGGGAAGAAAGTAGTCAACAACACACACATGGTGGGTACATCACACACACAATACTAACCATGCAAGTACACTTCACACTTTAGCATCTACACACATGCTTTCTCCATAGGTTCACTTTCATCACTTTTTGCATCTTTAGTCTCCACGATCCATATTTTTATTACTCCACACTTTGTCTAGTTCTTCGACACACATTTTACATCACTCTACATGAATATTAGGTACGTATCTCTATCTTCTTTATGTTACCAAGCTTTACGCTCACTAACATAAAGTGGGGGAAAATGTAGACACAAAATCATGCACTTTGAGTCATTATTTAGTCTCGGTCTCATACTACTATTCATATGATTCTTAAGAGAAAAGATTAATAATTAACCCATGTATTTGGTTGTTGTTGCATTTCTTTCTATCGTTATTTTAGATCTTACAAATGTACTTTCTTGGTTTGTACTTTCATATTGTGTTTTTCTATTTTTGGTTGGGGCACCCCTGGGTGCCGTGACCCTCTTTGTACTTTCCTCTAACTTTTTAAGGACTTTCTAGTTGTTCGAGGTTCTTATATTTTTGGTGGTCATCATTTTTAGGGTTAATTAATAAATTAAAGCAAGAGAAACATATAAATATAAAGTTATGTGACCATAATGAGGTACCAAGAACTAAGCACTTACTATCACCTCCTAAGGTTTCATCCATTAAAGGCATCTATAGCTACATTTGCATCCATCTAGCTTCATCAAAACGAACACAATGTTAGTTCATCGTCATCACACTTCATAAGAAGGGAGTCTATTATTTCCATGCACACATTTAATACATTCTATATCTATTTATTTTCTCGCTAATTCACAACGTGTGACTGACACAAGAGCAACCTAGGGTAAAATTAAACACACACACACACACACACACACACCTAGAAATACATTTGGTTTGAGATTTAGTTTAGTGCTCGATGATAAGTCCATCCTTTTGGGAGATGAGGATAGTCTCAACCCTTCCTATGCATATTTTTTTAAAGGTTTTGATGTTTTATCTGGGTTTTACAGTGATTCTTGTATTACGGGTTTACTATTCCTTTGGTGATCATATAACAAAATTCACGTGATAGGAAGTGAACATAGGAAAACATCCAACAACACTCCAGAGGAGGTTTCTTCACCATTTCGCAGACTAGGGTGCCTAGATCTCAAACCCGTGGCACCCATGGGTGCCCTTATCCCTTTCCAAGAACCCCAATCTATCTAGATAGTCTAGATTTTCATCTTCTTAGGTTAGTGTGCGGTGGTTTCCTCCTCCTGTTCACCTAGTCTACACTACAACATAGTCCCGAAATCTTCAAATCAACTAAGAATTTCTTAACCCTCTTTACATATTAGGGTTTCACATTTCATCACTTAGTTTTCTTGGGTTATATTTACCTATTTTATTATTTCATTTATTCATCTATATACTACTCCTATAACATTAGATCGCACTACAATATTCATATTTTAGTTAATCAATATTGCTCCCAAGTTCTTCAATGATATTTTTCTTCCTAAATCATCTACAGGGAAGGATAACAAACACATATATACCATTAGGAGGACAAGAAAGGACTAATATGGTGATTAGGATGACTTGTGGGTGTCTTGGAGAGGTGTAACATAGAATGTTTTCAACACTGGGTATGGTTTTCCTGTTTTCAAGTGAATTTTGCCCATGTAAAATAACATGACAACAATTATACAATTTTTTACTTGAATTTTTGCTTAGAGATCACCATATTTATTTTAAATGGTGGAGGCATACCTTAGAACATCACGAGGTTAGTCAAATGCCTCCATTATTAAGGATAGAAAAATTAGTTTTTCTAATCATCTTACACTATTTGATTATTATTTAGAAGGATTTCCTTGCAAGTCAAAATTAGAGTTTCTAAGTGTAAGGGAAGTTTCAAAAAGAGGAATACATTTTGAGGGCCTTTGATATGTGGTAGCTTTTGATTTCAGACTTGGTTTTAGTTTAAAATGTTATGGAGAAATAAGTGACTATTTTCAAAATATGGAAACTATAATATATTTCCCAATGGATGCAAAGGCCACTAGTCCTTACATTTAGTAGGTGAATGTACCTCGTAGTTACAAAAATGTTGCGAAAGTTAGCACCTTGCTTCAATTTAGGCAACTAATTACAAATTCAAAACTTAAAGGATTTTAATGGAATTAAACAAATACTTTGGGACTCCATTTTATTTGATGTTTATATATATATATATATATTTATTTATATATATTTCATTATACATAATATGAATAAAAAATGATAGCCAAAACTAGTGTGTTTTTTACCTCAAACATTTAAAAACATTAAAAATGACTATATATTTTTGTTTCACATTTAAACTAGCCAATAAAAATCAGCAGTTAAATATTGGGACATGTGTCATCACATCCTCGCCTTAAGTGGAATTCATCAAATTTTCCACATATAAAAAATTACTCAATAATTAATCACCTTTCCATGATTCCCAGCTCACATGCTGATGGTTAACACATGGAACTCATCAATACATATGACTATCTTGAAGCTCAAGTTTTGGTATCAAATATGTGTGATTTAAAAAATTATGTCAAACATATATTTGAGGCATGTGTCAGAAAAGGACATGTGGTAGTGATCAGTCTTCGTGGGCTATATTTTTTAGATAGAAGTTAACATCTCACTCCCAAGTCTAACATGATATTTATGATAACACATAAGGGTGTGAAGGGAAATATGAAACTAATTAGTAGATTTTCATCTCTTAAAGAGATTTTCCGCTTCATGCTACCAATTAATGAAAAGTGGTAGATGGCACCATATTGGGACTCTTTAAAATATTCAATCCTTACACATGCCTACCACATAGTACTAAACCATTGATAAAGGGCATGGGGCATGTTGATGACATGGTAAAAATATATGAGCTCCAAGATTCATTAATAGCTTTTGCTCAAGGTAAAATTTTAAGGTCTCACTTAATGAAATTTTGAGCTTGAGGATGTCATTAGTTTGGGCATGAGAAGAGATTTATTTTTTGAGTCATATATTTTTCTTAGAGTCTCCATTTTTCCTAAAACTGGTGCCATTAGAAGTGTATTTAAGATATCTATAATCAAAGAATAGTTTTAGGAGAAATAGTTCAAAGACTTAGGATAATTCTAGGAAAAAGTATCAAGGTGTATTTTACTCACCAAAAGTAGATCTAATCATTTTACAAATAAGTTTTGATGCTCTTAAGTTGTTAAAGATTCCCTCCTAACTAGATATGCTCTTCATAGCTTTTCCAAATAAAAATAAAGGGGTTAAATAAAATTGATATCAAAGGGTTGAGAATTTACATGGTCCTAAAGGTGAAATCATAGTTTTTGAGAGAATGGTAACTTTATCTCTCTTCATATTATTGATATTATGGGATTAAACTCATATATTTTCATTTCATGCTTTTAGTTAAGTCTAAAATCAATATATTTTCTCATTATTTGTATTGAAAGACATCTTATAAGGTATAAATAAAATAAGTTTCTCTATACCATGAGGGGTTTTGTTAAATTTTTTTAAAATGTCTCTAAAATATGATTCATGGTTGGGTCATCATAATCACCTGCAAACATCTTGATAATATGTTAAGAGGTGATTGTTGTGTAGATTATTTTATTTAGAAAACTTGAGACCTCTAGAAGATGAGTGGAAGGGATAAACATAGGGAAGATAAATTCTTTAGAATTTTCATGATAATTTCCCCTTCTTCTGTCCTCTTTCTTCCCATTCTAGAAATGTAATGAGTTTCAATTAGGAAAGTATGCTTAGCTTAATATAATGTTACTCTTCCCTTTGAGTTCTTGACTGCTTTTAGTTATAGGACTTTGATCGTGGATTTACAGTTGTGTAAACACCTTAAATGTTGTTATGAAAAATCATGCATATCTTGTATTTTAATACATGTGTGATTGTGGCTCGATTATTCCCTTTTTTGTGTTAATAGTTTCTTACCTCTCTATCATGGTCATATTGTGGTGTGTGTAACAAATGTAATGTTGTAAGTAACTTTGTTATAAATGTAAGGAATGAAATTTTGATTAAAATAGAAGGTTAACTGTGATTTATGTCTTCCTTTAGTCATTATGTTTCCTCTTATCCTCATCTCAAGGGTAGTGATCCCTATTTCTATGATGTATCGCCATACTTATCCATTTTTAGTTTTCTTCTACCCCTTTATCTAATAAACATTAACTACAAGCAGTTAGTGATAAATCTTAAGTAATATATGAAAGGAAGTCATCCTCTTATTGAGGCTTATATATCAAGGACCAATGTCTTGTACTTTGGAGACAGTCCCATGTTATTTTTAAGTAACCTAGTTTCTCCCAAAATAGGCCATCATGCACGAGTGCACACAAATTGGTGACAATAATTATACTTTTGAATTTTCCTAGTATTGATGGTTATTTTATACTATAATTTCCTATCTTTTTGATTAGTTAGATTAGATTATATTTCCATCCAATTATATTATAAGTTTGTAAATTTTATATTATAAATCCATTTTTTTACAATTCAATATGAAGTGTTCAAACCTACAAGCCTAACTAGACAAAACAAAATACCTTATAATTTAGACATCCTATGCCTAAAAACACTACAAAATCCATAAGAAAGAAAAAAATAAACCATAAGGATAATCTTTAAAAGACAAAAATAACCATTTAAACAAATTTATAAAATTTATGCAACTAAAAACTAATACACAATTGAAACTGAAATATTTACAATAAAATTTATGTAACCAATATAAGAGCCTATATCATTTAAAAATGAGAGACTAGCCTAATTCCATCAACCACTATAAGAATTCCTCTAAATTTCACTACCACTATGATTTAACCCCCATATTCTAAACAATTAGTGCCACTTTCAAAGATAAAAGTATGGGGTATAACCACTTTAAATTTGAGAGAGTGTCGGCATCCAAAATAATTCACTTCATTTTGGGGGCCTTAGAATTGAAATCTTGAAATTTAAAGGTTTAAAATGATAAAATATATGCATTTTTGGGAACTCTAATTCTTCAAAACATTTCAAAAATGATTTCCCTTGTTTTCTCTATCAATTAATAGGTTGGATCTAGTAAGAGTTAGAGGTTTTTAAAGGTTTTCTCCCTTCAAAACTTTAAATGATGGAAAAAAATATGGATCTCTTATGTGGAGTGCGATGTTAATTTAAAAAAAAAAACATTAAATAGAGACTTGGTGTACAATGAGATCTCCAAACAATTTTGGAACTCGCCACACTAATGTTTTTTCCACTTGTGAGAGAGATGAAGGAAAATTTGCACACATTTACACATGACGTTATTTGGTCCTCACTTATAACAAAATGCTTGGGACTTAGAAAAAAATTTATCAATATTTTCCCCTTAAAGATGTCTCCCAAGTGTGGCTCATTGGAATTTAACAATTCTATAGACGTTGAAATGTTTTTCATCATTTCCAAACACCATAGAGAACTAATAGAGGAAAAGTGAAATCTAGGACGTGTGTAAGCTATCAATGAACAAACCTATCTCAAAGAATTCAATTTAAACTTCCATACCTTGCAGTACACTAATGTGAGAATGGTAGAAAAAAATGCATGCATTAATCATCTATATATGGTATTCTTACGAAGTTTCTTTGAAAATGAATTTTTTTCATCCCTTTGCATTACACATATTTAATACCAAAGGACAAGGAAGTACACATGAAGGTTATTAACATTCAAGGATATCTCATGAATTTTCCAAAGGTTAAATTATTTCTCGATTTTTCATAAGAGTGATTTAGGACATGTGTAATCCATCGATGTCCTTCAATCTCATGGACATTGGGTCTTGGATTTAAAGTTACATATTTTCTTTAACTTCACTAATATTTAATTTAGGAAAATTGTCATGATGATTAAATGGAAAATATTAGCTAGCTCTGAATTGTGTTGATAGATTCTATGGATGAACTTAAATTTGGTGCTTTAACTCAATGAAAAATTGATCATGGGGAATCACTAATGAAATGAAAAATCTTAGGTTTTTCCTTGATATATTTTGATCATGAGATCCAAATGAACTGCATCTAGTACCATGTGAAATGTCTTTCAGAGAGATTTTAAATGGTCTTAATTTTAAGGAGAATGATGAATATATATATTAGATATTTTCATGACATTTTATTTGGGTGTTCTATGTTTATCCTTTTCTGTCTCTTTGGTACAAAAATAATTCTATAATTTTTCTTGGTGGTTATGATTGCTATTATAAGATTCTTATTATCTATTGCTCTTTCCGGAAAACCTTTTATTTATTTTAGAATAAGGAGTTCTAAAATTTAACATTTATCCTATCTATGGAATACCATCAATTTCACTAATAATAGAGGGATTGAATAGAATTTTTATACCTTTACCTCTTATCTTTTGTTTGGTCTTACACATCTTACATCCATGTCGAGTATTTAAGTGATTTATTTTTATGATGTCATACACTAGCACACGCTTAGGACACTAGTTCTCGTGTGCTCATGTCACTTCTAGATGCTCCTAACCCTCTCCAACCTTTTCTCACTCTTTTGGGTCTCTTTTACTTTTTGGGCATATTTTACACTTTTGGGTCACCTTTACTTTTCAATTACAAAATTCAAAAAAGGAATCATATTACATAGTTATAGATCTTAAATAAGGGGCCAAGAATTAGCATCATCTATTATCACATAAGTTTTTATCCAAAGGCACAAGAGCACTACAAATCATCCATCTAGCACATCCAATCAAGGGACAAGGGTTACATCACTCTGCATACACAACATAGGAGGGATATTCTATTCTCTTCCATCTCACACACTTTATACATTTGTTTTATTCTAGATCTATCCATCTAACTTTGTGCAACTTGCACAAGGGAATCCTAGGGAACTATTACACACACTCTCACATATAACTACATGGAGTTTGAAATGTAGTGTAGTTCTCGGTACTAAGTTCACTCTTCAGTGACCGCTGAGTCAATCCAAATCCACATTCCACATCTTTTTGAATTATATTTGATTTGGTTTGTGCGTATATGTATCTAGGTATCTTTTTAGGTTACATGTGTGAACAATGACATTGGGAAAATACAGAGTGAAAAACAAAGATCAAAAGTGAAGCTCCTCCTACACAAAAATGATCATAATTTGAGAATAAGGGTGGATACTAGCACCTAGGCTCTCTTGTCCTCCCATGGCTGCTTTTGTCCTACATAGTTATATGTATCGAACATCCAGTGAGCTTTGATGATGCTATTTCTAGTCTGCATTTTATCTAATCACCTTCCTAGATCACTTCCAGATCACTCAGAAATCAGCTAAGCCATCTATCTCTATCATTTACTTAAGGTTTTACATTTTTTTTTGCTTTTTACCTGTCCATTTACTGTATTTTATCATTTATACATAATAAAATACAATAGTTACTCTAAAATTTTATTAAATTAAATTTATATCAAATCATTTAATGAACCCCAAAGATCAAACCACGCCTTTTAAACATTCATCATATTCTCTCTCCTTCTTTTGAATTCATGGAAAAATAATCTTTCCTTTCCTATGTACCAAATAAGGTTTTTGTATGGTATTGCGGTTCTATTGATTTTATGCAACTCCACACCCAACATCCTCCCCACTTCAATACTCCAATTTTTACCCAAATATTAATATAGTTACCACTCACCATAATCGACCACCTATATATCCACCTATTTCTATCCCTCCACCTATTACCTCTAAATTTCCTCTCACCACCTCCAAAGGTTATGATATAATTGAGAAAATCAAGAACACACTTGCCAAAATATCTCCTTATGATATTTTACATAGTGCACTAGATTGTCATCATACCTTAGAGGTTGTCCTATGTTCTATACATACTGAAATTTATAACTCCCATGTTTCTTCACCCATCTTATTCAATCTCTAAAAAACCTACCGCATGCCATATCCTTTAGTGATGAGGATATTACACCTCTTGCCACGAGTGATCTTCTTACACCTTTTCTTATCACCACTAATATCAATTCCATCTATATTAATCATGTACTAATTGACAATGTCTCCACTATAAATCTATGTTCTACTCCACTACTCACGTAATTGAAAATTCATGATAGTTTGATCACTAAATCCTCTACCCTTGTTCATGGATATGATTCCACTACTCACACATGCATCAAAACCATCACTATACCTTTACAAGTTAGACCTATAACCATTTCCATTCTATTCTACATCAGTACCATATCATTTTAGTTCAATTTCTTACTTTACAAATAATAGATTCACGTTATGCATGTTATTCCTCCTATGGTTCATCGGTGTGCTAAATTAATACATGATGGATATGATCATACTATTTTTGTTGACTCTAATTTATTCAAGTTCTATTGAATAGATCCGGTCACCGACATGCCCATACCTATGTTACAACCTATTCCATACTATAATATTAGTTCAAATGATGTCGGTAAATCTAGTGCTTCCACTACTTCTTCTACCTCCACATGCCTCCCTTCCATCCTTATGCATATCACCCACCTAATCTCCCTCTATCACTACCACTACCCCAATTTTCACTACTCCCAACCTTACATCTCACCCCTCTCCTCTTAATATCCTTGATAATGCTATCCAACAAGATAATTCTAGCACTGATGATTCTGATGATGAGGTCGATGTCATTGAGCTTACTGATGAAAAATTACACAATCTCAACTTTACTCCTCTTGAAATAGATGAATCCTACTTCCAAGAAACTTTTGTTTCTATTGGCCTAGGTGAGTATCAATTTAAGAAACCTCCTCCAAATAATACAACAAGGATTCCTTTCCAAGTAACTATACATACACTAGACCTCATGCCATCTCCTCTGGTTACATCTGCTTGATAGTTTGATCCCTTCACATGCACCTTTTTCATACATGACTCTTATTAGCCTCATATTCCATTTGATCCCACTTGCATTGACACTATTTACACACATGAAGGCCTAACAAAATTAGGATTCAAACTCAATGATCTCCTCCCCCCATCTCACTCCTCACACTTTTATCATAGATATGTTATCAATAATGTTGCTTATGGCCTCCGTGTCTTCTATTTGTGAGGTTTTATTACATCTCCACCTCGTTCCTCTGCACTCACCCTCAAAAAAATATTAGATCTACTATATTTGTGGCACCCTTGACCTAACCATACTGATATTACCTTTCCCATTTCTTTTTTCGTATCACCATTTTTAATGATTCTTTCCTTGGTTATACCCCAAACCTAACCCATTAGTACACATATGATTGTCTACAACCTCATTTTATTGATGAATAATACACTAAGGGCACATATAATTTTCCTCACACTGGATATCTCTATGATTAACCTTATACTATCACCTACTATGTTCCCAATCCAAATTTTATTAGTTACGACCACGATATTGATGATATCGTTGATGATTTTACTTGATTTTCACCCTCACACACTTGGGGGCATCACACTTTCTCCCCCCCGATTTCCATCACCATCAATTGTCTATAATGTCTACTACTACACTTCATGCTTTGTGCTTCATGTCCAAGCTTTTGATGCATACACACTTCACTAGTACACACATTGTATCATCATTCCATGATGATGCACTCTAGGATATGGTTCACACTTTAATATTGAGGGCACACTTACACAATTAACTTTAAATCATATACTCTTAATACACTTTATGATCAATGCTTCATCATACGTCTTTCCTAGCATCTACACCTCTATCTCTCTCCATGCTTCATGACTATATTTTTTAGGACCACCACATCATTATTTCGTATACTTTATCCTCATTACCTGATGAAGCACTCTAATGCTACAGTTAAAACATGACTATTTATGGAACAATTCATCAATTGAATTCATGCCCCATTGAGAAAAAGTGGATGATGGGGTAAATTACACCTGAGACCAAAAATATTTCATGGAGAGTTTAAGGTTAGCACAAAAATTTCAAGCTTAAAAATGATCATGTGTCCTATTACACCCCCATGATGTTTGTGCACTAGAAGAATCCTCGAAAAGTTTAAGGTTCATTTTAAATTTGGAAGAGATTTTTCAATAGGGGCTATGAGCTTAAAACAACTCACCAAGGAGCTTGGTGATCTGGTCAAGAACGTAAGGTGAGAAAATGCATTGAGGTAATAGAGAGCTCTAGAATATCTCAATTAGGCTATAAGTTGATTGACGGGTTTTAAGGGATGATTTAGCTTGCATCGGACATCCAATTTTTAATGGAACTTGTGTTGGAGCACCAATTCTACTTAGTGGAATAGGAAGAAATCTCGCGGGTTCAAAGGAATAATAGGATCATAGCAAGATCAAACCTTAAGTAAGCTCAAACTTGAGACAATTCGGGTGGGGGATCACCGTAGAGTTTGATCAAAGATGGTAAGGGTTCATGCATGGGATCGATGATGAAGGATGAAGGAAATGTAGTGATAAGAGGGACTCAACTCCCATCCCGTAGGAAGAAAACGTTTCATCAATGGGTCGATTGCCTAATTGGAAACCAAGATCGACACTTGAGTTCAAAACTTGGAGAGGATAGCCAAGGAAAAATATTTGTAGTGTTGGAAGATCTCATTTAGTAAACAACATAGGAAGAAGCCTGATGTATATCATTGTGAACTAGATAGGTGAGTCGAAGAATTTGAGTGACATCCATGGAGGTTTAAAGTGAGAAGATTTCTCAAGCTGAGATCAATAGGATAAAGTGACTCAACAAAGAAAATCAAAACATAATGACCATGTGAAGAGGCTTAAGCTATTTAAATAGTGGATCAATTTGGAAATGAATGGGAAGCCATGAGAAACTCGAAAAGGAAGAGTAACTCGAAATGGATTGCATGGGTGAGTGTGATTCCACCATAGGCAAGGAGTAGGCAAAAATACAAAGATGACTTAGTTGATAGGTTGATGAGCTTAGAGAGGCACACCATGAAATGGGCATGAATAACGTCAACGAATGGATGACGAGGTGTATGGAAATTCTCGGAGATTCAAAGAGTCCATATCAAGTTGTGTGTAAATCCAAAATTAGGAAATTGGATGATGGAAAACATTAGAAGTGGATCGAGCATGGGAATGACAAAGAAATTTTGTAGAGGTCTTCACTACTTTAGTGTAATTACATTTTAAACCAATTCAAATTAGTGATAGGGGATCACGATGAGCCCAATTCATACATCAAGGTTAGCTCGGGGAAAAAATGTCAATGTGAAGCTTTGAAGAATTGGTAATGCACAACTTTTCAGCTTGATGTATCAGCTCATGGAAGGATAGGTTGATTCAATAACCATAGAAACACAATATATGACTTATAGTTTGAAGGCCAAGTCATCATGATCACACAATTAAGGTTGGCCTAACAAGCTCGGTGTTAAGCAAAGCATACGGGAAGTATGAATTGAGTCGTTGTTTTGAGACGGAACTCGAATCAAGTCAAGTTACATATATCTTCGATCTCATTGGATTCATGTTAGAATTTTGATTTGGGATCTTCGTCAAATTTTTCGAAATATACAACTAATTTCCTAAATATTCTAGATGAGTTGGTCAGTGCAAATGAAGGGATAAGCTCATCATGGATAGGTGAGTTGCAAAGACAGTGTTGAAGATTTTGGATATCAAAAAGGGGAAGGGCACTTTGTATTTCAGGGAAATCCTACATCAAAGTTTAGAGAATCCTTGAATGAATTGGTGAAAAATTGATTAAGAGTTACGAATCTCGAACTCCAAAATTCGGAGTTCGGAGCTTCAATTTTCACAATTCGAGGTGGCCCAAGTTCGGGCTTGGAATTCATTGGTTCATAACTCAAGTAGGATGGAAAAGAGATGAATGAGTTTCTTAGTCAACATAACATGTCATGGCATCAGGGATATTTGGCGTATAAGTCATGGAATGAATGAGTCATCATCCAGTCGATTAAAGAGGTGAAAAGGCCAAACAAGCTATGTGAAATGTAATACACAAAGTTAAATTCTAAGTTTAACACCGAGTGCTTTGTAAATGGGTAATTACTAAAGAACAAGCTGATGTTGGGGTTTATTATTTAGGAAAGGAGTGCTCATTGGTTGAGGAAAATAGTGCCATGAAACTCAAATGCCAAGGAAGAGAAGGCAATGAATTCAATAAAGAATCTACCAATATTTAAGAACATGGGGCTCGCCCAGCGAGCTATATGGGCTTGATGAAATCAATGCAAAATATAGAGATATGTCCTTTGTGAAGCATGTAGATTAAAACTCACCATGCAATGAAATACAAACAAAGAGCTCACCAACCACTCACCGAATTGGTTGAAAGCTAGTTAGCCAACTAACACTAAAACCTCCTAAAATATAATATTACTTTTGTGGGTCCCAGTATGAACCAAGTTAGATCTCGAGAAAATTATTAAAATATTATTTTCAAAATTCAAAATTTTAAATTTATGAGGCATGTTGATGGAGTATAATGCATGGGCCCAAAAATTAACTTTTACTCAAAAACCATAACTTCCTCCCATTGTTTGTTTTCTAAAAATTTATAGTCATTGGAATTAGGAGAGAAATAACTACGCAATGAAATCATCATAAGATAGAATTTACGAGGCTTCAGTGTTTGAAATTTTTATATTTATTCATTCCAAGAATAGTTCCCGGGAGGTGGAGGTGTAATTAATGAAACAATCATGGTTGGCCCATTCAGCTACATTCTTTCCTAGTTTTTAAGATTCTTCCCTCTTTTTGTTAACAACTCAAAATTTTCTATAAATGTAAGGGGGCGCTCATTTCTAAAAGAGTTATAAATTTTTCCAAGCTTCCCCTCTCTTCATAAGCTCAGTTGTTGTGAATTATCAAGCTTTCAATCCTTTCTTCCAATAATTTTAATGACAACATATGCCTCTCCCTATTGTAATGATGCACTTGTGAAAGTTATTGGAGTAATGAAAATTATTTTTTGTGATTAATTATGTGCTTACATCATTTTGATACTTCTATTTACCTCTCTCATGTTTTCAGGTGAAATGTGCAACCTTGGTCTCCATTGCAAGTTTCAGGAGTTATTATGCTTATCCTGGGAGTGAAGTATTATATGTGGTTGTGTTTGTAATGCATAATCATTCTTCCCATGTTAATCTTTCTTCATTGGCAAGCCAAATTTTGTCTAGAAAAACCCTTTCTTGGTGCATCACCACTTCTAATTTAGGTTTTATTTCTTGTAAATCTCTCTCCCTAATCCTCTTGAAATGTTAGTATAGGTCTAGGTAGTTATTTTTATTGCATTAGGAGTAGTGTAGTGCTTATTTTAGGAAGAGGAAGTCGGCCTTCTCCAGAAGTTCACCTCAAGCCCAAGTCCCACAACTTGAGAGGTGCTCCCATGTTACTGAAATCACACTGAATATCATGTTCACCTTCATGTATTTTGAGTGGTGTGGCTATTTGGTGATAACAATATTTAGCACACCCCGGTGGGACAGTAGGTGAAAGTTCTAAGTTTCATAGGTATCCCATTGTAATATCTTATCTATTGTTCTACCAACACTAATAGTTTTTGGCATGCCCGGTGGGACCACATGAGTCATATATTTCATAGGTGTGTGTATTTGTGTGCACTTTATTTCATTAATTTATTATGTTCTTAGTGAAATTATATCCTTAGGAGATAAACCCAAGCACAACTAGTGACTCCATTGGTCTAAGTAACCCACTCTCTAATTTGCAGACTTTTGTTTTTACCTATTTTCATATAGTTTTCTTCCACATCTTTCCATTTTTATTCCTTTCATGAAGCTATGAAATCATTGTTTCATTTCCACATTTGAGTTCCCACTTGTACCAGCAACAATAATTTCCATCTTCAGGGTATTTTAACGCACCTCCTGCTCCATTTTATGATAAAAATCAGCAACATGCATATCTCTATAAGTAGAGCCATGGTCAGTTTGATTGTTCACTTAACTATACAACTTTTTAAGAGTAGGAACATGCAGATGATGGAGGCTATCCTAAATATGAAGATGTAAAGTTGTAACTTAAGATGTAAAAGATGGAGGAAGGAATGGTACAATATAGAGCCACAACTCAAATGAAGGAATTCAAGAATGACTTGAGGGTACCTTATGTGTGGGTTGGCACTATGTAAAATTTTGACATCCTACAGAAAAATATTGGTTTCATGACTGAATTAATACCTCAACTTGAAGGTTTGATCGAAGAGATAGAGGCTTATGAGTTTGATGCAAGGAATCCTTATCAATGGGTAAGTCCTACACCACCACCTCAGAGTTCTCTTTCCATTTCTCAGTCAATGTCATTTCAGTCTAAACCTCAAATTCCAATATTTTCACCAACTACCCATGTTGAGAATTCCATTCCTTCATTTCCTATCTTTCCATCCCATCATGAATTTTCTATTCCTTGTTCTTCCAAAGTTCCTTCTTTTCTACAAAGGCCACCAAGACAAGAAGTTGTACCTCCTTCACCACCTCAAACAATGGAGGAAACATTTGAACTGCAACCCACCTCTCCTCTTATTACTTTGAACCCATTTTGGGAAGACAAAGAATATGATTATAGTGAAGAGGAAGAGAAGAGTGTTAAGGAACTTACTAAGGATGAGCTTGTGAATAATATGGAGTGGGCTACAAGATTGAACTTTAAGAAAATTACCCTCCTTATTCAGTGTCCATTAAAGATTGAAGCTCAAAAATAGGTGGTGAAGACTGAATGTACACAAGAGAAAGCATAGGTAAATGATGACCAACAATCTACCTATTTAGAATGCAACATCCATATTGGTTCCATATCATCAGAGGAGGTTGGATCACCACAAGTGGAAAAACCAGTTGTAGAAGTGCAAGAGTTGGTTTCAAATCCATAAGAAGAGGAAGAGCATGTGCAAACAAATGAAGAAAAACTCTCAAATGTGCAAGATGCTTCAAGTGAGTGTAATGATCCTAACTATCTTGCATGTCAAGAAATTACAACATTTATGGAATATTGCAGCAGTTTTCCAAGAGCTTCATTGGATGTTGAAATCAGCCACAAGGAGGTTCATGTTGTGAAGGAAAGCAATGCAGACTCAACAGTTTTGAGTATGGAACAAGAAGCATGAGAGGTTTCAAATCTTTCCCTCCTTCATTCTTTCAAAAATATGATTTCTTAGATGAGTTTAATCTTGAAAATTTAATGTTTGAAGATAAAGAAAGGTATGGTGGATCAACCGCTAATTCGAGATAACATCATAAGGGAGTTTGAATACTTTACACAGTTAAAGAATGAAGAAGAAAGTTTTTATCTTATTTTGGGAAGTGCTTTGATGAACACACTTGAGTTCAAAAAAATTTGATATTCTAGGAGTTCAAAAAAGTTTGATGTGGATTCTAGCATATCTTCTCCTTTAACTTGGACAAAATCCTCCACTTCCCTAACTGAATAAATAAGAAAATGAGTATATGGGGATAATGAGTCGTATTTAGAAACCTTAAGTGAAGATGATATCATTGGGATTTTTTTTCTCTCAATTGTGGAACCTGTTTTAGTTAATGAACCAGTTTTGGAGGAGAATGTTTTCAAAGATTATGTTGCCCTTAATAATTCTAAAAAGAAACAGGTGAATGAATATGAATTTGCAAGTTTCATGTGGGATGAGAAGGTTAAATATGCAGAGAAACTTTGTCTTCAAATGGAATTGGAACTCCTATATGAGCAAAGTATACTTCAAGCAATGACAATGATTCAATAATGATTCCAAACAATCTCAAAGAGTTGCATGTCATGGAGGAAATTCTTGTTATCAAATAAGGGAAAAGGAGTGAAGAAGATGTCACTTTCATACCATTCACACAGGTGGAAGATCGATTGTTTCTAAATGGGAAAAAGAGGGAAAGGATGTAAGCAACACCTTTCATACAAGGATGTCTTCAACGACACTTTCTTATCAAAGTTAAATCTCAAAGTAGAAGGAATATTCAAAATATTAGACCATATACCATTAAGTATTTGGATTCATTGGAGTCAAAGGAGATGTCATAACTAGTCACTTTCACTTCAGAATGTGAGGATGAATTTCATAGCCCCAGGGATCAATTGTTATCCCTCAGAAAAAAATGTAGAGTAACTAATAGAGGGATACTTTCTATTTCCATCTGATGACTTGGTGAGCCAAGTGGAGAACTGGGCTTGTTTCATTTTTTCACTCTTAATCTCAGCCATGTCCATTGCCAAATAATTTGCATGGCTGCCCATTGAGAGGAATAGAAGCTATTTTACACAACCAGTTGCAAGGTTCATTTAGCTCACCTGTGATTCTAGTTAGTGTAGGATGGTGATATGTTTTATTTCAGTAGAATAAGTTCCTAACACACTCTGTGTGTTTCATTTGAATAATGTATGGTTTTCGGTTGTTGTGCGTGTTGTGTTTTGTTGTTTCCCCTACATAGTGTGTTGAAGGTGAAATTTTTAGAAGAAGGAAAAATTAAAATTTTAATAGAGTTCCATGATGTCCTAAACTTGTCAAAAAAATTCTTAAATTTTTGTAGTGTTCCGTACATTCTAGGTAGTCATGGGATTCAATGTGCTTCATTTTTACAACATCAAATTCTAGGACAAAGTTAAACAATATACTTTAAGTTCAAGATTAGTCTCGAGATACTAGTGACTCCATTCCCAATGGATGTTGAAGGCTACTGGAATCATGCTTAATAGGAAAGTAGCACCTGGAGGTCACCAAAAACTTTATCCAGTTTTACCCCCTTGGGAAAAAGTTGACAATGGGGTAAATCACACCCTGAGACAATATTCTTTCATGGAGATTTCAGGGTTATCAACACAATTTAAAGCTTAAAAAATGTTCATGTGTCCTATTAAACCCCCACGATGTTTGTGCACTAGAATAATCCTTGAGAATTTTAAGTGTCAGTTTAAAATTGGAAGAGATTTGTCAAAAAAGGCTCGATCTTAAAACAACTCACCAAGCAGCTCAGCGAGCTACTCGGTGAGTTGGTTGAGAATGTAAGGTGAGCTAATGCATTGAGTTGAGGGTGAGTTCTAGAATAGCTAAACTATGTTGTAAGTCGAATGGAGGGTTTGTAAGGTATGATTAATCTTACATCGGTATCCAAGTTTTTATGGAACTCATTTTGGAGCACCAAGTATACTCGGTGGCATAGGAAGAAAGATCACGGTTCAATAGAATAATAGGCTCGCAACAGGATCAAACATTAAGTGAGCTCAAAATTGAGCCAAGTCGAGTGGGGGCTCATCATAGATCTCGATCAAATATGGTGAGGGTTCATGCATGGGATCGATGATGAAGGAAGAATTAAATTAAGTGATAATAGGGACTCAACACCCATTCCGTAGCCGGTAAAAATTTCATCGGTGGGTCGATTTCCTAATGGGAAACCAAGCTCAACTCGAGTTTAGAACTTGGCAAGGATCACCAAGGCCAAAGAGTCACAAAGTTGGAAGAGCTCATTCGATTAGAAACACAGAGAAGGCTGATGTATATCGGTGTGAACCGAGATGGGTGAGTTAGAGAATTTGAGCGACATCCATGTGGGTTTAAAGTGAGAAGCTTGCTCGAGCCGAGCTCAACGGAGAAATTGACTCAAAAAAGTAAATGGAAACATAATGAGCATGTGAAGAGGCTCAAGCTATTAAAAAGTGGAGCATTTTGGAAAATAATGGGAAGTCATGGAAAAATTAGAAAATGAAGAGTAATTTGAAATGGCTCACATGGGTGAGTCGAGTCGGCCATAGGTGAGAAGTTGACAAGAAATTCAAATCCGACTTGGTCGATAGGTTGGTGAGATTAGAGAGGCACAATGTGAAATGGGCATGAATAGCATCAAGGACTTAATGGAGATGTGTATGGCAAGCCTCGGAGATGTGAAGAGTCTAGATCAAGTTGTGTGAAAAGAAAAAATAAAGTAATTGGAGGATGAAAAACATTACAAGAGGATCAAGCATGGGAATGACGAATTGAGTTCGTAGATGTCTTCACTACCTTGGTGTAATTACTTTGTAAACTAAGTCAAATTAGTTATAGGGGATCACAATGAGCCCTATTCATACCTCAATGTTAGCTCGGGAAAACAATGTCAACGTGAAGCTTTAGGGAATCATAAATACACAACTCACCAAACCGATGTATCGGCTCATGGAAGGATAAGGCAAATAGATAACCATAGAAAAACAATCTAGGACTCATAATTTTAGGTCCAAGTCATCATGATCACACAAATAAGGTCATCCTAACAAGCTTGGTGTTAATAAAAGCATACGGGAAGTATGAAATGAGTTTTTATTCCACTATGAGGCCACGAGACATGTGGAGGTGAGCTCTATGTTGAGTCAATTTATAGATCTTGTTAATCTCATTGGATCTATGTTGCGGTTTGGATTTGGGATCTTCCTCAAATCTGCAGAACTATGTAGCTAATTTCATGAACATTCTAGCTGAGTTGGTCATGAAAAATAAAGAGACAAGCTTGTCACAGAGAGGTGAGTTGTAGAGATAGGTGTTGAAGATGTTTTGATATCAAAAGAGGGAAGGGTGCTTCAGATTTCAGGAAATCCTACATCGAAGTTTGCGAGAATCCTGAACAAATTGGTGAAAATTGGAGAAAGAGTTATGAATCATGAACTCCAAAATTTAGAGTTCGAGCTTTGATTTTTGCAATTTGAAGGTGGTCTAAGTTCGGCTTCACGGAATTCATTGGTTCGAACTTGGTAGGATGGCACAAAGATGACCAAGTTATTTGGTCAACATAATGTGGCATGGTACCTAGGATATTTGGCGTATAAGTCGGGAATGAATGAGTCATTGACCGAGTAAATAAAAGAGGTGACGAGGCTGACCAAGCTATGCAAAATGCAATACACAAAGTTAAATTTTGATTTTAAAACCTGAGTGCTTGGAAAGTGGGTAATTCCTAAAGGACACACCGATGTTGGGGTTTATTATTTGGGAAAGGAGTGCTCGTCATTTGAGGAAAATAGTGCCACATAACTCGGCCAACGAAGATAAAAGTGGTGAATTCAATAAATAATATACCAACATTGAATAACATGGGAATCACCCGAGTGAGCTATATGGGCTTGATGAAATCAATGAAAATCTAGAGATACATCCTTTGTGAAGCATGTAGGTTGAAACACGCCATGTAATGTAATACAAAAAATAGCTCACCAACTAGCTCATCGAGCTAGTTGGCAAGCTAGTTAGCTACCGAACACTAAAACCTCCTAAAACATAATTTTACCTCTGTGTGTCCCACTACGAACCAATTTGGATCTGATAAAATTATTAAAATATTATTTTAAAAATTTAAAATTTAAAATTTATGAGGCATGTTGATGGAGTATAATGCCCTGGCCAAAAAAAGTAACTTTTACTCAACAAACCATAACTTCCTCCCGGATTGTCCATTTTCTACAAAGTTGTAGTCATTGGAATCAAGAGAGCGAGAAATATGAAATTTAATCATCATAAGATGGATTTTTAGAGGTTTATGTGCTATAAATTTTGATATCTATTCATTCTAAGAACAGTTCCCAAGAGTTGGAGGTGTAAATAATGAAACAATTATGGTTGGCCCATTCAGCTACATTTTTACTTGTTTTTAGGATTCTTCCTCTTTCTCTCAAAAACTCAGAATTTTCTATAAATGAAAAGGGGTTCTCATTTCCAATAGAGTGAGACATTTTTCCAAGCTTCCTCTCTCTTCACAAGATGAGTTATTGTGAATTTGCAGGCTTTCAATCCTTTCTTCCAAAAATTTTAATGGTAGCCAATGCCTCTCCCTACTATAATGATGCACTATGCAAGTTCTTAGAGTAATGAAAATTAATTTTTTTGATCAATTATATGTCCTTACATCATTTTTCTACTTGCTGTTTTCCTCTCTCATGTTTGCAGGGTGCGTTGTGCAACCTTGGTCTCCATTGCAAGTTTTAGGAGTTATTGTGCTTCTTCTGGGAGTGAAGTATTGTATGTGGTTGAATTTGTAATGCACATTAGTTATTACCATGTTCATATTTCTTCATTGGAAAGTTGTGATGCCCATTTAAACAACCACTTGAGACCCAAGAAACAACCTAGGGTTAGCTAGAAAAAAATTAGGGGATAATTTTTTTTTTTTGAAGTGTCTCTGCAACCAAAGTTCTTATACATCGATTTTCACTACGGGTTTCGAATAAGACCAAACTACAACAACCTTAATTTTCCTTTATTAACAATTTCAAGTTCCCAAGGTTCCAATTTTAGGGTTATATGTTTTAGTTAGGTTTAGGGAGTAATCTACCCCCATGCCTGCTCTCTAACAAGCTCAAAGATGCTACAGGATTTTTCTCATACTTAACACTTCCAAAATTTCTGTAAACCATTCTCAATGGATAGGAAATTTTCTCACCTTTCCGGTGATATAAAGAAGTCCTCCTAACTCCTTGTGGAACTCAAGATATGAGTGGGCGGAGTTCCTAGGGAAAATTTTCCCTTAGGGGGACACATGTCAAGAGGAGGAGAAAGCACCTTGAATGGGTTGGTGGGTTATGGGGTGGCTTAGGAAATTTTCCCATTGCGCGAGCTCAAAGTCTCAAAACATCCCGCACCTCCATGGGTCCTCTAGGGACACGTGGTGACCATGGAGTTGATCGGGAAGGGATGGGCGGTAGAAGGAATTAGTGCCTTATGCCTGAAGGGGAAGAAAAAGGAAAGAAAGGATGTGTGGGTCCATGCACCCATGGGAGAGGAGAATTCCGAGGAAGAAGGTAGAGTTGTGGACCGTGGGGAAGATTTTAGAAATTTTTCCAAAGGCCAAAAACAAAAATAACAAAGGGTTCTGCCCTCCCTACTACCACCCCCAGGTGCCACGTGGCACCTCCTCATTGGTTGCGGGCCGTGGGGCCAAAATGGAAAATTTTCCCCAAAATTTTCAAAAAGGTTAAGTTCAAAAGGAACTACACCCACGCCATAGCCCCTAGAGGACACGTGGCACCCTCTCGATTGGTTGCGTCTTTGGTGGAGGAAAAAGTGAAAAATTTTCAAAAAAATTCAAAAGGGATAAGAGTGAAAAACAAACCGCGCCTCGGCTCAGCCCTTCTAGAGGACACATGGCGCCCTCTAATTGGTTGCAGGCCTGCGAAGGAAAAAGGAAAAATTTTCCCAAGGCAAAATTTTTAAAATGGATAAGTTTAAATTTGGTCCACCCCTCCGAGGTGCCACATGGTAGATCCCGATTGGTTACGGGATGGCGGGGGCATGGACTTTTTAGGGAAATTTTTCCAAAGTTTAAAATTTAAATTTTTAACAGTTAGATTAAATTTTATTACTTTTTGAATGCCAAATTGAAGTAAAACTTCAAATGGCCATAACTTGAGCTAGAAATCTTGGTTTTGGGAAAACGAGGACTTTTCAAAAATCTCTCAATGCCCTTTTTACACAGGAGTCATAAATTTTGGAATTTGATGAAGTTTGAGTGGTAAATTTTGAGAAACCAATCTGCAGGATTTTAATTTGTGAACTGGCAATTTTCAACTTCTCAATTTGGTTAAATTAGATCTCCTCCTTCACTCAACATGTCAAATAGACATAGAGGATTAGTCTAGGGAGGGTTTAGAGTGTTTTAGGAAGATTGATTTTCCCAATCTATTCAAGTTTGAATTTTTCCAATAGTAGACAGAAAAACGACCCAGGAAGGGAATTTGATTTGAGTTTACAATGGTTATATTGTTTTCTTGAGTTTTCTTTGTCAAATTGGGTTCATTAATGTCTTAGCATGTTAAATTATAACATTTTTAAGTTGATTACTAAGTGTAGGTCTGAACTATGTGTTTTTATGAAAATTAATTTCCAGAATGAAGTTTATAACAGTGAACTATTTCCTTTAAATCGGTATATCAATTTTATCATTCAAAAGTGTATATAGTTCCTAACTAGTCCAATACATTTGCTTGACTAATTCAACCATTCATTTCTAAGTTAAATTGCAGTCCTGATTTTAATTTTAATATACTTCCAAGGATGCAAACAACATACTTCCTTCCTACGTATTTCCTGCTTTTACAAATATACAGAGCTTCAAATCATCATTGGGTATTCCATTTCAATTACAACCGTGTGAAAAAAATGAGCTTGCAATTTATTTATTGAATTTAAACATAGAACATCTTTAAAACTTAACTCCTTTTAACTTTGAAATACAATATGTAATACATATATATGCTTCACATTCCTTTTCAAAATATAGAAGGGAATATAACTCTTTACATTTCACATTACACTTTCAATCTTTCCTTATCAATACAAGCAACTTCCAATTACAATAATTATACAAATCATCCACTTCAAAGTGGGAAGGAACACAACAAACTTGCTAAATAAAAGGAACTGTCAAACTGTACATTTATTTGGCTCCAAAACAATAGCATGCTTCATTTATTTTCTTCTCCAAATTGATCACAACAAAGAGGGGGAAAGGAAACGCTCTCCACCCAACCAAAACATCCAATGAAAGGAGAATCCTTCCTTCATCATTGGCCCCCGAGCCCCAACCAAGATACAATAGAAGGTGCAATTCAACCATGGAAACAAATAGCTTCCACACAAAACATTCTTTCACATGCACATTTCCTTTTTAAAATACAATGCAACACCAAAAGCAAACAACAATTCACAACTGTATTTAAAACATATCAAAACAGAACTCAGGCTTGATCTTGCAAGCCAAAGGAGCAAGGCCTATGGGGGAAGCTACTTATGCCTCCTAATTGGGAATTGGACATCTACAAAATACAAACCACCAATTAATTCATCACACACATTTCCTTATGCCCCCCATAGAATCCCTCCTTATGCCCCCACAGATTCTCCCTTATACCCCCCCACAAAGTAAGAAATGCAAGTTATTTCTTTTCCATTTTTGGATCCCCATACCCAAAATCCCTCCAAAAATTCTGATACCAAAGGCATTCCCTTATTCTCCCCCACTCCCCCACAAGAATTCCCCATATCCTTCTCCTACACCTTCCCTAAGGCAATCTACCCAACTAGGAAACAAAATAACAACCAAAAACATGCATTTTCCACACCACACAACAAGAAATAACAGCAATAAAAATAAAGTTAAGTCCCTACCTTTCCATGGTTATTTTTCTTCCCAATAACAAGCTTTCCAAGACAAAAACACAGCTCCAAATAGCAAGCTTTTCAAGAAAACAACACAGCTCCAAAACTTCCTTCAAAAGCAAGAGCTCTCCCAAGAAAATGTGCCCCCAAGGAAGAATGCAAAATGATTCAACAACCCAAAACAAGAAGAGAGTTTCAAATATATAGAAGGGGAAAGGAAGAGGATGATGTGGATCCATGTAGGATGCCACATCATACATCCTCACATCAAACACAAAAGAAAACTCCAAACTCCAAGGCTCAATAAAGAGGTGGGTGAAGAATGACAAGTTACTTGCACACTCAAAAACAGCCCACACCTCAAGGGACAACCATTAAATTAAAATGTAAGAAAGTGCAATTAAAAACATGCACAAAGAGGAGTAAAAATGCATTATAAAAGTCACAAATCACATCCTCAACCATAAGTATGGTTGGTAACATAAATTTAGAGGCATGGGACAAGTTTTACTTGTCCCACAAGCTTCCAAAAACAGCCCCCAAGGTCAAATTCGAATTTCCATGGAGGTAGAGTATTTCTTACTCTAAAAACTAACTTACACAAGCTCTTACACCTCTTACACATCCCTTACCCATTAATTATAAACAACCAACAACTCTAATAATTACTTTCCATATCCCAATTTGATTTAATTAAACTTTAAACATATGATCTCTCACATTAATCCATCACAATTAATTAATTAAAAGAAGAGAACACATTACAAATAAAATACATACAACAATAAATAAACATTAACCATAAAATAAAATACACAACCCATGGTCACATATAAAGATGATTCCCCCCATGGGAATCTCTAACAAAACAACACACAACACAATAAAATGAGTTGCCATGGTGACCGTGTTGAATTCACCTAGAATTCTATTTTGGTTGGTCTCCGATCCCCTGATGTTTTGTTGTGATATTTTTAACCTACAAAATGCAAATACCTCCTTTGGCCTCGTGGCCATATCAGAACATCCAAAATGATATAAACACATTTCAAGAGCATCTAAACATGTGAATCACAACAACATCAAGAAATCAACACTATCATTTTTCAATTACTTAATCAACTATATCATCATTGTAGACACCTATAATTACACCCAAGCAATTTAAATACTTAAATTGTGCTAATTATCCCCTTTCTCGCAAATCAACGACATATCGTCAAAGGCACTCATTTTCCCTCATATCATCATTAATTAATTACACTAAGCTAATTAATTAAGTTTCTATCCAACAAATACCCTAATTAACGACCTTCCATTAATAAATCACCCCTTCTACCTAGACTAATTAATTATTATTAATTAATTAGCTTTCCCTTCCATTTAACCAATAAATCAATATTTAATTGATTTAATCCCCTTATAATAGCCTAAATCGCACTAATATTCTTCTAATTGGCTTCTATAAGCTTACACCTACCTATTAATTAATCACCTTTGATTAATTAAAATACCCCAACTCCCATGACTTGCTAAACATGTATTAAACCCTTCTAAAGTAAGGTTACCTTTAATAAAGCAACCTTATCCATTCCTAACCATGTTTTACCTTTATCCCACATTCATGAGAATGTGTTGAATCTTTTATCCTTTGGGCTATATAAAGAGCCCTCCACCTACCTTTTTAATTACACCTAAACTTTCTAAGAGAGTAAATGCAAAGCATATAGCAAAGAGACTAAGAGCTTGCACCTTTCCCTTTTGAGAGTTCATCATCTTGAAGAGTTAAGCCTCTTTCTTAAAGTGCTTGGGTCATATGGGAGGTGTCAAAAGGGTCTTGTAGACCAAATTTGATTAGCCCCCATTTCTAGGTTCTTGGAGCATTAAGGACAACTATTTTGATAGCCATGGAGCTTACTTAGGTCCATTCATTTATTTGTTGTTAGAGAATAGAGGAGTTTAGATATTTAGCATTGTTAGTTTCAAAGTTTGTATTGATGAATGCTAGCATCTAACCCTTGTTTAATTCTTATCATGATGGTGTTTATGCTTTGTTTTAGCTAAATTGTAGAACTATTTTAGGTGGTAGTTCTTGCTTCATTTGATTTAGCATTAAGCAAATTATACAACTTTAATTTGATTTTGCAGTTTCGGAAAAGGGTACGTCCCTCTCTGCTCAATTGGAACATAACCCCTTTGGCATAACGCCTTAAGCTACGACAATGGGGGTGGTTCCAGGAACCCTAAAGTAGTCCACGCAAGAGGGAACCTTATGGATGAAACGGGAAGTGCTCCGCACTACCTACTTGACTAGTGATTCCTTTGTGAGATAGAGTTATAGGTTGTCCGTTGTGGTGACCCCAGTGATAGTACACGTAGACGCACTAGTTGCCTACTATTCTTGAAGGGGGTAAAGTAAAGCCGAGATACTCCCAAACTAGTCAGTGCGACTTTTTGGGTAAATCGCGCTCGCTCGTGGCAACTTTGTAACACCTAGGGCGAGAGAACCACCTAGGAGAATATACTTTGGCCAGGAGCCCACTTTGACCACTTTAAAACAGTGTTGAGTTGTGAACCTTCTTTTTGAGAAACGTGTGACGTATTACTTTCGCCTAGTTTTTACTTGCCTTAGGGCAAGGCGAAACTCTGCCGAAGTAAGACTAGCATTTTTTGTCATTTTTTTCTTGATTTATTTCCTTCATATTCTTTTGACACTTTGTTGATCAAAAGAGGTGTGATTACCTTTGTGTTGCCATTCGACTGTTTCTCTCACTTTTATGTCCGTTTACGCCCATCCATGTTTGCGGCTGGGTTAGTTAAACGTCTAAAGTGAGTGGAGGCGTTTTCACGTCATTTGGTAGCCATTGTGATCTTGATACCCACGTCAAGATCATCATTGTAGTTAGGCGTGGTTCATCACTACGGACTTCCATAAGAGGAGTTAGTTTGTTTGTCTCGTATCATTACAATTTCGATATTTACGTCTTGTTTCTTGTAAACTCGACATAAATACCTATATTGTACGGTTACACTGCACACATTCTTAACTATTCCTAGCTATACTTTGAGATTTTTTTTTGTTCAGTTTTATTATTACCTCGATTTCAAAAGGTGTTAGGAACTACCATTTGTGCGTGTTATATCAATAACACCTCGATATCAATACTCCACTTTCTTGCAAAGTGGGTTAACATATCTTGGTGATATTGTTGTGTCATTTGCAAATCGTAATTGACACTTTTTGAGATATAGGTCTTAATCAGACTTGAGCTTGCTCATCGTATATCTTGATTGGGAGATCGCATTTAACTTCATGTATTTACTTACGTTTTGTTCATTCCTTTGAACTTGGCATAAGTGGAGACATCTTGTTAATCATCTGGCGTCGTAAATTACTTTAAAACGTAATCTAGGAGGTACTTCATTTGATTAAGTTTTGATACCAAACGATTGTTTCATTGGTGACTTTATCATTCTATCACATTGGTATTCTCACACTGTTAATTTACTCTTAACACGTACATCTTGTGTTTCACTTAGGGGTAGTCATTGAATTTTGAACAAATCTACAACTTACCTTAGTGAAACTTATCACGAAAACATGGCTCCTAAGACGCGTCTAGGGTTAAAGAAACAAACATATGAGGAACAACAGGCGCAAGCTTGGGAAACCTCTAACAGACAAGGGTCAAACCCATTTATCGGACACGATCTAGGACCACTATTTTCTGCAGAAAAGGAAACAGAAGAGATGGTCGATCATAGTGGAAATGAATTAGAATCACCACACGCAGACTTTGATTTTGACCCCACTCTACTAGATGAGTTTCTCCTTAGAAACAAAGATAGAGTTTTGGCACGGGTCATGGAATTAGGGGCCAAATTGCCCATTGAGAAGGAACCAATACTACAAACAAATGACACTACTAAGGAGGAACACCCCCTTATCAATATGGAAGATATTTTAACAGGCGGACATGCTTCCACTTCTTATGTAGAAAATGATAAAGTGGTAGGGCATAGAATACCCCTCATCAAAGTGCCATGAAGAAACAAGATAGAACATGAGACAGGGGAAGAACCTCCACAATACGAAGAGGAGGAACCTTTAGAAGAAGAAGACACAAACCAAGTCACAATCCAACAACAACTCAGTAACTTAAGCCGACAACTAGCTTTGCTTACTTTCCAAGTACAGAAAGACACAAACAAGAATGTTCAAAAGTCAAAGCCTAAGTTTAGGATCCACGAACTCCATCGAGAAAACCAAGGAGAAGAAGACACAGGGTATCATCATGTACACATCCTCGTTTCTCCCACTAAAGAACAATTTCTCGCACAAGAAGTACAATCTATGAAAGCAACGCTTGCGAGCATACAAGAAAGCAATATAGGGAGTATTAGGAAATACCAATACGAAGAACTATGCCCCTATCCTTTTGACAAGACAATGACCCTTCAACCCTTTCCAAAGAAATTTGATATGCCAAAGTTCAACAAATACAAAGGAAAGGGAGACCCAAGGGATCATGTTAAAGATTTCTACATGGCATGTCAAGAGGTGTCTTATAGTGATAATTACCTCATCAGAATTTTTCCTAAGAGTCTCGGAGGTCAAGCATTAGAATGGTTTACGCGCTTGCCACGAGGATCAATTTTCACCTGGCCAGAATTGGCGGAAAGATTCGTGCGTCATTTCTCATATAACATAGAGAGTGACGTCACCATGGCAGACTTGTGCAGCACAAAACAACACCCAAATGAGACCTTCGCCAGCTTCCTCCAACGATGGAGAGGGATAGCTAGTCGCTTCCCTTGCGCTTTCCCTGAGAAGCAGCTAGTCAGTATTTTCGTCCCTAATCTCAACCCAGATATAGCTTTCCACCTCCAAATGCATTGTGTCCGCACCTTTGAGGAGGTTATCGAGAAAGGGATTCAAATAGAAAAGGCTCTCATTGCCAAAGGCACCCTCAAAACCCAATCTAAAGACAACCAAAGTGTCAAACCCATTGAAAAGCCAAAGATCTTTAACAAAAACAAAAACGTGGTGGGAGACGGAATCACTGATTCCAAACGTGTTCAAATGGTCCAAACCAGTCAACCTTTTAAACTGACCAAGGGCCCAATTCAACCACCACCAAAGCGAAGAACATTCACCTCCCTCAATGAGCCGTTGTCAGTCATACTAAAACAGTTGGATGCGGCCCACATGATGACCTATCCTACAACACAACCGTTCGATGACAACGCTCCTAAACCTTCATGGTATAAGGAGCATGAATACTGCGAAATGCATCGCGTTAAAGGTCATAAAATAGACAAATGTTTGCGACTTCACCACTATATTCAAGACCTCATTGACAACGGGGAGATAGAGGTGGATAACCCTAGCCACATGCAAACACCTAACGAGAAAATGGGGATTTATAAGGAACCATTCCCCAAGCATGATAAGTCGAAAAGGAAAAACCGGATCGGGGAGAGTCATCCCAAACCTATAAAGCCACGAATTACTTGTATACCAAGAGAGATAACAATCATTACGATTCACTTATCAGATGTATTCGCTCCCCTACTGACCGTGTCAATACCATCCGGATCAAGGGAAAGGACTGCGCTGCGGTAACAAGGCGTGCCCGCCTCGTGATTCCAGAACCCTCTCTGTTGACCCCGCAAACTGGTAAATATAACCTTTTAGAACAACTTGAGAAGACACCTGCTAAGATCTCGATCTTAGATCTTCTCAAGATATCCAATGTGCATAAGGAAATTTTGTATCAAACTCTTCAGGGGTCGGGAGTGCCTTTAGAAGTTGATCCTGCATACCTTCAAGCCGCGGTGGCAAATATTGCACCCAGTGAGCATCTCACTTTCAACCATAGGGAGGTCCCTACTGAGAATCCTACACATAATCTTCCCTTATACATTGAGGTAGTTGTCACCCGCAGGAAAATCAAACGGGTGCTTGTGGACAATGGATCAGGATTGAATATCTGCACGCTTAAGTTGGTCAAACAATTGGGACATACAGAGGCAGATCTTGAGTCCCATATCATCACTATCACCGCATACGACAACGCGGAAAGAGAGTCAGCAGGCACCATTACGCTGCCAATGGAGGTGGGCCCCACTTGCCATCAGACAAAGTTTCACGTCTTAGACTTGGAACTTCCATATAATATGCTTCTAGGCCGACCATGGATCCATGCCATGCAAGCAGTGCCATCAACATTTCATCAATGCATCAAGCTGAAGCATGAGGGACATACAATAACAATACCAGGAGACTCAGAGCCCTTTGCTCATTGTAGAGCTCTTAATAGCTTTGCACGAAAGGGTACATATGCATGTCCCTCCACAGATATAGTTGTCCCTCTTCATTCTGAGGCCATGGAATCTCGAGTAGATTCAAATTCTCTTCGTTCTTGCACTCATGGGGCATCTACTTCAACATCTCCATTTAATTCATGGGAGATGAAAATTCTGGAATATGGCTGTGGGGAGTATAATGTACAACAAGCGCTCTTGGTTTCAGACCTCTCCTTGTCGCCCAAGACTAGAGGTCGACCCAACTACTGCTTCAGGAGACCTAGAGAGGAACATACTATTGGGTCGTTCCTACCTGGAGGCTTGTTAGCTGAGGAAAATTACTTGATCCACCTACTACTTGGGTCCCTGAGGACACTCAGCCATCTTGTTATCAAACCCCAGAATATGAAAAATCTAGCAGAATGATGTACTCCATGGGCTACAAAGGCCTAGGATGTGGGAGGAATGAACAAGGACAAAGAGAACCAGTCCCTCTTCCACATTTCAAAATAGAAAGATATGGCATTGGGATTTTCCCTTATGGAGCACACCCCAACGATCAAGATGCAACTTGTTCTGAGCATGAGGATAGCTCCGATTATCTAGACAGTGATACGGATTCCTGTTGTAGCCAATATGAGGATCTGGCCTCCACGAACCTTTTCATGAATAATGCTGTCCTAACCATCACCCCCAATGAACCAACCCTTGACCTTGTATACCCCTCCCTTGTTGAATGGGACCAACAACGTCACGTGCCACTAGATTTATTCGAGAATGACGAGGCTATTGCAGAGTTCATGGGCATAAGGGATACAATTCCCATTGGAGATCACAAGAAGGGTTTCTTTATCGACTTAGACACCTGCGCCTACTTCGGCGAGGAGGCTGAACTTCGTGGTCAGCAAAATTTAAAGAAAAGCAAGGGCAAGAGTTCTAAAGAAAAGCAAGGGCAAGAGTTCTAAAGAAAAGCCTCGGCAAAAATCAAAGTCCAAGTCACACAGTGAAAACCTCTTTGAGGCATTGGCTGACAAACAAATAAGAAAATCAAAGGACAAACAAAGTGACCACGCCAAGGATGAAAATCTCGTAGAGACATCCTTGGATGAAGATCTCAACCTACCTCCCAATCCCACGCGTATGGAGGATTTATCAAAATTTTTAGTTGAAGAAACCATTGATGTTAATATTGGTACTGAAGAAGATCCCAAGATAGTAAAATTGGGAGCATCACTCTCAGCCAGAGAACAAAAGACGTTCACTATGCTACTGCGAGAGTTTATTGATGTGTTTGCATGGTCTTACAAAGACATGCCCGGCTTAGATCCAACTTTGGTTGTGCATGCAGACGCTAAGCCTATCAAACAAAAGCTTCGAAAGATGCACCCAAGAGTGGCCTTGTTAGTTAAAGAAGAGTTGGAAAGGTTGCTTGCAGCAGGATTCATCAGGCCAATTGATTATTCTGAATGGATATCAAACATTGTTCCTGTCCAGAAGAAACCTATTGGTATCCGAATTTGCACAGATTTTAGGGACATCAATAAAGCTTGCCCTAAAGATGACTTTCCATTGCCCAACATTGACATGATTGTTGACTCAACCGCAGGGTATGAAATGCTATCACTTATGGATGGCTTTTCGGTTATAATCAAATTAAGATCGCTGAGGAAGACCAACACAAAACAACTTTCACAACTCCTTGGGGCACCTTCTGTTATCAGGTGATGCCATTCGGCCTTAAGAATGCGGGAGCAACTTATCAGCGGGCCATGACAGTAATATTTCACGATATGATTCATGACATCATGGAAGACTATGTAGACGACATCCTGGGAAAGTCCAAAACAAGAGAGGAACATCCTATCATTTTGTGGCGTATCTTTGAACGCCTACATGAATACAAAGTCAGGCTAAATCCAAAGAAGTGTGTCTTTGGTGTGCTATCTGGGAAACTATTAGGCTTCATCGTGTCAAGACGAGGTATTGAGGTAGACCCTGCTAAAGTATCTGCCATCATAGAAATGCCTCCACCTGAGAATATCAAGCAACTGCGTAGCTTGCAAGGGAAAATTCAAGCCATTCGCCGCTTTATCTCCCAGCTTGCAGATAAATGTCACTCATTCACTCATTTGCTTAAGAAGGACATCACTTTCATTTGGGGACCTGAGCAACAACAAGCCTTTGCTTTGCTTAAACAGTACCTGGCTAATCCACCTGTCCTCATGCCTCCCACTCTGGGAGAACCACTTTTGCTCTATATTTCCGCTACGCAATATGCTATTGGTGCACTGCTCACCCAATATGACCTTAGCCATAAAGAGAAAGCAGTGTACTATCTGAGTCGCACCCTCATCGCCTATGAATGTAATTATCCTCAGATTGAGAAGGCTTGCTTGGCTGTTGTTTTTACCTTTCAGAAACTTCGCCATTACCTGCTAAATACTAAGACCAAGCTCATATCCAAGGTCGACCCACTCAAGTATTTGTTGTCCAAACCTGCCCTCACAGGTAGAATGGCTAATTGGATCATTCTACTCAGTGAGTTTGATATAGAATTTGTCCATCAAAAATCAATTAAAGGACAAGTACTTGCTGACCAGCTAGCGGAAGCACCTTTGCAAAGCATAGAACCTTTGAGTCTGGATCTGCCAGATGCATCTTTGCTCTACATTGAAGAATCTATCGTATGGCAGATACATTTTGATGGATCTTTTACGTTTCATGGTTCAGGTGCAGGAGTGGTCCTTATTACTCCTTCAGGTGATCCTATACCACAGGCTTTCCGCCTGGCCTTCCCTTGCACAAACAACATTGCGGAATATGAAGCACTCATTGCAGGGATGAAGCTAGCCATCAAGTGGAATATTCAACATGTGAAGGTTGTAGGTGATTCACAGCTAATCATCAAACAGGTTAATGATGAGTATAAAGTTAAGGATGACAAGCTCATACCTTATAAGAAGTTGGTGGAAACTCTGAAGGAGTATTTTGTGCGCATTACCTTTGAGAAAATCCCAAGAGTGCAGAATAGATCGGTAGATGCTATGGCAACGGTGGGATCTATGCTTCGTATTCCGCCAGGGAACAATGATATGCCATTCTTCGTAGAAAATCTATGCCAGCCCGCGTATGACATGCCAGAATCTTGCTTGGCTTGTGAGGTTGTTGGTCCCCATTCACCATGGTATGAACCCATTTTCACCTATCTTAAGGACAGTACATTCCCTCCCGAAATCTCCCGCTCTGAAAAGCAGAGCCTAATTCACCAAATAGCCCGTTACACCCTGTTAGGAGGTACACTTTATCGTCGTGGCTACGATGGGAATCTGTTACGTTGTCTGGATGTGTCGGAGTCAATCCAGGCAATTAAAGAAGTACACGAAGGAGTATGCGGAGCACATACAAACGGAATGGTCTTGGCTAAGAAACTATTAAGAGTAGGTTACTATTGGCCCACCATGGAAACTGATTGTTGTAATTATGTTAGAAAATGTGTGCTATGCCAAAAGTATGGAAATTTCATCCATGCTCCATCGCAACCATTGCAACCAATCACTACCCCGTGGCCATTCTCCAAGTGGGGACTTGATCTAATAGGGAAGCTTACTCCTACCTCATCTGATGGTCATACACATATCATCACAGCTACATAATACTTTACAAAATGGGTGGAGGCTGTCCCTTTAACCTATGTCACAGGAGCACAGATTTCTAAATTCATCATGAATCACATTATTTGCCAATATGGTATCCCTGCAGCCATTGTCACAGATAATGGGAAGTCATTTAAGAACAAAACTATGAAAGGTCTTTGCCAACGGTTCCAAATCAGATTGAAATGGTCCACGCCATATTACCCTCAGGGTAATGGACAAGCTGAGGCAACAAACAAGACTTTGGTAAGGATAATGGAGAAGATGGTTAGCAAAACCGGTCGAAACTAGCACCTACAAATCCACCCAGCCCTCTGGGCCTACCGAAACATCAATTCACACTCCTACGGGTGCGACGCCATATTCCCTCGTGTTCGGGATAGAATCTATCATCCCTTTAGAGATTGAACTCCCATCCCTGCGAATTTCTCTTCAAGACTATTTGGATAAGGATGAAGATTACCGAGTGGCAAGATTGGCTGAGTTAGAGCTCCTGGATGAGAGGCGCATTCGCGCTCTTAATCACCTGAAAGTATATCAACACAGAATCTCCCACAACTACAACAAGAGAATCATCCCTCGCCAGTTTGAGGTGGGTGATTTAGTTATGAAGGAGAACCAGTTCAACACCAGAGCAAAGTGAGAAAAGAAAGGGAAGTTCGAACCACACTGGTTAGGACCCTATGTCATAGTTGCCAAGTATGGCACAGGGGCATACAAGTTGGCTCACCCCAATGGTGATGAGCTCTGGGAGCCCATGAATTCCATGCATCTTAAGAGGTTTTATGCCTAAACATGGCACAAGAAAGTCATAAAAATCATAAAAAATATAAAAACATCAAAAAAAAAAAAAAATATATAAAACATCAAAAAAAAAAAAAGAAAAAAAAAAAAAAAAAAAGAGAAAACAGGTCGTCCACTAGTGAAAACCATGCAATTGTGGCACTTTGGACAAGTCCTTGGGTGAAAACCGGTTTCCGGCGCCTCGGGAGGATTCGTTGTTCACAAGCATTCTGTATTAGAAGGGTAGTTGTCTTTGTCCTGGACCTAGTTCTACCTTCGAGTTTCCTTGTGCACACCATCTAGTCCAGCCTTGATCCAGCTTTGCCTTCTTCTATTCATCTGTAAGGGACATGGTCTTTCGTTATTTCCCATCTTACGCTGGGGCAACTCAACGAATTCACCTTCTTGTTCATAAGCGCGTGGCTTCTGCCCTTGTATATTCCCCACCTAACGCTGGGGCATCCATGCTTTCTTGGTTACCTGCACATAGCTTTGGAAAACTATTAAAAACACAAAAACAATAGAAAATTGTTTCACAAAACACAAAAACAATAGAAAATTGTTTCACAAAACACAAAAACAATAGAACATTGTTTTGAGAAAACATAAAAACAATAGAAAATTGTTTCACCAAACACAAAAACAATAGAAAATTGTTTCAGACAACACAAAAACAATAGAACATTGTTTCGAGAAAACAACAAAACTATATATATATATATATCAAAAAAATCTAAAAACAAGGAAAAAAATTTCAAAAAATTCCTAAAAAGTAAAACACCCTACAAAATGGTAACTTGCTTCTTACGGCTGAAACTTGTGTCTTGCGCATGGTATTTTCTCCACATCTTGTTGGTTTGTCTCACATCTTCCCCGATTAATACGACTGACTGTGGATCACTGGATTCACAACCATTCACAAAAGCTAGCTGCTTGCTTCATCTCGTGTCTGGGGCACTTTTGGTTTTGCTGCACAGTCTTTGTTTCGTTGCACACAAATGCTTTTCATGGACCCCGTGTCCATTTTCATTTCCCCTTGCATGTATCCTTGCTTGGGGCATCATTTTTAACCCTTGTCGTCAATCACAAACTTGTGGATCTCTTCAACGCACTGATAACAAAACATTTGTACAATTGTCTTGACCGTTGTTGGGTTAGATATGTGCGTTCGTACTTGTTTTCCCTGTTATATGAGCTTGTTTCCTTCTCGTATTGCATTGCATTATTGTATGTTGCATGGAGTTGGTACTTTCAGCAATGGAAAATTGTTCGTAGTATGGCTTTTCATGTCATTCTACCTTTGTCGTATGCTTATATTTTTCATAAGGACCGATGATGTAGTTCCTATGGCAATATGATGACATCAAATTTGTTCCAAACAAATAAGCGGCTAGAGGTTAAGCTCTTCTCTCCCCTCATCCATATTTCTTCTGCACCACTTCCCTTTCACCCCTAATTCTCCCTCTCCTCGGGGCATCCTGCCTCATCCCCATTCTTCTGCCTACTTCTCACCTTTTTCGATCGTCGATCGAGTTCTTCTATCACCCCATCGACACTCGAGGGGGCATCTCTCCCTCCTACTAATTTTTCTTCCATCTCTTCAAAATATCTTTTGTCTACTATCTTTGAAGTGGCATCACTTATGCCACCCCAAAGAGGGGAAAATGTAGACACCTATAATTACACCCAAGCAATTTAAATACTTAAATTGTGCTAATTATCCCCTTTCTCACAAATCAACGACATATCGTCAAAGGCACTCATTTTCCCTCATATCATCATTAATTAATTACACTAAGCTAATTAATTAAGTTTCCTATCCAACAAATACCCTAATTAATGACCTTCCATTAATAAATCACCCTTCTACCTAGACTAATTAATTATTATTAATTAATTAGCTTTCCTTCCATTTAACCAATAAATCAATATTTAATTGATTTAATCCCCTTTAATAGCCTAAATCGCACTAATATTCTTCTAATTGGCTTCTATAAGCTTACACCTACCTATTAATTAATCACCTTTGATTAATTAAAATACCCCCAACTCCCATGACTTGCTAAACATGTATTAAACTCTTCTAAAGTAAGGTTACCTTTAATAAAGCAACCTTATCCATTCCTAACCATGTTTTACCTTTATCCCACATTCATGAGAATGTGTTGAATCCTTTATCCTTTGGGCTATATAAAGATCCCTCCACCTACCTTTTTACTTACACCTAAACTTTCTAAGAGAGTAAATGCAAAGCATATAGCAAAGAGACTAAGAGCTTGCACCTTTCCCTTTTGAGAGTTCATCATCTTGAAGAGTTAAGCCTCTTTCTTAAAGTGCTTGGGTCATATGGGAGGTGTCAAAAGGGTCTTGTAGCCCAACTTTGATTAGCCCCCATTCCTAGGTTCTTGGAGCATTAAGGACAACTATTTTGATAGCCATGGAGCTTACTTAGGTCCATTCATTTATTTGTTGTTAGAGAATAGAGGAGTTTAGATATTTAGCATTGTTAGTTTCAAAGTTTGTATTGATGAATGCTAGCATCTAACCCTTGTTTAATTCTTATCATGATGGTGTTTATGCTTTGTTTTAGCTAAATTGTAGAACTATTTTAGGTGGTAGTTCTTGCTTCATTTGATTTAGCATTAAGCAAATTATACATGCACACAATCATCAATAATCTACCATACTAGGTCTACTCAACATATCCAATGTCACATGTCCAAATCAACATCTATAATATGTCCATGTCAAATAGTATATCATCATCCACATATAAAAATGTCTCTAGTAACCATCATGCATAATAACTGAATCTAGATCAATAATAATCCATGATCTAACATCTAACCATCATACTAAAACAAAACATAGTAGTGTCCATAATATGATCAACAATATCAAGATCAGTATCTAAAAGTGTTAAAGGGAAGTGGGCACTACACAAGCCATAATTTTGTATAGAAAAATCCTTTCTTGGTGCATCACCACTTATAATTTAGGTTTTATTTCTTACAAATCTCTCTCCTAATCCTCTTGAAATGTTTGTATAGGTCTAGGTAGTTGCTTCTATTAAATTAGGAGTAGTGTAGTTTTTTAGGAAAAGGAATCCAAACTTCTCTTGAGAGGTGATCCCATGTTACGCAATCACATCAAATGGTGTGCTCACCTTCAGGCCATTTACGGGTGTGATGATTTGACAATAACACTTCACATCATCTAATCTTGCTCAATTCATGCTCAGTGCTTCATGATACATGTTTCCTAAAATTAATGTCTCTCTCTCACTCCATACTTCATGAATATCTTTTTGAGCATCACCACATCATTGTTTCACATAAATTATCCTCATTACCCGATGACACACTCTAGTGCTATGGTTTAAACTTGAATGTTGAGGTAACACTTCTTTCATAAAGCTCACATCATCTACACTTCATGATTTGTCTTTGTGATACATCTTTTCTACAATCTATTCTTACACAATACATTCCTTTCCTCATGACACACTCTTTTTCTATGGTTCATTCTTGACTATTGGAGGAACACTTATAAATGAACCTCATCTCACACACATTTTATGGGGGAAACATGACACCTCCTCATATTCACATCTTACACATTGCCACACATAATTACATTTACACCAAATTTGCATATCCCGATTACATTTAATCTTGTTAGCTTATTCTACTTACATGTTACACTTAGTATCCTATGCCATAAGAATTATTAGTATGTCGTTATATTATTCTATACACACATGTGTGTTCAATTGGTATCTTGAGGTGAATATAGGACCTATCATAGATTCATACATGATGCAGGATTCCCGACACATCTCTTTACCAGTCCCACCAAGGTTCCTAGGGGCATCTAATTTTACTACTATTATACATCATACAACACATGTTCTATTGTCACATTATTTAATAATTATCATCACTATCACTATACTTGTAAATTATTTATACACACTTTGACATGATATATATCTTTCTAACATACTAATGGGTTCTTTATGTGTAACATTTGTCTTGTAGGATCAATGCGACCACGGTTATCTATAACTTCTTGTTTCCTATTATTTTCAAGATATGCCCTATGTATTTTTTGATAATTGTATTCTTTTGTACACTTTGGACCTAATTGTCTTATGACATTGTGAGTGATGTCCCATGTTTGAAACCCAATTTTTATGGTCCATCTTGTCTTCCTAGTTTCTTGTTACATTTTCTTCTCTTGCATGTTATCTATTTTTACTAAATCATGTTATTAGCCTACTTTGTTTGCATGTGCATTGCTTTTGATCACAAACATTACCTACCCCCTGTAGGTATCCACTTGAGATATGTGTATCGATGTCGGGTCCTCCTCTTTGGACCAAATTCTCCTACAATCGTCACATGTAACCTAAATGAGGGGGTGACATCTATTGGTTGAATAAATCACCCCTATAACATCTATTGGGTGTAGTCATTTGTGCACCCCACTAAGAATAAGGGAACCTCATGCGAACCAACCTATCACCCAACGGGCACTAGGCACTCACCCAAGGCGTGTGAGAGGGAGTCGAGTCTCTCTTTTATATGATTCTAGTGGAAGGCATAGTTCATGATTTTGACTTAGTGATTTAACAGACATGAAGAAGCTATAGAGCTCAGGACAACTTCTACACCCCTTTAGTCATAATAGAAACAAAGTGCACAATAGGAATAATAGAACCAAGAAGTTGTAAATCCACAAATATACTTAATCATTCAAGTAAGGTCCATGATTATACAAGATCAAAAGTAGAGTAAAAACATGTAGATAATATAGAAGGAGATCTTAATGTAAACATGATGGTAACCTTATCATATTCATTCATAGTCTTGCTACAAAGTATCACAGAGAGGTAGACCATAGTCATGTGCCATCTCTAGATTCATACATGTATTCTCACAAAACAAAAATTTCATTCCCCATTTCCCCATTACATCCTTACTGGAATCCTTTACCCATTTTCATCCCATAGTTCTCACAGTAATTCTCTGAGCTCCACTACCTCACTTTTGTCCCTCTTCTTTGCCAAGGGGCACATGTATAAATAGGCATCTAAGCTCTAACAAACTCCTCTGCAACCTTAGATCTAGCCCTAAGTGTTAAGGTGTGGGTCACCTTGGGTGCATGCCTCTCCATGTCATGATTAACTTTTTAGATCTTTCTATCGCAAGGTATATTCCTTCTAGGACACCCTGTCGCTAGGCTGGAACCTTATCCAAATGGGACATGTTCTTCATGTGTTCTGATCCAAAAGGCCAAAAATGGCTAAGTCCTGAATTGTTCTTCACGCGGCATGCATGCATTGGGTTCTCCAAGAATCCTTTTGAATATTGCCTTGCACACCTTCACTTGTATGCTTCCTCCGGCCATGCGCGCCTACACGCCCTTAAGATTTGGAAGCTATATTAGGGGCCCAACATTACCCCACACTTCACCTATTCTCCATCCTTGGGAACCCTCTCAAAGAATGCAATACAAAAAGAATGCAAGGCCTTGCCTTGGAAAATAATGGGGGGAAGGAATAAATAAAGGGGGAGAGAAAGAATAGGGGGAAATTTCCTAAAGAAGAAGAAGGGGAAAATTTTGCTATAGGTCAGCCTCCAGTGTACTCCAAGTGTTGACTTCCTCTTGTGCTTTAGTGTAGATGTCACCAACCAAGGTGCTCACCTCGTTGAAGGTTAACCCTTCCCCTTGTGTGGTAATGGTTTCCACCACAGTCTCTAGTTCCTTAGCATGATCTTCCAAGGCATCCATCTTCCTCATGATGACCTTGTAGAGCTCTTTTAGCCAAGTTTTGATTGAGACTCACCGGTTCTCAATGGCTTCAGATTTCTTCTCCACTTCTGGCTATGATCCTTTCTCGCTTGGCTCTATTGCCCTTATTATTTTCCCAAAATTCTTTCAGCTCATCCTTGTCACTGGAAAGTAATATGCTTGTCACTTTATCTTGATCCATGTAATGGTCGTAAGTGACCCCGTGGTTTGTGTAGCTACTCTTACATTGGAAAGCACCTTGTTGTATTCGGCCATGAGTGTGATGACCTTCAACTTGTCTTCCTTCTCTAAGCGCGCCGCTACCTCCTCTACCAACTCTAATGCCAAAGGCTACCTTTCCATGGTGAGGATCCAAGTCAAGTCCTCTAGGCACTCCAGGGAGGATCTATACTTTTACGTGGGAGGGTTAAGGTCCGGGTGCTTCATGATAATCACTTGGGAGATGAGCTCCACCTTCTTGGAAACTTCACGTACCCTAGCCTTTTCCTCCTGAAGCTCCCTCTGTAGTTGAGCGCTAATTAATTTCTCAAGGCTGAGATCCTTCATTAGCTTCACTACTTCTTCCTTCCTCTTCTCCAACAGGTCCTCCAAGACTCTAACCCTATCATTCCTGCCGAAGAGCCTAGCCTCAATTTCCATGGAGACTTTGTTGAGTACATTACACACTTGCTCATCTGATAGTTGTTGCATGTTTATAATGGGGTTGTCCCCCTTTCCTTTAGAAAATGTTAATATTGCTCCTTGGTTAATCTCAAACTCAGTATCATCGAGGTGGGAGTTGAATGCCCATGATAGCATCTTCCTTGTTCATGGGTATCCACCCTCAGGGTCAAAGGACTCCATAACGGTGAGCTCCTTAGTGGGCACGGTACTTTGGAAATGTGTGTGTAAAAATTTGTTGGGGTCATCAATGTAACCCATCATTGTTCTTCCCCCTTCGTGCATTTACTTCCCATGTGCACACCCTTGGGAACAGTTACCAAAGAGTTGGGCCTTTTGTGCTACCCACACTCTTCTCCCTCTACTCTTCTTTGAATTCACTGAGCACTAGCTCCGCGCTGCACTCCAACTCCTCTTCGACTAGGGTATTGATTATCTTCTCTGCCTCCCTTGTTGCCTTCTCATTCACCTCCTCTTGAGTGAGCTTGGGCATATTTGGCTCCTTGGTACTAGCCCCTTTGCTCCTCTCTTCACTCTACATGCCTTCCTCCCTTTGGGCACCCTTCCTCCTTACAAATATGAAAGCATAATTTGTATCCTCTGCCTCCTCTCCCTCTAAATCATGGACATCAATCGGATCTTGATCCACCTCCAGCTCTTCCTCTCCATCATCATCCTTTTCACCTATATAGGCATTCGGGTCATCTCGTATCTTGAACCTTATTCCTTCATCCCTTGTTCTTCTTCCCTTGCAAAAAAACTCGGAGTCAGGGATGTTGTCTTCTCTTCATCTGAAGGTTCTTCAGGGGATGGTGGCTTTGCAGGTTCCGAGGTATTCTCCCTAACCACCATTCTCCTCTTCTTCCGAACATAGGTACTTGGTCCCTGTAGTATCTACATTCTGCCTCTCCACCGCTCTTTGTTTTTCTTCTTCTTCTTTCTCCTCATGCTTTAGCGCTGGATTATTTCTTCCCATGGGGTCATCCAGGATGGATATTTCGTTCTCTATGTATGTTCCCTTCTCAAAATTTGGATTTATGCATAGGTAGATCATGGTAGCATTGCTCTCAGCAATAGGTAAAGTCAACGACCTTATGATGTGCACATCTTGTGACACGTACCTTTCAATGTATGCATGCTTCCCGTGTAGACCAACTTCTTTCTCATTTCTCTGTGTTCACTTTGTCAAGGGTGGACAAGTCAAGTTTTAATTTCTTTGACTCCTTATACCTGTTCACTCCTGCCTGGAAAAATTGGGTAGTAAATGAGAAGGGGAGTTTGCACTAGGGACTCCAACTGCCATCCACCAAGATGAATCTGCCAATGCAGAAGTGTTGGTATACCGTGAACTCTACTTCTCCTTCAGTCGCCATGGGGAGTTGCTCAAGAATTCACCATTCAGCCCCGAATGCATTCCTAAGGTGCGTGTACCATTTTTCTAAGCATGCCTTGTGCACCCTTGTCATTGAATCACATGTGTATTTTTGGAATCATCCACAGTGAGGGATCTTCAGTGGGGTACTCCCATATGAATTTATCGGATGCATCTGGCACCCTGATTTTTGAGAACACAATTGTTAACAAAATGTTTCCAAACAAGATATTTCCTCCATTCTCCGCGTTGCTTATGATTTCATCTGCTATGTACTGGGAGATGTTGTACACGGTGCCTTCCACGACCTTCCTGTAGACATTCAACTAGGGCTTGCTCACCTGGGTCCACCTCTCTTGTCCATTCAGCTTGGAGACAAGGTGCATGGCCATCTTCATCACCGGATTGCTGATATCTGAGACGTCATAGTATCTTGATCCCTTCTTATACTCCTGGGATGCAATGGTTTCTTTGATTGCCTCCTCATCCTAGAGGTCATCTATGAGCGCGTCCCCTTTACAACTTAGGCTTGTAAAGTGTGAGATTAACTGGGGAGTTATGCGCATTTTTTGCCCTGCGAAGCATAAGAAATCTTCATGCACACGTGTCATCGGCCATTGGTACAAGCGCTCGGGCTTCCCGAAATATGGCATCTAGTAAATCTGGAGAAGACATGCCTTCTCCATTTTCACCTTAACTACGTTGCTGTAGATTAGCATCCCGTTAGGTGTTCATTTTTTTGTGGGGTGTACTGGTGATTGTAATCGATCATGGTCATCTATCTTATGTGGGACTCCCACTCTTGCCCTAGCAAAACCCCATCCGGGTATTACATCTCTGAGTACCATTCCTCATTGGTATCCAAGGGATTTCTTCTTCTTTCTTCTTTCCTTTTCCCTTACCCTTTCCCTTCTTAGATTGTACTGTACAGGGCTTATCAACTAGTTTTGTGGCCATCATTTTACCCTTTTCTTTCATTCCCTAGTTACTTTCAAGTTGTCTGAGAGTTTTCTTTGCATGCCCCATGCCCTAGAGCACAAACCCTAATTTTTGATTTTCCTCCTTCAATCACGGTGCTCTTTCACAACATTCCTCACACCCGTGAATCACTTCTACTCTGGTTTGTAGATCTAACAGACCAATTGCATGTAATTTTTGAGATTTTCCTTCACACGAGTTAGCTCTCAAAACCCTAGCTCTTGAAAGAAAATCATTCTCCTTGTTTTCGCAAAGTAAAATAATGAACTACCCATCCTTGTATTTATAGCTTTTCCCACTTTTACGCATTAAAGGCTAGGCTACCTACCACCGTATGACAATATTTAATGTGGAATTTTTCAAACAAACCTGACTTCAATACTTTTCCTTACGCACCCAATCCTTGCGTGAAATTTTTTTCACCCACGCCCAATCCTTACGCAAAACATTTTTCACCCACACCCAATCCTTGCGTGAAAATTTTTCCAACCTTCTAGTGTCTGACAATCCATCTTGACAGAAGACTCTTGTGCGCGTGTTACCAGTGCCAAAGGCACCTCTTCCATCCTCATGATTCTTTCTTTCACCTACCTCATGTTTTTAGCATTTTTCCCTTTTGTACATGGATTTCCAATGTAACCTTATCTTGCCATCCATCTACCTTCTTTTCCTCCTAATGCATCTTTTCAACAGGGCCAATTCAAATGGTCCACCAACCCAATCCTCTTACGAGAATAACTTCATGCCTCTCTTTATCACCTCATCCCATACTAAAAGTGATGCGTAGTACTGTGTGTATCCATAAGTTAAAAAAGTAATAAGGTTACCAGTGCCCAAGGCACAAAACAAGACAACAATGTGAAAGGGAAAAATAAGAAAGGAAAAGCATAAAAGGAAATTCTAAACTAACTGGTAGAACTACCTTATTTACAAACACCAAGAAGTATTATTTATAGTAGGGCTTTAGCCTACTCCCATTGAAGTGTCCAGGTAATTTTGTTCCATCCAGCGCTTGTAATTGGCATGCACCCGAATCAAGGATGTATGAAATTACATAAGGACCCAACCAATGCACCTTCAAATTTCTAGGATGGCGTAGAAATTTTGAATCATATAGCAATACCATCTGGCCAACCTCAAACTATTTGTTCTTAATGTGGTAGTCATGCCATGCCTTTTGCTTAGCTTTTTCAGTTGTTTGGCTCCATCTTGCTAGTGAGTGCCTTTCATCCAACTTTATCAATTCATCTATTCTCTCTTCTAGCACTTGTTCATCGTCCAACCCTCCTGCACATGCTATACGTAGCAAAGGTAGCATGAATTCAACTGGTAAAACAGCCTCTACACCAAACACCAGTTGAAATGGTGTGGCCTTGTTCAACCTTTTATACGTTGTTCTGTATGCCCAAAGAATTGTTGATACCTTGTCATCCCAATCCTGCCTACCCACATCACATATCTTAGTCAATGTGTGACTAAGGATTTTGTTAAATGCCTCTGCAGTTCCATTTTCCTAAGGGTGATAAGGGGTAATCTTATGATGGGCTACCATGAATTCTGCTAATAGAATCCTAACGGTTTCATTTAAGAAGTGAGTGCCCCTATCACTTGTTAAAATTAATGGGCATCCATACCTGCTGATAATGTTCTCCCACAAAAATGTAGTAACTGTGGCTATGGTGTAATCCTTAGTGGGTGCGGCCAGGTGGAGTTTTTGTTTTAGCTTGAGGACCTGCCCCTTTAACAACTCTACTTCTGGTATTATATTCCTTTTCTTGAGAAACTATTGCATTCATCAAAATTTTCCTATCTTCCTCAGAAGGTATTCCCCCATCATATTTCTTAATCATTAAAGCCCTCAAATATTCAAATTCATGATTAGGAAAGTCAAATTCCTGTACCATATCAATTTCAACATCATCATTAGGAGGAGAGGTAATACCCGGTGAATGCAATCCCAAAACCTTGAACAATTCTGGCACTTATTAACTTAGTTGAAGTGGTTCCTTTTTGTGAATTTTCAGGGCATTCCATCATACATACATCACCATAAGCTTCATCATCATTTGTTTCTTCAATTTCCTTACTTAAATCACATGAGGAATGTGTAAAAAACACTTATCACATGAATCAATAACATGGGCCTCTTCTATGGTAGTAACCCTAGCAGTCAAAGGGTCGAGGACCAATATATTCTCTCTAGATTTTGGTTGTTTATTACCTGATCCCATGGGCCCCTTTCCTCTATCATCTAATCTATGATCACCCCTAGGATGATTTCCAAATCTATCATGGCCCTATGATTTAAGATGACCCTGAGAAATCTTTCCTATTCCCTTTTTTGCTCTAGCCAACTTGTAAGATATTTCTTTAACTGCCCTGACCAAAGTCTTCACAACTTCCTCCAGATCAACTATTTTGTTTGACTAAGGTCTGTTAGGATTAATCAATTTGACACCCTCCCTCTTAGGGGTTTTCCAACTGCCTTGATATTATTTTTGATTTGCAAGGCCATGGTGAAATCCTTCCTTAACATTCCAGGGTTCTTATCTCTTAGATAATAGGCAACTTTCTTTTCAAAAGCATTAGAATATTTGATTAAAAAGACTCATCACTTGGCCTCAGAATTATGGGTAGTCTATTCAAAGTATTATTGAATCTAGTATTGAAATCTTGGACAGACTCATTGGGATTCTTTTTATATTCTCAAACTTAGACAAGAGGAACCTTGGGTCAGTCTTATCCCCATATTGTAATCTGAAAGCATTCTTCATCTCGTCCATGAATCTATTGAATTATCTGGTAGAGATTTATACCAATCATGTGCATCCTCTTTGAGAGTATGAATGAATAATTTTATATATACATCCTCATATTCAATAATGAAGAGTCTCAAATATTGATCACTAGTGATGGCATTATTTCCTTGAAATTTAGGCAACCTATTTCTCACATCTTGAGGTACAACATTAGGATACCCAACCATGCCTCTAAAATTTATTGGTCCAAATGTATTGAAAACAAAAGGAGGTCTAGGTGGAGGATGATCCATGTTATTTTGGGAAGGTGATCCTATAGGAGGATTAAAATGGTGTGGGAAAAGGGATCTTTGGGACACAAGTGTATGATCTTCAAAGTAAATATCCTCCAGTGACTTGGTTTCACAAACTACCCTATCAGTTTTAAGTGATAAAGGAAATAAATGAGGAACACTTATCCTAGATACAAATGATGGCCCCTCACCAGCTAGAGTAGTTAAATTTATATGAGGACTACTCAAATCTAAACTATTTGAAGATGTTGGACAATCCTCAACTATAGGTTGATCACTTTCCATAACTGGTATTTCTCTCTTGCTTGACTCTTGATCCCCAATGCTTTCCAGACTTGTCTTCCCTTTGGATTTGTTTTCCCAAGTTCTAGAAACAATTTTCTAGTAGGATCCTTATTAAATAAATACCTTCTTCCTTCTAGATTTACAAATATCAATGAAAAAACTTACTTGACAAAGATTAAGACACTAGTAATTATAAAAATTTCAAACCGACACGGAGTTGCCACTAAGGATTTTCACCTTAGATATGCTAAAGCACTGTAAGTAACTTGTCAAGTGTCTATCAATACTCAATTTCTATAAATCTCAACAGATCTAATCATCCTTTGTCAATATTTATCACTAATAGTACAAATCTAGTACAACATTTGCTCAAACAGAAATATTGCATAATGAACTTCAAATATTACACAATCTTTACAAATATTAGCAAAGGATAACGTTTAAACAATGTATTTGCACTCAAATCATGTAAGAATCATTACCAGAGGTCAATATGTGTATGTATTTACACAAATAATTCCCTAGAAATGGCACCAGATCGGTGTTGGTACCCAAATTGATTCTCCCTTTGAAAACAAACAAAGCATCACAAGTTGAGTAGGATGCTTAGAGACGGATAGATCAGAATATGAGTCGTTTTGTAGCTAGGGAAGGATTTAACTAACTCTTTATCACTTGGGCTTGGAAGAATTGGATAACACTATACTAAGGGTTTGACCTACCCTTACTACTTTAGGTTGTTCCTTCAACCAAGGTGAGAGGACCCATTTTTAACCTTGTGTTGGTGAAGGATATCAGTGGATCAACAATATTTGACTCTCCTTTTACAATATTCAAAGGAAACCTTGAGAAAACATGGTCAATGCAACATAATCTAACTCTCACAAGTTTTCACCTTAGAGAATGAAGATGTCTTCTAGACAAGGTTGAGATTGCTAAAGAAAATGATGAAACTTGATTGCTCCTGCATATTTTAGGTTAAAGGATGGAAAACTCAACAAATTTCCTCAACATTTATGGATACACAATGTAAGCAGGGGTAGTTCTTGTAAGATTCATCACTTAATGTATAATTTGTTGTTGGGAAGTTAAGTAGGATAAAGTTGATTATACCAAATTCTTGGGAAATTTTAACAAATGTTGGGACATCTACTAAGAAAAATGACAAAAATGCTTCAAATGGTCAAAATGATCCTTCAACTAGAAGATGTGTATCCATGGAAGCCCAAAGATACATGGTTTCACACATTCTTTAAGAATTCAACACAAAAGCTCATGTTAAAGACTCAATTAAACATTAGAAATCCCTGATTCATCATGCCTAAGATACACTCATAGACTAACAAACAATTTGTACTAGCATAATGAAAGTAGAGTGAATTTAAATTGTTTATTACATCATGAAATGAAAACTCTCTTCACGATGTAATTGTAAATGCCACAATACTATCACAAGAACGAGATCTTGTGTGACTCAGAGGAACTCCTAACATAATATTGCAATAGGAACATGGATAACTACTTGAAGATATCTCAAAATGAAATCAGACACAACTATGCTCATGATTAACACAATTTACTCAAGGTTCTTCAAATTGATCAGCAAGGAAAGTTATATTTATAGTCTCAAATCTTGTCAATGGCTGGACATTTGCAACCATCTTGACATGATCAAATCTAAAGACACGAAATAACAGGTTTCTCAGATAGGTTCTTTGGAAAAAATGGCTTCTCTCAACTTTCTCTCTTTTTATTTTCTTTGAAAAACTCTCAGAAAATTAACCCCCCCTTTTTCGTGATTATTCTTTGCATTTTTATATCACTCAATTCACTTTCTATCCTTTAAAGTTTTTTCCCCCAAAAGCACAAAAATTCCCGGAATATTCCCTTTTACAATACTTGTTCTAGAACATGCCATTTAAAAGTTTTACTTTAAGTTGCCAAGTGTACAAAATGTGAGTCTTTTCAATTGGTTCCACTTGTGCTTGACTAGGATATCAGGTCATCATTTCTGGAAAATTATATCTCTTTCTTTATCATGGGCAGGGGCCCTATAGAACCCCATTTTGTTCCTTATTCAAAATGCAAGAAGCACAAAATATCAATAGTTTACATGTTTATCCAAATGTATGTAAAATTTTACCTAAGTCATATGAAACTATTGTATTCTTCCACTTTACAATTGATATAAGGAAACAATAAAGTTCGAAAAATAATTACATGCAATGTAATAGAAATATTAGTTTAAAACATCAGTTGAGAGAATAAGTATGTGTTGTCTCCTGAAAACTACTCTGCGTTTTCATAGCCAAATTTATATTTTTGAGCTCATGCCCTTCGTTGGTGTTTAAGCCAAGTTAGAGATTCAAGAAATTAGTAAAAGTCGTTCCCTAGAGCTGTTTAAACCTCTATTTTTCTCATTTTTAGAAATTCCCCATTCCTCGGTCTGTGCATGTAATATCCCCTTTACAAACACCATTTTTGATTGAAATTGTTCACTTGTTCTATGGCCTAGGTCGTCAAATCATTATTTTTCCTCCATGCCTCTGGCTCATGAAGGAAATTCAAAAATTGGACTCAAAATGACAAAGTTCTCTTCCTCTATGTATTTTTCACACAGTCGGGAATGATGGGTGTTTCTTTCCCCATAAAATTTTACCTCAGCATCCCTGAGTGATACGTGGGTATCTCTGATTAGATGTGGTTTGGTCATACTTCAAAATTTAGTGGATGGCTCCACGTGTCGCAATGACACAATTAAAGTGGGGCGAAGGGCCAATGCCAAATCAGCGCTAGATCGCCACGTGGTCAAAGTCAATGGAGAGGCAAAGCCCACCATTGAAAGGTCAAAGTGGATGAGTGGGCCATCGGGGAATTTGTGTTTTTGAGCCTTTTTGCGAGAAAAAGGTGAAAATTTAAAAATGAACCATAGCCTCGATAAGGATTTAAAGGAAAAAAGTCAAAGGTGAAGCCCACTATTGAAAATTCAAAGTAGATGAGTGTGCCATCGGGAAATTTTGGAAATTTAACCAAATTTCCAAAAGTGGAGTAAAATTTCTAGAATGCTTCATGGCTCCTCCAAAGTCTTGGGCCCACTATTGAAAATTCGAAGCAAAAGAGTGGGTTGAGGCGGAAGAAATTGAGTTTTTGAGCCTTTTTCCCAAAAAAGGTTAAAATGTTGAGAAAAGAGTCATGACCCCACCTCAAACGAGCGTGCCATGTGTCTTATTCAAATCGGAGTAGCGGGCCGATAGAAGAAATTGAGTTTCTAATCCTTTTTCTAGAAAAGTTCAAAATGTTGAGAAAAGGGCCACGACCCCATTTCTAATCAGAGGGAGCCACATGTCTAAGTTGAAAATTCAAAGTGGGGGTGTGGGTCAATTTGTTCCAAATTGACAAATCTCTAAAGAATCACAAAATGTAAAGGGCTTCTCCCGTAATCGCTCTAATCCCTTCCTGCTGCGTGGGCGACCCGATTTCGAGTTAGAGGAGTAAATCAAATGGTCTATATTTAAAATGGCAAATTGAATGTAATGGTTGCTTTACAAGATTTATTTTTAAACCCACCATGAGCGTTTGCTTCACAATAGAGGAATTTGAAAAGGCATTGTGGATTTGTGAAGTTGTAATAGTTTCTTTTGAAGAATATAATGGCTTCTTGAGCCATTCCAAAGGGTCAGTGGTTGATTTTTGAAAAAGACCAGAGTGCTCTGTACCTAGAAAAGATAGAAAAATGCCATATTTCTTCTATCTTCTTTCTCTCTCAAATTTCTTCCATTCTCAAAGCTCTGAACAAATTCTAATTTAGCTTGATAATAAAAGAAGGAATTTTTCCTTTTTTTTATTGAGGATTGATTGGTACCTTGCGACCAATGAATTTCATTCGGTCTTGTAGCTTCTCCTGTGGATTTGTTTTTCTTCTAACTCTAAATGCATGTGAATGAAATTTCTAATTAATGTGTGTGGGCATCTGATATTCTACTCACAACATTAGTTTCTCCTACCTCCATTCTCACTCCCTTTCCCCTTCTCAGAAAAATTTCTTCTCTAGTGAGAAATTGCTAGCTTTGCCATAGGGTTAGTGGAGTGCCCCTGTTGGATCTCTGGTCAAAAGGCCACCATTGAAATCCACTTTTTCATGCATGCACATACGGAAGCTACACCGTTCAAGTAGAGGGACTTAGATTCCCATAGTGCTTTGGCTTGAAACCCACCAATTTTTCCACAAGACAAATTTTCTCACCAATAGTTTTGGCACCCACTGTGGGGTATATTTTGTAGCATCTACACCTAAAAATGACCTCAAGGTCATAAAATACAAAAAAAATATTCTAAAAGAAAAGTTTATGGAGATTGAATAATCACATGAACTACATGGATGTAAATCATGGCTATTCTGGGAAATCCTCCTATTGAAAGACCTAATTTACTCTTTCAAATCTAAGAAGACATTGCTTCTGATCTGAGAGAAGATATTTGGCATAATAGATAAATTTTCAATCAATACTTGATTTCCATAAGGATTCTGACCTGGACGAGGAACATGTTGTCGAATTGGAAAGGCAGAGACAAATTCCAGCACCCTAGAGGAGAGCATAAACTTTCAAGCTAGATGATAGAAGATACACCTAAAAACTAAGGTAAGGAGGACAATTTGATCCCACATTTGAAGATATTGAAAGAGAGGTGGTTACTGAAGAGGAGATAAGGGCTCAACTTGAAGAAATAGAAAGACTCCAAATTGAAGCAGAAGAAAGAGCAATATTAAAAGAATCCTTAGCCAGATTGGAGGATAGAAACATAAATAGAATGGGTGATCATGATGGTGAAGCCCATAGGCCCAATGTACCATGGGGAAGAAATACCAGTCCACTGGATCTTTCTCAACCACTCCATGAGCTCCCAAGAGGCTTAAGAAAGAACTTACCAAAATTCAAAGGGGATTGTTCTCAACTCACCGAAGAACATGTTGCAACATTCATCACTACTTGTGGAGTATTGGGAGTTAAAGACGAATATGTTTCAGTTAGGCTCTTTATGGAGTCACTCCAAGAAAGAGTTGTTGAATGGTTCTACATGTTACCCCCAAGATCTGTCACATGTTGGGAAGATATAAGAAGTGCATTTGAACATAGGTTCAAGAGCACAGAAGATTTTAGGACTGTTGGTCCAATTGGTTCAGATGAAGAAGAAGACCTCTGAATCAATGAGATATTTTTAGCAAGGAATAATAGGTTGAAAAGAAGGATCCCAGAAGATTTGGTACCCCCGAAAAAACCTTGAAAAGGTTCTTCATCAGTACTTTTCCATCAAAAGTTGATTTCTTCCTCAGAAGAGCCCAACCAATAACATTGAGGGAAGTTCAAGACTTTACAGATTGAGACTCATGATGATCTAATTATTTCTGGAAAAGTGAAAGGACCAAATGGGAAACAAAAAGGTCGAGTTCAAATTCAGTCACCACTAATCCAATGTTCCAAAAAATGGCAAATGACCTAGTTGCTTTAAAGAAGTAGCATCACAAATCACAATGAGGAATGCTCCAAGGAGACCAAATCCTCCTAATAGACCAAGAATTTCTCCACCTCCTCGTAGGCTTGCTCTTGAAGCACCACCAGTCAATGCCATCTGTGACACTAGGGAATTAGAAGAAGGAAGGACATTGAGGAAACTAAAGAAGAAATCATGGATGACTATGAAAACTATCTTGAAATTGAAGAGGTTGGCATGCACAATGGCTTGATTGAATACGTTGATGATGAGGAGGAAGGTGATGAAGAAGCTCCAAGTTTTTCATGTGTTTTTTCACTCGTGTATAACCCAAGAGTGGTGTTTTAGCCTCAATAACTCCAACTGAGAGTAGGAATAACAAATAAGATACCTCTTCAAAGCCTCCACTAAACAAGATCATCAACAGGGGATCACCATTACCACCTTCCATGGAATCAGCCAAAGAGAAATCAGATTCACTGGTTTCCAAGGATCATGCTGCTATGCCAAGTAAGTTATCTGATTCTTCTCCCAACTCAAAATTTGTTAAGATCAATTCTCTTCTAAATGTTGGTTTTACAAAAACATCTAAATTTCAATCAAAGGCTATACCCTCACCTCCTTCCAAGCCAATTGCTACATTTGAAAAGGAGAAACCAGCACCAAAAATAAAAAAACCCTGTCATTTAAATCCTCTCCCACTTCTGGAACCTCTTCCTCATCTACCATAACTCCATTTGACTGTGTGGAGCATGCAAGCAAAACCAAAGTTCAGCTCTCTAAGATTAAATACCTACAAACACATCTTGTCCAATTTGACAGATTCATCAAGGAATTTCATGGTAGTAACCCTTTTTCTTCAAGCCCAATCTCTAAAGGCCTATTACCCACACCATCCATTCGAACTTCTCAAAAAAATTTAGCCCTCAGTGCCTCCAACACCAACATATTTGAGCCTTTTTACCTGTCACTTCTCATCAAAGGATTCTAGTTGAACAATTGCATCATAGACTCTAGAGCCTCAGATAATGTGATGCCAACAAAAGTTACAAATTCTCTTGGCCTCACTTTGACCTGGGTAAATGGCACATGTTATTCAATGGAATCCAAACAAGTTCCATTGGTAGGAAGAATCAAGGATGCTCAGGTTGCACTAGCCGACTACACGGACAAGTAGATACTCCTGACCATCTTGGTGGAAGACATCCTAGCCTCTTTTGGTATGTTGTTGAGAAGAATTTTTGTAGAGACCTAGGTGGAGAAATAAAAATGGATTGGTCATCTCTAACTATCCCAGTGAAAGGAGAAATGAAGAAGTTTTTGCCAATCAGGAAAATGAAATTCACAGTAAGGAAATCTGATGATCCAAGATCTAACATCCTCTTTCAAGATTGTGGGCTAGGAAACTACTTCCTCACATCGAGAAAAAGAGGAGAACTTGCAATTTCTCATGGAGTAAGAGGGAGATCAAATTTGGACAATGAAATTTGATGGTAGTCATTCTAAAGCAGGTTTAGGTGTTGGTGTAGTAATGTACTCTCCTTCCAATGAGGTGTACCCTTTCACCTACAAGCTACAATTTGACAATACAAATAATACAACAGAATATGAAGCATTACTCTTAGGCATGAATGCAGTAGAGGACATGTTAATCAAGAAGCTAAGATACAAAGGTGATGCGAGATTATGGTAAATCAAAATCTACCAACAATATTAGGTGAAGAACCCCGGACTCGGCACTATAGAAATAGATTGTAGGACTGCATTTAATCCTTTGATGTATTCTCCATTGAAGTTATCCCTCAATATTAGAATGAAAAGGCTAATTCTATAGCAGTTGTCGATTCCTTAGTGACACCTCATCCTTCTTTTGGCAAGGATAAAGTGACCATTGAGATGGTGTTCAAACCCAACGATACCAGACAATGCAAATCACTAGTAGGTCTTTAATGATGACAATTAGATCCTATCCTTCTTAGAACAAAGGGATAACTTCAATAATATTTTCTTTGAAGGAAGTGAAAACCCACACTGTGAATCAATCCCCAAAGAAGAGAAGGAAGGAATTGAGGGAATTGATGAAGAGGGAGTAATCAAACTGAAAGGAAACAAAATCCCCAAAGGCCTAGTTTCTTTGGAAGACCTCTTTGACAAGCATGAAAGGTTTATACAAGAGAAAGAAAAACAGTCTTCTCGGTGTCCATCTAATTTTGATCAAGAAAACATTGGCACTTTAGAGAATCTAAGGATGGTTAACATTGGTAAATGTTGCTCACCAGAAGAGAAGAGAAAGTTTGTTGCTCTACTAAAAAGTACTCAAATGTCTTGGCCTACTCCTATGATGAACTCAAATCTTTTTAGCCAAAGGAAATGCATCACTCCATTCCTTTGAAGCAAGGAGCTAAGCCCTTTAGGCAAAAACAAAGGCCCTACAATCCAAATATTTCTGATGTTATCAAAGAAGAGGTGACAAAGATGCTCAATGCTAGAATCATCTTCCCCATCCACCATTCAACATGGGTGGCTAACATTGTGCCAATAAGGAAGAAAAATGGGGAAATAAGGATTTGTGTAGACTTCAAATCTGAATCAGGCATCTCTCAAGGACAACTACCCTCTTCCAATCATGGATCATATTTTACAAGAAATCACTAGATCTGAAATGCTCTCTTTGCTTGATGGATTCTCATGGTACAACCAAATCAAGGTGGCAAAAGAGGATTACAACAAAACAACCTTCACAACACCTTGGGGTAATTTTTCCTACTGATGAATGCCTTTTGGTTAGATCATTGTTGTAGCCACTTTCTAGAGAACAATGGACTTGGCCTTCAAAGATTTGAAACATTACATTGTCATTTACCTTGATGACCTCATGATTTTTTCAAAGAGGAGGGGAGATCATATCAGTCATTTGGAGCAAGTCCTTGTAAGGTGTAGGAAACATGGCATTTCTCTAAATCCAAAGAAGTGAATTTTTGGAGTCACAGAAGGTAAGTTGCTGGGACACATTTTGAACAAACATGGAGCACACATTGATCTTGAGAGGGTCAGAGCTATCTAAACACTAGCCTTACCAACCAGCAAGAAGGGATTTCATTCATTCTTTGGAAAGGTAAACTTCCTTCATCATTTTGTGCCTGATTTTTTGAACTGACTAAGCATATAACTTCCATGATGAAGCCTCAATAAATTTTCAAGTGGAATAATGAAGGAAAAACAACATTTGAGGAGTTCAAGAAATCCATTTCCAAAGCTCCAACTCTTGTATCTCTATATTTCAACAAGGAGTTCATTATGTATTGTTATGCATTAGAAAATACGCTCTCTGCTATCCTTGTTCAAAATAATGATGAAGGTTGGAAGCACCAATTTATTTCATGAGCTTTCCTTTGAAAAATCATGAGCTAAAGTACAACCAATTAGAGAAACATGCCTACGCAGTGGTCAAAGTTGTTAAAAGTTTCAGATTCTACATTCTCAATTCCCATACAATGGTGATGGTCCCTGGAAGTGCAATCAAGTCCATTTTGACTCAACAAGATCCTAGGGCTAAGAGAGGAAGTTGGATTGCAAAGACCCAAGAGTATGACTTGGAGATTAGACCCTCTAATATGGTAAGAGGAAATGGTTTGTGCAAGCTGATTTCTGAAGATGAAGCTCTCAAGGCTCAATAGGGAGAAAAAGATGGTGTTTTCTCAACCTGTTCAGGAGACAGTCCACAGGTGCTCTTTGTCACCACTACTAATGAGTGGTATGCTGACATTGCTTACTATCTCACTTATGGAGAATTCCCTCCTCATCTTGATTACAAAAAAAGAAGGACACTCAAGCTAAAGGAAACCAAGTTTGTGATCTAGAATCATGCACTTTACAAGAGAGGCCTAGATGGTTGTTTCCTCAGGTGTGTAGATAAGGAGCAGCAAGAAAAGTTGCTCAGGGCATATCATGATCAAGCTTGTGGTGGACATTTCTCAGCAATGGTCACCACACATAAGATCCTTAGAGGGAGATATTATTGGCCCTCCATCTTTGCAAACACTCAAGATTGGGTTTCCAAATGCAAAGCATGTCAAAAATTTTTTGGAAAGCCACAACTAGCTGCATTGCCACTCAGGCCTGTGGTGATTGAAGAACCATTTTAGCAATGGGGGCTAGATTTTATTGGTGTTCTGAATCCTCATTCTAGTGCAGGGAATACTTATGTACTCACTGCAACTGATTACTTCACTAAATGGGTGGAAGCCATCCCAACCAAGCAAGCCACTCAAACAGTCTGTAACTTCATCAAGGAGAATATCATTGTTCATTTTGGAATACCACAAAAAATTTTGTAGACAATGCCACCTATTTCTCTTCCAAGGAGCTCAATTTTTTTTTTATGGATTTGGCATCTCCCTATCTCACTCTTCTAACTACTACCCATAGGGAAATGGACAAGCCAAGTCAAGCAACAAATACATTGTGACCATTGTTCATAAGTTGGTAGATGAGAATCAAAGGAACTAGCGCAAGAAGTTATATGATGCATTGTGGGATGATAGGATCTGTCCTAACAAGGAAATAGGTATATCACCTTTCCAAATGTTGTATGGCATTGAGGTAGATATTCCCCTCATAATTGAGATTCCAGCTCTCAAGTTGCTGCAAGAAATAGAAGATGGTCAATACAAAAACTCCATTGACAAAAGGATCCTCTTCCTACAAAAGATAGAGGAAAGTATATGCCAAGTGTTGGATAGAATTAAAGAACACCAATTGAAAGTGAAGAAGATCTTTGACAAGAGGGAAAAGGAAAGGAATTTCAAAGTTGGATATTTTTTCCTGCTATGCGACAAGAGAAGAGAACCAAAGGGAAACCATGGAAAGTTTGATTCATTGTGGCTGGGCCCCTTCCAAATTCATCGAGCTTGTGGTGAGAATGTTTTCCTCCTCTCATAATTGGATGGAACACCATTTGAATTTCCTAAAAGTGAGAAATACTAGAAATTGTACCATCAGTGAAAGTAGGTTTTCCCTACCTTGTACCATAGGTGATTTCGTAGGTGTGTTTTTTCCTTTTCTGTTGTGTGGTTATGGTTTTGTTTTCTTTTCTTTTTCTTGTGTGTGGTTTGGCTTGTGTGTTTCCTCCTTCTTCCATTATTTCTCAAAATTATACATGAATCTGCAAGGCCCAATGGATAAAACATTGATCAATGTAATATGTTTTAAAACTTGAGATTTTGGATCCTCATGTTGTGCCCTAACCATGCCCAGATTCACGTCATGTCCCCAAGCTAGAGCCGATTGTCTCCAAAAACTTCTCTATGTTTTCATAGCCAAATTCAGATTTTTTGAGCTCATGTCTTTTGTTGTTGTTTAAGCCAAGTTAGAGATTCAAGAAATTAGAAAAAGTCATTCCCTAGAGTTGTTTAAACCTTTGTTTTACTCATTTTTAGAAATTCCCCATTTCCCAGTCTGTACACATAATATCCTCTTTGTAACCTCCATTTTTATTGCAATTGTTCACTTTTTCTATGGCCTGGGTCATCAAATCATTTTTTTTCCTCCATGCCTCTAGCTTGTGAAAGAAATTCAAAAATTAGACTCAAAATGACGAAGTTCTCTTCCTCTGTGTATTTTTCCCACAGTCAGGAACGATGGTCATTTCTTTCCCCGTCAAATTTTTCCTCAGCATCCTCATGTGATACGTGGGTATCTATGATTGGATGTGGTTTGGTCATACTTCAAAATTTAGTGGATGGCTCTATGTGTTGCAATGGCACAATTTCAAAAGTGGGGTAGAAAGGGCCAATTACCAAATCAACGCTAGATTACCATGTCGTAAGAGTCATTGGAGAGGAAAATCCCACAATTAAAAGGTCAAAGCGGATGAGTGGGCCATTGGGGGAATTTTTGTTTTTCAGCCTTTTTGCAAAAACATGAAAATTTAAAAATGACCCGTAACCCTGATTAGGCTTTAAAGGAAAAAAATTCAAAGGTGAAGCCCGCCATTGAAAAGTCAAAGTGGACAAGTAGGCCATCGGGGAACTTTTGGAAATTTAACCAAATTTCCAAAAGTGAAGTAAAATTTCTAGAATGATCCATGGCTCCGCCAAGTTCTCAGGCCCACCGTTGAAAAGTCAAAGCGGAAGAGCAGTGGCGAAGGAAAATGAGTTTTTGAGCCTATTTCCCAAAAAAGGTTAAAATGTTGAGAAAAGAGTTGCGACCCCACCTACAACTAGAATGTGCCATATGTCCTAGTCAAATCAGAATAGCGAAATGATGGAAGAAATGTAGTTTTTAAGCTTTTTTCCAAAAAGGTTAAAATGTTGAGAAAAGGGCCTCGACCCCATTTCCAATCAGAGGGTGCCACGTGTCTAAGTTGAAAAGTCAAAGCGGGGGTGCGGGCCAATTTGTTCCAAATTTCCAAATCTATAAAAAATCACAAAATGCAAAGGGCTTCCCCTGTAACTGCTCTAATCCCTTCCTGCCACATGGATGGCCCAATTTCAGAGTTAGAGGAGCAAATCAAGTTGTCTATATTTAAAATGGCAAATCGAATGTAACGATTGCTTTGAAAGATTTATTTTTAACTGCCATGAGTGTTTTCTTCACAAAAGAGGAATTTGAAAAGGTGTTGTGGATTTGTGAAGTTGTAACAGTTTGTTTCAAGAATATAATGGCTTCTCAAGCAATTCTAAAGGGTTGGCGGTTGATTTTGAAAAATACCGAGTTCTCTCACTGGAAAAGACAGAAAAATGCCATATTTCTTCTATCTTCTTTCTCTCTCGAATTTCTTCCATTCTCAAAGCTCTGTACAAATTCTACTTTAGCTTCAATAATAAAAGAAGGAATTTTTCCTTTTTATTGAGGGATTGATTGGTACCTTGTGACCAATGAATTTCATTCAGTCTTGTAGCTTCTTCCGTGGATTTGTTTTTCTTCTAACTCTAAATGCATGTGAATGAAATTTCTAATTAATGTGTGTGGGCATCTGATATTCTACTCATAACATTATTTTCTCCTACCTCCATTCTCACTCCCTTTCCCCTTCTTAGACAAAGTTCTTCTCTAGTGAGAAATTGCTAGCTTTTCCACAAGGTCAGTGGAGTGCCCCTGTTGGATCTCTGGTCAAAAGGCAACCATTGAAATCCATTTTTTTACACATGGACATACAAAAGTTGCACCATTCAAGTAGAGGGACTTATATTCCCATAGCGTTGGCTTGAAACCCACCAATTTGTCCACAAGACAAATTTTCTTGCCAACAAAGTATGAAAAGAAAATACAGCTTAAGGAACAACATGCCTAAGCTTGTTCATCATCTTTTATATCTGCATTCTTTTCCTCCTCAGCTTCCATTTCTGCATCTTGTTCCTCTAGAAACCTTGCCACATATGCATCATACCTTTGGAACAACTCATTTATCTCATCCTCATCTGGTCCAGTGTGATGTTGGAAGATTAGTGTTTGCCTAGCTATTACATCTATGCAATGGCTCATCTTCTGTTTGTACTCTAATGGCTTGGCCTTTAATTCTACAATTTTTTTCTCAACCTTTCTCATTGTTTTAATGATTTCATAGGATAAATCATCCTTCTGAATATTATTTTCAAAAGATTTAAGCAAAAAGTCAATCTTCAGATCCCCATAACTCTTTTTGAATTTATTAAACACCATATCTTCCAATTTCACGTCAATGGCATCAAGAGTGTCATCAACCCAATTTATTTTGACTTCAAGATTTTCCTTGATCCCATTCAAGGTTTCCACTCTAATTCTTGATAAATCTTCCAAGGCATGTTGGCTTCCCTTGAATTCCACTGTACAATATTTTCTTGTTTAACCAATTCATCACTGAGATGAGTTATACGGTCCAATTTGGGAAAGATTCCCTCAAAATAGAATATCTCATTGTCACATTGTTTAATTATCTCGTCAATATCATTGAGCCTATTATTGATCTCTTCATACTTTGATTAGCAAGGTATGATAGGTTGACAAGAAAATCCCCAAAAGATGTGTTACCCTCTAAAAACAACTTGAAAAGGTTCTTCATTAGTGCTTTTCCACCATAATTTGGTTTCTTCTTCAGAAGAGCCAAACCAAGAACATTGAGGTACGCTAAAGACTTTGCAATTGAGAGTGATGATGATCTAATTATTTTTGGAGAATTGAAAGGACCAAACAAGAAATAAAAAGGTCAAAGTTCAAATTCAGTAACCACTGATCCAATGTTCCAAAAAATGGAAAATGACCTAGTTGCTTTGAAGAAGCAATTGTCACAAATCACAATGAGGAATGCTCCAAGGAGACCAAATCCTCATGATAGACCAAGAATTTCTCCACCTCCTCATAGGCTTTCTCTTGAAGCACCACTAGTCAATGCCATCTGTGACACTAGGGAATCAAGAAGGAAAAAACATTGAGGAAACTGAAGAAGAAAGCATGGATGACTATGAAAACTATCTTGAAATTGAAGAGGTTGGCATGCACAATGGCCTGATTAAATACATTGATGATGAGGAGGAAGGTGATGAAGAAGATCCAAGTTTTTCATGTGTTGTTTTCACTCATACACAGTCCAAGAATGGTGTTTCAACCTCAACAGTTAGAAATGAGATTAGGAATAACAAAGAAGATAGCTCTTCAAAGCCTCCACTAAACAATATCATCAGTAGGGCATCACCATTACCACCTTCCATGGATTCAGCTAGAGAAAATTAGATTCACCAGGTTGTCAAGGATCACACTTTGTTGTGCCAAGTAAGTTATCTGATTCTTCTCCCAACTCAAAAGTTGTTAAGAGCAATTCTAATCTAAATGTTGGTTTTACAAGAACATTTAAATTTCAATCAAAGGCTACACCCTCACCTCCTTCCAAGCCAATTGCTACATTTGAAAAGGAGAACCTAGCACCAAAAGTAACAAAACTACTATCATTTAAATCATCTCCCATTTCTATAACCTCTTCCTCATCTACCATAAACCCATTTGACTTTTTGGAGCATGTAAGCAAAACCAAACTTTAAATCTCTGAGATTGAATACCTACAAACACATCCTTCCCAACTTGACAGATTCATCAAGGCAGTTCATGGTAGTAACCCTTTTTCTTCAATTCCAATCTCTAAAGGCCTATTACCCACACCATTCATACCACATTCTCAAAACATGTTAGCCCTTAGTGCCTCCATGACCAACAAAGTTGAGCCTTTTTACCTGTCACTTCTCATCAAAAGTTTCTAGTGAATAATTACATTATAGATTCTGGAGCCTTAGATAATGTGATGCCAGTAAAAGTTACAAATTCTCTTAGCCTCACTTTGACCTAGGTAAATGGCACATGATACTCAATGGAATCCAAACAAGTTCCATTGGTGGGAAGGATTAAGGATGCTCAGGTTGCACTAGCTGATTACCCTAATAAGAAGATACTCTTGACCATTTTGGTGGTAGATATCCCAACATATTTTGGTATGTTGTTGAGTAGAAGTTTTTATAGAGATCTAGGTGGAGAAATAAAAATGGATTGGTCATCTGCAACTATCCCAGTGAAAGGAGAAATGAAGAAGTTGCTACCAATCAGGAAAATGAAATTCACAGTAAGGAAATCTGATGATCCAAGAGCTAACATCCTCTTTCAAGATTGTGGGATACGAAACTACTTCCTTACATCACAAAAGGAAGAGAACTTGTCACTCCTCATGGAGGAAGAATAAGATCATATTTAGGCAATGGATTTTGATGGTATTCATTCTAGAGTAGGTTTAGGAGCTGGTGTAGTATTATACTCTCCCTCCAATGAGATATATCCTTTTGCTTACAAACTATAATTTGATAATACAAACAATACTACATAGTATGAAGAATTTCTCTTAGGAATGAATGTAGTAGAGGACATGGGAATCAAGAAGCTAAGATTTAAAGGTGATGTTGAGGTTGTGGTGAAGAAGGTCCACCAGCAATATCAGGTGAAAAATCCAAGGCTCGAGCACTATATAAATAGAGTGTGGGATTGCATTGAATCCTTTGATGCATTCTCCATTGAAGAAATCCCTAAGGAGCATAATGAAAGACTAATTCTCTAGTAGTGTGAACTTCCTTAGTGACACCTCATCCTTCTTTTGGCAAGGATAAAGTGATCATTGAGATAATGTTTAGACCTAATGTACTGCATAATATAAATCAATGGCAGATCTTCAATGATGACAATCAGATCCTAGCATTCTTTAAACAAAGGGATAACTTCAATAATATTTTCTTTGAAGGAATGAAAAACCCACACCGTGAATCATTCACCCAAGAAGAGAAGGAAGGAATTGAGTAAATTGATGAAGAGGGAGTAATCAAACTGAAAGGAAACAAAATCCCCAAAGGCCTAGTTTCTGTAGAAGACCTCTTTCACAAGCATGAAAGGTTCATCCAAGAGAAATAAAAATAGTCTCGGTGTCCATATGATTTTGATCAAGAAAATATTGGCACTTCAGAGAATCCAAGGATGGTTAACATTCGTAAATGTAGCTCACCAAAAGAAAAGAGAAATTTTGTTTCTCTGTTAAAAAAGTAGTCAAATGTCCTGGCCTATTCCTATGATGAACTCAAATCTTTTCAGCCAAAGTAAATGCATCACTCCATCCTTTTGAAGCAAGGACCTAATCCCTTTAGGAAAAACAAAGGCCCTACAATCTGAATATTGTTAATGTTATCAAATAAGAGGTGACAAAGATGCTCAATGCTAGAATCATATTCCCCATCCACCATTCAACATTGGTGGCTAACATTGTGCGAGTAAGGAAGAAGAATGGGGAAATAAGAATTTGTGTAGACTTCTAAAATCTAAACTAGGCATCTCTCAAGGACAACTACCCTCTTTAAATCATGGATTATATTTTGCAAATAGTCACCGGATCTGAAATGCTGTCTTTTCTTGATGGATTTTCATGGTACAACCAAATCAAGGTGGTAGAAGAGGATTGCAACAAAACAACCTTCACAACACCTTGGGGGACTTTTGCCTATAGCAGAATGCCTTTTGGTTTGATCAATGTTGGAGCCACTTTCCAAAGAGCAATATACTTGGCCTTCAAAGATTTGAAACACTACATTGTCATTTACCTTAATGACCTCATGGTTTTTTTAAAGAGTAGGGAGATTATATCAGTCATTTAGATCAAATCCTTACAACGTGTAGGAAACATGAGATTTCTCTAAATCCAAAGAAGTGCATTTTGGAGTCATAGAAGGTAAGTTGCTTTGGAAACATTTTGAACAAAAATGGAACACAAATTGATCATGAGAGGGTTAGAGATATCCAAGCACTATCCTTACCAACCGAGAAAGAAGGGATTTCATTCATTCTTTAGAAAGGTAAACTTCCTTCATCATTTTGTGCCCGAGTTTTACGAACTAACTAAGCATATAACTTCCATGATGAAACCTCAAGAAAGTTTTGAGTGGAATAAGGAAGGAAAAAAACATTTGAGGAGATCAAGAAAACCATTTCCAAAGCTCCAACTCTTGTATCCCCAAATTTAAACAAGGAGTTCATCATGTATTGCTATGCATCGAACATACACTCTCTACTATCCTTGTTCAAAGAAATGATGAATTTTTAGAAGTACCCATTGCTTTCATGAGTTGTCCTTTAAAAATAATGAGCTAAAGTACATCCAATTGGAGAAACATGCCTACGCAGTGGTCAAAGAATTTAAAAGTTTCAGATTTTACATTCTCAATTCACATATAGTGGTGATGGTCCCTGGAAGTGCAATCAAGTCCATTTTGACTCAACAAGATCCTGGGGCTAAGAGAGGAGGTTGGATTGGAAAGACCCAAGAGTATGACTTGGAGACTAGACCCTCTAATCTAGTAAGAGGAAATGGTTTGTGTAAGCTAATTGCTAAAGATGAAGTTCTCAAAGCTCAACGGGGAGAAAAATATGGTGTTTGATCGACCTGCTCAGAAGATAGTCCACAGGCGCTCTTTGTCACCACTACTGATGAGTGGTATACTAATATTGCTTACTACCTCACTTATGGAGAATGTCTTCCTCATCTTGATTACAAAAAAATAAGGACACTCAAGCTAAAGGCAGCCAAGTTTTTGATCTAGAATCATGCACTTTACAAGAGAGGCCCTAATGGTTATTTCCTTAGGTGTGTAGATAAGGAGCAGAAAGAAAAGTTGCTTAGGGCATATCATGATCAATCTTTTGGTGGAAATTTCTCAACAGTGGTCACCGCAAATAATATCCTCGAGAGGGAGATATTATTTTCCCTCCATATTTGCAGACACTCGGGATTGGGTTTCCAAATGCAAAGCATGTCAACAATTTTTGGAAAGCCACAACTAGCTTTGCATTGCCACTTCGGCTGTGGTGATTGAAGAACCATTTCTACAATGGGGATAGATTTTATTGGTGTTTCAATCCTTATTATAGTACAGGGCATACTTATGTACTCACTGCAACTGATTACTTCACTAAATGGGTGGAGGCCATCGACCAAGCAAGCCAGCCACTAAACAATTTGTAACTTCATCAAGGAGAATATCATTATTCATTTTAGAATACCACGAGAAAATGTTTGTAGACAATGCCACCTATTTCTATTCCAAGGAGCTCACGAGTTTTGTTATGGATTTTCAATCTCCCTATCTCACTCTTTTGACTACTACCCATAGGGAAATGGGCAAGCTGAGTCAAGTAACAAGAACATTGTGACCATTATTCGTAAGCTGGTAGATGAGAATCAAAGGAACTAGCACAAGAAGTTATATGATGCATTGTGGGCTGATAGGATCACTCCTAAGAAGGAAATAGGTATGTCACCTTTCCAAATGTTGTATGGAGTTGAGGTAGAGATTCCCCTCATAATTGAGATGCCAGCTCTCAAGTTGCTGCAAGAAATAGAAGATGGTCAATACAAAGACTCCATTGACAAGAGGATCCTCTTCCTGGAGAAGCTGGAAGAAAGAAAATGCCAAGTGGTGGATAGAATTAAAGAACACCAATTGAAAGTGAAGAATATATTTGATAAGAGGGAAAAGGAAAGAGAATTCAAGGTTGGATACTTTGTCCTGCTATGGGACAAGAGAAGATAACCAAAGGGCAACCATGGAAAGTTTGATTCATCATAGCTCGACCCATTCCAAATTCATGGAACTTGTAGTGAGAATGTTTTTCTCCTCTCATACTCGGATGGAATGCCATTGGAATTAACTTGAAGTAGGAAATACTTGAAACTATATCATCTGTGAAATCGGGTTGTCCCCACCTTGTACATAGGTATTTTTGTAGGTGTATTTTCCCTTTTTTGTTGTGTGGTTTTGGTTTCATTTTTTTTTGTTGTGTGTGGTTTGGCTTGTGTGTTTCCTCCTTCTTCCTTTCTTTCTCAGAATTATACATGACTCTGCAAGGCCTAATGGATAAGGCACTGGAATCAACGTAATATGTTTTAAAACTTGAGATTCTGGATCCTCATGTTGTGCCCTAGCCATGCCCAATTCATGCCATGTCCCCAAGCTAGAGCCATTTGTTGTCTCCCGAAAACTACTCTACATTTTCATATCCAAATTCAATTTTTTTGAGCTCATGCCCTTCATTGGTGTTTAATCCAAGTTAGAGATTCAAGAAATTAGAAAAAAATGTGTCGTAGAGATGTTTAAACCTTTGTTTTTCTTGTTTTTAGAAATTCTCCATTTCTTTGGTCACGTGCACGTAATATCCTCTTTGTAACCTCTATTTTTGATTGAAATAATTCACTTGTTCTATGTCCTAGGTCATCAAATCATTGTTTTGCCTCCATGCCTCTATTTCGTGAAGGAAATTCAAAAATTGGACTCAAAAGGATGAATTTTTCTTCCTCTGCGTATTTTCCACAGTTGGGATGACGAGCATCTTTTCCCTATCAAATTTTAACTCCAATGAATGTGGGTACGTGGTCAGATCCTATTGGATGGGGAGGAATGAGGGCTTGGTGGTGAACTTAACACTTTTGGCCACTTTTGGCAAAAATGGTAAATTTTCCCACGGACTCAAAAATCCAAATCGAAGTTGAAAAGTCAAAGTGGATGAGCGGGGCATCGGGGAATTTGTATTTTTGAGCCTCTTTGCAAAAAGGTGAAAAGTTACAAAGTGACCCACACCCCTAATAGGACCACAGGGAAAAATTCAAAGTGGATGAGTGGGCTATCGGGGCACTTTTGGAAATTCAACCAAATTTCCAAAAGTGAAGTAAAATTTCTAGAATGCTCCATAGCTCCACCAAGGTCTCGGGCCCACCGTTGAAAAGTCAAAGCGGAAGAGCGGGTCGACAGAGGAATTTGAGTTTTTGAGCCTTTTTCCAAAAAAGGTTAAAATGTTAAGAAAAGAACTACGACCCCATCTCCAACTAGAACGTGCCATGTGTCCTAATCAAATTAGAGCAGCAAATTGGTGGAGGAATTTGAGTTTTGGGCCTTTTTCCAAAAAAGGTTAAACTTTTGAGAAAAGAGCCGTGACCCCATTTCCAATCAGAGGGTGCCATGTGTCACTATTGAAAGGTCAAAGTGGGGGTGTGGGCCAATTTGTTCCAAATTTCCAAATCTCTAAAAAATCACAAAATGCAAAGGACTTCCCCCGTAACCACTCCAATCCCTTCCTACCACGCGAACGGCTCAATTTCAAAGCTATAAGAGAAAATCAAAAGGTCTATATTTAAACTAGAAAATTGAATGTAACGGTTGCTTTGTAAGATCTAGTTTTTAACCCACCATGGGCATTTTCTTTATAACAGAGGAATTTGAAAAGGCATCGAGGATTTGTGAAGTTGTAATGGTTTCTTGCGAATAATATAATGACTTCCTGAAGCCATTCCAAGGGGTTGGCGATTGATTTTTGAAAAGACTAGAGTGCTCTGTGCACTGGAAAAGAAAGAAAATGCCATTCTTCTTCTATTTTCTCTTCTTCCTCTAATTTTTCCATTCTTAGACTATGTACAAAATTTGCTTGAGCTTTAATAATAAAAGAAATAATTTTTGCCTCTTTGATTGAGGAATTAATTGGTACTTTGTGACCAATGAATTTCATTCTATCTTGTAGCTTCTCTTGTGGATTTGTTTGTTTTTCTTCGACTATAAATGAATGTAAATGAAATTTCTAATTAATGTGTGTGGGCATCGATATTCTACTAGAACATTAGTTTCTCCTACCTTTATTCTCACTCTCTTTCCCCTTCTCATACAAAGTTCTTCTCTAGTGATAAATCTCTAGCTTTGCCATAAGGTCAATGGAGTGCCCTGTTGGATATTTGGTCAAAAGGCCACCATTGAAATCCAATTTTTCATGCATGCACATACGAAATCTACACCGTTCAAGTAGAGGGACTTAGATTCCCATACCATTGGCTTGAAATCCACTAATTTATCCACAAGACAAATTTTCTTGCCAACAAGTACATAAGTAGTCCTTTCCAATTTCTTATTTGTTTGAATGCCATCTACTGGTGTCATTATTGGTTCACTCATAGATAAATCAAGTGCATCTAATATAGAAAATTCTTCACCAGTATCAACATCAATCATATCAGTTTGATTCTTTGTAGATTCCTGTAATGTTTTAGTTGAAGGAATATTTACATCTTCAGTGAGTAAGGTCTCAAATATTTTCATACCTAATTTTAAGAATTATTTGTCTACTAGGCTAATTGGAACATTTCCTTGGGTCACTTGACTCTGAGTTCTTCTCATTTTTATTTATTCCAAAGACAAAGGTGGGAACAAAGGCTCTGATTATTCTATTCATGGCAGTGTTGCAGCATGTTGTGTCCTAAAAACATTGTTTCTCTCAAATTCAGGAGGATATATCACCACATCTCTATGTTTATTATTTTTAGGCATTTTTAGGCCCCAAAATATCATCTAAGTATAAGAAGGCATGTGGGCACACAGACCTAGTTGAAGAAGGGTGCGCGGGGTAGAAGGTGTGTAGGGAAGGGTCCTAGTAGTAGGTTGTAAAACATACTATGCGCATAAGGAAAAATGGTTTTTGTACTTAGTTGTATTCGGAAAATAAGGTAGCACATGAGAAAAACATGAGCCTTATGGATAAGGTGCCATCCTAGAGACTATGGGATAAAAAGGGTATATTCCATTCATGTGATGGAAGGTTACCGTTGATGCAAAATCACGAACCCTTGGATGTTGATTAGATTTCTAGTTTGATCAAACTAGCATCCAGTGTGATTGCACAACATGGAATCCTTTCTCCAAGTGTGGGACTTGTAAAGATGAGAAAGGATTCTCCAGAGAAGGTTGGTTCCTATTCCTCATTCAGATGCACACGAAAAATGCAGAGGGTTTACTCAAAACCTAATCTAATCTTGCCAAGGAGACAGGGTAAGAAGATGCATAAAAATAAACCTAAGCTAACAGAGGTGATGCACTCGAGGAATGAAGAACACCTATCTTGCCAATAAACACAAACCATTCAAATGTGATGCAAGATCATGCACAGATAACAAAATTTGCAGTGAAAGACCAAGAGGATGCAAATGAACATAGAGAGGGTTGAGAATCATCCACAGACATGCATTACTTGCTCCAAAGATTGATACAATACACTACAAAATGCCAAGAGGTAGATTTGCATTACAGTTTCAAATGGGAGGTTCGAACTCCACAAATTCACCTGATAGAGAGAAGAAGGGAGGAGCAAAACAGGAAATGTTCGACCTTTAGAAAGAAGCCCCTCTTTACAATATATAGGAAGAATGAGAGAGGGAAGAGAGAGGAAAGTTAGATCTACCCCAACCACTTCTAGGTTGCATTTAACTCATCTCATTATGGCGAAGTGGTGAATCGACAAAATGGCGATTGTCTAGCGAGAAACGGCGAATGCATTTGTATTAAAGTTGGTTGTTGAAATGTCACTTCTGTCTATTATTACGTGCCAGAGGCGTTTCTCAATTTTCTCTCTCCAAACTGAACCAAAATGCAAGATTGACCCTGGAATCGTGTAGAGAATTTCACCATATTTCCATTGATATAAAGAACGTGAAAATCTGAGCTCTGGATCGAAAGATATGATCGTTTGAAGATTTAGGGAAAAAACGGCCCAAAAACGGATCAGCGGGAAAATATTTGAGTTTTTCCCACGCTCTGCCACTTGGATGACACGTTTGGACTCTGATTCATCCACGGGTTCTTTCTCCGAAAATTTCTTTCGAGGCCTTTAAACTTGGACACGTGGCACGATTTTATTGGTTCGGGCACGAGGGTGCACTTGCAACTTTTCAACCTTCCTCGACACGTGGCACGTTCGATTCATTGGTAGCTCTTTTGGCTTTTCACGTCCCTCGCGTCCCTTTGGCCTCGACTGTCCCCAAATCGCCTAGGACAAATTCTTCTGAACCGCCCGATTCAGGCTTCCTTGCTCCTCTTTGCGATGAAGACACGTGGCGAGATTCCATTGGCTCTCGGCTCTTTCGGTTTTTCGCGTCCCACGCGTACTTTTGTCTGGGTGTCTCGAATGAAAGTTCCCTATTTCAGCCGATCCGGTGGTTTGCATCCTCTGCGTACCTTTGTCCCAACTATCCCAGACTGTCTGGGACAAATTTCTCTGAACCACCCGAAATGGGTTGACTTTGCTCTTGGCCACTTCACCTTTTCATGTCCTTCACGTACTCATGGCCCGGCTGTCCCAGACTGCCTGCACAACAGTTAGTCAATTTTTTCACCTTCAGCCGGTTCACCCTTTCACGTCCCGCGTGTCCCCATGGCCCGAGATGTCCCTTTGCTGTGCGGACCATCTGGCGGTTTTTCGGCCGATTCGGGCCCCGACGTCCCAACTATCCCTAGTGCTGCCTTAGTCGATTTTCTCTATATTTCGGCCTCAAGCCTGGCTCTTTGCAACTTTTTCACATACTGTTGGGTTTTCTTCTTGGATAGGAGGGTTAGAAAGAAACCGAGGGGACCCCAAACATGATTTCAGGCCTTGAATCATTCTACTTGCTCGGGACTGACAATCTGATGCATGTTATCAAAATTACCTTGAAAGGGGGGAATTTTGGATAACAGTTTTGGCGACTTTTTGGGGTCACCTACCTGCTAGGTAGAAGATCAGTGGCCTTTTAACAATCCATTGGGCATGGAGTAATAACCTGAAACCAACTTGATCTCTGATCCCGATCCCGATCATCAGTAACTCATTCCTCGAGAGCACTCTGAACTGTAGAAATTCAACCTGAGAGCGACAAAACCTATGCCAAAGCACTTAGGAAAAAGAAACCTAACTACAACAAGAAAATGTGCATACGCACTTAGAGGAACTGAAATCTAGGCTAATATTTACAAGGGTAAACCTTTTCCTTTTTAGTAGCAATATTTAAGATAGATTCCGTTAATCGGAATCGGGAGTTCTTCTCCATCCAACGCAGAAATTGGAAGGCATTACCACTTTTACATCTCGTGACTATGTAGGGGCCACTCCAAATGGCATCAAACTTGGAATTCCTTCTAGGTTTCACCCGATCTCGCATCCCATTTCGTAACTAGGTCCTCCTCCCGGAAGGTCCTTGCTCCTGCCTTCTTGTCAAACCATCTTTTTACTAAGGTCTGATCCTTTTCAATCATCAGAACTGCATGTTCTCTTATTTCTTCCAATTCCATCAACTCTGCATATGTGGCCTCCATTGGTTTGAACTCAGACAACTCCAACTGCTTCATGAGCTCCAATGCTGGAAATTCTAATGATATAGGCAATACTACCTCTTTCCCATAGACCGGTTTGTAGGGAGAACTACACCAGACCTCTTTGGTGTTATCCTGTCACCCATAATGCTGATTTTAGCTTGTTATGCCATGTCCTTTGGTTTTCATCCAGAGTTCTTCTGGCGATCCTTAGTAACTTTTTGTTCATGGACTATGCCTGTCCATTACCCTGTGGGTAATAATTTGAAGAGGTGCTTAAATAGATTCCATTCTTGACAGCCCATTCTGTAATCTTGGAACCTATGAATGCTAATGCATTATCTGATATGATAGTGGCCGGCACACCGAACCTGGTCACTATTTCTTCATAAAAGTCTAGTATGTTAGACTCACTTGCCTCTTTGAGCGCTACTGCTTCGGTCCACTTGGTGAAATAGTCCGTCGCCGTGAGAATCCACTTGTGGCCTTGGCTTGAGTTTGGGTTGATGACCCCGACGAAGTCCAATCCCCATTGCATAAATGGTTGGTCAACCAAAATTGGGTGCAATGGAAGCACTGCTAGTCTTTCTTTTCCAATGAAGAGTGCACATTTCTTTCACTTTCTTATCCATGTATAATAGCCTTTGAACACTTTGTGGGCCAATAATACCACTGCTTCATTATCTTGAGAGTCATTACTCGTGGGGTGAAATGTCCTCCGAATCTCCATCATGAAAATATCGTAACACCCTCTCAATTTGACTGTCCCAATGCACCTCAAGATAACTCCATTGATGTCTTTCTTAAACAAAACACCATCAACAAGCACATATGTAATGACTTGTAATATAAAGTACCTCCTCTTTTCTTTGCTCATCTCTCTGGAGGGCATAGGCCTATCTATAGGAAGTGTATCATATTCGAGTCCAACAGGGAGTGGGAACATCATCATTTTCCTATTCTTGACCATCCTGTAGTACCAAGATAGCCTCTTTTCCATTACCTACTTCAACTTGTTGACTCAAGGCTAGTTGTTCGCATAGTCCCTTCCCACGTACTAGTTTTGTAACATCCCCATTTAAGAACATTAGAACAAGTAATTTTTATTTTTTTGATAAATGCTTCCTAGTTCTAAATACATAATTTAGAACTCACAAATCAAAACCACCATTCTTATAACAGATAACCATATGCAGTTGTAATGACTCGGAGTACCTCCGATCTATTCATTCCATGACTCGGTAATCTACCGATCTATTCATGAGTATCAAAGAGTTGGCGTTTTTATTTTAACACATCACTCTTTTGGTTCTCTTCCCTAATCCAGGATTCAGAATGCTCTTTCCAAGGAACCTATCTGAATAATTGTTACCATTATTCATCGGCATCTCGTCCCTTAGACTAGGTGACATAGGACAACGCAATCAAGACTTGCGATACTTTGGCCAAATATTTGAAACATATTGCTTATGTCTCGTATCCCTTGATGGCATACTTGTCAATCTAGAATACGTCCTTCACCCCATTCCTATGTTATGTAGAATGTCTTATACTGACTTCTGTCAGTCTCTCCTGCCCCAAGTTATTCACTCAGGAACGGATTAGTAATATGAAAACATTATAGGGATGCTTCGAGGACTAGGGATACGCTGACATACTGGGTCAACCCTAGTTAACCCAGTGTGTCAAGATACCCCGAGTCTCCTGGGGCAGCCTTATAACATGACCACGTTCCTAATCAGTCCCAGAGTAAAACTTGTTCGAGTTTAAGGTGTAAATCTTAACGATCAATGCAAAGGGTGTCACCATAAGTCACCTACATTGTTGTATCTTCGAGAAGATCCTAATCTTCTCAAAGGTACAACCCTGCAGTTGACTTGTGCCATCAACCTTCAAATCTACCTCGAAAAGATCTACTTATTTATAAGGTGTTACATACGTTGAGTTAAAGTTATACTTTAAGACGCTCCTTTTAGGGTAGTCTTTTCCCAACCCCTGGGTTCCTCACCTTAGAATTACCTTTCTTAATAAAACCCATTTCACAAAGAGAAGTTATTAAGACTTGAGGTCCCATCAAGGAGTTCATTGAAAAACAGAAATCTAAATCAACGAAACTGGACAATAGCCCTTAATCTTCACATAAGGTTGCTAACCATACCCTTTTTGGTTTATATCAGTTCTCATAACTGAAATATATCTTACTTATTAGTATTGAGATATAGTGATTAAAAATCCAATTAAACGTTGTCTTGACTTAGATCAAGACTAAGGAGTAATAATTTATTCAGCCCGCTTAGCTTCCTGTTGAGGTTTATTTTAACCTTAACTTCTAGAAAGACAGTGATCTAAATTCCAATTTAGCATAGATAGAACATAACAGAACTACTAAACATACACAAGTATTCAGTCACATAATCTTTGCAAAGCTTACTTAGAGAATCCCAAATGTCTCCAAGGTATACAATAATAACAATGCTCTTAAAATCATTCGAACCGAAGAAGTTCAATCCATCAAGATACGAATGCAAACACATACGTAACAAATACCTCATTTCATTCATTTCTAAGCTAATCAAATACATTTTATGCATTCAACATATTTGATACAATACTCAATAGCAAAAGAACATCTTTCTTCAAGTAGTACATTTAGAGAATCAAATTGGAATTTTCATCATAAAACCAAATTAAACAATCTGAACATCACATCAGATCTGCGTGTCTTTACCACTTACGGAAACCATCTGCAAAAATTGTCAACACGGGTCAGTTCGGTGAACTGAGCATGATAAGCACTAATTCTTAAAACAATTGCAATCCACCAATTGTTCTCATTAAACAACCTGTTTATATGAAATCATTTCTTCACATTCCAAACTTAAATCAGGCTAATCATCCTATATGTTAGAGACTAAGAACATATGAATACAACCATTCTAAAGACAACAAAACTCCTACAAGATTGTTTCTAACAATTTCTCAAAGGCAGTTAAAACATTCAACAAGCTCACTGTCTTAATTCTTTTATCATCATAACACATTTCAATGGTATTGACAAGTATACCCATTTATACAGCAACACACATTTTATACCAGTCTCTCCATACAATACCACAGTTTATTCTTGTTATGCCCTTACCGTAGAGATCGCAAAAGGATGCAAGAAGAAAGCACACAAGTTTTCCTGTCTAGGAGAGAGAGAGAATTTTCCTATTCAACTTATTTATACATCAACATATAAATTACAGTCTAGAAGAAAGAAACAGAGTCCATCAGAATCCTAAGTCAATAACATTCTGGACTGTACCGATTCCTTTAGATTAATGCAAATACATTTACGCATGCGACTAAACAGTCGATTACAAGAAGAACTACAGTTCCATCTAAATCCAAATATAAAAGTCACCTGTAGCTACTAAGCGATTCAAGAGCTTTCACGCCAAGCAACAAAAAATAATCCAACCATGAAAGACTCAACAAATCTTTTCCCTATCATTTATCAACATGAAAATACCCAACGCCATCGCCTGACATGGTACAACTAAGAGCTCTTTGTTTCAGTCAAACTTGAGACAAGATAACATTAAAACAAATAACATTTCCATATGCAAATACAGTGAAATTCACGCAGAGTCGAAACACAACATGCACAGCTTCATTCAACTAATCAAATCCCTACGATTATACAACAAGGATGTAAATTAGAAGCCATTTTCAAGAAGAATAATCACAACAAGGTCTTCACAGTGAAGCCAATTCCATATCAATAAATTTCCTCAAATTTTCATCCAAGTCGAGCTACTACAAAATATAACAGGGTATCAACAAAGTCGAGTTGATAAAGAAACCCCATCCCTTAATTCCTCAGAATCGAACTAAACATAACAAAACAATATTAAGAAAGAGTCAAAATGATATGCATGCTCAGTGAGGGCTCAAATCGAGAAATGAGCCAACACGCAGCATATCATGGACTCCAACAGTGCCAAATCCAACCAATACTTATAACCAAGGTTTCAATTGAAGTTGAATTCATACGACAACAATTCAAGAATCCTAAAAGTACTCACAGAAAAACTTCTACAGAAGTTAAAACATAAATTACCTTTCAATGACTCCATCGAAGTCAATAACATTTAGTATTCTTAACAAAACAACAACATTCATAACCAAGCTTAGACAGAAGTTTGAAATACTAGATACATTTCAAGGACTCTCACTGAGTCAATACCAACCGTATTCACAACTGAGCTTACACAGAAGTAGAAACACCAGTTACATTTCAAGGACTTCAACAGACTCAAAATCAATGAGTATCCACAACAAGCTTCCACAGAAGTCAATAACATACCACCCATTTCAAGGATTCCAATAGTATGCACAAGGAAACTACTACAGAAGTTAAAAACATAAGTTACGTTTCAAGGATTCAAAAGGAGTCGAAACCAAATAGCATTCTCAACTAAACTTCTACAGAAGTCGTAACATACTATCAATTTCAAGAGTTCCAACCATAACATGCTAAAAGTATCCTCTACAAAACTTCAACAGAAGTCGAGACATACGAAACATTACAAAGACTCTCACTGAGTCATTTTCGTATTTAATCCTTGCTACTTTCAACAGATTCTAACCCAAAATCACAAACTCAGTAAGGACTTCTACAATCATCACAATCAAGTAGAATAATCACAGCAAGCATTCCCAATAGAAGAACTTCAAGTATTCTAGCAAGATTCAACAGGGTTCCACATCAACAATAAAAGCACAGCCGGTCTGTAATCGAAATGAAACCAAAAAGAAGAATAATACAGTAACCATTCCAACAAGGTCTTCTAAAACCCGAGATTCATAATTCCATAGGAAAAGAAGAACCAATACATTGCTTCAAACCAACTGAACTGAAATCACCTGAACAGAGTTGTTTTAATGAAAGCATTTAGAGTAAAGCAAGATTTTTAAAAGTCAGGGCCTATCATGCCTGGTAATGTCGCTTTAAAAATCTGAAGAAGACCTCTGAATGAGCTCGAGCCTTCTCCTCTTCTTCCACGTTAGATTCAGCAACAATAATTTGTTACCCTCATGCCTTATAAACTTTCCTCGACAGAGAAAAGAGCTAGTTATTCTCATAGTTGCCATGCAACACCAAGTAGACTGGTTCGAAGAACCAATGATCAAACAGAGAGAAAACCGAGCGCATGGAAAACCAAACAACCAACTAGTTTTCCATTTTACATGCCTTCCCGAGCAATCCGTGCTCGGGAACCGAGTTCATTAATGACATTAACTCCAAAATTCCCGCCCAAACTCCATTGCCACCGACCGCCATAGTTGGCGATTGATAAATGCAAACAAAAGACCATTTCCAGATTTGTGACTCTGCCACGTCGGTCCCAACAGATATTTACAACCTCCACCAAATCCCAAGTCCTTCATACTTATCCATCTCATAAATTCCATAGAAACTACCGCCCATGGCTCGCACCCCTTCATAGGTCCCCCTTCATCCACTTATCATTAGTTAGGTTAGAAACATAGGTTAGATCTTAAGGTGATACTTAGTCTAACTTCCTTAGTGCTAGGTCGCTAACCTTAGAACATTTAGCTTATAGTTTAGGGCTAGGTTAGATTAGCACTAATCCAACCCATAGGTTATAGTTTAGGTTTAGGTTATTAACCTTAATAAATCCAGTCTAGGTCTAACAAATAGAATCGTTCAGTATAAGAACCAACAGATATACATTCCCGAAATGGATTCTATCCAGCATTGATAATAAGCTAGCAGTATATATACCAGAATTTATTACCTGGCTCAAGGTCTAGACCTTCCTGATATTACGATATCGGGAACCAATTCATTTAACACGATCAACCTGAGTTAGACTCCGAATTGCTTATTCAACACATTCAGACCTTGCACCCTTCGTAAGGTCTATAATTTTTGTTCATCCAGAATAAACTTAAAACATCTCTTGGATCAATGCCACTGATCCAAGGCTGAGTCATAAAGATGGGTAAATCCACAATTCATCCCGAAATCAGATTGAACTCAGGTGCTAAAAATGAAAGAAATAAAAGAGTCCAAGCATATCCTGACTCAGTCAAAGATCTTCAAGAGCAAAGAAGATACAATCAATATCAAGCATGACTTCACAATCAAAGGAACACATCCTTATATAGAAGAAATCATATATCAACACTTGAATGCTCAGGAGGAAGTAACAATAGTTCAGAGTGTTACATGCTTCCCTCCTAAAAGATTCATCGTCCCGATGATTACATATTTGATTTACCTTTAGGTCAACCAATTTATTAGTTCACAATACAATGTGACTATTTCCAACTTGAATAGTTCCAGAAATCAATGTCACGATACATTTTATTCAGCCTGAATAATGTTTGCCTCAATCTGGCTTTCATGTAGACATGAAAAAGATAAGTTCATAAAAAATGTTTTGTCAATAGATTTCATTTTGTTGAAAAAGAAAAGGAAAAGCAATTTTCATCTCTTCCAGATTTTCCCAAGTTGCACTTTCTTCATTAAACTAGTCCCACTGGACCTTACATTGCTGTATTTCACGATTTCTCAAATGCAATTGGCGAGTTTCCAGCACTCGTGTGGGTTTAACCACGATTATTCCTGGGTCTTGGACCTGCAAGGAATTCCAATTTAAGACATGTGACAAATCTGAAACGTATTTCTTAAGCAAAGAAATATGGAAAACATCATGCATGCGAGACAAAGCAGGTGGTAATGCTAATCGGTAAGCTACAGGATTGATTATTTCGACAATTTCGAAAGGTCCCACATAACGAGGTGACAACTTGGCAGCCTTGCCAAAAGTTATAGAACTCTTTCTAGGTTTAACACGAAGAAAAACCTTCTCACCAAGCTCAAACCTTCGATCAACCCGCTTAAGGTCAGCATAGCTCTTCTACCTATCTCGCTTGCTTCCTTTAATCATTCACGAATCAACTTTACTTGTTGTTCCATTTCAGTGAGGATATCTGGTCCAATTACCACTCTATCCTCAACACTATCCCAACTAACAGGGGTTCTGCACTTCCTTCCATAAAGTGCTTCAAAAGGTGCCATTTTAAGAGATGAGTGATAAGTGTTGTTGTATGCGAATTCAACTAGTGGAAGATACTCTTCCCATTTATACTGTTGATCCATGCAATACATTCACAACATATCTTCCAACACTTGATTTACTCTCTCTTTTTCCATCCGTTTCCAGATGATATGCAGAACTGAAGTTTAGTTTCATTCCAAGAGCTGTATTAAGCATTTGCCAAAATCTTGACGTCATTCTAGGATCCCTATCAGATATAATCAATTCCGGTACACCATGTAACCTGAAAATTTCATGCACGAATCTTTTGGCCAACACTGGTGAATCATCCTTTAGATTTCCAGTGATGAAATGAGCTACCTTAGTTAGTTTATCTACAACTACCAGGATAACATCATGTTTATTCCTAGACATAGGTAACCCTTGTACAAAGTCCATGCTTATTACTTGCCATTTGTACTGCGGTATGCTATGGGGATATAATAGTCCAGCAGGGTGCATGTGTTCTGCCTTAACCCACTGACATTCCAGACAATGAGTCACAAAATCAATAACATCCTTTTTCATACCTTTCCAAAAGTATTGTTGTTTTAGATCAGCAAGCATTTTTGTGATACCCGGTGTCCAGAGAAGGGTGAATTATGAAATTCAACTAACAACTTCCTTCTCAAATCATTCAGCATAGGTACGTATACCCTGTTTTCATAACGTAAGATTCCTTCATTATCAAAATGAAAACCCTTATACCTTTCATCATTAGGTTCTGCAGCAAGCGCTACTTTTACTTGCTAAAAGTATATATCAGATTCTGAGGCACTTTTTACCTCATCCTTAAACTAAGTTCTTAATGTTATAAGAGCAGAAATGTGCTTCCTATGACTTAGAGCATCTGCTACCCTATTCTCTTTCCCTTTGATGTAGCTAATATCAAAATCATATTGAGATAAAAATTCTAACCACCTTCTCTGTCTAGCATTTAGATTAGGCTGAGTGAAAATATATTTCAGTCCTAAGTGATCAGTTTTCAACTCAAAAGGTTTCCCAAGTAAATAGTGTCTCCAGACTTGAAGCGCATGAACAATGGCAGCAAGCTCCAAATCATGAGGAGCATAATTCAGCTCATGTAACTTAAGTTTTCTACTTTCATATGCTATGACTTGATCATTTTGTAACAAAACACCTCCAAGGCCTTCCCCAGAAGCATCCGTTACAACAATAAAGCTTCCATTAGGTCTGCATACAAATAAAATAGGTGTGGAAGTCAACTGGCCTTTTCGACTTTTGAAAGCATTTTCACACTTATCATTCCAAATAAATTTCTTATCCTTCTTCTGCAATGAAGTTATCGGTGTAGCCACTTTAGAAAAATCCTTAACAAATTTTCTATAATAACCAGCAAGACCCATGAAGCTTCTTACTTCATGCACATTCTTTGGTGCAGGCCACTCAGTTATTGCCACTATTTTTGAAGGATCTACAGCAATTCCTTCTTTACTAATGACATGACCCAAATAGTGAACTTCTGAATCAAAGAAAGAACATTTGGATAACTTACCATACAACTTTCTTTTTCTCAAAATTCCCAAAACTATCTTCAAATGCTCATTGTGCTCCTCAACACTTTTAGAATAAATGAGAATATCATCCAAGAATACAAGTACAAACTTGTCCAAATATTCTTGAAAGATATTATTCATTAAGTTCATAAAAGTTGCGGGTGCATTAGTTAATCCAAAGGGTAGAACCATGAATTCATAATGTCCGTACCTTGTTCGGAAAGTTGTTTTATGAATATCTTCCTCTCTAATCCTTAACTGATGATAACCAGATCGAAGATCTATCTTAGAATAAACCGCTGCCCCACGCATCTGATCAAATAGATCGTCGATCCTTGGAAGTGGGTATCTATTCTTGATTGTTGCTTTGTTCAACATCCGATAATCAATACACAGCCTAAGTGTTCCATCCTTCTTTTTCACAAATATTACGGGTGCTCCCCAAGGTGAAACACTTGGTCTAATCAAACCTTTAGACAAAAGTTCTTGCAATTGTGCCTTAAGCTCGACTAACTCTGTAGTAGTCATCCGATAAGGTGCTTTGGAAATAGGTTCTGTTCCTGGTTTGATTTCGATGGTGAAGTCAAATTCCCTCTTGGGTGGTAAACCTGTAATTCCTCCGGAAAAACATCCTTGAAACTTTGCAATAGTGGAAATCGTTTCATGGAATCACCATCTTCTTCTGAAAATTCAGATATCTTTACTGCATAAAGGGTACATCCTTTGTTTTTAGCCTTCTTAAGCTGCATAGCCGATGACAGCTTTTCTAACTAAATCTCCCATTTCACACCTTGAATCTCTCGCTGCTTCAAATTTCGATCATCTAAACATTTTATATTCTTTTCATAGCAATCTACTTTTGCTTTATGGTCAGCTAACCAATTGACACCGATGACAATGTCATACGATCCCAAAGGTGTAACATAGAGGTCAACTTCAGTGGAAAAGTTAGGTAAGTCAAGGACTGCCCCAAAAAGACACATACTCACTGTATGAACATAATTATTACCATACTGTATACATCCAAGATTTATCCATTTTTCCAGCCTTTCTTTTAAGTTTAGAAGCAAGTTTACTAGAAATAAAACATTCAAGAGCTCTCTCGTATCAAAAAGAATAGTGACAGGTATGCCAAATAACTTACCCGGAACTTCTATAGGTGTCACCTGCTTTTCAGCTTGCTTGTCTGCTACAGCAGCATGTATCTTATGCTGCTGATTACGATCATCCTTCTTCAAAGGGCACTGATTCACGTAGTGGTCTTTGCCACAATTGTAGCAGCCTCCTACAGGTCCCTTTTTAGGCTCAAAATTACCTCCAACCTTGTAATTATCACGTTGTCCTCCATAGGGCTTCTGCCCATTGTTATAATTTTTGGCAAAATTATCCCTTACATTTCCAGCAGGCTTATTTGCTACTGTTTTCTTACTATTATCCCCTGGAAACTTACTTTTGTTTCCAAACTTTTTCCATGGTCCCTTTTTGGGTGCAAGTGAAGTTGAAGAAGGGTTTGCAATCTTCTTCCGCACTTCCTCTTTATGAGCAGAAATAGCCTTTAATTTCTGTTCTTGTCTTATGGCCTTTTCAACAACTCCTTCCATAGTGGTTGGACTGTGAACATCGACCTCTCCCCCTATCACGGGATTCAGTCCCATGATGAATTTCCGTATTTTCAACTTCTCGTCAGTTTGATACTGTGGTACATACTTGAGGAGTTTTGTAAACCGCTCCCAGTATTCAGTTACCGTTAGCTTCCCTTGAGCTAAATTCTGGAATTCAGTCATTTTCTGATCATAGAAAAGTTGTGGCAGCCAACGTTGCCTAAAATAGCCCTTAAATTGATCCCAAGTAATATTGGTCTCATCAATATTTAGCTCAGCTTTACGGCTATCCCACCACGAAGATGCTTCGTGGGAAAGCTGATAGGCTCCCCAAATAGCTTTGGTTTCCTCTGAGAAGTTTCTTATTGCAAAGTACTTCTCCATTTCACCGAGCCGCCTCACTCCATCTCCTAATGTGGTGCCATCATATTTAGGTGGGCTTATCCTTTTTATATCATTAGTGAGTTCTGCTGCCAACCTGGCCTTTTTGTTTTCTGGTTGGACAGTGCATTTCTAGCATTAATATCAACACCCATATCGGGTTGTCCTCAGGAGGTTGCTGATTGTTATTACCAGCTTCATCTTCCTCCTCATTTCCCATTACTTGCTGTTCAAGTACAGCTAAACGATCTCTTGTGTCCAATAGGGCAGCAAGGATCTCATCAAGCTTTTGGGTTGTTGCTGCCCCTCCTTCTGGTGGAGCATTATTCGCAATGTTCCCCCTTGTTCTAACCATTTTCTGTTACAAGAAAATTCAGGTTTTTATCAGATTATGGACACAATAGGTCCAAGAGCTGCAACCTTCAGCTCTGATACCAAGATGTAACATCCCCATTTTAGAACATTAGAACAAGTAATTTTTTTTTTTTTTTTGATAAATGCTTCCTAGTTCTAAATACATAATTTAGAACTCACAAATCAAAACAACCATTCTTATAATAGATAACCATATGCAGCTGTAATGACTCGGAGTACCTCCGATCTATTCATTCCATGACTCGGTAATCTACCGATCTATTCATGAGTATCAAAGAGTTGGCATTTTTATTTTAACACATCACTCTTGCGGTTCTCTTCCCTAATCTGGGATTCAGAATGCTCTGTCCAAGGAACCTATCTGAATAATTGTTACCATTATTCATCGGCATCTCGTCCCTTAGACTAGGTGACATAGGACAACGCAATCAGCAGCTTGCGATACTTTGGCCAAAGATTTGAAACATACTGCTTATGTCTCGTATCCCTTGATGGCATACTCATCAATCTGAATACGTCCTTCACCCCATTCCTATGTTATGTAGAATGTCTTATACTGACTTTCAGTCTCTCCTGCCCCAAGTTATTCACTCAGGAACGGATTAGTAATATGACAACATTATAGGGATGCTCCCGAGGACTAGGGATACGCTGACATACTGGGTCAACCCTAGTTAACCCAGTGTGTCAAGATACCCCGAGTCTCCTGGGCAGCCTTATAACATGACCACGTTCCTAATCAGTCCCAGAGTAAAACTTGTTCGAGTTTAAGGTGTAAATCTTAACGATCAATGCAAAGGGTGTCACCATAAGTCACCTGCATTGTTGTATCTTCGAGAAGATCCTAATCTTCTCGAAGGTACAACCCTGCAGTTGACTTGTGCCATCAACCTTCAAATCCACCTCGAAAAGATCTACTTATTTATAAGGTGTTACATACGTTGAGTTAAAGTTATACTTTAAGACGCTCCTTTTAGGGTAGTCTTTTCCCAACCCCTGGGTTCCTCACCTTAGAATTACCTTTCTTAATAAAACCCATTTCACAAAGAGAAGTTATTAAGACTTGAGGTCCCATCAAGGAGTTCATTGAAAAATAGAAATCTAAATCAACGAAACTGGGCAATAGCCCTTAATCTTCACATAAGGTTGCTAACCATACCCTTTTTGGTTTATATCAGTTCTCATAACTGAAATATATCTTACTTATTAGTATTGAGATATAGTGATTAAAAATCCAATTAAACGTTGTCTTGACTTAGATCAAGACTAGGAAGTAATAATTTATTCAGCCCGTTTAGCTTCCTGTTGAGGTTTATTTTAACCTTAGCTTCTCGAAAGACAGTGATCTAAATTCCAATTTAGCTTTAGATAGAACATAACAGAACTACTAAACATACACAAGTATTCAGTCACATAATCTTTGCAAAGCTTACTTAGAGAATCCCAAATGTCTCCAAGGTATACAATAATAACAATGCTCTTAAAATCATTCGAACCGAAGAAGTTCAATCCATCAAGATACGAATGCAAACACATACGTAACAAATACCTCATTTCATTCATTTCTAAGCTAATCAAATACATTTTATGCATTCAACATATTTGATACAATACTCAACAGCAAAAGAACATCTTTCTTCAAGTAGTACATTTAGAGAATCAAATTGGAATTCATCATAAAACCAAATTAAACAATCTGAACATCACATCAGATCTGCGTGTCTTTACCACTTACGGCAACCATCTGCAAAAATTGTCAACACGGGTCAATTCGGTGAACTGAGCATGATAAGCACTAATTCTTAAAACAATTGCAATCCACCAATTGTTCTCATTAAACAACCTGTTTATATGAAATCATTTCTTCACATTCCAAACTTAAATCAAGCTAATCATCCTATATGTTAGAGACTAAGAACATATGAATACAACCATTCTAAAGACAACAAAACTCCTACAAGATTGTTTCTAACAATTTCTCAAAGGCAGTTAAAACATTCAACAAGCTCACTGTCTTAATTCTTTTATCATCATAACACATTTCAATGGTATTGACAAGTATACCTATTTATACAAAGAACACACATTTTATACCAGCTTCTCTCCATACAATACCACAGCTTTATTCTTTTTGTTATGCCCTTACCTTAGAGATCGTAAAAGGATGCAAGAAGAAAGCACACAAGTTTTCCTGTCTCAGGAGAGAGAGAGAATTTCCTATTCAACTTATTTATACATCAACATATAAATTACAAATCTATAAAGAAAGAAACAGTCCATCGTAATCCTAAATCAATAACATTCCATCGTACTCGACTCCTTTAGATTAATGCAAATACATTTACGCATGCACTAAACAATGAGATTACAAGAAGAACTACAGCCCATCTAAATCCAAATATAAAAGTCACCTTAGCTACTAAGCAATACAAGAGCTTTCTCGCACAAGCAAAAAAAAATAATCCAACCATAAAGACTCAACAAATCTTTTCCCTATCATTTATCAACATGAAAATACCCAACGCCATTGCCTTTACATGGTACAAATTTAAAGATCTTTGTTTCAATCAAACTTGAGACAAGATAACATTAAAACAAATAACGTTTCCATATGCAAATACAATGACATTCACACTGAGTCGAAACAAAACATGCACAACTTCATTCAACTAATCAAATCCCTATGATTATACAAAAGGAAGGATGTAAATTAGAAGCCGTTTTCAAGAAGAATAATCACAACCAGGTCTTCACAGAAGCCGAATTCCATATCAATAAATTTCCTCAAAGTTTCATCTGAAGTCGAGCTACTACGAAATATAACAGGGTATCAAAAAAGTTGAGTTGATAAAGAAACCCCATCCCTTAATTCCTCATAATCGAACTGAACATAACACAACAATATTAAGAAAGATTCAAAATGATATGCATGCTCAGTGAGGACTCAAATCGAGAAACGAGCCAACACGCAGCATATCATGGACTCCAACAGTGTCAAATCCAACCAATACTTATAACCAAAGTTGAATTCATACGACAACAATTCAAGAATCCTAAAAGTACTCACAACAAAACTTCTACAGAAGTTAAAACATAAATTACCTTTCAAGGACTCCATCAAAGTCAATAACATTTAGTATTCTTAACAAAACAACAACATTCATAACCAAGCTTAGACAGAAGTTTGAAATACTAGATACATTTCAAGGACTCTCACTGAGTCAATACCAACCATATTCACAACTGAGCTTACACAGAAGTAGAAACACCAGTTACATTTCAAGGACTTCAACAGACTCAAAACCAATGAGTATCCACAACAAGCTTCCGCATAAGTCAATAACATACCACCCATTTCAAGGATTCCAACAGTATGCACAAAGAAACTACTACAGAAGTTAAAAACATAAGTTACGTTTCAAGGATTCAAAAGGAGTCGAAACCATATAGCATTCTCAACTAAACTTCTACAGAAGTCGTAACATACTATCAATTTCAAGAGTTCCAACCATATCATGCTAAAAGTATCCTCTACAAAACTTCAACAGAAGTCGAAACATACGAAACATTACAAAGACTCTCACTGAGTCATTTTCATATTTAATCCTTGCTACTTTCAACAGATTCTAACCCAAAATCACAAACTCAGTAAGGACTTCTACAATAGTCACAATCAAGTAGAATAATCACAGCAAGCATTCCCAACAGAAGAACTTCAAGTATTCTAGCAAGATTCAACAGGGTTCCACATCAACAATAAAAGCACAACCGGTCTGTAATCGAAAAATGAAACCAAAAAGAAGAATAATACAGTAACCATTCCAACAAGGTCTTCAAAAACCCGAGATTCATAATTCCACAGGAAAAGAAGAACCAATACATTGCTTCAAACCAACTGAACTGAAATCACCTAAATAGTTGTTTTAATGAAAGCATTTAGAGTAAAGCAAGATTTTTAAAAGTCAGGGCCTATCATGCCTGGTAATGTCGCTTTAAAAATCTGAAGAAGACCTCTGAATGAGCTCGAGCCTTCTCCTCTTCTTCCACGTTAGATTCAGCAACAATAATTTGTTACCCTCATGCCTTATAAACTTTCCTCGACAGAGAAAAGAGCTAGTTATTCTCATAGTTGCCATGCAACACCAAGTAGACTGGTTCGAAGAACCAGTGATCAAACAGAGAGAAAACCGAGCGCATGGAAAACCAAACAACCAACTAGTTTTCCATTTTGCATGCCTTCCCGAGCAATCCGTGCTCGGGAACCGAGTTCATTAATGACATTAACTCCAAAATTCCCGCCCAAACTCCATTGCCACCGACCGCCATAGTTGGCGATTGATAAATGCAAACAAAAGACCATTTCCAGATTTGGCGACTCTGCCACGTCGGTCCCAACAGATTTTTACAACCTCCACCAAATCCCAAGTCCTTCATACTTATCCATCTCATAAATGCCATAGAAACTACCGCCCATGGCTCGCACCCCTTCATAGGTCCCCCTTCATCCACTATCATTAGTTAGGTTAGAAACATAGGTTAGATCTTAAGGTGATACTTAGTCTAACTTCCTTAGTGCTAGGTCGCTAACCTTAGAAACATTTAGCTTATAGTTTAGGGCTAGGTTAGATTAGCACTAATCCAACCCATAGGTTATAGTTTAGGTTTAGGTTATTAACCTTAATAAATCCAATCTAGGTCTAACAAATAGAATCGTTCAGTATAAGAACCAATAGATATACATTCCCGAAATGGATTCTATCCAGCATTGATAATAAGCTAGCAGTATATATACCAGAATTTATTACCTGGCTCAAGGTCTAGACCTTCCTGATATTACGATATCGGGAACCAATTCATTTAACACAATCAACCTGAGTTAGACTCCAGAATTGCTTATCCAACACATTCAGACCTTGCACCCTTCGTAAGGTCTATAATTTTTGTTCATCCAGAATAAACTTAAAACATCTCTTGGATCAATGCCACTGATCCAAGGCCGAGTCATAAAGATGGGTAAATCCACAATTCATCCCGAAATCATATTGAACTCAGGTGCTAAAAATGAAAGAAATAAAAGAGTCCAAGCATATCCTAGACTGCAGTCAAAGATCTTCAAGAGCAAAGAAGATACAATCAATATCAAGCATGACTTCACAATCAAAGGAACACATCCTTATACATATATCAACACTTGAATGCTAAGGAAGTACTTGAGATATAGCCTCTTTTATTACCTCAAAACTTTCCTTGCCTTCAGATGTCCACTTAAATGCCATGCTCTTTTTTAACATCAACGTTATTGGCTTTATGAGAGCTGCAAAGTTTGGAACAAACCTACGGAAAAAATTGATCCTTCCCAAGAAGATTTGAAGAGCCTTCTTGTGACTTGGCAATGGCAACGCTCGAATTGCTTCAACTCTTTCTGGGTCAATCGTCAATCCCTCCTTTGAAACAATATGGCCTAGAAGCCTTCCCTCATGAGCCAGGAATATGCATTTTTTGGGATTAAATGGTACCCCAAATCTTCTAAACCTCTGAAATACCTACCTTAGATGAAAGAGGTGATCCACTACATTTTTGGAGAATATAGTGATGTCGTCAAGATATATCAAAACTATTTTATTGATCAACCCCTTGAAAGCCATATCCATTGCCCTTTCAAAAGTGGCTCCAGCATTTGATAGGCCAAATGGCATCTTCTTGTAGGCATATGTGCCCCATTTGGTGGTGAAAGCCATCTTGAACTGGTCATCTTCCTTCACCATTATCTGATTATAGCCTGAATATCCATCTAGCAATGAGAACCTTTCTGAACCAGCTACAACCTGCAATATTTGCTCCATGGAAGGGAGTGGGTAATGGTCCTTGAGAGAGGCTCTATTCAAGTCTCTGAAGTCAACACACAATCTGATCTCTCCACTCTTCTTTCTGACTAGAACTAAGTTGGCAACCCAACTAGAATGCTTGATTGGGAATATGATTCTTGACTCAATCAGCTTGTCCAATTCTTTTCTCATGAGAGGCTCCATGTGTGGGTTGACTGGTCTTTGTTTCTGCCTGATAGGCTTAGTATTCGGATCCAATTCAATGGTATAATGAGCTAAGTTGGGATTGAAGCCTTTTAAGTCTTCATAGCTCAAGAAAACACATCAGGGAACTCTTGACACAGCTATATGAACTCATACCTTTCTTGTTTAGTTGTCATCCTTCCAATTTGCAATGGTTTGTTCTCTTCCACCAAGATGGATACTGAATCCTCTCTCTTGACTTGAATGTTTGCTTTCTCCTTTCTAAACTGATCATTGGGATTAAAAATGGATTCCAAAGTGATAAGTACCTTGGGCAGCTTGTTAGTTCTCAGCTATACCACTTGGTCACCATACTGCTATTCCAATTTTCCTTGATTCTTGGCTGAGAACTCAGCTTCTTCTTGCAAGAAATGGATGATTTGCTAGTCATTTTCAAACACTTACCAACTGACATTGTTAGCTGGCACCAAAGGCCTCACAATCACGTGGATGTTTGGTTGTACCTTGTCTTGTTGAATACTTTCCACAATGTCAAAGGCTGCCCCTACTACTGCAAGCCTGTCAGCAGCTTGATTCTCTTTCCTAGGAATGGATTTGATGCCAAAACCTTCAAAATCTTCCATGAGGTCCCACACCCTATTCTTGTAGCACTTGAGTAGATCATTCTTGGCAGCATGTTGTCCCTTGACCTGATTTACAATCAATTCATTGTCCCCAAAGACTTGCAAGTTCTTTATTTTCTTCTTGATTGCCCAATGCATCCCTTGCACCAAGGCTTCATATTCAGCAGTGTTATTGGAGCATGTAAATTGAAATCTAAAAGCTAAATAGTAATTTACTCCTCGAGGTGAAATAAGCACGGCTCCACCTCCTACACCTTGTCTACTCCTTGATCCATCAAAAACAGCTGCCATACCTCATTGTCATCTTTGTGGTTTGGCTTGGTGATGCTAGGAATAGGCTGATTTTCTTTGTGTATGCAATAGACCCCTAGCTCAGATTCTTCCACTTCTTGATAAGGATCAAATGCATGTATCTTGTTTGCCCATTCACCAAGAGTTACATCCGGGATGCTTCGACCTTAGTGTTAGCTTCATCAAAGCTTGGGTGATCTTCTTGATCAAATGCTGAGTAATTGGCATTAATCTGACTTGGAGTGTAAGGCTCAATATGGAAGTTTGCAATAGGTTCTGACCTGATTGTAGCTTTGGTTCCATACCTCATTCTAAACAACATGTGTGACCAATCAGCAGAAAGATAGCCTCCAATTTTGGCTGTGAAGTCTCTTGACAAACATAGGGCAAAGAGTGGTGGAAGGTCTATGACTCGATACATCTTGTAAAACAACAACATTTGGACATGCATGCAAGGTAAGGCTCAAGTTTTTAATCACTCCAACTATTGCTACTGTTGTCCCATCTAGCTGCACTACCCCTTTGGATATCGTTTCATACTGGAGCCCTATCTGATTAGCTATTTGTTTAGGCATCACTGAGCTACTTGCCCCGGAGTCTATCATGCAATTGTGCACTAGCTGATTTCCAATGATCAATGAAACATAGAAAGGAGGGGGCTTCAACATTTTACCTTGCTATCCTCCATGATTTCCCTCAGAGTTGGGCAACATTTGTGAGAACTTTTCTTACATCTAAACTTGCTTGATTCGAATTTGGCTAGTCCTTCATGGCAGCTTACAGCAGATCTCTTTGGCCTGGGATGGATAGGGATTCCCACATTGATATATTGACGTTTGTCTTCTTCATCTGATCAATGATACTGAATGGTGATGAAGGATCTCTTTGTTGTCCCTTGGTTTGCACATTCACTCCTTGCACATGGGCAACAACAACTGGTATTTGAGTTGGCCTAGGGGCTATTCTTGGCTGCCCTTGTGCATTTGAAATTGGATTTTGCTTGCCAACCATTTGTGGAGCCATGGAAGGTTGTGGATTAGTTGGGGGTAATGGCTGTTCTTCACCCAAATTCCTCCTTTTTGACCTTGTGTTGGCTGCAACACCTTGAGAAACTACCTGGTTCATGCCACAAAAATCCTCTGCTTGCTAATTTACCAATGTGGTGTCATTTGGGGCTGATTGCTGTTGGAATGTTTCTTGTTATTGGTTGTTTCCTTGACTGCCCTCACCCTCCACACCAGTAGTTGTCACCATTAATGCTTGATTCAAAGCACCATTGAAGCACATGGATTGGTTATGAGGCTCATTGCATGGAAAACACCAATCGTACTCCTGAGCAATGTTGTTTTGTGTTGGCACCAAAGGCCTTAGAGGCAGATATGGAATTTGGATTATAGGGCTGAAATGGTCTATTGGCAGGAGGCCTTGTTTGATTCATATTTGTAGCAGGATTAGGTGGCCTTTGTGGTTGGTATGGGTGCCTATTAGGCTGAGCTTGGGTTTGATAAGAAGGTCTAAAACCTTGGGCTTGTTGCCTCTTGAGAGTAACCAGCTCATTGCCTAGGTTTTACAATTGCTTCATGACTTCTTGAAGCTCATTTGGGGCACTTGGAGATGAAGTGGAAGCTTCATTTGAACTCTGATTTCTAGGAGTGGGAGAAGGAGCCAAATTAGGTGCTTGATTGGTGTTAGGACTCTCTAAACTTGGAAACAATGGCATGGGAGGTCTAGGGGCAAGTTTTCCAGCTTGGATCAAACAATTTTCAGCCCTAATGGCAATGCTATAAGCCATAGGGATAGTTATGCCTCCCATTGACTCGAATCAACATAGAAATATCAGAATTTAGAGCTTTGAGATAGTAGAGAAAAGCACCTTCTGCTGTTGGCCTAACTACCACTGGAATTCTCTCCCAAGTCTTTTGAAATCTGAAGTTGAAATCGGTCAGCTGCTCATTGGGAGCTCTCTTGATGGTTGTCAGCTGCTCCAAAAGAGACAAGTTGTCTCCCTTTTCTCCGAGTTGTTCATGAAGTGCTATACACAACTGATTCCAATTTGTGATAGAACCAGCTCCAAGGCTTCTAAACCATTGCAATGCTTTCCCCTTGAATGAAGATGCCAACAACTTGACAACCACTTGCATCTCATTGATTTCATGGATTGCACAAAGGTTAGCAATATCTTTAACATGATCACCTGGAGTAGTCTGATTTTCTCTAGTGAAGTATGGAATGTTCTTCAAGGCTACAATAGGAATTGGATGTTGTGCATTGAGGGCAAGTGGGTTGCTGCCTGTGAAGTTGACATAGGGGTTGTTTTGTGTCATTCTAATTGGTCTTAAAACCCTTGTTGACTGAATGAAAGGCCTACCAGGTGGAGGAGTTGAGAGAGTTCTGTTTGGTGGATATGGAGACCTTTGAATCCTTCTTCCTCTTTACCTTCTTCTTGGAGATAATTGTAGGTATTTAAACAACACTTCTTCTTCTCCAACTCTTGACCTTGTGGTGACTCTTCTCATGAGTTTTTAGGCCTGCACTGCTGAAACCAGTTGATTCTTCCCCTTGGAGTTGCTAGATATGCAAATAATAGCTCTTTTTCAAGCAAGAAAATTGCAGCAGATGCACATCAACTTCGCTGCAATAAAAATGAGACCTCTAGGGTCCCACCGGGCATGCCAAAACTGTTGATGCAAAATCACAGCACCCCTGGATGTTGATCAGATTTCTAGTTTGATCAAACTAGCATCCAGTGTGATTGCACAACATGGAATCCTTTCTCCAAGTGTGGGACTTGTAAAGATGAGAAAGGATTCTCCAGAGAAGGCTAGTTCCTATTCCTCTGTTCAGATGCACACGAAAAATGTAGAGGGTTTACTCAAAACCTAATCTAATCTTGCCAAGGAGACAGGGTAAGAAGATGCATAAAAATAAACCTAAGCTAACAAAGGTGATGCACCGAGGAATGAAGAACACCTATCTTGCCAATAAACACAGACCATTCAAATGTGATGCAAGATCATGCACAGATAACAAAATTTGTAGTGAAAGACCAGGAGGATGCAAATGAACATAGAGAGGGTTGAGAATCATCCACAGACATGCATTACTTGCTCCAAAGATTGATACAATACACTAAAAATTCCAAGAGGTAGAGTCACATTACAGTTTCAAATGAGAGGTTCAAACTCCACAAATTCACCTGCCAGAGAGAAGAAGGGAGGAGCAAAACAAGAATGTTCAACCTTTAGAAAGAAGCCCCTCTTTAAAATATATAGGAAGAATGAGAGAGGGAAGAGAGAGGAAAGTCAGATCTACCCCAACCACTTCTAGGTTGCATTTAACTCATCTCATTATGGCAGAAGTAGCGAATCCTGGAAAAATGGTGGACTGTCTAGCAGAAATGGCGAACTGTCTGTTGTATTAAAGTTGGTTGTTGAAACATCACTTCTGTCTATTATTACGTGCCAGAGCCGTTTCTCAATTTTCTCTCTCAAAATGAACCAAAATGCAATATTAATCCTGGAATCGTGTAGAGTATTTCACCAGCTTTCCATTGATATAAAGAACGTGAAAATCTGAGCTCTGGATCGAAAGATATGATTGTTTGAAGATTTAGGGCAAAAACGGCCCAAAAATGGATCGGAAGGAAAATATTTGAGTTTTTCCCGCGCTCTGCCACTTGGATGACACATGTTGGACTTTGATTCATCCACAAGTTCTTTCTCTGAAAATTCCTTTTGGGCCTTTAAACTTGGACACGTGGCACGATTTTATTGGTTCGGGCCTGAGGGGCGCACTTGGCAACTTTTTAACCTTCTAACACGTGGCACGTTCTGATTCATTGGTGGCTCTTTTGGCTTTTCACGCCGCTCGCGTCCCTTTGGCCCGACTGTCCCAAACTACCTGGGACAAATTCTTCCGAACCACCTGATTTGGGCTTCCTTGCTCCTCTTTGCGGTGAAGACATGTGGCAAGATTCCATTGGCTCTCGGCTCTTTCGGCTTTTCGCGTCCCGCACGTACTTTTGTCCCGGTGTCCCAGATGAAAGTTCCCTGTTTCGCCGATCCGGTGGTTCACGTCCTCCGCATACCTTTGTCCCAACTGTCCTGGACTGTCTGGGACAAATTTCTCTGAACCACCCGAAATGGGCTGACTGTTTGCTCTCGGCCGCTTCACCTTTTCACGTCCTTCACATCCTTCGCGTACTCACGGCCCAGATGTCCCAGACTGCCTGCACAATAGTTAGTCAATTTTTTCACCTTCGGCCGGTTCACCCTTTCGCGTCCCACGCGTCCCCACAGCCTGATGTCCCTTTGCTGTGTGGACCATCTGGCGGTTTTTCGGCCGATTCGGGCCCCGACGTCCCAACTGTCCCTAGTGCTGCCTTAGTTGATTTTCTCTGTATTTCAGCCTCAAGCCTGGCTCTTTGCAACTTTTTCACATACTTGGGTTTTCTTCTTGGACAGGAGGGTTAGAAAGAAACTGAGGGGACCCTAGAAACATGATTTCAGGCCTTGAATCATTCTACTTGCTTGGGACTGACAATCTGATGCATGTTATCAAAATTACCTTGAAAGGGGGGGAGAATTTTGGATAACAGCTATGAAGACATAATTGCAAGGAGTGGAGATCTCGGATCCAGTGAAGGCATACTCCCATTGAGGACCACTTTGACACTTGGTGAACGATCTCAACTTTTTGAATGGCATAGCAGTGGGAGCTAAGGTTATAAATACAAGTGCCTAATAGAAAGAAAAGATAGTAGTGGGTGGATTCAAAGAGAAGAGAAGAAAAGAGAGGAAAATCCCTATATGAATTCCATGGTGGATTCTTTGGGTTGGCATTAGGAATATATAGGAATAATGGCACATTTAGAGGGATGGGTCTACATTTCTCTTTATAATTTGATAAACATAAGGTATCCTTGATGCATGACTTGGCTCTGCATGGTTATATGATGGTCTTGTAAGACATCAAGAGATGTAATGTGGATTAATGGATCTGTTAACATGAATATAAGGCTCTGTTATAAATCATATCTGTGTCTAGAAGTATAATTCTTATGCATTTCATTTCTATATGAGCCATTTCCATATGCTTCTTGTTATTTCTCTTTTCTGGATACAATAAGATGACAACTCATTCTAAGCTCTTAGAATGATGCATGGTTATATTCTATTCATTTCCATTTGAATATCTATTATAAGATGTTGCATTCTCAAAAACTCACATAAAGGGGAGACTAGGATCCCATGCATGCCTTGGGTGAGAACCCAATGCCTCATAGTTAGGTGATATGACGATGCGCATGGGATTAGACTATTGGTATAAGGGTACAAAATATGACTACATCTTGGTTCCATTTTTGGGACCTCTTTTCAAAGTTTTTGTGAGAAATGGCATGCATATTTTTCCCTATGATGCGTGATGATAGAGCACTTGACCTTAGAAAATGTTGAAACACGGTTCAAGAGCACGGAGGATGTTTTTTCTCAAAGATTCAACGCACTGGACCTGACTTTGATGCACGTAGATGGGTAGAAGAGAACCTATACCATGAGTTGTATGAGACATTATTTTGTTGCTTCCTAGTAGAACTATATGAATAGCTTTCAGCATATGCATCTGGATCTAGCTAGTATTATAGATCATGAACATGGACCCAAGATGACTATCAAAGGTCAGTAGGATGCGATCAAACTTGGACGCGTGTTTTTATCACCGGTGGAAGAGGGTATTGACCAATTATACTTTAGAATATGCCATTTCAACATTCTTTCCCAGAAGTTGCTGAGTTTGATTTTTCGAGGTAGCCTAGAGGATCATTTTTGTGTGTTATTCCTTTGGATATGAATCTCTTAGTCATTGCTTTGAGTTTAGAAGCATTTTCCATGGCCGATTAAGATTTTCTGAGCGTTGGGAGAGGAAGCTAGGGTGGAGGAAGATGGCAGACATTGTGGCTAAAAAGGAAAGGGAGGAGAGATGACTAAAGTATAGCAAATTTCGTGAGAAGGAGATGAGTAGACAATGCGAGGTTGTAAGTGTGATGGATCTATGGAAGAAGACATTATGGGAAGGAGTTGAGGTTCATGCAGAGGATGTGGAACTTGAGTAGTCTATGCTACCCCATCTTGGAAAGCATGGGAGAGAAGCCCCTTTAACTTCTGATGAGAGTTCGTCGCATGGAGAGAGAAGAGCCATCGACGCACATCTGAACCCACCTAGTAACCAACCATCAACACTTGGTTTTCAAGATAAAGGGATAAGTATTGTTAACCCAATTGGTATCAGTGGGAGTAACTGATCTACACCTAGGAGATATAATTTATCTTGTAGAACATCCATGGATGCACAATCCATTCATGTATTTGGAGGAATCTTTGGAAAAGGTGCAAGTATGCAAGCTTTTGGTATCACGTCTGGGAGTGGCATGGGACACACAACTGGTAGTGGGACAATATCATAGACCATCGACATGTAGTTCAATGGGACATTGGGAACCCTTGGCGTAACCACTTTAGGCCCTTTGCCAACCGCAGGGGGGTGGATCTAGTGGGTTGGGAGGAACAAGACTTTCTGGATCCAATGGATCTAATGGAGGAGGAAATACCATAGGGAACCAAGGCTTTGGATCATGAGGAAAAGGGCCTCAAACACCTCCCCAAGTGTTTTAGAGATGTCTTTGCACTTACAAGACTATAGGGGTATTGAAGATGCTACAGAGCATATGCACAAGTGTGAGTTATTATAGCGTGTAAAGGGGATCACTACTCTAGAGTGGAAGGAAATTCAGTTTGCAACAACGTTACAAGGGCACATGCATAGTTGGTATAGGAAGTATGAACCCCATCAAATAGTGGTAGACTACACCACATTGAAGAATTCCTTCCTAGCAGAGTTCTATATCCCTAAGTTTGAGTAGAAGATCATCGGTGCTCAAGGAGATACAACAGAGAGTGTGTGGGAGTATGATGCACATTTCAAGACTCTCTTGTCAAAACTATCCTATGACATTAATCCTTCTCAACATTCTCAATGGTTTTTCATAGGATTGATAACACCATTTAAAAGGGCTCTGTCACACAAGACTTTCACAGACTTGCGCGAGGCATTGGAAGATACCATGTGTACCAAATCTATTGGGAGCATTGATGCTTGTGTTAGTCCTTTTCTAGAGGCTCAAATTGTTGTAATGGCCAAGTAGTTAGAGAATTTGTCTACAAAATTAGTGTATGATGTTCGTAGTGGGATTTGGTGTACAGAATGTGAAGTGGAGGGGTAGGAAAAGGAGAGTTTCCTTGGAAGTAGGTACACACTGTGTTAGTAGACTGTGAGATTTTCCATGGGGATCATGAGTAAGTATATTCCCTCTACTCGGCGTGTAATCTGCAAGAATGTTTCTTGTTATTGCAAGATTTGTACCTCTAGGACCAATGTTACAAAGGATTACAAACTAATTTATCAAATCCATGATGTTATTGATCTAGGTGTGTGAAAGACTACCCTTGCAAGCATTTCAAAGGATGATGAATGTTGTTATGAAGGGCGTGCAGATGGAGGAGTGTTTGGAAGAGTTTTTTGGGGGATTTTGTGGTCGTAGTAACCGTAGTAGAGGATGATGTGAGTTCCCATGAGGAACCTATTATAATTGTGGATCTACAAAGCATTACAAACGTGAGTGTCCTGATCTGTTACAATGCTCATGGTGTAAAAAGAAACACAAGTACAAAGAGTGTCCAGAACTTTATGAGTATATGAACCAGTAGCACCGGAAAGACAAGGGCACTAGGATGGTGAGAATTAAGAAGGTTGATTCATAATAAATGCCAAGAGTGGCGCGTGATTCAGGGCTAGAACCTGACCGGGTGATGACACGAGTAGAGGAAACACATGTTAGGAAGATTCCAAGACAATGGACGCTAGTTTCAAGAGAGGAAGTGGTACATGGAAATTATTTGAACCATGCTCACAAAAGGAAGTATACCAAGAGACTATGGATGTGATTTAATTTTTGTAAGGGGAGATATAATTTTTAAGGAGAAATCGAGGCAAGTGGAGCAATGAAAGGATGCCATGCTAGGAGAATGGATGAGAGAGAAGGTACCAATCACCAGTAGAGCGTAAAGGTAGGTTTTGCATGCAAAACTTCCTCCTCACATCATTGACTATGATAAGAAAATTACTTTGAATTTAGTTGTTGATGGATGGCTTCTAAGTAATATCCTCATCGAAATGGGAGCAGAGGTAAATATTATTACCTTAGGTGCCTGACATCAGATGGGAAGGCCCGCATTACAGCCATCTTTGAATTTGTTGTTTATGGCAAACAAGACTAAGCAAATGTCCATTGGAGTCATGAAGGATGAATTTATCACCATCTAAGGGGCCAAGTTCACTGGGTACTTCAAAGTCTTGGTGCTCACCGAGGTAGATAACTTTCCAATGTTACTTGGGCACCCATGGTGTTACAAACACAATGTCGACATGCGGTTTAATAAAGGGTATATCAGCTTTAAAAATAAGGAAGAAAGGGTGATCATTCCTTTGATAGATGGGAAGTCAACTCCCTATACTGATCCCTTAGGAGAATAATTCCTTGATAAAATCTATGTGCACTCCATCAAATATCCTGAGATAATTCACCCCACGAGGGAGTTATCTAGTTTGAGGATGCTCAATCCTTGAGTGATACCACTAGTGTGGCATGTGACAATTGGGTGCATGGGACTTATGAGTTAATTGGGTGATAGTTGAGAGGATCTATAACAAGGGTAATAAAGGCATGCTCAGTCAAGTGCCTAGGAGGAAATAAGTTTCCAAGTTACTCTGGAGGAGCATATCCTGAAATTTTCCTATGAGAAATAGAAGCTCAGTGGAAAAATGAGGATGAGAGGAGGGGAATAATTAGTTATAGCATACTCAGATTTGTAGTGTGCTTATGGGCTACACATTGGGAGAACCTCCTAGAGTGGTGCAAGGTGAGGATTGAATTTTTGTAAGGTTATCTAGGAGCAATGTGCCCATGGTCATACAAGACTACCATGGTAAAGAGACCACCTCATTTCATATCCAAGCGTGTGAGAAGTCCTGGATGGGAAGCGCAGAAGCATTACCACCTTCGTTATGGGTACATAAGTTGTATTCCACCTTACAAGGTTGTGTATGCACTTGGTACGTTCATTCGGAGATGCGTTGTCAAATGGGTAATTGTAGGAGTTGATGACTGATCTCATTCAATTTTTTGAGTATAGGAGTACCAAGCCATCAATAGATAAGGTGTTATAAGTGATCAAGCACCTTACGATGGGATATAGTGTTATGGTAGAGGATAGGCTATTGGAATTACTAGGTGAGCCTTACTTAGAGATGCGCCTCAATGAAGAAGAATCAGAGGAAGTATAGTTTGAGTGCGTGTGCATGGAAAAAGAAAAAGGAAAAATGGTCTATGTAATAGACAGAGAAAAAATGGAAACTTTGGATGTTAACCATTCATAAGGTATGTGCAAATTCATAGATAGCAAGACTGATGATCGAGAATGTTCCTACCATGAGCCCTTGAAAACAAAGAAAGTTAACATTGGGATGGAGGCAAAACCTAAAGAAGCTATCATCGAGAACTATTGGTGGAAAAAAAATAAGTTTCAAAGGTCATTAATCTATTGCGCGAGTTCTAGGATTTTTTCCTCGTGGGTACCATGAACTCAAATGAGTTCACCATTCTTTAGGGAGATGAAGATCAAGTTGAAGGAAGGTGTGCACCCAATTTGGAAGAGGCCTTATCAAATGAATCCAAATTTACGCATACGTGTCAAGGAAGAAATAGAAAATATCATAGCATTTGCTATCATTGAGGCGAAGAAAGAATCATAATGGATAAGCCCAATGGTTATCAGTATCAAGAAGGATGGTAGGATAAGAATCTATGTTGACTACAGGGATCTGAATGTAGTGTGTGTCATCGATCCTTTTCCAACCCCCTTTACTGAAGAAATTTTGGAGGGAGTAGCTGGGTGTGAAGTCTACTCTTTCATGGATGGGTTCTCAGGGTATCACCAAGTCTAGATTGCAAATGAATACCAAATAAAGAAAACTTTCACCACTGAATGGGGAAGTTTTTCCTACACGGTTATGCCTTTTGGATTAAAGAATGTGCATGTTGTGTTCTTGCACATCGTGGTACAAGCATTTCAGGACTTCATCCATAAGTTTCTCCAAGTTTACCTAGATGACTGGATTATGTATGGATTGGTGAAATACCATTGTGAAAATTTGAGACTAATGTTTGAGAGATGTTGGAAATTGAGGATATCCCTCAACATTAAGAAATGTGTCTTTGTTACTCCATTTGGAACCCTGTTAGGACACATTATATGCAAAGAAGGCTTATTAGTGGATCTCGCTAAAGTTACAGTTATTGTAGGATTAGGGGAGCCTACTAGTCAAAAAACATTGCGTGGATTCCTTTAGAATATGAGGTATTACAAGAATTTCATCAAGGGGTATGCAAAAATTACTGCGCCCTTGGAGGAATTTTTAAAACACAAAAATTTCTTCCATTGGGGAGAGACGTAGCGAGAAGGTGTTTAACACTTTAAAGGATAGGCTTGTCACATAACCCATAGTACATTTTCCTTCTTAGGATAAGCCTTTCCATGTGCATGTTGATTCCTCAGGAATAGCTATGTGAGAAGTAATAACACAACCTGGTGAGGGAATTGTTGATCATCCCTTATGCTTTTTAAGTAGAAAGTTGACACTAGTAGAGCAGAATTACACAACTACTGAGTGCAAAGCATTGTCTATGATCTACGTATTGCATAATTTTAGGTAGTATCTTTTGGAAACACCATTTATATTTACACACACCACTTGGAATTGAAATACTTAGTCAACAAACCTATTTTGCAAGGGTGCATATGTCATTGGGTCCTTTTATTTCAAGAGTTTGAGTTCACAGTGGTGGTGAAGCCAAGAAAAAGCAATTCAGGACCTGACCACTTATTAAGGATTAATTCAGGGGAGGATGCACAAAGCATTGAGGATACCATGCCAGATGTGTAACTATTTAGGTTACGGTGTGCACCCTCAGACATGTAAGATATCGCAGTGTTCTTAAAAATAGGTGTGACACCAGAAGGGATGAAGGATTTGGAGATAAATTCATTAGTAATACGTGTTGTACCTTACATGTTGATTAGTGGAGATTTTTATAAGTTAGGTCAGTATGAGGTTCTTCACCGATGCATATTAGAACATGAGTGTGTGTCAATTATCGAGGAAGTGCATGGTGGGATTGTAAGAGGACACTATGAAGGAAATGTTATCATACGGAAGATTTTCTTAGTAGGGATTTGGTGGGAAACCATCTACAAGGATTATATTGAGTTTTGCAAGGCATGTGACCATTGCCAATGACCTTGGAAAACTTGGAAAGAGAGATGAAATGCCCTTATGACCAATAGCCAACACTGAACCATTTGAAAAATGGGAATCAACTTTGTAGGGCCAATTTTTCTAGCCACGTGAAGGACTGGTTTTCAGCATATCATCACTTCTACCGATTACTTGAAAATTGGGTAGAAGTAGTGCCTTATGAAGGATTGCACCAGTAATGACAATGCTTGCTATATTTTTATGGGAGAACATAATCAGTAGGTATGGTTGTCCTTTAATTTTAACAAGTGATAAAGGTACACACTATCTCAATGAAACAATCAGATTCTGTTAGCATAATTTATGGTGGCCCATCACAAGACTACCCCTTATCACCCTCAAGCAAATGGAACTACTAAGGCATTTAACAAGATACTAAGTCACACGTTAACTAAGATATTTTTCATTGGAAGAAAGGATTGGGATGAAAAATTATCAACCATTCTATGGGCATACATGAAAACCTACAAAAGGTTGAACAAGGCCACACTATTTCAATTGGTGTTTGTCATGAGATGATATTTTACTAGTTGAATTCATGTTACCATCACTAAGTATAGCACCCACAGGAGGTTTAGTTGAAGAGAAAGTGTTGGAAGAAATAATTTATAAGTTGTAGTTAGAAAAAGTTGACCACTTGTTGGATGGAATAAAAAGACAAAAAAACAAGAAAAAAGACATGGCATGATCGTCATATCAAGAACAAGAAGTTTGAGTTTGGGCAAATGGTATTGTTGTATGATTCTAAGTATCTACGCCATCCTGGGAAGTTAAAATTCCATTCATTAGGACCTTACATCATCTCATACATTCTTGATTCACGTAATTTCTAGTTAAAAGCATTGGATGGGATGAGGTTACCAGGTCACTTCAATGGGAGTAGTTTGAAGCCCTACTATAAATAAATCTTCTTGGTGTTTATAATAAGGTAGTAATTCCAGTTAGCTAAATAATTTTCCTTTATGATTTTCCCTTCTTGTTTTTTCTCTTCTCGTTTCTTGTTCCTTTATTTTTGTTTTGTTTTACACCTTGTGCGCTGATAACCACATTATTTTTATAAAGTTGTGTATATGTAGAGGACCACACATCTATTTTAGTGTGGGGTGAAGTGATGCAAAGTATAGGCATGTAATACAAGTTTGAGATGGCAGTATAAGTTACGGTGAATGGCTCGGTTGAAGGATAAAAAGCGTGTAAGGTTAAGAAGTGCGTAGAAGAGAAGGTGGATGAGAATGGTTAGTGTTAAGAAGGATTTTCGGAAACCATGTATAGAAAGCATGAAGAGTGCAGGAACAAAATGAGGTAGTTGAGGGAAAAAATCGGTAAAGGACAGAAGAAGTTCCTTTGGTGTTGTGGACGTACGCGTAAGAGTCTTTGGTCGGGTTGGATTTTTTGCAAGCCGAAGGTTGTAAAGGTTTTTTTGTGTAGGATGTGGCACATGGGTAAGGGCACTTAAATTTGGATTAGTGGAAAAATCTGCATTTAATGTTAAAGTACGTTGGTAGGTGGTATAACATTTAATGTTAGGAAAGAAGGAAAAGCTATAAATACAAGGTCGGGAAAGTCATTTGTTACCTTTTGATTACGAAGTGAAAGAAGATCTTGTGAACTAGGGCATCCAGAGAGAAATTTGTGTGAAGAAAGAAGAATCCAAGAAATTTGAGTGTGTGACTAGAGTAGATCTACAAACCAAAAGGAAGGAGTACATGGGTGTGAGGAAAGGTTATGTGAAGAGCATCGTCTTGTGGAAGGTTTTCCTGGTTAGGGTTTGGTAGCTAGGGCATGGAGAAAGAAGGATTCATTCTAGGAGTTGAAGCTTTGAGCTTTGGGATTGAGCAGAGTAGCAGAGCAGAGCAAGAGAAAGGAGTATTTAAGTTCATCTGACTAGAAAATATGGCACCCAGAAACCAACCATTTCACCGAAGAAAATAAAGTTCAAGGGTAAGGGAAAGAAAATCACTACCGTTGCGAGCAACATTGAAGAATGGTATGTAGAAATGTAGTACCTAGATGGGGTATTGCTTGGAAAAGAGTGGGAGTCACACTTGCAAAATATGGTCATCAACGATTATAATCATTGCACAAGCACAACTGAGAAATAAATGGTGTTAGAGTTGGTCTGATTAAATAACAAGAGGATGCTAGACGGAATGCCTATTTATAGTGAAGAGGTAAAAGTCAAATTGGAGAAGGTTGGATTATTGTAATTATACGAGTTACCCTACTTTGGAAAGTTTGAGCACCTTTATCAAGATTACTTGATATCATGCGTGCATGAGGATCAATTTTACTTTGTAGGGCACAAGATGTGCATCACACCAAAACTAATATCCAAGTTCACAAGCCTCAATTGTGAAGGAGATAGCATTGATGATGATTTGAGAAACAAGAAGGCTATCAAGGAGACTGTAGCCATGTATGACTATATAAAGAGGTTAGGGTAATTTGACATCACCGAGATCCCATACCCAGCTTATGAGGATGGCCGTGTGCTTGGTCACCAAGCTAAATGACAAGGAACATTAGACACAAGTAAATAAGGCATGTCTAAATGTATGATGGAAGATATCAGAAGGAACCATCTACAACTTGTCCACTTTCATCGTGGATAAGATTATAAGCAATGCGCAGGAGGGAGATAAGATACTCTTTGGTAACGTCCTCCTCACCATTTTATTTTAAGAGATTGGAGTGCCTAATGAGCCGAAAATTTTTTTGGGAATATCCAAGAGGATCCCTCACCCGCAAAAAAGGTTTATGAAATACACTTGTGAAACCATGACAGACGACGCTCACAAATTACACCTAGAGAAGTAGTATAAACAAATACGTGATGAATTCAAGGAAGAGTAGAGAATCCCAGAGCATTTTCCCATGCTCGTGACTAGAGAGGTAGATTTTTTAGTATACCAACACTTCTACATTGGTAGATTTACATTGACATATGGGAATATGATTCCATAGTGCAAACTACCCTTCTCCTTCACCACATAATACTTCCAAGCCGAGTTAATCAGTTCAAGGAGGCCAAGAGACTAAGGTTTAACCTTAGTGAGGTAGATATAGACCACCGCGAGCTATGCCGAAGCTCATCTACCCAAATAAGCATGCGTACATGGAGAGATATGTCTCCCACGAGATACATATGATGAATCCTTTAACACTTCTGATTATAGGAAGGACTACAACAAGGGTGTATCTGCACATAAGGCCAAAATTTGAAAAAGGTGCTTACTTGGAGAATGATGTCTCCATCCCTAAAGACCCTACAAGAAGGAAGAAGGCCATACCTAGAAAGAGAGAAAGAGAATAGGTGCATAAGGCACCAAGTGTTCAAACCACACAAATGGTGAGCACACCAGAGGCAAGTGCTAAGCCTAGTACTTACGCATGGAGAAAGAAGTATCCTTTCAAGGAAAAGAACCTAGAAAAAGAGTTCCTGGAGCATGAAGATCCCCTCACCCATAAGGAATTGCCAATGAATAGATCACTTGTCAAAGAGAAATAAAAAGAAGAATCTCTTATACTGGAATCCCTAATAAGGAAGAAGCAAAAGGTGGAGGATGAGGCAAACTCAGAAGAAACAGAGATTCTAGATGCCTACATCAGAAAGAGGGATGATGATGATGAACTTGGAGGAGAAAAATATTCAGTCTATGAGATACATGATTTTGAGGAAGAAGGAGGTGAGGAGAAGGAGGACGAAAAATAAGTTAAAACTCAAAGAAAGGGGGTAAGTAGAGAAGAAAATACAAAGGATCAGAGGACCCCAAGCCTCACAAAGGAACAAGTAGATAAGCCGCAGAGAGAGAAGTGGTGAAAATCATCAAGGACCTAGTGGAACAAGAGGTTGAATGCAACATGGATGAGGTGATGAAGGAAGTTGAGGAGGAAATCGTAGGAAAAGAATATGGCAGCATGGGAGGATATCCCAGTTTGGCTATAAGATTTTCAAGGGTTACACGCACAGGGAGGAAGAGCACAGAAGTAGCACAAGGAAAAGGAATGTTCTACATCAATGATCTGAATAAGGTGTTACACGTGCACTTCCGAGCACCATTCCAATGGAGAAATTATTGGCCATGGCTTCATTTGATTAGGAAGGTGCATACCCTTAGATGAGGAAAATGCTATTATGTGCATTTGAGTCCCACATCGACAAGTCATAATTTGAAATAATCTAAGGATCATTGATGAAAGTGTCAGAAAAAAAGGGAATAAACCCCTTGGTAAATTCTCAACAATTATCAGATGAGAAAATCTGCAATGCGCTCAACAAAGTTTCAGTTGAGGTTGAAGCCAAACTCTTCGGAAGAAATGACAGGGTGAAGTTCCTAGAGGTAGAGATGGAGAAAAAAGAGGAAGAGATCCTTGAGAAAAGAAAGGACCTGAAGTAGGAGGAACTAATTAGCACTCAGTTAAGGCGTGAATTAAAATACGAGAAGGCAAGAGTGCGTGAGGCATACAAGAAAATATAGATGATTATAGATGCCATTATCTTGAAGCATCCAGACTTAACACCGCCCACACAAAAATATGGATCAGCCTTACAATGCCTAGAGGACTTGATCCACATACTCACTATGGAGAGGCAACCACTTGCCTTAGAATCCATAGAAGAGGTATTGGTGTGCCAAGAAAAAGAGAATAAAATGAAGGTTGTAGAAATTGTTGCTCAATACAACAAGATCCTTGCTGCTGTAAAAGTTGTTGCGCAAGTTACTGAGGCTGCCTATGATAACTACGTGGATAGGGATAAAGTGGAAAGTATCTTGGTTTCCACCCATGAAGTGGAACTCAAGAAGTTATAAGAAAATAACAAGGGCAACAAGGCTAAGCGAGATAAAATTCTAGTTGAATTGGAAAAGAAATCGAGTCCATTGAGACCTTACAGGATCAATCAAGAAGCGATTTAAGGAATTATACCCCTAAATCACTTAGAGGATGGACACACTCGAGGATTTGGGCAAAAAACTGGAGGACATTCTAAAGATAATGAGCACTAAGGGAGAGGAAATGATTTTTGAAGAGGTAAGCACCACAGTGGTGGTGGACCTCTGTTAGCAAGCTCAGAACGAGGTCGACACTTGGGGAAAGTTAAAGGAAAATTAGGGAAGGATTTCCCTCTCCTCCTCCATATAAACAAGCTCCCCATTCTTTCATTATTTTACCCATTTCTTCATTCCTTTATTCTTCCATTCCAACCATTTGTAAGGATCTGCCATTCTTTATTGAAGAGTGTTTCCAAGGACAAAGAACATGTGGAGTGTGGACTGATGTTGGGCCCCAAAATATCAGCTAAGTACAAGAAGGCGTGTGGGCATGTGGGACCTAGTTGAAGAAAGGCACATGGGGTTGAAGTTGCATAGGGAGGTGTCCTAGAAGTAGGTTGCAAAACATATTGAGCGTGTACAAGGAAAAAAGGTTTTGTACTTAGTCATATTCAAGAACCTAGAAAACACACAAGAAAAGCATGCCCCTTGTGGATAAGGTGCCAACCTTGTAACTATGGGATCAAAAGGGAATATTCCATGCATGCGATGGAAGTTTATATAAGACATCATTATAAGTAGTGGAGAGCTCATATTTTTGAAGGAATGCTCCCATGGAGGACCACTTTGACACTTGGCAACTGATCTCAACTTCTAAAAGGTATGGCAAGTGGGAGGCGAGGTTATAAATACAAGCACTGATAGAAGAAACATACTAGTAGGTGGAGTTGAAGAGAAGAAAAGCAAAGAGAGGAGAAGCCCTATAGGAATGCCATGGAGGATTTTATGGGTTGGGATTAGGAAGATATAGGAATCATGGCACATTTAGAGGGATGGGTCTGCATTTTTCTTTGTAATGTGATAAACATAAGGTATCCCTAATGCATGACTTGGCTTTGCATGGTTATATGAAGGTTTGGTAAGACCTCAAGAGATGTAATGTGGATTACTAGATCTGTTAACATGAATATAAGGCTCTGTTATAAATCATATATGTGTCTAGAAGTATAATACTTATGCATTTCCTTTCTGTATGAACCATTTCCATATGTTTCTTGTTATTTCTCTTTTCTGGATGCAATAAGATGACAACTCATCCTCTGCTCTTAGAATGATGCATGGTTCTCTTCTATTCATTTCCATTTGAATATCTATTATAAGATGTTGCATTCTCATAAGACTCACATAAAGGAGAGACTCATCACCCGAGCATGCCTTAGGTGAGTTCCCAGTGCCCGTTGGGTGATAGGTCGGTGCACATGGGATTAGACTATTGGTCTAAGGGTATAGAATATGACTACATGCATATGGGCACCCACCCTTACCAAAACTGGCTCATATACCACCTTGTGTTTCTTGTGTGCCCTTTCAAACTTTGTAAGGTTTGGTGTTGCCCTTCGTTCCTCCTTTCATGGCCTAGATTGAGAATGGCCACTCGCTATTGCCCCACTCATTAATTTGTCTACACTATGAGGCTTTGGCAATGTACTTGGTGGAACAATGTGATATGCTAAACCTTTCCCCTTTGTTTGAAGCGGTGTTGAAAAAGTAATGGGAGCATTTTCCATTGATTTGAGAAGTATTTCCTCAATATTTTTCTTTGAAAGAGATATAGAGGTGTCAGTCCCACTAGTAGTTGAGGTCCATTCATCTATCAATTTAGAATTGTGTCTCTTTGATGGCAATTGAGGAGCCTTTCCTCCCAATGGATCAATTATGTCTGCACCTTCTCTCAAGGGTGGAAGATCATCAGCTAAACAACCCAAGTCTCTGAAATTATTTAGAACTCTTGTATTCTAGATTGACAGATCAATATTATTTTGGGATAACCAATTTATATTCCTCCTCATTACATTAGTTATCTCGTATGTAAGAATCATCATATTCTATTTCATTCCAATTTAGAGGGGCTATAATTTTTCCTTCCACCTTCTTTGATCAATTTAATACTTACTCACTATGAGTGGATCATCCACAATTCCCTCTGGAATAACTGCAACTTTGAATTCTATGATTTATGCAAGATTCATCCTAGAGAAATCTCTTAACCTGGCCTCTTCTTCATCTCTACAATTCATCCAATAGTCTTCAAAATGAGGCTCATGCTCAAAAGTATTGGAAATATTATTGAATACCCATCTGATATCATAATTGGCTCTCACCTCAAAATTTTCATTTAAAACTTCTTCATTTCATCTTCAATCAGTCTAGCCTTTATGATCAATGGGCATGAATATATTCCAATTCGATAGGGAATTTGATATTAGTCTTGTCTCCTAGTAATCAATTTGTGAGTAGGTGTTAGTTGCCTTGCCAATTCACATGAATCCTTTTTTTCATCTAAATATTTGTGCAACTTGCATGGTTTACCTTCAAAACCACTAACCCTTATGTATATTAATTTCTTATATTGAATGAATTAATACCCATACTCCAAAATTACTTGCCCGGCATGCTCAAAACTTCTATACTACACCACTCTAGTTTGAAAGACAAATATTTGGGGAAAATAAAACATCATTGACCAACCTCACATTCCCACTTGAATTGACCAGCTACAGTTGAGGAAAAAACCTATGCATTTGGCACTACTTAAAATGAGCAAATGGTAAAGCAGACTCAGGAAATGTCTACACCTTGCAAAATTGTAAATTAGGTAGGTCATCATGTAGAATTCTAGCTTTGAAGTTTCACCCATCTCAATTCTTGCTGCCAAAGTAACCATGTGACTATGGAGTGCTTCTGCAATAAAAGTATCCCAACAAACGCTCCCTTTTCTTTCCAAAATGATCCACATGTAGGAACACATCCATTCCTTGAATTAATTTGAATTTTCTAACCCCATCATTCGACTTAATAACATAATAATATCTTCAGCCTCTTCAACAAATTGTGCCCTAACTAGCCTTTTAGGGATTCTAGTTGTTGCATTTTTCTCCGTGAGGAGCCATTTTGTATTTATGATCTTAGCATAGTATTTTTCTTCTTTTCATAATCTCGTAAAGATAATTTGATACCAATGGTGATTAGATTTATGATTACAAGCAATTTAAGCATTATTCTAATAGCTACAGGTGTCAATGTCAATACTGCATCACCACTTCCATCTAATACTTTTGTTTTCTCTAGGTCATAATTCATAGCACAATGTCATACCAATTTTGGGCACTAAACTGATGGTGGGATAGCACCAGATAAAGTGACATGGTTATCCTTAATTGCTTTCAAAGACTCACTTTAATTGGGGCCATTTAATTGCTGAATAAATTCCTCTAAGTTAGCATTCATCATGTTTGTGTCTATAATTTAGAATAAATCACTTGTAATCCCAGATGAAACTGAGAATAAAGATGGCATGGTCTTCATCCTTAAAAACCTAATTTTACCTCAAACTTTCTTGCCAATAATATGAAAATTACAGAGTTTTCATTTCTTACCGATTTTGTGTGAATCCTTGAACCATTCAACTTTAATCCAACTGTCTTTTGATCTCCAATTCTCAAAACAAGCTCCACGATCAAATTTCATGCTATTACACAATGTAAATATCAACAATGACACTCATATCTCAACAAATTTGATAATAAAGGATCAAAACACTTGAAATATTTTTAAAAATTTCCTTGATTTGTGTAAAACGCATTGATGGTGGTAGAAATAAATGCAATGCATCGTGGCCATTCATTCCACTTTTTCAATTTTAAAAATGAGTCATCCACGTGGAAAATTATTTCGTTAATGCGGGCTCAGGGAGACTTTTTGTATTTTTTCCATGCTTTAAAACTCATACACTTTCAGCCATTTGACCTACCCATCTACTTTTGACTTTCAACACGGGCTTGACACATGGTCACATTTAAGTGATAGAAAAAGCGTAGGCCCTTTCTGTAATTTTATTCCCTTTCCAATTTAAAACCAAAAGTGTCGAGCACTCTAATGACCTACTTCCCCACTCCTCGCATAAAAAGAGCCACGCATCTATTGTGGGTCTTGGGAAAAATTTTAATACTTTTATCCCATTTCTCCTTAGTGTAGGAAAATACAATTATGCATCGCTTTCCGCATCCACTTAGTTTGCGACAAGTGTACATCTTTGGAGGAAAATTGGGAATTTGTTTGTGTTTCTTTATGATTTTGAATATTCGAATAATATTCATCGGGTCATGGGACCGACTTTGCATTTTTTGAATGCAATAGAAAGTTATAATTTTTCAAGTTAAACCCTTCATATTGCATTTAATTAGGAATTTCCACATACTAATGGGAAATGGAACACAAATGAAAGTAGAGACATGACCAAGGAACATTTTATAATAGGTGATCCTTCAGATTTCAGACCTAAATCACAATTGGTTTCCCACGAGAATTTTCAAAAATAGTACATATCCAAACATGATCCTCGACCAAAAAGAGGAAAGAAAAATCCACATACATGAGAACCAAAAGATCAACTCACACCCCCATGGGAAAACAAAAAATACAATAGATATTGAAGGAAAAGCTTAAAAAAATAGGGCGAGATTATTTCAAGCACCAACAGGATGAATACTCTTCATACCACTATATTCCCAAGAAAAATATTGAGGATGAGAGCATAAAACATTGAACAGGGCATTCTCCTCTTGATTAGTCACCAAATATTAATTACCATTGTTTTGCCTAGAAAAATATGTATTTTTTTATATCTGGGTGGAGAGAATTTACCACTGGATATTCTCTCGAAATGAACTCAAAGGGAATTTATGAGGAAGAAGTATGTGGATTTTAGAGATATTATGGAAGATACACTCAATTAGACCTATTCTCCTTATGAAATGGGAAGTTATTGGTTGCATGTTTTCATTTATCATTTCTTCCTTTATCTCTAATGTTTGTGAATGTAATTAAGAATAATACCAATTCTAGATCTTTTTGTGTGTTCTTGTATTATTACCACAACTACGAGGAAAAAAAAATCCCCATCCTCCTCTCGAGTCACCCTTATGATATTATTTGCGTGAAGTGGAAAAATATTTTGACAAACTAGGTATATAGATATATTTTTCGAATCATGTCCATTAGTAATTGTCATATCTCATGTCCTACAATCAATGAGGGCTACAACAATGGCTAACCATGGGCATCCTAGGATTAAGGGATATCTAATTTTCTTATTATTTATTTTAATCACCATAAAGTCTACTAAATAATCCCATGCTTCAATTGTGATGGTTACATCATCTATGACCCCCTTGGGTTTAGCAACAGATTGGTCAGCCATTTGTAAAACTATTGGAGTTGATTGTGGTTCAGGAAGAGATAATGTGGAAAAAGTATCGTAGTCATTACATTGATTGTAACTCCTAAGTTAATACATTTGGAATCTCCATGTTCCCAATACAAACTATAACTAATGGACTCCCAGATCACCATATTTTAGAGGAGTCATCTTCCCTTCCAATATACTAGCCAATTTTCCATCGACATGTATTGTTCTTGGTTGATTTTTCTTTCTCCCTAGAGTTTTGACACTTTTTAATGGTTTTGTTTAGATTCGAGATATTTTTAAGAGCTTGAAATAAAGGGAGTCCAATACTTAATATTTTAATCCTTGAATTAAATCTGAATTAGGTCCCTTTTGGTTTACAATATTGTCTTTATTCAAAATTATGGATGGGAATGGTATTTTTGCATGTGGTTCAAATGAATTTTCAAGATAAGGTATGTGTTGTGTCTCTTATGGTTTTTCCTAGTCTTCGAGATACTTCCTCAATGATTGGGCGATGGTATTGAGGTACTTCTCCTTGATCATAAAAATATGTTTCTATAATCCATGGAGCTCACTATGGGAAATTTATCAAGTTTAACAATGTATGTCAAGTCCTAATTCTAGATCATTTCTTTGAAGTATTGATGAAACAAATAGGGTAACAGGTGTAGGAGGAATACCTGTTCAAATGTTGGTTAATGGGTTGTTGTGCACGTATGACTTCCGAATCCATAAATAATTGTGAGAGCTTCCTTTTGGCTAGGAGGAATTACCTATAATGTAAATCAAGACCACCAGAAAAAGTTAAACAATATATGCAGTGAACTACCTAGCATATGCTAGATCCGAGAAGTGTGATACTTCCTAGATGGTTGTCAGTCCACTATTTTAAACAATTTAATGCGGTAAATAAGGTAAAACCTATTGTAATTCGAAATGATTTAGGTATCTCACTTAAAACACAATAAGAAAATAGATCTAATCTAACAAGATAGGTTAGAATAGGATCCAAAGGTCAAATAACTGGTTCTGGGTCTCTGTAGGTCTGACAGAGGTCTCAGGTAGATCACAGGTGAATGAAGGTGAAAGGAAATTAGGTGGGTAGGTCACTGTTCTGGGTTGTATGGGAAAATATAGAGACCGATGTTGGTTAAGGGTGACCGACGGTGGTTAGGTGTAACTAGTGTCGATTACTGTGGAAAACTTGGAATGCCACAGAATGAGATTTAGGTCTCCTTTGTGATTGCACAAAAGGAATTTGGTTAGTCGGGATGAGGTATTGGGTGATTTGGGTAGGATTTGGTGAGGTTTTAATGGGTATATGGAGGGGTAGTGTTGAAGGAGGTTAATGGATGGCTAGGTAAACAAAAGATGATAATATAATGATGAAATGGAATAAACTAGAGAATTATAACGTTTACTTACTTGGATCCTGTCCTGGATGCCTGTGAGTGAGGGATGGAGGTGCTAATGAGAGGTTTGAAGGCTACAAGTGATCACCAACTAAAGGAAATCTTTTGCATGGGCTGCATGTACATTCCTCTTTGCTTGGTTAGATCAGATCATTATTGGGATGGTTGTGCAAGAAAAGATGCTTGATCTCCTTCCTTGCATGCGTGTTCTCACTAAATTCACTCTCAGAAGATGTGATATCTCTCTAGAATGTGCTAATGTTTGCCAAATTTTCCAATCTTTTCCAACCTTCTACCAACCTTGAGAATAAGGTTGTTTTGGGGTTAAAAGGGTAACCAATGGTAGTTCCGACTTAACCGGTGACGGTTAGGGGTAACCGGTGTCGGTCAAGGTGGGATTTCCTAGGTTTACTAAACTAGGGAGATCCTCTTGATTTCCTCAGATCTCATGTTGTTAACCCATAGATTAGACTAGGAGCTTCTTGTAAGCATGTGGGAATGTGGTTAGAGAGAATGTAGGCATTGATTTTTAGGGTTTAGGTAAGTCTTAGTTAGTTATGGCAACTTACTAAGAATAGGTTTTAGGGTGAGTTGGCTTGGTGAGGTGTCTAAGTGAAGTGTATGTGTGGATATTATTTAAATTAAGATATTTAAATAATAAATATAGTGAGGATAATGAATTAATTAATTTATTAATTAAATTAATATTAGTGAGGTGAAAGGGGCCATGGCTAGGTGAATGTGATGAAGGTGCTTATTTGTCGAGGGACCAAAGGGGAGTGTGACCTAATTTTAGTGTCTACATTTTTCCCCTTTTTGTTGCGTAGCTTGTATTGGTAAGTGATGCTAACAAAAATAAGATGTGGTTGCCCCATGTGTGGGTGAAGGTGATCCCCCTCAAACTAGGAATTGACGAGGCCAAGGCAGAATCGATGAGTGGTTTGATAAAAAGGTAAATGTGATGAAAAGGAAGGTGGGTAATAGGGGAAAAAGGAGAAAGGTCTACTCGGGTAAGCTAGGTAATGGATCAGGGTCAAAGGTAGTAATAGTCAAACACACGCACACGTATAAACTACAGCACTACTACCAGGTTGAAGAGCGTAGAAAACTCTACATCGTCTAAGGTCAATAGGTTTATCCAAACAAGGTTGAAGTGATTCTGGTATCCAAGGTATAGGATATGGTTAGGAAACACAATGTAGGTTAGGTGCAGGAATGTTTAGGTATGTTCTAGTACACCAAAGGTAGGGTTAGGATAAATGGTCATGACAATAGGCTAGGTAAGGTCATTAGGTCAACAACACAAGTAACAATGCCACAAGGTATAGCAAACACATGAGGTCAAAGGTCACTAGCGATGGTCCAGGTCCAAATATCTAGGTCACGGCATGGGTAAGGCCAGGTAGGGGTAAAATAATGAGTCCCAAAGTAGGACAAAAGGAGGTAGTAAATGATGAGGTTAGGAAAGGTGAGGTAAATGGGTAGGGTAAAGGTGGGGTGGGGTAAATGATCAGGGTGAAGGTTGGGTGGGTAAAAAAGGAGGTAGGGGTAGGGTAAAGGGGTAAAACATAGGGCAATGTGTAGGTGAGGGTGACCAATGCCAGTCATGGATAATTGACGTTGGTATAGATAAACCGATGATGGTTAGGTAGGGCATGCGACCGATGTTAGTCAAGGGTAACCGACGTCGGTTAGGTTGGGTTTGTTATAAAAATAAAAAATCCACATTTTTGTTATTCATTTGTTATTGTTCAAAGTGAGAAAATGACAAAAAAGAGAAAAAAGTGAGAAAAGTGTCCAGATAAAATGGAATAGTGAGCTAGTAATGTGATTGATGAGTGATTGGTTGGTGAGCAGCGGGTCCACAAGATCATTGTGAGGGATTCAATTGGTGAGAGGTTGCGGGTAGCTATTTGGTGATGGTGGAGGAGGGATCGGGGGCCACCAGATATAGCGGCAGTGGGCCACCAAGATGAAGCAGCGTGATGAGGTAAGTACCCTACTCTACGTTGTTGATTTGATAGATTAGAGGATTATTTTAGTGTTGGTTTAGGTTTTTTTGTTTTTTGGTTTGGTGGGTGGGCACAAATTAAATTTGGGAATGGGGGAATATTGGGTAAAAGGAGGAATGGGGAGGGTAATAAATGGGATAGGGGAGGTGGGTGGAGGTCCAAGGGTAGTTTAGGTCATTGTAGGTGGGGTAAAAGGGGTAGGGGGAGGTTTTTAGAAAGGGGGTTTTGGAAATCATAGGGAGATTTTTCCATGATGTGACCAGCGTCGTCAAGGTTGGCGGTGTCGGTTAGGTGGAACTGGTATCGGTCACCAAAGAGGTGACCGATGACGGTTAAGGGGTAACCAAGGTTGGTAAGGGTGAACCGGTATCGATCACCAAATAGGTGACCAATGCCAGTTAAAGGGTGACCGAGGTCGGTTAGGATGAATTGATACTTCGGATTAGTGGGTAGGTCAAAGGTCCAAAAGTGGTGTGGGCTAGGTAGTTGAGATGGGTAGGGTGAAAATAAGGTATAGGGAAATGATAATGGTTGAATATGGATTGATATATGTAAATTAATGTCATGCTTTGTATTGATGTAGGGGAGAGTGCAACTACATATGCGGGACAAGGTTCCGCCTCTACTGGTGACATGTGCATGCACAACAACCTTAGTAGAGTTGTGCATGTGGAGGTAGTGGGCTTGAGTGGGGTTAAACACTATAGACATGTAGTCTAGTAGCCTCTGTTTGATGGTTGTGCTCATCGATAGATGGGACTCTCGTGACCAACACGTTCCACCTACCGATGGGTGAGATGACTATCACCCTGAGGACGTGTTCAGATTCTTCGGTTACCCATATTGGGTGCCCAGGTTTATTCTATCTCCTCTGAGGCCTCAGAGGAGCTGATTGTGTCTATTTTTGGAGAGGGATGGCTATTGAGCGAGATTCCATAGTGCCCGATTTGAGCTATGGAGAGATGTACCTAGCCCATCTGGAGGAGACAAGAGGCTAGTGGTTTTGTTGATGGAGGCAAGTGTGTTGCTATGCACTACCATATGTAGAGGTTGGATGTTTTCCCTTCTCACTGATGAGGGTACTCCATGACATGATGGTGCATGAGACCCACTTTTCTTGGGACCAACATACTTGTGTGCATTGTATAGGAGTTGTGGGCATATGGGTAGCTATGCACGTAGTTCAACTTGCTGTGTGTTATTCATTTTTACTTTTGCACTCTTTGGCATATGAACACATAGTTTGTGTGCTGTCCTATAGGGATGCCTTGAGAAAATGCATTCCCAGTGAGATTTGTGTGGGTGGGGTATAGGAGATGGGTGTCGGTGATAGGAGAGCGGAGATCTGATAGGCCCACACATGATGTGGCCCATTTCTAGTAGTTACTAGGAGGGTTTGTCAGAGTGGACATTATATGGAGGCCATATGTGGGATTCCCCTCATATAGGCATATGCATGAGGAGCTAGCTAAGCTCTAGCTAGAGAGATGGATACAGGGTCACCGTGTCGGGGAGGATGAGATGATCCTAGTAGATAGAGTCTAATGGTAGTTTAGGCTAGTAAAGACATACCTCCACCCTTCCCATAGTATCGAAAGAGATGACGTGGAGAGGCCCTTACCTCTACCACAGCCTACAGTGCCCACAGGTAGGAGGAGTAGCCAGTGGACCGGCGGATAGATGATGCTGGGTGTATAAATAGGTACAGGTAGTGGTGGGTAGCTCAGTTACGAGCCATACCACCCAGACCAGGGCAGCCGGATCTAGCTACCATTACAGTGCGAGAGATACGCCCTATAGGGGTAGGTAGCTACACTCATTACCTAGTTGGGTATACTATAGACACAACTAGAGGGCTCAAAGGTGGAGGTAGCAGAGCTACGTACACATGTGAGTGGCCATCTGAGAGGCCCAGATGGTGGGAGGAGATGGAGATGGAGAGGAGGGGATGGTCAGGTGGCAGCCTTACAGGCTTAGGTGGCAGGTTTACAAGGCCAGTTGGCCATAGCCCAAGCACAAATTGGGGTCTTATAGGCCCAGATACAAGCACAGGGGTAGGGGCACCACCACAGGCATTGGGAGTAGGTCCCAGTTCATAGGCATGCATGGGGCAGGGTCCCACAGGGTAGGTACAGGGGCCGAGACCTATGGGACCACCACAGACCATGCCTGTATCTAGGTTACGGGATGCCCTAGGTGAGGCTAGGTATTATCAGGACTAGCTGATGGTGGTGGGATAGACTTCATATCCTATGTCAAGTACAAGGCACAGTAGGCATCTAGTGAGAGGACAAGATCCCACACTCATAGTGTGGAGAGCATAGGAGGTCAATGATCTCTGAGGCTCGATTGGCGAAGAGGCTACTGATGCATGAAGAGCTAGCTCCATTTGAGGCACCAACAAGGACCCAGGAGGTCGAGGGTATAGGTGATACAGATGGAGACATCCACGAGGACATCCATTTTTGATGTATGATATGATTTTGTGTGATTATACCTAATTTTTGATGTATGATAGTGATTGTGTTTTATACACATACGGCCTACGTGCCAAGAGATATGAGGATGTATGAGTTTTTGTATATTTTGAGCATATACGCCTACGTGTGCAAAGAGATTTTGTATTGATTCATTATTTTATTGTATATATGAGACCGGCCTGCATGCTGATGACATTTTGTATTGTATATCGGCTTGCATGCTGATGATTTTTGAGATGATGGACATGATGAGATAGCCATGTATATTTGAGATACACATTGATTTATTTATATGATGAGATACATGGTATTTTTTAATTTGTTGATGTGTTGATGAGATACATGGTATTTTTGATTTGTTATTTTGATATGGAGGGAAATTAGGTGAGTTAGGCATGATGGAGTCAGGTTGGTTTAGGCATGGATTGAGTCAGGTTTATTAGGCATGGATCGAGTCAGGTTATAGGCATGGATTGAGTCAGGTTATAGGCATGGATCGAGTTAGGTTAGGCATGGATCGAGTTGGTTTAGGCATGGATTTAGGCATGGTTGAGTTGAAAGTAGGTGAAGTGGTGATTCATTATTTTATGCAATGAATGATAATATGGGTCATATGTGAGATGTGGTATAATCTATGCATAGTGATGATAGAGAAATGGTAGGTGTAATAAATGTATGTTGTGATAATGTTTAAAATATGAAACAACTTGTTATGTATGTGGTTTAATTTCCAATTTTGGGTATAAAAGGAAATGAAGTTAGGTGTGATGTAATGTGAGGCACATGGAAGATGAATTTTTAGGGTAGAGGATGGTTGAGCTAACCTCCAAGGGCCCATGCCCTCGGAGTGCTACCTACATAGTCCCAAATGAAAAGGGACCTCAGGCCGATGTAGTTCTCCCATAAGCTAGGGAAGAATATGAGGAGGTATGAAAATGAGTTGGTAGGTTTTGGGCATGTTGTGGGTTTAGGTTTATTAGGTGTGGGTGGATTATAGGTAAAATGATGTAGGTGAGGGTCGATTGTGGCGAAAAAATAAGATTACCCCAAAAGTAAGCGTCGAGGACCAAGTCTGTATAAGGTAATCAAAACGTAAACAAAGATGGTTTAAAAGATAAGAGGGGGAATAAAGCCACCTAATTGGGTAGGATCATACCGAGTAGATCATACCTTGGTGGAGGTGATGAATGTAAGACCCTAAAGACATTGCATGATGGATTGTTCTATGGTGAAAAGTAGTCACATGATCACCAAATGTCTAAGTTCCAAGAAGTCCCTTGAGGCAATAGGAAATGAGAGTGGGCATGGTTTGAAGGGTGAAAAGTGGGTAATTTTTATATGGTATAGGTAGCATGCATTTTGAGCAAGAGAACCTAGATCACAATGGGAAATCCATGACAAAAAGGTTGTTGTTTTGACTTATAGTTGAGATAGACTGATCGATGTGGAAGTCTATATGGGATGAATAAAATTTAACTCCTTGAGGTCTTCGTGAAGCTGATCGATGTGGGAAGCTTCGGTTGCTCTCATTTTTTTAGAGCTTTACATAGCTGTCCTTCTAGGGAGCAGTCTATTTATAGCAGCAATTTTGTCGAGAGGAAGATGTCCTTTTGAGGGAGTCATCATTTTTAGTAGAAGTTTGACTCAAGGAGTTTGGTCCCATGTGAGGTCTTTGAAGTCATGGACAAGACCAAGGTGGAGAATAAGACTCTTGTTTAAAAGGCAAGGTGAAATGACCATGGGATCTCATCTAAAGGTAGATGAAAAGTATCCATGAGAATCATGCTATGTGCAGCACCGTGGTACACATATTCAAGAGAAGATAACAAGTGATGGTACTCACATGATTCTTGTTTAATCATTGGTGAGGTGTATGGAGTGAATAGCACTCAAGGGATGAGCATGGAAAGAGATAAAAGGTGAGGGAGGACTACAAGTCAACAATAAAATGGTCAAAGATGCAAGGTGTTAAGGGGCTCAGTTTGGGTTTACCATCGAGTGATGATAAATGGTAAGCACTTGATCCATAGGTATGAGTCATGATGTATGGTCCAAGCCAATTAGGAGCAAATTTTCCCGTTTACTTTTTTCTACTTTGGTTACATGTTGATTTTCTTTCAAGACAAGGTCACCGACTTGGAAGGTTTGTTCATGGACACGTTTGTCATAGGCACGTTTGATACGTTTTTGGTAAACTTGAAGGTGATCTAGAGCATTAAGATGACATTCATCTAATAACTCTAGTGTGCTAAATGGTCCTGATGAAAGTCATCATCATTGAGCATGTCATGGAGAGAAATGTGAAGTGAGGGAATCTAGACTTCGAGAGGCAGGACCCTCTATACCATAAACTAGAGAAAATGGTGTGGCCACAGTGGAAGTGCGAATACTAGTGCGGTATGCCCACAGGGAAAAAGGAATGTGCGTATGCCAATCCTTCCTAGTATCATCAACCACTTTCATAAGAATTTTGTTGAGGTTTTGTTAGTGGATTCGGCTTGGCCATTGGTTTGTGGGTAATAAGGTGATGAGAAACTAAGTTGAATGCCAAAGGCATCACAAAGTTTTTGCAATGTTTTGTTTTTGAATTGTTTTCCATTTTCAGTGATGAGGCGATGAGGAACACCAAAGTGACAAATGATGTGGTGGTTAATGAACTCACATATTTTCTCATCTTTCATGGAAATGAGTGGTATGGCTTCCACCCATTTTGTATAGTATTCGGTAGCAGTGATGATCCATTGATGGCATTGGGAAGAATGAGGATTGATTTCTCCGACAAGATCCAAACCCCATTGAGAGAAGGGCCAAAGGTCTCGAGTGACTGTAAGTAAGGCATGATTGGGTGTATGATGAAGATTGGAATGTTGTTGGCATTTTACACAATGTTTGATGTAGTCACAAAAATCATGGTTAAGGGTTAGCCAGTAATAGCCCAGTGAAGAATACGCTTAGCAACAACAAGGCCACTGAAGTGACCTCCACATATGCCATCATGAACTTCCTTAATGGTATAAGGAATTTCAGAACTTGTGAGGCATCGTAAGAGAATACCATCAAATCCACACTTATAGAGAGGCCCCCAAAATGACATAATGAGAGACCTTTTTAAGGAAGGCGTGTTGTCCATTACGGGTGAGATCAGGAGGTAAGATGGAGAGAGAAAGGTAGTTGGAGTATTGTTTATACCAAAGGTCACTCGGGTCAGGGGTAGCGGTTCCAATCGAGTAAACATCATGTGAGGTAAATAAGAAGGTGATTAGAGTCATTGTATGGTGACAAATATTGTAGAATCGGTGGGTGAAGTAGGTATTTGGGAAGCTAAGCAGGCCATGGTATCTGTAAACTTATTGGTTGAACATGGGATGGTTTGAAGGGTGTAATGGTCAAAGGTGGTCAAAAGTATGTCTACATGATGTTTATACTTTTGAAGTATCTCATTATGACATTGGTACATACCATTGACTTGGTTTATGACCAATTGAGAATCACCAAAGATGTTGATTGATTTGACATCTAGGGCATAGGTGGCTTGGAGACCTAGTACGAGTGCTTTATATTCGGCAATATTGTTGGTACATTCAAAATCTAATTTGAAAGACAAAGGCATGGGTTCACCATCAAGAGGAATGAGGATAATACCAGCCCCCCCCATGCTGACACTTGGAACCATCGAAGAAGAGTGTCATTTGGTAAGGAGGTTCATCTAGGGAAAGGGTAGCAATTGACTCATCTGGAAAGTCAAAATTAGAGGGTTGATCCTCGAAAATAGGTGTGTCGGCCAATTGGTCAGTGATATCTTGGCCCTTGATGGACTTTTGATGAATGAATTTGAGGTCAAGATCAGCTAAAAGCATAATCCATCATGCGACATGCTGATTTTGATAAGGTTTAGCGTACATGAAGTGTAAGGGGTCGGTGTTGGTCATAACATAGGTTTTGTGGTTGAGTAGGTAATGATAGAGTTTGGTGGCAAAAAAAACTAAGGCTAAGAAAAGTTTTTTTGGGATGGGTGTATCGGGTTTCATAGTCCAAAAGAGTACAAATTATGTAATAAACCACCTACTCCCTATGTTGTTCATCGCGATGAGCCGAGCATGGCTCCCAAGGAATGATCGGTAGCTGAAATGTATAGGTAAAAAGGTTGATCATCTTTAGGTGGGATGAGTATGGGTGTTGGAGAAGGTATTGTTTTAAGGCCTCAAAATATTTTGACATTCATCATCCCATTTAAAGGAGACATCCTTCTTGAGAAGATGATGAAATGGTTGACATCAATCAGATAATTGTGAAATGAAATGGCGAATGGACTGCAAACTTACCTTGCAGGCTATGGAGTTGTCAAGGTTAGTAGGTAGAGGAATTTCAAGAATGGCCTTGAATTTAGTAGGGTCAACTTCTATACCATGGAGGGAAATGATAAATCCTAGGAGCTTTCTTGAGAGAACCACAAAGATGCACTTCTTAGGCTGAAGGTGGATGCAATATTTAATGAGACGGTCAAAGATGGTTTTGAGGATGGTTAGGTGCTCATAGTGGCGTTTAGATTTGGCCAAGAGATCATCCACGTAATCTTCTAATATGTGATGCATGATGTCATGGAAGATGTAATCATAGCTAGCTCAGCGATATGTGGCACCAACATTTTAAGGCCAAAAGGCATGACTCGATAGCAGAAGGTCCCCCAAGGGGTGATGAATGAGGTCTTGTGTTGATCCTCTAGGGAAAGAAAAATTTGGTTATAACCTGAGAATCCATCCATGAGTGATAGCATCTCATGACCAGCGTGGGGTCAACTAACTAGTTGTTCAATACCGGGTAAGGGAAAGTCATCTTTTGGACATGCTAGGTTGAGGTCATGCAAAGTCCATGTAAATGTGAGTCCCCTGTCACCTTAGTGATAGGGACAATGTTAGAAATCCAACGAGGATAATCAATGGGTAAGATGAAGGAAATGGAAAGAAGGTGTTGAAGTTCCTCTTTGATGAGAAGGCAATGTGAGGGTGCATTTTCCTCAGCTTTTTTTTAATGGGTTTGGCATCGGGAATGGTTACGATATTATGGACCACTATGGTGGGGTCAATACCGGCATGTCTGCATAAGACCAAGTGAAAGCATGGTTATGATCTTGAGAAAAGAAGTGATGGCTTCTTATTCAGCAGCATCTAAAGATTTTCTAATCTTTAGGATGTGTGGGTCATCCTGAGTATGAATGTTGATCTCGATAGTCGATTCATTCAACATGGTTTGTGTCTCAGAAGGTAATGACCAATGAATATATGAGTCTTCTACACCAAGGTAGGTGAGTATAGATTCATCATCCTGACATTGAATGACATTAATTGAAGGTGTATCATCATCGATCATTTTAGGATACAAGAAGGGAAGAGTGGAAGGGCCTCACCCTCGCATTGATAAGTCAGAGGCCCCAAGGAAATGGTGTTTATGAAAAAAAAGTTAGGAGGGATAGATTCAAGATCCATCGACTCCGTCGGTGAGGGTGGTGATGAAGGTGGAGCGGGTGAAGAAGGTGGAGAAGAGCTAGTGTCCTTAATGAGTTCAATGCGGGCTTGTTTGGTAGGTGGTTCAAGAAATTTGATACCACTACGGTCATTATGTTTGTGGGTGGTACATGGAATAATGGTATGGTGGCCTTGCTCATAAAATCCAAAACCAAAACCCTTCCATGCACATTGGTGTAGGAAGGTGTGGGTGAAATGGTGATTGGTAAGTGATTGGAAGTCAGTGGAAAAGGGGTGAGTTTGTGGTGGTGGTTCGGGTGTGTAAGTGGTAGTATCAAGTCCCCCATAGGTGAGACTAGTATGGAGATGAGGAGGACCATAGAGGAGGTGTTCTCCATGTGGTGATCATAGCGAGGGTGTTGGTGAAGGCTTCCATACTCTTGTGGAGTAAGGAATGTGTTGACACTATATAGGCGGTACTCCCCCAGAGTGAGGCATTGAAAAACACCTTCCAAGGGATCAGTGGTTGGTATGTAGGTAGCTGGAATGGATGATGTGTCGAGGTTGATGCGGAGGTGGAGTTAATGGATTGGGAAGCTGATGGGTCAGCCATGGAGGTTATGGAAGTGGTAGGAATGGAGGAGGTATGTGCGGTAGAAGTAGTGGTTGTACTGGTAAGTGGAAGTGTAGGTGAAGAAGTAATGGTTGTGGAGGTAGATTGGCTTAATAGGTATGAGCACATCATTGGGTTGGTAAAGCATGTTGCATGTTTTAAAAGGTGATGGGTCAGATAGAATGGTATAGGTGTGTCCTTCATGTTCAAACTTTACACAACGATGTAAAGTGGAAGGAATGCAACCCATGACACGAATCTAGGGTCTACCAAGCAACAAGTTATATTAGAATTCCCCTTCCAAAACGTAAAACAATTATGGAATAGTGCGAGGGGCCCACATGAATGTGGAGGATGATGGTGCCTAGTGTAGAGGTGATAGCATCATTGAATGAATGCAACATGACCGGATGTTTATGCATGTAATTATCAGGTATGCGCATTTGAGAATGCATGGGATGAAATGATGTTAATGCTAGCGCCCCCATCAATCATCACACGGTGTACCCGTATGTCATCGATGTGGATAGAGATGAAGAGGATGGGTCAGGTCATCATTTTGGTGTGGTGTATTCTCTTCCTTTGAGAAGCTAAGGGAGGCCACTTGGTGAATAGGGTGGGGTGAAGATGAAGGTGGTAATTTGGTGAGAGAGGCTACATGATGGGGTGTGATAATGGAGGCTATGGGTGTAGGGTCATTGGGTAAAACCTCAATAGATTAAAGAACCTCCATGAGAGCTTGAATGATGGGATTCCGAGGTTTGGATGAGGTCATATAGGGACATTTTGAGGGGATACTGGTGTAATTTTTGAGCATGGTGTGATGTGTGATGTCATTAGAAATGGGGTACGTGGGGCCAAGGATAGTGATTTTAGGTATGGGTGCAAGATGGTATGTTGGGTATAGGATTGGTTAGTGGGTCAGTTGCCTTTTCTTTACCCTTATCCTTCTGAGCATGTGTAGTGACGTGAATCATGTTGATCTAAGGGGAGTTGGTAAATGGAGAAGGTGTAGGGTGAGTGGTATAATGACACGATGGGCAAAAACCTACCGGAGGAGAAAAACCCTATGAGGTGAGTTGGGTGTAATGACATTTGGGTGGTGGCGTGGCAAGTTATCTGATGTGAACCATGTTAATTTTGAATCTTGGGGTGGCTCTAGGAGTTGTGAGGGTGGAGGTTGTGGTTGTTGAGTGGGCAGTGTGGGAATGGGTGTTGGTGAAGTAGGATCCTCATCGAGAAGGTCATCATCATCAAAGTTGGCTTCTGGGGACACAACTAGATAAGGATGGTTTTCAAGGCCTTGTAATTGTCCACATCAAGCCCTAGCACATGATGGTATGCACAAATTTGAGTATTTTCAAACCCTTTTGGCTTGGGTTTGAAGGGATCGTAAGGTCTGTGGGGTGGTAATGTGATGACAGAAGTCTCAAGGAGGTTGGTTAAAATTTTGGCATAGGACCCTACTAGTGGATCTACAATGGGAAGTGAATGTGGGTTTGGGTGTAGGTGTGGTTGATTGTCAAGGAACGGTATTTGGAAGAGGAGGAGTGGGTTGAGCTATGGGTTTGGGTGTTGGCATGGTTTTGGGTGTTGGTTGTGCTTGTTTAGGTAGGGGTATAGTAGGTGAATGAGTAGGAGGGTGTGTGGTTGTTTTGACTACCTTATTGTGGGGTAGTGGAGTTTTGTTTTTGGGTTGCACCCTCTTGGGTAAAGGTGATGTGGGTGTACGAGGTCTAGAAGGAAAGGAAGATGGGGGAAGAGGGTGAGTTACCCATGGGGATAATGGGGGTGTTATGAAGGTAGATGATGTGGGTCATGCTTGGGGTGTGAGAGACAATGACTGAAGTGTAGTGGGTAGTGAAGCAATAGCTGAGGGTATTGGAGGTATGGGTGGTAAAGATATGTACGGTGTGGTGTAAGTCTATGTTGGATGTCTAGGGAGATTAGAGGTTTGTGAGGAGGAATGGGTTGTTGTGCATTTGGTTTATTGATGGGTGGAGGTTTCTTGACCATGTGGGAAGCTGAGATCCTAAGATGGATGGGATAGGTGCAGGTGTGATTGGCACAGTTGGGGTATGAGTTCTATGGGTGTGGTGCTTCTGTTTGGGTGTCGGAGTAGGTGTGGTGTTGTCTTTGGAGGATGTAGCTAAATCTAGTTTGATAGGTGGATGAGTAAGGCTAGTAGTTGGGGTGACCCCTAAAGTGGTAATAGGTTTAGTTGAGGATGATGTCATAGGTGTGGGTTTGGGTTTAGATATAGATTGGGCTATGGGTAAGGATGTGGTTTGAGCTATGATAAGTGTCATGGAAGGAGTTGTGATAGAGGTGGTTGTGTTTGGTTTGATTGGTTGAAATATTTTTGGGTAGATAGTGGAGGTATCAGCAAGTGACCTCTGCATCTGTGTTGAGACAAGAAGCAAAAGGCATCCCCATAGTAAGGCTCTATCCACATAATCTAAGTGATCAGCCAAATTCGAGAATGAAACGAACATCTATAGGTGGAGTTGATGAGGACCTAATGGCAATTCCCATAAAATGTGTCTTAGAGACGGGAAATTAGCTAGCTTCACTTAGTGGGTAAGAGAGCCGAAAGTAGGTCTATAGGCTTTTGGGTAGTGGATGGAGAATGCTCACCAAGAGGCAAGGGTATCTCAACTGGGTCTATGGTAGGTGTAGAAGGTGATGGAAGCTCCTCTGCAAGTGGAGGAATAAATAGGTGCTCCTCTATGGGTGGAAGAGGTAATGTGTGCTCCTATGTGGGTGGAGGAGGTAATGGATGCTCCTCTATGGATGGAGGAGGTACTGTGGGTAAAATTTCTCTAAGTGGAGAAGCCAGGGGTGAGATGGTCTCGATGTTAGCAGAAGACTCCTCTCGTAGGTGATGAAGGAGATGAAATATGTTCCTCTATGGGTGAAGGAATATGGGAGGTTGGTTCTAATGTGGAAGGAGGATTTCGGGCTAGGATTTCCTCTATGGAAGGAATGTGAGGTAATTGGGAGGTAATAGGTACGTCATTAAAGATAGTGTGAACCTCGTGGGTATGGGTATCATGAGTTGAGGTCTCACCGGTTTGATCAGATGAAGGGGCATGGTTGGGAAATGGTTTCTTGAAGATGTGTAGGTTTTGGTTGGTAGGTGCATTAGGATTATCCATGGTTAACTCACCTTTCTCGAGCATTTCTTGGACAATATTTTTGAAAGTGATGCAATTGCCATCACTATGACCCTTTACTCGATGATAGTTATAGAAGTCATGTTCTTTATACCATGCGGCATGGGGTGAGTAGGGTCAAAACTAGTGTGTGGTTTTATGGTGGAAGAGTGATGGCTTGACTTTGATAAGCTTTTCTAAGATAGAAGAGTAAGGTTCCCCATTGGGGTGTATTTCCCTTTGCTCTCGTCTAAATTGAAAAGTTTGGATGGGTGAGAGATTAGATGAGGGGGTAGCCTGATTTGATGGATGAGATAGGCTGGCCTTGAGTACCACTATGTTAGTGGTGCCCTTAGCCTTTGAATAATTGTTTTGTGGTTTGGAAGAAGAAGAGGTATCATTCGACTTGAATGCTGAATTCTTATTGCATAATTATATTTTCTTCTCTTCGATGGCCCGAATCTCTAACTTTCATGCCATAGTGAATGCTTCATCAAATGTTCGGAAGGTTTGGACTGCAAGGTTAGTGAGATATGTCTAGCACAAGCCCATGTGAAGATCTCGATGAGTTTCTGTTTGTGGCAGTTGGAAGGTGAGTTGGTTGATCAACTACGCTAGCAAGTGATAAAATATGTGATAGATTCATCCTCATATTAACACATGGAGTATAGTTCAGTCATAGTAACCTTCTTTCTGATATTTATAGAGAAATGATCCAAGAAGGCTTGGGCTACTTGATTGAATGAGAATATGGAGTGTTTAAGTAACCCACTATACCAATCTAATGCAGGTCCAGTCAGAGACATGGGAAAGGTTCTCAAGAGCAAGGCATCATCATGAGTGATCAGATAACACCCATGTTTGAATGATTGAAAATGCTACTACGGGTCTTCTTTACTATTGAAATGATTGAATTTAGGCATTTCCCAATGCACAGGGTATGGGCGGATAGGAATGGATGGGTGGATGGGCTTGTTGCAAATCTCGTCATAGGTGAGAGTGTTGCGGGAGCTAGAAACCGATGCCTCTAATGTCTGCATCTTATCCAACATCAATTTGATTAGGTCATTGGTAGGTTGCAATGATTGGGTGCCTCTATAGTGTGAGAGGGTTGATTTTGGGCATATAATGGGGTGGCACTCTAGTGTATGGTGCTGCCATGTAGGTTGATTGGGAAGAAGGTAGTGAAATAGGGGGTACGTACCCTGAGTGAATAATGGAGGAAACAGGAGGCTGCTGATAGTATGTATATGGAGGTGGAAGGGTCGTGGTAACCCTAGTGGTAATGGGGGCTAATGATTGTGGAATGGAAAGTACCACATTCTGAAAAGGGGTAGGGGTCACCGACACCGGAGGTGGTAGTGTAGCTACGGGTATGTGTGAGACATTAGGGGTAGATGAGTTTATGTTTGGATACTTTTCAAGGGTATGGTGGATGTGGCGGGTGTTATGGAGGTGGCAGATGTGGCACTCATAGCGGTATAGGACCTAGCTGTGAAACGACTAGGGGTAAGGTAGATGCGGGAAGCACAGAGCTAGATGGGGCTGATGTAGGAGTGGGAGTGAGAGTCGGGGGATAGATATGGGCATGTCATATATCAACTAACCCGAGGCATCTCGAGTGGATGAGTGGGAAAGGTAAAATTGCAAGGCGGTAGGGTTTTGGTCAAGGAGTCATGCGAACTCCTCATCTTCGATAGTGATAGTGATAGGTTGGATGGGATCCATGGTTGGTGATAAAATGGAAGGTGGTGAGGGACTAGGTGGGAGTGGTTGACAACTAGCATGAAACACAAGTGCATTTTCTTGTCTTTGGGTTAGCACCATGTGAACCAGTACTAATCAGGTAGGGCTACTTCTCTGTAAATGACACAGAAAAATAGCAGGAACAGGTGAATCTAATGGTAAAAAGTGGATTAGGTACCAAATGGTGGTTGGAAAGTGAAACAGGCTAACCAATGCCGGTTAAGGAAAATCAACGCCGGTCAGGGGTAACCACTACCGGTCACTGTAGAAAATGGTCAGTGAGTGAAAAACTAGGTAGAAGGTCAAATCTGATAGGTATGCCAAATCTGATGGTGTTTTACAATGTCAATGAGAATGATGGTAGTGACAGGGACTATGAAAAGTGGAAGAAAATGAATAAAATTTCCTTTTGGGTAGGTTAACAAAAGGACTGGAACCGACATCGGTTGGGTATAACCGATCACATCGAAAGGGTAACCGATGACGGTTACTATGAAATTGAAATAGTGATGAAAGAAAAGTGGTTGTGAATTAAAATTTGATGTAGAATCAGACCTAGAATTCTAGAATGATGATGATATGGCCTAGGCACACTCAGGTGAAGTTGGAATACACCAGCTGTGATGAGGAGCATGCAAGGATGAACAAGAAAAATGAAGAACGTGATCTCTCACCTCAAAACGCAAGCCAAGCAGAAACACTAAGAAAAATGCGATCCTAGGAGTGCCTTTTCTATTATGTTTGTTTAGCTTGTGTTATTTAAGGACTGACACATGAATTGTGAAATAGATTTTTTTGGTGAGGATGGATTCCTATGAAGAAGGAGATCTAAAGGTGAGGTTTCATGTATGTTATGGTGGGGGCGAGGCTTCTCTCTAAAGTATGACTTGATAGAGCAATGAGTTGGGGAGTACCTGTCAATCCTCATATCAATGCGATTGTTGACAAGCGTTCCCAGGAAATATGTTGTTTAAAAATATGTTTGTTTTGAATTTTGTAATTTGGCAAGACTCGGAAAGAGAGATGTGCTTTCTATAATTCTTTTGTCAACCATCATCTGGTCATGACTTCCAGCGTATAGGTTTCCCTTAATTAATGTGAGCTAATGCGATAAATCAGAATGCAATGCACTTATTTTTAAGCCCAAATCAAAGTGTGAAGTTGAATGACACAAAAATATGAAGAGGAAGAGGGATTCTCTTTCACTACAATGTAGAAAACACAAAGAAATGGTTCTTTTTAATTACACCAAAAGAAAATTTTCTTTTAGAGAAAATAGAAAGAAAAAGTGGGTTACCAAGGAAGAAAATTAATGTGTATGATTTTCAGAAGGGAAACAAACACACAATTTTTCCTAGGAATGAATGAAATGCAAGGAACCCTGGATGGGTCCCACCGGTGTGCCAAAATTTTCACCTGATTCTAGATCATTTCTTTGAAGTATTGACGAAACAAATAGGGTAACGAGGCAGGGAGGAATACTTGTTCAAATGTCGTTTAATGGGTTGTTACACGCGTATGACTTCGAATCCATAGCTGATTGTGAGAGATTCCTTTTGGCTAGGAGGAACTACCTATAATGCAAATCAAGACCACCAGAAAAATTTAAACAATATATGCAGTGAATTGCTAGCGTATGCTAGATCCGGAAGTGTGATACTTCCTAGATGGCTGTTAGTCCATTGTTTTAAACAATTTAATGCGGTAAATAAGGTAAAACCTATTATAATTCAAAATTATTTAGGTATCTCACTTAAAAAACAATAAGAAAATAGATCTAATCTAATATGATAGGTTAGAATAGGATGCGAAGGTCAAATAACTAGTTCTGGGTCTCTATAGGTCTAACAGAGGTCTCAGGTAGATCACAGGTGAATGAAGGTGAAAGGGAATTAGGTGGGTAGGTCACTATTCTAGGTTATATGGGAAAATACAGAGATTGATTTTGGTTAAGGGTGAGCGATGGCGGTTAGGTGTAATAAGTGCCGATTCTTATGGAAAGTTAGGGAATGCCCAGAATGAGATTTAAGTCTCCTTTTTGTTTGTACAAAAGGAATTTGGTTAGTCGGGATGAGGTATTGGATGATTTGGGTAGGATTTGGTGAGGTTTTAATGGGTATATGGAAGGGTGAGTGTTAAAGGAGGTTAATGGATGGCTAAGTAAACGAAAGATGATAATAGAATGATGAAATGGAATAAACCAAAGAAGTATAACATTACGCTTACTTGGATCCTGGTCTGGATGCCTGTGAGTGAGGGATGGAGGTGCTGATGAGAGGTTTTGAAGGTTGCAGGTGATCACCAACTAAAGGAAAGCTTCTACATGGGCTGCATGTACATTCCTCTTTGCTTGGTTAGATCAGATCATTGTTGGGATGGCTATGTGCAGGAAAAGATGCTTGATCTCCTTCCTTGCATGTGTGTTCTCACTGGAATTCACTCTCAGAAGATGTGATATCTCTCTAGAATGTGCTAATGTTTGCCAACTTTTCCAATCTTTTCCAACCTTCTACCAACCTTGAGAATAAGGTTGTTTTGGGGTTAAAAGGGTAACGATGGCGGTTCCAGCTTAACCGGCGTCGGTCAAGGTGGGATTTCCTAGGTTTACTAAACTAGGGAGATCCTCTTGATTTCCTTGGATCTCATGCCATTAACCCACATATTAGGATAGAATCTTCTTGTAAGCATGAGGGAATGTGGTTAGAGAGAATGTAGGCATTGATTTTTAGGGTTTAGGTAAGACTTATTTAGTTATGGCAACTTACTAAGAATATGTTTTAGGGTGAGTTGGCTTAATGAGGTCTCTAAGTGAAGTGTATGTGTAGATATTATTTAAATTAATATATTTAAATAATAAATATGATGAGGATAATGAATTAATTTAATTAAATTAATATTAGTGAGGTGAAAGGGGCCATGGCTAGGTGAATGTGATGCAAGGTGCTTATTTATCAAGGGACTAAAGGGAATGTGACCAAATTTTAGTGTCTATAGGTATGACCATGGTGTGTTCCATTTATTTAGAAACCATTGGGTTTTTTGGGACATAAGACTAGTTTTGATTTGAATGAAAATTTTCTCCTTACTTCTAAGCTACTTATTTAATCTCAAGCTCACTTTTTGTATTCTATTTTAAGTGAATTTTTATCAAGGATAATAGTTCACATTGGTGAGTTGTATGTTTCAATTCATAGAGAAGGAAAATATTTTTTTATCCAAAGGATAATCCCTAAGCCCATACTTATCCCTACATCTAGGACAATATATGAATAATGGATTTTTGTTATTTGTAGTTTCCCTATCCACATTTTTGTTGAGATGAGCTAAGAGATATATCCTTAAGTTTTCAATTTATTCTCTTAGTTTTGATATTTCTCTATCGAGAACCTTGACTTTATGTTTGTAATGGTTTGGGTGAGTTCAGGGAATAATTTCTATAGAGTTCAATGATGTCCATGCATTCTAGATTATGCATGTCTTCTTTTCCCATTAAATTGAATTCCTCTTGAGTGTCTTTATCCAATCCTTTAAGAAATATGGTTTTCAAAAGGGTAGTGTCAAGACATGTAGCAAACCTCTTGTGAAGAAAAAGGAATACATATAAATAGTCTTCTACACTCTCATTCTCCTTCTATTGTATCCTAATAAGTTCTTCCCTTTGGTCTCTAACCCTACAATAATCTTGGTACTTTTCCAAAATAATTTTTCCATATCTTCCAAAGTATGTATAGAGTTGGGATTTATGCCCATAAACGATCTCATGGATGTATCTTTTAAAGTTGAGGGAAATAATTTTAGCTTTTGAGTGTCATAGGTCTAGTCACAGTGTCTGGTATAACACTTTGAATTCAAAAAAATTGGTTAGAATATTCTAAGAATAATCACCTAAATATTACCAAGATTAAGGGGGATATGTTCTTCATAGGGGCTAGGTTATTAGGATATAGTTGTATGGATAAGTGAATTTCCTTCCCAATGGGGGTTTCCATTATTTTCACCATTAGGATTTTCCACTCCATCATCCATCCTTCCTTCTTGATCAAGTTGTTCCATGGGTTCGTTTTGAGGGCGTTTTCCAAGTTTAATCTCACAAATCTACCTCTATGAACTCTTTATGTATTCAACATCTAACTATGTATATACCTATTCCACAAGAATTTTCAACACATGACTTTTACCTTATTTTGCATTTAGAGGATCAACAATTAAGCTTAAAAGACTAAAACTTTGCTATGTTTTCTCAAATATTGACTAAACTGATATAATACCACCTTGATTTTTCTCATTAACATTCTACCATGATCATAATTTTCATGCAATTGTACAAGTAAACACAAAAATCATCCCAACATTGAAATTCTGAACACTTATCATGTACTCTTCAAAAGCTCAAGTGTTTGCTTAACTAGTTCTTGTTTAGGAAGAAATAATTTCTCTTTAACCTCCTCTCTTCTTCTATACTTCTCTCCCATGTTTAGGATCTTAAAACATGATGATTCCACCTAATAAATTCAATCAAACACTCACCATCCTTCACTACTTCCCTTTTCAACAAGAATACCCCTACTTACTCTGAATAACACATTTCTTACACTCATATAGGCTACCCACTTATATGGATTCCCTAAATGAAATACCAACTCCAATAGTTTTATTTTAATATCACTGACATTCTTTCCAAGTTTTATCCTTTAATTCTTTACCCAATTCCTTTTATCTTCCTTCTTGTATTCTTTCTTCTAAACCCTCAACTAGGTCTTTTAGAGCCTCTTTGTCAAGAACATGTTCCTTTTTAGGAAGTTATAAGGCATATATTTATGGTTTCTAGGCACCCATTAAGGGTTTCAAGATGGATAAGAAGTTTCAAAGATCAAATTTTAAGTTTAATTGGTACTTCCTTAGGAATTTACCCTTTTCAACTAAGCTTTTGGACTGTGCTTCACTGTCTTCTCCTAGACTATCATAACTTCTTAAGATTAATTTTCTAAGATTCCTTTAAAATCCATTAATAGGCTCTGATACATTTATATCTATTCAATATGAATTCAATTACAAAAGTTTAAGGGTTTTTATTCTAAAACCCTAGCTCGAGACACTATACAACCCGAGACTCCTCAAATCCTCATGAAATTCTTATTGCTTATTTCCAAGACCTATAAATTCGTTTATAATCCTTTTATAGTTTGTATCTCATGTTTCTCTTACCAACAAGTCCTATTTGAATATTTAATAATGAAAACTACCTTATCTTCCCTCATCCCACCAAAGATGCACATTACCTTATCTCAAAATTCAAACCTACTCAAGAGTTTCTTACACACTTAATAACTTTCACTCACTAATTCATTTTAATGATGATATGACATGCATCAATCAAAAGGTAACATGCATTTATTGCATCAATATTTTTACAGAGAGGTTCTAGACTTACCAAAAATGTGAATGCATTGTCATAGTTGTTTGTATACAATTTTTTAACTCCCACACCAAGGTAGAGTATCCCATATCAAAATATGAAATTAATCTACATCACTATTGCAACATGAATTTATCTATAATAAGCTTCAACAATGAATTTCCAAAATAAATCATCAAAAACTTATGAAAGGGACAGTCACAAGCTCACTATTTTCTCAAGTACTAAGAAATTGCTTCAATGTAAAGGTCGAGTGATCATAATCTCAAAGAATTCATAAAGTATCCTAATAATCCTATCCCGCATGCTTTCATCAAGAAAGTCTTCCAACTCCTAAGCTAAATTCAAAACCATAACAACAAAAGATAAGCTTTACATGAAAAACATAGTTCATTATTGTAAAGGTATCAATCTAAATACAAAACTGTGATTCTTCATAAGGAATTCCTCTCTCTTCCTCCTCTGTACATTCACTTGGAAGATAAAATAACCACATTCACTCGAACCTTTTTCTCCTCTTTATCTCATTATGTCCTATCTTTCTAAAACCTAACTAATTTATAAGTTTCCTTAAGGACCTTGATATGTGCTTACCACATAAGGAGTGATTTATATAACTTTAAAATATTTACATGACTTTATTACACAACCTAGGTCATTTATTCAATCACTTAACCACTTTCATATCCTTGACAAGATCATTAGACTCATTTACACATTTTTTAAATTTGAATGTCCTTTTAGAGGGAAAAGGAAAATTTGAAATTCAAACCAACTTAGCCACTTAAAGCTCCTTCTCAAGTTTCTATCATACCATGAATCACCTATCTCATCAGGTCTAAAATATGCAAAAGATTTATTTTTTATTTTTAGGTTCATATAATGATGCCCCTACATCATACTCCAAAGGTGGAGAAAAAAAAATTATAAGTACTTCTTTCTTACATGGTCTTCTCTATAGATGAGTCTTCATCTTTCTTGTTTGTTCTTGACCTTCAATATTCACTCACACTATCCTTCTTTGCCTTAAGACCTCATGGGTCCTATATAGTATACTCCTTCCTTCCATTTGTCTTGACATTGTTTTCTATTTTCTTGATCTCTACCTTTTTCTCCATCATTATTAATATTCCATGCACTATACCTACACACACAAATAACTTAACAAAAAAATGCATAATATTCTCCATACTTGTCATTTTCTCCATCTATCTCTAATCTATCATGTTCATGTTATCACTAGTTTTCTTGTCATGGTTTTCATTAGCTTGTCCTTTTACTTGCTTGTTCTTATTCTATATTGCATTATGCTTCTCTTCCTATTTTATTGGTATAAATTTTGTCTTTCTTCACATGTTTGCACTCCATATATGGCATATTCTAAGACTGTTATTTCCTTTTGAAGCTACTCAATACTCTCATAAAAAAACACATTGTCTTCTTCAATAGTCATTTGTGGTTCTTGGTGCATTGTTTTCTTTCTTTCATCCTCATTCACCTCAAGTTTATTGTCCATAGTTGTAATAAACCACTTTCACATGATGTTAGAATTAAAAATTTAGGCTTTTCTTACCCTAGAAGTTCTTTTTTCTTGTCATCACTAAGTATTGGTTCTCTTTGAGATCTTCTCCTTCTAAAATTGCATGAATTCTATCATCAGTATGTTTATCTCCCTTAAGAAAAGCCATAAATGATTCTATAATAGCTTCATCATCATTTGTATCCTCTAACATCACCAATTCCTTGACTACCTATCTTTCTTTCTACCTTTTCATCCTATTTTTCCTCTACTTTTGTCTTATTTCCTCTTGCTTGATAATTTTCCTCATTTGCATCCTTTTTCTATTCTTTACAAGCTCTCTAATTGGAAACTTGGATTTCTTTCTCATCAATAAATCTATCCCGTGACTTTTCTCTCTTTCCTTCAAGAGTACCACTAGCTAATCTATATCTTGCTTAAGCCATGTGATCTCTTGCTGGAACCAAAATTCTCTTTTTTTCCTCCTTTCTTATTTTATTTTCCACTCATTCTCCTCTTATTTTCTTTTCATGTGGATAATAATCTTGATCAACTCTTCCTTATCCATCTCTCTTTTTCTTCTTCTCACTCACTTTTTCTCTCTCTTCTCAAGCAAGTTCTCTTCTTGCTTCCTTATATACCTCACCTAGGATTACCAGCAGGTATGTTAGTGTCTTCTCACTCCCTTCTTAGCCTCTTTTCACTCTTATTTCAGTTATACTTCTCACTCTTCTTCTTTCAGCCTATCATCCTTCACATTCACACTCATAATTTCATTTGTTAGCCACAAAACAATCAAATTTCATTCAGCAAAGAAAGTTAAGAAAGATCCCATGATCTGATACCAAATGATGTAGTCAACATGTAACCATATATATACCCATTCCAAAAGAATTTTAAACACCTAACTTTCACCTTATTCTTCCTTTAGAGGATTAACAATTAATCTTAAAAGACTAAAAACTTTCTATGATTTCTCAAATATTGACTAGAATTTTATAATTTCACCTTGATTAGTCTCATTAACATTCTACCCTACTCATAATATTCATGAATTTGTATAATTAAACACCAAACTCATCACATACATTAAAATTCTAGACACCTACCTTGTACTCTTCAAATGCTCAGGTTTTTACTTAACTAGTTCTTATTCAAGGAAGAAATACTTTCTCTTTAACATCCTCCACACTTATATAATTTTCTCCCTTATTTAGGAACTTCAAACGTAGTGACTCCACCCAAGAAATTAAATTAAACACTCACCATCCTTCACTAGTTCCCTTTTCCACAAGACTACCCCCTACTTGCTCTCAAGAACATATTTCTTGCTCTCATATAGGCTAACCACTTTTATGGGTTCTCTAACTAAAATACCACCTACAAGAGTTATATTTAAACATCACTTACATGCTCTCCAAGTTTTATCCTTTAAATCTTTACACAACTCATTTTATCTTCCTTCTTGTATTCTTACTTCTAGATCGTCAACTAGGTCTCTTAGAGCCTCTTTGTCAAGCACGTGTTCCTTTTAAGGGAGTTGTTGTCACAAAATCACTACACCCTCTAAATGGCCAAAATGTGAACATGAAGTTTGGTGTGATTGGGACACATGGGATCACCTCTCAAGTTGTGGGACTTGGGCTTGAGGTGAACCTCCGGAGAAGGCCGAATTCCTCTTCCTAAACTAAGTGATGTACTACTCCTAGTGCAATAAAATGGTTATCTAGACCTATGATAACATTTTCATGGGTTTTAGGGAAAGAGATTTGTAGAAATGAAACTATACTAGGGATGGTGATGCACCAAATAAAGGGTGTTGCCAGACTTGGGAAGGGTTAATTTGAAGAGGGTGTGTGCACCACAAGTCAACTTCACCTACTGCAACTTAGAGAGGGTATAGAATACCATAGACTAGGAAGTAAGCATTCCCTTTGTTAAACTTGATTAGACAAACAAGTTATCAATCTTCTAGTGAAGAAGGATGAAATTGAGAAGGTTGAATAAGCACCACAACTCAACTGCATGTAATACTCCACCACTTGATAAGCACAGAAATCCAAGAACCTGCAATAGAAACGTGAACTTACACAGTGTACCTACAAGCATGAGAAAAGGAACAAAGAAGTATAGAAGGATGAAAGGACCAAGATTAGTCACAAAACACACACTTTTATTACTTCAATAATGTGCACAATGCATCATACATTCAAAAGAGGCAATGGTTGTCATTATAGTCTTGAAAAGGAGGCTTGAAATTTCCCTCAACATACAAAGACAACTTGTAGAAGAAAGAGGACTCTTGAAAAATACACACTTTCCTAAGATGTCTAACTGTCCAACCTATTTGACCTATTGGAACCCCTTGGAATGAGATTCCAACTTACATTTATAGAAGTATTTGAGAGAGAGGATAGAAGGAGTCATAAATACCCTTCCTAAATAGAAGGCACATGATGTATTCATTACATTTGGTTGAACCACTTGATAAGGTTCCATCATGCACCATTAATTTTTGTTGACATAATATTCTCGATATTAAAAGAATATTTAAATAAAATATTTTAATAATAATAATAAATATTATTAATAAAATATATTTAAATAAAAATATTAATTTAATTAAAATATATGGTGGGACCCCTCATTGACCGGTTTGCATCGAAGAGGGAGGGGTCCATGTGAATGGCTCAAAAAAAGATCCAACTTGGTGGTTGGCTCACCGAGCCAACTCACCCGATTGGGTGATGATCTCTTCCATCGAACCCTATCTACATCACCACAACTGAGCTCCATCATGAATCAAGCTTCTCTATTTACATGTATTGACTGAGCTCAATGCAACTCACCCACTCTTCTTGTTTTCCCAGGCCAACACATTTTGCATATCTCCAACTTGATGAGAAGAACCCCCTTATGTGAGCTCTCCATTGATTCCAAACTAATAAAACTCAAAGAATCTACTCTCGTCAAGCTCTCGTCTCCTGTGATCTCACTTCCATTTCTCCCAATGTGACCAAGATCCCTCACCTTGTGAATCACCTGACCACTACAGCCCCTTCGTGAACTCATCATACTTCTCTTCGGTGTCATGCATGCATTCAAAAGCCAAGTCATAGATCAAACTCTCCTTTATATCAATCAAGATCATCTTGAGCTTGTTAAAAAAATCTAATGTGCTCCTCACATACAAGCTCAACCTCTAGCTTGATGCATCAATATTTCTTTGACTCAGCCTTCCTTGCAATCTCAACACCTTACAATCCCATGAGCCACTCTTTCGTATCCTCAATGAATCTCCTTTGTAATCCAAACTTGGACTTGTGGTGATTTAACTATATCCTTCCATCAATCGGTTTGGGTGATATGAATCCAAACTCGAGTTATCTTCTAAAATACGTTAATCTTCTCTAAGATATTCTCCAAAACCCAAGGACTTTCCAATCATCAAATCTTAAGTTGTCACTATATTTCTTGAACTCTTATATTACATCCAAACCTAACTTCCATAATTTCCTTTCACACAGGGGACCTATATGGCCACCAATATCTTCTTGGAAACCTCTCTATCATGGAAACATAACTCACCTTCCGATTCTTCTTCGCAAGCTTATTATTTCACGAGTTGGCTTGCCCTTCATGTTTTCTCGAATCAACAAGACCTAGAAAGCCCAAAATTCTCATTATTCATGAAGAATTTCATTAATCTTGCAACCTTTTCCAATCTTACTTGTCAAGAAAGCTATACTCGTGTTCAGGGCTCATTTCGATCTGAAATTAGTGATGAACTATCCATAGGCCTAACTCATGCTGACTTAGTCTCCCACCGACTCAGAGAGATTTTGTGGACAACTTGGGTCATCCGAGCTCACATTGGGCATGTCATGATTGCCTTACTTTTAGTTAGATGAATGACTCAGTCATCTTCCTACTCTTCCTCCATGCTCGTATTGATGAGCTTGGCATTACCTCCTCTAAAATTGGTCTTATGTCATGTTGTTTCCCCATGACTCACTACACCCACTTGAACATTGTTACATCTCCATGCACCAGCCCGACGCTTCGGCATCAAACATGATCCCATAATGGCATGTTCTCTTGGTGGAATTTGACCCTTTCCACACCATCATGATCTTCCCCATTTGGCCATGTTCACATGAATCTCGACGTTGTGGAACATTTCCCTTAGCTTGTCATTGCCAAAGTCCCACTTGGTAATTTGGTCACTAATCTCCCCAACTTGGATTTGTGCCACTTTGAATGAATAGGCCTCAACTCAAACAAGAGAGTTGTCCTTGACATTCTCATAACCATCTTAGCTCAATCAAGTGAGCTCGAGCCCACAACTCGGTTTAACTTGGATTACCATGAATAAACCTTATGAGTTCCATCATTTTATAGTTGGCTTAAGCTGAGCCTATTTCTATGCATCCGGTGTGTGTAATCTACCAATGACTCGGTGTCAAATTCACTTGCAATGTCTAACCAAGCCTAAATGAACCACCAATCTCACCGTGAGCTCATGACGCATCCAAAATTCTTGAGCTTGAATGGCTCCTAACTCATCCTTGCACAAACCCATTGTCTTGTGTAGTATACCAAGTTTAGTATTCTTCTAGTTCATCCCTCCATGCATAAAATATACCGAGATCTATGCATCGAGTTAGGCCAATGACTATATAATGAGCTCTTACATGCATTGAAACATCTTGTTTCCTCATGGCTCGGCCATGTCCAAGCTACTCTCGATGAGCCCAAATTTCCATGTGTTTGCACTTAGCTCGACGAGTTCTCTAAACTTGGTTCTAGCTACCTACTATATTGTCACCTCTGCTACACTTGCTTGAGCTCAAGAGCTAAGCCGTTTCCATGATACATTGGCTTGGGGAAGGTTTTCCAATCTTGTATTTTCTCTTCATGGCTTGATGCCTTACTCAAGCTCTATCCAAGTTTCCAAATGGTCTCAACCTCTTCATTTTACCACCTAGGATTTAACCACAACCTCCCGGCTCGATTCGAGCTCCCGTGAACCTCGTAACTTGACTTGTTAGACTTAGCATTCAGAAAAATTAGCTCTCCTATCCTTCTCTTTTCATCATAGCTCAACTAATCCATGTAGGAATTTTATTAATGTTGTTGATTAATGTTGTTCAGATTTCATATGAGCCCGAACCCACACTGAAATATTTCATTGCATTCTCCATCAATGTCAGATTTTCCATGTGGAATTGGCTTCAATGCTTAAGCAACTCACTACATGGTTCCACAGAATTGATGAAGGTCTTGAATTCAAACTCAATACTTTGATCCACTTTTGAACCTTAGCTCGACACTCAGCTCACCGAGTAGCTCGGTGAGTTGTTCTAACTCAGTGCTTCCTTAGATGTGCCTTTAACATTTTTTGCCCAACTTTTGATCTCTTTGGGATTTCTTAAAAATAGGGAAATAATGTGAACGTAATAAGAACCCCAAACCTAAACCTTCTCAAAACACTAAAAATGTCCCCAAAGCTCAAAATTTACTTGTAATGGCCCAGAGTGATTATGAAGAACTTTTTCCAGTCATAGGATCCAATAAGCCCCTATCGTTATCCAATTTTTCCCCAAGGGGAAAAATTGGATAAAAAATTTAAAAGGAATATATTTATGGTTTCTTGGCACCTATTAAGGGTTTCTATGGGTAGGAAGTTTCAAGGGAAAATTCTAATTTTAATTGGTACTTCCTTTAGAATTCAACCTTTCAACTAGGCATTTGGACGGTGCTTCACCTGTCTTCTCCGAGTGTTATAAAAATATCAACTTCTAACCCTTAATTTTTAATGATTCCTTTAAAATCCATTAAGAGGATCTAATACAATTATATCTATTCAGTATTAAGTCAATTATCAAATTTTAAGGGTTTTTAATCTAAAACCATAGTTCTAAGACACTATATAGCCCAAGACTCCTCAAATGCTCATGAAATTCTTATTTCTTCTTTCCAAGAGTTGTAACTTTATTTTCTAAGCCTTTCATAGTGTGTATCACATGTTTATTTTACTAGTGAGTCATATCTAAATCTTTAATAATGAAAACTACCTTATCTTCCCTCATCCCACCTGTATATGCATAGTACCCCATCTCAAAATTCAAACCTACTCAAGAGTTTCTTGCATGCTTAATACCTTTCACTCACTAATTCATTTTAATCTAAATATCACATGCATTAATTATAAGGTAGCATGAATTTATTGCATCAATATTGTTATAAAGGTTCTAGACTTACCAACAAATGTGAATACACTTTGTCATAGTTTCTTACATACAATTTAACTCCCACACCAAGGTAGAGTATCCCATATCAAACTTTGAAATTATTCTACATCTCTATTGCAACATGAATTTTTCTAGAACAAGATTTAACAATGATTTTCCAAAATAATTCATCAAAAATGTACCAAAGGGACAATCACAAGATTACTATTTTATCGGTCTTAAGTAAGTGCTTCCATGCAAAGGTCAAAGTGATCATAATCTCAAAGAATTCATAAAGTCTCCTAATAATCCTATCCTTCATGTTTTCATCAAGAGAGGATTCCAACTCTTAAGCTAAAATCAAAACCATAACAACAAAATATAAGCTTTCCATGCAAAATAGAGTTCATTATTATAGATATATCGGTCTAAATATAAAATTGTGATTCTTTCCATCACTTTTCCTCCTCTTCACGAGGAATTCCCATCTCTCCCTCTTATGTGCATTCACTTGGAGGATAAAATAACCACATTCACATGAACATTTTTTCTCCTCTTTATCTCATTATGTCATATCTTTCAAAAACCTAACTAATTTCTAAGTTTCCTTAAGGCCCTTGATATGTTCTTACCACATAAGGAGACCTTTCTACAACTTTTAAACATTGAAATGAATTTATTACACCACATAGGTCATTTATTCACTCACTTAACCACTTTCATACCCTTTACAAGATCATTAGAATCATTTACATAGTTTTGAAATTTGAATGTCCTTTTGAAGGGAAAAGGGCAATTTTTAAATTCAAAGAAACTTCACCACTTAGAGCTCCTTCTCATGTCTCTATCATACCATGAATCACCTATCTCGTTCTCTATACCTCTAGATAAGTTTAATTTTTCATTTTTAAGGTTCATATAATGATGCCCCTACATCAACTCTAGTTATAAACATAAAATCCTATCATGCTTAATAAAAATATCCTAACTATAAGTTGTTAACAAATAACCGTGTTCCACATACTCCAAAATCATAAGAAATATACTTAATATCACTACAAGACCTTTTATTTCAAAATAAAGAGTATGGAAAAATAAATTATAAATGGAAAATTACTAGGTTATCAGAAAGCACGCAAGTTAGTACCTTGATCTTTGATAACACCTTAGAAATCCCTAGAAATGACACCAAAAAGTGACAAGTGTTGTTAATACTCATACTTTAATTATTTCATGATTACCAATACCAGGGAAGTATCTAAGGCTTTTTTTAACAAAACATGGTTAAAAATTTATTTGAACATGTATTAACCAAAAGATTTATCTAATTTTTATTCCTAAAAATCTTGTTCTATCGAGAAATGCTTGACAACATAAAACATAGACTCCTAGATCTATGCATTAAAAGAGTTAATACTGAAACAAAATGATAATATTAAGTACTAAAAATATTGAAATCCATGAAAGTAATTAAATGTTAAATAAATAGAAAATTATTTTAAAAAATCAATACTTCCCTTCACATTGGGGAGGAGTGGCCCAATCTCCTTCCCTCTGATCTAGTTTTAGAATTGAAATTACACTAGTAAGATTGAACTCGGAACCATGCACTTTATTAATCAATAATGTAAAACAATAGTTTCTTTTCTTTCAATAACCACTTTCTAATTCTAATACAAACACATTTTATAACATGTGAAGTTCAGTTCCTCTACAATAGGACTTGTTATTTTCAACAATTATCTAAGAGTTAAATAATAGTATTGCATGAGAAAAAATGTAATCGGGAGTTACAAGTTTTAAGTAATAATTTCATGTAGCATCTTGATCAGATTTATCCTATTAATTGTGAGTGGAGTTCTTATTACCAACACCCAGATGAAACATTGGAGATTAATAGAGTTAAAATAATCATGCACTTGATTTCCTCACATATTGGTGACTATCAGTTTAATCTCATTGGAGGATATAATTTGTTTTTTGATAAATACAATTCATCAACATAATCCAAGTTTCTGACCAAACTAATATTAATTAGAAATCTCACAAATTGCACAAGTCACATGGTGACTAGATGATGATACAAATTAGATGTTCCTTAAATTATGAAACTCACATGTTGACTAGATTAGTTTGTTGTTGTGATGTGTGTGTCTTTTTCTTCCATAATGCAAGTCATGCACTTGTATAATGTGAGTCCTATGTTCCATTGCGACTCTTGCACTCTATGGCATGAGTCCCGCATTAGGCTTCAAGTGAGTCATGTTCTTAGATTAGGTGAGTCCTATGTTGGGTTCTATATGATTCTTAAGATAGTCTTATAAAAGGTCCTTCATTCACACTTATCATCACGAAAATCGATTTATATCAACCAATTCAAAAAATCATATGAAAGATGAAAATGAACAAGATTTATGCACAAAAACTTCATTTTAAATATATAAAATTATTAATTACAAAAATAATAACATTAGTTTAATACAAAGTGATGATACAAAAATGGGGTTTGGAATGGGAATTTTCAAGGATCATCAATGGTTGAGTTCATTGATCATTGGATGTGATTGATAGCTTCTCCTCTCTCTAAATTTCTATATATGTAAGTCCTATGACACATTATAGGGTTCTTTTCTACTAAAATTTTAGTTACCCATGATTAGCTTGAAAAAATTTCTCTCATCCTCTATAACAACACACACACACACACACACACACACACACACACACACACACACACACACACACACACACACACACACACACACACACACACACACACACACACACACACACACACACACACACACATATATTTCTTGTCTCATTTCTATGTTTGTAAATGGTTAAGTTTTGATACTAATACAAGTGTGACTTCATTTCTTTGAATGCTCCGTGTTTAATGTGAACATCTAAAGAGATATTGTGCGCCCTCATTATTTTCCATTTTTATTTCTTTCCAAGCTATGCACATCTATTAAATTTTCACTTAAGTGTTAACATATATGTATTTTAAATCTAGGATTGATCCATTTTCTAGTTTGATGCATCACCTCTTTTTTATTTACATTATCTCTCACACTCTCATTTTGTCTCCTTAAAGTTTCTTAGTTTAGGATTAAATAGTTTAGAGTAGTATCTGGTTAGAAAAAGCTGCATTTGCAAACTAGGGTGAGATAAACCACCCCTATCACTTGAGGTTTTATATTTATTCCCCCACACTTTAAATACCATTCATGTTTTCATTCAAATTTTTCTTTGCTGATTTAGCGGGGTGCAAATTTCAGCGACAATAGTTTTAGCATGCTTGGTGGGACAAGTTGATAATATTTACACCATATCCACTAAGATTGTTATATTTTTAATATATATCATCCTTTGGAGTCATATTCCTACACATCCGGTGACTCGAAAGTTTATAATCTACTGATTAAGAAATCCAGTGTCCACTTTCATGAGATGGATACAAAAATAAATTGTGTATCAAGAGGCTAACATTTTGAGTACTTACAACTCCCACCACGAAGAACTAATAAAATATGAGAAATATCATTGTATAGAAGTCCATCGTCTTAAAATAGAAGTCTTTCCACTCTCTCTCTGGAATACCCTTCACTTTACCCATCAAAATTTAAGGCATATTCCCTTCATGGCACATCAAAGAAATTTACCCTTTGTAAGTTTTAATGGTGGTATTCCCTTAGCTCTAAATTCCCAAAATGATATACTAGTGTCTTCTCTAAAAATTATTCCTTTATTCACTAGTGAAAACCTTACAACCCATGAAGATCACATTTATTATTTTGTAAATTTATGTTTAGTTCATCTTATTACTAAAGATGATGTTGCAGTTAGGCTTCTTGCTTCTTCACTAAAAGGAAAATAACTTCAATGGTATCGATTTTGAGGATACTATCATTCTCAAATAGGATAAGCTTGGGAAAACATTTTTCAACACTTTGATGAAAAAGTAGACAACATATCCCTATTAGAACAACTAACAACCATCAAGAGGATCCCCAATGAACTCATGGTAGATTTTAACTTCAGATTTCAATAAACATGGAGAGAATTATTTTTCTTTTGATACCAACTCCCCAAGGTGTGTTTCCTATATTTCTTAACAAATTTAAATTCTGATATAACTATAATGATACAATCTATGGTTTTATCCAATTACCTCATGCATATCTAATAACCATTAGGGCTGAATTTTTTTAACACAAGTTGGAAAATAGCCCTAGATTGCCTATGCCCCTATTTCTTGAATTGCATCAAGTACTCAACCTTATTTTTCTCCCATTCCTGATCCAAATGATCCATATTCTACCTCCACTTCCTATCCTTCCAAAAATTGAATGATGATGATGATATTTAAACCTTGATTAAGAAATTTTCTAATGAAATTGTCTCTCTGAAGAGGCAACAAGCTCAATCCTATAGAAGTTACCCAAGTTTTAACCAAGGGAAGTATTTAGAAAAAAAAATAACTGAGGGCATCAACCACATATACCTCAATATCCAAATTATAGATATGGAAAAAATCAACAAATTGATATATTACAAAGACAAAATCTACATCTAACTTTTCAAATGATTATTCCTACACAACCACTTACTGTTGTCAATAGAAGAAATGCACTTGTCCTAGTGTAAAATGATATTATACAAGAAGCTAAATGGTGTTTTCCATGTAGTTAGCCACATAATAAAAATAATTGTAAAAATTACATTAAGTCCAGACTATTATGGTGTAAAATTCTTTCAATTAACAATAATTTGTGATGGAAATGGTGAGTACTAGCACTAAAGCACAAGAGGCCATCCCTAAAACTAACTTAATATTTTTTTAGGTATGGTGATTTTTATGTTGTTGACCAAGCTTTGGATAAATTGAGTAGGTTAAAACTCCATGTGATGGATCATACAAGGTCAAAGAAAAGGAGGATTGAAATGGAAAATATATCCTCTTGGTTTAAAATTCACCATTTTAAAGATGAAAAATCCACAGAATTAGGTGGAAATGTTCCTTCATCAAGAATATCTAAGCCTATGGAGTAAATTCCATGGAACACACAAAACTTGGGAAGCAATACAGTTCCACAAGAGAAAAAAATCATCCACCAAAGAGATTCTACATATGGAGAAAAAAAGGAAAGAGAATGCCACACCTTTGATGCACAAATCCATGGGTATCCCCTTCAACATTGTTGAGAAAATGAAGAAGACAAATTTGAATGTGACAATATGGTATGCCCTATTTATTCCATCTCAGAGGGATCTTCTACAAGATGCTTTGAAGTAGGTTCCCCAATCTGAACCAGCTATGTGGAAAACACACTCTACGGTCCACATATGTCTTCCAAAGTAGGAAAAAGGAAAAATAAGTAACAATAATAATTCCCCCACCCATTTTCATGTCTCTAATTGTAGGAAAGAACTTAGTGCATAATTAAACGATTGAATTAGGTGATAACAACTCTCTAATGACCAAGAAAATTATTTTTATTTTAGGCATTCAAGATAATCTAATTTATAAAGGTTTCTTGTAACTTGATGGCTCAAATATCAATATTTTAGGAGTGATCAAATATCTTGAGTTAACCATCAATTATTTTCAAAGGTTGACCATAACCCAAGACAATATCAGTTATGGAATTTCCTCATTTGTTTTCCATTTGTATATCAAGATATTTTTACAACTAAGGTGGTTAGATATTTGTCTTATATTTGGTCTCACATGATCCTAAGAAATATATATGGTATGAAATTTATCATCAAAGTTGAGAAAATATCTTATTTTCATGTTGAGTCTTATGACCCTACTCCTCTCCAATCCAATTGTATGGTACATAAAGATCGAGAGGATGAATCCGTATCGACAACAACTCACTCCTCTAAGATCAATACATAAGATTATGTTAGATGAATGGGCCAAGGAAAATTATGAGTTTGATCCTTATGACATAGTTATTGAGACTGGCCATAGAACCTATTGCATTTATGAAGAAGAAATCACAACCCCCATGACACACAAAGAAGATAACAATGATTCTGGATTATGGAAGATTTTTTTTATGGTTCTAGAAGCAAAATTAGAGTTGGGGAGGGTTTAGTTCCTACTTATACAATTGAAAATAAATTCTTATTTTTGCATTGGCTATAGTTCACGTGTTATAAAATGTGGAGACCGATGCTTTGATCCATAGTTTTCTTTTAACAAAGAAATGAAAGATTAAGGTCGTATAGGTGTTTAGCGATACTAAATTGGTTATTCACCCAGTTAAAGAAAAGTGTGCATCTAAGAATAATATTTTAAAATATTATAAACATGGATTTTGGTACCTCTTGGAAATTTTTGATGTTGTTAAATTACAAGTGGTGTCAAGGAAGTTGAATAAAGAAACAAAGTAGATGGCGGTCATTGGATCATAGTTTTCACTAGTTGAATATCTCAACCAAAGAAATGGACAATTCTAAATAATGAATTCAGCTAGAAAATATTTGATAGTGATGAATTTTTTTAGTTAATAAAAAATGAATTAGATTTCTCCTCAAAATTGTAATTTAATTTTCAAGGTGGTTATGGTGATAAATCATTCATTTAAGGACCAAAAAAATTCCTAAATGGTTGATCACTCTTAAATCAATATTTAACTCTAATGATGAATTCAAATGATAAGGAGATAATATGACCATTGCAAAATAAAAAGAGTTACTACTTGGAAAGGTATGTGATGAATCGAGAGAAGTAAGAATTTATCTCATTATGTCAAAAATTAATGATGTATTCCCATAGAGTTATGAATATCTTAAGGGTTTTGACCCCAACATTTCTCAGCACACCATAGATATTGATCCTAGTGCCAAGATAATCAGATAGAAATAAAGGCATGTCAATCCCAAAGTAGAGCCCCTCTTGAAAAAGATCTATCAAAACTCACTTAGGCCAAAATTATATTTCTCATCAAATATTCCTCTTAGGTGGTTAGCGTGGTCCCTTTCGGGAAGAATAATGGATAAATCAGACCATGTGTGGATTTTAGGGACTTAAACATATCCTTATTATAGGATCTTATCCTCTTCCCTTTATGGAATATCTTTTTTAGATAGTAGTAGAAGTTGAAAGGTTTTCTATGCTTGATGACTACTCAATTTTCAATCAGATTAGGGTTAGAGAATAGGATCAACATAAGACTGCATTTATAACTAAATGGGAACATATACATATGAGAATATTCCCTTTGGTTTATCAAATGTGGGTGCCACATTTCAAAGAGCCATGGATATGGTATGCAGGGGCTATACAAATGAATTCATCCTCATCTACTTGGATGATATCATTATTTTCTCAAAAGAGAGTAAAGATCATATCAATCATCTTGATAAATTCTTTGAAAGATGTAGGATTTTGGAGTGTATCTTAACCCCAAAGAGTGCATTTTATCAGTTCTGTATGAAATTGTTTGGGTCATGTTGTTTCAAAGGATGTCATTACCATTGATCATAAAATAATATCCACTATCCACTCTCTCTCCTTCCCAACTCATAAGAAGGCTCTACAATATTTCCTTGGTAAGATTAATTTTGTTAGGAAGTTCATTCCTAACTTTGTAGGAATTTTTAATCCCATTACCTTGATGCTCAAGAAGGATGTGGATTTCAAATGGACCGTAGAAGGAAAATAAATCTTTAACAAGATCAAACAAGAAATTACTTAGGAACCCAAACTTATCAACCATGACTATTCGGGAGATTTAATCCTCTATGCATATGGGGTTATACCAACATTTTCATGGTTTTGATACAACATAATGATGGAGGTTCAAAACAACTAGTGGATTTATTAGTCAAAAATCAAGGATCATGAGCTAAAATACAGCTATGTAGAAAATCAAGTCTTTGTCATCGTGAGAGATATCAATAAATTTAGAAAACATATTTCTGCTAGTTACATAAAAGTTTTAGTCTCACACCCTAATGTGAGAGACTTCATCAAGGGAGTGGAAATTAGTGAAAATAGAGCTATGTGGGTAGCCAATATTATGGAATATGATGTGACTATCAATGCCAAAAATATAGTAAAAGGTAGAGTACTTTGTGAGAAATTAGCTTTTGATGATCAAGTTAATCAAGAGACCTCTTTCTTTATGGAAGAGGAGAAAGAATAGGAGTAAATCATTATAGATCAACTTGATGGCAGTAGTTGGATTAGTAATATTTCTAGATTATTGTTTGAGGGTATATATTCTCTGGCCTAAGAAAATTTAAGATTTGACACATAAGGTTACACTCTATACGTTCCACATTAATTGGCGGGGTTTCTATTGCTAATGCATCAAGGGTGAACAAGTGAAAAATCTTGGTAGAGTTCCATAGTGGATTCTCATGTGGACACTTCTTAATGAATGCCACATCGATGAAAATTATAAAAGCATGATAATTTTGGACCACATTTTTCATGGATGCTCATCAATGAGTAAGAAAATGTAATGAATGTTCTTTCTTCATTGGTAAAAATAAGATGGCAGCCCTCCCACTTCATACCATTAAGTAGGATGAACCATTTTATCAATGGGGATTGATTTTATTGGAATGATTAATCCCATGTCAATTGTAGGTCATAAGTGGGTCTTGAAAAAAAAATGATTATTTTACTAGGTGGTCGGAGGTCAGTGGCACTCAAGGAATCTACTGAATCAACTATTCTTGATTTTCTTGAAGAAATTGTGATGAGGTTTGGGGTTCCCAGCACCATTATTGTTGATAATGAAAAATCCTTCACACACTTTAAAATATTTGATTGGCTCTTAGAATTAGAATATAGTTTAATAATTCTTCTAATTACTACCATCATGGTAATGGTTTGGCAGAGTCTACTAATAAGAACCTAATAAAAATCATAAAGAGAATAATGGATATCAATCGAATATAATGACATCCTAAGGTTAAAAATTATTTTTAGGTTGATAAGATCGCATCAAGGAACATAATTGATAACTCTCCCTTTATCCTTTTGTATGGTAGAGAAGCCAAACTTCCACTATCCCTAGAATTTCCTTCATTAGAGCTAACCTAACAGCTTAGAGTTTGAGGGTGAAGATAAAAGAAAAATAAGAATGGAAGAGTTGGTTGAGCTCAATAAATTAGGGAAATATGCATTGATCAAATTATAAGAGCACAAAATGTCAAATAAGCAGTGGTTTGACATGAAATATAAATCAAAATCTTTCAAAATAAGATAAATACGATGTATACATAGCTAAACCAAAGGTGACACTCCAATTTTTATGCTCTTTAGAGTGGACAATATATCATAAATGCATGCAATAAAGCTAAATATTTTGATTTTTCCAAATTTGATGGGGAGGAAATTTAGATCATAGTTAATGGGGTCTATCTCAAACATTCTCATTGAGTCTATTTTCTTACATCTTGTACATACTTGTTGTTATTTTTCTTACCTTTCCTTTTTTGTTATTAGGGGTTCCCTCCTTTATTTATGTGTTGACCACTAGTTGAATGTATATTGTGGTAGTATTTTAAATAAGTGATTTTTCACAAGTGTTGGTATCATTTTCATATCAAAGATTGTATCTATAGAGAATGATAGAGAAGTTTGGTTTCGAGAATAAATTAAAAGAATAAATTTTGACCCTATTCCCAATGGATGTTACAAGGCTACTGATCATTCCATCTAACAGGGCATATGTTTCCCAAAAGTCCCCAAATTTTTGTCCAAAACAACACCCCATGATATTTTGAACAACTAATCAAAGTTTCAAACTTAGGTGGATTAGGATTGAAGACCCACGAATGAATAAGTTGAAAAATTAGTCTTCAACGACATGTGAGAAAAGTGTAGTGCTTCATGGCTTAGAAGATAAATTATTACATAAATTTATTAAATTTAGTATTCCATAGAGTTGGTTAATTCCATGAAACAAGGAATATAGTACACCTATAAGAAGTTGTGATGTAAGGATAAAGTTTCACGAGACACCGTGCAAAGAAAAAGTGAGCAAGTTTGACTACGCTTAAGATCAAAATCTGCGAGAACAAAGAAAATAGTGTTCTTTATACTTCAAAGACATAGTATTCCATGGAGTTTACAAATCTATATGAATTCCAAGGACCATATGACAAAAAATATAAAAGGGAAAAACATGGAATTATGTGACATGTAAAGAAGATAGGTTGAATACAAAATATATGAAGGCCACTTTGAACATAAAAATCTTGGAAACAAAGGAATATAGTCATGGGTGGAACGATATGATGTAAGAAATAATACCTCTACGTAATAGAAGGATTAATTATTTATGTGCAAAATTTTTGAAATGGTGCAGAATGTGAGAAGTTTCTAAATGAGAGAGGAAGATAAAGATCAAAGTAAATTCATCTATAGTATGAGGAACATGAAAAAACTTTGTCTATTTTCAACCAAATGCTCAACTAGTCCACCAACCCAATTTTAATTATAAGAAATTCCATCCTCCTACATTAGCAATCTGATGGCATGAACTTGGAGTAATTTTTCCTTGGTGGTGATAGATGGTTGAGTTCATTGATCACTACATGTGATATATTTCTTCTCATCTCTCTAAAAGTCTATAAATGTAAGTTGTATGCCTTATTATATGCTTTTTTTTTAAATTTGTATCTCCCCTTATGATCTTACAAAACTCTTTATCATGACCTCTGTAACTTGCATATTCATATTTCTTGTTGTCACATCCCTCATTTTCATTATATTACATCACAAGGTTAAGTTTTTTTCTAGAAATTTGTTTACAAAGTCAGGGGATAAGAATTGTTACATAGATGAGTATGTAGATATACGTGTATATGTATATCCTGAAAAGGATATACAAACTTATGCGTAGTTGCATGCCAAACTGTGCAACAATTTTTGTTGTCAAGCATTCTTAGAGTACTTGAAATTTATAAATTATTATTATTGTAATTACTTACATAACTTTAATTTACTTTGTTGTGTGCAAATATTTGCAATATCGGTGAGCTATTTGGTTGTTAAACCCATTTATGAGATTTACTTATCTTATAGCTGAAGTTAATGGTTTACTGATGATTAGTAAATTTGTAATTGAAGGCAATGGTATTATTCGTCATTAAGAGGTGACTATTGTGGTGATATAGGTCTAGGACCTCATGGCATATAATTATATATTGATGTTTCATCAGGCCCTTAACCAAATAATTTGGTGGCAAATAATAAGGCCTTTGACCTCCTTATAGCAAAGTTTGTATTACATAGGTCTAAAGACCTAAAGGCATATACATTTGAATGTTTTAATCATGGTCAATGACCATAGAGTATGATTGTTCTTCATCTCATTGTTGTATGTGATGATTTTGGTATGTTGATGTACGATTTGGTTGTTGTACCCATTAATCATATCCTGGTTCATCCTACATGATGAAATTAATGGTTTACAAAACACATGTAGTTGTAATGTATTATTTTGGTTATAATAATGATTGATTAAAAGATACTAACTCTTTTAACATTATGATGATCTTTGATTGTAAATCAATGAGAAGGTCTTCAATTGGAATAGGTAAAGCTTTGGATCATCAAGGTAAAAGTAAAGGTTGTCTTGATAATTATTTTTTATCAATAAGGAAAATGCAATCTTTTATATTACAGAATATATTCATTCGATATTTGATCTTTGCTTGTCCATTTAGTTGCTTACAACTTGATCATGGCTTATTTAATGATTTGTGAATTTCACTTTCCGGTGGGTCGAAACTTGTTGGTTTGGCAATTGACTTCGACCGAAGGATACTCCAATGGTATTAAGTGATCGAGTTTAACATTGTTTATACTTGTTTGCATAGTTGGCTTAAAATTAATTTATCAATACTCCCTTGGATGAGGAATGATATTGATAAATGTTAAAGGAAATATACATGGTTTATTAATAGGGTTTGTATTAAGGAATTAGATCACGTTCATTGGTTTTATTGATACCAATACGGTATTAACCATATTCAAATGATAAAGTTTAATTCATTAATATATTTATTTATGTGGTTGATTTATGACCCATGAAAATTATTAATGTTGTATCTTTATTGATATTCTACCATTCGAAATCACCTCCAACTATTTTGGTTGGAAAGATTTGATGGTGGTGGTGAGAAATGTGGACACTACATGACACTGTGATGAATTTAATACATTAAATGCATGTCAGTTTTAGGAAAACACAAAAATTATTGGGGAATATAAGCACATATAATGAGGTATTATTTTTTTATTTTTATTTTCTTTCCCCTTCTCACGAGCTTCATTTCTTACATGAACTCTGCATGGGATTTATTGGGTATTTTGTTGATATTTTAGAGTAGAAAATAAGGAAAAAATATAGTAATATATAATTTGGAATGGTGATTAAGGGTTGGGAGTTTGAATATTTTGAGGAACTGGTTTGATTTGGCATGGAAGAGAAATGAGAAATTCATTGTAATTTACTAGTCCACAAGCATTATTAGCATGTTATAATTTAGGTGTTGTCATTGATGTAAAATATCATTAATGAAAAAGAGGATGATGGAATGGAATCATAGGATGCTTATTTTGGTGATGACTTGGACATTCATGTGTGCTCTTGGTTACATGAGTTGATTTAGTGAGAATGGCTAGTCCTAGTAGGCCTTAGTAGGTGATCTAGCTAGCCTAGGTGATGGTGCATGGTGGTTGCAACTTCTTGGTATCTTGAGAAGAATTTGGAAGCATGGAGAGAATTTTTGGGAGTGTTTAGGAACTCACATGAGTTTTAGGGTGTAGATACAGGTTGGAGACCAAGATTCAAGTGCTCATTTGGACAAGGTATGGGTGCTAGGAGGCATGAGAATGAGTTGTAGAGCTATATGGGCTTATGGATTCATGTAGGAATTTGTATCATTATTTACTAATGATTTTAGGACCTTTTAGAGAGTGTCTCGTGATGAGTTATGATGTTTTTTCAATTGACCCTAGCTTAGATAGTGTAAATCCCTAAGGGATAGCCATGTAAATGATATGTGATAGAGATATGTGGAGATATTTGAGATATGAAAATGATTTTAGATGGTTCAACTAGGTTTCCTAGAGGTTTCAAAAAAAATAGAGATATTCTCAAGAGGATTTTGCAAGTTATGTCATTTTTGGTGAAACAGGGTCAAGAAGAAGGTCATTTCTAACTCAAATTACATCCTTTGATGATCACCCTGAAGTTTTTGATTTGAATGAGACATTTTGGATTTCAGGGATGTTTCTAAATTTAGTGCATAATATTTCACATAAATAATTAGGTCATTTAATCATCATGTTTTTATGACAAAATTTTAAGAAGGTAAACAACGTTTTTGTGCTTGAAACCCTAGATAGAAAGAAGTTTGAGAGATTTGATTCCTAAGTGCACATAATTTATTGATAATTCATGTATGATAATTGGATAATGTATAAGACTCCTCCAAGTTTCTAGAAAGGTATGGTAGTGGTTGTGGTGATGAGTGGACCCCACTCAAACATGCCTATTTATGAAGAAGTTAATTTTGGGACAAGGTTTTATAAAGGAGTTGCTAAATAAATGGAATTTTTTTAGTATGCGATTTTTTATTGATTTAAATGGTGGTTTCATTTTATGAGGATGTAGAAAAATGTCAAAGTTTTCCCTATTTTTGAAGGTTAGTCAAAGGGCAGCTTTGGGGTAGTTTAAGGAAGTTTGTAGAGATGAGCTTGATTAAAGGTCTTCCACTTAGAGTTAGAAGGAGTTATAATATTTTCTAGAAATTTTATTCAGATATATTTACGATGTTATATTTTTAGTTTCATGATGATGATATTTGATGGGTCATCCAAGTTAGTTATTGAGAAAGAAGGTTTCTTGCTTCTCAGGACATAACTTGTTTTGTTAAAAGATTGAGTTAGTTGAAACATGAGATGGATTAGTTGATTCCTTATACCACATAGATATTGAATAGGGATAATATTTTTTCCTATTTAAGGAATTTAAATTTCTTGGAAGTGGCATCAAGGGTATAAAATAGTTGTATTTATAAAACAGGTTTTTGGGTAGTTTGATTTGGAGAAGAGGAAAGTTGTTGTGGTTTGAGAAAATGGATGTTTCATGGTGTATAACTTTCATGGATGTGATGTAAAAGTCTTGAGGATTCCATAGTGTTTTAACATTCAATATTTTAGTATTTATTAGGTGACATTGATGCCCAAAGGTAAAGAGAGGGTGATGGAAACATTTGTTTTAAGAAGGATATGAGAAATTGGGCCCATTTAATAATTTATTTGATTGATTAAAGTAAATGTGTGACAATTTATGATGCTTATATGTTATATTACTCATGTATGGTGAATTTGGGAGCTTGACCAAGCATGGTTTTAGTTTGAGTTATTTTTTCTCATTCCATTGATCAGGTTTTGAGGTGTTTTGGTTCAAGTTGGATGGTTTTGAGCATAGCCAACCTACATGGGTCATATGTGAACATTTTAATGATTAAAATTTTATGTTATGAAGTTTAAATGGTAGAAACAAATGATTTAAACCTATTTTTAAAAATTTGAATCATGGAGAGACTATAAAAGTGATGTTTTAGGTGTTATGTTGCACTAGTTGAGTGTATGTGAAAAAGTGTGACCTAGGTAATAGTGTTCTACAGGGATGAAGGTTAATTTTTAGAGATGGGAGATTTCATACCAGGTTGAAGAATGTTTTCAAGGGTTTCAATCAAAGAGAAGTGAAGAAAGTGAGAGATAGAGTGAGTTGGAGAAGCTAGGGTTTGAGCAAGGGTTTGAAGGTGTTTGGAGATGAATCTTGTGATCACCATCAGTTGAGTTATTGCAACATATCATCAATGATATCTTCATAAAAATATTTTTGATGATTCATATTCATACAAGTCTCTTTTTGTGAGTAATATCAACAAGGGTTTAGGGGTTGGTGCTCCTTGTGGGGTTGGTGCCTCACTAAAGAAATATCTTGTGATGTGTAATATTCACTTGAGTCTTTGTTGTGTGTAATATCAAAAACAAAATTAGTGGGTTTTCTTCCCCTTTAGGGTTTCCCACTTACATCTTGTGTTATGGTGTTGCTTCTCTTGCTCATGGTTAATTGAATGAATGTTGTATGTTGTTGTGCACACTCTAATGGATGGTTAATTGATTAATGATTTATGTGAGTAATATAAAATTGAAATTAAAATTATATGAAAGGACTCACCCCTCCATCCTCTCAGTTCATTTTTCTTCCAATAATTAGCATCAAAGAAGGTCCTTTTGTAAAAGTATGATCACTTGAAAGGAGATTCATTAACGCATAAAAATTTTGAGTCATCGAGTGGGTTCTCTACTAACAAGGCTCATTTGTTTGATGGTGTGAATTATGATTTTTGGAGTTTGAGTATGAAGACTCACATTATGTCCCTAGGGTTTGATATTTGGGAAGTTGTGGAGAATGGTTATATGGATTCTTCCATTACACCAACTAATACTATAAAAAAAAAAGGCATGTAGTGATAATTCAAAGGATTCTAATGCTATCATATGTGATCTTAGAGAATCTAAGATGGGAAAGGTAATGCACTATAAGTCAACAAAATAAGCATAGGAAATAATTCAAATTATTTACGAAGGAGACTCAAGGTAAGACTTTATAAGCTTCAGATTTTAGAAATTAGTTTTAAGGTCATAATATGAGTGATGATGAGTCTATTGCATCATATTTTCTTAGAGTTGATAAGATTGTCAACAACATGAAAGGTTTAGGAGAAGATGTGAAAGAGGAAATTATAGTCCAAAAGGTTTTGAGATCCCTAACTCCTAGGTTTGATTCTAAAGTATCTGCTATTGAAGAGGAAAATGATTTGATTAATTTAAAGATGGATGAGTTACATGGGACTTTGAATGCATATGAAATGAGGATTGGTGATTCCAAACTAGCCAAGATAGAGGTTGATTTCAAATATGAAATGAATATTCCAAAGGACAAGAAGACAAAGGAGGTTGATGATGCTTCTGATTTTTAAGATGAATAACTCTTTGAAATTCTTGAAAAAATATTGAAGGTTGGATCTATAAAGTACAAAGGTAAGCTTCCTTATAAGTGTTTCAAATGTGGTAAAATATGATAGTTTTCTATCAATTTTCCTCATAAGCACAAGAAGGAAGATCATGATAATCATGAGAATGATGAAGATCATGATGAGAAGTATCATAAGTATGGTAAAGGTAAGAAAAGTTTTATAAATTTTGATGAAAAGAAGAGGAGTTTTTATTCAAAGGAAAATGATGTCTTATTTGATGCTAGTAGTGGTGTTTCATATTTTGAGTTTGAATCTGATTATGAAGATGTAGGAAATGAGGTATTGTTCATGACCAATGATGCAATAAGGTCTTCTAGTGATGGATCTTCTTTATTAGGTGATTTTATATCAGGTTATTGTAGTTACTCTGATGAGGATGTAAAATGTGATCTTGAGGGAATCCAAAGAGAGTTAAATAATTTTGAAAAGAGAAAAAGAAGATGAGTCTTCAAGTCAAGGAGTATGAAAATAAGATTCATAATCTAGAAGAAAAGTATAAGTCTGAATCAAGAAAGAAAAATGAGTCAATCAGATTGTTAGAAGAGAAGGTAAAGTATCTTGTCTTAAGTTTACAAGATAAAGAAAGTATGTGCTCAAAATTTGAATAAGATATAGAGTTCCTAAGGGCAAAGCTACTAGAGGATGGAAAGAAAACTATGTCCTTTCAGAAGTTTGAGAAAAGTATGAATGATCTTCTTAGAAAACAAAGATTAGTAGGTGATAGAGCTGATTTGGGTTTCAAAGAGGATTCCAAAGGAAAGGAATTGAAGCAAGAGGACATGGTTTCAAGCAAGGAAGTAGGTGAACCAAACATCAAGGAAGAGAAGAAGAAGGTTCTCATCAAGGAAAATGAGAAGACTAAGCCTATTAGGCAACCTAATGCCTCAAGGTATGAAATATATTTCAATGGTTATTGTTATACTTGTAATGGATTTATTCATAGGGAAAAAGAATGTAGAATGTCTACTAGAGATTCTCATCCATGGAGAGATAATAGGAGTGAAAAAGCTAAGAATGTGGTATGCTACAATTACAATGAGGTAGGTCATGTTGCAAGGGAATGTGACTATGGTTTCTTAAGGAAAAATAAGATTTTTCAAGGACCTAAGACATAAGAGAGAATATTTCAAAGGCTTAGGATGCATGATAACAATCAAGGAAGGTATTAGGAGCCTAGAAGAGATCATGGTGTCTCAATAAGAGAAGTTGTTGATGGAAAATAGAGCATGTCTCATAGACCAGATTTGAAACAAGGTGATGAAGGATATTCTTAGGTATCTAAGAAGGTTTGGGACCTTCTTAGGTATTTTCTGTAGATCCTCCATGATGTCATATGAATCTACTATTATTCTTAGAGGTATAATAGTACATATGAAGCATTAGAGTGAGTGGGAGCTATCTAGGTATATGTTCATCTCCACCATTCATCTCCACCATGATGTCAAGGTATGTTATTTCAAGTCCTTAAGCATGTTTTTGTGGTTCTATATGGTTGATCAAGTTGTGAACGACTAGGTCATAGACCTAGTGTCTCAAGAGTGTTATGATTGTGTCCTCAAGTTTGTGTCTATCCTATCATGATGTGGTATCAGTGTGGGATGAATCAATTAGTGTAAATTTCATGTTATCATCTAAAAGAATGTTGTTTAAGTCATGATTTCTATGTATAGAGTGACTTCTTGGTTTGAGTCAGTGAATAAGGTTGGTAACATGAACAAGGGGATATATTATCTTGTGGAGACAATTATGAGTCAAAATGATGTGTCGAGAGGTTATTCATGAATCTAGTGTGTCTAAGAGTACATGATGTATGTGAAGCTATGAAATGGTATCAAAAGGTTGGTTAAATTATTAAAGGTCTATTAGTCCTTACATGATCATAAGAAAATATGTTATGTCAGTTAGAGTTGTATGAGTCTTGAGGGTATAACTCATATGTCTTAGTAATGTTATTATCAATGTGTCAGAATTCTAATGCTCCATGAAGAAGGATTGAAGTGGTTGGGTCATAAAATATGATGTTATGATCAAACTTTCATTTTTAATGTGGTATGTGGCAGTGTTCTTAAAGGAATGATGAGGAAACATTAGGTGAGTTCAAGTAAGAAAGTGTTGTTAATATTTCTTAATCACTTCAAGAATACTCAGGACATCAGAGAATGATGATACAAAGCAGATGGAAAAATTTGAGGTCATGATATCAAATTATATGCATCTATAGTTGGTTTTGTATTGAATGGGTTCAAGTTTTCTCATGAATCGGTATAAAGGAAAGTTGAGTTTGGAGGTGAAAATGGTGGATTCCAAATCCAAATTTTTGAAAAAAAAACATATAGATAATTAGAACATTGAGATTCAATTGGTTTCAGACCTTGAAAAAGTCATATATTCCTAAAATTTATGACATTCTTCAGTCTTGATAGTGAAGAGGTCTAAGAGAGCTAATTGACAAGAGATGGAATGGAAAAATGGGAAAATCCTCTTTGATATCAGGCTTCAAGGCTCATGAAGGAGTTAATATGACAAAATGGGTACTCAAATTAGGTATGGTTGTCTTTTGAAAGTGAATCCATTGAAAACTATGAGTGCCTTTCATTGATCCAGGGCTAGTAGGCTATGTGTGTGCAAATTGGTGATAGTAAGATGGTGTAGTGAACTTTCATAATGACTCTAAGATCTTATATGGAATGAATAATACTATGAAACCTATGAATGGGTTTTAGAAGATGGTAATTTTTAGTAATGTGTGCTACTTTTTTTCTCTTTGTATCGACAAAGTGAAAATGTACAGTGCTCTTGAAAGAGAATGGCATATCAAAGTCATGGAGGTTGATTCTATGATGAGGTCTTTAATTTCTTTGTGTTTGAACCTGACTACAATTGACCTAAGATATTATGATAATATTAGGAGAGTGTTCACCATGTTCTACATCATGAAAATGTGGGATCACAAAGTGAAGTAGTGTGTGATAGTAAGGTAATTTTAGTCTCAAAGTGGTTTTTTTTTGGTTTTTACAGGTATGGGAATTGGTTTGCAACATCCATGATGGGTATGAGCCTCAAGGAACATGTGTATGAATTTTTGAAGATGTCTATGGGCCTTTAAGTTATGTAAAAAAATGATCTTGGTCATGGTAAGACTGGTAGGGTTCACTTGTTTCTCCATGAGAAAGATAAATTGTTATAGGTACAATGTATGCGCAAGAGGCATAACATGAAACATCTAAAGGTATGAGGTGTGTTGAGAAATTATTGAACTTATATAGTTTATGTAGAAGGAATTTAATATATGTGATAAGGTGTTTGGGTCCTAAGTTGCTAAAGACAATGAGTATAAGGGTTCAATGAGCTACACGAATACGGTTTGAGCTTCTATAAGTATGAGGAAGGTTACTGAGTTAAAGTAAGTATATTTGGTCTTTGATCATATATATGAAGTGTTTTCTAGATTTCTAGACACCTTTAAGACTATGAAGTGTTATATGAGTAATGGAGACCTTAGTATGATTTCTAAGAGAAGGAAAGATAGATTGTGTGTGTTGAATGTACATGATGCTCTTGTTCCAAAATGGCAGCCTACATGTCTACAGTGATATTGATTATATCAAAGGGAGTATGTAATGTCTTGGTTTAAGTATCTTAAGTGTTCTAGATGGCTTCAAGGTCTCCTTGACCTAAATCAAAGTTTTGTGAAAAATGTAAAGTTTCAAAGGAATGATTGATTTGTTATAAGGTATTGTATCATGGTATAGTGAGCAAGTGGGATGCTACAAGTTAGAATAGATCATCAAGGTAAGGGGGATTTTTCATCTCTCTATTGGGCATTTTAAGACGTCTAAAGGTCCTAGCAAGGTAAGTGATTTAAAATTTATAGTAAATTAGCTTATGGAGGAGGAAGTATGATCTACTATGTGCTATATCGGTAAAAATTAGACCTTGAACACTCAAGAAATGGTTTAGGATTGACCCTAAGTGTTTGATTTATTTTCAAGGCATGAAAACAAGGTATGTAGGCAAGTTTTTGTGTTTTCCTCTAGAGAAGGAAGTCATGAATCCAAGGGGATCAATGAAAAATCATTTTATTGTGTATCTATTCTTTTAGATGGTGTCAAATAAGGCCTAAATAACACTGAAAAGATAATTGGGTATCTCTGCTCTCAAGGTACAATGATGAAAAGATATGCATGTGACTAGGCAAGTTTGTGTTTTCTCAAGCCAAGAAAAATCATGAATGAAGATAATTATATTAAATATTCTTCTCATACATCATTGTTGGCATGTTTATAAGATATTTTTGCTCAGATATAGGTTTGCTATAGTGGCTTCTTAGTGAAGAATGAAGGTAAACACACATTCTTGTGTGAAATAACAAGTTTTACATGCTTTTATGGTGGATTCTGATGATTTTATTGTTCAAGTAGAGGTATAATGATGTTTTCTTCATGGTTATTGGTATATATATGTTGAATATGCTTTTTACGAGGGGATTTGAGTGATTTTATGCTTCAGAAGAAAGTAGAATCAGTTTTTTTAAATGAATAGTTTGTGAGCTTGTATGATACCTTTGGTTCATGTTTCCAACCCAAATATGACCCCAAAAAGCTGATAAAGGTGAATAATATGAATTTATAGGTATTATTTATCATTAATGTAAAAGGAGGAGAAGTTCAGGAGGTTTTCCATCAATGACAAAAGGGGATATTGTTGGCATGTTGTGATTTAGGTGTTATCATTGATGTAAAATCCCATTAATGACAAAGAGGATGATGGATTGGACTTAGAGGATTATCGGTATGGTGATAACATGGAGATTTAGGTGTGTTCTTGGTTGCATGAGTTGATTAAGTGAGAATGGATTGTCCCAGAAGGCCTTAGCAGGTGATCTAGCTAGCCTAGGTGATGTTGCATTATAGTTGGATCTTCTTAGTATATCCATAAGCATGTTGGCAGCATGAAGAGTATGTTTGAGTATTTTTCAAGTACTCACATGAGTTTGGGGTGTTGATACATGTTGAAGACCAAGATTTGGGTGCTTATTTAGACTAGGTATGGGTGTTAGAAGGCATGAGAATGAATTGTAGAGTTATATGGGATCATTTCTACATTTAGTAAGTTTTATAATGATGTAATATTGATTTTAGGACCTTTTTGAGAGTTTCTATGGTGGTTTATGATGTTGTTTCAGTTGAATGTATCCTAGATAATGCAAAACCCTAAGGGATAGCCATGCAAAGGAGATGAGATGTAGATATGGAGATATATTTGAGCTATGAAAACTATTAGATATGATTCATAGAGGTGTACTGGAGGTGTGATCAAAATTTTGAGTCATTATGAAGAGTTTTCTCAAGTTATGTTAGTTTTGGTGAAACATGGTCAAGAATAAGGTCATTTCTAGCTTGAATTACACCTTTTGAATCTCACCCTCAATTGTGTGATTTGCATGAGACATTTTGGCTTTCATATATGTTTTTAAATTGATTTTATAATCTTTCAAAAAAATTATATCATTTCATTGTCATGTTTTTATGAATGAATGTTAATAAGGTAAACTATTTTTTGTGTGCTTAAAACTCTACAAGAAAGTGGTTTAATAGATTTTATTCATACATGACAAAAAAATTATTTCTAGTTCATGGATGATATTTTTTATGATGTATAGGAATCCTTCAGGTTTCCATAAAGTTATGGTAGTGGTTGTGGTGATGAGTGGACCCCACTCAAACAAGCCTAATTCTTAAGCGATTCGATTTGAGAAAAGGTTGTCCAAAGGAGTTGCTAAATAAATGTAAAATATAATTATTATGTGAGTTTTTATAATTTCCATGGTGGTTTTAGGTGATTATGATGCATAAAAATGGAAAAGTGTGCCTAATTTTATAAGGCTAGTTAAAGGGTCGTTTTGGGGTTGTTTCGTGTAGTTTGATGAGATGATATTGGTTGAAGGCCTTCCAATTTAAGTTAGAAGGAGTTAAAATATTTTATGGAAAGTTTATTCAGATATATTTCCAATGGTATAGGTTTTTTCTCATGATTATTATATTTTATGGTTCATCAAGGTCAATTTGTGAGCAAGAAGGTTTTTGCTTCTCGTGATGAACTATTTTTTCTAAAATATTGAATTGGTTGAAGTATGATATGGCTTATTTGATTCTTTATACAACTTGGAGAGTGAAGAGGGATAAAAAAACCCGGTCCAATAAATTTACCAATGTAGGTCTTGGAAGTGGAAGAAAGGGTGAAAAACACTTGTATTTGTAAAAACATGTTATTGAGCAATTGATTTGGAGAAGAGGAAAGTTTTTGTGGTTTGATAAAATGGATGTATCATGGTGTATAAATTGCATGGATGTGATGTAAAAGTATCAATGATTCCATATAGTGGTAAATTTCAATATTTTAGTTGTTCTTGTGTGATCTTGAGGCCCAAAGCTAAAGATAAGGTGATGGAACTAATGCTTTAAGAAGGATATGAGTGAGTGGGACAATTTAATGATTTATTTGATTGGTTAAAGTAAATGTGTGACCATGTATGATGGTTATATGTTATATTACTCATTTATGGTGAATTTGGGAGCTTTAATAATCATGGTGTTAGTGTGAGTGGATTTTTCTCATTCCAGTGATAGGGTTTTCAGGTGTTTTCATACAAGTTGGATGGTTTTGATCATGGAAGACCTACATGGGTCATCTGTGAAAGTTTTAATGATTTGAATTGGATTTTATGAAGTGTAAATGGTCGAAACAAATGAGGTAATCCTACTTTTTTGAATTTGAATCAAGGAGAGCCTATAAAAGTGATGTTTTGGATGTTATTTTGCACTAGTTGAGTGTATGTGAAAAATTGTGACCTAGGTAAGTGTGTTTTGCATGTATGAATGAAAATTTTTAGAGGTGAGAGAGTGCATGGAAGGTTGGGAAATATTTGGAAGAGTGTGTGAAAAGGTTTGAAGAAAATATAAGTGAATAAAGTGAGACATAGAGTGAGTTGGAGAAGCTAGGGTTTGAGCAAGAGTTTGAAGGTGTTTGGATTTGAATCTTGTGATAACCATCAACTAAGTCATTGCATCATATCTTTAGTGATATCATCATAAAAATATTTTGTGATGAGTCATATTCATGTAAGTCTCTTGTTGTGAGTAATATCAGCAATGGTTTAGGGGTTTGTGTTCCTTGCGGGGTTGGTGCCTCACTAAATAAATCTCTTGTGATGTGTAATATTAACTTGAGTCTTTGTTGTGTGTAATATCAATAAAGTTTTCAGTGGGTTTTCTTACCCTTGAGGTTTTCCCACTTACATCTTATGTTATCGTTTTGCTTCTCTTGTTCATGGTTAATTGAATGAATGTTGTATGTTGTTGTACACACTCTAATGGATGGTTGATTGATTAACGACTAATGTGAGTAATATGAAATTGAAATTACAATTGTAAGGACTGATTCACCCCCTTATCAGTCCATTTTTCTTCCAACAAGCATGGTTTCTATTTGTCTTGGTCTTGCTATTTTATTTCAAAATGGAGGGATATTATCTGGTGACTATTAAAATGATTACATAATAGCTAAGTTTTTATGAGATTTAAATCTCGGGATTTATTTATCTGGTTTCTTCCTTACCTTCCCAAGTTCTCAGCTATACACTTGAGAAGTATTTATTTGAGAGTCTTCTTATGCAAATTTGTGGATCATGCTTTAAGTTTCAAATAGTGTGGTCTAAAACAATTATATTTGGTATTAGATACACATTTACTTGATTCATGGATGAGTATGGTTGAAAATAATCCATTATTGTTCACGTATTTTAACCGAGCTTCTAGGTTGGTGGTGTTATTTATTTTAAGGGAATTTTAAGGCAAACCATCTTGAGCTCTACGTGAATAAATAAGTGATTTATTTCTGAGAGGAACATGACATATGAGTCTCCATAATTAAATGGTATTGGGTTTATCCAAACCTTGTCCTTTTATTTTGGCCTAGACATTTCACGAGTCTAGGAAAAGTGGATTATGCAATTTGTTGTGGCTGATATGATTTGAGTAATTATAGTCAAATGGGTTGTGATAAAACTCAACTTAGAGTATTTTTAATGGTTTTTGTTGTTTTCTATATTGGCATCTCTTCCATGTGAAATTGTGAATTGTTTATCTTTTACCAAGATGATTTTAATGAATTTTAAGTCATGTATAAGATACTAGAAAATATGATCTATTTTAATGCAACTATATTCAAATTTTTAATGGGGATTTATGAAGGTGAAGTTCGTTAATAAGTCCTGTTATTAGACTCACTAGATTTACTTAATACAACTATGATTTAAATAGTGTTAGGGATTGATAGTGCTTATATGGAAGTAACCAATTTACTTTGTTTCTATGTGTGGAACTATAATTTTAAAATGATACATTGGAAACTAATATAATAGATCTTTAAAATAAATTGTGTTATGTTTAATCATAGACTCTTTTATAATAAAATCTGAAAGGTTTTTTATCCATCCGAAAAGATAAGACTTGCATTTTATGATATTCATCATTGAATAGTCTGTTGGGTGTTTTTGGGTTCATTCACAATAGGGAAGTGACTATTGAAATATTGTGAAGTAAATGTTGATTTCTCAATTAGAAAAGGTTGGGAGAATTAGTTAGATATAGATGTCCATGATAAAATAGGGATTAAGAAACTCATGAATGTTAAATGTATTTAATGACATTTACTTGTTGGCTTGATTATGGAACTTGGAAGATTGTAAGAATAAGGAATAATATTGTAATCTTCTACTTGTTTAGTATTAACAAGTAAGAATGTTAAAAATACTATTTTTAATAATTGTATTAGCATTATTTTGTTGATGAAAGAAAATGGTTTTGTTGGATGAGTTTTGTGTGTAAGTCTTGGCTGAGTTAAAATAAATTGGGAATATATCCAAATTGATAATAAAATGAACTTTTATAATACCTTTTTATCATTGTGTTTGAGTTTATATGTTTTTTTCTTGAATGATACTTTATTTTTTATCATTAAATCAAAAAATTAGATGTTCAACTATTTCTTAATAAAACATCTACGTAGAGAGATGAATAATCCATGTCAATTCTATTGAACTGACCATGTACATTTTTGTACTTTATTTTTCAGCATGTAGTTTGAAAACTATCATGAAATGGTAAAAGAATTGGATTAAGACATAATTTGATTGAATTGGTTCATAAGGATGTATTTTGTGTACTTATGCTTGATTTTAATCGATAATATTACTCGCATTGTGTAAGACAAATGTGTTGAATGTAAGAAAAGATTATATTTGATAATATTTTTTTAGGTAAGGTAAAATAAATTTTGGTTTTGAGGGGACCAAAAAAACACGTACATAGAAAGAAGACAATTTTAACAAAAACCAAAAACAAACCAAGGAGGAAAAGTAAATAAATCTTAATAGCATAACACCATAGAACAGATCTAGACTTCACCAAGTTTGAATATTAACCATTACATTTTTTATAAAAAACTACAAAAAGATAGAAACCAAAAGAACTAATCTATATACCATAGGAACAAGAACAAGAAAAAGGATAGAAAAAGGCATGCCATTAGTTCTCCTTTTCCTTGTTGTGGGTTCTAGAACTTGGCCCACTATCCTTCCCCTGTCACTTTGATGATCATGTGTTTAGGTCTTTTCTCCTCCTTTTCCACAAGCTAGGTGTCCACAATCTCACAGTCTTTTGGAATTTTTCCTCCTTATCCTTATTTTGGGTCTCCATGGTTTCGGTTTCAGTACTACCATCAATCTCAAAATCTGAAGTGTGTTCACTTTCAGAACTACTAAGGACTAGCCTCATATTAGGTTCTTTGCTTCCCACTTTGGCCACTTGGTCCTATAGGATAGAAACCCTCTACTCTTGCATCAAAACCATCTTGAATTCCCCCAATTCTTTTTTTTTGAACCTCAATTTTATGGTGGCACTCCTTTAGTTCTTGAATCAAATTCTTATTGACAGAAGAATGGTATCAACAGTTGACTCAACACACATTAACGTAGTCTCCCACCATAACCACATTTTGAACACCATGTTTTAGATTGAAAATAACATTGGCTATCCCTTGAGAGGTTTCATTCCCTTTCATTTTATTCATACATTTAAAAGCAAATGTTAGGATTTCATGGTCATAATGAGTGTCACTAGCAATCAACGACTGAGTGGGAATAATGGGTTTTCTCTTTTGCACTAATAGGAGAATCAAACCCTGATGTAAGGGAACATCAAATTTCTTGTTCTTAAAGTCAGCAATGGTGGATAACAGGGACCTATAGAGAAAGAAATCCAGACTCATAGCTTGGTTCCTTCGGAATAAATTTAGGATGGAGAGGTGAAAAGAGAAAATCTTCCTAAATTTTCCTTCTAGAGTCAAATATTTCATGAAAACAAGACAAACGTCGGCCCAACATTTAGGGAGATAGGTGTGGTAATGCCATCATCATAAAAAACAATATGCTCACCAGGATAAAAATAAGTGGCTATCTCATGTTTTTTCCTAGTTTTATCTTTATAAATTTTAAGACTATCCATAGCAAACCCGTCTATCTTAGCTACGGATTCTTCATTAACCCTAATTTTAACCCTCCGAACTTATATCCCCCTCAATCCAATCATTTATAAATTAAAATAAATTGATCACTAAATATACTTGGAGAAGCCACCTCAGCGCAATAACTTCCGAGAGAACAAGGTCATTTTTCGGTGAAAAGGAAGGAAGTAGGCCCATTTTGAATCATGTCACACCCATTGTTTTCCAAACACACCTTCTCTCTTTGAGCTCAAACAAAATGGAGTCACCAATATCAAAACACTTGAGTAAAAATCCCAAGTGTGTGAGCCTTGGTTACCATCATTACACTTCCTCTAAGGACATGTCATCATTTATCAATTTTATAATGTTTTTCCAAGGAATATGTGTCCCTAGCCATGTCATTAGGTATATCATGTCATTTCCACTATTAGCAGGCATGTCTCAGTAGGTTTATTACCTACTCTAAAGGTATGTTGTATGTCTACCTTGTCAAATGATTCCAACATCATACAATATTCCTTGATGATGTTGATAAGTTTCCACCCACACTTATTTTGATCTTTTAGTGCATTAATGACACATAAGGAATCACCTTCTATAATGATGGATTTTATGTTCAATTATATGCACATCATGATACCCCATAACATGGATTTGGCCTCTATGTAATTGTTAGTATGATTTCCAATAGGTCTCGCATAAGCTCCAAGACATCTACCAATGTAGTCACGAACCAAACCTCCCCCCCAAAATGCTCCTTATCTTTGGTTGATCTAGTGAAATTGAGTTTGAAGCACCCATCGAGGGTCCCGACCATTAAAATTTTTGGATGACATTATCCTTCATAGGAATGATAGGGGAAATGTTCATGGTGCTAAGAATACTTATTTCCCAAGCCAGAAAGACCTTGGATGGTTTGAGATTTTAAAATTGGGCATTTTCTTTGATAGCTTGACTCAAATTTTCAATAACCTTATCTAAGCTAGACACTTTGTTCCTAAAGATCTGATTATTACGTTTGATCCACAATCCCCACAAAGTATGCGAGAGAAAGTTTCTAAATTTCTCTGGTCAAATCGTGTTGGAAATTGAAACTCCATTGGTCTGGGAGAAGGGCCACATCCCCAGGGAGGACCATGTGTATCCTGAAAAAACTAAGGATGGCATAGAATACTTGAAAGGAGAAGGAGAATTCTAGGAAGAGATGTTGGATTGAATCTTCATTGCATTTGTAGAGACTACATCTATTAGTGATGATCATCCCCCTTTTCCTTAATCTATCCACAGTTAAAATATTTCTTTTAACAACTTCCCAAGAAAAAATTATTTTGGGAATAAGATTTTTATTCCAAACCTTCCTCTAGTAGATATTGGGCTCTATATGCTCAAAATTCAGCAAGTAACTAGACTTGACCTCATATTCCCCAGTGTCCATGGTTCTCCAAATCAACTCATCCTGAGCTCTATTTTGGGGTATGTGATAGTCCTTCGAGATTGTTAAGTTATTGAAATGGTTATAGCTTCCCAAATGGTGTGGGGGTGGTTGAATTTGGTTCCATTTCCTCTCTTCATTCCAATATCTACAAACCAACTCCCTCATTTCCTGATTGAAGAAATTCCAAAGATCACTCCATGGTTCTTCGGTCTTGAGGGATTTATCCTTAATCCATGGGTCTTCCCAAAATTTTATCTTAGTACCATCCCCAAGGTTCCATTTACTCCCTTTAACTAAAAAATTTATAGTATTAATTTATTTTTTCTATAATATTGATCCTCTAGGGAGTTCCACATCTTAGAAAAGATCCAAAGTTCTGCCAAAGTTCCGCAAATATTTCTCTTTCAAAATATTGATCTAGGTTCCCTCTTCTTTGTGCAATCTCTAGCCCACCTTAGCTATAAGATCTTGATTCATGAATTGAATATTCTTCAACCAAAGACCCCCTCGACCTTGGGTTATGTAGTCAGTATCCCAAAAAATTAAAGGGATTATATTCTTTTCCTCTAATCATGTCCATACAAACATACATTATATGCCTTCCTAACTCTTACAAGTAAAGTAAATATGGACATAATGAAGACTACAATACCTTATAAGAATCTTTAAAGAAGTTGAGATTTTCCAGCCTGTGATAACAATGAGCCTTTCCAAGAGGCTAGTTTTTATGAAACCTCTCTATTAATTTATTCCACCATCCTTGTTCAAGATATTTCCCACAAAGATGCATACCAAGATAAGTATCCAAAAGGGATTTAATATTCCAATCATGTTCTACTTATCTTCCCCACATTTATGAAAAAAGCAGAAGCTCATCCGAATTTGATCATCTTCATTGTTACTTCTTTATATTGTTTAATTATGTTTTTGAATACTTGAGCCTCCTAGATAACACCTTGCCCTAGGATAACCATGTCATCCAAAAACTATGCAAGCATTGGTTATCAAATCCATGAGCCACTTTAATACCCTCCATGTTACCTTCAATTTGGGTCCTAGAGTATAACCTGCTCAAGGTTTCAGAAACAATAATATAAAGGAAGGGTGATAAGGGATCTCCTTGTCTCAAACCCCTTTCCAAGATGAAGAAACCATTTGGCTTCCCATTAATAATAACATAAAATATTGGTGCTTTAGTGCAAGCTTGGATCATTTTGATGAAGTGAGGGTGATATCCTAATCCATATAGAAGGGAGAACAATAAATCCCAGGAAACCTTATCATAGGCCTTTTGCATGTCTAACTTAACAATCATAGCCTCCTTACTAGAAATTTCAATAGAGTGGATTGTCTCATGAATGGTGATTATACTGTCTAGAATTTTCCTACCCAAAGACAAAGACTCCTTGATTAGGATAAATAAAGTTATCATTATCAAAATTCACCCCTAGGGTTAATTTGATAACATGCATCAAAATTCTCAAGTCCCAAGCAAATGGATTGATTCAGGGCAAAAATCATGTTTCTAGGGTCCCCTCAGATTTTTTCTAACTCCCCTGGTCGAAGAAGGAAAGAGCAAGCTCTGAGAAAATGTGAAAAAGTTACAGAAAACAAGCTTGGGCTAGGAAGAATTGTGAAAATTGGCTAAGTCCTAGTCCTCGCAAGCAGTCGGGACATTTGGGACGTCGGGCGCGAATCGGCCAAAAGGGCACTAGGCAGTCTGCAGGGTGAAGAAACATCCGGGCCATCAAGACACATGGGATGCAGAAAGCCGGTTCGGCTGAAGGAGAAGAAAATCGACTAACTGCTCTGGGACATTTGGGACAAGAAGACGCGAAGGACGCGAACCACCCGGATCGGCCGAAAAGGAGAACTTTCGCACTAAGCAGTTCGGGACATTTGGGCCGTGAGGACGTGAACAAGCCAAATCGGGTGAATCGAAGAATTTGTCCCAAATATTCTGGGACAAGTGGAACAAATGGATGTGGTGGACGTGAAAATCCGGCAGCCCAAGAACCAATTAGATCACGACACGTGTCACCAACAGAAAAGGGACAGGGAAGCCCATTTCGGTGGATCGAAGTTTTGTCCCAGACAAAGACCTTTGGGACATACGGACAAATACATGAAATAGACACAAAAATATGGTAGGTCCGATAACTAATCAAATCATGACACGTGTCACAAGGGAAAAGTCCAAAAGTCAAAGGGCGAGTTTTGAGGGGTCAGCCCGAGCCAATCAAAAGAGGACACATGTCCTATGGAGCAAGGAATGTGGAGCTCGGGAAGGAGTTAGAGAATTTGGCAAGAAGTTCACCCAAAAGCTAAAAGTAAAGGTCTACCCCATGCCCCTGATGACCAATCAATGCATGCCATGTGTCATCCAGGTGGCAGAGCATGGGAAGAAATTTAAAAAATCCGTTTCGCCTGTTTTGTGCCCTAGATCTTCAAATCTCCATATATTTTGATCTAGAGCTCGGATTCGCACGTTCTTTATATCAACAAAAATCTTATGAAATTATCTACATGATTCTGGGGTTAATATTGAATTTTGGTGTATTCTAGAGAGAGAAAATTGAGAAACAGCTCTGATGTGTGTTCATGGCCAGAAGTGACATTTTAGCAACCAGTTTTAATGCAGAATGGGTTGCATTCTCCTGTAATTTGGTCAAAATGATAAGGTATGGGTTTGTAAGGTCCCCCATGCCATTTTAATGCATCTGCAGTCGAGGAGGGATGGGCTCTCATGTTTTTGTATGTTTTTGTCTCCTGGGCTCGACCCATGTAATGTAAAAGCCAGATTTGGCTCATTTCTAACGGGGAACATTTTTTGGGCATAGCAGACTTCTTCTTTCACCTCCAGTAAGTGATTGAGGCAAGGATTAGACCTCTCCAAAGATTGTAACAGTTTTCTTTTACCTCTCTGAGGGTGTAATGTGTGTTTTTGACAATAAAATGATAATGCAAGCTCAGAATGGGTTTCACTCTCCTCTGTTTGTATTATTTGCTTCATTTCGATCCTAAATTATACCTTATCAGGGCTCTGTATGTTTTATGTTGTGAACTTTGGTCTCGTGTCTATTTGCATGACAAATATGTTTCACCACTCCTTTTGGTGCATCACCATCTTTAGTTAGTTTCAATTTCTTACACTTCTACCCCGCTCTCCTTGCAAGTTAGAGAGTAGGATTAGGATCTCGAACCTCTCGTAGTTGTGCAAGCATTAGATCTAAATCGAGAAGTTTGAGGAACCAGCCTCTAATCTGGAGATTCCTCTCTCGCCACAAGTCCCACGCTTAGAGAGAGGTTTCCATGTTGTACAATCACACCTTGGATGCTAGAGTGATCAACTTAGAAGCCCGATCTACATCCAGGGTGCTTTGTGAGCCTCGCAACAACAGCTTTGGCATGCCCGTGGGACTTAGAGGTCTCATTTTTATTGTAGCAGGGTTGATGTGCATCTACTGCATTTTTCTTGCTTAAAAAGAGCTATTATTTGCATATCTAGCGACTCCAAGGGGAAGAACCAGCTGGTTCCAAGTGCAGGCCTGAAAACTCATGAGAAGAATAACCACAAGGTCGAGAGTTGGAGAAGAAGAAGTGATGTTTGAATACCTACAATTATCTCTAAGAAGAAGGCAAAGAGGGAGAAGGATTCAAAGGTCTCCATCTCCACCAAATAGAACTCTCTCAACTCCTCCACCTGGTAGGCCTTTCATTCAGTCAACAAGGGTTTTAAGACCAATTAGAATGGCTCAAAACAATCCCTACGTCAACTTCATAGGAAGCATCCCACTTGCTCTCAATGCACAACATCTAGTTCCCATTTCAGCCTTGAAGAACATTCCCTACTTCACTGGAGAAAATCAGACTACTCCAGGTGATCATGTTAAAGATATTGCTAACCTTTGTGTAATTCATGAAATCAATGAAATGCAAGTGGCTGTCAAGTTACTGGCATCTTCCTTCAAGGGTAAAGCATTGCAATGGTTTAGGAGCCTTGGAGCTGGTTCTATCACAAACTAGAATCAGCTGTGTATTGCACTTCATGAGCAATTTGGAGAGAAGGGAGACAACTTGTCTCTTTTGGAGCAGCTGACAACTATCAAGAGAGCTCCCAATGAGCAGCTGACCGATTTCAACTTCAGATTTCAAAAGACTTGGGAGAGGATTCCAGTGGCAGTCAGGCCAACAGCAGAAGGTGCTTTTCTCTACTATCTCAAAGCTCTAAATTCTGATATTTCTATGTTGATTCATTCTATGGGAGGCACAACTATCCCTATGGCATATAGTATTTCCATTAGGGCTGAAAATTGTTTGATCCAAGCTGGAAAACTTGCCCCTAGACCTCCCATGCCACTATTTCCAAGTTTAGAGAACCCAAACACCCATCAAGCACCTAATTTGGCTCCCTCTCCCACTCCTAGAAATCAGAGTTCAAATGAAGCTTCCACTTCATCTCCAAGTGCCCCAAATGAGCTTCAAGAGGTCATGAAGCAATTGCAAAACCTAGGCAATGAGCTAGTTACTCTCAAGAGGCAACAAGCCCAAGGTTTCAGACCTTCTTATCAACCCCAAGCTCAGCCTAATAGACAGCCATACCAACCACAAAGACCACCTAATCCAGCTGCAAATATGAATCAAACAAGGCCTCCTGCCAATAGACCATTCCAGCCCTATAATCCAAATGCCATATCTGCCTCTAAGGCATTAGTGCCAACACAGAACAACATTGCTTAGGAATATGATTGGTGCTTTCCATGCAACGAGCCTCATAACCAATCCATGTGTTTCAATGGTGCTCTCAATCAAGCATTGATGGTGACAACTACTGGTGTGGAGGGCGAGGGCAGTCAAGGAAATAGTCAACAACAAGAAACATTCCAACAACAATCAGCCCCAAATGACACCACATTGGTGAACTGGCAAGCAGAGGATTTCTGTGGCATGAATCAGGAAGTTTCTCAAGGTGTTGCAGCCAACACAAGGTCAAAGAGGAGAAATTTGGGTGAAGAACAGCCATTAGCCCCAGCCAATCCACAACCTTCCACGGCTCCACAAATGATTGGCAAGCAAAGTCCAGTTTCAAATGCACAAGGGCAGCCAAGAACAGCCCCTAGGCCAACTCAAATGCCAGCTGTTGCTGCCCATGTGCAAGGAGTAAATGTGCAAACCAAGGGACAACGAGAGAGATCCTTCATCACCATTCAGTATCATTGATTAGATGAAGAAGACAAACGTCAACATATCAATGTGGGAATCCCTATCTATCCCAGGCCAAAGAGATCATTGCAAGCTGCCATGAAGGATTGGCCAACTTCGAATCAACAGGTTCAGATGCAAGACAAAGTGCTTACAAATGTTGCCCAGCCTAAAGGAAGTCATGGAGGGCAACAAGGTAAAATGTTGAATCCCCCTCCTTTCTATGTTTCATTAATCATTGGAAATCATCTAGTACATAATTGCATGATAGACTCCGGGGCAAGTAGCTCAGTAATGCCTAAACAGATAGCTAATCAACTAGGGCTCCAGTATGAAATAACATCTAAAGGGGTAGTGCAGCTAGATGGGACAGCAATAGCAATAGTTGGAGTGATTAAAAACTTGAGTCTTACCTTGCATGCATGTCCAAATGTTGTTGTCTTACAAGATGTATCAGTCATAGACCTTCCACCACTCTTTGCCCTATGTTTGTCAAGGGACTTCACAGCCAAGATTGGGGGGTATTTGTCTGCTGATTGGTCACACATGCTATTCAGAACAAGATATGGAACTAAGGCTACAATTAGGTCTGAACCTATTGCAAACTTCCATATTGAGCCTTACACTCCAAGCCAAATCAATACCAACTGTTCAGTGTTTGATCAAGAAGATTATCCAAGCACTGATGAAGCTGACACCAAGGTTGGAAGCATCCCAGATTTGACTCTTGATGAATGGGAAAACAAGATACATGCTTTTGATCCTTATCAAGAAGTAGAAGAATCTGCGCTAGGAGTTTATTGTTTACATGAAGAGAATCAACCTCTCCCCAACATCACCAAGCCGGATCATAAAGACAAGAATGAAGTATGGCAATTGTTCTTTGATGGGTCAAGGAGTAGACAAGGTGCAGGAGGAGGAGCTATGCTCATTTCACCACAAGGTATAAGGTATTACTCAGCCTTCCGTTTCTAGTTTTCCTGTTCAAACAACACGGCTGAGTATGAAGCCTTAATTCATGGACTGCACTGGGAAATGAAGAAAGGCATCAAGAATTTACAAGTATTTGGTGATAGTGAGCTGATTGTAAACCAAGTCAAAGGAAAAAATTCTGCCAAAAATGATCTGTTGAAGAACTACAAAAATCGGGTATGGGATCTTATTGAAGATCTTGAAGCTTTTAGCATCAGTTCTATCCCAAGAAAAAAGAATGAAGCCGCTGACAGACTTGCAGCAATTGGGGCTGTGTTTGATGTTGTAGAAAGTATCAAAAGTGAGAAATCTCAGCCTCATATCAAATTGGTTGTGAGACCAGCTGTTCCGGATAACAATACAAGTTGGCAAGTCTTCGAGAATGATCGAAAATTGTTAATTTCCTACAAGAAGAAGCTGAGTTCTCCACCAGGAATCAAGACAAGCTGCATCAGCAGTATGGTGACCAAGTGGTGCAGCTGAGAACTAACAAATTACCAAAAGGCCTCATAACCTTGGAGTCAATCTTCAACCCGAATGATCAGTTCCGGAAGGAGAAAGTGAACATTCAAGTAAAGGGTGAAGATTTAGAGCCTATTTTAGTGGAAGAAGGCAAAACATTGCAGATTGGCAAAGTAAGTACCTCACAAGAGAAATCTGATTTTGTTTAGCTTTGTCAAGAGTTTCAGGATGTCTTTGCTTAGACTTACAAAGATCTAAGAGGTTTCAACCCAAAGCCGGCACAACATACTATTAAGGTGGATCCGAATCCAAGTCTCATCAGAAAAAGCAAAGGCCAAGAATCCCCATATTGAGCCTCTCATGAGAAAAGAGTTAAGCAAGCTTATTGAGGCTAGTATCATCTTCCCCATCAAATGCTCAAGTTGGGTCACCAACTTAGTCCCAGTCAGAAAGAAGAATGGAGAGATCAGGTTGTGTGTTGACTTCAGAGACTTGAACAGAGCCTCCCTCAAGGACCATTACCCACTCCCTTCCATGGAGCAAATATAGTAGGTTGTAGCTGGTTCAGAAAGGTTTTCATTGCTAGATGGATATTCAGGCTATAATCAGATTATGGTGAAGGGAGAAGACCAATTCAAGACAGCCTTCACAACTAAATGGGGCACATATGCTTATAAGAAGATGCCATTTGGGCTGTCCAATGTTGGAGCCACTTTCCAAAGGGCAATGGATATGGCATTCAAAGGCTTGATCAACAAGATAGTGCTGGTATACCTAGATGATATCACTGTCTTCTCAAAGAATGCAGCAGACCATCTCTTTCACCTCAGGCAAGTGTTTCAGAGGTGTAGAAAGTTTGGAGTGTCTTTGAATCCCAAGAAGTGCATCTTTCTTACACATGAAGGAAAGCTCCTTGGCCATATTGTCTCCAAGGAAGGATTAGCAATTGATCCAGAGAGGGTTGAAGCCATAAGAGCACTACCATTGCCAAGCCACAAGAAATCCCTTCAGAGTTTCTTGGGAAGGATAAACTTTGTTCGAGGTTTGTCCCAAATTTTGCAGCCCTTGTCAAGCCCATCACCAAAATGTTAAAAAAGAGCATGGATTTTAAGTGGACAGCAGAAGGCAAGGAGAGTTTTGAAGCAATCAAAGAAGCTATCTCTCAAGCACCAACTCTCATCAACCCAGACTTCTCCAAGGATTTCATCCTCTATGCATTTGGAGGTGATGACACTATTTCTGCCATTCTAGTACAGCAGAACAAAGATAATGATGAGCAGCCGGTTGCCTTCTTCAGCCAGAGCCTAGATGACTATGAGGTGAGGTACTCTTTTATTGAGAAGCATGTGCTTGCAGTAATCAGAAGCTTGAAGAAATTCAAGCATTTAATCTCAAACAACAAGGTCCAGTTGCTGGTCTCACATGCTGGAGTTAAGGACTTCCTCCTCAACAAGGATTTGAATGAGAAAAGGGCAGGTTGGATCACCCGTGTCATGGAATATGACATTGAGATCAAGATCACCAAGCTGGTAAGAGGGAAAGGACTGTGTGAGCAGCTGGTTTTGGGGAAGCAAAAAGAAGTATGCAACAAAGAAGAGGCTGTTTTGACAGTCCAGGACAGCCATGAGCCAAGTGGCAATCAAGAAGAAGACAATGCTTCCCCCACTCCTTGCTGGACCCAAGGCATTATACACTTCCTAGGTACAGGCCTATGCCCCCCAGAGATGAACAAGACCCAAAGGAGACACTTCAGGTTGCAGGCTGTTCCGTATGCCATTGTTGATGGAGTTTTGTTCAAGAAAGATGTGAATGGAGTGCTGCTGAGATGCATTAGCACAAATCAGATTCAAAGGGTGTTGGAAGAGTTTCATGGTGGACCAGCTGGTGGCCATTTTGCACCAAGAGTGATAGCTCTAAAAATCATGAAGGCTGGTTATTATTGGCCTAAAATCTTCAGTGATTTCTATGCATGGATCAAGAGGTGTAAGAATTGTGCATTCTTCACAGGAAAAGAGAGACTTGCTGCCCTTCCATTGCATCCAATCTCAGTTGACCAGCCATTCATGCAATGGGGTTTGGACTTCATTAGAGTCATTAATCCCAATTCAAGCCAAGGGCACAAATGGATTTTGATAGCCACAGACTACTTCACCAAATGGACAGAAGTAGTAGCACTCAAAGAGGCGAATGAGTCTAGCATCTTAGACTTTTATGAGGGGATAACAACCAGATTTGGTGTACCTGCTACAATAATCTCTGATAATGCATTGGCATTCATTGGATCTAAGGTGACTGAGTGGGCTGTCAAGAACGGTATTTACCTAAGCACTTCATCGAACTATTACCCTCAAGGTAATGGCCAGGCCGAGTCTACAAACAAGAACTTGTTGAGGATCATTAGGAGGACTCTTGATGAGAATCAGAGGTCTTGGCATACCAAGCTGAAATCAGCCTTATGGGCTGATAGGATCACTCCCAAAAGATCCACAGGTAATTCTCCATTCAGGCTTGTCTATGGAAAGGAAGCAATCTTGCCCATGTCACTGGAGTTGCCAACATTGGAACTCATGAAGCAGCTGGAGTTGCTTGAATTTGAGCCCATGGAGGTGAGGTATGCAGAGTTGATGGAGCTGCAAGAGATCAAAAATCAGGCATCCCAAGCAATGGAAAAGGATCAAGCTTTGATCAAGAAGACCTTTGATAGGAAGGCCAAAGATAGATCTTTTCAGGTTGGAGATCTAGTGTTAAAATGGGATGTGGATAGAGAAAAACCAGGAAGGCATTCAAAATTTGATGCCATTTGGAGTGGCCCATACATGGTCACAAAGTGCAAGAACAACAATGCTTTCCAATTGGCCTCATTAGATGGTGAAGAACTGCAGATTCCAGTCAATGGAATCTATCTCAAGCATTGCTTCTAGAGGGAAGTTCACTACCTCTGTAAATATTAGATTAGATTTTCTTTCCTCCAAGTGCTTGTGCACATTGTTTTGTTGTAGGTTAGTTTTGTTTTCCCTAAGTGATTTGGCACAGCTTGCTGTCCATGGAGATGTTTAACAGTCCTTAGTTTCATTAGGTGACATTCCATCTTCCTCCTTGCACATTCTGAGTTAGTTGAGGTTCTAAACAGAATATTTGATGACTCCATGCCCAATGGACTACTTAAGGCAACTGGTATCTTCTACCTAGCAGTAGTAACCCCGCTGAGTCACCAATTGTTATCCAAATTCACCCCCCAGGGTTAATTTGATAACATGCATCAGAATTCTCAAGTCCCAGGCAAATGGATTGATTCAGGGAAAAAATCATGTTTCTAGGGTCCCCTCGATTTTTCTAACTCCTTGGTTGAAGAAGGAAAGACCAAGCTCTAAGAAAATGCGAAAAAGTTACAGAAAACAAGCTTGGGCCAGGAAGAATTGTGAAAATTGGCTAAGTCCTAGTCCTCGCAAGCAGTCGGGACATTTGGGACGTCGGGGTGCGAATCGGCCGAAAGGGCGCCAGGCAGTCTGCAGGGCAAAGAAACATCTGGGCCGTTGGGACGCGTGGGACGCAGAAAGCTGGTTCGGCCGAAGGAGAAGAAAATCGACTAACTGCTCTGGGACATTTGGGACAAGAAGACGCGAAGGACGTGAACCGCCTGGATCGGCCGAAAAGGAGAACTTTCGCACTAAGAAGTTTGGGACATTTGGGCCGTGAGGACGCGAACCGGCCGAATCGGGCGAATCGAAGAATTTGTCCCAAACAGTCTAGGAAAAGTGGGACAAATGGACGCAATGGATGCGAAAATCTAGCAGGCCCAAGAACTAATCAGATCACGACACGTGTCACCAGCAGAAAAGGGACAGGGAAGCCCATTTCGGGCGGATCGGAAGTTTTTGTCCCAGACAGCACTGGGACATCCGGGAAAAATGGACGCGATGGACATGAAAATCTGCAGGCCCGAGAACCAATCAAATCATGACACGTGTCACAAGGGAAAAAGTCCAAAAGTCAAAGGGCGAGTTTTGAGGGGTCAGCCCGAGCCAATCAAAAGAGGACACGTGTCCTATGGAGCAAGGAATGCGGAGCTCGGGAAGGAGTTAGAGAATTTGGCAAGAAGTTCACCCAAAAGCTAAAAGTAAAGGTCTACCCCGCGCCCCTGATGACCAATCAATGCATGCCACGTGTCATCCAGGTGGCAGAGCGCGGGAAGAAATTTAAAAATTTGTTTCGCCTATTTTGTGCCCTAGATCTTCAAATCTCCATATCTTTTGATCCAGAGCTCGGATTCACACGTTCTTTATATCAACAAAAATATTATGAAATTCTATACGTGATTCTAGGTTAATATTGAATTTTGGTGCAGTCTAGAGAGAGAAAATTGAGAAACAGCTCTGACACGTGTTCATGGCCAGAAGTGACATTTCAGCGACCAATTTTAATGCAGAATGGGTCACATTCTCCTATAATTTGGTCAAAATGATAGGGTATGGGTTTGTAAGGTCCCCCATGCCATTTTAATGCATCTGCAGTCGAGGAGGGATGGGCTCTCATGTTTTTGTACGTTTTTGTCTCCTGGGCTCGACCCATGTAATGTAAAAGCCAGATTTGGCTCATTTCTAAAGGGGAACATTTTTTGGGCATAGCAGACTTCTTCTTTCACCTCCAGTAAGTGATTGATGCAAGGATCATACCTCTCTAAAGATTGTAATAGTTTTCTTTTACCTCTCTGAGGGTGTAATGCGTGTTTTTGACACTGAAATTATAATGCAAGCTCAGAATGGGTTTCACTGCTTGTATTATTTGCTTCATTTCAGATCCTAAATTATACCTTATCAGTCTGTGTATGTTTTATGTTGTGAACTTTGGTCTGTGTCTATTTGCATGACAAATATGTTTCACCACTCCTTTTGGTGCATCACCATCTTTAGTTAGTTTCAATTTCTTGCACTTCTACCCCTGTCTCCTTGCAAGTTAGAGTAGGATTAGGATCTAAACCTCTATAGTTGTGCAAGCATTAGATCTAAATCAGAGGAGTTTGAGGAACCAGCCTCTAATCTGGAGATTCCTCTCTCAGTTTCATAAGTCCCACACTTGGAGAGAGGTTTCTATGTTGTGCAATCACACTGGATGCTAGAGTGATCAACCTAGAAGCCTGATCTGCATCCAGGGGTGCTATGAGCCTTCAACAACAGCTACTAAGAGTCTCCCTTAACCTAAAAGCCAAGATTTTAGAGATTATTTTATATATAGTGTTGCATAAACTTATGGGTCTAAATTCCCCATATCTTTAGCTCCTGTATTTTTGGGTATGAGAGAAATAAAGGTATGATTGATTTGTTTGAGCAGACTGCCTAATCTGAAAAAGTCTTGAAATAGCTAAAACCACCTCTTTCTTAACTATATCCCATTACATATGAAAAAGAAAGCAGGGAATCATCCGACCAAAGAGTTTTTTCACTTTCCATAGAATATAAAATTACTTTTATCTCCTCCTCCAAAGGAATGGATATGAGTTCACTATTCTCATCATGGCTAATAGCTAGATCAAAAAGATTTAGAATTTATGTTATAGAGATCTAAGCTGAAAGTTGACCTTTCAAAAGAAAGTTCCTAAAAAAGGAAACAATAGTGTTAGATATATCCTTATCTTTCATAGCTAGTTCATCATTCTCTTTCTTTATTTCTTGGATTATTCCTTTACTAGCTCTAATGGTGGTTAAGATATGGAAGAATTTAGCATTGCAATCTCCTATTTAATCCAATTAATTATTGACTTTTGGTTCCAATAGATCTCTTCTCTACTTAGAATGTTGTGGTATTTGGAAAGTAGGTATTTTCCCTTGATTTTGTCCTCATTGATCCATCCTCCCTATTCCATAGTTTCTTCTAAAGCATGAAGCTCTTCAGAAATTCTACTTTTTGAAGGAATATATTGCCAAAAACTTCCTTGTTCCAAATTTTTATATTCATCTTAACGTTTTTAAGTTTTTCAGCCACCTTGTACATGTTGTTACCTTTGACTTCAAGGCTCCACCATTATTCTATCATTCTTTCCAACTCCAGTGAGTGGTCCACATATTTTCAAACCTAAAAGGTTTGCCAATAGGTTGTTCCCTTTCACTAAATTTTAATACCAAAGGGTTATGATCATATCCAATACAAGCTAAGGAGGAAAGAGTGTATTATTGTTCCTGAATCCAATGGATATTCACAAGAAATTAATCCATCCTAATTTGAATTAGATTCTCCCCTTCCCTCCTATTGGTCCAAGTGAATTTTGAGCCACTAAGGTCCAGATCCATCAATCCATTCCAACCCAAGAAATTAGCAAGATCCTCCATGCTCTCAGTAAACACATTAACACCCCACTTATTTTCTAAGGGGATGAGGGGAGTATTAAATTCACCCCTAATTATCTAGGTTAGATCATTAAACATCCTTATAAAGATATTCACCTCCTCTCGAGCATCCTTATATCATTTGTAGTATTCAGAGCATAAATATTGGAGAGAATATTTTTTTCTAGAGCTAACAACAATGAAACAAATGGCTAAATGATGATGCCTATTATAAAGGGGAAATCCCTCCAATATGTTCTTATTCCATAGGCACAACAACCCCCTGGAATCCCTGCAAAGTTTTGACAATGGAAGCCAACTTCCTTCCAAAAAAAAAGTCTTTCATCTTATCCTGATTCATCTTCGTCTCTTATAGCATTCTCACATAAAGTTTATATCTACTTTTAAAATTAAAAAAATTAAGTTTATTGGGATTTTTAAGACCCCTCATATTCCAACACATCTAAATCATTTAAGATGGGTATATTTTTAGCCTACCATCAATGGTTTTTGTTTTTGTTCTATAATATCTTTCCTTGTGGCTCTCTCCCTTTTTTCCTTCGTAAATGGTCTCCTGGAAAGGATTTGTTGGCCCCAACATCTACCTTAGATCTAGTTCTTGGGGTCACTTCCTTTTAGGAGATAGTTTGGGAATTTTTAGCCTTTTTAGGAAATAGGACATGAGATCTCACTATAATGGAAATTTCTTTAACCACTTCATTGGTATATTTATCCGATGAGACCTGAACTTGCATCTCAATAGAAAAATTCTTGCTAGTCTCAAGAGAATGCTGAAGATCCTCTTCCACTATTGGAATATATTCCAAATTAATGTCCATAACATTAAACATATTGCTAACAAGTAGAGTTTCATTATGTCTTTGAGCAAAGAAACTTAGGTCCATATTGTCCAGAACTATGGATCCAACAATATTGTCCTCCTAGAAATTTTTGACAACCACCAAGTCCTCATCTTTATCTAGGTTTTGTTCAACTACTGATTTGCCAACCTTATTCTAACTTGCATCTTTAACTACTTCTTCTAAAATCATTTTTGGTCCTTTAGGAACTTGTTTCATAATCACCAAAGGTTTATTTACCAGTTTCCATAAAGGGTTTACCTTCAAAGGTCCACTACCATTTGGTTGCATGATGCCTTTTCATTTCAAATATTCCTTGTTGGTACCTTTGTTCTTCTTATTCTAAGATTTTTGGGCTAACTCCTCTTTTTCCTTTGGACAAGGTTTGATGTTGTGTCCATCCTTGAAGCACGAGAAGCACATAATTAGAGATAACTCATACTCGATTTTTTGAGTATGAACTCCCCAAGGGGCCTTAAGCTCAATGCTTCTAGGAAAATAATTTTCTGAAACCACATTAACACAAAAACATGAAAATGTATTAATTTACTAATGTAATAAATTTTGATTATGAAAATAAAGATGTTTCTTCTGATCATTATGTATGTGTTTTAAGACATTTTGTATCATTGATATCAACAAATTATTCAATGTGAAGTAATATTTAATGCAATAACATAACTGTTATAAGATTTCATTATGATCAATTGAATGTATAAAAATAATAATTAGTCACCAAGGTAATGCGACATATAAAATAATGAAGAAAAGTTCAAAAAATAATTAGTTAACAAGGTAATATGACATAAAATAACGAAGAAAAGTTTGAAAACAAATAATATCTACTTTTCGTAGGTAAACAAGATGATTTAAAACCATTTACATGTATAAATCATTGAGGAGACAACTTCTACCTTTTAGCAAAGGTGACACTATATATTTTAAAGTTATATTAATATCATTGTAACATATCATTCCTAAATCCACTATATTTTAGTGTGAAAGTAGTTATGACGATATGGAACAAAGTAAAAAGGTACAATGTGATCAAGAGTTAAAATATGTATATAATCAATTGAATCAACAAGCTAAAAGGTATAAGTTTCTAATAAGGGTCACAAATGATAGATAATGAGTGATATGAATTGGTTATTTATCTACTTGACTAAATCTAATCAAAGGTTGTAGAGTTACATAGTTTGACTTGTATGTGATAAGAGGTATATTTATAGATGAAATCACTATATACCTTTATCGTGATTTAGATATCATCATAAAACTTAGTTAACCTATCCTTAGGAGGAAAACTTAATGTATTGTAAATTATTAATTAAAATGGTTAACTGTAAACTTAATAATAAAATAATGGAAAATAATCTTGATAATATTTTGAGATGGATGTGCAGTGATTGACAGACAAGTTTTAAATGGATTATGTGCAATCACGAAACTAGGCTTACTAGTGCAATGCCAAAAAATGGTGGCCACAATAGTGAAAAATACCGATTGCATTGTATGTTCACCATTTCTTATTTTAGTTGTGTTTTGAGTTGTAGTGTAGTAATTACATGCTTCACTAGATGACACTAAGAATATGCATAGATCTTTATACCTACAAAAAGGTCTAACCAAAGATACACAATGTATATCAGCTCATATAAAGCATTGAAGGGGGGATCGTGAAGGATCTGGAACCCATGTAGATGCACATGGTTATCATAGGTTGTCAATATGGATTCTAGAATATTAATTAATGTTGGATTACTTAGTGTTGATCTAAGTAATGATGTTAAATCATTACAACATAAAAATAATTAAGGGATTTTTTAAACTTAATTAGTATGTTGGATTTATCTCACACATGTGGAAAATGAATGAAGGAAAAGTGATGTAATCAATGGTTTAAAAAAATCCCTTATTTTTTGAAGTGTAAGAATGGATGTTAGAATTTCCTTGGCTTTGTATTTTTAAGTACCTTAAGTTTTGATACTACTACAAGCATGACTTTATTTCTTTGAATGATCCATGTTTAATGTGAACATCTATGTCCTCTTGCATGCTCTCATTCATTTCCATTTTATTTTTTTCCAAGTTGTGTGCATCTCTTAAATTTTCACTTACGTGTTCACATCTATGTATTTTAGAGCCAAGATTGATCCATTTTCCAGTTTGGTGCATCACCTCCCTTTTATTTCAGTTCTCTCTCTATCGCTCTCCATGTATCCTTGGATTTTCTTAGTGTAGGATTAGATAGGTTATATTAGTATCTAGTAAGTGGATTTACAAAAACTGAGATGATAATAATCAACCATATCACTTGAGGTTTGATCTTGATTGCTCCCACACTTTTGAGATCATTCATGTTTTTACTAAAATGTTGATTTCTCGATTAAGTAGGGGTGCGAATTCAAGTGAAAACAATAAATTGATGGATGAATATGATATTATCATGAGGATGTTGTTATCAAGATAATTACTTATACTTTATAAGAAAAATCTCATGATTGGCTTGATACCTTTCCTATTGGAAGTATAGATTCTTAGCATGACATGAGAAGAACTTATAAATTATAATTATGTGATAGTATAGATCCTATATTTCTCATGAGTGGATTTGATAACATCAATAATAAATCTAATGAATGTGTTGAATATTTCAATGCTAGGTTCACCAAGGTCATGACGAAATTTATAGAAAATTTTAGACCCCATAATACAACTTATATTATATAATATTGTTAGGATTCTGATGCTAAAGATACTTTATATCTTATAAATAATGGATCCAATCAATTTGATCCATGCCTATACTATGTAAATCCAAATTGAAAAGTATATCAAAGCTACTAGATATCCATCCAAAAGGTATGATGTGAAACTCCTCCGACCAAATAAGAAAATCTGCCTAAGTACCTCATTGAGTGTTGATGAGAAATTAGAAAAGATGATGGGGGATATAAATGAGTTTTCTTATATGGTGGTTAGGAGTGAGAAGGGGTTGAATTAGATCCAAAATAGAAAGTAATTAAATGAAAGGAAACATAATAAGAATAGAGATAATAAACATGATATATATTTTTCTAAATGGAAAAAGAATTTCCATAGAAATAAGACCTAAAAACAGATATAGTAAAAAGAGTGACACGTGACTATACACACCCAAAAATCACACGCTGCAACATGGAAAATGTGACACATCTCTGATGATGAAAAAAATCCTTCCCAAGTTAAGATTAGATCTATATCCATCTCCCTCTCCTTTTATTTCCTTTGTAGCTCAATTAAGTCTTCTCCTTTGAGTTATAAGCTTCATTTGGCTTGAAAATTTCTTTCTAGCATTTATTTTATTTGCATATTAGTGATGATTGTGCAACTACCATGGTGGTTGGACAACTACCCTAGTCACCAGAGTGGTGGTTTTGTAACCACCATGACGGTTACAAAAACATCCTTATAGCAACATGGGTGGTCCTGAAACCTTCTAACATGAAATTAAAATAAGAATTTTTTTGAATGCGTGTTTTGATTTTGATGTGATTTTATCTCGTAATTATGGGTTAAATTGGCTAATTTTAGGCTTATTGGATTGGTATTGAGTTCCTTTTCCTTTTTGGTAAATGTAGTATGTTTATTTTTCCTACTCAATTTGAGTCACTATTTTTGATTGACATGTGTTATTGACATCTTCTCCTCTAGAAACTTATAAAAATAATATTTTTATATGTATGATGGGTTGGGAATTTTGTCATTTTTGAGAAGTGTTATGATGTTGGATTTTGAAGAGGGATAACATGGATAGCCATTTCTCTACTTTGTTTTTCCTTACTACAAACATTCCAATCATCTTCCTTACAAAAAGCCATCATTGAGTTTTTTTATTTTCTTACCGACATTCACTATTTTTCCTTCCTGGATCAATTGGAACTCATACATTAGAAGGGGATTGAAGTTGAGGATACATTGATGCACGTATCTAGAAAAATCTACCACATCATTATAGTAACTAGGTTAGAGTTGTATTCAATTATTTAAAGTTTTAGTATAGTCATTACTTGTAGAAATTAGAAAAATTCCATATTCAAATTAATTAGAAGGGGAAGATCTCATCACTTCCTGTGTGTGTCAGTATTCATTTTTAAAATAATTATTCCCTTGATATCATCTTCCTGACATATCCTTATGGGTTTGCATTTAAATTAATTGGAGGAAGAATTAGAAATATCTATTTTTTATTTCTTCCATCTAATTTAAATGAAATTATGTCAGAAAGGTTATACGACAAAGAGGAAATTGCTTCGAGAAGCATTCCCTTTCTAAATAACTTGAGGTAGAATTTGGTTAGAAGAATTTTTTTAATAAATAATATCCTCCAAGTAACTTTCCTATTATAATCATAATTACATAGAAACCTACAACAAAGTAAAAACTACACCTAGTTAATCCTTGTTTTAGATTTATTTTAATTTTAGTATTTTTATTTTAGAATAAACAATAGATATCATATTAATTCCTTTTGTATGTAGAAGTGTTATAATTTATTTTAATTATTCCTAAAACACGACAAAATTAGGAATTTAATTACTTTGATTGTTTTCTTTTTTAAATGCTTTGTCAAAAATATTAAAAAAAGAATTAAAATAGGTAGATGTGATTTTTTATTTAAATGGTGGTAAAGGTAATATAATTAATTAAAAGGGGAAAACAATTGTATTTTATTTAAATTAAGTTCATTTTACATTTATTATCTAAAATTGGAAGTTTAGAGTAGTTTAAAAAATTTAAAAAAAAAACAAAAACTTAGTTATTAGAGGTTTGAAACTACCAGTTCATATTTCTTGGCCCATTTTGACTAATTTCCGACCTTATTTTTGTTACTCTTGAGTTGGTGTTTTCACATGACCATTCATGGTGAGGCCTAAACTCATATGAGGATATTTGAGCCAATCATCCATCCACCAGAATAGATCGATATCAAGGAGACATGGACTTACAATTACGAGCATTAGTTTTCGGTTTTCTCCTTTTCCCCTTAGATTATTAGCCAACTATACACTCTAAGTAAAAATTGACTATAGTTGATAAATTCTGGGATGACCAAGAAAACAAAGAAAATTGATCCAAACACCTAAATACTTAGTTTTCTCTTCGCGTACTTCATTCTCATTCTTGCACAACCCTCTCTCGTGAGAGGAGTATTTAGAGATGAATGATAATTTCCATGAGTCCGATAACTGTGTCAAATTATTTTTGGTCTAACAAAAATATATTAGTAATTACACAATATAATTAACCTTGATCATAGCATCACACCCATAGAGATTAGATGGGCCTTTTCTATCCTTAATGAGTAATTTTCTTACTTGTAAGTTAATCGATTTGTGATTAGATCGACCTTAGGACCTTAATGCATTATAATTCCCCATCTATTCCACATCAATCACCTACACCTATCCAGATCCCATATCATCTTCCATATTTCAGTTGTTTTAGCATGAAATCAAGATGTTAAGTTTGTAGGGAATCCCATGTCATTTTTCTTGTGTACAAATTCTGGTGAACCTGATGTGAAGGACTAGTTTCTTCTCATTTCCATTTTTGTCTCTTTTATATTTATTCCACCTTATCCCTCTCTCATTGGTTTGTAGGTGTTCATACACCCCCTGAATATGTCAGGTCAAGATAATAGTAGGCCCATTTTAGGCCTTAAATCTTATTACACTCACATAAATGCTTAATAGTCACCCTCTATGTTGGGATGGGCTGATAATTACTCCCGAAGTTCCCTTTCACCGCATGTCCCTTATATATAAACTTTGAACTATCCCCCTAGTGTGAGGGTTGAAGAGATTGACTAATTATCAACCTATCAAGGCCCATAAGTAGAGATTTCTATCTCCAATAACATGATATTTATTTGATAACAAGGTCTATACCAACAGTCTTAATAAGGCCACATATTAACATGTAATTTGATTCAATTCCATCCGATTTACGAGTCCTAACAAGGAGATTTTGGCTCGGTTTGGCCAAAGTGTTGACTGAATTAAATCCATAAATTAATCCCTAAATAGGTTGCAGTGAAGCATATACCGACATCCTTATGCAAAATAATGTCTTATCTACCTCGCCAAAATTAGAAAAATACCAAAAATGGGAGATAATGAGTGAATAATTTATAAAAGGGTATCACATTCCCTCTCTACAAAACAACACCCAATGCATACCCAAATAAGGTCCTAAACCTTCACCAAATGATGTCATTTCCACATTAGTAGGAAGGATTAGATAATTAGATAATTCCCAAACCTCTCAACCAATGCAAATAGTTGGGAAAATGTTAATTATCATGTTAATAATCAAATTTATACCCCAAGTACCAATACTCAACCAATACAACAAACATCGCAAATAGGATATCTAGTTAATTATAACCCGGGTGATCTTCTCATAGGATTTGGTATACTAGGGATGAATATTAACATGTCTTATGCTTACCCAATAAAAGGATTGGCTAGAAATACATTTCCATCTTCTACTCCCAACAATGCAACTTTCCATAACTCAATGTCCATGAATGTATTCCCTAGTACTACCCCTCCTTACATGCATATATATTCAAAATCACCGCAACTAGATGCATATACATTCCCTAACCCATTTAACTAGTATCAAGAAATCTATATTCCCAAGCTAATGCTTATACCTTAGCCTCTCAAACTAATCCTTCTCCCTTTCATCAAGGAAATTCAATGGTAGAATCTTATGCAATGGGAACTTATTTCAAATATTTTAAGGAACCCCTTGGTTTAACTATATGACGTATCATGCTTCCGTGCCCATTTCCTAATCTTCCTAAATTTGAAGGAGATGGGGATCCTAACACTTATATCAAGGATTATTTCATTGCTATTATGGATTTGTTTCCTTGGGATGCAGTAGTGGATAATATATTTCTAAGGAATCTTGAGGAAATTACCTAAAAATTTTATTATTGAATACTTAAATCTTCTAAACACTCCTTTAGATATCTCATTATTGAATTAATCAAATATTTTTGTATGGAATTTTTTTTACAAACGGGAATCAAGTAGTTCCTACATATCAAACATGAAAAAAATGAATTCACTTCTCATTTAATAAAAATATGAAATCAAGCCCTCTACTCTTCCAAAATCACACCTAATATGGACTAAATGGAACTCTATGACCTCTTCCTCCACTCACTCAATCGAGAAACCAAGGAGGAAGTGCGAAGTTTCCTTTTCATAGTTATGAGGAAGTGTTAGAGGGTGCGCTTTGCATTGACCAAGAGGCTATTGATAGTGGGCATAAAACGTATTGTTCTAATGGTAAGTTGGTAACTCCCAACCAAAAACATGAATTATAAAAACAATGTGAATATTAATCAAGGTCCTAAAGTTTTAAATCAAAATCATGGTGTTACCATAGATGGTGTTACCGATGAGAAAATAAACCTAATGTTGCCAACCCCATTAACACAAATAACAACAATGGTAATATGGGGAATTAAATAAATAAAATTTTTATTAATTCCATTAACATAATTGATTTTAATTTCCCCCTTCCCCAAAAAAACTAGGCCCAAGCTCACAGTCAATATTAAAATTCTTTACAAGGGGCACCAAATTACAACTATAAAAACCAACCTCAGAACAATAACTAAGGTTTTAACCAACAATAGAAATCAAACCAAAGGTCAAGGGATTATAATCCCAATTTATACTATGGATTTCATCATGTCATTAATAATTAATCATGCTCATGTAGAGATTATAAAAAAATCATCCAAAAGATTCTCAAGAATCAAAGACAGTTATTTGTAGATATGTTCTTAGGTAACCCTGAAGGATCCCCACAAATTGGTTATACAATCCATATCATACCTCACAAAATAAATTTTGGGATCTATTGAGATCTATTTCCTAAACATCCTAAAGATGAAAAAGTAAGCCCCTAAAATAAAAATAAGGGTATCCTCATAGGGACCTATGATCATGAAGCCTCAAATTTTGATAACTCTAGAGTCACCCCCAATCTAGATCAAAGGAACTAAATAAATATTGTGGGGTTGGTTGAGTTAGAAATAGAGCTGAAATAAACACAATGAATCACACAAGGTAATATGTATCACAACCTCTTCTATCCTATCCCCTATTACAAGATTACCCCCATGTAATCCCCAAGCCTATGGGATCATATGATTTGATTATAGATATCAATAAGACCTTTTGTCACATTTCCTTTTAGATCTATTGAATAATTTACCACCCATCATTTTTAATTTTTATATGTGCTAGGTATTGGTCATTTAATCCATGTCACACCTCCTCTAGAGGCTCAAATAAACCACGTTGACTTTAACATGCTTCCCATGGGGAAAAATTATAAGGATACCATGTTTCTTTTGGACATAAGTAAGATTCCATCTGATGATGAGATATCCTAAAAGGAGATCCCTATTTATACTTACAGGTGTGGGTCTACAATAATTACATTAAGAGAGATATGGTTGATTATGGAGATTTTGTGAACATGGTCCCCTTTTCCTTCCTATAAAAATTAGGATATGAGGAGACCAATTTCTCTTCAACTAGGAATAATTTGTGAGGATATGAATATTAAGGAAATTTCTATTGGAACCATAGTCCTCCCAGTTTCCCTCAGACCAAAGACTATTCTAATTAAGTTCTATATTATAGACAAGTAGACTAAATATATCATGGTCCTAGGAAGATCATATATCCATACGATGAAGGCCATTCCCTCCACATTATTGTAATAGGTTAGATTTCTCAATTTAGGGAAGGTCTTTGTTCTAAAGGGGATCCTAAATCCTTTAACATACACCTAGAAAATATCGATATAAACCCAAATTTCATTTAGAGTTTGAAATCCCTGCAAACCAACTAAACAAACCACCTCCTTTGAATTATTTGTGACCACAAAGTGGGTTCCGAAATCCTAAGGATATAAAATGAAAATAATTTAAGTTGCGAGAAAAGAATGACAAAGAAGGTCACTATTATAGAAATTTTATCTACCAAAACAACGATGAATAATATAAAACTCTTGGAAAATGAATCACATATCACTCTCTCTTATGAACTACAAGGAATCAACAATATTCTTGTCTATCCTCTCTCCCTTTTGATGATCTCATATATATCTACATGGTAGAGGTTTTGGAGGTGCGAGAAGAAGCTCTTAAAAATAATGAGGGGTCTATTTTCAATACAATATATTGGATAATCCATTACAATAGAGCCAAATTACATTATGGCGTAGGGGTAGGGGTGATTATAACTTCTCTAGAAGGAAGAATAATACCTTTTTATTTCAAGTTAGATTTTGAATACACTAATAATGGGAAAAAACATAAATCATTTCTTTTAGGCCTAATTATATCCCGGTGGATGGGAGTTAAAAACATTAGAGTTCTAGGAGACTCACAACTGATAAACAACCAAGTTTCAGAAGTTTATGAAACAAAGGATGATTACCTCTAACTTTACAAAACCACAATGTGTGAGATAAGTAAATATTTTGACTTTATCTCCATTGAAGCAATTCCTAGGGAAATAAACTGGTTAGATGAATGTATGGCCTCTTTATCTTATTGATTTTTCCCAAATGAGGTTTTAATATACATTAAGTATGTCATATCCATGTGAACTAAATCCTTAATTTAAAGAATGCCAAAAAAAAAAGAAATTACCAATGTAGAAAACAAGGATGAACCCGTCACAATGGGTTTCATTGATAATGATGAAGTAATCGTAGGATTCTTACATGTGTATAATGAAATCCCTTATACACATCGCAAGAGGGTTTTTTTCTCTTATCCTGCATCGTTTTTCCTCTTTTAGAGATAAAATTATTTCCATCTACTACCCTTAAGATATTGAAGTTTATGAAGTAGAAAAATAACCCCTTAAACTCTCTTTTCTCCTCTTGAATTTAAAGAAAGAAATACCTCTTTGATAGAATGAATAATTAACATAAAAATAGGAACACAATCTGATCCTAAGATTCTGAAGTTAGGTTCTTCATTATCAAAAAAATGAAATAGAGGACCATACAAAAGTCATCAAATAACACTCATGCACTTTTGATTTCGATTACAAGGAAATGATAGGGGTTTATCGTAGTGTAGTAGTTCAAAAGTTGGTAACTAAACCTAATGCTAAACACATCAAATAGAAGTTAAGACAAATAAATCCTAAGATTGCATCAATGATTAAAGAGGAAGTGATAAAACTCCTACATGAAGGGTTTATTAATCCAATGGACTACTCTATATGGTTGTCTAACATACTCCCCATCCTTCAAAAAATAGGAAGATCATGATCTGTATTGACTTCAAATAAATTAACAAATCCTACCCAAAGGATTATTTCCCGTTACCATCTATATAAATGATTGTTTATGCAACAACTAGGTATGAGTTATTATCTCTCATGGACAGAGTTTTTGGTTTATAATCGATTATAATCTCTGAATAATATCATACTAAGATGACCTTTACTACTCCTTGGGTGACTTTATACCATGTAGTTATTCCATTTGGCCTAAATAATTCCATTTCTACTTATCATAGGGCCATGAATTACATATTCCATGATCTTATCCACAAGATCATTGAAAATCATGTCAATGACCATTTAAAAAGGAATAAAAAGAGAAGTGGTCACCCCAAGGTCGTCCATGTTATTATTTCATGCTTAATTGAATACGCTATTACCCTAAATTTTGAGAAATGTGTTTTTAGATTCACAAGAGGAAATTTATTAGGCTACATTATTTACTCACAAGGAATTGATGTAGACACAAAAAATCATGCAACTCTTGAGATGAATCCAACTACAGATGATTATAACATTAGATATTTCCTAGGAAAGGTTCAGGTAATCAAAAAAATTGTACTTGACCTCACATATGCCACACATCCCATCAACCATTTGTTAAAGAAGACCTATTGCAAAACCTAGATGAAAATGTGTCAAAATTCCTTTAAATCAGTGAAATTCCTCCTAATTTATGCACCAAATCTCATGCCATCTTGGTAGAAGAAAAAAAAAAATGAAAGGGGGTGAATTAGTCTTACAAAAACATTCATTTCAATTTATGTAGCTTATAACATAATTAAAAACATTCATTCAACAGACATATGTAAATATGAGATTATTAGGTGTGTATCATCTATTCATAAGTACATGAAAAAATTAGAGAAAAAGTGAACAAAAACGTAAAGAGGGAAACCCTCAAGGGATGAAAACCCATTGAAACTTTTATATATATTACTTAATCCAAAATACTTTCATGAATATTACTCATCACACAAGATTTTTATAATGAAGCACCAACTTCACAAGGAGCACCCACCCTATTTAGTATAAAACCCACAATATGAGGAGGATACCACCACCTAAGATGATCAACCACCCACTCAACCACCTGATGATTAAGATAACATATGAATTGTTACTCCTACACTAGATTTTGATCATAAATTCAGCTCCATGCACATCAAACCCTCTCAAACAAGCTCTTATCCTACTTCACTCAAATCGGCTCATTATTTTTTTATTAGGTCATATGAACTTGAACATATACTTATAAAATATTCATGTCTCTTTTATATCTACCCTTGACCCCTTACACCTCTTTAAATTCCTCCTTTAGTTCACTCAAACATCCATCCTCAACAACTAGCTCAAATGAGAAAATACAATGCACTTTTATACATGACACTTGCTTATAAAAACCATAGGTCATCTAATACCATTAAGGTTGGTCATCGGATACTTGAAAACACATATAAAACATCATATAATTGACTTATAATGACCAATTTGGTCGTAAATCATCACACAAGCATGGACAAGCACACATTTTTCTTCTAGGCTCAAAAAAGGTCTTTTAGCTCCAATGAATGCACCATGAACTCGAAGAGCATATAACATCTTTGTGAGGACACCAATATCTTGACACAACTTAGTTATAACCTCTATACATCATTAAAAAAAAAGAATCTTTGTACCATACATCAACACCATTAAGCACACCAAGAAGCAAACAACTCAATCTAGGTCTTAAGCACCTAAAACATCACCCATAGAAAGTGAGTGAATTGGCATAGAAGAACTCATCTTCATAGAAAAAGTATCATATAATTGGAAATATAATGAATTATTATAACTTAAAAACTCATTTCATTCACCAAAATAGAGCACAAGGCCTCCAAACAACTCAATCTTTGGAACTTCTCAAACTGGGTTTAAGGACTCAAGAACCAGTCTTGAGAAATCATGCTTCAAACACCTCAACCATCACTTCAAGGATCAAAATGCATATAAAACATCACCAAGGACTCCAAAAACATGCTCAAGTGTACACAACCCCATGTTAGATGGATAAAAACATCTTTTCATACATGTTTCATTCTCTTTCTTGCAAGCCTAATAGGGATAATTAGGATACTAGGTATCAACAAGAAACCAATTCTTAATATAATTCCAAGAACTCAAAAAAATCATGTCATATTCCAAAAATATATTCAATACAATAAATTCCTACTAAAACATGTAAAACTTCAAAGCACTTCTCAAACCTCCATGACTAGGTTTTAGCCTTTACGACCAAAAGTGATAGTGTAAATTTAGAGATATGTAACTGAAAATTTATTCACACAACTTTTAGAATCATGAGATATTGATAGGGGGTTGATTAGTATATTAAAACTTTAAACCATTTTCATTCATCATTTATTATCAATCAATTAACCATTCAACCATACAAAACCATATGAGTGTTTAGTTAAGCATGGAATACACCATACAAAAAAACAAAAGTAAGAGAGTACATAAGAACACCAAATATATGTGGGAAACCCTCAAGGGGAAGAAAACCAACTGAAAATTTATTGATATTACTCAAAAAAAAAAAATTTAGTGAAGCACCAACTTTACAAGGATCACCAACCCCTAGTTTAGTAGATCGCTAACTTTACGAGGAGCACCAACCCCTAATTTAGTAGAGCATAAACCCTACAAGGAGCACCAACCCATAATTTAGTGAAGCACCAACTCCAAAAGGATGATAAAACCCCCTATGATTACCAATCACAAACTCAACCATCTGCATATGTTTTATCTCTAAATTTTCTACTACCACAACTAATGGAGATCACTTATTTAGCTCACAAACCCTAGCTCATACCCTAGGGCATCAAACTTACTCTATCTTATTCTTTATCAACTTCTCTTGGCTCTAAATCCTCTCTCTAATTTCTTAAATCATTATTAAACCTGTCATAATATTCCTCAAAATTTAAATCATCCACACATACCTAGAAATAAATCTCCTCTAGGTCACACTTCTTCCCTCCAAGAGCACTAGCTCAAAAATGAACCCAAAACATCACTTTTATATGCTTTTATTTATTCTAACCCAAATGAGGTTGGTATTACACCTTTGGTTCAACCAATGCATCATTAAAAACATCCCATAACTTTATCACAACATTCACAAGTGACACATATGGGCCAACCTAGCAAAAATCCTTCTTCTATGCACCAAAAATCACCAAAACCCATGCATTGGAATGCAAAAATTCTCCTCACACCAAAAATAATTTTAGTCATGATTTAAAATTAATCACACATGTTTAAAATAAAATTTAAAAATCATACATTGTGGTAATTTATCTCAACCAATCATAATATTTCACTTAATGGGACCATTGTTCTTTGTATTAAAAACAGCTTGTTTCCAACACCCTTCATGACCACCGAAAACATATTTATGAGACTAGCTCACTACAAAACATCCAAAATATGTCATGTGAAAAATAAATGAAAATTTAATAACATGTATAACACTTATAAACAAGTTATAAGTCATGAAACAATCACCTGCTTAAACCTCAGCCACTTTTGTCTTCACCAAATCAACTTGCCCAAAATTTTGTTTTCAAAGATCAACTAGTTAAACACTTTCCCAGAATAGTAAATAACTATAAATGGATTAATTGGATGAAAAATTTATCCCTATTAACAATCTAGGTGATAGAAAACATTAGATAATCCATACTATGCTCCAACCAACTCAACAAATCCAAAGATATCATGTTTTTTACTTTGCACTAGAAAAACTCTTCTTGTACAAAAACTGACCTAGAGACCTTAGTAAAGCTCATAATAATTAGAAAAAATCATATCACCAGAAATATCTCTAAATAATATTTTCAAAATAACTTGAATCACCTCCTAACTCATCCTTTAGCTTCTCGAAATGTCAATTTTACTCTAGGCTACTCCAAAACCGCTCTTTGACCAATCAACCTAAATGAAGTGTTCTTGACCATTTCTCAGCATGACCATGACCTGAAACCTATTTTCACATCAATAAAAAAATCACAAACATCACAAAATGGTAATTTAGTTCATACCTCATTTGGAAAACCTTGTCCCAAACTTAAATTCTTCAAAAACTTTCATTTTTAGGTCAGGGCCCACATATCACCACATTCTCTAACATACCATAATGGAAATATGGAAGATTACTCTAAAAAATCCAATCATAAATTTTGAAAAAGGAATTAGATTAGACTCAGTATACTCACTTCTCTACAAGTTGCTCCTAACTAGGGTTTAGTTAGGGTTTCAAACCACTTTATCTTCTTAATAATCGTTCATAAAAATGTGATGATCAAACCACCTCATTATTTTTGTGAAATATTAATAAATAACATTATAATATACCCCAAATATCTTAGGTCCCCATGAAAATCACACACTTCACAACAAACATTAGAAGGTCCATATTTGTTATAAAATCACATTGTTACTTACCCAGTTTCACCAAAACTTTCATAACTTGCAATTCCCATGTCAGAATGACCTGAAAATTGTCATGAAGAATCATTACAACTTCCTATATCTATATATAATCATTTAATATCTCATATATTTTTCAAACTCTCCATCCACAATGACTTACCTATGTCAAACTACCTGTAACTTCCTAAGGACCTCATAGAGACATGAAACCACCGAATTTAAACTCCGAAACTCACCATATATTCCTTTTATACCATCATCATGATGAAAACATGCTTGGAAAAAACTTATTTTGTCCAAATGTCACATATCCATATCATTTTGCATGCTCTAGGGCTAGAAACAATCCTAGAATGACCTGACTTAACACTAAAACCACATAAACAGACCATGATGACCATATGCAAACCCATATACACCTAAAAACATCATTAGTACCATGCTTGACCTCATGAAACTTAGCGAAACACTTGGGAATACTCAAATGATGAATTAGCTCACTCAACCATGCTCCATGACACCATGACAACTCATCAAACCACTTAATCAATATGCTTGACACCTAAATAATAGCATATGGAGAAAAATAAAAGATCACGACACCCTTTTACATCAATGGGGGTTGAAATCAATTACAACACAATCACAAAATGGATAACAATATCCCCTTTGTCATTGGTGATAACCAACATGACAAACACCTACATGACCTCAAATACATGTTTTTGATGCCTATCTCCCCCTTTTCCATCTATGAAAAATACTACAATGACTCTAATACATGAAAAATGATCAATCACAATGACAATAATGATAAACATGACTTAGTTGACTAAAAATCTCCCCCGGGACTAAGAACTCACCTTTTGACTCTAATAGCAAAAAAATGATCCTTTGGACCTAATGAGAGCCAAAAAAATTCTCCCCTAGATGATAACCTCCATTTTAGCCTTCATTCACTCTTAACATCAATTTGTAGGTCAATTCCATACTTAAATCATCATTTTCATTCAAACTCATCATGCATGACTTTATGGATACTTGTCCCTAAAAACTTTTTCAGTGTCTTTTGACAAACTTACACCAGATGAAAAACCATCCCAAGTGTACAAAATATCTTCCACTTCTTCCCCTGGGCCAATGACATCAATCACTAACTAAAATTCAAAAAATTGGAACACTTACCTTGATTTTCCAGACTTGTAGATGCTCAAGTCATTTATAACCATCCTCAAGCACAACTTCAATATACTCTACCTTTTCCTTGTTATCGACCTTCTAGAGTCATTTTACTTACTTTTCAAGAGTTATGCTTGTTTTCATGATTGATACTATCTTTCCAAGAATTCTTGAACACCTTTTTCCCTTGATAAAGGAAACAATTAGTCTCACTTTGCATAAGAGACCTTTTAGATATTGTATCCAACCATTTTCTTACCTTCATAGATTGAACATACCAAATAGTACTCTAGTATGTCATGAAAAATTTATCTTCTAATCAAAATCAATGAGGGACTCCCCCTGCCTTGATAGAAACTTCAAACCTCTTTAGCATCTTCCATTCTTGTGACACAATACATGGACATGGAACTTCATTATCTACCTTTATCATTTAATAATAACTTGGAGCATCCTCATTACTTCAATACAGATCTTTGTACCTCCTTACACTTATCAAACTAGGTTTAGTCCTTTATTTGAATATTTCATAGATGTTTGTCTTATACTAACTATACCAACCCCATTTTTCTATCATCTCAGTCATCTTCACAAAATTCATGCTACAAAATTGAGTGATCATACTTGTCATTTCATAGAGACACCTCTTTCAAGCATCATACACTTTGACTTGATATTTTAATTACAAAACCAATATTTTACATATCTAATCACTATGAATCTCACACTTGGATTACACTTTTGTATGAAAAAATAGACAATTATACCCTTCACTGTACTATAGGATGCCATTTTGACCTTTGAAATAGAGTCTACCCAGTTCATTATCTTTGTCAAGTAACTTGATCAATCTATCTTTCTTCAAACTCATAAATCACTTTCTACATCCTTTAGAAGTTATTTGAATGTATATCTCAACTCTTGACTATCTTCAAAATTAAAAGAAAACAAATTATCTTCTTCTTTATTCATTGCACTCTTTTTTTCAAAACCCTTGCCTTGTAAGACCTGTAGGAGTGCATTACTCCATGTACAAACCTTAAAACAATAATTTGCACCTATAGCACACTTATTTCTAGGCTCCTCATACTGTAATGTCTCTTATATGATGCATTGTCTTCATGAGACCCACTGATCCAACCTTCATCAAAGTTAGTGACACTTATGATGTCTCTTGTAGACTACCTTTGAGAAAATATTAACCTCACAATGATTCTCAAGCTAATCCATGAACTCTACAACTTCATTACAAAACACATACACACATAGCTTTCTCATGATAACACAGTCTTAGAAACTTAAGAAGATAAGGACCACCTACATGTATGTCTAGAGACTTTCCACTTACTCATATTTGTGATAGAGAACATTTTTGCATGGAGATCGAATGAGATGATATCTTGCTTCTTAAGACCTTAAGTATGAATTTTAATCATTCTTCTAGGTGTACCATACAAACTTACCTTCCATAATACAACATGAAATCTTCTTTGATAATCCTTAAAATATCTTCAAACCATAAGTCATCTTATATGCTTTTGTAGACATCGAAAGTACACTCACTTTCTCTAAAGACCTATAGATACCCTTTGAACACTTGAAACAAATAAATATAGAATTCAAATATTCACACTGAATTTTGAAACTTTAAAGCCTTAAGAACTCTCAAGACCTCAATCCATGAAACAAACCTTCTAGGTATTTAAGGAACCTAAAACTTGTTTTGACATCCGTGATAGGCCTACAAGTTGATACATAAAGGTTTACACCTCTTTTACTCATGCACATATGTGGCTCCAAGTTCTTTCACCATTATCACTATTCTAGAGTTTCCTCAAACTGTATCATGCATCCTCTTAGAAGAAACTACCTTTACCATCATGTCACCTTGCAATTTCTTAGATTCATATGGCTTAGACATCCCTAACATGTTATAGACATTATGGAAACTTTATACCCTACTTCTTAGTAATCGTGGAGGCTTGAACTCGAAATAATATCATTAATTACATTGCTTCAATTTAGTCATGTACATCACACACTTATATGATGGTCTAGACCCATTTTCAAGTCATCACATACATGTTTGCAGGATTAAGTGAACTTTAAGGTACATTATAGGTACATGAGAAACCTTAAAATTTACATATCCTGGAGCTTCTTATTCGTATTCTTCATTACTTGTTTGAAAGTACTTTACAAATATTGGGAGACATGGTAATAATTTGAACTCAAACATACTTATTGTACTCTTTCATTGTGCATCATTGTTTTCTTCTTACTGAACTTTTATATGTTTTTGGTTTGTTAGATTCAAGATAAAATTTACCACTCAGTAATTATTCCTCACGTATCACCATACACTACCTTTGATCACTTGGAAGAGTCAACATAGTCTTTCAGTATTGTCAACATTCATAGATTCTTGATAATTCAAATTGGTGACACGCATACAATATTAAGATACATTTTAAGACATGAGATAGCTAAAATTTCATTTTGTGATAACTTGAATCCTTACCAGGTCATTTTGACGTAGAGACAAAATTTATCATATATTTATCATATTGTACCAATATATTTGGTGATTTATCATGAATATATCTATAATAGCATGTCTTAGGAGATTCTTAGATCTTGATGACCTCAAAAACCACATATAACTATGATCATGAATTTGGTGCACCCGCATACCCTAATAATCCAACACAAACTCAAGGCACCGATTGATGGACTTTGACTCATTCTCACTTGTATACTTGATAATTTATATAGACCTTACAAGAACACTAAAATGTATTCATGGATATACACAGAAAGTCATTCAAGGTCTTGATATATTCTTGATCCATCTTAAGGAAAGAGAAACTAAATGCATAATTTTTACATCTTCGGGATGAGGGTCAACACATGACTATCAACTTTTCAGACCAACTTGAATAACTTTGCATAGAGAGACTTTTGACAAGAATAATTGCCTCTTTTAAGGACCTTCACATAGTTGTTATTACTAACCCCACACACTTTTAAGGACCTTTAAGCATGGTGGATTCATAATTTTAACCCATAACACATTGACCTAGAAATTTTATGACATGAACAAAAACTTAATGTGACTTCAATGACCATATAGACACTAATACTAGTAACAAAGTGAGACTCAGATTCACTATTCATTTGACATGTATGAGATATATTTAGCATATTAGACTTGTGATAAGAACTTACATACCTTGACTAAGAATGATAGACTAACTAAAGATAAGAACACATCACAACATTATAGATAGATATCAACAAGGACTCAAAGACTCATATCATATATTACAAACCTCAAGAACAATGAATGACACATACTTACAAAAATAGACACCTTGCAATGACAATGAACTCAAAGACTCGTGGATGAATCAAATGATGTACCTTATAACACTTGAAGTGTTCCAAACTCCAAGATGTATTAACCTCTAAAATATTTTTGAATGCTTCATTTCACCCTTTAACTAAAAATTCTTGACCTCGTTTACATCTTTAGGTCTCTTGTCATCCATGGTTGAGCTTGAACTCTCCATTAATATGTTTTGATCACTGACTTTGACTGAAATTTATTCTCCTTTTACTTTGGGAAACTCAACCTTCTTCACATGTCTAGATGAGTCATGAGTGCAAAACCTTGCAATATGACCCTTGAGATGACACCTATGACAAACAACCTCTTTCCTTTCCTTTGACTGATCACTTTTATGGTATTTTCCATTTCTCCAAAGGTTACACACAACTGAAAAACTTCCTATAATCCCTTGCTCTATGACCATAACCATTGCAAGCATAAAAATAACCATGAAATTTTACATACCTCATTACATTTCCATGGACACCATCATCTTCACTTCCTTTGGAACTAGAACCAGCTATTGGATCTACAAGAATAGGATTTTCATCACCTTTGATCTTTAGGGTTTGAATCTCCTCTTTGAGATTGTCACATTCTTCTTCCTTGGCCTTAAGAGAAGTTATCAAATATTTTATTTTAGACTTCAATCTGATGTTCTCCATCCTATGAAATGATAAATCTTCTTGTAGATCAAATACCACCTCTTTGAAGTCAACTTTTCCATGCACACACACATCACAGGGCTTGTTTCTCAGTCTTTCACATTCCTCTTCCTTTGTGCTTAGATCTGAAATGGCCTTCTCCAACTAAATCTTGAGATATTTTATGGTTTCTTCATCCTTCTTGGCCATGGCTTTCAATTCCTGATTCTCTTTCCTGATTTTCTTTACCATATTGTGCTTTTAGGATCTCTTTCAAGTTGTTAGACTTGCTTCTCAAGGACCTACTCTAATACTAATTGTTGGAAGAAAAATATACTGAGATGTGGGGGTGAATCATTATATTAAAACTTTAAACCATTTCCATTCATCATTTATTATCAATCAAATAACCATTCAACCATACAACAACCATATGTGTGTTTAGTTAAGCATTGAATACACCATACACAAGAATAAGGGCAAGACAATACAAAAGAACACCAAATATATGTGGGAAACCCTCAAGGGAAAGAAAAACAACTAAAAATTTGTTGATATTACTCACAACAAAGAAATTTCATAAAGCACCAACTTCAAAATGATCACCAACCCATAGTTTGGTATAGCACTTATTGGTGCAATTTATGGGTTTGCACACTTTACTCTAATTCTCCATTTTCCATTTTTACTCCAAAACATCCTTGTGGCTCGAGCTGAAGATCTGTAACTCATTTTATCCAGTTGAATGTTTTCAAACTGCCCTCAATGTTGTTATTCTGCCCTTTTTGAAACAAAATCCAAGTCCCCCCCATTTGTGCCCTAGTTTTTTCATTTGCACGGGCTGTGTTATTTTTCCTTGGCCAAAGCATGAAAGAAACCCATGTTTGATCTAATTCCATTTTATCAAGGTGAAAATCTCACTACCCAAGCTTAAATCATCGTCAAATCATGTTTCATTGGATTCGAACTAAAAATCAGCCTTCTTTATGAAAAAATTCGGTTTCGTGAGGCGTACCTGTGTTTTTACATTTTGACGGGCGTACGGGCATCTTCTACCCATCAAATTTATCATTGCAACGTTTATGCTGACATGGCAGGCTCTCATTGGTCAGGATATGAGGAAAAACATTGCTAACTTGTCATTTTTGAGTTTTTTGCAAAAGGAAAATTTTGAACGCGCCCCCACAATGTTACAATGGTGCGCCTACGTGGCACGATGTAATTGGTTGAAAGATCATTAGGTGGCGGGGGTTACTTAGGAAATTTTTCTTCCATTTTGGGAAAAATTTCTCAAAATCACATTTTTGCCCGAAGGCCCGCAACGAATGGCATGATGACACGTGTCCGGGAGGGTCGTGGATGGTGAAGGACTTGGGAAAATTTTGATGTCTTTTGGCTCGGGGTGTCAGGTGAACAATTTGGCCCGCGCGCCCGTACCCAATGGGAAAGCGACACGTGGCAAGGGAGGATCAAGCGGGTGGTGGTAGAAGTGAAAATGTTACAAATTTTTGCTCAAAATGCCAAAGGAAAATTTTGACTTGGAGGCCCACACCCAATACGAAGTGGACACGTGTCCAAGGATGGTAGCATGGATGGGCGGAACTTATGGAAATTTTGAAGTCTTTTAACTTCAAAAGTTTAAGGTTAAAATTTGGCCCGTAAGCCCGTGCCCAATGGAAGGGCGACACGTGGCATAGGGATGTCAAGCAAGGGAGCGAAGAGTTAAAATGTTTCAAATTTTTTGGCTCAAAACCTCAAAGAAAAATTTGGACCCGATGGCCCGCACCAACAAGAAGGTGACACGTATGCGGGGATGAAATGGAGGGGTGGAGGTTTGGAGAAATTTGAAGTTTTAAACTTCATAGGGTAAAAAGAAAATTTTGTCGAGGCCCATGACAAATGAAAAGTGAACAAGTGTCCTAGACTTGGCGGGGATTTTGAGTGCGGGAGAAATGTTGAAAAATTTAGAAATTTTGGCGAAAAATCCCAAAACCAGAAAACTTGTCCGTGGCCCCGACGGAGAAATTTGAATGTGTCCCCCACATCAAATCATAAGGCAACACATGGCACATTTCAAATGTAGAGATGGACAGCATGGGTGCATAGCGGTTTTGATGCTTGCGAAGGAATGATGGTAATTTTGAAGGGTTGGCTCCGCATCTAATGATACGGAGACACGTGGCAGAAGAGGTAGCAGGTGTTCATGCCCGGGGGAATTGTGAGAAAATTTTCCTTTTTGTGAAAAAATGGTGAAATACATTAAATCATCCCATGGTTTTGGTGATGGCCCACAAAAGGACACATGGCGCATCCAGGGGCTCACAGGGAAAATTTTCAAAATCTTCCCAACGGCTGAAAAGTTCAAAATGCATTTTTAGGATTTGGGGCCCGCCCCAATCATGTTTGGACACATGTCCCACCCTATGTAAAGGAAAAAAAGGTAATTTTGGTTCTTTTAGAGAGGATTTGGATCTGCCACGTGGAGGGTTGGCATTTAAAGTTGATTTTAATCAATGGCAACTGTGCATTTTCATTTTTTGGGCGCCATTGGAGCTCCAAGAAGTGTGGAATCGTCATTTTTGCACCAAAACACATGAAATTTTATATGAATCTGCATCCCTTCAGCCTTCTAAACACAATGACATCATTTATTTGAGCTAATTCAATGCCCTATAGTGTTTTTCGTGAGATATTTTTCTCAGCCCGTGAAAAACATGTGAAATGTAAAAATGAAAAGTTGCAGAGTTAAAAATGATGAGGGAAAAAGGTGAAAAATGATTGCAAATGCATGCTGGCATGGTGGAATGCCAAAAACATGACCCTAGGATGGATAAGGATCTGATTTCATGCAATATTTTAAAATATTTGTGCATCTCTGGCATTTGGTGAGCTGTTTCGCAGTTTTATATCATTTTTCACCAAATGGATAGGGTTTTGTAACAAATTTGATCCCTTTGGCATATTATTTGCTTGGGATGCAAGGATCTAAGTTGGCATAGGGTATATCATGTAGTTTTGGAAACATTTTTGAGGGTCTGTTGAGAATTTTGGAAAAAGAGAGAAGAAATTTCACAGGAAAAAATTAGAAGAAGTCCATTTTCCTTTTTGAGAAACTGCCTGAGAGCCATTTTGATTCTAGTTTGCATCAAATGTTCATCATGTTGAGTTGGTTTCAGTTGTAAAGCCATCAACAAGCTTTGAGATTGTCTAAATAACTTTCCCTTGCTGATATATTTGATCAAATTCTTGGATTAACTAGTTTTATCTCTTGGAAAAGCTTGCATGCACTTGTATTTCAGTATGTTTTCAATTTGTGTTTCATGCTCATGTTGCAATCTTGTGTTTGGGATATTTATTGGTCATACATGGTCTCATTTCTTGTAGAGGGTTTGAAGGCATCTGCAATCTTCCATTCATAAGAGCATTCATTTGAGTGGAGATAAATAGATTTAAATCCATCTTACTTTCCTTGTAAATTGAGGGTATTTACAAACCTTTGGGTGTACCTTAGGACATGATCTAACAAGGGGTTCTGAATGCTTTATTGATATTTTTCTTCAAGCCTTTGTGGTAGGCTATCAAAGTTTGTATGGAATAGTGCAGATTTGGGCATCCATTGTGCACACATCCTGGTTGAAAGAGCACTTCAAATTCATTGAAACATTTTTGTTGTTTAAGTGTTGTAATTCTTTTGCAAGGTTTCCCAAAGAAGGTGATGATTTCTAGCTACTCTTGTTCCAAGGTCTCTCATCAGAATTTCATTTTAAACTAACTCATCCTACCTACAATACCCCTACATCTACATTGTGTGTCCACAAAATAATTCAATCCTTTCACAAAAATGCACAAGGTTGATCAGGTTTTTATCATCTCTCCAAAGACTCTAGCTTTGTTTTGAGAACATTTCCATCATTTAGTAGTGACAGACTTTTGAATTTGAATAATGGATATTTGATCATGTTTTCACAAAGCCTCCTGCACACACATATGCAAAACATAAGGATATCTTCATCTCCTTACCATTTAGGGGCTGCAATACAGGTTCTCTTGCCTTGGTTGATAGGCACAACCTAAAATAGTGAGGGTTAGATCAAAACCCTTATGAAGGTGCTATCCACTCCCTCAATTCTTGAATGCAAACAAGCAGATAGGTGTGATCCTTGGCTACAAATGACATACAAAACATCTATCTGTCCTTGAGTGTCTTGTGTAGATTCATGATGTTGTTCAAGTTGTGAAGGAGATTAAATCTAGATACCAACACCCGAGTGGTGCCATTGCGAGGACTTCTTGCAATTTCTTGGTGGTTTTGAAGTACTTGAAAGGTTTGAGCATTTGTATGATCAAGTATTTGAGCTGTTATATTATTGAGATATCATTTCATACTTCAGATCTGGATGTTTGGGTAAGAAAAACTTCAAACTCAGCCTGCTCTCCTCATCTACCAGCAATTTATGTGATTTGGATGTATTGTTTTTGGTTTAATTAAGAAGAATAAAATCTGATTTGTAAATCCCTGCAAGTTTTCAGTATAGCATGCATTTGACAATAGTTTTTAGTGATTTCTTGCACAACTAAGGTGAAAATCCCCGATGGCGAATCCATGCCATTGGGATCTTGAAATACCAATTGTCTAACACATTTTTATCATTTGAAACTTGTTGTTTAAATCTACCAAACCGGAGGGAAGGAGATCTCTCTTCATCAAGGACTCTTCTAATAAGTTGCTCACTGAATCAAGAAGCTCAGAACTAGAAGGAAGAAAAGTGTGGAAAGTGGTTGGTGATTTGGTTGCAAGGAAAGGAGTCCCCATAGTTGAATTTGAAGGAGAACAACCTGTCATTGAAGATTATAATTCCTCTTCAAGTAGATCTGATTCAGGCAATCTTCTTGTTGATTTTCATTCTCCATCAGGTGAGGGACCTTCTTGTGTATTTAAAAAACTTGCTCCTAAATCTGCTCCTGTAGTTTCTAAGTTTGCTAAAGTCTATCAAGAGAGAGAGCCTTTGGGGGGTTGTCATTTTAGAGATCATTCATCTATTCCAATCAGACCCATTACTACTCCTCATTAGCTTGTTTCACCTCCAAGATCACCCCCACCAAATGATATGGCTCAACCTAGACCTCCATTTGTTGTAAACACATTTGGTCCTATAAATTTTGGAGGAATGGATGGTTATCCAAATGTTGTCCCACAGGATGTGAGAAATAGATTACCAAAATTCCAAGGTAACAATGCCATAACTGGAGATCAACACCTCAAACTCTTTGTTAACATGATGGAAGACTTTGAAATAGAATTTGAGGATGTGTATATCAAGTTGTTTATCCATACACTTGAGGAAGATGCAAGAGATTGGTATAAAGCTCTGCCTGATAACTCTATTGATTCGTGGACTGAGATGAGTAATGCATTCAAATTACAATATGGAGACAAAACAGATCCAAGGTTCCTTCTATCCGAGTTTGAGAACATCAAGAAGAACCCTAATGAGACTTTTCATGATTTCAATAAAAGGTTTAATAATACATTGAGAAGGTTGCCTGTAATTTTGAGGCCTTGTGATGAATCTTGCTTGATCAAATATGCAAATGCATTTGATAAAAAGGTAACCTATTACTTGAGAGACAAAAATCTTAGCAAACCCGAGGCAAGCTTTCACCATGGCACTTCAAATTGAAAATAATATTAAAGCTGTTGGTAAACCACTTAAGAGGGATGGTGTGAAGCTGATAAACCCTGAGAAGCCTCAAACTAGCAAGGTTGCTGATTTGGAGGATGTTGTCAAGACTTTAGTAGAAATTGTCAAAGAAATTTCTTACAAATTAGCCCGGGCTGAGAAAGGAATTGGGAAAAGTTCACAAGGACAGCAAAGAACTCAAAACCATGATAGATTTGGCAATCATCCTAGGGGTGATCAAAGACAAGATGATAGAGGTAAAGGGATTATTGGATCTGCAAATAGACAACCCCAAGCATGTGAAAATAGAGTGGTGCCTAACCCTCGACTACAAGAGTTCTTCTTTATTCTGAAGTTGCTAATATGGATTGGTGTGACATATGTTTTCTTCCTCATCCGCCATGTGAAATGGACCAGAAAGATATAGATGATGATAATGAGAATGAAATGGATGATGACATTTGTATGATGGGAAGCTCTTTAGGCTCATAACAAGCAACAACATCAACAGATGTGATAAGTGCAAGGACTGCTGAACCTTTTGGGATTACGTAAAGAGGGTACCATTTCTTCCCCTTCCTCAAACTCATGATGTAGATGTAGTTCAGGCCTTTGAAATTCCTCATAATGACTTTGAATACCTAAGGGCTTTAATGATCAAAAAGTATGATGGTGGTATTCCTTCGGAGGAAGATAGACAATTGTTAATGAATGTTGTGGTTGGTCAAGAAAAGGAGTACAATACTAGAAGTAAAGTTATTATGGGAACTGGTCCTCAAGCCAAGCCAAAGACACCCTTGCTCACAAGCATTCCCAAAGATAATCCTAGAAGAGAAACAGTTTCTAAGAACCCTATTGTCCCATGCAAAAATATCAGTCCTCTTCATGCCCGGGTTGCCAAGATTACTTCTCCATCTGATGAGCCTTCTTGTTTCCATCCCAATGTTGTTTTACTAAAGAGTGTTCCATATGATATAGCCTAGGCATTGAGCCAAATTAAAGTGAGTGTTCCCATCATTGAGTTGCTTAGAATTCTGAACACAAGAAAAGAGCGTTTGAATACTTGGGATTGAAAGAAGAAAAGAGTATACCAAGCAGAAATGTCAATGTTGTTGAGAGTCCTCTTCAAAGTGTTCTTGGCCCGAAACACCACCACTAATGGAAGATCTTGGAGAGGAACCTGAAGTGTATTTTGAGACATCCTTGGTTGATTCCCAATTGAATGTTGATCCATTCTTCACAACTTTGGTCATCAAAGGTAGGTTGCTTCACAATTACATGTTTGATTCTGGTGCATCATGTAATGTTATGCCTCTAGAAGTTATGAATGAATTGGATATCAAGGTGACAAAGAACATATGGAAAGTGTATAGCCATGGATTCAAGGGAAGTGTCGGTTGTTGGATGTGTGAAGGGTTTAGTAGTGCAACTTGCAGCCTATCCGGGTAAAAATTTAAAACTTGATGTTGTAATTGTTGACTGCCCTACCAAATGGGGTATGCTTTTGTCAAGAAAGTGGGCTACAAGTGTTGGTGGTAGTGTTAAAATGGACATTTCCTATGCCACCATTCCCATTGAGGGCAGCCTTGTCAAACTCTATGGTGAAAAGAAGATGTTACACTTGATTGAAGATCCCAACAATGCTTCTTATGAAGTATTGTTTGTTGACGTAGATGTTGAAAATTTCATTGGTTGTGCTGATGGAAAAGAGAATAAGATGGACAAATCAGAGTGTCTTGGTATGGTAGGTTCTCCATGGACATTATTGTTTGATGGAGCTTGCTCCAAAGTTGGAAATGGTGCTGGTATAGTGTTGGTTTCCCCTAGTTTAGAGGATTTTCCTTTTTCCTTCAAGCTCAATTTTGAATGTACTAACAACATTGCTGAGTATGAGGCATTATTATTGGGATTAAGGATTGCATGGAAGTATGGAGTAAAGGATATTGTTGCTAAAGGAGATTCAGAGCTGGTTGTCAAGCAAGTAAGAAAGTTATATGCCACAAAAAATCAGTGTATGAAGCAATATAGGCATGTTGTTTGGGACTTGATTGAAATGTTTGATTCTTTAACATTGTTTACCATGATAGAAGTCTTAATGCTGCTACCGATCAGCTAGCTATTCTAGGCTCCAGTTTGATAGTTGCACCGCTTTCACCCTTTTGTGAATATAACATTGAAGTGCTAACAAGGCCAACGGTCCTGGATAATGTGAAAAATTGGCAGTTTTTTTATGATGATGAACAAGTGTTGAGATTATTACAATTCCAAGGAGATTTTTCTGGTCAGAATATTGATTGGGAATCAATAGTGTGCATGAATGAAGGTAGAGAAACTTTGTTTGACAAGGATATTATACAATTGAAAACAAATACCATTCCTAAAGGTCTTGTTGCACTTGAATCCAATTTTAGCAATGTTGATTGCATCATTAATAGAAAGATGTCTGCTTGAAGGGATGTGGAAGAGCACAATTTGGGAACTAAAGACAAACCAAGGAAGATCTGGTTGGGCAGTCATCTCAGCAAAGAAGAAAGATAGTCCTATGCCCAACTTTTAAAGAAATATCAAAACTACCTTGCTTGGTCTTATTCAGAGTGAAGGCATATAGAGAAGATTTGTTTTAGCATGAGATCCCTCTTGAGGCCAAAGCCAAACCATTTAGACAAAAACAAAGGCCTATTAACCCACTACTTTCCATGAAAATGCAAGAAGAGTTGAAGAAATTGAGAGATGGCGACATCATTCACCTACTAGTTTATCTTCTTGGGTTGCCAACCTTGTGCGATTAGAAAGAAGAATGGAGATATTAGACTTTGTGTGGATTTTAGGAATCTAAAAAAGCATAAATGAAGGACAACTATCCTTTGCCAAACATGGAGAATATGTTGCAGCTTGTGACAGGGTCAGAAATGCTTTCTACTTTGGATGGTTTCTCCGGATACAATCAAGTAGTTGTTAAAGAATCAGAAAGACTTAAGACAACCTTCACTACTCCTTGGGGGACTTATGTTTTTGTAAGGATTCCTTTTGGATTGATGAATGTTGGTGCTACTTTTCAGAGGGAAATGGATGTTTCCTTTGCTGGTTATATCAATGAGTTTATTGCAGTTTACCAAGATGATGTGACTGTTTTTTCAAGACAACGAGCAGACCATTTGCAACACCTAGAGAAGATGTTGATCAGATGTAGGGAGTATGGCATTTCACTTAATCCAAAGAAGTGTCATTTTGGTGTGCCAAAATCCAAGTTGTTGGGGCATATTGTATCTAAATAAGGTGTTATGATAGATCCTGAGAGAGTGGAAGCAATTAGTAAGGTGCCTATTCCAAGAACCAAGAAGGGTATTCAATCTTTCTTTGGCCAAATCAATTTCATTAGAAGGTTTGTCTCCAATTTTTCTGAGTTGACTCTTCCAATCACAAGCATGCTAAGAAAGGATCAGGTTATTAAGTGGGAAAAGGCTGCCATCCAAGCTTTTGAAGGGATAAAGGATGCACTCAAGCATGCACCTGTTTTGGCAGCTCCAAACTATAAGATGCCTTTCCAAATCTTCTCTTTTGCATCTGAACTTACTATTGCTTCAGTTTTGCTACAAAAAGATGAAAATGGAGCTGAGAGGCCTATTGCTTTCTTTAGCAAGGCTTTACAAGTAGCTGAATTGAGGTACACAATTATGGAGAAACAAGCATTTGCATTAGTAAAAGTAACAAAGATTTTCAGGCCCTATATTTTGAGTTCAAAGGTTGTTGCTTATGTTCCCCACACCATGGTTAAAGACATCTTATCTGACATGGAAATATCAAGCAAGAGATGTAGATGGGTTAACAAATTACAAGAGTATGATATGGATATCCAAACAACAAAGCTGGTAAGAGGTTTAGGTCTTGCCAAACTCATGGCTGAGAGTAATTTGTAGAATGTAGAAGTGAATCAACTAGGGGAAGAAAGGGCATATCTCCTTGAAAATTGATGATTTCTGAGTGGTACAAGGATGTGGTCTATTACCTCAAGCACTTATGTTGTCCCAGTCACTTAAATAAAAATAAAAAAAGAGCCCTCAAGCTGGCTTCTTAGAAATATGTCATAACAAACCTTGAATCGGCTTGGAAGAACCACAAGGTGTCCTCTTGAAATGCATAATCGAAGGTGAAGCTCCCAACTTGATTGCTGATTTCCATGGGGAGTTTGTGGAGGAAATTTTGTTGGGAGAGTGACAAAGACACATAAGATTTTAAGAGCTAGTTATTGGTGGCCAACTCTTTTCCAAGATACAAACCAGCTGATTAGGAGGTGTGATAGTTGCCAACATTTTTTAGGAAGATTGAAGGCTTCAAGCTCCTTTCAAACAATGGGGAATGGATTTTATTGGTGAGATTTCAGATCCTTCTAGTGTTGGTTACAAGTGGATCCTTGTAGCAACTGATTATTTTACAAAATGGGTTGAGGTAATTCCATCTAGAAAGGCAACACACCAAGTGGTAATGGATTTCTTACTAAATCATATCATATGTAGATTTGGGGTTCCAGTTAAGATTGTGTCTGATAATGCTATGTGTTTTAGAGCCAAGCCTTTGATGGCAATGTGCAATGAATATGGGATAAATATGACCTATTCTTCAAACTACAACCCACAAGGGAATGGGCAAGCTGAATCAAGTAACAAAAACTTGCTCAAGATCATTAGAAGAACCTTGGAAATCAACAAGAAGAAGTGGGGAGAACAGTTGAAATTTGTAGTTTGGGCTGATAGGATAACTCCAAAAAGAGAAACTGGTAAAAGCCCATTTGAACTGGTGTATGGAACTCAGGCTTTGTTGCCATTACACCTGTAATTATCCACTTTTCAGTTTTCCCAGCAGTTGGAAGATCAAGAACATGGCCCATATGAATCAAGAATCAATCAGATCATTGAGTTGGATGAAGAAAGGAGGGCTTCTCATCAAAGGCATGTCAGGTTTAGGGAGAAATTTAAGAAGTTGTTTGATAAGAAGGTCACCCCTAGAGCTTTCAGTGTTGGAGATCTAGTTTTCCTATGGGATAGTAGGCATGAAGACAAGGGCAAGCATGGAAAATTTGATGCTCTCTAGATGGCTCCTTATGCCATTGATATCAGGATTGGAGAAAATACATTTTTTCTCAAGGATTTGGATGGGGATTTGCTAGAGCTACCTATTAATGGCAAACATTTAAAACACTTTTTGGATTAAATCCCCAAAGGTGGTATGCACAAGTTGTAAATTTTGTATAGCCCTTGTTTTTGTTTTGTCTTTTCCTTGCTTTTATTGTCATTGGCTTGTGGTTTACCTTTTTTCCTTGGCAACCATTGTTGGTGTGGTTCTCTCACTATTTTTGGTGAAATTTCTAGTTTTTAGGGCTGCTATGAATGTTTTGACTCCTTGCCCAATGGATTTTGGCACTTGGTCTATGTTGTGATCTTGTGGCACTCGCTGGGAGTGCCCATCCCCAAGCAGGAGCCAATGTTGGTGCAATTTATGGGTTTGCACACTTTACTCTAATTCTCCATTTTCCATTTTTACTCCAAAACGTCCTTGTGGCTCGAGCTGAAGATCTATAACTCATTTTATCCAGTTGAATGTTTTCAAACTACCCTCAATGTTGTTATTCTTCACTTTTTGAAACAAAATCCAAGTCCCCCCCATTTGTGCCCTAGTTTTTTCATTTGCATGGGCTGTGTTATTTTTCCTTGGCCAAAGCATGAAAGAAACCCATGTTTGATCGAATTCCATTTTATCAAGGTGAAAATCTCACTCCCTAGGCTTAAATCATCGTCAAATCATGTTTCATTGGATTCAAAACTGAAAAATCAGCCTTCTTTGTGAAAAAATTCGGTTTCAGAGGCCTACCCTGCGTTTTTACATTTTGACGGGCGTACGTGCATCTTCTACCCATCAAATTTATCATTACAATGTTTATGTTGACATGGCAGGCTCTCATTGGTCAGGATATGCGGAAAAAACATTGCTAACTTGTCATTTTTGAGTTTTTGCAAAGGAAAAATTTTGAACGCGCCCCCTGCAATGTTACAATGGTGCACCTACATGGCACGATGTAATTGGTTGAAAGATAATTAGGTGGCGGGGTTACTTATGAAAAAAAAAATCTATTTTGGGAAAAATTTCTCAAAATCACATTTTTGCCCGATCACCCGCAACGAATGGCATGTTGACACCTATCCGGGAGGGTCAGGTGGATGGTGAAGGACTTGGGAAAATTTTGATGTCTTTTGGCTCAGGGTGTCAGGTGAAAAATTTCACCCGCGTGCCCGTACCCAATGAGAAAGCGACACGTGGCAAGGGAGGATCAAGCGGGTGGCGGTAGAAGTGAAAATGTTACAAATTTTTGCTCAAAATGCCAAAGGAAAATTCGACTTGAGGCCCATGAAAATGTGAAGTGGACATGTGTCCAAGGATGGTAGCATGGATGGGTGGAACTTATGGAACTTTTGAAGTCTTTTAACTTCAAAAGTTTAAGGTTAAAATTTGGCACATAAGCCCGCACCTAATAGTGAAGAGTTAAAATGTTTCAAATTTTTTTGGCTCAAAACCTCAAAGAAAAATTTGGACCCGATTGCCCACGCCAATGAGAAGGTGACACGTATGCGGGGATGAAATGGAGGGGCAGAGGTTTGGAGAAATTTGAAGTTTTAAACTTCACAGGGTAAAAATAAAATTTTGGCTCTCAAGCTTGTGACGAATGAAAAGTGAACACATGTCCCAGACTTGGTGGGGATTTTGAGCACGGGAGAAATGTTGAAAAATTTACAAATTTTGGTGAAAAATCCCAAAACTAGAAAGCTTGTTCGTGGCCCCGATGGGAAAATTTGAATGTGTCCCCCATCGAATCATAAGGTGACACATGGCACATTTCAAAGGTAGAGATGGAGAGTGTGGGTGCGCAACAGTTTTGATGCTTGCGGAGGAATGATGGTAATTTTGAAGGGTTGGCTCCACATCCAATGATACAGAGACACATGGCGTAAGAGGCCGCGGTGTTCGGGCCCACGGGAATTGTGAGAAAATTTTCCTTTTTGTGAAAAAATGGTGAAATAAATCAAATCAGGCCGTGGTTTTGGTGATAGCCCACAAAAGGACACGTGGCGCATCTAGGGGCTCGCGGGGAAATTTTTCAAAATCTTCCCAAGGGTGAAAAGTTCAAAATGCATTTTTAGGATTGGGGGCCCGCCCCAATCATGTTTGGACATGTGTCCCACCTTGTGTAAAGGAAAAAAGGTAATTTTGGTGCTTTTAGAGAGGATTTGGATCTGCCACGTGGAGGGCTGGCATTTAAAGTTGATTTTAATCAACGGCAACTGTGCATTTTCGTTTTTGGGCGCCATTGAGCTCCAAGTGTGTGGAATCACCATTTTTACACCAAAACACATGAAATTTTATATGAATCTGCATCCCTTCAGCCTTCTAAACATAATGGTATCATTTGTTTGAGCTAATTCGGTGCCCTATAGTGTTTTTCCTGAGATATTTTTCTCATCCCGTGAAAAACACGTGAAATGTAAAATTGAAAATTTACAGAGTTAAAAATGATGAGGGAAAAAGGTGAAAATTGATTGCAAATGCATGCTGGCATGGTGGAATGACAAAAATGTGACCTTGGGATGGATAAGGATCTGAGTTCATGCAATATTTTAAAATATTTGTGCATCTCTGGCATTTGGCGAGTTGTTTCATAGTTTTATATCATTTTTCATCAAATGGATAGGGTTTTGTAACAAATTTGATCCCTTTGGCATATTATTTGCTTGGGATGCAAGGATCCAAGTTGGAATAGGGTATATCATGTAGTTTTGGAAACCTTTTCGAGGGTCTCATTGAGAATTTTGGAAAAGAGAAGAAATTTCACAGGAAAAAACTAGAAGAAGTCCATTTTCCTTTTGAGAAACTTCCTGAGAGCCATTTTGATTCTAGTTTGCATCAAATGTTCATCATGTTGAGTTGGTTTCAGCTGTAAAGCCATCAACAAGCTTTGAGATTGTCTAAATAACTTTCCCTTGCTGATATATTTGATCAAATTCTTGGATTAACTAGTTTTATCTCTTGGAAAAGCTTGCATGCACTTGTATTTCAGTATGTTTTCAATTTGTGTTTCATGCTCATGTTGCAATCTTGTGTTTGGGATATTTATTGGTCATACATGGTCTCATTTCTTGTAGAGGGTTTGAAGGCATCTGCAATCTTCCATTCAGAAGAGCATTCATTTGAGTGGAGATAAACATATTTAAATCCATCTTACCTTCCTTGTAAATTGAGGGTATTTACAAACCTTTGGGTGTACCTTAGGACATGATCTAACAAGGGGTTCTGAATGCTTTATTGATATTTTGCTTCAAGCCTTTGTGGCAGGCTATCAAATTTTGTATGGAATAGTGTAGATTTGGGCATCCATTGTGCACATATCTTGGTTGAAAGAGCACTTCAAATTCATTGAAACATTTTTGTTGTTTAAGTGTTGTAACTCTTTTGCAAGGTTTCCCAAAGAAGGTGATGATTTCTAGCTACTCTTGTTCCAAGGTCTCTCATTAGAATTTCATTTTAAACTAACTCATCCTACCTACAATACCTCTGCATATACATTATGTGTCCACAAAAGAATTCAATCCTTTCACAAAAATGCACAAGGTTGATTAGGGTTTATCTTGTCTCTAAGAACTCTAGCTTTGTTTTGAGAACATTTCCATCATTTAGTAGTGACAGCTCTTTTAAGTTTGAATAATGGATATTTGATCATATTTTCATAAAGCCTCCTCCACACCATATGGAAAACACAAGGATATGTTCATCTCCTTACCATTTAGGGGCTGCAATATAGGTTCTCTTACATTGGTTGATAGGCACAACCTAAAATAGTGAGGGTTAGATAAAAACCCTTATGAAGGTGCTATCCACTCCCTCAATTCTTAAATGCAAACAAGTAGATAGGTATGATCCCCAAATAAAAATGACATACAAAACATCTATCTATCCTTGAGTGTCTTGTGCAGATTCATGATGTTGTTCAAGTTGTGAAGGAGATTAAATCTAGATACCAATAGCACTAACCCTACAAGTATCACAAAACCCTAATTTAGTAGAGCACCAACCATACAAGGAGCACCAAACCCTAATTTAGTGGATCACCAAATCCGAAAGGAATATAAAACCCCTAGAATGACCAAGAACCAAATCATCCACATGTATATGTTTTATCTCCAAATTTTTGCTGCCACAATTGATGGAGATCACTTATTCATCTCGCAAACCCTATCTCATACCCTAGGGCATAAAATTTATTTTATCTTCTTATTTCTTAACTTATATTATCTATAAAACATTACTCTCATGTATTTAATAGGTATTCAACCTATAATACTATTACTAAGCCTTAAAACAATCCACACATACCTGCAAATCACTCTCCTCTAGGTCACACTTCTTCCCTCCAAGAGCATTAGCTTAAAAATGAACCCAAAACATCACTTTTATATGATTTTATTTATTCTAACCCAAAGGATATCATTCATACACCATTGGTTTGAAAAAATCATAATTAAAAACATCCTGTAAATTTATTACAATAGTCATAATTTACCCATATGGGTTGGCCTAGTAAAACCCCCTCTTCCATTTACAAAAATTACCAAAACCCATGCATTGGAATGCCAAAATTATCCTCACACCAAAACTATTTTTATTCATGCTTTAAAATTAATAAAACATTTTAAAAATAAAATTTAAACATCATACATGATCTCTATTTATCTCAACCAATCAAAATATTTCATTTAATGGGACGACCATTCTTTGTACTTCTCAAAAACATTGTTCCCTACACCCTTTAGGACCCTAAAAATATCTTTATGCCACTAGATCACTCCAAAAATAAAAATATTTCATGTTACCACTAAATGGAAATTTAGTAACCTATATAAAAATTTTAAACAATTTATAAGTCATGAAATAATCACCTGCTCAAACCTCGGCCACTTTTGTCTTCACCAAATCAATCTCGCCCAAAATTTAGTTTTCAAATATCATCTAATTGAAACCTTTATTGGAATAATAAAGGTATGTAAATGGATTAATTTGATGCCAAATTAATACATCTTAACATCAATTTTTATATAAATCATCAAATAATTCATATCATGCTCTAACCAACTCACAAAATCAAGCATTTCTTGTTACATCTTGCAGAAATAAAGTTATGTCCAAAACTGAGCTAAAAACCTTAGTAAACCTCATCATCATGAGAAAAACCTCATATCATTGGAAATATATATTAATCATATTTCCAAAAAAACTTGAATCGCCTCTTAACTCGTCCCCGTAGCTCTTGAAATGTCAATTTTACTCCAGAATGCTCCAAATTGCCCCAAAACTACCCTTTGACTAGTTAACCTAAATGAGGAATTCTTGACCATTTCTTAGCATGACCATGACCTGAAACCTATTTTTATATCAATAAAAACTAACATACATCACATAATGGTAATTTAGTTCATAGTTCACTTGGACAACCTTGTCCCAAACTAAACTTCTTCATAAACTTACATTTTTAGGTAAGGCCCACATATCACCACATTCTCTAACATACTATTATGGAAATATGGAAGATTCCTCTACATAATCAAATTATAAATTTTTCAAAATGAATAAAAATAGATTTATTATAATCACTTCTCTGCAACTTGTTCCTAGCTAGGGTTTAAGTAGGGTTTCAAACCACTTTATCTTCTTAATGATCGTTCATAAAAACATGACTATCAAACCACCTCATTATTTTTGGGAAAGCTTAATAACTAACCTTATAATATAATTCAAATATATAATGTCTCAATGCAAATAAAATAGTTCACAACGAGCATCGAAGGTCCATATTTGCTATAAGATCACACTATTACTTACCCAGGTTTCACCAAAACTTACATAACTTGCAATTCCCATGTCATAATGACCTAAAAATTGTCATAAAGCGTCATGAAAACATAATTTACCTATCTATAATCATAAAATATCTCAAATATTCCTCAAATTCTCTAGCCACATCAACTTACCAATGTCAAACTCGCTATTTCTCACATGTAGCTTCCCAAGGACCTCATAGAGACATCAAACCACCGGACGCAAAACCTAAAATTCAACATATATTCATTTTTACCATAACGATGCTGAAAACATGCTTGGAAAATACTCAATTGATCCAAATCTCACATCTACATCTCTTTCTGCATGCTCCATGGCTAGAAACAAGTCTAGAATGACCTAGCTCAACACCGAAACCACATGAAAAAACCATGTTGACCATATACAGACCCATATACACTTGAAACACATCATTAGAACCATTCTTGACGTCATGAAATTCATCAAAACACTTTGGAAAACTCAAACCATGACTTAGCTCACTCAACCATGCTCTAGGACACCATGACAACTCACCAAACCACTCAATCAACATGCTTGACACCTGATTAAAATCATAGGGAAACACATAAAACATCATGACACCATTTTCTATCATTGGGGTTGACATCAATGAAAACACAACCACACAATGGAAAAAAACAATCTACCTAATTATTTTCATGGTCATCTAGAACACCTCCCAATATTTCTTGAACATTTTAGTTTTCTTCATGAAACCTCCAACTTATCCCCTAAACAAAAAAATCTCCACAAAACTAGGGTTTTTATTCATCTTGCTCAAACACGAAACATTGAACCATCACCATAAAAAGCCTTGAGTAATTATATATAAACAAGAGTCATAAAAAAAAATTCCCAATCCATTTGGAGCTCATACACTTCATCTTTCTCATATCGCCCTGTGTCTTGAGTTTAATTAAGGTTTTAGACCTATTTAGCTTATATAATAATTGTTCATAAATATTTTTAAAAAATGATTAATTATTTTTTTAAATGATCATATCCCTATGCCAAAACATCCCTAAAATCCTTAGGGTCCCATGTAAAGGTCACACATGTGGGTGATAAAATGAAGTTCACTATCAAGTCAGTTTTTGCCTTGTCAAGAGTCCAGCTTTGACCAAAAATCATTTAATTGCTTTGTCTTTGCTGCCTTAACCTAAAATTTGACCCAGAGAAATATTATGACCTCCTTCAACTGTCTGAAGTCTCATTTTTACCTACACACTTATGAAAATCTCCAACCATCATGACTTACATGTGTCTATATTGTCTTATCTTATAGTATTGCTCAAAAAGGACCTTTTACATGCACTTACCAACTGAGATATGACCTGATACTCCTCTTACACATTGTATGCAACCTTAACATACTCATTTAATTCTTCAACAAGTCTTCCTACTCCATAATTCATACCACTTGAACCATACTTGTTTGGACTAGATCTAGGATTAGGCCTAAAATGACGTGAACCAACACATACTTCTCATGAATTGACCTTTTTGACTTATTATAGACTCATTAACACCTCTAAAACATTATATTGACCATGCACCAAGACACCATGCTATGACTACAATATTTGACAATACCAATCAATATTCAAGCTCAAAAATTAATGAAACCTCATGGAGAAACCTAAATGACCTTAACACCTTTGAAATCAATGAAAATAACTAGACAAAATGCTCAACATGCCCAAGTATGATCATTTTCTAATTCTTTGTTCTAGGGCTATGGATGTTTCAATTGTGTGTATGGTGGCACAAGAAGATGATGAAAACTATTAATGTGATATTTATTTCATTATTCATGCACTTATTTATTATGAAACCTAATGCACCTAGGAATAAAAATAATTTCTTGCCATGTTTTTCAAACCGAACGATTGAGGAATTACATGCTCAATCAAGAGACAAGGGTTATTGTTAAGTATGACTGGTTACGACTTTCCTAACTTTTGTATCCTTGTCTAAGAAAGCTAGTAGGTTTATAACACTTATGAATGAATTTAAGCTTACCTACATTAATAAAAAATCAGTCAAGGGAAAATCATTGATGATTGGCTAACCGACAACCCTTGGAATCTTGTGATATAGTTGATCTTGATTTCCCGATGAGTGTATCTGTCACATTGATAAACCCATAATTTCATCATGCCCATGGTATTTTGACATAGTGAATCATATTGTGGATTGAACTTACTTAGAAGGGGAAAATCACAACAAAGGTAAAGACTCCATATTATAACCACTAAGTATGTCATCATATAATAAGTATTATATCAAAAGGAATTTGATGGCTTGTTACTTAGATGTGTAGATGAAGAAGAAGAAGAAAGAATCCTTTTTGAAGCCCATATTTGAGTTTGTGGTGGAAATTTTGGTGGGCATTCAACTACACATAATATTCATTGAATGGGATACTTTTGGCCCATGCTAGAGCATGATGCCGTAGAATACGTGATAATGTGTCAAAATTTTTAGGAATTCTCACATGCCATACATATCCTACCTCGACATCTCATAAGCTATAGTTACACCTTGAACATTCTTGATGAAAAGGTGGATAAGATTTCGTCAATTACCCTTGTAAAAAAGATTACAATGTAATGTGAGCACATTTATACTAGTCATACTTTCAATTTCTAATGAAAGGAATAAATCATCACCAAAGTGGTTGGTGTTTCACCCCTTTCCATCTCTTATTTGATCTCCTTTTTAATAAACCCTATCCATGGAACTCAATAAATCAGATCTAGAAAACATATAGTTTGGTTATAGACCATTAGAACTTCTCAAGAGTCAGTCCTCCACTTAGTTCCTAGAACATATCTTCTACTTATTCCTCACTATGTTTTAGTTCTCCCGTACTCAAGAATACATATCTTTCCCACACAAACCCTAAGAATTCTCACTCATACTTCCATGTTCACTTCTTTTCCTCATTGTTATTTTTGGCTAATGACTTTATTAACTATTCTCATAGGTTTTTCTCACATCTTCACTATGTACTCTCACTTTTTCATGCATGAATATGATGTCTCACTATTGGAATAATATTTATAAAAAAATCTAACTCTTCATACACCTTATTGTCGATTCTCATAGCAATTTGGACTTGTCATACACAACTTGATTGTATTGTTATTTTCATGAAATGTTTCCCATATCAAACCCTTATGATAATATTCTCTATATTATTTGATGTAGTTGACACAAAACTAACAAGTTTTTCATGCAATTTCAAGACTCAATGATACTTAAATTTTTCTAAAAAGAGAAAAATATAGATACCATGTCTAAACTCAGTAACTTATCTTCTTGAATTCATCCTCTATCATGTAGTCTTATAGTTTGGAATTTGAGTTTGATAATTCTTATTTCTTATAACTAATATTTTATATAAAATATTTCATCATTAGATATGTTTTCAGACTTACTTACCATCGTTTAATACAAGATCTCGAGTCATCTCTAGGAATGTTACAAGATTTTTGGTCTTATTGCACCAAAAGATAACTTAAGCCCAAAATTCCATTAGAGGGTTTTAATATACCTTTTCATACCTTCAAAAAGTTCATCTAAAAAAACCTCTTCCAATGTTGAAAACTCAAGGAAATTTAAAACTAAGATTTCTTTCCCTAAAACCATGTATGAACAGGTTTGAGCCCTATCTAACAATATATTTCTTTATAACTTCTACCGAGGTTAGTTTTTTTTTAAATATATATTTTCAAACACCCATTATGCTCCTTTATCTATAAAAAAATTCATGTTATAGGTTTCTTAAGGTAAATGTGCCCAATCATAATATCTTTGTTCTTTTTAGTTCTTTTTGAGCCTTCCAACAAGATCGTCAATAAAGACCTCAATCCGTACAACCCCAAAATAATTCAATCCTCAAAAATACGTTCAAACATAAGGTACATATGTCATGTAAAATTCATTAGCTTCCATCCATGGAATCTTAAGTTTTAGCAATTTTAGTGTCTAAGCCCAAAACAAAGGTTTAATAGTGCCTAAGAGGGAGATTTTTAATTATCTTGAACTCAATATGGTTTCAAACCCTAAATCTTGAGCTTTAATATCTATAAAATAATACTTCAACTTTATTCTTCATGAATCAACTCATGAAACCTTATCAATATCTCACAATCATAATGTTTTCTTCATTTCACCTTAAGAAAACCTTGTTTCAATGCACACTCCATCAATTCTATATTCAAACTCATTTTTCTATCACGTTTCACCACTCAAATGCATTTTCACACTTTTACATGCATGCCAAAACTATTCACACCATTTTTGGACCCTAATAATTTTTAGGGGTATTTTCATTGATGTCAAGTGGTGTTGATCGCAAAAAGGGTTGATTTCTGAAGTGAAGAAGTCAGGGACATGAAGGTTTATTGGTAGTGCCCTTTAAAGATAGTTTATGGTGCCTAATGAGATGTGTCAGGTTGGTAAAAGTTATGGCATGGTCATGTAATCATGGGAAAATCCTCAAAATATTTTCTACAATATGTGTGATCAAAAATAGGCTCAGTTTAACTTCTAGAGTTAGATTTTAGAAGTGCAGAGAAAATGGCTTTGATAACTAGAAGTGTTAGCTAAGCTAAATGGGATAGTTTAGATCTTCATAGGAAAACCTATTTCTTAAAAACAAATGGAATGTGTATAAGAATGTCTTGTAGTGCTCCATGTCAAGTTTCATCAGATTCTAAAATGGGGATTTTGAGTTATTCAAGTTTTTTTTTAAGTTTGCCTTCTTGAGAACTACATTTTGAGGTCCCCGTGTCTTAGCACTCATGAAAAAATATGATGAATTCTTAATATAAACTATATAATAAATTTTGGTACTAGACTCCAATCCTGAGACATTGTAAAATGTTTTAGATCAATTGAACATGTTTCAAGAAAGTTATGAACATTCTTCTGAGCAAGTTCTTCTGGTGTCCAAACAGTGATCTGAATTGATAGGAGAAAAAAAGTGAAATTGGTCTCAAAATTCATATTTGATCACTACCAAATATTTTATCAGTTCACTTATGATTTTTTCAAGGATCTTGGAGTATTTAAAGGATAATATTTCTAGAATTGAAAGTAGTAGGTCACACTTGGACTTAGTTTAAATGGTTTCTCCTGGTATAATCTTGTACTTGACTCCAAAAATAGTATAATTAATAGAAAAAGAAGCTTAGAACCTCTCCACAAGACATTTTCAAGTTTTTTGATCAGTGGGAATGGTTGCTAATTAAGGTCATGTTATGATCCTAGGTGATTTATCCTTTCCTGGAGAAGATGTCTAAATTTTTTATTTCTTGAAGTCACTACCCAATGTGTCTTCATCTATTTATTGCTCTTAATCATCCTTGAAATCATGATCAAAGGCTAAAACAACTCTTCTTATCACAATTATGGATCATTTGAGAAAAGTTATGAATTTTTTTGGTCTATTTTCATTTTAACAGTGTTCTGGGAGTCTTATTTTTCTCATTCGTAGGTATGTAGTTGTGTTAGTCTTCATTTCAATCCTTATAGCAGGGTATCCAAATGAATTTTCAAATCTTGAGTGAAGTTTCACTTCCTATCTCAATCCATAAAATTCATTCAACATCTAAATTAAACCTATTTTCCATTAGTAATCTACTCCCAAATTTCTTACTTCAAGAAATAAAATTTCTAACAAGAATAAAATTCAAGATACAGTAAAATTCTAACAATGGTTAGAGAAATATCAAGCTTGACTCTAGGTTGAGAAGGTGAAGGAAGATCAATATAATCCATGACACTTTAAATTGTTTTGTTTCATTCAAAAATAAAGGATAATTTTCTTTTTGTGTACTTTGGGGCCATGACTATGACAAAAATCTAAAACTAGGGTTTACAATGAAGAAGTTATTAATTTTTGCAAATGAACCGCTGAAAAATCATGAAACTTGGAAATATTATCTATGAGATCAATATAAATATCTTGCAAAAAGAATTTTGAGATTTCATTTACTATGGCGAGAGAACTATTTAGAGGAATCTCCTTCATTGCATGAAAAATCTAGTTTTAGACTATTAATATGTCTTGTTGTAATAGTCCTCAACGTAAAGCAACAAGGAACCAGTTTAATTAAGGTTTTCATATGTCAATAAAGTTTCAAGAGTCGATGACATTGCTTGAAAATTTATTTTTATTTGAAGATGTAAAACTATCATTCTTTGATTTGCACAAACACAGAGAATAGTGTTAGGTTGGTCATTTTCCCCTTCAAGACTATGGAAGCCCTCAATTTCTCTGCACAATTGAACTCGAGTTTAAGGAAAGTAATGCAATGGTTATAGGAGTGTGAATAATGGTGTATACAATCTTGTTATTTTATATCATACTGAATCTTAGGGATTGGAGTCAAGATTTCCTTTGTGCCTATGAAAGGGAACATCACAAGACCAAGTGAAGTTGAATTGTTAAAAGAGTTATAAAACTGTAAGAGATATGTAAACTTGTGATCATAGAATTCAATTGCTACATATGAATGTACTAATTGTTGTGATTTACCATGTTTCCCTTGAGTGTTATATACAAGCCTAACAACTCATTTTCAATATCTCCTAGCACTTATAACTTTAAGACCTATTAAGTGGAAGACAAATTAGTTGAAGTAAGTGAGACCATCAAGAATATGAAAATCTCAAATATTTCCTTGTACTCTAGGATCGAAATGATAAGAATGTGAAGAAAAAAGTTATTCTTATATTATGTATTCCATAAAAGATGGGTTGGTTATGCAAGAAAAGTTGAAAGGTCGGAGAAAGAGTGTGAAGCTCAAAGAGGAAGATTAAAAGATGGTGTTTTTCTTTTTCTTAAACCTCTCAAGTGATTTTTGGTCTCTAAAGAGAAGGTAAAGGGCTCTAAGCTCAGGTAATAGATAATGGTCTCTTGAAATTAGAGATGGAGAATTTTAAAAGTAAAGAAGGGTTAGATGCATTAAGAATATGGATTCTAAAATTTATTATTTTTGTCTTTAGTAAAGAGCTAGAAGTCAAGGTTATATGAAGAGTTGAAGGGTTAGAGTTTGAGCATGTCAAGTGGCTCATGCTAAAATAATGATGAGTTATAATAAGGAAATGAAGTTGAATAGTTGAGAGAGGCTTTTGTAGTTTGAATTCTTTCCATTGGAAATAGGGTAGAGTCAATGTAGTGAAGAATATATAGAGAACATAGAGAACATATAAAAACTACTAAAGATGATGGTTAAAAGGTAGTGAAATGAAATTGAAAAATTTATGAAAATAGATATAACAATGATCAAAAGGTGACTATGACTGACTACCATTAAAGAGAAGATAGTTGTATGAATAAAGGAGAATAATGGATTATTTACAAAGTGAGTAATACTTGATACAAGTGAAAGATGTGACAAAAAGGTAGGGCAAAATTGAAATAAACTCATAGAATAGAAATTGGGTATGAAATGTGGTGAAGAAAAGTCAAGAAAAGAATAAAATACAAAGATATAAGCAAAAACAGAGGACTGTGAGATATAAGTGGTGTGAAAATAAAACAGTGACACATGCATTGCTTAACAAAGAATATAGTGAACACAAGATAACTCTAATACCAAAAGGGATCAAATTTCTCAAGATAATTGTTGAAAAAATAGAGAAAAAGGTGAATTTTTATTTGTTGAATGAAGATCTAGTAAGGGACCATGATCTTTTGATGAATCAACAAGTAACTAAATGACCAATTTGTAAAATTGTTATTGTATTTTCCTAAGTGGGTGTTTGGGTGACAATAGTAGATCCTCCTTGAGATTTGAAACTTGCTAAACTAACTTAGTTGGTGCTTGGTAACCTTCCAGTGGGTGCTAAAAGGACTTTGATGCAGGTTCTTCTCAGGTTGAGTGGGTGCTAAACCGAATTGGAAACCATGTATGTTAAGAATGGGTGTTCTTAATAAAAGGCCTTGATTTCAAGTGGGTTTTCTCCCTATAAGGGTTTCCCACTATAAATTTGGTGTCATGTATACTTATCTACTTACATGTACCTTAATTTGTGTTCATGGTTTGATTGTTAATTCTATTCAAGAAGTTTTAGAAATTTCTAATTTGATTAGAATTGATTCACCCCCTCTTAGTGCTTGTGATATCCAACAATTGGTATTAGAGCATGGTCCTCCAGAGTTAATCCTAACAGCTTGGAGGTGATCCTGAAGACATAAGCATGAGTTCTTTAGCTGAATCAACCTTGAAGAGAAATTATAAGATTGTTCAATCTTTGATAGAAGGTCTGAAGAATGAGATTAAGCACATGGAATCTCTCTATGTTGAAGAACAAAATTAATTGGCTTCATTTGTATAAAATGTTTCAATTTTTTCTGAAACAAAAGGAATATGACTACCTAAATATTGAAAATTAAGTAAAGATCCATAAGATTGAACTTGAATATGTAGCTAACTAACTTGATGATTTGCAATGAAAATAGAGAGAATCTAATGAAATAAAGCATGAATTATTTTGTGCATCTATTCAAGCCAAAAGTGAAGAATGTGAGAAATTGAATACTGATATGAATACTCTCAGAGAGGATATGAAACAAGAAAGAAAAAGAGAATTGAAATGTAAGTCAAGCCAAGTGAATTGTCTAATATGTTTAGAGAGAAAAATGGATGATAAGGCTAGTCCCAACATACAAACAAACAATGAATCTACATCAATAATTTCCAAGGAAAATGGAGGAATCAAACTGTCCAAGAAGGTAATCGATAGCCAAATGCATCCGGTATGAGGGTAAATTTAATGGTTATTTTTATTAATTTATGAATTTTTACATAGAGCCAAAAAGTGCATGAAAAACTATGACAAAGAGCACCCATGGAGATCTTGTGCTACTGAATATGAAAGTAACATAGTATTTTTCAATTGTATAAATAAAGGTCATACTGCCAAAGCATTTCCTAGAAGAACCTATTAGTCAAGTTAACAATGACAATCATTACTCAAGAAAATAAATAAATCTTGTCATATATTATACATGTCATAAAGTTGGAAATTTCTCAAAGAATTGCTATAATTATGTAACACCTAAGCAAAATAGTAACTTATCTACCTTTAGATGGAAAGAAAATAAAGCCTCTAACATGAAGATAAATTATAAAAAGGAGAAAAATCATTCAAGCCTCAAGCAGCTTCTGAAAGAAGGAAATGAAGTGGGTATACAGGATCAAGAAAGCAAAGTCAGAAGTTGAAATAAAAAATTGAAAATAAGGTGACATGGGCAGATATGGAAGAGGCACAACAAGCTAATATTATGTCAGGAGAAACTACCTTACATGAGATATCAACAAAGGATGAAAAAGGAAAGAAATAAGAAAACAACTCCAATGCCAAGGATGATAAATTTCTTCCTCAAGAAGTGGTAGAGAAAGTGTATGAATTACAACATGAATGCTTATCAAGTACTCTTACAGAAGATGAGAGCTTAGGTAATGAGGTTATCTTACCCAGAAAAGTAGCTAAGAAGGTCAACAAGGTTCTAAGGACAAGAAAAGGGAAAATGGATTCATCATGTTGTTTTAATGACTTCATGTTATTTTGAGATGATTCAAGGCTCATAGTATGCCTTCTCTAAGATTATAGGAGGCATATTCACTTAAATGAAGCATTGGAGTTAGAATGAGTTTTCTCCATGATGCATAAGGTATGTAATCCTATGATTTTTCAAGGTTCTATTTGGTTTCTCTTGTGTAAAAGTCTTGAAATCAGTTGTATGGTGATTTGTAGCTCATGTTAGTCTAACCATGATAAAACTATTTATCTAAGATAGTTGTGTATGTTCATAAGTCTCATGACCTTGTCTTAAGAAGTATGTAAGTATTATTGAAAATAGGAAGCTAGGAAGGTGTATATTGTCATCAGTAGGTGTTGAAAAGAGTGGTGTCACCACAAGAGGTCTATTTTGTGTTATAATGAAACATCAAGTTTGTCAAAATTCTACTCTAAGTCATGAAGTATTTTTCATCATCAATCTAAGGTCAAATGTCTAAAGTCAAAAATAAGCATACTCCCAAGGGAAGTTAGTTGATTCATGAGGTCTAAGCTTCATAGTTTCCAAGTCAAAGTTTTGTTGCTCTATAAGGTGTCTGATATCTCTATGTCATAGTCATAAAAATGAATTCCATGCTTCATGTCTATATTCAGAAGTGATGAAGTGTTTTATAAGTATTTCAAAGCATAAAGACCTATATTTCCATGTGTTTAAATGTAAGTATGTGTCTTCATGTATGGAAGATAGTTCATATTTTAAAGCTCTGTGGGGCTGATGGTGTTAAGTCTGAGTTCTGTGGAGTATCATGAATTCACCATGTGTTGTTGTAGCTTGAATTCAATGTGTTCATGATTCCATCACATGTATGGAGCTATGAAGATGTCATAGAAGTTTTCAAGTATCATAATGCATAAGTATTATCATCATGAACTATTTGAACATGAGTCTTGGTCTGTATCATAAATTAAAAATGTGGTGTATAGTCCCCTAAATTCCCTTTGAAGGTGGTTTAAGGAGATCAAGTCCTACTTGATCAGTTTGATCTCAAATAGCTTGATTGAGACAATGATGTGATCAAGAAATCACATTATCAAGATTTTCTAAACAAATTAAGGTGTTAAAGGTATGATATTGGGTTGTGCATGATTAATATTCATTTGAAAAGGTATTCTACATGGTTACAGATGTTTTTGCAAGGTGTCGACACTAGTTTGGAGCAGATAAGAGAAAAATTAAGATAAAATGCTACCTTGTTGCCTTGATTAGGTCTACACAGTCCTCCAAAGAGTGTTATCCATGGAAACTCAATTCTGAATGGTCAAATTAAAGAGTTTAAATTTAAAATTTTGAACAAATAATCTAAGTTCATAGGGCTAGAGGTTGGAAAATGTATGAGGCTTCAATTAAGTGTATATTTTTATTTATACATGATAGAATTGGATTGTTTTCTTTTGATTAGTAGTGATGGTGACTCAATGAGAGTCTACCGGTGATCCATGAACAAAGATCAAGACCTATAAGTTTAGAGGAGGAAGAGTACATGTTTTCATAGGCTTATAAAAGCATGCAGTTACATGGTAACATTAGTGATGAAGATTAAATAATTTTATTCACTCTTTGGTTTATGATGAATGCATATGGAGAAGTGTATTTCATGGGTAAATTGATCAAATTTTAGCCTAATAGTTGGTTTCTTATCCTCAAGTGAATACTTGAGACACATCTACAATGCTCAGAGATAGTGGTATGAATGCTAAGAAGGTTACATTTTTGTCTTTAAAGATAGGGGAGCTTGATATAACCCAAAATGCAAGTGGTTGTAGGTGTTTAGGTGCCACAAGACACTCTATTGCTTTCTAAATGATGATTTTTGCATTGACATGTTATTATCACCCCTCTAATGTGTTTTCATGTTGCTATTACAAGAATAAATGTTGCTCATGGTGAGATAGGACAATTTTCTGCAAAGGAAGAGTGTTTGTGCTCAGGGGGAGTTCAAGGAAAGCCTAAGAGATTAGAAAAGAGAAAAACCATCGAAGGGAGGTTTTTGGATAGGTGATTTTTTTATCATGTTTCATTTTCCTTAATCGTAATTGTTTGATGTCAAGTGGTCAAGATAACTTTGTAAATGATGTCAAAGGGGGAGATACATTTTGCAAATATAAACTAGGTATGCAAATGTTTTTTCCATAAAAGTTTGTAGGTTTCTAAGGTGTTTCCATTAATGACAAACATGGAGTCTTTTGGACCCAGTCATTTTTCGGTGGTGTTTTCATTGATTTCAATTGGTTTTAATTAAAAAAGGATTGATTGGTGAAGTGAATAATTCAGGGGACATGAAGTTTGATTGGTTGTTCCCTTTCAATCTAGTTTCGTGTTAGTTTCGTTTCGATGAGATGTGTTAGGTGGTACAGTTATGAAATGGTCATGTAATCATGGGAAAAGTCTAGGAATAGTGTTTACATCATGTGTGAGTAAAAACTATTCTCATTTTCACTCCTAGAGTCACAATACAAAATTCCATAGAAAGTGCCTTTGAGAACTAGCAATGTTTGCTAAGGAAAATGGGATGGGTCGGAGATTCATAGGAAAAAATATGGATAAAAACACATGGAATATATAGAGGCATGTATTTTAGTGCTCCATGTCAAGTTTCATCATATTCTAAAATGGGAATTTTGAGTTATTCAAGTTTTTCTAAGACTCTCTTCTTGAAAACTACATTTTGAGGTACCTGGTGTCTTAGCACTCATGAAAAAAAATGAGAACTTCTTCACATAAATAATACAATTTTTTTAGTAGTAGACTCTAATCCTAGGACATTACAAAAAAATTTAGATCAATTGAACATTTTTCAAGAAAGTTATGAACATTCTTTTGATCAGGTTCTTTTGTTGTCCAAGTAATGCTTTGAATCGATAGGAGAAAAAAGGTGAAATTGGTCTCAAATGTCTTGTTTGATCATTGAAAAGTATTTTATAAGTGAAATTATGATGTTTTCAAGGCTCGCATGGTATTTTTTATCCAAAATAACTCCCCTAGTTATTTGGACAACATATATTTCCATTATAGCTCTAAGATTCAACATTGCAGATTGTATGCACTCTAGTTATCTCCTTATCAAATTTCCTTGGTATAAATTCCTCACATGCTCATATGTGATTTTCTTCTCCTCTACACCTTACATCGTTTCCTCTCCCTTTCCTCTATCTAATTTATTTCTCCTCATGAACAACTTCTACGCACTTGCCTTGTTCCCGAGTTCATACATCCTACGTGTGTGCTTTAGACTTGTTTCCCAATAGTATCTAAGTCCTCGACACCCTCGTGTGCCCCCTCTTTACTTCCACACATTAATTTTTAATGATTTTACCTCTACCATATGTTCCTCCAGTATCTATTACTCCCATTCCTCCCACATGCCTTACCTTCACACACCCTCCCTCTGCTTTATTTCCACGCTTCCTTCCTCTGTGTGTATCCTTGCACTTTCTTATATTCCCTCTTGTGCCATGTGTTATATGTCAGAATTCGAGTTTGCTAAATGCTATCAATTAGAGCGTGATAGCTAGGATTCAAGTCTTTGACAAAAATATTTGCTTGAAACATGGAAAAAATGAAAAATTGGATGCACAGTTGGTCGTTCTTCAACCACTCTATGAGCGCCACATGTCTTTACATGTCAGAAGTAACTTGTAGACTTCATATCATTATAACTTTTGATTCAAAACTCGAGTATAGTGCAGTTTTTTTTATTTGATAGCTAATGACATGGGTTACACTCTAGATCATTCAAATTCAAATTTTAATGGGATTTGGTAGTTGAGAAATAGAGAAATTTCCTTCTAGTCATTAATGATCATATTTGATTGCTCCAACCACCCAAATTTTAATCCTATTTTCCCTCCTTGCTTCTTATATACGTCAAATAGATATGGGGAAGCACATTTGAAATATTTTTAGGTGGATTTACATGCATTTAATGTTTGTGGTTGGTGGTTGTGATTCTAATATGAGTTTCCTTTGTTCTTTCTCTTCCTCTTTCTCCCTCTTCTTTTATAAATGTAAGAGCATGGCTCATGGTAAAGGGTTGGACATTTTTTTGTCCTCTAGTGTTTTCTAAGGATTTTGTATCTTTGCATTTTGAGTCACAGACCTCTAGATCTGGTTCTTGTATGTTGATATCGGTCTCATTCCCCATTGTAATGCAGACTATGCATTTCTAGAAGTAATAAAAGCATTTTTTTATGGCTATTCTTTTCCTTAATGTGTTTGTAATCTTATTTCTTTCCTTTCCTTTGTATTGTTTTCTTGTTGTGCCATTTTTTATCTCTCGCAAATCCATTTTCTTATTATGTCTTATGAAATTTATTGTGTGAATGCATTTTATTTTGTGTTGGATGTGCCTATCCTTCCTTTATGCGTTTTCCTTAATTTTTCCCAAAACAAATAGTTTTTATCCCACTTTTTCTCGGTGTTATCACCTTCCTTAGTTTATCTCTTCTTTTCATGTTCTCCTTCTATCCCTGGTCACTTGGCATCATTATCTTAGGTTTTCCTTTTAGCATTAGGAGTAGTAATAACCATAGAAATAGGTTAAAGAACTAGCCTTCTCCGGATGTCCTGTCTAATGCATGCAAGGTCCCACAACTTGGAGACAATCCCATTGTTGACTCAACAACTCAGTTCTTTCATATCTGAGACATGGGTACAAGTTTGAGCTCCAACATTTTCTAGCATGCCCGTGGGATAGGGCATTGAAATCTTAAATTTAATGATTCCTACGTTCTATTATGTGAATTAATGATTTCTAGCCTTTAGACGCTCATTTCAACACATATTACAACTTCCAATACTTCAAATTCTACTATTTTTAGTAGTCATGAGTGCCTTTCATGAGAAGAGTACATACAATACAAAGCGTAACATCCGAAGCATATTTTGAGTACCTCCAACTATTTTCAAGGGGAGTACATAGCAGAATACCCGCATTCACATCCCCATATCTAGTACATCGTGCACATTCCACTCCTCCTCAAAATAGACTCACGTACCCTACCATGATGCATGGTCCACTTCCTCCTCCGAGGAACTTTACCAACTTCACTAGTGGAATTACTCTTGTTCTGAATACACAACATGATATGCCATCAGCCTCACTTAAGAGTATTCCATGATTCATTGGTGAGAATCAAGTCACCCCTGTTGAGAACATATAGGATGTAGAAAACATCTTCTTTTTCTATTTAATCACACATGATGATGTATTAGTTAGGCTCTTTGCATCCTCATTCAAAGGAAACGTGCTCTAGGTTTGAGACTCGCATCTATTACCACCAAGGATGAGCTTGGAAAATCTCTATGTAATTACTTTGAGGACAAGTTAGATCACCTATCACTTGTGGAGCAACTGACTATAACAAAGAGGGAACCTAATGAACAAATGAATGATTTTAAGATCAGATTCTAGATGACCTGGGACAAAATACCTTTGGTGGTAAGAGTTATAGCCCAACATGATTTCCTGAATTATCCGAGAGCTTTGAATAGTGACATTTCATTCATGATTCGATCCATGGGAGGTACAATCTTACCTATTTCTTATAATATTTCAATAAGGGCATAAATCAATTTCATTCAAGTGGGAAAATTAGCTCCTAGACTGCCTATTCCCTTATTCTCGGAAATCTCTCAACCACCCCAACCTTCTATTTCTCTTGTTATCGAATAGAGTGTGTAACTAGTTGCATCCACGTTTCTATCCTCCTGCATAGCAGAAAGAAGATGAGGAGTTGAAAAATTGATTATAAACTTGTCCAATAAGGTCATATCTTTGATGAAGCAATTGGCGCAAGCCTTTAGAAATAGTTCTAATCATGTGCATAACCAAAATAAACCACCCTTGCAGAATCAATATGTATGCTAAAGATATTGGTATAACCAAAAAAATGATAGATGGCATGTTAACATGCATCTTCCTTGTGATTGGTCCCTCCCGCACAACCTCTTCTAGTTCCCAAAGATAATTCAAACACTAGTCCAGTTAAAAAAAATATAGCTCAAGAGTGAGAATGGTGTTTCCCTTTCAATATGCCCCATAGTTAATATCACTACACCAATTCCATGCATGTGTAGGCTTATATGATCTAGAATTCTTCTAACTGTGAGCCTTCTACTAGTGCAAATGAAGTAGAAAACCAAGAAAATCCAGAGGTTCCTCTTGAGGCCAATTTGATGTTCTTTGGCACCAAGGACTTCTATGAAATCAATCAAGCTATGGAAAGTTTCAATAGACTGTGCACCCAAGTTGCTGATAAAACAAGGTATAACAAGATAATACTAGACTTAAGCATGTAACCTTCAGCTCCTGTCACACATGTTGATACTCAAAAGAAAAAATATGCAACTAAGGCATCCATAAGTAAAGGAACATAAGTTCCTACACATGATATTTTATGCAATGCTCCTTCTGAAGTAGCACGCGCCCCTCCTTTGGTAGGTCAATCCTTTGTGCAAGATAAGGCCCCTACCTCTACATTTAAAAATCAAGAAAATATGTTTCTATGCCCCAAATGCACAAGTCTATGGGTTTCCCATTCAACAATGTGGATCAAATGAAGAATACATGTAAATGTCACATTGTGGGATGCTCTCACCATTCAATCTCGGGCAGAACTACAATTGCATGAAGCTCATCCCAAATTTCACATGATGATTTAGCTATAAAAAAACTACGTGCTGATGTTAATATATGCCAAGAAAAGGAGAAGCAAGTAAGTAAGGTTTTCAAAATTCCACCTTTCTATATGTCCTTGATCATTGGAAAAAACCTTGTGTACAATCAGATATTGACTCAGGCACTAGTACTTTTGTCATGCCTAAGAAATTTTTTGATGTCCTAGGTCTTAAGTACAACCCTTTGTCTAAAGGAGTCTTATAGATTGATGGATAAACTATTACCACTTTGGGAGTAATCAAGGATCTTGAGTTGACCCCCCATGCATGTCCAAGCCTCTCTATAATTTAATATGTGTCAATCATTAACCTACCTCCTTTGTTTTGCTAAAGTGGGTGGTTACTTGTCTTTGATTGGTATCATATGTTGTTGATAACAAGGTATGGTACCCGCTTTACCATATAATCTAAACCATATTTTCCTATCATGTGAGTCATATGACCCATCTCCTCTCCAAGCCAATTGCCTAATCCAAGAAGGCCAAGAACAAGTTTCTGAAGAGCATCATCTCCCTCCTCCTCCACCTAATTTAGTGCTAGATGAATGGGTGGAAAGGCACCAAAATTTCATCCATATGTTGAAGATCTTGAGGCTTTTAAAACTCGGCTTGACACTTATTTCATCCTTGAAGCAGAAGTAGTGCTTCCACATGCACTCAAAAAAATGATGAAAATTATGGTCGGTGGAAGTTATACTTTGATGGCTCGAAAAGTAGGAATGGCATTGATATAGGTGTTGTTCTCATTTCTCCAAAGGATGAAGAATTTATTCTTCACACATAAGTTTTAATTCACGTGATCTAATAATGTAGAAGAATATGAAGCATTGGTGTATGGTCTTCTTATTGCTGAGAAGAAAAGGATTGAATCACTACAGATATTTGGAGATATAGAATTGGTTATCCACTAGGTTACCAACAAATGTGTGATAAATAATAAACTCCTTAAAGCTTATATACATAGAGTTTGGGATCTCCTTGAGATCTTTCAAGCTTTGAATCTTCGGTGGTGCCAAGAAATATTAGAAAATAAGGTGATCGATGGTTGTGCTTGGTTTGAATTTTTCTCTCATGGAGGACTTTGTGAAGGGTAATGCGTAACATGTCAAGGTGGTAATCATATTGTCCATTCTGACAAAAATACCAGATTGAAAGTGTTTGATGACACACACAAATCATCCAGTTCATTCGAATGAAGTTGAATTCTCTTCAAGCATGCAAAATGATTTGGATGACATCTATGGTGATCCATTTAAAGACCAATAAGTTGCATAAAGGGCTGGTCACCTTGGAGAAAATATTCAGCCCTAACGATGAGTTCAAGAGTGAAGAAAATAATATGTGTGCGGTATAAGAGGACTGCAGTCCAATAACTATTATGCATGGTAAGGAGTTGTTTCTCAAGAATATTGAACGCATGATTAAAGGAAGGCCTTTATCTCTCTCTTTCAGAAATATAGTGATATATTCTCATGGGAGAATAAATACCTCGAAGGATTTGATTCAAGTGTTACTTAACACTCCATTGACCTTTATCGTAGCATAAATCCCACTAGAAAAAGGCAGATACTAGTCAATCCAAGAATAGAGCCCCTCCTGAGGAAGGAGTTGTCTAAAATAATCAAGGTGAACATAATATTTCCAATCAAATACTCTACCTGGGTCACAAATCTTGTTCCAGTGCACAAGAATAATGGTGAAATCAAACTCTACATTGATTTCAAATATTTGAATAAGGAATCTCTCAAGGATCACTATCATTTGCCATCAATGGAGTAGATTTTGTAGGTTGTTGTGGGCCCGTAAATATTTTATATGTTGGATGGGTATTTTGGCTTCAATAAAATCCCAATCAAGGAAGAGGATCAATTCAAAATGGTATTTACAACTAAATGGGGAACATATGCATATCATAAGATTCCCTTTGGTCATCAAATGCAAGCACAAATTTTTAGCTTGACATGGATATTTCCTTTAAAGGATATATCAATGAATTCATTTTGGTTTACTTGGATGATATAACTGTCTTCTCAAAGTAGGGTACAAAGCACATGACGCATCCGGAGAAATTATTTGAGAGATACGAAGATTTGGGGTGTCTCTTAACCCCAAAAAGTGTATTTTTCTATGATGTAGGGAAAGCTACTAGACCATGTGGTCTCAAAAGATGACATCACAATTGATCTTGAGCATGTTTCAACCATCTTGGATCTTTCCTTGCTGATGCACAAGAAATATTTGCAATCCTTTCTTGGAAAAATAAATTTTTTTATGAGATTCATTCCTAACTTTACAGGATTAGTAAGGCGCATCACCCTCATGCTCAAGAAGATAATAGCTTTCAGTGGATAACAGGGAAAAAAAGCTTCAATAAGATCAAGTAAGAAATTGCTTGTGCGCCAACACTCATCGACTTAGATTACTCAAAGGATTTCATACTTTATGCTTATTGAGCTAATTTGATTGTTGTAGTTGTTCTAACATAAGAAAATGAACAAGGACTAGATCAAAAAATGGATTTCTTCTATTAAAAATTTAAGGATTATGAGTTGAAATATAGACACATGAAGAAACATGTCTACGCCATCATGTGCATGCTCAATAATTTCAAGATTATGCTTGCCACAAATCATGTTAAGGTGTTGGTCTCTCACTCGAGGTCAAATACTTCATCATGGGAGAAAAAATAAGTGAGAAAAGAGTGCGATGGGTAACCAAAATCATGGAGTGTGATGTGATTATCAAATCCACAAATCTAGTTAGAGGTAGCGTGCTTTGTAGGAAACTTGCTAAGGAAACGCAAAATAAACCTAAGACTTCATTATTTTTGGATGAAGAGCTCCCAAGCACATAACTCCGAATAGAGTGAAGCCCTTGCCACGTGTAACTGGATGAAGGACATGATCACATTATTTTCTCGAGGGTGCTTCCCTCCTAGTTTGAACAAATCTAAGAGAAGACATATAAGGTTTCAATCTATTCCATATGTGTTGATTGATGACCTTCTCTTCAAAAGGAATCTTGATGGCGTGTTACTAAGGTGTATTGATAGTGCGTAAATTTAAAAGTATTAACATAATTTCACAATGGATTCTCTAGTGGAAACTTCTCTACTAAGACTATAGTAAAGAATATTATAATGGAAATACTCTTTTGGCCTACCCTATTCACAGACGTGCACAATTGGGTCGTGAAATGAAAATAATGTGCTTTCTTTGTAGGAAATAATAACTTGATGAAAGCTTCTCCTCCAAAAAATCCAAACAAATCAACCTTTTGTGCAATGGGGTCTTGATTTAATAGGTATGATCAATCCTCTTTCGGACTTTGGCTAAAAATGGGTGTTGATAGCTATGGATTACTTCACTAGATGGATAGAAGCTGTCATACACTCAAGGAATCAACCGAGTTAGTCATCCTTAACTTTCTCGAAGGTATTGTAACAAGGTTTGGTGTTCCTCAGAAAATCATTTTAGATAATGCAAAATCCTTCCTTGGTACTAAAATTACTGATTGGGCTCTTAGTCTTGGTATATACTTGAAGACTTCCTCCAATTATTACCCTCAAGGTAATGGCTTGGCAGAGTCTACAAATAAGAACCTGATCGAATCATGAAGTGGATAATGAACATTAACCAAAGACAAGTGGCATACAAAGGTCTCGTGCACACTTTGGGAAGACAGAATCATAATGAATAAGGAAATATGAACTTCACCTTACAAGCTTTTCTATGACAAGGAGGCCACACTTCCTTTAATACTTGAGTTGAATTCATTATCACTTGCCCAACAACTAGAATTCAAAGGCACAGACTAGAGAGAAATTAGAGTGTCGAGTTTTTGAACTTGAAGAATAAAGGAACTATACCATGATAAAGATAGAACAACATCAACAATCAATAAAGATGTAGTTTGACAGAAAGGCTAAGCCTCAAGATTTCAAATTTGGGGACTTAGTCTTAAAATGGGATGTTGATGATCTAAACCAAGGTGCCATTCAAAGTTTTATGGAATTTTGATTAGCCCATATGTTATTAGTTATCCCAAGAAGGCTAACTCTTTTGATTTATCTCATCTTGATGGGGGTGCGCTATCAATTGTAGTCAATTTGATCTATCTCAAACCCTTCCATTAAGCTTACCACATCATTTTGTATATATTAGAGCAGTTTTAATTCCTCCAAGTGCATCACATGCACATTTATTTATTTGTACATGGCTCTATATTTCCACGTGCTTCTTGCATGTTCTCTTTTATTGCTTCCAGGATGACAATATTCTTCTCGATAGTTATTAGTAGTTTTACAGGATTGAACAAAGTTCGAATGTGCTTCAAAGTAACTCGGGGGTAGTTTTTCAAATTTACATATCGAGGTTCATATTTACATGCCGACTCCATTCCCAATAGATGCTCTAGGATACTAATTACCTTAATCTAGTAGGTAGATGGCCCCGAAAATTTCCAAACTATTTTCCAAAATAACTCCCTAGTTATTTGACAACTTATCTTTCTATTCTAGATCTAAGATCCGACATTACATATCGCGCACACTCCATTTATCGCCTTGTCACATTTCCTTGGCGGAAATTACTTACACAATCATATGCACTTTTATTATCTTCTATGCCTTCCATATTTTCCTCTCCCTTCCCCGTATCTAATTCCTTTCTCCTTGCATGCACTTTCTATGCAATTTCCTTCTTCCCAGCAGTTCATGCATCCTATGTGTGCACCTTAGACTTGCTTCCCAAGAGTAGCTAAGTTCCCGGAACTCTCGTGCCCCCCTTCTTTACTATTACACATTACTTTTTTGTGATTGTTCCTCTATCATATGTTCCTCTAACAAGTATTTCTCCCTTTCCTCCCACATGTATTACCTTCACACACCCTTTCCCTCTATTTTATTTCCGTTCCTCCTTCCTCCGCACATATCCTCACACTTTATTTTGTGCCCTCCTGTGCCACATGTTATATGTCAAACTTTGAGTGTGCTACATGCTACCAATCAAAGCGTGCCAAATGGGAGTCAAGTCTTAGATACAAATCATTACTTGACACGTGGTAGAATGACAAAGTGGATGCACAATTGGTTGTCCTTTAACCACTCTCAAAGCACTGTGTGTCTTTATGTGTCAAAATTAACCTCGAAAACTTCATATCATCATAAAGTTATCTAAAGAACTCAAAATATGTCACAGCTTGTCTTATTTGGTAGTCGCTAACATGGGCTACACTCTAGATCATTCAAATTTCAAAGAAATTTAGTAAGTGATAAACATGGAAATGTCATTCTAGCCATTAATAAACATATCTGATTGTTCTAACCACCAATATTTGATCTGATTTTCCCTCCTTTCTTCTTCTATGTACGTCAAACAGATATGGGGAAGCACATTTGATAGATTTATAGATAGATTCATAGGAATTTAATTCTTTCTATTGATGGTTGTGATTCTAATTCACATTTCCCTCTCTTCTTTCTCTTCCTCTTTCTCCCTCTTCTTATATAAATGTAAGAGTATGGCTTATGGTAAAGGGTTGGAAATTTTTGGATCCTCTAGTGTTTACTAAGGATTTTGAATATTTTCATTTTGAGTCATCGACCTCTAGATCTGGTTCTTGCATGTGGATATCGATCTCATTTGCCATTTTAACCGATCGGGCATTTGTCGAAGTAATAGAAGCATTATTTTGTGGCTATTCTCTTGCCTTAACGTGTTTGTATTCTTCTTTCTTGCCTTTCTTTTGTATTGTGTGCTTGTTGTGCCATTTTAAATCTCTCGCAAAACCATTTTCTTGTTATATCTCATGAAATTGATTGTGTGAATGCATTTTGGTCTATGCTACGTGTGCCTAGCCTCCCTTTATGCCTTTTACTTTGTTTTTACTCAAAATAGATAGTGTTCATCCCACTTTTCTGGTCCTATCACCTTCCTTAGTTTATCTTTCCTTTTCATGTTCTCCTTTTATCCTTAGTACCTTTGCATCATTATCTTAGGTTTCCCTTTTAGCTTAGGAGTAGTTCAGAACCATCCTTCCCTAGAGGACGATCTCAAGCACACAAGTTCCCACAACTTGGAGACAATCCCATTGTTGACTCATGACTCATATATTTCAGATCTAAGACACAAGTGAAATTTTGAGCTCTAACATTATTTGAAGGAAAATATTTCAAGAGTTGCATACAGTAGGTCAATCTTGGACTTAGCTTGAATAGTTTCTCCTGGTATAATATTGTACTTGACTCCAATAGTAGTAAAATGACTACAACAAGAAGCCTTGGCCCTCTCCAAAATTCATTTTCAAGGTGTTTGATCGGTGGGAATGGTTTCTAATTGAAGTTCATGTTGTGATCCTAGGTGTTTTATGATTTCTTAGAGAAGATGTCTAGAAACTGTATTTCTTTAATTCATTTCCCGAGGTGTCTTCCTCTATTTATTTCTGTTAATTATCCTTTACATCATGCTCGAGGCTAAAAAAATCTTCTTATCGAAGTATGAAACATTTGATCAAAATTACCAAGGTGGTGGTCTATTTGCATTTTGATAGTGTTCTTGGAGTCTTGTTTTTCTCATTACTAGGTATGTAGCCATGTTGGTAGTCATTGAAAGCATTATAATAGGGTATCCAGATGGATTTGTAAATCTTGAGTGAATTTTCACCATCCATCATAGATATTCAACATCTAAATTAAACCTATTTGCGTTTAGTTATCTGCTCCAAAATTTCATACTTCATTGTACATGAAAAGGTCAAATTCGACAATGGTTAGATAAGTATCAAGGTTGAATCTAGGTTGGAGAAGGTGAAGGAAGATCATTCTAATCCATGACACTTGAAATTGTTGTTTTTCATTCAAAAAAGGATAATTTTCTTTATGTGTACTCTTAGGCCATGACTATGACAAAACCCCAAACTAGGGTTTACGATGAAGAAGTTGTCGATTCTTACAAATGAACTAGTGAAAATTCATGAAACTTTGAAATATTCTCTATGATATCAATATAAAGGTATTGCAAAATAGTTTTGAGATTTAATTTAGTGTGGCGAGAGAAGTGTTTAGCATAAGTTCCTTCATTGTGTGCACAATCCATTTTTAAACTATTAATGTGTCTTATTGCAATTGTCCTTGAATTCAAGCACCAAGAAGCTAGTTGATTAAGGTTTTTAGATGTAAATTAAGTTTCAAGGATTTATGGAATTTTTTGAAAATTTATTATTCTTTGACAATTTAAAACTATCATTCTTTGATCTATGCAAACACGAGAAAAGTGTTAGGTTAGTCATTTTACCCTTTACGACTGTGGAAGCCCTCAATTTCTCTACACAAGTGAAACTAGTTTAAGGAAATTAATATAAGTGTTAGAGGAGTTTAAAGCATGGTGTATATAATATTGGTATGTTATATCAGATTGAGTATCGTTGATTGCGTCAATATTTCCTTTGTGCTCGTGAAAGGGATCATCACAATACCAATTCAAGTTGAATTGTTAAAAGAGTTATACAACCTGGAAGATATCTATAAACTTGTGATCCTAGAATGTAATTTCTACATATGAATGTATTGAATTTTATATTTTACCATGTTTCATTCAAGTGCTATATGCAGTGTAACAACTCATTTTCAATATCTCATAGTACTTATAACTTGAAGACCTATTAAGTGGAAGACAAATGAGTGAAAGTAAGGGAGACTATTAAGAATGTGAAAAGCTCAAATCTTGTCTTTTACTCTAGGCTCAAAATGAGATGAAGGTGAAGAAACAAAGTTAATCTTGTATTATACATTCGATGAAAGATGGGTTGGTTATGCAAGAAACATTGAAAGGTCGAGAAAGAGGGTGAAGCTCAAAGAGGAATATTAAAAGATCATGTTTTTTTTACGTAAACCAATCAAAGTATTTTTTGTCTCTAAAGAGAAGGTGAAGGGATCTAAGCTCAACTAAGAGATAATTGTCTCTTGAAATCAAATATGGAGAATTTTAAAATTCAAGAAGGGTTAAATGCATTAACAATATGGATTCTAAAATTTGTGTCTTTAGTAAATAGCTTAGAGTAAAGGTTGTATGAGGAGTTTAAGGGTCATAGTTTGAGCATGTCAAGTGGCTCATTCTAAAATAATGATGAGTTAGAATAAGGAAAGTAACTTTAACATGAGAGAGAGGCTCTTGTAGTTTGAATTCTTGCCATTGGAAATAGGGTATAGTGAATGTAGTGAAGAATATATAGAGAAATGAGAGAACATATTACACACTACTTAAGATGATGGTAAAAGGCAAAGAACTAAAATTTGTAAAGGTGTGTAAACCAAGATAACAGTGATCAAAATTTGACTATGAATGACTTCAATTAAAGAGAATATTGTCGTATGAATAAGGAGAATAGTGGAGTGTTTACAAAGTGAGTAATACTTGACAACGGTGAAAGGTGAAAAAATACATGGCCAAATTCAAAAAAACTCAATGAAAAGAAATAGGGTATGAAATGTGGTGAAGAATAATCAAGAAAAGAATAAAATACGAGAGATAGAAACAAAAACATAGGATTGTGAGATATAAGTGGTGTGAAAAGAAAACATTGATACATGTATTTCTTGACAAAGAATATAGTGAACACAAGAGGACTGTGATACAAAATAGGGATCAAATTTCTCAAAATAAGTGTTGCAAAACTAGAGAAACAAGTGAATTGTGATTTGTTGAATGAAGATATAGTAAGGGATGATGATCTATTGATGAAGCAACAATGAACTAAATGATCAATTTGTAAAAATTTATTGTATTTTCCTAAGTGGGTTATTGGGTAACCGAGTAGATGCTCCTTGAAATTTAAAGCTTGTTAAAATAGCATAGTAGGTGCTTGGAAACCTTCCAGTGGGTGTTAGAAGGACTGTTAAGTAAGTGCTTCTTAGGTTGAGTGGGTGTTCAACCAAATTGTAAATCATTGTATGTAAATAATGGGTGTTCTTAATAAAAGGCCTTGATTTCAAGTGAGTTTTCTCCCTCTAATGGTTTCCCACTATAAATTTTGTATCCTATATACTTATCTACTTGCATGCACCTTAATTTGTGTTCATGGTTTGATTGCTAACTCTATTCAAGAAGTTTTATAAATTTCTAATTTGATCAATACTAATTCACCCCCCCTCTAAGTTCTTGTGATATCCAACAGCCATCACCTTCATGGTTTTGTTACATATTTCCTTCAATTTTTCTCAAGAATGCACAAAATGACAATAATTATTTACTTTAAATTGAGTAATTCTTCTTTTCTTGTCTCCTCAACCCTAATTGGTTTCATTCACACATTTTTAAGTCTATTCCACATGTGCTTATACACCTATACATTCCTTTACTTAATTTCATAACACTAAATACTTGTCGCATAACACTATATCTTTGAAATCATCCAGTCTTCACTTTAAATATCTAACTAATGCATCGCCCCAATGATTGAGATTCATTCATATAATTTAATCCACATTATCATGTCATTTCAATATCATTAGTCACATATACAAACATGGATTATATAAAAATACTCACTTTGTTCATTTTATACACAATTTTTCTTTATTCCTTTAAAAGAAACATGTTCTTATAAGTTCCTCATATTCAACCTTACAGGTTCTTACTTTAAGAGAGTTCCTCTCCCTATTATTGAACCTCTTATCCTTCTCTCTTACTCTCCTTACTCTTCTAATTTAATATCTTAACTTAAGACCTAAAAAGTGAGTAGAATAACTCCTTTTATAAACCTAACCATGGTGGAGTCTAACCACTCATGATGAGACTTATCTATAGGGTGTTAATACCTAGAAAAATTAATTGAGTACCTTTAGGACCTTTTACAACTTTTCATGACCTCACTTACATCATTAAACCTTTTAGACCAAGGTTTTTAAAGAATGATAAGTTAGAATAAGGAAAGGAAGTTGAAAATTTGAGAGATGCTTTTGTATTTTGAATTCTTGCCAGTGGAAATAGGGTAGAGTGAATTTAGTAAAGAATTTATAGAGAAGAAGAGAGAGAGAGAGAGAGAGAGAGAGAGAGAGAGAGAGAGAGAGAGACAACATATTCAACACTACTGAAGATGATGGTAAAAAGGAAGTGAATTAAAATTGAAAAAGGTGTGAAAACAAAGATAACAGTGATCAAAAGGTGATTATTAATTACTTCAATTAAAGAGAAGATAGTTGTATGAATAAGGAGAAGAGTGGATTGTTTCAAAATTGAGTAATACTTGACAAAAGTGAACGGTGTGACAAAAATACATGGCCAAATGGAAAAAAACTCGAGAATAGAAATTTGGTATTAAATGTGGTGAAGAACAGTCAAGAAAGGAATAAAATATAGAGATATAAGCATAAACATAAGACTGTGAGAAATAAGTGGCGTGAAAAGAAAACATTGATACTTGTATTTCTTGACAAATAATATAGTGAACCCAATAGGACTATGATACAAAATAGGGATCAAACTTATCAAAATAAGTGTTGTAAAACTAGAGAAATAGGTGAATTATGATTTGTTGAATGAAGATCCAGTAAGGGATCATGATCTGTTGATGAAGCAATAAGAAACTAAATGATCAATCTATAAAATTTTATTGTATTTTCCAAAATGGGTGCTTGGGTGATAGGAGTAAATGATTCTTTCAATTTGTATCTTTCTAAAACAACTTAGTAGGTGATTAGAAACCTTTTAGTGGGTGCTAGAAGGACTATGAAGTAGGTGCTTCTCAGGTTGAGTTGGTGTTCAACCAAACTAGAAATAATTGTATCTTAAGAATGGGTGCTCTAACTAAAAGGCCTTGATTTCAAGTGGGTTTTCTCCCTCTAAGCGTTTCCCACTATAAATTTGGTTTCCTATATACTTATCTACTTGTATGTACCTTAATTTTTGTTCATGGTTTGATTGCTAATTCTATTCAAGAAGTTTTAGAAATTGCTAATTTGATCAACACTAAATCACCCCCCTCTAAGTTCTTGTGATATGTAACAACCATCACCTTCACCATTTTGTTATATATTTCCTTCAATTTTTCTCACAAATGTGCAAAATGACCATAATTGTTTACTTTAAACTAATTAATTACTCTTTTCTTATCTCCTCAACCCTAATTGGGTTCATTCACACCTTTTAAGCCTATTCCATATGTGCTTATACACCTGTACATTCCTTTACTTAATTCCATAACACTAAATACTTGTCACATAACAATGTATCTTTGAAATCATCCAATATTGACTTCAAATATCTAACTAATGCATCAATTCCAGTAGTGAGAATCATTCACATAATGTAATCCATATTATAATTCCATTTCAAGATCATTATTCACACATACAAACATAGATTATATAAAAGACTCACTTTATTCATTTATACAAAAATATTCTTTATTCCTTTACAAGAAACATGTTCTTATAAGTTCCTCTTATCCAACCTTACAGGTTCTTACTTTAAGAAAGTCCATCTCCCTATTCTTGAACCTCTTATCCTTATCTCTTACTCTCCTTACTCTTCTAATTAAATATCTTCACTTAAGACCTAAAAGGTGAGTATAATAACTCCTTTTCCAAACCTAACCATGATGGAGTCTAACCACTCATGATAAGACTTAACTAAAGGGTGATAATACCCTAGAAACATTAATTGAGGCCCTTTAGGACCTTTTACAACCTTTCATGACCCCACTTACATCATTAAACCTTTTAGACCAAGCTTTTAAAATAATAATGAGTTAGAATAAGGAAAGAAAGTTGAACATTCAAGAGAGGATTTTATAGTTTGAATTCATGCCATTGGAAATAGGGTAGAGTGAATATAGTGAAGAATCTATAGAGAAGAGATAGAGAGAGAACATATTCAACACTACTGAAAATGATGGTAAAAAGGCGTGAACTAAAATTGAAAAAGGTGTGAAAAAAAGATAACACTGATCAAAAGGTGACTATGAATGACTTCAATTAAAGAGAAGATAATTGTATGAATAAGGAGAATAGTGGATTTTTACAAAAAGATTAATACTATACATAAGTGAAAGGTGTGACAAAAGACATGGCCAAATTGAAAAAAACTCAGAGAACAAAAATTGGGTATGAAATGTGGTGAAAAATAGTCAAGAAAGGAATAAAATACGAGAGATATAAGAAAAAAACATAGGACCGTGAAATATAAGCGGTGTGAAAAGAAAATATTGATACATGTATTTCATGACAAATAATATAATGAACACAAGAGGACTATGATACAAAATAAGGATCAAATTGCTAAAAATAAATGTTACAAAAGTAGAGAAACAGGTGAATTGTGATTTGTTGAATTAATATTCAAGATAAGGATCATGATCTATTGATGATCCACTAAGGAACTAAATGATCAATCTGTAAAATTGTTATTGTATTTTCCTAAGTGGGTGCTTGGGTGATAGGAGTAGATGTTTCTTGTAATTTGTAGCTTGCTAAATTAGCCTAGTTGGTGATTTGAAACCTTCTATTGGGTGCGCAAAGGACTCAAGTAGGTTCTTCTCAGGTTGAGTTGGTTCTCAACCAAACTAGAAATCATTGTATGTTAAGAATGGGTGTTCTTAATAAAAGGCCTTGATTTCAAGTGCATTTTCTTCCTCTAAGGGTTTCCCACTATAAATTTGGTGTCATGTATACTTATCTACTTGCACACACCTTAATTTGTGTTCATGGTTTGATTGCTAACTCTATTCAAAAAGTTATAGAAATTGCTAATTTTATCAGCACTAATTCATCCCCCCTCTAATTTCTTGTGATATGTAACACCCATCACCTTCACCATTTTGTTACATATTTCCTTCAAATTTTTAAAGAATGCATAAAATGACCATAATTGTTTACTTTAAACCGAGTAATTCCTCTTTTCTTGTCTCCTCAACCCTAACGGGTTAATTCACACCTTTAAAGCCTATTACACATGTGCTTATACAAATGTACATTCCTTTACTTAATTCCATAACACTAAATACTTGTCACATAACAATGTATCTTCGAAATCATCCAGTCTTCACTTTAAATATCTAACTAATGCATCCGCTCCAAAGATTGACAATCATTCACGAGAATGTAATCCATATTATCATGCCATTTCTAGATCATTAGTCACACATACAAACATGGATTATATAAAAATACTCACTTTGTTCATTTATACAAAAATCTTCTTTATTCCTTTACACGAAACATGTTCTTATAAGTTCCTCATATTCAACCTTACAAGTTCTTACTTTAAGAAAGTTCCTCTCCATGTTCTTGAACCTCTTATACTTCTCTCTTACTCGCCTTCCTCTAATAATTGAATATCTTCACTTAAGACCTAAAAGGTGAGTAGAATAACTCCTTTTCCAAACCTATTCATAGTGGAGTCTAACCACTCATGATGAGACTTAACTAAAGGGTGATAATACCCTACAAACATTAATTGAGGCCCTTTAGGAATTTTTACAACATTTCATGACCTCACTTACATCATTACACCTTTTATACCAATATTTTAAAAGAATGATGAGTTAGAATAAGGAAAGGAAGTTAAAAAATTTGAGAGAGGCTTTTTAGTTTGAATTCTTGCCATTGGAAGTAGGGTAGAGTGAATGTATTGAAGAATATATAGAGAACAAAGAGAGAACATATTCAACACTACTGAAGATGATGGTAAAAAGGAAGTGAACTAAAATTGAAAAAGGTGTGAAAACAAAGATAATAGTGATCAAAAGGTGACTATGAATGACTTCAATTAAAGAGAAGATAGTTGTATGAATAAGGAGAATAGTGGATAGTTTATGAAGTGAGTAATACTTGATAGAAGTGAAAGGTGTGATAAAAATACATGGCCAAATTGAAAAAAACTCGAGAATAGAAATTGGGTATGAAATGTGGTGAAGAATAGTCAAGAAAGGAATAAAATACAAAGCTATAAGAAAAAGCATAGATCGTGACATATAAGTGATGTGAAAAGAAAACATTGATACATGTATTTCTTGACAAACAATATAGTGAAAACAAGAGGACTGTGATACAAAATAGGGATCAAGTTGCTCAAATAAGTGTTGCAAAATTAGAGAAACACGTGAATTGTGATTTGTTAAATGAAGATCCAGTAAGGAATCATGATTTTTTGATGAAGCAACAAGGAACTAAATTATCAATATGTAAACATTTTATTGTATTTTCCTAAATGGGTTCTTGGGTGATAGGAGTAAATGCTCCTTTTAATTTTCAGCTTACTAAAACAGTCTAGTAGGTGCTTGGAAACCTTCTAGTGGGTGCTAAAAGGACTGTGAAGTAGGTTCTTCTCAGGTTGAGTTGGTGCTCAACCAAACTGGAAAGCATTGTATGTTAAGAATGGGTGTTCTTAATAAAAGGGCTTGATTTCAAGTGGTTTTTATCCCTCTAATGGTTGCCCACTATAAATTTGGTGTCATGTATACTTATGTACTTGCATGCACCTTAATTTTTGTTCATGGTTTGATTACTAACTCTATTCAAGAATTTTTAGAAATTTCTAATTTGATCGACTAGTTCACCCCCTCTTAAAGTTCTTTTGAAATCCAACAACCATCACCTTCACCATTTTATTACATATTTCCTTCAATTTTTCTCAAGAATGCACAAAATGATTATAATTGTTTACTTTAAACTCATTAATTCCTATTTTCTTGTCTCCTTGACCCTAATGGGGTTAATTCACACCTTTAAAGCCTATTCTACATATGCTTATACACATGTACACTCCTCTACTAGATGCCATAACACTAAATACTTATCACATAGGAATGTATCTTCGAAATCAACCAGTCTTCACTTCAAATATCTGACTAATGTATCATTTCCAGTATTGAGAATCATTCACAAAATGTAATCCATATTATCATTCCATTTCTAGATCATTAGTCACACATACAAACATGGATTATATAAAAATACTCACTTTGTTCATTTATAAAAAAACTTCTTTATTCTGTATGAAACATGTTCTTATAAGTTCCTCATATTCAACCTTATAGGTTCTTACTTTAAGAAAGTTCCTCTCCATGTTCTTGAACCTCTTATACTTCTCTCTTACTCGCCTTCCTCTAATAATTGAATATCTTCACTTAAGACCTAAAAGGTGAGTAGAATAACTCCTTTTCCAAACCTATTCATAGTGGAGTCTAACCACTCATGATGAGGCTTAACTAAAGGGTGATAATACCCTAGAAACATTAATTGAGGCCCTTTAGGACCTTTTACAACGTTTCATGACCTCACTTACATGATTAAACCTTTTATACCAAGATTTTAAAAGAATTATGAGTTAGAATAAGGAAAGGAAGTTGAAAATTTGAGAGAGGATTTCGTAGTTTGAATTCTTGCCATTGGAAATAGGGTAGAGTGAATGTATTGAAGAATCTATAGAGAACAAAGAGAGAACATATTCAACACTACTGAAGATGATGGTAAAAGGAAGTGAACTAAAATTGAAAAAGGTGTGAAAACAAAGATAATAGTGATCAAAAGGTGACTATGAATGACTTCAATTAAAGAGAAGATAGTTGTATGAATAAGGAGAATAGTGGATTGTTTACAAAGTGAGTAATACTTGACAGAAGTGAAAGGTGTGAAAAAAATACATGGCCAAATTGAAAAAAACTCAGAGAACAGAAATTGGGTATTAAATGTGGTGAAGAACAGTCAAGAAAGGAATAAAATATAGAGATATAAGCAAAAACATAGGACTATGACATATTAGTGATGTGAAAAGAAAACATTGATATATGTATTTCTTGACAATGAATACAGTGAACACAAGAGGAATTTGATACAAAAAAGGGATCAAATTTCTCAAAATAAATGTTGCAAAATTACATAAACGTGTGAATTGTGATTTGTTAAATGAGGATCCAGTAAGTGATTGTGATTTTTTTATGAAGCAACAGGGAACTAAATGATCAATGTACAAAATTGTTATTTTATTTTCCTAAATGGATTCTTGGGTGACAAGATTCGATGCTCCTTTCAATTTGGAGCTTACTAAAATAGCCTAGTAGGTTCTTGAAACCTTCCAGTGGGTTCTAGAAGGATTGTGAAGTAGGTGCTTCTCAGGTTGAGTTGGTGCTCAACCAAACTGGAAATCATTGTATGTTAAGAATGGGTTTTCTTAATAAAATACCTTGATTTAAAGTGGGTTTTATCCCTCTAAGGGTTTCCCACTATAAATTTGGTGTCCTATATAATTATCTACTTTCATGCACCCTAATTTTTGTTCATGGTTTGATTGTTAAATATATTCAAGAAGTTATAGAAATTGCTAATTTGATCAATAGTAATCCACACCCCCTCTAAGTTCTTATGATATCCAACAACCATCACCTTCACCATTTTGTTACATATTTCCTTCAATTTTTCTTAAGAATGCACAAAATGTCCATAATTATTTACTTTAAACCGAGTAATTCCTCTTTTCTTCTCTCCTCAACCCTAATGGGGTTTATTCACACCTTTGAAGATTATTCCACATGTGCTTATACACATGTACATTCCTTTAATTAAGGCCATAACACTAAGTACTTGTCACATAACAATGTATCTTTGAAATAATCCAGTCTTCACTTCAATATCTAACTAATGCATCAATTCAAGATTGAGAATCATTCAGAGAATGTAATCCAATTATCATGTCATTTCTAGATCATTAGTCACAGATACAAACATGGATTATATAAAAAGACTCACTTTGTTCATTTGTACAAAAATCTTCTTTATTCCTTTACAAGAAACATGTTCTTATAAGTTCCTCACATTCAACCTTAAAGGTTCTTACTTTAATAAAGTTCCTCTCCCTGTTCTTGAATGTTTTATCCTTATCTCTTACTCTCCTTTCTCTTCCAATTGAATATCTTTACTTAAGACCTAAAAGGTGAGTAGAATAACTCCTTTTCCAAACCTAACCATGGTGGAGTATAACCACTCATGATGAAACTTAAGTAAAGGGTGATAATACCCTAGAAACATTAATTGAGGCCCTTTAGGACCTTTTAAAACCTTTCAAGACCTCACCTACATCATTAAACCTTTTAGACCAAGCTTTTAGAAGAATGATGAGTTAGAATAAGGAAAGGAAGTTGAAAATTTGAGAGAGTATTTTGTAGTTTGAATTCTTGCCATTGGAAATAGGGTAGAGTGAATGCGGTGAAGAATCTATAGAGAACAGACAGAGAGAAAATATTCAACATTAGTGAAAATGATGGTAAAAAGGCATTGAGCTCAAATTGAAAAAGGTGTGAAAATAAAGATAGAAATGATCAAAAGGTGACTATGAATGACTTCAATTAAAGAGAAGATAGTTGTATGAATAAGGAGAATAGTGGATTGTTTACAAAGTGACTAATACTTGACAAAAGTGAAAGGTGTGACAAAAAGACATGGCCAAATTGAAAAAAAAACTCATAGAACAAAAATTGGGTATGAAATGTGGTGAAGAACAGTCAAGAAAGGAATAAAATATAGATATATAAGTAAAAACATAGATCTGTGACATATAAGTGATGTGAAAAGAAAACATTGATACATTTATTTATTGACAAAGAATACAAGTGAACACAAGAGGACTGTGATACAAACTAGGGATCAAATTGCTTAAAATAAGTATTGCAAAAGTAGAGAAACAAGTGAATTGTGATTTGTTGAATTAATATCCAAAGTAAGGGATCATGATATTTTAATGAACCAATAAGGAACTAAATGATCAATCAGAAATTGTTATTTTATTTTCCTAAATGGGTGCTTGGGTGACATGAGTAGATGCTCCTTGCAATTTGTAGCTTGATAAAACAACCTAGTAGGGGCTTGGAAACCTTCCTTTGGGTGCTTTAGAAGGCTTGGGAATTAGGTTCTTATCATGTTGAGTTAGTGCTCAACCAAACCGGTAATCATTGTATATTAATAATGGGTGTTCTTAATAAAGGTCTATATTTAAAGTGGGTTTTCTTCCTCTAAGGGTTTCCCACTATAAATTTGGTGTCATGTATACTTATCTACTTGTATGCACCTTAATTTGTGTTCATGGGTTGATTGCTAACTCTATTCAAGAAATTTTAGAAATTGCTAATTTGATCAGCACTAACTCACCCCCTCTAAGTTCTTGTGATATCCAACAACCATCACCTTCACCATTTTGTTACATATTTCCTTCAATTTTTCTCAAGAATGCACAAAATGACCATAATTGTTTACTTTAAACTTAGTAATTCTTATTTTCTTTTCTCCTCGAACCTAATGGGGTCCATTCACACCTTTAAAGCATATTCCACATGTCCTTATACACATGTACATTCCTTTACTTAATGCCATAACACTAAATACTTGTCACATAACAATGTATCTTCGAAATCATCCAGTCTTCACTTCAAATATCTAACTAATGCATCGGTTCCAATATTGAGAATCATTCACGCAGAATGTAATCCATATTATCATGCCATTTCTAAATCATTAGTCACACATTCAAACATGAATTATATAAAAATAATCACTTTGTTCATTTATACAAAAATCTTCTTTATTCCTTTACAAGAAACATGTTCTTATAAGTTCCTCATATTCAACCTTACAGGTTTTTACTTTAAGAAATTTCCTCCTCCTGTTATTTAACCTCTTATCCTTCTCTCTTACTCTCATTACTCTCCTGATTGAATATCTTCACTTAATACCTAAAAGGTGATTAGAATAAATCCTTTTCCAAATCTAACTGTGGTGGAGTCTAACCACTCATGATGAAACTTAACTAAAGTGTTATAATACCCTAGAAACATTAATTGAGGTCCTTTAGGACCTTTTATAACTTTTCATGACCTCACTTACATCATTAAATATTTTAGACCAAGATTTTAAAATTATAATATTTAAATATTCCTTTTGGAGGGAATCTCCAAAATAACCATTTAACATACATGGAGGGACTTAAGATAGCTAGGAAGGACTCAAGAACACTTGAAAGGACTCCTTAAATCTAATACAATCCAAAACTTATTACAAACCAAATTTTCTTGCATATAAGGTTTATTATCATGCATCAATTCTCTCTATGGGTTTGGGATTTAATAGGAAAATTATATCTTGCCATTTTGAAATACATGAAGACTTTTGAGTATTCATCGTTGTCATTAGATGTATTCTAGCTACTCCATTTTTAGATAATATAAAAAGAGTTTAGTTTTGAGGGGACCAAAAAACCTAATACATATAAAGGAGCCATTTTAAACACAAACCAAGAAAAATCCAGGGAGGCAAAGTAAAAAAGGCTTGACAATAAGCCGCCACAGATAAGAGCCAAAAACCATGTCTGAATATTAACAATTACATTTTCTGAGAGAAACTAACCACCAAAGAAAAAAAAGTACAATCCAAAGGAAATAATAAAGGACAACAAAAGGCCTACTATTAGTCCTCTTTAGCCTTGTTGTAGGTTCCAACACACACCCGCTATCCTTCCTACCAAAACCTTGATGATCACACGTTTAGGTCTTTTCTCCTTATTTTCCACAGTTTGGGTGTCCACAATCTTAGGTTCTTTAGGAAATTTCTCCTCCTTGTCCTCAGTCTGGTGTTCTCCATCTCAAAATCATAATTACTTTCAATCTCATAATTCAAGGTTTCTTCACTATTAAAACTACTAAGGGCTAGTCTCATATTAGGCTTGATGTTTTCCACTTTGGCCACTTGGTCCTGAAGGATAGAAACCCTCTGCTCCTGCATGAAGAATTGAGATTGTATTCCCCCAATTATTTTTTTCTGGAACTCAATTTTATGGTGGAACTGCTTCATCTCCTAGATCATATTCTTATTTATGAGAATGGTATTGGAAGTCATCTCAACATATATAAGCCTAGCTTCCCAGACACAAAATATCTCTCCCTACTACTAATTAATTCAACCACATTCTGAACTCCACGTTTTAGGCAAATATTTTCGATAATCCCTTCGGGGGTGCCTTTCCCCTTAAATTTCTTCATGCATTTAGAGGTAGATGTAAGTGTTTCTTGGTCAGATTCATGGTCACCAGCATTCAAAGGCTGAGAAAGGATAATGGTTTTTCCATTTTGCACTAATAAGAGGATCCAACCTTGATGAAAAGGAACATCAAATTTATTTTTTTAAAGTCAGTGATAGTGGATAACGGGGACCTATAAAGGAAGAAATCCAAACTCATAGCTTTGTTCTTATGGAAGAGATTTAGAATGGAGAGATGATAAAAGAAAATATTTCTAAATTTACCTTCCAGAGTTAGGTATTTCATGACAATAAGGAAAATGTCGGCCCAATGCTCAGGGAGGAAAGTATGGACGATTCCATCATTATAGGAAACAATATGCTCATCGGGTTGAAAAAAATGGATATCTCATGTTTTTGTGGGTTTTGTCTTTAAAAGTATTAATACCATCCATAGCAAGCCCAATTATCTTAACTATGGATTCTTTAGTAACCCTAATTTCCACCCCTTGAAATTGAATCCCCTTCAACCCAGAATTTCCAAAATCAATAGAGAGTGCAGGGTCATTACCTTTTTGTCATCGTATGTACTGGAGAAGCCTCCGCTATTTAGTAGCTTCACGTAGAATGGTGTCATTTTTCAAATAAAGGAAGTGGTCTCATATCTAACCCTATGGCCTCCCATTTTTTCCCATCACACCTTCTCACTTCAAAATCAAATAGAATGGAATCACCAGTTTCAAATAAATTGAATAAAAGCCAAATTAGATGCATCGTAATCATTCCCAAAAATAATAAGATATTTTTGAGCTCCCAAGCATGTGAGACTTGGTCACCATCATTAAACTACCTCCAAAAACATGTTTTCATTTACCAATTTTATAATTTCTTTCCAAGGAATACGTTTCCCTAGCCACATCATTAGTTATGACTTGTCATTCCCTTTATTAGCTAGTGCGTCTATAGGTTTCGACTTTCCCTAAAGGTGTGCTGGATATCCACCTTGTCAAATTATTCCAACATCGCACGAGCTTCCTTGATGATGTTGCTAAGTTTCCATCCGTACTTACTCTGATATTTTAGAGCATTGATGAAACATAAGGAGTCGCCTTCTATAATGATGGATATTAGTCTCAAATATCTACACATCATGATGCCCCAAAGCATAGCCTTGGCTTCCGTATAATTGTTGGTAATATTTCCAATGAGACCCGTATAGGCTACAAGACATCTACCGAGGTGATTACGAACCAGAACTCCCCAATGTGTTATCCTTCTATTTGGTGGATCCATCAAAGTTTAGTTTAAAGAAACCATCAGGAGGTCTCAACCATTTAACTCTATGGGTGGCCTTCTCCTTCAAAGGGTTGATTGGGTTAATTCTCATGATTTTGAGAATATTTATTTCCCAGGATGGATAGACCTTTGGTGATTTAGGCGTTAAAATTTGAGAATTTTCTTTGAGAGACAGACTCACCCTTTTAATAACCATATCCAGTGCTTTAGTTTTTGTTCCTAAAGATCCTATTATTTCATTCGATCCACAGTCCCCATAATGTATGTGGGAGGGATAGTTTCCAAAATTCTCTGATCAAATCATTTTGGAAATTAAAGCTCCATTGTTTGGGGAGGAGGGCCACATCCCTAGGGAGGACCATATGTATCTTTAAAAAATTGAGGATCATAGAGAAGACTTGAAAGGAGAAAGAGCATTCTAGGAAGAGATGTTGGATTGACTCTTCATTACATTTACATAGATTACATCTGTTAGTGATGATCATCCCCCTTTTTCTTCACTCATCTACCATTAAGATGTTTCCTTTTACAACTTCCCAAAGAAAAATATTGATTTTGGGAATAATATTTTTATTCCAGATATTCCTCCATTAGATATTGGGTTCAATATGCTCAAAGTTCAGCAAGTATCCTAACTTGGCCTATACTCCTCGCATATTCATGGTTCTCCAAATTAACTCATCTCGGGCTCTGTTTTGGGGTATGTGCTAATATTTAAGGACCTAATTAAGTTCTTGAAATGGTTATAAATTCCCTTGGTAATGAGGGGGAGGTAGGAGCTGGATCCAATTCCTATCTTCATTCCAATATTTATAAACAAACTCCCCTTTTCCTAGTGGAAGAAATTCTAGAGCTCACTCCATGGATCCTTAGATATGATGGATTTGTCCTTAATCTATGGATCTTACCAAAAATTTATCTTTGTAATATCCACAAGATTCCATTTACTCCCTTTAATTAGCATATTTATAGAATTAAAAATATTATTCCAGAAGATAGATCCTCTAGGGAGCTCTAAATCAGATAAAAGAGCCAAAGTACCACCAAAGGGGTGCAAATATTTCACTTTCAAAATGTTGATCCAGTTCCCTTCTCCCTATGCAATCTCTAGCCAACCTTTTCTATTAGATCTTGATTCATGAATTGAATATTATTCGATCCAATAACCCCTTTATCTTTGGGTTGATTAACCTTGTCCTAAGCAATTAAGGGGATTCTATTATTTTCCTCTAATCCACTCCATAAAAATATCTTTTTATACCCTCAATAGCTTTCCTAACTCTTATAGGTAAGGTAAAAATGGACATGATGAAAACAACAATACCCTATAAGAATCTTTGAAGGAGTTGAGATTTTCCATCCTGTGACAATAATGATCCTTTCCAAGAGGCAAGTTTTTATGAAACTTTTCTATTAATTTATTCCAACCTTCTTCCTCTAACTTTTTCCCACAAAGAGGCATTCCAAGATAGGTGTCTAGGAGGCCTTTAATGTTGCAATCTAGAATATTGGAAATCCTACTATACTTTGCTCCTCCCCCACATTTATGAAAAAATAGGAGCTCTTTCTAGAAGTTAATCCTTTGACCAGTAACTTCTTCATATTGTTTGGTGATGTTTTTGAAGACCCAATCCTCCTAAAAATAGCTTTTCTAAGGAGAATCTGTGTCATTCATAAGTTGCTGCAAGTATTTATTCTCAACTCCATGAGCCACTTTAATACCCTCCATGTTACCTTCAACTTGGGCCCTAGAGCATAACCTACTTAATGTTTCAGCAATAATAATATACAAGAAGGGTGACAGGGGATCTCCTTGCCTTAAACCCCTTTCCGAGATGAAGAAACCATCAAGTCTCCCATTAATAATAACATAAAATCTCGGGTATTTAGTGCAAGATTGGATCATTTTAATGAAGGGAGGTTGAAATCGCTAATGGTTTAGAAGGGATAACATGAAATCTAAGGAAATATTGTCATAGTCTTTCTGCATATCCAACTTAACAATCATAACCTCCCTTCCTGAAAGTTCAATGGAGTGGATCATCTCATGAATGGTGATTATTCTGTCTAGAATTTGTCTTCATGACACAAAATATCCTTGATTAGGAGAAATGAAGTTACTAAGAGTCTCCCTTAGTCTGAAAGCCAGGATTTTGGAGATTATCTTATACATAGTATTGCATAAAATTGTGGGTTTGAAGTCTCCCAAATATTTTTATCCTAGATTTTTGGTTATGAGATAAATAAAGGTATGAATGATTTTTATAAGCAGGCTTCTAGATTAGAAAAAATATTGAATTGCTAAAACCACTTATTTATTAACAATATTATAGTACATCCGGAAGAAAACAATAGGAAACCATCCGGCCCTGGAGTTTTGTCACCTTCCATAACATGTAAATTTTCTTTTATCTCTTCCTTAGAAGGGATGACTATGAGTTATCTATCCTCAACATGGCTAATGGATGACTCAAAAATATTAAGAATTTTAGCTCTAGAAATCTCGGTGAAAGTTGACCTTTGGCAAACAAATTCCTGAAAAAAGAGATAATAGTGTTAGAGATATCCTTATCTTCCATAGCTAATTCACCATTTTATTTCTTTATTTCTTGGATTCTTCCTTTATTAGCTTTAATGGTGACTAAGATATGAAATAATTTGGTATTGTGGTCTTTGTATGCACCCAAAATTGCACGTGCTACATTGTTAGGAAAATGGTTACAAGAGTCCCCAATCATGATTCAAAATCCTTTCAAGAAGGTTTTCAAGCTCCAAAACCCATTCGTAGTATATATTTTTAGCCTAGATATCCTTACTTAACTTTTCCATGCATTTTTCCATCTTCCCACCTCTTTACGTGCTTGTTTTTCCTTCAATGACACAACCACAACCCCGAGGTGGCAGTTCTCAAACTATCACCCTACCCGGCGATGATCTTAAAACCACCGCCTGCACAGCAGTGGTAGCCCTACCCACTTTTTCCAAATTCTTCACGCGTGTTTTAAACATAGTATGGTTCACTTAACTTTGCTTTTTGCATGCATCTATGAACCGAATTGTCTAAAATTAGCTTTGATTGCTTGGTTATCCTTCCTCCTATTTTTAAATAGATTTAATTAGTTGGAACTTCTCCTTCTTGCCTTATGCATGAAGTAACCTCCTATCCTCCATTCCTATATATTACATGCTTGTATTCAAGCAAAAGGCCTAAGAATTTTGTGTATCTTGTATTGTTTTGCTGCCATAATCTTGCTAGGAATTTCATAGCCAAGCTTAGATCTCTTGTGCTATCACCCTTCTACTTGCATTGCATCCAGATTTCTTCCAAGTTGTCATTTCTCAAGTGCCATCCTCTTGTTGCTATTCTTTGCATTCGAATCCCTTGGACTCACATGAAAACTCAAAGGTCATTGCTCAAGCACCATCCTCTTGTTATTATTCTTTGCATTTTGAATCCTTGGACTCACATGAAAACTCAGAGGAACAAAGGAAATAATGAGGGGATAAATACTAATACTACTAGATTTTCCAAGGTTCTTTCTCTTCCAGGTTGGAGAAGTTTATTTGTTTTCTTTGTTTATCAAATTGTCAATTACAAATTGTTAATTTCAATTGCATATCAAATAGAGTAGAGAAACAGTTCATTCTAATTAGCTAAATAATCTCAAGTAGATCAAATCAATAGGAATTTTTCTCTTCAACATTACCAAGGAAGTTATGGGGAACAATAGCTCTGTTAGGGTTATGATTTGTTCTTCACTTTTGAGGTAGGGTTGGAAGGATTTTGATTGAATTAGAATAGATTTTAGATTTAGATTCACACATCTACACAAATAGTTAGCTACATCCGGCTAATTGTTTGTATTTAATTTTTTTATTAGATTATATGCATTGTCTAAAAATTTAGAAAAGAACAAAACATTTACTTTCCATAGATTAGCTTGTTTTACTACTTTGTTCCGATATATTGAGAAAACACCAAAAACATAGGTTAGATTTCCTTTAATAGATAGTTTATTTACTGAAAGCAAATCAATTCATCTTGCATGACCATCAACAATCCACAACAAGAAAATACTTATAGTTGTGATCCCCTAGTCCCATAACCCAATGGACCAGAGCTAATAACTGACATCGACACAAGCTTGTGTTTAACAGTCTTATGCACACCTGTAACATATGTTGAGAAAATAAGACAATTAGATACATTGAACATAGCTACTAATCAAGCCTATGACTTTTGGACTACTCCTGGAAATAGGGTTTGATTGCATGCATGACCATCTAAGGGCCACGACCCCACGAGTCTTTGGTTGTGATCCAAAGGTCTCACAACCAAATGCACTGCTAGTCAGCTAGATATTGACACTAGTTTACATACATTGGTATTTATATCTTCACCGCTTCCACCCGATATTATTACATAGCTTTCATTATTGAACATAACAGCCGATTAGGCTAAGACTTTATGGACAAGACCAAAAAATCACCCATAGTTCCTATAGCTCCGCTACACCTCTTGTCTCCACTTCCATGACCTTGTTTGGAAACCCATATGAGGCACTTGTAGGTTACTTTCCACATATTTTATAACCAATCAATAGAATCTTGGTAAAACTAGACATCAATTGGAGTCTCCGAGTAGCTATCATAATGGACCGTACCATCACACCCCTTCAGGTTAGGAGAGCATTCTTTGCCTTAGATTCACAGATTCTAGTATTACATGTTGAAGACATAAGGTTTCCCAATTAGCTTGATTGTTGCCATCACTTTCACTTCCATTTCAACTCCACACCCGTTGTCTTGGCATGACCTCGAGAGGTTAGGTATGAAGAAGGTCATGTGTTGATTTTCTATCATATAGTCTCCCTCTTTGAGCCAATTGATTCTAAATTATGCTTCCAATAAATCTCTTCCCTACTATAATTGTTGTGGTATTCAGCAAGTAGCTATTTTTCCTTGATTTTTTCCTCATTGATCCATCCTCCCTGTTCTATAGTTTCTTCCAAGAATTTGAGCTCTTCAGAAATTCTACTTTTGTGGAGAAAAATATTACCAAACACCTCCTTGTTCCAAATTTTAATATTCATCTTAACATTTTTGAGTTTTGTATCCACCTTGAACATACTATTACCTTTGATTTCTAACCTCCACCATTCTTTTATCATTATTTCCAACTCTGGCTAAGTGGTCCACATATTTTTGAACCTAAAATTTCTATCAATGGGTTGTTCCCTTTCATTAAATATTAGGACTAGAGGGTTATTATCAAATCTAATATGAGCTAAGGAGGATAGATTATATTGTTTCTCTAGAATCTAGTGAAGATCACAAGAAATCGATCTAGATGGATTTGAATCAGATTATCCCCTTCCCTTCTATTGGTCTAGGTAAATTTAGAGCCACTGAGGTCCATATCCATAAAACCATTCCAACCTAAGAAATTAGAAAGATCCTCCATGCTCTCGGTAAACACATTAATCCCCCTTTCTTTTCAGAGGGAATGAGAGGAGTATTAAAATCACCCCGATGATCCAACTTAAATTATTAAACATCCTTCTAAAGATAGACAGCCTCCTACCGAGCATCCTTCTCGCCAATAGTTGTATTTGGATAATAAATATTGGAGAGGATGAATTGTTTTCTAGAGATAGCAAATGTGAATCAAATGGCTAAATGGTGTTGACTATTATGAAGGAGAAATCCCTCCAAAATTTTATTATTCCACAAACACAACCCCCCGAGGCTCCTACAGACAGGTTGACAATCGATACCAACTTCCTTCCAAAAAAAAATGAAATTCTTTCATCTTATCCTAATTCATATTTTTCTCTTGTAGCATTATGACATCCGGTTTTCCCTTAATTTTAAAATCAAAAAAGTCTTATGCTTACTGGGGTAGTTTAGGCCCCTTATATTCCAAGAGAAGAAAATCATTTAGAATGGGTAGATTTATGGCCTACCATCAATGGTTTTTGTTTCCCTTCCATAATATCCTTCCTTGCAGCTCTCTTCCTTTTTAGATGGCCTCCTTGGAGAGGATTTGTTGGCACCAACATCCACCTTGGATCTAGTTCTTGGTGTCACTTTCCTTTAGAGATGGTTTGGGGATTTGTTTGACCTCCTTAGGGGATTGGACATCAGATAACTCTACTATGGAGATTTCTTTAACCTCTTCATTGGTAGATTTATCTCGATGAAACCTCGACTGGAAGTCTATTTGAAACATTCTTGCTAGTGTGATGAGCATGTTGGAGATCCTCTTACACTATTGGGATGTACTCCAAATTAATGTCTAGAATATTGAACATGTTTCTTACAAGTAGCGATTCCATAGGTCTTTGGGAAAATAAATTTCCTCCATAGTATCCTGAACTATAGATCCCATAACATTGTCCTCCTAGAAATCATAAACAACCACCACATCCTCATTTTTTTCTAGATCTTGATCATCTACCATTTTTTTGACCTCCTCCTAACCTGCATATGTAGCTTCTTCTACTAAAACCTATTTTTTTGTTTCTAGAACTCGTCTATTAATCTCCAATAGATTTTTATCGATTTCCATGAAGGATTTACCTTCAAAGTCCTGCTACCATTTGATTTCACTATTCCTTTTCCTTTCAAATATTCCTTATTGAAATGTTTATTCTTATTAATCTGAACCTTGTAAGTTACCTCCTCTTTGTCCTTGGAGCATGATTTGATGTTGTGTCCTACCTTGAAGCATGAGAATCACATGAATGGTACAAACTCAAAGTTGATTTTCTAGATATAAACTCCCCAAGGGTCCTTAAGCTCAATGCTTCTTGGAAAAGAATTTTTGCAACCACATTAAGATAATGTCGAGAAAATAGAAGTTTAATCTTGACATAAGTAACAAGATATATGATGACAAGGGCCCCAATGGATTTGACAATCCCTTCAGGATGTCCAAATCCCAATATTCAAGGGGTAAACCTGCCAGCCTGACCCATATGGGATATTATTTAATGACTATTTCCAAGGGATTAAACCCAAGTTGCCATTTTTACACCAAAACTACAACACAACCCATAAACCATGGGCCTCCAGTAAGGATATTTTAAAAATAATCTTCCAAGGACATAGTAATCACAAAGAAAGAATTAGCATATGCTGTAATTTCCATCGAACCCTTGGGAATACACTTTCTATTAGCACATTTCCTAAATTCTTCAATATTTGATTTGGTACATGGGATCTTGGCCAATATTATATTACTCATCGAAGACTTACCTCGTTTAGACACTTGATCCAGTATTTCAAAGAAAACACCATTTTCATTACATACAGGGCTAAGACAAATAGAGGATACCTATTTGGGTACATTTCCGACCACTGACCTCACCCACGTGACTTGGGCCCCCTTATAAGGCTCCACTTTTTCCCTTTCTCCTATAATTTGTGCATCCTTCCTGCCATTCTATAGAATATACCCATGATCCCATGTATCTAGATCACTTACCTTTTCCCATTGATTCCCAAATTTGAATTCGCTTGCTCCATTCTCCTCTTCTACTCCCATTGGATTACAATTGTGACAATCCTCACTCCTTGTTGATCCATATTCAAATCATCCTCTAAAATTGTTTTGTCTTGAATTTTAGCTTCATTTCCACCTTCCTCCTCTTCAAGTATGTGATATTCATCCTTAAAATATATAAAAGTATCACAAAACTCTTCATTCTATTCTTAATTTTTGAAAAAATCTTCACTTTCATCTTCTTTTAGTTAAATTAAGAAGTTCTCTATAACCTCTCATTCACCAAATTTATGATTTTATTTACACACAACCTCTTTAACCACCTCTTCCTCATGTGTTTATTTAACTTCTTATCCATTTGTTTTAGCTTTTTGTCTTCTTTTCTTATCTCGCTTTCTCAAAACCATCTTTTGTATTCTCTTAACAAGTAACCTTATAGGCCAGTTAATCCTTATTCTAATCACAATCCCCATTTATTTGTTATATTCCTCTATATTCACTATTTTAATCAACACATCAAGATTCTCTATGTCTTTTCTAAGCTCTTTCAATTCTTGTTCAAACCATAAGTATTTCTTCCTTACATTTTTTTCCCTCTTTCTTCTTTCGATCCTCTCATCTTGTTTCTTCTTATGAATTAGTAACATAAGAAATCCATTTGCTAATTATTCTTCCTCCATTTATTTTTTATTTTTCTCTAGCAAGTATTTTTCACCTTGTCCGTGTCCCACCCAGTTTTTTTACACACCTAATATTTTTAACTTCTTCTTTACTTTATTTCACTTCTTTTCAGGGATTTCTTGTCACTTTTCACCTTCTCTTTTATATCTCTTTCCTTATGACTTATTTCAACAATATCAAGTCCTCTTTAATGCATTCATATAACTTATGGTTAGCATAAACAACATGTAAATATAAATATAAATCCTTCTCGATACCAATTGATGTAAAGGTGGAAAATATTTCATCAATCACCCTTACAAAAATTTCTTACAATGTAATATGCTCCCATTCATACTAGTAATACCTTCAAATTATCGTGAAAGGAATCAATCATCACCCTTGGTTGGTGTTTCCAACCTTTCCATATCATATTTTATGACCTTCTTGTTAAAACATGTCTATGTAACTATTATCCAATTTTTCTACCCTGGAAAATTAGACAACTAACAAGCTTGCATTGCGACAATTGGTTAAGGGGACCACTTGATAAGAAATGGTAAAATCCAATAGTATGGCTTCAAAGAACTCTCCAACATTGATTCTTAGCTCCCGACATTGGAAAGTTTAGAAGTCTCCAAGAGGGTTGGAAAAATGAAATATTGTTTTTGGTGCAACAATGCCATGCTTAGAACCCATTCAAGCTATTTATTGGCTTATCGAGCTATTATGTGGTACATTAAGTTCTATGAGCTCAATTGTCCACCGATCTCATCTAGTGAGATATTGGGTCATCATAGGAGAACTGAGCTATGCAAAATAGCCACCAAGTTCATCTATTTGAACCGAGCCACTTTAATGTTTGAATCATGGCCATCGATATATTATGGAACCAAGCTATTATAACATTCATCAAGCTCATTCATGTAGACTCCGAGTTGTTCTAATGAAGGGGATTCATTGAGTTCTTTTGGGCCGAACTGAGTTAGTTGCATTAGTTTGGACTCTTCACCACCAAATTATTCAAAGAAAGAGGCGGTATCACATTAAAGGCGGGAGACATAAGATGTCTCATGGGTCCGAGCTCATGATATATATGCTAACTAGAGATGATTTGAGTGCTCGGATCGGAAACACCTCGGAGGTCTCAGTATTGAGCCCGACACACATTACAAGTAAACTTGGGCTCGATCTAAAGTTAGAAGCATGATGCTTTGAGTCAAACCATGCTCATAATTCCATAATATAACTTGTGATGATTTAGATGAGATCAACTCAAAGTGTTAAGGAGGAAATTCACGTGCGGTCGCCACATGGTCCTTCATCACAAATTCAAAGAATCAAGGGAAGGAGGAGACCCCAAATTCATGTGGGGTCTTCATGTGTAATAATGCAATGTGTTACCCGATGAGCCATAACTCCACATTGCATAGGTAACAAGTGGTTAAGGAAAATAATCTCACTAGAGGTAAATGGGATCAGTGAGATGACTCAAGTCGGGGAAGTTCTAGGCATACATGTGGGGTTTGGTCAACTCCTAGCTAGCAATATGAAACAAGCCCAATGTTTGGGATTGCATGTCGGGGTATGACAGGCAAGGATATATAAGGGAACCCTGAAACATGGAGGATGGATCGGCATAGGTAGTGCTAAGTTAAAAGAACTAATTGATTTAAGATATCAATATGGCAATACATGTTGAGTTAGCGCTAATGATAGGCTTGCCAACATGCAAATGTAGAAATCTGAGGCATTAGGTGGAAAATAAATGGTAAGTCAAGCTATAAAATGGGGGAAATTATAATGCATGCAACGTGGACACAAAGAAAACAACATGATGAGTTAGGATTTATAAGGGTGTGTCATGGCATTGGGGGTGGTTTACCATGTAAGGAGGTAGCCCACTCACCGAGTTGGCTGAGCTAGCTCATTACAAAAGTTGTAAAATATTTAAACTCTCCCTTTATAAAACAAATTCCAAGGATGTAAGATGGGACCCACCAATTTAAATGTAAAATCACTTAAAATATATGACTAGAACATTACAAGGATAGGAAAATATTTTAAAAGGTCAATTCTAGCCAAGGAATTTAATTACTTGATCCCATGACAATCAAGGAAAACACTCCGTGATTCTTAAAATAACTACATGTACTCGAAAGCCATAAATTTTTCATCCCTTAACGGAATCACGCAAGATTGGTCTCGTTGGAATCATGATTCCAATAAATTAGAAAAAAATCAAGAAATTCAGGAATTGAATAGATTTGATGGATGATTTTGTAGAAAATGAGGTCGATTAAAATCGGTTGTTGGGGAGTGGTTGGGAATGCATTAAATGGACATCTACAATCATTTTTTTCTGTTGCAGCTCATATGACAACATGAGGGATATTTTTAAAATCAATATCAATTATTTCACCTCATTTATTACAAATTACAAGTGGTTCAAAAAGTAATTTTGGGATTACACTCCTCTCTCCTTCTCATTCTATAAATTGTAATATGGGGCTCATTTGTAAGGGAATTAGTCATTCTTTTCCCGACCCCTCTCTCTTTCTTCTTTTCTAGGGTTGAATGTGGAGCTTAAGACTCCTTTATAATATTTGTAATGGTATTTTATTTCCTCTTTCCCACTAATTTTTTACTATGCATACTTATTGGAGAAATAAAATGCATTTTATGATGCATTTTTGTTCATCCTTTGCATGTGTTATTGTCTCTACTTTCCTCTCTTCATTAAAGGGTCTAATGTGCATATTCTTGATGTCTATTACATGTTTTGAAATTTTTGTTTAATGGGTATAAAGTGGTTTTATGTGTGAACTTATCTTTGTTCTATGGTGAATATTTTCCACACTCTCCATTTCCCACCTCTCTCCATTTCGTAGTTGGATAGTGATTAACAACCTCATTTCCTGATGTATCACCACTTTTAGTGTAGGTTTCATTTTCATTAACAGTATCTCTCTGGTTCCTTAGAAGGTTAGATTAGGACTAGATAGTTTTATTTCATGTATTAGGAGTAGTTTGTGGTAGGTAGGTTTAGGTGCAGGATCCATCCTTCTCTGGAGGGTTATCTCAAGCCTGCAAGTCCCAGATTGAGAGGTAATCCCATGTTACCCAATCACACCAAATGTCCATCCTAAACTTGGCCATTCAAGGGGTGTTTTGATTTGGTGATAACAGTGATGTTGGCATGCTTAGTGGGACATCACGAGAGTTAGAATTTTATCTTTTAAAGGTGTTTCATTTCAAGAAAATATTTAGTTGGAGTGCGGAGACTCAAACATCTCGAAGTAGATTTCATTTCAACATGTTGGTGTGTTCTTGTTGAAATTTTAACTTTTGGAAGCATATGAAAAAACATACTTGGTGACTCCATTTGGTCCAAACAACCCAATATCTAAAATTGTAGACCTTTCTTCCATCCATTTCCATCTATTTTCATTCATTTATCTTTCCATATATTTTATTTTATTCCATTATGTGAATTTGTGTAATCATGGCTTCATTCTCGTAGTTAAATTCACACTTGAAGCAATGTAATTAGCCTCCAATGTACTTCAAAACTCACCTATATAGGCATTATGATCAAATTCGAATCATTATTCATACCCATACGAGCAATGTCAAAACCAATTTGGTTATAAAACCCATCAAGAACAAGTGTGTGCATATGATGAAAACAATCAAATTGAGAATCTTAATTTGCTAGAGAAGATTCAAATAATGGAGCCTAACATGGTCCAATATTTGGCAACAACACAGATGAAGGCTTTCAGAAGTGGTTACAGAGCAACTTGTCCATGGGAAGGCCCTTTTCCAAGAAACTATGACCCATAAGAGAACCTTGATTTTATGGTTGAAATGATGCCCCAACTTACACAGTGGACAGAGGAAATAGAATTTTATGAGTGAGGTGCAAGACAACCTTATTAATGGGTAAGTCAAACACCAATCCCTTATTCTTATTTTTCCCCTTCCCAAGCTTTATCATTTGAGAAGTGTCAAGATTCAAGCTCATTGTATGCTGCTCCAATTGAAAAATTCCCTTCTCCATCCTCTAATCTTCCATCTCATCTTGTTTCTTATGCCATTTTCCTTCCCAAGAATTCTTCCTCTCTATAAAGATAAGATGTTCCATCCCTTCCACCACCACAAACAATTACAAATTATTTTTTAACCCAAACCAACTATACGACAGAAAATCAACACGTGACCTTCTTTACACCCAACCTCTTGAGGTTACATCGAGACAACCGGTGTAGAATGGAAGTGAATGTGAGTGTGGTGATGGAGATCAAGATACTTTTGCAATATTCAACACATAATATCAGGATCTACGATTCTAAGGTGAAGAATTCTCTCCTAACCTAAAATGTTGTGATGGCTTGGTCTGATATAATATCTACTCGAGACTCCAATCGAGATTGAGCTCCACCAAGATTCTATTTATTGGTTGTTGAACAAGTGGAAAGTGGCATGTGGGTGCCTCAGTATGAATTTCCAGACAAGGTCATGGAAGTGATAACAAGAGACATAGTGGAACCACAGGGGACTATGGGTGATTTTTTGGTCTAGTCTAGAAAGTCTTAGCCTAATTGGGTGGTATGTTCGAAAGAGTGCAATAATGTCCGGTGGAAGTGGCCAATATTTTAATACTAATATATGTAAACTAGTGTTAATGTCTAATTGGTCAAGAGACTTATTGGGTTGTGGGACCTAAGGATCACAACCAAAGATTCATGGAGGCTGTGGCCCTTGTATGGTCATGTGTGTAATCAAACCCTTTTGCCAGGAGCATTCTAATAATCATAGGCTTGATTAGAAATGATGTTTAGTGTATTTATTTGTTCTATTTTCTCATCAAAATTTGTACGTGTGCGTAAGACTATCAAACGTAAACTTACAACAATGTCAGTTATCAATTCCAGCCCATTGGGTTATGGGACCAAGGGATCACAATTGTACATCTTTTCTTGTTGTGGACCATTGATGGTCATATAGAATGAAATTGAAATGATCCTGATAAAAAACTATCTATAAAAGGAAATATAATCTATGTTTTTGGTGTTTTCACAATATATTAGAGCAAAAAAATGAAAGAAAACTAATCTAATAAATAAACTAAAGACAAATAAGCATCCAGATGTAGCTGGTTACTTGTGTGAATATGTGAATCTAATATAAAAAAACCTAATCTAATCAAAACCCTTCAAACCCTACCTTAGAGGTGAAGAACAAATCATGACCCTGAAAGAGCTATTGTTCCCCACAACTTCCCTGGTAATGTCATAAAGAAAAATTTCTAACGATTTGATCTAATTTTAATTTCCTAATCAATTGAAATGAACAAATTTTATATTTTATTTGATATGCAATTGAAACTAATGGTTTGAAATTGATTATTTAAGAAATAAAGAAAACAAACACATAATTCCAACCTGGATAAGCAAGATCTTTGGCAAATCTAGTTGTATTTGTATCTATCCCCTCAATTTGTTCCTTTCTTTCTCTAAGTGTTCATATGATTCCAAGGGATTGGGAATGCAAGAAAAATGGTAGGAGGATGGCACTTGATCAATGGAAGCCTGAAGGTAATCTGGATGTAATGTAAGTACAAGAGAGATAACACAAGAGATATGAGCTTGGCTATGTAATTCCTAGCAATATTGTGGCAACAATACAATGCAAGATACACAAAAATTCTCAGGCCTTTTTATGAATAAAAGCATGGAACATATAAGAATTGGGGTTGGGATGTACCTTCATGCATAAAAACAAGAAGAGTTAGTTCTAACTAACTAAAGGACGTGCAAAAATACAAGAGGGAAGAAGAAACAAGAAATCAAAACTATTTTAAGACAATTTGGCCGATAGATACATGCTAAAAGTGAAGTTAAGTGAATCTTCACATATTAAAAACATGCATGATGGAATCTGAAAATCAGATCGCAGACCGCCGCCTTTCTGGTGGCGGTTTGGAACCACCGCACAGCGGGCGGCGATCCCACTAAAGGCCAAAACACGTGCAGAAAGAAGAAGAAAGATAGAAAGAAGTGTGAGAAGGATAATTAAGGATGTTTAGGCTACAAAATATACACTATGAATGTGTTTTGGAGCTCGAAGACCACCTTGAAATGACTTGAATCATCGGTGGGGACTTTTGTAACCGTTTTCCCCCAATGTAGCACATGTAATTTTGGGTGCGTACATATTGCCCCCTCAGAGAAGCGTGTTAGCCATGAAGAAGCATAAAACATAGAGTCCGAGTATGGCATTCCTAAAATGGGGAGTTAGAAGCTATTCCTAACATGCTCATGTGTCAAAACGTCACCATCCAAACTCCTATTACCTGTAAGAGATAATAAGACTTAAGTGTAGATAGATAAAATATCAAAAAATAAACACTAAACCAAAACAACAAGAGGACTTACCATTTGTGTGGGGATATAGAGATATACCTACGCCAACACTCTAGCCTTATAAACACATATACTCAAAATGAGGTCAAAACATCATATATATATATATATATATATATATATATCAAAACAACTCATTTTTTAATTCATTTGTGCATATTTGATTTGGTGAATTTGGAGCTTGGGCCCATGGAGACCATTTTTTATGAGAGTCCAAGCAAAATGACCATTATGAGATCATGATCATGCCTCCACAAGTGGGAGATTGACCAACATGGTCTAAGGTCAGTTTTTTTCACTTTTTCCTTTTCATACCTAAAATGTAAAATGTTTGAAAAGTTTACCTAGGGGACTATTTTATTAAAAATGGTCTTAAATGAGTCTCTGGGGGGGTGCCCATAGGGCAGTCTTTTGTTTTGTCCAAAATGGTCTTTTTGTGTTTTTGAGCATTTTTAGGGTTAAGGACGTATTTTGAAAATCAGCTCAGGACCACCACCCAAAGCAGGGTGGTGGTCATGGGACCGTCACCTTGCACTGGGCGGTGGTTCTGAACAAAATGACCACAACATGAATTAACTTGAATTTTTCGATTTTTGATGTTTTTTCATGTTTTTGCTAAGCTTATCTTTTGGTATACGTTACTAACTTGATATTTTTCCATGTTTTGGTGAATGCGAAAGAGGAGTACATCCATTGGAGTCATGAGTGGGAGTGTGATTGGCTCCCTAGGATCTTGGATCAATTGACTCAGGCTCAGAGGGACACTCTCTAGAGGATAGGCATCTGGAGGATTGCACGTGTGCCCCATGTTGCCCCTACTAGTCACATATTGTGTGACTTGTTTTCTTACTAGGATGCAAACCAAAACACTTTCTAGTTGTCGGTGTCAGGGGTGAGTGGACCATCACCCTAGAGGATGTATACCACATTCTTGGGCTCCCGATACTTGGGAGGAGACTGACTCTAGAGACAGACAGGATCCAAGGCTGAGATGACTTAGTGGGCCACCTATATGGGAGATGTTATTGTTTCATTTGGTTTGAAGAAGGGAATCAAGGTCTGGTCCATTGCCACTTTGCTCCTATTCCTATCATTCGTAGAGCCATCATGGGCATCTTTTCCTCCCGACTGATCGGGACAAGGGAGGTGACACCCTTCTATATTTTTGTGCTCCTATTATTACACAGATCGAGGCACATGGCTGCACATACACCTGGGGAGAAGACATCCTAGGGACCACCTATCATGACTTGTATAGTGTAGTTAGATTGCGGGGAAGTCATTTAGCCACCCCACTCTTGTTATGAGTTGGTTCTATGAGTGCATCACCCCTATGGAAGGGGAGTGTAGGTACTAGATCTAGGGGTTGTCTGGGTAGGAAGGTGGATAGCTATTTCAGTTCTAAGAATGTCACATCATCCAGTGGCCTCTTTAACCATGACAGACATGGTTGCCACACCGTACCAAGATATGATAGGGTTATGGGGATAGGATGTGACCATGGTGGTAGCTTGTTCTACCACAGGCCAGTTAGTTGATAGGGCTAGGAGAGTCAAAACTCATCCATTTTATTTGGTTCCTCAGTAGTTTGGCCTCTCATATGTTGACATGCTTCTTGCGGTGGTACCATTTTGCAGGACCATTCAGGAGGCTCGAAAGGGCCCTAGAGGAGATCCCGAATAGACAATGGTTACCTTAGGAGTGTATATTATAGTTAGGCATGTGTTCTATGCTTAGAAGGAAGTTGGTGCCCTCGAGTTCCTTCGCTTCAAATTTTGGTCGCTCCTACTTATATGGTGAGAGGAGGATGAGCTCATTGACATAAACTCCACCCCGAGGAGAACATAAGAGACAAGACTAAGGAGGGATAGTTGAGGAGGAGATGGAGGATGAGGGGTTAGTGTTGAGGTTGATAGGAAATCACATATGGAGGAGGAGAGTGAACTTGACTGATATGATACTCGGGATATGCCGAGAGAAACATACGAGGAGGCTAGTGCGAGAGAAAGACATTGGTCTCAGAGCAGACACTCCCTCGAGGCGGGAAAGGGGATGATGAGTCCATGATGGGATAACATTTGGCCTCTAGATTTGGGGAGGCTCCCACCCACCAGCAACATCAATAGCAACATCTAGTAACCCTACTTGGATGCCTAGAGATCCGAGTATGTTTAATAATCTTCTCTCGAAATTTTTTGGAAACATTAGTTTGGGACTTTCTTTTTATTTATGTTTTGTGGGTTTCTAACTCACCATTTATTCTTCTTTTCTTTCTTGTAGTGACTACACAGGAGTGGCGAGATATTATTCGATGGGTGTGCATGGACACCCTATTGATCCCCTTGGGAAGACCCGAGCCGAGATGACTGAGGATTCATGTCACCCGCTGCTAAGAAATCGAAAGACATACTTGACATGTTTTATCCTATTTGGAGGATAGTGGAGGTGATGATCTCCCTTCATACCTAGGTGGTTGGATATGAGACCATCAAGCATTTTATTAGGTGGAGCCATTCCCGTAGTGATACCACAACCAGTGGCCACCACCACAAGAATTCACACCATTCAGTTCATTCCCAGCGTTATCACAGCTGTAGTATGAGCCTTGGACGTGGTTATGGACCATCTAATGGATCCCACAAGGACTGACATGCCATTGGGCCATTCATTTCTCCATTTCCATTTTGTCAGAACTATATGTTTTTTTGTATCTCTCAGGCTCATTACGAGTGTTTTGACCATGCCTTAGTGTGTGATGGAATTGTATACAAAATTGACTCACCATGATATATATAGAATTTTATTTTTGTTTGGTAATCCATTGTATCTGAGTTGACTTTATTTTGGCTTATCTCTCATGTGTACTCTAGATGTTTAGAATTTCTATTTTTCTATGCTTTTCAGAATGCATGCAGTGGGTGTGAAATGATAACAAAATGATTTCTTTTTGTATTTTATAATGCTGATATATGATAATGCAAACATAATGTGATGTTGAACTTTAGTTTCTTTAAGAAATATTTGATACTTCATGTTGGCTTGGAAAATCATGGTGATACAATGATATGATAAGAAAATTTACTTGCCCCACTCCTAACTCCATGCAATGAGTAGGATGCAAGGGCTTAACACCAAGAGCAAGCAATGGCACAAGTTATGAAACTTTTTTGAATGGTAATAATGAGGGAAAGACAATGGTTTGACAGAACCAAATTAAGACACTACAACCTCACCCTACTCAAGTTACTTCATATTTTAGAATGTGATTTGCTTCCCATTTTATCTAGAATTAGATTCGTAAATGGCTACTTGGTCTTTTGAAATTTTGGACAGCTAACTCACTTTATTTTTTACTTATAATTTCAAAATATTTGAATGGATTGTTTCTAACTTTTACATTTATCAAAGAGACCTTCTACACCTTGCCCCATGCTACCATTAGAAAGCATGGGCTCATCAACATGGATAAGGCATAGGTGAGTAAGGGAATTTCTCTCCTTTTCCAGCCCTACATCACTAGTAAGAGATGAAGGCTAAACACCGAAGGTTGGTAGGGAAAATAAATGTGTAAAATAAAAAAATTCTATGGATTTTCATTTGACTTAATCATTCGGACAAAAAAATTAGTATGTTATTATTTCTAAAGAAATATTTATGGGATAGATATGACACCATGAAGCTTATAGAGAACAAACTATAGGCAAAGACACCTAATCTAGAAAGAGACTATAAGGAGAACCAAGTATGTAGGCCTTGGTATGGTTATGGTCAAAACTTTATCTTATCATGATTGAATTGATGAAATGATTTGGAAATAATTGATGATACCATGAAAATTTAAGAGATATGATTTGAATGTTTTTCCATTGTTTTTAAAAGTTTTAGGTGTTTCTATAAGAATAAGTCCCTTGATCACAAATTTTACATAATGAACTCGACAGATGAAAATACAATACAGATGCAAAGAATGTACATATGAAAATTCTCATGGATCATGCGAAATACCTCTTCAATTGTAGAGAGTTCACATGATTTATTAAAATCCTCACCCTCTAGTGTACATAAGCGAAATGCCCCATTTTGTCGTCTTTTATTACTCGATATCGACCTAACAACCCGGGTCTGAATTTTCTTCCTTCACCTATCTTTTTGTCTATCTGGATGTCAAGTCTTAAGACCAAATATCCCTCATATATTCCATGCATGTAAACCTTATTTTTTCATTTCCATGCCATCTCGGTCAGTGTAAACGTTGTTCTATTGTTCAATGTTGAGTCTAACCTCATCAAGACGTTCTAACTAAGAGAGTTGTGCTTCTCAATATTCTTATTCCCCCAAAATTCCTTGGAACGAAATACAAAGACTCGGTATTTCAACCTCGAGTGGTAGAACTAATTCTACACCAAATACCATAGAAAAGGGGGTTACCCCATTTGGTGTTCTAACTGATGTATGATAGGCCCACAAGGTTGAAAAAATATTTAAATGTCAATATCGTTTGTTCTCCTTAACATTATTAAGGAGGATGGACTTTAATGTCTTATTCGTAGCCTCGGCCTATCCATTAGCTTGAGGATAATAAAGAGAAGTCGTGTGATGACTTATCTTGAACTTTTCACACAATTCATGCACTTCATCATTTTTGAAAGATGTGCCATTATCTCGAGATAATGACTTGTGGGACCCTGTACCTACAAATGATCTGGTTCAAGATGAACTTAGCGATCATAGACCTAGGTATAGTGATAAGAGGCATGGCTTCTACCAACTTATTAAATTACTTTTTGGCCATGGTTATGAAGTTATGCCTATCTATTGATGAGGGAGAGAATCTCCTATCAAGTCCAAGCCCGACGTGGAAAAGGGTCATGTGGTTGCAATTGGTCAGAGCTTATGCTGGTATGTAGATCTCATGGGAGAACTCTTGATATCTGTGGCATCTATACACAAACTCTACTACGTCATACTCTAGAGTGGGCCAGAAATAGCCCATTCGATGTATCTTTCGAGCAAGGGGCATGGCCACAAAAGTGACCTCCACATAATCCATTATGTGATTCATAAAGAATCTTTTTGGATTCTTCTACGTCAACACATCTTAACAACATTTTGTTAAAGGCTCTATGATAGAGAACTTGTTCCAAAATAATGTACTTAGCAGCAATGACGCGTAACCACCTTATTTGTTGTGATGTTGCCCCTTCTGGATACATATGGTCCCTATAAAATTAATGTTGTCAGTATACCGTGGACATGTAGAAATGGAGGGCCTAGTATTAATGAAGTATATACATTCATCGGGAAATTTAGATCTACTAGATCACCTCCATCCAACGGATTATCATCCAACCAGTCTATAATGATTTGTCCTTTGATGGATTTCTAATTAACAAATGTTAACTCAAATTCACCCATCAAAGTTATGAAGCACTCAAATTTCTTAGATAAGGATCCTTGTGTGAGGAATGTCCACAAGTGATCTGACTTAACAATAACCCTCATTTCTTGATTCAACATATAATGTCTCAAATGCTTTGTCGTAAATACTATGGCAAGGAATTATTTCTCTTCCTATGTGTAACGTGTCTCATAATCAAGAAATGTTTGACTAATAAAATAGACTACACATTCTCATTTATCATCATCTTCTTGAGCCAACATGTAGGCTAGTGAAACATCTGTAGCTCGTGAATACAAGATCAAAGGGTGATCTAACCTAGGTGGCATGAGTGTGGGAGGGGAAATAAGAATCATTTAACTGAATTGAATGCCTCATTGCATTCATCTATCCAATCAATGCAAGTAATCCTTTTCAAAAAATTGTTGATTGGGTGAATAGAAAATTTCAAGTTAGGGATAAACCTTCGGATTGCCCCAAGTTTTCTAAGAAAAGATATGATACCGACTCATCTGTTGATGGATTCATTTCTAATACAAACCGGATTTTGGCTAGGTCCACATCAATTCATCATGAAGATATGATGTATCCCAAAAAATTTCCTCCTGTTACATTGAATACACATTTTTATGGATTCAATTTTATGTTGTATTTGATTAAGTGAGAAATGATGATACAAAGCACCTCTGGGTGATCACAACGTATTCTAGCCTTAGCCAGAAGGTCATCCACATAGGATTCCACAATCTTATGTATAATATCATGGAATATATAATTCATCACCCATTGGTACGTGGCACCAACAATCTTAAGCCCAAACAACATAACAACATAACAATAGGTTCCCCAAGGAGTTATGAACGTAGTTTTGGCTTGATCCTCCTCAAAGATTCTGATTTGGTTGTACCCAGAGAACCCATCCATGAGAGAAAAAAACTCAAAACCATCTATCATGTCAAAAATAACATCAGTGGATGGTAATGGGAAATTATCTTTGGGATAAGCCTGTTTGATATCCCAAAATTCTATACAAATATGGATCTTTCCATTCTTTTTTAGGATGAGGACGATATTAGACACCCACTGTGAGTATTCAATAGGCTTGATGAACCCTACCTGAGGATTTTCATCACTTCTTCCTTCACCAAGAGAGCTACCTTTGGCTTTATGGGCCTTGAACTTTGCTTAATTGGTTTAGCATCCGGCTTGGTAACAAGATTGTGCATTGTAATGTGTGATGCAATTCCCTTCATTTCTTTGTAGGTAAATGTGAATGCTCTTTAATGCTCCTTAAGGATATGGGTATGTACTTCAAATTCCTTAGGAGTTAAAGAGGATCCTAGGATCAATATTGTTGGTTCTTCCTTAGTCTTTATATTTATATCATTTGTGTTGGTACTCAAATTGATCTCACCCTTATTCGGTTAAGCTTTACCATTGTTGTGCCTTTCTATTTTTTTGTTTTCCCTATTGAGATGCAAGTCAAAGCACTATGGTTTTTCTGTGTATAGTCTAGTCTTTCATTTTTTTGTCAAGGATCATGTCTATATGTGCATTTTATATCCCTTCACCCATTGGTACATGGTGGCTTTAAATTGGATGCGGTATGGTGGGTCCAATTCGTAAACTTGTATTTTTCTATGGAATTCATGAATTAAAAAATTGGTCCCACGACCCGATGAATATTCCTTGAATATTCGCGACCATAAAGTAACACAAGTAGTTTTTCTTTCTACCCCAAAGGTGTACACATGTCTCAAGCTGAGTGGATGTGGGGAAGTGGTGCATAATTGTATTTGTGCACTTTAAAGATAAAAGGTGTTAAAAGTGTAAAAGGGTCCCCGAGGCCCATAGAAGGACACGTGGTATTTTTTTATAAAGGAAGCAGGGAAATGGGTCATCAGATATTTTTGATACTTTTGGTTTTAATTGGAAAAGGAGTAAAATTGTAAAAAGAACCACAGCCCCACTAGCACTCAAATGCGACCACGTGTCAAGCCAATATTGAAAACCAAAAGGCAAATGGGTGGGTCAAGTTTTCCAAAAGTATGCAAAGTCTTTGCAATTACAAAATTATAAAAGGTGCCCCTGAGCCCGTGATAGTGAAAATATTTATTCCACGTGGACGGTTCATTTTTAAAAATTGTGAGTGATGGATTAAACAGTCTCAATGTAATGCATTTATATCTGCCACCATTAATGTTGTTACGCAAATCAAGGACATTTTAAAGATTGTGAATGCTTTCATCTTTATTCACTGATTGGCTTTATTTTTTTTATGCCCTTCATGATTTACATGAATAATTATCACGTTATTAGTTGTGGAGCTCAAATTATGAACCTGAGGATTCAAGGAATTGTTTATTTGGGCTTAAATTGTTCAAGCACTTGCGGATTGAATGGTAAGAGCTTAAATACTCCTGTATTTCTCTTTCAATGGCAAGGTTGGTTAAAAGGAAAGTTAGGGTTTTTAACAATGAAGACTATGCCATTCTTGTTCTCATTCGTGTCGGGAATCACAAGTGATCTAGATAATATTACAAACACAAACTTAATGGGAACTGATCTAGATGACTTCCTCCAAAGGTTAAAAATTCCCCATCAGAATGAATCCTTAAAATCAATTTAGGAAATTTGTATTGCTCTAGTTGGTGCCATCCCACCCTCTATTCATTGCCTTGAATTAGTGTGGCATTGTGCTATGAACTATGATCTAGAAAAGAGGGAGGTGTTAGATGGGAGTGGGGATGCAGTACTAACACTAACACCAATGACCATCAGAATAATGTTAAAATTTCCTATAGTTACAAACCCAATTACCATTGGCATCAAGTTGGCTCTAAAGGATTATGAAACAAAGAAGAAGGACTATGTCAAGATGATAAATACAAACTGGCTTATCACAAAGAGGACAACAACTAGAATCCCTAAGAAGTTGGTTAGGGAATAGTTTGTAGAGGAGGTTGAGGATTTCATTGTGTTGCTAAGTCGAATGGCAGGTTTAGAAACTACAAATGAATTCAAGGAATGGATGACTACATACATATGGATTATTATGGAGAAAAAAGGGAGAATTTGTTGGGCCACCTTTATTGTAGACACACTCCATGATCACATGGTCACTCTGGCAGCAAAAATTGAAATGGGAGATATTGCAGACCTTGAATTTTATATGATGACATATCTCATTTATAATGTTGCAGGGCAAAAACATTTCCTAGGTTTGTCACCACGTGCAGATTTTAAGCAATGTCAAATGCACGAGATATTTCCCCAACTACAATTGATCAACTGGAGTGGGAATGTAAGGTTAGTTAATGGTATTTTATTTTCCCCTATCATTTTTCATTTTAAGCCGAGTGACAAGGCCGAATATGCCCGTTAAATGTATAATAAATTATTTCATCTTACTCTCCTTTTTATTAAGTTTGATTACATTTTTGACTTTTATTTGATCCGATATGAGCTAGGATGTAATTTTTCTGTCTTTTGATTGATCGTGATGCTAACATTTAAAATCTCTAAAATTCCCGACGAAGTGTGTTCGAAATTTAGTTTTGTAATAAAGTAGGTCTAATCAGTCAAAGAAATGAAGTATGTAGTGTTTAACATGTTTTTCGGTAGCATCTGTTCCAATACAACTTAGTTTCGGAACTTCCAATCTAGTTCCCAAAATCCATTACACAGTCATCATCTAGTTCCGGAACTTTCAGACTTAGTTCTAGAACTCTAGTATTTAGTTCCTAAATTTTCAAACTTAGTTCCGAACTCCTGGGTATAGCTCGAACTCTCATGGTTTTGATCCTTAATGATTTCCTATGGTTCTCTAACTTCTGTGAATTTCTGGAACCGATGGAAGTTTATTTATTCTAACCACATCCGGAGATTTAGCATCAATGACCCTTTCAATCAGGAAAGGATGAGAAGATTTTTGAATGCAGATCTAGGGATAGTTATCTTACAGTTGTCTAATCAGCCACAATCTAAGTCAACATCTATTTTGGGCACAATTTGATTTCATCATAATCATAGAGACAACTATGATTGTAAATGTATATATAAGTAGACCTGTAGTAGATAAATATATAGACATAGAACATAGAAGATAGATAGAGATAGAGAATAAGTACATAGATCCAGATGTTTTGTAATACTAAATGTTTTATCAATAAATAGCCATTCCTATTTGAGAGAATTCTAAGTTTTTAAATCATGATTCGAGGAGGAGCAAGGGCCCACTCCCCCAAGGACCAAGATATTCATCTATTTGGTATTTATATTTCCTAAGCAAATAGTTTAGATCTGTTAATTCTATATCACTTTTAATTCTTCTAGTTAAACTTTGTTGTATACTCATTCCTGTAAGTGTCTAGATAGATTCTTATTCTTCTTGCATTCATTTTTAATCACTCTAAGTTGTTTGTTTATTTCAAGAGAAAGTGTCTTTATTTCCAAAAACAAGTGTGTTTATTTCCATTCTGCAAAGTGTGTTTACTTTCAACAAAGCTTTTAGTGTGTTTCCTTTCAAAGAAAGTTTTCATAGTATGATTTAAATAAGTTATTTACCAAGAATTCCTTAAATACATTGAAAAGATCCCCGAAAATACAAAATAACTATAGTCAACTACTATATCGATAAGATTACTCTTATTGCGTATAGCCTAAGACAAACCCCTGGTTTGAATATGACATCAACAATAAGTTGATTAAATGAAGGGAATAACGACACCAATAATTTTTGGTGCCGTTTCTAAGGACACACTACTTGGAATTTTCTAATTAGGTGTTGACAAGAGAAACAATCATACATCTAGTAGTTGAAGGATCTTCCCTACTATATCATAAAATATATGAGTAGACCAAGAGACTCACAAGGTAGATTCCTCCCAAAAAAATCTTCACAAGAATTCATAACATCCTCTAATGAAAATAAGGAAATTGATCAAGAATTGGAGGCACTATTATCCCCTGTTATACAAGAAATAGAATTGCCACCTTTGGAGTTCTTAAATTAGTCACCCAAGGAAGTAGAACTTTTAGGAGAATGATTATTACTCAAGATCCATTTAGGGAGATTTTTATTCTCAATTGAGTAATCAACCTTCTACTCCTAATTTTTCACCTTCCCCAAGGCATATCGCATACCACATTAATTGGGAGAAAGATTTAGAAAATATTTTAAAAATGGCACGAGAAGCTGAAAGAGAACCTGATAGGACCTTTACTTATCCAATCCAATTGGGTGATGATGATACACCAATGAAAAATATCTCACCTACACATTTACCCACATTTAGAGGGATGTCATCTGAAGACCCTGACCAATTTCTATTTGAGTTCAAGGTACTATGTCAAACCTATGATTGCAAAACAAATAATCAATAACTCAAGTTGTTTCCATCCACTCAAGGATGCAAAGAATGAGGTGGTTCATGGGATTAACATCCAACTCTATTACCACTTAGGCACAAATGGAAATTTCCTTCCTAGACAAATACCAAGATTATTGTAGAGGGAGAAATAGGAAGGAAGAATTATTCAAAATCAAGCAGAGGAGGATGAAAATATAGAAGACTATTTAGATAGATTCCTCTTTGTGAGCAAAAGGTGTGGATTTGTACTTCAAGAGGAGTTAAGTAAAACCATTTTTATTAAGGGTTTGGATGAAAAATCTAGGGAATCCATTAACTTGATAGGAGGTGGAGACATTGATCAATTAAGGATGAATGAAATTAAGGATATTTGTAGAAGCTATTCTAGAATAAGGGGTGGACCTAGAAAAGGAAAATCGGTGAAAATTTTGAATCCTAGATATGAAAAAACTAATGGATGAGTTATAAAACTTTAAAACAAACATTTTAGTTCAATTAACCTCTACTATGGATGGATTACAAGCTAAAGAAAACACCAAAATTGAACCATTGGCTATGTATTGTCCTAGATGCAGGAAGAAGCATGCAATAAGATATTGTCCTTTAGATAAAATAGAAATGTGTCTTATCTATGAATCTAAAGAACATTATACTTGATACTTTTTTCTACTTCTAGTCATAAATAATTAGCTTAAACAAACCAAAGACATCATCCACAATAGAAGAATTGAATTTTGTTTAGAGACAACCTCAACAAGGATAATTTATGCCAAGATCAGTTCCTAATCCCTAGAGGATGCCATGGGCTACTTAAACAGTACCACAAAATTGGGGAAAACCACCTTGGGTACCTCAACCAACATGGAACCCTCGGGATTAGGAAAGTCAATCTTGGTATGCTCAGGGACATCAACAACCATGGGCTGGTCAAATAAATCCTTATGCTTGGTCACAACCTAGATGGAACCCTAGTAATTATGCTCAAGTAAAAAAATATCCAAATCACAATCAACAGGCCATCATAGGATCCCCTGCACATAATTCACAAACTGAGAATATAGTCCAAACGCAAATACCAAAGACATCCAAGAAGAAAAACCCAAGAAACAAACAAACAACTCCTATTTATGGAACAGAACCAGAAAAATCAGGTTGATCTACATGTCATGGATTGTAAGGATATTCAAACTAGATCTAGAAAAATAATTAGCAATCCACCTGTTATAATCACTGAAATGATAGAAGAAAATGAAACCCCTAGTATTGTTGTTCCAAAAGAGGATATAAAAAGAAAAGAAAAGGAGCCAGATAGCGACACTACTGAGACTCCATTTCCAAAGAGATTTAAAGAAGCTATAGAAACCAAGTCTGAGTTGAATTGTACAGAACTAAGGAAGTTGAATATTGAAATACCACTTTACAAGTAATTAAGGAAATTTCAGAATTGAACAAATTAATCAAGATGTTATGTCTAAAAATCCTAGAAGGAAGAAACAATTAGGTTCTAAGACCATTAAAGTATATGGGAAACTTGTTGATTTATTAGCATGAAAACTTTTACTTCCCAAATACGGAGATCATGGAAGTCTTGTTATTTCTATCTCTATAGGGAATAAGGATATACATAATGTTTTGGTAGATTTGGGAGCTGCTATAAATGTAATGAAAGTGGACACTTTGAAAACATTACCATTAATGGGTATAAAACCTACTAATTCCATATTGCAGATGGCAGACCAGTCTGTAAAAAAACTAGAAGGAATTATTGAAGACATGGCGGTTATGGTGGAATCATGGGAATATCCAGTTGACTTCCTTATACTATAGCCAAAATGTGAAACATTGGGTTATCCCATTATTTTGGGTAGACCATGGTTAGCTACAATTTCTACTTTAATTGATTGTAGGTCAGGTGATATGACTATCTCGAATGGTAAGAAATCTAAGAAAATTTCCTTATATCATTCTACACAACCTTTTATTGAAAATAAAAAACAATTGTGGGTTGATTCTCTTGATACTAATAAGTAAAATTTGTCTTCTTTGGCTATGATCACATTACAGGATCATGTAAGAGAAGTAGAAGAGATGATTAATCCACCATTGGATGAGCACCATCTGTCCTCAAAGCAATCAGAAATAGTTTTGGAACCTTTGACTATAGTTATAAAACCTGCAAACTTAGTTCTAAAACTTGTGACTATAGTTCCAGAACCTACACATTTAGTTTTGGAACCACCATATTTAGTTCTGAAATCACAACAAAGCGGTTCTCTGTGATTGGAAATAATTTCACTCTAGAGGAATGAGATTTATCATGGGGAGAGGAAGAATCAGTAGCTTCAGTTTCAAATACATCAGGGAGTGGTGAAGAATTTCGGAAAGTAGTAGTGACGAAGATTTTTACCTATAAAGAGATAAGTATCATAATTCTCATTACTGTCCTTTTTCCAGTATTCTATCTCAAGGAACTTTTGGAGATGTTGTTATATATCATATGTTGTTACCACATGCATGTCCACTAAATAATTTAATGGAACCCTTTTAACAAATCATTTCATCACACATTGGAAATAAACATGTTGAGATTCAACTAGGTAAAACATTGAACATTAACAATTGGTTAAAGGATGATGAAGAAGCTAAATTGTTTGATGTTCTAAAAAATCATACTAAAGCTTTTACTTGGGATTACAAATACTTGAAGGGAATTCACCCAAGTATCTACACTCATCACATCTATACTGAAAATGTTAAACCAGTTAGGAAACCTCAGAGAAGGATTAACCCAGTCTTAAGGGATATAGTCAAATAAGAAATTGAAAAACTATTACAAGGAGGTTTTATCTACCCTATCTTAGATAGTCGGTGGGTATCTCCTCTTATAATTGTTCCTAAAAAGAATGTAAAATGGAGAATATGTGTTGACAATAGGGAACCGAGCAAATCCACACTTTGAGATATTATTTTCCCTCACCATTCATAGATCAAGTCTTAGAAAACCTTTCAAGTAAATAGTAATTTTCCTTCTTCGATGGCTTTAGTGGATATAATCAAATCGAGTTTTTGTTGAAGATTAGGACAAAACTACATTTACATGTCCATGGGGTACCTTTTCCTATAGGTTGTTACCATTTGGCTTATGACATGCTCCCGTAACTCTCCAGAGAGCTATACTTGTAATCTTTGTTGATCTAACAAATTATTGTGTTGAGGTATATATGAATGAATTCACTTTGTAAATGGATATACATTTGATGATGCTTTGAGAAATCGATGCATTGTTAACAAGATGTGAACAACACAATCTATCTCTTTATGATGAAAAGTGTTTAATGATGGTTGATCGGGGATTGTATTAGGACACCATATTTCAAAAAGAGGAATTCGGGTTGATAAAAAAATTAGGATCACTTCAGATTTATCTATTCCTCAACCCCCATAGATATCAAGTCATTTCTAGGACATGCTAGGTACTATAGGAACTTTATTAAATATTTCAATAAAATTACCGCCCCCATGTTTAATTTTCTAACCAAGGACTGTGAATTTGTTTGGGATGAAAAGTGTCAGCATGATTTTGAATAAATTAAAGAAAAATTAATCACTTCCCCAATATTGAGAGGACCTAATTGGGAAAATCCATTTCATATCCAAATAGATGCCTCAAATAATTTCATTGGTGTAATTTTGGGACAAAAAGATGAAGAAGGAAAAATGTATGCTATTTATTATCTCAGTAAAAATCTTACTCCCATTGAAAATAATTACACCACCACTAAAAAAATAATTTCTTTTGTGATTTATGCAATCAATAAATTCAGACATTACATTACAGGGTACAAAATATTTGTACACACATATCATGTAGCAATTAAATATTTAATGAACAAACTAGTGGTTGGGGAAGAATAATTAGATGGTTATTACTCTTATAAGAATTTGATATTACCATTGTGGACAATCCAGTAAATCTAACGTAGTAGCTAATTTTGTTTCAAGACTAACCACTACAGGGAGCAAGATCTAGTCAATGATAGCTTTCTAGATGAACAACTATTTTCTCTTTTTGCATTACACCATGGTTTTCTAATATGGAAAACTATCTTGCAACAGGAAGCTTCCTCCTTCTTTCACTAAGAAAAAAAAAAGAAGTTAATCAAAACCAAAGGCATAATTCAAATGGTTAAATGGAATGCTATTTAAATGTGGTCTTGATTTGGTTTTACACATGTGTGTAAGAGAATATAAATCTTTGACATCCTCGAGATCATGTCATGATGAACCAAGTGAAGGACATTATTCAATGAAAAGAACAACTCATGAGATACTTAGAAATGGTTATTATTAGCCATCTATGTATAAGGATGTGAAGAGATATATCAAGTGGTGTGATCCTTGTCAAATGATGGGACAACCAACTTTCACCAATGAAATGCCTCTTCAACCTCAAGTAGTGATTGAAACATTTGAGAGATGGGGATTGGTTTTGTTGGTCCCTTTAATCCTCCTTCACAAGGAAAGGAATATATTCTTGTGTGTACTTGACTATGTGAAAAAATGGGCAGAAGTGCAAGTGTTGAAAAATGCCACTAAAGAAGCAGTTATTGATTTCCTTTGGAACAAAATTATGGTAAAGTTTGGAGTACCAAGGAGCATAGTTTCATATCAAGGACCACAATTTATGTCTAATATGATCCAAGCTTTCACAATGTATTACCCAATCAATCATGGGAATTCATCTCCTTATCACCCATAGTCAAATGGAAAGGTTGAAGTACCAAACAAAGAATTAGAAAAAATCCTTACCAAAATAGTTGAAGTTGGGAAAAAATATTGGGTAAAGAGACTACCTGAAGCTGTCTAGGCTTATAATACAACTTGGAAAACTACAACAGGTTTTCACCATATGAGTTAGTCTATGGGAAAAATTCCTTGTTGCCTATTGAGTTTGAACTACAGACATTGAGGACAGTAGTTAAGGTGGGTATTGAGTTGGATGTAGCTCAAAATGAAATAATCCTTCAACTCAATGAATTGGATGAATTGAGGATGGAAGCACTTCAACAGACAGAGATAATCCAAGAGCAAAGGAAGCAATGGAATGACACACATATCAAGAAAAGGTAATTCAAAGTAGGAGATTGGGAATTGTTTTTTGATTCTAAGTACTAATAATTCAAGGGAAAATTGAGAACCAGATGGTTGGGACCCTATCAGATTGAGTAGATATTCAACAATGGTTCTATTTAGTTACTTCCCATTGATGGCAGTAGAAGAACACTCTTGGTCAATGGACATAGGCTAAAACTCTATAGGAAGCCTCCCACTAAGGATGAATTTTTTAGGAAGATTAAAGTAGATAAATAATTTGATCATATGGAAGAACCCAGTTCTTCCAAAATGATCAAATAACCAGATGATAGATCCATAATAAAGGGAAGAAAATGAAAACTAGTGAGTGGCATTTTCTTCTCCAAAACATAAAAAATAATAATAAAATAAATTAAAAATTAAAAAAATCTCTCAAAGGTCAATTAAAAACCAGCAATGGTGGTTGACCTCCTCTTATGGCTAATTCAAATAAAAGGGAATTCTTTGGAATTCTAGCTATCTTATCTAACCGTGTTTTGTTCCACTTGTAGGAATGATGAGTCATCATAACAAAAGGATTACATCATCAAGGATGGTAATTATATCTTTTAACTTATTTAGGGTTAAATTAAAATTTTGCATGTGTGATTTGACTTGATTTAAAAGTTGGTATGATGAGTCATTTATTTATACATTATGATTACAAGTGAGTAATCATGAAGATGATATGGATGGAATAAGTGGCGGCATAGTTATCATTAGTAATCATTAGTGCAAAATCAAGTGAAATAAGTTGCAGAGAGATTTTGAGGGAGAAGTAATGAATTAAGATTGTGTTCCGTAACAAAGAACAGAGGTTCCACAACTAAGAATAGAGGTTTCACAAATAAAATCATCAATTCCATAGCTAAGCAAGAAGGCTTGTAGCTGATTTGCACATAATCAAAGGAAACAAAACTCGAGTCGATATGGGGATTAAAAAGAAATTAGAACCAGAAGATAAATCCCAGCTACTTGTAGACAAAGAAGTGACATCTATCTTTGAGCATGCAAGATGGCTAGAGTTCCTGAAGAAGTTTTCAAAGTATAATGATGAATTAGTAAGAGAATTTTTCATAAACCTAGAGCAATCTAGGACAAAGGTTAGAAATATTTTTATTCCTTTTTCTATTAATACAATAAGTAATGTGTCTAGAGTACCAATTGTGCATGTCCCACATCTTTCCAAAGTGACCTTGAAAGAACTGGTTAAAACCCTACTATAAGAAGGATAAACTGAACCCCAATACATTTACAATACAAATAAAATCATAAAATGAGTCAAAAGGGCCAGATCACTTATGAAAACCCTTTGACAAGGTAGCATTTTGGATAGTGAAGTATTTAACCTGTGATGGTCAATTTAGGTCCATAGGAAAAGAAGTCCTGAAGATGCTCATATATCTAAGATATGGAGCCACAAAACCAGAATACATAATAAACCTTCTAGGTTTCTTTCCGATTCTATCCACCCATGGCCCAAAGGTATTCCTAGGGTGTTAGGACAATCAAGCATCACAGGTTAGTCAATTTGGTATGCCAGCACCATTTTCTATCAAAGAAAAATGGAGAAGAAATTTGGGAAAAGTTCCTTGGCAAGTTTAAGAAAAACCCTGATATTATTAGAACCAGAGGATAATTCCTAGCTTCTCGTGGATGAAGAAGTGGCATCTATCTTTGAGCATGTAGGATGGCTAGAGATCCTTAAGAAGTTTTCAAAGTATAATGATGAATTAGTAAGAAAATTCATCATAAACCTAGAGCAATATAGGACAAAGGTTAGAAATATCTTTATTCCTTTTTCTATTAATACAATAAGTAATGTTTCTGGAGTTCCAATTATGCATGTCCCAAATCCTACCAAAGGGGCCTTGAAAGAACTAGTTGAAACCCTACTACAAGAAGGAGAAATTGAACCCCAATACATTTACAATACAAATAAAATCATAAAAGGGGTCAGAAGGGCTAGTTTTCCCAAACCCTTTGACAAGGTAGCATTTTGGATAGTGAAGTATTTAACCTATGATGGTCAATTTAGGTTCGTAGGAAAAGAAGTCCTGAAGATGCTCATATATCTGAGATATGGAGCCACAAAACTAGAATACATAATAAACCTTCTAGGGTTTCTTTTCGATTCTATCCAGACCATGGCCCAGAGGTATTCCTAGGGTGTTGGGATAATCAGGCATCACGGGTTAGTTCATTTGGTATGCCAACACCATTTTCTATCAAAGAAAAATGGAGAAGAAATTTGGGAAAAGTTTCTTAGCAAGTTTAAGAAAAACCTTGATATTATTAGGAGGACAATACCAACTCCATTTTCTCCTTCAACTAATTTGGAAATTGATGCCCCTGCAAAAGAACAGAAGGAAGTGGGAAGAGAGAATATACCAAAAAGAATATGATATGTGAGAAGAATCAAAACAGCATAACCTTCTATGCCTTTGAAGGAAATTTCTTCTTCTGTAGCAGCTACAGGGGAGCTAATATCTATCTTTGATAGTGATAGTTCACCCGTGTAAGAGCAAGAAACAAAAGTAAGAAGAAGCTCTAGAAGGAAATCCACTATTGGGCATGTTGAAATTCCCCAAAGAAGGAAAATTCATAAGAGGTCAAGGGAAACCCCAGAGGGAAGGAGTGAATAGGAAAATATGGAAAAATAAGTTACTGATATTTTGGGTAGTATAGCCATGACTCCTCCTGAACCAAGCCAAGATGAGGTGGGAAAAGGAGATGAGATACTTGAGGAGAAGGATTTTAAATAATTGGTTGAACCATCTGCATTATCACATGAAGAGGAAGAGTTGGTATCCTGGAGACATAAAGGTAATTTTCCTTTAATAGAAGAAGAATTCTCAACTCCCCAAGTAATTTCAGAGGAAGAAGAAAGACATCAGGTTAAACAGGCTCTGTTCTTGTCTAGAGTAGAGCTCATTATCAAGGAAAATGATGAGGAATTGGATTTCCTCAAACTCAAATTAGAATAGAGGAAAAGCTCATTGGAGAGCTAACAACTCAGCTTGCAGTTAGGACTGAGGAATTATCAGTAATTAAAAAATAGCTGATAGAGAAAGAGGAAGAATGTCAAACTTCCAGAAAATAGAATGTTGTGTCCACAGTCTCTACACAGACTGAGTTAACTTATTTTCCACTCAAAAAACTATGGAATGACACTTGCAAGGAACTTAAAGAAGCTAAAACATCAAATGAAGATTTGAAGACCAAGATGGAAGAAGAAAAGAAGGAAAGAAAAGAGTGGGAAGAAAAATTTTATAAGGAAGAAGGAAACAAATATAAATGTCTTGCAAAAATTCATATGGTCTGCATTATGAGTGAAAATTTTCTTTCCTGCAGGAGGCCCTCTCCTGCATATAGTGTGTTTTTAGTAGAACAATTTATTCGCTGGAAGTTGTCAAGGATTGCATGTGGAATTCCACATGAACTAAAAGATGAATGTGAATTCATGACAGATTATTCTCTAGCTATTCCTAAGCAGAAAAATCTTCTATGTGAATTCTATCTTTGTAATCTGATGCTAGAGAAAAACACAGGATTTATGATCAATTTGTATATGGGGGAAAGTTAGATCAATGAATTTGTCTCTGTTCCAAAACCAAATTGCATGGAAGGAAAGGGAATTTTATTTTTATTGAAAGCTAGCTCAACTGGTCTCTGTATGAGAGCTCACTATGGTAAACCTTTTGCCTTCCTCATACATTTTAGAACTCATGCCTTTGATGAGCGATTCAAGACACATTATTTTTCCATCTTACAAAAGAGTATTGATACCTTTACCTCCTATGAGGAGGAGAATTTTGAAGATATTTATGAAGGATGCTTGAAAAGGTGGGAACTTCTTACTATTTCCTTGAGAAGAAGGGAAGTAATATCCCCTACAAATCTGATCTGAGTTTAGAAAGAGAAAATTGTTATGCACAATAATTCCTCAGATCAATGAGACCTATGGGAAAATATGGATGGGAATGTGAACAAGTCCCCTTCTACTTCTCACCCCCATGTCTCCTTGGCAAAAAAAGAACCTCAAGATCCTACTCAATTTGAAGAGTGGCAGAGGAAAATAGAAGTAGGAGTAGGGTACAATACCTCTAAGTTTAAGCATTGGAAGATCTAGTTTCAGCCATTTGATCTAAGCAATCAAATGGAATGTAGAACATATAACCCCACTTTTGAAGAATGAAGTTTGTAAAGGGACTTAAAAACAAGTAAGTTTGGGGGAAATGATGAGGCCGAATATGCCCATTAAATGTATAATAAATGATCTCATCTTACTCTCCTTTTTATTAAGTTTGATTGCATTTTGTGAATTTTATTTGATCTGATATGAGTTAGGATGTAATTGTCCATCTTTTGATTGATTGTGATTCTAATGTTTAAAATCTCTAAAATTCCTGAAAAGTGTGTTTGAAATTCAGTTTTGTAATAAAGTAGGTCTAATCAGTCAAAGAAATGAAGTATGTAGCATTCAACATGTTTTCAGTAGCATCTGTTCCAATACAGCTTAGTTCCATAACTTCCAAGCTAGTTCGGAACTCCATTACATAGTCATCATCTAGTTCTAGAAATTTTGGACTTAGTTTTGGAACTCCAGTATTTAGTTCCAAAATTTTCAGACTTAGTTCTAGAACTCCTGGTATAGCTTCAAACTCTCATAGTTTTGATCCTTAACGATTTCCTATGGTTCTGGAACTTCTCTGAAGTTCTGAAACTGATGGAATTTTATCTATTCTAACCACATCCAGAGATTTAGCATCAATGACCCTTTCAATCAAGAAAGGATGAGAATATTTCTGAATGGAGATTCAGGGATAGTTATCTTATAGTTATGCGATCACCACAATATGATTCAGAATCTATTTTGGGTATGATTCGATTTCATCATAATCAGTAGACACAACTATGATTGTAAATGTATATAAGTAGACTTGTAGTAGATAAATGAGGGAATATAGACATAGAGCAAATAAGATAGATAGAGATAGAGAATAAGTACATAGAAACAATATTTTTGTAATACCAAATGTTTTAACAATAAATATCCATTCCTGTTTGAGAGAATTTTAAGTTGTTAAATCCTAATTTGAGGAGGAAAAGGGACCACTCCCCAAGGACTAGGATATTCATCTATTTGGTATTTATATTTCCTAAGCAAATAGTTTAGATCTGTTAATTTTTTATTTCTTTTAATTCTTCTATTTAAACGTTGTTGTATACTCATTCCTACATGTGTCTAGATAGATTCTTGTTCTTATTGCAATCATTTTTAAGCACTCTAAGTTGTGTATTTATTTCCAAGAGCAAGTGTGTTTATTTCCATTCTCAAAAAGTGTGTTTCCTTTCAAAGAAAGCTTTCAATGCGTTTCCTTTCAGCAAAGTTTTCATAGTATGATTTAAATAAGGTTTTTACCAAAAAGTCCTTAAAGAAATTAAAAATATCCCCCAGAAAATACAAAAAACTACATTCAACTAGTAGATCGATAAGATTACTCTTGTTGCATATAGCTTTAGACACACCCCTGATTTGAATATGACATCAACAAGAAGTTAATTAAATGAAGGGAATAATGAAACCCATCATAGAGTGGGGACAATATATGATGTTTGAACAAGATAGACAAGTAATTTTGGAATATGGATGTTGCTTCATCTAGTATAAAATGTTTACTTATATAAGTGTTATTGGTTTTGAGGGAAAGCCATATAAATTGCCTAGGTATGTGGATGATAAATTGATTTTATGGTAATTGGTAAGATAGTTGACACCTGGACATAAAATAATTGTCGGGAGGCATAAAACAAATATCAAATTTCCTATTCGAATTGGAAGGTATTCATGTCCTTCCATCATAAAGGCTAGATTGATTAAAGAGGAAATACAAAAATTTGATATGGAGAAGTTTGAGGCCATGCCTAATTATGACATCATATGGGTGTTTAACAACATTGCAAACACCTTTGAGCATGAGCCCCATTTCGAGGATTACTAGATGAACTACAAGGATGAGGAAGAAGTTAGGTTAAGGGATTTTTCTAGAATGACTCTGTCACAGATAATAGACTACAAAATTATAGTTATCCTAGAGGGGATTGTGGATGATCCACACACAATGAGAAGATTTTATATTGATCAGAAGGTGGGGGATCAGCCTATATCTCCTCTAGACTAGAATGTGGTAGAATATGATGATCCTTATTTAATAATAACTGATGTAATGAGGAGGACTGTAAACTAGTTGACTCAAAAGAATATTGATCTTTCACTCCAGAATACAAAAATCCTAAATAAGAAAATTGAGTGAGGATATTCCACCCCTGAGGGAGGACGCAGATAAAATGGACCCACTAGGAGGAAAGGCCCCTCAATTTCCATCCAAAATACCTACTTCTGAATTCATTGATGAGTGGACATCAGCCACTAGTGGAACTAGCACTTCTATGTCAGTTCTCAAGAAAAAGACTGAAGAGATGCTTTTAAAATCTATGGAGAATGCCCCTATCACTTTTACAGTACCAATTCAAGGAAAGGGAAAGGTTTGGCATCACATGTGGTCTATCCAAGTGTTTCACCAAAGCAGCATAGTGCTAAAAAGTTGATGAGTGGGGCCATTGCAAGTGGCCACATTTAGTCTAAGCCACACAAGGATGAAAGAAGGGTAGCACCAAATTTAAAAAGGTTTGAGAGAACACACAAAAAAACACAAGGCTATTCACTAGTCATTTTTGGTAAGAGTAAGATCCCATATGCCTACAAATTTCAAGCATCGGGATGTGGTAATTTATCCCCAAAGTCTGAAAGGAGTGATGATGTCTAAAAGCAACATGATGCATCACTGCCGTGTTTGGAGTAATCAAATCCTTTGATCCCATCTTTGTTTGTTATGGAAAAAAATGGAATGCACTCAGAGTCCAGTTTCCCAACGAAGTACTTTTTTCAATCTAGTAGATAATCAATTTGTTACCCTAGGTATGAAAATCTCTGAAATTTTTCTTGCCAAGGATATAAATGTGCCTCCATTCAAAAAAATGCATGAATTTGCAAAGTGCCAAACTGATGTTGATACTAGTGAAGGATTTTCCATGTTGGATGCACTTAATTTATCTGTAGATGAACCAATACTAACACCAGTGGATAACATTCAAGCAAGAAAAGAATTGGAAAAAGATATTCATGTATCAACTACTGAAGAGAGGACCTAAGGCAACTGAAAAGCTTTCCTAGGACAAATGACTTTGGAATTGGGTAAACCAGAGTTGTTTGTTGAAAAGGACACTAATGTTGAGTTATTAATGAAAGAGGCTATATCTATTTCTGCTAAGGTGACCAAAACTAATAACCTTTCTCAAGAGTGAAAATTTGTTTTTGAAGAGAGATTGAAAATAGCACAAGATGTAATTGTTGATGCATAAATCATCATTGGTAAGAATTTATAGCCTTTAGTGGGAAATGTAGAGTTGTTTCTGGAGGAACAACCTACCATGGCATTACAAGATACATCGTTGGAGCATGAAAAGGGTAAGGTTACAACTCAATAGATTTCAAGAGAGAAGGGTCCCACCACCCAAATTGTGGTCTAGGAAAAATTTATAGAAGAATTTAATTCCATTATGGCTTCAACTGAAGAAGCAAGGAAGGAATATCCCCTAAATGTTGATATAATTCAAGGGAAAAATAATCAATCTAAAGTTCCAGACCATGAAAAAGAGCATCCAAAAGAATCAATAGCACAGGGTGAGATTGGCATGGGGACCATTGAAATAAGTTATTAGGAATAGACACAATCATTGGTGCAAAATGAAAAAGAAATATCCAAGCAAATGGTAGTTGTTCTTGAGAAACTCCAGTAAGAATCGCAAGAAACAAGAGATATAATGAGATTAGAAAAGGGAGGGATCAAAGAGTTGATCTCAAATGAAGAAAAAGAGGTTCTCTCTATGCAATTTCTTGAGCTTATGAATCTGTCTTCTCAAAGATAATAAGAGCCTCAAAAAGGGCCAAGACAATCACAAAAACCCACACTGATTCATCTAGAGCAAGAACTTTTGAAATAGCAACCCCTTTGGAGGGTAAAACAAGAAAATACATAATAGCTAGTGATTATAACATTCAGATTATTCCTTTGGGAAAACCCTCAAGGGAACAATTGAAGCAAGGGGTATCTAAGGCAGTGAGTGATCTTCCGAAAGGTTGATGAAGATGGAATGACAAAAAGGCAATTAAAGGAGAAAGTTAAGGCCTTGAGTTCTTGTTTACAATAGTTGACAGGGCAGACTAGTCAAACACAAGCAAGTGCTTATATAAACACCCTTGAAGGAATGAATAAGGTAAACAAGGTTGTCAAGAAGGTTCAAGTAGTAGACACATGGATTGATAACTTGATCAAGAGGGGAAAAGAAGAAATTACAAAATCCAGATCGAAGTATGAAGATCTCAAAAATAGAATTAATGAAATTGATGAGATAATTGAATAATGCGACAATGAGATTTTCTACTTTGAAGGTATTCTTCCCAAATTGGACCACATTACCCAACTCAGTGATGAGTTGGTTGAGGAGGAGGACATTGTACTAGCTGAATTTAAAGGAAGCCAACATGCCCTTGAGGAGTTGTCAAAAATTAGAGTCAAGACCCTAAATGGAATCAAAGGAAAACTTGAAGTCAAAAGAAATTGGGTTGATGACACTCTTGATGCTATTGACTTAAATTTGGAGGATATGGTTATTGATAAGTTTAAGAAGATTTATGGGGACATGAAGATTGATTTCTTACTTGACTCTTTTGAAAATAATGTTCTAAGGAATGACTTCTCCTATGAAGTCATTAAGACCATGAGAAAAATAGAAAATAGAATTGCAGAGTTGAAGGAAAGGCCATTGGAATACAAGCAGAAAATGGGCCATTGCATTGATGCAATATCTAGATAGGCATTGATTTTCCAGCATCATATAAGACCAGATGAGGATGAGGTTAATGAATTATTCAAAAGATATGATGCATATGTGGCAAGGCTACCAAAAGAACAAGATCCAAGTAGAAGTTGAAGAAGAAGATGCAAAGGATGACGAACATGCTTAGACAATTGTTCCTTGAACTGTATTCTCTTTTCATATTCATCCTTTTTAAACTAATGTTTTAAAATGACACTTCTATTGCATTGGAAGTAATTGTTTCTCTGAATTTTATCGTTCCTTTATTTCAATTGAAAAATGGAAGAATGCAGTAATGCCATATTTACTTTGATGAAATTAACATACATTTAGGTAAACATGTAAATGATTGATGTTGCTATGTTTTTTGCACTCTAAATAAGGAACAAAATGGGGTTCTATAGGGGCCCCTACCCATGACAAAGAAAAATATGTACATGCCAGAAAGAGAAATAGTGAAAAGAAGACAACATTTAGGCATTCTTCATCCCTACTTCATAGCTTCCTCCGAGCAAGGGGAGCTTGTTCGAAGCTTGTTTTTCCTCAACACAAACTCACTTGAGCCTTATGCTATTTGAATGAAAATGAATGACCCTGCTAGGTCCCAAGACATTCCCATATCCATTAATGCCTCCAGATTCATTCTAGGATGACTCATGATTTGCTCTAGTTCAACTTTATTCTGTTGAGATGAAACCCAATCTAAAAGATATAGACCTCTTGTGAAGAAATTTGTCTTCCTTTCCCTTTGTGAGGGATTGACATGTTGGGAGTTTCTTGAGAGGGGACACCTGAAGTGGTTGGAGGGGGATCGCATGTTGTTGATTGGGCTGATTGCAAGGCCTTGAACTTGACCCAACCTCCCATTTCCATGTAAAAGGTGGATTTTCCTTTGGGGAAGGAATTGGTTGAGGGCCCAATAATTCATGCTCTACCTGAGGAGCACAATGCATTAGGTAGGTGGATGACTGAATAGAAAATCTCCCTCTGTTGTCTCAAGCAGAGGAAATGGCTGCCCTTGAATGGTGAGTAGAAAATGATTGGTCTTCTTCCCCATCTGAGATAACAATTGGAGGTTGTGATTATGGTTCACCTTTCCTTTTCCCTGAAGATGACCCTGGTGTTGAAACTGATTGTGAAGGCACGGTCTCTACTTGCTTTTTCTCCAGGAATTTGATCCTTTTCTCTAACTCTTCTATTTTGTGGGAGATAATAGGCACTATGTCGATGGAGGATTTATCATACAACACATATGATTCCTTAGGAATATCTTTTGATACAAATTCCTCATCACACAGAAAGGGACATTGAAAATTGGTTTTCCCAGAGACTTGGGGTCTTCTCTCAACCCAATTTTTTCAAGTCTTCAGGATTTTTCATATGCTCCCATCTAAAAAGATGGAAATACATAACCTGGAAGGATGCAAACACAAGATTGATCCTGATCAGCCTTGTAAGAAGCACTAATTAGAATTTCTGGTATGTTAGGGGCCCTTTGGTGTCACCCACACATTCTATCTCAAACAGAGCCCTGAAAAAGCTTCATCATGACCACTTAAATCAAAAATATGATTTAAGTCCTCTGAAGAAATATCCTTCAGATTTGAGCTACAAGCACCTTCGTTATTCTCTTTGAAATTCCTTATACTCGAGAATAAGAAGGGAAAGGCATGATGATAATGAAATTGATCCAAGTTTTATAATGAGAAGGAGACATATGTTTTGATTTGATGTAATATTTCCCATGAAATGAAGGAGATTTTGTTCAGTTCACACAGAGGAGAATTTAAGATTTGGAAAAAGTTAGGGATGAGAAGAGATGGTAAATCAAGGTGATTCAACAGAAACTATGTGTGGAAATTAAGCCAATGAGACATGAAGCAGAGGGTGTGGCACCCAAGGTAGATTATTGAAAAGTGAGTATGGATATATGTCATTTCAATATTATCCAGAGGTGTTCGGATATTTTTGAAATGATTATCTAATCAATACCAAGTAATAATGATTAAAATAAACTGCTAGAAAAGACTACCTAATATCCCAGTCAAACACTAGTGAAGTTGATTGAAAAGACTGGTGATTTGTACACCTGGAAACTTCAAGAAAGACCTTTCTAAATACCATGTTCTAGAACACTTTTTAAAAGGAGAATATTCTTGGGAATATTCTAACTTTTTGGGCGGAAAGAACTTTGAAAGTTAACAAGCAAAGGAGATGATATAAAAGGAAGAAGAATAATCATGAAAAAGGGGGTTTAAGTTTTTCAAGAATTTGCTCAGAGAAGGAGAGAAAGCTGAGAAAATCCATTTTCCGAAGGAAATCATTTGAGAACCAATTATTTCTTGTGTATCTTTGAAATTGATCATGTCAAGATGGTTACAAATGTATAACCATTGACAAACTTTGAGATTGTAAACAAACTTTCCCTTGTTGATCAATTTGAAAAACCTTAAGTAATTTGTGTTAATCATGAACCATGTTATGTCTACTATCATTTTGAGATATCTTCAAATAGTTATTTGTGTTCCTATTGCAATCTTACATTAGGAATCCCTTTGAAATCACACAAGATCTCATCCTCATGATAATATTGTGGCATTTTCAATTACATTATGAAGAGAGCTTTCATTTCATGATGCAATAAGCAATTTAAATTCACTTTACTTTCATTTTAGTGATACAGATTGTTTGTCAGTTTATGAGTGTATCATAAGCATGATATATTAGGGACTTCTAAGGTTTAATTAAGTCTTTAACATGAGTTCTTATGTTAAATCCTTGAATAATGTGTGAATCCGTGTGTCTTTGAGCTTTCATAGATGCACAATTTTCTAGTTGAAGGTTCGTCCTGACTATTTGAAGCCATTTGTCATTTTGCTTTGTGGATCTGTCAACATTTGTTTAAAGTTCTCAAGGATTCGGTATAATCAACTTTATCCTACTTAACTTCCCAACCATAAATTTCATATTCAGTGATATATCATACATGAACCATCCCTACTTGCATTGTATATCCAAAAATGCTAAAGAAGATCATTAAATTTGTCCATCCTTTACTAAAATATGCAAGTGCAATCAATTTTTATCATTGTCTTTAGTGACCTGGGCCTTGTCTAGAGAACATCTTCATTTTCTAAAGTGACAACTCATAAGAGTTAGGTTATGTTGTATTGGCCATGTTTTCTCAAGGTCTCCTTCAAAATACTGCAAAGGAAGAGTCAAATATTGTTAATCCATTGATAATTTCCACTAATATAGGTCACAAAGTGGGTCCTCTCACCCTGGTTGAAGGCACAACCTAAAGTAGTAAGGGTAGGTCAAACTATTAGCATGGTGATACCTAGTCCTTTCCAAACTAGAGTGATAAAGAGTCATCTAGAATCCATCCCTAGCTACAAAATGACTCCTATTATGATTTGTTTGTCTCTAAGCATCCTGATCAAATTGTGATGTTTCTTAGTTTCAAAGGAAGGATCAATTTGGGTACCAACACTGATCTGGTGCCATTTTTGGGGACTATTTGTGTAAATACATATGCACATCAACCTCTGGTAATGATTTGTATGCAAATATGTTGTTTATATATCATCATTTGTTAAAATTTGTGAGAATTGTGTGAGATCGGGAGTTTTTGTGCAATATTTTTTGGTTTTAGTAAATTTGGCACTAAATCATGTGGATATTGATAAATATCGACAAAGGATGATCGATCCATCAAGCTTTGTAGAAATTAAGTGTTGATAAATAGTTGATAGATTACTTATAGTGCTTTAGCATATCTAAGGTGAAAATCCTTGGTGGTGACTCCGTGTTTAGTTTACAATTTCTGGTTGTTACCAGTGTCTAAATTTTTGTCAAGAAGTTTTTCATTAATATTTGCAAATATGGAAGGAAGAAGATCTTTCTTCACTAGGGATCCTACTAGGAAGTTATTTCCAAAGCTTGGGAAGGAAAATTCAGAAGGAAGACGAGTCTAGAGAGTGTTGGGAAGTCAAGAGTCAAAATAAAAGGTAGTATCAGTACTAGAAGATGATCATCCTATAGTTGAGGATTTTCCTACATCTTCAGATAATTCTGAATCAAATAGCCCTTGTAAAAAACTAAATTCTCCAACTGGTGAAGGGCCATCATTTGTGTCTGAAAAATGTATCCCTTATTTTTTCCTTCATCATCTAGGATTGATAGGGTGTTTCATGAAACTGAATCATTAGAGGATATTCACTTGGAAAGTTATACTCATGTGCTCAAAAGGCCCTTAGTCCCCTATCATTTTGATTCTCTTGTAGGATCACCTCCTCAAGATAATATGGCTCAACCTCCACCTAGACCACCTTTTGTTGTTAATACTTTTGGACCGATAAATTTTAGAGGCATGGCTGGGTATCCTAATGTTGTACCCCAAGATGTGAGGAACATGCTGCCTAAATTTTAGGGAAATAATGCCATTACTGGGGATCAGCATTTGAGACTTTTTGTTAACATGATGGAAGATTTTGAGATTGAGTATGAGGATGTGTACATAAAATTATTCATTCATACTCTCGAAGAAGATGCATGTGACTGGTATAAGGCTTTACTAGATAATTCAATAGACTCATGGATGGAGATGAAAAATGCCTTCAGATTATAGTATGGGGATAAGACTAACCCAAGGTTCCTTTTGTCTGAATTTGAAAATATTAAAAATAATCCTAATGAGTCTATCCAAGATTTTAATACTAGATTCAATAAGACTCTAAATAGATTACCCATAATCCACGAGGCCAAGTGATGAGTCTTGTTTAATCAAATATTCTGATTCCTTTGACAAAAAGGTTGTGTACTACTTAAGAGACAAGAACCCTGGGACATTAAGGCAAGATTTCACTATGGCCTTGCAAATTGAAAATAATATCAAGGTAGTTGGAAAACCTCCTAAGAGAGAAGGTGTCAAACTAATCAACCTTGATAGACCTCAAGTGAGTAAAGCAGTTGATCTGGAGGAGGTCATGAAGAATTTGGCTGGGGTGGTTAAAGAAATATCGTACAAGTTAGCCAGAGTAGAAAAAGGGATAGGACAAAGCTCTCAAGGTCAGCATAAACCAAAAAATTAGGATAGATTTGGAAATCATCCTAGGAATGATCATAGGTCAGATGATAAAGGAAAGGGGCCCATGGGATCAGGTAACAAGCAGCCACAACTTAGAGAGAAAAATTTGTCCCATATCTTTTAACTACGAAGGTTTCTATGGTGGAAGAATCCAATGTTATTGATTGGTGTGATAAGTGTTTCTTGCCACACTCCCCATGTGATTTGAGTAAGGAGGTTGAAGAGGTAAATGATGATGAAGCTTATGGTGATGTGTGCATGATGGAATGCCCTAAAAATTCACAATAGAGGGCTACTTTGACTGATCTAATAAGTGTCGGATTGTTCAGAGTTTTTGGGATTGCATTCACCGAGTATTACCTCTCTCGCATGATGATGATGTTGAGATTGATATGGTGCAGATTTTGATTTACCTAATCATGATTTTGAATACCTAAGGGCCCTGATGATTAAGAAGTATGATGGGGAATACCTTTTGAGGAAGATAGGAAATTATTGATGAATGTAGTGGTTGCACAAGAAAAGGAACATAATACAAGAAGTAGAGTTATCAAAGGGGGAGGTCCTCAATCCAAACCAAAAACTCCACTACTCATTAATATTCCTAGGAAACCCCTAAAAAGGATGAAATCAACAAAGGTCTTGTTGCTCTAAATAAAATGTGTACCCTAGCTTATACTCAAGTTAAAAATATAATTATACCACGAGAGGGAATCATAAACCTTCCATCCAACACCGCCTTACCCAAGTATGCTCTTGTTGATGGGGGTGATTTTATTAGGGTTTATTTATTGAAACCTTGGAGGTTTTTGAGGTGTTTGGTATCCCGATAAGAATCCGTTCACTATGTTACCACCCCTCATTAGAAATATTTTCGATTGGTGGAGGGGTAGTGTTATTATTTTGGAGTAGAAAATCACCTTTTCCTTGCAACCTATCGAAATCTTGGTTCATATTACGGAAGTGTTGTTCATTCCTAGCATATCGTGTTAAGTATTCCTCATCTAGATGTGGGAGTTGGTTTGATTGCATGCTAATGGGTTGTTGAAACAATACCTAAGGAGATGAACTTGCTTCCCTAGTGAAATTCATGTTATTTGAACTTGATTGTTCGTGAGGATAAGTCTGCATGATTTGGTCAAGTTCCTTAATATGTACAGAGGAACCAACATTGGTTCCTTGAAGAAGAGGGTTTTGAGTAGTTGAGTGGTTTTCTACCCACGTTGAGAGTGAAGGTGATTATTTTAGTATACCTGTTTAGTATTTGTACATGTCAAAACTTGGGATGGGTCGACCGTACTCATCGTATCTTGACATATTTGGGGGTATAAGAATACCCACTGAGAATAAAGGATGGATGAAGAAAGTAAAAACATTTAGAGACTATCTATTCATGTCGGGTTCACCAATTTATATGACGTAAAAATAAACATGTGACCTTCTTCGCACCCGACCTCTCGAGGTCATGCTAAGATAGCTAGTGTAGAATGGAAGTGAATGTGAGTGTGGTGATGGCGATAAAACTAGTTGGGAAATCTTATGTCTTCAACACGCAATATTGGGATCTATGAGTCTAAGGCAAAGAATGCTCTCCTAACCTGAAGTGGTGTGATGGCTTAGTCTAATATAATAGCTACTCAAAGACTATAATCGATATCAAGATCCATCAAGATTATTTTTATTGGTTTTTGAACACACGTAGTGACCTGTGGGTGCCTCATATGGATTTCCAGACAAGGTCATGGAAGTGAGAACAAGAGACGTAGTGGAGCCACAGGGACTATGGGTGATTTTTTAGTCTAGTCCAAAAAGTCTTAGCCTGATTGACTGCTATGTTCAGTAAGGAAAGTTGTGCAATAATGTCTGGTGGAAGTGGTGAAGATCTGAATACTAATATACGTAAACTAGTGTCAATGTCTAACTAGTCAAGCCAAGCCTGCTTTGTTGGGTTATGGTACTGAGGATCACAACCAAAGACTCGTGTATGATGTGACCCTTGTATGGTCATGCGTGTAATCAAACCCTGTTGCCAAGAGAAGTCCAATAATTGTAGGCTTGATTAGCAGCAATGTTTAGCATATTTATTTGTTCTATTTTCTCAGAAAATTTTTAGGTGTGCGTGGCCGTCAAACATAAACATGTTTCAGTGTCAGTTATCAATTTCAACCCATTGGATTGTGAGACCAAGGGATCACAACTGTACATATTTTCTTGTTTTGGACCATTGATGGTCATACCGAATGAAATTGAAATGATCCCGATAAAAAAACTATCTATAAAAGGTAATATAATCTATGTTTTTGGCACTTTCACAATATATCAGAGCAAAACAATGAAAAAAAACTAATCTAATAAAAAACTAAAGACAAGTAATCAGACAGATGTAGATGGTTACCCGTGTGAATATGTGAATCTAACATAAAAAAATTACCTAATCTAATCAAAACCCTTCAAACCCTACCTTAGAGGTGAAGAACAAATCATGACCCCAAAGAGCTATTGTTCCCGCAACTTTGTCGGTAATGTCGAGAGAAAATTTCTAATGATTTGATCTATTTGTAATTACCTAATCAATTGAAATGAAAAATTTTGCTACTTTATTTGATATGTAATTGAAACTAGTGGTTTGAAATTTAAAATTTAACAAATAAAGCAAACAAACACACAATTCCAACCTGGATAAAAGAAGAGCTTTGGAAAATCTGTTGTATCTATATCTATCCCCTCAATTTGTTCCTTTATTTCTCTGAGTGTTCATATAATTCCAAGGGATTGGGAATGAAAGAAAAATTGTAGGAGTATTACACTTGAGCAATTGCAGATTTAAGGCATTCTAGATGCGGTCTGCAAGTAGAAGAGAGATATGAGCTTGGCTATGCAATTCCTAGCAAGATTTTGACAATATAATGCAAGATACACAAAAATTCTCATGCCTTTTACTTGAATTAAAGCATGGAATATATAATAATTGGGGCTAGGATGTGCCTTCATGCACAAGGCAAGAAGAGGCAGTTCCAACTAACTAAAGCACATGCAAAAATAGAAGAGGGAAGGAGAACCAAGCAATCAAAACTATTTTTAGACAATTTGGCCCATAGATGCATGCTAAAAGTGAAGTTAAGTGAATCATCACATGTTAAAAACACACATGATGGAATCTAGAAAATTAGTCAAGATGTCACCCGCACAGGCGGTAGTTTCAAAACCGCCGCCCAAGCAAGGTGGCGGTCCTAGCACTAAAGGCCAAAACATGCACAGAAAGAAGCAGAAAGATGGAAAAAAGTGTGGGAAGGCTAAGTAAGGATGTCTAGGCTACAAATATACATGTCGAATGGGTTTTGGAGCTCTAACACCTTCTTGAAAGGACTTGAATCATCATTGGAGAATTTTGTAACTATTTTCTGAAAATGTAGCACATGTAATTTTGGGTGCGTACACCAACCTTCCTCTTTCCATCTCAATTTTATCTTGGGATGAAGATAGTCAAAAATCCGTGCAAGGGAAACAAGAAGAAGAGCCTAGAAATGAATAAATGATAGAGAATATGAAAATATGGGCTCTAAGGTTTGCAATTGAAAAAAATTCCTTGATGGTGAAGCTAAAGAGGAGACCAAAAGTGAAGAACAAGTGGTTACCAAAGTTAATTTTGTAGCAAGTAGCAAAGTAAGAAGAATAAGAGGAATATTAGTAATCAATCTATGCAGAGTGCAAAGGTGTCCATGATGGCACTCTATTTGAATAAAATGATAATCTAATCATGGTTGAAAAATCAACAAGAAAAGAGAGGAAGAACAGTCAGTTCAAATCCCGTTGAAAAGGAGCACATGAAGGAGAAAAAATTAGATTTGGAAACATTGAATGAAGATGATATCATAGAAAGACTTTTTATTTCATTTTTATAACCCGATTTGATTGATGAGCCCATAATTGAGGTAAGTGTTTAGGAGACCATGCTTCCCAAGAATTCCTCTAGAGTAGCAACTTGAAGAATTTGATTTTTCATACTTCATGCTAGAGGAAGAGGCTATTCAAGAGCCATTTGGTCTTCAAGTAATAAAGGAGGAACTCAAAAGTGAGAAATGTGTTGCAGTTGGTTGTAATGATTTAGGAATCACTTCATTAGATGTTGTAATTAATAACAAAGTAAGCTACAAATTGAAGAGGAGTTCTATGTTGCCATAGAAGGAAAAGAGTAGAAGCTTCTATTTCTTTTGTACCACTCATCAAGGTGACACTTTAGTTGTCTATAAATGTGCAAAGAGAGGAAAATTTAGTTATAGAAAGTTACCTGTTCTTAGAAGGGTTGCAAGAAGACTTCCTTTCAAGTTGGATTTCAAAGTGGGAAAATGTAGCATATCGCCAAGCCCAATTAGGTACTTGGCTTCATTGGAGCCAAGGGAGAAGCCACAAACATTCATGCTTGTTTCTAAGCATGAGGGAAAGCATCAACGTGACAAGGATCAACCACAATAACTCTTGGAATCAAATGACCAGCAATTGAAAGAGGTATTTGTCTATTTTCTTGTTGATACCTTGATATATTGGGAGTGGACAATCAATCTGCAGCAAATCTTTCACTCCTAATTCCAGTGGGTCTAGTGCCAAATCATCTATCCTTCTTCTCATCACCATGAGTGTGTTTTGTTTGAATTTTCCCATTTATTTGGTTATTATAGGAGTAGGGTAGGTTTGTTTCCAGAAAAATAAGTGCTTGTGTACAATCTACATGTCTTACTTGAGGCATGTATGATTTGTTTCTTTGTATATAGCTTTTTTCATGTTGCTCCAAGAAGTATAGTGCAACATGCCTTCGGTTGTTGCAACAAGGAACTCATAATTGCATGTAACAATTGGAAACTTCAAATTAAATAAAATGTAGAGCAACTAATATCAATTAAAGGGGAGATATTGATAATTATCTCTAAGAAAAGTTACAATCCTCTATGCCCATGCAAACAATTAAGAGATCAGCCGAAAATTATCTCCAAATTTTCTTCAAATTAAAAAAAAGAGTAGAATTGGAAGTTCGTAAGAAGAAATAAAACCGAACCTTAATAGAGTTCCATGATGTCCAAACTGATAGGTGTTTCACCTCCATTTTGCAACATACTTCACCTTGCCAAGAAAAGTAGTCTCATGCTTGGAAAAAATAAGATGTTGAGGTGGAATTCATAGGTATTCATCATCCAACCTCATGGATCACAATGCAAGAATGGGTGAAATTCAAATTCAAAAATAATTTTCCACTCTCACAAAAAAAAATCAAGATTTTCTTACAAGAGTTGGGAAATACAAGCAAAGCAGAGGGCATTTCCAAAAGTAAGTAACGACATTCTAAGTATTCCAAGGTCAATATTTTCAAGTTTAGACTATTTCATGTTTATCACGTAGACTCCATGCCCAATGGATAGCAATAAGAAACCAGGTCATACTCCATTTAGTAGGAAAATGGTCCCACAAGTCACCAATTTTTATCCAATTTATCTACCCTAGCAAATTGGATAGCAGGAAAGATTACATTTTGACAATTGGATAAGGGACCCACTTGGTAATAAATGGTAAAATCTAGCATTATGGCTTCAAATAACTCTCCAACATTGATGCCTAGCTTCCTAGCATTGGAAAGTGCAGAAGTCTCCAAGAGGGTTAGAAGAATGAAAGATTGTGTTTTGGTGCAACAATTCCATGCTTATAACTCAACCGACGTATTTCTTATCTCATCAATCTTTTATGTGGTGCATCAAGTTCTATTAGCTTTGCATTGTCTCCGCTAAGCTCATCTAGTGAGAGAACGAGTCATCCTAGGAGAACTGAACTGTGTAAAATAGCCACCAAGCTAATCTAATGGAACTAAGCCACTCCAATGTTTGAATCATTACCACTGATTTATTATGAAACCAAGATATTATAACATGCATCAAGATCATTCATGTAGACCGATCTTTTCTAAATAAGGGGATTCATTGAGTTGTTTTAGGATGAACCGAGCTAGTTGCACTAGTTCAAACTCTTCATCGGTTGAGTTATTCAAAGGAATAATCAGAATCACATTGAAAGGCAGGGGAGACATAAGATGTCTTGTGGGTCTGAGATCACAATATATATGATAACTAGAGCTTATTCAAGTGTCTCGGATGAATGTAAATTCCTCTAGAGGTTTTTATCGAGCCATGACACATTACAAGGGAACTCAATCCCCAATCCAAAGTTACAAGCGTGGTGCTAGGACAAACCATGCTCATAATTCCATGATTGAACCTATGGTGATTCGTGCGAGATCAACTCCAGCATTAAGGAGGAAATTCATGTGGTCTCAACACATGGCCCCTCAAAGGTGTAGCTTCAAAGAGTCAAGGGAAGGAGGAGACCCCAAAGTCATGCAGGTCTCCACATGTGTACCAATGCTTTGTGTTCCCAATGGGCCGTAACTCCAAATTACATAAAGGCGGAGGGTGGTTGAGTAAAATGATCTCGTTGGAGGTAAATGGGATCGGTGGTGGATGGCTCAAGTTAGGGACATTTTAGGCATATATATGGGGCTCACCAACCCCGAGATGGCAATATGAAACAATCCTAATGCTTGGGATGGCGTGTCGGTAGGCATGACGAGCGAGGAGATACAAGGGAACCCAACACATAGAGGATGGATCCACACAAGTGGCTCCAAGTTAAAATAACTCACTAATTTAAGAGAGAAATTTGGTGATACATTCTGAGTTGGCGCTAATGATAGGCCTGTCAATGTGAAAATGTAGAAACCCTGGGCATCAGTGGAAGAGAAATGGTGAGTCAAGTTGTAAAATGGGGGGAAATTCTTATGCATACAATGTGGACATAAAGAAAACAACATGATGAGTTGGGAGTTATAATGGGTGTCATGGAATTGGGTTTGGTTGACCATGTGAGGAGGTAGCTTGCTCGGCCAAGTTGGCCGAGTTGGCTCATTTCAAAAAAATTAAAATATTTAAACTCTCCCTTCCTAAAACAAATGCCAAGGATGCAAGATGGGCCCCACCAATTTAAATGTAAAATAACTTAAAATATATTCATAGAACATTAGGAGAGGAAAATATTTTAAAAGGTCAATTCCAACCAAGGAATTTAATTTCTTGATCCCGTGACAATAAAGGAATACCTCGTGATTCTTATAATAGCTGCATATACTGTGAAGCCATAACTTTTGCATCCCTTAACAAAATCATGCAAGATTAGTCTCTTTGGAATTGAAATTCTGATTCCTTCACATAGAAACCAAGAAATTGAAGAATTAATAGAGATTTGATGGATAATTTCGTAGAAAAATAGCTCGACTTCAATTTGGTTATTGGGGAATGGTTGTGAATGGATTAAATGGACATGGGAAATCATTCTTTCTATGTTGTAAGTCATAGGACAACATGAGGGAGATTTTTCAAATCGATTTCAATCATTTCACCTCATTTATTATAACTTGAAAGTGGTTGGAAAAGTATTTTCAGGATTATACTCCTCTCTCCTTCTCATTCTATAAATTGTAATATGGGGCTCATTTGTAAAGGAGTTAGTCATTTTTCTCTTTCCCCTCTCTCATTTTTCACCGCTAGGGTTGAATTTTGAGAATAAGCCTCCATTCCAAGCTTTGTAATGGCATTTTCTTGCCTCTTTCCCACTAATTTTTTACTTTGCATACTTATTGGCACAATAAATTATGTTTTTTGATGCATTTATGTACATCCTTTATATTTGTTACTATCTCTCCATCAGTAGGGTATGATGTGCATATTCTTGATGTCTATCAGCAAGTTTTTAAAGTTGTGTTTAATGGGTATGAAATTGTATTCTGTGTGAACTTATATTTGGTCTTTGGTGTATCTTGTCCACCCTCTCCATTTCTCACCTCTCTCCATTTTAGGAAGTTGGATAGTGTTTGAAACCTCCATTCCTGGTGTATCACCACTTTTAGTGTAGTTTTTTTTTCATACACTCTCTCTCCCTAGTTCCTTGGAAGGTTAGATTTGGATTAGATAGTTTTCTTTCCTGCATTAGGAGTATTTTTTGGAAGGTAGGTTTAGGAGTAGGAACCAACCTTCTCTAGAGGATTATCTCAAGCCCGCAAGTCCCACAGCTTGAGAGGTAATCCCATGTTACCCAATCACACCGAATGTCCATCCTCAACTTGGCCATTTATGGGGTGTTGTGATTTAGTGATAACAAGAATCAATAAATCATATCTAGTGAACATATAGTCCGATTATAGATCATTAACACTTCTCAATAATCAGTCCTCTAATTAGTTCCTAGAACCTATCTTATACTTATTCCTCATTGTGTTTTAGTGCTCCCATACTCAATAATACTTATGTTTCCGACATTCACCCTAAGACTTCTTACTCATACTTCCATGTTCACTTCATGTCCTCATTGTGATTTTTGGCTAATGAATTTATTAATTTATCTCATAGGTTTTTATCACATCTTCACTATGTATTATCACTTTCTTATGCATTAATATGATTTCTCATTGTTTGAATACTATTGAGAAAAATTCTAAACTCTTCATAAACCTTACTATCAACTTCTCATAGAAATTTCAACTCAAAGATACAAAACTTAACTATATTGTTCTTCTCATGCCCTCTTTCCCCAATAAAACCCTTATGATCATATTCTCTATCATATTTTATGTAGTTGAAAAATATCTAGTAAGTTATTTGTGCAATTTCAAGACTCAACGATACTTATCTTTTTCTAAAAGGAAAAAATATGCATACCATGTCTAAATCAAATTGTCTTTTTAATTTGTCATATGCCCTATAGTCTTCTATTTTGGACTTTGAATTTGATAATGAATCTTCCTATAACTAACATTTGATATAAATTATTCCATCATTATATATATTCTTATAATTACTTACCACCCCTTTATATAAGATGTCAAGAATCTCTAGGATCATTATAAGATTCTTTGTCTTATTGCACCAAAATATAACTTAAGCCAATAATTCCATTACAAATTTTTAAGAGACCTTATCATACCTTCAAAATTTCATCTCAAGACCACAAGCCTCTTCCAATGTTGAAAACTCAAGGAAATTTCAAACTATGACTTCTTTCCCTAAAAATGTGTATGAATAGTCTCAGAGCCTAACAATATATTTCTTGATAAATTATCCCAAGGTTAGTTTTTCAAATAGAAAATATTTTTTTAAAATTACCATTAGAATCATTAATCTATCAATAAATTCATATTATAGGTTTCTTAAATAAAATGTGTCACCATAAGATCGTTGTTTTTATTAGTTCTCTTTTGAGCCTTCCAATAATATCACAAAAAAAACCTCAATCCGTACAACCCCAAAATACTTCAATCATAAAAAAAAAAATTAAACCATCAAGTAAAAATATCATATAACAAATTTCATTAACTTTTATCTATGGAATCTCAAGTTTTAGAAATTTTAGTTTATAATCCCTAAACTTGGGTTTTACAGTTCGTGAGAGAGAGATTTTTACTTATCTTGAAATCAATATGGTTTCAAACCCTAAGTCTTGACCTTTAAGCTTTGTAAGAGCATACTTCAACTTTATTCTTTAAACATCAACTCATATATTCTTATCAATATCTCATAACCATAATGTTCACTTCATTATACCCGATGAAAATCTGTTTCAACACACAATCCATTAATTATTTATTCAAACTCATTTTATATCATGTTTAACCTCTCAAAATTCATTTTCACACCCATACATGCATGCCTAAACTATTCACATCATCACCTTCATCATTTTTTACCTATTTCATTCAAAGTTTCTTAAGAATTCGTAAAAATGACCATACATGTTTTCTTTAAACCGAGAAAATATTCTTTTCTTATATCCTCAACCATAAGATGGTCCATTCACACCTTTGAAGCATATTACACTTGTTTATATGCTTGTAAATCTATTTACTTAATTCCATAACACTAAATACTTGTCACATCACATTGTATCATAACAATAATCCAATCTTCACTTCAAATATATAACTAATGCATCAGTTCCAGTATTGAGAATCATTCACATAATGCAATAAATATTATAATGTCATTTCAGGCTCATTATTCACACATACAAACACATATTTTATAAAAATACTCACTTTATTAATGTATACAAGAATAATCTTTATTCCTTTACAAGAAACATATTCTTATAAGTTCCTCATATTCAACCTTATAGGTTCTTACTATGAGAAAGTTCCTCTCCTATTCTAGAACCTCTAATCCTTCTCTCTTGATTTCCTTACTCCTCTAATCAAATATATTCAAGTTATACCTATTGTCACTTTGAAATGTACCCTTTGGAGAATGGTGTGATAACTCTCCTTTCAATTGAAAAAATGGAAACACTCATAGGATGTGAATGACCTGTATGTTTGAGTGAATCTCTAGAGAGGTTTGGTTCCCCTATTGCAACACATAAACTAATTCTATCTCCTAAGGCTAACTCTATTCTACCAAATTGAATAGGAAAAGGGAGAAATAAGGGAAAGAGAAAAAAAATTGAAAAGAGGGTGATAGACATTAATGTTTTGAGAACTTCAAATTTATTTAGACCACACAAATGAAGCTAAGAAGCCACACACACCATACACTAACTACAAGTAATTGATTCAAATTGAAAGTAACTCGTAGAAGGGTTCTGGAATGAATTTTCATCGGACAAGAAGGGGAAATAGATGGCTCCATAACAAGATCTTGTAAAAAAATGTTGAACACAATCTATGACCTCAAAATTGACACAAGACTACATAAAGGCATGAGAGATTTAAACTGATAAGACAAGGATAGAAAAGTATCACAAAATAAAATCAGTTTAAAACAGAGTATGCACTAAATACAAATTGTAGAAAGGTAAAAACAACTCCTTTATTTCTCCAAGAGGTGGAATAAGCACAGATTGTCCCTTGTGACCCTTACTTCCTCACTTAAAAATACTAAATTTATCCAAAAATATGAATGAATAAAAAGAATAATTTTACAATATGTTCAAAAGATTTAATAGAAACTACGAGAGAGAGAGAGAGAAGAATAGAAAATCCTATAAATGCAAGTCTGACTTTAAAATAGAATAAAATAGTGCGGTTTGTTTTCTTTCTTTGAAAGTAACTCATTTTGTGTGAAAATCATGTGTTCTACTTTATTTTATCCTTTATTTATTAAATAAATAACCTCTACATGTCTTCAATATATTTTCTCTACTTTGCTTTTCTTTTAAAACTTCTAGATGACAAAACAAGCTTTTCCTGCATGTTTTCATCTATTTTTAACCTTCCTTACATGAACCTTTATTTTGTTTCATGTATTTTCCTCTGAATGTATTCAATCCTTGAAACCAATAATTCCAAAATTTAGAGTTGGACGAGATCTTTCCAACGAGACCAATTTTATAAGATTTGGAGCTGTAGAACACAAGTTATGGCCTTTTGAAGTTCTTCCTATTGAGATACATAGGAAGATGACACGTCTCGGCTCCCGATTGGCTTGGGAATCACTCCTTTCTTATGTGTATGATTTTCTCACCTTTGACTGTAGCCTTACCACTTACGCACCCAACACTTTTTATCAACTCGTTCATTCGGAGCTTGAGATCTACCGGATTCACTCACCTCGTAAATTTTTGGAATGGTTACATGTGTTTCTACTTCATTCATTGATCTTGTGCCATATTTCTTCGAATTTTTCCTGTGCATGTTCTTTGACCTACCTTAAACTAATCCCATACTCAAAAAATTTAAAATCCATCTCATTTTGGGGCTTTGATGTCTGCAGGGTCCATCTACTCAAAGTGTGATGAAATGTTGCCATGTTCCCTGCATGACCCATTGATCTATCACTACGTAACCCTTATCTTGTTGGTACTTAAATTTGATGACCAAAAAAATGTATGTCAAATTTGTATAAAACCCTCTAATGAATTGACTAATTCTAAACCAAAATTTTTAATGTCAATGGTGGTGTTTTGGGAAGTATAATTTGATGGTCGCTAGTCATTCCAAATTTTTAAAAATGGTTAAGTCCATCTTATTAAAAAAAAAACCATGTGATATGTGCTTTGTCGAGAGATGCTTAAAGTGAACATGTTTTCCAATAGGCTCTCCACAATTATATTCTTCAACTCATATAAATCATCCATATAATTCATTCCCAAGAACTCATTCTTCCATTCACCACCTGCATGTATTTTCTAAATCTTTTTCAATCTGAGAAACAAAGTTTCGAGTTTCCTTCTTCCACATGTGTAAGAAATGTCAACAACTCGTGATTCTATGGGGCCATCTTCCTATTCACTGAAATGGTCTAGTGTCTTGATCAATCCATTGGGAATGGAGTCGAGTACTAAGTATTACAACCTACTTGGAACTATAAGATCACCAAAAATACCCTCTAACAAAAGGAAAACATGTGCATGCAAGAAATTATTAGACAACACACTATTAAATTACACGAGGCACACAAAAAAAGAAACTACAAACAACAATGTGCATGAAGAACTTAGAGGAAAGTAAACACAACAATCTACTACAAAGGAAGAACATCCCTAGTAACAAGGTTTGAGATACATCCCATTAATTGGGATGGGAAATTCATCACCATTTAGTTTAGAGAGCTAAAAATCATTGTGTTACTTGCAACCTATAATCAAGTATGGTCCACTCAAAAAAGCATCAAACTTTGTGTGTCTTCCAGGTTTTATTTTGTCTTCATCCCACTTAAGCACAATGTCTCCCTCTCTAAATGTTCTAGTAGATGATTTCTTATCAAAGTAACTCTTGACTTGTGCTTGATGAAGTTCCATCATTTTCATTTCCTTGTTCCTTATTTCTTCCAATTCCATCAACTCTGCAAATCTGATTTCCATTGAATCTACTTCCATCATCTCCATTTTTTTAATGAGGTCCAGAGCTGGAAATTCATTAGAGATAGGTAACCTTTCTTCTCTTCCATAGACAAGCATGAAAGGATAATTGCTAATTAACATTTTATGAGTAATCCTATCAGCCCATAAGGTTGATTTCAGTTTTGTATGCCATGATCTCTGGTTTTTTGTTATAGTACACTTGATGATTCTGAGAAGATTCTTGTTTGTTGATTCAACCAAGCCATTACCTTGAGGGTAATAATTGGAAAATGTTGATAGATGAATGCCAAGGTTTACTGCCCATGCAATGATTCTTTCTCCAAGGAAAGATAATGCATTATCTCGAGAATGTTTTTGCTAGAACACCGAACTCCGGTGACAAGACCTTCATAAAAATCTAAAATTGATGTCTCATTTTCTTCCTTTAAAGCCACTACTTTTGTACATCTTATGAATTAATCTATATCTATGAGAATCTATTTATGACCTGCACTAGAAGGTGGATTAATCATGAAAATAAAATCCAATCCCCATTGCATGAAAGGTTGATTTACCTGAATGGGTTGAAGAGGAAGAGATGTTAGCTTTTGTTTTTCTACAAAAATTACACACTTCCTTACCTTTGTATGAGAATATTTGAATAATATTGGATAGTAATAAATAACTCTCATGATCTTCAAGGCTGTAGCTCTTGGTGAAAAATGGCCACCAGATGAACCATCATGAAATTCCTCCAAAACATGTTCAATCTGATCTGAGTCAATGCATCTTAAAATAACTCCATTCACATATTTTCTAAACAATATATTATCAACAAGAACATAAGGAATGGAATGTAATCTGAAATACCTCATTTTTCTTTGTCTAATCCTTGTGGGCATTGTCTAGTTTTAAGAAAATGGATAATTTCCTAGGTCATATCTAAGTCAATGCAGAAATCCTAGATTTGGGCCATCTTGAATGACTAAAACTTGATCTTTATCATCATGAAAGTCTGAAGCTAACTGTTCACACATTCCTCTTCCTCTAACCAACTTAGTGAATTTAATATCAACATCATATTCCATTACCTTTTTGATCCATCCTACCCTCTTCTCATTCAAATCTTTTCTCAAAATAAATTCTTTAACACTTGGGTGAGAAACCATTAAATGAATCTTGTTATTATAAAGTAGATGTATAAATTTCTTGAGGCTCCTAATTATTGAAAGAACTTGTTTCTCAACAAAGGAATAATTCACCTCATATTCTTGTAGCCCTTGACTAAAAAAGGAAATTGGTTTCTCCATTCCCTCATCATTCTACTGCACCAACATAGCTGAGATTGTATCAATTGACCCAAAAGCATAAAGAATGAAGTATTTTCTAAAATATGGATTAGTGAGAGTTGGAGCTTGTGAGATGGCATGTTTGATTGCTTCAAATGCTTTCTTTCCCTCTATTTTCCAACTGAAAACCATATTCTTCTTGAGAATTGAGGTTAGTGGCTTTACAAGATTTGCAAAATATGGAATGAATCTTCTGATAAAATTAATCCTACCTAGAAAAATTTGTAATGCCTTCTTATGATTTGGAAAAGATAAGGACAAAATTGCACTTACTCATTCAGGATCAATTGTGAGACCCTTCTTGGAAATAATGTGACCAAGTAACTTACCCTCATGGACTGAAAATACACACTTCTTTGGATTAAGTGAAACACCATATTCTCTAGCATCTCTCAAAAATGTGTCTAAGATGTATGATGTGATTTGCAACATGTTTTGAAAAAATAGTTATATCATCTAAGTAAACAAGAACATAAGTATTGATTAATCCTTGAAATTCCAAGTCCATTGCATGTTGAAAAGTGGCTCCTGCATTTGACAGTCCAAAAGGCATTTTCCTATACGCATAAGTGCCCCATTTTGTGGTGAATGTTGTCTTAAATTGATCTTAATCTTGTACCAAAATATGATTGTAGCCTGAATAGCCATCAAGTAATGAGAAACATTCTAAGCCACTTACTCTCTGCAAAATTTTCTCCATGGATGGTAGAGGGTAATGATCTTTTAAAGAAGCTCTATTCAAATCTTTGAAATCTACACACAACCATATTTCTCCACTCTTTTCCTTACAGGAACCAAATTGGTGACCCATGATGAGTGTTTGATAGGAAAAATGATGTTAGCCTTGATTAACTTGTCCAAATCTTGTTTCATCAATGGATAAATTTTGGGATTGACAAGTATTTTCTTTTGTCTAACTAGCTTAGCTTTTTGATCCAATTCTACTGTGTGTTGAGCTAGATTTGGAATTAAAAAAAAAATCAACATAGTTCCATGAAAAACATCATCAAATTCTTGATAAAGTTGAACAAAAGAAATCCTTTCATCATCATTACATACCTTTCCTACTTTGAGTGCTTTGTCATTTCCAATGTTAATTGCTTCATAATCCTCTTGTTTGATCATCATATTGGATTTTTCTTTTTGACCTGATCATCTGTAGAATAAAGACTTGAGATTAATCAATCATTGAGGAATTTTTTTAGAATTCAGCTGAATAATTTGATTATCATACTTACTGTTGCAACCTTTCCTGATTTCTAATTAAAAACTCAGCTTCATCTTGCAATAAATTAACAATTTTCTCATCTAATTCAAAAACCTGCCAATTAATATTTTTATCTAAAATAGAAGGCCTTACCACTATTTTGACATCTTTTTTATTTCTATATTTCTTTTTTATGATCTAGGATATCAACTTAAGCACCAATGACAACCAACTGATATGCATGATTTTTCTTCACTCTAGGAATATACTGAATATTAAAAGCATCAAAATCCTCAATTAAATCCCATACCCTATTTTTGTAATATCTCAACAAGTTGCTCCTAGAAGAAACTTATTCTCTGATTTGATTAACCACTAACTCACAATCACTAAAAACTTGAAACTTATTTTCTCCTTTCTTCCTTTCCCACTAAATACCATGTGCAAGAGCTTCATACTCTATTTTATTGTTTGTGCAAGAAAACTAAAATATCATAGATGAAAAATAATTTGTCTTTGTTGGGTAAATCAACATGATTCCTCCACATGCTTCATTTTTTATTCTTGATCCATTAAAGTATAATTCCCAAAAACCTTCTTCTTAATGATATGTTTTGAAAAGGTTAGGAACCATAACATTTTCTTCATGCAAATAATATGTTCCAAGATCAACTTCTTCAATATGGTGGTGTGGATCAATAGAATATTTCTGAGAAGCCCATTCATCTAGTAATAAATCAGAAACTCCCTCTAGAAGTTTGGTTGGTTGATGGTCAAATAACTGGTCTTCTTCATCTATGATCATGTAATTTGAGTTAATGACACTAGGAACATAAGGCTCAAGGTGGTTTTCTGATATTGGTTCAGATCTTATGGTAACCTTGGTGCCATATCTTATTCTAAATAACATATGAGACCAGTCTGATGATAAGTAACCTCCAATTTTGGCCGTGAAATATCTAGAAAGGCATAAGGCAAAAAGAGGAGGAAGATCAATAATGAAAACATCTTGAGGAATGGAGAAGTTGGGGCATGCATGCAAGGTTAATCTCAGATTTCTAATGATCGCAACAATTTTTACTAGATTTCCATCAAGATGGACTACTCTATTAGAAAGAGGATCATAATCTAAACTAAGTTTTTCAACAACTTTCTTGGGAATAACTGAGCTAGAGGCTCCAAAATCAATCATGTAGTTGTGAACTAGATTTTGACCTATGATCAATGAAACATAGAAGGGAGGTGGCTTGATACCCTTATTTCCTAGAGATTCATTTAGATCAAGCATTGGTGATCATAACCATAGATGGTTCTTTAGATGGTTGGATAGAAAGATTGAGATTTGACAAAGCTTCTTGTAAAAGGTCCTTTTGTCTAGGAAGTGACAATGTATCCCATATTGACATACTAACTTTAGTTTTCTTCATATACTTAAGGATATTAAAATGTGGGCATTAACCTTTTATTGTAACTTACTAACAAAAAAACCTTATTGTGTTATAACCTCTTGCTGATTTGGAGACTTTGTAAGTTGATTTATTTGATTAATTTTCTATTTTAAGACTGGAACATCAACATGTAATGATGAAGAAGATTGAGAATTGTTCTTACTAATAGGTTGCTCCACTTCTAATGCTCTTTTCTTAGACCTTATGTTGGCAGCCACAGAAGTAGAGCTTTGATTTTCAAGCTGATTTATCCCACAAAAATCATCCTCTTTCCAATTAAGGAATGTAGCATCATTTTGCACTAACTCTTTTGAAACTTCCTATTGTGGTGGAGTCTTAATTGTTGGACCTTGTGACATAGTAAACTGTTTGCACCATAAGTTCCTGATTTTGAATACCATTAAAGCATGAATTCTGATTATGAGATTGATTACATGGGTAACACCACTCATAATCTCATATACGATTATTCTATACTAGAATGATCAATTTGGATGTACTTATAGAATTGGGATTAATTGTTTGAATAGGATTTTGATTAGAAAACTTATTTAAGCCTTGCAAATTTGGTTAGAAAGGGGATCTATTCTATTGATTGGGAGGATAGTAAGGTTTGAAACTCGACTTTGTTTCCTTTTAAGAGAAACAATTTCATTTCCATAATCTTATAAAATTCATTTTATCTCTTTTCAATCACATGCTTGACCGGGATTACATTGGTTTGGATCAAAGGTTGAGAATTAGATGCTGAAATTGGGGCTATTGTAGGTACTTGATGAGAAGTGGGAGGGGAAATATCTAGAAATATAGTCATAAGAGGATTTGTAGATATCTTCCCTACTTGTATAAGACTATTTTCATATTTAATTATTATATCATAAGCATCGTGCAAAGTGTATCTCAACCCATTTATTGTATCATTACGGGAATATTAGAATTCAAATCCCATAGATAATACTAGAACACATTCTAAGGATTAGCTTTACCACTTGTAGAATTATGTCCCAATTTTTTTGGAACCTATAGTTGAAATGAGTCATGAACACATGTGGTGCTCTCTTAATAGTAGTCAATTTCTCAACTAATGAAAGATGATTTGATTTATCCTCAAAGTTCTTGCAAAATACTTCTCCTAGCTGATCCCAAGTAGTAATAGAATTTAGTGTGAGTCCTTTGTACCACTACAATGCTTTACCCTTGAAATATGCTTTACACTTTGGGGCAATGAGAAAGAGAGCAAAAGAACCAGAGAGAGGAGCTCGATAAGACGGATGCTGCTCATATGACCACGTTGGGCATGTATCATGCTTGGAAAAGAGTAAAGACGAGTATTGATCAAGCGGCCAAGAAGTAGTCCCGACTACTTTTGCTGGTCCTTATTGTTTTTATTACTGCTTCTTGGCTGTAGGCTTGCTGTTTTTTTGCCATTGTTTTGCTGTTAAGTCTCATTTGTGTAGTCTGTTTACGGCTTCGTTGTTCTTTGCTGTAACTTTTGTGCTCTGCTACAGCTTCTCTGCTCCTCTCTCTTATTCCGGCTTTTAGGCCTTCTTTTGTACACAAGGGTATAGTCCCTTTCAAAAAACTATTTACCAATATTAAAAAAACATCATCATGAGTTATGTGATAAATAGAGCATATATTGGCAACATCCTTTACATATTCTATAGGTGTAATATAATTTTCACCAGTAAAAAATGGAATTATCTTAAGGGAATTAGTTGGAATGTCATTATGTTGGGCTAGCAATAATGGGCTACCAACATTGAAGGAAACAAAAACCTGATTTCTTGGAAGGGCCATATTTAGAATGGAACTAGTTATGGAAATTTTGGGAGAAAAATAGCTTTTTTGGAGTGGGAGGAGATTTAAGATATGGTTTAGAACTTGAAAATCTAATCCTCTTAGCTGAATTCAAAGGTAATTTAATGAGGATATATGGAAGGAGGTTGCTCAATTCTATGAGAAGAATGGTAAAATCTGGATAAGATATTTTTGGAGTCATGATGATGAGGTCCAATGGGAAACCATAGTTCCTCCCCCTGATTATGATGGTGACATCAAATCCTTTCAAGATCTCAATAAGAAACTCAGGGAATTCCACATCCCCATCTTCCAAACTAAGGAGGATTCCATCATTTGGAAAGAGGAAGACTCTGGAAACTATTATGTTAAATCTACCTACAACTTACACTTCAAGAAAGATTTTCAAAAAGAGTATTGGGGTAAGTTATGGATCAAGGAATTAATCCCTAAGATCAATATTTTTTATTGGCTGGCTGTTCAAAATAGAATCCTGATAATTGAAAATCTTATAAAAAGAGGAATGCAGATCCCTAATAGGTGCACTCTTTGTCGGAGAGGGGAAGAGAATGTGAATCATATTTTTTTACATTTCCCTTTCTCTAAAGGTGTCTTCTTGCTGATTTCAGAACTTTTCAACATGTAATGGATTATGCCTTCGAATATGGAGGATTGTTGTACTCAATGGGAGAGCCCTTTTAGGTTTCCTTATCTAGCCTAGGGCCTGGAAGATTACTCGCCTCATCTCTTATGGGGTTTGTGGAAAATAAGGAATGATAGTGTTTTTAGAGATTAGAAACCTCTGATTGTGGTGGCTAAAAGGAAAATCCTAGCTACCATTAAGGAAAATCTCAAACTGTTTAAAGGTAAAACAAAAATTCCTTACCCGAAATGGGAGCAGGAAGTGTTGGATAAGTTCGCCTATAGTCCGGTCAAGAACAAAATCCCTGGTAAGAATGTTAACTAGATTAGACCTATGGGAAATATGATCAAGATCAATTTTGATGGGGCTTCAAAGGGGAATCCTGGTCAAGCTGGGGGTGGGGGTATCTTAAGGAATAGTGAGGGTGATTGGTTTTTGTCTATGCTGGTCCCCTGGGAAAGCAGACTAATAACATGGCTGAAGCTAGAGCCCTCCTTTGGGGTATTTTGGTCACTAAGGAAAAAGGCCTTAAGGAAATTCAGATTGAAGGTGATTCCTTAATTGTTATAAATTCTCTCCTCAATAGGAGTAAGATCAATTGGTCATTAAAAAATATCATTCAAGATATCAAGGAATTGCTAAAGTTTTTTGACAAGATATCTATCAATCATACCTTGAGGCAGGGAAATAAATGTGTGGACAAGATGGCCAATGTGGGAGTCCTTAGTAATGAGTACAAAATTTGGTGCAAAGGGGAGAGATTACCCTCTAATATTAATGATGAAATCATTAAGGATAGAAGGCGCTAAGATTAATGATGTTGGCACAAGCGGGGAAAATATTTTAGGTACCAAGATAGCTTATACAAAAATCATTGTTCCAGTTCAAACTTTGATAGGGAGAACAACTTGTGGGTTGTGAAAATATTTTGCTAGAACGAAAACTTTGGAAAAGTGCAGATGGGTGGAGACAGGATTCATGTGGAACCCGCCAGTTAGAACATGGAGGAGAGCAACAAGGATCTTTGGAACAAGCTTAAAGTTGGCGGATTTAGCAATTATATTGCTAAATTACATGGTCACGACCCAGCTCTGTCTAAGGACTTTGGCAAAGCTTGGAAAGAGGGGGTTTTTACTATCCGTGGTGTGGAGGTTGAGGTCTCGGAGTCCAATATTGCCAGGGTGACTGATATGAAGATGGATGGGTTAAAAATCTACAAGGAAAGAACCCGTAGAGACCTCGAGATTGAGTGATTTTTTGTTGGCAAGGAGACTTGTTTCTTCTTCACGGATGGTATTGCGCATTCGTGCATTCCTGGAGTCTAGAAGGATGTCTGCCTTCAAGTTATGAAATATATTATGCTGGAGGGTAAGTATAGAAAAATCTATCTCCATCACATGACTTTCCTTGACATGTTCCATCACAAGTTTATGGTTAGTATTCCCTTTTTTCTAGCCACCTCTCTTTGAATTTTCTGATGGCATTCCAGAATGAGAAAGTTGAGTTGCCCCTGCATGAGGGCCTGATTCTTCTTCTAGTTGAGAATGGCAAGCCGCTCGGATCATCCTTTGACAATGGCCTTGGAGGAGAAAGACGAGGAAGATGACATTACTCTTGTGGAGTGTCTTACTAAATTGAAAGAGGGTAAAGGTACCCTCTGGGGGAATGAGAAAGATAAAGATAAAAATGAGGGAGGTGGTGGGGAAGCCAGTGCTTCCAGGAAGAATGAATGTGTGGGAGACCCCATTGTTTTTGAAGAATGGAGCAGGAAGATGTTGTATTTAGAAGGGGTCCTAAAATCCATGGAGGACACAAACGAGGGGCAAAGGGAGTCCATTCTGAACATCATCAACATTTCGAAGAAGATGGTCACGAGATCAGGTCCAGATAAAACACAGAATGAGGGAGATGGAGATTCAAGTTAAAGTTCGATTGACAGAGTGGAGGAGATCGAAGGGGAAAAGAAAAGGAGGAGATTCAACCTTCACATAAGTAGCTTGGAGGAGGAGTAGGTGTTGGATGGTACTAGAATCCAGGATGGTTGCTATTGGCCTAGGGCCTCTGGTGGTTTTTTTGCTTGTCGCAGAGGTTTTTGGTCTCTAAACTATGTGCAGACTACTGGAAAATTGTGGTGCCCTGTTGCTTCTTGGTATTTTTTGTCCTCTCTGGGGTCTAGATCCTGCAATGTAAGAGTTAAGCCTATTTAACTCATCTTTCTGGGACCCCTTTCTGGGGTTTTCTTTCTGTTTTGTTTCTAGTTACATTCCTCTCTTTTGTTACGCCCCGGGAGCCAATCCCTTTTTTTCCTAATCTAATAAAAAAATGTAATTCAATGAAATAAAAAAGGAATACCTTTTGTATATGATCTTGTTATAGCCTTTGGCATGGAATATTTAATGATCTACTACTAGGATGTTCTTAAACTAATGGATTCACTAGATGTTAAATGAAAATGTATGAAATATTAATTTTTTTCAAGGATAACATCAAATTATTGACAAATTCCTTGTTCTATTCCATCGGTGTGCAAAAACTATTGCCACTTTGAAATGCACCCTTTAGAGAATGGTGTGATAAATCTCCTTTCAATTGACAAAATAGAAAAAATCCTATCTTTTAGGTGACCTTGTATGTTGGAGTGAATCTCCAGAGAGGGTTGGTTCCCCTAGTGCAACACCTAAACTAATTTTATCTCCTAAGGCTAACTCTATTCTACCAAACCAACTAGGAAAAGGGAAAAAGAAGAGAAAGAAAAAAAACTGAAAAGAGGGTTATACACCAATTTTTTTTAGAACTTCAAACTTATTTGGATAACAAAAATGAATCAAGGAAGCTACAAACATCAAACACTAACTTCAAATAATTGATTCAAAGTGAAATTAACTCATATAAGGGTTATATAATGAATTATCATGGGACAAAAAGGGGGAAAAGATGGCTACACAACAAGATCCCACAAACAACCTATTGAACACAATCTATGACGTCCAAATTGACAAAAAGATCGTATAAAGGCGTGGGATATTTAAATAGATAAAAAATGATAGACAAGTATCACAAAACAAAATAAGTTACAATAGAGTATGCACTAAATAATTTTTTTAGAAAGGTAAGAACATATACTTTATTTCTCCAAGATGTCGAATAAGCACGAAACTCACTCGTGACCCTTTATTTCTCACTCAAAAATACTTGAATTACTCCAAAAATATGAGCTAGAATAATTTTACAATATGTTACGAGATTTTATAGAACCGAGAGAGAAAATAATAGGAAAATCATAGACATGCAAATCTGACTTAAAAATAGAATAAAACAAGCATGCGGTTTGTTTTCTTTATCTAAAAGTAAATCCTTCGTGTGAAAAGTGTGCATTCTTCTTTAATTTATCCTTTCTTGCTAAAAATACCTCTACACATCTTCAATAGATTTTCTCTGCTTTGTTATGTTTTTAAAACTTCTAGATGATGAAACAAGCTTTTTCCTACATGTTTTCATCCATTTTTAAACTTTCTTACGCAGCCCGTTTCTTTTGTTACATGTATTTTCCTTTTAATTTCTTCAATCCTTAAAAAAATGCTAAATTGTATATCTAGATGAGAGCTTTCCAATGAGACAAATTTTATAAGATTTGGAGTTGTAGAACACAAGTTATGGCCTTTTCAATTTATTCCTCTTGTGATTCACGGGAATATGACATGTCTCGGCTCTGGTTGGCTCTTGAACTACTCCTTGATTACGTGTATTCTTTTCTTACCTTTGAATATAGCCTTCCCACTTATAGACCCGATGCCTTCAGCCGATTCCCATTCATTCTTAGGCTTGATATCTTCCAGAGGCCATTGCCTCAAAATTTCTAGAATGGTGACACGTGTTTCTACTTTGGTTATTGATCTTCTAGCATCTCGTATTTTCCTTTCCCCACCGCATGTTATTTTACTTTCCTTGACCTAATCCCAAATAAGAAATATTTTAAAATCCATCTCATTTGAAGGCTTTGACATCTGTCGGGGTCCATTTTTCACAAAGTGTGACAGAATTTTTCCATGTACCCTCGCCTCGACCCGTTGATCCGGCACCACGTATCCCTTGTCTTGCTGGTACTAAAATTTGATGGTAAAACAAATGACTATCAACTTCTCGAAAAACCATCCAATGAATTGACTTAGTCTAAACTGAAATTTTGAATGCCAATAGCTAGTGTTTTGGGGTAGTAGAATATAATGGTTGTCTATTCATCCCAAACATGTAAAAAGGTTAATTTGTCTTATTCAAAATAAAAAGCATGTGACATGTTCTCTGTTGAGAAATGCTTCAAGTGAAGATGTTTTCAAACAGGATCTCCACAATTATAGTATTTATTCTTGGGAACTCATTCTTTCATCGATGGCCTACATGTGTTTCCAAAAGATCTTTCAATCCAAGAAACAAATTTTTGAGTTGCCTTCTTCCATAAGTCCAAGAAATTTCAACAAGACCTAAAAGGTGAGTAGAATAACTACGTTTTGAAAGCTAACCATGGTGGAGTCTAACCACTCATTAAGATAATTTACTAAAGGGTGATAATACCTTAGAAACTTTAATTGAGGTCCTTTAGGACCTTTTACAACCTTTCATGACCTTACTTACATCATTACACCTTTTAGACCAAACTTTAAAAATTCAAATATTTAAATATTCCTTTTTGGAGGGAAACTCCAAAATACCCATTTAACATACGTGGAGGGACTTAATATAGATATGAAGGACTCAAGATAACTTAAAAGGAACCATATAACCTAATAAAATCCAAAACTTGTTACAAAACAAAAATTTCTTATTTACAAGGTTGATAATCCTACATCAATTCTCTACATGGGGTTGGGACTTAATAGGAAAATTCTTTCTTTCCTCCACTGATGGACATAATTTCATTATTACGGCCATTGAATAATTTTTAAAATGTCTTGAGGCCATGCCTTTAACCATAATTCCTGATTCTTTCATAGATAAACTCATTATGAATCAAACCATTTATAGATATGGCATTCTACAAGTCATTATCTCTAATAATGGCTCTTCATTAAAAATGATGAGGTATACATGAACTATGTTAAAATTTCAAGATATATCACCACACTTCCTCTTTATATTATCCTCAAGCCAATGGTCGATGATGAGTTACAAATAAAACATTAAAGTCCATTCTCTTAAAAATGGTCAATTATTGATTCAATAAAATCATTTAAATTTTAATAAAATATGATTCTAGAAACTGCTACGATGATGTACAATAAGATACAAGTGCTAAGAAATTTTTTAGATGTAATTATGTAAGAAAATTTGAAAGGTAAGATACTTATCTTATTTTTTCCTATTCTAAAGTATATATGTATTGGGATAACTGGTAAAAGGCCCAAAAAGATATTGGAACCACTCGATATGAATTCCGGAATCTACAAAATAGCCTGACACAAACGCCTAGGTAGGGGTGAGGATTCTCGTGGTACTTGAGACCTCCGTGGGACACTAAAATCTAATAAAAATGTTAGAACTTGATTTATTTAGTGTCACTAGGGTTTCTCAATTGTTCACCAATGATCGCATGTATGTCACATTTGGATCACTGAAGTACTTGTAAATTTGGAACACAAATAATCTCTTACAAAACCCCCAAACTACATCAAATCCTCAAACAAAAAGATGCAAAATGGTAGGTGGACTATCCTCAATTGTCAACAAAGTGAACTTAGGACCGAGTGTTGCACTATATCTCAGACCCCATGTAGTTTTATGTTTTTGTATGAAATAATGCTCTTAGGTTTCCTCGCACCGATGATGCCAAGATAGTGGCGATAGCTAGATAGAATGCAAATTTGTGGATGGAAATATGAACTTCCACTTTCTAATTAGTGTGTATGTAGATTAAAAATCAAGATGCAGTCCCTTTTATATATAGATAGATATCCCTTGAAATAAATTTCTTGCCCTTATAATGGTATGTATGTTATGTTTATATAGGGATCTCTTTCTTGAATTTCAACACTAATGACATGACATGCCAACTAGGACCTCGAGATAGGAGTAAGAAAACTGAAAAGGCCGACAAAAATTTCAAAAATGTGAATAAGAATAAAGAGCACACGAGAGCCCAGGATGGACAGGAGCACATGGATGTTAGTGTCTAGTCCTGGGCATTGGTGTCCAGAGACAACTGATGAAAAATGTGTGAAGACTGACATACACAGATTCTTGTGACCTAACCAAAAATTGGTGGAGATGTGATAGAGGTGAGAGAAAAATAATAGAGATACTCAAAGCAATAAGATGAACTAGACAATGTGTCACTAGTGATTACTTTTCTTATGAAAGATGCATATATAAAACAACATACTTTGCGGTATAGTAAAATAGTAATAACTTTGTGAATTTGTGTCTACATTTGGCCCCCTATATGCTATTTGAATGAAATTAAAGTAGTGTAAAGTAAAGTAAGGAACATACCTGTGAGACTTTCGTGAGAAGACATGTTGTAGAAGTACATGCATAATAAGAGTATATTATGTGCCAAACTGATGCATCCTAGAATCTACTATATTAAACCTAGAAAAACTCAAGTGCACTAGCACATCATTCACCTAAGTTGAGTGCTCACCCGAAGTGCACAAATATTCCAAACCCCTATTTAGAGTTTCTTGTATAGGATGTTAGTGTAATGAAGATACAACATACTCAAAACTATAAATAAGCATAACATTCCACAAAGCATATTCCAGATCTAGATCTTAGAGAATATTGAATGAAATAATAACCATAATAAGATTAACCATGCAAAAACCAATTACAGTCATGTTTAACACCATTATCCATCCAATATACTCCATTACATTAACATTGTAAAACATAGAATCTTCTTACATTACAAAATATTACCATAAGCTATGCGCGTATCAGATCCAACAAAGATAACTCTACAAAGAATTGTGTGTCTCTAGAATACATAGTTCACTACTTATTTATAGGGGTGGGGACTTTCCCTTCACCACCTACGCACTTCCCAAAATAGGTCACATGCTAATAATAACCATGTGCCTTTACAATAACACACACACATGAAAGTGCACTAATAATAGACATCCTACAGTTAACTAGAAGTAGTAATCCTATTATTATCCCAAACTCCTATATGGTGCTTATCAAATGATCATTCCCAAAATAGAATTTATGTGTCACACAAGTCTCCATCTTGATGTGTGCTCCACATGTTACCTTCAAAAATATCCTGCATCCATGAAAATGGCTAAGTCTCAAATCAACTTGTCTCAAAGTGCAGGTTTCCTCTCCTATCCTTCTACACCTTCAAATGTGCCTTGTTCCCCAGAAAATCTTATGTGTGCCTACTCCTTAGAACAATATGTCTACTAAACATTACCCCACACTAAAGTAAATTGTCTACCTAGTAATGGGTTTCCTTCTGATGTTCCCAAAGAATAAATAATAAGAATTAAAATAATATAATGAATCACTGTATAAAATAATAGACCTCTACTCTACAGTACTCTCCTCTTCAATTAGGAGGATCAACTCTATATATTAACTTTTGATTTCTACTTCTAATGTCTTCCAGTCATCCAGTGCGGTCCTTCTCTTCTCTATAATGTTTATGGCTATTGCATCCAACTTGTCTTGAGTAATTTTCTCCTTTTCATTCTGTAATAATTAGACTACATTAGCCATAACAGACATCAGTACCTCAAGAAGATCCATTTTTGTGCTATCATCTTCCAAATCACATCTATTATTTCCTTATGTGGATCTTGGGTTGTTGTAAGGCCTTCATGCTTCTATTTCACTTATGCCAATCTTTCTATGTTCCTTATGGATTCATTCTTCATGGCCTTAAAAAAATTATCTTCAATTATAGTTTTGGTTCTAATTACTTATCTTTCTAGTGCTACAAAAATATTCAAAGCTTGGTCTACTTTCTTCAGCTCCTCCTTTAAAGTGTTGAGTAGTACCTCATAATTTAAAAATTTTCTTACCAAAGAGGCCCTTGATCTTTACTGCTTCTTGTTCAAGATATTTTGGTGTTGGCACTCGAATTGGTCCATCTTCTAGCACCAAATCAACCAATGTGCACACATAATTCATAGCCGAAGGAAACTTCTCAGGTACCTTAGAATCAAGATGAGGTCTTGCTTTCATAACATAGTCACCAATTTCTTCCGCCATGTTAATGAATGCCTCATTCTTCTTCTTCTCTAGGTCCTTCTCTCCTCTTAAATGTGTTATTTTTGCAGTTTTTACCTTGTTATCTTCAAGTAGCGCTCTAATAGTGGTAGCTTTATCAAATTTCCTCCACACCACCTCTACATATACCTTAACTAAAACATTGCTTACCTGTTCATCATACATTAGGGTAGGCTTAAGTGTCATATGTCTACTTTTGGGTTCCTTCTTCACTCTCCTCAATACACAATATTCCTCGCATAAATCAAAATTTGGCTTGTCCATATGGGTCTGCAAGGACCAGGATAAGTTTTTGCTTATGTGCATGGTGGCCATGTCTAGATCCATCAACTCCCATCCATACAATTCCTTAAGATCTACTATGCTCTGAAACTAGGCATGGATGATTTTACTTGTGTCCTCAGTGTATCCCATACTTGGCACAACATATTATTCACTAGTTCTCTTCATTCTTGGCCCTTAGGAACCTAAGTGCCAAGGTTTGGAGTTGGCCTTTCTCCTTCTTGAGTAGTAACATGAGTGCTAGGTTTCTCTTGCACCGTCTCTTATGCTTCCTTCATCCCTTCTTCTTCATCTTTCATTTATTCATCTCTGGGCTCCTCCATATCTTTTGGTTGTATTGGGGTCCCTGGCGTACTCTCCTCAGACTCCTTTGCCTCCTCATCTAGCTTCAGCTTTCTCCTTCTCTTCTTCTCAAGTGCCTCTTTTTGAGGGGAGATTCTAGGTGATCTTCTTACCATTGTGGTGTTCCCATGCCTTGGGTCTTGGTTCTTCTGAATACCTTCTTAAATTGGTGCTCTTCAGGGACTACATCCACGTCCAAGTCCTCTTCTTCATCTTGTGCCTATGGTGGAGAATCTATGCACTCACTTTCCACTTTGTCTATGGGCTGCCTCTAGCCTCTATGATCCAAGCCTCCACTATCTTCTTGTTCCTCTTCCTCCTCGTCGATCTGTATGGTCACAACAGGCTTTGGAGATGGCACATTCTCCATTGTGTGCTTTCCCTTAGGCATCCCTAGGAGCATGAACTCATTCTCCACATACTTATTATTCTCCAACCTAGGCTTGAGCTGAAGATATATGAGCATGGCTCCACTTGTCCCCAATATCCAAACTTACTAGATTCATACTTATGACATCTGAAATGAGCCTCTCAATGTAGGAAGACCGACCTAGATATACATATGTTTTTTTGAGGGTGTGGTAGTCATAATCTACCTTATCTATGTTGAATTTTAGTCTGCATGTGCATCAGAAAATCTATGAACTAAGGCCTAGAAGTAGCACGTTGTGAAGGCATAAGGCATTTTTCACCATGGACTCCATGTTCCATCCTTCATGGAAAACCATGCGATGCAGAAGTGTTGATACACCGCAAACTATATTGCCTTACCTACAATTGAAGGGAGTTATTTTGGAATGTGGCATTCCTCCTCAAACATTGTGTGAAGTCATTCATACCACATTTCTACCCTTTTCTTGAATGGGCCACTCATTGATCCTTTGCATAAATATTTCTCAAACCTTTCCGCGCAAGGGACTTCTTCTCAACGGGGTATTCCCAAATTTTATTCTTTGGCCCATTAGGCACTCTAATTTCTACAAAAACAAGAGATAAGAGGATGGCGCCAAAACTTATCTTTTCACCTAGGTGCGCTTCCTCAACAATTTTTTTGAAAAATAACCTGTTAAGTTATATATTTCTCCCTCTATCATCTTCTTTGCAATGTATAGCCACATTGTATTTACCTATGACCATCTCCCTTGATCATTCAGCTTGGTGAGCAGATGTGTGGCTACCTGCACCACATGGTACTTCCTTAATCTATAAATGTCCATTCTATGTGGACCCTTGGTATACCCCAACTCCTTGCTTATGGCTATAACCACTACTTTATCAGTCAGATCACTAACAATTTCTGTCCATGTGCCCTTTAATCTTTTTAATGTTGCAATTAGGGTCATTATGAGCCTAACCCTTCATTTGGTGAAATAGAAGAAGTCCTCATGGACTCTTCTCATAATCCACTAGTATAAAGGTTCATATTTTCCAAAGTATGGGAGCTCATATAGTTGATAAACTCCTACCTGCTTAAGAAAATTTTCCCCAGTATCATCATACAATGGAATATCTTCCACCATGCACTTATTGGTCTTCTTATTCAACAAAGCATCCAACTCTCCCTTGTTATCAGTGGTGCGGTGGTTGTAGTCATTTACTTTGCACTTGCGGATGTGGGAATCCCAATCTTTCCTGACTATTACTCCTTCCAGGTACTGCATCTTTGAAAAATTTCTCTCGGGAGTAATTTCAACCTCAATTTCCACCTTTTTCTTTCCTTTTTATTCCTATTGTAGGTGCTTTCTTACGTTCCATTATCAAAATTATACCTTTTTATATTTTTTGTCAAGTAAGATGAAACCCTAGCTCAAAACTATGTGCCCTATCTCCTTATTGACGCATCTGCTTCACTCTCAAACCCTTCACCAATGTGGGGACATAAGCCTTTTCATGCACAAATATTCTCTCCGTGTCCGGTTTCACAACTCTCCACACCTCAACATGATTAACTTGTATCAGGTTGCACTTATCTCACTCGAATAATTATGATTGCAAAGGTAAAAATGAATCTGCATCACATCCTTATATAAATTTTCAAAAATTTAGTGCATTTATTACTCCTTCACCTACCAACAATCCTCTCATTAATTGACCATTTTAAAAATTTCCAATAATTTCCATGCAGTATAATTTCATGCCCCAACTATAACCTTCTAGCACACCTTCCTACCCTCTGGCTACAAACTTCTCTTTCATGCGCTTCCATGCCTTTGAGTACCTCACCACCGCACCTTCCCCTAGTAGTTTCCATGGCCACTTTACCTCCTCACATTATATTTTTCCTTCATCTATTTCCATCTATGGTCTTCTTTGGAAGTAATTTCCTTTCTAACTGTGACTCCTTTCCATACTTGAATAACACCTATAACAATTTTTTTTCTCATAAATAGGCAATTGTGAATAATAACCACCCCACACCAATGGTATATGTAGTCCTCTACACATAAAAATACTTCAGATTGTAATTAGCTTCTAGCACTCAAACACACTTATTACACAAAACATCAAACTACATTGACAAAGAAGGAAATACATTAAAGGAAATACATAAAGGGAAACCTATACTAAATGGAAACATTGCCTTATTAAAAACACCAAGAAGACTTATTTATAGTAGGGCTTTAGCCTACTCCCATTAAATTAACTGGGTAATTGCATTCCATCAAGCACCTCTAAATATAAAATTCCTAAGTGTATGAGTGATAACATACGGTCCCAAACAATACACCTTAAGCTTGCCTGGATGGTGCAAAAACTTAGAATCATAAATTAGTACCATTTTTCCAACCTCAAGCTTCTTTTCCTTGATGTGTCAGTCATGTCATGCCTTCTACCTAGCCTTTTCTTGCTTCGACTCCAAATTTCTATAGAGCACCTCTCATCCAATGGTATTAACATAAAAATTCTTTCTTCTAATTCTTTCTCATCAACTAGACCTCCAATGTGTGCAATACGCAAATAAGGTAACATGAATTCCATAGGAAGAACTGCTTCTGCACAAACACCAACTGAAATGGTGTGGCCTTATTTAGCCTCTTGTAGGTTGTTCTATATGCCCAAATTACAATAGAAACTTTATCATCCCAATCTTTCCTTCCAATGTCACATTTTTTTGTCAAGTTCTAGCTCAATATCTTGTTAAAGGCCTCAATAGTACCATTTTCCTGAGGATGATAGGGTGTAGTCTTGTGGTGTACAACCATAAATTCATCCAATAATATCTTGATTGTCTCATTCAAAAAGTGTGTGCCCCTATCACTTGTCAAGCTCAGTGGACATCCATACCTAGTAAGAACATTTTCCCATAAGAACCTAACTATTGTAACTAGTGTACAATCCTTTGTAGGTCATGTTTCGCCCATCTTATAAGATAATATATGTAAGTGATGACATAGTGTGATCTAGTTTTACACGCAGCTGGTGAAATAGGACCCACAAAATCTATATCCCATTTCTCAAATGGCTCTGCACTAGTAATAGGCCTCAAAGGAATTTCATCCCTTTTCCCAAGTTTTCCAAGGCGCTGACAATGATCACACGCCTTACAATACTCTTTACAATCCTTGTACAGGGTCTCCCACCATAATCCAACAAGAAGAATCTTACATGCAGGTGGCATCACCTACGTAATGCCCACTTGTAATACCAATAAGAGCCGCTTCCATGATATATGTGTGCTCATGTTCCAGTACACACCAATGTAATACTTCATCTCTACCTAGTTTGTATAAATCTCCACTGATCAACATAAAGGGTGCCGCGTGAATTGCAAGTTGTTTCTTTTCTAATGCTTTCATTCCTTCTGGTGCCATACCCGTGCATAAAAAGAAAAAAATATCCTCCAATTTTTAAGGCGCGTGATGTAACCTATACAACTATGCATTTGGCATTGTATCTTCAATTTTCTACACATCCTCCCCTGATTGAATCCTTGATAAGTGGTTTGGGTCATAATTACTTTTACCTGGTTTTACCACAACTTGTGAAATCAAATTCTTGAAATAAGATCACCCATTGACATATGCACCCCTGTAAAACAAGCTTATTTACTAAGTATTTTAATTTCATGTGATCGGTAGATCATCGAAAAGGCCTCACGCTTTATTGTTGTATAATTCTTCTCTGCAGGAGTCAAATTTCTACTAGCAAAATAGATAGGATGATCTATAATACCTTCTCCAAGTTGAGCTAACACCACACCAATGGTTATGCCAGAGGTGTCCACATGTACATGAAATAGTTGGTTCCATGAAGGAAAACATAGAATAGGCATTGTTGTAAGTCTCTCCTTTAATGCCTCAAATGCATGTTACTATGGTTCTCCCCAATAGAATGTCCCTTTTCCTTTTAGTAACTCTTCCATGGGTGTAGAAATATTTGCATATCCTTTGATAAAATTTCTATAATACCTGTGTGGCCCAAGAATCTGCACACCTCACTCTGATTGGTAGGCTCTTCTAGGCCTACAATAATTGTAACCTTAGCTGGATCCACTAACAAACCTTCCTTGTAGATGATGTGCCCTAAAAATTTCCAAAAGGTGTAGCAAACATGTACTTCTTGATGTTTATAGAGATGCTTAGCTATCTACATCTTTCAAAAATAACCACAAATTGTCATGATGATCCTTAACAAGTCCCCACATCATCCAATCATCCAAGTAAACTTGTTGTTGGTTGATAGGTTGTTACACACGTGTTGACTCCTTGATCCACAACTGATCGTGAGAGCTTCCTTTTGGCTGGGAGGAACTACCTGAAATAAAAAGCAAGACCACCAAAAAGAGTTAAACAATATATGCAGTGGACTACCTAGCGTATGCTAGATCCGGGAAGTGTGATACTTCCTAGACGGCTATCAATCCACTATTTAAAATAATTTAATGTTGGTAATAAAGTAAATCCTATTGTAGTTAAAATGATTTAGGTATCTCATTTAAAACACAATAAGAAAGATCTAATCTAACAGGCTAGGTTAAAATAAGATCCGAAGGTCAAGTAACTAGTTATGGGTCTCTGTGTCTGATAGAGTCTTAGTAGGAAGGTCATAGGTGAGTAAGGGTGATGTGGGAATAGGTAGGTAGGTTACTGTTCTAGGGATGTATTGGTAGATACAGAGACCGATGCCAGTTAAGGGTGATTGACGCTAGTTTGGGAGAACTAGTGCCGGTTACTGGGTACTGGGAATGTCACAGAATGAGCTTTAGATCTCCCTTATGATTGCACAAAGGACTAGGCTGGTCGAAAGAGGTATTAAGTTGTTTGGATGGGATTTGGTGAAGTTTTAATAGGGATATGGAGGGGTGAGTATTAATGGAGGTCAGTGGGTGGCTAGGAGAACAAAGGATGAAAATACAATGATGAAATGAGTGAACCAGAGGAGTAAAATGTTCTACTTACTTGGAATCTGTTTTGGATGTTTATGAGTGAGGAATGAAGGTGTTGATAAGAGGTTGAATGCTGAAGAGATCACCAAACATTGGGGAGCTCTTGCATGGGCTGCATGTGCTCTCCTTCTTGCCTGATTGATCAAATCTATGTTGGGGGTGAGTGTTGGATGGTTCTTTGGGTGAATCTGGATGTCTATGCAAGAGAAAATACTTGATCTCCTTCTTTTGCATGTGTTTTCTCCCTGAAACTTGTTCTCAAAAGATGTGATATCTCTCAGGAATCTACCAACCTCAAAATAAGGTTATTTTGGGAATTAAATGGTAACCGACGGTGGTTCTGGCTTAACCGGTGGTGGTTAAGGGTAACCGGTGTCGGTTAGGGCAAGATTTCCTAGGTTTACTAAACTAGGCAGATCCCCTTGATTTTTTGGGATCTCATTTTGTTTACCCATGGATTAGACTGGAAGCTTCCTTCTAACATGTGGGAATGTGGTTAGAGGGAATGTAGGCATTGATTTTTAGGGTTTGGGTAGGTCTTAGTTAGTTATGGCAACTTACTAAGAATAGGTCTTAGGGTGAGGTGGCTAGATGAGGTGGATATGTGGGCATTATCCCAATTAGGATATTTAAATAATAAATATGGTGAGGATAATGAATTAATTTAATTTAAATAATTAAATTAATATTATAGTAGGGTGAAGGGGGCCATGGCTAGGTGAATGTGATGAAGGTGTTTATTTGTGAGGGACCAAAGGGAGTGTGACCTAATTTTAGTGTCTACATTTTTCCCCTTTTTGTTGCGTAGCTTGTATTGGTAAGTGACACTGACAAAAATAAGATGTGGTTACCCCATGTGTGGGTGAAGGTGATCCCCCTCAAACTAGGAACTAACAAGGTAGAAGGCAGAATCGATGAGTGGTTTGATAAAAGGTAAATGTGATGAAAAGAAGGTGGGTAATAGGGGGGAAAAGGAGCAAGGTCTACTCGGGTCTAGGTAATGGGTCAGGGTCAAAGGTAGTAACAGTCAAAAATGCATGCACATGTATAAACTACAGCACAATACCAAGTTGAAGAGTAGGAAAACTCTACATTGTCTAAGGTCGATAGGTTTATCCAAACAAGGTTGAAGTGATTCCGTATCCAAGGTATAGGATATGGTCAAGAAACATGACATAGGTTAGGTGCAGGAATGTTTAGGTGTGTTCTGGTACACCAAAGGTAGGGTCAGGATAAACGGTCATGGCAAGAGGCAAGGTAAGGTCATTAGGTCAATCAACACAGTAATAGTGCCATAAGGTATAGCGAACACATGAGGTCAAAGGTCACTAGTGATGGTCCAAGTCCAAGAATCTAGGTCACGGCACATGGGTAGGGCCGAGGTATGGGTAAAATAATGAGTCCCCGAATGGGGACGAGGTGAGGGGTTGAAGGGTAAGGTCAAGGAGGTCAAGTGGTGTGGTCTAGTGATGGTGAGTGGAAGATAAAAAGGGGTTTAGGGTAAAAAATAATTGTAGGGGGTAGGGTAAAATAGGGTGAAATTGTGGGCAATGTGGAAAAGTATGTGACCGATGCTAGTCAAGGGTAACCAATGCCGATACAGGCTAACCGACCATGGTAAGGTAGGGCACAAGACCAATGTCGGTCAAGGGGAAACCATCACCGGTCAGGTCGGGTAGGTTATAAAAAGAAAAAGTCCATGGTTTTAAAATTCATTTGTGATTTGTGAATTAGAGAAAATGACAAGAGAGAAGAAGAGAAGAAGAAAACAACCGAGGGTGTCGAAGGTTGAGTTGGCAAGCCACATAGGTGACGAGTGTTGATTGATTGGTGGGGTCACGAGAGTGGGGCGTTGGATTTGATTGGTTGGAGATTCAGAGGACTTTTGGCGATGGTGGAGGTAGGAGAGGGCTCGGGAGGACCCATGCAATGGCTTGAGGTGCCACCACGATGACAACAGCAAGTGGGATGAGGTAAGATCTAAAGCCTATGTGTGTGTTGTTTAGTTAAATGAGAAAGAAATTTGGGGGAGGAAATGGGGGTTGGGGGAAAAATTTAAATGTAAAATTGGAAAGAAAATGGGTGAAATGGGAAGGGGGAGGGTAGAAGATAGGTAAAGGAGGGGTAGGAAGGGATGTGGAGGGTTTGGGGAGGAATGGGTGGGTAGGGTGGGGAGTGTGGAGAGAAAAAGGGGGTTTGGGGATGTGGTGGTCGCCGCGACAGTGACCGATGTCGGTTCCACTATGGCTGACGTCGGGGTGTGGACCAGTATCGGTCCCAAGAGAGGTGACCGATGTCGGTCGTAGTGAGACCGTGGTCGGTCAAGGGTAGACCGGGTCGGTCAATGCTGACCGGCGCCTGGTCTAGATGAGGATAAACAAGGGAAGCATAGTGGGTAGGGAGGGGTAGGAAATGGTTAAATTAGATAAGGAAGGGTAGGGATAGATAGGTAAAGTGCGAGGCTAGGGTTTGGGTGCTGGTAAGTAGGTTAGGTCAAGATGTGGGGTTAGAGGAAAAGGTAAATAGATGAAGGCTTGGGGTATGGGTAGATAGGTTCGGTAGAATTTGGGGTCAAAGGTAACGGTAAAAAGTTGTAGGTATGGGTAAGTTTTTAATAATGTGATCATTTTGTTGGATGCAGGTGAGAGATCAGCTATACATGTGGGATAGGGTTCCACCCCTACTCATGATAGTTTACGATGTAAGAACCCCGAGGAGTTGTCGACATGTGGAGGAGGTGGGCCTAAGTGGGTTTTGACGCTACCGTGGCATGTAGTCCAAGCCAAGCGAGTTTGATGGTCACTCTCATCGATAGATGGGATTCCATGACCAACACATTCCACCTACCAACGGGTGAGATTATAGTCACCCTGGAGGACGTGTTTAGATCTTACGGCTACCCATATTAGGTACATAGGTCTATTCAATCTCCTCCGAGGCCTCGAGGAGTTGATGCTGATAATGTTTGGAGAGGGGATGGTGAGCTGACATTCCATAGTGCCATCTTGAGCTATGGAGAGATGTACCTAGCCCATTCGAAGGAGACGAGGCTAGTAGTTCTATTGATGGAGGTAGTGTGTTGCTTTGCACTTGCTAGATGTAGAGGGTGGGTAGTTTCCTACTCACTAATGGGGGTATTACATGACATGATGATAGATCAGACCCACTTTTCCTGGTGCCAACATTCCTAGTGCAACTATACAGAGAGTTGTGGGCATATGGATGGTTTCGCAGTTCATCCTGTGTTGTACCTTTTTACTTCACTTCGCTAGGCATATGAGCACATTATCTGTGTGCATCCAGTGGGTATGCCCCAGGATGATGCCTTTCTACCAGATTTTTATGAGTGGGGTATAGGTGATGGGTGCCTACTATTGGAGAGTGGAGATCAGATAGGGCTACACATAATGTAGCATACTTCAGTGACTATTGGAGGGGTTGTCTGGGTGGACATCATTTGGAGGCCATATGTGGGCTTCCCATCATATAGGCATATGTGTGATGAGCTAGATGGGCTTTAGTTGGTGAGATGGATAGTGGGGGTCTTGTGGGGAGCACGAGATGATCCCCAACCGATGAGTTAGTTAGTGGAAGTTTGGGTTACTACAGACATACCTTTTCCTTCCTATAGTACAAGAGAGATGACATGGAGAGGCCCTTACCTCTACCATAGGCCGACAAAGCATCCACGGGGTAGGAGGAGTAGGTAGTAGACCGGTGGATTGATGATGCTTATGGTTATAGATATACAGATAGTATAGTGGGTGGCTCATTTATGAGCCATACCACCCAAGCCAAGGGTATCAGATCTAGCCACCATCATGGTGTAGAGGGATGCCCTACAAGGTAGTGGTGAAACACTTGATTACCCATTTTTGGGTATGGTGCGAGACACACTTGCCACTTGAGCTCGAGAGGTGGAGGTGGCCGAGTTACATGTACAGGTGGCCAGTCTTTAGGCCCAGATGGCCTAGGGTGGGGATGGAGATGGAGATGGAGATGATGGTTAGGTGGCTTCCCTACATGCACAAGTGATAGGGTTGTAGGGCCAGTTGGCCACAACACATGCACAAATTTGGGCTTTACAAGTGTAGATACACACATGGGTAGGGGCCGATGGCACCACCACAGCACTAGGACAAGGTCCTAGTTCACAGGTAGGGGCGGGACAAGGTCCCACAGATAGGTACAGGGGCGAGGCCTATGGGGCCACCAAAACCGTGCCCATATCTAGGTTATGGGATGCCCTAGGTGAGGCTAGATACTACCAGGATCAGTTGATGGTGGCCAGATAGACTTTCTATCCTATGGAGAGTACAAGGCACAACAGGCCTCGAGTGAGAGGACTAGATCCAAACTCACAGTGTAGAGAGCACAGGGGGCCATCGAGCTCCTAGACAGGATCAGGAGAGGCCACCAACTCACGGAGACCAACTCTAGGTGATGTGCCAGCAGGGGGTGGTGAGATGATACCAGGCTGGCGGATAGGAGCCGAGGAGGAGACTGAGAGACCAACATGGAGGATGTCTCAGCAGGTGAGGCTTGATGCCCATCCCTATATTTTTTATGTATTGTAGTCATTTTTTGATATATACTAGCCTACGTGCCAAAGATAGTGAGGATGTATGAGAGTTTTTGTATATTTTTGAGCATATATACAGCCTCGAGATTTTTTTGTATTGTTTTATTATTTTATTGTATATCATAGACTGTACAGTGCAAGAGATTTTGATTGTTTTATTATTTTAGTATACGACTTCATTTTGAGAGATGGGACATGATTGGATATCCATGTATATTGTATTGAGACACACATATTTGTTTATATGATGAGATGGATGAGATTCTTGATTTTTTGGTGTTTTATGAGAATTTTAATTTTTTGTTGTGATATGGATGAAAACTAGGTGAGTGAGGCAGGATGGAGTTAGGTTGGTTTAGGCATGGATCGAGTCAAGGTCATAGGCATGGATTGAATCAGTTAGGTTGGTTTAGGGATGGATCGTCAAGTTGGTTTAGGCATGGATTGAGTCAAGTCTCAGTCAGGTTTAGGCATGGATTGAGTCGAGTCTTAGGCATGGATCGATCGAGTTAGGTTTAGGCATGGATTAGTCAGTCAGTTTAGGCATGGATTGAGGTTAAATTGGTTGAAGTTGTAATTCATTAATTTGTGTAATGAATGATGATATGGGTCATGTGTTAAGATGCTTTATAACACATGCATGATGATGTTAGAGAAATGGTAGTGTAATAAATGTATGTTGTGATGATGATAAAAATGTTAAGCAACTTATTGTTTGTTTGGTTTAATTTCCAATTCTATGATATAAAAAGGAAACTACGTAGGGTCCAAATGTGATTTAGGAAGATGAAAGATGAATTGGTTAGGGTAGAGAGTGGCCGAGCTAACCTCCAAGGGCCCCATGCCCTCGAGTGCTGCCTACATAGTCTTGGTGAAAAGGGACCTCAGCTGATGTAGTTCTCCCATAAGCTAGGGAAGAATATGAGAGGTATGAAAATGAGTTGGTAGGTTTTAGGCATGATTTAGGTTTAGGTCTGTTAGTTAGTGGGGGTGGGTTATTATAGGAAAAATGGTATAGGTGATGTCGATTGTGGAAAAAAAGAAGATTACCCCAAAGGTAAGCATCGAGGACCAAGTCATGTATAAGGTAATCAAAACATAATAAAGATGGTTAAAAGATAAGAGGGGGAAATAAAGCCACCTGATTGGTTAGGATCATACCAAGTAGATCATACCTTGGAGGAGGTGATGAATGTAAGACCCTAAAGACATTGCATGATTGATTGTTCTAAGGGTGAAAATTAGTCACATGATCACCAAATGTCATGGTTCCCAAGAGGTCCCTTGAGGCGGTAGGAAATGGGAGTGTGAATGGTGAGAGGGGTGAAAGGTGGGTAATTTTTATATGATATGTGGTACCATGCTCTTTGGGCAAGAGATCCAAGGTCACAATGGGTAATTCCATGACTAAAAGTTTTTTTTTGACTTTAATTTGAGATAGACTGATCGATGCAGAAGTCTATATGGGATGAGGAAATTAACTCCTTGAGGTCTTCGTGAAGCTGATCGATGCGGAAGCTTCAAATTCTCTCATTTTTTTGAAAGAGCCTTACATAGCTATCCTTTGAGGGAGCAGTCTATTTATAGCAGATTTATCGAGAGGAAGATGTCCTTTTGAGGGATTCATCTTTTATTAGAAGTTTGACTCAAGGAGTTGTGTCCCATGTGAGGGCTTTAAAGTCATGGACAAGACCAAGGTGAAGAATAGGATTCTTTTTCATAAAATAGGGGTGAAATGACCATGGGATCTCATCTAAAGGTAGATGAAAAGTATCCATGAGAATCATGCTATGTGCAATGTTGTGGTACACATATTCAAGAGAAGATAACAAGTGATGGGTACTCACATGATTCTTTTTTAATCATTGGTGAGGTGTAAGAAGTGGATAGCACTCAAGGGATGAGCATGGAAGGAGGAAAAAGTGATGTAGGACTAAAATTCAATAGTAGAATGGTCGAAGATGCAAGGCATTAAGGGGCTTAGGTTCGGGTTTACCATCGAGTGAAGATAAACGATAAGCACCTGATCCATAAGTATGGGTTATGATGTATGGTCCAAGCCAATTAGGAGAAAATTTTCCCCGTTTACTTTTTTCTACTTTGGTTACATGTTGATTTTCTTTCAGACAAGGTCACCGACTTGGAAGGTTCATTCATGGACACATTTGTCATAGGCACATTTGATACATTTTTGGTAAACTTGAAGGTGGTCAAGAGCGTTAAGATGGCGTTTGTCTAATAACTCAAGTTGTGCTAAACGGTCTTGATGAAAGTCATCATCATTGAGCATGTCATGGAGAGAAATGTAGAGTGAGGGATCTAGACTTCGAGAGGTAGAATAGCCTCTGTACCATAGACTAGAGAAAAAGGTGTGTGGCAGCAAAGTGGAAGTGTGAATACTAGTGTGGTATGCCCATAGGGAAAAGGAATGTGTGTATGCCAATCCTTCCCAGTATCATTAACCACTTTCATGAGAATTTTTTTAAGGTTTTGTTAGTGGATTCAGCTTGGCTATTGGTCTATGGGTAATAAGGTGATGAGAAACTTAGCTAAATGCCGAAGGCATCGTAAATTTTCCGTAATGTTTTATTTTTGAATTTTTTCCATTATCAATGATGAGGCGATGAGGAACACCAAAGCGAAAAATGATGTGATGATTGATGAACTCACATATTTTCTTGGCTTTCGTGGAGATGAGTGGTATGGCTTCAACCCATTTTGTGTAGTATTTGGTAGTGGTGATGATCCATTGATGGCGTTGGGAAGAATGGGGGTTGATCTCTCCGACAAGATCTAAACCCCATTGAGAGAAGGGCAAAGGTCATGGGCAACCTATAAGGCATGACTAGGTGTATGATGAAGGTTAGTGTGTTGTTGGAATTTGACACAACACTTAACATAGTCATAAAAATCATGGTTGAGGTTCGGTCAATAATAGCCGAGGCAAAGAATACGCTTAGCAAAAACAAGGCCTCTGAAGTGACCTCCACATATGCCATCATGAACTTCCTTAATGGTATAAGGAATTTTAGAACTTATGAGGCATCGTAAGAGAATACCATCAAAGCCACGCTTATAGAGGAGGCCCCCATGATGACGTAATGAGAGACCTTTTTAAGGAAGGCGCATTGTCCATTATGGGTGAGATCAGGAGGTAAGATGGAGAGAGAAAGATAGTCAGAGTATTGTTTATACCAAAGGTCACTCGGGTCGAGGGTAGCGGTTTTGATGGAGTAAACATCGCGAGGTAAATAAGAAGGTGATTAGAGTCATTGTATGGTGACAAAGATTTTAGAATCGGGGTGAAGCAGGTATTTGAGAAGCCAAGCAAGCCATGGTATCTACAAATTTATTGGTTGAACGAGGGACGGTTTGAAGGGCGTAACGGTCAAAGGTGGTCAAAATATGTCTACATGATGTTTATACTTTTAAATTATCTCATTACGACATTGGTATATACCATTGACTTGGTTTATGACCAATTGAGAATCACCAAATATGTTTGATTTATTTGACATCTAGGGCATAGGCGGCTTGGAGAACTAATACGAGTGCTTCGTATTCAGCAATATTTTTATACAATCAAAATCTAGTTTGAAATACAAAGGCATGGGTTCACCATCAAGTGGAATGAGGATAATACCTGCCCCATCCCCATGCTGACACTTGGAACCAACGAGGAAGAGTGTCATTTGATAAGTGGGTTTGTCCAAGGAAAGGGTAGCAATTGACTCATTCGGAAAGTCAAAATTATAGGGTTAATCCCCGGAAATAGGTGTGTTGGCCAATTGATCGGTGATAGCTTGGCCCTTGATGGACTTTTTATGAATTAATTCGAGGTCAAGGTCAGCTAAAAGCATAAGCCATTGTGTGGCACATTGATTTTGGTAAGGTTTAGCATACATGAAATGTAAGGGGTCGGTGTTGGTCACAACATAGGTTTTTGGTTGAGTAGGTAATGGCAGAGTTTTGTGGCAACAAAAACTAAGGCTAAGAAAAGTTTTTTAGGATGGGTGTATCAGGTTTCGTAGTCCAAAAGAGTATGGCTTATGTAATAAACCACCTGCTCCCTATGTTGTTCATCATGATGAGTGAGCATGGCTCCCAAAGAGTGATCGGTAGCTGAGATGTATAGGTAGAAAGGTTGATCATCTTTAGGTGGAATGAGTATGGGTGGTTGGAGAAGGTATTGTTTTAAGGACTAAAAATATTTATGGTATTCATCATCCCATTTAAAGGAGACATCCTTCTTGAGAAAGATGATGAAATGGTTGACACCGATCAGATAATTATGAAATGAAATGGCGAATAGAATATAATTTACCTTGCAGGCTACAAAGTTGTCTAAGGTTAGTGGGTAGAGGCATTTCTAGAATGGCCTTGACTTTAGCAAGGTCAACTTCTATACCACATAGGAAACGATAAATCCCATGAGCTTTCCTAAGAGAACCGTGAAGACACACTTCTTAGGTTGAAGGCGAATGTAATATTTAATGAGGTGGTCAAAAATGGTTTTGAGGACGGCAAGGTGCTCGGAGCGGCATTTAGATTTGGCCAGAGATCATCCACATAATCTTCCAATATATGATGCATGATGTCATGGAAGATATAAGTCATAGCCCACTGATATGTGGCACTAGCATTTTTAAGGCCAAAAGGCATGACTCGATAGCAGAAGGTCCCCCAAGGGGTGATGAATGTGGTTTTATGTTGATCCTCTGAGGTAAGCAAGATTTTGTTATAACTCGAGAAGCCATCCATGAGTGATAGCATCTTGTGACTAGTGGTAAGGTCAACCAATTGGTCAATACTAGGTAAGGGAAAGTCATCTTTTGGGAAGGATAGGTTGAGGTCATGGAAATATGTGAAAATGTGAAGTCCCCATGTCGCCTTAGTGATAGGGACAATGTTAGAGATCCAACAAGGATAATCAATGGGTAGGATGAAGGAAATGGAAAGAAGACGCTGAAGTTCTTCTTTAACGAGAAGGGAAATGTGAGGGTGCATTTTCCTCAATTTTTGTTTGATGGGTTTGGCATCGGGAACAATTATGATATTGTGGACCACTATGGTGGGGTCAATACCGGGCATGTCTATGTAAGACCAAGCAAAAGTTTGTTATGATCTTTGAGAAAAGAAGTGATGGCTTCCTTGTTTAGCAACATCTAAAGATTGACCAATCTTTAGGATGTGCGGGTCATCCTGAGTATGAATGTTGATCTCGATAGTCAATTCATTCAACATGGTTTGTGTCTCAGAGGGTAACAACCAATGAATATATGAGTCTTCTACACTAAGGTAGGTGAGTATAGATTCATCATCCTGACATTGAACGATGTTAATGGAAGGTGTATCATCATCGATCATTTCAAGATACAGGAAGGGAAGAGAGGAAGGGGCCTCACCCTTGCATTTATAAGTCAAAGGCCTTAAGGAAATGGTGTTTATGAAGAAAAAAAAAGTTAGGTAGATTCATGATCCATCGACTTCGTCGGTGAAGGTGGCGATGAGGCAGAGCGGGTGAAGAGGGTGGAGAAGGGTTAATGTCCTTAATGAGTTCAATGTGGGCCTGCTTGGTAGGTGGTTTAGGAAATCTGATACCACTACGGTCATTATGTTTACGGGTATTACATGGAATAATAGTATGGTGGCCTTTCTCATAAAATCCAAAACCAAAACCCTTCCACACACATCAAAGCAGGAAGGTATGGGTGAAACGGTGATTAGTGAGAGACTAAAAGTCGAGTGGAAAATGGGTGGGTTTGTGACGGTGGTTCTGGTGTGTAAGTGGTAGTATCAAGTCCCCCATAGGTGAGACTGGTATGAAGGTGAGGAGGACCATAAAGGAGGAATTCTCCTATACAGTGATCATAGTGAGGGTGGTGTTAGTGAAGACTTCCATACTATTGTGGAGTAAGGAATGTGTTGACACTATATAGTGATACTCCCCGAGCGAGGTGTTGAAAAATTCCTTCCAAGGGATCGGTTGTTGGTATGTGGGTAGCCTAAATAGATGATGTGTCGATGGTCAATGCGGAGGTGGAGCTAATGGATTGGGAGGCTGATGGTTTGGCCATGGAGGTTGTGGCTGTGGTAGGAAGGGAGGAGGCATGTGTGGTTGAGGTAGAGAGTGTACTATTAAATAGGGGTGTAGGTGAAGTGGTAGTGGTCATGGAGGTAGATGCCTTAATGGGTATAAGCACATCATTGGGTTGGTAAAGCATGTTGCATGTTTTAAAAGGTGATGGATTAGCTAGAATAGTATAGGTGTGCCCTTCATGCTCAAACTTTACACAATGATGCAAAGTGGAAGGAACACAACCCATGACATGAATCCAAGGTCTGCCAAGCAACATGTTATATTTAAATTCCCCCTCCAAGATGTAAAATAGCTCTATAATAGTGTGGGGGATCACGTGAATGTGGAGGATGATGGTGCCTAGTTTTAGGGTGATAGCGTCATTGAATGAATGCAACATGGTAGGTGTTTATGTAATTTTCAGGTATGTTCATTTGAGAAAATGCATGGGATGAAATGATATTAATGCTTACACCCCCATCAATCATTACATGTCGTACATGTATATCATCGATGTGTGACAGAGATGAAGAGAGTTGGTCCGGGTCATCTGTTTGGTCTAGTGTGATCTCTTCCTCTCGAGAAGCTAAGGGAGGGTACTTGGTGAGTACGTAGGTGTGAGGTGTGGATAAAGATGGAAATTTAGTGAGAGAGGCTACATGATAAGGTGTGATAATGGAAGCGATGGGTGTAGGGTCATTGGGTAAAACCTCAATATATTGAATAACCTCCATGAGATCTTGACAATGGGATTCCGAGGTTTGGATGAGGTCATATAGGGACATTTTGCAGGGGAGATCGGTCTAATTATTTAAGCATGGTGTGATGTGTGACCCCATTAGAAATAGGGTATGTGGGGCCATGGATAGTAATTTTAGGTGTGGGTGCAGATGGTATGTTGGGTATAGAATTGGTTGGTGAGTCGAGTTGCCTTTTCTTTGCCTTTGTCTTTCTAGGAAAGGGTAGTGACGTGGATCATGTTGATTTGAGGGAGTTAGCAAATGGATAAGGTGTAGGATGAGTGGTATGATGACATGACGAGCAAAAACCTACTTAGGGGAAAATCCTAGTGAAGTGAGTTGGGTGCAATGGCATTTAGGTAATGGTGTGGTAAGTTATCTGATGCAAACCATGTTAATTTCAGTATCTTGGGGTGGCTCTAAGAGTTTTAGGGGAAGGTTGTGTTTATTGAGTAGGAAGTGAGGGAAGGACTATGGGAATGGGTGTCGGTGAAGCAGGGTCCTCATCAAGAAGGTTTTCATTGTCAAAGTTGGCTTCCGGAGGACACAATTAGATAAGGATGGTTTTCAAAGCCTTGCAGTTCTCCACATCATGCCCTGGCACACGATGGTAGGCATAAATTTTAGTGTCATCAAACCCTTTTGGCTTGGGTTTGAGGGGGTCATAAGGTCTGAGTGGTGGTAATGTGATGACAAAAGTCTTAAGGAGGTTGGTTAATATTTTGGCATAGGACCCTGCTAGTGGGTTGCAATGGGAAGTGAAAGTGGGTTTGGGTGTAGGTGTGGTTGATTGTTGAGGAACGGTCCTTGCAGGAGGGGGAGTGGGTTGAGCTATGGTTTTGGGTGCTGGAGTGGTCTTGGGTGTTTGTCATGTTTGCTTGGGTAGGGGTATGGTAGATGAACGGGTAGGGGGTGTGTGGTTGTTTTGACTACATTATTGGAGGGTAGCGGATTTTTGTCTTTGGGTTGCAACTTCTTAGGTAAAGGTGATATGGGTGTACGAGATCTAGAGGGAAAAGTGGATGGGGGAAGAGGGCGAGTTACACAGGGGGATAATGAAGGTGTTGTGAAAGTAGATGACACGGGTCATGTAAGGGGTGTGAGGGACAGAGAATGAAGTGTAGTGGGTAGTGAAGAAATTGTTGAGGGTATTGAAGGTATGGGTGGTAAAGATGTGACAGTGTGGGTGTAAATCGTGTCAAGTGCCTAGGTATGTTAGAGGTTTGTGAGGAAGGAATGGGCTGTTATTTTTTTTGTTTATTGATGGGTGGAGGTTTCTTAACCACACTGGGAGGTTGAGGTCCTAAGACAAATAGAAAAGGTGAAGGTGAGGTAGGTATGATTGGCGCAGCTTGGGTATGAGTTCTATGGGCTTGGCTTTTCTGTTTGGGTGCCGAGTAGGTTTGGCATTGACTCGAGGAGGATGTAGCAAAATCTAGTTTGATAGGTGGATGAGTAAGGATGGTGGTTGGGGTGACCCCTAAGGTAGTGATAGGTTTAGTCGAGGAAGATGATGTAGGTGCGGGTTTGGATTTAGATGTATGTTGGGTTATGAGTGAGGGTGTATGTTGAGCTATGATAGGTGTCATGAAATAAGTTGTGATAGAGGTGGTTGTGTTTGGTTTGATTGGTCAAAATATCTTTGGGTAGATAGTGAAAGTGTCAACAAGTGACATCTGCATCTGTGTTGAAACAAGAAGCAAAAGATGCCCCCACAGTAACGCTCTATCCGCATAATCTAGGTGATCATCCAAGCGTGAGAACGACATGTCTATAGGTGAAGTTGATGAGGACCTAATGGATATTCCCGTAAAATGTGTCTTAGAGATAGGGAATTCGCTAGCTTTACCTTTCCGTGGGTAAGAGAGCTGAAAGTAGGTCTCGAGATCTTGGGTAGCTGATGGAGAATGGTCACCTAGAGGTAAAGGTATCTCTACTAGATCCTTGATAGGTGGAGGAGAAAATGGGTGCTCCTCTTTAGGTGAAGGAGATGATGGGTACTCCTTTATGGGTGGAGGAGGTAAAAAAATATCCTCCATGGACTAAAGAAGTGTCGTGGGTGATGGTTCTCTAGGTGGATAAGCCAAAGGTGAAATAGTCTCGATATTAGCAGAGCTCCTCCATGGGTGATGAAGGAAGTGAAAGGTGTTCCTCTATGGGTGGAGGAATAGGTGAGGTGGGTTCAAGTGTAGGTGGAGGACTTCGGGCTATAATTTCCTCTATGGAAGGAATATGAGGTAATTGGGAAGCAATGGGTGCATTGTTGAAAATAGTGTGGACCTCGTGGGTATGGTTATCATGAGTTGAGGTCTCACCGGTTTGATCAGGCAAAGGGGCATGATTAGGAAAGGGTTTCTTGAATATATGTAGGTTTTTGTTGGTAGGTGTGTTAGGATTATCCGTGGTTAACTCACCTTCTCAAGAATTTCTTGGACAATATTTTTGAAAGTGATGCAATTGCTGTCACTATGACCCTTTACTCAATGATAGTTATAGAAGTCATGTTCTTTATACCATGCGAGCATGGTGCAAGTAGGGTTAAAACTAGTCTTCGGTTTTATAGCTAGAAGGGTGATGGCCCCAGCTTTGATGAGATTTTCTAAGATAGAAGAGTAAGGCTCCCAATTGGGGTGTATTTTTTTGTTCTCGTCTAAATTGAAAAGTCCGAACAAGTGAGAGATTAGATGAGGGGCTAGCCTAATTTTACAGATGAGTCAGGTGGCTTTGAGTACCACTACATTATCAGTGCCCTTGGCCTTTGAATATTTATTCTTCGGTTTGGAAGAAGAAGAGGTATCATTTGACTTGAATGTCAAATTCTTACTGTGTAATTGGAATTTCTTCTCTTCGATGGCCCGAATCTCTAGCTTTCATGACATGGTAAATGCTTCATCGGATGTTCAGAAAATTTGGACCTGCAAGGTCAGCAAGATATTTCTAAAGCACAAGCCCACATGAATAGCTTGATGAGTTCGGTTTGCATGGAGTTGGAATGTGAGTTGATTTATCAAGCTACGCTAGCAGAAATAAAATCTATGATAGATTCATCATCATATTGACACATGGAGTATAGGTCACCATGGTAACCTTCTTAACAATGTTAATGGAGAAATTATCCAAGAAGGCTCTAGCTACTGATTAAATGAAAATATAGAGTGTCTAGGTAACCCACTATACCAATCTAACATAGGTCCAATCGAGACATGGGGGCAGGTCCTCAAGAGCAAAGCATCATTATGGGCGATTAGGTAGCACTCATATTTGAATGACCACAAATGTTGTTGTGGGTGTTCCTTGCTATCAAAACAATTGAATTTAGGCATTTCCCAATGCACGGGTATGGATGAATAGGAATGGATGGGTGTATATTCTCATTACAAATCTCATCATAGATGAGAGTGTTGTGGGTTCCAGAAACCGATGCCTCCAATGTCTCTACGCATCTTATCTAACATTAACTTGATTAGGTCATTGGTAGGTTGTGATGGATGGGTGCCTCTTGTAGTGTAAGAGGATTTGTGTTGGGCACATGTAACAAGGGTGGCATTCCAAGATATGTTGTTCTTTGTGTAGGTAGATTGAGAAGAAGGCAGTGAAATAGAGGGTATGTACCCAAAGTGAACAATAAATGAAATAGGAGGTTGCTGATAGTACGTATATGGAGGTGGAAGGGTCATGGTGACCCTAGTGGAAATGGGGGCCAACGATTGTGGAATAGAAAGGACCATGTTTTGAAAAGGGGTAGGGGTCACCGGCACCGGGGGTGGTTGTGTAGCTACGGGTATATGCGAGATAATAGGGGCAGATGAGGTTGTGTTTTGGGTGGTTGTCAAAGGTATGGTGGATGTGGAAAGTGCAACAAATGTAGTAGATGTGGCAGTCATAGTGGGTGTAGGACTGCTATGAAATGACTGGGGGTAAGGTGGATGCAGGCAGCGCGGAGCTAGCTAGGGATGGAGCAAAAGTAAGAGTGAGTGTCGGGGGGATAGATACAGGCATGCCATATATTAACTAACCTTTGAGGTAACTCAAGTGGATGAGTGGATAAGATAAAACTACAAGGCGGTAGGGTTTTGGTCAATGATTCATGTGAACTCCTCATCTCCTAGTAGTGATAGTGATAGGTTGGATAGGTTCCATGGCGGGTGATAAAATGGAAGGTGGTAAAGGGCTAGGTGGGAGTGGTTAACAACTAGCATGGTATACGAGGGTGCTACTTGTCGATGCGTCGGCACCATGTGAACAGGCACTAACGTGATAAGACTTCTTTCTGTAAATGACACGTAAATACAAGAGGACAAGATAGATAAAGGCGGTGGTAAGTGAATTGGGGTTAAAATATCAGTTGGAAAATGACACGAGACTAACTAATGTCGGTTAGGCTAAACGAATGCTAGTCATAGGTAATCGCTACTACTGGTCACTGTGGAAAATGGATAGTTGGTAAAAAACAAGGTATAAGGCCAAGTTTTATAGGTATGCCAAATACTGATGAGATTTACCAGGTCAATGAGAATGATAATAGTGACAAGGACTCTCGATAGTCGAAGAAGATGAATAGATTTCCTTTTTGGTAGGTTAACTAAAAGGACTGGGAACCGACATCGTTAGATATAACCGATGACATCGAGGGTAACCAATGATGATCGCTGGACCGACACCACCATCGTGAAATTGAAACAAGTTGAAAGAAAATTGGTTGTGAATTAAAATCTGATGTGGAATCAAACCTAGAATTTTGAGAATGATGAGAATATGGTCCATGCACACTCATATGAAGTTGGAATACACCAACTATGATGAGGAGAATGTAAGGAGAAACCAAAAAAATTAAGAACATGACCTCTCACCTCAAAATGCAAGCTGCGGAAACACTAATAAAAATGTCATCCTAAGAGTTCCTTTTCTATTATGTTTGTTTAGCTTATGCTATTTAAGGACTGACTCATGAACTGTAGAATAGATTTTTGGTGAGGATGGCTTCCTACGAAGAAGGAGATCTAAAAGGTGAGGTTTCAAGTATGTTATGGTGGGGGTGGGCTTCACTCTGAAGTATGACTCGACAGAGTAGCGAGCTGGGGAGTACCGCCAATCCCGTGATCACTGCGATCATTGACAAGCATTCCCATGAAATATTTTGTTTAAGAATATGTATTTGTTTTGAATTTGTGCAATTTGGTAAGACTCGAGAGAGAGAGAGATGTGCTTTCTACAATTCATTTGTCAACCATCAGCTGGGAATGAATTCCAATGTATAGGTTGCCCTCAATTAATGTGGTCTAAATGTAGAAAAGTAGAATGAAAATGCCATGATTTTTAAACCCAAATTGAAATGTTGAATTCGATGCCACAAATAGAGGAATAGGAAGAGGGATGCTTTTTCACTAAAATGTAGAAAACAAGAAGAAATGGTTCTTTTTAAGTACACCAAAAGAAAGGTTTCTTTTAGAGAAAATAGAAAGAAAAAGAAGGTTACCAAGGAAGAAAATTAATGTGTATGCTTTTCAGAAGGGAAAAAAACACACAAATTTTCCTAAGAATGAATAAAATGCAAGGAACCCTAAATGGGTCCCACTAGGCGTGCCAAAATGTTTCACCTGATTCTTAGACATTTCTTTGAAAATGATGAAACAGATAGGGTAATGAGTGTAGGAGGAATACATATTGAAATTATGGTTGATAAGTTGTTGCGTACGTGTTGAATCCTTGATCCACAACCGGTCGTGAGAGCTTCCTTTTGGCTGGGAGGAACTACCCGAAATAAAAATCAAGACCACCGAAAAAGAGTTAAACAATATATGCAAAGGGAATACCTAGCGTATGCTAGATCCAAGAAGTGTAATACTTCCTGAGACGATTTGTCAATCCACTGTTTAAAACAATTTAATGCTGGTAATAAAGTAAATCCTATTGTAGTTAAAATGATTTAGGTATCTCATTCAAAACACAATAAGAAATATCTAATCTAACAAGCTAGGTTAAAATAAGATCCGAAGGTCAAGTAACTAGTTCTGGTCTCTACAGGTCTAACAGAGGTCTTAGGAAGGTCATAGGTGAGTAAGGGTGATGTGGGAATAGGTAGGTAGGTTAGGTTACTATTCCGAGTCAGTATTGGTAGATACAGAGACCGATGCCGCTTAAGGATGACCAACACCAATTAAGGGTGACTAAAACCAGCTTGGGAGAGCTAGTGTCGACATCTTGTGGTACTAGGAATTTCACTGCAGAATGAGCTTTAGATCTCCCTTATGATTACACAAAGGACTAGGCTAGTCGAAAAGAGGTATTAAGTTGTTTGGATGGGATTTGGTGAAGTTTTAATAGGGATATAAAGGGGTGAGTATTAATGGAGGTCAGTGGGTGGCTAGGAGAACAAAGGATGAAAATACAATGATGAAATGAGTGAACCAGAGGAGTAAAATGTTCTACTTACTTGGAATCTGGTTCTGGATGTCTATGAGTGAGGAATGAAGGTGTTGATAAGAGGTTGAACAATGAAGAGGATCACCAAATGTTGGGGAGCTCTTGCATGGGCTGCATGTGCTCTCCTTGGATCAAATATGTGCTAGGGTGAGTGCTTTGGATGGTTGTTGGGTGAATCTTGGATGTCTGTGCAAGAGAAAATACTTGATCTCCTTCTTTGCATGTGTGTTCTCCCTGAAACTTGTTCTCAAAAGATGTGATATCTCTCAGGAATCTGCCAACCTCAAAAATAAGGTTGTTTTGGGAATTAAATGGTGACCAATGGTGGTTCCGGCTTAACCGGTGGTGGTTAAGGGTAACTGGCATCGATTAGGGTGGGATTTCCTAGGTTTACTAAACTAGGCAGATCCCCTTGATTTTCTAGGATCTCGTTTTGTTTACCCGCGGATTAGACTGGAAGCTTCCTTCTAACATGTGGAAATGTGATTAGAGGGAAAGTAGGCATTGATTTTTAGGGTTTGGGTAGGTCTTAGTTAGTTATGGCAACTTAGTAAGAATAGGTCTTAGGGTGAGGTGGCTAGATGAGGTGGATATGTAGGCATTATCCCAATTAGGATATTTAAATAATAAATATGGTGAGGATAATGAATTAATTTTATTTAAATAATTAAATTAATATTATAGTAGGGTGAAGGGGGCCATGTCTAGTGAATGATGATGAAGGTGTTTATTTTTCGAGGGACCAAAGGGGAGTGTGACCTAATTTTAGTGTCTACACACCGACCAAATTTCTTTATACTTGATCACCATTGGGCTAACCCACTCGATTCTTCTAGGGGCTTGATGATTCCAAATTTCAACATTTTGTCAATTTCTTCCTTAAATTTTATGTGCGGTTAGGTTAGGAAGGTCTTCATCCACACTTCCTTTAACTAAGGTCTCTTAATGACTCATGCACTCCTTTTAACTCATGGGTACACAAAACTCAATTCCTTTAACTTTATCTTCATCTCTCTTTATATTTAGCTAATGACTCATGCACTCCTTTTAACTCACGTTTACATGTAATTATAACCCCATTTTAAGACTTTAGAAACAAGGAAAAAAATAAATCTTGAAAATCCAACCATAAAAATAACCATATACACTGTAATGACTCTGTGCTACCGATCTCAATTATCTTTGCCACTTGATTATTAGACCAATAATCCCCAATTTTTCCTCTTTATATTTAGCTTTAAATATGTCAATGTTCACTTTCTTCACGAACCTTAGCCATAGACAATACAACCAAGAATTGAGGTTCAAATATTTCTAACATACCGTTCGATAGAACGCGTGTTCTTATCTGCATTTTCTAACACTTCACGTTTACATGCTGAATTATAACATTCCCATTTTAAGACTTTAGAAACAAGGGAAAAAAATTTAAATAATTTCTATATTTCTAAATTCATAATTTAGAACACACATTCTTTATCAACCATTTATATAACAGATAACCATATACATACATTGTAATGACCCCATGTGCCAAGTGTCTTGAGTTTTAGCGGCTCCCCATATTCATGTTACTATCATGACTTGGTATCTAGATGATCAATGATCTATTCATGTTTATTATTAAGGTATTGAATAATTTTCCATATACTACGTATACTTGGTTTATCTCTCCTATTTAATTTGGATATTGAAAAATAGTTTCATCTATCTAAATAACCTATCTAAATATTTATTACCTTTAATATTCATCTTAACAAGTTGTCATCATATCGAACCTTTATTGACTTAGGTAATAACATAGGTCACAATAGACAACGAAGTCTAATGACTAAGAATCATGTCCTCCATTTTATTTGAGCTTCTTAAGATAGAGGAAGAATCTTCCCTTTACATGATACTTTGGCCAAAATCATTTACAAATTCTAACATTCTGCAACTTAAGAAGTTTCATCCTATTTAGGGGAAATTAGTTTGATTCCCAATGTCAAACTTATCTAAGAATACCCCATTAAGCATTTACATTACCATATTCCCCAAAGTAATAAATTTTCAACATTTAATTCATCTGACGACATACTCATTAATATGGAATACATCATTCACAAGACAATTGCCCACTCTATTGTTATCTAGAATTTCTTTTCTTTTTTACTATCAAGAACGATTCACTTCACAAAAATCAAACTGAAATAAGCCAATGGTCACATAAGTTTATGCCTTCCTTTTCTTGAAGTCCATCTACAAAAACTAACACTAGGTCAGCTTAAAACCCCTTAAAAGTTTCCAATAATTGTAACAACTTCAATGAGACAATTATTACGTCATATAATATATCAAAAGCAGAAGTCTTTTAAACAATTGATTTCACTTCCAAGACTTAGGGTGAGTCTGGCATTCTATCAATTATCCTGAGGCACCTAAGTCATAATATCTCATTGTTCCAAGGTTTTATCTAAAATCAACATTTATCTTTGCTTCAAGAAAGGAAGATTTTAAATCATGGTTCTTATTAGATAATATCTACTTGGAGAAGCAAGAGACACAAAACATCTTACTCAGAATAAATTCAAAACGTGATTTAACTATTTCTTTCAAAAGACCAACATTTAAGATAGTATCTCATGAGTCATTTAATCCAAGAAGGAGTATAGTCTACTGCAAAATCATTTCACATATATAAGTTAACATTTCTAAAGCTCAATAAAACTGAATAGTATAATCTCTTCCAACATCATTTCTACAAATGATTGGGTAAAGGAAGACCAAACAACTCATAAAGAAATCTCTATATAAAAGGAGAATCAAAATAGAAAAGTTCAACCAATGATCTATCTAGTAATAAGAAAGCACACTGCCATATTACTTACACTTCTTTACTTCCAATGAACACGAGTTTCAATTCCATACCCAGAATGAAATACAAATAACAGTCCTAAAAACACAGTCTGTTCTAAATGAATCGCATTCCTTTCTTTTATAAAAACACAAGGTGTATTTACTATATCCAACAAGAGATAGACAAATAACCAATCAATAAGTTAAACATGATCGAAGTATTAACAAACTCAGACTGAAATCCCATTATCCTTAGAAAATGTTCCAGTTAAATCCCAAGGATATTTAAACAGCTCGATTTAATCTACACTCCCAGATTTCCTTGTGTAAGTAGTTCGATTAGAAAAGTTCTGAGTTTTAAACTCTTTAAGAAGTTAAGAAAACCCAATTCAAATACCAAAACCAAATCGAACATGTCGATAATACTACTAGATCAGAGCTCAAAAGTACAAAATCGAGCACAATGACAAACACAAGCTTCTCACAAAGGTACAAGACTACCCAAGTAAATATTCATGGTTCAGGGAAACAACAAGTTCCCATCCAAGTTTAAATCATTAACAAAGAAAACTCAACATACCAACATAACCGACACATCGTTCCTGCTACTATTTCCAAACACTAAGTACCAAATTTCATGTACAGTGTCAAATTACAACAACTCAACATGAGCTCAGATATGCTCAGTATCTTAGTATGAGGCAGTATAAGATACAAATATCCATTAACAGTTCATATTCAAAACAAGGAGTCCTATTCCTATCTCAAATGAAACACGAGTTTCCAACGAGAGTTCAGAATCAAACAAATAACAAGATAAGAGTGCGATGAAATCATGAACTTCAATTAATAGTCCAAAATACCACAAGAGTAAAGCATGAGTATAGAGCCACCTACAGCTTCAACAACAATCCTAAGTTACCCAAGGTTTCAACAATGGTTTAGAATAACTAGAGGCTCCAACACAAATTCATATCAAAATGCGAAGCCAAATATAATCCCAAACAGAACTCAAGTTTCTCACCAAAGTTCGAGCCCCAAAATGAGTAATAACATACAAGTACCATGTGCATTACGAACTGACATTAACAGTTTAGATTATCAAGGAAATAAAACACAAGCACCGAGCTATATATGGACTTCAACAATAGTCTAGGGATATCCAAGATTCCAACACTGGTTCGACTAACAAGGACCTCTATCAACAGTTCTCAACAAACACAAAACCAGAACCCAGTTCCAAACCAAATACGAGCTCGAAAACAAGCTCTACTTAAAACACAAGCTCAACACAAGCTCATGATAAAACAAAACACAAAATCCAACAAGATCAGATGGAACCCAAGGTTCCCAAAAAAAACTCTGAACCATATCCAAATAGCAATGAAGGTTTTCTAAACAGAATACTTCCATTACCCATTCCAGAATGAAAATCTGAGTTACAACAATAAGTTTTTACATGCATTCTCTTTTTTAAGAACTATACATGGTAAGTTTCCAAATAGAACATCATTTACCAAGGATTCAAAACCAATATCACAAGATTTAATAAACCCAACAAGCAAATAACCAGATAAGATAAGCAATCCAAGAATCTCAAAAGAGTAGACTTGTTTTAATGAAACATTTATAAGAAAGCAAGAGATCTTAAAGTTTAGAGCCTATCATGCCTGATAGTGCTTCTGCCAAATCGAAGAGAACCTCCAGCCGAGCTCACAACTTCTCCTCTTCTCCATGAAAAATCAAACAACCACATTCTTTTTCCACACTACCTCTTATATATCCCACGAACTAAAAATAGGTCTAAAACCTCAAGAATAGCCATTAAGTGCAGTTCTATCTGCTGGTTTGAAAAACCAAAGAGCATGCAGAGCAAAAATTGTGAAACATGTAAGGTGAAATGACCCCATACAATCCCATTTGCATGCTTTCCAAAATGGTTCAAGCACAAAAACTGAAAATAATAAATTCCATTAATTCCTATTTTCCCACCTATCCTTCCTTGCCACCACCTTCCAAGTTTAGCAAATGCCAAATCAAATTTAACAAGGAATTCCATTTTTAGTGACACTTCCACATAAGCCTCCGCCAAGTCAACTAGCCCCTGCCACATCTGGCGTACGTAAGCTTTTAAAACCTTATCAACAACTTAAATGCCTTGGAACCATCACCTATAATACATGTGACCACCAATTCCCCTTCATGCCCATTAGTTTAGGGTAGACATAATTTCTTAGGTTAGATCTTAGGTTAGCTTAGGATAGGTAACTTTTGGATATAACCCAATCAATAAATTAACACCTTAGGTAGTTCCCACATAGGTTAGATTAATTCCAACACAATAGTTTGTAGGCATTAGGTTAGATCATCATACAACCATATAGCATTAGGTTTTAGGATAATTTAAATAACCTAGTAACCTCTTCATAACCCTTTAGCACAAAGCTTAGGTTAGGATAAAATTTAATTAATTAACATAACTAGGTAGTATGTATGTATATACTTACCTAGCTTAGGATTCCATAGGACAGTCCCTTTAGTTTTAGGAACCAGAATGTTTCCTATGCCATGAACAGGCTATAGTTCATTTGTGTCAGTATTTTACTTGCGCCATGATTGAACTAAAAAGATCAAAACACAATATATGACTGAATAGAAACACATTTACACAACAATTAAATAACTTGTAATCAATCAAATTTCAGTCACTTTTAATTTATGGAATTTTTATTTATCATTCGCTCAACAGAGCAAATTTAAAACATTCCTTGGATCACTGAAATTGATCCAAGGATGAGTCAGATTAATAGATAAGTTTACAATTCTTAAACTAGATTATGCAACTCACCTACAAGAAGTGAAAAATGGATCCAAGAAGCCATTCCAATTCAGTCAAAGGATCTTAAGAACAGAAGATGATTTATCCATATCAAGCATGATCTCAAAAAATCAAAAGAACATATCTTTATAAGGAAAATCACATGTCAACACTTGAAATGTAAAGGAGGAAAATAAAAACTATCAAGGGTGTTACATGAATGATCTATATCCAAATTTTCTACTTCTTCATCATCCAATATGTAGACCATCTTTCCTTTTTTCAAAACAAGTGCGCTTAAGTAGTGTGGCATCGATATCTTCTACTTCATCAAAATGCACTCCAGTATACCTCATCAAGTAACTCTCGAAGGATTTCTTCGATCTTTACACTGTCTCCTCTTAGTTAAGCTCTTCATAACCCTTAATTCCTCATCCACCGAAGGTTTAATAGAGAAGTAGTCAAAATTTTGGGTCATTCCTGCAATCAAGTCTTGTCAATTTCAGGTCTCCCTATGTAGCTCGCATAAACATACTAGGCTCATGTGCAACATTGTAAAGTGGAAAAAGTTTGTGCACCTATAGTGAAGGTTGTAAAGCTTCCTACCCCTATGTGTAGAGTCTCTCACATTGATTAATGTGGTGTTAAACCAATTATTTACCATGATACATGCATATTGTAGTAGGGACACTACTTCTAATAAACTAAGTGGTGAGAGAAATTATGACTTCATTCCATTCCATAAGATTATCCCTATGAACCATCCACTAGCACGTTTTTGTCCTGTAATGCATATAATAACATATTACTTCTTTCCACTTGATTTTCCCACTGCTCCTCCATGGCACACATGAATATCATATGATCTCCTTCTCCAGTGCACCGAGGTACAGGGTTGTTACCTATTCTCCTAATACATCAAGGCTTACTTCTCCATGTAAATGTGCTTCGACTCTGTGTCCAACCATATCATATGTGCCATGTGCCCAATTTTTACAAGTAATACTTGTAGTATCATTGATAGAATGTGCATCTTCCCACTGGAGGATTCCTTCCTTTGATGGTTCAAGTACTTATGGGTCCCAAATGGTGTGTACATAAATTCTGTTCAGTCTTCCTCGCTCAAAGGTTTAACATAAGGCACAAATTTTCCATTTTTCAAAGGGATAATTACTCTTTCTTCCTTTTTCTCAATACTTATATACCCCTTGTTGAACTATAAATCAACATTATTTGCATAATACCAAGGTTGCCCAAATAGAGATGGGAAGTTGTCTGATTCTCAGAAATTCTAAGACCTCAAAGTCCCTAGTGAACTTGGCCCCTTGTATAGTAATGGATGCACCCTTTAAAACTCCTATGGGAGTGGCCTTAGTTCGATTGGCCATGAATAGTACATTAGAGGATGGTTGTAATGGAGGTCTTCCCATCTATACCCATGCATCTAAAGTAAGCACATTAACTTCCACACCTGTATCAATCAATATATTACTCAAGAGCCACCCATCCGAACAACATTCGAGTGATCTCCTCATTCATAATCCAAGCTATGAGGGGAAGATTAGTAAGCAAGATCTATCGTCCAGTCTCAACACTTGTGCATGGAGTGTTTCCCTTAATCCAATTCCCTAGTAATGGAATTATATTCTCCTAGCACAACGAATTTTTTATATCTCTTTCAAGTAATCAATATCTGATTGAACTATCGCTATCTCTTTGCCTTATTTTGTTCTAAATTCCATGACTGTTCCTTCAAACATTGTATTTCACCGTGAATATTCATGAGTACCTCCATGATTTGCTTATAAATCTCCTTCGATGTGTAGATTTTGGGTATTGCGCATGTAAAAATTCCTCCTTGGTGATGGTAGGCTTCTACTGTAATGCCTCTCTGGCGCACGTAGCTTCAACGCATGTAGTAATCTTCATAGGTAATAACTTAGGTTTTGGTGCCGATTTGGCATCCACTAATTTTCCATAGTGTGATGTATTCTAACCATCCATGCACCTTTTTCTCTTGTTTATGCTACTTGCTAAGATGCTCATATAAGTCCAGGAATTCCTCATAGCTGTGATTCTTCCCACAAAAAGAAAAAGTAATATTTTGAGGACATTTGAGCCTGTAGTGGTTAGGATATCCATATGAAAAACACGTTCCCTGAGGTAACTTTCCTCATCCACCACCAAGACCTCAGCCCCTAAATCCACCACGATATCCTTGATCTCTGCCACAACCTCCTTTAAAGCGCCCTTTGTTCCAATCATAGCACTCTTGAGTGTGATCACGCTCATGGTGCTCAATTTTTCTGTAGACTTATCTCGATACTCTAGGCATGTCACACACCGATATTTATGGCATCATGGATCTAACTAATCAACATGCGATTACAGTATCATGAGTCATGGACCGAAAATTTTACAATAACAAGATACATTCTTCCTTATTCTGCGTTGTAATAATGGGCAGCAGCTTACATCATGGTCCAAAAGACATATCTCACAGTCTAAGCAGCAATTAACACACCGATCGATGAGGACAACTATCTTTGGTGAGCCCTTTCACTTCACAATCTACACACCAAATCCTAGTATGCATCTCATGTGTTGAATTTACCGATAGTTTCTCCAATCGCTTTGTCATCGCTACAATTTTTGCCTCCAAAAATTGGCTCACGTCAATGTCTATACTTCCAACTACCTCGGTGTGTAAATTTTCTTCGCACGGGTTTGTATAAGTCTTATGTGATAGCACCCTCCTAAAAGGTGAGATCAAGCCCCCAAAACCACTGTGCATGGTTGCTTGCATGAATATCATAAGAAATTTTAGACAACAACATCTTGAAATGGGCATCATATTCCCGAACGCTCTTAGCAGTGCCCTACTTAATATCCTTGAGTGCAATTATACTCTTCTGCTCAAACTTAAGAATATGAAACTCCTTAAGGAAATCATCCTTTAATGTTGCATAATCTACACAAGTCTGATTAGGTTAAACTTCCTGTACTAACCGTGTGTATGCATCTCTATAATGTAGTTGCAAACTAACTTTCCTTGCACTTAGAATCCATAACTCCTTTTGTGTGCCACAAGATTCTTACACATTTACACACGCTCGCAAAGCATCTTCTATACCCCTATACTTTAGAAGATGAAGAGACATCTCCATGTAAATATGTTGGGGTTGGTACAGACCTTACCCACCGATCTAGAACCTCATGTGTTACCTCTACCTCCCGGAACCACCATATCCACCGTAACTAGAGCCACAAATGCCTCATGATGCTTCACCTGTATCCGGAAGTGGACTAGAAGATGTACTTCCTTGTGCCCCAATAGTAGTACTAAACTAAACTCCTACAATCTGTAAAGTTGTACTACTCCCAGAACGTGAGTCCAAAATTCCACGCACTTGAATTATGTGTTGATGATGTGCCCGAGAAGGTACCCCAAAAAAATTAAGAAGATGTTTTCTATACCATCAATGTACTTGTTATCCGACTTGCTCTTCTACTTCCTAAACTAGCTTGTTGACTACTGGTTATACTAGATATTGGAAATCCAAGCGCAAGGGCTAGGTTACTAGGTAGATTCAAATACATGGCCATGACCTAGGTTGTCTCTATTGGCACAATCCCATGTGATGTCAAGGATGGTTCCCTATTATGCTTTCCCAAATGGGGGATTTCCATATGCTCTATATCCATGCCTCATGCATGAGCTTTAAATCCTTCATGAGCCATCTCTCTCCTCAACACCATCCACTTTGCAATATCATGTTGTTTCTCTATCTCCCTCTTGTGCACCTCATTGTACTTAAGCCACCTTTCTTCTCTCTTCCTCTCTGCCACTAGGTCCGCCATCTTTCACCAAACATGTTCCTTCCCCTACGCATGTTGGGGTTTAGCTAGCCATCAATTTTTCTTCCAATTCTAGAGCTACCATCAAGATTTTGATCGCTAACGGAATGCCTTACAAATAAGTTCCCCTTGGATAACATAAAAATTGGAACTCAACTACCTCTGGGAAAGAATAAGTGTAAATTGTGTAATCCAAAATATAGTTATTTAAAACACCATGGAACCAAGTATCCATAATGCGCGTCCAAATTATATTAGCATCATAAAGGGCCTAAAATTATTCCTACGTCCAAAGAAGTGTGATATACCTCCATTTCCTTTTAGACGCATAAGAAACCAGCCACTCATAATACTCTATTGGAAAAATAGCAAAGAATCTCTCATACAAACATTCATATAAATTCTTCTCCCCCCACACGCGTGCGTCGAACTCAGATCCAGTGTTGAACTTCTGAGCATACTCTTCTTTCATGTCTTTTATCCACTCCTCAACACTTGCTAAGGTTAAGTGGTATGTCTTCATTGCAAAACATATTTAAAATAACTGAAAAAGAGGTCTTGACAATGGAACCAATGATTCATCCTATAATCTACTATATAAAACCCAAAAAAACCCAGGTGTGTTGGCACATCACCCATCCTAAGTTGAGTGCTCACCTAGAGCATGCAAAGGTTCTAGGCTCCCCTTTAGAGTTGCTTGTGCAATATGTTAGTGTAATGAAGATACAACATACTCGAACTATAAATAAGCATAACATTCCACATAGCATATTCCAAATCTAGATCTTAGAGAATATTGAATTAAATGATAACCATAATAATATTAACCATGCAAAAACTAGTTATAGTCATGTTTAACACCATTATCCATCTAATATACTTCATTACATTAACATTTCTAAAACATAGGATCTTCTTACATTATAAAATATTACCATACGCTATGCATGCATCAGATCTAGTAGCATAACTCTACAATAATTATGTGCCTCTAAACTACATAGTTCACTACTTATTTATAGGGGTGGCGATTTTCCCTTCACCACCTACGCACTTCTCAAATTTGATCTAAAAACAATTTTAACTAGCAATTGTATAAACCATAGATTTTTCTTTGTATTGATTTTTTAACTTAAATTGAGCATTATATCCTTTTGTATTTTTAATAAAATAATTAAAACTAAAAGTACTATGTAAAATCAGAAAGTATAGAGATGAATCACCAGCAATTTGACACAAGAATTGATAACGGAGTTCGACACTTGTGGCCTACGTCTTCAAGTCTCAGTTGAATGGGACCGATCTATTAAAATCTTGAAAATAAATCTTTACAAATATTTCTACAAGAATCTGATCTTCTCATCACGTTCCTCTACCAAAAATAATAGGATTCACTTTTTACATCACCTCAAAATTCCTTCTCTAGCTCAAGTTATGAGCAAAACAATATCACAGTCACCTTCCAATGTCCCTTCATATACAACAAAGCCCCTTTTATACTACTTCACAGCTCCAGGTGTAATGGTTGGGCACCTATCCTTTTACCCAAGTGGCCCAGGTTCAAATCCCACTCCTTGTGGGGCACATTTTCTATTGGGATAAGATCCCACATTTGTTGGGCGTGAAAACAGGAAGGCATATATATAGGTGGGTGGTGTATGTATTCATTGGCTTAAGAGCCATCTTATCCCCAAGGATGGGGCACTCAAAGTGGGTGAATGCATGGATGTTGGAGAGATAAGGGGTGTGAGTTGGCAAGTATTTATGCATGGGTATTTTAATATATGGAAATTTGGAAAATATGTGTTTAAAGTTAAAAATATTTAATTACACTAATTGATTAGTCCCACATGTATGGTTTATAGTAAAACTCAAAGGAATTGACGGGGGCCCGCACAAGCGGTGGAGCATGTGGTTTAATTCGATGCAAAGCGAAGAACCTTACCAGGGATTGACATTTCGCGAATCCTTTTGAAAGAAAGGAGTGCCTTCGGGAACGCGGACACAGGTGGTGCATGGCTGTCGTCAGTTCGTGCCGCAAGGTGTTGGGTTAAGTCCCACAACGAGCGCAACCCTCGTGTTTAGTTGCCATAGTATGTTTGGCACTCTGAACAGACTATCGGTGTTAAGCCGGAGGAAGGTGAGGATGATGTCAAGTCATCATGCCCCTTACGCCCTGGGCGACACACGTGCTACAATGGTCGGGACAAAGGGTCGCGCTCCCGCGAGGGCAAGCTAACCTCAAAAACCTGGCCTCAATTCGGATTGCAGGCTGCAACTCGCCTTCATGAAGTAGGAATCGCTAGTAATCGCCGGTCATACATTATTGATACATATATGCAAGAGCTCGATAATATGCAATGTGAAGTGAAGGAGGCCAAGACACCCCTCCATAATTGAGTATTTCAAACCTATATTTTTCTCTGTAACCTACATTTTCCACGTGTCACTATCTCATTAAACCACTTGGCGAGAATGCATCCATCCAACTTGCATGCAATCTTAGATTTTTCTAGTTGCCCAAAAATTTCAGCGGGCCATGAATTTTGCAAACCAGCTTCATTTCCTACAAACAAGATATCAACGGAATCATCTAATTTTTCTCCACACCTTAGAACTGACTACAACTTATTATGAGAAGATCTTATATCAGAGTTTCTCATTGAGGATCCTCTCGGATCATTCCTCCCCATTGAGAAACTTTTGGACCCCAAAAGTCAACTTAATTGATGAATAGATGAGGGAATTTCTTCCTCAACTTTCTATTTTCCATCCATTTAACCTTATTCGGATGCATTTCTTTGAACCCAACATGAAGATACTCAATATCACTCCTTCACGAAGTTCTTACCTTCCTGTCCAAAATTATGTCTTCTTATAACTCATCAAGATACTTAGGAGAAAAATCATCAATGGAAGGCATTATGTTAGCATCATTATGATCAACGATCATAGGCGGTTCATACAATCTTAAATTATCAACATTTATAACTAAGTAGATTTGCATATAAGGAGGTAAATCCAACCGGAAAGTGTTATTACCAATTTTTTCCAATATTTGGAATGGACCATACTGTATAGGTTACAATTTTTTACCTTCACCTGTCAACCTTTCCTTGTTGATGTGAAGCCATATTGAATCACCAACTTTGAACTTGTGATCAATTATATGTTTATCATTCTTGGCTTTTTACTTATCCCGAATTTTCTCTAATTTTTCCTGGACATACTAATAAACCTTGTATCCTCTCGCACAAATCTTTTAGCCTTGTTAGAATCACTTAAACCATTAACAATAGTTTCATGTCCATAATATACATCTAAAGGAGAATTAGGCAGATATCCATAACAAGTCTCAAATGGATACTTTAAAGTAGAAGAATGTAAGGCATGATTATAAGCATGTTGCACATAATATAGATGTTCATCCCATAACTTATGATGTTTTCCACAATAGCCCCTAAGAAAATGTACTACTGTGTGGTTTACAACCTCTATTTGACCATCGGTCTATGGATGAAAAGTAGTGCTCTTTTTCATTTTTGTGTCCATTAACCCCCACAATGTTGACCAAAATTCCCCAAGAAATATAGAATCCCGATCAAATATAATTGAAGTAGGTAATCCAAAGTGAACCCAAACAAACTAAAAAAACAAATGTGCGTTCCTCACCAGTTATCTGTTTATTATATGCAACCAACACACACATTTTGCTAAATCTTTCCACTACCACATATAAGTAATCATGTTTCTTCCATGTCATGGGCAAGTCTCCTACAAAATCCATGGAAACACTTTCCCAAGGCCTTTTCATAACAGGAAGAGGAGTGTAAAGTCCTAATTTCATGTTACTTGTCTTGTTTATGGAACAAAGAACACATCCCTTAATATACATGTTTACATGCTCATGCATTCTAGGCCAATAACAATATTTCTGTAAATGTAAAACTATTTTACTAACACCAAAATACCCTGAAATAAGAGAATTACTTACTTCCCTAATCATATGCACATGTTCATTTTATGGAATACAAAGTTTACCAGAATGATATAACAATCCTTCATGCAAATGATAATCGTTTTCTTCTACTTCTTTCCCACTTAATAGATCCTCATACACTTCTCTAAAATCAACATCATTAACATAATGTTCCTTGTAACTAACATGAGATAAAGAACTATGTTGTAAAATAATATGTGTTAATACCACTAGTGGTCTAGATAACATGTCAAAGAACCTTGTTTTGAATACATTTTTATACCGATTACAAGATGAAATTGTTGCAAAAATCCCATCCACCGAAATGTCTAGAATACTACAATTTGGTTTGTGTTTGTAAGTACTGAAATGGTTGATGGTTAGTATGTATAATTTTTATTTTCCCATTAAATAATGCTTCCACTTTTTAACACTTTGATCCAAATCATATAACTCTTTATCCTGAATTGGATAGTTTCTTACCACACTTGTAAAGTTTTTAGAATGGTAACACACTAGTCATTTTTTCTGCATCAAAATTTCCCCCATTGCATAGTGTTTGTCGTCAAATAGGACTTCAAGAAGAGCAACAGTCAGGGGACAAGAAGTCCCTCCTCTTTAATGGGAGAGGTTCCCTTATTCAGAAACAAACCTATTTACACATATACAAAGCATGATTTTACTTGTGGAACTTGGATATTATGAAAGTGTTTTCTATAAGGATCATCAATCACAAAAGGACTGAGGAATGAAAATGTGAGAACGAGCAGAAAGGCACCATTCAGAATTATAGATGACAGAGTAATTCCTTATGCATGCGAGGGTACGGCGAATTAGAATAAGATCATTTGTATCACATTAATAAGATGAAATTTGAAAGACAAAGTTTTGTAAATAACATCTGTAAGAATGGAAAGCTTCTCAAATAATACGATAAAATGATCTAACAAGATTAAATGAATAGCTTGGTAATAAAGAAAACCGGATAGACAAAGAATGAAAAATCCTTCTGTATTGATTTCTTCAAGATTTATTTACACTTTCAGAAATAAGCCAAGTTCCTTCCTCTCCAAAATGGCGAGGAGAGGCCATTATATAGTTTACAAATTAGTTACTCCCGATAACTACTTCTTTTAACTAATGATTAGTTAAAGGGTTGCAAATCGCAATACCCCAACTAAATACAATAAATTCATGATGAAGAAGAGAAGAAGGAGAAGAATCAGGAGAAGAAGACAAGTGTTCAAGATGGGAGGGACCCACTGATTTAAGGGTCCGTTATCTGAATCTCTTCAACGCCTCTGCTATGTCTCTGCCACGTGGAACTGATGTGTTGGCGGTGGCATCTAACTTGGCAATGAGTTCTCCATGCACGTTCGTTAGTTTGCTTGAGTCGGGACTGAAATGAGCTCCGCAAGCGAGTACAGTGTCTGCACATTGTACTGAAATTGGGAAGCCACCGGCGAATGCCAAGCCACTGTCATGAATCATCTGTGCCATAGCTGAAGGGTTTGCATCTGTCATCCTTGCCCAAAAATCCCCAAAATCAAGGTGGCGAACTTCACTATCCCCGATATCGGGAACGACAGACTCGAGTGGTGAAACTTGTTCCTGCCCCTGGAATTTGATCTTCATGTTGATAGTAACTCGGAGAGCAAAGCTGCAAGCTAGACTTGGGATGGAATCATAAGGGAAATGGATACGCGCACGAAATTTTGGTTGCAAGGGTTCAAGCAATAGATAGCATGAAAGTAGTGTGCAAAAACGCATAGGGGGTAGTTCATTTGAAAAGCAAGATATTCAGGTAGAGCAGGAAAAATTAGCATGAATGGCACTTGGTTCATTTGGGACACAAGGGACGCGAAAGTGTGAAGTATGCGGTTTGGCTGATTCAGGCGATGCGGGGAAAGGACGCACAAATACTTTTGGGACATGTGGGATGAAAGTACGCAGAATATGCGAATCGGCCAATCAGTGAAAAGGTAACAACGGTCCGCGTGAACTTGGGACATGCGGGATGAAAGTATATGGAATACGTGGATCAGCCAAATCGGGTGAAAAGGGAACAACGGTCCGGTGAACCTAGGACACGCGGGACAAAAATGTTCGACAAACCTGAAAAACACACAAAATGACCCAAAAAACGTAGATTTTCCCAATTTCTTGACTTTTCACATCACCAGGACAACAGAAAAGACACTTAACCTCAAAATTTTAATTTTCAACTTCTTAAAAGCAGGGGAATTTTGAGTGGACAACAGCTGGCTCCTTCTGGGGATGACTTGGCATAAATTCAAAGAATGAGACAAGGTAAGAATTTAGACAAACTTGGGGAAGTAGACCAATACCTTATCCATTGGGCCACGGAAACAAAAAGCAAACCAATACAGAAGACAACACCACAAACAACACACAAAAACAAGGGAAGGAAAGGAGGACACACACTATATAGAATATACACAGGACTCCCTAATCACCTACGACTTAAACAGTTTCAGGTACTACCCACTATAAGGAAGTGGGAGAGAAGAACCATCCATATAATCAAGGTAAAAATAATTCTTACCAGCGAAGTGCCTGATCTTGAAAGGTCCGAGCCAAAGGGAATCAAACTTGCCATGGCTGCCACGAGGTTCATGCCTTTTATCCCACAACAAAATAGTGTCTCCAATTTTGAAATCCCTGAACCTAGCTTTCTTATCAAATAAGACTTTTACTTTCTGTTGGTGAGTAGATATCCTATCAGCAACTTCCAATCTGTCCTCATTCAATTTGTGAAGATACATGATTCTCTTATCCAAAGAATCATTGAAACTGGTATCTTCAATGGCCTTCATTAAATGCAGAGCTGGAAGCTCCACTGTAACTGGAAATTGGGCCTCCACTCCGTATACTACCTGAAAAGGAGACATCCCAATGGCTCTCTTAGGTGTGATCCTATCTAGCCCAAAGAGCATCATAGAGTTTCTTGTGCCAGTTCCATTGGGATTCATTGACTAATTTCCTTATTATGGCCACCATATTTTTATTTGTTGATTCTGCTTGTCCATTTCCCTGAGGATAGTAATCTGAGGAGTGAGCCAGGGAGATGCCATATCCATAGCAAAAATCCATCATCTCAGTTGAAGAAAAGTTTGAAGCATTATCTGTCACGATCTTGTTTGGCACACCATACCTTATCAAGATGTTTTCTTTGATAAAACTGCATACTACTTCTGAAGTAGTACTCTTTACTGGAATGGCTTCTACCCATTTGGTGAAATAATCTGTGGTAGTTAATACGTGGGTATGACCAGCACTAGAAGAGGGATTAAGTGTTCCAATGAAATCTAAACCCCATTGCTGAAAAGGTTCTTCGATCACAACTGGTTTAAGGGGCAAGGAGGCCAATTTGGGTCTACCCACGAAAGTCTGACAAGCCTCACATTTATCAACCCATTTTGATGCATCCTTGAACAAGGTAGGCCAGTAATATCCTCCATGAAGTATTTTATGAGCAGTGATAGTTGATGAGTAATGCCCTCCACATGCCTGATCATGAAAAGCTGAGAGTAGCTTCTTCTGCTGTTCCTTGTCCACACATTTCAAAAACCTTCCATCTAACCCACGTTTAAACAAGGCGTTTTCCCACAACACATATTGGGTTGACCTTAGTTTAACGGCTCTCTTCTCTTTGGCGAAAAATGAGAGGAGCATTCTCCATATATGAGAAAGTGAACGATATCAGCATACCATTCATCAACCGAGCTAAGAAACAAAAGAGCGTAGGAAGACCAACTTTATCCTCCAAGAACTCATGTTTAGCTCCTTCAAGAATGAGTTCACACAAGCCTTTTCCATGGACGAGATTGGTTGGTTTGATGTCAATATCATATTCTTGAACCTTGGCCACCCAGTTCCCTCTCCTGGATCCAAATTCCTGTTGTGTGAGAATTGACTTGACAGTTGTATCCGGTACCAACACCGTGGAGTGAGAGTTAAGAATGTAAAACGAAACTCGCTATCAGCTTTTAACCACTGCAAAAGCATGTTTTTCCATTATGGTGTATTTTAACTCATGATTTTTTAGAATATATCTCATAAATGCAATTGGGAGTTCATGCTCATTAGAATCTTCCTGAGTCAAAATAGCAGCCAAGGTGTTATCCGTGGCGTAGCAATAGATAATGAAATCTTTGCTGAAATCTGGACATGCTAAAATAGGAGTTTTAGCAATGGCCCTTTTAATACCTTCAAAGGATTCTTTCCCTTCAGGAGACCAACCAAATGTTTGTTTTCCTTTCATCATTTGGGAGATATTCAAAGTTAGCTCTACAAAATCAGGGATGAACCTTCTCAAAAGTTGATCTTACCAAAGAAAGAGTGCACTCCCTTTTTGCTAGTTGGAAGAGGAATTTGCTGAATAGCTTGAACTCGCTCAGGATCGATTTTTATACCATCTTTGGAGACAACGTGCCCCAATAATTTCCCCTCCGTGACACAAAAAATAGATTTCTTAGGATTCAAAGAGATCCCATGTTCTCTACATCTTAGCAGAACTGTCTCTAGATGCTGGAAATGATCCGCCCTTGTTTTAGAAAATACAGTCAAGTCATCAAGGTATACGACGATACACTTTCCTTTCAAACTTCCAAAGGCCAAATCCATAGCCCTCTGAAAAGTGGCACCGGCATTGATGAGCCCAAAAGGCATCCTTTTGTAAGCAAAGGTACCCCAAGGGGTAGTGAAAGTTGTTTTGTGTTGGTCTGTGGTATTAACTTCTACCTGGTTATATCCTGAGAAGCCATCAAGCATAGACAACATTTCAGATCCCGTTACTACTTGCAAGACCTGATCCATCATAGGTAAGGGATAATTATCTTTTAAGGAAGCTTGATTTAGATTCCTGAAGTCAACACAGATACGAATCTCACCATTTTTCTTTCTAACAGGCACAATATTGGCAATCCATGTTGAATGATGGATAGGAAAAATGATTTTGGCTTTCAATAACTTCTGTATTTCTTGAAAAATGGTGTCAGCTATTTTAGGATTATATTGCCTCTGCTTCTGTTTAAAAGGCTTAATCCCAGGTTTGAGAGGGATAAAATGCTGCATCTCCTTTGGTTGGAAAGCTTTTAAATCTTCATAGGAATAAGAAAGAACATCCTTATACTTTTTCAAAAGACTCATTACCTTCTTCTTTTCTTCTGAGGTGCAACATTTTCCAATGTTCATGAGTTTAGGATCAGTAGAACTCCCAATGTTGATTTTTTCATATTTGGCTAATTGTTGGGGTCCAGTAGAAGCTCTAAACTTTACATACCTGTCTTTTTTGTCAAGCAGTTTTTCTAAACTCACCAATCCTTTTGGAATCTTGTTTCCTTTGAGTCTGATACATCCATCCTGATCTACTTCTTCTTCGTGGGTGGCTTCTTCGTTAAAGGGCACACTTTCACGAGGCAAATTATCACTTCCTTCAAAGTACAACTATTTAAAATTATCCTTGAGTTCCAAGAAAGAAAGTAAGTGTTGATCATTATTGAAAACTTTTCAGTTACTTGTATTATCAGGTACACTGGGTCTATGAATCATTTCAATGGTGAACTTATCTTGAGAAAAGTCAGGATGAGGAATAAGCAATGACCCTGAGACTGCTAGAGAATCAGCCCTGGTATTCTTCTCCCTAGGCACTGCTTCGATGGAGAAGGCGTCAAGAAATTCAATGGAGTCCCAAACCTGATTCCTGTAATGTTTCAACCTTCCATTCTTTACCTAGAAGAGGTTTCTAACTTGCTTGACAATCAATTCCGCATCCCCACGAGCTAGAAGATTCTTCACACCCTGTTCTTTTGCCACCTAGAGTCCAAGAATGAGAGCTTCATACTCTGTTGTATTATTGGTATTTTCAAATTACAACTTGAATGAGAAAGGATGAATGTTTCCTTCAGGTGACACCAATATGACACCAGCTCTAGAACCAGCTGAAGAACAACTTCCATCAAACTCTAATATCCAAACATCATTAGGATCTTTAGGTGAGACTTTGGGGAGTTGGATTTCTTCTGGAGACATAATCATGTAGTTTCCATGCCCCATATCCTCATAGAGTATTTGTGCTTTGGGATCATCAATTTTTTGTACAATATACTCAGACTGCTTCTCAGGTAGTAGCTTCTTCATTTTCCCATTAACAGGTATGAGGGCATGTGACCAATCCATTTGAATTTCTCCACCCACATCCTTACAGAAGTTTTTGCTTAGCAACATCCCATATGAAGGAGGAATATCTGCTACTAAGATAGTAGCCAAAACTTTCTTCTCAGGCAAAGTAGCAAAAGCCACTTGTGTGTCCTTAATTCTTCCGACTAAGGGCACTTCCTTACTCTCCATGGAATAACAAGATCCGTAAGTGCATGTGAGAGTCAAGCCTAAGGCATGAGCTACTTTGGCAGGCATTACATTGTCTGATGCTCCTGAGTCTATGACGTAATTACTGAGCCTATGGCCAGCTATAAGGAGTGTTACATAGAATGGTTTGATTTTGTCATTGAGTGAGGTGGTGACAAATGCTACCGATTAGGTCATGGTGGTGTAGAAGGAGTGGGTAAAAGGCCTTTAGAGGTAGTTTTAGAATGGAAATTGACAAAGTGAATCATTTTAGCAAAAGCCTTGGGATGAGTTTGATAATATTCAGCCTCTGAGATTTGAACTTTAGTCTTTTTTAGGTGATCAATAATATTGAAAGACCCATAAGTGGACGGGTTATCATCACTTGAGATCCTAGTTTTATAAATTTTAGGGGAAAAAGAAGTAACTTTAGTAACAGAATTGACAGGACTCACCTTTGGTGTAGATGAAATGGGGATCGGATATCCTCTTTTTGTAATTACAGGGATAGTTATCAGCTGCTCCTTAGATTTCTTGGTGGGCTACATCACTTTCACCTTCTGATTTGTCTTCTCTTGAGTCATGACAGCGTATGATTCGCTATTCATGTCTACTACTACTTCATCATAATCATCCCCTTCATCAATGCCTTCAGTGGTGAAGAAATTAACTCGAGATCCCTCAAGTTCATTTGTTTCATCATCAATCTCTTCAACAAATTCCTCACAATCTTCATTAACCTCCTCATCCTCTGGTTCTTCAACTTCACAGGTTACATTGACAGGAACTTTAATAGGAGGTCCTTCAAGTGCTAGCCTTGTTTGAGAGGCAGAAAATAGTTTCTGGGCTGAAAATTCCTCCTTGGAACGTCTGCATAGGGAACATGTTGAGCCAATTGTTTCTTAATGGCGAGGAGGTCATTTGCAAGTTTTTGTACCAATGGATCAGTATTAGGTCTAGGGGTAGAAGAGGAGGAAGAAGTAGACTTAGATTTAGAAGGGTCTCTCCTCAACTTCCCGACATGATTAAATCATCTTCAACACTAACAGCAAGAGTTTGATCCTCGGCCAATGTTCCGAGATTAGCCCTTCTCAGTACATAACTAACTTTAGGTAATTGGGCGTTTAGGAAGAAGCATTTTTGAATTTGATCTACAAGTTGAATATTTGGTGAAATTTTTTTAATCAACCTATTGAATTGAGCCACAAATTCTCTCATGGGCTCTTGTGATTCTGTTGTCAAAATTTCCCCCCCAAGGTAAATTTCGATAACATGCATCAGAGTTTTGCAGTTCTAAGAAAGTAGATTAAAACAGAAAAAATCATGAAAAATGGCTAAGTCCTAGTCCTAGGAGTAGTCGGGACATTTGGGACATCTAGGCGCGGATCAGCCGAAAAGCCTCTAGCGGCCCGTGGGCGCAATCGGGACATCTGGGCCACAGGTACGCGCGGGACGCGAAATGCCCGAATCGGCCGAAAGAAGGAAAAATTTGCCCAAGTCTTCATCCGGGACAAATGGGACACAAGTACGCTGAAGTACGCGAACCGGCCGGATCGGCCGAAATGAGAACAAACAGTCCGGAAGCAAAAGGGACATCTGGGCCAGAGGTACGCGAATCGGCCGGATCGGGCGAACCGGAAGAATTTGGCCCGCGAAGCACTGGGACATTTGGGACAAATGGACGTGAACCAGCCGGTTCGGCCGAAACAGAGAAAGTTCGTACTGGGACATCTGGGCCGCAGGGACGTGAGGGACGCGGATAGCTGAAAAAGCTGAGAGCCAATCAGATTGCGCCACGTGTCATCGGCAAATGAGGGACGAGGAAGCCCATTTCGGGCGGATCGGAGGTTTTTGTCCCAAGCAACACTGGGACATCCGGGACATAAAGACGCGAAGGGTGTGAAAATCTGGCAAACCCGTGGACCAATCAAATCACGACACGTGTCACAAAGGAAATGGTCAAAAAGTCAAAGGGTGAGTTTTGAAGGGTCAGCCCGAACCAATGGGATAGTGCCACGTGTCCCAGCTAGGGCCCACAAGGAAATTTCAAAAGAGAGCCCACCGAGAGGTGGAGGAGAGAGAGTTGCTCAGCCTAATCGGGACTCCGCCACGCGTCATCCAGTGGCAGAGCGCGGGAAGAAATTTAAAAATCTGTTTTCACTGCTTTGTGCCCTAAATCTTCAAATCGCCATAACTTTCAATCCAAAGCTCGATTTGCACGTTCTTTATATCAACGGAAAGCTTGTGAGATTCTCTACACGATTCTGGGGTCAATATTACATTTTGGTTCAGTTTGGAGAGAGAAAATCAAGAAACGCCTCTCGCACGAAATAACAAGCAGAAGTAATGCTTCAACAAACAACTTTAATGCAGCAGACGATTCAACTCGTTGGACAACCCACCATTTTTCCAGATCCGACGCTTCGTCATAATGAGATGAACTCGAATGCAACCTCGGAGGTGGTTGGGGTAGATTTGGCTTCCCCTCTCTCTTTCCTCTCTCATTCTTTCTATATATTGTAAAGAGGAGCTTCTTTTCAAGGGTCGAACATTTTCTATTTTGCTCCTCCCTTCTTCTCCTATCAGGCGAATTTGTGGAGTTCGAACCTCTCATTTGAAACTGTAATATGACTCTGCCTCTTGGCATTCTGCAGTGTATTGTATCAATCTTTGGAGCAAGTAATACATGTCTGTGGATGATTCTCAACCCTCTCTGTGTTCATCTTGCATCCTCCTGGTCTTTCACTACAAGTTTTGTTATCTGTGCATGATCTTATATCACATTTGAATGGTCTGTGTTTACTGGCAAGATAGGTGTTCTTCATTCCTCGGTGCATCACCTCTATTAGTTTAGATTTATTTTTATGCATCTTCTTACCCTATCTCCTTGGCAGATTAGATTAGGTTTTGAGAAAACCCTCTGCATATTTCATGTGCATCTGAACAGAGGAATAGGAACCAGCCTTCTCTGGAGAATTCTTTCTCATTTTCAAGTCCCACACTTAGAGAAAGGATTCAATGTTATGCAATCACACTGGATGCCAAAGTGATCAACCTAGAAACCTGATCTGCATCCAGGGGTGCCGTGATTTTGCATCAACAGTTTTGGCACGCCCGTGGGACCTAGAGGTCTCATTTTTATTTCAGCGAAAAGTTGATATGCATCTCGCTGCAATTTTCTTGCTTGAAAAGAGCTATTATTCACATATCTGGCGACTCCAAAAGGAAGATCAACTGGTTTCAGCAGACATGCCTAAAAGCTTATGAGAAGAATCACAAGGTCAAGAGCTGGAGAAGAAGAAGTGCTATTTGAATACCTGTAATTATCTCCAAGAAGAAGGCAAAGAGGAAGAAGGATTCAAAGGTCTCCATCTCCACCAAACAGAACTCTCTCAACTCCTCCACCTACTTGGCCTTTCATTCAGTATTCAAGAGTCCTTCGACCAATCAGAATGGTGCAACCACTAAATCCCTTTGTCAATTTCACTGGCAGCAGCCCACTCGCCCTCAATGCACAGAATCCAGTTCCAATTGCAGCATTGAAGAACATTCCATTTTTCACTAGAGAAAATCATACCACTCCTGGTGATCATGTAAAAGACATTGCTAACGTCTGTGCAATCCATGAGATAAATGAAATGGATGTGGCTGTCAAATTACTGGCATCATCATTCAAAGGGAAGGCATTGCAATGGTTCAGGAGCCTTACAGCTGGTTCTATCACAAACTGGAATCAGCTGTGTATTGCACTTCATGAGCAGTTTGGAGAAAAGGGAGACAATTTGTCTCTACTAGAACAATTGACAACTATCAAGAGAGCCCCCAACGAGCAGCTGACTGATTTCAACTTCAGATTTCAAAGGTCTTGGGATAGGATTCCAGGTGGTAGTCGTGCCAACAATGAAAGGTGCTTTTCTATACTATCTTAAAGCTTTGAATTCTGATATTTCTATGTTAATTCAATCTATGGGAGGCACAACCTTACCTGCTGCTTATAGCATTGCCATTAGAGCCGAAAATTGTCTTATCCAAGCTGGTAAATTGGCTCCTAGGCCTCCAATGCCATTATATCCAAGTTTAGAGAGCCCAAGTGCTAGTCAAGCACCTGTCTTAGCTCCTATTCCCACTCCTAGAAATCAGAGTTCAAATGAAGCTTCCACTTCATCTCCAAGTGCCCCAAATGAGCTTCAAGAGGTCATGAAGCAATTGCAAAATCTAGGCAATGAGCTGGTCACTCTCAAAAGACAGCAAGCTCAAGGTTTTAGACCTTCATATCAGCCTCAAGCTCAACCTAATAGGCAGCCATATCAGCCTCAAAGGCCACCTAATCCAGCTGCAAATATGAATCAAACAAGGCCTCCTGTCAATAGACCATTCCAGCCCTATAATCCAAATGCCATATCTGCCTCTAGGGCATTAGTACCAGCACAAAACAACATTGCCCAGGAGTATGATTGGTGTTTTCCATGTAATGAGCCTCATAATCAATCCATGTGCTTCAATGGTGCTTTGACTCAAGCTTTAATGGTAACAACTACTGGTGTGGAGGGTGAGAACAGTCAAGAGAATAGCCAACAACAAGAAACATTCCAACAGCAATCAGCCCCAAATGACACCACATTGGTAAATTGGCAAGCAGAGGATTTTTGTGGCATGAACCAGGCAGTTTCTCAAGGTGTTGCAGCAAACACAAGGTCAAAAAGGAGAAATTTGGGTGAAGAATAGCCATTAGCCCCAGCCAATCCACAACCTTCCATGGCTCCACAAATGATTGGCAAGCAAAGTCCCACTTCAAATGCACAAGGACAGCCAAGAACAGCCCCTAGGCCAACTCAAATGCCAGCTGTTGCTGCCCACATACAAGGAGTAAATGTGCAAACCAAGGGACAGCAGAGAGATCCTTCATCACCATTCAGTATCATTGATCGATGAAGAAAACAAACGTCAATATATCTATGTGGGAATCCCTAGCTATCCCGTGCCAAAGAGATGCACTGCTACAAGCTGCCATGAAGGATCACCAACTTCGAATCAGCGAGTGTACAAGACAAAGTGCTTACAAATGCTACCCAGCCTAAGGGAAATCATGGAGGACAACAAGGTAAGATGTTGAAACCCCCTCCTTTCTATGTTTCGTTAATCATTGGAAATCAGCTAGTGCACAATTGCATGATAGACTCGGGGCAAGTAGCTCGGAATGCCTAAACAGATAGCCGATCGGTTAGGGCTCCAGATGAAATAACATCTAAGGGAGTAGTGCAGTTGGATGGGACAGCAATAGCAATAGTTGGAGTGATTAGAAATTTGAGTCTTACCTTGCACGCATGTCCAAATGTTGTTGTTTTACAAGATGTGTCAGTCATAGACCTTCCACCACTCTTTGCCCTATGTTTGTCAAGGGACTTCACTGCCAAGATTGGGGGATATTTGTCCGCTGATTGGTCACACATGCTATTCAAAACGAGATATGGAACTATGGCCACAATCAGATATGAACCTATTGCAAACTTCCATATTGAGCCCTACACTCCAAGTCAGATTAATGCCAATTGCTCGGCATTTGATCAAGAAGATCACCCAAGCATGGATGAAACTGACACTAAAGTTGGAAACATCCCGGATCTAACTCTTGATGAATGGGCAAGCAAGGTGCATGCTTTTGATCCTTATCAAGGAATAGAAGAATCTGAGCTAGGAGTCTATTGTATACATGAAGAAAGTCAACCTATTCCTAGCATCACCAAGCCAAACCACAAGGATGACAATGAGGTATGGCGGTTGTTTTTGATGGATCAAGGAGTAGACAAGGTGCGGGGAGGTGGAGCCATGCTTGTTTCACCTTAAGGAGTAAAGTACTATTCAGCTTTTAGATTTCAATTTGCATGCTCCAATAACACTCCGCTGAATATGAAGCCTTGGTACAAGGGATGCATTGGGCAATCAAGAAAAAAATAAAGAACTTGCAAGTCTTTGGGGACAAGAATTGATTGTAAATCAGGTCAAGGGACAAAGCATGCGGCCAAAAATGATCTACTCAAAGCAAGAACAGGTGTGGGACCTCATGGAAGATTTTGAGGGTTTCGGCATTAAAGCCATTCCTAGGAAAGAGAATCAAGTCTGGCCGACAAAGCTTGCGGCAGTAGAGGGGGCAGCCTTTGACATTGTAGAAAACATTCAACAAGACAAGGTATAGCCAAACATCCACGTGATTGTCGGTCTTTGGTGCGGATAACGATGTCGGTTGGCAAGTATTTGAGAATGACCAGAAAATCATCCATTTCTTGCAAGAAGAAGAAGCTGAGTTCTCACTAAGAATCAAGAAAAGTTGGAACAAAGCAATATGGTGACCAAGTGATACAAACCGAGAACCGACAAGCTGCCCAAGGGACTTATCACTTTGGAGTCCATTTTTAACCCCAATGATCAGTTTAGAAAGGAGAAAGCAAACATTCGTGTCAAGAGAGAAGATTCGGTATCCATCTTGGTAGAAGAAAACAAGCCATTGCAAATTGGAAAGATGACAACCGAGCAAGAAAGGTGAGTTCATACAGCTATGTCAAGAATTCCCTGACGTGTTTGCTTGGAGCTATGAAGACTTGAAAGGTTTCAATCCCAACTTAGCTCAGCATACCATCGAATTGGATCCAAATACTAAGCCTGTCAGGCAGAAACAGAGACCAGTCAATCCACACATGGAGCCTCTCATGAGGAAAGAATTGGACAAGCTAATTGAATCAAGAATCATATTCCCAATCAAGCATTCTAGTTGGGTTGCCAACTTAGTTCTAGTCAGGAAGAAGAGTGGAGAGATCAGGCTGTGTGTTGACTTCAGAGATTTGAATAGAGCCTCTCTCAAGGACCATTATCCACTCCCTTCCATGGAGCAAATATTGCAGTCGTAGCTGGTTCGTAAAGGTTTTCACTACTTGATGGTTACTCGGGCTTCAATCGATTATGGTGAAGGAGGAAGACCAGTTCAAGATAGCCTTCACAATCAAATGGGGCACATATGCTTACAAGAAGATGCCATTTGACTGTCCGAACGCTGGAGCAACATTCCAAAGAGCTATGGATATGGCATTCAAAGACTTGATCAACAAGATAGTGCTGATATACCTAGATGATATTACTGTCTTCTCAAAGAATGCAAAGCAGACCATTTCTTTCACCTCAGGCAAGTGTTTCAGAGGTGTAGAAAGTTCAGAGTGTCTTTGAATCCTAAGAAGTGCATCTTTCTTGCACATGAAGGGAAGCTCCTTGGCCATATTGTCTCCAAGGAAGGATTAGCAATTGATCCAGAGAGGGTTGAAGCCATAAGAGCACTACCATTGCCAAGCCACAAGAAAGCCCTTCAGAGTTTCCTGGGAAGGATAAACTTTGTTCGGAGGTTTGTCCCAGATTTTGCAGCCCTTGTCAAGCCCATCACCAAAATGTTAAGGAAAAGCATGGCTTTCAAGTGGACGGCAGAAGGCAAGGAGAGTTTTGAAGCAATCAAAGAAGCCATCTCCCAAGCACCCACTCTCATCAACCCAGACTTTTCCAAGGATTTCATCCTCTATGCATTTGGAGGTGATGACACTATTTCTACCATTCTGGTACAGCAGAACAAAGATAATGATGAACAACTGATTGCCTTCTTCAGCCAGAGCCTAGATGACTGCGAAGTGAGGTACTCTTTTATTGAAAAGCATGTGCTTGTAGTAATCAGAAGCTTGAAGAAATTCAAGCATTTAGTCTCAAACAACAAGGTCCAGTTGCTAGTCTCACATGCTGGGGTTAAGGACTTCCTCCTCAACAAGGATTTGAATGAGAAAAGGGCAGGATGGATCACCCATGTCATGGAGTATGACATTGAGATCAAGATCACCAAGCTGGTAAGAGGCAAAGGTTTGTGTGAGCAGCTCGCTTCCAAATGACCAGACAACCCGGAAGATGAAGAAGACGATGTCCTACTATTACAAGATGATCAAAAGCGGAAAATGATGATGTGTCCACTCCTGTTGGACTCGAGAACATGATACATTTCCTACTGACGGGCATGTGCCCTCCGTAAATGAGCAAAGCAAAAGAAGGTACTTCGATTACAAGCGAGCTCCATATGTGCTTGTTGATGGTGTTTTGTTTAAAAAAGACATCAACGGTGTTCTATTAAGATGCATTGGGACAGGTCAGGTTGAGAGGATCTTACACGAGTTCCATGACGGGGAGGCAGGAGGCCATTTCACCCCATGAGTAACAGCTCTCAAAATCATGAAAGCTGGTTACTATTGGCCTACTGTATTCAATGATTGCTACTCATGGGTTAAGAAATGCAAGAAATGTGCATTCTTCACAGGGAAAGGAAGGTTAGCAGCACTGCCCCTTCGTCCAATTTCAGTAGATCATCCATTCATGCAATGGGGATTGGACTTCATTGGAGTCATCAATCCCAATTTGAGTCAAGGCCACAAGTGGATTCTTACAGCGACAGGACTATTTCACCAAGTGGACCGAAGCAGTAGCGCTCAAAGAGGCAAGTGAGTCTAACATACTAGACTTTTATGAAGGAATAGCAACCAGGTTCGGTGTGCCGCCACCATCATATCAGATAATGCATTAGCATTCATAGGTTCAAAAATTACAGAATGGGCTGTCAAGAATGGAATCTATTTGAGCACCTCTTCAAATTATTACCCGCAGGGTAATGGACAGGCAGAGTCCACAAACAAGAATTTGCTAAAAATCATCAGAAGGACTCTGGATGAAAATCAAAGAACATGGCATACAAGGCTAAAATCAGCATTATGGGCTGACAGGATAACACCAAAGAGGTCTACAGGTAATTCTCCCTACAAGTTGGTCTATGGGAAGGAGGCAGTATTGCCTATATCATTAGAATTGCAAGTCTTGGAGCTCATGAAGCGGTTTGAGTTATCTGAGTTCGAACCAATGGAGGTCAGGTATGCGGAATTGATGGAATTAGAATAAATCGAGAAACATGCAGCTTCGGATGATTGAAAAGGATCAGGCCTTAGTAAAAAGATGGTTTGATAAGAGAGCAAGAGCAAGGACCTTCCAGGAAGGGGACCTAGTTCTGAAATGGGATGCAGATCGGGCAAAACCAGGAAGGCATTCCAAGTTTGATGCCATCTGGAGTGGTCCCTACATGGTCATGGGATGCAAAAATAGTAATGCCTTCCAATTGTCTGCATTGGATGGAGAGGAACTTCCGATTCCGGTTAACGAAATCTATCTTAAACATTGCTACTAAAAAAGAAAAGGTTTGCCCTTGTAAATATTAGTTTAGATTTTCATTCCTCCAAGTGCTTGTGCACATTGTCCTGTGGTAGTTAGGTTTCTATTTCCCTAAGTGCTTTGGCACAGGTTTTGCTGCTCTCAGGTTGTTTTCTATAGTTCAGAGTGTTGCTGGAGAAGAAGTTGCAGTATCAGGCTTGTTTCAGGTTATTGCTTATAACTCCATGCCCAATGGATCGCTAAAAGGCCACTGATCTTCTACCTAGCAGGCAGGTGACCCCGCTGAGTCGTCAAAACTGTTGTCAAAATTTCACCCCCCAGGGTAAATTTCGATAACATGCATCGAGTTTTGCGCTTCCAGCAAGTAGATTGAAACAGAAAAATCACGAAAAATGGCTAAGTCCTAGTCCTAGGAGCAATGGGACATTTGGGACATCTAGGCGCAGATCGGCCGAAAAGCCTCCAGCGGCGGCCCATGGAGCGATCGGGACATCTCGGCCACAGCACGCTGCGGGACGTGAAATGCCCGAATCGGCCGAAAGAAGGAAAAATTTTCCCAAGTCTTCATCCGGGACAAACGGGACACAAGTACGCGAAGTATGCGAACCGGCCGGATCGGCCGAAATGAGAACAAACAAACCAGGAAGCAAAAGGGACATCTCGGCCGAGGTACGCGAATCGGCCGGATCGGCGAATGGAAGAATTTGGCCCGCTGAAGCACTGGGACATTTGGGACAAATGGACGCGAACCAGCCGGTTCGGCCGAAACAGAGAAATTTCGTACTGGGACATCTGGGCCGCAGGGACACGAGGGACGCGGATAGCCAAAAAAGCTGAGAGCCAATCAGATTGCGCCACATGTCATCGGCAAATGAGGGACGAGGAAGCCCATTTCGGGTGGATCGGAGGTTTTTGTCCCAAGTAGCAAAGACTGGGACATCTCGGGACATAAAGACGCCAAGGGCACAAAAATCGCAAACCCGCGAACTAATCAAATCACGACACGTGTCACAAAGGAAATGGTCAAAAAGTCAAAGGGCAAGTTTTGAAGGGTCACCAACCAATGGGATAGTGCCACGTGTCCCGCTAGCTAGGGCCCACAAGGAAATTTCAAAAGAGATCCCGCCGAGAGGTGGAGGAGAGAGAGTTGCTTAGCTAATTAGAACTCCGCCACGTGTCATTCGTGTGGCAAAGCGTGGGAAGAAATTTAAAAATCCGTTTTCACTGCTTTGTGCCCTAAATCTTCGATCGCCATAACTTTTGATCCAAGCTCGGATTTGCACGTTCTTTATATCAACGGAAAGCTTGTGAGATTCTCTACACGATTCTGGGGTCAATATTACATTTTGGTTCAGTTTGGAGAGAGAAAATCAAGAAACGCCTCTGGCGCGAAATAACAAGCAGAAGTAATGCTTCAACAAACAACTTTAATGCAAAGCAGATTCACTTCATCGCTTCATTGGACAGCCCACCGTTTTGCCAGATCCGCCGCTTCACATAATGAGATGAATCGAATGCAACCTCGGAGGTGGTTGGAGTAGATTTGGCTTCCCCTCTCTCTTCCTCTCTCATTCTTTCTATATATTGTAAAGAGGAGCTTCTTTTCAAGTGTTGAACATTTTCTGCTTTTGCTCCTCCCTTCTTCTCCTATCGTGCGAATTTGTGGAGTTCGAACCTCTCATTTGAAACTCGTAATATGACTCGCCTCTTGGCATTCTCGCAGTGTATTGTATCAATCTTTGGAGCAAGTAATACATGTCTCGTGGATGATTCTCAACCCTCTCTCGTGTTCATCTTGCATCCTCCCGGGTCTTTCACTACAAGTTTTGTTATCTCGTGCATGATCTTATATCACATTTGAATGGTCTGTGTTTACTGGCAAGATAGGTGTTCTTCATTCCTTGGTGCATCACCTCTATTAGTTTAGATTTATTTTTATGCATCTTCTTACCCTTTCTGCTTGGAAGATTAGATTAGGTTTTGAGAAAACCCTCTGCATATTTTGTGTGCATCTCGAACAGAGGAATAGGAACCACCTTCTCTCTGGAGAATTTTTCTCATTTTCAAGTCCCACACTTAGAGAAAGGATTCAATGTTATGCAATCACACTGGATGCCAAAGTGATCAACCTAGAAACTTGATCTCGCATCTAGGGTCTTTGTGATTTTGCATCAACAATTCCTTCTTTATTTGAGAAATTTGGGCTAGCAAAGCATGCACGTCTTCCACCGGTTTGAAATGGTTTTCAAACCTAGTTCTCATTGTGTTCCAGCTAGTGATAGCTCTGGCCGGAAGGTGATAGAACCAATCAGCAGCATTATCTTGTAAAGTCTCAACAAAAATCCTTACGGAGACATCTTCATGTTCAACTCCCAAAACTCCGCATGCAACTATGAAGGCTGCGATGTGTTCATCAGGATGTACTTTACCATCGCCTTTGAATTTAGGAAAGTTCTTCCGGTTACCTCTGGGTAACTCATGCAAAGGATGAGGAAGGGCAAGAGGCCCAACATGATGGCCCCAAGGCAATGGTACCGCCATTCTTGGAAAAATGGCTTGAAGAGGAACTAAAACACCAGCAAGAATCAAAGCTCAAAGATTAGGACTGATTTGCTCTAAAGGAATACCACCCATAGGGATTCTATCTTGGACAGGTGGAGTGCTTGTTGAACGAGCCTTTCTATTTCTCCTTGTTGAAGGGAGAGGAAAACCCTGCTGTTCCAAAAGTTGAAACTGAGAATCTTCAATACCAAGGGCCCTTCTCCCTCGAGTAAAATGTGGAGTCACCAGATCAAAAGATGATCAATAAATGATTATAGAACTGGAATATGATTCCCCAGTGGAGTCGCCAAAAACTGTTGGTCGTCAAATAGGACTTCAAGAAGAGAAACAGTCAGGGGACAAGAAGTCCCTCCTCTTTAATGGGAGAGGTTCCCTTATTCAGAAACAAACCTATTTACACATATACAAAGCATGATTTTACTTGTGGAACTTGGATATTATGAAAGTGTTTTCTATAAGGATCATCAATCACAAAAGGACTGAGGAATGAAAATGTGAGAACGAGTAGAAAGGCACCATTCAGAATTATAGATGACAGAGTAATTCTTTATGCATGCGAGGGTACAACGAATTGGAATAAGATCATTTGTATCACATTAATAAGATGAAATTTGAAAGACACAAAGTTCTTTAAATAACATCTGTAAGAATGCAAAGCTTCTCAGCATAATACAGACAAATGATCTAACAAGATTAAATGAATAGCTTGGAAATAAAGGAAACCAGATAGACAAAGAATGAAAAATCCTTCTGTATTGATTTCTTCAATATTTATTTACACTTTCAGAAATAAGCCAAGTTCCTTCCTCTCCAAAATGGCGAGGAGAGGCCATTATATAGTTTACAAATTAGTTACTCCCGGTAACTACTTCTTTTAACTAATGATTAGTTAAAGGGCTGCAAATCGCAATACCCCAACTAAATACAATAAATTCATGATGAAGAAGAGAAGAAAGAGAAGAATCAGGAGAAGAAGACAAGCGTTCAAGATTGGGAGGGACCCACTGATTTAAGGATCCGTTGTCTGAATCTCTTCAACACCTCGGCTATGTCTCTGCCACATGGGATTGATGTGTTGGCGGTGGCATCTAACTTGGCAATGAGTTCTCCATGCACGTTCGTTAGTTCGCTTGAGTCGGGACTGAAATGAGCTCCGCAAGTGAGTACTGTGTCTGCACATTGTATTGAAATTGGGAAGCCACCGGTGAACGCCAAGCCACTGTCATGAATCATCTATGCCATAGCTGAAGGGTTTGCATCTGTCATCCTTGCCCAAAAATCCCCAAAATCAAGGTGGCGAACTTCACTGTCCCCGATATCGGGAATGGCAGACTCGAGTGGTGAAACTTGTTCCTACCCCTGGAATTTGATCTTCATGTTGATAGTAACTCGGAGAGCAAAGCTGCAAGCTATACTTGGGATGGAATCGCAAGGGAAATGGATACGCGCACATAAATTTTGGTTGCAAGGGTTTGAGAAATAGATAGCATGAAAGCAGTGTGTAAAAACGCATAGGGGGTAATTCATTTGAAAAGCAAGATATTCGGTAGAGCAGGAAAAATTAGCACGAATGGCACTTGGTTCATTTGGGACACGAGGGATGTGAAAGCGTGAAGTATGTGGTTCATCCGATTCAGGCGATGTGGGGAAAAGATGCACAAATGCTTTTGGGACATGCGGGACGAAAGTACACGGAATACGTGAATCGGCCGAATCGGGCGAAAAGGGAACAATGGGTCCGGGTGAACTTGGGACATGCGGGATGAAAGTATGCGAGAATACGTGAATTGGCCAAATCGGGTGAAAGGGGAACAATGGGTCTGCAGGTGAACCTAGGACACGCGGGACAAAAATGTCCGACAGGCCCGAAAACACACAAAATGACCCAAAAACGTAGATTTTCCCAATTTCCTGACTTTTCACATCACCAGGACAACAGAAAAGACACTTAACCTCAAAATTTTAATTTTCAACTTCTTAAAAGTAGGGGAATTTTGAGTGGACAACACATAGTCACTATCATCTATCTCAATCTCAAATGAATGTTGTAAATATGGAAGTGCCAAGATCGAACGGTACTTATCTTCTCTTTCAATGTGTCAAAGGATTTATATTTTTTCCTCCCCACTGAAAGACATGTTTAATACTTTTCAAAGCATGCAAAGGAGATGTAATATATGAGAAGTTAGAAATGAATTTCCTCTAGTACTAAAGTGCACCTATAAAACTCCTAACTTCCGTCACATTAGTGGTTCTAGGCCATTTCAAAATAACCTCTATTTTTTTAGGATCAATTCTCCATTTCCTACAACATAACCCAAGTAAATTAAAGATGTTTTTCCAAATTCACATTTTGACATCTTTAAATACAATTTCTCTCTCCTTAATACATCTAATATTTTTTGGATGTGTTTAACATGTTCATCCCATGACTTACTAAAAATAAAAATATCATCTAAGTAGACAATAATGAAATTATCAATGAATGGTCTAAAGATATCGTTCATAACTCTCATGAATGTTGTCGGTGCATTACACAATCCAAAAGGCATCACTAACAATTCAAACAATCCCTGTTTCATTTTAAAAGTATTTTTCCAAACATCACCTTCTACAATTCTTACCTAGTGATAACCACTTATTGAATCTAACTTAATGAAATAAATTACATTCTTTAATTGATCCAAAATCATATATTCTAGGAAATGGTAATGATTCTTTACTATCATCTTGTTTAAAGCAAAGAAATCAACACACGTTCTCCAAGTGCCATCCTTCTTAGGAACCAATATAATTGGTGAACCACATGGGGATGTATTTATATGAATTATACCTTGAGCCAAAAGTTCCATTATCTATCTCTTGATTCCTCATTCTCTACTACTGAATACCTATACATTCCTATATTGAGAAGATGTACATCTTGAAGCAACTTTATCTCATGCTAAACCCCTAATTTAGGAGGTATACCTTGTGGATCCCCAAAACATCATCAAAATTAGAAACAATTTTTACCAATTCATTATTATGTTTCAGATCACAATCCTCAGAAGCCATCTCATGTTCTTTCTCTTTGGATTTGACCACCATGAGTATAAAACTTTTGCTTGAGTTTACTAGCCTTTTCATTTGACTGCGCAATACCAAGGATAGATTATTCTTTTCATAGTGAGCTCTAAAATAAACTCAATTCCATCCTTTACAAGAAAATATTTATTTTCTTCCCTATAGAAGATTGCTTTATGATCATACAAGTAAGGAATTCCCAAAACCACCCCAAAAATATCCAAAGGAACTACATCCAATTCAACCTCATCTATAAACTTGTCTGTAATGGAAAATCTATAAGTACAAGTTTTAGCTACATGTAGTTTCACATCCTCACAAACCCAGCCTAATGGATAAGGCTTAGGATGTGGATTAGTTTTGAGTCCTAATTTCTTTACAACCTCCTTAGAAATTAGATTAGCTTGAGATCCACTATCAAAAAGAGTATCAATTTTCATATGCTTTGAAATTACTCTAATGTGGAAAAGCTCATTCCTTTTCTTATCATCATGTATAGTTTGTTTACTAGAAGAAGATGCAACATTTGAAGTACTATTATTGGAAATTGAAAGAGTTGGTTTACCTTGAAAACTCATAGCTTTGATCTTGGTTTCATCACCTGAATCTAACCCAAGATCATGAACAACAGTGTTTGTTTTCTTTTCCTTTCCTTTTTAACCATCCATTTAGGTTTCATTTCAGGATTTAATTTCCAACATTTAGACTCATCATGGTTCTTTTTACAACGATTTCAAAATGGTTTTTCATCTTCCTTTTTAACAATAGATTTTTTCTTATGTTTACCCTTTCCTTTTCCTTGTTCTTTCAAATATTTTCTTTCGATTGCTTTTTATTTTGTTTAAAAGAAGAGGAAGAGGACTCCTTTGTCATTTTCCCTCATGCTTCCAAATGGGTTTCTTGAACACACACTGCATCAAGATTAGTAGGACCTAAAATAAGAATCATATGCCTTAGGTAACTATGCAATCCACCAATATATTTAAGCAGTATTTCTTCTGTGTTTAGGGAAATTCCCATAATTAGTGCCCTTTTCCTAAATTCATGTGTGTAGTCTTGAACACTTTTTCCATTAGCTTGTCTTAATGTTTTCCAATCCATCATAGCTTGTTGCTTATAACCAAGAGGATAAAATTGTTGCCTAAGACTTGAAACAAATTTAGACCAAGAAGTGATTGCTTTACCTTTGGTTTCTTCCACTTCCTGAAGCTTACTCTCCCACCAAATGAGTGTTGTGCCACCCATTCAAAGAGTTGCTAAATGAATCTTTGCTTCATCATCCCTAATTCTCTGAACCCTACAATATACTTCTATCTGCTTGATCCAGTTATCCAACTTCTCTACATTTAGCTCTCCAGTATACATTGGCAATTCAAACTTAATATCTAACTTTAATGAAGGAAAATCATATTTTAGAGGTTCCCCTTTAGGAATATCAGAACTAGAGCTATCTTCTTTTTTACCTTCTCTAGTTCCCTTTTCTCTTTGTCTATCTTGGTACATTTCCTCCAACATTTCCTTCATCTGTAGGAATGATTGATGAAAGTTTTCTTCCTCTTGATCCACCATTGTAGGAATTCGAGACCATCTAGTACTAATTTTGGTATCTACTTCAATTAACTCTCCTTCAACCTTCTTATATTGAGACCTTGTTAACATTCAACACACAACTTGCAATCCAAAAACCATTAATCTGAACCAAAAATCAGTCAAAACCAGCTCTAATACCAGTGATCTAAAAATCAATTTTAACTAGCAATTGTATAAACCATAGATTTTGCTTTGTATTGATTTTTTTACTTAAATTGAGAATTATATCCTTTTGTATTTTTAATAAAAGAATTAAAACTGAAATTACTATGTAAAATCAAAAGTGCAGAGATGAATCACCAACAATTTGACACAAGAATTGATAACAAAGTTCGGCACTTGTGGCCTATGTCTCCAGGTCTGGTTGAATGGGACTGATCTATTAAAATATTGAAAATAAATATTTACAAATATTTATTTAATAATCTGATCTTCTCATCATGTTCCTCTACCAAAAATAATATGAGTCACTTTTTACATCACCTTAAAATTCCTTCTCTAGCTCAAGTTATGAGTAAAGCAAAACAATATCACAAATCACCTTCTCATGTCCCTTCATATACAACAAAGCCCCTTTTATACTACTTCATAGCTCATGGTGTAACGGTTGGGCACCTATCCTTTTACCCAAGTGACCCAAGGCATATATATAGGTGTGTGGTGTCTATATTCATTATCCTATATGTGATACTGAGATCAGGTATTCTATGATTGTAGAAGTTCATTATAGTTTTCATCACATCATCAATGACAGTGGATGGTGGAGGTGTGGGCATCTTATATAAGATGCATGATATATGTTAGTGTATAGAGGAGGATGGTATGAGATATGCATGGGTGTGATGTGTATTGGCACATTTATACAAAGACTTATAAAATTTCACGTAGGATGACTATGGGGGTGGGCTTAGAGATATCACATTATTACATGAATGGGCATATGAACACATTACGATACTGAGGCCACTTAATGGGCAGAGGGCTGATTAGGCTAAGCCTAAAATATTTACAATAAAGTGGACTAGCAGACGTGGTGTAGGTATTTTAATAATATGACATATAGGTCCATGATAGATCGTATGGGGCTAGGGGTGATTATATGGAGGCCATATCGAGTATACGGAGGGTGGATAGAGGATGAATTATATCTATGATGTATCCTTTATATGATGTGGATAGAGGATCAGTTTCTTTGGGTCACCGAGCTATTTCAAGTAAAGTGTATATCACAACAGTTTTATATTGCTCGGATGTGCCCCCAGAGCCGTATGTATGGGTGCAAGCTATTAGAGTTCTAAGGAGACTAGGCCCCATAGGGGCATAGTTAGTTCCTTAGTCCATATGAGGTAGATGTGGCTATAGATTTGATACAAGTTGATGACATAATATGTACAGAGGTATATAATGCATGGTGGGTAGTGCATCAAAGGGGGCTATTATTTCTAGTTGTTATGGATACGTCAGGAGCACCACCAGTTGGAGGAGTAGAGGGATAGATACCTACCCCCCCGATGGGATGGTATAGTAGTAGTGATAACAGAGCATGAGTATCTGTGTATTCATAGTTGTGGATTATTACTTGGTTTTTTAATTGTGTTATAATGTGTATAGAAACTAATGTTATGTTTTGGATGGTTGCGAGGATGCTTGTTGGTTTTGATTGTTAATACTTCAATCCGCACATTGACGCCAAACATCCCTACTTGATGTGCTCGTTGGTGGTGGGATGTTGGAGTGGGTAGATTTCATTGCGGTGAACATGCTCATTTGTTTAAGCCAATGATGATAGTAGCATCAACATGTACCATTTTGTTGAGTGAGCATGACGAGGCACGGTGAAGACTCGGAAGATAGGGAGGTTGTAGGTGGAGGAGCCTTATCTCAAGATGTGTTCACAAACTATATAGAGTGACATGGATAGCTCATGGAGTAGTTGGTCAAGTTAGCATTATTACGAGAGGAAGGCTAAGATATATAGAGACCACAACCATTGGAATAGATTAAGCGGTGAAGCATCTAGTTATAGATCTCCTGACAGGTTGTATATAGCAGCAGTTGATGATGATGTATGATGTGTATTGATGTAGTGATGTATGGGGACTTTCCCCCAGCCACTAAATTTTTATAACTATGATTTTTGACTATGTGTGTGTGTGTGTGTGTGTGTGTGTGTGTGTGTGTGTGTGTGTGTGTGTGTGTGTGTGTGTGTGTGTGTGTGATTATTATGTTGTGTTTATGTTTATTGATGTATGATGTGATGATTGTTGTTTATGATGTTTGATTTATATTGATTACAATGAGTTAAAATATATGATGATGTGAAATGACCGAGGATATATGTGATGGATAACAATAAATATATGTGATAGAGTACCATGGATAAAATGAGATGATAGGAAATAGTATAGTGATATAACATTAAGCGTAGAATGAATAAGATGTATAATGGTGTATGAAATCAAGTGTAAGTCATAATGGAGAGGGGGAAGAAGAGAAATTCTCCCAAATGTCTGTGTAATACAATGAGTTTCATTTATATAACACCCCTTAGCAATCAATAATGAACCATAGAACAAGAGTGTGTCATTAGTAAATGGTGTGATAGTGTGTGTTAGATAGATATATCTATGATTCGTATAGCGTAAACATGGAGTGGGGTTCTTATTTTAATAGATCCCCCAACAGCCATGTAACAACCATAAGAAAAAAATTGCTTCATCTAGTGGTGAGGTGAGAAAAGTCACCTACTAAAGATTAAGAAAGCGTGGATCCATGGAAACATGTGAAGTGGAAGCAACTCAAGTGTATGGCCCAAAATGAATGACTGATGAGATGGTTCTAATGATGGGAGATGCAATGGTGTGAAGTACAGATGTTGATGGCTTAGGAAGCCAATGTGAAGTAGGAGCACTACATGGCAGATGAGATGGTGCAGCGGTGGATGAGTGAGATGGAGATTGTGCATGAATAATGACCTTAGGTGGTGGATAAATAACTACCTTAGAAGTAGGAGAAGGAGACAAGTGAACCAAAGTAGTAGCATGCTTGCATAGAATTGGAGAAACAAACCACTCACGAGAGTGAGAGTTAAAAAAATGACACCCTTGTCCTCTAATTGTTGTAATTTTTCATGAATGGTATAATAGTCATTTTCGTGATGTCCATTGATGTAATGAAATTTGTAATAAGTATGATCACGTTTTCTATGCAAGTGATGTTGAGGATGATGTTGATTAGAAGGAAAGATATTTAATTGGTTATCAAGAAAAGCATGCAACACATCATGAGGCCTAGAAGAATGTGAGAAATTCATCCTATAGTTAATTGGTTATCAAGAAAAGCATGCAACACATCATGAGGCCTAGAAGAATGTGAGAAATTCAATGGTTCTCGAGGAGGAGGTGGTGAAGACTTAGGTGGAGAATGACACGATGGTGGAGATGGAGGATTCTTAACAGATGGAAGAGGTGAAGAAGTAGAAGATGCAACAGTAGAAGAAGTAGAATACGAATCTATAACATGTGTCATAATTAAATCCTATTCTACGTTAATAAACTTATAGCATAATATTGTAAATGATTTGAATGTGTCATATTGTAAGCATTCTTTTAAAGTAGGAATCAAGCCACAACAAAATATAAATTGCTTCTCTAAATCAATAGGTTGAAACACTAAGCGATGCATGTAAGAATTGAAATGTAAAATATAATCCATGATAGGTTCTTTCCATCCTTGATGTAAGTTAGGTAATCAATCATTATGACTCTAGGACCATTGTTAAGCATGAAGCTTCTAAGAAAGGCATCTTCCATCTCACAATAGGTACTAATATATCCAAAAGGTATATGTGTGTACCATTAGAGATCATCATCAATAAGACTATGACAGAAAGATTTAAATAATAATCGATCATTTGAGTAAGAATCCATAGCTAAATGATAATTGTTAAGATGCAAATACAGATTTCTAGTACCATCGAAACATGAAAATGTAGTCATGATAAAATCATTACGAAATGATGAATTGTGAATAATTTTTAGAATAGGATTTCCATGAAGAGAGTTATTATAGATAGACGCGTTTGTACCCAAATCATTCCCACCTTGTAATCTAGGTAGAATCAATAGACTAAGCAAGATTCTTAGAGAAAGATAGACCAGGATTTGAGTCATTTTGTAGTTGGGGATGGATCTAGAAGTCTCTTTTTACTTGGACTTAGGGAATGTTGGATAACACCTCACTAAGGGTATGACCTACCTTATTACTTTAGGTTCTACCTGAAACTAGGGTGAGAGGACCCATTTTGTAACCTAGTATTTTTGAAAAGAGGTGGATAGAACAACAATATTTGGACTCCTTTTCTCGGAGAAGTGAAAAATAGCCTCAAGAAGACATGGTCAATACAAACATTATCTAACTCTCATGAGTTGTCACACTAGAAAATGTAGATATCTTCTAAAGAAGGATCAAGTTACTAAAGACAATCATAATTCTAACTTTCTTCTACATATTTTGGATAAAGGATGGGAAAATTCAACAAATATCCTTAGCATTTATGCATAGACAGTGCAAGCAGGGGTAGTTTAGGTGGATCTAATGGTTATTGGTTGTAATTTTGATGTATTATTGGGAAGTTAAGCAAGATAAAGTTGATTATACAAAAACCTCAAATGAACCTTACAAATACTACAAACAATTGTTCTTAATGTAAAATATGGATCACATAGTCCAAAAATTCCTATAACCAGAAGGTTTGTATTCATGGAAGCTTAAGAACATGGGATTGCACACAAATGTTGAGAATTCAAACACAAAATCTCATGAAAAACTCTCAACAAAATACTAACAATCTCTTATCAAATACATTCTAGATACACTCAGGAACTAACAAATATCTTAGATCAAACAAATACAAATTGATTTTAAAACCATTTACCACATTATGAAGGAAATCTCCATCAATCATACAATTGCAGTTACAAAATTTTCACTATTTTAACTAAGGCTTTATGTAATTCGGAGATATTAAATAGCATAATATTGCAATAGAAATGTAGACAATCAATTCAAAACAATTCATCTTAAACAAAGTAACAATGCTTATGAGACTACACACGATTGATTCAAGAAACAAAAATTCTTCAATAAGGGGACACAAAAACTATGACCTCAATATTTTCCAATGATTGTACAGTGAAATCATCTTGGTGAGAAGTTTTGGGAATAAATGAATAGCAGTTTGGGTATCTCGAATTGGTTCACTTTTTAGCTAGTAAAAATAGGTTCTCTCCTTTGTTTTCTAAAGCTTAGAAAATTTTAACCCCTTATGTGAGAGTATTCTCATCGCATTTATACAATCTCAATCACTCACTCACTCTTTAATTTCCCCCCCAAAATCATGAATCTTTGAAGAATATTCTTTCTTTATAGCACATAGTCTAATCCACCTTTATTCTCTTGGAAATATTTTGTTTTATGTTTCTAGGTGGAAGAATCATGATTCATTCACGTTTTCACTCTCCCAGAATGAATAGGATGCCATGTCACTTCTTTTATGTTTTTTAATAATTTATCTCTTCAAGCAATCAGAGAAACCCCTTTTTGATGATTTTTAGAATCTCCAAGTGATTTTATTTGACGTGTAATCCCTTTTACCTTTTGAGAATCCATCTTGGGAAACACACATTCATTTTCATGTCTTTCTAAGCAGATTGTTCCCGCATAGATCATGTCATATCAATCTAACTGTTAACTTTTGCATATCACCAACTTACTTCATACTTATTTCTCCTATGTGAATATCACATTCAGATCTTTAGAAAATATCTTATCATGATTATACTTAGCTCGACTTTCCCGCCTTGAATTTCTTATAAATTCACACTATTTCCTTTACAAACTCACATTTTATTTTCTGAGTGTAAGGAATTTAGGGAAATTTATCTACAATATGGTGGGAACACTAGTGGAAACCAACTTGAAATACATATCCACTGAGGATTTGCACTCAATTTTTGATCTATTAGGCCCTGATGAGGCATTCGTAAGAATGCTATTTGAGATTATTGATCCTAAATATTATACCAAAACTTTTACAGCTCAAGTTGTTTGGGTTGCATTGGTTAGAAGGCTTATCAAGATAAGTCTCATTTTTTCTTCCTTCTAGATGATGTATTTTCATCTCTTCAAGATGGAACATCAAAAGACTCCCGATGCATTGAAGAAATTTTGGCTTGTGAGTAGGCCTAGTGTGCAAGGTTTGACCAATTAAAAATTCCCCTTCATTTGTAATGAAGCATTTACTATGAAGGAAATCCCCTTTGGGTCTTATGTACTTGATGGAGAGATTTCACTAGGTATTGTGCCTACTCTTTTTGCGAATGAATGAACTGGAACAACGTGTCTCAATCTTAGAGAAGAAACCATCAGGGACTACACCTTCTCAGCCTCCTGCATCACCCATATTTGTGAAGAAATATAGGGGTGAATCTAGTTCCAAGCCTCCTACTCCATCTACTCCAAGATTAGTTGTTATTGCACTTCCAGCTCAAGCTACCAATCCATCATTCACTTCCAAAGCAATAGGAAAAAAAAATTCGTAAAGGAGGTCTAGACATGACTGAATGGGTTTCCTCCTATGAGAGGAAATCACAATTTCTTAGTTTGTGGAATTTTCCTATGACAACTATAAATTAACTCGGGTCTTTAGTTATGTCTCACACCTTGGTTGGAGACATTGTGTTTGTTCAAATGGCATTAGGAACAAAGGAATTTTTCCTAGAAAGAATAGGTTGGTGAAGAAACTTCCTCTTTACAGAGAGGACTTTATAGTGGAAGATGATTAGGCTTCTCTTTTCTTTTTTTCTTTCTAATTTAGTTTCCAAAAATGTATGCAACCCTTTTTTATGGGTTGGGGCCCCTATAGAACCCCAATTTTTATTTTTTCCACAATACAAAAGATGTCAAACAGTTACATTAGTTTACATGCTTCATAATAGATTTGGAATTCTATGAAATAAATATAAATATATAATGTATTGCATCAAATTAAATTCATGTTTTAAAACAAAAATTCAAAATAGCATTCAATTCTCATGAAACAAGAGTAATAGTTAAAATAAGGTGAAAATTTTGTTCAAAGAAAAACAAGCCTAAACTTGCTCATCAGTCTTTGCAATTGCATCTTCATCTTCATCATCTTATTCCTTAACTGGTTGTCTCTCTATATAAGCATCATATATTTGAAAAATTTGCATTATATCTTCCTCATCAGGTCCCAAGGGATGTTTGTATATTAGCTTATGCTTGTTCAATATGTCATAACATGTGGACAATCTTGGCCTATATTCTCTCAACTTCTTGTTCAACTCAGCAATTTTATTCTCTACCAGGATAATTTTTTGATAACCTCATAAGAACAAGGTTCCTCTCTAATATTCTTGTCAAATTATTGATTTAACATATCAATTTTCCAATTCCCATAAACCATATTGTGTTTTTCAAACACCATTTGTTCCAATATACAATCTATATTATCAATAACCTTCTCCACCCAATCTTTTTCAATCTCCAACTTTTCTTTAACTTGGTTTATGGTTTCCACCCTAATTCTAGATAAGTCTTCCATTACATATTGAGTTCCCTTCTCCTTGGGTGAAACTATTCCTTCTTTCTCTAGTAAATCCTCATCCAGTTGATTTATTGCTTCAAGTTTAGGAAAAATTCCATCCCAAGAAAACAATTCATTTTCACATAGCTCAATAACTTCATTAATTTCATTGAGGATTTTAGTAAGCTCTATATACCTATCTCTTTCTTTTTCAATCACTTTCCTACCCCTTTGGGACAAATCCTCTACCCACTTATCTACTGCTTCAACCTTTTTTTGGATTTTTCAACTTTATCTAGAATCTCAAGGGTGATGGTGGTGATAACTTCTTCAGTAGATCTTACCAATTTATGCAAGCATGAGGTCAATGTTTTTACCTATTATTTTAGCTACTTTTTGGATATTTTATCCTCATCAAACTTATGCAACAAACCTTCAACTGCCTCAGTGACCCCTTGCTTCAATGATTCTCTGGTAGGTCTTCCCAATTGGATATGTTGAATATCATAGTCACTCTCTGTGATATCATACTTTGTCTTTCCCTGATGAGGAGTTGCAACCTCCAAAGTTCTAAACCCATGTTGATCTATTCATGTCTTGGTAAGAACCCTTGATTTCTTCAAATATTCTTTGGGATTTAGAATTGAGATGCTTGTGATGCTTAAGGTTTCCTTTTTAGTGATCTCTTTCACCCCTTGTTGAATAATTCCCCCTAACCATCCAGCCATAGGGGTGTTCCCCTTATTTTATTTTTGTGGGTTTTCAGAATACACTACTAATTCCTTTGATGTTTCTCCAAATTTTACTATCTATTTTTCACTATCCAATATAACAACATTTGATTTTCCTGCATCCTGCCCTTGAATTTGTGGTTGAGTAACATCCTCTAATTTCTTGCCTCCTATTACTTCTTCACTTTGACCTTTATTTCTTGTAGAAACCTTAGTAGAAATCATTGTTTCACTTGACACTCCTTTTGGATCCTGAATAGGGATATTCATTGCACTTGTATCTATATTTTTCACTGAAATATTTTTCACATCTACAATTTCCTTTGGGGTAATTTCATCTAGGCTTAAATTTTTAGCTGCCCCTTATCCTTCAGAATATTTTCATCTTTTGTTGGTGATTTTTTGGTGGGTGGATCCACTTGGGGCTACTTTTCAACTACTCTGGGCTCTATTGGTTGAGCTCCTAGTTGTGATTTCTAAATTTTTCTTGTATCTTCTTTAGGAGGAATCCCAACATATTTACTTATTTCTTTTAACATTTCAGTAACAACATCCTTCATAATATCAGTATTTTGGAAAATATGATCTTCCCCTACTGACTTTGAATCTTTTGGTGATTGAACTTCAGTATGAACCCTACTCTCTACAAGTGCCTCATCCAAATTTTCTTGAACTATTTTCTCATCATTTGTGACAAAATCTGTATTTTTACTCTAAGTATCTTGGGGTTGATCTCCCATACTTATAGTTAATACCTGATGAATATCTTGGACATGCACCTCCTATTCAGGGATACTTATATTCTCAGTTGTATAAGTCTCAATATCTACATCAATCACTTCCAATTCAGGAACCTCCTTAAAAAAATTAGCTACCTCATCAATTATTTTTGGTGGCTCTTCAGGTTTCTCAATCATTAGTTTATCTTGTATTTGTTCTTTCTTTACTCCAGCTGACTGACTAGATATATGAGTACTTGCCATATGTTCCTGGAATTATTTCAACAGAAGATGAAAATGCAGCTATATTAGGTAATGTCACATTTGGAATAGAATGCACATTCCCAAGGTCCTGGAATGATAATACTTGACGGGCTTGTAAAGCAATAACCCTCCTTTGATCTTTAGTTAGAGTAGGATGATCAATCACCTTAGGCTGTCTATGCTTGTGTTTTCTTAATATATGACCAGAAACATTCTTGATACATGACCACCAACATCTCTTGTCAAAGGTTGTGCATATACAAATTTAATATTCTTATTTTTTATTTCATTGTGTGTGAGATCTGTACCCTCTTTCTTTAGAAACATCTTATTTGGATTAGATATTGGAAGTTGGTGTATCTCCTCTCATCATCCTTTCAGTGCTAGATGGTCTTGGTAATACCTTTGAGGAGGTTGTTTGTGAAATTAAGCTTTTAATTTTGCTTGGATTGGTATTTCTTTAGGAATGGGAGCATATTTTATGACTTTCAATAGTATCCCCTCATCTTTCTACACAAAAACAGACCTTGAAGTCCTAGTCTTTCTAGTTGATGATGTCCATTCATCAATAATTCTTATGGTGGGCCTGTTGTTGGGTAGTTGTGGAGCCTGTTTATTTAAAGGGTCCATTTTGTCTAGTCCTTCCTTCAATGGGAGAATATCTCCTTCCAAAAGGTTTGAGTCTCAAACTCATTTAATATTTTGGTATTTTTTAGGATAGATCCAAACCTTTTATAGTTAACCAATTCAATGTTATTCTTAATACATTGGAAATCCTTACATGAGGGCTATCTGATTCCTTCTTGTTCCAATCAACATAGCTGATTTTATTTGATTCAATTTTCTAGTCATGGTAATACTGCCCTATTACCTCTTTGTCATCTATAATCCCTGTGGGACTACTACAATCTTGAAATCAATAATTTGGGTTAATGTCATCCTAGAGAAGTCTCTCAATCTAACCTCCTCTTCATCTAGACAGTTCATCCAATAATATTCAAAATGAGATTCATGTTCACCATTACTAATAACCCATCTAACATCATAATTTGGTCTTGGTGTGAACATCTCCATTTGAAATCTCTCCATTTCTTCCTCCATCAATCTGGCCTTTATTATACTTTGGCATGAAAACCTACCAATTTGTAGAGGGAATTTGATATTTTTCTTGTGCTTCTTTGCAATCATTTTATGCACAAGAGTAAGTTGTCTTGACAATTCCATCAAGGCCCATTTTTCATTTACATACCTTGGTAATTTACAAGGTTGTCCCTCAAATCCACTCACCCTAAAATATGTAAAGAACCTATATTGTATGAAAATGCAACCATATTCTTGAATTTTTCCCTAACAACGAGAAAACATTGATATTGTTCCCATTCTGGATTAAAAAGGCATGTCACAGGGGAAATAAATGCATCATTCACCAACATTACATTTCCTTTCCAATTATCCAACCTCAATTATGGGTATACATCATATACCCTATGATCATCAAAACTTGATTGTAATGGGAGTCCTGAAATGATTTGAAGCAACTAACATTATAGATAAAGTAGGACATCATAACTAGATTATCTGTTCTACTTGTTATAGTCATTACTAAAAATTGAGCCTAAATAGATACTAATATAAAACTTGCCCAACAAAAATTTCCTTGCTCTTCTAAAATAACTATTATAAATGGACACATCCATTCTTGAAAGTTTGTTATTCCTTCTAGACCCTACCATTTTGTTTAATAACACAATCAATTCTTCCACCTTGAAAAACATGGCCTTGTTAATCCTTTTCAAATCCTTTTGATGGGTGTTTTTTCATCTTTCACCATTGAGAATTCAACATTGTAGCATACTCAACATGCCTTGCCTCATAGTCCTTTTATGTAGATTCAACTGTAGCAATTATTGGTTGATCTAAATTTGGAAACCCTAGAATTTCTTTAAAGGCTTTTGTTGTTAAATTTATCACGCTTTCTCCACCTCCATCCAATACCTCCTTCGATTTTGGGTTATAATTCTCCATATACAACCATACATGCTCGGGAGCATATATTAAAGGTGGGAAAATAGCTTCTAGGTAAATGTCACAAGAATCAACAACTTACATCCATTTACTTTTATTTGGGTCACTCAATCTTCTCCAGAAATCCTCCAAGTCAAAATTTAACAACTTCATGTCCATGACCTTATATAAATCGATGTTGAGCCCGAGAAAATGACTAAGTCCTAAAGCAGAGGATGAGCATGTGTGGAAATCACTATGGAGAAAATCGTGTGAGTGAATGCACATGAGGAGAGATAGGTTTGTGCATGGAAGCAAGAAAGGGTTTAAGGGTTTAAGGACTTAGCTGAATTTTGGTTAAAGAAGGGTATCACATGCAAAACACGTGAAGTTGCGTAGGCGTAATGATGACAAGGTTGTTACATGGAGACTTGAAGCTCAAGAAAATAATATTCTAGGGAATCATTATGGTTATGGGCTATAAAGTGAAGGTTGTTATGGCTAGTTGGCATCTACATGGCTTGGACACTCGAGTATAATATAATATGATGACATTTGGCATGTGGGCTTGCTTTTAGAATAATGATTAGGTGAGATCCTATCTAATTTAAGGAGTCATTTACATATGGAAAAGGGTGTGTGTGAATAGAGACATGAGGTTGAGTGTGAGTGCATATGTAATGGTTCTAAGGGGGTAATATAGGGTTTCTAGATCAAAGCCATGGGAAGGGTAGGATGCTAATGGTAGAATGTTGTATCTTTGCTATTTTGTTAAACCTTTTTATGTAAGTCAAGTTCTGTAAACATTTTTAATCAATATATAAAGGGTTGTTCTAAATATCTGTGTTTATGGGTTCAAACCCTAGTGTTCTTCATATTTCTCATGGTTCATATTTTTTTCCTTTATATGGTTATAATGTATACATCCTTGTTGTGGTGCATCTATTCTTAGATCTAGTGTTTTTACTTCTTTGCTAGAATGGATACATGTATTTTCTGTTTCTACAACCATTCCTCCATTAATGGAAAAAATTCTTACAAAGCTCACATAAAGGAGGGGCTCGGCACATAAAGGAGGGGCTCAGCACCTAAAGGAACCTCGAGTGAGAACCCATCTAATATTGGATAATAGCCCAGCGTGCTTGGGGTTTAAAGGGAATAAGAAAATATGACTACATTTTGGTTCCATTTCGGACCTCTTTTGAATTTGTTATGAGAATGGTGTGTGATGACAGAACGCTTGACCTTGGACAACATCGAGACTTGGCTTAAAAGCATAGAGGATGAGTTTACATAGATATTTAGTATTGGATCTAAGTTTGATGCACGTAAATGGGTAGAGGAGCACATGTATCATGAGCTCTATGAGACATTATTTTGTTGTTTCCCAGTAGAGTTGTATGAATGGTTATCAGCATATGCATCAAGGAAGATTTGGTATTATAGACCTTGTGTTTGGACCCAAGAAGAATATCAAAGGCTACATGATGTTGATTTGATCATGAATCGTGTTGTTGATCAGTGGTAGAGTGAAGTGTTGACTAGCTATACCTTTGAATATGTAATTTCTATGTATTCATTCCCAGGTGATTTTTGAGTTTGAGTTCTTGAGGAGCCAAGAGGATTGTTCTTGCATGTTATACCATTAGCCATTAAGATCCTGATCATCACTCTAAGTATGGAGGCATTTCCTATGGTTGGATAACTTCCCACTAGGTGCGGGGTATGGAAGTTGGTGTGGTAAGAGATGGTGGATCCTACAACAGAAATAGAGAGAGAGGAGAGGTGGCTCAAGTATAACAAAGCATGAGAAAGGGAGTTGGCAAGACAATGCAAAGTTGCAAGATTGATGGACTTATGGAGGCAAACATTGTGGGAATTATTTGAGGTTCGCATCAAAAATGTGGAACCCGAGTAGTCTATGCTACCGTATCATGCGTAAGATTCTTATATTCACTGTCAATACCTTCTAAGATGCAAACCATGTTGAAAAAATTGACTATCGAAATCAACATTAACACTCAAGATGACCCGCACATTCTAAAGATAGGCCAATCTTTAGATGCTGTTGAACATGAAGCTTTTACTTCTTTCCTCTGGGACCATAGCAACACTTTTTCTTGGTCCTATGCTGATATGCTCAGTATTGACCCAAACATTTTGGTCCACAATATCGTTACCATTCCTAATTCTAAACCCATAAAATAGAAGCTACAGAAAATGCATCCTCACATTGCTCTTCTTATCAAAGAAGAACTTCAGTGCCTTCTCTCGATTTCCTTTATCCTACCCATTGACTATCCCCAATGGATTTCTAACATTGTTCATGTCACAAAAGTGACAGGGGGACTCCACATTTTCATGGATTTCCATGACCTCAACCTAACTTTCCCCAAAGATGATTTTCCTCTACCATTCATTGACCAACTAGTTGATCTCACCACCGGCCATGAGATGATATCACTCATGGATGGTTTCTCGAGTTATAATCAAATATTAATCACTCCTAAAGATCGACACAAACTTCCTTCATCACTCCTTGGGGGACCTTTTTCTATCAAGTCATGTATTTTGGCCTTAAAAACGTTGGTGCTACATATCAGTGAGCCATGACTTATATCTTTCATTACATCATGCATCGCATATTGGAAGATTACATAGATGACCTTCTTGCCAAATATAAACATTGAAATGAACACCTGACAGTCCTTAAGGTCATCTTTGACCACCTCATCAAGTATTATGTTCACCTTCAACCTAAGAAGTGTGTCTTTGTGGTACTTTTAGGAAAACTCCTTGGTTTCATTGTTTCTTTATGTGGCATAGAAGTCGATCCTGCTAAAGTGAAGGCTATTCTCAAAATGCCTCCGCCTACTAATCTCCATCAACTTCGAAGTTTGCAAGGTAAGTTGTAATCTATCCATCGGTTCATTTCACAAATTTTTGACCACTGTCAACCATTTCATCATCTCCTCAAAAGGACATCTCATTCAAATGGGATGATGAATTCCACAAAGCCTTTGATGCCTTACAACAATACCTTGTTCAACCATCGGTGTTCATTCCTCCTAAGGATGAACAACCCTTTTACCTATACATTTTCACTAATAACCATTCTTTAGGTGCCATGTTCGCTCATCACAATGAGAAGCACAGGGAGAAAGTGGTTTATTACATAAGTCATACCCTTTTGGACTATGAAACTAGGTACACCCATGCTGAAAAACTTTTCTTAGCCTTAGTTTTTGTCGCCACTAAACTGTATCATTACCTACTCAACCACAAAACTTTTTCATCACTAACATTGATCCCCTACATTACATGTATGCCAAACCCTACCAACATCAATGTGTTGCACATTGGCTCATGCTTCTTGCAAACCTTGACCTTGAATTCATCCACCAAAATTTTTTCAAAGGCCAGGCCATCGCTAACCAACTAGTAGACACACCTATTTCCAGATATCAACCCTCTAACTTTGATTTCCCGATGAATCCATTGCTACCCTCTCTTTGGATGATACCACTTACCAGATGACCTTATTCTTTTATGGTTCTAAATGTCAGCATGGGGGTGGTGCAGGTGTTATCCTCATTCCTCTTGATGGTGAACCTATGTTGTTATCTTTCAAACTAGATTTTGAGTGCACTAACAACATCGTTGAATGTGAAGCACTCGTATTAGTCCTTTAAACTATCATCTCCCTAGATGTTAAATCAATTAATATCTTTGGTGATTCCCAACTGATTTTAAACCAAGTCAATGGTATATACTAGTGTCGTAATGAAATACTAAAAATTATAAATATCATGTCTACATGCTTTTGACTACCTTTAACCGTTCGAACTTCAAACCACCCCACGTTACCAAAAAAATTGAGGATACCATGGCTTGCCTAGCTTCTCGCTTACCCACTTTTCCGTCGACTCTAAAATATTTTTCACAATACAAAGGTTGCAATAACCCTCTTATTTATCTCGAGAGGTCAACTTCGTTGGAACCGTTGCACCTGACCCACGTGACCTTTGGTATAAGTAGTTTGTAAACTACCTTTCCCTTTCCATTTTTCCTCTTGATCTCACTCATAATGGACAACGTGCCTTTCTTAAAGGTGTCTCTCACTATGTCATCATGGGTGGTCTTCTTTATAAACATGGCTTCGACGGTATTCTCTTACGATGCCTTACAAGTTTTGAAATTCCCTACACCATCAAGGAAGTTCACAATGGAATTTGTGGAGGCCACTTTAGTGGTTTAGCTATCACTAAACACATTCTTTTCCTTGGCTATTATTGGCCAACCCTAAACCGTGATTGTTGTGACTATGTCAAATGTTGTGTGAAATGCTAGCAACATGCCAATCTTCATCACACACCTAGTCATTCCTTACAGGTCACATGAGACCTTTGGCCTTTCTCTCAATGGGGTTTGGATCTTGTTGGAGAGATCAATCCTCATTCTTCACAATGTCATCAATGGATTATAACTACTACTAAATACTACACTAAATGGGTAGAATTCATTCCCCTCATTTCTACAAAAGTTGAGAAAATATGTGAATTCATCAACCATCACATCATTTTTCGCTTTGGTGTCCCTCACCGCCTCATCACTGATAACAGAAATAAATTCAAAAATAAAACCCTATGAAATTTGTGTGACACTTTTGACATTCAACTAATTTTTGGTCACCTTTTTACCCACAAACAAATGGCCAAGTAGAATCAACCAATAAAACCGTGATCAAAATTCTTATGAAAGTAGTTGACGATCTTTGGGAAGGATTGGAATACGCACATTCCTTTCACCTTATGGGCTTACCACAATAGTATTTGCACTTCCATTGCTGCCACACCTTTCTCTCTGGTCTATGGTACCGAGGTTGTCTTGCCCCTCAAAGTCTAGATTCCATCTCTTTGCATCTCACTACAAGACATGCTTAATGGTGATGACTTTCGCTAGGACCGTTTAACACAACCTGAGTTATTAGATGAGTGTCATCTAAATGTTCTTATTCATCTTCAAATCTACCAAAAACGTATCAAACATGCCTAGGATAAAAATTTCCATGAATGAACCTTCTAGGTCGGTTACCTCATCCTTGAGGAAAATCAACATGTAACCAAAGAAGGTAAAAGTAAACAGGGAAAATTTGCTCCTAATTGGCTTGGACCCTATATTGTTACTCTTGCATATGAATTAGGTACTTATCACTTTTCTTCACTTGAAGATAAACCCAATCCTAATCCCCTTAATGCCTTGCATATTAGACCATTTATTGTTAAAATAAAGTCTTATATCACCTTCTATCCATTTTACCTCTCGTCCCTTAAGCATTGATCACCTTCCATGTTACCCATTTTGAGGATCAACAACTAAACAAGAATCATGTGATTACCTATCACATTTCATCCTTATCTTCAATATGAGTACCACGGCTCTACTCATGGCATGATTCTCATGGATACTTTTTGTATTTTTCAAAGATGGAATCCCATGGTCGTTCATCACTTGAAACCATATCTTTCATAGTTAACCTCTGTATGCTATGGTTTTGTCTTCTAAACAAGAACATAATCTTCCTATATAGTCTTGTCCATGACTTAAAATGTCCAAAAACAAAATGTGATTAAACTCTTTGAGTCAAACTTCCAGAAAATAGATGACTCCCTCAAAAGGGACATCTCTTCTCTCTATCTCGTTATTATAAATAGACTGCTCCATCAAAGGATAACTATATAGAGTCATTGCAAAAATACAATAAGATTTTTACAAGCTTCCCACATCGATCAGCTTCATGAAGACCTCAAGGAGATAATATATTCATCCTATATAGACTTCTCACATCAATCAGTCTATCACAGGCAAAAATCAAAAAATGAAGAAAATGATAAATTTTTGTCGTGGACTTGCCTATTTTTGATCATGGGCTTCTTGCTAGGTAGACATGTTGTTGTACACTAAGTTACGCTAAACCACCTATTTTCACCTCATTGCCTTTTTACCCTACTTCCCTATCTTCTCAAGGGACTCACCGTAACTTACAAAATTTCATGATCATGTGACTTTCTTCACCCTGAGAATAGTCCGTTATGCAAACACCTTTAGGGTCTTACGTTCATAAGCCCATCTTGGGTATGGTAGACTCATTAAGGTTCTTATTAATTAATCAACTCTTTTACCACCTCTTACCATTCACCTTCTTCATTACTTATTGATTACCCTATACAGGACCAGATCATCGACACCTACATTTTAAAATATTTCCACTATCACCTAAGACTCAACTGTGCATATGACCTAGACTCAATTATGCCTGAAATCTACCAACCTTTGTTCCTCTACCTCATCATATTCTTCCCTAGCTTATGGGAGAACTACATCATCCTGAGGCCCCTTTTCACCGGGGCTATGTAGGTAGCACTTCGAGGGCATGGGGCCCTTGAAGGTTAGCTCAACCACTCTTTACCCTAACCCATTTCCTCCCACATGTCTTTCTATTGAAATTTTACTGTAATTAGTTTCCATTCTTCACAAATATTGGAAATTTACCACACATACATATCTAAAATTTTATCACACCATCAAAACATCTAATCACTCATTACACATTTCTATAATATTGCAATTTTTAAAAATTTACACCATAACATACATATAACTCATCATTTATTTCCCATGTTACCAATAACTTGGAAATTAAATCAAAACCAAAAATATGATCAAACCATGCCTAAATGACCTAACTCAACCATGCTTATACCTGACTCCATCATGCCTAAATTGACCTAACTCCATCATGCCTAAATTGACCTGTCTCCACCATGCCTAAACCAACTTGTCTCCACCATGCCTAAACTAACTTTGACTCCATCATGCCTAAACCGACTGTCTCCACCATGCCTAAACCGACCCGACCCCATCATGCCTAAACCGACTGACTCCATCTTGCCTAAAAACCTAACTCCATCATGGTTAAACCGACATGACTCCATCGTGCCTAATCCACCTAGTTTCCACCCATCCACATATATATATATATATATATATATATCGAAATTACAACAACTACATCATCCATACCATAAATCCTATCATCTATACCAATGAAATTTTATACATCAATACAAATGTACACCAATACAAATACATCTAAGTATCTCAAAACTCTCATATATAGCCTCCCCATATTTGGTGCGCATGACGGTATATGATCAAAAGTTCAAAAACCTATCTTGTACATCCTCACTATCTTCGAATGCAAGTTGGTATATATCAAAACCCTCAACATATATGGTGACTAATCATCACCCCACCGATGTCCATACCCAGTCTCATCAGTCTCCTCCTCATCTACTTTAATGTGGTCCCTGTCATCATCTCTCTTGCATGCCCAAGTCTAGTTCCGTCTATGCCTGACCCACGGTAGGACACAGGCCTCCGTGAGCTAGTGGCCTCACCCTAACCTGTCTCTAGGCTTATCGGCCCCCTGTACTCTCTGCACTATGTATGTGAGATATCTTCCTCTCACTCGAGGCATATTGCCCTATACTTCACATAAGAAGGGATGTCTATCCCAGTAGCAGCCAAAATATCATGGTAGTACCTGGCCTCATTCAGGGCATCTCTAAATCTAGCCATTAATAATGTCTACATGGCGGTTTCATAGGTCTTATAGTAACTTTGTGAGCTCGCCCCTGCTACTAGTGGTCTCGTCCCATGTACCTATGAACCCTACCCCCATCTCTGTACCATGGGACCATGTACCGCCCGATGCATGTACCATGGGACCCTATCCCTGAGCTTGAGGTGTTGCTTATGCTATGACTGGGCTCGTAAGGTCACAATTTGTGCACTGTGTAGTGACAAAATGGCCCTATAACCCTACACCTGTGCTTGTAAAGTGACCAAATAGCCTTGTAGACCTACTACATGTGCATGTATGGTGGCTACTTGTCCCCTATCTCCATCCCCACCCTGTGTGGGTACCTATCCCTATGTAATCTAGGTATGTAGAGCCACCACATGTGCACGTAATGTGGCAACCAATGCCTCGAACCCCGTTAGTTGCCCTTATAATACTATGATCCGGGCTGTAGCAAAGTGGCAACCTACCCCTATAAAGTATCTATCTGAACTGTAAGGGTATCTAAGTCTGGCTTCCCTGGCCTCGGTGGTACTTCTTGTAGTTACGCTGACCACCACTACTTATATCTATCTGTCACTCCCGACATCATCAATCCTCGGATCCACTTTATCTGCTCCTCCTTCCATGTCGGCAAGACTGCGATTGTGGTAGAGGCATAGGCCTCTCCACGTCATCTCTCATGTACTGAGGGAATGGTGGAGGCACATTATGAGGCAACCCAAATTGTCATCGACCCTATCTGTAGGTATCATCTCATGCTCTCCGATACAGTGCCCCTCTATCCATATTAGTAGTTGTAACTCATCCAACTCCACCGACATCTACCTATAGGAAAGGAAGCCAACATATAGCCTCCAAATAATGTCCACTCTAGACAACCCTCTAGTATATGCCTGTAGTACACTACATCATGTGTAGCCCTGGCAGCCATGCACTCTCCAACAACAAGCACCCAACACCTGTAGCCAACTCGAACCAAGCCCGCATCAAATGCATCGATCGAGGCATACCAACTAGACACACACATACAATGTGCTCATATGCCTAGCAGTGGAGAAGAAAGGTTTAGCACAAACTGAACCTCCAAATCCTCCCTTCGGCCCATAGCTCCCTGTATAACTGCACCAAGTATGTTGGTGCCCAAGAAAAATGGGTCCTCTCCTCCATCATGTCATGGAGGACCCCATCAATACATGTGGGCATATCCCACCCTCTGCATCCATTAGTGTAAAACAACACACTTCCTTCATAATCAAGACCACTAACCTCATCTCCTCAAGATGGGTCGTGTACATATCTCCATAACTCAGGCTCGCATTATGGAACCTCATCTCCACCATCCCCTCTCCAAACACCATCAATATCAGCTCCTCTGATGCCTCTGAGGTAATAAAATAAACCTACGTCCCCACTATCGGTAACCGTAAGATCCTATACACATCCTCTAGGATGAATGTGATATCACCCATCAACGCAAACGAAATGTGTTGGTCATTGAATCCCATTTGTCGATGAGTGCGACCATCAAGATCAGATCTTGAGCTATATTCCTATAGCATCTGACCCCAATCAGGATGACATTTGTAATGTGACGCCACCCCTCTACTGTTACACTCCCTCGTACCACTAGTAATAGAGGTGGTACTTTGTCTCTCATCCACAATTGGTCCCTAGCCTACACCCAAAAACCACGCCATTATTAAATCTTGACCATACCTAACATATCACTTACCGACTAACCTATTCCCAAAATTCTTATTTATTTCCCCACAACCCTAACAACCTACCCCTTTCCCCATCCCACTTTCACACCCCTCAACTCGTATCATATATACCTTTTACCCTACCTATTCTCAACACACTTACCTTTATACCTCACTACCTCTCTTTCTCTTTCCCTCCCACCATAACCCTTTCTCGATCTATTTTTCCTCAAAATTCAACCAACATCGGTCACTGATGACTGGCATCAATCCATCATGACTAGCATCGGTCACCTACTATTTGACCAATGCCAACTATGGCTAATTGACATCGGCCACCCTTGACCTTCATTAGTCACTGTCGCACCAACCAAACCCACAAACCCCTCCCCATTTCTCAAAATTTGACCATACTAACCTAAATACCTACCCTATCCTACCCAAACCTCCACTACCTTTCTCCCTACCCCTATTTAACCCACATTGGACTTCCTACCCTTCCCATTTCATCAATTTTACTTCCAAATTCAAATTTAATTCCTACCCAAAACCATTTCTACCAAAACCAATTTGTGTAAACTATTTCAAAAACAAGTGTAGAATTAGATTGAATTTTACCTCATCTCGAGTTCCTTCGGTGTGGTGGTATGTCAAGCTGCAGGCACCGTAGCCCATCTGAACCCTCTCCCACCTATGTCATGCCAAAATCCACTCCTCACCTCCAACCAATCAAATTGACCACACTACTCTCGTGGACCCGTCTACTAGCTCCTCTCACCAACTCGTAATCTCCACCTCATTTCGGTACAATGCCTTTTCCTTCTCTCAAGGAAAAGTGCTCTAAGGTCAAACAGCTATGTAGTTTTCTCAAAAGTCACAACACAACAATGATTCCATAAAATATGGAATTTTTATTTTATAAACCCAAATCGACCTGACTGATGTCGGTCATATTTGTACCCTAAGAAACCAACTTCGGTCACGTTATAACCGACATCAATCACCCTTAAATCTATTTTCCCTTGCTAAGATTCCTTTTTACCTGCAACCATTAGTGCTCACACACCTTTCATTAGTCTAGACACCTATTGAACCATACCTACAAGCCCAAAATACCCCTACATTTCCTAGTTGCATCTTAGGATTTATTATTTTACCTATACCTTGGCCTTACCCATGTCATGACCTATTTTCCTGAACCTAGCCTACTTGGTGTGACCATTGACCTTATGTACTTATTATACCTTGCGATGTTGTTACCTATGTTGTTTTAGCCTAACAACCATACCTTACCTATTTTCGTGTCGTTTATCCCACCCAAACCTTTGGTGTATCGAAACATACCTAAACGTTCATGCACCTAACCTACGTTGTGTTTCTAGACCATATCCTATACCTTGGATACCTGAATCGCTTCACCCTTGTTTGGATAAACCTATCGACCTTGGATGATGCAGAGTCTACAATATTTTCAACTTGGTACCGTGTTGCAATCTATACGTGTGTGTGTGTGTGTTTGATTGTCATTACCCATTACCCGATTTTGGACCCGACCTATTACCTATTACGAGTTGACCACTACCCTTCCCCACCTACCTTCACTTCCACCAACTACACATTTATCAACCCACTCACTGATTTTGTATTACACCTCATCAATGTCTGGTTTGAGGGGATCACCTTCACCCACACATGGGGCAATCACTTCTTGTTTTTTTAGCATTGCTTACCAATACAAGCTACATGAAAAAAGGGCAAAAATGTAGACACCAAATTTAGGTCACACTCCCCCTTTACCCACATGTATATTAATTTAATTACCCATAGTTAAATTAATTCCCATGCTCACAATATTCATTATTTAATTTCCTTAATTAAACTAATTTCCACCTCACCTAGACACCTCACCACACCACCTCACTTAGACACCTCATCACAAACCTACTCTTAGCATATTTCCCTTTTCTATGACTCAATATTTACTCACCATAACTAAATAAGACTTAGTCCTACCTAACTTAATTAACTAAGACTTAGTTCAACACTAAAATCACATGCATATTCTTCCTCTAACCACATTCCCGCTTATCTAAGCGCAAAATTCTATTTTGATCCGCGAGAATAGACAGGCGGCCAAAAGATTGCCAAAATCATTATTTTTAGTAAACCTAGGATTTCCGCCTTAACCGATGTCAATCAACCCTAAACAAACATCGGTCACCTTAAACCATCGTTAGTTACCATATATCCACTTTAGTAACCTTATTTGAGATGTTGGAATAATGATCAAAATTTTTAGAGAAGATATCGTATGCAAGCATGCACCAGAGGCAGAGCTTGCACATCTAGACACTGCTTGAACCAAGAACCAAGCACCGATCCGAAAGGAAAGTAATCACGGGAACATTCCAAGAAGTAAATCCATAGCACTAACCACTAGTTCCATGGATCAACCATCACCTTCATCCAACCACCAAGTCTGCAAACACCAGTAAGTACATTTGGATCTACACCTTCCCATATTTATTTAGATTAGCTTCTTCATCTTTGTTTGGGAGTTCTAATCTCCTTTGCATCCCATCACCTCTCACCTCCCTATCAATCCCTTTACCCAACCACCTACAACCTCCCAACCTCCCATACCTAACTTTGGTCACATCTAACTACCCCTAACACTTTGTCATCCATATCCCCATTATCTTTCCATTCCTTGGGCAGTCCTAGAGAATCACTAAAACCCACCTTCACTAAATTTCCATCATCCTGACCCTATGGACACCTTAAACCAAACCATCATCAATTTCCTCTCAACTGGCATCAATCACACCATACCGACGTCGGTCTCTATATCTCGATAAACCTACTACCTATAACAAAGAACCTCATACTTTCACCCAAACAACCCAAATCACTTAAATCTTGATCATGATCAGTCCCAACCACTTTATTCACTTGTCTAACTTCCATATTTGATCCTAACCTAGCCTATTAGATTAGATTTGTTTATTGTACTTGAATGAGATACCTAAATCATATCAACTACAGTAGGATATTATTGTTTCATATTATTTCTTGCATTAATTTATTTTAAACAGTGGATTGACAACCATCTAGGAAGTATCACACTTCCCGGATCTAGCATACGCTAGGCATTCCACTAACATATATTGTTTAATATTCCTCTTGTGGTCTTGTTTGTATTCGTAGGTAGTTCCACCTTCACTCACAAGTATTCCTCCTCACCTTTACCTTATTTGTTTTTCTCTTACGTACGCACACTATTCAGCAAAACAATAAGATACAAAGGTTTTTACTTTGATAATGAAGGAATTTTAAGATATGATAAGCGAGTGTATGTACCTTTGGAAAATGAGAACTAAGGAAAAATTTAATGATGGAATTTCATTATTCATCATACTCGGACATCCCGGTATTACAAAAATAATTGATGATGTAAAAAAACAATATTTTTGGAAAGGGATGAAGAAAGACATAACTGATTTTGTTTCACATTTCCTGGAATGTCAGTGAGTTAAGGCTGAGCATATGCACCCAGTTGGTTTATTATATCAACATAACATACCACAATATAAGTGGCAAGTAATAAGTATGGATTTTTTTAGGGGCTTCCTATGTCTAAAAATAAGCATGATGTTATTTTAGTTATGGTTGACAAATTAACAAAGGTAACACATTTTATTGCTAGTAATCTTAAAGATGATTCACTGTTTTACCAAAAATATTTGTGCATGAAATTTTTAGATTACATGGAGTACCTGAATTGATTATATCTGATAGAGACCCTAGAATGACATCATGTTTCTAGAAAACACTAAATGCAACCTTAGGAACAAAACTGAATTTTAGTTCCACATACCATCTAGAAACAAATGGTCAAACTGAGAGAGTAAATCAGGTTTTAGAAGATATGTTATGAATGTATTGTATGGATCAACAGTACAAATGGGAAGAATACCTTCCTTTAATTGAATTTTCTTACAATAATACTTATCATTCCTCTTTTAAAATGACACCTTTCAAAGAATTATATGGAAGGAAATGCAGAACTCCAATTATTTGGGATAACATTGAAGATAGAGAGGTAATTGGACCTAAAATGCTTACTTGAAATGGAACAACAAGTGAAAGTAATTTGTGAATGATTAAGAGAAGTTGTTGATAGGTAGAAAAGTTATGTAGATCTGAAAAGGGTCGATAATAAATTTGAACTTGGTGAAAAGGTATTTTTACATGTTAAGCCTAAAAAAGCTCTATTACCTTTAGCGGGGCAGCCAAAGTATCACTTCATTTTGTGAGACCTTTTGAGATTGTTTAATTGATTAGCCATGTAGCTTATCACTTATAATTAACTCCCACCTTGTCATGAATGTATGATATTTTCCATATTTCTTTTCTTAAGAAATACATTTCAAATTTATCACATCTATCAAATTTGGATTCCTTACAGTCCAAGACCTAGGAATAATCGTGGTTGAACGCATAAGAGTCTTTGGAAAATCACCAGTTGCACTTGCAAAATTGTAAAATTAGTCAATGCAAGGTCCAGTGGGACCAATTTAATGAAGAAAGTGCAACATGGGAAAACCTTGAGGATATGAAAACTGCTTTTCCTCATCTATTTGAACATAATTAATTCTGATTTTTGAGATAATTAAAGACTTTGTTTGAAATCTATCTTTAATTTATGCCAAGTTTTGGTAGGTACTATATTTTATTAATACAAGGACAGTTATTTGATGTTGTAATAAGTTATGAAAAAATTGAATTCTGTAAATTTGGTTTCTATTTGAAAAATTTTGTGGATAGAAGAACTATAATTATGATTATTTTTCTTGTTTAAAGAATGTGGATTAAGTTAATCATCAAGACAATGATGCTTTTTAGAGGGGAGGTATGTAATGCCTCTATTATGGTTATTATCCTTGATCACTTTTGTAAATAAAGTTGCAAATGTTGATAGGTGATTCTTATTTGAAAATGATGTAATATTTTGAACTAAGTAATCATGTTTGTTGTAGATGATATGTTTATCTTCTAAAATTAGATACAATCATGCCATGACAATTCTGAATTTATAATGAAGTATTTCATATACTCTTTATGTTGAACTTTTTAATGTATTCTACATGTGGATGAAGGAAATAAATTCAGTCTAATTCATTCATTTCCTATTTTGCAATATTGAACTTGTGCTTCAGTCTATTTGATTTCAAAATGCATGAATAGCCATACCTTGGATCAATTGCAGTGATCCAAGGCATGTATTTGATTTTATGATGTTTTGATCATTTGATCAAGTCAGTCAGAATGTTTGATTTCTGAACTCAAGCTTGCTTTGGGATCACAGGGGCATCCTATAGCATATTTTGCATGCACCCTTTTAAGTGATCTAATAACGTCATTTTGATACATCACAAAAGGTAATGTACTTTGATTAATTTATTGGGACCTAATTAATCTAAGTTCCTTTGATTTTTATCCTATCCTAAACCTAAGTTAAGGTGATTATATTTATGGTGATGATTAATTCTTAGAAGGGGTAATCCTAAGTCATTGACACTAATTAATCCTAAGCTAAATTGAATTACTCCTAAGGTCCTAAGCTTTGGTTTATAAACTAATACTATAGAAACCTAACCTAAGGGCATCGAACTAACCTAAGGGGAAATTAGGTTGGCTTGGATGGAAAGTTTTTGGATGGTGGTGACACCATTCCAAAGGAATTTTGAAGGTTTAAATGTTGCATTTAATATTTTGTTGCCACCAATTTTGGCCAAGGCATGAAGGTAGTGGAAAGTGTTGAGTTATCAACTCTACTAATTTTGTTTGAATGAAGTTTTTAATTGTTATTTATAACTAACAATGAGTTAGAATTGGCGGGAGTTTCATGGGGGACACTGGCATTCCTGTTGGCATTAATGAGCCTTGACTTAAGAGAAAACCACATGGGAATAGTAGAATGGGTTGGAGGAAAAAAATAATGGTTTGGTTTTATTGTGCATTCATATTTTTCGAGCTCTTTGGCTCTGCATGTAGTATTTCCATTTTTCAAAATTTCAGTTCGATTCTATTGCATGTTAAAATTTTCCATTACATGGTGGAAATAATGGCAAAAAATTGTTGTGGAAACTATAAGAAGAAAATGGGGGAAGTTGTAAAGGCTTTGTTTGGTGTTTTCATTGGAAATATTTTAGTGGAATATTTTCTTGAAGGTTTGAAGCAAAGAAGAGAATCCAGGAGCACTACCAGGCATGATAGGCTCTATCTCTTTAAGATCTCTTGCTTTTATTTAAATGTTTTCATAAAAATAACTCTGCTCTTCATGAAAACGTCTCTGAGAATAGTTTCTTGTGTGTTGTTTACTTCTTCTTGCTTCATGAAGTTTCTTATGGATATGGTTTCTTGTGGATATAAGTGATACAATGGTATGAGGTTGTTATTCATGATTATGGGTTTGTCTATTATTGGAAAAACAATTGTGTTTGTAATATATATTAAACTATGAATGATTGACAGGGGAAGACTGTGTTATATTATCTCTGATAGATAAATCTCCTTGTATTTGTAATTTTTGGCGTGAAATGAATGCTCAGGGTTCTGGAGAAATTATTTTTAGGATTGTGGTAATGACCCGGTTGTCATTAAAATGGGTATGGACAAACATTATTTGGGTTGACTTTTTATAAAGCTTGTATGGGATTTCTATATCGGTTTGATGGTCACTCATTTTGGCTTATATTTGTAACTGATATTTTGATCTTTTTGTTGTTTTTATGTAAGTCTAGTCTCGACCCATACTGGGTACTCTTGATTGAGGTATTTCAAGCACTTTGTAAGTGCATAATATGAAGGTGTCTGATGGATTTTTCTGTCTCTGTCATTTTAAGTTATGTTTTTTTGTTTATTACCCTTCACGGGTGGATCTGTTTTGGAAATATGGACTAGTAAATCAATCTCTCTCTCTCTCTCTCTCTCTCTCTCTCTCTCTCTCTCTCTCTCTCTCTCTCTCTCTCTCTCTCTCTCTCTCTCTCTCTCTCTCTCTCTCTCTCTTGTTGGTTGTGTTTACTTTGCATGATTACCCTTTTTGGGTCGGCTTGAGATTTGGACTCCGTTGAGTATTGGTCACTCCAGGTCATCATATTATACTTTGAAATGGTTTTCTTTCATTTCTTTTGTTAAACGTTCTCTCGAAGAATTGTTACTCTTGAAGCGTTGTGAGTGGGATATCTTGGGTTTATATCTACTCATGTTCAACCTTGAAGATTCTTTTGATTTGGGTCATCAGTGTTTATAAGAGATGTTTTATGTGGTGATTGTTGCATGTTTTAATTGAATGTTTAATCCCTGTGAATGTCTCATTGAGACTGAGCTTGTATCTTTGGTTGGTTTGAAACATTTATGTGGTAACTATTGCTCTTATTGAGAATTTGTTTCAGTGTGAATGGAACCTGTGAGTTACTGTGATCATTGTTAAAGGAAATTTTTATTCTTTAAACTTGAATATTGATCTTTTCAAGTAAATACCATGCACTGTGATTTTGTTCCTTGGAACTATTCGGTTTTCATTATCCTAAAGTTTTTGGCAAGGGTTGTTTGTGCATTCAACTTTGTAGCTTGATCATTTGAATTGCATGTTTGTGTTTTGACTCTCTTTTTCCCATCTTGGTTCAGTTGATATGATTCGATCAAATGGGTTTTGGAAACTAGTTCATTTTGTTAAGTTAGACCTTTCGAATTCTTATCTTGTGTTGATTCATTTTTTCTTAGCTAGAGTAACCTCCTATAGGAATGTACAGTGAGTACACCCGGTTCTGTTGAGTTATCTCTGTTTTTTTGGCATCCTTTTATGGATGGTAACAGGGATTTGGTTAGATGAACTATGGTGGTAGCATCTTTTTCATGTCAATTAATTTATAATTGTTCCTAAATACCTTTTAGATTGATTGATAAGGAATTGGCTATGATTTAGTGGAACTTTGGCTTGGTGAATTAAATTGAAAATAATGAGGACATATCATGAACTTTAATTAATTCTCTTCTTATAGTTGGTTACAGTTTGAAATGTTATCATGTTGAAATGATTATCATTATTGTGACATAGATGGAATTAAATTTTTTTGGATTATTTAACTTCTTTTATGGAAAATTGATTCTTAAATAGATTTAGTGACGTCTTCTCTATTTCTGACATAGTGGATTTTTGGGTGGTTTATTTTATTGATCTTATTTTGAGTACTTGGAACATTTTCATAAATAGCAGGGTTCCTTTTATGAAACAGTTAGATAAAATCATATTTTTTAACATTATAGTGCTTATCATGCTCATTTCTTGTGAACTGACTCATGCTAACAATTTTGTAGATGGACTTCGTGAAAAGTGAAAGGAGAAAGACTTATAAAAAGTTACATTTGTTTTATTAATGAAGTCATTTTCTTCATTCAGATGCTTTATGTATTGAAATTATCTTGAAATGAACTTGTTGGAGAAACTATGAGGATGTATTAAATTTTTTTGTAATGATGAAAGAAGTTTTCTTATAAACTTATGGAATACTTATTAAGTTTGGAGTGTAGTGAACTCTCTTTTTGATAAATGAATTGTTGTGTGAAAGTTGTTGATTTCTAATTTATTCTAGGGTCATATATGACTTAGATTTGATTAATATTCTTAAATATTAACATGCATGATGATATTTTATTAATATTCTTAAATATTAACATGCATGATGATATTTTATTAATATTCTTAAATATTAACATGCATGGCTTAATGGATTCTAAGGTATAGAATAATGCTTGGATAAGGAACAATATATATTTTTGACTCAATTCATTTTGGGGTAATGATATAACTATGATGATTATGATTTATTGACCCTTATTCGGAAAGGATAATAAGGATAGTTCTATATAGTTGAATGTGGAATTCTTATTATGAATCTACTCTTTATGTTTTCAGATTTCATGAATAGGACAATAGTCCTTAATTAGGAAGAAAAGGATACTTCCTTTTTATCATTAAATCTGAACTAAGTATGTTTTCCATAGTTATGTGATAAATTATAATCATCATTGATGATTTATTGTATTCTCTACTTTATGAAAATGAAAAATGGAAATTAGAAAGCTCAAAAGAATTAGTAAAATGTATTTAAATATTATGATATCACTAAGTCTAATTAATAAGCTTTCAATCAAGATTTTTTACATTGTTAAACAATAGTAAAGAAAATTAATGATCTTTCTTACTTGATTTTGAAATAAGATTTATTGATAAAAGAAAATAATAGATTAAGATTAAAAATTTCATATGCTTGAACACAAATTTTATCTGCATACCTTCAACTGGTGTAAAAGTACATTTCAAATCCTTTATTGGGATCAATCGTACTTAGTGGACCCTTAAGTGTGTTGTTTAACATTAATTTAAACAAGATAATAATTTGAAGGTTAATAATATAATGTTTATTAAGTATGTTAGTTTCATTGAAAGAACTTAGTAGGTTGTTGTAATATAGGGGCTGCGTTGATTACCCTCATAATGATAGGAGTCATTATAGGAGTCATGCGACCAACTATGCTATCAACACCCCACTTAGTTCAATTAACTCAATTGACATAAGTGGAAATTAGGTTCATAGTTCTACTCTAAACAGAGATAGACACATGGACTAGCATAGTGGTCAACTCATGTTGACTTTGGGTAACTAAACACACCCAATTGACGAGATTCGATTGAGTATGTCTACTTATCCTTAGTCATCACGAGTAGACTGCAACACTAGTGTATGTGAGCTGCCCCTATTTAGTGTGAAACTTTGACTCAGGTTTGGTTGACGGAAGTCAAGGAAGACCAATCTAGATAACAGTTTGAGTGGGGTGAAATACATATTCCTTTTGATGAGTATGTCATCTTAGAATATAAACATGGTAAACATGTTTAAAACTTTTGCCAAAGTATCGCAAACTACTGGTTGTGTTGTCTTATGTCACCTAGTCTATGAAAGCGGGATTATAGATGAATATCAGTACCAAATATTTAGATAGGCTTCTTAGATAGAACACTTGAGTGACCCTTAATGGGTAAAATAACCAAAGTATACATAGTATACACTTGAACAAGTTAAACATGAGAGATCGGTTTAATTCTAAGTCATGAAATGAGAGATTGGTGTTTCACCGAGGAGTCATTACTGATTGTATATGGTTTTCTGCTATGAGATGGATCTGGCAATGAAATGTGTGTTCTAAATTATATGAATTTATAACGAGAGAACGTTATGTAAAAATAAATAAATAAATTCCCTTGTTTCTAAGTCATAAAAAGTGGATGTTACAATCAATCCCACCTTGTAAGCCGTGCAACATCAACAAAGCTAAGCGAGGATTCTTAAAGAAAGACAGACCACGATTTGAGTCATTTTGTAGATGGGGATGGATATGGCAATATCTTTTTACTTGGACTTGGGGAATGTTGGATAACACCTCACTAAGGGTATGACCTACCCTGCTACTTTAGGTTCTACTTGAAACCAGGGTGAGAGGACCCATTTTGTAACCTGTATTTGTGAAAAGTGGTGGATAGAACAACAATATTTGGACTCCTTTTCTTAGGGAAGTAAAAATAGCCTCAAGAAGACATGGTCAATACAAACATTATCTAACTCTCATGAGTTATCACACTAGAAAATGCAGATATCTTCTAAAGAAGGCTCAGGTTACTAAAGATAGTCATAATTCCAACTTGCTTCTACATATTTTGGATAAAGGATGGGAAAATTCAACAAATATCCTTAGCATTTATGCATAAATAGTGCAAAAGCAGGGGTAGTTCAGGTGGATCTGATGGTTATTGGTTGTAATTTTGATGTATTGTTGGGAAGTTAAGCAGGATAAAGTTGATTATACAAAAACCTCAAATGAACCTTACAAATACTACAAACAATTGTTCTTGATGTAAAATATGGATCACACAATCCAAAGCATTCCTTCAACTAGAAGGTTTGTATTCATGGAAGCCCAAGAACACAGGATTTCACACAAACTTTGAGAATTCAAACATAAAAGATCATGAAAAACTCTCAAAAAAATACTAACAATCTTTGATCAAATATGTTCTAGATACACTCAGAACTGACAAAGATCTTAGATCAAATATATACAAATTGATTTTAAAACCATTTACCACATTATGAAGGAAATCTCCATCAATCATGTAATTACAATTACCAAATTTTCACTATTTTAACTAAGGATTTATGTAATTCAGAGAGATTAATTAGCATAAGATTGCAAAATGAAATTCAAAAATCGATTCAAAATAATTCATCTTGAACAAAGTAATAATGCTCATGAGACTACACACAAATTGATTCAAGAAACACCAATTATTCAATAAGGGGACATAACAACTATGACCTCAATATTTTCTAATGACTATACAAAGGTCACAATCATCCGGGGAGAAGGCTTGGGAACAAATGAATAGTAGTTCGGTTATCTCGCATTGGCTCATTTTTAGCTAGTACAAACATGTGCTCTCCTTTCTTTTCTAAAGCTTAGAAAATTTTAACCCCCATGCGAGAGTATTCTCATCGCATTTATACAATCTCAATCACTCACTCACTCTTTAATTTTTCCCCAAAAGCATGAATATTTGAAGAATATTATTTCTTTACAACACATAGTCTAATCCACCTTTATTCTCTTGGAAATATTTTGTTTTATGTTGCCAAGTGGAAGAATCACGAGTCATTCACGTTTTTCACTCTCCTAGAATGACTAGGATGCCATGTCACTTCTTTGATGTTTGTTTTAATCATTTATCTCTTCAAGTGATTAGAGAAAACCCTTTTTGATGATTTTTGAGCATCTCCAAGTGATTTGATTTGACATGTAATCCCTTTTACCTTTTGAGAATCCATCTTGGGAAACACACATTCATTTTCATGTCTTTCTAGGAAGATTTTTCCCACATGGATCATGTCATATCAAGCCAATCATTATCTTCTACATAATACCAACTTACTTCATACTTATTTCTCCTATGTGAATATCACATTCAAATCTTTAGAAACTATCTTACCATGATTATACTAAGCTTGAATTGCACCTCAAATTTCTTATAAATGCACACTATTTCCTTTACAAACTCACATTTTATTTTCTGAGTGTAAGGAATTTAGGGAAATTTATCTGCAATATGGTGGGAACACTAGTGGTAGCCAACTTGAAAGACATATCCACTAAGGATTTGCACTCAATTTTTGATATGTCAAGCCCTGATGAGGCATTCGTAAGAATTCTATTTGAGATTGTTGATCCTAAATATTATATTGGGCCTTTGACAACTCAAGTTATTTAGGTTGTGTTGGTTAGAAAGCTTATCATGATAAGCCCCATTTTTTTGTCTTCTAGATGATGTATTTTCATCTCTTCAGGATGGAACATCAAAAGACTCTCGATGCATTAAGTTTTGACGAATTACAAATGCCCCTTCATTTTTAATGAATCATTTACTGTGAAGGAAATCCCCTTTGGGTCTTATGTACTTGATGGATATATTTCACTAGGTATTGTGCCTACTCTTATTCATAGAATGAATGAACTGGAACAATGTGTCTCAATCTTGGTGAAGAAACCATTAGTGACTACACCTTATCAACCTCCTAAAGAATCACCCGTATTTTTGAAGAAATATAGGGGTGAATCTAGTTCCAGGCCTCCTACTCCATCTGCTCTAGGATCAGTTGTTATTGCACTTCCAGCTCAAGCTGCCAATCCATCATTCACTTCCAAAGCAACAGAAAAAGGTTTTTCCTAAAGGAGGTCTGGACATGATTGAATGGGTTTCCTCCTATGAGAGGAGATCATAATTTCTTAGTTTGTTGAATGGTCCTATGACAACTATTGATGAACTCATGTCTTTGGGTATGTCTCACACCTTGGCTAGAGACATTGTGTTTGTTCAAATGACATTGGGAACAAAGGAATTTTTCCTAGAAATAATAGGTCAGGTGAAGAAACTTCCTCTTTGTAGAGAGGATTTTGTAGTGGAAGATGATTAGGTTTCTCTTTTCTTGTTTCTTTCTTATTTAGTTTCCAAAAATTTATGTAACCCCTTTTTTATGGGTTGGGGCCCTATAAAACCCCAATTTTGATTTTTTCCACAATACAAAATATGTCAAATAGTTACATTAGTTTACATGCTTCATAATATATTTGGAATTATATGAAAGAAATATAAAGATCTAATGTATTGCATCAAATTACATTTATGTTTGAAAACAACAATTCAAAATAGTATTTAGTTCTCATGAAACAAGAGTAATAGTTAAAATAAGGTGAAAAAGTTGTTCAAAGAAAAACAAGCCTAAACTTGCTCATCAGTCTTTGCAATTGCATCTTCATCTTCATCATCTTCTTCCTTAATTGGTTGTCTCTCTATATAAGCATCATATCTTTGAAACATTTGCATTATCTCTTCCTCATCAGGTCCCAAGTGATGTTTGTAGATTAAGTGATGCTTGTTCAATATGTCACAACATGTGGACATTTTTGGCCTGTATTCTCTCAACTTCTTGTTCAACTCGAAATTTTATTCTCTACTAAGATAAGTTTTTGATAACCTCATAAGAACAAGGTTCCTCTCTTATATTCTTGTCAAATGATTGATTTAACGTATCAATTTCCCAATTCCCATAAACCATATTGTATTTTTCAAACACCATTTGTTCTAATATATAATTTATATTATCAATAACCTTTTCCACCCAATATTTTTCAATCTCCAACTTTTCTTTAACTTGGTTTATGGTTTCCACCCTAATTCTAGCTAAATATTCCATTACATATTGAGTTCCCTTCTCCTCGAGTGACAGTATTCCTTCTTTCTCCAATAAATACTCATCCAGTTGATTTATTGCTTCAAGTTTAGGAAAAATTTCATCCCAAGAAAACACTTCATTTTCACATAGCTCAATAACTTCATTAATTTCATTGAGGACTTTAGTAAGCTCTATATACCTATCTCTTGATTTTTCAATCACTTTCCTACCCCTTTGGGACAAATCCTCTACCCACTTATCTACTGCTTCAACCTTTTTACTGGCTTTTTCAACTTTATCTAGCATCTTAGGGGTGATGGTGGTGATAACTTCTTCGGTAGATCTTACCAATTTATGCAAGCATGAGGTCAATGTTTTTACCTGTTCTTTTAGCTGATTTTTGGATATCTTATCCTCATAAAACTTATGCAATAAACCTTCAATTGCCTTGGTGACCCCTTTCTTCAATGATTCTCTCGTATGTCTTCCAAATTGTATATGTTAAATATCCTAATCACTCTCTCCGATATCATAATTTGTCTTGCCTTGATGAGGAGTTACAACCTCCAAAGTTCTAAACCCATGGTGATTTATTCATGTCTTTTTAATAACCCTTTCTTTCTATAGACACCTATAATTTAGCTCCAACAATTTAAATACTTAAATTGTGCTAATTATACTACTTCCCGCAAATTGACGACATATCATCAATATAGCACACTTTCTCTTCTATCGTCATTAATTAATTACATTACGCTAATTAATTAACCCTTCTATCCAAAAATATGACAATTAATGACCTTCCATTAATTAAACCCCTTTCTACTTGAATTTAATTAATTATTCGTAATTAATTAAGTTTCCTCTTCTATTAGATAAATAAATCATCATTTATTTAGCCTAAACCTTTCCTATTCCCTAAATCATACTAATTTTTCTTCTAAAATATTCTATAAATCTTTCTCACCTATTAATTAATCACTTGGGTTAATTAATAAATCCTCTCAAACCCCATGAGTCACTACAAGACAAATTAAACTCCCCTAAGGTTGACTCAACCCCCTTTTTCAACCATAGTCACCCCTAACTAACTCAACCTAGCTATTATCCCACATGTAAAGGGATGTAGAGATTATTTTATCCATTGGGATATATAAGGATCCCTCATCTTACCATTCTACTTACACCTAAATGAGCATAGAGCCTAAGCTATAGCCATTTTATCATCTTAGAGAATTCTTCCATTAGAGGAGCTAGCTATATTCATTTCTTGCATTCATCCATCCAAGTTTGAAGTCATATGGAGATATGTCAAATGGTCTTGTATCCAAGAATTGAAAAGACTCCATTCTTGAAACCTTAGGATTCAAACATAAAATCAACCCTTTTGATTGCTAAGGATTTAAATAGGTTCATTCCATTTATTAACATTCAATAGAGATAGAGATTAATTGCTTAGCATATTAGTTTGATGTTTATTCATGTTCTAATGCAAAGATGTTGGTATATTAGTCTTGTTTAAGCTCTAAGCATGATGGTGCATATATTTTAGTTTAGAATTATATTGAGGCTATTAGGTGTTAGTCTTGATTTTACTTGCATAGCTAACTAATTCTTGCACACATTTGGCATGCCCGGTGGGATGGATCCTTAGTCCCTTAGCATTGTGGTTCAAATTTTGTTTTTATTTCCATTTTTGGCTAACCCTTGATATGCACATGTGTGAATTAAGGTTGAATTTCTTATAATTTATGATAACTTTACATGTGTTGATTCTTTCTTATAGATCTAATTTAGATGGATTATTATCAATTTTGAGCTAACTATCCAAAAATTTGAGCTTTTTAAGATCGATTACATCATTTTCCATGTTTTGATGTCACTTCTAGGTACAGGCATACACAAAAATGACAGAGGTGCGTACACGTCCAAACTTGGGCATACACATCCAAATGCTAGTGTATGCATCTAGAGTCTAGCATATGCATCATTTTGTCGGCGTACATGATATCCTACCCTCTGTGTATTTATGTTTCTCTGTCTACTTGCGCATATGCCTGACCCCGAGCATACATGTTCATACTCCAACGTATGTATTTTCTAGTGTTGTTACTTTGACCAATCTATCTGTGAGCATATACATGCAAAGGATAGCATACACAACTCATTGGCTGTGTATCCATTATCTCACTATCGGTTTTCACAGAGGGGCGTATACGTCTTGAAGTAGGTGTACACACCCAGAGTTGAGCATACACATCATAGTTCATATTTTTTATTCACTTTAAAATTTGCAAAAACATGTTTTCGGGATTTATTGACTCCTTACAGTTGTAATTGAAGACTAAATTACGTTTTGCATGTTTTTGCTAAATTGGTTTGATTTTTTAAAAGGATTCAATGAAAAAGCATGCTTAATCATGAGATTGGAGTCATGTATGCTCTTCCCTCACACCTTGTAGGTGATATTGGGAATCAAAAATGATTTATATATCTCTTTTGCCTTGAAAAATGTTGAAAAGAATGTCAAGTTTGGTTAAAATGAAAAAATTTTGTGTTTAAATCAATTATTTTCCATTTTTGATTTTGTAGTTGGATTTTACATCATGTATGATCTTCCCTTGTGTCCTATGATGATCTTGAGAATCAGAAACGTAGTCCATCCTCTTTATGTGTATGGAAAACTACTAAATCCATCGTGCAGGACTTAAACGCTTGTCAAAGAATGAAGGATCGAGACAAAACAAAACTAATTATACATTTTTCATGTAAGTTAAAAAATGGTGTTCAAGCAAACCACATTAATTATACAAGATAAAAAACATACACCACAATCAAAAGATTGTATTTGTAGGTTTGGATAAGGGTACACCGCATCCACTTAACTAGGACATAACCCCTTTGGCATAAACATTAAGCTACAACAATGGGGGTGATCCTAGGAACCCCAAAGTAGTCCAGGAAAGAGGGAACCTTATGAATAAAATAGGAAGTGATATGCACACCTACTTGACTAGTATACACGTGAGATTTAGTGTCAAATTTATCTGTATCGTGACCCCAGTGAGATTACACAATGGACACATTTATTTCCCATTGTGCTTGAAGGGGGTAAAGTAAAGTTGGGATACTCCTTGGGAAACCTTGGAAAACTAAGCTCGCTTCTAGATAACTTGTGACACCTAGTTGAGTGAACCACCTAGGAAGCTATCTTGTCTAGGAGCCAACTTTGACCATATAAAAACCAATTTGAGTTGAGAGCCATCGCAAAGGGAGAAATTTCTTGGAATAGAAAGATTTTTTTCAAATAATAGGAGATCCTATTAAAGTTAAAACAATGTGTCATTCATCACGGAGATTGTGAAGCATTAATTTTGTTTAGTTTTTCACTCACCCTAAGGCAAGGTGAAACTTTGCCAAAGTGACACCAAACTCTCTTCAACACTAACTGGTCTACTTCCTTCACTTTCTTTTGACACTTTGTTGATTAGGAGAAGAGTGACTACCCTTTTGTTTTTAATTGATTATATCCACCACTTTTGTGTCCATTTACGCTCATCCATGTTTGCGGCTGAGTTGTTAAATGTTTAAAGTGTGTGGAGACAATTTCATATCATTGGTAGCCTTTTTTATCTTGATACCCAATTCAAGCTCGCCAATGGTAGTTAAGTATCATTCATCATCTTGATTCTCCTTTGAACTCTTATCTTGCTTGTATCGTATCGTAATAATTTTGATACTTACGTCTTGTTTCTTGCAAACTTGGCCTAAGTTTCTAGATTGTAATGTTACGCTACGCATATTCTAATAATTCCTTGGTATACTCTAACATTATTTTATTTTCAAACATTACCTTGATTTTGAAAAGTGTTGAGTGTTACCATTTTTGTGCATTATATCAATATCATTTTGATACTAATACCTTACTTTTTTGAAAATTTTGGTTAACATATCTTAGAGGTATTGTTGTGTCGCTCACAATCGTAATTACCACTTTTTTAGATATAGGTCTTGATTGGATTCAAGCTCACTTTTAGTATACTTTGTTTGGGGATCGTATTGAATTTTTGTTATTACGTATGCCTTGTTCATTTCTTTGAACTTGAAATAAGTGGTGACATTTTTTAACCATCTTAAACACCAACTACCATTTGAGGAAAAACTTAGGAAGTATGACATTTTGATTGATTGGTCTGAAAACGAGCATTGAGTGATTGTATCTTGTTTGTCACTTTTGACTTATTCTTTTAAGAAAATCACTTTGACACATTGATCCTTTGACATTCATCATTATTTGAACCATTGACATTCTTTGAAATTTGTAAACTTCCACTTAGGTTTGATCAATACCTTTTGAATAAATTCAAAAACACCTTAGTGAATTTCTCACACATCATGGCCCCCAAAACAATATTGGGAGCTAGAAGACAAGTCATTGAAAAATAAGCATGGGAAACATCAAACAAATAAGGGTCAAATCCCTTTATTGGTCATGATTTAGGACCTCTATTTTCCACGAAAAGGAAGCAAAAGAGATTATAGATCATAATGGTGATGAAGCAAGATCACCACACGTGGAGTTTGACTTTGACCTCACCCTATTAGATGAATTCATTTTCATAAACAAAGATAGGGTACTTGTGAGAGTGGTGGAATTAGGTGCTAGAATGCCAACAGAACATGAAACTATTCCACCCACAAATGAGGCTAATGAGGAAGAACCACTTCTTATTAACATGGATGACATTTTAGCACATGGACATGCTTCCACATAAAACGTAGAAAAAAACAACATGGTGGGTTATAAATTACCATTCATCAAGATTCCACGTAGAGTACAAATAGAACATGAAAACCTAGAACAACCCCTATGTGATGAAGATGATGAAGAAATTCATGAGGAATAAGTCACTATACCATAACAAATTCAGAACCTTAGTCAATAATTAGCTTTACTGACATCTCATGTACAAAAAGAAACAAACAAAAATGTACATCAAGAGAAACCTAAGGACAAAAATAGTGAACTTCACATAGAAAACCAAGAGGGAGGAACATCAAAATATAGTCGTGTGTATATGCCAACTTCCCCCACTAAAGAAAAAATTATTTCACAAGAACTACAATCTATGAAAGCAACACTCACAAGCCTTCAAGAAAATAATGGGGGAAATAGCAAAAGATATCAATATGAAGAGTTATGTCCCCATCCATTTGATAAGGCCATGTTGCTTCAACCCTTTCCTAAGAAATTTGACATGCCCAAATTTTACAAGTATAGAGGGAAAGGTGATCCATGCAATCATGTGAAATATTTTTACATGGCATGCCAAGAAGTGGCCTATAGCGACAACTACCTCATATGACTCTTTACAAAAGTCTAGGAGGAATATCCTTTGAACTCGTTTACTCACTTACCTTGTGGGTCTATCTTCACATGGCCTGAACTAGTAGAGAGGTTTGTATGAAATTTCTCATATAACATGGAAAGTGACATAACCATGGTAGACTTGTGTAACACTAAACAACATCCAAATGAAACCTTCACAAGTTTTCTACAAAGATGGCGGGGCCAAGTAGCCGCTTCCCTTGCTAAATACCTGAAAAGAAACTTGTTAGCATCTTTGTACCAAATTTAAATTTAGAAATCACTTTTCATTTACAAATGCATTTTGTTCAGAGATTTGAAGAGGTCATCAAGAAGGGCATACAAATAGAAAAATCCCTCATTGCAAAAGGAACAATCAAATCATCTTCCAAGGATAATCAATCTACAAAACTAATTGACAAGTCAAAGATATTTAACAAAAATAAGAATGTGGTAGGAGATGGAATCACGAATTCCAAACGTATACAAGCGGTCCAAGTTTTTCAACCTTTTAAACTGACCAAAGGGCTGATCCAACCACTAGCCAAGTGTAGAACGTTAATTCCTCTTAATGAGTATTTGTCCAAAATCTTGAAAAAATTGGATGTAGTCCACATAGTGACTTGTCCTACGACACAACCCTTTGATGAAAATACTCCTAAACCTTCATGGTATAAAGAGCATGAATATTTCGATTTTCATCATGTAAAGGGACACAAGACAGACAAGTGCCTAAGACCTCGCCACTTCATCCAATGTCTTATTGATAATGGAGAGATAAAATATGATGCACCGAGAGAAATCGACACCAAATGAAAAGATGGGGATATTCAAATAACCATTCCCTAAACATGATAATCTATATGGGAAGAAGCCAAATCATGGAGAGTTATCCCAAAGTTACAAAGCCACAAATTAACTATATACCAAAAGTGATAACAATCATTATGACTCACTCATTACATGTGTTCACTCTTCGATGAGCTTCAGTGAATACCATTAGGATCAACTAGACATATGAGTACTGCCAATTGTTCCTAGAATTGTTTCAACAGAAGATGAAAATGCAGCTACATTAGGAAATGTCACATTTGGAATAGAATGCACATTCCCAAGGGTCTGGAATGGCAATACTTGATGGGCTAGTAAAGCAGCAACCCTCCTTTGATCTTCAGTCGAGTAGGAGGATCAATCACCTCGATCTCTTTATGTTTGTGTTTTCTTGATACATGACCACCAACATCTCTTGTCAAAGGCTGTTCATATACAAATTTAATCTTCTTCTTGGTTCTTTCAAAGTGCCTGAGATCTGGTGCCTCTCTTTCTTTGGAAACATCTGATTTGGATTGGATATTGGCACTTGTTATAGCTCCTCTCATCATCTTTTTAGTGTCATATGGTCTTGGTAATACCTTTGAGGAGGTTGTTTGTGAAATTAAGATTTTCCCTTTTGCTTGGATTGGTACTGCTTTGGTGATGGGAGCATCTTGCATGGCTTTCAATAGTATCCCCTCAGTTTTCTACACCAAAACAGACCTTGAAGTCCCATTCTTGCTAGTTTCTAATGTCCATTCATCAATAATTCCTGTGGTGGGCCTATTGTTGGGTAGTTGTGGAGCCTGTCCATTTAAAGGGTCCATTTTTTCTACTCCTTCCTTCAATGGGGGAATATATCCTTCCAAAAGGTTCAAGTCTCAAAACTCATTTAATATTTTGGTATTTTGTAGGGATAGATCCAAACCTTTTATAGTTAACCAAGTCAATGTTCTTCTTAATACATTGGAAATCCTTACATGAGGGCTATATGATTCCTTCTCGTTTAAATCAAGACCACTAATTTTCTTTGATTTAATTTTCTAGTCATGGTAATACTTCCCTATTACCTCTTTATCATCTATAATCCCATGTGGGACTATTGCAATCTTGAAATAAATAAATTGGGTTAATATCATCCTGGAATAGTCTCTCAATCTGACCTCCTCTTCATCTAGATAGTTCATCCAATAATATTCAAAATGAGTTTCATGTTCACCATTACTAACAACCCATCTAACATCATAATTTGGTCTTGGTGTGAACATCTCCATTTGAAATTTCTCCATTTCTTCCTCCATCAATATGGACTATTATACTTTGGCATGAAAACCTACCAATTTGTAGAGGGAATTTGATATTTTTCTTGTGATCTTTTGCAATCATTTTATGTATAAGAGTAATTTGTCTTGATGACTCCATTAGGGCCCAGTTTTCATTTACATACCTTGGTAATTTATAAGGTTGTCCCTCAAATCCACTCACCCTAAAATATGTAAAGAACCTATATTATATGAAAATGCAGCCATATTCCTGAATTGTTGCCCTGGTAGTAGTAGATAGTCGATATTGTTCCCATTCTAGCTTGAAAAGGCATGTCACAAGGACAATAAATACATCATTCACCAACCTTACATTTCCTTTCCAATTATATAACCTTAATTGTGGGTATACAACATATACCCTATGATCATCAAAACTTGCTTGTAATGTGAGTCCTGGAAATGATTTGAAGCAAGAAACATTATAGATAAAGTAGGACATCATATAGAAATTAATATCAACTGGATTATCCATTTTTCTTTTTACAGTCATTGTGAAAAATTGATCCTGAATAGATGCTAATATGAAACTTGCCCAACAAAATTTTCCTTTCTCTTCTAAAATAACCATTATAAATGGACACATCCATTCTTGAAGTTTGTTATTCCTTCTGACCATGCCATTCTATTTAATAACACAATCAAGTCTTCCACCTCCTTGACAAACATAGCCTTGGTTAATCTTTTGGGAATCCTTTTGATGGATGTTTTTTTATCTTTCAGCCATTGAGAATTCAACATTGTAGCATACTCAACATGCCTTGCCTCATAGTCCTTTTGTGTAGATTCAACTATAGCAATTATCAGTTGATCTAAATTTAGAAACCCTAAAATCACTTTAAAGGCTTCTGATGTTAAATTTATCATGATTTCTCCACCTCCATCCAATACCTCCTTCAATTATGGGTTGTAATTCTCTGCACACAACCATATGAGCTCAGGAGCATGTATGGAAGGTGGGAAAGTAGCTGCTAGGGAAATGTCACTAGCATCAATAGTTTTCATCCATTTACTTTTATTTGGGTCACTCAATCTTCTCTGGAAATCCTCCAAGTCAGCATTTAACAACTTCATGTCCATGACCTTATCTAGATCACTAGTAATACTAGAATTTATGTGAAAACCTGATGCTAGATACTTCATCTTATACAATTTATCTTTCCTTCTATCCTAATTTGAATTAAGTATGGCAAAGAAACACTTACCCATTTACCTAAGAGCTATGTGAATTTATCTTTTATCTTGTGCCTCCAAGCCACTTCCAATTGATTTTTCCTCTTTCGCTTTCATAAATTATCATAGTTAGGGCATCGAGATCTTCATGTGTAATAGAAAAACTCAAAGTGTTTGAATGTTTCAATCAATTTTAATTTGATCTACGTAAACAAACACATTAATGGTGGCGTAATAAATGTGTTATATCCCCATTGTCCACCTTTTTTTCCATTTGAATGTGGACCGTCCACGTGGGTTAATTTGATGCCTTGTAGGCTCGTGGAGTCTTTTCGCACTTTTGCACTATCTTTTGAATGTATACAAGTTTACATGTTTGACCCAAATGCCCTCTCTTGACTTTTATTGAGATCATGACACGTGTTCAAATCTTAGAGGTAATAGAATTACGAGACTCTTTTGCACATTTTCTCATTCTCCCAACTAGATACAAGTTTACCATGTTGACCCGAAGCCCTACTTATTTGACTTATCTTGTGGAATGGACATGTGTCCCCTGTCGGGCGTCGAGGGCATATTTACATTTTGCATTGCAGTATGCCTTTGGTACAAAAATACACCACCACTCCATTTTCCCACATTATTTTTAAACATGTCACCTCTTTCAGGAATAGGGTCAACCTTTCCTTTTATATCATTGACTCGAATATTCGAAAGAATATTCTTTAGACTTCGAGGATGGACTTGAAAATTGTATTTGTAATATGAAATGACTATGATTGTTTATAAGGAAAATCCACCATAATGCAACCAATGGCATTGCACCACATATCATCGACTCGAAAAAGTTCTTGCATTTTGTAATATGCACTAGGAACAACAAGGATGACATTCAAGAGGATAAAACATGGTTTTACATGGCTTTTTCATCATATTTCATAGGGATTTTTCAGTTACGACACATTTTCACAATCCTCAACTAGAAAAGAGGATTTCCATAGTATAACGATAGGATATAACATGATTTTTTTAATGGGGATTTTCTCTTCGACATACGTATTTCTTAACTCAAGTAATCAGACACAAAATTTTCAAAGGAAACTTTTAGGAAAAAGGGGTGTGGTTAAATCAAGCAACAATAAGACACATAGTAGGATTTTCTTTCAATAGTGAGAGATTGGACTTGAGATTGTAATTATCCAAAACATACATGACTAATAAAATGTCATGTGATGGAATCATAGGAGATGTGAGAGGCACATTGAGAGGTTGCAATTTTCCATTATGAGTGATCATGGGAACATGAGAAGAAGAAGTGGAGGATGAAGATGAGACGGGCATACTAGATGCATATGTAGAAGAAATAAGAAGTAGTACACTAGGAGGAATAGAAGAAGCAACATGAATAGGTTCTAAAGAAGAAGAAATAGGCATAGATGAACATGGAACATCAAGAGGAACATTAGAATGAATGATATTCAAAGAAGGAGAATAAGGAGGAATAATAGGAGGAGAAGAAGATGGAATATTGATAGAAACATTAGGAGTAACATCAGAAGAAGTGATAGGAGATGAAATAATAGAAAGAGGGGAATCATTATGAATGTTCTTAGATACAACCTCAAAAATAGATGAAATCGGAGTAGAAAATTCACATTCAGCAGTCTTAAGAGACACAACATATCCACTAACATCGTCATGATCGAGACAAAGTTTCACATGCAAGTATTTCATCAAGTGAGTCATCAACATATATAGAAGCAGGAAAAGAACTATCAAAATATGGATCATTATAATCAATAGAATCATTTTTAGAAAAATGAAAATTATGTGATACAACTTTACAATCATCTTGACTAGTATGAGAAATAACATCATGTGCATGTACATTTTCATCATGATTTTTATCTATGGTATCACAACCAATTCTAAGCATATGATAAATTATAACATCATCAAGATTTTTAGCATGAATAGAAGAAGACAAAGTATACCTAGTGTCCATGGAATAACAAGGAGTACAACTAGAAATGTTTTGTTCCTTAGAGAGAATGTTGCAAGAATAATGGGTGAAACTAGTAGGAATGTTGCATTCATTGTTCAATTTATATTTGAATATTATCACCGCACAAGGATAATGATAGAGAGCGGTAATTTTAGCCTCGAAACCTCATCATAAATAGGATTGACTCTATCATGAAACATATCTTGCCTAGAATATGGAGATATAATCTTAGATATTAGAGTTTTTTTGAACATAGGGAAAGGATTTATAAGATACGAGTTCACCAAAATGATAGAATAAAATCTTGTATATTTTATTAAAATATGATTCTAGAAATTTCTAAAATGATGTACAATAAGATACAAGTTCTAAGTAATTTTATAGATGTAACTATGTAAGAAAATGTGAAAGGTAAGATACTTATTTAATTTTCACTTATCCCAAAGTATATATGAACTGAAAGAACTGATGAAAAGGATGGGAAGAATTCTCTGGAACTACTCAATATGAATTCTGGAATCTGCAAACTAACCCAGACAAGGGCACCTAGGTAGGGACGAGGGCGCATGGGCACCCGAGACCTCTATGGGGTGTTGAAGTCTTTTGAAAAGGTCAAAACCTGATTTATTCAATGTCCCTAGGGTTTCTCACTTATTTGTTGATGATCACTTACATGTCACACTTGGATCTCTGAGGTACTTATAAATCTGCAACACAAATAGTCTACTACAAAACCCCCAAATGACATCAAATCCTAAAAAATAAAGATGAAAAATGGGAGATCGTTGTTTCTTTGGCTATCAACAAATTGAACTTATGATTGAACATTGCACTACATCTCAGACCCCATGTATTTATATGTGCTTGTGTGTGTCATAGTGCTCTTAGGTTGCCCTCGCATTGATGATGCCAAGATAGTGGGTGGTAGATAGATAGAATGCAAATGTGTGGATGGAAAAATGAACTTCCCCTTCCTATGCAGTGTGTATGTAGAGTAATAAGCCCAATATGTAGTCCCTTTGATATGTAGATAGATATCCCTTGATAGAAATTTTCCACCCTTATAATGGTATGTATGTTGTGTTTATATAAGGATCTCTTGCTTGAATTTCGACACTAATGACTTGACATGCTAACTAGGACCTTGGGATAGGAGTAATAAAAATGAAAAGGACGACCACAAATGTCAAAAATGTAAACAAGAAAAAAGAGGACACAGGTGCCCAGGATGGACAGGAGTGCATGGGCGCTAGTGTCAAGTTCTATGCATTGGTGTTCAGAGACAACTGATGAAAATGTGTGAAGAATGACAGATAGGGATCCATGTGACATGACCAGAAATGGGTGGAGAAGGGAGAGAGGTGATAGATAAAAAAATATAGACACTCAAAGTAATAATATTGAGTAGACAATGTGTTACTAGTGAATACTTTTATTATGCAAGATCCATATATAAAACAACATACTTGGAAGTATAGTAAAATAGTAGTAAGTACATGATTTTGTGTCTATAATTATAATAAAATGGATTGACACTTAAATTTTTCCTGGAATTGTGGGCATATAGGACTTCCACCCATATACCGAAAGAGGTAACACTATTTTCATTGGTTTTCGATGTACGATATTACATTTAGAAGTAGAACTATGTAGTCTTTGTGTGTCTTTGTAAGGAATATTAGAAAAAGATGAGTATAGAAATGTGTGGTTGAAAAATTTAGAAAACCTAGATGAGAAGAGGCTTAGATCTTAAAAACATCATCAAGTTTACATGGATAGAATGTGTCAACAACATAAAAAAATTGTGAGTGTCAAATCCAAGTAGGTGAAATTGTGTTGAGACTTGATAGTCATATACATAAAAATATTGGAGAAGGTAGGAAATTTAGACCAAAAATTCTAGCCCCTATTATCCATTTTTACACCTTGGTAAAATTAGATGACTGGAGAAAACTAAACTTGGGCAATTAACAGAGCTTCATGGTTGAGTCTAGGGTTTTCGGTAAATTTTCATAATTTTGGAGCACTTGTAGTGATTTTGGGAACTTGGGGGTCATTTGGTGCATTTCCCTTCTTCTAGAGGCAAAGGAGTTCAATTCTTAGCCAAATTTGAGAAAAATGAGTAAAATCGGGAAAGTGTGGCTTTAGGGCACTCTACTTTATTTTTATAACTCCCCAATCCAAGAAAATTCTAAGGAGTCAATGAAAAAATTGAAAACTAAGGTCATAGAAAGCCGCATAACTAAGTCTGTGGAATTTTGTAGAAAAAGGTGCCACAAAAATTATTTTGTGGAATGCCGTAGAAAAGGGTGCCACAGAACAAAGTCCATGGAATGCCGTAGAAAAAGGTGTCACAAAACTAAGCCCGTGGAATGCCGCAGAAAAAGATGCCACAGAAAAGGGGCCATATAAAGCCTTAAAAAAAAGTCTGCAAAAAGTGCCATAGAAAACTAAAGTTGCAAATATCCATGGAAAGAAATAAGTTCACGGAAAATTGAAAAGTTGTAGAAAACAAGAAAATCTGCAAACAAAGGAAAATGATAGTTTTCCGCATGATACTTAAAATGGCCATATATTTTGACCCGTTGCTCCATTTTTCACAAACTTTATATTGTTGGAAAGGTCTCAACATCCTCTATATGATTAAAATTTTATTTATCAATTATATTGAGGTTATATGTGTGAAAAAATAGAAAACATTTCCGGCATGAAAATGGACAATTCTAGGCCCAACCACCGTAATTAATGAAGTATGGTGCCCATTTCTTCTTCCAGAAGCTAGAGTACATGGGGAAATGATTTGTAAGGATTACCATGTAATTTTCAGAGCATTTAATGACAATTTTTGGTGGGTGGGAGCATAAATCCGAGTTTCACTTTTTCTCTCTTCTCTCATTCACTTCTATATATTGTAAACTCTTCTCATTTTGAGGGGAGTTATTCTGGGATGTGGGGAAACTCTATAAAATTTGTTTCTCAATACCATTGAGTTGTAAACCTTCTCATGGGCTTGAAAATTTTATTTATGCCTCTATTTCAACAAGGATTGTGCATATTCCAAGAGCAATACAATATGTGTTTGTGGTGTTCTTTCAACCCTTTCATTATTTTGTTGTATCTCCTTGCCTCTCTATTTTTTTTTTTGTTGTCTTTTTGTGCATGTATGTCTCATTTGCAGGTGTAGGATGTTTTGTTTCATGGAGATTCAGTGGTAAATGAAGATCTGGGTCTATGTCACATTGTTCTGGCCTCTCTCAACTCCATTTTCCTTCTATATTCTCCCTCATATGATATTTCACTCCCTTTCCTTGTTGTAATCACCTCTATAGTGTAGGATTTATTCATTTTCATGCATTCTCTTTCTCCCTAGTCCCTTGGAATTGATAGGTTAGGAGTAGTTAGTTTCATTTCCTCTTAGGAGTAGTTTGGCATTAGGAATAGGTGGAGGAACAATCCTTATCTTGAGGTCCATCTCAAGTAGCAAGTCCCACAACTTGAGAGATGGTCCAATGTTACCTAAAAACATTGGTTGCTCATTCACACATGCATAGAAAAATAGAGGGTGTTATTTTTTAGTGATAACAGTTCTGACACACCCAGTGGGATAGGTTTAGAGCACCTTACCACTTCATTTCATCATTTTTATTGTGCTTTTGATGAAATTTATCCTTTGGAGGCATACCTAAGCACAACTGATGACTCCATTAATCCAAAAAACATGTTTTCTGAGTTGTAGACCTTCCATTTCATCCATTTTCCACTCATATTTCTTTCCACATATTTCATTTTTCTTCCATTCATGAAGTTGTGCAATCATGACTTCATTCCCATCATGGAATTCACACTTGCAGCAATGCAATCAGCCTCTAATGAACTTCACAACTCCTCTAGATCAGTGTTATGATCAAATTCAAAACCACTATGCTTACCCCTATGAGCAATATCAAAATCAGTTTGGCTATGGAGCTTATCAAGAAGAGGGGTATGCATGTAGTAACAAAAACTATATGGAAAACACTAGTTTATAGGAGAAAATTCAAATAATGGAGGCTAATATGGTGCAGTCTGAGCAACAACTCAAATGAAAGCATTCAAAATTGGTTTTGGGACACCTTATCCATGGGTGGGCCCTTTTAGAGAAATTACAACCTTTAACAGAAGCTTGATTTCATGGTTGAAATGCTGCCTCAACTTGCAAAATGGACCGAGGATATTGAAGCTTATGAGCTTGATGTAAGACAACCTTATCAATGGGTAAGTCCACCACCTCATAGTCTTGTTTTTCTCCTTCCCAAACTATGTCATTTTAGCCTGAGTGTCATAACTCAAGCTTCTTGCATGCTGCCCCAATTGTGGAATCCATTTCTCCATCTCCTAATCTTCCATCTCACCTCAATTCTTCTTCCCTTTTCCCTTCCAAGCAATCATCCCCTCCAAAGAAACAAGAATTTTATCCCTCCCACCACCAAAAACAATAGCAAAACTGGTTGAATCCCAACCCACCCCTCCTCTTACATTCCCAAGTCCATGTTGGGAAGATGAGACTCAAAAAACCAGCCAAGGGAAATAAGAAGAGGAGCCTGATAGAGAAGAAATGATAAGAAATTTGAGAAATTGGGCTCTAAGATTTGGAATTGAAAAAATTCCCTTGATGGTTAAGCCTACGGAGGAGGTTAAAGTTGAAAATCCAGTGGTGACTAAGGTTGATTTTGTAGCAGCAGAGAACAAGAAGAAGAAGACGAGCAATATCAATATGTTCTTAATGTAGTTTCCATGATGGCACTTTATTTGAAAATATTTTTGGTCATTTACTACTTGTAAAATCATTCAAGGAGAGAAAAAAAAAAAATAGCTCCAAGTCCAGATAATGAGGAGCACATGGAGGAGAGTAAGACAAATTTAGAGGGCTTGAATCATGAGTAGGTTACACAAGAAATTTCAGATTTATCTCCCACTTCATCTCTCCAAAAATATGATTTTGGGACGAGTTTGAGCTTATAATCTTCATGTTTGATGATGAAGTTATACATGATGAGAAAATTACATATTTAAAGGTCATCATGCAAAAGGGAGAAACCTTGGCATAAAGCAGGACAATGAAGAGCTTGACTTCTTATCTTATTTGGAGGAGTATTTTTATGAGGAAGAGCCCATGGAAATCATGAAAAAAATTTCCCCATCATTCATCCTTAAACAACAAGAGCCTACTGACATGGAAGAGAACGTGCAAGAAGAAGAGCACCCCACATTTTACAAAAATCCTCTTGAATCAACATTGGAAGAGTTAGACCTTCCAAGTATCACATTGGATGAAAAGGAAGGAAAAGAGCATGAAGATGTCACCTCTTTCATACCATTCACCAAAAGGGGACATTAGTTGTTTGTAGATGTGCAAAAGGAAGTGAATCAACTTACAGATAGTCACCTTTTCCAGGAAGGCTTGCAAGAAGACTTCCTTATTGAATTTTGGATTCAGAGAAGCAGGAAAACTCAACAAATTAGACATTTCCCAATTAGGTACATGGCTTCATTGGAGCTAAAAGAGGATCCACAACCAGTCATGCTTGATTCTAATCATGAGGAAGAGTCTCAATGTGCAAAGGATCGACTACAACACCTCTTGGAACCAAATGAGAAACAACTAGAAGAGGTATTTATTTTTTCTTAGTTTATACCTTGATGTGTAAGGGAGTGGAAAATTAGTGTCTAGTCATTTTTTTACTCCAAACCATATCTGTATCTAATGCCAAATCATCCACATGGATGTAAATTATGAGAAAGGGTAACTACTTCTCATTTCTGTGTCAGGATTTGTTTGATTTTTCCTTCCCTCGGGTTAGATTAGAGTAGGTAAGTTTGTTTTCAGCAGAAAGAAGTGCTTGTGTACACTCTACATGCAGGGCTTCTTTCAAGCATGTATGATCTCCTCTCTTGTACATATAGCTTGTGTGTGGTTGTTTCTCTTGCACAATCCATTCCATTAAAGGCATTGTTCATGAGGAAATCAATTTTAATAATAGCAATCCCAAGTGCATCCCAAATCAATATGTGTTTCCAAACTTCTGCAGAGATTCATCCTTGTCAAGAAATTATTCTTGATTTATTTGTGCTTCACACTTGATAAGAAATCAAATTTTGGGGTAGTTTCATCCTTGTCTCAACATATCAGTTTGCAGAGGGAAAGAGGAAAATAGAATTCCATATTCAAAACAATTTTCCACTTGATCAAAATTTAGTATTTTCTTATATAAAAGGTGGAAATTTTGAGCAAAGGATCAACTTTAGGTTCAATAATGTTTAAGTGGCTCATGGACACAATTTTAGAGTTTCGAGATAATTTTGTGTTTATCAAGTAGACTCCATGTGTAATGGATGCTTCAAGGCCACTGATAAGATCATCTAGCAGGTAGATTTCCCCGTGAGTCACCAAATTGTTATCCATTTTTACCCCCTTGGTAAAAATGGACAACTGGAGAAAAATGAACTTGGGTAGTTGACAGAGCTTCATGGTTGATTCTAGAGTTTTTAGGTAAATTTTCATAATTTTGGAGCACTTGCAGTGATTTTGGGAACTTGGGGGTCATTTGGTGTATTTCCCTTCTTCTAGAGGCAAAGGAGTTCAATTCTTAGCCAAATTTGAGAAAAATGAGTAAAATCAAGAAAATGTGGCTTTGGGGCACTCTACTTCATTTTTTCTAACTCCCCAATCTAAGAAAATTCTAAGGAGTTAGTGAAAAAATTGAAAATTAAGGCCGCGGAACTAAGTTTGCGTGAATGCCAGTAGAAAAAGGTGTCGTTGAACTAAGTCCATGGAATACCACGAGAAAAGGGTGCTGCAAAAAAAAATTGTGAAATTTCGTAGAAAAAGTCCAAAAAGGTGGCACAAAACTAAGTCCTGAGAATGCCACAAAAAATTCCATGGGTTCTACAAAACAAAGTCCACAAAATGCCACGAAAAGGGGCCGCAAAAAGACATAGAAAAAAGTGCCACAAAAATATCCAAAGAAAATTAAAGAATGCCACATAAAAGTTCGCGAGAACAAAGTCTCATGGAAAACTAAAAAGTTGCAGAAAAATGAAAATCCACGGAACAATGGAAAACAACAGTTTTTCACGTGAAACTTAAAATGGCCATATATTTTGACCCATTGCTCCATTTTTCACAAAATTTATATCCTTGGAAAGGCTTAAACATCCTATATGCAATGGAATTTATATTTGTTAATTTTATTGAGGTTAGATATGTAAAAATATAGATAATGTTTCTAACACGAAAATGCACAATTCTAGGCCCAACCACCGCAATTAATGAGGTATGGTGCCCATTTCTTTTTCATAAGCTAGAGTATGCGGGGAAATGATTTGTAAGGATGCACATGCCCTTTTCAAATAATTCAATGACATTTGTTGGTGGGTGGGAGCAAAAATCTGAGTTTCACTTTTTCTCTCTTCTCTCATTCACTTCTATATATTGTAAACTCTTCTCATTTTTGAGGGAGATATTCAGGGGATGTGGGGAAACTCTATAAAAAAATTCTCAACACCATTGAGTAGAAAACCTTCTCATGGGCCTAACAAGTGTATTTGTGCCTCTATTTCAACAATGTAATGGACTATGCATATTCCAAGAGTAATAAAATTTGTGTTTGTGGTGTTCTTTCAACCCTTGCATTGTTTTGTTGTATCTCCTTGCCTCTCTTTTTTTTGTCTTTTTTTGCATGTATGTCTCATTTGTAGGTGTAAGATGTTGTGTTTCATGGAGATTTGGTGGTAAATGAAGATTTGGGTCTGTGTCACATTGGTCTGGCCTCTCTCAACTCCATTTTCTTTCTATATTCTCCCTCAATAGGATATTTCACTCCCTTTTCTTGGTGTTATCACCTCTGTAGTGTAGAATTTCTTCATTTTCATGCATTCTCTCTCTCCCCAGTCCCTTGGAATTTATAGGTTAGGAGTAGTTAGTTTCATTTCCTTTCTTAGGAGTATTTTAACATTAGGAATAGGTGGAGGAACCAGACTTCTCTCGGAGGTCCATCTCGGGTAGCACGTCCCACACTTGAGAGATGGTCCAATGTTACCTAAAAACACTGGTTGCTCATTCACATAGGCATGACAAAATAGAGGGTGCTATTTTTTTATGATAACAGCCCCTAACAAGTAACTTAAGATTTTAAAAATGGTACTTACCTTTTGTGAAAATTATAGGGTGAAGAGTTTGGTGAATTTTTTAACTCACTCCACCTGAAATGTTTCTATTTATAGTTATTTCATATTCAAATTATCCTTATCACATGTTATCTCTTCACCTTGTTTGTATTTTTATCATGTTTATATTATACTATGGATCTATCTATTTTTCAAATTATTTTAAAATTTTCATAAATTGGCAAATATCCCAATCATGACATCTTTACAATTTCTTCACATTCACTAGTAATATAATTTGCATCATCATTTGCATTCATGAGAAAAATTTAATGTTGTTCCTATAAGGTCTTACATTCTTTACCTCTCTTATGGTTTTTCCCAATTTAAATGTTTTCTTTCTCTATAATATTCTTGATGGAAAATCCTCCTTTAAAAGGTTCTCTCCATAACAAAAAGATTCTAAGAATTTCACCTGGATCTTTTGTTTTCCCATCTCATTCTTTGGTGATGATCCCACACATATTACTATCTATGTAGGGATGAGATTGGGGGAAATTTTCTTTCCCAACAAGAATAATATAATAATGAGGAAAAATAAAACACATACACACACACATATTGTCCTTCCTAGTCTTTGGTGGTGAGATCATTCTTCTTACCAGAGTATGAGATTGGGAAAGGATAAATTATTCCCTTACTCACTTACACATTTACTTCAATGATGAGCCCATTCTTCTTATTGGTAGCATGGGGAAATATGTAGGTGTCTTTTCAAAAATATAAAAATGAGACAGCCTTAAAGCAATAAAAAGGAAGTGTTTGAAAATATAAAATTACTAGGAAAATCATTTAGATGCTAATGTTAGGAGAGACAATCATTCATTAATCATATATTTCCAATAAGTAGGACATCCACTGAACTAAGTATAGTTAATGATTATAAGTGTAAATAATCTCGAATTTGATCATATAATCTTACTTAGAGTTAATTTTTAAGTTCTAGAATAGGTATTTTATTAAAAATCATGTCTCTCTGTCATCATCCTTATCTATACATTATTCATCCATATATATATCTCATGTCCTTCTTGCTCTTGGTGTTGAGCCCTCACATCTTACTAGTTGTGTGGGGTCAAGAAAAGAGTGAGACATCTCATCCTTACATCATTCACAACAAATTTTTCCAATAGAATGCAATGTTTAAGAATTGTTTTAAAAATAAAGTTTAATAAACATGATTTGTAACTATGTGTGATTCCATATCTCATTTTTTTAACATATTACACTATCATCCATATGATTCATTAAAAAAATTACAAAAAAAAAAACATTCCTAATCATTCAAAGTGCACAAATGTGGTAGATTATAAAGAAACAAATATAAAAATGAGTCTAGAGCCAAAAATATAATTATGTGTGTGTATGTGTACATTTTTTAATACAATGCCATCACACCAAAGGAAAAGTGTGTTCAAAATGCCCAATCATGAGCCAAAAATCCAAAAACATGATATATACAAAAAATGAGACCAAGTAATAAAGGCACTCAACCTATTCATCTCTGTAAGACCCCTGTGAGGTGGTATGCCAAAGGTTCCTACTACGGCTCCTATGATGATTTCTTCTAGGCTCGGCATGGGATCCATCATGCATCAAGCGGTGATACTGTCCATGAGATTGCTCATGAAAATGACTATGAGAATTTCCTTATAAATCCATCATGTCAGTATCTCTACTATGTGTGGATCATCCTCTAAGCATAATGTAAAGGGATAATTGAAATCTTTAGTCTCTTAACTTCCTTTTGAAAATATATTATTTAGTCTTGGATTATCATGGCCAATGAATGCACTATTTAACTCTTACAAGTTGTCACACTAAATGGTGCATATGTCACTCCAATTAGACTCAAGTTACTCTAGACATCATGAGATTCCATCTTCTCTTGCATATTTATGGAAAGGGAAGTAAAATTTGTGAAAGTCCCTTGATAAATGCTTATAGGAAAAGAAAACAGAAGTGAATTGTAGGATTTGAGCAGTAGTAGGTTTATATTTTGTATGAATGGGAGATTAAAACAAGATGGAATTTACTATGACAGGTTTCTTAGAACTCCAACAATGTCAAGAATCATTCTAGGTAAAAGGACACTCAATTGGTCAAAAACAATCCCTTGGAGAGAAGGTATACACTCATGGAAGCCCAAGAATGCATGATTTCATACAATCTTCAAGAAATTGCACATGAAAGCTCATGTAAATATCTTGACAAAATATTCACAACTCACTACTTATTATGCCTAAGATACACTCAAAGGATTACAAAAATATTAGCAAAGAATGAAAAGGGGGCATTATGAATTTAAAACTATGTTTGGTACTGTGAAAAGAAGGCTCTTATTATAGTAAAATTCAATTACCAAAATACCACCATTAAGACCAAATCTAGTGTAACTCATAGGATCCATAAACATAAGATTGCAACAAGAAAAATAGTTGACTGATTTAAAGTATATTGTCTTAAGAACAAAGTATAACAAAGCTTAATAAGCATGCACATAGTTCATTTTCAGATATTCAATTTCCTTAACAAGGGAACATAAAACCTATGATCTCAATGTTTATCAATGGTTGTACACTTGCAACCATCTTGACACAGGAAAATTTGAAGAAGTAAAACAACTCACATGCATCTCATTAAAATTCAGATTTCAAGAAAGCACATCAAAATATCTATCTCTTCTAAAATTTAGAAAATTTTAACCCCTCAATATGAGAACATGCCTCTCATATCTATACAATCTTTGATTCTTTCTTGATTTTTTTTCCCCCAAACTTTGAATCTTTTCAAGGAATATTCCTAAGGAATAATATTTGATTCTTTTATTTTGAAAATATCTCATTCCCTATCGTGTCATGTGGAGAGATCTTTACAAATGTTTTTAGGTGTATATTTCATTCTTTATGATGAATGGGATGCCTATGTCATTCATTTGACATCATCAACTTGATCATTCCTATTTTGGGTAGGTTGAGAAACCTTTTTAATGATTTTTTGAGTGCCCCCAAATAGTTTGATTTGATGTTAATCATTCCCCCTTTTGGAATCCACCTCAAAACACACACAATTATTGTCATATCTTTATGAGATGAGTATTTCCACATGTGTTATGTTACATCAAGCTAATTACCTCCTTTTTGAGTGATATCAATCTACTTCACTTTTATCTCCCTCGTGTGGATATCATAGACAATCTCAACAATTAAATCACCATGATTTTTCTCAATTTAACTCACCAACCTCATCTTTACTATAAATTCCCACCATTTCTTCTACAAATTCACATCCCTTCTTTTAGGTTCAAGTGCGAGAAGCTTAGTGAAATTATTTTTCTACAATATGGCGGGAGTAGCATTAGCATCCAGTTTGAAAGAACTTTCATCTGAAGACTTGAATTCAATTTTTGACTTGTTCGGGCCCAGATGAAGCATTCATGAGGATGTTATTTGAGATTGTGGATCAAGAAGACTACAATGGGCCATTGAAAACTCAAGTTGTTCGGGTAGCTCTAATTCAAAGACTAATCAAGATTAGTCCCATTTTCTCTACTTTCTAGATGATGTACTTTCATCTGTTCATAGGTGGGAAAATCAAAAGACTCCTGAGGGATTGAAACAATTTTGGCTTAAGTGCAGGCCAGGTTGTGAAGGGTGCAGTTGATAATACATGTCCCTTTATTTGTAATGAGGAATTTACTATGTAAAATAAATTCCTACAAAATCTTATGTGCTTTATGAAGGACTTTTATAGAAATTGTGCCTACTCTTTCTCACAAGGTGACTAAGTTGAGAAACATGTTTCTACTTTAGAGAAGAGGCAAACAAAATATTTTCCTTCACAACCTCCTGGGGCATCACCATTCTTCATGAAGAAATGCAGGGGTGAGTCCAACTCCAAACCTCCTACTCAATCTACTCTAGAAACTACCATAATTGCACTCCCAACTTTTGCACATACCTCCATTCCATCTTCTACCTTCAAAGCATCAGGGAAGAAAGCTCTTTCCAAGGGTGGTTTAGATATTAAAGAATGGGTTTCTTCCTACAAGAATGAAATTAGAGTTGATTGACATTTTGGATGGTCCTAGGGTGAGTGTTGATGAACTTATGGCTCTGACATGTCTCATAGTTTGGCAGGGGATGTTTTATTTATAAAATGGTGTTGGGGACTAAGGAATTTATAGTTAGGAAGAATAGGCTTTTGAAGAAGATTCCTCTTTTTAGAGAGGATCTCTTAATGATAGAATAACTAAGTGTCTTTCCCTTTTCCCTTTTTGGTATAATATCAAGGATGTATGTAAATATTTTCCTGGGTTGGGGCCCCTATAGAACCCCATTTTTATTTTTTCAAAATGTAAAAAACTTAAAGTGTTATAATGAATTTCATGTTCATAATAGATTCAAGTTTCTATTAAAAAAAATGAAATCATAGTGCATTACATTGTTTCACATGCATAATTGAAATTTGCATATTCAAGAAAATATACAATTATCAAGAATAAAGATAAACAAAATGATGAAAGAAAGTTTTGAGGAAACAAGCCTAAGCTTGTTCATGGTACATTGGGATCAACTTCAAGTTCTTTGACATCCTTTTCCTGTGATTTTGACATTCTTTCATTATATGCATCAAATTTATGAAATATTTTGGAGATGTCTTCTTCATCTGGCCCAACATGGAACATGAGTATTGTACACTATCTTTTCATCATTTGATCAAATTCTCTCATTTCACTCTTACTCTTCCTTAGCCCTTTTGACAATTTAGTTATCTTTTGTTCCATGGTAATAAACCTCTGAATAATACTATAGTTGAAAGGGACTTCAAAAATTCTTTGATCAAAAACTTGTGTTAAGGAAATTGTCCCTAAGTTTCCATAAGTAATTCTATTTTCATCAAGTATCATTTTTTCAAATCTACAATCCAGATAATCAATGCATTCTATAATTGAGACCCTTCATGTACACAATTTTTTCTTTGACTTCTTTTAGAATCTCAATCCTTAATTGAATTGCATCTAGGTAAGTATGTTGCATGCCAATTTATTCTGGTGAAATAATCTCTTCTTCTTCTATCAATTGATCATCTAACTCAACTACTACCTCAAATTTGGGTAAAATACCCTCCCAAAAATACAATTCATCTAGTGCATTTTTCTATCTGTTCTCTGGCATCATTAGATTTTTTTTGTTAATTGATCATAACATTTCATTGTGTCCTCTATAATCTTATTTCATTTTTCAGATAACTCCTCCTTCCATTTATCCACAACATCAACTTTTTCCTTGGACTTATCTACTTTACTTAAGACTTTGGGGTTATGGAAGAAGTTATTTCCTACCCTTCATCATACGTGTTGTATCCATTTCTACACATATGAAGATAATACTTTGACATTTTCTTTTAACTATTTCTTAGGTTTCTTTATCTTCATCCATATTTTGCAACAAACCACCAACAACCACTATAGCATCATTGTTTCAAGATTTCTCTAGTAGGTTTTCCCAAGGGGATATGTGTAACATTATAATCACTCATTGTGATTTCACCTTTCAACTTGTCACCCTGTGGAGTGGCTATTTCCAAAGTCTAAATCCTTACTGATCTACATGGGTTTTAGTTAGGATTCTGGCCTTCTTAGGAGCTCTTGTGGGTTTTGGGAATACAATATTCTTATATCCAATGTTTCCTCTTGAATTGTCTCCTTCTCTTTACTTGGAAGGAGTGCTCCTAACCACCCAGTTGTGAGAGTACTTCCCACACTCACTCCTTGTGATGTGGGTTATGGAATTTTAGGAGAAAACTATCAATTTTTTGGATGCATCTTGAGGATGTTGTAATAATGGTACCTCTTCTTGTGGATTTTCCACTTCTATTGTTGGATTTTTGGATTCATCATGCAATGTCCCTTTTTCCATTTGTTCTTTCCCTTGTCCCTTGAGTTTGGGATTGACTATCTATTTCTTGAACTTACTATCAGTTGGTGTTTCTCCCTGTCTTTTTCCTTCCACTAGAGTGGTAGTCATTTATGTAGTTTCTCTTGGAGTTTTCTTTGACTGGACTTTCCACTTTGGATGAATCTTCCTTCTTTGTATCATCTATCTCTTTTTTAGAGATGATGTTTAGTGGAAATATCTTCCTGAGTTTGCACACTAGTGGCCTTTTTCTTTAGCAATTATTCCTCTTGTTGTTTTATGGATTGGGACACATTGACTGATCTTTGATCTTTATCATCAATTTGCACATTCTCCTTATCATTGATCTCCACCATTTCAATAGCTTCCTTTTGTGGCTTTCACCATAATTTCTTCAGCAAGGTCAGTATCCTGAGTTGGCTTATCACCCTGTATAACTCTTGATTCTTTCTGAGGGTGATCTTTAGTAGAGATAATGCTTTACTATATATGTTTCACTTACAATCCTTGAATCATTGGTTCTTATTTCCCTATAAGTATTGAACTTTCAATGTGAACATTTTGAATTTGAACCTCTGTTTCAACATTTGATGGCTTGGAAAATTCTTTCATCTACTCCTCTACTACCGAGGGAAAATTTTATCTCCCACTTGTATATATTTCAACTATTACATCAGTGATTTCAAGTGGAGGAATTTCATCAAGTGCATATGTATCTATTATTTCAATTGGATTTTTCACTTGTTCATGTGACTTCAATGAATGATAAGGTAAATTTTGACCTCAAACTTACATTACACTTGATTCCCCTTTCCCTTGTTTTGTTATAATGTTACTAGGTTGATTAGATATGGGGATACTATGAGTTATTTGCTCTTGGGCCAACTCTTCCACTACTCCTATTGGAAATAAGGTTGCACAGTTGCAACCTCTTGGTGGTACAAGTGGAGTATCATGAATCTTTTCCTGAATCTGTGGTGGTATTGTTTTCTCTAATGTAATGAACCAAATTTTTTTAAGCCTCGGTGAGGGGAACATGATCAATCACTTCAGGCTCTCTTCTTTTGTGTTTCTTTGAATCATGGCCACTTTCCTTCATTGAAATGCCAATATATCCCTTACCAAAGGTTGTATTATCTTGACTTTCTTTTTAGCTCTCTCAAAGTGCTTGAGGTCTAGTGCCTCTCTTTCTTTGGCACTTTATACTTTGGATTATGGATCAACACTTGTTAGAGCTCCCCTCATCTTCTTTCTAGTGCTAGATGATCCTGAGATATTATTATTGTGGGAGTCCTTGGTTTGGTTATGCTTACCCCTTTAGCTTGTATAGGAACTACTTGGGTGATGGGGGAATTTTGCATAGATTTTAAGAGAATTTCTTTTATTTTTGTTTCAAAATAGACATAGAGGTTCCAGTCTCACTGGCAAGCAGATTCCATTCATCAATAATACCTAAGTGGGTTTCTTGGTAGGTAAATTGAGGAGCTCTTCCTCCTAATGGATCAATCTTATCAACTCCTTCTTTTAAAGGAGGAAGATCTTCCTTCAAGATTCCCAAATCTCTAAATTCATTCAACACTTTTGTATTTTGATGGAAAAGTCCATACCTTTCCTTTGTAACCAATTCAAAGTCCTTCTCATTACATTAGCAATTATCTTATGTGGATTGTCTGATTCTTCTTCTTCACCCCAAACTATGGGAGTAATTGGTTGTCCTCAATATTTTGGTCAATATAGTATTGAATCACTATCTATTGGTCATCTGTTATTCCTTGAGGTACTACAAACAATCTTAAAATCAATGATCTGTCTAAGGGTCATTCTAGAAAAATCTCTGAGTCTGACTTCCTCTTCATCTCTGTAATTCATCCAATAATCCTCAAAATGAGGCTCATGCTCATATGAGCTTCCTAAATAGAACTAACAACCCATCTGATATCATACTTGGGACCTAGGTTCAAATTTATCCATTTCAAACCTTTCCATTTCTTCTTCCATTAACCTAGCCTTTGTAATAGTGGGGCAAGAATATCCTCCAATCCTAATAGGAAATTTAATATTGGTCTTGTGCTTTCCTACAATCATTTTGTGCACTAGTGCCAATTATCTAGAAAGTTCACACAGGGCCCACTTGTCATCTACATATCTAGGAAATTTGTATGGGTGCCATCAAATCCACTAGCTCTGATATAGGTAAAAACCTATGTTGAATAAAAAAGCAACCATACTCTAATATTACATTCTTGATTCTTCAGATATTCTATATTGTTCCCATTCTAGTTTGAAAAGACATATTATAGGTGCAAAAATGCATCATTTACTAGTCTGACATTTCTTTTCTAGTTGTCTAGATTTAGCTGGGGATAAACATCATATACTCTATGATCTTTGAAATTTTCTTTTTGTGGGAGGCCAAGAAAAATCTTGTGTCCTGCAATATTGTAAATCAAGTATGACATCATATAAAACTCAAGATTAGAAGTGGTGCCCATGTTGATTTTTTTGTGGCTAATTCAAAGAGTTTGTGTGTGAATTGATGTAGCTATGAGTGTTTCCCAAAAATTCTTCCTTTATTTTCTAAGATAACCAATGTATGGACACATCCATTCTTTAAATTCATAAGCCATATCCAAGCCAACCATTCTACTTAACAATACAATTATGTCTTCAACCTCTTCCACAAAATGTGATCTGACTAACTTCTTAGGGATTCTTGTGGTAGAATTTCTATCTATCAACAACCACTTAGTATTCATGAGCTAGCATAATCTTTCTTCTTGGCTTCAAAATCATCTAAAGTTGATCTATTTATGGTTATTGGTTTCACAATTTTGGGTAGCCCTAACATTAATCTAAATGCTCTGGGTGTTAAGTCAATACTGCTTCACCACTTCCATCTAAGACTTCCTTTTTATCGATCATAGTTCTCAACACAAATTCTTACTAGCTTTGGAAAATGCACAGAGGGAGGAAAGAAATGGCTAGGGAAATATGGCTAGCATCAATGGCACCATGAATTCACTTTTATTGGGAGCATAGAAGTCTTTGTAAAAAATCACCCAAGTTGGAAATTTAACAAATTTGTATCTGTAATAGTGTCCCAATTACTAGTGATACTAGAAGCAACATGAAATCCTGATTCCATGGGATTCATCTTATGTGTTTTAATTTCCCCTCTTAATTCTTTAAATCACAAATCAAACAACAAGAATATGAAATGTAATGCAAAAACTCACCCATTTCTTGTAAGCTTTCTAAAATTCTTCTCTGTACCCATGGCTCCAAATCCTCTGGCTCAAATGTACTTCTCCATAGTCCAATTTTTCTCTTTATGTTGTAAATTCAATAGAGCTAGGGCTTCCAATTTTTCACATGCAAGGTAATAATTCAAAATGATCAAAAAAATTTTAAAAATATTACCTTGATCCATGTAAAATGCATTAATGGTGGTAGCCATAAATACATCAAATCCTATCCATTCAATTTTCCCTTTTATTTGAATATAAGCCATCCACATGTTTTCTTTGGAGAGTGGTGGGACTGCAGAGATTTATTTGCATTTTTTTCCACTTTTTCAAATGAATGCAACACTACAAGTTTGACCCAAACACCCACTTATTGAATTTTCTTGAAACACTTGACATGTGTCCTCCATCGGGTTTCGGCATAAATTTTCACTTTACTCTTCATCGGTGCATGATGCAAGAGTGCATAAAAATTCCATCTCTCCCCACTCCAATACTATTTGGACACGTGTTTACCTTCACTGAGCGGGATGTATTTTCACTTTGCACCGTATGACCTCAAATATTCCTTGGAATATTCGATTGGGTCTCAGGGTTTTATTTGCACTTTACATATTATGTAAAGATTTTAAATATGCAAGTAAATCCCAAAATGGAAACCAATCGAAACATGCCACGTGCCTTTGAGTAAATGGGAAAAAAATGCAATTTACATGAGGATTAATAAAAGACGATACATGAAGATTTTTTGCAAGGATTGATCCAACTATTTTAACAGGTTTTACATGAAAATATTCCTATAAAAATGTCATTTATGACTACTTTGATTGGGAAGGAAGATTCACATCAGATTTATTGTACTAACATAGGATTTTTTTAGTTTAACATGGGTTTATCCTTTGAATACACATATTTCATAATTCTAGTGAAAATAATACATGAAAATTTTTGGAGGCACATTTAAGACTAAGGGGCAAGATCAAAATGAGCACCAACATTGGCTCCGACTCGGGGATGGGCACCCCCTATGGGTGCCACAAGAACCAAACAAACAATTCAACATACAACCAAGTGCCTTAATCCATTGGGCAATAGAGTCATTCTAACACACACTTGGCCTTATGAGAAAATACACATAACAAAAACTGAGATACCAGACAATTGGTCACTGTAGACTAGAAAAAAAAAAGGAAACAAAAACAAAAAAAAAAAATTATACATTATACAAAAATTCATACCTGACCATGTGGGCTTAGTCCAGAAAGTGCTTGAGATGCCTACCATTGACAGGAAATTCCAATAAGTTTCCTCCAGATATTTTTAATAAAAAGTGTGTTCACCAATTCTAATGTCAATTGAGTATGGTCCCATCCATAAGGCATCAAAATTTCCATGTTTTCCCTTATCTTCATGCCTATTATCCCAGAGTAAAACCAAATCTCCAACATTGAATGCCCTAGGAGTTACTTTCTTGTCAAATATCTTCTTGAGTTTCTCCCTAAACTTCAAATGTCTTTAGTGAGACTCTCTTCTTTCTTCATCTAACTCCAAGATTTGGTTTATTCTTTCCTCATAGGGACTTACTTCTCCTTCACTCTCAAGTTTTGCATGATGAATTGATAAGAAGACAACTGCATGTGTAAAGGAAAAAGATCTTGGACTCCATAAACAAGTTCAAAAGGACTTTTTCCAATAGCTCTTTTTGTAGTAACTCTATCTTCCCATAAAGAAAACTTAAGTTATTCACCCCATTTTATTTTATTGGTTTCCAATGTCCTTCAAAGTATCTTAAGAAGATTCTTGTTACTTGACTCATCTTGGCCATTTCCTTGAGGATTGTAATTTGATGCATAGGCCAAGTTGATACCATATTCCTTGCACATAGTTCTAATGGTTTAGCCTCTAAAGCTCATAGCATTATCAACAACTATTTTGGTAGGTACTCCAAATCTACAAAATGATATTATTCAAAATAAAATCCATAACCACTTGGTGAGTTTCCTTCTTAGTGGGAATAGCCTCAACCCATTTGGTGAAGTAATCAATAGTAGAACTAAAATCCACTTATGTCCAACACTTGAAGCATCTGATATTTCTCCAATGAAATCCATTCCCCATTGTTTAAAAGGGGCTTCAATTGACATTGGTTGCAAAGGAAAGGCACTTGCAGCTTTCAACCTTCTAGAAAAGCGTTGACAACTTTCACATTTTCTTATTAATACTGTAGTGTCTTTGAATAATGATGGCCACCAATATCCTACCCTCAAGATCTTGTGAGCAGTAACTCTTCCAAAAAAATGGCCTCCACACACTCCCCCATGGAATTCTAAAACTATTTTGGGAGCTTCTTCTTCAATGACACATCTGAGTAATACCCCTTCTAGATTCTTCCATGCTAAACCAAAATCAGTCATGACATATTTTTGGGATGCCAATTTAAGTGTTCTCTCTAATTCTTGTCTAGATGTCTAGGCATTCCAAATTCTTCAAGTAATAGATTACATATTTATACTCAAGATAAATTACTCACCTTTTCTTGGGGGTCCATACTACTTTCTTCAATGACATTTATCTCCATTACTTGTAAATTATTTCAGCCATCAATTTAGCTAGTCCCAAACCTCTAACCAACTTAGTAGTTTGTATCTCCATATCATATTCTTACAACTTGTTCACCCAACGACATCTCTTGCTAGATATTTCCATTTATGATAAAATGTCCTTAACCATCATATGGGGAACATAGGCTACAATCTTGGAACTTAAGATGTAAGGCCTAAATATTTTAGTATCTCTTACCAAAGAAAAAGCTACTTTTCCATGATAGTGTACTTCAACTCAGCACCTTATGGGCTTTCTTTGAAAAAAAAAGCAATAGGCCTCTCATTTCCTTCTTCATCTTTTGCAATAATAATGATGCAATGGTATTCTCAGAGGAAAAGAAAACATTTGAAATTATTTCTTGTAGTCAGGACTTGCTAAGACTTGGGGAATTTTTCAATGCTTCCTTTATTCCAATAAAAGCTTGAATAGCTCTTCTTCCCACTTAATGACTTGGTTTTTTCAACATATTTTTATAGGAATGGTTATCTCAAAAAAGTTGGAGATGAACCTCCTAATAAAATTTATTTGACCAAAAAATACTAAATACCCTTTTTAGATTTAGGGATATGAACCTTACCAATTTATTCCACTCTCTCAGATCTATCATGACCCCTTCCTTAGATATAATATGCCCCAATAATTTTTCTTTTGAACTCCAAAATGACACTTCTTGGGATTCAATGAAATCCCATACTCCCTGCATCTGAGAAACATTTTTTCTAGGTGGCCCAAATGGTCACCTCTTTTCTTTGAGAAGACTATTATATCATCTTGATATACAACTATGAATTCATTTATAAACCCTACAAAAACCACATCCATGGCTCTCTGGAAATTTTCTCCTACATTCATGAGTCCAAAAGGCATCTTGACATAAACATAAGTTCCCATGGAGTAGTAAAGGTAGTTTTAAACTGTTCATATTTCTTCACCACCACCTTGATTGTACCTTGAGAAAACCATCCAATGTTGACAATAATTTAGACCCTATAACTAGTTACATGTGTTATCCATATTTGGAATGGATAATTATCTTTGATTGATGCTTTGTTAAGATTCCTAAAATCCACACAAAGCCTTATATCCCCATTCTTCTTCCTAACTAGTACAAGGTTTTCACCCATGAATAATATCTAAGCAGGTTGTATGATTCCTCCATCTCTCAACTTTATCAACTCTTCTTGCATCTTGAGAGAGAGAGGAGGGGATTGATGGGCCTTTGTTTCTTCTGAATGGTTTGGAATGGGGTTCTAGAGGTATCTCATGTTGAAATAAATCTTCTCTATAAGCTTTTAATTCAGAGTATGACCAAGCTAAGCAATCTTGATATTCTCTTAACAACTTAGTATAATCTATACTTTTCTTCTTTTGTTCAAATTTCAGCCCAACCACACCTTTCTAGGATTTTCTTGAGTCCCTAGGTTGCATTCTTCAACATCTCTAGAAGAAAAAATAGGCCTATTAATTACTCTGTCAACACTGTCAAAGTTGGACTCAAGGGAAACTAATCCTCTTGGGAATTTTTTTGTTTTTAGTTGGATCACCTCCTTCCCAAAAAGAGTCTCTTTCCCATCACAGAGTTCAACCATTGGTTCTAAGTCAATATGTTGATTAGAAAATTCATCTTTTCTTCATAAATCTTTGTATTTGAGCATCATCCTCAAATACTTGCCAATGTTTGACATTATCGGCACATAAGGTCTAGCCAATACTTCAACATCATAATTACAAAATGGAGATATTATAGTTAGAAAAATGTGATGCAATGACATCCAATTTATCAGTATGTTGTTTTGAGTCCTTTCATGATACAAGATATTAAATGAATCAAACATTTCAATAAGGTCCCAAATTGCATGCTTGTACTATTTCATTTATTGATTTTTGGTTACATACAATTTTCTTACTTATTTCACAATCAACTCAAAATATCCCTTAACAATGATATCCTTGATTCCATGTTTCCAAGAAACTCTTAAACCCAGGAGAAATGCCTCATACTCTACAATATTATTAGTGCATTCAAAATTTAATTTGAATGAAAAATTAAAAGATTCTTGTTTTGGGGATGTGAGGACTATTCCAGCTCCACTTCCCATAGTAGAGCATGCTCCATCAAATATCATGGTCCAAGGAATACCAACATCTTGTAAATGAGTAACAATATTTATGCATTGGTCTTCAAAATCAGCATATCCTATAAAATTATCCAAATCAATGTCAACAAATAATACCTCATAAGAGGCATTCATGGGGTCTTCAATAATGTGGAGCATCTTTTTCTCTCCATGTAATTTCACCAAATTTCCTTCTACATGTATGGTGGCATAATACATGTCCATTTGTACACTACCTCCCACACTTGTAACCCATTTTTTGGATAACAACATACCCCACTTAGCAGGGAAATCAACAATGACTACATTCATGGTCAAATATTTACCAGGGTAGGTAGCAAGTTGAACCACTAGTCCTTTTACATATCCAATAAATGGTACCTCCCTAGAATCCATGGCATGAAATTTTCCAAAAGTTTTGTTATCTTTATATTTAACTCATTCATCACCTCCAAGGCATTATGTTACATGAGGCTCCTAAGTCAAACATACAAGTTATGAACCAATTTTTCACTAATAATCAAGGAGGTAAAGAATGGATCAACATCCAATTGAGATTCAACCAAGGAAGTGCCTAAATATATCTCTGGGGATTCCCCCATACTTTCTTGTTCTTGAGGCACTTCCACTTCAGCTATAGTAGGTGAGATATCCACATTATTTACTTCTTTACTTATAACAATTGTCTCCTCTTTGAATCCCAAATATTCAAATGCTCTTCTTCTATGCTCAGGATTCTAAGAAACTCAACAATGGGCACAATAACTTTAATTTGGCTCAAAATCTGAGCCATATCACAAGTGACATACTTGGGAAGAGTATATTGTGGAGAGACAAAGTAATTGCTTTTTCTGATGGGATAAGATCTTTTACTACTTGAGCAACATCAGATGTACTTGGCTTGTAGTAAAACAACATGGCCTTTATTTGGTATATCTTCTTGGGAAAATTCTTGGGGATATTGGTTAACATGGGTGTTTTTTTTTTTGAGGTGGGACAGACCCTTTAACCACTCTTTTGAAGGTTATAGTCCTTTTCTTGAATGCCATAACAACATTCATCAGTAGTTGTTTGTCTTCCTCAAAAGGAATACCCCATCATATTTTTTAATCATCAAAGCCCTTAGATACTCAAAATCATGGTTAGGTAATTCAAAATAATACTGAACCATATCTATATCAACATTAGTAATAGGAGGAAGAGAAGATACCCATTCTAAATAGTTCCAAAAGGATTCAACAGTTCTTGCACCAAAAATTCAGTAGAAGTATCCCCTTGTGGTGTAGTATCAACACATTCCAACATACAAACATCACCAAAAGCAGCTTCATCAGTGACATCATCATCAACATTTGGGTCACAAGGAGAATGTGGCAAAAAACATTTATCACACCATTCAATGATATGATCTTCTTCAACCATAGATACCCTAACAATCAATGGATCAGTACTAATTTTTTTCTCTAGGGTTTGGTTGTTTGTTTCCTAACCCCATTGGTCCTTTTCCTCTATCATCTTCTATGGTCACCTCTAGGATGATTTCCAAATCTATTATATCCTTGAGGTTGATGTTGAGCTTGAGGATTTTCCCCTATGCCTTTCTCAGCTCTAGCAAGTTTGTAATAAATCTCCTTAACTACCCCTACTAGGGTCTTGACTACTTCCTCTAAATCCACTGCCTTGCTTGTCTAAGGTTTTTCTAGGTTAATCAATTTGACACCCTCCCTTTTTGAGGCTTCCCATGCCTTGATATTATTCTCGATTTGAACAACCATAGAAAAATCCTTGCCTCAATGTTTGAGGATTTTTATCTCTCAGGTAATAGGATGATTTTTTTTTTTCAAAAGGCATCTAAATATTTGATTAGATAAGATTCATCACTAGGTCTCATATTTATAGGTAGTCTTGTCAAGGTTTTATTAAATATGGTATTAAATCCTGAATAGGTTCATTTGGATTTTTCTTTATATTTTCAAATTCAGTAAGAAGAAACCTAGGGTCAGTTTTATCACCATACTGTAACTTGAAAGAATTCTTCATTTCTATCCAAGAATCAATTGAATTATTAGGTAATGACTTGTACCATTCCCTAACATCTTCATCTAGAGTATGTATAAATAGTTTTACATATACATCCTCATGTTCTATTTCAAAATCTTCCATAATATTTAGGAAGATTCTAAGATGTTGGTCTCCACTTATTACATTATTCCCCTAAAATATGATAATCTATTTTTGACCTTCATGTGGGACCTCATTTGGGTAACCAACCATCCCATGAAAATCTATAGGTTTGTAAGTATTTACTACAAAAGGAGGTCTTGGGTGGAGGTTGTGCCATATTTTTTGAGGAGGTGTTCCAATAAAGGATTAAAATGGTGGGGAACTAGAGGTCTCTGAGGAAATGGAGTGTGATCTTCAAAGTATTGATCCTTTAATGACTCAGTTTCACAAAATACTCTATTATTTCTAATCAATAAAGGAGGGAATTAAAGAATACCTTGATCACTTGTAAATGAAGGACCCTCCTGAGATGGAGTATATAAATTGGCACATAGGACTACTTGATCTAGAACTATTTGAAGTGTTGGAGTAATCTTCCACTAAAGGTTGATCAGTTTAATAATAGTAACTTTTTTCTTCAAAGTTTGATCACCCAAGGCTTTCTAGACTTGTTTTCTCCTAGATTAGTCTTTCCCAACTCTAGGAACAATCTTCTGGTAGGATCTTTATTTGAAGAAGGATCTCCTTCCTTCCATTTTGAAAATTGACAAGTTAATCAACAAATATTTAGATATTTTACACTAGTTCTCACTAGAATTTCTCATAGAAGATGGAGTCACCACTAAGGTTTTACACCTTAGATGTGTTGATCACTTGAAATAACTTGTTGGATGATGTCTTTACATGCAAATGAGAAAGATTTGCAAATTTTCACAGTCTTTTGTTAGGATTCTCCCAAAAGTCAAATTTAATGGAAATCTTGCTTGTATTGGGAAAATATAAAGAAAACAAATTCAGATCGGGCTCTATTTTAGAAAATCTCAATAAAGGACTGGGTTCTGAACATGAATTTCTATCAGATACACTACAAATGTTACCAGAGACACGTATTTTTCTTAATTCTAGAAATAGTCCCCAAAAATGGTGTAAAGCATGTTGGTACCCAAATTTACACCTCCTTTAGGGCTAGGTAAACAACATCATGAGTGAAGTGATATGCTTCGAGGATGAAAGACTTTGTTTATGTCATTTGGTAGCTGGGGAAGATGTCTGACATACTCATTTGAACCTAGATTTGGGAGGATTGGGTGACATGTACAAAGGGGATGACCTTCCCTACTTGCTTTAGGCCCTACCTTTGACCTAGGTGAGAGAACCCTTTGTAACCTGAAAATGTAAAGGGATAATTGAAATCTTCAGTCTCTTAACTTCCTTTTGAAAATATATGATTTAGTCTTGGATGATCATGGCCAATGAATGCACTATTTAACTCTTATAAGTTGTCACACTAAATAATGCATATGTCACTCCAATTAGACTCAGGTTACTCTAGACAACATGAGATTCCATCTTCTCTTGCATATTTATGGAAAGGGAAGTAAAATTTGAAATTCCCTTGATAAATTCTTATAGGCAAAGAAAACATAAGGTGAATTGTAGGATTTGAGTAGTAGTAGGTTTATATTTTGTATGAATGGGAGATTAAAACAAGATGGAATTTACTATGACAGGTTTCTTAGAACTCCAAAAATGTCAGGAATCATTCTAGGTAAAAGGACACTCAATTGGTCGAAACAATCCCTTGGAGAGAAGGTACACACTCATGGAAGCCCAAGAATGCATGATTTCATACAATCTTCAAGAAATTGCACATGAAAGCTCATGTAAATATCTTGACAAAATATTCACAACTCACTACTTATTATGCCTAAGATACACTCAAAGGCTTACAAAAATCTTAGCAATATAAGGGCAACATTATGAATTTAAAACTATGTTTGGTACTGTGAAAAGAAGGCTCTAATTATAGTACAAATTCAATTACCAAAATACCACCATTAAGACTAGATCTAGTATAACTCATAAGGATCCATAAACATAAGATTGCAACAGAAAAATAGATGACTTGATTTAAAGTATATTGTATTAAGAAAAAAGTATAATAAAGATTAATAAGAATGCACACAATTCATTTTCAGATATTCAATTTCCTTAACAAGGGAACATAAAACCTATGATCTCAATGTTTATCAATGGTTGTACACTTGTAACCATCTTGACATAGGAAAATTTGAAGAAGTAAAACAACTCACAAGCATCTCATTAAAATTCATATTTCAAGAAAGCACATCAAAATCTCTATCTCTTCTAAAATTTAGAAAATTTTAACCCCCTTAATATGAGAACATGCCTCTCATATATATACAATATTTATTTTCTTTCCTTGCTTGATTTTTCCCCCAAAACTTTGAATCTTTTCAAGGAATATTCCTAAGGAACAATATTTGATTCTTCTTATTACTTTGAAAATATCTCATTCCTATCATGCCATGTGGAGAAATATTTACAAATGTTTCCATGTGTATATTTCATTCCTTTATGATGAATGGGATGTCTATGTCATTCATTTGACATCATCAAACTTGATCATTCCTATTTTGGTAGGTTGAGAAACCTTTTTAATGATTTTTGAGTGCCCCCAAATAGTTTGATTTGATTTTAATCATTCTCACCTTTTGGGAATCCACCTCAAAACACACACAATTATTTTCATATCTTTCTGAGTTGAGTATTTCCACATGTGTTATGTTACATCAAGCCAATTACCTCCTTTTTGAGTGATATCAGTCTACTTCACATTTATCTCCCTCGTGTGATATCATAGACAATCTCAATAATCAACTCACCATGATTTTTCTCATCTTAACTCGCTAGCCTCATCTTCACTATAAATTCACACAATTTCTTCTACAAATTCACATCCCTTATTTTAAGTGCGATAATATTAGTGAAATTATTTGTCTACAATGTGGTGGGAGTAGCATTAGAATCCAGTTTGAAAGAACTTTCATCTGAAGACCTGAATTCAATTTTTGACTTGTCGGGCCTAGATGAAGCATTCATGAGGATGATATTTGATATTATGGATCCAGAAGACTACAATGGGCCATTAATAACTCAAGTTGTTCAGGTAGCTCTAATTCAAAGACTAATCAAGATTAGTCATGTTTTTTGTTTCAGATGATGTACTTTCATCTAATTAGGTGGGAAAATCAAAAGACTCCCGAGGGATTAAAGCAATTTTGGCTTAAGTGTAGGTGATTGTGAAGGGTGTAGTTGATAATACATGTCCCTTTATTTGTAATGAGGAATTTACTGTAAAATAAATTCTGTAGAATCTTATGTGCTTTATGAAGGGACTTTTATAGACATTGTGTTTCTCTTTCTCACAAGGTGACTGAGTTAGAGCAATGTGTTTCTACTTTGGAGAAGATGCCAACAAAATATTTTCCTTCACAACCTCCTGGGGCATCACCATTCTTCATGAAGAAATGCAGGGGTGAGTCTAGCTCCAAACCTCCTACTCAATCTTCTCCAGAAACTGCCATAATTGTACTCCCAACTTTTGCACACACCTCCATTCCATCTTCTACCTTCAAAGCATCAGGGAAGAAATATCTCTTTCCAAGGGTGGTTTAGATCTTAAAGAATGGGTTTCTTCATACAAGAAGAAATTAGAGTTGGTTGACATTTTGGATGGTCCTAGGGTGAGTGTCAATAAACTTATGGCTCTGGACATGTCTCATAGTTTATCGGGGATGTTTTATTTGTACAAATGGATGTTGGGACTGAGGAATTTATAGTTAGGAAGAATAGGCTTTTGAAGAAGATTCCTCTTTTCAGAGAGGATCTCTTAATGATAGAATAACTAAGTGTCTTTCCCTTTTCCCTTTTTGGTATAATATCAAGGATGTATGTAAATATTTTCCTAGGTTAGGGCCCCTATAGAACCCCATTTTTTTTTTTCACAAATGCAAAAACTCAAAGTGTTACAATGAATTTCATGTTCATAATAGATTTAAGTTTCTATTAAAACAAAATGAAATCATACTGTATTACATTTTTTACATGCATAATTTAAATTTGCATATTCAAGAAAATATACAATTATCAAGAATAAAGATAAACAAAATGATGAAAGAAAGTTTTGAGGAAACAAGCCTAAGCTTGTTCATGGTACATTGGGATCAGCTTCAAGTTCTTTGACATCCTTTTCATGTGCTTTTGACATTCTTTCATTGTATGCATCAAATTTATGAAATATTCTTAAGATGTCTTCTTCATCTGCCCAACATGGAACATGAGTATGGTACATTGTCTTTTCATCATTTGATCAAATTATCTTATTTCACTCTTACTCTTCCTTATCCCTTTTGAAAATTTAGTTATTTGTTGTTCCATGGTGATAAACCTCTGAATAATATTGTAGTTAAAATAAACTTCAAAAATTATTTGATCAAAATCTATGTTAGGGAAATTGTCCCTAAGTTTCCATAAGTAATTATATTTCATCAAGTATTATTTTTCAAATTTACCATCCAGATAATCAATGCATTTTGTAATTGAGATCCTTCCTGTACACAATTTTTCTTTGACTTATTTCAGAATCTCAATCCTTAGTTGAATTGCATCTAGATAGGTGTGTTATGTGGTAATTTATTTTGGTGAAATAATCTCTTCTTCTTCTATCAATTGATCATCTAACTCAACTAATGGCTCAAATTTGGGTAAAATACCCTCCCAAAATATAATTCATCAATGCATTTTTCTATCTGTTTTCTTTGACATCATTAGATTTTTCTATTAATTGATCATAACATTTCACAATGTCCTCTATAATCTTATTTCCTTTTTCAGATAAATCCTCCTTCCATTTATCCATAACATCAACTTTTTCCTTGGACTTATCTACTTCACTTAAGACTTTTGGGGTTATGGAAGCAGTTATTTCCTTCCCTTCATCTATAGGTTGTATCCATTTCTACACATATGAAGATAGTAATTTGACATTTTCTATTAACTATTTCTTGGTTTCTTTATCTTCATCCATCTTTTGCAACAAACCACCAACAACCAATATAGCATCTTGTTTCAAGATTTCTCTAGTAGGTTTTCCCGAGGGATATGTGTAACATTATAATCACTCATTGTGCTTTCACCTTTCAACTTGTCACCTTGGGAGTGGTTATTTCCAAAGTCTTGAATCCTTGTTGATCTACATGGGTTTTAGTTAGGATTATTACCTTCTTAGGAGCTCTTGTAGGTTTTGGGAATATAATACTTCTTATATCCAATGTTTCCTCTCCAATTATGTCCTTCTCTTTACTTGGAAGGAGTGATCTAAACCCTAGTTGTGAGATTATTTCCCACACTCACTCCATGTGATGTGGGTTGTGGAGTTTTAGGAAAATATCAATTGTTTGGATGCATCTTGAGGATGTTGTAATAATGGTACCTCTTCTTGTGGCTTTTCCACTTCTACTATTGGATTTTTGGATTCATCATGCAATGTCATTTTTCCATCTATTCTTTCCCTTGTCCCTAAGTTTGGGATTGACTATCTATTTCTTGAACCTTACTATCAGCTGGTGTTTCTTCTTGGTCTTTTCCTTCCACTAGAGTAGTAGTCATTTATGTAGTTTCTCCTGGAGTTTCTTTAACTAGACTTTTCCACTTTGGATGACTCTTCCTTCTTTGTATCATCTATCTTCTTTTAGAGATTGATGTTTAGTGGAAATATCTTCCTAAGTTTGCACACCAGTGGCCTTTTTCTTTAGCAATTCCTCCTCTTTTTGTTTGGTAAATTGGGACACATTGACTAATCTTTGATCTTTATCATCAATTTGCACATTCTCCTTATCATTGATCTTCACTATTTCAATAGATTCCTTTGTGGATTTCACCATAATTTCTTTAACAGGCCAACATCCTGAGTTTTCTTATCACCCTTTATACCTCTTGACTCTTTTTGAGGGTGATCCTTAGTAGAGATAATAGTTTTATGTAGATGTTTCACTTACTAGTCCTTGAATTATTGGTTCTTCTTTCCCTATAAGTATTGAAATTTCAATGTGAACATCTTGGATTTGAACCTTTGTTTCAACATTTGATGGCTTGGAAACTTCTCTCATCTGTTCCTCTACCTAAGGGACACTTTTATCTCCCACTGTATATATTTCACTATTACATCAGTGATTTCAAGTGGATGAATTTCTTCAAGTGCATATGTATCTATTATTTCAATTGGATTTTTCACTTGTTCATGTGACTAACTGATCTGAGGTAAATTTTGACCCTCAAACTACATTGCACTTGATTCCCCTTGCCCTTATTTTGTTATAATGCTACTAGGATAATTAGATATGGGGATACTATGAGTTATTTTCTCTTGGGCCACCTCTTCCACTACTCCTGTCGGAAATAAGGTTGCATTTGCAACCTCTAGTGGTACAAGTGGAGTATCATGATTTTTTCTTGAACCTCTGGTGGTATTGTTTTCCCTGCTAATGTAATAACCAAATTTTTCTGAGCCTGATGAGGGTAACATGATCAATTGCCTCAAGCTCTCTTCTTTTGTGTTTCTTTGAATCATGACCACTTTCCTTCATTGAAATGCCAATATCCCTTACCAAAGGTTGTATTATCTTGAATTTATTTTTAGCTCTCTAAAAGTGCTTGAGGTCTAGTGCCTCTCTTTCTTTGGAACTCTATACTTTGGACTATGATCAACACTTGATAGAGCTCACCCTCATCTTCTTTCCATTGCTTTAGATGATTCTAGCATTATTACTTTGGGAGTCCTTGGTTTGGTTATGCTTACGTCTTAAGCTTGTATAGGCACCGCTGGTTGGTTGATGGGGGCATTTTACATAGATTTTAAGAGCATTTCTTCTATTTTTTGTTTCAAAACAGACATAGAGTTTTAATTCTCATTGGAAGTAGAAATCCATTCATCAATAATACCTTAAGTGGGTTTTTGGTAGGAAATTGAGGAGATCTTTCTCTTAATGGATCAATCTTATCATCTCCTTCTTTTAAAAGAGGAAATCTTCCTTCAAGATTCCTAAATCTTTGAATTCATTTAACACTTTTGTATTCTAGATGGAAAATTCCATACCTTTCCTTTGTAACCAATTTAAATTCCTCTTATTACATTAGCAATTCTCTTATGTGGATTATATGATTCTTCTTCACCCCTAACTATGCGAGTAATTGGTTGTCCCTCAATCTTTTGGTCAAAATAGTATTGAATCATTATCTGTTGGTTATATTTTATTCCTTGATGTACTATAACAATATTAAAATCAATGATTTGGTATAGGGTCATTAGAGAAATATCTCTAAGTCCGACTTCCTCTTCATCTCTACAATTCATCCAATAATCCTAAGAAAGAGGCTCATGCTCGTATGAGCTTCCTAAAGTAGAACTAATAACCCATATGATATCATACTGGGACCTAGGTTCAAATTTATCCATTTCAATCCTTTCCATATCTTTTTCCATTAACCTAGCCTTTGCAATAGTAGAGCAAGAATATCCTCCAATCCTGATAGGAAATTTAATATTGTTTTTGTGTTTGCTTTCGCATTGTTTTTCGCACTTGTACCAATTGTCTAGAAAGTTCACACATGGCCCACTTGTCATCCACATATCTAGAAAATTTGTATGGGTGCCCATAAAATCCACTAGCTCTAATATAGGTAAAGAACGTATGTTGAATAAAAATAAACCATACTCCAATATTGCATTCTTGGCTTCTTTAGATATTCTATATTGTTCCCATTTTTGTTTGAATAGACAGATTATAGGTGAAAAAAATGCATCATTTACTAGTCTGACATTTCTTTTCCATTTTTCTAGATTTAGTTAGGGATAAACATCATATACTCTACGATATTTGAAATTTCCTTATTGTGGGAGGCCAAGAAAAATATTGTCCATGCAATTTTGTAAATCAAGTATGACATCATTTAAAACTCAAGATTATAAGTGGTGCCAATGTTAATTTTTGTGGCTAATTCAAAGAGTTGTGTATGAAATTATGTAGTTATGAGTTTTACCCAACGAATGATTTCTTTTTTTCTATGATAACCGTAATGTATGGACACATCCATTCCATAAATTCATAATTCATATCCAAGCCAACCATTCTATGTAATAACACAATTATGTCTTCAACCTCTGCCACACACCGTGATCTTATAACTTCTTAGAGATTCTTGTGGTAGACTTTCTATCTATTAACAACCACTTGGTATTCATGAAAATCGCATAATATTTCTTCTTGGCTTCAAAATCATCTAAAGTTGATCATATGTCTATGGTTACTAGTTTCACAATTTTGGGTAGCCCTTGCATTAACCTAAATGCTCTGGGTGTTAAGGTCAATAATACTTCAAAATTTCCATCTAAGACTTCTTGTTTTATTGGATTATAGTTCTTAGCAAAATTTATTACCAGCTCTGGACAATGTACGGAGGGAAAGGAGTGGCTAGGGAAATATGACTAGCATCAATGGCGGCCATGAATTCTCTTTTATTTGGATCACAATTTATTTACAAAAATCCTCCTAAGTCGAATTTAACAAATTTGTATCTATAATAAGTGTCCTAATTACTAGGTGATAATTGAAGAAATGTGAAATCCTAATTCCATGGGCTTCGTCTTATGTGTTTCAATTTCTTCTCTTAATTCATTTCAAATCAAAATCAAACAACAAGAATACGAATGAAATGTAAAAAAATTTCTCATTCCTCATAAGCTTTCTGAAATTCTTCTTTGTACCCATGGCTCCAAATCCTCTAACTTGAAAGTACTTCTCCACAGTCCAATTTTTATCTTTATGTTATAGATTCATAGAGCCATGGCTTCCAATTTCTCACATGCAAGGTAATAGTTTGAAATGATCGAAAAACTTTTAAAAATCTTACCTTGATCCATGCAAAATGCATTAATGGTGGTAGCCATAAATACACCAAATCATGTCCATTCAATTTTCCCCTTTTATTTGAATATAATTCATCCACGTGTGTTCTTTGGAGAGCGGCGGGACTACGGAGCTTATTTGTAATTGTCTACTTTTCAAATGAATGCAACATTGTAAGTTTGACCCGAACACCTACTTGTTGAACTTTTTGTGAAACACTACACTTGTCCTCCATCGGGCTTTGGCCATAAATTTTCACTTTACTCTTTATCAGTGCATCATGCAAGATTGCATAAAAATCCATCTCCCTGCTCCAATACTATTTAGACACATGTTTACCTTCATTGATCGGGGATTTATTTACACTTTGGATCATATAACCTCGAATATTCATTGGAATATTTGATCGGGTCTCAAAATTTTATTTGTAATTTACATATTATTTAAAGATTGTAAATATGCAAGTAAATCCCAAAATTGTGAAACCAATCGAAACATGTCATGTGCCTTCAGGCACCGAGAAACAAAATGTAATTTACATGAAAACTAACAAAGGATGATACATGGAGATTTTTGTAAGGGTTTATCTTGACTATTTCAATAGGTTTTTCACAAAAATCTTCCTATAACAACATCATTGTGATTACTTTGACTCAAAAGGAAGATTCACATCAGATTTATCGTACCAACATAAAAATTTTCTAAGTTAAACATGGGGTTATCCTTCGAATACACGTATTTCAGAATTCTAGTGAACAAAACATGGAAAATTTTGGAAGCACCTTTAAGACTAAGGGTTGAGCTAAAAATGAGTGCTAACAAGTCAACACCACATTATTGATCTGTAATTGGGAGAGCTCTCCTACCATGTGCTAGGCTAAAACAAAAACATATGTATGGTGGTTAGGGTGCTGGGAGTCCTAGTTCTTCTAATAGGGTATCTCAATATAAACAAGAAGTGATGGAAAATAGATCAAGGTTGGTCTAACTAATGAACCCCTACCATACCATAGTTGTAGGTATAAAACACACGCCCAAAAAACAAATTAGAAAAACCAAAAATAAATAAAGATTTGTAACATCTAGGAAAATAACTCTAATATAGGAATTAGGGGAAAGAGAAAATAAGATTACTCGCTAGCATCTCCCTCAACCCAATCAAGTTCTATGGCCACCTCCTTAGCCTCATCTACCTCATCCTCTAGTTGAATATACTCCTCCAATACCTCCTCTTCAGCTCTAGATGCCTCCTCCTCCTCTTTACTACCCTTCTAGTCGGTCTTGCTAATCCTATAAACTAGAACTTGTCTTCGCCTCCTCATCCTCACTCCACTCTGGTTCCTTTCCAATATATAGGACCTAGTGTAGTCTAGATCCTCCTCTTGTTGCCTTCCCAAGTGCGGATCTAGGTGGCCTAATCAGTACTACAGGGACTACAACCATCCATATTAGATGGCCTATAAGACTATCTCTTTCCTCCCTGGTACCTCTGAATACAATCCTAACTATGTGAAGGGCATCAATATAGGGTAGGTCAAAATGTTGGGGAAAAGTGTCATTGGATGAATCTTTATGTGCTCACAATTAAAAACTATGTAGTGGTTGTATAGGAATCGATGCAATCCTCTCCTCACCCAAATGTCCTAACATGCCTTGATATGGATGAGCTATCATATCTATTATAGTAAATTAACCTACCTCCTATGGAGTAGCTCTAAGAGGTGCCATATACATCCACCTCACTTCCCTCATACTATCAAAGCCTTGAATCCTAATGCCCCTCGATAGGGAATCATTATCTCGTAGATCCATGATATGACTAATGTAATGTAGACCCACATCTGACAACTTGATAAAAATCATGGAAAGTATACCCCAACATATCTAGAACCCATGAAAACACCCTTGCATGTTTCTCTATACTGTGTATGATGGGTGCCTAGAAGAACAAGAATATGTCCCCCTATCCCTAATCAAGTGCAAATCCAATATATCAATAATGGCCTTATGGAGAGTAGGGATAGGGGTCACCTCAACCTCTACTAACCTCACACCTTTCTTGGAACTCGTATCAATTATCTTTGCATATCCCAAATAATTTTCCCATCTACGAGCCTCATCGATGAGCTAGCACTTTTTAGTACCAACCTTCTTCTGTAATGGGTACTCCTAGTATATTTTAGACATCCTCTAGAGTGATGGCCCACTCTCTGTAAAAATCGGGAATCGAATGTGATCTAATCCACATCCTAGTATGTCAAGAAGTCATAAAGAATCTATCTAGCTAGGGAAACTAGTCTAGTATGTGCCAATCACCATATCCCCACCCTCTCCAATAGGCCTATCTCAACTGTGTCGGAAAATAAGTACTGGAAATACATTCATGCTCTTGGGCTTTTCTTCATAGCATGTAGGCCGCCTAAATCCATAAAAAGTATAGAAAAAGTATATTAGATCCTTTTTAGCAAGTAAATAAACATGCATCAAGCTCAAGATGCTAAGAAAAACCAAAAAAAACTTTCGTTATGGATTTTTACTTCAACAGTTATCGTAGTTGCACAACCACCCCTCTTAGCAAGGTGGTGGTTACACAACCACCCCTTATATAGAGTGGCATTTTCACAACCTCCATGGTGGTTACACAACTATCATGAAGGTTTCACAACTTCCACTTTGTCTACATTCATTGTCATGCAACCACCACGATGGTTGTGCCACCAATCACTAGGTCATGCCCTTGAAAGGTAAATCACTCGAGAAAGATAAAAATGGTCAAATCACTCCAAATAAGGTATAAAAACTAAAAATGTCTCCCCAATGATCTTTTTACTATAAAATAATCTAAAATCCCCTGGAGCTCATTTTAAGCAAAAAGAGAACCCTAGGGTAAAAATAGGAAAATTTTGATAACTTACATGTTCTTACCCCTTAGCCATTGCCGCTAGATTATCTACCATCATGATTGAGTTCTGTTATTTTGACTATATTTGCACGTGAAACGGTTATTGAAAGTATAGATCTCTAAATTTTGAAAAGGTGTATATCACATATGATTTCTAAAAATATCAAATGGATATATATATATATAGAATATTTTGGTTTTCTAATGTCATTTTGAGTGAATTGATGCACTATTGATGTTGGAGAAGTAGGTAAATTTTGCACCCCCACATAGTTGGTAAGTAATCTTGTCTTTTCATTTCAAATCTCTTGCCAAATTTTGTTTTATTAATGTACTCGATTTTCATTCTTCTTTTACAGGTAGCGGGAAGGATCTATTGACATCATTTCAACATAGAATTGGATCGGTAATTTTCTAACCTTCCCATTTTGGAAAGTGCCATTCTCAAAAATCATGTTTTATCTCATTCATGGCTAAAATTATCTTTCAAGGGGGAAATATGTACGTACCCAATTATCACATGGTCTAACATGGAAAATGCAACATATCTCCGATGATGAAAAAAATCCTTCTAAGGTAAATATGAGATCTAGATTCCCCCTCTCCTTTTATTTCCCTTTATAGATTATTCCAATCTTTTCCTTCAATTTATAAGATTGTTTTGGCTTAAAAACTGATTTCTAGCATTTTTCCATGCATACCAAATGAGGGTTGCACAATTTCCCCTATGGCAACATGGGCAATCCTAACACCTTCTAACGCAAAATTAAAATATGCATTTTAAACACGTGTTTTGATTTTGACACGATTTTCTCTTGCAATTCTAGGTAAAATTGGATAATTTTAGGCTTATTGGATTTGTCTCGAGTTTTTCTTCCACTTTTGATAAATATAGGATGTTGATTTGTACTCCTCAAGATGAGTCATTATTTCTTGATTGACATGTGTTCTTAACATCTTCTCCTCCAACACCTTAAAAAAATGATATTTTTATTCAAATGATGGGTTAGGAATTTTGTAATTTTTTAGAAGTGTTATGATATTGGATTTTAGAGAGGGATTACAAAGATAACTAAGCCTCTCCTTTGTTCTTCCTTTCTAACATATTCTAGTAATCTTCCTTGTACAAAGCTAACTATTAAGTTTCTTGATTTTCTTACTGACATTCACCCTTTTGCCTTCCTGGATCAATTACTAATCATACATCGTAAAAGGATTGAATTTGAGGAGACATTAGATGCACCACATCTCTGGAAAAATCTACCACAACATTATAGTAACTAGATGGAGTTGTATTCAATTCTTTAAAGTTTTAGTATAGTCATTACTTGTTGTAAGTAGAAGAAATTGTGCATTCAAATTAATTAGAAGGGGAAGATCTCATCACTTCCCATGTGTGTCAATATTTCTTTTCAAAATACTTCTTCCCTTGATATCCTCTTCCCGAATTATTCCTATGGATTTGCATGGGAAATTAATTGAAGGAAGAAGTCGAAATATCTGTAATCTTATTTCTTCCATCTTATTTAAAATAAATTTTATGGGGAAGGTTATACAATAAAGAGGAAATTACTTCGAGAGGCTTTCCCTTTTCGGAGAACTTGAGGTAGAAGCTAGTTAGAAGAAATGGTTTAATAGAAAGTATCCTTCAAGTAACTTTCCCATTATAATAGTTATTACACATAAACCTGCAATGAGAGGAAAAACTACACCTCGTTAATCCCTATTTTATATTTATTTTAATTTGAAGCAATAATAAATTTTATTTTAATTATGTGTCTCAGTAGAAGTAGTTTTCATTTATTTTAATTATTTCGAAACAAAAAAACATTAGGAATTTAATCACTTTGATTATTTAATTTTCTAAAATATTTGTTGAACATATTAAAAAACGAATTAGAATAGGTAGATGTGATTATTTTATTTAAATAGTAGTAAAGGTAATCTAATTAATTAAAAGGGGAAAATAATTGTCTTTTATTTAAATTAGATTCCTTTTACATTGTTTATTTAAAATTGGAAGTTTAGAGTAGTTTAAAAAATTAAAACAAAATAACAAACTTAGTTATTAGAGGCTTAAACTACTAGTTCATAGTTCTTGGCCCCCTTTTGACTAGTTTCCTAGCCTTATTTACCTTACTCACAAGTTGGTGTTTTCACATGACCATTCCTAGTCCAACCCAACCTTATAGGAGGATATTTGAGCCAATTATCCATCCACTAGGCATAGATCAATATCAAGGAGACATAGACTTAAGCTTATGAACATTATTTTTCTAGGATACTCATTTGTCCCATTAGATTATCAACCAACTAGAAACTCTGAATGAATAATTGACTATAGTTGAGAAATTATGGGTTGACTTAGTAAACCAAGAAAACTAAGCTAGACACCCAAACCCTTAGTTTCCTATTTGCATCCTTCATGATGATTTAACAAATATAGAATTTATTTGTGAAATCCTAATTATAGAGTCACAACGAAATAATAAGTAATGAAATACAAATATGACCTAAGTAATAAGATAGATAAAATTTAAACCACAGGTGAAAGAAAGGGAATAACAGACTTAGCTAATTTTGTAATAATCCTGAAGATGTATTGAGATGGAAAATTGATGAAACAAGAGGAGGTAATGTCACAACCACACCCAAAAAATCACACAACTATCGAAAATTCCAGGATTGGGGCACCTGGATTAGGTCGAGGAGCACGGGTGCTTTAGATACCACTACTAGGTGCCCGTAATAGTGAAAATGGTCGAGAAAACTATTTATTTTGTGTCACTTCAATGTCTCTAACCTTCACTTTGTTTGTATAATGTAAGTCGTTGGAATATTTCGAGTTCGTCTCAGTAACCTATAAATCAAAAGACCTCCTACATAACCCCAAAACACATCAAATCCTAAAAATAAAAAAATGCAAATGGAGAGTCAAACTAACCCAAGCGGTCACTCAACAAAGTGAGCTTACTACTAAGTGCACTACATTTCAGAATCCATGTAGTTCTTGTGTGTGTGTGTGTGTAAGAATCGTGCCCTATGTGGCTCTTGTACAAGATATATTGAATCTTGAACAATGACTAGATGTAGCAATGTAGATAGATATATGGATGGAAAAATGAACTTCCCCTCCTATGCTTGTATACAGAAAATGTAGTCCCTTGTCCCTTGAATGAAGGTATATGGATGCTTTAATGCTCTTGAAATGCATTTGGATGCAACCTTAGGTGATATTTGTAGATGCTTAGTGTTTGGTCCTTTGTTTTGGTTACATAGCTTTATATTTATATGATTCTCTTGTTTGAATTTTGTAATTGAAAACTAAAAGGCCAACCCATAAGAAAATAAGATGTCTAAAAGATGAAAGAGGCCCAAAATATGTGAGCAAGATATAAAGAGGTCGGGGCACAGGCACCGGTGTCTTGGCTAGCGCTAGTGTGTCAAAGCTAAGAAAGATATAGTTTAGTGAAATTTAGACTGGGTAGTGAGGTGTGCATGACCACGAGAAATAAAGAGAGAAAGAAAAGAGGCCAAAAGCAGATGTTAATTTCTAGTTTTCTTGCTTAGGATTCATATGAATAGTGGTATGTGATTAGGACCAAGAAATGTGCCTAAAGTGCATGATTTAGTATCAACAATTTCCCCAATTTATTTTTTTGAGTGAATAATCAATAACATAGAGTAGATAGAAGATATGTACACTGATAGCCATGTAGATTGATGGCAAAATCGTGTTTAGGAGACAAGAAAAAGTGTGGAGTGATAAAAAATGAAGTGTGGGAACTACGAGAAGAAGAAATGACCCTAAGGGTGAAAGCGTGTGTGTTGTGTCACATTGTACTATTGTTGTTGTCGCTTGATGTGTTTGATGATGTGACTGCTTCTTCCCATAAGGAAGGGCTTGTAAAGAGAAGAGAAAAAGAGTATTCAAATATGTAAAAAGCGTGTAAAAATGCAAAAGGAACATGTGCACCTAATCCGTGACGAGTGAAAAAGGATAGAAAGGATCCTAAAGATGTTATAGAAGAATCAATTTTTTAGAAATATCATGCCAAGTGCATGTTTTTAGCTGATCTCACACCAAGTATGAGTGTTTTGGGTAATCTCACACCATAATAGAAGAAGTGTTGGGGAGAAAGGTCTAGTGTTATTCTCCAACCCTAACTACTTCTTGATGATTTATACACCACTACAAATGGTGTGATCCTACTTTGTTCCAATTTGATCAATTTTTATCTAGTTTAATCCAATACAAAATATAAAAATGGAGATAACATACATGTTTATTACTGGAATATTATGCATGTTTTGTGAAAACTGTTGTGTAAGCTATTGAAATTGTGGTGATATGAGAAAATCACTGCAACTTCCCCCTAATCATAGGTGCCCATGAAGGGTCAGGGGTGCCTAGGTGCTCATGTCTATATCTAGGGGTTGGAATTTGTGTTGTGTTGAAGACCCAAGTTAGATTTTGATCCATTTTTGTAACTAAAGATTGTGTTATTCCTATATTGTACATGTCTAAATTGTGACGTGTCTTTGTCGAATGGGTGATTCATTCACCCAATGTATGTCCCCTCATTTGGGGTGCATGCAACATCTCTAGGAGGATTCAACCCAAAGGATAGGACTAAATTTTGATCTCAAACTGGTTCCCTATAGGTGGAGGGAATATTATTGGTAGAAACCAAGGCACATGCAAACAAAGTGGCTAAAAAATTGTGTTAGTTCAAACAAGAAAAATAGACATATAGAAGACAAAGTGTATGATATCAAGCAAGAAGATAATGTAAAATTCAAAAATTAGGTTTCAAACATGGGACATCTCTCACAATGTCACAAAACAATCGGGGCCAAAGCATTCAAAAGCATATAGTGTGCACACAAGTTAAAGGGAAAAGCCCATAAACAATGGAAAACCATGAAAAACAATGAAAAATAGTGGTATGAAAAGTGTCGAGACAACGATGGTAGAAAATAGTTAATGCAAAGAAAATGTTGCACATCAAGCACCCATTAGGATTTTAGAGAGATAAAAATTATGTCAAGACGTGTATATATCGATAGAGTGGTGTGCTCATATGAAAGAAGATAATATAAAATGAAACAATAACACTTGTGGTGTGTACGAAAGTAGATTCCTAGGAGCCGTTACGGGAATGGTAAGAGGTATAGTTTTAAACATCCATGTTACATGTAATGATCTTTTAAAGGATACATTCACAACTAGAAGGCAAGTGAACGAGCATGTGTATATTAAAAATATAATGACATACAAAATATCTATCTAGCATGTGAAATAATGTTTACATATAAACATAAGTAAGCAACAATAAAATGCAACCAAGATATGCAATATGTTGTGAGTGTGAATGGAATGGAATGCAAAGTGAATGATATGAGAAGTATGCCCCCAAGAAAATGTGAATGAGTATGTACAATTTGAGATTCATTTATAAATGACCCCTCGGCAGTAAAAAATGAGCCATTGAATAAGAGTATGTCATTGGGAAATGGTTTGAATCGTGTGCTTTAGAAAGATATGATCAAAAATCATATAGCATAGAGAGTGAGTGATTGTGATGAGGTTCACTTCATATTTAAACCCTCGGTAGTTGATTATGAACTATGGGACTAGAGTGCGTCATCGAGTAGTATGATATGTGAGAGTGTGATGTTAGAATAATGTATCGTAAATATGCATAGTGTGAATTGTATCATGTGTATGATGCAAGGTTCATGGATGTAGTATGCCCACAACATTCAAGTGTGAATTGTATCATGAGATCACGTCATAGGGTCATGATGATACAATTTTATCAAGATGTGTTAGATGTATGTGAAAGACTAGATCCGAAGCATGAAGTGACATAGTAGAAATGCGAGACACCTGACACTGCTAGAAGGGGGATAAGATTCAGCATGATTCCCCTAATTACGTGATGATAAGTATTATATCTGATTAAATTGAATGGAAAGGTTCCTCCACCTGATGCTTGTGAAGATATAGGCATGTGACCATGCTTTGATATCGATGATGTATGATATAGATGATGTATCGGTGAATCAGAATTATGTGCATGATAAACACGTATGGGAAGGATACTTGAGATGGAGATGTGTACCTATGTGAAGAAGACCACATAGGTGATGTGTACCTAATTGAAGGAGATCGTGGAGGTGATGATCATCTATGTGAAGGAAACTGTGGAGGTGATGTATATGATTAACTAAAATTAACTAAACTAATGTAGTGTGGGGATAGTTAATCTAAGCTATGAATAGTTATAATAAAGTAAATAAATGTAATATAGAAATTATTTAAATAATCTAAACAACATAAAAGGAAATGCTAACCCTAATGTGCAAGAGAGAAGAGGAAAGAACTCAGCTAAATAATAGATGCTCATGGGATTGTGTCGCAGTGATGATAGGAAAATAAGGAAGCAGGAACAAGTGTGTAGAAATCCCGAAAAGGATGGATCTGGAGGATCTAACTAGACTGGAGCACTTGGAGAGGGACTTGGGTACCTGTGGACATTCTGGCCTACAATCTAGTCTCCCTAGTATGTGAAAAAGTTCTAAAATTGATCTTCATAGGGCTGAGAGGTGATTCGAAACCCTTGTTGTCTATCACATCAAGTTTGTTGCCCCGTCTAGATGTCTCCACTAATCCAACATAATGAGAAGACCTAAAAAGACCAAAAGAAGTATAAAAACCTGGAAAAAAAAATATGCAAATGAATTGGTCAGAATGACCTCAAATTCCACAATAGTGGGCTTACTAACTGAGTGTTGCACTATATTTCAGACCTAAATGTAGTTCTGGTGAGTGTGTGCATAATGTACCCTAGGTGCTCTTGTGTCAGTCACACTTTGTGAAGTAGTGAGCAATAACTAAATGTATAAAATGTAATAGAATGTTTGCATGGAACATAATAGAATCCCTCCCCCTATGAAATGTTATGCATATTTCATAGCCTTGTGCCTTAATGATTGAGATATGTGGATGCAAGTGATCTCCAATGCAATAGATGAATGATGCTAAGTACCTCATCATGGTCTCATAACTTTATATTTATAGGCCTCTCTTGATCTAATTTCATAATTGACCTGAAAAGGCCAACCACAAGAAATCAAAATACCTCAAATGGTTAGAAAGAGCCCAAAAAGTGGCAGGAAAGTGTAAAAAGGATCGGGCACCGGTAGGACTAGGGCACCCACAAGCATCCTAGTACTAATCTAGGCACCCTAGTGAGGTTAAAATGATGCAGGATGATAGAAGTTGACTAGGCATATGGATGAAAGATGTCAGAAATGATGAAATAAAATAAAATAAGATGGCCAAAAGATGGGTGTTAACTAGTACTTTATTCACTCGAAGAACCTTTTAAATAGGTGTATGAGTTTGGGATAAATAATGTCTAAAGTGCATGATTTTGTGACTACATTTTTCCCCCACTTTATGTTGTTGAGCGAGAAAACTTGGTATAGAGATGTGTACCGACATCCATGAAGAGTGTAGTAGAAATGTGTTGAAGGACTAGATAAAGCATGGAATGACAAAAATATGGAGGAGCGTGGAAACTAAAGATGAAAAATGTGTAAAGAAAAAATGATGAGAGTGAACCTAGGACAAAATGCATGTGTAGATGCTACAAAGTGTGTGATGTACTTCCATTGTTAGTAACGTATGTGGTGTGTCATGGAGTGTTTCTGTTTCCCCCATTTGACCGTTTGTTTCTCATACACTGATCTACAAGGAGAAAACGATTAAGTAGAGAAATATGTATGTATGTATGTATCTATAAAAATGCAATGTAAAAGACGCATGTATATGAAAGCATTTAAATGTAAAATACGCAAATGTAAATGGAACATGTGTACCTGATCCATGTTAAGAAAGAGAGTGTAGAAGGATATCATGTACTGTGATATTATTGGGCGATCTCATGCCACCCTAGCCAAATAAGTGTAGGGAGGAAATACTCTATCCTCTAAGCTCTAATTGCTTCCCTAAATGTGTGTGAAGAGATCTCTATATCATCCTAGTTTTTTGGGAAATCTAGTGCTACTTTGGGTGAAGAAGTTTGGAGAGGAACACCCACTATAACCTCCAAGCTTGTAACTACTTCCCAAAATGCTAAGGACACTATGTCCTATAAAATCAGTTGTGTATGGGGTTCGTAGACCTGGAATGAACCCATTCATTGTATATAACTCGAACTAAATCCATGTAGAATCTCTATGTTACTATGTAAAACCCCTAAATGATGCTCCCCTCTTTGAGGGTGCATGCGACATCAATAATAAGAGAAATGTGGCCCTAAAAGAGGACCAATTGCATCTATGTTGTAACCACTGAAAAGTACTTGGTAGAAACCAGGGCATGTAAAAATAAGAAGGCTAGCCAAAGACAAGTGTAAAAAAACATGCATGCATATTAAAAACATGTGTAATCTATGCGAGAAAATGTAAGCTACCTGTTGGTACCCAAATCTACACCACCTTATGAGCCAAGAAGCATTTACAATCTGAGTTGGATGCTTAGAGAAAGACAGATTGAAGATTTAGTCATTTGTAGCCGGGGACATATCTGACAGACTCTTTGGGACTTGACTTGGGAGAGATTGGATTGCACTCACAAAGGGGATGACCTTCCCTACTACTTTAGGTTTTTCCTTTAACCAAGGTGAGAGGACCCATTTTGTAACCTGTTATTGTGAAAAATTGAATTGTATTACAAGATCTAAGATCTTTTTTTGAAATATGAAGGATAGTCTTGAATAGACACGGTCAATGCAAGCATTATTTAACTCTCATGAGTTGTCACACTAAATAATGCATATGTTGAGACTATTTTAATTTATTCATTTCCAACAAGGTATGCTTTCCTCCCAAGGATAGGTTAACCAGGTTTCATTGTGTTATTTTATTCACGTTAGAGGTATACAATGATCTCATCAAGTCACTTAAGGAAGTATGAACTTGTTATCGCATGATCATCAACTATATCGATCTATAATCATTAATTAGGTTTTAATCAAGTATAGGACTCAAACCATATCATAACATTAATTGAACATTGTTAATGCTTATTGATAGACATTTGTACCTTTCAGTTTTCCTGAGTCATATATGAACTTGTTTATGATTTCATGAATTCACAATGTACTTTCGTACCTTGCTCCATATCATCATAACTACTTCCTCACTAAAGTGCGGTGGAATTTGGTATGATCTTACAACTATACGACTTAATCTTTTAAAGTGTAAGTTGGTGTCAACAAAAGGCATCAATTTTATTCTTAATGATTCAAACATATAAATTGATTTATATCCTCATACTTATCTATGTTTAACAAATACATATTCATGTTTAAGAAAGGTACACTTAACTTGTTATGCATCATTTGTTAATGATTAGAAATCATACTCATAAAGCAACGAGATATCATTTATTATGATTATCTCTTATCATGTTATCGCAATGTTAGGTTATCATTAACGATTATATGATTAATCATTGAGCATATGATTAATCAGTGTACTTATATCATTAAATGCATAATTAAATGTGTCGTCATATGAAATAAATAACAACTGTAACTTTTACAGTGTTGGGTATTGTAGTTGTATTTTTCGTATTATGTTATCTCATCTTAACATACATCAATAATCAAAACATAATAAAAGTAAGTCATCATATTGTACTTACAATATTTCATTCATAATCTATTGTAATTTCGGCATTATAACATTTCAAAACACAAGTACGTTGTAAAAACAACAGCAGATATTCATATAATGGAGGTTAAAACCTTGTTATTAAAGTACATAATGATATTGTAATCAAAACAAAATACAACAAGCCTTTAAATGCCTTATTCACTTGAAGTAATACTTTTTCCTTTAATCAAATACAAGTACATTTATTACAACATATGAGTCGAACAATATCAATCAAGTATGTCGTAATCCATTCCTTAATATTTTTGTAATACTTTTTGAATCCTGCAAGCTGGAAATAATAATTTATACATGGTCAGCTTTAAAAGAACTTGCATGGAATACACAACTCTTAGCCTAGTTACTTTATTACAAAATAGTTAAACATCTATAGTTTGAGTAAAGATAATTAATCAAGAACTGGATCTAAAGAACATGTAAGCTATATTGAAGTCGTCTAATATTAAAACATGATTACTCACTAACCACCACTTACATTCATGAATCAACTCCTTAAGTAACTAACATTTGACTACATTTAAAAACTCAAGTCCCATCAACTAATCATTCTTCTTTTTATCAACTAATGCTTTATAATATTAACACTCCACATAACTTAATTACCCATCGGTAGGTATATCGGTATCAAAATAAGAAATAAGAAAACAATCACATCATTTAAGTCAAATGGTTGACATTGAACAACTTAAGCATAACAAGAAATGATAGGCTCATTTATTTACCTTGTACATATAGTTAATGACATATTTGTGTCACGATAACTACACAAGAAATTTCATAATCCTTTTAACTCACATCTTTTAGCATGAACAATATCAAAATTCCTATAAGATTCAAGGCTCTATTTCTATATGCATGGAGCTAACATAAGTCCCCACTTGAATATCATTAACATTTCAAAATACTAATCATGTATATTGATATTCGAAAAAGTGTTTAAGTTACATGCTCTTAAGACTCACCAACTATCCTTACACACACATTTCTCAAACCCAATTATTTCTAAATACAATATACTCAAGGATTAATTGATCATTCGTACCTATATTCATTTGAGGCCCTACACAAAATGAACAAGTTATTTACCGGATCAAGTATGGAACATGGTTTTTATTAAGAACACCACGACTCATAATATGCAACTACAACTACTTTAAGATCATTTCGGATGAATTAAGCCATTGTAGACTGTAATAGTTCGACTAACTAACCTAAAGACCACAACATCAATTTCATAATCTGCTCAAGCTTTAAATTAACGGGTATCAAACAACACATAGGTCTTATATCTTTAATAACAACATACATTAATAAGAAATGATGACATTCAAACCATGCAGACACTGAGATGCTTTTATGCGGCCAAACCGCATACAATTTTACAAGAACCATATATACCTTGAATGTATATTTATGCATATATGGTTATGTAAACAAATATTTGTTTTAAACCCACCATCAATTCTAACCCGAAAGCAAGTTAAGAAAATAACCAATACCCTTTTTGAGTTTCAAAAGCAAGGGTTTAAAATCGATAAATACAGTCCTCTATATGATCTTGAAAACCAATATTTCCATAAATAGATTTAATAGCTAATCTATTTGAAGTAATCGTATAAAGAAGACAACCCAGTTTATAAATCTAAATACATGCAACCCATGAATCACCTAGATATCAAACATGCATTCACCAATCAACTAGTTGATGCTCTACTATTTTGTAATGAAATAAAAAAAGCAAAGAGAAGTATAACCATGTCAGTAGATTGCGAGTTTTTTCAACCCAATAACCAACAAGATATCATAAGTGTTTCCTTCGTGATTCCCCCTAGACCGATTCAAGCACTAGAACACAATAAAACCTTCAATCTTCCTCTTCGGTTTTAACACACTCATGAAGTCAAATAAATCCTCTAAAACTAGTACATGAGCCCCAAACTAACCCCATGTCACTTCCTATGCACCACTCATAATAAAGCATCCAAAATTAACAAGGAAGGCCCGAAAAAATAGTTCGAATACTAGTAACTTGTAGGCTTCCATGCATAATCCACCCAAACGAGCTTATCCAAAATTTTCACAATTAAAAATAAAAGCAACACATGCCATAATATCTTCTTGGAGAAGCTTCACACTTTTCCAAGCCGAGTACATGTAATTAATGCATTCAATTACCCACAAGTGGCACATTGTGGCTAAATTTAATTTACCTACTTCCCTCTAAAAATGGCGGTAGTGGAGTTCTAAACGAATGGCCAAATTTTATCAAACAAACATCTTATCCTTTAAACCTTGCATGGGTTGATTTAACGACCACTTTATAATTATTAAACAATCCATTCAATCTTGAGTATGGTCGAAGACCAAAAGAATACATTATAATATAAATCAATATGCATGGTGTTAATAACTAAGATCGACTAAGTGAACAATTATCCATCTTTGCATGGTTGGCGATCTGCATAAACATTAATCAAACCATATGATCTAAGGCCATAATATTTAACCTTTTATTAAACCATATAAAATTACCTTCCAATCATGTATACTTATCTTTTCCAAGCTAAGGAGTATAATAATTCAATTTTTATCCAACCACGCAACAATTATAACGATGATAAAATCAATAGTTCACCATGATGGAGCATCGATCGGTTGAAGGTGATTTATCAAATCAATAAATTCTGATTTATTGCGTACCACAATCAATAATTCAATCATCCATAGAACATTAAATGTGCTATGATAAAGCTATAAAATAGTTAATTAGATAATCATGATCAATAGACCAAATTAATATTTTCTTACACACATTGAATTACAATTGACTTACTGATAACAATATCATTAAACCCACTTTGAAGTCTTTACCTCGACGGTCCCAAATTTTATCCACCCCTTGCTAAGGAACACTATTATACTTTACGGTCTTTGACCGTCATGATAACAAAAGAAGGTTAGAATTATACAGTCATATCTTTATCTCAATATTGATATAATACTATCAAAGCCATGTACAAATTACCAATCATCGATAACCAATTAACTTCAATAATAAGATGTGCAAATCTCATAAGCAGGTACAACAACCAATGAATATACTAATGCATCAAATCATCAATTCAGCAAAGTAACTCATGACACACAACATAACAAGGTGCACTACAATATCTATTACAGGTACACCATTCCTAGCTATATCTCCCATCATCAAAATCATCATACTCAACATGGTAAGTACATTCAAACATTAAAGCAAAATAAGAATAAGTTAACGAACATTTGGTGATAAGCACTTTGCTACGTGGTTGGGCATGCAACTACACATAAGTGTGTATATCCTTTTTAGGATATACATACGCATGTATAACTACATACTTAGCTATGCAACAATGCTTATCCCCCTGCCTTCATAAACCACTTTTCACTTTATGACTTATCCTTTTTATGAAATAGAATAAAATTTCGGGATGTGACACGATTAGGGGTGTATAAACCCCTCACCCCGCTCACTCAAAACATAATCCACTCTCAAATCCAAAGTGAAGGAGAGTAAGGAGGAAGGAATGTGGAGAAGGCCTTGAGAAAATAAGGCAATATTGTGAAGAAATTAAGACCTATTATTTTAATAGGCATGATGGAGAAATAAGACCTATTATTTAATAGGCATGATGATGATGGAATACCTATTATTATAGGCACTTGTAAAATTGGCGCTTATTATTTTTAACTCACCAATACTTGTAAAGGCCAATTAAAGCCTTATTCTCGTGTGGGAGCCCGGAGATGCGATTTTAAAGCCGAGGGACATGATAAATCACTATAAATATACTCATACTGGAGCTATGATTCTTCATACGCTAGGCGTATCGAAAGTTTGTTGCTTGGAGGCCGAAGAGGAGAGTCGTAATATTATTGAGTTCATTGAAAACACTTGAACCGAACTTAGCTCTACGTAGAGGTGGAGGTCGTGAATGGAGTGGAAGTTAATAGGAGAGTGGCAATCTTTGACACTAGGCACATTCTAACTTAGCTTTACGTAGAGGTCATGCAATGCAGAGTGGAAGTCATCGGGAGGTGAAAAGCGGGAAGCGTGTCGTGGAGACACTGGGTAGCTTTCTAAGACCAGTTTGGGTCTATTGACCGATTGGCACTAGAGTTCGTGTTTGAGTCGGCACATTCGTTATAGAAATGTAGGTTTATTTATACTTATAATCAAATTGTTATAATGAATTAGTTTGGCTATTAGCGAACCTCGGAGATGTAGGCAATTGCCAAAATCCATCATCAACCCATTGTGCAATGTTGGTTATTTCCTTGCATTGCATTCATTTAAGTTGATTTATTTCATGGTAAATTTGGTATCATATTAAGTTACCTATAAGGATCCGTTGGTCAAGGAAATTTTTGGCTAGTTTATGGATCATCCCTTTTGGGGAATAAACTAAAAATTAAGAAAATTAGCTCAAACCCCAATATAAACAAGTCTGATTTTTAAATTAGCAAACTAAAATTAATCTAAAATTAGTAATCTACAAGGGCGGTGAATTATTTATGGAATTCAAGTCCACCTTTCACCATGCAAATCAATGAAGATGATTAACTAAAATGTCAAATTTATTGTAATTTTATAGTTGATCTAACATTAAGGACAACAATAAATAACAGATGAATGTATAAAGAAAATGATCCAAGTAACTAAGAAAGTAGATATGAAAAACCCTAAAGTGCAAAGAGAGTTAGAAAGAACTCAATTGATTCGAAGAGCTTGCTAAACTGTGTCCCAGAGATGGTTGGAGAAATAGGATGAGGAAACGACTATCTCGAGGTCTAGAAAAGTGCAAATCTCGGCAATCTGAGGGTGGGACACCTGATAGGTACAAGGGTACATGTGGGCACCCGAGTATGTAATATGGGCGCCTTGGTCTATGAAAAATATTTGTAACCTTCCTCCGAGGTGTCACTTGATGGTTTCCTACCTTCGCTTCTGTCACACTAACTTCGCTATACTCGGTTGTATTTCACTGGTAATCGGTGATGAAGAAAAAAACTTGCAAAATCCCAAGAAAAACATCAAATACCTAAAAATATAAATATGCATATGAAGGGGTCGATTGTCCTTAGCTACCACAATGGTGTACATACTAACTGAAAATTACACTACATCTTAGACCCAATGTAGTTCTATGTGTGTGTGCAATCATGCCCTAGGTGCTATTGTGTCAGTCACACTTTGTGAAAGTATTGAGTAATAACTATGTGTAGAAAATGTAATATAATGGTGGATGGAATAGAATAAAATTCCTTCCTATGCAGTGTGATGTAGATGAACTAGCCTTATGACTTGTGATGGAGCTAGATGGATGAAATAGCACCTTTGATGGATACAACATTAGGTGATGATAGTAGTGCTTAGTGCTTGGTCCCTCATTATGGTCTCATAACTTTATATCTATATGGTTATCTTGTTCTCATTTCGTAATTAACCTCAAAAATACCGACCACTAAAAAGATAAGAAAATCAAATGGTCGAAAGTGGTGAAAACGTGTAGAAAGGCTCATGGCACCCCAAGTGAGACCAGGGCCCTCATATTGGGCCGGATTCCCCAGTCAAAGGTAAAATGATGCCACATAACAAAAACATATTGTGCAAGTATGTGTTGAAGGTCGTGAAAGTGACGACATAAAAGGAAAGTAAAATGACATGGGTTAGTTATTACTTTCTTCACTCACAAACCATATGAATAGTAATATGAGACCAAGACTAAATAATGTCTAAAGTGTGTGATTTTGTGACTACATTTGCCCCCACTTTATGTTGGTGAGCGAAAAGATCATTAACATAAAGTAGATAGAGATGCATACCTGATAATCTTTGTAGAGTGATGTAGAAATGCGCTGAAGGACTAGACAAAGCATGGAATGAGAAAATAGTGGAGTGTGAGAACTAAAGATGTAAAAGTGTAAAAAGTGGTGAGAGTGAACCTAGGGTAGAAACATGTGTGTAGTTGTCGATGTGTGTGGTGTACCTACATGGTTAGTATCATGTGTACTTTCGTAAAATGTTGTTGTTATTGCCCCCATTGTTGTAGTTGTTGTTGATTTGTTTGTTTCTCATACGGATGGACATACCTACAAGGAGAAAATGATCAAGTATTCAAATACACATATATATGTAAAAATGCATGTATATGTATGTGAAAACATGTAATTACAAAGTACGTAAATGAAAATGGAACATGTGTACCTGATCCATGTCGAGAGAAAAAGTGTAGAAGGATATCCTGTATTGCAAGTTTTTTGGGTGATCTCACGGCCCGAAGAAGTGTAGGGAGAAAGCTGCATTATTCTCCAACCTATGACTACGCTTCCCAATAAAATGTGAAGAGATATCTCAGTACTACCTAGTTTTTGGGTGATTCGACGCCACTTGGATGAAGTAGTGTAGGGAGGAAATCCATTGTATCCTCCAACCCATGTAATCCCCGTAAATGCCAAGGGAAACCTGCCCTATAAAAGCCATTGTGTATGGGGTTTGTAGACTAGTCTAAACCCACTCTCTGTATAACCCACAATGTCAAGGATGTAAAACTAAACTGAATTGTACTGCAGTAGAGAGCTTTGTGTAATGTGTAAAACCCCAAATGATGCCCCCTCTTTGGGGGCGCATGCGACATCACTGATAGGAGAATGCGGCCCCAAAAGAGGACCAACTACATAAATTGTGCCTTGCAGATGGAAGGGAATGCACTTGGTAGAGACCAAGGTATGCACAAACAAGTTTCTAGCAAAACAAGTGTTAGTACAAACAAACATGCATATAAAAATCAAGTGTAAGTTACACAGACAATATAGAAGCTAGAAATCAAGTAAACACGCAAGAAGTAAATCATAGACCACCAAAGCGGGCTACAAACATAGGACACCACTCACAATGTCACAAGACACTCAAGGCCATAATGGCCGCATAAAAACAAACAAGTGTGCACACAAAAAAGGGAAAGGCCCATGAGATAACAAAAAATAAAGACAAACAAGTACAAACACATATATTCATGGTAGCAAGTAATCTTGAAAACAAATGTTGCACATGAAGCACCCGTTAGCATGTTAGAAATATAACACATGTCAATAACGTGTATAACCAAGTGATGCAAAGTGTTAAGTACAAAATGAAACAATAACACATGTAAGAGACGAATGTGGATGCCCCCAACGATCATTGTAGGAGTGGTAGGAGGCAAGCATCCATGCTCCATCCAAGAAACCTGTATCTACGATCACAACTAGAAAAGGGACATGAATGCACATGTGTGTATGATAATGATAATGACATATACAAAATCTAGCTAACATGTGTAATAAGCAAACATGAACAAGAAAAGGTAAGCAAGAGTACAAGTAACCAAGATATGCAACATGATGTGGATGGATGGAATGGAATTAAAGATGGATGATAGGAGCCACGTTGCCCCCAAGTGAATGGAGTTGTATGTAGTGAGGTTCATTTAGTATGCCCCCTCAGAATCAAGAATGAACCATAAATGAGAGTGTGTCATCAAGAAATGGTCGAACTATGTGTTGTGTGTAGCGCGTTGTGGTGAGTGTGTAGTGATGAAATGCAACATAATGATGACATGTGCGTGACTCTATAGCCTAAGCATATATCACAACTAGATGGGGTGGTGATTTAGCCTAAAGCATGTACCACTAAACAATGTAGGCAAAGGTGATGATGTAAATGATCACAAGATGATGCTAGGAGAAGTGACCCTATAGCCTAAAGCATATATCACTAAACCTAGGAATGTCACATGAGAAAAATAAGAGTGAATGATGAACATGTGAATGTGATGTGGTCCATTTTTGTTATATACCCTCAACAATCCAGTATGGACCATGAGACTAGAGTGCATCATCGGGTAATGAGTGCAACACATAGACTATGATGTAGTATGTGCGATGATAAGAGATGACCATGTGATGTGTAGGATGTTAAAAATTCAATGTATAATGTGCAATGCAAGACATATAGGTAGACTGATAATGTGAGAGTGTGTAGTATATAGGATGAGTAGTAATGCTAGAATAGAAGTGTGACATATGTATGATGAATACTAGTATGGTGTGTAGACAATGTATGATGTATAAATGCATAATGCAATTGTTGTATGTAAACTAAAAGTGTAAGGTGTGTGCTATATGTGGTATGTAAGATGAGGAGTATATAATGTAGACCCTAAAAGTGTGATACATGTATAATGACGACTAGTATGATGTGTGATGTGTAGATGCACAAATGATGTAGACTAAATATAGAGTGTATGATATAAGATGTAAGACATATGACACAAGATGTGTGAAGAGAGGAAATGTGTAATGCCTATTATGTAGTGTGTGGGGTTCATGTGTAGTAAGCCATCAACAATCAAGTGTGAACCAAAGCACAAGAGTGCATCATCGGGTAATGACGACAATAAAATGTGTGATGAGTATGTCTAAGCCAGAAGATTAATGTATGATAATGCAAAGATGATAGATACGCTAATGCTAATATGGTATGAGGGGGATGTGTTGGATGCTATGCCCCCAAGTATGTAAGTGATGGAGGTCTAGTCAAAAGACACTAAGTGGATCAACGTAGGGAGTAGTTTCCTTAACAAAAGTGATGGGATGTTGAGGTGGTAATGTCGTAGATAACTTGAGTGGAGGGGTATTTTCTTTAACAAAATGAATGGGAAATGGAAGTGGAGTGGGATGGTTAGAAATCTTGAATGGTGGCAGCTTTGGTGGTATTGATGATGCTACCGAAGAAGAAGGTTGATTGATTTTGAGAGGTGGTTGCATACTTTGACTTGGTAATGTTGTAGATGTCTTGAGAGGAGGAGGTGCTATATTTATTTTGATAGGTGGTTGCTTAGGCGGTGCTTGACTTTTGAAGAAGGCACATTAGAAATGGTGGCATGATGCTCATTTGACATAGAAGGAATAAATTTAGGAGCCCATGTGGATGTAGCATTTGTAGATGGGCATGTAATAAAATGTTGTGCATTGAATGAGATAAAGCCCCGCGCTCAAGATGTTTGATTCTTCATTGTAAAGTGTGGCAGTCATTGTCAGTATGTCCATTGATTTGATGATAATTTTGATATGGACGACATTGATATTTGGCTAGCTGACAAGGGGGATAACAATGAGTAGGTGGTAAAGTGATCAATTGATGACTAAGGAGCTCAGTAAGGAGGTCATGTTGCTTAGTGTTGTGATCAGGGATGAGAGGCTCTAGTAATGGTAAAACAAGAGGATCTAGTAATGGTAAGATAAGAGGCTCACTAGTATGAGCACATGTAATAAACATAGCATGAGAATGAAATGTAAAAGGAGAACAAACATGCACTTGAGAAACATCCTTAAGTTGTTGAGTTTTAGATTTGAGAGATGTAATCATGGATTCCATGGCCTTAAATTTGTCTTAAAACAAAACATGTAAAGCTTGAATTCAGTACAACAAGGGTTGATTAGATAGAGGAACACTAGGGTTGTCAAATAGATGAGCGAATACAAGAATTATTTTGTGTGGCGATGTATTGTCATCAAGATACATGGTGTCTAGGGTTTTGGCAAAACAACCTGGTATTTGGGATATATTTTAAGTAAATGAGATAAGGAAACTTGAGAAACTTCAAGAGTCATGATATAGGGAAAATGAGGATCCTAAAAATTGTGAAGATTGAGTTCGGGTTCACTAAAATGATTAATTAAAACATAGAATTTATTATAATTCTATAGTTAATCTAACATTAAGGACAACATTAAATAACAAATGAATGTATAAAGAAAAAGACCCAAACAACTAAGAAAGTAGATATGAAAACCCTAAAATGAAAAGATAGTTAGCAAGAACTCAGCTGATTCAACGCTTGTTAGACTGTGTCATAGAGATGGCTGGAGAAACAGGAGGAGGAAATGATTGTCCCGAGGTCCATAAAAGTGCAAATCTAGGCAATTTGAGTGGACTGGGATGCTTGGATACGTAGAGGAGCGCATGTGGGTTCCCTAATCTACAATATGGCCACCCCGGGTCTCGAAAAAGCCTTGTAACCTTCCTTTGAGGTGTCACTTGATGGTTTCTTGCCTTCGCTTCCTATCACACTAACTTCGCTATACTCACCGTATGTCGCTTTGGTAATTGATGATGAAGAAAACACCTGTAAAACTCAAAGAAAAACATCGAATCCCTAAAAAAATGCATATGAAGGGGTCGAACTTTCCTCAGCTGCCACAATGGTGGACTTACTAACTTAGAGCTCTACTACATCTCAAACCCAATGTAGTTATATGTGTGTGTGTGAAATCATGCCCTAGGTGCTCTTGTGCCGACACTTTGTGAAAGTAGCGAGCAATAAATATGTGTAGAAAATGTAATATAATGGTGGATGGAATAGAATAAACTTCCCTCCTATGTAGTGTGATGCAGATGAACTAGCCTTATGCCTTGTGATGGAGCTAGATGGATGCAAATGGATCCTTTGATGGATGCAACCTTAGGTGATGATATTAGTGCTTAGTGTTTGGTCCCTTATTATGGTCTCATAACTTTATATTTATATGGTTCTCTTGTTCTAATTTTGTAATTAACCCCGAAAAGGATGACCACTAAAAAGATAAGAAGCTCAAACGGCTAGAAAGTTCCCAAAAGTGTCGGAAAGTGTAGAAAGGCTCAAGGTGCCCCAAATGGGACCAGGGCATCTGGGGCGCCTAGTCAAAGGTAAAACGATGCCAAACGACAAAAACATATTAGTAAAGTATGTGTTTGAAGTTCAAAGTGATGAAAGAAAGGAAAGTAAAATGACCAAAGGACATGGGTTAATTAGTACTTTCTTCACTCAAAAACCATATGAATAGTAGTATGAGACTAAGACTAAATAATTTCTAAAGTGTGTGATTTTGTGACTACGAGAATAATGCCAAAAAAATATTATTCTATCCACGAAAAAAATTGTAAATCAATCAAAAGATGGACGAAATATTAGATTACACAGTTGGAATTAATTATTTAAATCAACAGCAAACTAGCCAAATCTAGGGCTAGGAAAAATAGATAAACTTCTCCAAAAATCACCAAAATGGAGATTCTAGATTTATAAATTGTAAGGAATCTGAATATGAAATAAAATATCATATTTGTGCCCTAGATGGCACCAAACACACACCAATGTAATTCACCCTACAAAAGAGGGGCTCAATAATATGTATAAAAATTATATTATAACTTCTTCTTCACAAATATGCACTTTTCCTTCAAGATCACACAAGATAGGAGGTTTTCCGCACCCTATAAACCATTAGAAGGGTTTTCATCATTTTAGGAGATACGACATGGTGGTGCAAATTAACTTATAATAATTAATATGTTATTCATTAATCTACAGTCATTTAATCATCAAACCAAGGGACGTAAACTTTCAATAATGCCAGTGTTGTATGCACAATTACAGGGATCTATGAGGTAAGGAAATAAATGTTTTCACTACAATGATTAACATAATAATGTTTGAAAACAAACTAAACTCGTACTAAAAAGTAAATAGATTCCAAATACTATAACTAAAACAAATCTTGTAAATTTAGAATATAGATAAAGGAATGAATTACTTGCTAGTCTATCCATGCAATAAAATAAAGCAAAAAAACTATGGAGGGGTTTAGCAGACCACAAGTGGGCCTTGCCTTAGGTGTTAATCCCTCCTAAGGCTTATACCTAAGAGTTATTGAATGAAACTCATATTCTTATTGATTTGGCATGAAGATTACAAAAGTTACTTCTCTATCTATGTAGCATCTACTCTCTAATTCTCTTTGTAGATCTCTACATTCGATACATTCACAACATTAACCCTTATCTTTTATATTCCTTAATTACAATGAAAACATGAGAAGAAGAGTTCAACTAGGAGTTCAAACAAACTAAGTAAAATATCTTCAATGAAACAAGTGGAAGATCTTAAATAAAACAACAAGAGTTTAAACACATGCAATGGAACTAACTAAACAATTGTCCAAATATCAAATACATAACTCAAGTAACTATTAAGTTCCTGAAATCACATATTTAACTGATCGATCAGTTCTTCAGTGAGTTGTAATAAGTAGTCAGATATATTGTTGAGTTATGTTCAGTTCTCATGTTCCAGTTTGTAATTGCCTCTTCCATGACACGTATAGGCTTGGAGTGTCATCATTCATGTTCCCAGAGATCTTTATACTCATGGCTCTTTTACCATAGGTGAACTTCTTTGGCATGTGGATAGGTCCTTTAGGCGTAGGCGAGTCACTTTGGTTGTGGATGAGCTGCTTGAGATGGGTCCTTTATTGCATATAGATTAATGCATTTAACAAGTTGCTCACAAACAAGAGTGGTATCACAGAAAGTATCATTCAAAAACTTATTACAACCATAAGAATAAATGTATACTCATAATACCACAAAATAAAGTTAACTAGTAATAACTCAAATAATCAGTATTAAGCCAATAAGTTCAAGTTATAGTGATGATGTTCAATAGTATGACAAGGAAATATAAGGACATGGTCTTAATGGCTTAACAAAAGTATAGAGGATGAGTTGTTTATAAAAGGAATTTAATCAACTCATCACATCCCCAAGCTTAATTTCTTGAATGTCCTCATTCAAGTTTCCTTAGGTTTCTCTTGAATGGTGTTGCATACTCATCTGAAATCCACTGGAGTATCCATCCCTTCTAGTTCTATGAAGAAGTAACCTCCATTCATCCTGAGCGTGTTCATGACTTTGTCTTGTATTATTTCATTTAATGGTTGATCACTCTGACCAATGTGGTATCGAAAAAGTGGAAGATTGGGGGATGATAGCAATTGGGAACCATTTTTCTACACATCCAGTGGCAATGTGAATGTATGCATTCACTCTTCTTAGAGTTGGTATTATGTTAGGGTATGAATGCATTTCCTTTTGTTCGATTCGGAGACATGTCATCCCAGTGCATTCTCGGGCTTGAACTATCTGAATTCCATTATCTTTAATCATATCTCTGACCTCCTCATGAGCTGCTTTCCTCATCTGCCATACCCTTCTTCGATTTCCTTATTTTGCATATACTTTCCATATTGCTCCATAATTTCTTTGGTGTTATTAGCTTCAGCCTTGACCATCAATGGTTGTACTTTCTCCAGATGCCTGTAGTCCTCCATTTGCCTTTCTTGATCCAACTCATTCTAAAAATAGGAACAAAGTGCTTTAACCGGAACATCTCCAATGTATAGGACTGGAATCCAGTCCCTATCATATTCAAGAGCATAGTTATACATGTAGAGTTCACAAAGTAGAAGCTGAGTTTCATGAGGGCTATTCAGATACAACCTAAAGAAGTTCCTAGCTCCATTGATGTCAAATGGCATGTCAAAGTTGATACAAGTAAGTTTGAGCTGCAACATCTTTTCTTTCAAGAAAATAGCATAAACATTGGAAGGAGGCCTGTATTTGAATATTTCATGGGCCACCTTAAGTGTCTCTTCTTACTTTTTCTTTATCCTTTCAATTTCTTTATCTTTGCCTCAATTTCTTGCTTGTGTTGGAAGATGAGTTCTTCTTTTTCTCTTTCATACTTTCCTTTTAACCTATTTACATAGGTTTCAAATTGATTACCCAATAATCCAATAGTGTTGTTTATGTTGCCATCTCCCTACAAATTGGTTTGACAACTCTCTTATAACTTCTTTGATGACAATTTGTGGCTGCATGCTAGCATGTGGTAAAAATGGTGGTGCAACTTGTTTAACTCCCACAACCACAACTATAAGGGTATGTTTTGGTACTGTTCAACTCCAACAAAAATATATTCTTCCTTAATTCCATGAACTAAGTGCTCAATGACCTCCTCAATAGATTAGGGCATGTGTTCAAGTTTAATTGGTTCACCAATTCCTTCTTCTTTGTCTTCCTTAGTGCCTTTTGATACATGAACTGTTTGGTCAACTTTCTTTCCAATTTCTTCTCCATTTTCTCATCAGATCCTTCCATTTCACAAACTATTTCATCAGTACAAATCATTGTTGCATGCTCCTTCATGCACTCCTCAAGGTACTCTTATGTAATTTCTCCTCCAACTTCTTCCTCTTTCCTCTCTACATGACCCTCCTTCACACACATTGTCTCCACATTCTAGGCTTGGTCTTCTTGTCCCTCCATGTGCTCTTTAGGGCCTTTTTGCTCATGGAATGTAGCATCAACACCTCCCTTCTCTGTCTCAATGGGCTCAATGTTCTCCTCTACAACTTCCACATCACTATCAAGTGATATGGTCTGGGATTTTGTTGAATTTTTGGTATTTTGGTTTTTAGCCTATGAGAGTACCTTTGTGGTGTAGGGGTGGACTTGGAAGATTTTCTTTTACCCTTTGAGGTGGATGATTCAAGAGTAGAAAATTCAAGGAGGGTTTCAATAATAAATTTTTTTCAGGGGATACAAGAATATGATTTTCTTCAACAAGTGGTAAATTTTCAGAGGCAGGGTGTTCTTCTAGTTGTGGTTCAGGTTGGGAGGTAGAAGTCTGTGGGCTCAAATACATATGTGGAAGAGCTTTCAATACTTCTTCTCCTCTTTCTTTTATTTCCCAACAATTCATCAATACTTTTAGTTCTTGCAAAATCTCCCCACCTAATCTCAGGATAATCCCTCTATAAGGTGTGCTTTATAATCAGAGTGATGAGATAGTGGTGTGATAGTGTAGACCTACCGATGAGACCATAAATTGGCCATAAATTACCATTATTTTGTCCTTCCAAGTTACCTTTGAAAGTGGATTTAAATGTAATCTAAGAACTTATAGTTTGCTTAAGATATAATATAGGATATATATCTTGTTCATTCTTTAAAAATATTTTGTTATCTATTTTGTTGACTAATCCTATTGATTATTTGGGAAAAAATACAAAGTCTTGTGTATGCAGTCATAAAGGAAAGATAATGCTAGTATTGGGAAAAATGGAACTGATCATGAACAATACATCTAAACTCAAATATGATTTCATATTCATATTCCTCTCGAGAAAATTATGCAATTTCAAAAAGAATCATCTCAATCCGAGATTACATGCAAAAGTTATAGTTGTTTTAGTTAGCTCCGAAACCATTGGAGTTAGCTTTGGAACCTGCAAAGTTAGCTCCGAACCTATAATGTTAGCTCTAGAACCTATAACGTTAGCTCTAGAACCATTAGATTTAGCTTTGGAACCTATAATGTTAGCTCCGGAACTATTGGAGTTAAATTTGGAACCTGCACTAATAGAGTAATGTTAGCTTCGCAACCTACATCAACGGAATGATAATCTTTGAGGAATTGTGAAAAATCAGAGAATACAATGGGAAATCTAAGAGAGGTTTTTTTCATAGCAATGTGTTTAACAAAAATCTCATTCATATTTTCTACAGGTTTTACCAATGAAGAGAAATCTAACTTTCAATGAGCCACAGATCGAAAAAGTATATCGGATGAGCACTAAAAGTTTTATAAACAGAAACATAAAAGTAAAATGGAAAATATGAGAGAGATTTTTGTTCATAGCAATGTGTTTAACAAAAACCTCATTTAAATTTTCTATAGGTTTTACCAATGAAGATAAATATAACTTTTAGTGAGTTGTATTTTGAGGAAAAGTGTATCAAACAAGCACTAAAAGTTCCATAAACAAAAACAAAAAAATCAAATGGAAAAACTAAGAGAGGTTTTTGTTCATAGAAATGTGTTTAACAAAAACCTCATTCATATTTGCTACAAGTTTTACTAATGAAGATAAATATAACTTTTAGTGAACTGCATTCTGAGGAAAAAATGTATCAGACAAGTGTCAAAAGTTCCACAATAAAAAACAACAAAGTCAAATGGAAAATCGAGAAAGGTATTTGGTCAAAATCATCGTTTGAGGAAAAAAATCCTTACAATAATGTAGGAGAATAAAATAATTGTGATTATTATTACCAAAACCAAGGAGAAGATTTTAGAGCAAATGTTCATAAAGTAAGTAAGATAAGATTTGACCCCAATAATATATCTCTCTCCATATTTTGTGGAGATGGAGATTTTTGTTGTTAGGATTGGAATAAAGATAAGATCAGATTTTATTTCCTAAAATAAAGAGTTGGTTGGATGCATGAATTATAAATGCAACCTTCCACACTGAGATATGTAATTCCTTCTCCCAAGAAATAAAGATCTGTTCTTTCCTCTCAAATATTATGTAGTTTTAAAATCTCGGAAGTATGATTTAAATCCTCTTCCAAGGAATGAGCTGACCACTCATTTCAAGGAAGATGGATCTGTGTATTTATGTTTATGTTTATTCATTTGTCTGTAATTCATTATGTTGTATTGTTTTTATCTTTGTATTGTGAAAATTCAGTTTGTTGTGAACCTGCAAGTGTTTCGTTTAATTATGTTTATTTCCAATTCAGCAATTTCAATTTATGCAAGTGTGTTTTTATTTCCTACAAGTTTGATTTCCTTCATGCAAGTGTGATTTATTTCATGCAAACTTTATTTTTGCAAGTGTGCCTTTATTTCTACAAGTGTGCCTTTAAATTTCTACAAGTGTGATTTATTTTATGCAAGTTTCATTTATGTTTAAATGAGCTGCTTTCCAAGATCTTCTTCTCTTAATGCATACAAACTTTAGACACCAACCTGGATTGACATTATTAATGGTGAGGATTGACGACCCTCATCACCTACCCTTTTGTGCTTCCCTACTCATCCTTCTTCAATATTTCATGTAATAAATTGGGCACATTCACTTGTCTATTATTTTTCAGGTGATTGAGCAATTTAAAGTGAATTATATTTAACCGAGAGTATCTCCCCTCACAGGTAAAATACTTGATAATATAATTTACAACTTCAGACCAAAAAGGTTTGAGATAAGTTTTGTGTGTACCTTGTCTATCATTGACAAATACATCATCTTCATCGGAAAATTCCCTTCTGGTTGCCTCTGGATTTTCTTTCTCGGAAATGGTTCACCCGAAGGTAAGAAGTCCAGCTAACTCTACCAAGATATCATCACTAATTATCATTGTTAAACCCTTTATCTTTACTTCTCCATCTCTGAATATACTAGAAAAATCTTCAACCATTGATTCATTAAAGCCTTGGAATTGGTTTATGTAGTCTAGCCACCCGTTATCTAAAAATACTATGAAATTTGAGGGTTACTAAGAAGTTAAGAGTGTTCTGTAGGTTCATGGCGAATCAAGTCTCCTCCCATCTTGAACATGATGCTTGCTCTGGTCTCAACACATAGTCACACAATTTTTGCTTGAAGAATGATAATCAATTGAGTTGTGTGAATGTTTTGAGTATTTTTGAATTTTGAGGCCGAAGCACATGCAACATGGTTACGGGAGAGGTAATTAATTGATGTGACTACATGAAGCATGCAAGGTAAAGTGATATGACAATATGGGATGACGTGTAATGACACCTCATAGCATAAAGGGTGGTGATATTTTAAATGCATTGAATACTCGATGACTTGACATAAATACGAATTAATAATAATAATTCTAATCATACTTTAATAAAGTGGTAGTTAAGTGCACTTATCTCGATGCATGTTTAGAATGATGATTGTGCATGTTTTATTTAATTGCCCTTGCTACATGATGGCTTACTATAATGTTGTAGACGTTACTATGATTATGCATGCATGTGTTGAATTTATGTTGGTTTCTCTTTACTACAATCAGATAACTCCCAGAGAGGGAACATCGATCTATTGGAGTACTAGATATCTTTTTCATCCCTCACATGTGAATATACCTTTCATGTTCTTCATGCAATCATGGGCTCTGCCATACGTTAAAATAAAACAGGGATTTGATACACGTTGTTGTAAGTGGACATTCAGTCATTGCATGCTCTCCTTGTGATGGAGATTATGCACTCTTACAACCATCTAACATCAAATCCCTGTAAAACAAAAATTCTAAGAAAATAAAATGTTAACAGAGTGTTGTTGATCACCTAGAGGGCTGATCACAACAATTTTATTCAACCTTGGAATGTTTAGAAAGATGAATATACCAAGGCCACTGAAATTTCTCAATCCTATGTAATCTCAGAAGATGAACCAACAGGTTCAACTTCTAATTTACATTATGATGTCCTTACTTCTCATCCTGTTTTGACATCCTCTAAACTATTGCATGAAGGTACTTCTATCAACTAGCTTCTTGTACAACCTCAACCTGTGACCATTCACCAATAACTTGAACCTCACAGGATCTATGGTGGTGAGTTTTATAGCTCCATTGAGAAATATTTTCTCTATCTCATAGGGGCCTAGCCACCTTGTCCCAATTTTTCCCATATGGTCCTTGTACTTGGAGTCAAACAAGAGTGCCTAGTCACCAAGAGTGCCTAGTCACCCTCTTGACACTGATTTGTCTTGATGTACCGATCATGCCATTTGATTCTTTGCTTCTGCACTACTTCGTATTATGCACAACCTATCTTCTCATTTCATCCAACTCATTGAGTTGGATAATCCTTTTCCTTTGTGCTTCAAATAAATCTATGCCTAGCTCAAGTGCAGTCCTTAGTGTTTTGTGCTCAAATTCAATTAGCAAAACAATAGTCTTACCATATAAGAGTTCAAACAGTGTGAGGTCAGTTGTTGTCTTCCATGTTTTGTTCAATACACATACTTCTTCTGGAAGTATTTTTACCCAATATTTTATGTGAAGTGTAATGGTTTTGTCAAGATAACCTCTATCTCTCTGTTTGTTACCTCTACCTGGCCATTAGATTAGGGATGGTATGGTGTAGACTTCCTATGCTTGATTTCATATTATTTAGCTAGATCGAAATTACATTAACAATGTAAAGTGTGTACCTTGATCAATGACAATCTCCCTTGGAACTCCATATCTGGTGAAGATATGATCATAGAGAAACTTGGCTACTTTCTCACTTTTCTAACTTGGTAGTTCCTTCACCTCTATCCACTTAGTTATATAATCATGCATACCAAGATGTATTCCTTCGTTGATATTTAGGATCTATGGGGCCAATGAAGTCCAAGCCCCATTTGTCAAAAGGCTACAAGACCAACTGAGGTTGTAATGGAATTTCATCAAATTTGGTAGGCTTACCCATTCTTTGACACTTATCACATCTCTGGTGTAAAGTGTTGCATCTTTATGCAATGTTGGAAAATAATAACTAGTTGTTAACACTTTTTGTGTTGTTCTTTTTATAGCAAAATGTCCTCCATAAGGTTCACTATGGTAGGCTTTAAGGAAATCATATATTTCCTCATCATATATACATCTTCTCATGACATGATCTTGTCCTATATGAAATAGAAATCCAATTATCCAAGAAAAATGCACACTCTTTTCAACTATATATTTCTTCTCAAAGTATAAGTAGTGTGGAGGTGTTTTACCTAAAACCAGATAGTTGGTTATGTCTACATACCAAGGTGTTTTTGTAGAGATAGAAAATAAGTGCTCATCAAGAAAAGAGTCATCAATTACATGTTCTTCATCATTAGTCTCCATTCTTGAAAGTAAATATGCTACCACATCATCCTTTCCAGACCTATCCAATATTGTGACATTAAACTTTTGTAGGAGCAATCATCTGATGATTCTGCTACTTACTACTAGATTTTTTATCAAATATTTTATTACAACATGATCAATGTGAATGAACATTGGATAACTTGTGATGTAGTGTCTGAAATTATTGGTAGCATATAAAACTACCAATAACTCCTTCTCTCATTCTTGTGTAGTTGAGTTCACCATGCTGCAAGTTCATGCTAACATAGTAAATTTTATAATTAAGAACTCCATCCTTTTGTCCTAAGACAGCTCCAATGACATGGTCTGATGCATTAATATGGATATGGAAGGGCAGGTTCCAATCAAGTCCTCTTAATACATGAGCAGTAGTTAACATTTATTTTGAAGTTTGGAATATAGTCTCACATTTTTCAGTCCACTCAAAGGCAACATCTATACCTAATAATACAAATAATGGCATTGCAATCTTTTTGAAATCTTGTATGAATCTCCTGTAATAACCAACATGGCCTAGAAAGCTCCTAACATCCTTTAGTTTCCTTAGTGTTGGCAGATTTACAATAATAGATATCTTGGCTAGATCAACTTGAATTCCATCAGAAGAAAGATAGTGTCCCAAAACTATACCTTCAAACATCATCATGTAACATTTTTCATTACTTAAGGACAAATTGTGCTCTTTGCATCTCTTCAAAACTTTGTCCAGATTCTTCATGGATTCTTCAAAAGTGCTACCATGTACTCGTGAAATCATCCATGTATACCTCCATGCAGTCATTTTTTAAATTTGAAAATATGCTCAAGACTACCCTCTAGAATGTAGTAGGTGCATTACAAAACCAAATGGAAGAACAAAATATGTAAATGTTCCCCATGGGCATGTGAAGGTAGTTTTGTCTTGATCCTCGGTGCAATATGAATTTGATTATAACCACTATATCCATCAAGAAAAGAGAAATACTTTTACCAGCCAAAGTGTCAAGTACTGATCAATGAAAAGCAATAGGAAATGACCCTTCTTTTTTGTTGCATTCAACTCTCTATAATCTATGCAGATCCTCCATTTTCCATTCTTCTTTGGCACAATGACAAGGGGTGACACCCATTGACTGTCTAAAATTGGATATATAAATCCAACATCCAATAACTTCTTCAATTCTCCTTTTATAATTTCCCTCACTATTGGGTTCATTCTTCTTTTGGTTTCTGATTGGTTTATAACTATCTTTGATATAAATCTTATGAGTGCACAACTTAGGATGAATCCATGCATGTCACCATAATCCCATGCAAATGTTGCTTTATGTTTTTACAAAAGAGCAATCAACAATTGCTCTTGTTGCATGCTTAACATCTTGTTTACATTAAGTGGCCTTCCTGGAGTTATTTCCACTTGCTTGGAGAGATCAATCATTGAATATACATTGCTGCTTACAAATTTAGTATGTAATCATGGGGAAGGAGTTGATGAAGAATACAATTCTTACCTAGAATATCCATGGTGATTTGTTGTGGTAGAACTTAGTTTAAGGGGTAGTTTAAACATCTTAATCTATCATCCACTTCTTCATTTCTTCCATAGTTTTTTTGCAAGAAATTAGAGAGAACAACCTCTTCTTCTTCTTGTCCTTCAATGGTACAATAATTTTCCAACATCATGAGCTATTGTATAGAGTTTTTATATGCTTCTAGTTCTTCTACCCAAATTGTTTGATCTTCATCGTTCAATGGTTGGGCAGGAGGATAGAGCATAAAATTTTTTAGTACCACTTCCATTAGAAATAATCATGTTGTTAGACTTGCAACCTATGAATGCATCAAAGAAAGGGCCAACCATGGCCTTCCTTAATGACTTAAATAAGCAAAATTTTGACAAAAATATCTCTCAGTTGATTGACAAAATTAGAATCAAATTCTAATTTAAGGTCAGTCTTCTTTTCTTGTAATATATTTAGAAATGGTGGTTCATTAGGTTACACTTTATTGTTGCTAGAAATTTGTTTAGGTTACTATAGATCATCTTGCAACGTGTTCTTAATTTGGTGTGGATCAGTCTCAACAATTGTGGTTCATCTACAATCTCTGTAATGGTGGGTCCACTTGGTGGAGGAAGTGTTCTTCTGAGCAAAGATGGATGTTATTAACATCAACAAAATAGGTAGGGTATTGAGATGGTTTAATGGAATAGGCTGGTTGAGAAGCTTTATTATTGGGGTTAGGCATTTGTTGAGTTGGTAGCTAAGTAGCTTTTGAATGAGATCCATGTTGGGAATTTGACATCAAAGCTTGTTGTTGTGGATAAGGAGGTTGCTTTGGTAAGATTGTTGGTAATTAGGAGGTGGGTTATTCCATTGTTTCCCTCCTCTCCAAGGCTATTGCCATGATTGAGGGGTTGTTTCCATTGTTTTTAGCCTAAAAATTGAGGTTTCCATTATTACTGATATTAGCTAGGGTATGGAGCCCAACCTTTTTGTGGATTAGCCCAAGGTGGGGGTTGTATATATTGATTACTAGCCCAATTATGAAATGATGGCATAAGGTCTTATGACATACCTCCTTGTCTTGACAAAATGACGCTTTTCTTTGAGCAACATAAAAGACTTGTCCATCCTCTATCTCCAACATCTTGAATTCAGGTGAAGCCTCCCTTTCTTGTGCAATGTTAGCCAATCCTCTGCATCTGTAATTAGATTTCTTCCTTCTATATGCATGACATAACTCTGTGAGTGTTGCCTCTGCATCTTCTCTTTTCTTCTTGGCATGTAGAGCATCTAATTGAGTGGCCATGTCATTGACAATCTCTTACTTCATGTTCTTGAACATATTAATAATCTTTGACTTGGATATGTCCCCAATTGTTTTGGTAGATGATCCACCTCTTGATCTTACATTTCTTATTCTCTTCATGGTGGCTCTAGAGTAATTCCTGTAGGCTTCACAAATCTCCTCAAAAATAGCCTTTGAGATGTCTCCAACTCCTATCAGATCTAGAGCATCCAGTCCTCCTCTCCAAGTCCCTTAAAAAATATTAATTTGATATATTTAGGAGGTAGTCTTGTGTGCCTTGTCTTCTAAACGTAGAACATGAATCTTTCTAGATATTCTTCCAATGGCTCATCCTCCTTATGTGTCATCTTGTAGATTTCATCACCTCTTCTGACATTACTCGGTTTGAAATAGTACTGGTACTTAGTGAGAAACTTCTCCTTCATCTGTGCCCAGGTGGTAATGACATCCCTTCCTAAATCCATAAACCATATCAAGGTTGTATCCTTGAGTGTAGCAAGGAATAACTTCATTTTATATGCATCAGTGTTATAATCATAATTCTTGCATAATACATCAAATTCAAATAGAAAAGTGTCTTGGTCTTCAGTCATGGATCTTGAAATTTAGGTAGGGCAGAGGAGAAATATTCTTCATAGCAACAACCTCATCATTGTTGGAAATGGGAAAATCAAAGGTAGTTGCCCTGTCTTCAACATTTTGGTTCACTTATTCTACCATGTCTGGCTGATCAGGAGCAACTTCTAAACTTTCACTTGAAAGGGATCTTCTAACAACAAACCTTGTATAGAGGAAAGTATATCTTCTTCATAATCCTCGAATTATATGAAGAGATATGTGTTACTTACGGATTGGGTAAAAATCTACCATGGGCATCTCTTGGATGGTGCATGCATCAACTAGCTCAACTCAATCAATAGAAATTAGTGGGGGTTGGTTGGAGGTGAATTTCCTAAAACCTAAATTGCTTCTAAGAAATGAAAAACCTCTCAAAAACCTTATAACTTGGCAATATCCCCGACAACGACGCCAAAAATGGTGGTGCAAATTAACTTGCAACAATTAATATGTTGTTCATTAATCTACAATCATTTAATCATCAAACCAAGGGACGTAAAATTTCAATAATGCCAATGTTGTATGCACAGTTACAGGGATCTAAGAGGTAAGGAAAAAATTTACTATCATTACAATACTGAAGATAACAATGTTTGAAAACAAACTAAACTCAGACTAAAAGTAAATAGCTTCTAAACACTATAACTAAAATAGAGCTTGTAAATTTAAAATACATATAAAGGAATGAATTTCTTACTAATCTATCCATGCAACAAATCATAGAAAAAAAAAAACTATGGAGGGGTTTAGCAAACCACAAGTGGGCCCTACCTTGGGTGTTAATCCCTCTTAAGGCTTGTACTTAAAAGTTACTAAACAAAACTCAAATTCTTATTGATTTGGCATGAAGATTACAAAAAGCAACTGCTCTATCTGTGTATCCTCTACTCTAAAATTCTCTTTGTAGATCTCTACATCCGATACATTCGCAACATTAACCCTTCTCTTTTATATTTTTTAATTATAGAAAAATTGTGAGAAGAAGAGTTCAAACAGACTAAGTAAAATATCTTCAATGAAACAAGTGGAAGATTTTAAACAGAACAACAAGATTTTAAACACATGAAATGGAACTAACTAACAACTGTCTAGATATCAAATACATAACTCAAGTAATTGTTAAGTTCCTGAAATCACATATTTAACTGACCAATCAGTTCTTCAGTGATTTGTAATAAGTAGTCAGATCTATTGTTGAGTTATCTTCAGTTCTCATGTTCCATGTTCCAGTTTGTAACTACCTCTTCCACGACACGTATAAGCTTGGAGTGTCATCCTTAATGTTCCCATATATATTCATACTCATGAATCTTTTTTTGTAGGTGATCTTCTTTGGCTACGAATGGGTTGTTGCGGATAGGTCCTTTGGTCTGTAGGTGAGTCCCTTTAGCTACGGACAAGTTGTTCTGCAGACAAGTCCTTTGCTACATATAACAAGTTTCTCACAAACAAGAGTGGCATCACACAAAGCATCATTCAAACAACTTATTGCAACCATAAGAATAAATGCATACTCAAAATACCACAAAATAAAGTTAACTAGTAATAACTATATTAATCAGTATTATGCCAATAAGTTCAAGTTATAGTGATGATGTTCAACAATATGATAGGGAAATACAAGGACATAGTCTCAATGGATTAACAAAAGTATAGAGGATGAGTTGTTTATAAAAGGAATTTAATCAACTCATCACGATACACTTGGGTTTTTGTCCAAGAGTGGAATAACATAGAGTAACTAGCTCACAATTCCAAGTATATAAAATGCACCAAGATAAATAATGAACAAATGAAGCCTTCACTTCCTTTTATACCTTCCCTTTGGCGCCAAAACTCCCAAAGACAAGGATGACCCCTAAAGTATTCTTTTTAATCTTTAATTGGCATTTAAAATGCATAAAACCCATCCGACCCCTTATAATGGGATTTTACAATGATAAAGCATGAATATAAATGAAGAAAACTGAAATATAATCCACGATCTTCCCTTGTTCATCCATTGCTTGCCTTCGGAAAGAGGAAAGACAAGGAATCCTTTATTTTGGATTAATTTGGAAAAGGGACATTACAATCCTCCCTTCCCAAAATTTATTTCCCTCAAGCAATTGTAAGTGCCATGATCCCACATAAGTCTCAACTATTTATTCTTTGATGTACTTACAGATGAAGCAAACATAACAAAGAAAATACGAGTATTTAATAACACTTTTAAATTCCCTTTATTATGTGTCAAATTTTACCTACCCCCTTTTTTCAAGAAAAGGGATGAAACATTTCTCTGTTCATTTGCAGTGTCCTCATTTATCCCTTCTTGTTAATATTACAAATATGGCGGGGGCCACTTTATTTAATTTGAAACTTTAGTTCAATTGGTTTGAAACATTTGCATGTCAGCATTAATATTTTTGGATGTTCACATTGATATAAGATGTTATCATGGGCATTTTTAGATTGTTGATCACAGTATAGTAAAGATGATGATTGAGTTCCAACTTACGTTAACAATTTTCAAATTTCAAGCTCGCATTTTGGTGTATATCTTCTTTCCATGGTTGCATAGAAAAGTAAATCTTGGTGAGTGTCACTATCTTTGATTGCATTAAGTTGGTATAAAGCGACATTAAAATGGGTTGGCTCAATAATATCTCAATGGGATGACAGTCTTGGTTTTTGTCGTAATGTCATGATGACATTTTAGGGGCTCTGGATATAACTTCCATTCGGATATATGCTACATATTTTGCTTGTTGATTATGGATTATTGAATCAATGGTGATCAAATCTTTTGACACATTGACAATGCAAGGATATTAAGAAGTTTTAAAAACCAAGTCATGGTTGATATGGTAGATTTTAATTTTTTCATGGTGAACAATGTAAATTGGCATTTTGTTGAAGCGGTTAGCTTGACACATTGCTTGATTTTTAGAAAAACTTCAAGTGACATTATTAACCATGAATTGAGAATTTAGGAATGTGGCATTAAAACATATTTATGGCACCTAGCTCGAGGTACCTTGAGAATTGAATGCAATCCTTAAACCTATCCTTTTTCATTACCGCCAGTTTTATTGGTCATTTGATTTTTCTTCACCACCATAGCGGAGCTCTATCAAAATTTAGCTGGAACTATTTGGGTCCTCCATTTTTGGCATTTGTGTGCTCCCAGGAAGCTCAACGTCAGATCATTATACCTTTCAAGGTATGTTTAGTTATTGACTTGTTGTGGATGCTCTTATTCTCAAGTTTTAAGACTCATTTTGGTCGTGTCGAGTCAACATTTTTATATCTCTGCATGTTTTCATATTTGAAGTCTTTCGCCCAATATCGAATTGGGTTTCATTATTTTAAGATTGCATGGTTGATTTGTCTAAAGAAGATGTGATTAATCACACCGGCGTTTTGGGTTTCGTTGGCTCATTTTCTCTACTCATATGTAGAGTGAAGTTTCTATTTGGCATTTTGAATGAACAGAGGTAAAAGGATTTTGGTTTTGATAAAATGATACTTTGTGGAAATGACTTAATATTGTGTTTTTGTTGAATGGTTATGGCAATATTTGCTCTAAAATATCTGTGGAAAGATATGTTGCGAGTTTTAAGTTTTTTTGGGGGTTTTCATTGACAGTTGAGAATCTTGATGGATTTTGAAGCAATAAACTATGACATTTCTTTCTTGATTAAACTTGTAGAGTTTCAATGTTAATAGTTACCATGATTCTTTGACTTACCCATTTCATTTTTTTGTTATAAAAACATTGTTTTTGGGAATCTGGTATTTTGTGAGTAAAAGAAGCATCTATCAAGAGTTGTGACATTCTAAACATATTTAAGAGGTCTTCATGAATTTCGAATTTATGGGTATTGTCCATTTGTGATTAAAGATGCAAATAGAGTTCGATTTCAGTTGAATAATGTGAAAATTGGTATTAGTTTCCAAAACATTTGCATGAAATCAATATTTGAAAAAGATTATCGAATGATGTGGTTAAGAAAAAAATCAATCTTCGTGTTTACATACTCATGCCGGCTATGTATATTTTATTTCAAAATGTGTTGGGCCTCGAATATTGACTAAGTCCCCAAGGGTGCATGCGTGCGTGGGACTAATATGAAGAAGGGAGCACGGGAAAAGTGTGCATGACAAGGGTTTTAGAAGGGTTTTGTAGAAACCACAATGCACGAGCAAGACAAAACAAAAGGTCTTAGGACTTAGCCATATTTGGCATTCCAAGAAGCACATGAGGAAAGAGTGACCCGACCAAGCATGCAGAGTGGATAAGGTGCCACTTGATGACTTGGTGACCAAGAAAAGAATATTCCACGTGATGGAAGGATCCAGAAGGACATCATTGCAGAGAGTGGAGAGCCCATATGAGAATAAGCATGCTCCATTAGAGGACCATTTTACGGTAGAAAATCAACATGTGACTTTCTTTGCACCCAACCTCTCGATGTCATGTCGAGACAACCGGTGTAGAATGGAAGTGAATGTGATTGTGGTGATGGTGATCAAGCTAGTTGGGAAATCTTATGTCTTCAACATGTAATATCGATATCTGCATGTCTAAGGTGAAGAATGATCTCCTAACCTGAGGCAGTGTGATGGCTCGGTCTGATAGAATAACTACTCAGAGACTCCAATCGATATCGAGCTCCATCGTAATTCTATTTATTGGTTATTGAAAATGCAGAAAGTGACCTACGGGTGCCTCGTATAGATTTCTAGACAAGGTCATGGAAGTGAGAACGAGAGATGTAGTGGAGCCATAGGGACTATGGGCAATTTTTTAGTCTAGTCCAGAAAGTCTTAGCCTAATCGAATGCTATGTTCAATAAGGAAAGTTGTGTAATAATGTTTGGTTGAAGTGGTGAATATTTGAATACTAATGTATGCAAACTAGTGTCAATGTCTAACTAGTCAATGCCCGTTGGGTTGTGGGACCTGAGGATCACAACCAAATACTCGTGGAGGTTGTGGCCCTTGTATGGTCATGTGTGTAATCAAACCCTATTTCTAGGAGTAGTCCAATAATCGTAGGCTTGATTAACAATGATGTTTAGCATATTTAGTTGTTCTATTTTCTCAGAAAAAGTTATAGGTGTGTGTAAAACGTAAACTTGTATCAATGTCAATTATCAATTACACCCGTTGGGTTGTGGGGACGAAGGATCATAATCAGTATGTCTTTTCTTGTTGTGGATTGTTGATGGTTATACAAAATGAAATTGAAATGATGTTGATTAAAAAAACTATCTATAAAAGGAAATCTAATCTATGTTTTTGGCATTTCCACAATATATCATAGGAAAACAATAAAAGCAGACTAGTATATCAAAGTAAATGTTTTTGATCTTTTTTAATTTTTAAGCAATGTGTCTAATATAATAAATAAACTAAAGACAAGTAATCAACTAGGTGTAGCTGATTACTTGTGTGAATATGTGAATCTAATCTAAAACAAATAACCTAATTTAATCAAAACCCTTCAAACCCTACCTCAAAGGTGAAGAACAAATAATGACCCCGAAAGATCTATTGTTCCCCACAACTTCCCGGTAATGTTAAAGAGCAAAATTTCTAACAATTTGATCTACTTTTAACTCGCCCAATCAATCGCAATGACCAATTTTGCTACTCTATTTGATATGTAATTGAAACTAGTGATTTGAAATTGACAATTTAACAAATAAAGCAAACAAACACACAATTCCAACCTAGATAAACAAGAGCTTTGGAAAATTTAGTTGCATCTCAGTATCTGTCCCCTCGCCTTGTTCCTTTCTTTCTCTGAGTACTCATATGAGTCTAAGAGATTGGGAATGTAAAAAAACTAACAGGAGGATGGTGCTTGAGTAATGGCAGCTTGAAGGCAGTCTAGATGTAATGCAAGTAGAAGAGAGATAACACAAAAGATCTAAGCTTGGCTATGCAATTCCTAGCAAGATTGTGGCAGAAATACAATGCAATATACAAAAAATTCTTAGGCCTTTTTCTTGAACACAAACATGGAATATATAAGAATTGGGCTTGGATGTGCCTTCATGCACAAGGCAAGAAGAGGCAATTCTAACTAACTAAAGCACGTGTAAAAATAGAAGAGGGAAGGAGAACAAAACAATCCAAACTATTTTAAGACAATTTGACCCATGGATGCATACTAAAAGTGCGATTAAGTGAATCGTCGCATGTTAAAAATAAGCATGACGGAATGCTGGAAAAATCGGTCGAGGATCACCGCCCGCCAGGGCAACGCTTTTCATAACCATCACCCAAGAAAGGAGGAGGTCTTGGCTCTAAAGGCCAAAACACGTGCGAAAGAAGCAGGAAGATGGAAAAAAGTGTGGGAAGGATAAGTAAGGATGTCTAGGCTATAAATATACATTGTGAATGAGTTTTGGAGCTCGAACACCTTCTTGAAAGGACTTGAATCATCATTGGGGACTTTTGTAACCATTTTCGATAATGTAGCACATGCGATTTTGGGTGCATATACATTACTCCCTCGAGAGAAGTGTCTTAGCCATGAAGATGCGTAAAACGTAGAGTCCGAGTATAAGCATTCTCGAAATAGGGAGTTAGAAGCTATATTTGACACGCCCATGTGTCAAAACATCACCATCCAAACTCCCACTACCTACAAGAGAAAAGAAGACTCAAGTGCAGATAGATAAAATATCAAAAAATAAACACTAAACCAAAATGACAAGAGGACTTACCATTTGTGCAGGGATATAGAGATATACCTGCGCCAACGCTCCAACCCTGTAAACACATACACTCAAAATGAGGTCAAAACATCATATATATATATATATATATATATATATATATATATATATCAAAACAACTCATTTTTTAAATTCATTTGCACATATTTGATTTGGTGAATTTGGAGCTCTAGGCCCATGGTGACCATTTTCAACGAGAGTACAACCAAATAATCATTACAAGATCGTGATCATGCCTCCATGAGTGGGAGATTGACTAGTGCGGTCTAAGGTTGGTTTTTTTCACTTTTGCCTTTTCATACCTAAAATGTAAAATGTTTGAAAATTTTACCTAGGGGGGACTATTTTAATTTTTTTGGTCTTAAACGAGTCTCTAGGGGGCGCCATAAGCCAGGTCTTTTTATTTTGTCCAAAATGGTCATTTTTTTACGTTTTGAGCATTTTTTAGGGTTAAGGGCATATTTTGAAAATCAGCTCAAGACCACTTGCCCAAAGTAGGGTGGCAATCACGGACTTCCGCCTTACCAGGGCGGTGGTCTTGAACCGACGCCCGCACTGGGCAAAGGGTTCTGACAGAATGACCAAAACATGCATTAACTAGCATTTTTGGATTTTTGATGTTTTGTCATGTTTTTCGTGAGCTTGTCTTATGGTATGCATTACTAGCTTGCTCTTTTTCTATGTTTTGGTGAATGTAGAAGGAGGAGGAGTACATCCGTTGGAGCCTTGAGCGGGAGTGTGATTGGCTCCCTGGGATCTTGGATCAACTAACTCAGGCTTAGAGGGACACTCTCCAGAGGGCAGACATCTGGAGGATTACACATGTGCCCCATGTTTCCCCTTCCAGTCACATATTGTGTGACTTATTTTCTTACTGGGATGTAGACCAGAACACTTTCTAGTTACCGGGTGCCAGAGGAGAGTGGACCATACCCCAGAGGATGTATACTACATTCTTAGGATCCCGATACTTGGGAGGAGACTAACTCTGGAGATAGCAGGATCCAGGGCTAAGATGACTTAGTGGGCCACCTATATGGGAGATGTCATTGTTTCATTTGGTTTGAAGAAGGGAATCAGGGTTTGGTCTATTGCCACTTTGCTCCTATTCCTATCATCCGGAGAGCCATCATGGGTATTATGTCCTCATGATTGATTGGGGACAAGGGAGGTGACACCCTTATATATTGTTGGGCTCCTATTATTGCATAGATCGAGGGGCATGGCCGCACATATGCTTGGGGAGTAGACGTCCTAGGGACTATCTATTACAACTTATACAAGGTAGTCAAATTGCAGGGGCAATCACTGAGCCACCCCACTCTTGTTATGAGTTGGGTATATGAGTGCATCACCCCCTATGGAGGGGAGTGTAGGTACTAGATCCAGGGGTTGTCTGGGAAGTGAGGTGGATAACTATGTCGGTTCTTAGGATGCCACATCAGCCAATGGCCTCTTTGACCATGACAGACATGGTTTCCACACCCTACCAGATATGGCAGGGTTATGGGGATAGGAGGTGACCATGGTGGTATCTTGTTCTACCATATGCCAATTAGTTGACAGTGCCGAGAGAGTCGAGACTCACCCATTTGATTGGTTCCTCAGCAGTTTGGTCTCCCATATGTTGACATACTTCCCCAGTGGTACCGGTCTATAAGACCATTCAGAGGCTCGGAAGGGCCCTAGAGGAGATCTCAAATTTGGACAAAGTGGTTACCCCGGGAAGTGCCTACCGTAGTTAGCCATGTGGTTCATGCTAGGCAGTAATTAGTGCCCCTCGAGTGCCTTTACTTCAGATTTTGGCCACTCCTGCTCATAGTGGAGAGGAGGATGAGCCCATTAACATAGACTCCAATTCTAAGGAGCACACATGAGACGAGACTGAGGAGGAGTCGGTCGAGGAGGAGATGAGGGATGAGGGGCTTGGTGTTGAGGCTAGCGGGGTATCCCATATGGAGGAGGAGGAGAGTGACCTTAAGTGGCATGATACTCAGGATATGTTGAGAACAACATACAAGGAGGTGAGTGTGGAGAGAGAGAGAGAAATTGGTTTAAGAGGAGATAATTCCTCGAGGTGGGGAGAGGGATGATGAGTTCGTGATGGGACAACATTTGGCCTCTAGATTTGGGGAGGCCTCGTAGCCACCAATAACATCAAGCAGTGAATAACCACTCGACCCAACTTGATGCCCAGAGATCCAAGTATGTTTAATACTCTTCTCTCGACTTTGTTATTTGGAAATGTTAGTTTGGTACTTTTTTTTTAATTTGATTTTTGTGATTTTCTAACTCACTGTTTTATTCTTCTTTTCTTGCTTGCAAAGCAATCGCACAAGAGTGGTAAGAGCTTATCCAATGGGTGTGTGTGGACACCCTACTAATCCCCTTGGGGAATACTTGAGCCGAGATGACCGAGGATTTACGTTAGCCGCTAGTATCCGATAGACACACTGACGTGTTTTCTCTTGTTTAGAGGATAGTAGAGGTGGTGACCTCCCTTCGTACCTAGGTGGTCGGATATGATATCGCCGAGTGTTTGATGAGGTAGAGCCATTCCCACAATGAGACCACAACCAACGGACCACCACCATAAGCATTCACACCATTTGGTTCATTCCCAACGTCATCGCAACCACAGTAGGAGCCCGGACGTGGCCATGCACCATCCAAGGATCCCACAGGGATTGATAGGCCATTGGGCCATTTATTTCTTTGTTTCCATTTTTGTCGGGCACTATATGATTTTTTTATATATCTCGGGCTCATTGCGAGTGTTTTGACCATGCCTTAGTGTGTGATGGCATTGTATACAAACTTGACTCATCATGATATATACAAACTTTTATTTTTGGTTTGGTAATCCATTGTATCTGAGTTGACTTTCTTTTGGCTTATTTCTCATGTGTACTCTAGATGTTTAGAATTTCTATTTTTCTATGCTTTTCAGAATGCATGCAGTGGGTGTGAAATGATGACAAAATAATTTTTTTTTTTTTTTTTTTGTATTTTATAATGCTAATATATGATAATGTGAACACAATGTGATGTTAAAATTTAGTTTCTTTAAGCAATATTTGATACTTCATGTTGTCTTGGAAAAACATGGTGATACAATGATATGATAAGTAAATGTACTTGCCCCACTCCTAACTCCACGCAACCAATAGGATGTAAGGGCTCAACACTAAGAGCCAGAAAGGGCGCAAGTTATGAAAATTTGTTGAATGGTAACGATGAGGGAAAGACAATGGTTTGACAGAACCAAATTGAGACACTACAACCTCACCCTACTCAAGTTACTTCATAGTTTAGAATGTGATGTGCTTTCCAGTTTATCTAGACTTAGATCCGTAGATGGCCACTTGGTTGAAAAAATCTAGTTTTGAGGTTTTAAACTCTTTTGGAATTTTGGACATCTAACTCACTTTGTTTTTGACTTATGATTTCAAAATATTTGAATGGATTGTTTATAACTTTCAAGTTTATCAAAGAGAACCCCTACACCTTGCCCCATGCTACCAATAGGAAGCATGGGCTCATCACCGTGGACAAGGAATAGGTGAGTAAGGGAATTTCTCTCCTTTCCCAACCCTACATCACCAATAAGAGATGCAAGCTCAACACCGAAGGTTGGTAGGGAAAAGAAATGTGTAAAATAAAAATTTTCTATGGATTTTCATTTGACTTACTTATTTAGGCAAAATGTTTAGTATGTTCTTATTTCCAAAGAGATATTTATGGGATAGATGTGACACCATGAAGCTTCTAGAACATACTATAGGCAAAGACACCTAATCTAGAAAGAGACTATAAGCAGAACCAAGTATGCAGGCCTTGGTATGGTTACGGTCAAAAATTTGTCTTATCCTATTTGAATTGATGAAATGATTTGGAAATATTTGATGACACTATGGAGATTTGAAGAGATATGATTTGAATGTTTTGCCATTGTTTTGAAGTTTTTAGGAGTTGCTATAAGAATAAATCCCTTGATCACAAATTTTACAGAATGAACTGGCAGATGAAAGTGCAATGCAGATGTAATAATGTACATATGAAAATGCTAATGGATCATGTGTAATACCTCTTTAAGTGAAGAGAGTTCACATATTTGCTAAACTCCTCACCCTCTAGTGTACATAGGAAAAATGCCCAAATTTTATAGTCTTTTATTACTCGATATGGACCCAACCACCGGGTATAAATTATCTTCCTTTGCCGGTCTTTTTGTCTATCCGACTATCAAGTCTTAAGACCAAATCTCCCTCATATATTTCACACTCATAAACATTCTTGTTGTATTGCCGAGCCATCTAGTCAGCATAAACGTTGTGCCATTGTTCAACGTTGAGTCTAGCCTCATCAAGAATTTCTAATTGAGAGATTTGTGCTTCTCGATAGCCTTCTTCTCCCAAGATTACTTGTAATGAAATACAGAGACTTGATATTTATACCTTGAGTGGTAAAACTACTTTCACACCAAATACCAAAGAAAACGGGGTTGTCCTGGTTGTTGTTCCTAATGTCCGATACGCCCACAAGGCCGAAAAAGCTTTAAATGCCAATCTCACTTGTTCTCCTTAACGGTCTTAAGGAGGATGGACTTTAATGTCTTATTCGTAGCCTCACTGTCCATTGGCCTGAGGATAATAAAGAGAAGTCGTGTGATGACTTATCTTGAACTTTGCACACAATTCACGTACTTCGTCATTTTTGAAAGATGTGCCATTATCCAAGATAATGACCTATGACAACTCAGTACCTACAAATGATCTAGTTCAAGATGAACTTAGTGATCATAAACCTAGGTACAAAGTGGTAAGAGGCATGGCTTCTACCCACTTAGTAAAGTACTCTGTGGCCGTGATTATAAAGTTATGGTCATCTGTTGATGAGGGAGAGAATTTCCCTATCAAATCCAGGCCCACATGGAAAAGGGCCATGGGGTTGAAATTGCTTGCAGAGCTTTTGCCAATATGTGGATCTCATGGGAGAACTCTTGACATTTGTGGCATATGCACACAAACTCTATTGCGTCATGCTCTAGAGTGGGCCAAAAATAGCCCATCCAATGTATCTTTCGAGTAGTGGCATGGCTACCGAAGTGGCCTCCAAATACTCTGTTCTGTGATTCATAAATAATCTTTTCAGATTCTTCTACATTAACACATCTTAACAACATTCCGTCGAAGGCTCTATGATAGAGCACTTGTTCCAAAATAATGTAATTAGCGCCAATGATGTGTAACCATTTTCTTTGTTGTGATGTTGCCCCCTCTAGATACATATGGTCCACTAGTAAAATTAATGATGTTAGTATACCATGGACACACAAAAATGGGGGGCTTAGTCTCGACAAAGTATACACACTCATCGGGGAAGTTTAGATCTACCAAATCACCTCCATCTAACAGATTATCAACCAACCAGTCCACAATGATTTGTCCTTTGACGTATTTTTAATTAACAAATGTTAAATCAAATTCAGCCATCACGAGTTATGAAGCACCTAACCTTCTTAGATAAGGATCCTTCTATGAGGAATTTCTGCAAGTGATCTGACTTAACAATAACCCTCGTTTCTTGATTCAGCATATAATGTCTCAAACGCTTTATCGCAAAGACTATGGCAAGGCATTCTTTTTCTTCCTATGTGTAACGTATCTCATAATCAAGAAACATTCGACTAATAAAATAGACTGCACGTTCTCGTTTATCATCATCTTCTTGAGCCAACATGTAGGCTAACGAAACATCTGTAGCTCGCGAATACAAGATCAAAGGGCGATATGAATTAGGTGACATGAGTGTGGGAGGGATAATAAGAATTGTTTAACCAACTCGAATGCCTCATTACATTCATTTTTCCAATCAATGCAGTAATCCTTTTTTGACAAATTGTTGATTAGGTGAATAACAAAAGTTAAATTAGGGACAAACCTTCAGATTGCACTGAGTTTCCCAAGGAAAGATTTGATGCGAAACTCATCCGATGATAGATTCATTTCAATACAAATTTCTCAGATTTTGGCTGGGTCCACATCAATTCCTCATGAAGATATGATGTATCCCAAAATATTGCCTCCTGTTACACCGAATACACATTTTTCTGGATTCAATGTGACACCATATTTGATTAAGCGAGAAAGGATGATACAAAACACCTGTGGGTGATTACAACATTTTATGGCCTTAACCAGAAGGTCATCCATGTAGGATTCCACAATCTTATGTATAAGATCATGGAATATATAATTCATCACCCATTGGTACGTAGCACTAATGTTCTTAATCTTGAATGACATAACAATAGGTTTCCCAATGAGCTATGAACGTATTTTTGGCCTGATATTCTTTAGATATTCTGATTTTATTGTACCCAGAGAACCCATCCATGAGAGACAACAACTTGAAACCAACTGTCGCATCAACAATAACATCGATGGATGGTAATGGGAAATCATCTTTGGGACAAGCCTTGTTGATATCCTAAAAGTCTATGCAAATGTGGATCTTTCCATTCTTTTTAACGACGAACGGGAAAATATTAGACATCCATTGAGGGTAGTCAATCAACTTGATTTAACCCTACTTGGAGGAGTTTCATCACTTCTTCCTTCACCATGAGGGCCACCTTTGGCTTCATGGGCCTTGAATTTTGCTTAATTGGCTTAGCATCTGGCTTGGTGACAAGATTGTGCACTGCAATGTGTGATGTAATTCCCATCATTTCTTTATAGCTAAACGTGAATGCTCTTTGATGCTCCTTGAGGATACGGGTATGTATTTCAACTTCCTTAGGAGTTAAAGAGGATCCTAGTTTCAATATTTTTGGTTCTTCCTCGGTCCCGATATTTATATCGATTATTCCCTCGATTAAGGAGGCATTGCCTTCCTCAAACTTAGGCGGGGCAGGAAACTCTAAATCCCCCTCTTCTCCTACCTCATAAATTTTGAGTTCCTTCCCAGGGGAAGATTATATCATGGGATTTCCAAAATAGGAAGAAGAGTGTGGAATTAGAGAATGATCAACCTCATGATGAGTAAGATGTAATTCTCATGAGTGTTTAGATATCCTAGAGTTGCTTTGTCAATGTCAACATGATCTACAATGACAAACTCACTCTTAGTCTCTATGTATGTCAACATTGGAGTTACCAGTGTCTTACAAACCAAAGGTTCTACACGAACCGAGACCGTGAAGTTTGTATCTTCCAACTCACTGCTTGGAGTAAAGTGAGAAGCGAAGTTGCTATCGATTCTGTGAGGAGGTTCTACTCTCGTGGAATTGCTTCAATTGATATGAAGTCAAATCTCTTTGTCAGATTCAACACTTTGTTGCTTTTAGAGTTGTAAATGCTCACTCTAGTCTCATATACCTCAAATATCTGATTTGCAACAAGTTTTGAATCACCCGACACCCTAATGTTAAGAGCACCCATTCTCTTGGCCACAATGAGACTGCTGTATTCAACCTCATTATTTATGCACTCAAAGTTTAATTTGAAAGAAAAAGGAAAAATCCTTCCCTCATGAGAGGTAAGGATCACACCTAACCTAGCACTAAAAAGACACTTTGCTCACAAAATGGAGAGTCCACTAGTTACTTGGAAAAATTGATTTTGTATCATCCTTTTCATCATCTTCTTTTATCTCAGTTACTTCGACCATACAAACTTCATATGCTTGAAGAGAACCAAGTCCTAAAGTATGTCCCATACCCATAGAATCGAAAGGAAGGAGGATAGGTAAATCCTTCTCCAATAGCTCGACAATATTTGTCATGGTTCCCAATGACACTATCTCTACGATGATGGTTTCATCTTTGACTTCTAGAATGCCTTCGATCAAACCCGTGACTTCTAATTCCGTTGTAGGAACCAAATTTTCCTCTGGTACTGAGCTTGTAGGTTTATTTAACTAATTTGTAGGAAGCTCAAACTTAGAGTGGATCCCTGGCCTCTTTTTCAAGTTAGCTAGGTGTATGTCGAAGGGTTTTGGATCACCCTACGCCACAAAATACCTTCCCTAAATACAGGAACCTAAATTCCTGAAACAAAGTGGAGGGAATCACCTTCATGTGATGAATCCAAGGATGACCAAGGATCATATTATAGTTGGTTTCCCGATCTATAATATAAAACTCGGTTAGTACCATCTTAGGTCCAAGGGTGACTAGAAACACTATAGTTCGATTAATGTTGCCTTGACGTTGTTGTAGCCTCTCAGTGTGTTTCGTGTTGAAGAGAAATTGGTCTCTCCGTACCCTAGATTTTGAAGGAAAGAGAAAGGGACTATGTTGACCACTACCCCGTCATCAATCATCGCACACTTTACGTAGTTGTTGTAAATCCAAACTTGTAAAAACAACACTAAATCACCTCTACGAGCTATTTTAGCATCTATGGGCATCTTGTTGATGTCGAATATAAATCCAACATCTCTTTCAGGCTGCCCTGGTGGATAGACATTAAAGTCCATATGGTTTATTTGTGCTTCTGGAGAAGGGGTGATGTTAATCAAATGACCAAGAACTAGTGCTTCTAGTAGAGAGAATCTATGAGTAGGGTAATTCTTTAACAAATCCAAGAAGGAAATGTGAGAGAAAGTCTTGGTTAAGTCACTGATCAAGTCATAAGCTCCTATTGGCTTGCCTAGCGTATCACGAATGTCATTTGATATATTTGGGTAGATCAGGATTGGCTGCAAAGAATAATCCTTGGTTCTAGTGACAATGTTAATTTGAGGTTCAATATCCAACTCCACCAACCCCACAATTTCGTTTGCTAGCGACCATCCAAAGGAGGTGCCACTTGTGGGTTTGACGAAGTTGAGGCTTCGCGATCATGGGTCCCTATTACAATACCTTTGTTTGAACCATTGGGATCTATTCTACCATCCTTTGGATGTATGGGGAGAGGATTATTAAAGATTCTAAGTGGTGTGTTCTATGGAGATACCGGTCCCATATAGGTGTTTTGAGTGGGCGTTGTCGAGTTTTCCAAAACATGTCAACAAATAACTGTCTTTGATCCTCTGGAAAACACTATAAAAACTTGTTACAATCATGGAATTTTCATGCATCATGCCCGCAAACCCTATGGAAACTACAATATAAATTAGGATCATAATCTCAAGGCCTTTGGTTTGTGCCTTATTGTGGTCTGAAATTACGGTTATTAATCAACTGTTGATTTTTATAGTTAAAATTTGGGAACCTTGCCCTTGGTTTTGGAATTGGTTAGGGCCTTGGGCTTGCGTTTGTCTTGATTGTTGAGGTTGTTTTTATTGTTTTACTGTCGGTTAAAATCTACAGTCTTGACCGAGGGTGAGAAGTTATTGTTTCTTTGATTGTTTCCATTGTTGTTGTTATTGGTAGCATTTGTATTAGGAGGACTAACAACATTAGGCTTCTTGGGTTGGTCAGTAACTCCATCCGTCATGGCTCTATGATTATTATTAAGTATTTTTGGTCCTTGATTGTTGTTCATGTTGTTAGAGTAACCGAGGTTATTTTTATTAGGGGTGACTAACCTTCCATTAGCTCCATAAGTCTTATGACCACTTTCAATGGCTGTTTGGTCAATTCGAAGAGCACCCTCTAGCACTTCTTCATAGCTCCTTAGCGGGAAATTTTGAACTTCTTCATTTGTTTCCCTATTGAGGGAGTGGAGGAACAAATCAAAAAGTTTCATCTGATCCATATTTGGAGCACTTGCAGAGGAGTAGAGAACCTGTCGCCACCTTTGAATGAAGTGGGTTATGCGGACTCATTGTGCTCTTGTTTGATATGAAGGAATTCCTTGATTCATGTTCTCAAAAGTTTATTCATATAAAAAGCCTTAATAAATTATGATACAAGTTGCTTGAAGGAGTGTATTGAAGCCTCCGGTATCCTATAGTACCAATCGAGAGAAATACCTTCTAGCATCTTAGGGAAAATCTTTGCAACAACTGCGTCCCACGGGAGTAGATCTTGAATGGCCGTTGCATAAGCTTTGATGTGGGTGTTAGGATCACCATCCTTTGAATTTTAGAAGATTGGCCAAGGGTCTTGAGAGCATGAATGTCTGGATGGAGAAGTCTATAGGCTCCTTAAGATATTCTCGAATAGATACCCGTTGTGGTAATGCGTTACACCTTCCTAGGTAAAGGTGAAGGAGGCGTACGTGATGTAGAGGGGAAAGTAGATGGTGGCAAAGGATGAGTTAGCCAAGGTGATAAAGGAGGTGTGGTGAAGGTTGTTGGTAGAGGCAAGGTAGAAGGTATGGGTTGAAGAGAAGGAAATATCATAGGTATTGATGTTGTTACTGTAAGTGGTGGGGGTATAGGTGGTAAGAAAGATGCGGGTAATGGCGAAGGTGTATGATGTGCTAGTAGGTTGGGTGTAATAAAGGATTGTGATGAAGAGGTGGGCTGTTGTGCTTTTGATTTTCCTTGGATAGGTGGTTTCTTGGCCAAGGTCGATGGGTGAGGCCCTAGGATAGACAAAAGGGGCAAAGGTGACAAAGGTGTAGTGGGTGAAACTGGTGTATGCAACCTAGAAGGTTGGGTATTCCTTTTAGGTGGAGGAATGGTTTTTGCGTGAGTTTGGGAAGATGTGGCTAAATCCAATTTGACAGGTGGATGAACTAGGCTTGATGTTGGCATGACACCCAATGTGGTAATGGGTCTAGATGTGGGGGAGTGTAGGTGCAGTAGGTTCTTAGGCATAAGAACAGGTTTAGTTATTAGTAAAGGTTTGGATGTAGGTGAGGGTGATGAAGAAGAGGCCATTTCAACAGGCATGGTCATGGTTGATTGGGTTGCTTGAAATACCTTTGGATAGATCATGGCAGTATCTGCAGGTGAAATTTGCATTTGGGTTGAAAAGGGTAGCCGAAGGCATCCCCAAAGCATGGAATTATCAACGTAATCCAAGTGGTCACCAGGCATGAAAATGGAACTATTGTAAGAGAAGATGACATTGGCTTAGTAGCAATCCCTGTAAAATATGTTTGTGAGATAGGGAACTGGTTGGCTTTGGACTCTGTGGGTAAGAGAGCCAAGAGAAGATCAATGGGATCCTAGAATGCTAATGGGGAATTGTCCCCAACAGGAAGTGGCACGTCTAAAGGATCCCCTATGGTTAGGGGAGATAACAGTTGGGATGAGGTAGTTTCCTTTTTTATGGAGAGGAAAGTGAGGATGAATCTCCCATGGGTAGGAGAGTTAATACCATAGGTTGTTCGTTAGGTTGTGAGGTAAGTGGTGAAATGGCATTGGCGAAAGTTGTGGACTCCTCTCGTGGGTGAAGGGGGAGATGAAGGGGACTCCTCTGTGGGTGAAGGGGGAGATGAAGGGGACTCCTCTATGGGTGAAGGAGTAGAGGAAGTAGGCTCCTCTATGGGTAGAGGAGCTCATGCTAGAATCTCCTCGATAGAGGGATATGAGGAAATTGTAGAAGGGTTGGTATGGTGTCAAACATAGCATGGACCTCACGGACATTACTATCATTAGTTAAAGGTTCACCGGTTTGGTTTGATGACAAGGTATGGTTAGGGAATGAATTCTTAAAGATATGAAAATTTTGATTTGCGGGTGTGTTTGGGTTGTCCAGGATGAGATCTCCATTATCTAACATTTCTGTATAATGTTCTTGAAGGTTATACAATTACCATTGCTATGGCCTTTTACGCGATGATAGTTACAATAGTCATGTTCCTTGTACCATGCTAGACATAGGATGAGTGGGGTTAAAACTAGTATGTGGTTTTATGGGTGGAAGAGCAATGGCTCTGGCCTTAAGAAGTTTTTCTAATACTAAAGAATAAGGCTCCCTAATTGGAGTGTATTTTCATTGCTCCCATCTGAACTGAAAAGTTTGAACGAGAGAAAGGTTGGAGGTAGTTTTGATTGATTAGAGGGGTGAGATGGGCCAGCCTTTAAAACTACCACATTGGTAGATCCTTTGGCTTTTGAATAATTATTTTGGGGTTTTGAAGAGGAAGAAGCATCATTTGATTTAAATGTGGCATTTTTGTTACGCAATTGAATTTTCTTCTCTTCAATGACACAAATTTCCAATTTTCGTGCCATGGTAAATGCTTCATCGAAGGTATGGAAGGTTTGTACTTACAGAGTTGGTGAGATGTACCTGGAACAAGCTCTAGTGAACAACTCTATAAGATCAGTTTGAGGAAACTGGAATGTTAGCTGGTTGATGAGGCTCTGCCAACGAGCGACAAAATCGGTGATAGAATCATTGTCATATTGTCGAGTTAAGTACAAGTCGGTCATGGTGACCTTCTTGATGATATTGATTGAAAAATGGTCCAAGAAGGCTTGAGCCACTACATTAAATGTGTAAATGGATTGTCGAGGCAAACCACTGTACCAATCTAATGCAGTCCCAATAAAGACATGGGTAATGTTTGTAGGAGTAAAACATCGTCGTGGGCGATTCGATAACACCCATTTTTGAAAGACCACAAGTGTTGTTGTGAGTCTTCTTTACTATTGAATCGGTTAAATTTGGGCATTTCCTAATGTGTAGGGTATGGGCGAATGGGAATAGATGGATGGATGGGCTCATTACAGATTTCATCATAGGTTAAGGAGTTGCGAGAGCCAGAAACTGATGCTTCCAATGTTTACATATTTTCCATCATCATTTTAATAAGGTTGTTGGTGGGTTGTGATGATTGAGCACCCTTGCAGTATAATGAGGTTGATGATGAATGTATGATCTGGACAACATTCTAGTATATGGTGGTGCCAAGTACAAGAACTACGTGGGGGGAATAGATGCAGGTGGAAAATATTATGAAAAGATGATAGGCGAGATTGGGGGTTGTTGGTGATATGTGTAAGGAGGTGGGGTAGATGTAGTAATCCTTGTAGTGATTGGAGGTAAAGACTATGGGATGGAGAGGATAATGTTTTGGAATGGGGTATGGGTTGTCAACACCATGGGTGGTTACGATGCAATAGGTATATATGAGGTGGTAGGTGCAGACGGGGCTATGCTCAAGGTGGTTGATGAAGGAATGGTTGACACCATGGGTGCAATTGATGTCAAAAGTGTGACCGATGTTGTAGGTGTTGTAGGTATTGATGGCATGGGGTCATGTTTGGATACTATGGGTGGTAAGGTAGAAATGGGTAGTGTCGAGCTAGTGGTAGCTGACGCGAAATGGGGTGAGGAGGAATGGAAACATGCATGCCATATACAAACTGTCCCGATGAATTATGAGTAGAGAAATGGGCAAGATAATGTTGTAAGGCAACGAGGTTGTGGTCAAGGAGTCTTGTGAACTCCTCATCACTAGTATTGATGATAATGGGCTGAGTAGGATCCATATGTGATAGGATGGAAGGTGGTAATGGGCTAGGCGGGAGTGGATGAAGGCTTACATGGAATACAAGGGTGTTGGATTAACTATGAGTCAAAACCATGTGAGTTAGCATAGGTTTGGTAATCTGTTCTCTATAAATGACACAGAAAAGCAAGCAATGAAGAAAAATAGGTTTCGGGAGGTGAAATTGGTCGTTGTTTTAATTAGGAATTAAAACACAGGAACCAACGGCGGTTATGTTAACTCGATGACGGTCAAGGTGATCGATACTCGATTCTTCGTGGGAAAATAAAGTTTTGCAAATGAGGAAATAACTGATGAAAATGAATTAAAATTAGATTTTACAGTGATTTTAAATGTTCGAGGTATGATGATGTGTCTAAGAATTCAGAAAGAATAGAAAATGTGGTGAATGTTGTTTTTGGTGAAATGACAAAAAAGATAGAAATCGACAATGGTTAGATAAACTAATGATAGTCGAGATGAAAATCGATGACGGTTGTTGGACCGATGTCGTTAATCGTGAAATTTGAAAATATGGAAAAAAATTATTTTTGTGACTTAGATTATATTAACTATCAACCTAGAAACCTGAGTATGTTATTAATGGACCTTAACACACCCAAAAATAGTCAGAATACACAAACTATAATTGTGGGGTATGAAAGGAAGAAAAGAAAATGAAGAACATGACCTCATAACTCAAAATACAACTCAAGAAAAATCTAAGAAAAACAAGAAATCCTATTAGTGAATTTTAGGTTTTAGCTTATGCTATTTTAGATTGAATTGTGAACATAAGAGAGTTTTTGGTTGGAAAGAGGGTATCCTATGAAGAGGCAAGATCTAAGGATGGTTTCAGGTTATGTTTTGGTGGGGCAGTCCTTTCTCTGAGTTAATGACTAGACAAAGAAACCAACTGGGTGCCCATTGTCAATCCTCTGATCATGTGATCGTTGAAAACTTATTCTAGGTAAGGTGTTATTTAAGAAGATGTGTGAGTTTATTTTTGTGTAGTTTGGCAAAGAGAGAAGAGAATGTGCTCTACGATTCAATTATGTCAACCATCAGTTGGGCATGAATTCTAGCGTATAGGTTGCCCTTAGTTTTAATGTGAGCTAAAAATGCAAACATAGAAGTATGAAATGTAATTATTTTAAAACCCAAATTGAAATGTGATATTCAATGTAAACAAAGAGTGAATAGGAAAGGATATGACTTTCACTAATGCAAATGCAAGAAAAGGAAAAGAAGGATTCATTTTAGTTCCAAAAATACAAATGTCACTGAGATAAATAGAAGAAAGAGAAGATTTCTAGGAGAGAATTTAATGTTAACTTCCTTTTGAAAAAGAAACAAACATACAATGGTTCCCTAAGAATGAATAAATGTAAGAACCTTGAATGGGTCCCATTGGGTATGCCAAAATGTTTCACCGGATTCTTAGCAAATTAATGAAATAGATAAGGGTAGTAGGCCAAGGAGGAATACCTATTTGTAATGTTGGTTGAAGGTCATGCGCACTTTCGATTTCCTGATCCAAGTTGACTGCGAGAGCTCCCTTTTGGCTAGGAGGAACTACCTGTAAATGCAAAACAATACCACCAGATAGAGTTAAACAAAAAATGAGTGGACTACTTAGTGGTAGCTAGATCTCGGGAAGCGTGATGCTTCTGAATAGGTTATCAATCCAATTTTTATATAATAGTATTAATGCTAGTTAAATCATACATGAAGTAAAGATCCTATTGAAATTGAAATAATTTAGGTATCTCACACAAAACAATAAGAAAGGTCAGGTAAAAGGTGATTGAGGTCAAAATGGGTCAGGTGATTGGTTGGTGTTGAGTTGTAGGTCTAGTACAGGCTCTAGGTAAGGTCTGGTAAATATTAGAAATGGTTCTGGGTTGTTGGGAAGTGGGTATTAACTCATTGGTCTGAGGTATATTACTGACACATTAAGCGATGTCAGCTAGATGACCAATGTTGGTTAGGTAGAATGACCAATGTCGGTTGGCTAACCGGCATCGGTTAGGGGCACTTAGCAGAAAGTTATTAAAATTGGTTTTCAGACTTCTTATGATTGCACAAAGGTTAGAAATGGTGAGGGTGAGGTCATAAAATGGTTCTGAGGACTCAGAGATGATTAAGAGAGGGTGAAAATGGGTAAAAGGGCCAGGTATGGTAAAGTGATAGGTTGGTGGGAGGAAGGAAGTATACAGGTGTGGAGAAATATAAACTATTGAGATGAATAATAAATCTTACTTGAAAGAAAATGAAGGTAAATGAAGAGGTGTTAGGTACTTACTGAACAGTAGATTTAGAGAACGTAGGTGATGAAGATGGTGAGGAAGAGATCAAGAGAGAAGAAGCATTATATTTGTGCCACGATAGTTCAAACCTCCATGCTTCTCTGTGTGAATCCATGATCGTGGAGAAGATGATGAATGCCAAAAATGGTTGTTGGTATTTCTCCCGTGTGTTTTCTTTTTTCAGTGCTTCAGAAATTCAAGTGCTCCAAGTCTCTATTTATATGAGATCTTGAATCGAATGACCAACCTAGGCAAAGGCTTTTGGAAATGTATTTAACCTAATCTATGATGGTTAGAGGACGAATACAATGGTTGAGATATAACTGGTGTTGGTCAATGCAGGAATATCTAGGCTAGCCAAAAATAGCCAGATTGTTGTTATTTTTGGTGTGATCACAACCTTCTTATGAGTCTTGAGTTATGGATCCCAGAAATGTAAGTAGGATTCTTTTTAGGTTTGTTAATAGGAGTTAAGTCTAGGTTTATACTAAGTCCTAGTTGGTTAGGATAATCTTAGACTTGGTCTTAGGTCATTAATGAGGTTTGAGTGGGTCATTTGAGTGAGGTGGCTAGGTGAGTTGGCTGGGTGAGGTGGTTAAGTGAGGATATTAATTAATTTAATTAAGATAATTAATTCAATTAACATGTGCACTAGGGGATATGAATGGGTAGGATATGGTTAATTTAATTAATAGGGTTTTAATGGAAGTATGACCCAATTTTGGTGTCTACAAAGTGAAAGTTATAAACCAGTGAAAGAAAAGGAGATTGAGAGAAAATGGATATGAAAATTCTATTGACATTATAGATAACAGACTAGAAGAAGTGGTATTTGATAAAGGCAAGCCCACTTATGGAGACTGGGAGGTTGATGTCCTGAGCCAATATTTCGACCAATACATCAAGGAGGAACACTATTCTTACAAGGTTATCAAAAGGCTTATCACTGTGGAGAACAAGACTGTTGAATTAGCTAAGAAGATGAAAGAATATAAATGTTGGATGGACCAATGTGCGAGGGTAATGAACATGCATAATTTGATATTCAAACACCATGTAGGACTTGATGAAGAAGAGGTGATCAAATTGTTCCAAATATTTGATGTTTATAGGGACACACAACCACAACAAGAAGAGGATGATGAAAAGATGAAGATGTGACCATATTGACAAGTGAACAAGCTTAGGCTTGTTTTTCTTAATAACTCTCATCTTTTCATTATTGATACTCTTGTTTTATACTAGTTGAACATTACTTTGAATTGTTAATTTCAAGCATGAATGTAATATGATACAATATAGTAAAATTTTATGTTGCTTTAATAGAATTCTAAATCTATTATGAAGCATGTGGATTAATGTAACAGTTTGAAATTTTCTTATTGATGAAAAAGAAAAATTGGGGTTCTATAGGGGCCCCATCCCATGGAAAAATTTCACATACATTATTGATATTGCATCCAATAGAAACTAAGAAAAAGTACCTAATCTTCTACTGATATAAAATCCTCTCTGCAAAGAGGAATTTTCTTCACAAGCATATTCTTCCTAGGAACAAATTTTGTTGTTCCAATTGCCATTTGTAGAAACACAATGTCCCTGCTAAATTATGAGACATACCCAAAGACATAAGCTCCTCAATATTTTCCATACAACCATCTAACAAACCAATAAATTCTTATCTTCTCTCCCGGAGGAAAAACCCATTCAATAATGTCTAGACCACCTTTAGGAAAAGCCTTCTTCCCTGATGCTTTGAAGGTGGAAGATGGACTGGAAGTCTGTGCAAAATCTGGAAGTGCAATTACAATGATTCTGGAGCAGATGGAGCAAGAGGTTTGGAACTAGACTCACCCTTACATTTCTTCATGGAGATTGGTGATGTCTTAGGAGGTTATGAAGACATAGTCCCTGTTGGTTTCTTTTCTAGAATTGAAACACGTTTCTCCAATTCATTCATCTTGCAAAAAAGAGTAGGCATGATATCTATTGAAATACCTTCATCAAGAACATAAGATTCTAAGGGAATCTCCTTCATAGTGAATCCCTCATCATAGATGAAAGGGCATGTGTTGTCAAATGCACTTGTCATAGTAGGCCTGCTCTTGAGCCAAAAATTTCAACACCTTAGGAGTTTTCTGGTGTTCTAACCTAAAGAGGTGAAAATACATCATTTGAAAGGCGGAGAACATGGGACTGATCCTGATCAATATTCGTATCAATGTAACTTGAATAACCTAAGTTTTCAATGGCCCACTATAGTCTTCAAGATCCATAATCCTAAATAGTATTCTCATGAATGCTTCATCTGGGCCTGATAAATCAAAAATTAAGTGCAAGTCTTTAGAAGATATGTCTTTCAAGCTAGATGCTAATGATGTTCCCACCATATTATAGAAAAAAATCTCACCAAGCCTCTTGCACTCAAGAGAAAAGATGCAATTTTTAATAAAAACAATGTGAATTTATAGGAAATATGAGGTTAGCAAGTTGAACTAAGTGAAATCATGGTGAGGTGACTCCTGAGATTGTTTGTGATACCTACACGAAGGAAATAAACTTGAAAGAGAATGAAATCATTCAAAAATTGAGTGATTGGCCTGATGTGACTTGATCCATGTGGAAACACTCAGTTCAGAAAGATATGTTAATGAGTGTGTGTGTTTTGAGTCAAATTCTCAAAAGGTATAAATGATTAAACATCAAATCAAAATATCTAGAGGTGTTAATAAATCATTAAAAAGTCTCTTGACTTACATAAAAATAAATGATTAAACAAATGATACCAAAATAGATGACATGGCATCCTAGTCATTCTGGGAGAATGAAAAATACAAATCATTTGTAATCCCTCCACATGGCACCATGAAAGAAAAGTATTTTCAAAGGGAATAATAAGTAGATCAGATTGTGTGCCAAAAGGAAGAATATTCTCTTGAAGATTCACATTTTTGGGGGAAAAAGAAAAGGTGAGTGAGAGAGATAATTGTATATATACGAGAGGAATGTTCTCGTATCAAAGGGGTTAAATTTTTAGAGAAAACAAAGCAAAACCGATTGTACTTTTCTTGAGAAACTTGAATCAAATCAAGAGACCTGTGAGTTATTTTATTTTGTCCAAACCTTCTCATGCCAAGATGATTGCAAGTGTACAGTCATTAGAAAACATTGAGGCCATAGGCTTTATGGTCCCTTGTTGAGAAATTTGAATTTCTTGAAATTAATTGTGTTATCTCTTGAGAAATGTTATCTTTGTTCTTAAGGTAGAATACTTTGAATCAACTACTTTCTTCCCTATTGCAATCTTATGTTGATGGTTCCTTTGAATTACAATTACACTATAAATAGATCTTTCTTTCTATGGTGTGATAAACAATTTTAAATTCATGTTGCCTTTGTTTAATTGAGAATATTTTAGTAAGCTTTTGAGTGTATCTTGAGTGTAGTTGAGCAGGATCTGTAATGTTTTGTTGAGAATTTAACATGAGCTTTTTTGTTTAAGTTATCAAAGGTTGTGTGAAATCTTGTACTCTTGGGCTTCCATGAGTGCATACCTTCTGGTTAAAGGGATACTATTAGTTGTGTGATGTGTTTTTCTTGCCTTGGGGTAATTTCCAAACATTTGTAAGGTTTTCTTGTGAGATTTGTATAATCAAATTTATCTTGCTTTAATCTCCCATTCATACACAAAAATTATGACCTACAACTGTTAAATCCTTTTGAATTACCCATGTTTTCCTTCTTATAAACATTTGTCAAGGGACTTTGCCATTTCTATCCTCCATTTCCATAAATATGTAGAAGTAAGCAAAGATCCACATTGTCTAGAGTCACCTGAGGTCCTATTTTGAAATATTGTAAACTTAATACTAAGACAACGGAAAAGAATCTTGATATTATGTTGAGATGGTTGTGTGGTGAAAGGAAGACATGGTTTTGAGTGGCTTATGTGTAGTCATGAAACTAGGCTTGCCAACGCAATGCTAAAACTATATGCATAGTAGTGTAATGACTGATTACATTGTCTATTCACCATTTCTTCTTTAAATTGTGTTTGAGTTGGGTGTATTAATTACATGCTTCCCTAGATAATACTAAGCGAGATGCACATGATCTTTGTACCGCAAAAGGTATAACCAAAGATATACAATGTATATCGGCTCGTAAGAGTGTTTAAGGGGGATCATGGAGATCTGGAACTCATGCAATTGCACATGGTTATCATAGGTTGTCAAGATGGATTCTGGAATATTAATTAATGTTGGATTACTTAGTGTTGATCTAAGTATGATTTAATCAGTGCAACATAAAAATAATTAAGGGATTTTGTAAACTAGATAGTATGCTAGGTTATTTTTGTTATGTGTTGATAATCATTGAAGGCATTAAGTTAATTAATGGTTTATTAAAAAAATCCTTAGTTTGTTGAAGCGTAATATGGGTGTTGCAAAGCAACCCACTTTTATTGCTTAAGATCCCAATCCACCAATTTACTACTAACTCGTCCTACTAGGTGAGTTGGTTAGGGCACCCACTCACATGGGATAGGTTGCAGGTTTAAAATCCTCGTCATCATTATTTTTCCGTCGTTTGGGCTAGCTTATCGAGCCACTTCGTTTTCACCGCATTAGTTTTCCCCGCCTCAATGGTCAAATTTCCACACGTCCTCCATGTCACTTGTCCCGAGTTTTCCCATTATATGTTATCGTTGCATCTATTGACCGAGCCCTCCATCTACGTCATATGCGTATGTCGAGTCCGCCAAGTCAGCTTCAAGTCACTTGGAGTTTGTTTAATGAGGATGTTTATCCCACATGCGCCACAAGAGGAGGTGGTTTAGGGCTTAAAATAGCCTTGGCTCACCGAGTTGTGTGTGGCTTTGGCCACGTGATCCTTTGCTTCAGTTATTGGTCATTTAGCTTTAGTTATTGGTTGTGATGACTCACCCGAGCTGCTTTCCCTTAGCTCGCCGCTAAGTCACCTACTCGATGCCTAAATTGCTTCAAAGCTCGATGCCTAACTTATCCTCAACTCGCCATGAGCTCGGTGAGGTATAGCTCGAGTGCTTATCTCGACCTCAACTCAATGAGTTGCTAAATGAGTGGTATCACTCCGACAAATGGGTCCCCTTCCGAAATAAAATTGGGCCCCTTATTTGACAAATTTTTTGCATCATTAAGTGACGAATACTGGTGATGAAAAGTGGATCTTTTATTTTGCTCTATGATGTTAATGACCTCGCATTTGCCATCAGTACTCGTGTCTAGTCATTGTGTTGCTTATGTTTTGGTTACGGCTTACAAAACATCTTGTTCATGTGTGGACTGCATCCGAGTGTATGACATCCATTTTGCACGTTCCAATAGGATATAGAAATCTCTCAAAGCCTTCAACCGATCTTGTACTAATCTCGAGATATTCAGGAAACTTTACCCACTAATTTGATCTTTGGATCAAGCGCTATTACATAAACCAATAGGTTGAAGATGACATGGATAATGGGTGAGGACATTGATTTCAATAAATTGATGGTTCAAGAATCGATCCGAACTTGACCTAGATTTGGGTTTAAATCCCTATCCTAGAAAATCCCAAGAGGATTTCATGGAAATGATGAAAAAGAATATTGTCAAAGTTTTCTCGGGGATAATTTTTAGCTAGGATTTTAGGGAAACCCATTCTTTTATTTGCTTGTGTAGCCATGATCCACCTTCTCTTGTAAACAAAATTGTACAACTAAATATTTATATATAATCTCCATATATTCTCTATCAAAATTTGAATTTACGTAAGCACTTTAAGCAAGATGAAATGCCTTCTCCCACTCAAAGGTTATTTTGAGGCCCTCAAACACGAATGAGATGAGATATTTAGCCCCAAAAGGTAACATGATGGGTGGATTCAAGTCTAAAGTTAGGGTAAGAGTCATAATCAACAACGAAGGTGGGAAAAACAAAAACCAACTCTCTAGAAAACAAAGATGTTTTGGGTGAAAAAGAGAAGCCCCATATCCATGGAAAAGGGGTTGCTTTTATGAAATCTACACCTAGAAATTTAAAATTTCACAAAGGTGTGAACACACATACGACTCAAAGATTACACTCTTGTGATTCTATTTTGGGCCCAAGCCATAAGATGGATGGTCCTTATGTTCATCATTCACTCTTCTTGTCGAAGACACTAGGATGATTATCAGTCCTAAGATCCAAAAGAGTATGGCCTTGTAATGTAAAATTCAATAACCCTTTTGAGGATGTCCGAGGGATCTAAACCCTTCAAATGACAATGGAATTATTTTTTATATATTAAATATCTTATGCACATTCTAGTAGACTTCAAAAGTTATAACAACTCTAATTGGTGAATTCATGAGTATCACCCTCTCAAGCACATCTATTTATTCTTGGCTCATTTCAATATGGGACTATCTAAAAGTTGTTGGATTTACTATTTTGAATGAAGGGTTTTCTTAAGTGGCATTATACATTGTAGACAAAAATCTATGCACTTGGGTACATTTCTAGGTCCTAAAGCATACTAATGTATACATGATTCCTAAGCAAGAAAACTAGTGGTTGATGAATCCTTTTGGCCTTTTGGTTGCTTTATCTTTTGTACTTGACTGACTTTACACATTTTACAGTTTTGTCGACATTTAACTGATTTACCTTTTGATGGCCTCGAACACTAGCTCCCAATTAGGAAAAAAGCACCCAGGGGCTCCTAACCCTCATGTCTTTCTCTATCTTCTTCTTACTCTTTTGGGTCCCTTTCACTTCTTGGTCACCTTTTAATACTTTTGGTTTCGGCCTTTCAGTTGTCAATTACAAAATTCAAACAAGGGAATCATATATATACTTAGTTACTTCTTTCAAATAAGGGGCCAAACACTATAAGTATTATATATCACCACCTAAGCTTGTAAAAAGGCACAAGAGAACTACAAAGTACATATCTAACACATTCATATAGGGAACAAGGGTTGCATTGGTTTGTATACACTGCATATGAGGGGAGTTCATTTTATTCCATTACACACATTTTGCATATTCGGGACAAACTAGATCTAGCTCATTGTCATCATACAACTTGCACAAGGGAAACCTAGGGAACATGACATGGATACATAGACACACACACATGAAGAATTACATGGATTCTGAGATGCGGTGCGATACTCGATTGTAAGTTCACTTTTTGGGTGACCGCCGGTCAGGTGACTCCACAATCTACATATTTTTATTAGATTTGATGTGGTTTATGGGCATGTGTAGCTAGTCATATGTTTTACATGTTATAGGTATGATTGGTGACCTAAAAAAAACTAGAGTGACAAAGAGCGAGTAGTGAAATGAAGATATTCTCGACCTAGAAAAGACCAGTTTAAGCATTTGAGCAAACACAGACATCCAAATCATTTATTAGCGCCAGGGCACTCCTACCCTTCTGCAGGCACTTTTTCCTTGTACATTCTTGGGTTTTCGAACCTCGATCGAGCCATTTAGACATTATTTCCATCATGTTCCAAGAGATGCATAATCCCGATCATTCCCAAGTTGCACAGAATCAACTAAGTCATCTTTCTCCCTTCATTTGCTTAGGGTGTTACATATTTGAATGTTTATTGCCTACATGTTACCGTATATAATCACTTAAATATCATGTATTACAGTAAGTTACTCTAAAATAAGATTTAATTCAAATTAGATTAAATCATTTGGTGAATCCCAAGTTGTGATCGACCACTTGGATCCTTATTTTAACTATTCTATCAGATTTGTCTTTTCCTAATCTTAAACCTTGGTTGCATCGGGTTCATATTTCCATCTATTTTTTATCATACATATGATTTGCATAGTTCTTCCTAAGGCTTCATCCTTGGTCTTATACTCTGGGTAACTTTCTAGGGCTCTTATTTCATAAATTACCTCTTCTTTAATATAATGGCCTCTAAAGTTCCTCAAGTCTCCTTGTATCAATTACTTCAAAAGCACCCAGTTTGCAAAGATGCTCTCAAAAAATCCATACATATAATGTACCTCCCTCGCGATATGCCACCTTCACAAGTAAGTGAAATTTTCAATCATATCTCTAACCCCCTATTAGTCCTGATAACACAACTAATCAATCCATATTCAAGTCAATTCAAGCTTTACACCTTTTTTTCAAGATAAATTTCAAGCTATGGAAACTACGATTACATCCCTCATAGTTGAAATCCAACATCTCAAGGATGCTTCTCATACCCATGCTAGTTCTTCTTCTACACCTCATCCTGATCCCATGTCTACTACATGTGCTTATACATGCGAGGTCAAGGTATTACCACAAGAAGCACTTCTCAAGTTTGATCGAAATGTTAGGCAACATGATATTCTCTTTGAGCTCCCCTAATCACCAGTTAATCACCTAGCTACCTACTCATTATTACCCTCCTTATCGGCTTACAAAATATAAAGGTCGCCTATTTTGTAATTATCGTAGAACTAATGAACATTGTGATAATGATTTCTATGCTTTATAATGAAGAATCAAGAAACTTGAGCATCAAGGATTTATTTCATTTGTTACACAACATTCTGCTACACACTCATCTCCAATTACTAAACCCCAATGGGTTCCCAAATATGATCCTTCTATATCTAATGAGCATCACGTAATAGTCACTCATGTTCCTTCTCTAGTAATGTAAGAGCCACCATAAGCCCCATCTAATGTCAAACCATCAAAGGAAGAACAACCAATTCCCTCACCACAAGCTAAGATCCCTCAACAACCTCCTAAAATTAAACTTATAATTCCTCATTTCAATCCAAATAATGTTTATGTCGATGATTGGGACACATTTCAACATCCGTCACCATGGCATGGTATCTCTACCATCATTGAATAAATATCCATCACTTGCACACTTGGGGGCATCAAACTTCCCCCATAGTTGCACACACTCTAATCAACGATTTACCTATCTATACTACTCATACATACACTTATGCCTTACTTTTTCTTTACACTTCAAGTCAATATTTCTAGTAGCACTTTCTCTTATCTACAATATGAGCACACCTTGCTACATCTATCTATGCTTATGGCTTCCTTTCCGCTCCTATACCATACATACATGGTTTTCTCCTTATTTTTACTTGTAGATCATTCTATACACGATACACATACTACTTTATATATATGGTATACATCATTCTTTCATCACTATACATACTCTAGCTATTCTTTCTCACAATGATCACATCTATTTGCTATTAGCTCCTAATATACACACTTAGGGGGCATCATACTTCCCCCTCATCACTTGCTTCTTATACCATTACTTCTTCCTATATATATAACACAATGTTGTTATTACATACTTTACCTCGCTACTCGATGACACACTCTTATTCTATGGTTCATACTTAACTGTTGAGGGCACAATTCCTAAATGAACCTCATGTCACACACACATCCACCGGGGAAATGTGGCTCCCCTCATCTACACATCTTACATATCACAACATGCCATCACATTCACATGGTGTCTACCTATCTTGGTTGTATTTACTCTTGTTAGCTTATAATACTTACATGTTGCACTTTGTTTCCTATGCTAGTTGGATACTTAGTATGTCATTATATTTTTCTATACACACATGCGCATTCATGTGGTATCTTGAGGTGAATATAGTACCTTTACATATTCTTAAACGACACACTATGCTTGACACCACACTTTACTAGTCTCGTTGAGGGCTCTTGGGGGTGTCCACCTTTGCTACTCTCATACTCCACACTCATATGTACTATTGTTACAATATTTACTACTTCTTGTCACTATCACTTACTTTTTGCTGATATATACATGATTTGACATACTATTTATCTTTCTAATAGGCTAACAGGTGCTTCATGTGTAGCATTTGCCTTGCAAGATACTATACAACCATGGTTATTTGTTACTTCTTGTTTATTAATATTTGTCGGCTATGCCCTATGTATTGCTTGATCATTGTTTTCTTATGGCTGATTCGGCCCCGATTGTCTTGTGACATTGTGAGCGATATCCCATGTATGCAACCCGATTTTTGTAGTACCTCTTGTCATCATAATTACTTGCTACACTATATTCTATTACATCTGATCTCTTTTACACTAACACTTGTTTACTAATCTATCTTGTTTACATGTGCCTTAGTTTCAACCATGCACATCCCCTACCCTGCGGTATCAAAATATGATATGCATATTAGTTTTAGGTCCTCTCGTTTGGGTTGCCTATCCTTCTACATTCGTCACGTGTACCCCAAAAAAAGGGGGACAACTATTGGGTGAACAAATCACCCTTCCAGAAGCACAAAACTCTAGAAACAAACAACATAATACAAAATTGGCAAAGCACACAACTACATATTGGTCCCGAATCGACTTGCACCAAAAACAAAAGTAGACACTAGTGTCTAATATCGATAGGAACGGTGGGCACTTGTGTCTTGGGGAAAAAAAGATAGTTTTTCAGTTTAGCATAGTTTCCAACATATTACAATATGAATCTACAATATCAAGCACTTACCTTTAGTTACAAAATTCATTCAATTGCTACAAATCGATTACAATTCAAAAACTTCAATTTAGCTACAATTCATTTAGAAATTGATTATAAAAGGAGACGTGTCAATTTGCAATGGCACTTATCATTTGAGAAGCATCGTGGAAGGAGATAAAACATACCTCTCTCCCCAACACTCTTCTCTTGGCATGAGATCACCTAAAAACCTCATCCTTGGCGTGAGATTGCCCAAAACCTCACTCTTGGCATGAGATCACCCAAAAACCTCATCCTTAGTGGCAGGATGCTTAAATCCACAGCTCGATGCTTTCTTGGTTGAGAATTGATCACTCCTAACCCCATCCGACAACATCTCCAAAGAAAACAAGACAAATTTCTATCCTATACTCTCTCATACATTAGGTGCACTCTTTCCTTAGCTATTAATTTTACACACTTTTTACTTACTTATACATATGTTACTATGATTTTTCATATACGATACTTTGACTACTATTTTCCTCTTCTTTTATAGGTTCATCCTTATAAGTAATAAGAAACAACTCACATCAACAAGCATAAGCTCTAACAACACGCTACTACGCATACAATTCACCCTTAAGGCCTACCTCCTTTTCCTAGTTACCACACTTCACATTGTGATCACTTCACACTTCACATGGCTACTTTTCCACTTCACAAGTTATCGGTTACACTCCTCTTTGGTTTACAAGGTACACAACTTTTATCTAATTTATTCTATCAAACATTCACTTAACATCTATGATTTATTATTGCAAGAAAGTTGCCTATTTTAGCCCCATGTTCTTTAGTACGTCCCCTATTTCTCTACCTTTGTAACCGATATTTGTTCATGCTAAAGTACCCTCCATCCCATCTCAAGTTATCATGTGCCTCCCTAATCTCCCACTCTTTTTCAAAAGGAATGAATGTTGAAAGCTCTAATAAACTTGGTCGGATCTTTTGTCTATTTTATGATGGGTGGCCTTGAGAAGGGCATAGTGGCTTACATCCCAATGTGGGTGGATACTCCTTTACCCACTTGGTGGCCCCCTAAAATGTTGGCTAAATACATAAGGTGTGTAGGCGTGCAAGGTCCCAGTTAAAGAAAGGTGCGCAAGGACAAGGCACGTAGAGAAGGGTTTAAGGAAGCCCATGGCATGCGCGCAGTGCGCGGACAAAACCAATGGTTTGGAACTTAGTCAAATTGGGCATTCGGGGTAGAACACGTGAAAATCATGACCCAACCTTGCATACGGAATGGATAAGGTGCCACCTAGTGATAGGTTGGCCCAGGAAGGAGCATGCCTGCGGTAGAAGCTTCTAGAAGCACATCATGGTATAAAGTGGAAAGCTCAGGCCTAGAGGAGCATGCTCACATGGAGGACCACATTCAGACACTTGGCATTAGATCTGAGGGCATTGGAGGATGAGTTGGAAGCCCATGTAGGCTATAAATACAAACGTTTGCGAGTAAACAAGGAGAGAACTAGAGAGTGGGAGGAGCTCTGCATAAATACCGTAAGAACTTTGTTAGTGGGTAATTGCATTTGAGAAAGGATGTAGTGGGCAAGGGACTATAATTTCTCTTTTTGGTAGCATAGTTACATTAGTCCACTGTAATGCATGATTGTGGTCCGCTTCTCTGTGACATTCGTAAATGGCTCCATGGATGTAATCGATTACCGGTTTATATATATATATATAGATGAATATCAATGATTTTGATCCATACATCTTTTTCATAGGTTCTCTTTCATTTTATGCTAGGTATGGATTCTTATATACTTCTTTTTGTTATGGTACAAGTTATATAATCATGCTAAGTACTGTCTGCTCTGGATCTAGAGGTTGTTCTGAGCTCTATGGTTCTTGTATGTCTTAAATCCTTTTGAAATCTTCTAAACACAGATCATAGATGATGTTTCCCATTAAACTCACATAAAAGAGAGACTCAACACCCGCGTGTGCCTTGGGTGAGTGCCCAACATCCATTGGGTGATAGGCCGATGTGCATGGGGTTCCTTTCTTTTGTGATAGGGGTAAAAATGACTACATCTTGGTTCGTTCCGGGAATTCTTTTCGAAGTTGTAGTGGGAAATGACATACATCATGATCTATGTAATAAGTAATGATAGAGTGGTTAACTTTGGAAAGTGTTGAATCATGGTTCAAGAGCACGGAGGATGAATTTTCTCAGAGATTCAACACTGGACTTGAGTTTGATGTGCATAGATGGGTAGAAGAGAACCTCTACCATGATCTGTATGAAACTTTTTTATGCTTCCCAGTGGAACTGTATGAATGGCTCTCAGCCTATGCGTCTAGATCAAGTTGGCATTATGGATCGCATGTGTGGACCCAAGAAGAATACCAAAGGCTACAAGATGTAGATCTGACGTGGACCTGTGCTGTGGATCATTGGTGGAAAGGAGTGCTTTGGCTAGCTATACCCTCAAGTACATCATTTCCACATGTTCTTATTCGAGGTTGTTGAGTTTGAGTTTCGAGGGAGCCCAGAGGATCATTTCTACATGTTGTCCCTCTGGCTATGAAGATCTTGATGGTTACCATGAGTTTAGAGGCATTCCCAATGGCCGGCTAAACCATTCTAAGTGTTGGGCGAGGAAGCTAGGGTGGAGGAAGATGGCAGATGTTGCATGACGAGAGAAGGAAAGGGAGGAGAGACGACTCAAGTATGGTGAAGCATGTGAAAGGGAGATTGCTAGACAATGCAAGGTTGCAGTGTGATGGATGTATGGTAGCAGACGTTGTGGGAAGGATTTAAGGTTCATGCAGAGGACGTGGAACCTGAGCAGTCTGTGTGACCCCATCTTGGCAAGCACGTAAGAGAGACCCCTTCAGCTTCTAATGAGAGTTTGTCATGCGGAGAGAGAAGAACCGTTGGTGCACATCTGAGCCCACCTAGTGATCAAACCCTGGTGCTTGGTTTTCTAGATCAGGGGGAAAATATTGCTAGTCCAATTGGTTACATTGGAAGTGATCGGTCTACACCTAGGAGATATAATTTCTTGTTTGGGACTTCTATGGCTGCAAACACCAACTTGGTGTTAAGAGGACTTTTTCAGGCAAGGTATAGACATGCAAGCTTTTGGTCTCACGTCTAGGAGTGCTGCGGGGTATACTATTGGTAGTGGGGAATTGTTGTAGACCATACGCGCGTAGTTCGGTGGGCCCCGTGGGGACCCTCAGCACGACCACTACGGGATCTGGTGGATCTGGGGGGTCAGGAGGAATAAGACCTAGTGGTTTAAGAGGAATAGGAGTTGGTGGGTCTAGTGGATTTGATGGTTCGGACACAGTGGACTGGTGGGTTAGGCAACATAGAAACATAGGCGAAAACTAAGGCTCTAGCTCAGGAGGATTTGGGCCCCAACCACCCGCCGAAGTTTTCTTTGAAATGTCTCTACATTTGCCTGATTAGAAAGGTATCGAGGATGTTGTAGAACATGTTCACAAGTGTGAACTGCTATGGCATGTAAAGGGTATCACACCCCGGAGTGGAAGGCTAATCAGTTTGCAACCACGTTGTAAGGCACACACATAATGGGTATAGGAAGTATGGCCCTCATTAAACAGTAGTGGATTATACTACTTTAAAGAACACATTCTTGGCAGAATTCCACATTCCTGAGTTTGAACAGAAGAGCATCAACGCTTTGAAGGAGATTCAGCAAGGAATGGCAGAGAGTGTATGGGAGTATGATGCACGCTTTAAAACTCTCTTGTCTAAATTGTCATATGATATTCACCCCTCATAGCATGCTCAGTGGTTTTTGGAGGATTGATCACACCCTTTAGAAGGGCCTTATCTCATAAAACTTTTACAGACCCACCCGCACGAGGCATTAGAAGTTTCTCTACATGCCAAGGTTGTTGGAAGTGTTGATCTTGGCATTAGCTTTGTTCCCTGGAGGCTCATATTGCTGCTATGGCCAAGCAGCTGGAAAAGTTGTCTACGAACTCAGCCCATGAGACTCGCAGGTGGTTTGTGGTGCCGCAGATTGTGAAGTAAAGGGGCATGTCAAGGATAATTACCCCGAGAGGACAAGATGCGACGTGGTAGTAGACTATGAAATTTGTCATGGGGACCATGATACAAGTAGATGCCCCTTACTACAACGCATAATCCAAAAGAATGTGTCTTATTATTGCAATATCTCGCACCTCTACAACACATGATACTAAGTACAATAGGCTCATTGATCGATCCATGAGGCCATTGATCATGGGGGTGCGCCACGCCGCACCAACGTTGTCGGTAGTTCCAAGGGTGATGATCGTCGTTATGAGGAGTGCGCAGATGGAGGCGCGTGTGGAAGGGATTTTGAGGAGGATTATGTGGTCGTAGTAACCGTGGCGGAGGAAGGAGTGAGTTTCCGTGTGGAACTGCTTTAATTGTGGATCTACATAGCATTACAAATGAGAGTGCCTAGACTGCATTACGGTGCTCATGGTGCGGAAAGAAGCATAAGTATTAGGAGTGCCTGGAATTGTTTGAGCACATGAATCAACAGCATCGGAAAGACAAGGGCATTGCAATGGTCAGTATTAAGAAGGCAGACACACAATGGATGCCTTAGGTAACATGGGATGCAGGTTTGGAGCCTATCTTGGTAACAAGGGTAGAAGCCACACGTGTAAAAGAGATACCAAGGTAGAAGAACCTGGTTTCAAGGGAGGAAGTAGTTCATGGAAAGTACCCAGACCCTGCGCATCAAAAGGAGGTATATCAAGACACCATGGATGTCATTCGAGTTTACAAGGGGAAATCCAGTGTCTAAAGGAGCAATCTAGGAGGGAGGAACAAGGAAGGAGAGTCGAGGCGCCAAAGGATGACTTGGATGAGGTCAAGGAGGTGTGTAAAATGCTAAGGCAAGAGAATATCATTCCCTTGCTAGGATCATGGTTGAGAGAGAAGGTACCACACACCAAAGAAGAGCGTGAGAGGTAGGTCTTACACGTAAACCTTCCCCCTCATAGCCTTGACTATGACAAGGAGATCACATTGAATGCAGTTGTAGATGGATGGATCCTTAGTAATATCCTCATTGACACAGGCGCGGAGGTTAATGTTCTAACTTTGGATGCATGGCATCAGATGGGAAGACTTGCATTACAGCCATCTTTGAATGTGTTGTATATGGCAAACAAGACTAAGGCAATGCCCATCGGTGTCTTAAAGGATGCAACTATCACTATCCAGGGAGCTAAGTTTACTGGGAATTCAAGTCTTGGCGCTCACCAAGGCAGACAATTTCCCAACGCTACTTGGGTACCCATGGTGTTACAAGAACAATGTGGACCTTCGGTTTAACAAAGCGTACATCAAATTTGAGAATAAGGGGAATAGGTCATTATACCCCTGGATGATGGGAAGTCGATACCCTATATTGAACCTTTGAGGGAAGAAGTTCGGGCCGGGATATATGTGTAGTTAATCAGGGACCCAAAGATAATACATCCTACCGAGAGTTATCCAGTTTGAGGATGCTCAGCCAAGTAAGTGATACCACTAGTCTAGCATGTGACAATTGGGTGCATGGAACTTATGAATTGATCGGATGGCAGTTGAGAGGGTCGATGAGCAAGGTGATAAAGGCGCACATAGTCCGGTGCCTAGGAGGAAGGGAGCTGCCTAAGTATTCAAGAGGAGCCTTCCCTGAGATCTTTTTGTAGAAGATGGAAGCTTAGTGGAAGGAGGAGAAGGAACAGAGAGGGATGCTAAGTTATGTCCTGCTCGGCACAACAACACGGTGGTGGGCTACACATCAGGAGAGCCTTTTGGAATGGCGCGAGGTAAGAATTGCTCTCTCTATCAGATTCTCTAGGAGCAACATGCCCACCGCCATCAAGGACTACCATGGGAAGGAGCCCACCTCTTTCCATATCCAGGAGTGTGAGAGGATTTGGAGAGAAGGCATGGAAGATTTATCACCATCCCTCTAGGTGCACAAGTTGTATTCTACACTACAGGGTTGCGCGTGTGTATGGTACATTCATTTGGAGACACATCGCTAGACATGGAATTAGCAAGAGCTAGCGGCTGACCTCATTCAAACCTTTGAGTATCGGAGTACCAAGCCATTAATTGATAAGGCCTTGTAGGGTATCAAGTGCCTTACCATGGGGATAATGTCATGGCGGAAGATAGTGTTGTTGCAGACTCACAGCACCCCTGGATGCAAATCAAGCTTCTAGGTTGATGTTCAGGCATCCAGTGTGATTGCACAACATGGAATCCTTTCTCCAAGCGTGGGACTTGTAAAGATGAGAAAATATTCTCCAGAGAAGGTTGGTTCCTATTCCTCTGTTCAGATGCACACAAAAAATGCAAAGGGTTTGCTAAAACCTAATCTAACTTGCCAAGGAGACAGGGTAAGAAAATGCATAGAATAAAACCTAAACTACAAAGGTGATGCATCGAGGAATGTTAGACACTTGTTTTGCAAATTTAACACAGACCACATAGATGCAATATGAAAACCATGCACAGGTAACCAAACTGCAATAAGAGATCAAAATGACAGCAATGAATACATGAGAGGGTCGAGAGTCAATCACAACACATATATTATTGCTCAAGAGTCGATACAGTACATTGCAGTGGCCAAGAGGCAAAAAGACTGGCATTACAACCTATATATGGGAGGTTTGAAAGCTCCACAATTTCTCTTGCAGGCAAGGGAAGAAGGGAGGATGCAAAACAAGAATGTCCGACCCCTTAAAAAGCTCCTCTTTACAATATATATCAAGAAATGAGAGAGGGAAGAGAGAGGAAATCCAGAATCTGACCCAACCACTTCTTGGTAGCATTTAAAATCATCTCATTATGACAGAAGCGGCGAGATCCTAGCAAAACGGCAGTCATCCTAACAGAGCGAGCGAGTCATGCCTTCATTAAAGTTGGTTGTTGAAGCATTACTTCTATCTATCACCACAGTCGAGAGACATTTTCTTAATTTTCTCCCTCAAACTACACCAAAATGTGAGATTGATCCTAGAATCATGTAGAGAATTTCAACATCTTTCCGTTGATATAAAGAACATGCAAATCCGAGCTCGGATTGAAAGATACCAAGGTCTTGAAGATTTAGGGCACAAAACAGGCAAAAACAGGTTTTAAAATCTTTTCCCGTGCTCGCCATCCGGGCGACACGTGGCGAGCCCCGATTCACCGAGTAATTCTCTCTCTCCACCTTTCTGCGGGATTTTCTTGTGGGCCCCTTAAACTTGGACGCGTGGCACTATTTCATTGGTTCGGATCGGTGCTCGAAAACTCGCCTCTTTGACTTTTTGCACCTTTTTCCTTGGCGACACGTGTCATGCGCGATTTGTCTACGGGCTGCCAGATTTTTGCGTCCACCGCGTCCTTTTGTCCCGGATGTCCCAAAGGTCTTTGAAGTTTCCTATTTCGGCCGAACCGGCCAGTTCGCATCCTCCGCGCACTCTTGTCCCGCTTGCTCCCGGTAAAGGACTTGGACAAATTTTCTTTCTTTCGGCCGATTCGGGCATTTCGCACCCATTTGTCCCAGATGTCCCTTTTCTATTTGGGCCTACCGGAGGCTTTTCGGCCGATCCGCGCCTTCCGTGTATAATTGTTCCAACTGTCCCAAAGGCGGTCTTGAGCAGGACTTAGCCAATTTTACGATTTTCTCCTGAATCAATCTACTTGCTTGGAACTAAAAACTCTGATGCATGTTATCAAATTAACTCTGGGGGGTGAAATTTGGATAACAATTTGGTGACTTTTCGGGGTCACCTACCTGCTAGGTAGAAGATCAGTGGCCTTTTAGCAATCCATTGGGCATGGAGTCATAAGCAATAGCCTGAAATGAGCACGATCTTGCAACTCCCTCTCTGAGCACGTTGAATCGTAAAAAACTCAATCTAGGAGTGACAAAACTTCGCCAAAGCACTTAGGGAAGCTGAAACCTAACTACAACAAGACAATGTGCATACGCACTTAGAGGAATTGAAATCTAGGCTAATATTTACAAGGGTGAACCTCTTATTTTTTTCAGTAGCAATGTTTAAGATAGATTCCGTTGACCGGAATCGGGAGTTCTTCTCCGTCCAATGTAGACAATTGGAAGGCATTGCTATTCTTACATTCCATGACCATGTAGGGGCCACTCCAAATGGCATCAAACTTGGAATGTCTTCCTGGTTTTGCCCGATCTGCATCCCATTTCAGAACTAAGTCCCCTTCCTGGAAGGTCCTTGCTCTTGCTTTCTTATCAAACCATCTTTTCACTAAGGCCTGATCTTTCTCAATTGTTTGAACTGCACGTTCTCTAATTTCTTCCAATTCCATCAACTCTGCATACCTGGCCTCCATTGGTTTGAACTCAGCCAACTCCAATTGCTTCATGAACTCCAACGCAGGCAATTCTAATGACATGGGCAAGATTGCCTCTCTTCCATAGACAAGCCTGAATGGAGAGTTACCCGTGGATCTTTTGGGAGTGATCCTATCAGCCCATAAGGCTGATTTCAGCTTGGTATGCCAAGACCTCTGATTCTCGTCAACAGCCTCCTAATGATCCTCAACAAGTTTTTGTTCGTGGACTCTGCCTGTCCATTACCCTGTGGGTAATAATTGGAAGAGGTGCTCAAGTAGATTCCATTCTTGATGCCCATTCTCAGTAATCTTGGAACCTACGAATGCCAATGCATTATCGATATGATAGTGGTTTGCACACCGAACACAGTCACTATTCCTTCATAAAATTCTAGTATATTAGACTCATTTGCCTCTTTGAGCGCTCTTGCTTGATCCACTTGGTGAAGTAGTCCGTTGCGTGAGAATCCACTTGTGGCCTTGGCTTGAGTTTGGGTTGATGACCCCGATGAAGTCCAATCCCCATTGCAAAAATGGTTGGTCAACCAAGATTGGGTGCAATGGAAGTCTTTCTTAGTCTTTCTTTGCACATGAAGAGTGCACAATTCTTACACTTTCTTATCCATGTATAGCGGTCATTGAACACCGTGGGCCAATAATACCACCGCCTTTATTATCTTGAGAGTCATTACTCGTGGGGAAAAATGTCCTCCGAAATCTCCATCGTGAAAATCTCGTAACACCCTCTCAATTTGAACAGTCCCAATGCACCTCAATAGAACCACATTGATGTCTTTCTTAAACAAAAACACCATCAACAAGCACATATGGAATGGCTTGTAATCTAAAGTATCTCCTCTTTGCTTTGCTCATTTCCGAGGGGCATAGTCACATGCAGTAGGAAGTGTATCATATTCGAGTCCAACAAGGAGTCGACACATCATCATTTTCATGTTCTTGGCCATCTGTAGTACCAAGATAGTCTCTTTTTCATCACCTGCTTCAACTTTGTTGACTCAAGGCTAGCCGTTCACATAATCCCTTTCCACGTACTAGTTTGGTGACCTTGATCTCGATGTCATATTTCATGACACGAGTTATCCACCCCGCACGCTTCTCATTCAAATCCTTGTTTAGAAGGAAGTCCTTGACTCCCGCATGAGAGACTAATAATTGGATCTTGTTGTTTGAGACTAGGTGCTTGAATTTCTTTAAACTCCCGATCACCGTGCAAGTACATGCTTTTCAATGAAAGAGTATCTAGTTTCGTATTCCTCCAAGCCTTGATGAAGAAAGCAAACTGGTTTGTTCTAATACTTCTTTGTTTTGTTGTGCCAGGGATTGCGAAATTGTGTCTCCACCACCAAAGGCATATAACATGAAGTCCTTGGAGAAGTCTGGATTGACAAGAGTTGGGGCTTGAGATATGGCCTCTTTTATTGCCTCAAAACTTGCCTTGCCTTCAGATGTCCACTTAAATGCCATGCTCTTCTTTAACATCAACGTTATTGGCTTTATGAGAGCTGCAAAGTTTGGAACAAACCTGCGGACAAAATTGATCCTTCCCAAGAAGCTTTGAAGAGCCTTCTTGTGACTTGGCAATGGCAATGCTTTAATTGCTTCAACCCGTTCTGGGTCAATCGTCAACCCTTCCTTTGAAACAATATGGCCTAGAAGTTTTCCCTCGTGAGCCAAGAATATGCATTTTTTGGGATTCAATGATACCCCAAATCTTCTACATTTCTGAAATACTTGCCTCAAATGACAGAGGTGATCCGCTGCATTTTTTGAGAATACAGTGATGTCGTCAAGATATATCAGAACTATTTTATTGATCAACCCCTTAAATGCCATATCCATTGCCCTTTGGAAGGTGGCTCCAGCATTTGATAGTCTAAATGGCATCTTCTTGTAGGCATAGGTCCCCCATTTGGTGGTGAAAGCCGTCTTGAATTGGTCATCTTCTTTCACCATCACCTGATTATACCCTGAGTAGCCATCTAGGAGAGAGAATCTCTCTGAACTGGATACTACTTGCAATATTTGTTCCATTGAAGGAAGTGGGTAATGGTCTTTGAGAGATGCCCTATTGAGGTCCCGGAAATCTACACACAACCTGATTTCTCCGCTCTTCTTCCTGACTGGAACCAAGTTTGCAACCCAGCTTGAGTGCTTGATCGGGAATATAATGCTTGCCTCTATTAGCTTGTTAAGCTCTTTCTTCATTAGAGGCTCAATGTGAGGGTTGACAGGTCTCTGCTTCTACCTGATGGGTTTAGCATCTGGATCCAATTCTATGGTATGTTGTGCCAACTTCGGATTGAATCCTCTCAAGTCTTCATAGCTCCAAGTGAAGACATTTGGAAATTCTTGGCAAAGTTGTATGAAATCTGATTTCTCTTGCTCAGTGGCCACTTTACCAATTTGAAGTATTTTGCCTTCCCAACCGTGAATTGGCTCAATCTTCTCTCTTGACTTTGTATGTTAGCCTTTTCCATACGGGCGAGGGTCGTTAGGGTTTAAGATAGACTCCAACGTTACTAAACCCTTAGGAAGCTTGTTTGTCCACAATGCACTACTTGATCCCCATCTCTTTGCTCTAATCTATCCCGATTTCTAGTTGAGAATTCACCTCTTCCTAGAAAATTGACGATCCGTTGATCGTTCTCAAACACCTCGCCACTTGTGTTATTATCTCTGAACTCCTGGCCTCACAATCACATGGATATGTGGTGTGTTTTTTCCCTTTTGATGTTGTCAACCACATCAAACGTTGCTCCAACTACTGCGAGCCTATCCACGGCTTCATTTTTCTTCCTGGGTATGGACACAATGTTGAAAGCTTCGAAATCTTCAATGAGGTCCCATACCCTATTCTTGTAGCTCCTCAACAAGTCGTTCTTCGTAGCATGTTGTCCTCTAACTTGGTTGACGATTAGCTCGCATTGTCCCCGAACACTGCAAGAGTTATTTATCCGCTTTTTCCTAGCCCAATGAAGTCCATGAATCAAGGCCTCATATTCAGCTGTGTTGTTTGAACAAGAAAACTGGAAATGAAAATCTGAATAATATTTGATGCCTTGAGGTGAAACAAGCATGGCTCCACCTCCTGCACCTTGCCTACTCCTTGATCCGTCAAAAAACAGCTGCCATACCTCATTGTCATCATTATGGCTTGGCTTGGTGATGCTAGGAACAGGTTGATTTTCTTTGTGTATACAATAGACTCCCAGCTCAGATTCTTTTACTTCTTGATAGGGATCAAAAGCATGTATCTTGTTTGCCCATTCATCGAGAGTTAGGTCCGGGATACTTCCAACCTTGGTGTTAGCCTCATCAGTACTAGGGTGATCTTCTTGATCAAATGCTGAGCAATTGGCATTAATCTGACTAGGAGTGTAAGGCTCAATATGGAAGTTTGCAATAGGTTCAGACCTAATAGTAGCCTTAGTTCCATACCTTGTTCTAAACAACATGTGAGACCAATCAGCAAACAAATACCCCCAATATTGGCTATGAAGTCCCTTGACAAGCAAAGGGAAAAGAGTGGTGGAAGGTCTATGATTGATATATCTTGTAAGACAACAACATTTGGACATGCATGCAAGGTAAGACTCAAGTTTTTAATCACTCCAACTGCTTTATTGCTGTCCCATCCAATTGCACTACCCCTTTAGACATTACTTCATATTGGAGACCCAAATGATCGGCTATTTGCTTGGGCATCACCGAGTTACTTGCCCTTAATCAATCATGCGGTTGTGTACTAGTTTATCCCCAATGATTAATGAAACATAGAAAGGAGGGGGCTTCGACATTTTACCTTGTTGCCCTCCATGGCTTCCTTGAGTGGGTAGCATTTGTAAGCACTTTGTCTTACATCCGAACTCTTGATTCGAAGTTGTTTAATCCTTCATGGTAGCTTGCGCAGATCTCTTTGTCACGGATGGATAGGATTCCCACATTGATATATTGACGTTAGTCTTCTTCATCTGTTCAATGATCTACCGAATGGGGATGAAGTATCCTTTTGTTGTCCCTTGGTTTGTACACTTACTCCTTGTGCGTGGCGTGCAATGGCATTTGAGTTGGCCTAGGGGCTATTCTTGGCGCCCCTTGTGTATTTGAAACTGGAATCGCTTGCCAATCATTTGTGGAGCCGTGGAAGGTTGTGGATTGGCTAGGGCTAATGGTTGTTCTTCACCCAAATTTCTCCTTTTTGACCTTGTGTTGGGCTGCGACACCTTGAGAAAGCTGCTTGATTCATGCCACAAAAATCTTACGCTTGCAGGTTCACTAATGTGGTGTCATTTGAGGATGATTCTTTGTTGGAATGTTTCTTGTTGTTGTTGGCTTGTTTCCTTGATTGCCCTCGCCCTCCACACCGTAGTTGTCACCATCAGCGCTTGATTAAGAGCACCATTGAAACACATGGATTGGTTATGAGGCTCGTTGCATGGAAAGCACCAGTCATATTCCTGAGCAATGTTGTTTTGTGTTGGCACTAATGCCTTAGAGGCAGATATAGCATTTGGATTATAGGGTTGGAATGGTCTATTAGAGGGAGGCCTTGTTTGATTCACATTTGCAACTGGATTAGGTGGTCTTTGTGGGTTGGTATGGCTACCTATTAGGATGAGCTTGAGGTTGATAGGAAGGTCTCAAACTTGGGCTTGTTGCCTCTTAATAGTAACCACTCATTTCCCAAATTTTGCAAGCTGTTTCATGATCTCTTGGAGTTCATTCAAAGCACTTGGAGATGAAGTGGAAGCTTCACTTGAACTCGATTTCTAGGAGTGGGAACAGGGAGCCAAAGTGGGTGCTTGACTAGTGCTTGGATTTTCTAAGTTTGGATACAAGGGCACGGAGGCCTAGGAGCCGCCACCGGCTTGAATAAGGCAGGTTTTGGCTCTAATGGCAATGCTATAAGCTATAGGGATTGTTGTGCCTCCCATGGGCTGAATTAACATAGAAATATCAGAATTCAAAGCTTTAAGGTAATATAGAAAAGCACCTTCTGTTGTTGGCCTGACTGCCACTGGAATCCTATCCCAAGACCTTTGAAATTTGAAGTTGAAGTCAGTCAGCTGCTCGTTGGGGGCTCTCTTGATAGTTGTCAGCTGCTCCAAAAGAGACAAGTTGTCTCCCTTCTCTCCAAATTGCTCGTGAAGTGCTATACACAGCTGATTCCAATTTGTGATAGAACCAACTCCAAGGCTCCTAAACCATTGTAATGCTTTACCCTTGAAGGAAGATGCTAGTAACTTGACAGCCACTTGCATTTCGTTGATTTCATGGATTGCGCAAAGGTTAGCAATATCTTTAACATGATCACCTGGAGTAGTCTGATTTTCTCTGGTGAAGTAGGGAATGTTCTTCAAGGCTGCAATAGGAACTGGATGCTATGCATTGAGAGCAAGTGGGCCGCTTTGCTGTGAAGTTGACGTAGGGATTGTTCTGAGCCATTCTAATCGGTCTTAAAACCCTTGTATACTGAATGAAAGGCCTATCAGGTGGAGGAGTTGAGAGAGTTCTGTTTGGTGGAGATGGAGACCTTTGAATCCTTCTTCCTCTTTGCCTTCTTCTTGGAGATAACTGCAGGTATTCAAACAACGCTTCCTCTTCTCCAACTCTTGACCTTGTGGCGATTCTTCTCATGAGTTTTCGGGCCTGCACTTTCTTTGAAAACCAATTGATTCTTCCCCTTGGAGTCACCAGATATGTAGATAATAGCTCTTATAAGCAAGAAAACTGCAGCAGATGCATATCAACTTTGTTGCAATAAAAATGAGACCTCTAGAGTCCTATCGGGCGTGCCAAAACTGTTGTTGCAGACTCACAGCACCCCTGGATGCAAATCAGGCTTCTAGGTTGATGTTCAGGCATCCAGTGTGATTGCACAACATGGAATCCTTTCTCCAAGCGTGGGACTTGTAAAGATGAGAAAAGATTCTCCAGAGAAGGCTGGTTCCTATTCCTCTATTCAGATGCACACAAAAAATGCAGAGGGTTTGCTAAAACCTAATCTAACTTGCCAAGGAGATAGGGTAAGAAAATGCATAGAATAAAACCTAAACTACAAAAGTGATGCATCGAGGAATGTTAGACACTTGTTTTTCAAATTTAACACATGAGACCACATAGATGCAATACAAAACCATGCACGAGTAACCAAACTGCAATAAGAGATCAAAATGGCAAAGAATGAATACATGAGAGGGTTTCCAGAGTCAATCACAACACATATATTATTGCTCAAGAGTCGATACAGTACATTGCAGTGGCCAAGAGGCAAAAAATACTGGCATTACAACCCATATGGGAGGTTTGAAAGCTCCACAATTTCTCTTGCAGGCGAGGGAAGAAGGGAGGATGCAAAACAAGAATGTCCAACCCCTTAAAAAGCTCCTCTTTACAATATATATCAAGAAATGAGAGAGGGAAGAGAGAGGAAATCGGAATCTGCCCCAACCACTTCTTGGTAGCATTTAAAATCATCTCATTATGACGAAGCGGCGGATCCTAGCAAAACGGCGGGCTGTCTAACAGGAGCGGCGAAATGTCTGCTTCATTAAAGTTGGTTGTTGAAGCATTACTTCAGTCTATCACCACGCGTCAGAGACATTTTCTTAATTTTCTCCCTCTAAACTACACCAAAATGCGAGATTGATCCTAGAATCATGTAGAGAATTTCAACAGCTTTACGTTGACATAAAGAACGTGCAAATCCGAGCTCTGGATCGAAAGATACGAAGGTCTGAAGATTTAGGGCACAAAACAAGCAAGAACAGGTTTTAAAATCTTTTCCCACGCTCTGCCATCTGGGCGACACGTGGCAGGCCCCGATTCACCGAGTAATTCTCTCTCTCCACCTTTACGTGGGCTTTTCTTGTGGGCCCCTTAAACTTGGACACGTGGCACTATTTCATTGATTCGGATCGGTGCTCGAAAACTTCGCCCCTTTGACTTTTTGGACCTTTTTCCTTGGCGACACGTGTCATGTTGTGATTTGTCTATGGGTGCCAGATTTTTGCATCCACCGCGTCCTTTTGTGCCGAATGTCCCAATGCTGAAGTTTCTGTTTGTCCGAATCGGCGGTTCGCGTCCTCCGCGCACTCTTGTCATTGCTTGCTCTGGTAAAGGACTTGGACAAATTTTCTTTCTTTCGGCCGATTTGGGCATTTCGCGCCCATTTGTCCCAGATGTCCCTTTTCTGTTTGGGCCACCTGGAGGCTTTTCAGCCGATCCGCACCTTCCGCATATAATTGTTCCAACTGTCCCAAAGGCGGTCTTGAGCAGGACTTAGCCAATTTTACGATTTTCTCCTGAATCAATCTACTTGCTTGGAACTAAAAACTCGATGCATGTTATCAAATTAACTCGGGGGTGAAATTTGGATAACGAGATAGGCTATGGGAATTCTAAGTGGACAAGGTTTGGAAGCGCGCTTGAAGGGGATGTAGAGGAAATAGAAGAGTTACAACTTGAGCGCATGTGTTTGGAAAAGGAGAAAGGGAAGTTGGTGTATGTAATTGATGGGGAGGAAGCAGAAAGCTTGGATGTTAGCCATTCTATAGGGACGTGTGAGGTAGTGGATATTGTTGATACTCACGCGCGCGCCTACCATGAGCCCTTAAAGACAAAAAAGGTTAACATCGGTTCAGGAGAAGAACCTAAGGAAGCTATTATTGGAGATTACTCGTCAAATAATAAGGAAGTCTCTAAGATCATTGATCTGTTGTGTGAATTTGAGGATTTATTCCCGCGTGGGTACCATGAGCTCAAAGGTGTTCACCATTCCTTGGGGGAGATGAAGATAAAGTTGAAGGACGGTGCGCGCCCGGTCAGGAAGAGGCCCTACCGGATGAATCCCAATTTACACGTGAAGGTTAAGGAGGAGATAGATAAAATGATAGCTTTTGGGATCATTGAAGCAGTGGAAGAATCAGAATGGATAAGTTTGATGGTAATCAACATCAAGAAGGATGGGCGGATTAAGATTTGTGTGGATTATATGGAGCTGAACGTAGTTTGTGTTATCGATCCTTTTCCAACCCCCTTCACAGAAATTTTTTTTGAAGCGATCACTGGGCACAAAATCTATTCCTTTACAGATGGATTTTCGGGGTACCACCAAGTCCGGATTGCAAAGGAAGACTAGGAGAAGACAAATTTCTCCACTGAGTGGGGAAGTTTTGCATACACAGTCATGCCCTTTGGGTTGAAGAATGTGCCTACTATTTTTCATGCATAGTGGTGCAAGCATTCCAAGACTTCATCCATAAGTTTCTTCAGGTCTATTTGGATGATTGGATAGTGTATGGTCTAGTAAAAGACCATTGTGACAATCTGAGGTTAATGTTTAAGAGGTGTAGGCGGTTGACGCTATCCCTCAACATTAAGAAGTGTCTATTTGCTACATCCTTTGGGATTTTAGTGGGGCATATCATATTTAAGAAGGGTTTCTTTGCGAGATCTCGCTAAAGTTGTAGTTATTGTGGGGTTAGGGAACCTACTTTAGCCGAGCGCGCGCAGCGGATTCCTTGGGCATATGCGTTATTACAGAAATTAATTAAAGGGTATGACAAGATCGCCGCACCTTTAGAGGAGTTTCTCGGAGACATAAAAGTGCCTTTCATTGGGGAGAGGCGCAGCAAAGGGTGTTTGATACATTAAAGCATAGGCTTGTCACCATGCCTATATTACATTTTCCCTCTTGGGACAAGTCCTTCCATGTCCATGTAGATGCCTCAGGAACCGCTATTAGAGCAGTTCTTACACAGCTAGGTGAAGGAATTGTTGATCATCCTCTGTGTTTTGCAAGCAGGAAGTTGACACCAGTAGAGTAGAATTACACCATGACTGAGCACGAGGCATTATCAATGATCTATGTGCTTTTCAAGTTCAGACAGGATCTGCTTGCAACACCCTTTATATTTTACACCAACCACATGGCATTAAAATATTTGGTGAACAAGCCTATTTTGCAAGGGTGCATATGTCGGTGGGTGTTGTTGTTTCAAGAGTTTGAGTTCACCATAGTAGTGAAGCTTGGGAAGAGTAATTATGGACCTGATCATCTATTACGAATTGATGTAGGGGAGGACGCATAGAGTATTGAGAGAGACAATGTCGGACATGTAATTATTTAGGTTACGATGTGTGCCCTCAAATTTTAAGGAGATTCCAGTATTTTTAAAGGAAGGTGTGGTACCGGAAGGAATGAAGGCATTAGAGAAGAAGCAACTAGCCATACGCACCATGCCCTACATGTTGATCAATGGAGACTTATACAAGTTGGGACGTGATGAAGTTTTACATAGGTGTGTATTAGAGCATGAGCACCTCGCCATCATGGAGGAAGCACATGAAGGAAGTGCGGGTGGGCATTATGCAGGTGACGCCACCATGCGTAAGATATTAATGGCAGGTTTGTGGTGGGAAACCCTATACAAGGATTGTAAAGACTATTGTAAAGCGTGTGACCATTGTTAGTGCATTGGTAAGCCAGGAAAGAGAGATGAAATGCCTTTGCACCCTATACCTAGCACGGAGCCTTTTGAGAAGTGGGTAATAGACTTTGTAAGCCCTATTCCACTAGTAGTGCATAGGAATGGGTCACGCTATGTCATCACTTGCATGGATTATCTGACCAGATGGGTAAAGACAACCCCAACTAAAGACTACATAGCAGCCACAATGACAAGATTCTTGTGGGAGAACATTATCATGAGGTATGGATGTCATTCGAGTTTAACCAGCGATAGGGGTACACATTTCTTGAATGAGACTGTGAGGATCCTATTAGCAGAGTTCATGGTGGCTCATCACAAGACTACACCCTATCAACCACAAGTAAATGGAACCGTAGAAGTATTCAATAAAATACTGAGTCATACCCTAGCCAAAATTTGTGATTTTGGAAGACAAGATTGGGATGACAAAGTATCAATAGTGTTATGGGCTTACAAGACAACTTATAAAACGTTGAACAAAGCCACACCGTTTCAATTGGTATTTGGCGTGGAAGTTGTTCTACCAGTTGAATTCATGTTACCTTCTCTGTGAATAGTGCATGCATGAGGGTTGGCTGATGAGAAAGTGCTGGAAGAAAGAATTAATGAGTTAATGAAGCTGGATGAGAGACGATCACTCACCAAGTGGAGCCAAACAACAGAGAAAGCAAAGCAAAAAGCTTGGCATGATCACCACATTAGAAACAAGAAGTTTGAGGTTGGGTAGATGGTCTTACTGTATGATTCTAAGTTTCTGCACCATCCTAGGAAGTTGAAAGTCCATTGGTTGGGTCCCTACACAATCTCGTACATCCTTGATTCGGGTGAGTGCGATTCTGGATGGGACAAAATTGCTGGACACTTCAATGGGAGTAGGCTGAAGCCCTACTATAAATAAGTCTTCTTGGTATTTGTAAATAAGGTAGTTTTTCCAGTTAGTTTAAAATTTTCCTTTATGCTTTTCTTTTCTTGTGTTTTCCTTTCGCATTGTTCTTTTGTTTTGCGCCTTGGCGCATTAACCTTATTGCTACTTTTTTAGAATCTGTGAGTGTGCAGAGGACCACACATCGTTTTAGTATGGGGTGGAGTAATGTGAAGGAGTGCATGGTTAAAGTGCCAAGGAATTTTGTGTTAAAAATCCCAGTTGAATGGCATGGTTGAAAGAGGTGTATGGGGAAGAAAAGATGGAAAAAGGATGGTTAGTGCCAAGATAAATCTACTTTCAGATCCCATGTACAAAGGAGGAGAAAGTGCATTAAGCAACACGAGGTAGGCGAGAGCAAAAATCAGGACAGAAGAAGTGCCTTTGGTGCTGGTTATGCACGCACGAGATTCTCCTATCATGTTGGATTGGTTGCACGCCATAAGGTTGGAGGATTGTCCGCATAGGTTGGGCGCGTGAGGGAAAGCGCTTAAGTCGGGCTTTGTTTGAAAAATCTGCATTAAATGTAAAAAGTATGGTGGTAGGTGAAGTAGCACTTAATGCGTAAAAAGGAAAAACTATAAATAAAGGGTTGAGGCACTTCATTTTTCACTTTGCGTATAAGGAGAGAGAAGCGCTTTTTGCACCTTTACAAACTAGGGCTTCCAAAAATTGATCTGTGTGAAGAAAAATTTGGAGAGATTGAAGCATGAGTAACTAGTTCATTTGCGAACCAGGAGGAAGGGATTTCATGGGTGTGGGAGGAAGTGTGAGAAGACGTCGTCTTGTGAAGGGAGTATCCCAGTTAGGGTTTAAAGAACTAGGGCACGGGTTTAAGTAATTTTCTTCACAAGTTCGAGATCTAAGGTTGGAGAGAGCAGAAGAACAAAGTAACACGAAGTGATTGAAGTGGGAAGAAGACCTAGATAATGGCACCCAAGAAACCAGTTAGTACACCCAAGAAGGGAAAGGGAAAGGGCAAGGGCAAGCAACAAGAAACTGAAGCACACACAAATGAAGAGTGGTATGCAGAAATGCAGTACCCAGATGGAGTGTTGTTGGGGAAGGAGTGGGAGTCCCATCTTAGGAATATGTTTGTGAATGATTATAATCATCGACAAGCACATACGAAAAGGAGATGGCGTTGGAGTTAGTGCACCCAACAAATAAGAGGACGCTAGGAAGGTTTGCCCATATATAATGATGACGTGAAGGTCAAGTTGGAGAAGGAAGGGTTACTACAACTCTTTGAGTTGCCCTACTTTAGGAAACCTAAGTGCTTATATCAATGGCTAATGTCGTGTGTACATTAGGACTACTTCCACTTTGCATGGCGCAAGATGTGCGTAACCCCTCAACTCATTTCACATTTCACAGGCCTCATCTGTGAAGGAGACAATTTGGAGGATGACTTGATCGACAAGGAAGCGATTAAGGAAACTATTTCCATTTATGCATACAAGAAGGGGTCAAGGTATTATGATGTCGTGGACATTAAGGATTTGGTAATGAAGATGGCCGCGCACCTGGTGTCAAAATTAAATGGCCAGGAGAGATGGACCCAGGTCAATAAGCCATGGTTGAATGTTTGACAAGAAAATTTTAGAGGGCACCATCTACAACTTGTCTCGCATTCATCGCGGATGAAATTATCAACTACACGAAGGAAGGTGATAGGATCCTTTTTGGAAATGTCTTGCTAACCATTGTGTTTTTGGAGATCGGGTACCGGATGCATCAGACAAGTTCATATGGAAGTACCCTGATGAAGACCCCTCACCTACTAAAAGGTTTGAGAAATACGCTTGTGACACTATGACAACAGTACACAAGGCATGTTTGGAAAAGTGGTACATGCACCTAAGGAACGTGTTCGGGGCAGAATGGAGAATTCCTGAACAACTACTAGCAGCCACTAGGGGAGAAGCAGAATTTGTTGTGTACCAACATTTCTACCAGGAAGATTCAAATTGACAGATGAAACATAGAGCCCATGGTGCAAGCTCCCCTTTGCCTTCACAACTCAGTACTTCCAAGCGGGAGTAAACAAGTTCAAGGAGTCCAAGAAGTTTAAGTTGGACCTTGGTAGTTTGGACCAGATCACAGGGAATTGTGTAAAGGGTTGGTCTACCCTGGTAAGTGCACATACATAGAATGGTATGTATCACATGAAGTTCAAATGATAAGGCCCATGACTCTGCCTATTACAGAAGGATCCACAATGTGCGTGTACATTCACATAAGACCCAAGTCAGAGAAGGGCACATATCTGGAGAACGAGGTATCTATACCTTAGGATCTAACTAGGAGGAAAAGACCCGCGCCCAAATGGGAGGAGAAAGAACCATAAAAAAAAGCCAAGTGTGGTGGACACACGGCAATAGGTTCCCAGGACAAGCGCCGGACCTAGTATGTACACGCGCGAAAGAAGCCCATAATAAGAGAGAAGACTCCATAGCCGAGAGAAGTTGTCGGATAAGGAGTCCTTGCGAGAAGAAGAAACAAAGTCACCTACACCAGAATCCCTAGTTAGGTAGAAGCAGAAGGTAGAAGAGGATACCACCTCGGAAGAAGTTGGGAACTTGGACAAGTACATAGGAGAAAAAGATGATAGTGAAGAAGAAGTGGGGAAGAGGACCTCGTGAAAGATCAAGGGCCACCCATCTTCAATATACATGATTCGAGAGGAGGAAGGTGGAGAAGAAGAACAGGGGTTCCTTTTTGTGTGGCACAAGGATAGCTAGGTAGGAGGAAGCACCTAGGACATGGGAAAAGGAGAGGAGGCTAGCACGTAGAAGCAAGAGGCTCCAAGCTCTATACAGGAATAAACAACCAAGGTGGTAGAAGGAGAAGAGACAAAGAACATTGAGACCCTGGTGGAGGACAAAGTGGAACACAACGCTGAGCCAATATTGAACAAGGAGAAGGAGGAGAGCACAGAAGAGGAACGTGGTAAAGCACTAGAGGCCCAGTTTTGACTGTAAGTATACCTAAGGGTACGTGCATGGGAGGAAGGTGCGCAGAGGGGGAGAGGCCGAAGATGGGTTATATTGATGACCCCAAGAAAGTGTTTCGCGTGCGGTTCCAAAGTACAATTCTGGCAGAGGAGCTTATAGGAATGTCATCTTTTGATAAGGAGGCTACATATCCGCAGACAAGGAAGATGATCTCATGGGAAATTGAGTCCCACCTTGATGAGCCAGAGTTTGAGGTAAGCCATGGGGTAGTAATAACATTGCCAGGACTAGGAGAAGATAACCCAGTGGTGGATACCCAACAACTCTTAGATGAACAACTGTGCAATGCACTCAATAAGGTCTCCGTTGAGATAGAAGCTAGGCTCTTTGAGCGCAATGATAGGATCATAGATCTAGAAGGGGAGTTGAAGAAGAAAGAGGAAGAGCTAGCTACAATGACCAAGGAGCTAAGCTAGGAAAAGTTGATCAACACCCAGTGGTAGCGGGAATTGAAGGATGAAAAGGCCAAGGTGAGCGTTGTGTACAAGAAAGTGGAATCCATCAATGAGGCTATAGTATTGAAGCATCTAGACCTAGCATCACCCGCGTAGAAGTATGGATCTGCCTTGGGATGCCTAGAGGATTTAACAAGGGTCCTCACCATGGAAAGGTGACCGCTAGCCTTGGAAAATTCGGAAGAAGTTGTCGTGCACCTAGAGAAGGAAGATAAGTTGAAGATCGTAGCGCTTGTCGTGGAATACAAAAAGTTCTTGCCTAATGTAAGGGCTACTTCCTAGACTATTGAAGCCATATACAACAATTGCGCGACAGAGACAAAGTGGCAGCGCCTTGGTTGCCACTCATGAAGCATTTCAAGGATTCCAAGAGAAAAACAAGGGGAATAGGGCGGAAAGAGACAAAATCCTTACCGGGTCGAGAAGAAATCAAGCCATTGAAACCTTAAGGGATTCAATCAAAAGCTGTTGAAGGAACTATATTCGTGTATCACATGAAGAATGGATGCACTTTGGAGGATATATGCAAGGAGTTGAGAAGATCACGATACCATGAGCACAAAAAGGAGATGGACTAAATTTTGAGGAGGTGAGCGCTGCAGTGGTGACCTCTGTCGGAGGGCACAAGACGAAGTCGATGCTTGGAACAAGTTGGAGGCCAACTTGTAGAAGGATTTTCCTAGTTTGTTGCAGTAATTTCTTCACTCTCCCATTCATTCTTCTTTCCCCATTCTTTCATCCCCGTATTCTTTTTCCTAGGCGTAAGCCTATTGTATTGTTTCTTTCACTAAGAGAAGTGTTCCTGTAGACAGAGAATAGGCGTAGTGTGGGGTGATGTTAGGCCCCTAAAATGTTGGCTAAGTACAAAAGGTGCGTAGGCGCGCAAGGTCCTAGTTAAAGAAAGGTGCGCAAGGACATGGCACACAAATACGAGTTTAAGAGAAGGGTTTAAGGAAGCCCATGACACGTGTGGAACGCACAGATAAAACCAAGGGTTCAGGACTTAGTCAAATTGGGCATTTGGGGTAGAACACGTGAAAAGCACAACCTTTGGTTTGACCGCATGCGCGAATGGATAAGGTGCCACTGGCGTTAGGTTGGCCCAGAAGGAGCATGCTGCGATAGAAGCTTCTAGAAGCACATCATGGTATAAAGTGGAAAGCTCAAGCCTAGAGAGGATGCTCACATGGAGGACCACATTCAGACACTTGGCATTGGATCTGAGGGCGTTGGAGGATGAGTTGGCACCAGCTTAGGCTATAAATACAAGCGCTTGCAAAGTAAACAAGGAGAGAACTAGAGAGTGGGTGGAGCTCTGCAGAAATACTGTAAGAACTCTATTAGTGGGTAATTGCATTTAGGAAAGGATGTATTGGGCAAGGGGTGTAATTTCTCTTTTTGGTAGCATAGTTACATTAGTCCAATTGTAATGCATGACTGCGGTCTGCTTCTCTGTGACATTCTGTAAATGGCTCCATGGATGTAATGAGGTTACCAGTTTATATATATATATATATGAATATCAATGATTCTGATGCATACATCTTTTTCATAGGTTCTCTTTCATTTTATGCTAAGTATGGATTCTTATATACTTCTTTTGTTATGGTACAAGTTATATAATCTATTAAGTACTCTATGCGGAATGACTACAAGGATCTAGAGGTTGTTTTGAGATTTATGGTTCTTGTATGTCTTAAATCCTTTTGAAATCATCTAAACACAGATCATAGATGATGTTTCTCATTAAACTCACATAAAGAGAGACTCGGCACCGTGTGTGCCTCAAGTGAACTCCCAGCATCCGCTGGGTGATAGGTCGACGCGCATGGGGTTCCTTTCTTTTGTGATAGGGGTAAAAATGACTACACTGCCCTTCTTGTGTTTAGCTCCATTTTTCACCAGCGGTTCCAAAGTGTTCTTTTTCATTTACCCATTTCTTTCTTCCAACCTTACTTATCCTTGACTTGGGGTGTTGTTGGTTTAGAAGACAACTATCTTGTTTCAATCAATCCCTTTGAAAGCTCCCTTACCGAGACATGTATTCGATATTATTCTCCACTTTCTCCTCACTAGCCACTCCATAACATGTTGATATCTTCCTTCTCACCTCCCCTTACTCGTCTTCCCACCAATCCTATGGATGTGTATCCACCACCATTCCCCCACCTTTCTATGTTATCTATTTATGCTAAATCACACGATGATTAAACCGAGGATTTGACCACTTCCTTCTCTTTAGTTAGGATTATTAGCACCCCTTCCCCTTTTACAACCTATACAGGCACCCTAAACACACAAAACAACATTCTCTCCCTAACATCTATAAAATCTTAAGATCTAGAGGTAGACAATCTAGCCTCTCAAAATATAAATCCCACATGGAGGGAAGTAGACTCAAAGATGAAAAGAAATTCATGAGTACATTTTATGGTGGAGGGGAGGAGACCTCATTTGGGAAAGTGAAGTACATCTTATGGAATATTAGGGACCTTAATGCCCTATAAAATAATGGTTTGATAAATGCGAACAACAATTGAATAAACCAAATATAAATTTTATCTAAGGGACAAAAATATTAGCCATTAACTTGAACCTCGTTGTCAAAAAAACACCATTCAACCTAGAATGTGGTTGTCTCGAGATGTTTATGGGGGCTTCTATTGGTTTGGGAGTTATTTGGGATATGAGAATGATCGATGTGACATTATACTAATTTGTAGGAAATGTATTTGTTATAATGTAATGCCATATGGGGATAAAGTTCATGCCGGACTCAATACTTCGAAGAGAGACACACTACTTGAGATCAAAAGTTTCATCCTTAATAATCCCCATGACAAGGTAATCATGGGTGGAAAATTCAATGCAATATTATCACCGTAGGATAAAAGAGGGGGTCTTTCAAAGTCTTATCCTCTCAAAGAGACGTCTCAAATTTTGTGGAGGTTTGCAATTTATTAGATATCCCCCAAGGAAGGTAGATTCTCCTTGACCAATATAAGAGTTGGCTTTTAGAATATTGCCAAGCACTTTGATAGATTTCGATTACAGAATTTTGGATATCAAAAAATTGGTTATTGGAATTTACGATACTAAAGGTCCCGTGCTCGGATCACTCACATATTTGGCTAAATGTTTCTAAGGATGGTAGTCTTCATTGATTCCCATTCAAATTGGAAAAATGTGTTTAAGGGAAAATTGCTTCGTGAATTTTTGGAGTAATGGTGGAAATATTACCCTATAATTAAAGGCTCCAAAGGTTTCCAATTCATATCAAAGCTCAAATTCTTAAAAAATTGCATAAAATATTAGAACCATAACACCTTTAAGAATATCTTGAGTCAAAAATCCAAATGGAATAGGATTTATAAAACATGAATGTAGAAATACAAGTGTAAAAACTCTCAGAACAAATGCTTCAAAGTGAAAAGGTCTTGTTGATGTATAAAAAAGGAAGAAGACCATTAGAGATAGGAGTAAAAAGAAAATTGGTTGTAATTTGGGGACCATAACACTAACTTCTCCCACTACTCAACGGTGAAAAGAAGGCATGTTAGAACAATAAAAAAATAATAAAGGAGGATTATTCAGTTCTTGAAATCCTTGAGGATATTATGAATGGAACAATATCCTTCTTCTAGAACCTATTGACAGACAATATTATAATCAACGACTTTAGCGTGGACATTTTTCTCCTTGCAATCTAACCTATGGTTACATAAACATAAAATGAAAGGCTTCTAACACCATTCACTGAGGAATAAGTTTGTGCTATTATCTTTTGGGTGGAGGGAGAAAAATCCTGGGGCCCAAACGAGTTCTCGAACTTGTTATTTCAAAAGTTTTGGGAGCTATTAAAAATCAAAGTTGTGGTCTTTGGTAAATAAAGCTAGTAGATCTCGAGAGAATTCTAAAAGAATTCAATTGTACATTTATCTCCTTGATTCCAAAATTGGAACCAACATCATCCTTCACAAAATTTAGATCAATTTCACTTTATAACACTATATACAAGATCATCACCAAACCAATGACCACTAGGCGAAAGAAATTTTACCGGGTTTGATCTTTGAAGAACAAGATGGCTTTGTAGAAAGAAAATAAATCCTAGATGAAGTAATCATTACCCATGAGGTTATTCAATCCTTAACTATCTCAAATTCCAAAGGTGTCATGGTTGAGCTTGATGTATCTAAAGCATATTACAAATTCAATTGGAGATTCTTGGGAAGGTACTCGACTTTAGATTTGATTCACCATCATGTATCGAGTTGCTTAACTAATTTTATATGCTCATTTTTAGTTATGATCAATGGGAGCCCAACATTTTTTAAATCATCTAGGGGCATCTGTTAAGGTGACTCACTATCTCCCTTCCTATTGATTATTATAGTAGAGGCCCTAAAACATTAATTTAAGGAATTTTCGGAGGTTGGTATACTGCATACTACAAGGTATTAAAATTTCTCAAGATGCACCCTCCATATCCCCCTATTGTTCGTTGATGTCAACCATCATTAGAAAAGTGAATATACTCTAAGAAAGGAACGTAAAACTTCTTCTCCAAAGATATGTTGAGGTGTCATGGCCAATAAATAAACTTTTATCACTCACAAGTATTTTTCTTTAATGTTCCTTATAATCTTCATAAGAGATATCCAATATACTAGGTATTAAGATTGGAAAGCTTCCAGGGAAACACTTTGGGTGCCATTATTCAATGGAGCAATGAGAAAAAACCTTTGGAAAAATTAGATCATGGAGATGGAAGCCAAACTCGCCTCTTATAAGGGGAAATGATTATCCTTGATAAGTAGACTACTTATGATCAAAACTATCCTTCGAGACTATTCCAAGCTACCTTCTCTCATCCTAAAACTATAGGTGTGAGATATTATAACCATGGAGAAGATAACTAAAAAAATATTTGGAAAGGTACCTCAAAGACTAAAATATTCACTCTCCTTAGCATGAAAAAGGATCGTTGGCCAAAAAATTTGGTTGAGAAAACTAAACAGAGACCTAAGAAAGAAAATTGATGCACCGGGGCTAAAATCTTATGGAGATCATACTCTAATATTGAATGACCATAGAGCAAGCTAAATTGGGCCAAATATTTAGATTTCATGTCCACAAAAGTGATCTTCACTACCTAACCCCTTAAGCGGCTCAAGTATTTGGATCTTTCTTTATTCTTATATGTAGATGGTCAAACAAACATTGACTTAAGAAGTAGGATTTGGTGAAAAGATAAATTTTTGGTCTAACTACTGATTGGGCCCACCTCCTTCAAAATTAATGTGGAACCAAATGAAATTCAAGAAATCTCAAAGTTAGGGCCTCAAATTGTCAAATTATATTATGTTATTGGGTGATCAAGGATGGCTTTACCCCGAGATGGAAGGATTGGTCTTCTTTTGGTGATGATCATCACAAGTGACTCTCATTTCTAACATCCCACTCCAAAGACACCTCTTAGTGTGTGGGAAGCAAGATTGCTTAAAATGGAAAAAATCCAAATTTGGGTCAGATGGAGTTAATAAAATCTATCAACCGATGATTTCATAGGTAGCGATTTCGCCCATAGAGTTTTGGCCCACATAAAGGATATGGGGGGAATATATTATTCCTAAGGAAGAATCATATATATTGTTGGAAGACCTAAACAAGATAACAACATATGAAAATCTCGCCAAAAGGGGCTTTCATGGTCCAAATAGATGTATCATGTGTAAAAGGAAGGCAAATTTTGTGGATCACACATTGCTCCAATGCTCCTTTGCTATTATAAATTGGTGTTGGATGATCAAAAACTTTGCTTTCATGGAATATTCCTATATTCGTACTTCGCCTCTTTTGGGGAGTGGCATTATCCACCAAATTCGACCTCAACCCTCTTTGGGTGACTATCTCTTCATTAATATTATGGACTATTTGACTTAAAAGAAATAAAATAATATTTGAAGGGAAGGCACTATCTTGATAAGTTTCATACAAAATCTAGACATGTGAATCATGGGTTAACTCCATACTCAAATTTAAAAATATTTTGAATTTAAAAGGGAATCCTAAAATTCAAAAAAATTGGCCTCTAATCTACTAGAAGTACATAAACCCAACAAAAAGCACAAAAAACCTACCAAATCTAACTCTAAATGGAAGCCCCCTTCAAACTCGGGTTAAAATGAATTTTGATGGGCCCAACAAAGGCAATCCAAGTGTCTTAAGATATGGTTTGGTCCTAAGAGATTCCAAGGGAAATCTAATTATGACATCTTCAAGCTATCTCTCAAAGCTACTAATAATGAGGTAGAAGCTATTGTAGTTTTAAGGGCCTTCGCCCATGAAAGAACACAATGTCAAAACCATTAGGTTGAAGGGGATTTCAAAGTAATCATAGAAGCATTAAAGAAAAATAAAACTCTAAGTTGGAAACTTGATTATATCTTGGGGCCTGCCTATAAAACAATATATTACTTGACCAAATCTCAATTTCCCACGAACCTGACACAAATTGAAAAATAGGGTGACCGACATATTGGCAAACTATGGTGCAGAAATGTCTTCATTTTCATCACTCTCAAGCAAGGAGGTTGTCGGTAGGCCGATACTCCAGAAATCATTATAGATGAATGCATTTAATAATGCCAAATAATAGGTCCAGTGGTAGTTCAACTCAACCTCACAATTCTTTAAATAAAGAGGAAAAATGTAGTTTTAATAAACAACTCAAACTCCATCTTTCTACATAATATTTGTGTTGAATTTACAAATGGAAGAATCTTGAATACCTTAGTGCCATTGGACACAAAACTATGAATCCCACAATTTTCATCACATGTGGCAAACACGAACTACTCACTAGTTTGATGAAAAAACATAACAAGCTATATAAACTATTTACATTTTACGAGTTTTCCATTTTCCTTATATCTTCTTCATTATTTCAATTCCTAGAATATGACGAACCTAAACATAAAACAACAAGTGTTTTCATATATTTTAATATTATGATTTTATATATTTGGGACTGATGACTTTTTTTTCTTAAGGCACAATACTTACATTTAACAATAACATTTTCAATTAATATTTTCGCATTTTATAAATTTGACTTAATTTGCAATCTATATGGTAATTTTACCCTTCCATAAAGTTAATCACAAAATATGTGTAAAATTCAAAATATAAAAAGAACTTTTCTAAAAATGTGAAGTGAGAATATGATGAATTATTTAAGATTTTATGAATTTATAAATATAAATAGAACAACATCTTAAAACGATAAGACATATTACCATAAAAATAAACAAACAATATTTTAAAATAATAAGACATTTTACTAGTAAAAAAATAACAAACTACATCTTAGAGTGATAAAACATGTTACCATTGCAATCTTATTCTTATACCATTTGTAAATATGCAATTACAATATACAAACAATCAAATAAATAAAAATTAAATTTTAAAAGTAGAGTGAACTATACTACTTTTATATGTAACAAGAGTGAATGAAGAGGAAACATTATCTCTACAAACCTCTAAAACTCATAGCTTTCATGACACAATCAAATCATAATTATATTTTAAAATAAATATATGTACCGATATAAATGATATTGTTATATCTTCATACATTAAATATTTTTTTCAAATAAAATTCTTCACAATGTAGGTCAGCCTTTCACAAGCATATGGATATTATTACTATTAATAGCATAAGTGAACGCCATAATTAAAACTAGGAATTTTTTTAATACAGACACATTTAAAAATTTAACATGGTATACCCAGCTTAGGAATGGCGCTCATTTTCTGGCCCCAAACTCAGATCTGATTTAGCGATTTTAATGGTGTAGGGAGGAAGGTAAGCTAATCCTTGGGTATTTCTCCTTCACTCGCTCTCTCTCGTTTCGTTCTAAGGTAAGGTAAGCTGCAGCTGCTTCATATATACAATATCACTACACTAGTACGGTCTCGTCGTGAAGGTTTTATACATTACAGCTCCCTTTGACAAAGATCGCTGCTTCTCCTCAACAGCATCACCCTCATATTCTAAGGTACCTATGTATAATACATTACTTTCTGCTCTTCTAGATCTACAATGTTAGGGTTAGGGTTTCGTTTACAGGGATTGATGGCTTCTTCATGGAATTGATGGCTGCTTCAGGGGAGAGGAGATGGCGTCCTCCTATTCTACTCCAGTCACTGCTTTACAGGTGCATTGTTTTTTAAAACAATTTTGCGTCTGATTTCACGCCGGTGGGCGTAGTAACCTTTCCTTTTTCGTTATGGACAGGTGGGCACTTATTTCGTGGGGCAGTATTACCAAGTTCTGCAACAGCAGCCAGAGTATGTGCACCAGTTTTACACAGACATAAGCACCATGTATCGCATGGACCGAGACAAGCAAGAAATAGCTTCTGGGATGATGGTATGCATGAACGGAAAACGACTCTCTGCCTTCTTTACACTTCTCTCTTCTTTTGCCCTATAATTGTAAACAAACAAGTACAAAACTGAATATATATACAATATAAACCAGTAGTTCTAGTATCTGCAAAAACGAGTTAATCAGTTCAAAAATACCCCATATAATATTTTAACTATACGAAACTTTCCCATGTGGGCAAGCAAACCTCGTGCGAGCTGTGAAGCGGAAATAATGTGGCATAAAGACAAGATACAGGGCGGCTGCATTCTTTCTACAAAATTGCTGCTGCTGCAGTACTTCCAATATAACTTCTAAGTTTTGAAAGACGGTCCAAGAACACGAGTCAATCACTTTGTCTAAGGTAGGCATGTATCCAAGACCTCGTCATCCATTATTCCTCTTTAGGTATTTCATTCATCCATTCACATATTAACTGGAGGGTCTAACTCTAAACAGAAAGCAGAAACAGTTCACATTTGAGATTTCTGAATAAACACCCAGAGTGTCCACCCGACTTTCAATGAGTAGCTGACTTACTTAACACAATTCCTTGCTATAGATCAGCATACGAGGAAAACTAAAAACCTATTAGTAGATTATCCTGTCCATATGCATAAACAAAAGCCATAGAACACCGAAATTTCTATCTCCTCATGTTCTTCTTGCTGCTCAAATCTTCTTTCAGTTTGCGAGGGCGGAAACTGGGGGTGGCTGAGATTTGGAGGGATTTCATCTCCCTCTTTGGCAGCAGCTTTCCTTAGGATTTTATCTGTGTTTAAAGCATAGGTCACAAGGTGCTTGAGCTTATTGAGCAGATCTCCCAGTTCAAGATGAATGCCAATATCATTTTTTTGATATCTTTCTTTAGCAGTCATGTGGCCCCTGTACTGGCCCAAATGTTTTCCAGAGCAATCTGCTGAGCTGCCTTTTGGACAGTCCTTATTTTTTATGGTTTCCCAGAATCAGGCATGATTCTCTTTGTCTTTCATTTTTAGTTTCTCCTTGTTTTCTACTACAAAATCCAGCCATCATTGAGTCCTGTAACCAACTTTGCTGGGATTACTCTCGCACTTCTCAAGCAATTTCTTCCATAAGTATCTCCAATTCTTTCCATGCTGCACGGATTAGGGATAGAATTTCTTCCTTTTATCAACCGCTGAAGCTCCCTTCTCCTATTTGGGGACTCAATTTCTTGCCCCTTACCAGCCTATCTTGTCTTCACCACTGACTAAATGTTCTCGATTTCAATGCTTGCTGCCCTGCCTGTGCTTCTTGACATTTTAAAAATATAACAGAGAAATACTAGCTAACTGAAAAGAACTTCTTGATAGGAAACTGAGGAAATTGACCTTCCCAAAAGGAAAACCCATGAAATGGAGCAGAAAAGCTCTGCACTTACTGAGAAACCAACATGGCAACTAAGTCCTTATATCAGTCACCATTACCCACTGAAAACCCGAAGGTGACCAGCTTTGCAAATAGGGTTGGAAAAACTGAAGAAGGGATTCAACCTAAGTTACCGAAACGTTTTGGATACGGGAGCGGGAGCGGGGTATCCGATACGCGGAAACGGCAAATTTTTTTTTGACCCCGGATACGGCGTAGGATACGGCAGTACAAAAACTATATAAAAATTAAAAAATATATAAATTTCAGCCTTCTAAATAGGAATTTAATTATTAACCACATATTATGCATATGAAAGACAAGTTATAAGCTAAATAAGTGAATAACCACAACAAACAAGCTAGGATACCGATAAAACTTAGAAACTTAAAAGTTTAAAAGTTAAATTAAAATTTAAAATACTTAAATCAAACACAATGTGAATGTCATGAATCTCATGATATATTAAATTCAATCATAGATCAATATTCAAAGCTCAAACTATCTTTCATTGTCAATATTCATCATATTCCTCTTCATCAAGAGGATCAAAACCAGCTACATCATCATCATTATGTGGTTCATTAGAACCACATGGGCTCGAACCACTCGCACTAGGGCCACTGCCAGTTGCACCCCCTTGTGCATGTAGGTCTCGTGGTGCCACAGAACCCGTCTCATCATCATATGCTCTATGGTGGGAAATGGAAGCATCCAAGTCAACTATCTCTGGATCAATGTCCCAATGTTTTGTTGACCCTTCCTTGTACTCTGGCTGCTTGTGGGATAAAAGGCGCAAGTTGGAATGTATGTATACCAAATCTTCAGCCCTTTTAGCCCCCAATCTGTTGCGCTTCTGTGAGTGGATGAAATTATACGTACTCCAGTTGCGCTCAGAAGAAGATGAACTTGCAACCTATTAAGGCAACCCAAACTTCAAAGTCAATGCAAAGTTCAACTTCAGATTTAAACACTCAAACTTAAATTTTAAAAAACTAAAAGAAAAGAGAATAAAAAAATTAAAAACTTACCTGTGCCAAGACCTTGATTGCCAGAGGTTGCAAGTAAGCCGATGAAGTACCATGGAGGTACCACCACATATGTGCATCCATCTTGTATTTGCTCCGAAGAGCGAGAAGGCTATGACCCGTTTCTGCTATGAAATTGCCAAACTCTACCATAACCTGGTCTTGGGCCTCAGGATCAGGGAAGAGCCTAGCTAATGCCACCATATATCCCTCACTGACTTCCGCATCCCTGTATGGTGCTACCCTCCCTGGCAAGGAAAGGATCTCTGTGCTATAAAATCTAGGAGTCAATGCAAAAGCTAGTAGATGTAATGGGGTGGTCATTTTGTTCCACCGCTCAATGAGGATTGACTTCACTTGTTTGAAAAATATTTCCTCGGGATCTTGTTCTTTTGCATTTATGACGGCTTTTATCTTCTCAATCATTGAGTCGATGCCGTCATATATCTCTCCTAGACATGGTTGATCCGTGTCAGTAAACCGGATCATGCTCATAATGGGCTCCGTAAATCTCAACAGATAACCCACTCTATCCCACCAAGAGTCCTCTAAGATCAAGTTCTTCACTTTTTGAGCCCCTTCAGTGTTTGATTGCCTCCATACAGACCAAAGATTGGATGTTACCATCCTCATGAGTGCCTCTCGCACCTTCACTAGTCGTCTCAAGACGATTGTGTGTGATGCAAACCGAGTCTCAGCAACCTAATAAGAACGAGGAACAAAAATTAAAAATAAAATTTAAATTATGAAATTGAAAGCTAAAAGAATATTAAAAAACTTATATTAAATATTAAATTAAAAAGAAAGAAAGAAATAAAGCTTGTCCTTACCTTCAGTAGCTCCAACTGCGAGAATGATCTAAAAATGCCCTGTGACATGTGGTGGTTGGTGACAAACATTTGGATTTCTTCAGCTTCTGCATACACTTGCCGGATCCACTCTATTTTGTTTGCCATTTTCTTTAGCATTAAATTCAATGAATGCACAGCACAAGGTGTCCAAAAAATATGCCCATACCGTGCCTCAACTAACATCCCTGCAGCTTTGCAATTTTTGGCATTGTCCGTTATCACTTGGACAACATTTTCAGGCCCCACTGCCTCAATGGACTCAAAGAGAATGTTGGCTATGAATTGGGCATCCTTCACTTGCCCCTCACAATCAACCGCTTTCAAAAACATTGCCCCCTTAGGGCATACTGCAATCACATTGATTAAAGGGCGGTTTCTTGCATCTTTCCATCCATCAGAAACAATGGACACACCAGTTTTGGTCCATGAGTCCCTAATTGGTTGCAAGGAGGTTTCCACATATTTTTTTTGTCTTTCCAAAAGGGTGGTGCGGATCTTCTCAAATCCTGGTGCTTTATACCCTTTTGGTGCCTCATTGATGGCTTTCACCATCTCATGCCAATAAGGTGATCTCACAACATTAAAAGAAAGACCATTAGCATATACACACCTTGCAATGCATTCATCTGCAATCTCCCTGTACTCATTCTGAAAGGCCTTTTCCAATGGCCCCTTTGTCTTACTTTTCTTTCGTGCAAGGGAAACATCCTCATTTGTGGAAATAGGAGCCACAAATGGATGTGGCATGGCCACAATTGGGGATCCACTAGGTGATGGAGCAACTGGAGGCCTTGCTGAACGAGATGAACCTCCTCTTTTGGCCAATGGATGACCCGCTCTCAGAGCCACTCTAGCCTCTGCATCCTCCTGCTCTTTGATAAATGCCAAAACATTTTCTCTTGGCACCCCAGCATTATTCCTCCCCCTACATACTCTTATACCATTACCCGTTATGGCACACAAATGGCTTTTCACCCTACTGTAAGAGCCTTTGAATATTCCATCACACTCATTGCATTTCCATTCAAAACAACCACCACCTACAAGTTGTTGAACTATTGTTACGTGCCTCCATAACGGTGAATTTGGGTCAAAGTCTTTGGCCAAAGATTGCCCAGAAGAAGTAGAACTTGTTGCCATTGTAGAAATACCTACAAGGTTTAAAAAACAAATTAAACAAAGAAAACAATGGCATGCAATTGCATTGTGATTGAACAATGAAAATTAAAAAAATTAAATGGAAAGAGCAAAATAAAAATGAACAAAAAATGTAATGTGTGAAAGATTAAAAAAAAATAAAAAAAAATAGAGGAACAAGGCTAGAAATTAAACAAAACTTACCTTCACTTAGTAAACCACAAATCAAATCCTTCACAAATCCTCCTTTGCAGCTCCTCACACTCCTCCAAGCTTAGCAATAGCTCCTCACACTCCTCAAAACCCTAGACAAGCACAATGCAATTTTGGAGAGCAACAATGTGAGTTTGTTTGCTTTATGTTATGTTTGTGTGTTGTTCTTTTGTTTTATTGTTTAGATGTAGCTTTTAGGTTTTAGATTAGAGGAATTTATTATTTTTTATTGATTTGCGAGTTTTAAAAAGTGGAAAAATAAAAAAAAAATTAAAAACGCGTGTTTTTGCACGCGGGAGGCGGCCGAGGCGGCCGGCCTTTGCGTGGAAGCGGCCGGGTGATGCGCGCAGCCGTGCCCGGCCGTTTCCACGTTGGCAGCGGTGGCGCCGCTCCTCGCTCCGCGGCGCTCCGCTCCCGCTCGCTCCCGCTCCCGAACGCTCCCGCTCCCGCTCCAGGGCCCCAAAACCGGCGTATCCTGTAACATAGATTCAACCAACCATGCTTTTATCAACTCAATTGTGTAACTTCCACTTGGGCATTTATTCAATTCGAGAAAATATTGTGAAGGTTGACTGATTTGAAACTAACAAATCTCCTCAAGATGCCTACATACGACTAATGAATGCTTTGCCTTGCCCATCTTGCCAAATTTCTCATTCTTGGAATGCATGATTGATATTATAAATCCCAATAAGGTACTATCTATACATTTTTTCATGATTATTGAAATCTAAATTAAGAAGGCCCTTGAGAAGGGGATTATAAGGATTAGAAGAAAATGTTTAAACAATGGACCGCTTTGCTACCTCTAAGACTAGCCCCTTGATTTGCAACTAAGTCAACTTCTATATTACCCTCTTTCTTTATAAAGGGTACCAATATCTCGAACGATCCTGTCTTATTACTATTGGGGACATCCGTGCCTTTTAGCCACTTCGTTAATAACCTTTGAATCACTTTCAATTTCGAGAATCCTTCCATCATTTGGCCAAGGCTAGTCCAATTCTTGTAGGAAGTCTATCTAAGATTTAAGTGTAATATTCTACGATTAATGAAAAAGAAATATCACAATTTTTTTCAAGAGTTCATACACAACACTAAGATTGAGATGGATTCGCCTAAGGAGCCCTAGAACACAATATACTCAATAAAAGAAGAGAATTTAGAATATGGTTTGATCCTTGATACGTTATAGTAAGTGGGCATAGCTTTTTATTAATACACCTACTCTTTAAGAATGTGTAGGTTGAGTTGATCACTCAAGAGCTTTGTATGCATACATACACCCCAATATATGTTGTAACTTAAGGAAAATACATTGAGCAGAAAAGAAATTTATCTACTTTAACCCCCCGACCTTCCCTATTACATCAGTAGTTAGAGGGCCCAGAGGAAGGTGGCACTTAGTCCTTGTCACTTCCATCAAAGGAAGAAGTTATTCACTATCCCCTTTGATGACTGCTCCTTATTGCTTGAAAAATCTATTCAAATCCTCACGGATGGAGAATCTAACATCCCCTTTGGAATGCAATTTTGAATGTAATGCATGTGGACCTCAATATGCTTACTTCGTGAGCCGCACAACTAGACTATAATAACACTCTTATTAGTGTTGTGGAGCTAATACCGATTCTCCCGGGTATGCAATGGAACGACCTTGCCTCGATTTGTCTCGGATATAGGGTATTAGTCCTGGTTCTTCATGGGTTCGCCTAGATTTGCACTCGGTTCTTTTGCGCTTGTGTGTAGAACAATGAAGAACCCAAGGAAAAACATCTTTCTTAATTTATTTGATCTTTGCTCAAAATTAAAGATAAAGTAATAATACAATTTAGTAAAAACATCTTTTAAACCACGAAAGCTAAGTGAAACCCAAAAAAGAAGAATTTCCTATTTATTAGGCTATAATTTCTATATGTATACTATGTGGTTAGTATCACTAATTTCCTATTTGTGAGGCTTATTTTTTTATAAAAATATATTTTTGTATGGCTGAACCCAAGCCTTATCCAAGACCAAAAAAATCATTGGACGGGCATATGCGATTCTTCGAACCCTAATTGGACCCGAATCTGTAATTTAGTTGTAGAGAATGGCTAGCAAATTGTGTAGAAGAGCCAACTCTATTAATAGCTACTTGACATAAGAAACCTCTTGTATTGCATTAACTTTTCCTTAATGCTCAACCTCAATAGTGTATATCGCAATAACCTTCTCGCTTCTTACAAGGCTAGTAACAAGACCAGGTAACCCGAATTGAACACAACTCAAATTTATTTTATTTTATTTTTGCATTTCCACCCCAATCCAAATTTTTATATTCCACCAAGCACCCATCACATCCACGAGAGTACATAATCCCGAAATGAGTGTACTTCAATTATACCTTTGTATCCTCATAGCTTCCTTGCAATGGCTTTCCTTAGGGTGCACGCGTGCCTACACTCCATGCCATTTGCAAAGAAAGAACCAACTATCGAACCTAGTATGAATCAAGTATGATAGGCTTCCAACAAGCTTTCTATACAATGTAGCATCAATTTGTGGTACTTAGCCATTAGGTTAACTCCAAATTGATATAGGGTAGTTAGAGGATTGCACGTGTCCGTTTAAAATTTCATGAGTATATCAATTGTATGCGTAGACTAAGAGATGAAACTCCTCACCAACTACAAAACTTATATGCCCAAAAAAGTACTTGTGGCAACCCTAAGTCTTTCATATCATAGGTTTTCTTCAATTTAGGCTTAAGATTATCTATAGTAATAATAAGATCAACATAAAGCACAATTGTGGGTGTGGAGAGTGGTTTAGCTAGCAATTACACTAAATTAACCACATCTATGCTATGAGGCATGGAATTAAGTAATCCAGAAATAAATTAATAAATCAGACCTAATTGTAAGGAATATTGGAGAATAAGCTAGAACATAGGAAATTAGAGAACAAGTGGTAAAATGTAAAATTGTAAAATAATAAAGTGTCATGGGAACTTAGGGTTTGTACGATAATTCCTTGTTTCTAGAAAATTTTGTGATTGTTAGAAGCAAATTGAGAAAACATGTTCAAATGTCAACACAAATGACTCTCTAAAAATTGAAATCGTGAAATTGCCTTGACCATTGTCATTTGAATTGACCATTTTATCACCTTGTGCAAATGGTCTTCTCCTGTTGAATTTGGATCGGTGCATGCAAAGTGAATTTGGATCGGTGCATGCAAAGTGAATTTGAATTCACAACTACGTTTAGTATGCCCTAATGTGCAAAAACCCTTCTTAAATTTTTTAATATCTTGCGAATTAACTCCTTTGTAGAAACCCTAATCCACAATTAACTTCTTACGAAACCCACAAAAATAGGGGATGTTAAGGAGGGTTTGTCTTATCCTTTGAAATTATTATCGGCTCCCATATTCGAACATAATCGAAATCAACACTTATGCAAAATGAACAAATAGTCCTATTTCACAACCCCTATCTTTCCATGCAAGCAACATATAGTTGACTAGAATAAATCCATAAATGCCCGACCTAGGATTTTGGTATAGCGATGCTTCAGAAATATAATAAATCTTGCTCCTTATAACTTCAATATCACTCTCGTTCAATAGGAATAACCGAATGTATGATATTTATGTCTCCTTAAATGCACTTGAGTTCTCTCCCATTCCTAAAGTACAAATATAACCATATATAGAGAGTCGATTTAACTATATGGATAGAGACAATAGTTCCTCCTTGTTCCGTCTAGTTGAATCTAGTATAGGAATTCAAAGTGTCCCTCTTCTCTCTCTAAATGGGCCTAAACTAGATTGGATTGGGCTATAGATAGGGCTCCGCCAATATCTATGAATAGTGTGTGTATCGTTACCTATATATTTATTTATCTATATATGTTATTTGTACTATTCAATGGGAAGTGGTCTCTTGGTCATTTAGTCGACTCCATTATGTCCTTGTTTGGTAATGGACATGCATTTATAGACTTCTTGAATTCAAATTAGGGCCCTCTTGCACTCAAGATGACACACAAGGGGTGGGAAGGCTGCCTAAAAGAGGCACAAAACTCGACCAAACAAGGTTGGGGTTGAAAGGGCCCAAAAAGAAAAGGAGCTATCTGCTGAAGTAACCATTTTCGCATTGTGTGAAAATGGTCATTACTTGTCGAAAATGGTAAAGGCTTTAGAAAAATCAAAAACAAAGCAAAGAGTACCAGGGGAGATAGGCAAAACTATGCTCATATGAGACAAAAGAAACAACAAAAACCTAGATAAACAAGCTCGACAAGAGAGGAAACAACAATGAGAGTCAACAATGGGGTCGCCAACATGAAAAGGAAAATCGACACAAGGAAATACACTATAGTAAGAGCTTAACTTTAACCAATAATTAATAAACACATAAATACACTAGCACCATAGCAATTAACTAGTCTTGTACCAAAATTAGGTGTCTATATAATGCCCCATTTTGATGTGTATGTGTAGACATCAAAGACAAGACAAGCAAGTGTACCGTAGAGGGCTTGAACAAGATGTTACCATTGAAACTTGTCGAGTTGTTCGAAATCAATATAGGAAATGATTTGAATTCAAAGTTAGGAGAGACTACCTTATCATAGAGTCCAACTCCTATGACTTGCAAACTAAAAGACACTCTATGCTTCTTGAAATTTGGTACTGAATCATTTGTGCTTCAGTTTGGAAATCCATGTTCATTAGAAACACAAAAACCAAATGCAAGTGGAAACATGACCATATATATAAATCCATAAGCAAAGGAAATTGCTGAAATCTGTAAAAGACAAGATAGGAACAAATAAACTTGGTTTGTTGCAACTAGTAGGAATGCTTCTTGAGTTTTTGCAAAATCTAAATCTAATTGGGTGCTCCAAAGTATTTGAATCTAATTTGGGAACATCGTGCATCATCTTGATAAGGAAATCTTGGCTATGTTGTCTTGGAGAATAGAACTATAAACTGGTGATAGAATAATGTAAATATTAGGACCCCCTTGAGGTGTTGGATGAACTTGCGAATCACATACTCAAAAGAAAGGGATTACATTTATTATGTGTATGATAGGAAAATAATGCTCAAGCACAAACATATAGAGATAGTATTGTGTAAAACATGTTATGTAGTATGTAAATTGCCCTTATGTGGGCTTGATAATAAGCAATATGCGAGCCATAATAGAGTAATGCTCAGTGGATGGGATGTAAACAATGTAAGCACAATAAGAAAAAATGGCTGAAGATGGGCAAAATATAAACAATGTAGCCTTGAAATAACTCAATTAATTCCCCAAAATGGGCAATGTACGATTGATGTAAGCTTGAGAAAGATAGGATATCGCTCGAAGGGTGGGCAAGATAAGATCGGTGTAGTCTCAATGATAAAACATGAGAATGTCCCCAAAGTTAGGGAAAAATAATGTTAGTGTAGGCTCGAAGAAATAGAAATGGTGCCCCCTGTAATATGTGTAATGTCCTAAACTAAAACGCTCAAAAACACGTGTCACAATAAAATTATGGAATAATATTTTTTTTATAAGAATTGAGTCACTATCAAGTTCTAGTTCCAAGTTTATGTTGACGAACTTCTTGTGCTCTGATGCCCAAACGACATGATGGACTCACGTCGTTGCAATATGCGATGATGTGGCAATTGCTAGTTAAATTGGTGAAGCCAATAACCGCATGCTGAGCGAATAAGTTTTAAAAGCGATAATAAGTTTGAAGGGTCGCTTTCGTAGCTTCATGATTGTTTAATTTCACATTTGTGTTATTTTATTATGGAGTAAATGTTTAATTGCTATAAACTAGCCACATCTATTTCAGTATAAGAGTTAGAGATTATAGCATTTTGAAAGGAAATTACCAATAATTATCCTATTAACTCGCCCATGTTAAAATTTCATAACTCATTTTATTTAAAATTATCTAACTCATTTTATTATTTTAAGTCATCTCATTTAAACATTACTTTAGTGGAACCCCTTAATAATTCACTATGTAATATTAATTAACTTAGGCAACATTACATTATTTAAACTCACTTATAAAATTACTATGGGATTGTATTAGTTTAATAATCTTGACTAGCCAACCTAGGAACAAGTGGGAGACAAGTCAAAGCAAAAGTAGGATTAATTTTGGGCCTTAGGATTAAATCGATCTCCACCATTAGATCTAGGTTTTCTAGAAAACCCTAAAGTCATCCTTAAGATTTGATAAAAACAAGTCTATTTTCTCCTCTCTACTTATCTTCATTTCTCCGTATTGTTTTGTGCAAGTTATTGGAGCAACTTCCTGGAGGCTCATGTATATGAAAGGAGGTATATACACATAAAATATCTATTTGATATATAACCATCTAAAGTGCATGTCAAATATCATCAAACTAAACCATGTCCAAATGAGTCGATCATAATGTTGGCACCCCATGCCAACTCAAAATCACAAAATAGGCCAAAATCCAAAACGGCTCGAACGCTTAGGCACTTCGTGCCGATACAACATATCAATGAACAATCATGATAAGATCCATAATAAGAAAGGAAATCTAGCTAAACAATGCTCAAGAGGAGTGGGCACTACAATATGAAAACTAGGATTTATTCTAATTTAGATATTACTTGTATTAAGATAATTTAGAACATACATAAATCCATAGTCCTAAATTATTTAAGGTTAATTTGATCGCTCAACACACTATAAATAAGATAGTGAAAGTATGATTAGGATTAGGGTTTTAGAAATAAGTCATCATTCTTCAGGCTCATATCATGTGACAGTGAGCTGAAATTGGATGAGGGAGTCATCTAGAGTGTTGTCAAGTTAGGTAAATTTGGTGATTTGGAACTAAGTTTAGAATAGGTTTGTCGACAGAAAATAGATTCATGGCCAAATCTGTCCACGAATTGATGATTGTGCCTCCCGGGGTTTTGATACGCAATCTAACTTTGGCACTTGCTTTGCCTGTGTTTTTTTGACTTGTTCCTTGTATTTGGATCTTTGCGATTATGCTTCGTACATGTGTATGCCTTCCTACTTGCTTATTGACCTAAAATGAGTCAATCATCATTTGTGCTGGCCTAACCTCAACACACCCCCATTGATGTGATGAGCATTGCACTACATACCAATACTCCGAAAAGGGATCAAGCCACACGTAGTTCTCCAAATCCTATGATGATGTGGAGGTTAGAAAAAGTAAACAAGATGGAGCCATCAATTCAGCCCTCAACACTCGGCAAATTTCTCTTGGCTTGATTGTAATGCATAGATGTGTGCTCTAGGGTAGCAATAAAGATGTATTCAAATATGAGTAACTTTGATCCGGTGTGCTTCGAGGAGAGGTGCTTCAATGATTGTACTCAATGACCTCCTTAGAATGATTCGCTTAGTTGATGAAGGTAACTTGTGTATTTGAAAAAATGACCGTGGCAAGTAAAAGGACAAGTTCTTTGACTTGGGGACATATTCGTCGACCACACCTGTTTTGGGCCCACAAATTTGTCTAGGCTAAAGTTGGAATCAAATACGAGACATGAGGTAGTTTGAAGATGTATTTTGTATAATGTGCTATGGTTCTTGAAGTGCTAAGCTAGAGAAGTAGCTATGACCTAGTGGACTCGGGGTTTGGGATAGAGCAAGAAGCTTTAGGTTTAGTCAATAAGTAGATAAATGGGATAATGTTATGATAAACGCCAAAGTAATATTGCTAAGTGCCATATGATCAATTTCTGGTGACTACAACCGCCCCATCTTAATTCACTATTGTAAATTCTGAATCAGAAAAAAATGAACAAGTAAATGCAGATCTCACATCCCCTTCATAAGACAACGATGTGTGAAACTGAAGTGTGTGCCTCCACACCAATTCAATGTGAAATCTACAACCACATGACAAAAGCGTGTATTAATGCTCCGTAGAGATATAAAATCAATATAGAAAAATTGAAATAAAACATAGAATGACTACATGTGATTTCCCCAATGTGTCATATGTAATGCGTAATATTTTATGTGAGAACTAGCATTGGGTTGCTTGCACCATTAGAACTAGCATTGGGCTGCTTGCACCATTAGAACTAACATTTGGCTGCTTGCACCATTGTATCGGTATTGGGCCACTGAGAGGCCAGTTGTATCACCATTAAGTCGCTGAGAGAGTTAGATGTATTAGCTGTTGAACTGTTTAATGAGCCAGATGCCTTTGGTAGGTCTATTGAAAATCTGATATGAGCCTGTATGATGATTTTTGTGTAATCCATGCCACTATAAACTGAATAAATGTCATAGGTATGACTGAGTATATAGGGATGAGCTTGTGTGTAGCTCATGTAAATGTCATTTGAATATGTGTCATAAATATATCCGAACATGTGATGAAGAACTTGTCCTTCCAAGTCCATCCAAATTCTGATAAAAACCTGCATTTGTGGTGATGAACCTGCATCAAGTCCATGTAAAATCTTATAAATGTTATAGCTGAACAAGTAATCTGTAATGTTGAACTCATCCCAAGTCCATTTAAAATCTGACATAATCTTGTATCTATCATGAATACCTGTGAACTTTGGAAGAACCTACAATATGCCCCTCTTTGAGATGAAGGATGCTGCCTTGTATTGCTTAGCTTAAAAGAGAAAAGTGATTAGCTGTGAAAAGTATAATCAAAGCATCTAGGATGTGAATTATATAGAGCATATGTACTAAATATGGTTGTAAAAGTAATGTGCATTAGATATAATAATTAGAGAACGAGTAGTAGATGTCATTCCATGGGCAAATATATTGTAAACATGTTTGGAAATCCATAGAAATCCACGGCTAAGAGTGTAATTGTGAATGGTAGAAGAGCATGTTAGTAGACACATGACTTAACACCAATGGACCCATTGGGACTCATGACATGGCAAGATATAACCTTGTAGCTGTCTTGAATACCCGTATCTGACCCATGTAAAATGCTATCACCGTGTTGACTTAGTGGCGCTATGGCTGTAATTTGTGTGAAGTTTGGAAGAGCTTACAATATGCCCCCATTTGAGATGAGGGATGCTGCCATTTGTTGCTTAGCTCAAAAGAGAAAAGTGGCTAAATTGAAAAAGTAAAATTAAAGCATTTAGGATGTGAATTTTGTAAAGCATATGTACTAAATATGGTTGTAAAAGCAATGCACATCATATATGATCATTAGAAAACAAGTAGTAGATGTCATCCCATGGACAAGCATATAGTAAACATGTTTGCTAATTTATAGAAATCAATAGCTAAGAGTGTAACAGTGAATGGTAGAATAACATGTTAGTAGACTATGACTTGACACCAACAAACCCATTGGGATTCACAGCATGACATGACAAGACATGACATGGTAGGCTCACCATAAGACATAGACGACTGACAAGACATCGCGATGATGACTCAAACAATGTTAGTAGTAGTTGTGTGTTCTAAGCTAGTCTATAACAAATAATAACGTGCATCAAGAGTAATGTGTGTCAACCATTATGTATGTCAAACAAGTATGTGCCAAACAATAGGTGTCAATAGTAATAAACAATATGTATCCCATAATGTGTCATAAGCAAGATATCTAAGCAATGTGCCAAACAATATATCCCAAACAATAGATGCATCAAGTAATGTGCCATGAGCAATTGTGTCCCAAACAATAAGTATATCAAGCAATGTCTCATGAGAAATGTGACTGAAATAGTAAGGGTATCAAGCACAATGTGTGTAATGCAATTAAGGCAACAAATATGTGTTTGCAAAGCCAATAATGAATCATCCAATGTGTATTAGGTATTGTGCATAGTACAAGTAATGTAGCATATAACGTGCATAGAGTAACAATGAAACAAACAATGTGCATATAACAAACAATGTGGATAGAGCAAGTAATGAATCAGACAATGTGCTTAGAGCAATCAATGTAGCAAACAATGTGTGGCAAATAATGTGCATAAAGAAAGCAAGTTTCAGACAATGCATGTGTAAACTCAAGTAATGTAGTAGACAATGTGTACAGAGAAAACAATGAATCAGACAATTTGTGATAGTAAAATAGGAGCTTAGGGCCAATGGTAGTCAAATAAGCATGGAAGTAGGCAATGGTCAAGTAACAAAGTAGTATGCAAATGCATCAAGATCAACAACTAGGCATGGAAAATGTCAAATCAGTATATAAAAGTAAACAATATTATCAACTGATGAAACACGATATGACATGTCATAATAAATAAGGTAGTGCAAAGCAATAGAAGCTCCATATCACCAATGGACTAGTGTGAAAGGATTGATCTATGTAAGCTTTGTATGTAGGATGCCTGCAATGTGGCTGGTTGCCCTTAGGATATAAGGCTTAAAAAAGTTGCCAAGTATATGTATGAATGTTCATGGATCATGGGTATCTACAACTGTTTGATGTGTACTAGAAGTAGCAAGTGCATAGGAAGTAGGATCTGCAAAGCAGTAAGCCCGAATAAAAACAATGCCCAAGTCCATGTAATGAATAAGACAATGACATGTGGGTCCCAGTTTTGTATTTTTGTCATTGTATTGTTTTTGTATTTTGACATAAGAGAAATCACAAAGAATTGCCAATTTGGATAGTATAAAGGGCCTGTGCCATATGCTATGGACAATAGAAGAACGTGGATGTGGTCCTGAGTAACGATTATCCCCTCGACAATGACATCAAACCCCTGAAATGTGTTGCATCGTTGGGCTATATGATAATTGTGGACTATAGAGTAGGTGTTAGAAGAAAAGTATTGTACCATGTGCAAATGTCATTGGTGGTTGAGTAGAATAAGCATATGTGCGTGAAAGAAGCCATGTACAAGTGATTGCGCTCGTAAATGAGAGTAAGGGAAGCGTGTAAAGGCTACTTATGATCCCATCAATGGGATGATTGTATAGATATCTTGTATTAAGTGGCGCAATGTGTGCGTGATGGAAAGGTGTAGGGTTTGGAGGTAGTATAGTCGTAAATGCCGAGTCAAAGTGTAGCCATGGGTGATATAGTGTCTTGAAATGTCAGGTATTGGTATTAGTAGCCTATAATTACATAAGCCATGAGTCATGAGTAATTGTAGTAACTCAGGGGTCTCGTTATGTATGTGGAGAGTGCATTGGTGTCCCATATGGGTCATGCTTGCAAGGCTGCTGTAAGACTAGAGTGCGTCGTGCACGATTAGGTAGCACAAGGTGTACTTGAGGGGAGAGAATGTCAAATCTTGTTCATGTTGAGGTTGTATCGATGTATGATGCAAAATTTGTCTAGGAACACGATCAAGGTGCTAAATGGGCAGCGATGGTTGTGTCTTGGTATGAGGCAACACTCTAGGGCTGAAGGAGTAGTGGGCCTTGTGATAGGTTGAATAGGGTCCTCATAAGGAACACCAGGAATGATAACCACCATGTTCTATACATACTGTAAGCATCTATGTAAGGTGGAAGAGATGGCATGCATCTCACAAATCCATGGGCATCCAAGTAACATATTGACTGTATTGTTAGAAGGGACTACTAAGAACCATGTGGCAATCCTCTTAGGTCGAATTTGTAAAGGTAACACTATGCCCCCAAGAGGGTTATGTTTACCACCGAAGCCTGAATGTATCTATTGTACCGTTGAGGTCTTGTGCAATATAGCTTAGAGTATTAAGGACTGCCATAGTGCAAAGGTTCCAGCTAGATCCATTGTCTACCATCACGCTTTGTATTGGATGCTAATCGATATGTGCTTGAATGAACAAAGGTCTAAAGGCTTCCTAATCATTGAGAGGAATCTCTAAATCGTCAAATGTAATTGCTGGTGTGAATCGTGATATGTTTATAGTTAGGCCAATGATGCCATCAATAGGATGAGGGTCAATAGTTTAAGTTGACATAGTAGATATTGTGTGATAAGCCATGCATACTTCATCACCTTATGAGCTTTCGTATGATTTGGTAATGGATCGGTAAACACCTTTAACTTAGAATTAGGTTGGACAATTGTTGTGTTGGTAGGTATGCCCAAGTCTTGTATAGAAATAGTGTTGTTTTCAATTAGCTTTTGGATCTTGTGGTGTAATTGGTAGCACTTGTTGGTTGTATGTTCAACACACCTATGGTAATCACAATATAACTTGCTATCAAATTTTGACCTTTGTGGCCTAGACATGTCGACAAGTGGTAGGTGGAGGTAACTCTATAAGGCTGCATTGAGGAGGCTTTGGCTTTGGCAAATGGGTCCATTACCTTTTGAGCCGAAGAGAGGATGATAGACAAAGCTTGTTGTGCAATGTTGACAACTTTGTCCCCAACTTTCATATTGTCATTTGTTCTGCCTTTATATGGTGGCTTTGATTGGAAATTTGGCTCCGCTAGATGTAGGTATATTATTGCTATATTACAACATGTTGACTGCAATATAAGCTTGCTCCCAAATTGTAAACATATGACATGAGTCTTCAAAGGATGCGAAACTAGAGAACATGACCTTTTCATTGAGTTGTGAAATAAGACTAGCAATGAACACTTTTGTAATTTGCCTAGTCGACGTGCCAGGACCTCGAGAAAGCATCTTGTAATGGAGGACCTAATCGGTGATCTTCTTGCAGGTTTATTGCTCAACTTAAAAGAGATTTGTCGACCAATGTTGATGGAGAAGTGAGAAAGGAAACTATCACCAAAATTTTGGAACGAGCATACTAAACCTTGTAGAAGGGTATAAAACAAAACCAATGCATAATCTTTGAGATTGCATGGAAAAAGCTTGGATAATAAGGTATCGTTATGTGCCTAATGCATACATGAAGACACTATTGTGGATCAATCTTGCCATCATAGAAGGAGAACTTGGGTGGAGCAAACCTAGGTGGTAATGGATAACTAAGGACCTCATGGCTAATGGATTATTGAGTAAACAAATAGAGCTTATAGTGAGTTGTGTTTTTCCTTGTGTAAGAATGGCTATTTGAGCTTGCATGTCCAAAAGTTGTTGAATATAGAAATTAAGAAGAGGATTTGGAACAACATGCTAAGTGCTAGGTATTGTAATGGAAGCCATTTGTTATGTAGGAATATGTATGGTAATGTGGGGCACCATGTGTGATGCCCGCTTAGTAGGAACACTAGATGTAGGCAATGTTGGTAGGACACATGGGTACTAGCCCCTAAAGGGAATGAGAGCTTACGAAGGTGGATTTATATCCCTTGAAGGTTCCACACGAGTCTTCCCTATCTTGGTTTTGTTAAGTGCTTTTGTATTCTAACGAAGATGAAAGTAATTTAGGGATCTCGACTCAAATTTTCCAAGATACATCGTTCTAGCTCCATGATAGTGTTTGCATTGGCATGAGAGGCATGATTGGGGGTTCATAGAAGAAGAGGTATTTATATCGGCCATTGTAGCATTGTGAAACACACACAAGCAAATGAGGGTTTTGAAAAAAACTCTAGGAACAAACATAATGTTGAGAATTAGATTGGAAAATTTGAAATCCTAGGGGTGAGAATCAAAGTCGTAGGTCACATGAATTGATAGATAAAGTGGGTTCACCAAATGTAATATGAAAACTAGGGTTTATTCTAATTTAGATATTACTTGTATTAAGATAATTAAGAACATTAAATACATAAATCCACAATCCTAAACTATGGAAGGATAACCAAATTACTTAATGCATTATAAATAGGATAGTGAAAGTACTAGGGTTAGGGTTTAGAAAAAGTCATAGTTCTTTGAGCTCAAACAATGTGATAATGAGCTGAAAATGCATGAGGGGCTTGTGTAGAGTGTCATAAAGTTGTTTGGTAAATTTGTTGATTTGGAATTGAGCACGTGATGGTACATCAAACAACGATAAATTCATTGCGAACCTATCTAGGATCAACAAATGTGCCTTTTGGGATTTTGACTGCAATTTGGCTCTAGAGCTTGCTTTGCCTATGTCTTTGGACTTGTTTCATGTATGTAGATCTCTTTTGATGCTTTGTACCAGTATATGCCTTCTTCTCACTTATTGACCTAAAAGTAGTTACGCATCATTTATGTTGGACTAACCTCACCACTCTCCCACCGATGTAACATGTGCTTTGCACCATGTACCAATACTTTGAAGAGGGATCAAGTCACATGTAGTTCTTCAAATCCTATAATGACGTGTAGGTTAGAGAAAGTAAACAAGATGGAGCCCTCAATTTGGCCCTCAACACTTGGCAATTGACGCTTGGCTTGATTGTAATGCATAGATATGTGATCTTGGGTAGTAATAGAGATTTATTCAGATTTGAGCAACTTTCTTTGTGGTGGGCTCTTAGGGAGAGGTGCTTCAATGATTGCGCTCAATGACTTTCTTAGAGTGTGCCTTTGATATGCGATCCTTAGCTACCCTTAATGAATAAGAGTGCATATATTTATAGAGATGTTTGATTCAAATGATTTCGTGCTCAACCGATTGTTGTAAGTTGACCAAGGTAACTTTTGCATTTGAAAAGATGACCGTTGTAAGTATAAGGGACATGTTCATCGACTTGAGGATGGATTCATTGACCGAACTTGTCCTGGACCCACAATCCCGTCTAGGCTATTTTGAGAATCAAATTTGAGACATGAGGTGGTCTATAGAGAGTCCGAAGGTGTATTTTGTGTAATGTGTAGTGATTCTTGAGGTGCTAGTTTGGAGAAGCAACTACTGACCTAGTGGTCTCGGTTCGGGATAGAGTAGGAAGCTTTAAGTTTAGTCAATAAGTAGATAAATGGGATAATGTCAGGATAAATGCCAAAGTGATATTGCCAGTGCATGGGACCAAATTTTGAATTCTACACCTCAAAAGTGGGCAAGATGTAATCAATGTCACTTGAAAAATTAGAATGATAACTCAAAGTGGACAAGATGTAATCGACATAAGATCAAAAACACGATTAACGCCTCAAGGTCAACAAGATAAAAATAGAGTGATCCCTAATGGAATGTGTCCCCAAGAGGGGGAAAGTCGAAACCATGAATGACATAAGAAAAATGGGTTGTTGTACCCAATATATGGATCATGGCAAATGTGAGCAAGGACAACAAGATGGACACGATATATATCATGACACCTTGGCGTGTAAATAAGAAAACATAGGAAAACCGAGTATCTTGTAAACAAGCGATACAAGAATAAAAATATAAAGAAAAAAGTCTTTTAGGAACAAAGACTAATTAGTGAAATTGAATTACCGAGAAGAAAAACATATAATGAAGTACTAGAGAAGGCAAAATAAATGCGTGATAGGTTCTTACTTGCCTACAACTTGCATCAGATCTATGTGTGCTTAGGGACATTATGTTCCTATGCAATTGTGTTATTATCACTTGGTAGTTAACATAGGCTTTGGGGACGGGGTAAAATTAAGTTAAATCAAGGGCGATGGAAAATAAAGATAAATAATTGTGGAAACTGTGAGGGCAAATGATCATAACCCTTGAAGCTAAAATAAGTCAAAGAGGCAAAAAAGAAGGTCTTGGCCGAGTAACATCAAAATAAAAGTGGCCGTGGAAAGTAAGTTCAAGATGAAATATGAAGAAGCATGTATGAGGGAATCACATGGGAAGAAGCAATAAAGGAAAAATACGGAGAAAACACATTTGAAGGAAAATAAGATAATTATCAATCCGAGAGAAAGGAAACGTAAGGAATTATAGTACCATAGCACATGAAAAGACACGTGAAACTAGGTAACACATGCACGGGCTAGTTAAAGAACTAATCTATAGTACCATCACATCTTGGAGAATCATCATCATAATCTATAAAATGAGAAATATATGAATCATTGTAAGGTATAAGATCAAGATGAGTAAGGTGTAACGAGTCTAGAAAAGATGTCATTGTAATCATCATCATTGTAAATCAGTATTATCGATTGCCCGATGTACCTTTATGCAAAATAATATGATCCTTTATCTTGTATTGGGTTAGAAAAGATGATCAATTTTAAATGGTGTATGCAATCATGCAATGCGAGGTTGTGAGCACACCTTTGCGGGTTGGATATTAACTTTTGAAATCGGAGGTTGTTGATGCAAAAGGTCTAATAATCAATGTGGCCATTGGATTTGTTTTATGTATGGCCTTTAGATTGAACATCTTATTGGATAAGAGTATCTCTATGTATAGTGATTACTTTGCTTTTGTGCACAAATTTGGCACTTGTTAAAAGTGGAAGGTATTGCTTTTGATTCATGAATGCTGGGACTGCTGAGCAATACACCGTATCACCCGTAATTACCAAACCAAGACAGTCTTAGGACCCACTATGATAGATAAGCATATACCACCAAGGGGTTTATGAGGGAGTTCTTCATATTCCATAATCATCATGATAATGTTGGTGAAGTCTTTTTTTTGGTATCTAAGGCTATGGACAAATCATGTTGTGCATATGCTAACACTTGAACCACTACCAATCATAACTTTCTCCTGCCTTCCATGGATAAGTACCAAGACAAATTTGTATGAAAGGTGGGGTGTTGCATGATTCACTATCCGGTATTTTGCTATCATAAAACATAATGTGAGGTGGCTTTCTCTTCATTGTTGTAATCGTTACCTCACCATAAATCTTTCAAGTGGATGATCATTAGAAACCGGTGGTTGGTCCTCGTCATGTATCATATGGACATTGCTTTCTTGATCTTGAGAAAGGGTATGATGGTTGGAAGAGGATTCATAGGGATTTTTAGGTGCTCGTTAGGTTGAGTTACCATAATTATTCAAGTCATTATTGATACCTTCATTTGAATATTAGGGAGAGTAATCAAGTTGCGTTCAAGCAATTTGCTGTAAAATTTTCAGAGGAATTTCACTTAATCTTGTAAAATGTCTACATTGTAGTTGGTGAGGGAAGACTATTTTGTTACTCATTGGTTGTTCTATTGCATTGATTATTTCTTTGGCCTCAAGCTTAGGGGAAAGTATTATCACTAGCTTTTGCATTGAAATGACCCTTAGGTTGAAATTTTGCTCCACTAGAGGAAGGGACAATGACCCCATATTTAAGCTTGATAGCATCTACAAGCTTGATCACATTTTTTGTTGTGTAGGAAAGTTCGTCGATGATTGGTGTGCATTGAACTCAACATTGCTTTTAATATGTGAGAGTAAGCTTTGAGCAAATATACTAATGAGCTCGGATTAATGCAAGTTATAGGTCATTTGGTAACCATGTTTTTAAATCGAAATACATACTCCCTAATAGTCTCATTCGCATTTTGTTTCAGTTGAGTAATTTGTATAAAAGTGGCCTTTATGCTAGTATTTATTGAAAAATGTGGAAGGAAACCAAATATTAGTGAGGCAAAAGTATTGTTAGATCCTTGAGGTGATATGTGGAACCAATTAAGAGCATAGTCTTTTAGGCTCCTAGGGAATAGCTTTGTTAATAATTGATCTTCGTGTATGAAATTCAAACATGAAGTATAAAGGAACCCATGATAATGAAATGGATCTCCCTTCCCATTGTATAATTCATATTTTGGAACTTTGAAACCCATTGTTAAGGGGCAAGCTAGCACGTACTAAACTAAAACCCCGTCCCATGGCTCCTGAGACTGTGACACAATTCCTTAATCTTATCTTGTAATTCCCACACAATGCTCATCCAAAAGGTATAGCGGTATTAAAGGTGGAATATGTAGGAACAAATGTATGAGGCAAGGAAACAAGTTGTGAAGCGTTAGGAGTAATGGAAGGAGTTAGATGAGTAAGTGAAGGATGAACAATGTGGGAGTGAAAATATGTGTAGAAGTAAGAGAAACATGTGTATCCATAGAACTAAAAGATGGAAAAGTGTTGGAAGAAATACGAGAGATAACTATACGAGAAGGCCTAGGAGAGGTGTCTTTATATGTATGCAATCATTGCTAGCATTGAGGTATCCATGGTTCATCATCATCCTATGCGATCATTACTAGCATTGAGCTATCCATGGTTCATCATTATCCTATAGATGTGATTATGAATGATAGGCTTATTGTGATTTTCATGACCTTGATATTGAGATTGAATTTCGTCTATTACACATAACGTATTGGCCATTTCACTAGAATTTTTCAAGCTATATTTTTAAAAACATGCAAATCTGTGGGCCCACTTGGATTATCTAAAGCAATCTGTTTACCTTTACTGTTTTGACCTTCAATAAGAACATGAAGACCATTAAAAACATTGTCATCCATAGAGGTCTCAAGAGGTGTTGGAATGATTTTAGGGTGAGCTTGGGTCTCATTGAGAGCCACCATCTTCTTTTTGGCTCGAGCCTAGGAAGAATCAAGGGAATTTCTACAAGATCAACTAGATTGGAATTTAACCCGACACTAAATCGGGTTGGAGCCTTGATCTGATTCACTTGGATGGCATAAAATATATAACATGTAAATCACAACTAATATGACACACACAAGAGCTAGGGCTAAATTATGGGAAAAATAATACAAACTGGAGGAGAATCAACAAGAGGTGATAGCAATCCCGACAATTTAACATGACTTGGGGTTTACACAAAGTGAAAACCTTAGGCTGAGTACTAGCTTGAGTATGGGGGTTTATCTAAAGAAAAACCCTAGGTTGGGTGTTCAATCGATGCAGGTTCATGGAATTTTTGGCATGGAAAGTGGTTTTAGCTAATAGGTACACTAAACTAACCACACCTATGCTATGCAATTAAGTAATCTGGAAATAACTTAATAAATCAGACCTGATTGCATGAAATAATGGAGGATAAGATAGAACATAGGAAATTAGAGAACATTTGGAATAAGTAAAATGATAAAATAATGAAGGGCTAAAATAACTTAACGTTTGTAGGATAATACCCTATTTCTAGCAATTCGTTAAAGACTGACATAATGATACTGAGAAAATAGGTCTAGATGTCAACATGAACAACTCTCAGAAAAATTAGGTTGTGAAACCACCTTGACCATAATCATCAAAGCCTAACCATGTTTGCACTATTGATGTCAATGTGAACAACTCGCAGAAAAATCAGATTGCGAAACTTCCTTGACCATTATCGTCAAAACCTAACCATTTTCGCACTATGCGCATACAGTCCTCTCTTGCCCAATTTGGCATTGTGCAAAATATGTGAAATCTAACTTGAGTGCATTCAATATGCCTTAATGTGTGAGAGCCTAACTCAAAATGTTTGGGTCACCTACAAATCAACTGCCTTGTAGAAACCATAATCCATGCTTAATTCCCTACAAAAGCCATAAAAAGGGGATGTTAAGTGTACCTGTATTATCCCTCCAAATTATTATCAACCTCCTTGTATTTGAACAAAATTGCAATCAGCACTTGTGCAAAGTCAGCAAATAGTGCCTTCTCCCAACCATTATCTTTCCATGCATGCAACAACTAGTATTGTCTAGAATGAATCCATAAATGCTTGAACTAGGCTTTTCATATGGGGATGCTTCAAAAATAGAATAGATTGTGCTTGTATAACTTCAAAATCACTCTTGCGCAAAAGAAATAACTCAATGTATGATCATATGCTTTTTTTTTAAATGCACTAATGTACCTATGTATTTATAGACTTCGTGAATTCAAATTAGGGCCCGATTGGCTTGGAAGCCGACACACAATGGGTGGAAAGGCCAATCAAAAGAGGCACAAAACTTGATAAAACTGGATCATGGGGCGAAAGGGCTCAAAACATGAAAGGAGCCGTTTTGGTGGGAAGCAACCATTTTCGCATGGTGTGAAAACAATCATAATTTGCCAAAAAAGGTAAAGGTTCCACAAAAAGCTGAAAACATAAGAGAGAGAAAACTAGGGAAAAAGGGCAAAATCGATCATGAGACAAAAACAACAAAACATAAATGAACCAGGTTGATAAGAGAGGAAAGCGACAAAAAGAGTCAACAAATGGATTGAATGGGTCGATTACATGAAAAATAATGACGACACGATGAAATACACACCAATAAGAGAATAGCTTTAAACAATGTTTAATAAACAAACAAATACACTAGCACTATAGCAATCAACTAGTCGTGTACAAAAATTAGGTGTTTACGATTACAACAAGTGTATGATCACCCACACGTTTCACACACATGTTATGGTCAAATTTGCATTTGGCAAAGCCCCATGCCAAAAACAACTTATCTATGCTTTTATACGATGCTTGGGAGTCGTTCTTCTACCCATAACATGACTAAGTAAGCTTGCATACAAGCTTTGTATTTCCATGCTTCTCGAACCTAGGTGACTGCTACATGTATATCTCCTCTTGAAGAACTCACTTGAGGAAGGCACACTCCACATTCGTGTGATGCACCTCCCATCCAAATATGGCAGCAAGAATAAAAAGAAGCAAATCGATTCTATTGTGGTAACATGGGCATATACGTGATACCCTCTTTTTGAGAGAATCCCCTAGCAACAAACCTTGGCTTGTATCTCTCAATAGAAACACATGGAGTGAAGGCATTATTATAAACCCATTTATACTTGACAATGTTCTTCCCTTTTGGATAGGGTACCAACTTTGAAGTATTATTCTCCATCAAGAGTTGTACTCCTTTGTTATAAGCTTCTCTTGCTGATCTCTTCCCATGGTCTCTTTATAGGATGGTGTATCACAAGTCTCATTAACACTATTGAGTGCATGGTTGACTTGATTGCTTTAACTTTAGCTCCTCTTAATGGCCTTCTCATACTCCTATTTGCCTTAGCGTTCTCAAGTGTAACAATAGTCCACTGGGGACAAATAACTTCCTCCTAGAGCTGGAATCACCATAAGCCTCCTCAAGAGTAATAAAGCAGCCCACGAGATGACTAACTTCCTCTTAGAGCTATAATCATCACAAGTGAGAACAACCTTTGCTAAAGCCTCGATGTGAGGACATTCTTAACTTGAACTTGACTGCCTAAATCTATGCTGCCAATAGGAATCATCGACACCAATGCATCTCTTGTTGAAGCAACCGTCATCTGAAACAATCTCCTCCATAGTAATACCAAAAATACCCGTTATCGTTCTTCTTGGTGCCTCATCCTCATCGAACAAAAACAATCCAAACAATGACAGGAAAATTTGCACAATGTCGTTCCTTTCACACTTAATCAAATGATAATGTCTCATTGAAGATAACATGCTTTCAAATGATCACCTCATGGTAGCGTGAAGCCCATAGTTTGTAGGGCTTTAACTCCCCATAATATCAAACTATAATACACTAATGATTCTTTTGATCGACATCTTTTGCTTCTCATTTGGATTGTGATCGCATGCCTTGCTTCCAATTACCTTGTAGTGTGTAATCGCAGGATTCCCATTATACCACATTTTATGTAGTGTAACAACCTATATGGCCTTCGTAGGTACCGAGTTCAAAATGTAATTGGTCAATGCTCAATTTTGGCCCAAAACGTAATTTGTGTCCTCTTGGCCTGTATCATGCATAACACCATCTCGATTCTTTAGCTCCTTATACCATTTTTTAGGGGTATGGGATACAATAAATTGGCACATAATGCCATTTTGCAATCATAATTCATTTGATGTGTTGTTCACATAATTGCCAACTTGATCCATTCTTAAACACTCGTCAAGATAACTAAATTGTTTCTCAACCGTGGGTCATCAATCAATGGACTTTTCCAAAGGTGATAGACTTATGCAGAAAATAGATCTATGTCATTGAAAATTCATTAATGGATGTTAAGATGGATCTTGCTCTTGAAATGAATGGATGACTCGTAGCAAATGTTAGAATGTACCAACTCTAGATGCTCTTTTGCAAGGGTTGTGAGAGATAGATAAAGGTTGTAAGCCAAGTGGCAGATGTAAGGCAAGGGCCAACATAAGAAAAATGCAATAGACAAAAAAATATGATACTCTTCGTAGTCTAGAACATGATACATCAATCATAATCAATCAAATCTAAATATAACATAAAGGAAAGGGAAGGTTAAAGATGCCCACCTTTGTGAAGACACCATTAGCGCATTAACCCCCCAGGGTTAGTAGCACCTTATGAGAGAGTTGATGTGTGGACCACAAGACGGATACAAAGAAGCTCTAAGTAAACCACAGTCGAGGACTCTGAAAACTTCGTGAATCTTGCTGGTGCAACTCCTATTTTATAGTGTCCTAGAGCCAATGCTCCAAAGATAGTTCTCTCAAGTGTAAGGAAAACTTGCCCTAAACATTTAAGACCTTAAGGGCAGTTTGATGAGTGCAAGCAAACCGATAGATAATGTAATGATGATCAAATGCTCTTAATGGACACCTCAAAATTGGGGACATGATTATCAATTGCAGCTCTTCATAGCCGACAACTTTGACCATGGCCAATAAAAAGTACAACCAGATGGTGTTGACTATGGTCAATACTATCAGCTCAAGGAAACGGTTAATCCTAGGGTCCTAAGGAAAGGATTGTTAGGTGGAGGAAAGTTAGGAGATGATGTGCAGGTGATTTGACAGAGGGCTGAAGGAGTTGTAAGTAGATACGTAGGCGATGCTAAGAGGATAGCGAAAAGGAGGTAGTAGAAGGATGGCAAGGAGAAATAAAGGATATGTAATTAAGGTATCGTGGACTGCACAACAAATCTCATAGACACTGGTAATTAGCCTGACTGTTTTCGGTATACCCCTCTCTCAGTAATTCCCCACGAGACATCACTGAGGGGGGATAATGCACCAATGATGCTTGTGAAGAGAAAAATCAGTAAGAGTGAAAAAGGGTGTATATGCAACCAAAAACCTCTTAAAATATGTTTACAATATCCTTCACCACAAACTTGTTATGCCAAAACCCTACTTTCTTCTCTTGTTGAGTGATTTTGTACATGGATAACAAACTAGTACTCACACCAAGAACGTGATAGACATCACAAATATCAACAATCATTTCAACTTTTCACCATTCACTGCAACTACCAGTGATGAATCATACACAATATAAATATTTTCATCATTAAATTTGCTAAGCAATGTAAACCAATTCCCACATTTACATGTGCCTTGGGTATTGAGGGGACAGTTTTTGGGACAACAAATTTTTTCCTAGATTTTGGAGGTCTCTTGGGATGGCTGTTAAAATCCATTGGCAATTAAATCTTTGCCATTAGATAGCCTCCTTAATGTTGCCAATACTCCCCTTTGCGGTTTATCGAGTGAGCTGGTCACTTGTCATGTTGCTGGTGCTCTTAAACATTTCACACGACCCTCTAACTAGTTGTTAATTGTACAGCTAGTCACCTTCTTTTTGGAAAATTTACGACGAGATTGCAGACCAAAATGAAGGTTTTTTTGACAAACAAAAGGGACCTCCAACAAAATTTTGCAAGGAATAAAAAATTTTATTAGTGGAAAATTATGTCAATAACTAGGGATTGTAATGGAAACCCAAATTTTCCTATGCTAACAAATCCTCACTCTAGAAGAGTAAGACAAAAATGAGGTTTCTCATTTGAACAAGCACTCCATGCCACCAAATCTTCACAAGATCCATAGATCAACCACAAGACAAGCCCTTTGAATTGCATACTCTGTTAGTTTATTAGTTAATTAGACTTTAATGGGATGCAAAAAGCAACCAAATGCCTACTTTGTTGCTGCGTATGCTATGCACGGACCAAGTGATTGCAAAGGACCAAAGCCCAAGGCTCTTAAACCCTACGCTTTGGTACCATGGTGGAGAGTTAAGTGCAATATTCCATGACCGATAGAAAAGAAAAATGCACAAACATTTAAGAGATAATACTTAATACGCAATGGTGGATCCCCCTAAGAAGTCCCAAAATACTCCTTATGATATGTGCACACAAACTCCTTTTTATACCATAGTTACTAGAAGACGGGTACATGTACCAATACTGGTATTAGGAGATGGGAATGAGTATGCCATTTTTAAGAAAAGAGGAGACAAAATATGTACGTACACATATACACCTAATGGTATTTGTGCACAACCTCATATTTATACCATAGTTACTAGAAGACGGGTACGTGTACCAATACCGGTATGAGGAGATGGCAATGAGTATGGTATTTTAAAGAACAATAGGAGACATATATATGCGTGCATGCGATTTTATATACATATTTAAATTATGTGTTTTTCAGAAAAACAATATTATACACCTTAGTATATATGTATATCAGTATATGTATGTATATGGTTTTATATACATATTTAAATTATATGCATTTTTAAGAAAAAACAATATTATACAACCTATTATAGACTAAAAATAACATTAATAACTTTAGATGTTGATAAAAGATAATAGTAATTTAATGATATATATCTTTAATATCTCATTCATATCTAGTGTCAAGAGCAAATAATACCTTAAAAACTCAAATTCAAGTCTCCAAGACTACTACCACCAAGTAACATATGTCCAAGATGAGTTCTACTCGTGGAGGCACATTTTTTACTGGCAGAGAGACGAGTCTCTACACAACATTGTAAAACACAATATACTCTACAAGAAAAGAGAATTCACAAAAGTATGATACGAATCTTATGGTAGGTGCGCACTATAGTGCCCACCCATGTGGGACCCAAACACAAGACCAAATATAGCAGGATTTTGTTTTTTGACTTTCATATTACTTGATACAACTGTGCGACACCATAAAGACTCACAAGAGATTGCACAACACCACATGTAACGTTTACACCAACATGAAGAACATGCAAATAACAAGATGACACAAGATGCAACCAACGTCACACTTATATAAATGAACAAGTATGAAACCATGACACTTCACGAATAGATATATTCCACACTATCACATTTTCAGGTTTAACTCTTTATTGTAATCATATTTCATTATTAGCCTTTAAGGTTCGAAGAGCACTTGACATGAAACATACTTTTTCCTTTTTCTAGGCTGCATTGCTTTTGTTTCGTTTAACACTTAACTTAAGATGGTTCCGTCTTAACTACCATTTAAAACTCCCTTATATAACCTTATAGGTCTCAAAATCATTTATCAAGAAGCATACTTTCTTATTCACCATGCTACATATTATTTATTTCATTTCAGATTCAAAACATAATAAATACGCTTAATTTGGTTCCTTTCTCCATTACAATAGTTTTCACTTCAAACACATACTAGTCCCCGATGCTCCTCTTATGCCAAGGCTTTGTCTCCAAAAATAAGATTACTTGACATCTTGCCTTGCTTTCATTACGTAAGGGAAACTAACATGAGGTCAAGGGGAGAAATCTTATGATTAAAAAGGGGGTAAAATTCAAGTTTCTTTCTTTTGTTTTCTTCTGCTAGCTAGAGCACATTTAGTTCCCTTTTGGTAATTATTATATTTCAATACTTGGTTAGAGTTATTTTTAAATAGTTATGTGCCATAAGTTTTGTTTTCTAGACAAGAGATTAAGTTGCTCGAATGCTCGAACTCACGTGGAGCAATTTATAAGAACTTTCAAAACCAAAGGAAGGCCTAACTAAGTATAAGGTAATTCCAAGTTTCACTTGTGTGTCCGTTTTATATCGTTCGCATTTAAAAGAGTCAGGATTTTATTAGAGGTACTAAGTGAGGTACCACCCACTTTATGGTTTGCCAAGGTAAACATGATCACATTTCAAGAATAAGCATTACCTTCCTTATTGCTCTTATGATCCCATACACGTACAATGATTAGCCCTTCTCGGGAGACTTAGCATAAAAGACAACCATCTAAAATGTTGATAAACAATACATCAATCATGTCACAAAGGGGTATTGCACCCTTAACTATAATAACATGCATACTTCCATGAGCACAAGAAACCCTTTATAGTGAATGACACACGAGTAAGCACAATGCTAAAGGAATCTACAACTTGATACAAGATAACGTTAGAGCAATTCAACCTCCCATAGATCAATTAGATGCGAGAGGGGTTAATGGAGTCAAACATGAGGATTTGATGCAAAGGTAAACAAGTATTGACTTCACTCACGACACTTAGATCTCACAATGAGATCATTCAAGGGTGAAAGGCAAGAAATGACATGTGATAGGTTTAAGTCTTTTCTAAAGTGATAAGGGTATTGTAAAACTATACAAGACTCGTTTAAGAGAGAGATACACAATAAGGGTTAAGAGCACAATTCCTTTTGATAGTTTAGGAATAGAAGGTTTCTACCATCAATGTAAGTATTAAGGAGAGAACAATAATTAACATTATAGAAAGTTGTTTCAACATGTCTAAACCATAGAACACCATACAAACTCATAACCAAGATCACACCCAAATAAAATGTCTGTTTTCACAAGATACCAATATAACACAATTTCTTACTCATCACAAAATAATCAATAAATAACATTCATGTTCATAACAATAATGTTGATACATCTATTCAATATTACATGTATATTTCAACGATATTCCATGTTACAAAAGCACAAGCAATGCTGTCATTTTCTTCCCGTCCCACATACTTGCAACCACCGCGTGGTCAACACAATTGCTGACATGACATCAAACTACAATCATGCACGATTTATGATTTTCACAGTTTTTCCAACAATAATAAAACTATATGTAACATACTTCAAAGGAGAGTAAGAATTACAATTGCCATTTCATTTCATTTTCAAAGCTAAAGATAGAGCTAGAGAGAGGAGAGAGAAAATACCATTTCTTCTCACATTCAAAATCTTTTCAAACAAGCGTCAAGATGGTTTCCTATAGTCATGTTTTTATGTTTACAAGGTTTCCCGATCGTTGTTTTACTTGGATAAGGTCATATGACAATTTTCTCTAGTTAGTTACAAGTTTCTAAAAAGCGTCAAATTTAGACAAGTTGCTAAAAAATCAGCTTTCAAAAACCATTTTTGAGATTCAAACACACAAGGGAACAAATTCCTACCTATTCCCCTATATACAGGGGTAAAACTTGGAGTTGACAGAACCGCTAACTAGTAAACATGATTAAAATGACGCTTGTTCTTTTGGAGCTACCGATCCTAAATGCACCCAAGCGGCCTTGTCTCCCAACAATTGAGGCCTACAAAACCTATAAAGAAAACTAGCTTGTGGAATGTTTTTCTCCAAACTGAGGGTTTTAGTGATTGTCCCGTAGAAATATTAGAGGTATGCAGAAGCCAAAATCCATTTCTACACTAGGGCCAAAACGGCGGGTCAAAACCAAACTGCATTTTTAGCTTTCAACAGCTGTTTAAAGTTGCGAACTAGCCCGTTGGGCTCCTAAACGCATTATGAAACAAGGTCAAACAAACATCCAAGGGACAACCTAGGGTTTCGTCGAACACACTCCACGTGATAAAGTACACGGCTAAAGTTTACTTTTCTCATTTTGGGGTTTATAGGGATGTTTTGCACCTCATTGAAACAAGTTTTATTTAGATTTTACAAGGTCACCAAGGAGTAGTTTTGACGAAATTGCGTGGCTTCCGTAATCGGTACTAATATCAAAGTTTTTACAACCATCTTACGAGGTAAAAGAGTGTAGTGTTTACGTTCATGCTTATTTATCCAGTTGTGTACAAACAAAGGCAACGTTTACTAATAGATAACATGTCCCATTTAATTCACCTAACCAATTGTTTTTCTTTATAATGATTTACAACTCAATTTAAATTAAGAAAACAAGCGACGTTAAAATCATGCAAGAGAGGGTAAGATGACCATGCCTGAAATTGATTGACGAAGTACCAGGATCACACGGAGCTCAGTCCGCGGTCGTCCGAATGCCAAGCTTTTATCAATAGTACTCGTGTCATACTACAATCATCTCATAAAGCCAATAGGGACAAGTCGAGAGCTCGTGATCGAGCTAGGAAGCGAGTTCAATATTCCAATGATCAAGTCACAATACACATGGAATGGGTGAGCCAATTCGCAACATGGCCAAGTTACACTCCCACAACTCGCCACCACATAACCCACCAAACATTCCAACTACCAACCAACTCAATGCCAAAGTGAAGGAGGCCACGTGATGTGGCAAAGAGAGCACATGCAACGGTCCCCATGACCCACCTTTCTGCCATTCTAAATAAATCAAACAGTCCTCATGACCACACTTTTTTTTTGAGGCATTTTAACAAACAAGTCACGTGCATTGTGTTTTTACCTCCTCAGTTACATACATGTCTGCCTAAAGTGATCAGATAAAGAGTATTTGGGGATGACGTGTTGGTTTCCCTTCTGTCCAAGTGATTCAACAAAACATTATGCGCATTTGCAACACTCACTACAGGTATGTGAGGCCGCAATTCTCCAAGGCATCTGGCAAACAGTCCATGCGCTTTGTTCTAACCTTCCACGTTGGCATACATGCCAAATGATCTTTTGCTTGCAAGTTTCCAAAGGCTTATCAACGAATCCATACTGTGTGCATCCCATAAATATTGCTGTGCATGAAACTGCATATATATTGTAGGCATTTTATCAAACAGTTCATATGCCTTGTGTATGCTCTTATTGCGCTTGGAGGATGCCCAAAATTGTTTCCAAACTCCAATTTAGGCGCAAGCTGGGAGAGTATTGGCAAAGAAGTGGTGTCTGGCTTTGCACCAATCAAATTGCATTTGGTGAAACAACACTCTGGCCCCCCCACAATGCACGTAATCCCATTTCTTTGAGCCATTTTCCAAACAGTTGCCGAGTCTTGTGCAGGGGCATGCTGATCTTTTCTGTGGCACCAATTCCTGCCATAAGCTAACTCGCCATCTTGTCATGGTCAACCCAACAGTCCACAATTAAAACACATGGAATTCACATTCCTGCCACAACGCTCAACACTTATGCCTACGCACATTCAACTTTCCACATCGCCCAACACAAGCTGCTCATAAGCCTTTTCAACAGATCCATTTTGTGTTTAACCTGCAACGTATGGCCTTAAATCAAACCATTCACGTGCCTTGAACATGCTCCCAAATTTTGCGCACATTTCTTCTTGGGTGGGGTAGGAGCATCATGAAAAAATCCCACTTTTCACTTGTTCACCTTGTAAGGGAGACCAAATGGCAAAGCGCATAATCAATTTCACTGTTTCAGTCCATGCCCGAAAAGGAGAACCCCCGCCCTCTAGGCAACCAATTTCATATTATGCATAATCCACTATTCCAGAGCCAATAGAATAATTAATTTCTGTCATAAATAAGAATTAAGTAGAAAATGAATGCAGCTGGAGGATACAAGGCTCCTAATGCAGACGGGGTTTGGAATGCCCATGAAAACATCGGATGCGCCATGGCAGATGGGTCACCTGCTGCAAAATAAGATGCTCCAGATTTGCAAAAGCTTTGTGCTTAAAAGATCAAGAAATTATGAAATACAAGTTTCCATCTTCCCACGCATCCCTTCAGATTCAATGGCAAGCAAATTCACAAAAACCAAGAAGAATCTCCAAAATCTTCTCACTGCAAACAAATTTATCATACCCAAGAGGAATTTCATTAATTCCATCTTGGTAAGAGTTTTGGCACAAGCCTCAATATCTTTGTGGGATTTTGGGTTATTAGACATAATTAAAATTTAATTATTTTCATTTTACTTTTGTTGTGCACAATCTAATATCAAAACAAAATACTATATTATTCATTATTTTAAGTTTTCTTTAACCATAACCACAACCGTTCCTCGATAAGACACTTATTAGCATTAAATTTAATAAAGGTAATTATGATACAATTAAAGCGACCTTGTTATTTGTGGACGCACCTCGCGTCAAAGATCGCAAGAGTCCTAACCACCACGGAGGTGGTAATAACCCGTAAAGCACGAAGACTTGACTCCCATCAAGATAAAGTGTCTTGGAAGCTTGAATTTTAGAGCTTTCTTAATTATAGATAATCGTGCTCTTGACCTTAGGAAAGACGGGCCACCAGAGATAAAAGATCCATACAATTACTTTTATCCTTTAACAACATCTAATATTTCAATTTTAGGAAGGTGATACTATTTTTCCTATACCGTATTTAATTGTTTCAATCTCCGAATCATCCCAATCGTAAGCACGACGCTTAGAACGACGAACTCAATCAAACCAAGGCCAATGCGAGATCACGCAACAAGAGTTGAAAGGGTGGTAATGGGAGGGCATTTCACACACAACCTTTTATATATAGTTATACATCTGATTCTAATAACTAGTAGAGTGAGTTGATTGCTCACGAGCCAACAATGCCCGCCATACATGCCATTATATTTTGTAAATGAAGGAAAATACATTGGGCCGGATAAGACTGATTTATCTACCCTACAACACCTTTGCTTCTGTTTGATTACTAGTGAAAAATTCATAATCCTTTTATTAATAGAGAATTATTCTACCTTTAATTTACTTATAATTATATATTACCGTCCTTCAGCTGGACATGGGCTACACTCGGTTGCCCTGTCATAATTGAATTTTAGCTTACCTGCTATGAGTGGCTGCCTGCTTACCAAGTCCAAATTGGTATCTTGCTTTACGATGGCCTAAAAATCTACATTTATCTTTATGATCCTAAATATGGATACTGATCTTAAACAGAAAAACTGCAACAGAAATTGAAATATCTGAAACACAAGTTGGAAACTTTTAACTTTAAAATTGAAGAATAAAACTGAACTCTGAAATTTCTGGAATTACACTCCAAATCTGAAAAACCTCAGATAGAAATGCATTACAATTCAATAATCTAAGAGTGGTATGGATGCTGCGATTGTCTGCAAACAGTTTTTTCACAAGGTTTTGTTCAATAACATTCCTCCCAAAGCAAGCATTTTTATTTACAGCTTAGACGCCTTCTATAACTTCTGAAGACATAGATGACAAGAAATGTTTTCGAGAAGATATTGGTGTCACCTTGGGCCCAATCTAAGAGCAGTTTGGGTGCTGCAATTGAGTTCTTCCACAGGTACTTGTTCAATAGTATTCCAGGCTTGCAGCCCAAAGCTCACATTTTTAGTAAGGCTTCAGTGTGTGTAACTGACCTAAAATTCCTTTGGCCACTTTAAGGCTCATTTATTTTAACTGACATATTCCATATTATCACTGCATGATTAATGGGAATCTGAGTACGGAACTATTGTCTGTATCATGAATGGGTCATCAGTAGCTGACCTAAGGAGTGATGCGTGATTGATTGCTGCATCAAGACATAACTGACATATCTCTCGACAACTTTTTTCTTTGTCTATGTAACTATTCTTTTCTTGTATAGCTGAATTATTTCTGCACAGCTATATAGGAATACTTCTGTGTAATATAAGTGTTCGTACTTCAGGGTTCATAACAATTAGAGGCAATCTGACCCCTTCAAAATCCTGCACAATGACCCCTTCAAAAACCCCGCACAAATGAAACTCTGTGAAATGTGTAACTCACCCACCAGGTTTTATTCCAGGTCACCACCATTGCGTTTGCTTTTCTTTATTGCTAGGCAATGGCTTGCCCGACCTTCCCATAATCTATTATTGATCATCATTCTCATCTAATCCTTATAAGGTTATATTGTTATTTTGAAAGGAATATTAAAGTTGCAAATTTATTCACATTGGATTCTTTAACATCTCAATTATTTAAAAACATTAGTTTCATGCCAAGTAAATTATATGGCCTTTAAAGTAGGTTGTTCTAATTTAAAATTTATCTGTTTTGTCAGATACATATTCAACCAGTCTTTTCAGCGATATCTGCATTGGGTCAGGGGTAGTAGGATATTTGGCATGCCAAAGTGCACTACATCAACTCTGTGTGTCTGCTCTGTACTTGTAGGAGTGCGGTTGCACTGTTGATGTTCTGTGACTTGTATGCAAGCCATCTCACACATAGGGGTGTGATTAGCAGTTGACTAAAGGAATTTTGAAATAAATAAAATTCAGCTTGAAGGTTCTTGTTGGAGGAGGGGGTTTTAGGTCCCCAAAAAATTAATTGAGAGTTTGATCCAACAATTTGTCCTGATTACAAGAATGGAGGAAGTGGCATTGGTGATTCTTAATAACGGAAAAAGGAATTCAAAATTCATTAGATGTTCGATTGACCCATGACCAGTCTGTCATTTATCCACTCTATGTGGGTGTGAGTATAGTGTGAGTTATGTCTGGTGGTAAATGTCAGCTTTGGGTTCTAATGGGGCTAAACTAGTATGTATTAGCAACCTCAAAATATTCCTACATTAAGGTTGCATCCATCTTTAACTTACAAACTCCCTTTCTTTTTCTGTGAATTTGTATCATGGAGAGAAGCTTTGTGGACTGCAAGAATAGGTGGTGGAACAGGTACACCTTTCTTAAGTTGAATGGAAAATGATTTGCAAACTATAACTAGATGATGAAATGTAAAAATAACGGGGACCCTGCGCAGTCAATATGGATTTGCATTTGCAAATCTAGCTGAAAACACATAATAGGTTACAAGTGATGGCTCTCTATATTGGATGGGTATAAAATGATACAAAGATAAATAGCATAGGGTTTTACCTTAGTTCTACTTGATGGGGAAGAAAATCCTAGTGTTGTCACTTGCAAATCTAGCTGAAAACACATAATAGGTCACAAGTGACGGGTCTCTATATTGGATGGGTATCAAATGATACAAAGATACATAGCAGAGGGTTTTACCTTATTTATACTCAATAGGGAAGAAAATCCTAGTGTTGTCATGGCATAATTGCCGTAATCCTTTACTAATACAAGCATGCATAACATCGTCCACACTCAACTATTGAACAAAGCAAGACCCTAAGGACAAACTAGGTTATAACGTGCTATTTTGTGTCTAGGTTTAGAACATGCTGCCCTCTTAAAAAGCTTTGTTAACAAAATTAATAAGAAATCTAGAGTTAAGTGCGATGAACTTTGAGTAGCACTAGGATGGGTGACCTCCCTGTAAGTACTAGGACACAATTTTGAGCTATGTTCTTACATGTAACTGAAATGAATATTGTGAATCAGACTAATGATCACTATGTCATAAAACGTAGCTCCAACTGATGCTCTAGATACTACAACTAAAGCATACACATGAATGAGAACAGGCCTTGCTTTTAGTCCTCCCCTTTAACCTTTACGTGTTATTTTCATCCAATAAATATCAGATTTGGGTACTTATCCTGAAACTCCTCAGCTTCCAATATTGCATGCTCTTCAGGCAGTCCCCTCCACTTCGTCTTTCAACATTATGATTGCTCCGTTCCTGCCCAGTGATTACTCCAGGTGTTAAGGTTAACTTTGCTTCATTCATTATTGGTAGCTCAGTCTGGGGCACTACATGGGATCCTTACTTTTTCAGACAGGATGCATAGAAGAAATACATTATGTGACTTACCCTTCTTTTGGAGTATCTGGAGCATAGGACACTGCCCCAACCTTAGCTCTTACCTTGTAAGCCCACAATACCTAGGTTGTAACTTCTCTTTCCTCTTCTTTAATACTATTTGTTAGTATGGATGCAAACATTACAAATGCCATGTTCCTAACTTTAGATTCCCTCTCATTCCTGTGCTGGTTCGCTTGTTGCTTTTTTTGTTTGCACTCAGTGCTAGATTGTCCTTGAACATTCTTATGATGTTTTGCATCTCATGTATTAGCGACTTAGGTTCACACCCATGTAATGCTTTGAAGGAGTCGTCTTAATGACTGTATGTGTAATGTCCCCTTTTCCCAATCGAAGACCTTTGGCCCATTTTGTCAACCCGACGGCCAAAGGAAAAATATAAGGGTGACTTAAGTTATAATAAATTATTATAAAGTGCTATAAAAAAATAAAATAAAATTATTAAAGCACTTATATTAATTTATTTAGCTTAGTAAAAATAAATTGTAATCCCTATGGAAAATACAATTTGCCTTAAGGGGCAAAAGTCATTGTAAAGGGATTTATTATATTTTATTCCTCCTAAAAAGGATAATGGCGACTTGGGCCAAAGGAGAGTAATGAAGCCTAGGAAGATAAAAACATAATTAATTTATGTATTTCCCTAGAGAAATGCAACTTGCACTAGGAGGGAAATATTGTTGGGAAAACATTTAATATGGGAAAATATTAAATGTTTGCACGAGAAAAAATCATGTGAGCTCATTGGCTGATTTGGAGGTTGGTTGTTGGCTCTTTTTTCTTTAAAAGGAAGTCGACTTGCCTCTTCTATATTCCAGATTTTTATATGATATTTCTCTTGCATTTGAGCTTTGAGCTTTTGCAAATTAAATTCTAAGGACGAAAACCCTTAGTTGAGGACCCACTTGAAGACATAGCCTTTCAAGATAATGTAATGGTAGCTCATGATGAGTGGAGAGCACTACCAGAAGAGGTACGGAATGCCTTTCCCCTCCACCAGTATTGTATGCAGAAAAGAGAGAGCTTGAAAGCTAGGCAAGCACAGAGGCCTAGGACCCAGCAAAATAGAGAATTGAAGCAAGTTACCAATAAGGTGACCCTTTCCACCTTTGATGGTAGTGGAAAGATTAGTGCCAGGGCATGGATTCACAAGCTTGATACATACCTCACTCTCAAACCTATGCAGGAACAGGAGGCTATTCAGTTTGCTACTCTTCACTTAGAGGGGGTGGCATATGATTGGTGGCACCATGGGCTTATCACACAGAGACATGACTTACTACGGTCATATAGGGAGTTTAGTGAGAAGTTGATTGCCAGATTTGACCGCAAAGATGTGGAGCTATATTACAGGGATTTGGCACAGCTACGACAGAGTGGGCACGTTGATTCTTACATCAACGAATTTCAGCGGATTGCAGTAATGGTTCCCGAGATGCCCGAGAGACGTGTGGTAATGCTTTTTATTGAGGGCCTGCATGACAGGTTAAGAGGGTTGGTCAAGGCCCTTAGGCCTACTACATTACATGATGCTATCCAGACAACATTAGATTTGGAGACCACTCCCACTTCTTACCAGCCTAGTAAGAAGCCCTTCACAAGCTCCAAGCCGGTTCAGCGTCCCACTACTCAGCAGAGGAGTGTTCCCCCTCCTAGGATGGATCAGGAGACTCGGAATGAGTTGAGAAGAAAGAAACTTTGTTTCCATTGCAAAGATCACTGGGAGCCTGGCCACAATTGCCTTGGGAAAGGCAAGATGCATCTTATTGAGGTTATCTCGGATACAGAGACAGATTCTTCAGCAGATACAGATGCAGAGGACAATGGTCATGGTGCACATGAGGAGCAGCCTCAGGTAGAGCTAGGAGATGGAGATGCATCAGGCTCAGGTACTATTGCTTCACTTTCTGGAGTCCCTAGGTATCATCCCTTTCGTGTGAAAGGAGTACTGAAGGGCCAACGAGTTGTTTGCTTGATTGATAGTGGCGCTACGCACAATTTCCTTGATGAGGGATTTGTGATGAAGCGGGGATTACATGTTGAAGAATTTGAGGGGTTCAGTGTACGAGTAGCAGATGGCTTTGCTCTAAGCTGCACTAGACGAATTCCACAGCTTAGTATCCAGCTAGGAGACTACACATTGACAGATGATTTTTACATAGTTGGACTTGGAGAGATAGATGCAGTTTTGGGAATTCAGTGGCTTCAGTCTCTGGGGAGATATGTGCAGGATTTCAGACGAATGGAGATAGAGTTTATGTCAGAGGGGAAGAAGATTGTGCTACGAGCTCTTTCGGATGGTGGGCCTAGAGTTGTTTCAGCACATAGGATGGAGTCTATTATCAGTCATGGGGAGGTTGCATGGGCAGCCCAATGTTTCATTTCATCCAAATCTTCTCCAGATGGTGGACAGCAGTTGCATACAGATATTCAAACCATAATAGATAGGCACGGGTAGGTTTTTGGTGATATTCCTCCAGGGAGACCACCAGACAGAGGGTTTGAGCATGTCATAGAGTTGGAGGAGGGTGCCAAGCCTGTGATCACTACACCCTACCGTCATCCTAAGAAATTTAAGGATGAGATAGAGAGGACCATCAGAGAGCTTCTTGACATGGGGCATATCCGTCCTAGTTCTAGCCCATTTGCTTCTTCGGTGGTGTTGGTAAAGAAGAAGGACGAGATGATGAGAATGTGCATCGACTACAGGGCCCTCAACAAGAAGACAATCAAAAACAGGTATCCCATCCCTCGTATTGACGAGCTTTTGGATGAACTGCATGGAGCCATTTATTTTTCGAAGATTGATCTTCGATCAGGATACCATCAGATTCGGGTTCGAGAGGAGGACATCCTCAAGACAACATTCAGATGTCATTATGGGCATTATGAGTTCTTGGTGATGCCATTTGGTCTCACTAATGCACCTGCCACTTTTCAGTCATGCATGAACCATCTCTTCAACAAGTAGTTGAGGAAGTTCGTGCTAGTTTTCTTTGATGATATCTTGATCTACAGCAGGTCATGGGAGGATCATTTGAGGCATTTAGATGAGGTACTTGGCATTATGGAGATTCAGTCTCTATTTGCTAAGATGTCCAAATGCGAGTTTGGACTTACTGAGATACTGTATCTGGGACATGTCATTGGGGCCAATGGGGTCAAGGTCCATCAGGAGAAGATACAGGCTATGCAGGATTGGCCTCCACCTAGGAACATATCAGAGTTGCGGGGATTCCTAGGGCTATGTGGATATTATCGGAGATTTGTGAGGGGTTATTCAAATATTGCTCTGCACCATTGACAGATCTCACAAGGAAGGGGGCATTTAGATGGACAGATGAGGCACAAATAGTATTTGATGAGCTCAAGATGGTGATGAGCACATGTCCAGTCCTTGCTCCTCCCGGACTTCTCTAAGCCATTCATCTTAGAGTGTGATGCTTCGGGTTCAGGTATTGGTGCAGTCTTGATGCAGGACCGTCATCCCATTGCCTATGAGAGTAGAAAGTTGAGGGAAAACGAGAGGTTGTATTCCACCTATGACAAGGAGATGCTCGCCATCATGCATGCATTGGCGAAGTTCAGACAGTATTTGGTGGGAGGGAAGTTCGTAGTGAGAACCGACCATAACAGCTTGAGGTACTTCTTGGAGCAGAAGGAACTCAATGAGAGGCAGCAGAAATGGGTCAGCAGGATCCAGGCCTATGATTTTGACATCGAGTATGTCAAAGGGAAAAAGAATGTTGTGGCGAGATGCACTATCGAGGAGACCCCATGTTGCTGTCCTATATTCTATGAGTGAGATTTCTGCAGATTGGAAGTCTCAATTGCTGGTCGAGTATTCAAAGAACACCTTAGCATGTGAGATCATGGACGGCAAAATTCAGGATGGGCGCTACCAGGTAATTTCTGATTTGATTTATTATAAGGGTAGGATTTATTTGGTACCTGAATCTAAGCTTAAGGGGAAGATTCTACATGCACTCCATGATGCACCATTAGCAGGACATCTAGGGTATTTCAAGACATATAGGCAGGTTAGAGAGAGATTCTCTTGGAAGGGTCTCAAGGAGGATGTCCTACAGTATATTCGAGAGTGTGTGACTTGTCAGCAAAACAAGTCCGAGCATACTTTCCCTGCAGGTTTATTACAGCCCTTACCGATTCCAGAGCGAGGTGGGAGAGTATATCTATGGATTTCATTATAGGACTACCAGTAGGGCTATGATCGCATTTATGCGATAGTTGACAGGTTGACTAAGTATGGACACTTCTTTGCCATCCCCACGAGTTTTAAGGCACCACAGGTGGCTGATTTATTCTTTAGGGAGGTATTCAGGTTACATGGGCTTCCGAAGAATATTGTTAGCGATAGGGATAGTAGGTTTATGAGCACATTTTGGCAGGAACTCTTCAGGTTGGCAGGCACTGAGTTGACTCCGAGCACTAGCTATCATCCGCAGACAGATGGGTAGACGGAGATTGTGAATAAGTGGATTGAGGGGTACCTGCACAACTATGTTTCAGGGCAGCAGAGAGCATGGGTCAAGCAACTTTATTTGTGCGAGTATTGTTACAATACTACGTACCACATGTCCATTGGGATGACCCCTTTCCGAGCTTTGTACGGTTATGACGTGAGATCCTTCGTGGATATGGCGTTTGGAGATAGTAGAGCTCCTAAGGCTCGAGAGTGTTTACAGGACAGCCAGGATATCCTTAAAACCCTTAAGGACAATATGCAGCATGCCCAAAATCAGCAAAAGATGTATGCAGACAGACACAGGATTGAGCGATCATTTGAGGTAGGGGATATGGTCTTTTTACGACTCCAGCTTTACAAACAGAGTACTCTTAAGAAGAGTGGAGTGGAGAAGCTTAAGCCTCGCTTCTATGGTCCATACAGGGTGGTGAGGAGAGTTGGATAGGTAGCTTATGAGTTGGAGTTACCTTCTGAAAGTAAGATACACAATGTTTTTCATGTATCTTGCTTAAAGAAGGCATTGGGACAGCATGTGACCTCTTCAGTAGAGTTACCCCCCTTGGATGATGAGGGAAGACTGGATTTGGTACCTGAGGGACTTTTGGATTGGAGGGAGAGAAGATTGCGGAACAAGGTGATACGGGAGTACCTGGTTCATTGGAAAGATTTACCCTTGGAGGATGCCACTTGGGAGGGTGAGTCTATTCTTCAGCACCCCGCGTTGCTACAGTTGCTTGTGGGCAAGCAACTCCGGGGAGGGAGGACTGTAATGTCCCCTCTTTCCGCCTAAGCTTGGACGTGGACCTTTGGCCCTTTATGTCTACCCGATGGCCAAGGGGAATTTTTAGGGTGACATAACTTTATTGTTTTATTATATTGTGCTATTATTTCTAAAAATAATAATATTATGAAAGCACAAATAATAAATAATAAAGTTTATTAATAAAATACAAATCAAAAAGTAATTGTTTTAGAAAAGAGTGCGACTTGCCTTAGGAGGCATTTTTTGGAAAACGTGCCATTTGGCCCAAAGAAGGAAAATGCGACCAGCATAGGGGAATGAAACAAATTGATTGGGCGACTTGGAGGTGGTAGTTGGGCTGAGTTCCCTTTAAATAAACAGGTCGACTTGCATGAGGGTATCCAGATTTTTATTATCATATTTTGCATTGCTAAGAGCTCTGAGCTTTTATCAAAAATTCCAAGGACGAAAACCCTTGTGAATTTATCTCTTGCGGACGAAAACCCCAGGGGATTGAGAGGGGATTTCACTCAGAAATTTCCAGCGGTACTCATCAGATTTCCAGATTCAGTTCAGCCATATTTATGAGGAGATTTACAGATGTTTTTCAGTGATTTTTAACCAGCAGTTGGGTCGGCCCAGTATAAGCAGTTTATCAGCGAATTCAGAGGTATTTTTATCCAAAAACATTTGTTAATGTTTGCCATCATATTGTAATCTGATCGCTGTACTTTTTATCATTTTCTGAAGTGCATTCTGAAGATTTTTAATCTAAATAAAATCAGACTTTAGATCTGATTTTCTGGGCATTATCGGACTGTAATAAGTTCAGTTTTTTATGTAATTCTGTCCCCTAATATCTGGGCAGTCATTAGAAGTCAGAAGTATTTTATTTGGTGTGATTTGCATTGTTATCTCTCTTAAACCCTAGTCGCACTTTCCAGATCTGCACTAGGAATTTAACATAAAATGCAAAGAAATCTGTATTTGCTGTTTTTACTTGATTAAAATCAGTAGAGTACAAGGAGGATCCATCTAGGGATCTTTTAGTGGTATCAGAGCAATGTTCCTCCCACCTGGAGGGTTTTTGATTTGATGTAGCCACGAGAGTTGGTGATAGAGCTGAATCATGGAAGTTAGACAGAAAAGCTTTCCATGGAATATGGATATCGATCTTCTTAGGACCATGATTACTACCCATCAACAGATGATACGGACCATGCAACAGATTATGCAGAGAATGGACGTGGATAGGTCAAGAGATAGAAGAGACAGTTTGAGAGCCAGACATGATCGGAGGCCTAGATCATCATCACTTTCTATTCACAGAAGTCCAACACCACAGGACAAAGAAGCGGAAGTGATTAGCATATTTGAGGAGTATAGCATTCTTCCTCAAGATGTTAAGGAGAATCTTCCTTTCATGGACTACATGGATATGCACTCGAAGATTGGCTCTGAGGCGAGCGGGCAAAGAGGAATATCACACTATAGCTTCCGAATGGTTGATACGTGGAAGGAACAGAGAATCTTCACAGATGGATGATACAACTCTTCATGAGAGCGCTTTGGTGTCTTCAAATTCTAATGAGGTATGCAAAAATTTATATGATGAATTTGATAGTGCTGATTTGAATTTGGTCATATCATCTACACATGAAGATAAATCAGAGTTGCAGCCAAGGGAAGAAGAAGAAGAGCCTAGAGAGAAAGTGCAGGAAAGGAAATTTGTATATGCAACCAATGAAGATGTAATGGAAACTCTGAAAAGGTGTGACGAATGGAATACCAGAGCTAGAGCTGCCAGATTGATAGCCGCTCAAGCGAGACAACACCTACTAGAGTTCAAAACAAAGATGGGGACGAATGATGCAAGGGAGTCTACACCCACAAAGGAAGGCTCGATGGAGCAACTGGCACATGAGGAGAAGCCTCAAGACAAGCTGATTGATGAAGAATTTCAGCTCTTTATGAACCAAGATGAAATCATAAGGTATGATGAACATAATAATGTATCTTGTTTATTGTTGCCTAGTCCAATCTATTTTCATCATGGGATGCATGATATGGTAGAAAATGAAGTCTTCATTTTGGAGTTTGTTGAACCATTGGTCCAAATATATAAGCAACTTGTGGATGATATATGGTGGCAAGTTTTAGTTCACTTGACAGGAACATGTGCCAGGCTTGCGGATCACTTCAGCATGTTTTGTCTCTTGTGCATGACACTTGGACAAAACAAGATCAGAATTGCTTGAGGGCAAGCAATTTTGGGAAGGGAGGACTGTAATGTCCCCTTTTCCCAATCGAAGACCTTTGGCCCATTTTGTCAACCCGACGGCCAAAGGAAAAATATAAGGGTGACTTAAGTTATAATAAATTATTATAAAGTGCTATAAAAAAATAAAATAAAATTATTAAAGCACTTATATTAATTTATTTAGCTTAATAAAAATAAATTGTAATCCCTATGGAAAATACGATTTGCCTTAAGGGGCAAAAGTCATTGTAAAGGGATTTATTATATTTTATTCCTCCTAGAAAGGATAATGGCGACTTGGGCCAAAGGGGAGTAATGAAGCCTAGGGAAGATAAAAACATAATTAATTTATGTATTTTCCCTAGAGAAATGCAACTTGCACTAGGAGGGAAATATTGTTGGGAAAAACATTTAATATGGGAAAATATTAAATGTTTGCATAGGAAAAATCATGTGAGCTCATTGGCTGATTTGGAGGTTGGTTGTTGGCTCTTTTCCTTTAAAAGGGAAGTCGACTTGCCTCTTCTATATTCCAGATTTTTATATGATATTTCTCTTGCATTTGAGCTTTGAGCTTTTGCAAATTATATTCTAAGGACGAAAAACCTTAGTTTATACCTCTTGTGGACGAAAACCCCAAGAGTTCTCTTGTGGACGAAAACCCCAAGTTTTCTTCTATGCATTTCACTCCCTGCTTTTTAAGGTTTAATGGATTGAGAGGGTTTTTCACTCAGAAATTCCCATTGATGGTAATCAGATTTTCAGTGTTATTTTCAGTCATTTCCAACAGTGTAATTTGAAGGCATTTGAGGAATAAAATTACAGCAGTTCATCTTCTATTGGATCGACCCAGTTGGGGCAGATTTGGCTTTGTATTTTGGAGGTATTTAGTTCTGATTTTAATTGTTAAACCATCTACATATTTTTGGGAAATAAGCCAATCAGTTTCATTATTTTTCAAAGGGTTTTTTACCAGTTTTATTTTCAGATCTGATTTCTGAGTTGATTTGGCATCCATAAATTCTGATTTTTATATGAATGAGTTCCTAAAAATATAAACAATCATCCAGATAGAAAAATAATTTTTGGGGCTCATTTGATGCCCTAAATGTGTGGGCCGAAATAGTAGGAGGGTCAGATCTGCATGTTTGGTAGTTGCTGTTATAATTTGGTTTACATCATCTTGTTGTATTTTTCCAATTTCGGGCATATGTCATTTGCCTAGATCGGAGTTGTGTAGAGAAAGTTATGCTATCTTGAAGATTGCAGCAGTTAGGGTTTCAAATATAAATTATTTTCCAGCTGTTGTAAAATTTGATTTTTGCCATAATAGTCATAAATCAGCGTTTGGTGTTTTTAATTGATCTAAAATTGTTGGAGAACAAGAGAGACCCTTTTGGGGATCTTTCAATATGCTATGTGGTGTTGTGCCCATAGTTTTAAAACTCATGATTGGCAGCCCAAAATTTTGACTTGGGACTTGGCGATTATTTGACAACTATATTGCTACTTAAAATATTAAAAACTATATAAATTCATAAAATAAATATAACTAACATGTAAAACACTGCTAAATGACATTCAAAATGAATGTAGAGGATGCATAAGTATATTTTCCTTTGATTTTCGACCAAAAAAAAGTACAATGCTCAGTTTTGCTGAGATTCTGGCGAGTTTTGCTGATTCTTACTGAGTTTTGTGAACTAAAACTCGAGAATTTTGGATAGATACTCGGCTTGCAAATTCTGTGCCGAGTTCTCGTTTCACATGTTAGTGACGAGTTCTTGTGATACTCCCTGAGTTTTAAAACTGTGGTTGTGACAATATTCTTCTAAATGCAACCATTTAACCCATTTGTTTTGCTCGTCTCTTGTATACCTCCTTAGGTACCCTTCCAAACACTTATTCACTAGCCCAATATGTGCATCTGTTTGAGGATGGTAAACAATGCTCATATTGAATGTCACTCTTGCTAGGTTGAATAGTTCTTTCCAGAAAGTACATTGGAATACAGGCTTTCTATCACAAATGATGTGCAATGGGATTCAATGAAATATGTGTTGTAAGTAAAGCTTAGGAATTTTAGAACCATTGAATCCTGATTTTGTCACGAGGATGAAATGAGCATACTTTATTTATTGGTCTACCACAAAATATTCCATTCTTACCTTTGGGTGATGGTAGATCTGAGATGAAGTCTATAGCTCCCGATTCGGAATAGCACGTGGCTGAATCACCCTAAGGGACCTGACACTTTTAATTTTATTTGGCTGACAAGTATCAAACTCAACTACAAATTTTGGAATGTTGGCCTTCATGTTTTGCCAAAAGAAGTCAACAGTGATATTCCTGTAAGATTTTTGAAAATGTGCATGCCCTGCAAAAGGAGATACATGTTGATGGTCAAGTGCATTTTGAATAAGAGGGGATCCAGCTCAAAACTATATGCGATCTCTGAAAAAGATGATATTGTTCTTAACTGACCAAACACTCTATTTCATTTGTAATGTGTTGTCTGAGCTGGACTATAATAGGATCATGAGGCGGTCTTGAAAAATCACCACAAGCCAGACAAGCTGGCTAATGGAGATGGCATGAATAAGAGGGGTCTCATTTTGATGGGACAAAGCATCCACCATAACAATCTTTTTCCCCTTCTTATATATGATCGCAAATTCTTAAGCTTGTGATTTAACAATCGATTCATGTTACTCCTTTCTAATTGTCCACTTTGCCATAAGGTGTTTTAGACCGGACTTGATCAGTCGAAATGGAATTTTTTCTCGTAAGAAGAAACTGGTACCACTTGGCCATTGCATGCAAGATGGCCACATATCCTTATTGTATGTCGATATGATTATCCTTGTCATTCAGGTTCTTGCCATCAAAAGCAATGGACAATTATTTTATGAAAACATTGTACCACAGCCAAATCCAGGGGTATCACATTCAATATTAAAAGACTTGGAAAAATCAGGGATAGCTAGAATCGTAGCAAAATCAAGGGCCTGTTTGTAGTCATCAAAATATTTTTGTGCCTTAGTGGACCAGCCAACTTCTTTGTGAGGTCTTCTAAGGATTCGGTTATTATAGAGGCTTCTTACAAACCTTTGATAGAATCCAAATAATCCTAAGAAACTGCGAAAAATCCTAATGGTCTTGGGCACATGCTAATAACATATAGCCTTTATCTTGGGAGAATCAGTGTGCACCTCCTTTGTAGAAATGATATTGACAAAGTATTCTGGGGATGACTTGACAAACTCATACTTTGAAGGAACTTACTAAACACCGTGTTCATCAATGCTTGGAATGTCATAGATGCATTGCAAAGGCTAAAAGGCATCACTTTGAATTGATAATGCCCATGAAGAATTGAAATGTTTGTCTTCTCCTGATATTGTTGCTGGGTTGGGATCAGGTAATATCTTGATTTGAGGTCAATTTTAGAAAAGTGCTTGGCTTCATGTACCTCATCCAACATATCATCGATCACAGGCTTTGATAATGTTTTCATGATTGTAGTTTGATTGAGTGTTCTATAATCAATGAAAGGTGATAAGACCGATCATTCTTACTAGCTAGGACTGTTGGTGCAACACACAGACTTTTGTTAGGAGCAGTAATTCGAGTCTCTAACAATACCTGCACAAGTATATCAATTTCTGATTTTTGTAAATGTCCATGCTTGTAATAGAAAACCATATTAGCACCCCTATCTTATTCTTGCTCAATGACATGCTGCAATCCTTTATCTAGAGGGGGCCTCTTTGGAATCTTTAAATACCACCTGACGCTTGTGGAGCACTTTCAGCATCACTGTAATTTGGGCCTGTTGATTAGAGGGGTATCCATCCATGCTAGAGGTATGGGCCATAAAACTAAATGCCCCTTAGCCAAGATCTTGTTCATTCGGTTAACTTCAACTATCTTGATCTCTTTGGGGAAGGGGGTCAAGGATTTGATAGTATACTCAATCACAACCCCATTGCTTGAATAATTGGCACATCTTGTGATGGTTTGTGGAGAAAGTTCATAGTGAGTTTAATCTTTGAACACTGAAAAACATCCATTACTAAGCATGATCTGTAGTATAGAACTTGTCTCTAGAGGCATTGTTGACCATTGTAAGCACCAAGTTATGCACCACACCTAAGCATTGATTGCTTTGGTAGTTTACTGACTCACATGGAGAAGTTTTGAGAGGTATTTAGATGACCTAGTTTACATGCTTCTTGACCAAAATTATAAGTGTCCTGCTAAGATTTACCCCGACCAAAACCCCGGTCATTTTTATATGGGAAAAGAATTTAACGTACGAAGATAATCCAATTCAATCATTACAAGCAAGCAATCGAAACGATATCCCTATTTCTACTACTGCAAGGCTTGGTATTACGGTTCATGCTCAACATCCGATTGTTTGGGAGCAACATCATTAGAGGCTTTGACTTTGACTTGGATTGACATTCATTATGAACCATGCTGAGAATTTTTTGGGTTATAGGAATGACCCTTGCTACTGAGCTTTGTGAGCACTAGTTATTTGTAGTTGATGGATTAAGAGTTGGGATCGATTGATTGTTGGGGTTGGTAAACCGTGAAGATTTAGGATTTCCCAAGTCCTTAATCTTACTTGAATGCATACTCTTTTCCCCAATATTCAATCTTCTTTGTAATAGCTTCCACATAGATCTCTACTTAGCCATATAAATAGCCATTTTTGGAGTATTTGGGTGCAACTTCCCTACCTCAGTTTGAATTTTTGGGTGCATGTTGAAGTGTATATGTTGAGCACCACGACTTCTGATAGTTTGGGTGTCGACTCTAAAACTTGCAATTTCACTATGTACTTTTCCAGTGTTATGTCTCACTAGAACAAGTGCACTAGATCTTGTATGGTTTGTCCAGTCATGGTCCACTCTTTTTTGATGCATTTGTGAACTTGCAAAAGCTCTCTCAGGATTTCTAAAGATTCGTCCCTCTCCAAATATTGTCTGTCCCATCTAGGTGTTGCAAAGGCAACATTTAGCTTCTTTATATGGCCATAAATATGTTGCACTTGAAGGTGAGCATCATCTGGCTCAGCTACATACATAACACTACTTCTCCGGGCCTTCATCATCATTTCTAAGAACCTTTTTCCATCTCTTCTTTTTCATTTGAAGTGGCAAGATCAAGGTCTCCGCAAGGGATGGCATCCTCCTCATCTTCCTCAGAAAGTGTTTGTATGGATTGGGGACTTTGGATTTGAATCCTTTGGCCATTTTTCGAGAATCTTTAGCTTGCTTCTAATTTTTTAGTGAATTTGTGAATAATCCCGTTAGCTCTTTGTTCAAGCTTCAAGTGGTTCTTTAGATAAACACCCCTCAAAATTTTTGTAGTGGCATAATAAGTATAGTGGCTTTGACATTCCTAAAGAGAATGGAAAATGACTTGCAAAATATAACTTGAAGATAAAATGTGGAAAAGTAAAAATGGTGCACCTACACACACAATTTGGCTTTATATCGGTGTTAGGCGGGGGCGCGTCTCCTAGATTTGGTTACGTCTGGACGTCCCGAACGCTTTCGGGGACTTGAGGACTTGGGGACTTGGAGGAAACGTCCCAATTTTAAAAAATCTTTCAAATGTTTTTTGATGTTTTTACTTTTTAAAAAATGTTATTTTTACCAAGAACATCAAATAATAATCTTGAAAGTACCTAAAATAACATTAAATACAGTTTAAATCCCTAAATGTCATCGAAAAGTTAAAATATTGAAATATTATTTTTTATGTATTATTTTAAAATCTGTACCCTGCATAGTCCCCAAAATTTGGTAATTTTTTTACCATCCCTAAACCCCGTCCCTTTGTACCCCGTCCCCCAGGACTTAGGTAACTATGCTTTATATTAGCAAATTTGGCCAAAAACACATAAGAGGTCACAAATGATGTATCTTTGTGTTATATGTGTCAAACGACAAAAAGTACATAGTTTTACCTCAATTTATACTCAAAGCAAAAAGTAGAAAGCCCTAATTATGTTATGACATAATGTCTTGGTACACAACATAATATTGTCCCCACTAAACTAATACATAGACCGTGAAGATAAGGATAAAATAGGCCATAACATTCTCCTAATATTATATTGTGTTTTACACAACATGATAAGCGATGTTGTTTTAATCACACTTTCACACATAGATATGAAATTAAGTAAAATAATGTGATTCAAATTACGGAAATATGGACATAAATACAATAAATCTTAATCGGTAATTTAATAATAGATATTTATCAACAAGACAATAGAAGGATAAAATACATAGCTAATGTTGATTGTTTGTAAATCTTAGAGGCGGCTACAGGATTTTGGAACTATTTAAGAATGTTTCATCAAGGGATAAGATGCAAGAAAGAGGTAGAAAACTTACCTAGATGTTGCCGGTAAAAGTCGGACCCTCGTGGTGCACAATACGCCATGTTCTCATCGGTAGTGTCCCTAAGGGATTAAGGTTTTGAAACCCCTGAATTCCTTTGCTTGCACCTACAATCTAGTTTTTGATGTGTGGTAACTCTTCGATCCAATATGATGATACCTCTTTGATATCTCCTTTGTCCATACCGTAATAGCACATGCTTTATCTCAAGAGATGTTAAAAGGCGGTTAACATTTTGGGTTGGACTGACCTCAACACTCCTTGTAATGGCTGGCCATTACCTATGTACCATCACTCCGAAGAGGGATCAAATTACACGTAGGTCTCCACCTATGCATATGTGTGAATGTGCAAAATCATGTACAATCTAGATATGATCCATTCTCTAGACCTTGATGGTTGGCCCAATGCTGACTTTGACCTCTTAAGTATTCAGATTTGGCTTAGTGGACTATTCTAGGGCTACTTTTTGGAAATTTTAGATATGCCTATGCCGTTGAATGATAATCTATGATGCCTGTGAGGGTGTTCCAAAAGTGCCTAAGGCAAGGAATGCCTTCAAGAGTCATTTGTATACATGGGTGAGTCTTTGTTAATTTTTTGTTGTAGTTGACCCATGAAACATGTCTAAGCCAACTTAATTGAATTGCCTAAATTTAAAAGCTAGCCTTATGAGGGCTTTTGGACACTTTGTCTAAAGAGTGGGACATTGATTGTACATGATAATTTTTGAGGTTGCTGGACATTGAATAGATTAGGAGACAAAAACACAAGATCTAGTGATTGGAAAATGGCTGTTAAGAATTTTGAAGTTGTTCCTCTATAGACCGAGTTGAACTCGAATAAATATGACTAGTAGATGAATGTGGCTAAGACAATGGATAAATAAATTGATAGAGGGAAAGTGTGCGCAAGATTCAAATATATGTCAAATATGTAAGTATGTCAAAGAGTGCCAAAACCGACATTGCCAAAGTGTCAAAAATCAAAGTTAGGTGTGTACACTATACTGTTTGCACCCTTATTTAGATTTCTAATGAGAAAGGTGTAAGGATTAGAAACAAGTGGACTATTATGATCTAATTAACTTCCAACATCAATTATACATACCATCACAATAATGCATTCCAACTTGAAATGAACTAAGCAATTAATAGATAAGTAACTTGTTTAAAATACAAGAGAAGAGAAAATTAGCTTGTTCAAGAAGGTTCTTGAGTGATTTGGATGTGCCGGTAGTGAAACAAAAGAATTTGGGACTTTGGATTTTGCATAGAAGATTTTGAAACTGGAAAATTGCAAGTTCGGGACTATACATGATCCGTATGGTCCAGGCAAGTCAGATATGGTCCAGGGAAAGGGGTGTATAGTCTTGGACCGAAGACAATTGTGAGTTGGAACTTTTCGGGTGCTTCACTTGTCTCGACAATGGTAGTGTGGTGTGTGTCCCTCTTCTTCACACCACTTTAGAATGACCTATGATGATCTACAACAAAGTGGAAACCCTAACAACCTTCAGAACCCTTCATAAGAGCATTAACCAACGAAAGGAGAAAAACGTGTGTTGAGGCTAGACTACCCTAGGTAGCTAGACTCTCGGTGACTGCCGAACTAATCCAAGTGCTGCACTACATTTCCTTGATGCGTATTCAAGCCTCATGTAGTTCCTCTAGGTGTCTCGTACTAGTGTGTAAATCTAACCAACACCCTAGGGCGTCCTTATGTCTGTTGACACCAAGATAGCGGGCTAACTATGTAGTATAAAATGTATCCGTTGCGGTAGTAGGTAGATGTGATCAAGTCAAGGAGTCTAGCTTCACCCATCTTCAAGCATGCTCAAGAGTCAAATATATGTCAAATATCCACTTGCGTCGAAAAGAATGCCAAAACCGACATTACCAAAGTGTCAAAAACCAAATTTAGGTGTCTCTGATATCCCCTTTTAATCTAGTATTTGGAAAATGCTATATTAAAAGGATAAAGGATATTTGGTACCTATGATATCCACAATGGACATTGCCAAGTGAAACTGGAATGTGCTATTTGTCCCATGTGAAAATCTGCAAGAAAACATGCATAGATTAATGTTTGATAATGATGATAAAAGTGAAATATTTAAACTATTGAAAATGATTGAAATTTAAAAGATAAGAAATTAATACATCCAATGGTATGCGACTCAAGCTGCCACCCGTTGAATTTGATTAGAGTGTGTCATGGGGTGAACATGCCCCACAAGGTGCAACTATTGAACCAACGAGTTAAGTGTAAATTCCCTAAGTGATGGTTTTGGTGCCAAAATGTAATGTCCCTTTCTAGGGCTTAAACTGAAAATAAGGGTTTGGCCATAAACCCTAAGAATCAGATTTGAAAATACACCAACACCCAACTGAAAATAATCTGATTTTTATAACAGCAGATCCAACAATATTAGAAACCCTAGCAGCGAACTGGAAATTACACTTTTAGGGTATCAAAATCAGCTTAGAACATTAATTAATATCCCTCTAGGGCACTTTGAATCGTACTCAACACTTAGGATCAATGATTCACATGCAATATAGACCGATGTTTTAAAAATCGGAACCGGACTCGGAAGGCGGTTGAGGAGTTGGACCAGACCCGTTCAAACTTTATGAACTGGTTTACTAAAAATACAAATTTATATTTTTAATGAAAACAATGTTTCGAAAGATTAGAAACCATGATTCCAACAATTACACACAAAATATGCAAAGCTTGCTCATGTATATATGTAAGAAAGGTGTTTATAACAAAATGGCACGAACTCCAAGTCCAATACACAATACATATATCATATATGAGATTCCGAAACAAAATACATAAATAATGAGGCTCTAAATGGCCTCTATGGTCTAAGATTCCAAAAAAACAACATGCTATGATCATTGATACATTACAAATACTACAAGTTACAAAACTCTAGAAGAAACTAGATGACATCAATGATCAATCATCAAACTTTGCACCACTGCTGAGAATGGGATCCTCAGGCTCATCCTCATCAATATCATCACTTGTCCTTTGACTCGGACCCATCCAAATCCTCAGGTACATTTGTAATAACCGTATTGGCATTGGGAGTAGCATGAGTGCGACTAGTGCTGCTATGTCTTGTGACGATGGCAGCGGTGTTGCTAGTGGCTCATCATCCTGATCCAAACCCATCCACCCTAAGTCATCGGGATCAAATTCTCTTGGTGACTCTCCCGTACCCAATCGAGGATGGATTTATATCATCCAAGAAGATGGGATCTATATCGTGTCTTTGGTTCAAGAATTGGTTGCGCCTTAGCCAAAGGTTGTCTTGCACAAAATTCATGATTATTCATTAAAAAATTTAATCAAATGAACTTAAAAAAACTTAGAATTGCTTAGTTAATTGGTCCACATCTCTTGCAATCTTTGCAAGGTTTTCCCAAAGGTACTGTGGCTCTCTTGAAGAAACCGATCACCGGTGAACCTTAAGTTGTTGCCTCTCATCGGGGACCATGCCCTTTAGGCACTCGTTCAAACCATCTTTTACTTCTTCCGTTTTGATGTTCTTGGTGAGCTCCATAATGATATCTTGGGTTCAAAATATCCAAATTTGCATGTATAGGGCGATGGAGTTGATTGTTCCATCTATTATCTATAATCTCCAATATAGGCCCATACTTAGCTACCCTGTTTTTGTATGTTGCCCTTATCCGCTCCTTTGCCTGATCCATAGCCTCATAAATATAGCCCATGGCTAATTTTTCCCCATCCACCAACCGCAACACATTAACAAGAGGCTCAACAATTTTCACCTCTGTTATTTTTTCCAAATAAATTGTCAAAAAATTTCTTTTTTGTGTCTTTCCCATCTTGTTTGCGGTTCCACTTTGATGCATTCCATTCATCACTTGAAAACATCTTTTTCAAGTTTTGTGCTTGGGAAAGAAGAGATTGCAACGTGAGGAAGTTTGTTGCAAATCTCGTGATGGTGGCCTAACAAGTTCTCTGCTCTCGGTGTTTTTCTTATTATGTTCAATACCCATGAATGATTGTAGATGTAAATGGTGATGCTTTTGGCATGCTCTCTGATGTTATTGATCCAATCTTGTTTTTCTTTATCCTCAAGCGTGAGGTCTATGCAATGTGTAACACATAGAGTCCAAATTATTGTTTTGTGTTTAGTGTCTAACATCTTACCAACAAGAACATAGTTAGAGGCATTATCTGTGATGATTTGAACAATATTTTCCACCCCCACCTCTACAACAACCTCATCCAAAAGCTCAAACAACAAATTTGCATCTTTCACCCTATTAGATGCATCAACTGATTTAAGAAACATAGTACCTTGTGGACAAGAGGCAAGAAAAATTATTATGGTGCGGTTCTTGCCATTATTCCACCCATCTGACATAATAGTACATCTTGTTTTGGCTTAAGATAATTTACAACTCTTCAAATATTCATCTATGGATGCAACTTCTTTTTGCAAAAGAGATCCTCTCAAGTCATGCATACTAGGGCCTTTGAAGCCATTACCAATAGAACAATGGAATCAAACATAGATTGGTAATAAGGTGAGCGAGCAACATTGAAAAGGATATTTGCATCATATTACCTTCTAGTAATGTATTCAAAAGCTGCTTCTTTGTATTGCTTCTTCCAATGGTTATCTAAGGTGGGCTAATTTTCTGTCAGCATGGTGGCACTAGCAGAGCATGGAAGATGGAAAAAGATTTTGATGTTCTTTCTTTTTTGAGGCCGTTTTCTTGACTATGAGTGGATGTGGGAGGCATATACCGAATGGGGTCTCTAACATGGACTTCAACACTTGTTTGGGCCATGACTTGTTCCCTCCCTATTTCAGCTTCCATCTCTTTTGCCTAGCCTTCTTTTCTTTATGGTTCTCAAGCAAGTTTATCATTTCCAATCTAATGACATCAATATCAGGTGCATCACATGGGAAACTTGGCCTCTTTGACCAGCCAAGTGTTGTTTCAACCTATGAATCCCCCTTGATGTGTTTCTTACAATATTTACAAAATACTTGATTATCAACTATGTTTGCATGGTTCCATGTAGGTCTTTAACTCGGGGGGCCATTGCAAATGCAAATAAAAAAATTTCAGATTTCCTGTTTAATAAGATTTAGAAATAGGGGCAAGTTTAAAACTTAACATACCTTTCAATGTGCACTCAAATGAGGTCAAGAAATGCTCCAAGCTTGTATATGGGTTGCACCCTCCAAATGTAGATGTGAAGAACGCCAGAAAGAGACCACAAGCAATGCCAAACAAACCCCAAGCTCACTCCAAATCAACACTCTTCAATGCTGCCCCAAACCTTCAAATCCTTACAAATGAGAGAGGTGCTCACAAATAGAAGTGAGGAAGTATTTATATGGATGCCAATATCACCACAAAGAGCCCACAAGCAATGACAAACAAGCTCCAACTTCCAAGCTCACTCCAAAACTAAGCTCTTCAATCTTTTGCTCACACTGGTCACAAATGCTCAAAGAGAGAGGTGTGAAGTGAATAAAGGGGGGCGGGGTGTCTATATAGCAATAAATTAGGATTTAGGTTCTTTAAAAAATAGAAATTTAATTAAAAAAGTGAAAATTTAAAAAAATCACCGTATAGTATGCTGACTTCATGACTTGGCGGTTTGCATAGAAACCGGATTGGTTTGGGGCCAAACCAACCGATTCCGTAAGGAACCGTGCAGTTTGGCCGCAAACCGTCAACCGATTTGTGTTTTCAAATGGTTCGTGCAAAAAATAGTCAAACCGGTCGAACCGGCCGGTTTCGGTTCCAGTTCAACCGGTTCTGAAAACATTGATATGGACTGAAGATTAACATATGAATATCGCAAATACTCAATAAATCCAACAAGATGAAATTTGGATGCAAATATGTATTTTGTAAACTTATTTCAACTGCAAATACAATTGAAACTTCAAAAATTCATAACTCCATTAATACTTGGAGTTTCAACACAAACACATGCTCAAAATGATCTTGAAGAGACCAGCTATCCAATGAAAGTGAAATCACAATTTTCCAACTATGGAAACCCTCTCAAAATTGATCCCAAACTTCCCAGGTTGGTTTCTTCAAAGAAGGAAGGGTGCTAACACCCTAGAAAGTGCCCTAGCTGAAGTAGGAGTGCCCTAAGAACAGATAAACACTTTGTTGTTCCTGAAATATGCCAATTAAGTCCACTCGTGACTCTTGTATGAAGCCACCAATGCAATAAATGAGGGTTTCCATCCCAAAGTGTTGTGGTTATTGAGGGTTTCATCCCCAATAAGATCTAATGAGGGTTTTCGTCCTTAAAGTCGAGTCACTCTAAAGGTCTTCGTCTTTAGTGGAGAGTAGGGCACATTGTGCGCAAACCCAAGATATCAATCTTTGAAATAAACATGCATAACCTTTCTTAGGCCATTCGATCCACCTTTATATCATGCTTTTTGGCGCCAAGGATGAATTTGAAGCCAATGCACTTTTTAATCTTCCCTTAAGAAGACCGACCTCATAAGTTAAAAAATACTTTTTATTTTATAATAATAATATGAATTTGTGCCAAAATAAGAATTGGTTGGGCCCAACTTAAAATATTATTAATTATTTTTTAATTTAGAAAAGGGGACATTAAACAGAAGTTGAGCATAGCAGTAGTCTCAACCACACTTTGCCTCAAGTGTCGAAATAACTAAACTTGATGGAGAAGATGTGATCTAGTTTTATTCTCTTCTTGGCTAAAGAATCGAACAAAGGTATAATGAAAACCACCTATACTTTTGGGTCTTTGAATTCAGATCCGTATGTAAAAACGGATCATCCGCTGCAGACGAATATAGACCCAAAATGTGATTATGTCATAGAATCTTTCCCCATTCACCAAAACTTAGAAAATAGAAGTGTGCACATTGATGTAATCGATGCCCTTTATGATCAATCTGTCCATCAATGCACAAATATAGAATATCTGAATGTGAGTATGGTGCCTCAAGATGGATGAAATCCATTCCTTGCTGATCAATGGACCCTCAAAATTGTATAGATATCCAAATGTTTGATCAAATGTCTCTCAAGATGATATAAAATGTTGGAATCTGTGATCACATGTCTCTTAAAATGTCTTAATTTACTCAATCTTACCCATCTGAATCTGTATTTAAATGTGAAATGTCCTCTCTGACATCCCGAATCTTTGAAACAAGCGCATTTTGCAGCCCCCTTTTGATATGAGGGATTAAGTACGCAAATCACTTAGCTGAAAAGAAAGACTAACACGTCTGTGTGTTATATTGAAAAAACATAATGATGTAATACACATATACAAACATGATACGATATGTCATCATTGTATGCAAGTATGAAAAATGTAATCCAAGGTATAAACATTTGTTTCTTAGGAGCGTACAAGAGAGAGTCAAGAAAATCATCTTAACAAAGTGTAGCAAAGATATAGCAATTAAACATGCAATAATAAGTATTGTAGAAGATGCATGATATAATATTGAAAACATCAGAGAAATAGATAACAACCACTAGAGTTGTTCGTGATAGAGATTAGGACACCGAGCATGTAATAACATATGGTAATATTCAAATAATTCCCCAACATGAAAAAACATTTAAACTTGCACAAGCATGCAATATCATAGTGAACAAATAATGAGCAAACATCAGATCGAGAAGCACCCAAGCAATATGTGACTTTATGATTGACACGAAAAACTGAAAAAAGGATCCTTCGACATATTTGGTACACCACGACATAAGCAATCATTTGAACCAAGCAATGTGATCACACATAAGCATAAAATCATGTAGTGTTCACATATATCATTGATAAGTAAATGTAACCATTAATGTAATAGTCATCAACAAAAAGTAAGCACAAGGCAAGCGATGTTAGTACATATAAGCAATCAATGTCATCATCATTTATAGTAAAATACAATATCCATGGAAAGTAGCACTCTAAAGTTATGACTAGGAACAAGTGATGTAGAAACAATCTAAGTGGCCCAAGATGATGAATGGACTAACATGTAAAAATAAAACCTTAAAAGTGTGTTGAGATGCCTCCAATGTGGGTATGCCCCCAATTTGGAAAGGTTGCTTGTGGGTATGAGCAATGTTAAACATCTATATGCCCATGTCCTTATTTAACTTGTATGTCTTGCATCTAAGCTCATATGTATTGTGGAAAATATGTGCCTAAAGTGGATATGTAAATGACCATGTATATGACAAAGGACATCAAATAACTATATGTACCTTAAAAGTAAGTAGTGCACATGTCTTGGTTTTGTATTTTTGAATATTTTAGTAACAAGCAAGTTGTGGCAATGAAGAAATCAAGGTCAAGAAACACACAATAGAAACAAATCCAAAAAGAAGGGGTTGCTTGGCTTGGAGAAGGTTATGCATACTTTTGGAATTATTTCTCTTGGAGTTGGGAGCTTGTTACTTTCTCTCTCATCCATTGAGGACAAAAACCCTCTTGGAGAACCTATTGAGAATGAAACCTCTCAATAGTGAGCTGGTTTGAGGACGAAACCCCTCAAGCTTGCAACAAGGTGGTCTCATAAGGAGTTATTTTCAGATTTGAAGGCATTTCCAGCCCTCTCCTAGGGTGGTGACTTGCCCTAAGGTGGCATTGGGGGTCTTCTAGGGCACAACAACATCAAACTCAGCCATCATTGTGTTTCTCATATTGTAGTTAGAATCTACATTTGGACTTCATTTTTGGGCTTGGAATTCTTCATTTCCTGCCATTTTTGTAAGGGTTTACACTGGGGTTATTATAATTAATTAAATAAATTTCAGCTGGGTTTTGAAGGCTTATTTCTTGGTTTATATTTGTTCTAAAATATTTCTTAGTTGCCCTACATGTTTTGGATGGTGTGAATGATGCATTTTGAAAATATATTGCATTTTCCTTGCTGCTGTTATAAAAATCAGACTGCTGTACCTTGCTGTTATAAGTTTTCAGTTGGCTGTGATAATTTTCAGTTTACTATCTATTGTGGTTTGTGCAATTCCCCTTTGTTTCAGTTATATCCTAGAAAGGGACATTACATATAGATAGTCGAGATGAAGACATGGGCAAAAAGTACGCCATAACAGAGTGTAACATGCCTCAAAGTATGCGTACCACAATCAGATTGTTGTAAAAGGTGTGTATGTGCATGTCATCGTATGATAGCTAATGTGAATGTCCATAACTGAATAAGCAACCAAAAGGCAAAAGCCATAGTAACGTAGTAAATAAAGCATGGCCAAGGGGCTAGAAGAATGAGCAATATGAAAGGAATTAATGTGACTATCAAAATTGAAGAATATGAGCAATATGAAAGGAATTAATGTCAATATCAAAATTGAAGAATGAAGGCATCAATTAGTCAACTCAAGTGAGAGTGATCAAACAAGCACATGCAATCAATTAGATACTCGATAAAGTAAATTGCATAGTTGAGCTACTATACGAAGATATGTTAGGGGTGCTGAATTATGATCCCATCAAGGGATGCTCAAGTGTAGGTACGAGATCTGTTAATGTAAATGTCGCACGCTGTTGGGAGAAGAAATATGTGTCAGCATTTGAATCGAGAATGATCTCAAGTTCTAACGTAATCTAAATCAACAATATGGTTTCGTAGCTCTAGTAGTCATAATATCCTATAGATTTTGTTGTATGACAAGAGAAAGATTTGGCATTCTTTGTGGAACATGCTCCCAAGATCGCTATAAGACTACCACAGGTGTGTGTGACTAGCAAGATAGTGTAGGTTGAACTCGAGGAGGCAACATAAGTAGTGGGCATTGTAATGATTGGTAGTTAGAAAAAGTCGATCATTTATCGCCGATGTTGTGTCCGGATTGGATGTGAAGGTTCACATATATGGGTTGTGTAATAGGCTTCACGTGGGGGAGCATAACATGTTATGTCTCCTGGATAAATGGTGTAGTCGAAAGAATCCCTGAATTGTAATGTTGTGGATATGCTTTGAGCATCGGTGCAATGTAGAAGGGATTACACACATCTTATGTATCCATGGTCGTCTTAATAACATGTCACATATGCCATTGTGAAGAAAAATTAAGAACCAAGTAGCGATAACTTAAGGTCCTATCATGAGTGGTAACACAATTCTTCCAAGAGGGTTCTTACATTGTCCATCTAACTCTTTTAATGTGGCCATTGTACCAATTAAGTCTCTATGTGTGTAAAGTAGTGTTATAGTGGAAATGTTTTTGCATGATTTGTTGTTCATCATAATGCATCGTATGGGATGTGATCCAATGAAGGCACACATGAATAACAATGTGTCAATGAAATCATTGTCGGTAATTTCACGGTCATCGTATCTAATCGTAGGTCATTGTACTCACGGATTTGTAGGTGTACAAGTAAGGCTATCTATAGGATGAGCAACACTAGCTTTAAAAGCATGGGAAGCCGGAGGAGGATGTGCATGATAAGTCATATGTACCTCGGGATTGGTCTTAGATTCTTGTCTTTGCATATGAACTGGAAATGGGTCTATAAACATTTTAAGTTATGAATCCGGGTGTGCAACCAAATTGTTAGTAGAGGTTTTTGACCGTTAAGCCCAATGGTATTGTTCTCAATCAGGTCTTGGATTGTATGGTGTAAACAAAAACAAATATGGGTTGAATGCATTGTGTATCTATGGTAATCACAAATGGCATTGATATTGAAGTTCTTAGGTCCATGGCTTAGTCATGTCAACCTTTAAAGGTGGAGGAATGCACGTGCGATTGCATTCAAGTGACTTTTGTAGCACCTTATGAGCGGGTTCTTGTAAATGTGTAAATTGTCTCCACCGAGTGGAAAGGACGAGTTTGTTAGCAGGTAGTGAAACCACGTCCAACTGATTTCTTAGTGTCGTTCTTAGTGTCATTAGTTTTAGATTTGAAGGGTGCTTTGCATTGAAATTTGGCATTGGAAGATGTGGGAGGGTTGTTACCATACTTCAACTTGTTCATAGCAATAAATTTGAGTTCATGATCTTTGTCTCGTATGACAAAGATCATCAAAATATTGAAATCATTCAAATAAAACATATTCATGGAGGGATGGAAGCAGGCTTTATGAAAAAGTGTCTTGTAATTTATTGTCAACCATAGGATTTGTCATTTTGGAAAGTACAATCCTGCAATGAAGCATATAATCATTGATGGGCTCATTAGGTTCTTGCTTAATTTGTTCAATCTAAGCGAGAGGTCTTGATTAATGTTGTACAAAAAATGATCTAGGAATTTGTCCACTAAAGGGATTGAAAACTCGCACTGAATGTTGAGATAAGGTCTAATACTAACTCAAGGTGTTGTCCTTAAGGCTCCTTGGAAAAGGCTCTGTTAGTAAGTAGTATAATCTTGGCAAACTGTCTGAAAGGCTTGAAGAAATAGTTCCGAATCACCTTTATGGAATGGTGTAAGCTTAGGTGAAAATTTTGTAGGTAGGGGATAATTATAGATCTTGAGGGCCAAAGATTCTGTAATAGTTCTTGAGAACTTGCCTTGTGGCCCGCTCTATTAAATTCTAGTTGCATTTGATTAACTTGGGCTTTAAGAGCTAAAAGTTGTTTGCATAAACATTTGATTGCTAAGATTGGTAACATTATGTGTATATAGTTTAGGAAAAGTAGGTATCACATGAGATGTGGGCCTAGAAGGCACAAACGAAGCTATATGCTGTTTAGGAAAATGTATAGATATTTGAGTAGATTATGGTGCCACCATAGTAGGTATACTAGGTGTAGGCACTATATATGTTGCATGTACCCCCTTCACCTAGAGAGAGCATGGGCTCAATAAGATTTAATTAACATCTTTATTCGATAAGAAAGAGTACATTATACAAACAAATGATTCAATAAGAGATAATACATTGTATATAGAGATGATCACCTAAAATTACGAAGTCTTAAATCTCCCCAAATTTTTCACAACATGTATATCTCTTAGAATCTCTCACCTAACTTCTATTCTAATATAACTGTTACGTGAGTTATCAGTTACGTACATCATGTATTAGTCTCTCCTACTCTCTACCAACTCTATTATTATGTGATTATTACTCACGTAATAATCACTTACAATCTAAGTATTATTTGTTCCACATATTATTTTCCCACTCAGATATTAATGGCTAATATGAAGCACACAAGTCCTAAGCACCCATGTGAGGGCTAATTCATAAGATTCCCCCTTAATAGAAATATGGGAGAAACAGCTCCTTGGAGCTGCAACAAATGATCGTCCTATGTCACCTTCTTCTTGTTTGCTTAGTTGGTTTAGCATTTGGGCTTAAATATTCCATTCCCCGCTCCACAATGATAAACAAATTGGGTGTCGGTTTCTAACGAAAATGCATGCGTTTACAAAAAATTTGCCCACCTACCCTTCACCCCCTTATACAATTTTTCCAAAAATATTAGTTTGTTTTAAAGAGAAATATGCTCGCTTTTTACAAGTTTTTAATATCAATTTGGTAAAATCCCCTTTGAAACATTTTTCTTTGTTGAAGAAATATACCCCCTCTTTACAAAAAGCTGTCACCATTATAATATTACAAAGAATTTTTGAGTAAAACAATATACTCATGGGGTGAGTTAGAGGGTCGAACCGTGGACCTATTCTAAGCCTTTACGTCCTCACAAAATGGGAAGACCAATCAGGTTTCTGCAAACCATCAAGTATGTATATGATAAAACTTGTTTTTAAGTTTTTGAATCGTAGGCCTTTTGAATAAAAATACAACTGCACCTTACCTGTTTAGGGTTAGGTTTTCATTTGCTTTCGCATTGAGTTTCTCCAACATGAGCTGCCGGTAATGGTTGAATTTGGTTACCTGCCAGTGGGTATGTTGGATTGGAGGTCGAGGTGTAATGTTGGCTGTGTCAAGCCAAGTAGGAGAGCTATTGCCAAGAGGAAGACCGTTTGAGGATGAGTTTGATGTCGATCGGGGTGTTTGTAGAGAAAACACAACCGACTACATCAACCATGATCGATGTTATCAACTAAAGGAAACTGTAATGCATAATCATATCCCGGGTATATACGTGGCTTTTGAGTGCTTTTCTCATCTCATATTTCTGTTTTACTCCAGGTTGTTAGAAATAAAAGTCAGATGGTACTGACCATGATCGATGTTGTTAGCTCTAGGTAATGCCTCGTCATGGGATCTTGGAAGAACATCTTAGGGAATGGAGAAAAACTATGGTGTTGTTGAAAGACAATTTGACAGAGGTATAAGTCTGTTGTATGTGGATATGGAGGCAACCATAAGAGGATAGAACGATGATGTTGTAGGTAGGTTGTAAAAGGATGTTTATAGAGGTGGAAAGGATTGGGTAACTAAGGTATCATGGACTGCACATTAAAACTCTCAGACAACTACCATTATTAGGGTGCACATTAAAACTCTCGAGACAACTACCACTATTAAGCAACCCATATGATTGTTTCCGGTTATCTCCTCTTCTGACAATATTCTTGAGGACATTGCTTGAGAGAAGTCAATGCACTCATAGCGCATGGAAAGAGAAATGTGGTAGAGTGAAAAATGAGGTGTATACAAACTCTTCCTTACAACCCTAAGACGAGTTTTTTTTGAACTACATGCAAGTATTAGGTTATCTATGTACAGGACCAAAACAAATGAATCAAATCCATCAAATAAATAGTATAGATTTAGATATGTAACTATTTTGTTGAACCCAAATCTAAGAGGTATTCATCAATACAGGAGTACCGACCACAAGATGTGTGCTTCAGCTTATAAAGAGCTTTTGTCAATCGACACACATGGATCTCTCAACCATATACTTGAAATCCTCTACATCGATTAAGTGTATGCTTCCTTCTCTATCATACCATTCAAAAAGCTGTTTTAACATCCATCTAATGTAACTACCAATTAAAAGTAGTTGTTAAAGACATAATGGTCCCGATAGAAGAATGCCTGGGAACTAGGGAATAGGTCTCCTCATAGTGAATTTCCTCCCTCGGACACCTTTTGCTAAAAACCAAGCCTTGTACTTTTTATGCTACCATCAACTACACACTTCACCTTGTACAACCTCTTGGAATGCATAATTGATTTTCCCATTGGTCTTGATACTAACTCCCACACAACATTTTTTATGGAGTTGTGCTCCTCTATCATGGCATCCTTCCATACTTGCTAACTGGTTGCCTTCTCTTAACTGGAAGGCTTTGAAACAATGATGGAAGACATGAATGCAACATTACTAGGAAGCTTCTTAGGAGGATGACATACCTGAAAAGAAGTCTTTGGAGCCCCAATTGCTCCCTGCCTCCTTGTTGGCAAGATTTTATGTCACTGTGTGATCTTGTTTCGCCCAATAAAAGCAACATAAAGTCTTGAACAGTTAGGGAAGATCACCTATCAATAGGGTGATGTTCCTCTGCATTTGAGAGGGTAGTTCATTTGTATGATGGTTATTTTTTGTATTTTTGGTGCTTTTAACTAGAAAGCACAAAGAAAACAATAATGGGAAAAGGAAAGAAAAATGAGAGAATAGAGAAGTGAGAAATCCACAGCAGAATCGACTCAAGGAATTTGCTTAGATAGCTCCAACATAAACAAAAAATAAAACCCTCTTTCTCTCACATGAAGGGCATAATACAATAACAGATGTAGAAAGTAAGAGGCACAAAATTTTGACAACCCCGAATCGTATAGATATGGCACAAAGTCCAAGTACACAAACATTCAACACAAAGTCCGAGTATCGAGCATCACATATAAGAGAGAAAGGTAGCGTTAATGGTATCATCCAATTATAAACAACAAGGCACAATTTTATGATTGAAGGCACTGTAGGAAATGATAAACATGTCAATATTGTATTCATAGATTCATGAAATAAGGAGACAACATATGCACACAAACTTGTAGTAGGAATCCTCCAACATTCGGAGCAGAAAAGAGAGGCAAAGCGAGCCACTCTTGTTACAATTGATTTCAAGCCTTATATAAACATACTCACCAAAACGTAGTTACATTTCAAGCCTTATATAGGCACATTCACGAAAACGTAGTTATGTAACTACTTTATAACTAAACCTACTCCGAACTTGAGTTGATATAACTTGAGTTTACATTCGCATAATTTCAATATTTTAATTAATTCAAAAATGAATTAATTAATTACATTCCATGACTTGAATGACTTTTCCGATGACATTGGATAGTATGCACAAATGCTTCACATGGCTTCAACCATTGGAGACGGAGGATCCAAAGTTCAAGTGATCCGATTTTGATTGGCTTGAAGCAGTTGTTGACCTATATGAAATCAACATTGTCCTTTGTGAATAATGACTGAGCCCTATACAACACTTTGACTAGAGGCTTCAACTTCTATCATGTTATTTATTAAAAGTGAGTCCTAGCTTCAACTGTAACATCCTGGAGCTCGATTAGATCCCCAACACTCGCAACACATTGAAGTGACAAGGCTTCATTTGCAAGATCATGAACATGACATTCAAGAATTTGATCAAACACTTCGTTAACACCCATTAAATTTAAATTCTATGTATTTTCTCCCATATCCTTTGTTCTCTCTACTTTGTGATGTCATAGCTTTTGAGGAATAAAAACCAGACATAGGTAAATGATTTGAAACGCTTACAAAGCAATGAAAGCGTTGCAGCAACACTTTTAGGTATATCCTCTAGAAAGTCTTTGAGAACATAAGCATGGATTGTGTTAGGTGGGCCAATTCAGAACATAAGAATGGATTTGACCTTACGGAACATGAATTGGGTTAATGGAGACCATTGAGAATTTGACGACCAGATGAAGCAATAGAATTGTGTTGCTGACCAAAATGAAACCGGTGAAGATGATATTGTTAACTTGGGGCTTTTATACTCAAAATTCGTTTCATGGGTGGTTTTAACACATTTGAGCACAAAGGGGAACATTTCAGATGGTCCTATTTTTCTTATGACAACACTCCTACAATGTCTATATAAGCTATTTAGACTTTTTGGCTATGTTGGGGGTAAAGATGTCCCTATACCCGTATCGGAACTTGCCTAATATAGAGTTGTACTCCATAAACCCATAGATCAATACTTGTGGAAATGTTGTCTCCTCATCCGTTGTTAGAAGTTCTAGGGACCTAGAAGACCATGCATCTTGATCCACCTTCACATACGACTCACTACTATCTTCCTATGACATAGAACATAGACCTAGTAAGCCTTAGAGGTCTCGCCATAGACAACCAAAATACCCTTCAAAATAAAGGGTTAAAGCTTTGTCCTCTTCTCCTTTTGAATATAAGTGAAAATTGTACTCCTAACACCTTGAAATGAGAAACATTCAAGTTCTCTCTTGTAAAAGCTTTTTGTGGAGTCTTGTCCTTCAACACTCTATGAGGACACTTGTTTACTATGTAGACCATAACACTACAAGCTTCTACTAAAAGCAATGTATACAAATCTTAGTCTTGAACCATAGTCTTAGCTGTCTCTACTATGTAGTTGTACTCTCTCGACAACCTAATTGTATTGTGGGTTGTACTGTACTATAATCTCTCACTCGATCTCTTCTTCTTTACAAAAGGAGTCAAAATTATACGCCCTTTCATGTCCCTATTTGAAGGATGATTTTGAAGATCTTAACCCATTTTTCTTCTTCCCGTGGGTCTAAGGAGGAAAGCAAGGGGAAGATCTGAATTATATTTTTATTATTGATTAGGTAGTTATTTTATTTATTATCATGTATCCTATTGGGAAGCCCAGGCGCTCCAATAGGACTTAAGTAGTTAGGAAATAAAGGTTTTATGGACATGTAGGTTTCAAATACCAATTGAATATTTAACAGCACTAACCTTAAGGGGTCGACCATTAGTATATATTGTGAAAACACTCCTTGTGGTTATATAAGGAGGTCGTTTGGCCATTATTGAATTATGTTTTGGTGAATTTTCATTTCTTGGTTAAGGTTTGGTTGCGAAACACCTTTCCTACCTTTGTCAAGGACGAAACCCCTTGATTGAGGACCTTTTTCAAGGACGGAAACCCTTGATTGAGGACTTGTAGAGGACGAAAACCCTTCCATAAGGATTTATGTATGCAAGCTGGTTTGGAAAGCAATAAATTATCATTTCCTTGCATGATTTATTTCCGGGATCAATAATCTATTTATTTGAAGTGGAGCGACCCACTTGGGAGTATTAATTGGTATGTGTTGATGATGATTTGGTAAATCTGAATTTATTATCTTGTTCTCCATATTTTTAAAAGCCAAGATCTTGAGTTTCATGAATTTTGGAGGTGTTTTACTATTTTTCCAAGCTTGTTGAAGTTTGCTGGTCAAGGATTCCAAAATTAATTAATTTCAAGCTCAATTTTGATTTCTAACAATTGATTGTGTTTGCTGAGGGTTTCCTAATAAGTTTGGCATAAAATTTGAAGGGTGTTAGCAAGGTTTAACCCACCTTTGAGGGGTTTAACTCCTCCAAGGAAGTCGCTGCCCTAGGAAGGGCCTAATTTGCAGATTACAGGGTTTATATCAGCCATCTACAACAACTCCCTAATCTGATTTTTAAGTTTACATCTCAGCTTTTGGTCATTTTTTGAGTCCCCCTAAAAAGGGACATTTCAGTGGTATTAGAGCTCTATCCTCCTAGCGTGTGAAATATGTCGGATGACAGTATATGCAATATTACCGAGAGAAGGGAAAAGAAGAAAACAACAAAGACTGGGGAAAAGAAATTGGAGATGATCATGAAGACACAAGAAGGAATAGTGGATGTATTGGATAGGCTTTCCCTAGCCATCCAAAACATGCAAGGTGGTGGTTTGGCCAAGGGGGAAGAGGATTTCTATAACCATCGTGAATCAAGAAGGAGAAAATTTATTTTGGAAGGCCCTACAAACCCTAGTTCGTGACTAAAGAGGCAGTCACTCCACATGGGAGTCTTATACAAGCTCATGACTACACCATATGGCTTGAAGAATACTAAGGAATGCCGATGAGTTTCGGGAGGCAATATCTTTTAGGATTTCATTAAATTAAGGATGGAAGAAAAACATTATCGGCAAAGAACCTTAACGCCAAAGGGAAAAGTGCAACATGCTTTGGGTAAGATGAATCTTCCTACATTTGATTGCTCCACAAAGGGATCAGCTAAGGCATGGATCCAAATACTTGACACATACTTGTCCTTGAGACCTATGGTGGAAGAAGAGGCACGAAAATTTGCAACTCTTCACCTTGAAGGAGTTGCCCATGATTGGTGGCATCATGGCATGTTGATACAAGGGCATCACCGCATTCATTTCTATGAAGAGTTTTGCACAAGCCTCGTGGAGAGGTTCGAAAGGATGTATTTGGATGTGTATTTCTTCGATGATCTTGTCCAACTCAAACAAAAAGGTACGGTAGAAGAATATGGTGCTGATTTTCAAAAGATTTCAGTCATGGTAGATGATATTTCCGAAGGAGACACATGGTGTTGCTTATAGAAGGGATGACCGAACCATTAAAGAGTTTAATAAGAGCTTTCGACCCATCTTCCTTTCAAGAAACAATAAGGTAGTCCTTGGACCTCAAAGGGGAAATCCGAAATCCCTAGGACTGGTTTTTCATAAAAAATATGGGTGAAAAGGGGCAGAACAGACCAGCAAAGGGAGGGCAGCCAAAGGATCTTCTATCTCAGCCTAAAGTGCCTATTTTGGGGCATCCTACGAAGCCTTTTCAAGGGCCCAATAGCCAAGAAGGACAAAAGCAAGAAGACAAGAACCAAGAGTCCAAGAATGAGCTGAGATGGAAGAAACTTTGCTTCACATGTAGTGATCCATGGTCACCTTGGCATATGTGCCTTGGAAAGGGGCAAATACACTACATAGAAGTGGTGTCTGATGATGAAGGAGAGGGCAATGAAGAGGAAAAAGTGACAGCAATTAAGTGACAGCAATTTCGAGCCGGGAAGGGAAGGTACACCAAAGTCTGATCTAGTAATAACCAACACTCTTACATCTCTAGATGGTGCCCAAGCATACCATTCCTTCGGGTTGTTGGCTAGATTTTTGCATAGCTGAAAACCTAGGCGGTCATGAGATAAATCTCTCTCATTTACTTGGTGAGGCTCCGTGTCGATTTGTCAATAAAAATATGTTAGTATCTATATGGGGTTTTATTTTAACTATTCACTCATGAACCATAGGTGTATAGCTCTGCAATGAAGTAAGTAAGCAATCGTTAAGAAAGGAAATATTTATAGAAGGAAATAATAACACACGGGGAAGAAATAAGGATGATGTGCAACCCAATCAATAGATAACAGAGCTGATTGCATGCACATAGAAAAAACCAATAGATATCAACACACGAATTATAAGCAAAGGCAACTCTAGATCTAGATCTAAAATAACACAGTTTATAGAAGATTTGAGATTAAAAACTAGAAACATAATGCACCGTGACACAAAGTTCTTTGGAAATCTGCTCCTTTATATTCCTTTGCTTTAAGTGGCTCTCGGGGTTTCAAGACAAAGTCGGAACACAAGAATGCTTTGCTTACAAATTCGATCCTTTAACCCGTAGGTTCTTCCTCTGCTTTAGAATGTAGAGGGGCAATTACAAGTCGGAAGCTTTTAGTTGAGCGCGCACATGTGGAAGTCGGAAAGGAAACAACTGCAATCTCCCTCCCGGAATTCCTCTTTGCATGACATGCATGATTTGCAAATTGAAGATAGAACCTTCTATTTTGCACGTCTCGCTACCTATCTCCAAGTAGTTGACTTCTCCAAGTAATGGCTTTTAAACCAATCACGTAAGTTGTATAATTTAATTGATTGCTCAATTATTTTGTTGGAGGAAATAAGAGAAAGAAGAAGAAAGAGGAAAGGCTGCAGTCTTGTCCTTTTTCATATTCTACGCATCACGGTGATTCTTTTGCCTTTGATTCTCACCAAAGCCCCGGATCTGGGCCATTTGGATCTGGGAGCGTCTAGAAGCGGTTGGATTAGTTCATCTCTTGAAGCTTTTGTAGTTCTTCTCCAGTATATGCATCAGTGTAATGTTTGCCGTAAATAACTCATTATTTTTATTTTTAATTGCATATGAGCAATTAAAAATTCTGGAAAGCACTCTGGGTGAATGCAACTTCACCAAGGCTTAACCGGAAGATTGGGAGCACATGCACAAGATCTTGGAAGAAATTTTCCAAGCAACGACTTCTACAGTGCATCGAAACAAGATGAATTTTTGCGGAAGCTTTTGCAATTATGAGATCTGGATTTGAATCAGATTTGTGTCTCTCGATGTCGACAAATCTGGAAGTAATGCATTATTCCCGAGCTTTCTCGTTCATCCCGCTTTGCCATGGCGGGCTTGATCTTTGTTTGAACAATTCTTTTCCTCTTTATTTGGCTAGAATTCTTCACAGAAGGTGCGGATCTGGATAATTCTTCAAATTCGGAAGATATGTTCAATGTATTGGACATTGATTTAAGCTCCCTTTCTCTTATAAAAGCACCTGTAATGAATTCCTGCAATTAATTCAGACAAAGATGGCAACCGAACATGAACACTGGATTTTAATTATAAAAATCTGCATATATCAAGCCTGCTGCCCCAAAAATTTGATGTTTTGTTTGCATGCAAAGCAAGCATGAATTTTATCACCTTCATCTGGGCACCTGTACCACTATGCAGACAATTATTCAAACACAAAGCAAACTCCTTCAAATCTAGGCGCCAAATTTTGAAGCTTCCAGTAGTAATTACACCTTCTAAGCAAAATTCCTCTCCAAATGGGGCGCACTTTTTGTCTGGGCTGCACTACTCTGCTTTTGAATTAATTAATTCATCCTTATGGCAGCTCTGCTATATAATTATCATAATTCTATAATTAATTCAGCAATTAATTAATTAATTAATAAGCTTTCCTCTTGAATGGGGCGTCTATTTTGTGTATGCTCATGGCTGCCATTAAATAAATTAAATTTATTTAATTTTAGACTTACCTTCCGAGTTAACTCAAGCCTCATAGTATGCTTTGACCTTAGCCACTTTGAAAATAGGGATTAATTAAATCAATTAATACTTAAAAAGTATTTTTCTCTCAAACGGGTGCACTTTTTGACATGAAGGGGGTGCATTAAATAAATTATATTTATTTAATTTTGGAATTCTATTTTTAAATTCCCTTACCTTCTTCTTTGTTGACTTTTCTCCATGCTTGGACACCAAAATTGGGTGAATAAACATTAATAATTATTATTTAAATGCATTATTATTCACCCAAGGTGGGTCGCACTTTTTGGCATAGGCAATTTCTATTTTTAAAAGCCAATTAACAATGGGATTATTCACCTGCATCGTAGCTCCAAAAATCCCATGATCCACTTAAGCTGTTTGACTTTCATAATGGGATTATTTACCTTGCAAGGCAGGTAATAAAATCCCATCAATGCCTTAAGTGATTTTTCTTTTATTTCACAATGGGAATTTTTACCTTGTAAGGCAGGTAAGAAATTCCCGCTTGCCTCTCTACCTCGATTTTCCCATTGCGACTTAAGTGGCGTTGCTTTCATGGAAAAAGTACCTGCTTTGGCGCAGTACAAAATTCCCACTGCTTGTTGCTTCCAAAATCCCATGATTCACTTCAAACCCTCTTTTTCCAAGAGAAGCGGACCTCGATGGCGAAATCCTTCGGCACAACGTGAATAGGTGATCTCCGGATACTCCTGCAAAATCAAACCAAACCGCAAAGGAATTGATCCGGAGAAATTTCATAGAAAGCGAAATGGGAAAACACCAAAAAACGCAAAATGTTGTCGGAAGTTACGAGATAAAGCCCAAGATTCATTCATAGTTAAAACCCTACTTTGGTATATGGGAATAATGACATGTATGATCACAACAGGGTAACGGGGTCAAAATAATTAAATACAAATTTCCGTAGGCAAACCCAGCCGATAGAATAAAAGAATTTTGGGTATCCGGGTATTTGTCGAAAATGACTTGTATGGCTCTTTGGGAATATCTTGACACAATATAGAAACTTTACGCAATTAACACACAAAGCGACCCATTATTTTAAAATTATGATTTTTTTTTTAAATAGGGTAGTCCCAGTTTCGAGTTGAAATCAGGGACACCACGGAGTAAGAGGGCACATCAATAGTCACAAAGTGGTAGTTCTCATTGATAGTGGCAATACCAATAATTTCATCAATGAAGGAGTTGTAGACAAGATGGGATTGAGGGTGAGGAGTTTTGAAGGCTTCCAAGTAACCATTGCCAATGGGATCACCATACCTTGTCTGAAAGAAAATAGGACAGCTATCACTTGTCCTAAGAAATTATGAGGTATGTGATGAATTTTTGTGATTAAGCTAGCTAAAGATAAAGTAGTTGAGTTCAATGGCTGTAATCTGTGGGGAAATTCACCCTCAAAGATCATGATAGAGAACTGAAATTCTATGACAAAGACAAAGAAATCAGAATTCAAGGTATAGAAGATGAAGGGCATACAATGGCAAATGCTTGTAATTCACCTTACATCCTGAAGCAAGGTGAGGACCTCTTGATTTTGGGTGTTATATGTTGCTTACCTCATCCTCAAAGGCAGTTTAAAATCTTTGATTCAAAACATAAAGCACAAGTTGATGGAAAGATTCAACATGACAGACATGGGACTTCCACACTATTTTCTAGGTCTCTAGGTTGATCAATCTCTTGAAGTTATTTCTATTGGATAAAAATCGCGCATATCTTCTTCATTGTTTTGGCATGGCTGATTGCAAGCCTTCTCCCACGCCATATCAGCTAGGTATTGATTTGATTATTGACTACAAATCAAAATTGGCCGATCTTACTTTGTACATGAAGTTGGTAGTGTTTTATACTTGACACATGCACGCCCGATATCACTTTTCTTGTCAACTTGGTCTCTCGTTTCTCCCACAAGACATATGAGAGTCAGCGGGCAACCAAGCGTATTTTACGTTATATGTAGGGCAGGTTGAATTTTGGCATTTAGTACACACTATGAGGATCTTTTGACTTTGAGGGATTCACAAATTCAAATTGGTGTGGATGTGTTGATACCTGACGATCCACTTTTGGATTCATCTTTCAGCTTGGTTGTGGTTGTTGCATGGGCATACAAGAAACAGATTGTAGTTGCATTGTCATCAATCGAGGTAGAGTACACAAGAATTGTTAATCTGGACAAGAGGCTCTCTGGATTCGACATTTACTTGGTGATTTCAAATTTCCACAATAGGCTATCATATTGTTTTGGTGTGATAACCAAAGTGTTATTGAGGCGCACACAACCCGATTGATCACCAACGCACCAAGCTTAATATAATTTTACATGCACTTCATTCAATAGCTAGTGCATGACGGAGTTGTTGCTTGGAGCTTGTTCCCACATGATTGATTAGGTTGCGAGACATCTTCACTAAGCCCTTGGCTTCTCGTTACCTCCAGTTGTGAGCATTGCTTGCGTTGAAGGAAGTTGTACTTGGGTAGAATTCTGGTTGAGTCATTTTGTTTTTCATGTTTGTAGCTATGTACCTTCCGGGACCAATTTTCATATTTTTTCTCCCTACACCTTCGCTTAAGGGAGGGTGTTAGAGTCATGTTTACATTAGGAAAGTTAGAATGAGTTTGGGTTATTTCTTAGCTAACTAGTTGTTATGTGTTCACATTGGTAAGCTTGTTATAAGGAGTTTTGTTTATATTCAATTAGTTAATTTGGTGCAACCATGTTTGTCACTTTGTTAAACAAAATTGATGCCTGTATGACTACAATCCAATTAGTTTGACAAGTTGTTAAATATAACAACTTTGTAAAGCCAATTAAAAAGGCATTCTGTAATGAGAGTTTGCAAAGTGTGAATAATTCAATTATATAGTATATTGCTGGTAGTCATTTGTTTGCTTTTGGATAATTCGAGTCTTTGTTAAGATTGAAGGTTTATGGCCATTGCTGGTCTCTGCTGGATCATGGCCATTCTTCTCATATCTTTCTTGGTCATATTTGTCAAGGGTGTTGCAAGTGTGAAAATCCTTTAACGAATCTCCTATAATAGTTGCAAAAGCCAAGGAATCCCTTCAATTGTGTTAGTGTGGTTATAATGTCTCCTTTTTCGAATTAATCCATTTAGAAGACTTCTAGTTCATTCCACTTCCCGTGGGTTAGAAGAAGTTGAACAAGGGACATATTTGTTGATGTTTTTAGTCTATTCTCGTGAGCATTTACATTTTCTTTTAGTGTTTTCCTTTATGAGGCATGTCGGTTGGGTTGGAGGAATTAAAAGGCAAATTAAAAGATAAAGCAAACTTCTTTATGAGGTCGGTCATGGGGGAAACTCCCTCATGGGGTTTGGCGCCACCTAAAGGATATAAAAGGGGTCGCTTAGGCTCATTTTGGGCATGCATCTTTATTATAATTTTACACTATTTGGTTTTGGGGTTGATTGCTCTATTCCATTCCACTAGAGGGCGGAAATCCTTTGGTGTGGCAGACAAGGAGGACAAAACCCTTGTTCAAGTTGGAGAACGAAAACAGTCCAGTTGGTGGTTCTAAGAGCTTCAAAGAAGGTGATCTAGTTGGTTTGCAGCTAGGGCTTGAAGAAGAAAGAGCTAAGAAGGTTTCTACATTCATTTTGCACCCTCTCCAAGTGTGGCGACTTGGGTGGAGGAATTCAATGCTTTCTAGGGCACATTTCAGTATTTTGAGTTGAAATTCTTGTTCCTCATATTTTACAAGGCCACAATCTACATTTTGATATTTTTTGGGGCTTTGGAATCATCATTTTCAGCGCTTAATGTGTGTTGTACTTCAGCTGTCATTTATTTAATTTCCAATTTTGTTTAGAGGTTGATTTGTTTGTTGATAATTCTTCTAAACTATTCCTTAAGTGCCTCTACATACTTTGGATGATGTGAATGGTGATATATTGATGAATTAATGTTTGTTCCTTGTTGCTGTTCTAAAAATCAGACAACTGTTTATTGCTATTCTGTTTTTCAGTTGGCTCACATAAAAATCAGAATATTTTCAGTTTGGGTTTATGCTATTTCCTTATTTTTCAGTTTTAGCCCAGAAAGGAACATTACAATGGTATGAGGCCAATCCGAGACCGCTTGGATCTTATGTTGATCCACCAATTCGTTGAGCACTAGTGACGTGGCCCAAGTACAAATAGTTTGTATCTCTAATATACCTAGAATTGTGTCCAAATGACTTATATGATCTTCCTAAGTCTCGTTATAAATCAGAATATCATCAAAGAAAATCAAAACAAACTTTCTCAAGTGCTCCCAAAATACTCGATTCATGCATGACTAGAAAGTGGGTTGTGTATTTGTGTCATGTTTCTTTTTGAAGGCTGATTTTCGAGGACCTTAACCAATTCTCTCCCCGTGGGTCTAAGAAAGAAAACAAGGGGAAGATCTGAACTATATCTTTATTGTTGTTTTATTTATTATCATGTATCCTATTGGGAAGCCTAATGCTCCAATAGAGAGACTTAAGTAGTTAGGAAATAAAGGTATTATGAGCATGTAGGCTCCAAATACCATTTATATATTTAATTACACTTACCTTAAGGGGTTATCCATCATTTTATCTTGGTGATTATTCATATCTTGGTGAAAATTGGCTAGTGTAGCCCTTTTGCTCTCTCTCAGGAAGAAACGCCTTGGGTTGAGGACCTCATCCAAGGACGAAAACCTTTGGTTGGGAACTTGTGAAGGATGAAAACCCTTCATGAGATTTTGTGTGTGCAAGCTGGTTTGAAAGGCAATAAAGTATCTATTTCTTGCATGTTTGGTCTCTTTGGTGCCATATTATATTTGTTTAGAGTGGAGCGACCCACTTTGGAGTGGAAATTTGGTATGTGTGATGCTAATTTGACAAATATGAAATTACTAGCTTGTTCTTCATAATTTATAAGGTCAATATCTTGAGTTTCATGAATTTTGGAGCTTCCTAAGTTGAATTGTGAATTTTTAAAGTAACGCTGCAGACAAGGGTTTTCTTGAAATTCATATCTCCATATCTAGGGTATTAAAACTTGGATTTCTTGCATTATATGATTGCTGTCGTTATATCATAATTTTAGAGACTTAAGTGGAATTGGTCGGAAGGGTTTTGAAGGCACGAAGGTGGGGTTGAAACCCCAAATCAGGTCGCTGCCCTAGGAAAGGGTTTAATTTTCAGGTTTACAAGTGTATAATGACAACTCTATAATCTGATTTGTGAGCTTTTGGTCATTTCCCGAGTCCTTCCAAAAAGGAACACTACAATTTGTTAAGCCAAGGGGCATGACCAAGAACTCATAATGCCCACAATGACACTTTAAGGCTGTTTTGTGTACATCCTCATCCCTCACACGAACCTGATTATAGCTTGATTTCAAATCAATCTTTGAGAAGTATACAACTCCATGCAACTCATCAATCCTAGGGATAAGATACCTGTTTTTGATGGTTTTTTTGTTTAGGGCTCTATAATCAATACACATCCGCATAGTACCATCCTTCTTCACAAGGACCACTGATGACGCAAATGGGCTAGAACTAGGCCTAATATATCCCATCTCCAAGAGTTCCTTGATGGCCTTCTCAATCTCCTCTTTGTACATTCTTGGATGGTGATAGGGAGTAGTCATGAAGGCCTTAGATCATGGTTCCAAATCAATGATGTGTTGAAATCCTCTATTGGGTGGGAGACCTGGAGGCAATTCATTAAACACCACACTGTGCTTATTCAAGATCTCCGAATATCAACTTGGTAAGTGTCCCGTGCATACCCATGGATGAATTTGTAAGAATCATTGAAAAATTTGCTCTATGCCACTAGTTGTTTGTGGAAGGTTCTCTCCATCCTTTTCGCTATGACCACCTGTGGTGATCCATTTGAGAGACCTCTAAGCACCAAATCTTTCCCTTTATCTTTAAACTTAAGCTCCATAGTCTGATAATTCTGTGAAAACTCACCAAGGGAATGCAACCATTGTACACCCAACACCATATCAGTCTCTCCTAATCCCACAACGTAAAAATCATCACATACCTTATGGTCTCCCAAAGTGATGTTGAGTTGCCAAATTATTTTGGTGTAGGGGATGGTGAAACCATCAGCAACAATAACATTAAAACCCTCAAAATCCATAACTTTTAGCCCCTTCTTAACCACCAAACCTTCATCAATGAAGTTGTGGGTAGCCCCACTATCAATGAGCAATGTAATCCACTTTCTAGCTAGCACTCTGCGGACCTTGAATGGATGATATCTAGGTGCTCTTGAAAGAGCTGCAAGTGTGCCGCCATTTGTGCTCTCATCCTTAATCATTTTAGGTTCGTGCTCTTCCCTTACTATCTGTGGCTTAGGTTTTTCATTATCAATGTCATCATCAAATATTACCTCTATGCAGTGAACTTGGCCTTTGCCAAGGTATCTATGATCAGGTGCCCATGGGTCCTTGCAAGTGAAACAAAGCTTCCTCCTCCTGATCTCATTTCTAGATTCTTCTTCCTTGATCTTATGTGGCACATTGTTTTGATAAAATCCCCCATTTTGGAAAGGTTTCTTTTACTGCCCCAAAGGTGGTGTTTTTGCAGTGTTTATTATTGGTTACTAAATCCTCTCCAATGTGAGAGCTCTCTTAATGGTGTCCAGTAAGGAGGGTGGATCAAAAGCTTTTACCCAACCTTTGAGAGGTTTGGTTAAGCCCTCCATGAACACAACAGTGAGCCTCCTTTCGGAGATATCGGGAACCATGACCGATAGTCTCTGGAACTCTGCCACATAGCTATCCATTGTACCATACTGTCTCAACTATGCTAACTCTCTGAAATGGATCTCAGGGTCTTTCCTGTCAAATCTCTCAATGAGCCTCTGGCTGAATTCCTCATATGTGCTGATGAGGCTATGTCCTTGGGTCACTAGACCATGGTACCACCACTCATGTGCTATTCCCTCCAAATGTAGTGTGGCAAACTTGATGGCCTCTTCTTCATACATGGGGTTCAATGAGAAATATGTGTCCAGTTTTGCACCCAAGCACGAGCTATACATTTGTTAGACCCATCAAAAGATGGAATAGTTAGCTTACCTAACCTCTGCTGCAGATCCCTGTGAGGCTGGTTTGTGTTTGATCTTCTCTCATTTTTATGCCCATTCTTCATCTTCAAACTGCAGAAATTTGTGAGAGACATCTCTGCATGGAAATTGGGTCCAAGGGCTCTACACTAATCAAAACTGCAAAATTTCCTGTGTTTGGATATTGTTATTCTTCTTCTGGTGCTGATCTCTCTAAAGAAATTTGGGCTGAAAGGGCCTAGGTGCTGATCCAATCGCTGTTCTATTATTACGTGAAGCACTAACTTAACCCATAGGGGTTTGTGTTGGTATTGAAGCATTCATATTTTGCATTGCTTGTAATAAATGAGCCATGAGGTTTGTCATTTGTTGCTGTCCTTGACTCAAGTTAACAATTGCATTGTATGGAATCTCTGCTTTTTCTCATCAGTTAGGACCTGCGTTCCTCTTTCACCCATTTCCTCTACCTCTTTTATTTTCGCTTTTGTTCCTTGGTTTTGCAACCTGCTTCTTTCCCGAAAATTGGACTGCTCTATCACTAGATTGCATTAAATTTTATTCTGAAAACTGCAATCTGATAAAGATGTTAGCTCTGATACCACTGTAATGACCCTCTCAAAATAAACCAATAATCTATGAAAGTTTCTCGGATTTCTATACTTAGGAACAATTGTAACTATCACAAGTATGCTTTGACATATTCACAAACAATTGGCAAACATGAACCATTCATTGACAATTCCACAAATAGCTGGCATACATGCACTATTGTTTGTCTCAAAGCAAAATGAAAACTGTGAAACCCTTACACATAGCATTGAACATAAGCCAAACTGTCATTTATTGAATGCTGGACAACAACATTAAATATTCATATTAAATATTTTATATCAAATGGGTAGCAACGGTTCCACAAACCCCTTTTTGCATATAATATTCAAAGATGTACATCAACAATTTGTGGTTCATTTATTATTCAAACTACCAAAATAAACAAACCCAACTCATGAAATATGCAACTGTGACAGTTATGTAGCAGCTATACAAAATACTGTAGCAGCACAGTAGTAAAATGAAAATCCCTAAAAACCTATCCTTAACCAATTGGAACTGGACATAAACTTCAATCTTTTAGCTCAAATGCAATCCTTGGATGGAATTACCTCAAAGGAGAAGATGGTTTTTCGTCTTTTGAATATCCGCACTCCTAAGGTTTTTGTCCTGGGAGAAGAAATTGGACATAGAATGCTCAAACTCTGAAATAGGTTTGATAACAATAACGAATGGAATTGCCTTCTTCCTCCCAGCTCTTTCTTTTTTAATTATCCTTTTAATTTGATTTTGTTTTTGCCTTAAATTCCCTCTAGAAGTGTCTAGAAACACTTTTAACAAAGTATTACATTAGTCCCCTTTATAATAAGAACACATAAGTCACCCTTTTGCAATGTTATAAAAATAAAGTTATTAGGACAACTTAAAATATTATCATTCAATTATTTCCCTAAATTTATCCCTTAGGCTACAGGAAATAAGGCATTGGCTATGGGTCGCTAGATTATTTTAATTTTTGAGAAGTGGCCATGATAGAAGACCTCATCCTTGGTCTTCATAAAATAAATCTAGGTCATTCAAAAAGAACCATATCAAATTACTTGTCAATGAGGTTGATGACATAGGGCCACAAATGTTTGAATGAATCAGATCTTGATTCGCCTTTGACTTGTGCTCACTGCTCAGAAAATAGGCCTTGCCATGCTTGACGAGTGTACATCCCTTACTCAACCCTCTCTTCTCCACGTTGAAGTTAGGGAATCCAACTACTATGTCCTTAAGAAGAGGTCAACAATTCATGGTTCAGGTGCCTAAATCTTCTGTGCCAAATCTCGCACAAATTGTCATTGGTGGTGAACAATGTTGTCTACTTCATTGGATCTGACAACGACATGTAAACAATAGCTCTCAAACTCCCTAGTCCAAAACTCGGCTAGGCTTGGGGCTATGTTTCTCGATGATCACTTATTGATCATCAAACTCATCTCTACACTTTAAATATGTTAGACAAGAAACTGAAAGGAAATACTTAGTCATATTAGGAACACATAACACCTCATGCGGCTCCAAAACTTTTGTTGTTGGCATGCTGAATGAGATATACCCTATACCAGTGACTGAATACTTAACATCATCTCTAAGCTCCATTTGCATATTGGTATTGTGCTCCTACAATTTGAAGAAGGCTGCCACATTTGAATTCATATGTTTCGAGGCTCCATTGTCAGCATACCACCCAACATTTGAGACTGTGTTGGTTGAAAGGCATTACACCATGTCAAAGGTTATGTGAAGTCTTGTAGTCGACTCGTCTGGCCTTGAAGCTTCCCCACTTCCTACAAATTGTTTTTGTTGCTGCCCTTTTCCCCTGCCTTTGTTCTTCATTGAGCATTGAGAAGCATAGTGGTCATGGCTATTGCAATTAAAGCACCTGATATCGCTCATATCCTGATATCGCTCATATCCTTCCTCAGATGATTAGAAGACCTGGAGTCTTCTTTCTTCTTCTGACCATTCCCAAATTCTTTCATTACTCCTTAACTTACCTTCTCGACGAGGTCAAGGTTTGGAACACCCTCCTTGAAACTATTTGAGACTTGTTGTAGTCTAATCTCTTTTCCAATGAAAGCATAACACAACAGTTTGAAGTCAGGTAACTTTTCCTGATCGTAGACAAACTTAACATAGTTGTGCCATTGTGGAATGAAGCCATTCAGAGCAATTCAGACTAGCTCATTATCTTTGACTTCATCCCCGACTACACCAATTTGAATTCTAAGCTCTGTTGGACTCATCAGATAGCTTGTCACTATAGCTGTATTGCTCATGTAGGTAGTGTTGAGCTTGATCCTCAAAAGCATCAACCTAGCTACTTTCACACTCTAATACAAGGTTCCCAAGGCATTGTACTTCTACTTGGCAGTTTTCCTGGGGGCGATATGAGTGATCAGATGGTTCTTCTCCGAGGCAAACAAGATTTGCTTTCCGTCAATGCCTTCTTGTTGTACTCTGCTAGATGTTTGGGATATTGGGAGGCATAACCTTCTTCTCCGCAATGTTTCATAATTACGTTTTTTCTAGGATATTTTGCAATCCTTACGACGACACATATTTGGAGTATCCTTCCAACAAGTGGCTTTCACATATTGGGTTTTTCCGCTGCTACAACTGTTTGAACAAGCTTCAATCTACAATCATTAGATCAACCAAGGTTTCACACCCCACAACCCTTCACAAGTCCATGCAGCGATAACTTAACACAATTATGACTTCATCATTGAAGCTTGGACATATTGTCCACTGAAATCCTCTAACAACTCTCTATTCTAAATAGCTAGCCTCTCCATACACGAAATCTGGAAGATTTCAGAAACTGTGCTTTGATACTGTGTTGAAAATTCCTCTATGCCATGGTATGTAGACTATGATCTCAAAGAATGCTCAACTAAATAGCTCAAACTTGAAATGCAATCAAAACTGTTCAATTTTAAATGCAAAAATTTACAATAACTTACAATAGAGAAACACTAACTGAAAAATACTATTATCTGCTCCCAATCACATAAATGTTTTATTAATCAGTGTATGATGGGCTAAGATGGATCCCCACCTAGGTTCTCAAATGTTGGGGATCAAATCTAGGTCTGCACACAAGATGTAGATACCAAAGGGGGTTATGGAGCGCTAGTGTTAAAATTATAAGGATAATAACCCTAACCCTAGGATAGCTATAGGTTTCCAAGGCCTATATCTAAGATAAATATAGGTATTCTATTAGAATTCAAAATAAGAGTAAATCAAGAGATGGATAAAGCCAAGGGGCATAACATAATAAGACAAAGCAATAGATCAAAGAAAACATACATCTACCCTAATCTATAGCAATGAATGATCAATCATCCACACAATAATAAACACAAGATAAAGAATAAAGTGGTTTATAAATACTTACCTGCAGTGTGACCGCTGATGTTTGATCCTCTCTAGAGGCAATAATGCCGAGAGAAAATCGCTATGGGAGGAGAAGGGAAAGCTCAAAAAAAAGACCTCTAGTCCTAACTCACTATGGTGACCTAAATGCAAGAGGGTAAGCTCCAAAACCTTAAGTCCATCAATAAGTGTGAGCTGATATGAAAATGTGTTGTGTGCAAGTGATAATGAATGAAAATGATGCTACAAGAAGAGTGGTCAAGTATATACCCAATGTGATTGCCCGTGGGTGATGGCGTCGGCCATAGGAAAAACCAAACCTGACATCATAGCCCATGGGTGATGATGTTGGCGTTGGGGGAAACCTAAGGTCAAAAAGTGCAAAACAATATGAGGTGTAAGTCGAAGAACAAATGGAGGTAGTGACGAAGGTCCAAGATGACCAAAAGAAGGAATACTAGCCAACATGAGTGTAAGCAAGTGGACATAATGGGGACAAATAGACATGATGAATACAATGTGTGAGCAAAGGAGGAAACAAGGCAAGGGTAAGGGAACTATGACATAATAGCAACATCTCTCGAATGTTGTGGTCTAGCCCACGTGATCAAGTCCAATCACACCCCAATCCCGACAGGCCCCTTAAGGCACCCGCTTAGGAAGAAAATGCATCAATAGCCCCTGCACAAGAGAAAAGGTTAGCAATTATAAAAAAAATGAGGTGTATACATATGCCCCAACCAAAGATCAATGCATGTCACAATAGTGAAACACAAGATGGTCTTCGGAAAAGATATATGCAATGCTTGAAATCGAAAGAAAATGTTGAAAGTAAAGTGATAATGTAAGTGTTGTAAAAAAATAATGAACTCTATCAAATGAAATATAGCTACCTCATAGTTACCTCGCAGAGTTGCCCAGCTTGCCTGTGGCGGTTGTAATGGCTGCATGTAACCTTGAAAAATAAAGATTGAAAAGAAACACTAGAAGATAATTAATAAAATAAGACATAAATCACCTAGCTAAAAGGCCATGTGGAGGACACTTATCTTTCTTCTGGGGTACCCTATAGATCTATATGGCTATATATCTATTTGTGCCTGACAAGCCTGTATATCTCTTACTATATCTAGAGATAAAGGATTGTATGTAAGGCCCAATTTTCTCTAAGCCTGTGCTGGAATTGGGAGATAAAGGATTGTGTTGTTAAGAGGTCTCGTACTCTTTGGCACTGGTTGGGAGGAGAGTACCTCTTTGCTTTGGTCTTGCAGCTCATTCTGGTGTTAAATTTGGAGCATGGAACAAAGTGTTTGAAACTTATATGGAATGAAAAATCTCTTACATATCAATTTAATCGCATAATTTTTGTGAATATGTAATTGTATACATTAGTTAGTTGTGAAAATAATTCATAATGTTAAGACAAGTATTTTGGTGAAGTGATACCCTTGTGTTCTTTATATGCAATTATAAATCACTTGAAATTGTTGTATACAAGGAGTTTTATGAATTTATATGACATTGATATATAAATAAATTAAGTTATTGAGTTCCATGAACAAACAAAATGAATGCTTTGATTTTAATAAGTTCGAGTAAGGAATATCTTAGAGTCATAAGAGCCATTCCAAAAAGCATTAAAGAGGCATATCCAATTTACCATCGTAAATCATGTATTTAGTGGATGCTTCTCTTGTATTGTTATCATTACCAAAATACATAAGGAAAGATTTTCATTGATTAGTATCATTCGAATGACGTATAGATCACACAAGTAAAAATCTATGTGACTATGTATTTGTGTGTGTGTGTGTATTGTTTATAACTTAATTAGATTGCTCCTGAGAGCTTCCAATTTATAAGATAATGATTATAATATTATCTTCACCTATTAGTTTGTGACATTCTAAATTCAACTTACCAAAAATAAAAATAAAAATAAATTAAAAAAAAGAAGGATAAAAGATAAATAAATAAATTCATACTACTTTTTGAGCACTACATATATAGGAGATATGTTAAATGTCCAAGCAGAAAGGCCAAATGGCTTATTTCTAATTAAACATATACTTACAACAGGTATTTGTAAATGTAAAAGAATGACATGTATTCATTAACATAAAAGAAATATCTGAAGTCTAAATCGTTTTAGGACCAATTCCCTCATAGGTCTAATCACTAATCAAACTTGTGTAAGTATTCCATCTCCGTGAATGGTTGAGCTGTAATTCTGGGTCGAATATTTTCGAATCCACTGAGCACATTCGCTGTCAAAGACTTTTAGGCATATCTATTTCTTCCTTACCAGAGGGCTGATCCTCTTATCTCCATCTCAAGTTTATATACGTGCAATAGCAGTATCAAGAAGGACGGTGAGATGGAAAAACAGGGGCGGTTAAATTCGTCTCACAAAAGCGGCAGCACTGGAAGTACCTTCTAGGAAGTGACAGTGTGATAAGGGAAACCAAAGATGTTGGTGCACAGCACAAAGCGAAGCTAAGAACCTAGTTGGTTAGAAATAAAGAAAATAGAAGTTCTCCCTTTTCTATTATTACTTTTTTATACGTTTGCTGTGCAAAATTGGAAGATAAACACTGAGAAATTATCCTCACATAAAATTCAATTACAGCTTTATCACACAATTCGCTTGCCTTAAACATGATTCCATATTAATTTATTTCACCACATTCTACTTTCAAAATATGAATTGATCGCTGTCAGTATTTTGTTCTAAAGCCTCCTTTTTGACACTTTGGTTGGGAGGATGCGAACATAATTAGAGGATTATGTTAACTTGCAATGGAAATATACTAAACGTAAAGGTATATATAGGGGTCGACTATGTAAAGGTATATATAGGGGTATATATAGGTATATATAGGGGTCGACGATTCAATCACCCGTATTCAATTTGTTTCATGTAAAGGTATATATAGGGGTTCGACTATGTGAGATATCATATATCTATATAGGGAAGGGGGCTTCGATCGATTGATCGAGTACACGATAAGGAATAATGGGGCTAGGGCTATATACACGAGATAGTATAGTCGGGCGGCTGGACTATACTATATAGACAATAGTTCCTCCTTATTCCCCCTTCCATATGGATAAATTCTAAACATGGCTGACTTGAATATATTGACGAGGACAAGAAAGCGACTCGGTCGTCTTACCATACAACCGCATAGAACAACTTACTATCTCCATCTCTACGGATTAGGATCAATATTAGGAAGGATTGGGTATTTATTCTATATAAGTTCGGGGCTGACATCTCTCCTCTACTATACCGATTCCCTTAAGCATTTGGCATCCGTATTTCGGTGATTGAATGGACTTGGATGACTGTTAGTTAAGGGATATATAGGGTATCAAACATTGCGGTGAATGCTTTGGTGGTGGGGTCGAGGCGATCCACTCCGTTGAGGCCAACTCGGTCACGACTAGGGCCCACCTTATATATCGTAACTTTGACATCATGATCTTGGGAGTTCTAAAACATGGGATAGATTGATTTGAGCGAATATCACATCTCACTTCTATCAGTCATTTCTGGGGTTTGCCTTACTCCTCCGATCGAGACATGATGGTCTAGTGCCCCTATATAGATAGATGCGAGTGCCCGTGCCCATATAGACTATATTTATCGTAACCGGCGGCCCCTATACTCTATATATAGGTACAAGCGCCCTTTATTCTTTATATATAACTCGGCATGATTGTGTGTTCACTCCTCTCTTAGTCGTTGTTTGGTTTCGTGCTTCTCTGTGCTCTTGCTTTTGCGATTGATACTCATCCCATATAGATCTATATCTCGAGGTCGGTGGTTTCAACCGCTTATCGAGAGATCTAGTTGTGGGAGGGGAAGTAGTGGTCCGTGCTCAACCGAAGTCCCTATATATAGATATGGGGTCGCCTCTATTTACCCATATTGATATAAAGGGATTGGTGCCGACCCGATATCCATGTACTATATCTATATAGATTCTTGCAGTCCCCACATAGATATATAGAGACAATTCTCCATATTAAATAGGCTCATTGCCATATCCAATCCATAGATAGGGCTGCAAAACCGGTCTGACTATCCCCATATATCTAATCTAAGATAATAGGGTGAGCCCATAGGTATATATGCCCCATATAGAGTATAGAGAGGGGGTCAAGCCATATGGCCCGAGAGAACTATAAATGGTCGATGTAACAAGTGTTGTAATGATGAAGAAGTGTGAGAAAGAAGATTTTTAGGGAATTTGGTAGAAGTATGTCTAATATGTCAAAATGATCCACTCACTTTACCCGTAATGATCATGGGGCAATTTATGGAATGGTTTAGGGTTTGTTGGAAAAATATGAAGGCTTGAAAATTGGGAGAGATTGCGTCAAAATCAGGTATAAGAATTGCTACAAATAGTAAAGGAAGGAATCCACTTCTCACTTTGCAAATTTAGATTGAGAGAAATTGAGCTTTGATATTATCCAAGAGTGATTTTAGTGAAGATGGCCAAACTACGAGGTGACGAGCAAGGTGGTTGAGACGGGACACGCGGTTGGTGCGAATCCTATGGTAGGTTTTATTGTAAATTGGGAAAAGGTAGCTAGGAGAAAAATGGAAAAATGTGTCTTTGGGAAAATTTAGCTAGCAAAATGTACCCCAAAGATGGTCAAAATGTAGATTAGGTCGATAGCTAATCATGTAGGCTCATTGATGGTTCAATTGAGTGCCGTGTATGTTCATGCGCAGATTCGGATATTCGAAAGGCGATTATTGGTATGCTTGGGGCACATATCTTTTGTCACAGGTAGATGGAACCATGCCATTATTTATTATTGTGGCATGTAGGGATACCATGGAGTCGGGGATTCGATTCGGTGGGGACTACCAACTGTGTGTGCGGTAATGCATGATCTTTATTGGATTCACATGAGGCGGTAGAGGGTGTGGGACCTATTATTCTTTTGGCGACATGGATGTATGAGTGCTTCCTCTATGTACAAACCTACAAGGACGCCACTACGGTAGTAACGGATGCCTCGAGGATATGACATTTGGTAGAGGCCCAACAAAGTGAGAGCCACAATGATTGATACGTGTCTTTGATTCATGTTACATAGGATGAGGTAGTATGGGATATGTATAGGGCACAATGGATCAATGGCCCATTGGCCAATGACGATTCTCTTGAGGATATTTGAATGATCACATGACATTATGTGTGGTGGGTGTAGACGCACTATGTTGATAGAGTTACATTGCGGTTTGGGTGCCCGACCCATGTAGTGCCACCACACCTCTTGGAGTATAGTTGTGGAAACGCTAGAGAAAGAAGTGGGAGAGCAGGGGCTGGTAGTATCTATTCCACTGTTGAGGCCTTGTCAAGTGAGGTAAGCCCCACATTTGGGTGCAAGGAGTAGTAATGGAGGTAATTGGGAAGAGCGGAGGGACCGCAAATTATAGAGGTGGGGGACAACCACGAGACATAGGTTGTCGAGGAGGGAGCAAAGTGACCTTGGGGATGGCATTGAGGGTGGCGGTTGCAGAGATCCAGGGAGGATATTTGTCAGCCCGAAGTGTGCAAATTGTGACGTTTTGATGCAACATCTTGGGCATAGAGCGAGAGGCTTTGAGGGGATTGCAAATGGTTTGGTACCTAGAGACATGGGAACACGATTGGTAGGAGCCGATGTGTCGAGAGGCAGCAATGACATGGCTATTTTGGGAGGTTGAGCGAACAAAGATGTCGTGGTTGAGTGCCCGATGAGCCTCAAAGTAATTTAAGTAGAGTTGTGTTTAGAGAGTATAATGATTATGGTATAGATTGCTAATGAGCTCTATGGGCTTTGTGTTTTGCAGGGTAGACCATAGTTGAGTGGCACTCATTGATTGAGGGTGCACAACATGAACTCTTGGACGACACACTATACTTGATGAGATACTTGTGTGATGCTAGATCCTGTATTAGAAATTACCAAAGTTTCGTGAGTTTATTCACATTGGTAGGAGAGAACTCATGAGCTAATGATATTTCGGGATGCTCGGTGGTTGCATGGATTTAAGAGATATGACTTGCATTGGTGTAGGGCCTTCCCGAAGCATAGCCAACTTTGGGGCGAGAGCAACCAGCGAGACTATCGAGTTGCCTAGGTGGCAGGCAGCCGCACGCCAGCGATAGATGCGGCTTGCATTTCGAGTTAGAGGCTCGGGTGGCTAGAGCCGAGGAAGAGGTTGCGTGGGCTCGGTCTAGAGCCACATCACTAGCACGATCCCTATGTTCTATGCGCGAGACACCATCAACTCAAAGCATCAGACGATTTACCTCCGGTCGAGGGAGAAGATGCTTGAGTCATGGATGATGTATTTTGTTGAAAACTATATTGTATTGATGATGTATAAAACGAGTGATTTTAAATATGAGTCAACATTGTTATTTAGTGATATAGTGTGTATGTGATGTTGATGTATGATTATAGTCTTTTATTTTTGCACAAATGTATGAATATTTATGGCTAAGAAAACTGAAATGATAAAAGACTTAAAACGAGGATAATAAAGTTGGTAATATGTGTGAGTGAAAGGTTAGACCGATGGGTTGGGGGCGATTAGAGGGAAATAGACCTAAGTGGGAAATGATAGAAAAATTACCATATTATCCAAGGTAGGAAGCAATGGCCATAGAAATCCGAGCGGGAAGTATAGATATAAAACTAAAGTATCTAAAGTAAGAAGGAACGGGCTTAGATACCCAAGTGGGAGAGATTAAACGCAAAGCGGAGAGATAAAAGAGATATGAAGCATGTAAAGTAAATCAATGAGAATGTGCGAAAGATTGACATGGGTCGTTTATGATGTCGGTCACTTGATGTAGAATTTGATATTAAGCGTGAATCATGAGGTCCTCTAACTTAACTTTGAATGATGTTGATACCTTGAACTCTAGATCGTGTAGCAAAAAGAGAATCATCAATCTATTCAAAGAATCGAGTGAGAACGTTGCGATGTATATCATGAAGGGGACAAGGGGGAAGAATAATGAGGGAGAGATTGAGATGATGTTATGGTAGGTTGTGGCCATGGTGAAGGAGATCGAGTATGTCGCTTAGGTGCATGAGGAGAAGATTCTTGAGCTCAACGTTTGTGAGAAATAACCTAACATGTATTGTTTGCACGTGAGCAAATATTGTGATGAGAGCAATAGAGTAGTGCGAGAGGAAGAAGCTTGAGTGGCTTGCTTTTGTTGAACTTGCCTAACCTTTGCTTGAGTTTCTTCATATGTCGTCGGTAGAATGTAGAATCAAAAACATCATGCGTAGTAGCTTCATGCGATGTGCAAAATGGTTCAACCCGAGCGGAGCTCAAGCCATAATGGCAAGAAGTGTCGGACATGATCTCGCAGATGGTAAATTTGTTGCAATATGTGGAGAAGGGAGATGAGAAAGATGAGAGATTATAAGAGGTGTTGCGGGAGTGGAGGAGCTAATTGAGGGAACATCTTGTGGCGCATCATGTCACTAATCAAATGAGTGTAGTTCATGAATTTGTCTGTAGAGTCAAAGTCGAACAATTATCCTCATCATCCATGGGGTCAAAAGCGGGAGTCTTATTGTGCAATAGAACAATGATAATACTAATGCTATGAGTAAGGTGAGATTGTAATGATGCTTCATTCCACAAAGTCTCCTAATTCTTAGGTTTGATGTAACTTGTTGAGAAGGGCTCATTTAGGACATAACTGTCATCATAATTAGGTGTAGTAATGTCGATAGCACATGAGTTGATGATAGTCTCAAGCTGAACCAAATGCCCAACGAGAGGGCGCTTGGTGCGAGCAATAGTAATAAGGGCTTGATTGGCACCCTTCTTGCAAGAATGAGGTCATAAAGGAGTTAATTGCGAGGTAATGGTGTCGGGAAGATCAAAAGGGTTGATTCTAATGTTGATTTCATTAGGCTTGTCATCATTCGAGTCAAGAAGGTTGGGCGGACTATGACCTAGAACCTTGAGATGACCACTATAGCCATGAAAGAGTTGACAAGATAGTTAAATCATTGATATTCGTGAAATGGAAGAGTAGGAAGCTCTTCCGAAGTAGGAGTCTTGAATGTCTCTTGTTTTTGAAAGTGGTCAAAGTTCCAAGGATTCGTGTTGCCTTGTACTTTATAAATAGCCCCTAGATGTGCGTACTTTATAAATAGCCCCTAGATGTGCGAACTTAATGCATTGGCGAGAGGCCGACGCGATTGTACACATGTAGTGGGACCACAATCGACTTAAGAGGATATTATGAGACAATGGAAAATTGAAGATGATGAATTTGGCGCAAACAATGCGAGGTGGCAAGGAATAGGGAGCTAGATGCAGCTCATAGGGGACATTTGCTGATGATCATATTCTTGACACATGCTTCTAGTGGATTTGAGATTGTTAATAGAATAGCCAAGTGTCTTAATGAAATTGAGGGAAGCAACACAAGTACCAAAACTTGTCTATGAGGGCTCTCTTAACGGTAGTGTGGCTGATTTGGACTGAAATAAAGAAGGGGCATATCTTACGCACAAAAGAGAAGCTCATTAGGAATCATGGAGTCGAGAGGGAAACAAATGCAAGAAGAATGGTCAGTAGAAAGGTCAATAGAAATGGATAGCTCTTCACATTGACATAAGATGATCCCTTTTGAACCATGCAGGGTAGGTTCCTACTCTAAAGTGGCTGGTAGACGGTTATTCATAGAGAAGAGGGCTGACATAAAATGCTCATTATGTTTAGGTGAGGTACGAATGAGTTCTAAAAATGGAATTTGACTTGGGAGTTTAGAGAGTTCTGTAAGGGGGTCCCAATCTTTAGGGTTGGATTGTGTGCGATCCTCGAATTTGAGGGTGTCATCTGAATAGGTTTTGAAAGAGTGAGACTTGTAGATAACTCCAAATTTTGATGTTTTTATGATATTTCTATAAGATTGGCCGGATATAGGAATTTTCAGGGGGGTGATGGTGGAGAGAACAAAAGAAGTGAAATAAGATGGTATCGATCATGCGGAGTACATGGGTCAATGGCGTCTGAAGAGGATGTTGAAACCACAAATGAGATAGAAGCGATGTATGGATCGCTTTGAATTGCTTGAAGGACCTTGTTATGAACGGGAGGTTGGGAAATGGGTGCCCCATTGATACTAATTGAGAGAGGAGGGTGCTAACCTTGGTTTGTCATGCCCTAAGAGACCGTTTGTGATCGACTAGTAAGTTGAGCCAAGTTGTTTAACATTTGCAAGAACTGGTTGGCTGTCATAGTTTTTTGTTGACTTAGACGATCAATAAGTTATATAATGAATGGAGTAGGATCGTTAGTGGAAGGAAGGGGTAGTATTATTGGTTGGATCATCATATGCTTCGTTTGTAGAAGTCTCATGATGATTAATATTTGAATCCAACTTGCTTGAAAGATAATCTTCGATGCATTTTTGTAACATATCGGGTGACTCCTATGAATTTAGGGAATTGTTGAAGAATTTTTGTATGGCAGGAGGACAATCAGACTTAGGATTATCTTCACATTCTCCTCGGTCTTTCGAGTCAAAGATAGGATTATGAATGCTAGATCTGGTCTAAATGTTGCGAGTTGGTGGTTTTGACTTCTTAGTGTTAGCAACTGACTCGTGGCCAAATAGTCAATGTAGTGAGGGACTAGCTTAGGTAAAGCATTAGTTTCAACGTTATTGCCATTGTAAAGAGACTAGGTGGTAGAAGAGTCATTGGAACCATCGAGTAAATATTTCATTGTGAAGTTTTTGAGGGTAAAGAAGTTTGGGAAAATATTTTCTAACGGGACCAACGGTCGTGCAAAAAGATTATATAGTGGTGATGGCATCAAGGAAGGAAAATTGCGAGAAAGCAAATGTAATCGAGATGGAATTGTCCATGCGAGTGTTTTCATAGGGGCCGATGGCATGAGGTTAGAAGGAATTTTGAGCGGGGAAGATCAGCCATGGGGAAGATTCACTCGGTGGCTGATCGCATAAGGAAAGCAAGAAAAATTAAAAGGTTGAGTGAATCTCACCTAACCAAGGGCAAATTAAGATTCACGTTGTGTTCACCAAAATGTATAATCTGGCTAAGATGGATCCTCGCCTAGGTTCTCAAATGGCGGGGATCAAATCTAGGTCCACACACAAGATGCGAGATACCAAAGGTGCTCGAGGAGCACTAGTGTCATAATTCTAGAAGATAGTAACCCAAACCCCAGGATAGTTATAGGTTTCCAAAGTCTATATCCAAGATAAAGTTATGTATCCTACTAGGATTCAAAGTAAATCAAGAGATGGATAAAGCCAAGGGGCTTAACATAACTAGGCAAAACATAGATCAAAACAAGCACACATCTACCCTAATCTATAATAATGAATGATCAATCCTCCGCACAATAATAAACACAAGATAAAGGACAAAGGGGGTTAGAAATACTTACCTCTTTGTGTGACCAGCGATGCATGATCCTCCCAAAGACGACAACACTCGGAGAGAATCACTATGGGTGGAGAAGGAAAACTCAACAAGAAGACCTCCAATCCTAAGTTAGCATGGCGACTGAAATGCAAGAGGGCTGCTCCAAAACCTTCAGTATTACAAATAAGTGAAAGCTAATTTAAAAATGCGTAGTGTGCAAGTGATAATGAATGATGATGATGATGATACAACAAGAGTGGCCACATATATATACCCGACATTATCTCTATGTCAGCCATGGGAAAAACCAAACCCATGGGTGATGGTGTTGGCCTTGGGGAAAACCTAAGGTCAAAAAGTGCAAAACAACGGGTGTAACCCGAGAGAACAAATGGAGGCAATGACGAAGGGCCAAGATGATCGAAAGCAGGGATAACAGCGTGCATGAGTGTAAGAAAGTGGACATAATGGGGACAAGTAGACATGATGAGCACAATGTTTGAACAAAGGAGGAAACAAGGCAAAGGTAATGGAACTATGACATAATAGAACATCTCTCGAATGTTATGGTCTAGCCCACGTGAAGTCCGATCACACCCCATGTTTGAGGAAGATGCTTGCAAGAGAAAATGTTAGCAAACATAAAAAATTGAAGTGTATAAAAACCATAGTTACCGAGGTAATCAGTATGAAATCCGAACTATGAATAAATCCGGTTCGGTTCGGCCTTGTTTTTGCAAAAAAAAAATTTCCTTTTTGGCATATTTTTTGTTTTGGTGAAAAAAATCGCAAGTATGGAAAAAAATTTGCCATTTTTGGAAAGGGTCAAGATGTAGCGACAAAAACTTGCATGTGCCATAACTTTTATTCTGATCTGCCGTTTTAGGTGTCGTCTTCTCTAAAAGTATATATTTTCTCGAGCTCCCTTGATGGCAATATTTTCTTATTTTCATAAAATCCATTTTTGTACCTTTTTGGACCAAGAACTTCTTGCAATCTTTTGAAAGAATCATTATGATGATGATGATTATGGTAGATGGATGCTCTTTTGTATGATTTGTCTATATAAATGATATAAGTATACAACAATATAAATTTATAATAATATATGTATATATATTCCGAACCGATTTTTCCGGATTTTTTCGATTTTTTCGAGAACTCCGTATTTTGGATTTTTTGCCCTTCCGAATTTAATCGGATTTCCGACCTGGTAACTATGATAAAAACAGAAAGAAAAGCTACAATGCTTTGGAACGCACTAGAAAACTTGCACAAATGGACAAAATACCTACCCTAGGCTTTCTTTTATAGTTGAAGAAGAGACCCTCAAAACAGCCCATATCCTAAAATTGGATCTATGCCAAAACTAAATCAACCCTTAACCTTATTTTATCATAGGGCTTTGTGCTCATAAATGAACAAAGTCGAATTTGACAAAAGCAAACTGCTATTCTAAATTTGGAAAACAAATTACATAAAAGCAACTTCTAAATCCAGCCAGCCATGAATAGGACTGCTGTTCTCTATGATTGTACTCTTTGCTGAAGTGAGCTCAGGTTCCATATGTGTGCCTTGTTGGAGGATGCATTTTGAAGTGCTATAATCTAACAATATGTGTATATCTGTATATACTAATATATTTACATATGCACAGATATATACATACATACATATTTGCAAGTATATGTGTACATACATATGTATACACACACACATCTATATATATGTGTGTATATATTACATATTTGTATGTATGTGCACCCAGTTGTGTTGCATGGGTACCTCCTTGCCCCACCGAAACCGTGCCGGTACATGCCTAGTGCAGATACATCCCGCGTATACTAGGGGCATACCCGTTTGTTTTGGCATTGCAATTGCAAATTAATTATTATTTTTGTCGACTCGGTCAATGCAAATACTAAAAACTCATAAATTAGTAAAAACAGCAAACTGTTAACTCCTCTAAAACCTATTAAATATTAAAAAGGGACTCGAGCATTATTAAAACAAACAATTGTTGTTGGTTTTGCAAGTGTAAGAGCAAAGTGCCAAAGACAAATTGTGGAGGCTGCCATTGCAAGGAGGATTTGTTTGGAGGCTGCCATTGCTTGCAAGGAGGAAGCTATACTGAAAGTGGAGCTAGTGGGAGTGGCATGCAGGAATTTGATTTTGAGGAAAATCTAGATGATATATTCTAGATTATTTGTATTCATATTGACATGATATTCATATATCATATGTATTATGCCACATGATTAATGAAAATGTTAAATTTTAAGCATATTGAATGTTTTGAACCTTGATTCTACTATGTATATACTATATATATATATATATCCTATGGACTAAAAAATGAGTATATATATCTATATATATGTATGGGCGTACCCAAACTAAGGGTTTTTCAAATCGGTGTATCCGTGTACTGTATACATACCTGTACCCATACATTGGCGACGTAAACAACCAGATAATAAAATACTACGTCAAAATCTGGAAGCTCTACTGTCAAACATCACAGATGAGAACACGATGACAACAGTTTCAATCAATAAAGAACAAACGGCAATCCGATCACACAACTCTAAGCAAGAATCAAGCAATGATTCAGTTAACCAAAAGATCGACAACATGCAAAAAGCGCCAATATCCAAGAAGAAACAAGAACAATAAACCAACAGAACATTGTGTTAAAGACCCATGAAGTAGCTGTGCAGCCTCTGGTGTTTGCATAGGTAATAGAGCTTAGCATCTTAACCGAGCCCCCTCATGACTTCCGAGCCAAGGTGTACCTGCACACATGCCGACAAGGCAACTAATCTCTAGCATCTGCAATATAATCAGGTACCAAAGCATGTATAATTACATTGCTAAAACTGAAACAATAGAATAACCCAGTAATGAATACCAACATCTATAGAAGACAGCATAATCCATAACCATGTCCATAATAACCAAAATAACAATGGCAAATATAATCAAAGTACTGCTGTAAACAGAATAGCCAAATATATTCGAAATTATTGCTGTAACAACTCAGCCAAATTACCCACTGAAGTTAACAAAACAATGTCACAATAGGTAAAATAACGATGTCCAGAATTTGGGATGTTACAATGCAGTATTTTTTTTTTTTTTGTATAATTGATCGTATTGAGTGTTTTTTTTTTTTTGTAGTTTTTCCAAATATTATTATCAACCGCGAATTGCCTCAATTTCTTCTCACCAAAGTGGAATGTGAATTTCTCATTTATTAAAATAGTATAAATATGCACAAAGCTAAGTCCTTGGTTGGGTGTCGAACCTTGAACATGAAATTGAACCTGAACATTGTAACTTAGACAAAATCTGCTATATATAGGTTTAAATTTTTTTTTGAAAACATAAGAAATATCCCAATCACATTTTTGTAAGAGAAACTTTGCATTGGATTTCTGTGATTGTTTTGTGGTTTAATTTCGTTGTTGAAGTTCTTTCAAATTTAGCATTTAATTTGTACTGCAATATTGGGTTTTCCATTTGGCCAAAGATCTTTGAATAAGCTACTAGTATTAAATTCAGGCATGGATTTTGCTTTGGTTCTTGACATTTTATTATTTTACCATTGTTTTTCTTTCCCATGACCAGGAAATTCATAGCCGTATAATGTCTTTGAACTACACTGGCTGCATCATTGAAATTAAATCAGCAGATGCTCAAGATTCATTAAATGGTGGGGTACTTGTTATGGTCACTGGTTCTATCCAGAGAAGGGACAGAGAGGTCAAAAATAATTTTGTTCAGACTTTTTTCCTTGCACCTCAGGAGAAAGGTTTCTTTGTATTAAATGATATTTTTAGATTCTGCGAGGATGATTCTTATGTTGAGAAGCAATCTGATGCACTTACAAATGGTGATCATGAGCCTCAGTTGAAGTTAATCTCACCTGTGACGGAGCCAGGTAATTTATCTTGCATTTCTTGCTAAGATGGCCATAGTCTATTGGGGAAATTTGGCTGATTAGGCGGTTTTATTCATTCAAGATCATTTTTAGAATTACTAATATTAGCAGTGCATTTTTCCAAAGGCATTACCATAATTACTTGAAAACACTTGTAATTTTGCAGCTCCAGAATCTCCTTCCTCTTTGACCGTTGAAATCAAAAGGAGTTTACCACTGCTACTTCTGCTGAGGAAGAAGCTATAGTCGAGGATTATGATATTTCTGATCAGCAAGAATTTCCCATACTCGAAGATAAATTGGAGGATGTACCAATAGAAGTCTCAATGGTGGCGACATCTGCCGCTGTCCCAGCTATGGAAGCTGTTTCAGCTCCTGCTCCAGTTGAAGAAAATACAGGGGAGGTTCCCAAGCATACATATGCTTCCATTGTGAGTTTGGCAGTTGAATATTTTTTTCTCCAAATGTGTCTTCCTTATTTCCTCTGTAATCTTTACTTAATCAGACTTGTATATAAATTGTCTATTTAAAGAAATTCCAGCTTCTTGTTGTCTTTCATTCTAATTTCAAAGCTTCAGGTTACTGCAATTTCCTTTTTAAGAAATTCTAACTGATTGTTCTCTTTCTTTCTAATTTAAAAGCTTCAGGTTGCTAAGGCATTACACAAGGATTCACCTTCTACCACTGCACAATCTTACCAGGCACCATTAAATAAGGCTATTGCAGTAGTTTCAGAGCGGCAGCCTCCACAACAAAATCAACCATCAAATGCTTCCACAGAAATTGATGAAGCACATCCCAATGCTTCTGATGATGTTGCTGGCTTAGAAAATGGAGGTCCTTTATTTCAATCCATGTTCTTTTGTTGACATTATTAAATTTTTTATGTTAATGTTTGTTCAACTTTTAAGCTCTACTAGATAAAAATACTTGGAGGTGCTTCTCACGTGCACTCTACCCCATTCTGTCATATTGCTCAGGTGATGGTAGATCAATTTACATTAAGAATCTTCCTTTGACTGCTGCTGCTTCCGATTTGGAAATGGAATTCAAGCAGTTCGGAAAAATTAAGCCTGGAGGGGTTAATGTGGTCAATCGGAAGGTTGGATTGTGTATTAGTTTTTGTTTTGGTGTTTTCCTTTTTCTTTTACTTAATTCATAATGAGCTTGTCTTGTGGCATGGATAGTTTCCATTTTCATTCTTGGTTCTTTTGTATGAGCTAGAACTCAGAGTCGTTTTGCTAAAACTCTTGTAGGATACTGGAGTTTGTTATGCCTTTGTTGACTTTGAAGAGTCATCTTCTGTTCAATGTGCTGTTGGGGTAAGTTATATTGTGACATCATCTAAGCCTTGCATCAACCTTGATTTTCCGGTAATTTTTTGCTCGGGATTAACTCTCTACTTTCTGTTTTGTAACATACAGGCATCTCCAATGCTATTTGGTGGAAGGCAAATATATATTGAAGAGAAACGGACTAGCAGTAGCAGTTCACGTGGGAGTGAGTATTATATAATGTCATATTGTTGGGAAGCATTTTGTGTGAACTTCTGATTTGCGACTTTGAACTCTGATTTATATCTGTTGATCAGGAAGAGGTGGTAGAGGGAGGGGATTTCAAAATGAAGGTGTGAGAGGACGGGGATATTATGTCACACGTGGAAGGGGAGTTGGGCAAGAGGCTGGGAGGGACTACTTTAATAGAGGAAGGGGTGCTAGCGGGCGAGGATATTTGGCTATGGGGGTGGAAATTCCTCCAGACTTCCTAGACGATTTGGTGGGAACCAAATGGTGCAAAATGGTTCTGCTGATAAAATTTCTAATGAGGCAGTTTAGCGCACTTTTGGGAACTTTGTTCAGCACAACAAATTTCTTCCTGTGTGGAACCTTGTGAAATGATTGTTTCACCGTGCGCGACATTTTTATCGCAGGCCTTTTCATGGTGCCGTGTATGTATGTATGCATGCCATGCTAGTTGGAATGTTTTCTGGGGCTAGCAGACTGATTTATGGTGGTGGTAGACTATTGAAGTTGGATGCCCCTGAGGCAAAAAGATTTGCTGACGATTTTGCATCCATTTCTGTACTGTCCCCTGTCATATTTTTCACCAGTGTTCTAAATTCTTGATACATGTTGGAAAAATTGGCAAGTAGATTGCATTCGATTTTTCTCGATTTGAGATTTCCTAATATGTTAAGATGGTTATCCTTAAAGGTTTTCAATCTGCCGAATCTGTTTGTAAGTTAGTGTGTTAAACTAATGAAGTCTTGGTTTAAGTGATTTGCAGAAAGAGTATTTCATTTGTCTGCTTATGTTGCCATGTATGTTGGATTGACTAGTTCTATCTGTTCCTGGATTGTGGCATACTTAAAGAATCTAGACTGTAGGTTCAGGAGCATGAATAACATGTAAACACATTTCTTCAAGGTCGTTGTGAGCAAGTTGTAGCACATTTGAAAGTGGTATGAACAAGAACAATTGTTGATTTTATTGGAAAACTGAATATGTTTCAAGAGACTGAAACATCTTTGGAGGAAATTTATCTACCAGGGAAGGGTTTTGTATCCATTTCTGTACCTGGTTGGCTTTGAATATCTGTTATAAAATTGCAGATGATTTGGGACAATGAATAGAAATGGTGCATGATAATTTTATTTATTTTCAAAATTGCACTATACAGAAAGTTTTTCTCAAATGATGTGTGTTGTAGAAACATGTAACTTCCAGTTTTATTTTAGATTTTTTTTTCTCTTTCTGGTGCAGTCTCAACTGTAACTTTAATTACTTTTGAAAACTAAATCATTTGGTTCTAGTGAATGTAGCTAAGAAGAAATTTGAACTCTGTTCCAAAGAGTCCAAGAAAGAACGGCCTGTAAAAGAATAAATTGTTTCAAATGTAAAAGGAAAATAGTGGGGCACACCCAAGATTGGTTTACATTTGCAAATCTGGAAAGCAGTGTTTCCATCAATCAATACTTAACGGGCAGTAGAATAGGGACTTTTAAACTCTTTTAAGCCTCTTTAGCTTTAATGATACAATTTCATTGCAATTTAGGGAATGTTGTGTGTTTTGCTACGAGATAGGCATTTATGTTGCATCCTCTTTCACCTTGAAAAGTTGGATCACTATGTTCCTATAAAACTTAACCTCTTTAGCATGATGATATCAAATCCAACACAAACTTCCTGTCCTTGTCTATCACAAAGAACTTTGCTTGGAGGACTACGTGCACCCCGATGTTTTCTTTAAACATCACATGAAACCCATCACAAATTTTATTTGGAATCTTCAAGGCATATGCCACAACTATTACCTTTGGCTAGGTTGCAGTCTTAGCTTCCTATTCTCCTTCATAGCCCGTTATTTGTATGATAAGACTTCATTTTCATATATTTAGAGAAATAACACACTTGGACCAATTGCCAACAATACAACCATCATTACACAATCATTCTATGATGTTAGATCACTATGTAATATCATGTTCAACCTACTTGTATTTTCATTTAGGTGCTTGTCTTAGATCAAACGGTTACAAATTCTCCATCATTTACTTACCAACCTCATTGTTTGTTGAGATTGAAGCTCTCATCCATATTTTGCTTTGAAAAGAGTTAATGCTTCATGCTTTGCTACTTGTAACAACTCTCCCCTAATACAATTGTGTTTTGTTTATATAGCCATCCAATGTCACAAACAAAAACTCCTAAACTTATGGAATTTAAATGTAAAGTTCAAAAGACCCATAAAGAGACCCAAATCAAAACTAATTAGCCTTTTTGATACTTATGCCTTTGGACATCTAGTGATCAATGATTTGCGGTTTCAAAACAAGTTCTAGTGTTTTGCGACTTGGAGTGTTAGGAAAATAATCAGTGCTCACATCAAATTTTTTTATGCAAGTGCAACAACAAATAAGGTTAAAAGAACCACATCAAAAAAATTCCAACATCTACATTTTAGTAAAACAAATGTATTTTCTTCATAAGATGTTAGATTGAGATGATTCTTTTTTGGTTGGAAAGTTAAGAAAGAGGCACACAACTTTGTTATTTTTATCATCTTAAAATTCGGGCTGCAAATGTGACATACGTGTTGTGCAAAATACTTGTTTTGTTAAAACAAATTCTACATGTAACATAAGTAAAAAGAAAATAACTAGTAAAATAATAGATGGTGTTTGTCTTCATGTTGGAGATCTCGCCCAACACTTCTTGTCTGCAAGCATTCAACATTGGTATTATTTGATTTGATTAGATCCGACTCTATTAAAGCTTTTCGGCAATGAAACCACCAAACCACATTCCTAGCTCTCTCCATGGGTTCTAAAAGGTTTAGGTATGTGCTTTAGTAAGTCTTGTGTGTGTGTGTGTGTGTGTGTGTGTGTGTGTGCGTGCGTGCGTGCGCGCGTGTGCGCGTGCGTGCGTGCGGGCGTGCGTTGGCGCACAAGGCGGCTGCGGCATTGCGTGCGCGCGCGCGTATCAAAAGTCTATATATATGCTGGCTGGGTGGTGTGTGTGTGTGTGTGTGTGTGTGTGTGTGTGTGTGTGTGTGTGTGTGTGTGTGTGTGTGTGTGTGTGTGTGTGCGCGTGTGTGTGTGGTGTGTGCGTGCGTGCGTGCGCGCGCGCTTGGCAGTGCGTGCGTGCTTGCAAGCGCGTGCATGCGTGGGGTGCGCGCGCGCGCGCGTGCGTGTCTTGTGCGCAGCGCGCGTGCGTGTGCGTGTGTGTGTGTGTGTGTGTGTGTGTGTGTGTGTGTGTGTGTGTGTGTGTCTTGTTTTTAAGTATCAAAAGTTGATATATATATATATATATATATATATATATATATATATATATTTGTGAGCCATATGGATTGTGTGGTTGAGTGGTTGTGCGTGCGTGCGTGCGTGCGTGCTTGGCATATGTGTGCGCGCGTGTGCTGCGCGTGTGTGTGTGTGTGTGTGTGTGTGTGTGTGTGTGTGTGTGTGTGTGTGTGTGTGTGTGTGTGTGTCTTGTTTTTAAGTATCAAAAGTTGATATATATATATATATATATATATATATTTATGTAGCCATATGGATTGTGTGGTTGAGTAGGTTTTACTTTTAAAAAATATACCTTTTAAAAAAAAAATACGAAATCTATAAAGCTTTTGCAATGGTTTAGTGTTTTTAGGTTGTAGTTTTTTTAATATTTTCTATTTAGAATATGTTGTTAAATAGTTGTGTATAGTCAATAAACATAGTTTTGATTAAACACTATTGTCATATAATGATTGTCAATGTTAGTGCATCTTGTGTCATTGTTGTCATTTTATCAATAGTATTATAAAGTCTCTTTCTATTATTATTTTCAAACAAATCACTTGTCTCTACTTGTTTATAAATTAAGAGTATTTGTGTCAAGATCTTGTCAAGGTTTGTACTAAATTGTTAAAATTGTCAACAATATATTTCTTACCTCAATTGTAACTAGGCACATTTTCGATTGAAATTGACGTTTGAGTCAAAATTGTGGGGGTTTTCTCACATGCAATCAAACCGAGCTTTAAATTTCCATCTGTTGGGGAAGTAAATCAATATACCGGAGGATGGAGACATTAGAGGTTAGAGATCATTCAACGACCTCTCATTAGCCGTTGATGATGGGGCTTCACAGAGATTTGGTGGCATGTGTGTTTGCAGTGTGTTCATATTTTCAATTTGGTGTGATATTCAAAATAGGAACAAAGGTACATTCTAGTTCAAAATTTTATAAGTAAGCAAAATTCTAAATGTAATCCCTTGATGTAAAAATATAGTGAACATAAAGCACAATACTCTAACATCATGATACTTGTATTGAGGTTGTTGGTTATGTAAAACCATATTTTTCGGTGGTTGGTTGTTATGTTAAAATTATCATTTAGGTTGTTGGTTGTTCTATAAGACTATCCTTGTAGGTTGTTGGTTGTCCTATTAAAACCATCTTGATATTTACGTTGTTGGTTGTCTGCGCAAAACCTTGTGAGTGTTTGGGTTCTTTGGTGAACCCTATGTAGAACCATCATTGTATAAATGTGGCGGATGAATGGGTGGGTGGATCCCTATTCATACATGGGTGGTTGTATCCATCCATAAAAGCCACATGCGAGAATACAACATTTGAGAATTGAGCGACAATGCATGCGGTACAAGATCATGATCAAGCGAGACCACGTTAGGATCGAAACACGAGATGAACAATAAAACAAAAATAATATAAGCATGTAATCACAAGATAAACCCAATATTTAATGTGGTTCACCCAATGTGGGCTACATCCACTAGAAACAAGCCAACCTTCTCCTTTATTCAGTCATGAGGAATACAATACAATTTTTTTCATATTTCAAAGAGTAAATCCATGCACATATATATAACTTGTGCACCTCTTTGTAAAAGTTTGCTTCAACCACAAGCAACCTAAATATAACATGCTTATAAATAAGACATGCATATAAATAAGATAAACATAAAAATAACAACTCCCAGTCTATTAATAAGACAATGCTATTTTTATCCATGGCCATGCATTCCTCCCAAAATCAAGGAAAAAACAAATTGCCACTTCATCTTGTAGTTAGACTCCACATCTTCAACAATCTCCCACTTGGAGACTAACTGCTGCAACCCACTTTGTTATAGCTCATCCTCAAACTCTTCTCTAACTTGTTTCTCTTCTTCAAGATCAATCTTGAAGACCTATTGAAGCCGAACAACCTTCCAACTTCTCTTTTGTCACCGCCTTTGTCAACATATCAACAGGATTCTGACTTGTATGGATCTTCTCCAACATCAGTTGTCCATCCTCCAAAATTGATCTAATGAAGTGATACTTGAGTTGTATATGTTTGGTTCTCGAATGGAATGCTGAGTTCTTGGCAAGATGAATTGCACTCTGGCTATCACTGAATAACCTGTAATCCTCCTTCTTTCCCAACTCTTCCATGAACTACTGCATCCATATCATCTCCTTGCTTGCTTTTATAGTAGCAACATACTCTGCCTCTGTAGTAGACAAGGCAACAATCTTCTGCAATTTAGAAATCTAACTAACTGCCGTGCCACCAACAGTGAATACATAACCTGTGGTGCTCCTCCTACCATCCAAATCTCCAACCATGTTTGCATCAACATATCCATGTAAGAAACCTCTGACCCTCCATAACACAACTGCTTGCTACTGGTCCCTCTCAAGTATATGAGAATCCACTGGACTGCATTCCAGTGCTCCTTTCTTGGATTACTCATGTATCTGCTGACAACTCCCACTGCATGGGCAATGTCTGGTCTTGTGCATACCATAGCATACATCAAACTTCCAACTGCTGAAGCATATGGAACTCTAGACATATATTCAATCTCTTCATGTGTTTTAGGACACTGTTCTTTACTCAACTTGAAGTGCCTTGCCAATGGTGTACTTACTGGTTTTGCATCCTACATCCTAAACCTTTCCAACACCTTGTTCACATACTCTTCTTGAGACAAAGTCAATATTCTACTCTTCCTGTCTCTATTGATTCTCATGCCAAGAATTTTCTTTGTTGCACCTAAATCCTTCATGGCAAATGTATTTGCTAATTTTCTCTTTAGCTCATTTATATCCTGCATGTTTGACCCTGTCACAAGCATGTCATCCACATACAACAACAATATAATATAGGTGCCATTATCTAGTCTCTTAAAATAAACACAGTGATCAGAATGACATCTAGAGTAACCTTGTTCTATCATGAACCTATCAAATCTCAAATACCACTGCCTTGGAGCTTGCTTAAGGCCATACAAACTCTTCTTCAATATGCACACCAAATTCTCCTTCCCCCTGACTTCATATCCCTGTGGCTGCTCCATATATATTTCTTCCTCCAAATCACCATGAAGAAAAGCAGTCTTTACATCTAATTGTTCAAGATGCAAATCTTCCACAACTACCAAACTTAAAATAGTTCTAATGGAAGTCATTTTAACAACAGGAGAGAAAATTTCATCAAAGTCTATACCTTTTTCCTATGCAAATCCCTTCACAAGTCTTGCCTTGTACCTCTTTTTGTCACCTTCTTCTTCCTTCAACTTGTAAACCCACTTGTTCTCAATAATGCTCTCTTTCCTGCAGGCAACTGAACCAAATCCCAAGTTTGGTTGTGATCCAAGGAGTCCATCTCCTCATCCATACCCTGCTCCCACTTTTTCCGTGTTTCTACCTGCATTGCTTCTTCAAAACTTTTTGGTTCTCCACCATTTGTCAATAAACAATAGTAAAGCTCATACGAAGATAATCGTGCAGGAGGTTTACTTACCCTAGTAGAACGTCTTACAAGATTTTCTGGATTTTGAGGCTCTTGTTGTTCTTGCTGATTTTGATCTATAAAATCAACACCGATTGTGCCAAGATTGATGCCAACTTGTTGATTTTCCAGCCCTTTGAGCACTTCTCTATCTTTTATCTCATCAAGTGCTACATACTTAGACTTTTCTAGCTTCTTATCCTATAGTTGTTCCCTGTACATAACCCTTTCATTGAAAATAATATCCCTACTCCTAATGATTTTCTTCTCATCCAAACTCCACAACCGAATCCAAAATCATCAGTGCCATATCCAATGAAAGTACATTTCTTTGACTTAGCTTCTAGCTTGGTCCTATTCTCTTTATCAATGTGCACAAATGCTTCACAACCAAAAACTTTCAGAAAAGAATAGTTTACCTCCTTACCGGTCCAAGCCTCCTCGGGTACTCCACCTTCCAAAGCACTTGAAGGTCCTCTATTTATCAAGTAAACAATAATATCTACAACATCCGCCCAAAATTGTAAGGGCAATCCAACATGCAATCTCATGCTCCTTGCATGCTCCATGATAGTCCTGTTCATTCTTTCTGACACACCATTCTGACTGTGGTGTTCTAGGAACTGTCTTCACCCTACGGATTCCATTATGTGAACAATAGTTATTAAATTCATTACTTGCAGTACTCTCCACCATTATCTGATCTGAGACACTTCAACTTCAAACCTGTTTCATTCTCAACCAAAGCTTTCCACTTCTTGAAAGTATTAAATACATTAGATTTATTCTTTATACAATAAACCCAAACCTTCCTAGTAGCATCATCAATAAAAGTAACATAATACCGTGAACCACCAAGAGAAGATACCTAAGCCAACCCCCACACATCCGTATGAACAAGCTCTAACTTGTGCTCCTTCTTGGTTGATCCAACCTTGAGAAATATCACACACTTTTGTTTCCCATACACACAATGCTCACAAAAGTCCAGGTCTATGTTTTTCAAATATGACAAATTTCCTTGTGAATGTAAAATCTTCATCCCCTTCTCACTCATATGGCCAAGTCTATGATGCCATAGAGTTGTGTCTATACCTGTAGTAGCTAAAATAGAAGATGGATCAATACTAACAGTGGATAAATACAAAGTACCTACTTTCTTACCTCTTGCTACCACAAGAGAACCCTTGGTAACTTTCCAAGAATCTACTATAAATATAACCATACAACCATCATCTCCTAATTGCCCTGCAGAAATTAGATTCCTCCTCAAGCTAGGAACATGCCTGACATTCTTCAACACCCAAGTGTTACCATTATGCAATTTAACATGAACACTACCTTTTCCAACAATGTTACATGGCTCATCATCACCAAGATATACCTGCCCAAAATTCCCTTGAACATAATCTTGAAAATATTGTCTATGAGGAGTTGCATGAAATGAAGCACCAAGAATCTAAAACCCAAGATTCGATTTACTATCTAAAGAAAGAATAAGAGCATCTTGTAACACATCACCTATTACGTTTTCCTCTTTGCTCCCTTCTTGTTGATCTTTCCCTGATTTTAAAGACCAACAATCTTTCTTTACATGTCCCACTTTTCCACAATTCCAACATACCATCCTGCTTCTAGATTTAGATTTTCCCTTCTTAGACCTTCCACAATGTCCAGGACCTTTTGTTTTTCCTTCTATCTTCCCCTGTTCTCTACACTCAAAGCATTACCAAATGACTCACCTGTGCTTTTTCTTCTCATCTCTTCACTAAGAATCACACCAATAACATCATCAAACTTTAAAGTGTTTGAATCGAAACATAATTACTCACAACCATAACCAAAGTATTCCAACTTTCAGGCAATGAGCACAAAATCAAAAGAGCCCTAACTTCATCATCAAAACTTACTCCTATAAAGCTTAATTGATTAGTAACCATGTTGAATTCATTCAAATGATCATTTACTAAATCACCATCTGACATATTCATATTAAACAAACTTTTCATGAGATATACCTTATTGGAGGCTGAGGGTTTTTCATACAATTTACCCAATTTTTCCATTAGATCTACCGTTGTCTTTTCCGTAGAAATATTGAAAGCTACCGTAGCTTCCAGGCACAACCGTATCATTCCCAATGCCTTCGATCAAGAACATCCAATCTTCATCTTTCATAGTTGATTTACTTCAAAGCTTTCCCTTTCAATGGTAGATAAAGATCCTTTTGATATAGGTAGTCCTCCACTTGCATCTTCCATAGCTGAAAGTTCTGGCCGTTAAACTTCTCAACCCTGAACTTGCTATCTTCGCCATTGCTCCCACTCAAACAAGAAACCCTCCTGCGAGTTTTTTCTGCCAAAACAAAATCTTGCTCGACACGCAACAATTGAAGACCTAATTATTTTTCTACCATAGCCACATTAAGGGAGGGGATGTTAGGAAAATAATTATTGCTCACATTATTTAATATATGTGAGTAAACAAGTAAAGATGTAAATGAGTTGTTATTAACAACTCATATATTAGAATGTATTTAGTTATATGTGAGTTATAACTAAACATGTAAATAGGCACATAGAGATATTTGTGGGAAGAGATGTACAACAAACTCCATGTTTATAGGAGTTGTATTGCCTATATGTATGGGCTATTCAAATGTTATGAATTAACGAAGGAAGTTTATTATATTTTATTTGTGCAAGCTTGAACCAAAGTTCACATGGAGTAATTCGTTTATGCTTGAAAACACACTTTATAGACTTGCATGGCTTAAATAGGATTGCACAAACAATGTTGTGCATTGAAAAATTGTGCAACAAACCAAACATTTTGCAAAAGAACTACACTCTTGAAATATTGTGCACTCAAAAAAATGGGATACAATATCTTGTGGCCTATCAACAACACATTTCTTTATTGCGTGGCCTGCTAACAACACAAAATGCTCAACACAATGCAAACTCAATTGACTTCAAGTGTTCACCTATTTTTTGGTTTATATAGGATTGCTTGTGGACCCAAATGCTCTTGCATGAATTTGTTTTACATAAACATCCCGAAGTACCTTTGAGGTTATATTCTTACTACCTCTATTTGATAATCAATTTGATGGTGGTTGGTAATAAAGTTAAAAGTCACCCGTACCAGCCTCAACATCTCTATGTCAGACATTATTGTGGAATGCATTTCCTATGACAAATGATGTGCTGAGGGGTTCCATGTAATTAAATAATGTTATGGAAATATAACACCTTTTTCATAGGAGTGAAATGTATATACTCAGTCAACTGATCTGTAACAAATATTTCATTATTGCTTTATGATTTTGGTGGTCCTAAGGTGAAGTTCACGGAAATCTCCTTCCTACTTCTCACTTCTCGCAAGTGAAGAATTTGAGCATGTTGGCACCCATTTTGAGTTATATGGTACAGGTGCATGTAGATCAAGGGAAATTATCTAAATGCCATCAAATGTGAAATGTGAAAATTGCAGGGATAGACAACTAGTCATTATGTGTGGCCTTTTTTTCTTTAAACTGTAGTTGTAGTTTTATGCCCAAGGCTTTCCTAAAGGAATTTCTCACCAATTGATTTTTTTGTTGGACCATTGAATGTAGGCATAGATCCAGAAAGTAGAACTTGTTTGCAGCATTGTTGAATGTGCAAAGAATTGGAGATCTTATTTAAGAGGAATAATTGGTTCTACTTTGATTCAACAAGAAAAGAAAACTTGTAATTGGTTTGAAAACAATTGAAGTCCTAATTATATTAATTCAAAAGTGATGGAGGAGAGTGCAACAACGCCTGCTAAAAGAGGTACTTTGCATGCAATTGTCTTTAAGAGATGACAGTCTTTTAAATGGGAAATGAAGGCAAGACAAATGGGGCACTTAAATTGGATGGATTATCCAAATTTAATATAGAGTCTTTTTAAAGAGAACAATCTAAATCTCACATCTTCACATGAAAAAATTGTAATCCTTTAAAGGCATTTGGATATGAAAATTTCGCACTTTATAATCCCACATGCAGTTGGATATGAAAAATTCACACTTTATATATACATGGGATCGTGGTTAATGCATTTTCGAGTCAAGGCATAATGCATTGAATTCAAAGTTTTTAAAAAAACCAATGTATGTGAAGGATTAATATACAAAAATGTGTGATGTTATTAAGAGTAGCAACGTTTTCTGTTTTGAGCAGAAGAGTATGAACTACAGAGGGGTACTGTTTAGTGTTTATATGCAAAACATGCTTGCCAATAATTTTGAATGGATATGGGCGTGAACAATTTTTGAGAGTTTTGAAAGTGAGACAAGATCTATAGATGGGCTTCAAATATTAGTGATGGTCATTAATCCATGATTGAGAGGCAAACTATGGGGATGGGCCAATGGTGGTACATGCTACATTCAAGGGTTGTGAATTTTGTATTCACACATGCTTGTGTTTTTCATAGTTTGCATATTCTATTTTGAGTGTTTAATTACGGGGAAAGTGTATTTTTGAATTGATTTGAAATAACACATTTGAGTTACACTAAAACTATGGTGGAGACCAATACCTCTACATGAGTGATTTGGTATTTAATAATTATACGGTGTACATGTCGTAATGTGATTTGCAACTTTACACCATTATTACGTCAAAATTAAATAACCAGTAAATAGTTCTATGCTAACTATTGGGTGGTACTATGATAACTATAGGGTGTTGTGTGATCAAAACCCATATCCACTATTGGACCATGTTTAAGTATTGGCCCCCACTTTTATAAAGAAATTAGGATGGGATTTGAAGACATGTTGTTGGCAAAATAATTTGTCGCTAGGACAAATTAATTGATTTTCACCAACGCTTTGGGACCGAGTCCCTCCCAGAAGGGGATGATCCCTTATTGTATGCAAATAAAAATAACTTCGTGGTTGGCCAATAGGTCGTGATCCAACATTCATACTCCACTTTGCACTTGTGGAAAACACTTGCAATTTTGTGTAAGGGAGGAATTTGCAAGGAAGGTGAAATTGTGGGAGTGAGAAAATGAGAGGGAGAGTTAATATTCAAGTAGGATAAATCAGATTCTTACAATTATTAACCATAATTTATCAACATACAATTAGAAAGAATAACAACTCTGCTAATTATATCAAGACAAAATAAACTATGACCATAAAATCTCATTCATTCTTTCATTCATCCAGAAAAATGAAACTCCTTTCTTGATTGACATGTTTACAAAGTTGTGCAATGAGAGAGGGAGGAAACATATAGAAAGGGAAATAGAAGAAAATGCTATCTTTTGCTTATTCTTGGTAGCTATCTACTCATGAAATCACAAAATTGACAACCCCTTGAAGTGAGGAAGTCACTACAATATATAGTTTTCAAAAAGACTCTTCACTTACCCCCAACATGTCTTTTCATTCCTACGTAAGAAATTAAGTCCCCTTTTATTAGTTTGCTCTGTTGTTCTTGCGGCACTTGCAGGGAGTGCCCATCCCCGAGTTGGAGCCGATGTTGGTGCTTGATTTGATCTCACCCCGTTTGTTCTAAAAATTTCCCAATTTGCATGATTTGTCGTATTTTCTATCTCCCCAAATGGATGTGTACAAGTTTTATCTTTACCAGGGTGTTATTGTAAATCCTTCTCTATGGTCGTGGATTGCTTTCGAGCCATGAATTATTTGCAAATTCTTTTTCCTTGAAGAAAGATTCAATTATGGGCGCAAATGGTGAAGTTCCCCTACATCTTACTGTTTGACGGCGTGTTTTCCCCATCAAATTATATCTCAACATCTTCAGCTACGTGGTCTCTTTTGATTGGATGAGGCACGTCGGGTCTATTTTATAACTTGTAACTTTTTGCTATGTTTGCAAAAAGATCAATTTGGCCCCGCGGCCCCATTGAGTTCTGATTGGCCGGTCAAATTTATAAAGGTGGAGTGAATTTCTCTTTTTTCCCCGAAGGTGTATACGTGTTCATTTTGATTGGATGTGGCTCGACGGGTCTTTTTGGTGAAATTTTCCACTTTTATCACATTTGTAAAAAATATCAAATTGGCCCCGCGGCCCCGATAGCATCTAATTGGTTATTCAACAGATATGAAGCGGCAGGGAAAAAGTCTTACTTTGACCCCGAAGAAGGACACGTGGCATATTTCCAAGTTACAAGCGGGGAGGCGGGTCACTGGAGGAAAATTGGAAATTTTGCCTTTTTGTAATAAAGGGTAAAATTGTAGAAATGAGCCGTGACTCCATCAAAGGCCCAGATTAAGCCACGTGTCGAGCCTGTATTTCAAAGGCGGAGGCGGGGCAAAATGTGAAAATTGTGCATTTTCTCCAAAAGTCATAAAATGCAAAAGGCAACCCTAGGCCCGCTTTGAATTAAATTTTTCCACATGGACGACTCTAATCTAAAGTTGAGAAAGGGCATAATCAATGGTAGTTGTGCATTGCATTTGATTTTGTCGCCATTTTTGCTCCAAGACTCTTGGAGATGCGAATATGCATTGTTTTTCATTGTTTTTTGATGAAATTCCTTGTTGTTTTTGTCTGCAAAGTGCAATTGAATGGATTTAGAGCTTAATTTGTGAGTCCAAGGAATGTAAAGGTTGATATTTTGAAGTTGGAATTGCTCGGGCACTTGTAAAACGTGAATTACCAGAGAAGCTGGATGCAGAGCAAAGTTGTAGAGGAAAGAATGGGAAAAGGATGAAATGATGGAGGTTGCATGCATGAAGGATGAAAACGTGCTCCCAATTAAAACAATGATGGAGATATTTACAATGATTCACCTTTTTGAACAACTGGAAACTTTTTGTTGCAAACCTGTTAAACGTCATTTTCTGAAATCATGATCAAACATGTAACAAACAAAGGTTCCTCGAATATTCTTTTCTTGGGGGAAAGCTTGGATGTAAATTGAGTGTTATAAAAAGCATGCTTGGATGAATATTCCTTCAACCGTAAGGTGTGCATCAATTTACATTCTGGGCCTCCATTGAAAATTATTTTGTGATGACGAACATGTTGTTCTAGATCAGAATTTACATATACTGAGAAATTTCTTTAGTAGTGAGTACCACCAGAATCAAGTTATTATCCACCCTTATGATTCTTGTATCTGGCTCATAGTGATGGGAACATGCCAATGCCATCTCCGTGATCGAATGGATACTATATGACCACCTGCGACATATACAATACACTTGTGAATACTTTGTCCTCCACTAGTTTTGTGGGACCACCTAACATATGATTTTTGAGATATTACAAATCGATATGGGAAACATCACTCTCACCCACACCTGATTATTCTCGACAATAAATGGGCGAAATGGCTCAAGACTAGTAATTCTGAACTTCATACTTATGAAAATAAACAATATGATCTAAAATGGGGATGCCAACAACTTTTTGCACTTGAAATGAAGACTATCTATTTTTAGTAGTTAGGGTTTATGAGCTACTATTTTGGGAAATACTACTTTTTAACTTTGTACTCAATTTTGTGAAACCCATAACATGATATGAACACTTTGATAGATGTTTCTTTGATAGTTGTTGACATTTTCTATTTTTAGAAAGTTATTTTTTTGCTTTTTTGGTCCAAACTGCCTAGTTTATCATCTTTGTTATTCTCTGAGTGCAATGTTATGAAAAGAATTGATTTTTTTAAGGAAAGTTACTATTTTAAGCAAGCAAGGATATCATGTACTTACTATTTTTATAAAATACAATTTCTCACCTTGGATTGCAACGAAAACAACTTCATTGGAATAGGCTGACTTCCGGGGCTCTGTGCTCAAAATTTCAGTTCAATCCGTCTACCAGAATGCTTAGAAATTGAAAAATAATGATTCAAGGTAGACAACTAGAGTTTTCTCGCCATTAAAAATCAAGGCATATTTGAATTTTCCATTACTTTATTCTTATAGGCACTGGATTGAAGAACACCTGTGAAAATATCGTTCAGATTCGTTCACCTGTTAGAAAGATATGAATTTTTTAGATTTTAGAGCATATAGTCACTTTGAAGAAATTTGGGCATGGTTTCTAAAAATTTACTGGTTTCTTGAGTGTTATGGAGCAGAAATCATGGAGTCATGGAGAAAGAATGAGGTGGAAATAAGTTATTTCATGTTTTATAACTTCCCGACAACACTTTTAGTTCACGGGCAAGAGAGAAATAAGAAGCACTTGAGGTAAAATACTTAGTCAATTTTTTAAGTTTCCTCCTTCATCGCTTGGGGCGCATTTTATTATCCCATATATCCCCATGGGACATGGATAGAAGGGGCAGAAAGTGTTCCTTGATGTGTGCATGACAAGTGTCGAGGTTTGATTGCTTGATGGAGGAGACAAACAAAGCTAACAATTAGCACGCGGGGATGAGGCCAGGTCACATGAAGGACCATGACATGAGTAGGAATGGGGAAAATTTTGGTGTCCCATATATCACCATGGGACATGGAAAAAGGGGTAGAAAAATGTTCCCTAATGTGGAGGTGACAAGTGGCAAGCTGTGGTTTGACGAGGCAGAGAGGAGGAAGGGATTAAAAATGCAATTCAAAGCAAGTTTCACATCATATGAAGAACCATTAGCTAGGAAAAGCATGGGGTGATTTTTCTTGTCCCATATGTTGCCAAGGGACAAGGAATGAAGGGGAAGAAAAATGTGCCCTCACCATGGGTTGACAAGTGATAAGTAGTGATTGCACAACAGAGGTCTAGAAACTAGGAAAAAGTGCTTATACAACATGTTCAGGGTCATGTGGAGGTCCAAGGGGAATAAATTTGGCTGGGTGCATTTTATTTTCCAATCTATCCCCAAGGGAAAGGGAAAAAAGGGACAGTAAAATTCACCTCAACCTCAGGTTGATATGTGTCCTCTTGTTAAAATGGCTCGACCGGAAAGCTTACCTTGAGAGGAACCTTGAAGACAAAGTTTTAAGAACTTTAGGAGGGTTTTTCGAACTAATTTATATGAAATTAAATCCAAAAACCTTACAAGATGAATGGGATGGGTCCCATGATCCAATTCTTCTTGAAACCCCTTAAAAATAGCCTTTTTTTCTCAAGACATCAAGGTGTGTTTGTTGAAAATGGGTTGTGGAAGGAAGCACCAGTCTTGTGAAAAATATGAAACATAATTTATATAATTGAATTATATTTCAAATGATATATTTTTTGACATCTAACTAATTACGGAGCTCCCAAAATCATCTTCCAAAAGTCAAGAACTTCTTTAGACTGCAAGTTCCTTGACCCTCAAAACCCACTTTCACTTTTCTTGTTCCTAAACCTCCAAAACATTCCTAAATCTTACTAAATCTATTCTATTACATTCTTAACTCTTTCAAACCACCCCTGGATGATTTTTAGCTTTCACATCTGTCCTGAAGGATGAAAACCTGTCTCGGAAAGGCTAGAAATAACCTTTCTAGGTCTACTGAAGAATCTTCCTTGAGAAGCATTGCACTAGAAGAACTCCATGAACTTATTATCATGTTTCAAACACTTGGGAATTATGTAAAAAACATATGAATACTTTCAAGGATAGGATAAGCATGAAACATGTAATGACCCAAAAAAATTCACACACGAACAACACAGTGAAAGACAGGATATTTTTTTTTTGACTTGCTTCGACACATAACACGACACAACATGTCGTCACAAAGTTACAACCAACTCTGGGAACCACTTGTTACGGGGATGACCACAAGGTCAGCACGGAAACGTTCACACCCAAAAGGATAATACACTTTTCTTTTTTGTGACAGAACAACATAGAAGTCCAACCACATGACACTCTCACAGCTAGGGCAAGCCACAATAAGAAATGATTGAAGGTTATTTATTTTGATAAAACACCCTTTAACTCATGACTTATGTTTTCAGAAAGATTCAATATATGATTCGCACAAATTCATCTTACCAACTGAGTTATTTTCTTATACACTGTAGAGTAGTTCACTTAAAGTCTTCTCCTACTTGCTAAATCTTATTATCTTCCAGAAACTAACCATTGTTTTCCCTTAAGCTTGTTTAAGAGTTCACCCAAAAGGGGTAGTGTTCACTAGTTTAGCTAGGGATATCAATTTATAAAATTTTACTTTACAAGGATAGTTTCACCTTTGAGTACTTCAGAAATCTCTTGTTCTCAAGTAAGTCATCTCTACATTAATTTATCTGAATATATATATTTTAGTTAACTTCTATAAGGGTTAACCACTCCATTTAATTTTACTTATATCACATCATTACAAGGTGTCAGAGAGTTTTGACTTAACACTTTATTCTCAAAATCAAGGTTTTACAATACTTATGCCAATGTAATGATTGAATATCATTTCTCACCAAGGTAAGTTACTAGTCTAACAACAAAAGGGAAAGAACACTTCACCACGTAGTTTTCCGAACATACCAAGACAAGAGATCTTCTAAACTCCTTGCAAGCAAAGTTACAAAATTTACAACGCATTGAACTTTCTACAAAGAACTTCATAATTTGAACTGATGAAACTTTTACACTCTTTTCCTTTAATCTACTCGCATAATCCATCTGCACAAATATATACTAGAGTCAGTTCGCTAGAACTGAGCATGATAAGATATAAACCTCACCTAATAACTTATGCCATCTAGCATTTAAATAAATGAAAGTTTGCAATACTCCCTATCAAATAAATTTCTAACATACATTTAAAACTTAACTGCACATCTCATGATAATACATTTCATACTCATTAATGTTCACTTCCTTAAGATCTGCTTACATAAGAACACAATTCCAAGTGACTAGATATACAACCTTAACCATGCAATCAATCATACTTAAATTATAGTAATAATAATAACGCTCACCTAATACCCTCGACCTACTTCACATATATAAGTATCCAACAATATTATCTTTCAATTAAATAAAAGCACCAACGACATTAAGTTTATATAATAAATACAAGTATCAATCTTATATTATTCATCGATATTACCCAAGTATCGAACCTTCATAGATAATCAATGATATGTAAGTATAATTTTGATATTTATCCCGAAATTTTAAGAGTATATTTACGTTAACAAAGATTTCACCAATCAGCAAGTTCATATATTATTTAGATATCCTTTTGGTTGCTTATTACCATGTCTTATATATTTCTTCTAGTAAAAGAGTCCAACTCATAAGAATGAGTTATGATCGACAATACTGTCATCTGTTGGTAATATGCCAAAGATACATTTGACTAGCTAAGATATGTAAGCGCGGTCCAAGCCACTATAAATACAAGTATCAACATTATCTCAACTCCCAATTGAGATGCAAGTATCAATTTTTTAGCTAACATAATAATCATCGTAAATGCCAGAAAATATTCCACTCATTAACCAAGTATTGAAATAACATATTTATCCTTACTGGTTACCTGATAACATAATATACCCTGTTATATAATTCAACCTCCACTTGCATACCCCAATTTATGGGTATTAATTATTGTTCCATAAAAAGAAGTTAAATAATTTCGGTTAACTTCTATCCTTCTTGTCATACATGGTATGCACAATCCCATTATGGCGGTTGTCACCTTTACTTAAGGCTGTGTATGAATCCATTTTAGGGTAGTTCTCATAACTTCCCTATTCATCTGTTTTCCTACCAAAAAGCATTTCAACAAGCTTATAAGTCAAAGTATAGGATAATTTATAAGCTCATATTTCAAGCATTGTCTGAATTCATATGCCCGAGGGCCATCACATGTCAATGAAACTTGAAGAATGTACACATTCATGAGAGTTCGATGTATCCAATATTACTTTAACCGATTCGAAGATCTAAGTAGTGCCTCAACTTAAGCCATATAATTATCCACACAAGCTAACGTCTTGAGTGCTTACCGTATTCAAAAAGGTCACAAAATAGAAACCCCATTAACACCTGCTTCAGGAGCGTTCCAATCTAAAAATAAGCTCATAGTAATAATAATAGTAACAGAGGGCCTGGTGAGGGGTTTACAATAATCCCCAAGGTAAACGGTAATCAAAAGAGTCAGATGGTATCTAGAAAGACCAGTAAAACCAGTACGACTCCCCAAATAGAAGCCCCCAATTCTAAAGGGGTTTATATCATTATCAAACCACATTAAAAGACAAACATAGTCTTCCAAGAAAATTCCCGTTTTCAAGCCATGTTCTACAAATAAAAACAATACAAGGAATATTCTAAATCTCATACACACACCACAATATTTTCTACAGAAACCACTGTTCACAGGAATAATCATGGAAAAATGATAAACCAACTTTATAAGATCGATAAGTGAGAATCACTGGAGAGATTTCTTCTTGTCAAATAGTAATTAAGATAAACGGTAAAGGGGAGAGAGATCAGCTCATGCAATTATAATTATAAGTCATCCGAAACCCATCTCTACAGAATTCAAACAAAAATTACAGAGATTGATTTACCCAAATACTAAAGGAAATAAATTATTAAGAGAGAGGGTTAGGGCTTATCATGCCTGTTTTAAATGCTATATCTCATGGCCACGCACGTGCAGACCCCTTCTCCCAGCAGTCCCAAAATTATTTCTCCACCAAACTCACGCTTCTCACCCACACGGTGTCCCAAATACCACGCAAAAGAAACAATAACCATTCCGGTTACCCATGAGTTCAGTACAAATGTCCCACCCAACCAAGTCAGACATTCAACTCTACACATGCGGGCCTACATGGTATTTCGACAGCCACTCCTTTGGCAACTCAACTGCAACCATACACGTGGGTAGACAATAATCATCGGCCCACCAAGGTGGCAAAATGAACAATTAACGTGGCAGCAACCACGTATCTCCAGCAAGTTCAAATAATTGCAAGCAAATTGTGCTTCATGAATATTCTGATATGAAACAGATCCACCTCTATGAGATTCTCTTCCATGAGTTACATCGTAAAACAAGTAAGATCTCAATAGAGAATCTTTGTAATAAATTTCATCAGGTCTCCTGGTAACACTCTCACTGTCACATAGTCGATTTTGATAAAATATCTTGAAGGAGAATCCCGAATTTGAGGATGCATTCGATACTGAATAGATAACAACATAGTTGGACATCCTGCTTGTTGGAAGCGCTCAAAAAGGTCTCTACTATACTGCAACATGCCTGCCGCCTGGCTAGTGTGTACTGCTATCTCTGAGAAGATATCTAAGCTATTCATCCTTTTTTACTTCATAAGGAAAGTAGCAACCTCTAAGAAGAAATGTGAAGCTACCATTCTCTGTTCTTTGCTATATTCTACATATTAAAGTAGAAATTTCTGTGAAGAGATGTTTTTCTGTGAAACTAGTCTCTACATCTGCCTCTGTCTGATTTGCTATTTTTGGCAGGAAGAAAACAACCTGAAAATACAAATTGAAGCGATTCAGCTTGGAACCCGAAATGACCTGTTGCAGGTCGTTGTTGTGGATCCCGACAAGAACACACCTCGCAGCACCCAATGAAAGTGGAGGTAACACGCCTACCTCACTAGCTTGTAGCTTCATCAAAAACCACCATATCGAACCCATTACTGCGCCCAAGGAGGAACCAGGAAGAAAAATGCCTTGACAGAAAGGATTTTGCTTGGCCTCTCTGCCCACGCAACCAGGTCCAAATGGTAGTTTGGGAACAGGTGCCCAGCAAAGGAAAACAAAATTTTCCAAGGCCTCTCAACCACTCCACACGCAGTCCATCAAAAGAAAATCTCACGCGGTCAGAGGAGAATATTGCAGGCAGTCAACAAGAAACATAGAAGATTTGCAAATCAGAATTAATAAATGAAGTGCGACCACCAGTAGGAAAGAGGTTGAACACGCCAAGAAGGATGGGGGATTTTTAATGTAATGGCAGGTGGCTATTAAAGCCACCCACCTCCAGCCAACCAAGGAAAAAAAAGTCAAAAGACATTAACATTCCCTTCCCCATGCCAAACATGGTACACAAGGAGATCAAAAGGGAGAGACAAGGTCGGTTGGGGACATAAAAACCCATATTTAAAATTAGTAATTTAAAACAATTCTAAGATTGAGGGATCGGTCAACCCAGGAGGAGAACGGGGTTGAGTACTTAAATAAAATATTTACGCGAACACCATCCCAAAACCGTGGTGCCACCACAAAACATACTCTTCCTCATTTGCACAACGAGGCTTGATCAGCGGGAGTGACAAACAAATTAAAAGGATAGTTTAAAGATAACAAAGGATGATGTCGATAACAATCGACATAAGGAAAATAATAATAAAATAAAATCGTTGATCGATAATACTATCATAATGTCATTATTATTATTATCATTATTATCATTTTACAGCTTACAAAATAATTATCAATTATAGTCACCATGGTCAGTAGTCAAGGTGGACAATTTTATTTTATTTTTAAATAATTATTATTATGGGTATTCCTTTTAACAGGACACGCCCTAACAACACCCAAACACCAATCCAGCTGCCTACTAGGCTGTGAGAACACAATCTACCTTAACAGGGTGATCGGAAAGTGGCAAAACCAACAAAGATCAGCAGAAGCACAACATCGTTAAATGCTAAGCAACACGGTCGTCGCAGAAGCAAAGGAGCAACGATGAACGGGCATTACAAAACATGGGACAAACCCGATCCGGAGAGGTGCTTAGGAGGGTTTTCAAACAAAATATTTGACACTAGGGTAAAGTTGTCATATTTTCAATGTGAATTTTGACCTTGCAAAAACACATAACAACACATTTCTATGATTGATCCTCAAGATATAATTTGAGTTTTCCATTTACGGTGCAACGGGATTGCACCATGTGACAACCGGCCATTTAGCAAAGTAAATAATGATGTAGACTAAAAAATAGTGAATGTTTTTTTCTTATAATTTTTAATTTTTTGTTTGTGCACATAAAATATTTCAAAGAGTAGGGATGAGAACATTATTTTCTTATAAATTATATATAATCTCTAATTTTTCTAGTTTGAATCATTGGAGATTTTGTTTTGAGGGCTATCTGTTGATGTTTTTTTTTTTGAAAAATTGCTAAAAATATGGATACTTGTTTATGACTAAGTTTTCAATGTTTGCATGTTATTTACAAGGAAAGGTTACACATGTCATTGGTAAAAAAAGTCAATGATAATAGTTATCATTGGACATATTATGGAATATTCGGTGGTGACTCCATTTCCTATTTATAGTGATGAGTCTTGAATAACATGCATTTGATGATTTCTTTGCTTCCCACTTTGTTAGTGAAATACTTTCTTATTATGATTGCAGTTGTTAATTACACATGCTATATAATGTTCTAGATGTACCCCTTGCTCAATTACAATGCTAAGATGAGTTCTATAATTGTTGATCTATGTACCACATGTTTTGGATCCCCCACTTCTAAAATCATGTATTTTTCTCGTACATAAGGATGATCCCCTCTAATTGGATATGCACCATCTTGAAAAGATCCAATCTATTATCATTTGGTGTTTATGGATCCTTCATTTCACATTTCAAATATTTTTCTGCCAAATGAGAATGATTTTATTCAATTGAGATATGTATGGTGATCAAATATTTTGTTGAAGTGTCATAATTTGATGCCACATGTTGAAAAATCCTTCATTTGATCAAATATGCTCTCCTATTCTTGCGAGACCATTTATTTCAATTCCATGCAAAATGTATACAACAATTCCTTTTAAATTGATGAAGCTTTCCTTTATTCCAATAATTTTGGATTAGGTTGAATTGTTGTAGTCATATCGTGTCTTCCATTTGCCTTGAATTTTATTTAGTAGTTTGAAGGAAATATTTCATGGTTCTTTGCAATGTATAGATTGTATTGGGAATTGTTGAGAAATGACACTATTCATAGGGAGAAATCAATTTGTGGAAATTGATAATTTGTTCTTTCATTATTTATTAAATGGAATTATGAATTGGTCATGGATCATGGGATGGATGTGTGGGAAATCTTGTTGCAAAGTTGTAATACAACCTTTGTATTAATCATGTGCTATGAGTTTTATATTAGTCTCACTAGTGAATTGACATTATTTCTTTTTCATTCTACGATTAATATCCTTGAATTTTTGGAGTTAATATTAAGAGAGTATTTAATAAGAAAAGTTTATTTACTCCCGTTGTGTGTGCATGTTTGTGTAAAATTATGTATATATTACATGAATGTCCTTGTAATTTTTATTATTATTATGAGTATTTCAATCATTTTTAGGACATAAGATAAGGCACCGGATATATCAATTAGATTAAACTATTATTACTTTTATTTTATTTTAGTCTCTTGGATAGTTCTAATTTCATCAAGGAAAATGCATGAGCTACCGGTTTTTGTAAAGAACTCTACATTTCTGGAGTGAATATTTAATCATTTCTTTATAATGCTATACACTTTGGTACAATTTTGGGTATAATAGGTGTTGACTATTGAAAATGCATGCCCAAGAGCACCAAATGAGGTTCAATGTCTCAACAAAAATAATGGGAATGCCCTTAAGGCACGGGACCTTGGCTCTTTAAGGTAGATTTCTAGAGAAAGATGAATCTTATCGTAAATACACTAATGCTACCACTACTATAAATGTAAGCTAATAAATGCAAGGAAATACAGGATAAGGAATCTACTAAAACTAAAAAAGTGATGCACTAGAGAAATAAGGGATCACTCTCCCTTTTCTTTTGATTGACAAAATACAATCAAACCATGCAAATATAGTCCACAGACATTATAACACAACATAACCAAAAGACAAGAGAGAAATAACACAATCTAAAGGGTATATATAAGCCACAATAAACAAAATCTTAATTCTTGAAAGATGAAGAATTTGATACAAAAATGAAAAATGAACTAGGTGCATTGCATAAGATAAAAAAAAGAGATCTAGAAATTGATAATGATTGGAAATTAAAAATAAAAAATTAATTTTATAGTGGAGGAAGATGACCCTTTAACAATAAAATCCATATGATATTTATAAAATAAGAGAGGAGAGAAGGGAGAAGGAAGAGAGAGAGAAATGAATACATTGGAATATCCGACCTCTCTCATGCCCAACTTCTAAGAATGATGTTTAACCGAAATTACTTGCTCAAACATCCCCAAGCATATTATAGAATATTTGTTGGCATCTATGATTGCATTTCCCTGGAAATGTGGTAGATAAAAAATTGAAACTACTACCATGTATAAGCACTCCTCAATATCTCTCTAATAGATTTTATTTTTATTGATTTTGTGGTCCTAGTTAAAAGATATGGTCAAAAATAAAAGTCTATATTTTTGATGCAAGATGATGGCCATGAGGCCATCAAATTTACCCTAATAGTTTTGGTGTGAGTTATTTTCCACATCACATGGTGAGTCATCTCACTTAGGTGAGGTCATAGGTCTCATGTGTTGTAGGGATCATCATTAGATTTTGTGTGTTAGTGCGTCATATGGGAGTTACTTCCATTTTGGAAATGTAACTCCCCTTCTCCACTTGAGGAGGTATGATTACTTGCACTGGGGGTTACACAACACCCTTATTTGTACCCCTTCCCTTTTTAGATATATGAGAGGACAATGAGATTTTTCCCTTTCCATTCTTTACATGCACATTTTCATGGTTGATGCTCACTCCCTCATGGAACCTTGTCACACTTCTGGAGTGAAACTCGGTTGATGTTCACATTATCCCATGAGATCCTTATGTTGTCACGTTTTTACTTTCTTCATCATGGTATTAGAGCATGTTGTTGGGATCCATGCTACTCACTGTCTCTTGTTGCTTTCTTTTGCTCTTTATTTTGAATTTTTCGGTTTCATGTGCAAACATCATAATGGATATTCCATTTGTGCACTCCATGCATTGATCCAATATTATTTTGGGTTCATATTGTTCATGGTGCTTGGTTCGTGTTTTCTAGTGTTTTTTGACTTCTGGAGTTTATTGTAGGTTTGCATGAAATTCTGGAGCCTTGCATACGAGATTAGAGGTTGCAAATTTGAGTTTGAGTGTTGCTTTTGAGATATTTAAGGGTCCTTGGGAAGCTGGTTATAGGCCCAACTCAGCCCCAGCTCACTGAGCTAGCTCCCCTAGCTCACCCTTATCCTCTCAGTGACTCGATCTGATTTTTTTGTTCAGAGTTTGGTTTTGACCCATATTTGACTACTCGAACTCCGTATTAGTCACTCAGTGCCCCTAGTTTTTCCGTGCTTCACCTCACATTGACTCTTGTGCTTAGAGGTTCACCCTTAAACCTCATCCCCATCCTTTACTTCATTCTTGGTCAGCTCTGTGCTCACTCACCTAGTTCATTCACTATATTACATTTGGATTTGTGCCCTCATTCAATATTTTCCTTTGCGTACACTTTCCTTTGCATCGATCTTTTGACCAACTTGCTGTTGCTGATTGGCCCTTGCCACAAAATTTCTGCATTACTCCCCCTGTTGGTCCCTTTTTGTCTTTGGGTTGCCTTTGTGTCTAGATTCCACACCTCTACATCCCACATTGGACTTTTCATGCCCTTGGTTCACTTCCTGATTGACATGCTTTTCTCCTAGTTTTCCCACACTCGATGCTCTTCCGTTAGCTTTGGTGGCACCATGCTTAACTGATCTCCTATAAAACACTAAGTGAATCTCACCAACTTTGCAAGTGTAATCTAACCTCAATGGCTCCCCATGACCAAATCAATGCATGTTTGATCTACCTTGACATTTAACTCGGCTTGAACCTTCCACCTCTACACCGACTCACCCGCTTTTCTTGACCAACTCGATATGTCAACGTGGACCTCTCAACTTTGAGCTCCCCACCTTACATGCCACTCGAATCATGCATGTAGACCTTGCCCCTGCGTAACACTATGACGACCCCATCTCACTGACTCGCTGATTCAACTTGGCCAGTCGTACCATCAACTCACCCACTAAGCTCCTTCTGCAGCTCATCGAGCTGTTTTTAGCTCTCCCTTGAGCTCGAAGTCCCCCTCTTTCCCTTTCTTTATTCCAACCCTTTTCCCTTTTTTCAATTGATTGAGATCAATTAAGGGGAATAAAATAAAATTCATTATTATAAAGGGGTAGAATTTTTACGGCTCGTGTATAAGGTTATTGGGATTTTCTGGACCACTTTTACGGCTCATTCATGTTGTAGTGCTATTATTTGCCTATGAGTAGTGAGTGCGTATGCCATAGCCTTGAAGTAAGAGAGCCCTTATTTACGATGTGAGACACCTTATCTCACATTGAGCACTGTTGTACCCTTATTTTTCTTATGCCTTTTGTGCTTGAATGCATATCGTTCCTCTGATTCTAATTAGGACTTATTATGGCCTCCACTCTTGCATGATTCATCACCTACTGCAAGGTGAGTGGCCAACTGTCCCATGTCACACAAACAAACCTTATTATAATCATGCACTACTTATAAATTTCCACAAATAGGGGGTTATTATTGTTCTTAGGTGTTGTATTACATGTAAACATATTCTTGGCCGAGTTTGACATCTTTTAACCTTGCTTGTATCCACACACCCTCTTCTCATGCATCTTGCAATTTTTGCTTCCACATCATGGAGGATGCTCTTTCCAGACTTGAGCATCGCAGATCACCTTACAACCTCTTCCACTTCTTCTTGGGAGAGAGAACTACACATCATGGCATGCTTTTATGGAATGTTACTTTACTCACAAGGGCCTTACCTCCCTTCTACATGGGCCAATTATTGCACCCACCTATTCTTGTCATCTTAAGGAATATCTTGACACGTGAAACCATGTTGTTGATCATTTGATGTTTCATATCTCCAAACCTCTCCACCTTTACATGGTAGACTTAGATCCTCCCACACCATTTGGAGCATATTTTAGTCCTTATTTAGAGACCCTTCACATCCTTCCATTTTTGTTGTTGTTGTTGATACAATTATATTCTCTTCTTCTTCATGTGATGAAAGTTCTGTTGACACAAACTCACTTATTTCTATCCCTGATGATGAGGATTGTGATTCTAGTTTTGATGACGAGAGTACTACTGAGGAATCCTCTCCTCCTCTCACTTTTATAGTGTATGTCAAGAAGTCCCATTCTCATTCTGATACAATCATTACATATTATTGCTTTCCACTTCTACGTGCGAGGCCCTTTGCAATCCTATTCCTTCGGTTGATGATTCATACATGTCCAAAATCACTCTTCTATTTGTTGAGCCCTCTTCTTAGGATAAGTATCTTATAGAATTTTTCATAAATAATCTAACACTACCACTACTCTAAATGTAAGATAAAAAATGCAAGGAAATAAGTGAGAAGTAATTCACTTTGAAAATAAAAAAATTGATGCACTAAAGAAATAAGGGATCACTCTCCCTTTTCTTATGAATGACACAATGCAATCAAACCATACAAATATAGTCCACACACATTATAAAACAACATAATATAAATAAAGGAGAGAAATAAAACAATCCAAAGGGTATATATAATCCACAATAAACATAATATTAATGTTTGAAAGATGAAGAATTTTCTACAACCATGAAAAAGGAACTCGATGTATTGTATAAGCTCAAAAATGAGATATAGACACTTTGAAAAAGCCTGGAAATTAAAAATAACAAATTAAATTTATAGTGGAGGAAGATGGCCCTTTTACAATAATATACATATGCTATTTATAGAATAAGAGAGGAAAGAAGGGAGAAGGGAAGAGTGAGAGAGGAATACAATGACATATCTGACCTTTCTCATGCCAAACTTTTAAGAATGATGTTTAAGCGAAATTATCTGCTCATACATACATCCAATCATATTCTAGAATATTTGTTGGCATATATGATTACTTTTTCCTCCCAAAATGTTGTAGAAAGGGAATTGAAACTACTACCACATAGAAGCACTCCTAAAGATATCTCCAATAGATTTTATTTTTCTTGATTTTGTGGTCCCAATCAAAAGATATGGTAAAAAATATAAGTCTTTATTTATGATGCAAGATGATGGCGAGGAGGCCATCAAATTTACCCTAATAGTTGTCCCATGCCACTTGTCCTTTTCTCATTGGCCATTGATTTTACTTGTTTTTATTTGATCTCGGGGCCATGTGTCACTCATTAAAATTTCTATCTTGTACCAAATGTATGTTCCCAAATTTGTGTCATGTGACACTCTTTCATGTGCCCACATATTTGACCATCTTCCTCTCTACTCAAATTTTCTAACCCCTAAATTAAAGGGATTGCGACATGTGGCACAATCTTGGATTTACTACCTTTGTTGATTTCCATTTGTGCTCGGGGCCATGAGTCACCCATTTGTACCTATGGGTATCCTATTTGTGTTTCCCATTGATGACTATAATAGAATTGAAAGTTCAAATCCATCCAAGGCCAAATGTAAAGAAGATAAAATATCTAAAACTTTGTTTGCATGTTACAAAACATTGAAAATGAGATGTGAAAGTGTTAAAACATCAAAAAACATGTTACATTTGATCAAAATGAGTTGGAGGCTCATTTGGGAAACATTTATGGCAATTCCCGGGTTAATTTTCCTTCTAAATGAAAATTCCTATAACCTTAACATCCATTGCACACGGAGTATGAATAAAAACCTAAAATATAACAAAAAGAAGTTTGGGGACCTATTAATCCTTTCACTCTAGATCCCCCTCTAAAACTCTACAAACGACACCCTCTAAACAAAACTTCCAAGAGTGACTCAATTTTTTTACAAAATAAAAAATCATACATATTTAAAGGAAATGTGAAGTGTGTAAAAAACATTTCTTTTTCCAAAATCAAACTTATTCTTATCCTACTCTAAACAATGTATAAAAAATAATTTACACAAAGCCATATAATGGATGGGAGAAGTAACTTCCTTTCTCGATGAAATGTGTCCATGTAATGAGTTTTGCAATGGATGTGACATGTGGGAGGAGAGGAATAAAAAATTCGTGCTCCTTAAAAATATTAATCATCCTCACCAAATATACCTCTGTTTGATCTAAAATTAATTTCAAAGGTGCATAGATTGACTTTTGGCACATGTAGGATATTCCTCATATTATGAAATGAGCTTGAATAGTGATAACTATAATTGAGTATATAAAATGGATAGATGTCTGATAGGTGATCAAATTTTCAAAGCCAATGGATGAAATTTTTTGGGAAGCTCAATATCCTTGTGCCCAAATCCATAGATAGAACTTAAAGGAACATCTCCTTCCTCTTCCAACAAATATTTGAGATTTGATAGCTTAATGATATCCTCCCATGTGGGGTCTGCAAATGAATACTAGGTCTAATAATCATATCTGTCCCTATTGGAAAGCATGAAACTACTAAAACCTTCAAGTATGGTGGGAAGTTATTCCTCCCTAACTTGATATGCAGATTTGCAGGCCCAATTTTATCTTCACCCTCAACCTTTTGTGGCTCCACTCGATCAACCTTGGTGTTTGATGTGTTGTCACCTCCCCAAGAGTTGCAAATTTTATCCTCTAAATTTAAAATTTTCATGTTAGGTGATTTCTAAATGCCCTTGTAAAGGATCCCCTAAGAAAGAGATAGTTTCAAACAGTTAGTCATTTTTCAAATTTTAAGTTTTAAGGCTTTTTCAGTGATATGTGGGTATTTCAGATTTTTCTGTTCCTTACATCCTAAGTTCCTCCAGGCCATCTGTTCCCGATTTCCACTTTTTCCAATTGGTCTTTCTTTTCCTTTGTTTTTAGTCTTTTTGGATTTTCGGAGAAATGGTGTCCTGATGTCCCAAGGGTTGTTTATGTCAAATATTTCCGAATGATCTAATTTTAGTATGCTGCGAGTATTTTGAATTTTCTTATCCTGTGTGTCTGAGTGCTCCCTGACCGCCATTTCCCCACAAGTCCACCTTTGCTGATTTCTATTCATTGCAGATATTTTAGCTTTGTGCATCCCAGATGTCCTGATGTCCCTTGGGATAGTTATGCAATATTTGTTTGCCTTTATTGCAAATTGGCTATTTTGGCTCCGCACGTCCCAAATGTCTTAATGTCCCTTGGGACAGTTGTGCACATTTATTCCACCTTACCCAATTTTCATTATTTTTAGGTCGGCATAGAGTATTAATTACCTCATTTATTTCATCTCACTGACCTACTTGAGTTTAAATGTGTATAAATAATTAGGTAATTGATCATTTTCACCACCTTGCTTGCATTTTCTAGAGACTGTTCGAGTCCCCTTTTCTCCGCCATTTGTAGCTATGGTCTAGTACTCCTCCATTGTTTTCAAATCTACAGGTGCAAAGAGAAGTTGTGAATCATCAAGGTGTTGATTGAGGAACTAAGGGATTTTCTCATAGAGATATTTTGCTCCTATCACAAAATGAAGATCAGTTTCAAGGGACACAAGCACCTCTCTACCTTAGAGATAAATATACTAGATATTGGTGATAGTGAAGCTCAACACCTCGACTTGGACAATTTTTGGGCACACATTAATTTTCAAAACCCTTCTCTCATTTCCTAGCTAATCAAGGATAGTGGAATTGTAGAGGCAAGAGGTTTTCCAATTTCCATCCAATGCGCTGATACAATTCTCACTTGTAGTTCTTGTTTTGACCCTGATACAAAAGAAATTGTTGACCCTCAAGGGAAGGTGGTGGCTCAACTTGATGAGGATTGTATTCATACCACTTTCAGGATTCCCGTGATTGAAGGCTCAAATATTCTTACCAAGGATTAGGTGTAAACTCTTTTTGATCAAGAAAATGAATGGTACAAGAGTAGAGTGACCAAATATTGGTTTAAGAACCCAAAGAAAGGATCCTCAAGGCTACCTACAACAATGTTCAGAATGGATTTCCATGGATAATTGTCATCTATCATCACTCTGATATCCAGGATAATTGGAATGCCCTCCACCAATGAGTTCCATTATTGGATGTGCCCCTATATAAATATTATATGTGAGGGTAAGCAAAAATTGAACTAGGAAGGAATAATTTATGATAGTTTGACAGAGCAATTGGAAAATTTTCAGAGGACTCAAACCTTCTACATGACCTCCTATCTGATGTACATCATTGCAACTTACAGAGAATGGTTGGGTTTTCCCCTATAGAAGACAAGAAAGATGCCCCTATTTATATGTATCATCCACAATTGACTCTGAAGGTCAGCAATCATCATTTCAAGAGGGTGAATGATGCATTCACTATGTACATTATTAGATTATTGGAAGGAGATACTTTGTCGGGATATTATCGGATGAGGCAAAATAATCGATCAATGTATATGGAAACTTTTTCACCGAGCTCGGAAATTTTCATATATACGTTTGGTTGGATTTGAGGGACAACCCTTAAAAATCCCTATGTACTGCAGTGATAAAATGGCTCTGGTTGAGATATGTAGATAGTTGGATAAGCTACATAGAACTTACAGGGACAAGAAGATTGTAGGTATTCAATTCCCAATCACATTGGGTAACTACACTTGTAAAACTGCTTTGGATGCCCAGAACATTGATAGAACCATTGATCCTCTTACCCTTCACTATTATAAGCCTAGAACCTGCTTTGACATTAAGGAGTTCATTTCCACCAACTTTAGAATGGGTTATCAACATCTTGCTGATATTGAAGACTATTGGGCAGATTGCTCTGATGATTATGAAGCCACTGAAAAGGTACTATGGAAGATTATCTCTCAGTAACAAATCATGGATTTTGGTATATATGATGTTCCTGAAGGATTGGAGGATGATGATGAAGAACTGCAGTCTCTTGAGTATGAGAGATCAATCAAGCACACTCTTATTGAAACCATTGATTGGTTTGTTAAGGAGAGAGATGATTTGAAGGAGCTCAATAACCCTGTCCTAGTGAGAACTAGACTTTGGTTTGATAGGAAAATGAATATGTTCAGGGAAAGGAAATCTAGGTCTACTTCTCAAGATACTTCTACTCCTCAGAAAGAAATACATGTATCAGCTCCTGAGACACATGAACAATCTATTCCTTCTCCTCTAGAATCTTCAACTCTGGTGTACACTAAGAAGGAAAAACCAAGAAGGATGATAAGATAGTTGAGGTTATTCAAGAGAGTGAGAGACAACCCTATCCTAAGAAAACTATAATAATTAATGACAAGGAAGAAATTGTGGACCTCAACGACAATTGTAGTGAAGGAAAACAACAGGAAAATCCTGAGGATAACCATGTCGCAAGCAGTGTGGAGGAAGATAAATCAAAGAAAATAGTTTTAGAATCTACGGAAATATATTCTATGGAGGGTCTTGTCACTCAAGCTGATACCTTTGTGTTAGAAGTAGCTATGGTACAAACTCTAAGTGCTATGAGTGCATCTACACTTGGGCCTATTGCTCCTTCCACTTCAAGCTCTTCATTTACCTAGGTACAACCATTATTGGAAAGCAAGAAAAGAAAGGCCACTTCAAGTATGGCTGCTCCTAAGTTTGATGCGTGGAAAATATTCTAGGTACTACTCCTCCCCCTCCAGCAAAAAAGGCCAAAGTCACATCAATATTGGTTTCAGATTCCCAAGGCCAACAATTCATAGAAATTACAAAACCCAAGCTGGAAAAAGATGAAAAAGACCTATCAATGGGTGATCTGGAATTGACAAGAATTTCTCTTGGTGAATCGACACCTGAAAGTGAGGTGCATAATTTGAGGGAGACTGTGTCTAAAGTGATTGAAAGAGTTGAAAAAGGGAAGTAGACACAGGAGCAGTTAGAAGAGTAGAATCAAATTTTGTCAAGTTTCATCAAATCCTTATTGGTAGAAGATAAGGTACTTGACCCAACTCCCCTAGCTTCCATCCCACCTCTTGCCATCCTTTCCAATGATGAGGTTCAAGCCATCAAATACATTCATAAGCATGCCACTTATGGGAAGGCAATGGAGGCTATGGTTGATGACTTGATAATCACAAGTCTGAATTTTATTGAAGAGGCATTCAAGGCATATGAGAAAATTGCTAAGATTCAATTAAAATTCACTACAAAACTCAGTGGGTTGGATAGGGAGTTGAAATTATGGAGTGAGTGCATTTAAGATCTTAGATTGATGAGTGAGACATATGTAGAAATCCTTTTTGGAAAATAAGGTTTTTGATGATGCAAAGATGAATCTGTCCAAACAGTGGGTTTTCAGCATTGACTGGAAAATAAAGGTTCTGGAAGAGGCCATTGGAGAACTCAGAAATATGTTACAAAAAGGAGAAGATTTTAAAGCTTGTGTCATGTCTGCCTTCATAGATATTCATTGCCAAATATTCAAAGAGAGTTCAAATGATAAATTCACTATTCAAGAGATCAAATCTCAATTCAATAATTTTGTTAAAGAAGATTTGTTCAAGCAAGACACCATATCCAAGGAGAAGGTGAAAGAAATTTGCACACTACAAGCTGCTATCACAAATGCCAATAAAGAGTTCTTGGAAAATGTAGAATTCAGAAAAGAAATGGAGAAGTGTTTGGGCAGTTGGACTCATGCAACCGCTAATACAACAATTCCCCGAGGAATGGACATAGCTGAAGCATTGAAAAGATTCAGACATCAATTTCTTAAGACAAATGGGACTTCAAGTGCTTCTACTAGCATCTCAACTTCCTAGTTCATATTTTCCTTTCTTATTTAAAATATCTAATTAAGGTGACTTTATCTCTTTAGTCATGTGTTATGAAAATAAGAGATAAATTGAGTTTGTAATTTTTAATTAGATACTAAATTTTGAAATTAAAAGAAAGGAAACTAAAAAGGCTCTTTGTAACTGTTTCTTGGGTTATTTAAAGAACTTTCCTTATCATTGTAAGGGATTGAGATTTCTGATATCTGGATGTAAAAGAGCATTGAACTATTCAATACAGAAGAAGTTTCACCCTCTCTCATGCTTTATCTCTTTTTGTTCCTTTGTGTGATTCATATAAAGCTATGCGTATTTAAGCAAGAACTTTGTGTCTTTTAGTTGATAGTTGTATTTGGAACTTTGTGTCTAATACATGCATGTCCTGTGTTTTTATATGCGTGGTCTAAATCTTGTTAATTAATCAAGCATCAATAAGATATTATTATTTTATCTATATGTCTGAATGTGCTCTTCTCTTTAGTTTTTGAATACCATTTATTTTGTTCTTCTCGTATTGAATTTTTTTGAGGAAAATATCTAAAATATCAAAATCTCCACTAAAATGTTGAACAAGTGTTTATATTAAAAATAAGAATTTGCTTTTCTCTTTTGTGTTCAATAAGGGAACCTCTCCCATAAAGAGGAGGGACTGCTATCCCCTGACTGTTGCTTGTTTTCAAAAGATCAAATTCTACAACCAACATGATGACACCCTTTTTAAATCTATTTTTGGATCATTCCCCTCATCGTCAACCTTGGGTTGATTAATTTTTACAACATGGGTCTCTTAAATGGGATGAAATACAACTTCATATTCATTCCAATTTGAAATAGATATCTCTTACTCACCATTGATGAATTTTATCTCAACATACTATGGTGCACTTGCAAGAGATTGGATATAATGGAATTACTTGTATACATTTGATTATTAGTACTAATAGAACACACAAAAACACAATATTACAGATAAATGATCTCAATATGAAAGTAGAATATCTTATCCACTTCGAGGGGGCAACCTCCAAACCATACAATAAGACTCAAATGATCAATATGATGATTAAATACTCCTCAATACCACCTATATATACCAATCCTATGCTATGGCCAACACCAAGGCTGACCTACTAAACATATGAAAGCATAAATGAATAACATATGACAAGAAGAGAGATTATGTAAGCCACAAGTTAAAACTACATATCCAATATAAGCTATAAGAATAAGGGCACAACATTCCCCTCCCCTTCTAAGCAACATTGTACCCAGTGTTAGGAAGCCTTGGATGTTGTTGTATAAATTATTCATCCTCCCATGACACATCCTCAATATTCATATTATTCCACTTGATCAGGTACTCGGTAATGACTCTGGTCCTCAATATTTTGGTGCATGTATGAAGAATACCTTTAGGTTCCAATATGATCCTTCCTTCCTCATCCAGTTTAGGAAGCATTGAATGGGTGGAAATGTGTTGCCCAATAACTTTCTTCAATAAAGAAACATGGAATACTGGATGTATTTTACTTCCTGGAGGGAGCTCCAACTTATATGCCACACTACCAATTTTCTGCAACACTCGGTAAGGACCATAATATTTAGGAGCAAGCTTATTATCCTTCTTCTGTTGTTTTAATGATAACTACTTATATTTCTACAACCATACAAAAAAATTCACCCTATTTAAAGTGTCACTCACTACGATGTTGATCATCATGTTGCTTCATGTGCTTTTGTGCCCTTGCAAAGTTATCTCTAAAACTAGAGAGTACCTCATGTTGGTGCTGCATGTGATCTTTGATTGTTCTCACCTTCGGTTTGACCTTCAAGCTAGATATGAGTGATGGAGGATGGTGCCTATAAAGTGCCGAAATTGATACATTTTGGAGGAGGTATGAAATGAATTATTATACCACCATTCTATAAGTGGAAACCATTACACCCAACATTCTTATTTATCTAAAGTAAAACATCAAAGATATCCCTCCAAACATTTATTTACCACCTCAGTTTTCCCATTTGATTGAGGATGATAAGATGAACTCTAGGCTAATTGGGTACCCAAACAAGAGAACAAATCAGTCCAAAAATTACTTGTAAATATTAGATCATGATCACTTACTATAATTTTGGGCGTGTCATGGAGCTTTTGAACTATGTCCATAAATGATATGGAAACTATACTAGTTGTGAAAGGATGAGACATGGTACAAAAATGAGCATACTTGGTAATTCTATCCACCACTAACATACGAACATGATGACACTTTCCCCCTCTAATTTAGGAAATCCTATGATGAAATCCATTGATACCTCTTCCCATCTCTCGCTAGGAATAGATAGGTTGGAGGAGACCTGGTGTCTTAATAGTCTCTCTCTTATTACATTGACACACCAAACATTCCACCAATTTTTTTTGAACATATCCTTTTAACCCCTCCAAAAAATAAATCCTGCTTAACTCCATGATAAGTTTTCAAGAACAAATAATGGCCACCTAGTGGATAAGAATGGAGCTCTGAAAGAACATTGTGTTCAAGTGTAGAGTTCTTACACGAATATAACCTATATTTGTACCGTAATATATCCACCTTCCATGCAAATTGTTCTGATATGGTTAGATTTGTATACAGATTTTGAATGAGAATATGGGTTGTTTCATCTTTATGCCATTCTCCCCTTGGTTGATCTACCCAATCTTCCTTTAATATAGAGATGTCACATAAAAATGATTATGTGAAATCATCCCTTTTAGATAGAGCATCAAAGACCACATTTTCCTTCCCTTTCGTATAAATAATCTCAAAGTCATAACATAACATCTTAGTGACCCATTTTTATTGCTCTTTTGAAGATAATCGTTACTCTAAGAATTATTTCAAACTATCATGATCAATTTTTACTTTGAAGTGTCTACCCATCAAGTATGGTCTCCATTGTTTGACTGCATGTAATATTGCCATCATTTCCTTCTCATAGGTGGGCTTCAACAAATTCTTTCCTTTTATTTGTTGGATATAAAATTATATGAGATGTCTTTCTTGCATGAGTAATGCTCCAATCCCATTTCCTAAAGCATCACATTCAACTATAAAGGTCTTGGAGAAATACAGAGTTGTCAATATTGGAGTGGTGCACATTGCCACCTTAGATTTTTCAATTTCCTTAGAATCTTCTTCATTCCATTGAAAGGAGTATTTATTCAATAATGTTGTAAGTGGTACTACTATACTACCATAGTTTTTTACAAATCTGTGTACTACTGCTGAGACCTAAGAAACCTCGTAAATGTTTGAGGGTTCTTAGGATTTCCCATTCCACCATGGTATGGATCTTGTGAGGGTCCACCTTAACACCTTCATGAGAGACAATATGGCCCAAGTATTCCACTTCTTGCACCCCAAAAGTACAATTCGAAGGCTTGGAATATAGGTGATGTTTCTCTAGGGCTTCTAATACTGTATTGACATGATGTAAATGTTTCTCCCAGATTTGCTGTAGATGAGGATATCATAAAAAAATACCAAGAATTTTTTTTGTAGGAATGGTATAAATACTAAATTCATCAAACTCTAAAATGTGAATGGTGCATTGGTAAGACCAAAATCCATCACAAGGAATTCATAATTCCCTTGATGAGTTATGAAGGATGTCTTATGAATATCTTCTTTCTTTACTCTAATTTGGTGATACCTAACAAAGATCTAGTTTTGTAAAATAAATTTCACCATGCAACTCATCTAATAAATCATCAATGACAGGAATATGAAACCTATCTTTGATAGTGTACTTATATCATTCTCTGTAGTCTAGAAAAATGTGCCATATTCCATCATTGTGTTTCACTATCACCACTTTGGAGAAAAATAAGCACTTTGACTGTGACGAATAATACCCATTTCTAAAATTTCCTCCACCATCTTCTTGATCTCACTCTTTTGCACATATGGGTATCTATAAGGCCTGATGTTGGGGGGTTGGATTCTTGGAATTAAATAAATGACATGATCATGATCTCTTTTAGGAGGCAATCCTCTAGGATCCTTAAAGACAACTGCATGTTGATCAATAACCTTCTAAAGATTAGGATGCACTACCATCGTTGGTAGTTGAACTTACATGGAGAACAATTGTGTGAAAAAACCTTCAGCCCCCTTTTAATAATCTTTTATATTTGGTGAGAACTAACCACCTAAGGAGTTTTTCTTGTAGTCCATGAATTTCAAATTGTTTACCCTTATAATGAAAGCACATGAACAATTCCTTGAAATTTATCTCTATGGTGCCCAAAGTTGTGAGCCACTGAACACCTTAGCAATATCAGGTCCACCCATGGCAATAGAAAAAATATTATTCCTAAGTGTAGTCACCCATCATAAGTATAATTTTATGGTTTTTACCTAAACATTGGACTATGCCACCATCTGCGATCATTACTTGAAATTTAGGTGCTAGGTAGATGAAACAATTTAGCCTTGTTGCCAACTTATGATTGATGAAATTATGTGTGCTCCCCAAATCAATCAATACTATCACCTTCTAATTCTTAAGATAACCCATGACCTGAAGGGTTTGTGGAGTACTAATACCTGATAGAGCATGACATGAGATAGTGGGTTGGGGATCTTCATATTCTTCCTCTAATTTTTCCACTTCCTCGCTTGATGTTTCCTCATATTCTTCCTCATCACCGGTCCCTTCAATGCATGACAATTTTTTTCAACACATTTATGATTTGTCCCATACTTGATGTCATAGTTAAAACATAACCCTTTTTCTCTTTTTTATTCAATTTGTTGAGGTGTCAACCGAATCAAATTGAGCGTATGATGGAGGAAAGGTGCTATGATATTTTATGTTAGTGAAGGACTGTATTTTGATGGAAATAAATTTTTCCTCTACCCTAAGCGCCATGATAATCAAATCAAAAACCTTGTGTAGATTAAAAATGCACACCTCATGCTCAATGTAGTCCTTGAGATCTCCAATAAATAGGTCATTCAAATACTCTTCTGTAATATCCTCCACAAGCAAGGAATTTTTTTGAATTGATGGACATACTCCTTTATTGAACTTGGTTGTCATAACTTTACTAATTGGCTAAAGTAATTCTCTGACACACTAGAACTATAGTGTAAGTGAAGCTCTTTAATGAAAACTGTCCATGTGACACTTAGACCATTATTCTACCTTTGATCACATAACCAATGATACCAGAAAAATTGGTTAGGTTCTAGATATAAGGATGCCATGGTCACCTTTTTTCCCGATGGGATCTGATGGAGATCAAATAAATTATCCATTTGGGTAATCTAATTGAGTGGATCCTTTCCATAAAATTTACGCATTTCCACTTTTAGAATAATGCCCCTCCATTAGTGAGGAGATCTACTTGAATGTGTAAAGGATCCTCCTTGATTGGAGTGATTTGGACATGTGTGAGTATTGCTAGAGGAACCCATATGACTGGAATTGGGATTTGTGTTTGAAAGAGTGAGCAAAAATCTTGCTTCATTGATTTAAAATCCATCTTAAGTTCACCTTAAGGCTACCTTTCAGATGAAGAAGCTCATTATTGAGTTCATCCTTACTCATCATATTATTTACCCTTTCCTTAAGTTGGATGACTATTTCAGATACTCTCAAACTAGAAAATTATAAATCCATATCTTCCTTATTTTGGGTCATTACTAGATTTTATCGACCTTTCCCTTGGCCTCGAGTTGATCTACCAATTATGATGTATGGTTTGGAGCTCGAGGTAGACATAATAGGTCAAAATTTAGGGTTTGGGTTTTCATAAAGTTAATGAATGAATAGAGGAAATCATAAATAAGAAATCCTATCTAATTTTTGGAAATATTTTTGAAAATATAAGAAACTTAGAAAAATTCCAAAAATTGCAACCTAGAAACCAAATTATGAAAAAACATAAAACCACTATAAATTTTGTAAAACAAGTCAAAAATGCTTTAAATTTGGAGAGGATATTACTTGACTGATTTCACTACTAAAAAAATAATTGTAGAAAAAATCACTACCAATTTTGAGATATATTCGAACCTTCACAATTAGGGTTTGACGCAACGCTAGCTAAGATTAGGCTCTGATACCACTTGTAATGAAATTACTTGTATAAATATGATTATTAGTAGTAATAGAACACCAAAGAACACAAGATTATAGACAAGTAATCTCAATATGGAAGTAGGATAACATAACCACTTCGAGGGGTCAATCTCTAAACCATACAATAAGACTTAAATGCTCAATATGATGATAAACTACTCCTCACTACCACCTATATATACCCATGGGGGTTCAATTAGTAAAAGTATGGTATAACATGTGCGTTTAAAGGGTATTAAATAATACCCTTAATTCTAGTTTTTACCTCTAATTATTCAATTGATAATATCCCCTCCTGTTATATTATTAGAATGAAAATACCCCTATTTTTTCCATGTACCTTACCCATTTTTCAATTACAATTTTATTTACCCCTTTTTATTTATACCCTAATATATTAAACATAAAATATATCATATTTCTCACTCAATTTTTTTTCATATGCATTTCCTCTCGAAAGATAGTTTGAAGCCATTGAAGACCTATTACAAATCACCTTATAAATGTTACACTTTAATTATTTATCAATAGTTCTTCAAATAATTAAGATGGTGAAATAATATCACTTGTGTTGAAAAACATACTCAATCCTAGTTTTCTACCATCTTATTATTTCTTGGTTAAGAATCTCTTAATTGAAATTTCTTTATTAAAAAGATATTATAATTTAACTTTATGAACACACTCCTTTTACAATTTTAAGGTATTTACTTTTAGAAACTAGGGTTCAAATGTTTTAGTTTTATATTAAAATTAAACTCCCTTTCCTTTGGCCCACCTCTCTAACCTACCCCCAATACCTGATTCAAAATATTAATAAATTAAACTCTTTCACCCCGTCATGTCTACCGATATATTGAATTTAATTTTATTAATTTTAATTACCTCAATATGAACCCATGTGTTAGGATATTGCCTAGCTAATGAACCCCCGTGTATATACCAATCCTATGGTATGGAAAAGACCAAGGCTAACCTACTAAACATATGAAATCCTAAATTAATAACATATGAAAAGAAGAGATTATGTAAGCCATAATTCGATGCTAAATATCCAATATAAGCTATAAGAATAAGGGTGTAACATTGGATGAAACTTACCCACTTAGAAAGAGATTGTTTGATCTCTAACTCTCTGAATTACTCCTCTAAAAATTGTAAATGATTTTTTTAGTCACTAACTCAAATACTTACTATTTACATGTATCCTCTAAATATTTCATTTATATGCATGATTCCTAAGCAAAAGAATTAGTCATCAACACCTATTTATTTAATTTGACATTTCTTTTATCCTTTTCATCTCCTTGCTTACTATTTCTCGATTGACAACTTATAATTTTACACACTAGATGACATCTTTCTCACTCGATTTCTCTATTTTATATTTTTGACACCCTATATAGGATCATCCATTAGGGAAATGAGTTCCCATGTGCTATTGTTCCCTCCGGGCATTGTGTCCTCTTTACCTCTTTTTGGTCTTTTGAATGTTACTTCTTCCTTGTTCTCTCGTTATCACTCTTAGTCATCATTTTTCTTGTTAATGAAGAAACTAAAGAAAATGAATCATATATATATATATATATATATATATATATATATACACACACACATATACATATACATGTCTTATTTAACCTCATTAAGGGGGAAGCATCCAAGAGACACATAAATCTATAAGGAGCTAATATTTTATATCTACTACATAAAGGACATCATTTTGGACTTTATACTTCACTACATTGGAGGGTTTATTCTGAATTCCATACCACACATTTTCACTTGGGACAAAGTAGTTGTATCCTACTATCTCTTTGTGTGACTGAAACTAGGGCATCCTAGCTTAAGGGACACTATTCCAATTACACACACACAAGAACTACATATATTCTAAAATATAGTGCAACACTTAGTGAGAATCACATTGGGATGACCACCGAGGTCGATTATGACTCAAGAATTTGAATTATTTTATTCATCTAAAACCTATGTGACACAATGATGATCTAACGCGACACATAGTGAACAAGGAGTGACACAGAAGAAACCAAATCTTGATCACTTACACAGATACCGAGTTCTCAAAACAAACACTAGAACCTGCATGGCCATGTCCCCTTCATTGCACTCCATCCCGAGATCATCACTTTTTATGATTAGACACAAAGCTAATATAGTCTAGAATCTTCCTTTCCAGGTCATTCATCATCCCATAATCAGGTCTAGGCCTATGGTGGCAAGGTAAGACATTCCACAAACCTTATCTATCACTCTTGATTCTATTTCCTTTACATGACCTTTCTTGTTTACTATTATATTTATTTGATAAATTTTTTTGTAGCCTATATTTAAATTTTATTAAATCAGAAACTTACCCACTTAGGAAGAGATTGTTTGAGCTCCACCTCTCGACTTACTCCTCTAAACATTGCAAGTTATTTTATTTAATAACCAACACTTCAGATTCCTCTATTTCGTAAGGGAGATTATTCATTATAAGGATGAGGAACATATCTATCTACCACCACATGATAAAATCTAGGCCAAAATAATTACATTAATTGAAAAGAGAAATATTATAAATTACCACGACTTTGATAGGTTTCCTCATGAAAATATTGGGGATTGGGTAATAATTTAGGTGGGGGTGGGAGAGGGATGTAATATTGTTGAAAATGAAGGGGAATAAGGGAGTATGCTAGAGTTTTTTGTACAAGATGTGGATGATTGTAAGGATATATAAAATGAGGGAAAAAAATGAGATCTAGGTTGATGTTACATGGGTTCAAATGCTTTGATAGGTTATTATTCTACTTAGGAGGAAGGCAAACTTTAGGGGAGTCCAAAAATGGGGAAAATAATGCATTTTTGTTGAGAGGGAAGTAGGAGATTGAATTATTAAGTGGGAGGACTGTATGAGTATGGTAAGGGGTCACATCATGGACATGGATCCTTATGACTAGATTGTTTGACCTCTATCTTTTAAAATAGTTCTTGCACTTTCCTCATGTTTTCCACCATGTATTGAATATTTTTCTATAAATGAGGATAGGGGTGAACCAACTTCTTCATATGCACTCGTTCTCTTGAAATCCACCATAACTAGTAGGATTTTTATATGCATTAGTTTGATTTGGTGCATATGTAGATATATCATATATATACTCATATCATTGATATTTAGGGAACATTTGGGTAAATTCATGGGATGGAGAATTGAGATAATATTTTTTTGCTCATGAAAATGAGGAGGATGATTCAAATGGATGGATGGATAAGCCATGAAAATGTAATCATTTTAGAACAAATAAGGGATTGGGTGGAAATAGAAGGAGGTGAAGGGATTGGTCTTCAATGAGATAAAATGGGTTAATGAATTAGTATATTCGTAAGGTGATTGAAAACATAGTTAAAAAAGAGAGATAAGAGTACACCAAAACTTAACGTAAATTACAAAGTATGCATTCTTTCATCTTCAAATACTATAAATGATTCAACAAGAATATAAAAATGTCCCAACAATGGTCTGTTAGAAAGCTGTTGGTGTCTAAAAATTTACGTGCGATATAACTAAATGAGATTTAATGTATTAAAAACAACAATGGAAATTCCCCAAGGTGTGGGACCTTAGCTTCCTAAGGTAGAGATATGGAGAAATATGGATCTTATCCTAACTACCCTAATGCTATGGCTACTCTAAATATAAGCTAAAAATGCAAGGATAAAAGGGAGAAGAATGCAATTGAAACTAAATAATAGTGATGCACTAAAGAAATAAGAGGTCACTCTCCCTCTACCTATGATTGAAACAATGCAATCAAAACATGCAAATATAACCCACACACATTATAACACAATAGAATAGAAACATAAGAGAGAAATAACTAAGCCAAAGGGAAGATATAATCCAAAATAAGCATGATGTTAATGTTAAAAATATGCATGATCTAATACAACCATGAAAAATGCAATGGGTGAATTACATAAGCTAAACAACATAGATCTAGACACTCACCATGCTTGGAAATTCAAAATAATAGAATACATTTATAGTACGGGAAGGGGAACATTTTACAATAAAATCCATATATACTATTTATAGAATAAAAGAGGAGAGAAGGGGGAAGGGAAGAGAGAAAGTAATACGTTGACATATTTGGCCTTTCTCATCACTAACTTACAAGAATGGTGCTTGACTAAAAATATCCTCTTAAACAACCCCAATCATATTCTAGAATATTTTCTAGCATGTATGATCACATTCCCCCGTTCCCCCTAAAATGTGGTAGATAGTGACTTGAAACCACTCCCATGTAGAAAAAATCCTCAATAGCTCTCTAAATGATCCAATTTTACTTGATTTGGTGGTTGGAATAAAAAGAAAAAAATATAGGTCTTTAGTTATGGTAAATAGATGATGGCCATGAGGTTTCAAATTTACCCCAGCGAGCTTCCCCTACCACTTGCATCCTTCCCATTGACCATTGTTTTGAATTATTTCTATCCGAGCTTGGGGCCACATGTCACCAATTCGAGTCTTCACACTATGCCAATTTTATGGACTGAAATTCAATCCACATGGCACTTATTTGTGTGACCACAAATTTCGACAACCATATCTTTGAATTCAACCTTCATGATGCTTAAATTTAAGGGATTGTGCCACATGGTGCAATCCCAACTTTACTTCCTTCATTAATTTCCATTTGAGCTTGGGGTCACATGTTACACATTTGTGTCTCAGCAATGTGCCTAGCTAGATGGGGTCTAGGGCCCAAATGCGTTCCCTGTAGGACTCATTTGTGAACCCAAAATTTTGGCCATCACCACTATGATCAAATTTCCTAACACTCAAATTCAAGGGATTTCACCACGTAGTATAATCCTAGATTTCATTCCTTTGCTAATTTCCATTCGAGCTCAAGGCCATGTGTCACCAAATCATTCCTTTATGTATTTTATTTATGCATTATATTGTTTCCCCTTTTCACCTAACCTTTACGATGCACAATTAGATGGGATCACACCATATGACACAATCTAGGATTTTCGTGTTCGAGCTCTTTTCCACGCATTATTTCAATTTTTCTTTATTTTTTGTGGCTGAACACTTAACTGATTTTCCAAAAGGAATGTTAATTCCATGGGTCCTATTTGATCTCAAATAAAAAGGGACGGATTTTATTTATAAACACTAAAATTATCCATTCCTTGGTGAATGTGGGATAGTTACCCAAAGCCAAAACACAAAGGCTGTAATTAAAAATATTTTAAGTGGTTGTGTCTTTGAACCAAGTGGAAAAAGAGTTTCCCTAAGGATTTTTCTTGATTGAAAAGGAATTGCAGAAGTATGAATACATCTCAAAACTGACTATAATAAAATTAAAATCTCGAATCCATAAAAGGACAAATATGAAGAAGAGATAAGTTCAAGACCTTCATCTGCATGCTAAAAACATTGAAACATAGATATAAAAGTGTTAACATGTGATAAAATAGGCTTGTAATTGTTGCAGTTGATCTAAATGAGTTGGAGGTTCATTTGGGTAATACTAGGAACAACGTGTATTGATTAAAAATTGATTATGAATGTATACATATTTCATATCTATTTGGTACATTTAAACCATTTTATTTAAGTGGGCATTTAGATTGCCATTTAGAAGTAATTTTTGTTAATAAATACATTGGTCTCCACTAATTATTTAGATCTAGTTATTTTATGTGTCTTTAGGAATAACATGTAAGGAACACCTCCTTAGCTTGTATATATTTAAGTGAAATAAAACTAGTACTTTATCTAATTTAGTGGTGTAATTGGGCTTTGTGTATTTATAACCCTTGTACCAATATATTGCATTTTTATCTTTGTGGCAGGAATTTTGAGTGAAAGTGGTTATATCTTGTGTGAATTCTCACCGAGCTTTAAGAGAATTTCAAGATACAAACTGTCCTCTTTTATGCAAGTTAATTAGTGATATATTAGGGTGTAGTAAATAATAGGAGTGTGGGCTGTAATATAAAGTATTATTTATATGTTTAATTTTTGATCTGAGAATTATTCCATGAATAAGTGTCTACATGCTAATTAAAAATAATATTGCATAAAAACATAATGGGTCTTGTTCGTTCATCCAAATATGATGATTTTGTAATCAATTCATCATATGAACATAAGAGAAATTTCTAGGGACAACCTTATTGGTGTTGGGGAGTTATAAGTGAGGATAATAGAACACAACTTGTATTTTTCCTTAGATATGATCCTAATTGTAGATGAGAGCGAGTGAGAATTATCACAAAGAATCCTTATCATATTCTCTTCTTTACTAAAATATGAATTATTGATTTAACAAAAATAAATATTTGTTAGAGGATTGAGATCAAACATATATAATAGTAATAAACAAGATATAGCAAGAAATGACAAGAAAGTGTGAACAATAGAGAGATAAGAGTGACTTAGCTTGTATCTAAGTTTTTAGACTGATTCTAGGCTAGAGAATGGGTGAAATAGGCTTAATATGGATTTTGCATGCTCTGTCGAAAAAATGTGATGTGAAAGTGTGCCTGAAAATACCATTGAGAAGAGGACAATTGCATCCCAAGAAATACTTTTTGAACTTGCTGCTATTATCCTAGTAGTGAGTGCAGACCTAGTTCTTTCAGGATATGTCAATGTCACATTTACTTCAATTTTTGTCACTTCAACTTCACTATAAGGTTTATATATCACAATTGTACCTACCAAAAACCCTTGCTACCCACACAAGGATTAAAAACACTTTAGATGAAATAAAATATGCATATGCTTGAGTTGGAATGACCTCAAAGATCACCCTAAAGTGATTGTCATTGAGCACTGAACTACATTTTAGACTCAATGTAGTTCTAGTGTGTGTGTGTGTGTGTGTGTGTGTGTGTGTGTGTGTGTGTGAATTAAATGTATCCCTTGAAGATAGGTTTAGCTTGTTCCATTCTCACCAAGATAATGAGCTACAACTAATTTTCCCACAAGATGAATGTGTGAGATGTAATTCGAAATAGCCCCTTCCTATGCAGTGAATGATGTAACCCAAATACAATGCTTGGATGTTGCTCTTTTTCCCAAGTAGATAAGAAGTAATAACCCAATTTTCCTCACCCCTAATAATAGTGAGTAAGTCATGTATATATATTCCCTTATTTAAATTTAATCATTAATAACTAAAAAACAACCCATAGTGATAAGTAGGAATTTAGAAAAGATAACAAGTGATGTGACATTTCAAACTTGAGAAAATGAGGGAAAAGGACATAAGTTCCCAAATGGGATAGTAGTGCATAAACGCTACTATCCCTAATGGTTGGTACTTTCTAGGATGTTCAGAGGATAGAGCATAAAATACTGATCTAGGTCACATGATGTCTAATGTCCAAAAGTAAAGTGGAAATTTTAGAAAAAGCAAATGATATCAATATAAAAAGGATAAAACAATGTAAAAGAAAAACAAGTGTTGTTAATGTCTAGTTTTCTTGCTTATGAATCATGCATATAATGACATACTTAGACATGTGATGTAGATATTAAGTATGATATTTCATGTCTACATTTACCCCATTTTATGCTAGTGAATGAATATTTGGTAACATAAAGTAGATAAGAAGAGCGTACCTTGTGGAGAACCGAAGGAGGTTATAGCCAATAGTGTGCTAGATGGAAATTGATAACGTTTCGAATGGAGGTTGTAATGTGTGTATCATGGAATCTAAGAGGGGATGAGAACCCTAGGGGTGACCTTGTGTGTGTATTAGAAATGATGCATGCATTTGTTCCTTGAATATTTCCTTTTCCTAAGTGTTTTGTGCTTGATATTGCTCCTTGTTCCATTTGTGTGTTTCCTTTTGTCGAGTAAGGTTAGACCTACAAAAGAAGATAAGTGTAGTCAATTCTCATGATAAATGAAATTGAACTTTAACTTAGTAAATGTGAAAATAGAAATGTGTATTGAAAAAAGTGAATCAAGGATAAAATACACCTGAATGCCATGAGAGAAGAGATATAATTATTCTTGTATATTTGTTGCCTTGGAGATGGTTGGAAGAGTCAAGAGTGATCAATTCTTGAACTTATTTGAACATACTAAGGATTTAGGTGTCCTGTTACCACACTGAGGATTTAGGAATCCTATCACCAAGAGAAGAAGGTTGGGAGAGATGTAGGTTATGATCTCCAACTATTGATTCTTCCCCACAGAGATAAGTGCCACTTGTAGATGGTCACAAACCCGATAGAAACTAGCCACATATGACACATTGTTCTAAGCATATCGTTGTCCTACATATGCCCTAGGTTCCAATTCCTTATTTGATATCAATAAAATAGAGAATTAGTTCCCTATCTTTAAGTATGAAATTGCCACTAATTTTGTTCTTGCTAATGTTCAATTGTAACCTATAATTGAGTCTGTCCTATTGGGATTTGGAAAAACATGTCATTAAAAACTTACTTTGTAACTATAAGGTACGTATTTTTATGCCCAAGAAAAAAACACCCAGATGGGACATTACCGCCCACCGTTCTTGTCTATATTGAGTGCTTTTGTCCTTGATGTGTTTTTGGCCCAAGCTTGATTATGAACCATTTTTAAGATATTTTTATTCTAACTCTACTATATAATGACCCATGTCAGTTTCTAAACTGCTAAGAGGTTGACACAATCACACGATGATTGCCCCCAATCATCTAGGGTGTGTGAGGTAAATGAATGTGAGTGCAAACCAAATGAGGAAATATGAAAATGATGTGCACATATAAAATAAAACTCCTACATGGGGAATAGAAAATGTGCATGGTAACTACCATGACACATAAAAAAAAGAGGAAAATCTAGAAAAAATTGGTAGTCATAAACATTCATTACACGATGAAATACAAACTAGTCAAAACATACATTAACATGGAAAAAGACACAACAAGTAGCTGGTTGAATACATGGGATACCACTCAGGATGTCACAAGACACTTAAAGTCTTCAAGGCTATATAAGAAAAAAATGATCAAGCATAGGGTAAAGCCCATAAAAATAGTTGAACAAGACACAAACATAGAATACAAAGACACAAGAAAATTATATAACCATGGCTAGAAGTAGGCATGCAAGAAAAACCATTAACATTAAAGTAAAATTGATAGTATACTACAATGTATACAACTGAAAATAAGAATGAAAATAATGGATATTGCAATGATAACACATGAATATGGAAGAGTATATAAAGGTATATGCCCCCAGGAGACTTAATGGGACTGATATAGAACAATTTCAAACATCATTCATTGTGTGATACCTACTAAGTAGCTCGCATTCACCTAAAAATACCCGTAGACACAAAATCACGCACTTGGGTACATTTCTAGGTCCTAAACACATACTTGCATTCATATGATTCATAAGAAAGAAAACTAGTAATTGACAATTGTCTTTGGCCTCTTATCTTTGCTTCTTGTTTTCTATTTGGTATTTTACACCCTACAACCCAGTTGGTATTTTACTTATTTATCTTTTATGGCTCCGAAACCAATGCCCAGCCAGGATAGAAGCGCCCAGAGCCCCTGTCCCCTCTGGGCACCCTTGACCCTTTTTCACCTTATTCATTTTTTTGGGTCTCTTTTATATTTTGGGCACCTTTTTCACTTATGGGTTGGCCTTCTAGTTGTTAATTACGAAATTCAAACAAGGGAATCATATAAATACATAGTTATGTGTTCAAAATCAAGGACCAAACATTAAGCATATACTATCATCACCTAAGATTGCATCTAAAGGCACCTAAAGCACTTAAAAGAATCCATTTAGCATCCATTATAGGGACAAGAGACTGCAATTTATGCATACACAACATAGGAAGGGGAAGTTTTTTTATTCCACCCACACATCTATCTACATTGTTACATCTATTTGCAACCCGCTATCAAGAGCACTTGCACAGGGGCATCCTAAGGCATGATTCTTTCACACACTCACTAGAACTACATGGAGTATAAGATGTAGTGCAGTGCTCAGTTGTAAGTTCACTCTATTGGGTGATCGTCATGGTCATTCTGAATCCCTATATTGCATTTTTTTTGATTTGATGTGATATTTTGGGTTTTGTGGGTGATATTTATTTTGTAGGTTATAGGTAACCTCAGGTGAGTAAATATCAACACATAGGTGATTAATAGGGAATATTTGTGACACTTGTGTGATACTATAAAAATTAGATTTAGACCATTTACATAGTCACGAGCACCCAATATCAATATCTTACACCCAGTGCCCATGTCGACATCATTTTGTGAGATTCAAAATTTATCCTAAATATTGATGACATAGTTCACCTCATGTGCAACAGTTTTCCTAGTTCATATAATTCCCGATCAAGTGTTAATCAAATAAGCTATCCTTTCTACACCTCTTGTTTATAATTTTGCACTTTACTTGTATATTGTTTGTGTCATATTGCATTAACAATTTGTATATCATAGTTTACATTCGATTACTCTGCAATTAAGGTTTTACAATTTTTTTATTTTTGTTAAATCAATGCCATGTGAATGCACATGTGTGTATGTAAAAAGGATAGAGCATACTATGAATCAAAGTAACATGGTAAGCAATGTGTAACATAGAATAATATAAACAAGCAAGGATACATCCAATCAAGATATAAGCTAGTATTTTGGATTTTTTACAAATATTTGAATGTTTTTGAATTATTATAATATGAAATACTATGACTAGGAGAAATTTTTCTCCCTAATGTATGTGTGAAAAGTGAGGTCCATGTAGGTAAGTGTGCCCTCAACATTCGTGTTTGAACCTAGAACAATATTACATCATCGGGTAGTAAGGGGTTGTAAAACAAGAGCTACCATAGAACAATGTCAAAAAATGAGGGGATAACCCTATGAGTCCAATATCCCAACTATATGAGTAGAAAGTGTATAAACAATAAGACTATGTATATTAGAAGAACATATAATAGGTGGAACATTGGGATTGTTGGAAATAGTGGAAATAGTAAGTGCAAACATAAGGATCAATATGTGAGTCAAAAGATATGTAACATATGTAGTGCTAGGAGGCTTGCCAATATCAACCTCAAGTAATGGGGGAGAGAAAAAGACTTGTTATAAGAAACGTGTACAATTTAGGAAGATTGGAAACATTAGAGTTATATGAACTAATCCCTATAATTATAGACATAATTGTGAAGAGAGGGGAATTGATTTACCTCATGGTTGTAGCAAGATAATGTATACCATATGAGTCATGCATAAGAGTTTGAAAAGTGAGGGAATTAAGAGAATCATGAATCAAATCGACACCTCGTGTTATTACTTGTGGTGAGGAGGGTGCGAGTAAGTGAGGTAACATTTGAATTTGTAAGCATATGATCATTAAAATTGCATTGAGAGTTGTGCCAAGAAAACAATTTGAAAGCAATATTCATTGTGACATTGTGAAGGGGGTATGAGTGTTTATAGAAAGTTCATCATGTAAATTAGTAGCACTATAGTCAATCAAAAGAGGAGAATTATGTGCCACAAAAGTAGTGTCTTCATGATCACATATGAGAGGGATAACAAAAATATTAGAAACATGAGGCATGAAATCTATTATAACATTATCCATGGAAGAAGCTGTGGCAAGGGCATGGGTATAAAGAGCTTCATGCATATTATGTAACCAAGAAAGACCTAGAAGGATATTACAAGGGATATTATTAGACATGATGTGACATATAACATTAAGAGTGCATGGTACTACAATAATAAGTAGAGAGATATCTCCTAATACTTGCTTGAGAGTATTATCAAAGCCATGAATACATAGAGTATATGGAGTTAAATCAACAATGAAAATTCCTATTTGATGGAGAAAGGAAATATAGCATACATTAAGACTAGATCCATTAAAAATAAAGCACATTTAACAAGCACATTACAAATGTGAACTTGAATATACAATGGAGATGCATTTTCAACAATTGTTTGGGAATGAACAATAGACTCAAGAGCTTGTATGATAGATGAAGATACATGGGAGATATGATAGCTAGGAGATGTGGGAAAGCTAAATAGATATTGATAATGATCCCGAGAGTTGGCATGATGAATGAAAGAGATTAAAATTTAAAATGAAAGAAATAAACCCTAAGGTCACTAGGGTTAAGAAAAATATATCCGATAATGGGAATGCAAGGATTAGGTTCACCAAATGATTTAAAAAAAATTAAAATCTTGTAATATGAATGAGATCAAATAGGTATAACAATAATACATAATATCTACCAAACAATGACATGTAAGTGTGAAAAATAGAGAGATAAGAGTGACTTAGCTTGTATATAAGTTTCCGGACTAATCCTAGGATGGAGAATGGGTGAAACATGCTTAATACATACTATGCATGCTCCATCTAAAAAATTTGATATGAAAGTGTGCCGAATAGTCTTTGTCAAAAGAGGGCAATATCAGCCGAGTGGTACTATCCAAACTTTCTCGGTATTGTCCTGGTAGTGAGTGTGAACCTAGTTCTTTTAGGATATGTCAATGTTACCTTTGCTTTAATTTTTGTCACTATGACTTTGCTGTAGGGTTTCCTTATCAAAATTATACTGATAAAAAAACCCTATCTACCTATATAAGGATCAAACATACATTAAAAGGAATAAAATATGCATATGATTGAGTCATGCTAACCTCGGTGGTCACCCCAATGAGATTGTCACCAAATATTACACTACATTTCAAAATCAATGTAGTTCTAGTGAGTGAGTGAGTGAGTGAGTGAGTGAGTGGTGTGTGTGTGTGTGTGTGTGTGTGTGTGTGTGTGTGTGTGTGTGTGTGTGTGTGTGTGTGTGTGTGTGATTTAAATGTATCCATTTGATTAAACAAATATTGAAATAAATAGATGCCTAATTCTAAATATGTAACACCATTGAATATAAACAATTAAGTACATATTTTACCCAAGAAAAATAAGGTAGAAAATATGAAACCCTAGTTGCAAATGAAGGGATAAAAAGACTTAGTTAATTCACAATAATCCCGAAGGTATGAACTAGGAAACTGCTGGAATAGGAACTCAGAGTGTCGTAATTAGACCCGGAAAAAGTGTATGAGTGTTAGAAATTCTGGAATAGGGCACCTATGGAGGGTCAGGGATGCCATAGACCTATTTTAGGCACCTGTGACTATTCAGAAGCTATGGAACTCAATTTCACAGGGTCGTAAGATGTTCACTACTTGTAGCCTTTGATCTCTTGTATGTCATTAGAATTTTTATTATTCACCCGAAACCCGTAATCAAAATGAAGCACCTATAAAACCTTCAAAACACATCAAATCCTAAAAATAAAGATGTAAAATGAGGGTCTCACACACAAAGGTGTAAGAATTTTACAAGTAGAATATTATAAATAAATTAATCCAAATTAATCACACAATCCAAAACATAGCTATTAATGTAGTAAATGATGATACAACTATGTAACAATAAAGTAAAACACAAGAAGGGATTAATAATTAGGTACGTAGAAAGGTATAAAATTGACCTAAACCTAGGGATGCTTCATTACTGAGACTATTCCCGGAAGCTACTCATGTATGTAATCATAAAAATTTGGCTAGGGTGTTGTATGGTCTGATCATTTTTTGTATGTTTTCAAACATGCAAATGGTGGAGCTTTGTAACTTTTCTTATTTTTTGCTAGCTTGGAAATGGTTGTTACTGTATTTCATTAGGGTTCACACACCTTCAAAACCACATGTAATGACCTACAAAAAATATTAAATCGTAAGTACTGTAGAAAACTTCATCAAATGATTAGATTTAAAAAGGAGAAATCCATGCGTGGCTGATTTATGAAGTGCATTTGAATTTTTAATATAGGATTTTGAAGGTTAGGTATCACATTAAGACTGACCTAGAGAAGATGAAATGACACACACATGATATTAAAATTATGAAAAGAGTCATTAAGAGAGGGGGATGGGACAATATAGGCGAGTAAAAATTCAATATGGCATGGCCCTATTCTATATGGTTCTTACATGGATTTAGTGACAATAGAGTTAGATTTTGGGAAATATCCTTATGGGTAGAATAATTCATTAGATAATTAATATTACATGAATGAACAACATGTTCATGTGTATATATTGGCAAGCCATGTAAGAGATAAAAATGTATGTTAAACGAGCTTAAAATGTGAGTGTAAGTCGTGGTATATGAACAAATACAAACTTATCATTTCCAAATGAAAAGTTACCAAATTCTTAATTTTGTATGAATGAACAACATATTAGTGTGTTGATACCAAAAATCCATGAAAGAGATAAAAATATATATCAATTGTGCTTAAAATGTGAGCATAAGTCTTTTTATATGAAAAAATCCAAACTTGTCATTTCCAAAGGATAAGTTACCAAATTTAAGTGTCTACATTTACCCCCTTTAAGTGTGAAATAAAAAATTGCATTATTAATGGAAAAACATACTTGAGTGTGTACACACAAATTTTATTTAATCAATTTTTCCTTGTGTTGGTGTTGGAATGCTCTATGATGAAACTTATAACACAATGTAATCAATATCCATAGAAGAAATTAAACTCGACTCAAAAGTAAATAATATATGTAACTTTGAAAATTGATTTTTTCATAGTAAAGTAAATAGAAAAATCATGAAAGGAATACACCTACTCAATTTATAGAGGGAGAATTTCCCATTCTCGTGCGTTTCTTGTGAATTATGATTTGTATTGAGATTTTGAAGGATTGGGGGTGATTAGTCCCCAATTTTTACGAAAGGAGAAAAAAAGTAGGAGAGGAGCTGGTTTACTTGACCCAACACTTAGAAGAGGTAATATAACACATTTTTCCCAAATAACCCCATAAAGAGGGAATATAATAATGTTCATAGTATCTATCCACTATGATATCTTTCCACATAAAGAGAGAGGGAGGAAGAAAAACCTATGAATTATCTAGCCACTTTGATATCTTCCAATCCTAAATACCACAACAATACAAATATATCTAGGCCCAATGTTGAAATATAAAAAATTCAAAGGGGAATGGATGACCCATGCCCTTATTGTGTTATAATAATTGGGTGTGATTATGAAAATTTTAAATAATACAAAGCGAAGAAAGCACATGCCCCATACCCTATATTTGTAATTTCATTTGTGTGATGAAATGAATAAATAATGAATTATTAATTTCCCCTTTATTCTGTTATGAACTATGCCATCTTTATCTAAATATATAATAGAACTCTATAAATGCCTATAAGAATTCGAGAATTCTAAAATTTCCTATGAAATTAACCCCAAGACAAACATTCGGTAAGGGTCATCACATACTATGGTTTTGTCCCTGGAGGATAGTTATATATCACTATAATTTATGATCTTATTCTATATATGTTCCTATTAATAAGGATTTTACTTCACATATATCCATGTCTATGTCATGTAATTTTTTGTGTCATCTATATATGTATGAGATAACCCAATGAATGACCTCTCTTTTCAGAAACATGATATATAGTATTAGAGTGTACATTTAAATTATGTGTAACCATGTTAGATAAGTATGATAATATGCATAGGATCACATGGAGAGTTATCATGGTGGCCATTCATTTATTGGGGTGTCTTGGTGGATACCACGGCACACAAATATATCAATCAAATAAATAAGGAATAATAAAAAACAATCATACATATTAGTAAAAAAATTAATATTTAAGCAAGTATACAAGTAATATAAAAACAAGTACGCTAACAACGTCACCTATGTTAATCAATCACAAAAAGGCCCAAGAGGCCACAAACATGGGATACAAAGGTTTCACACACACAAGCATAAGAAAGAGGCCATAAAAACCACAACCAAAGGACATCAAGATATTTATAAATAAACATAGAAAAGGCCTTATGAAACATACATATAACTAAGTAATCAAGCATGTAAAATAAAACAACAAATAGTATCCCCAAGACACATTGAGTGAGATAAACTAGTGCTACAAAAGACACATGTACTAGTACTATTAGTCCAAAAGACAAAATATACACAAAATAAGTAATTGATCATAATGAGGAAGTGAAAGTAACTATATTGAAACAAATATACTTTTCTAGTGTAGGATATGCCCCTAGAAGACCGGGGTCAATCGGGAAGGGACTATGTCAACACTTGTCATTTTGTATCAATATTTGTATGCCCCACATCAAAATTAACACACCTAATGAACACATATGTGTAAATAATATATAGAATAATATGTTATATATTAAACCAATATGAAAAAACATATGTAAATTAGCAATCTAACGAATCGAGTCCTATATAGGTCACAATTTTGTGTTTTTCCCAATACTTAAAAGTTTTTGTATTATGTGATTATTTGATTTTTTTTGTATTTTAGAAATTAGTTATGTAAATGAGGGAGGTATCATAGTAGATAATCAACGAGGGTCACATTAAAATGTAGGATAGACCGAATATATAAAGGATGCCCTAACCTAAAATGTGTCACATGTGTAGTAAGAGATAGATAATCCTAATAAAACTAGGGTGTGTAACTTGCATAGGAGACATAATAGGTGACCTAGTAAGAGGACTAGAAAGGATAGACCCATTATAAGTAGTATGTGTAATATGAGATCGATTAAGAGGCCTAGGAGGGAGATACCCACTAGAAGTAGCATGTGTAACAAGAGACCTAGAAGGATGCCTATGAGGGAGAGACTTACAAGAATGAGCATGTGTAACAAGAGACATAATATGAGGCATAGGAGGGAAAGAAACACTAGAATTATCATGTGTAATGAGATACCTAAAGGGAGGAATAGAATAAAGATACCCACTAAAAGTATCATGTGTAATAATAAACCTAAAATGATAACTAAAATGGAGAGACCCACTAAAAGTAGCATGTGTAATAATAAACCTAGTATATGGCCTATGAGGGAGATACAAAGTAGAAGCAACACATGTATATGTGGTAGCTTTCTAAATAAGGAGGTTGGGGTATTATATGGGATACCCTTGACCATTAAATTTTTTGATTGTAGATGAACTTGAAACATTGATTTATGATAGATAATATAACTTTAAAAGCACACAACCAATGGAATCTAAGACACATATCACATGAGCTAAGAGAAAGAGTGATCGGAAATGGGATAGCTATAATAGTAGAACCAAATATAATAGATATACCAACATGTTTAATATTGGTTTGAGTATAAAATATTACCCGCCATTTAATATATCCAAGAGAAGAAATTAGCTTTAAAGCTCACATATTTTGTTTATCACCACCATCAATCGTAACACTTTGTATATGATACACGCCAATAAAATCACAAATGTATACTATATCGAAAACAAGATCATGAGCCATATTAGCATCATAAAATATAATAACAGGTTTAAGAGGTTGCATATTAGTATAAGTGCTAATCATAGTTTCCAATAGATGATCATAAGAAGGAGGAGGCATAAAATGATAAGCATGGTAAAATTCAAAAAATAGATTTAGTAGTGTGTGAATAGGAAGTGGGTCATTGAAAATATTTAGGTTTGCATTATCATTAGTAGGATTAGATAATTCATTAAGAATTTACCATTTGATTAAAATATCATTGATAAGATATTGTATCACATTAAAAAGATCCAAACATTGATTAATAGAATGAACAACACATATATGATGATAAAAAGGAATTAACATTAATTATTTTTTACCATTAGGATTTCTTATATCAACCTTGAGAGCTAGAGGGAGAGATACAAGGTTGCACTCAAGTAATTATATATGCACTAGATAAGATTCATAAGGAAACCATGTGAATTTCCACCAAGGAGCTTGTAATTAAAGTTGTGTGGGTTGATATACAACATAAATAATGGATTTCACATCATTTTTCCTTTGAGATTATATTTTAATTCAAAATTATGATGAAATGTGTAAGGATCGTTAGTAACATATTGAAGCTAGTTCATGATAAGGATCTTGGCTACATGCTCTTTTAATTTTTGAGATAAGTGATCACATGATATTTATTTACAAACATCCAATTCCTACAAAGGGTCAAGAAGAATTTGAGTGAAGAGATATTAAATCTCATTATCGGCTAGAATATTGTTCATCTTTGTAATCATAGTATTATGGCATAAAACATAATCAATGATGTATTCATGATATCCATGTTGCATTTTATACATTTGATCATGAGAAACCTTTTCCCTAATATCGAAATAGAATTGTGAAATAAATTGATTAGCGAGAGAGGTAAAGGACCAAACTAAATGAATGTGAAGATCATAGAACCACTATAAAGACAAATCCTTGATGTTTATAGGAAATTTATTGGTAAGTAATATGTAATTGTAAGAATAATCCAACAAATAACAATGGAAATTATGAAGGTGATCTTTTGGATCATTTTTCGGATCATAAATACGAATCTTAGTAGAAAATAAAATAGGAAAGGGATAAGAAGTCACTTTAGACACAAGTGGATTATGATGCAATTTACTAGAATCCATGATAAGAGAATTAGATAAAACTTGTTGTATTTGTAATATTTAATCTTGAAAACTATGAATAAGGGTTTCAATATCTTGTGTTCTAGAATAAGAAGAATGCAAATCACTATGTGTATATATAGAAGTTGTATAAACAATAGTGGGAATATGTATAGTCATATTAAAATTGTGAGGTGGTTCCATAAATATATAGGTACAATAAGAATGGTAGATATATCCATAGTAGAAGATGTGAGAATAGACTCAAGAGTAAAGGACACCAAGGTATGATTGAGTTAATCCTAATAAATATTTAAAAGAGCATTAATGTGATGAGGATTTTGTTGCAAAAAAATAATGGGAAGTGTAGTTCCTCATTTTAAAGAAGGCCATAAGTATGAGTATCAAATTCATTATATGATCCCTTTCCTTGATAATTATCTATAATGATAGTAAAGATAATATGAGAAAATATCAACAATAAAATATGTGTACTCAAAAGTAGTATAAGTCATATTATCAAAATCCTCATATGTGTCCTCACACTCATGGTGAGAAAAATCATGAAATTCATCAAAATCATCATGAAAACCCAAAATGGTGAAAGATTCAAAGTGGAAGGATCATTGATATACGCATAAGAGAAATACATTGTAGAATACGCCATGAAAACTGAAAAAATCAATCCTAGAGATAAAAAAGAATCATACCCTACAAAAAGATAAACCATAAGGAAACTAATGTTTTAAACAAAGAGAGATATTCAAGAAATAATTGGGTTCACCAAATTTTTACACCCTAAAAATATAAATGGGTATATATAGAGGTGTAATAATGTCCCAAGTATAATATCTTGAATAAATTAATCCACATTAATCAAATAATCTAGAATATAACTATTAATATGGTAAATGATAATACAATGATGTAACAATAAAATAAAATATAAGAAAGGATGAATACTCCAATGTGTTGAGAGGTAAAAAAGTGATATGTGTGTGGATATTTGTTAAAATAAGTGATCTAAACCTGAAGATGCTTCATTCCTAAGACTATCCCTAGAAATTGATTTTATATAAAACCATACACATTTGGATAGGATGTAATATAGTCTATTATTGCTTCATATAATTTCACACCCAAATGGTGGAGCTTTGTAACTTTTCTTGTTTGTCGTTGGCCTAGAATTAGTTTTCACTATCTATCACTAGAGTTTGCACACCTTCAACACCACATATAATGAAAAGAAAACAAATAGAAAACCATAGATACTTATAAAAATTTCACCAAATGATTAGATAATAAAAGGAGACATCCATGTGTGGGTGAGGTATGAAGAACATTTGAACCACTTATATAGGATTTCAAAGGTTAGGTATTGCATTAAGGTTGACAGAAAGAAGGTGAAATGGCACACATAAAATATTAAAATTAAGAAAAGAGATATTGAAATAGAGGGGATGAGATCGTACATGTTAGACCAAATCAGTAGTATTGCTCGAACCTATTTTGTATAGTTTCATATAGGGATCTAGTGACGACATAGTCATATTTTGGGAAACATCCCAGGGATAGAATACTATTTTGTATAATTAATATTGCTTGAATGAATGAAGGTGATGTTGTTGCGGACTCACGGTACCCCCGGATGCGAGATCGGGCTTCTAGGTTGATCACTCTAGCATCTAGTGTGATTGCACAATATGGAAACCTCTCTCCAAGTGTGGGGACTTGGGAAACTGAGAGATGAATCTCCAGATTAGAGGCTGGTTCCTCAAACTCCTCTAATTTAGATCTAATTCTTGCACAACTACGAGAGGTTCAAGTCCTAATCCTACTCTAAATTACAAGGAGATAGGGATAGAAATGCAAAAATTGAAACTAACTAAAGATGGTGATGCACCAAAAGGAGTGGTGAAACAAGTTTTTCATGCAAATAGACACGGAGACTGCGAGACTGCAGCATAAAACATACATAGGCTGATAAGATATAATTTAGGATCCGAAATGAAGCAAACAATATAAACAAAGGACTGAAACTCATTCACAAAGCTCACATTATCATTTCCAGATATCAAAATCATCAATTACAACCTCGAGAGAGGTAAAAATCATTCTGATCTTTGGAGATGTCTCGATTCTTCAAACAATCACTTGCTTTGGAGGTGAAAGAAGAAGTTGCTATGTCCAAAAAAATGTTCCCCCTTAGAAATGAGCCAAAACTAGCTTTTACATTGCATGGGTCGAGCCCAAGAGACAGAAACGTACAAAAACGTGAGAGCCCATTCCTCCTTGACTACAGATGCATTAAAATAGCATGGGGGACCTTACAAACCCATACCCTGTCATTTTTGACCGATTTAGAGGAGAATGTGACCCATTCTGCATTAAATACTGTATTTGCCGAAATGTCACTTCTGGCCATGAACACGCGTCAGATCTGTTTCTCAACTTTCTCTCTCCAAACTACACCAAAATTCAAGATTAACCCCAGAATCATGTAGAGAATTTCATAAGCTTTCCATTGATATAAAGAACGTGCAAATCTGAGCTCTGTATCGAAAGATATGGAGATTTGAAGATTTAGGGCACAAAACAGGTGAAAATGTGTTTTGAAAATCTTTCCCGCGCTCTCGCCACCTAGACGACACGTGTCCTCTTCTGATTGGCTCGGGCTGACCCTTCAAAACTCACCCTTTGACTTTTGGAAATTTTCCCTTGTGACACGTGTCGTGATTTGATTGGTTCTTGGGCCTGCCGAATTTTCACGTCCACCGCGTTCTTTTGTCCCTGATGTCCTAAACTGTCTGGGACGAAAACTTCTGATCTGCCCGAAATGGGCTTCCTTGTCCCTTATCTACCGATGACATGTGGTGTAATTTGATTGGCTTTCGGATCCTTCAGCTATCTACATCCCACGTGTCCCTTTGTCCCAACTGTCCCAGTGTGAAAGTTCTCCTTTTCGGTCAATCCGGGTGGTTCGCGTCCTTCGCGTCCTCGCGGCCCAGATGTCCCAGACTGTTCCGCTCAACAGTTAGTCAATTTTCTTTTCTCCTTCGGCCGAACCGGCTTTCCGTGTCCTGTGTATCCCGATGGCCTAGATGTCCCTTTGCTTTGCAGACTGCCTGGTGGCCTTTCGGCCGATTCGCGCCCAGATGTCCCTCACGTCCCGACTGTTGCGAGGACTAGGACTTAGCCATTTTTCATGATTTTTCCTGGCCCAAGCTTTTTTTCTGCAAATTTTTCACATTTTCTTAGAACTTACTCTTTTCTTCTTGGACATGGGAGTTAGAAAAAATATGAGGGGACCCTAGAAACATGATTTTTGCCTGAATCAATATATTTACCTGGACTTGAGAATTTAATGCATGTTATCAAAATTTACCACAGGGGTGAATTTTGGATAACAATCTAGCGACTCAAAGGGGTTACACCTTTCTGCTAGGTAGAAGATACCAGGTTACTGAAGCGATCCATTGGGCATGGAGTCATCAACTATTCGATTAGAACCACTAACTAACTTAGAATGTGCAAGGAGGAAGATGGGATATCACACGATGGAAGCAAGGACTGCAAAACATCTCCATGGACAACAAGTCAAAAAAGCACTTAGGGAAAACAAAACTAACCTACAAGAAAACAATGTGCACAAGCACTAGGAGGAATGAAATCTAATCTAATATTTACAAAGTAGTGAACTTCCCTCTAGAAGCAACGCTTGAGATAGATTCCATTGACTGGAATCTGTAGTTCTCCACCATCCAATGAGGCCAATTGGAAAGCATTGCTGTTCTTGCACTTTGTGACCATGTATGGGCCACTCCAAATGGCATCAAATTTTGAATGCCTTCCCGCTTTTCTCTGTCCCACATCCCATTTCAACACTAGATCTCCAACTTGAAAAGATCTATCCTTGGCCTTTCTATCAAAGGTTTTCTTGATCAAAGCTTGATCCTTTTCCATTGCTTGGGATGCTTGATTTCTGATCTCTTGCAGCTCCATCAACTCGCATACCTCACCTCCATGGGCTCAAATTCAAGCAACTCCAGTTGCTTCATGAGTTCCAATGTTGGCAACTCCAATGACATGGGAAAGATTTCCTCTCTTCCATAGACAAGCTTTGAATGGAGAGTTACCCGTGGATCTTTTGGGAGTTATCCTATCATCCCATAAGGAAGATTTCAGTTTGGTATGCCAAGACCTCGATTCTCGTCAAGAGTCCTCCTAATGATCCTCAACAAGTTCTTGTTTGTAGACTCACTGCCATTACCTTGAGGGTAATAGTTTGATGAAGTTCTTAGGTAAATACCATTCTTGACAACCCACTCACCACCTTAGATCCAATGAATTCCAATGCATTATCAGAGACTATTGTAGTAGGTACACCAAATCTGGTTGTTATCCCCTCATAAAAGTCTAAGATGCTAGACTCATTTGCCTCTTTGAGTGCTACTGCTTCTGTCCATTTGGTGAAGTAGTCTGTGGCTGTCAAAATCCATTTGTGCCCTTGGCTTGAATTGGGATTAATGACTCCAATGAAGTCCAAAAGATTGGATGTAATGGAAGGGCAGCAAGTCTCTCTTTTCCTATGAAGAATGCACAATTCTTACACCTCTTGACCCATGCATAGCAATCACTGAAGATCTTAGGCCAATAATAACCAGCCTTCATGATTTTTAGAGTGTCACTCTTGGTGCAAAATGGCCACCACCAATGGTCCACCATGGAACTCTTCCAACACCCTTTGAATTTGATTTGTGCTAATGCATCTCAACAAAGACTCCATTTATATCTTTTTTGTTAACAAAACTCCATCAATAATGGCATATGGGACAGCCTGCAATCTGAAGTGTCTCCTTTGGGTCTTGTTCATCTCTGGAGAGCATAGGCCTATGCATAGGAAGTGCATAATATCTTGGGTCCAGCAAGGAGTGGGGGCAACATTGTCTTCTTCTTGATTGCCACTTAGCTCAAGGCTGTCTTGGACTGTCAAAACAGCCTCTTCTTCATTGCATACTTCTTTTTGCTTCCCCAAAACTAGCTGCTCACGCAATCCTTTCCCTCTTACCAGCTTGGTGATCTTGATCTCAATGTCATACTCCATGACACAGGTGATCCAACCTGCCCTTTTCTCATTCAAATCCTTGTTGAGGAGGAAGTCCTTAACCCCATCATGTGAGACCAGCAACTGAACCTTGTTGTTTGAGACTAAATGCTTGAATTTCTTCAAGCTTCTGATTACTGCAAGCACATGCTTCTCAATAAAAGAGTATCTCACCTCATAGTCATCTAGGCTCTGGCTGAAGAAGGCAATTGGATGCTCATCATTATCTTTGTTCTGCTGTACCAAAATGGCAGAGATAGTGTCATTACCTCCAAATGCATAGAGGATGAAATCCTTGGAGAAGTCCGGGTTGATGAGAGTTGGTGCTTGAGAGATGGATTCTTTGATTGCTTCAAAACTCTCCTTGCCTTCTGCTGTCCACTTGAAAGCCATGCTCTTCTTCAACATTTTGGTGATGGGCTTGACAAGGGCTGCAAAATTTGGGACAAACCTCCGAACAAATTTTATCCTTCCCAAGAAACTCTGAAGGGCTTTCTTGTGGCTTGGAAATGGTAGTGCTCTTATGGCTTCAACCCTCACTGGATCAATTACTAATCCTTCTTTGGAGACAATATGGCCAAGGAGCTTTCCTTCATGTGCAAGAAAGATGCACTTCTTAGGATTCAAAGACACTTAGAACCTTGTACACCTCGAAACACTTGCACTGAGGTGAAAGAGATGGTCTACCGCATTCTTTGAGAAGACGGTGATATCATCTAGGTATACTAGCACTATATTATTGATCAAGCCTTTGAATGCCATATCCATAGCTCGTTAGAATGTTGCTCCGACATTCAACAGTTCAAATGGAATATTCTTGTAAGCATATGTGCCCCATTTTGTAGTGAAGGCCATCTTGAATTGATCCTCTTCCTTCACCATTATCCGATTATAGCTCGAATATCCATCAAGCAATGAGAACCTTTCAACCATCTACAACTTGCAATATTTTCTCCATGGAAGGGAGTGGGTAATGGTCCTTGAGAGAGGCTCTATTTAGATCGTGAAAGTCCACACACAATCTTATTTCTCCATTTCTCTTTCTTACTGGCACCAAGTTTGCAACCCAACTTGAGTGTTTGATGGGGAAGATGATACTGGCCTCAATAAGCTTGCTTAACTCTTTTCTCATGAGAGGTTCAATATGGGGATTGACTGGCCTTTGCTTTTGCCTGACAGGCTTGGATTCCAGATCCAACTCAATAGTATGTTGTGCCAACTTTGGGTTGAAACCTCTTAGATCTTTGTAAGTCCAAGCAAAGACATCTGGGAACTCTTGACAAAGCTGAACAAAATCAGATTTCTCTTGTGAGGTACTTACTTTGCCAATCTGCAATGTTTTGCCTTCTTCCACTAAAATAGGCTCTGAATCTTCACCCTTTACTTGAATGTTCACTTTCTCCTTCCAGAACTGATCATTCGGGTTGAAGATTGAATCCAAGGTTATGAGGCCTTTTGGTAATTTGTTAGTTCTCAGCTGCACCACTTGGTCACCATACTGCTGCTTTCTAACTTGTCTTGATTCCCGGAGAACTCACTTCTTCTTGTAGGAAATTAACAATTTGCTGATCATTCTCGAAGACTTGCCAACTAAAATTGTTATCAGCACTTTGAAGGCCTCACAATCACATGGATGTTTGGCTGTACCTTGTCTTGTTGAATACTTTCCACAATGTCAAAGGCTACCCCTACTACTGCAAGCTTGTTAGCAGCTTGATTCTCTTTTCTTGGGATGGACTTGATGCTAAAAGCTTCAAAATCTTCAATAAGATCCCATACCCGATTTTTGTAGTTCTTCAACGATCATTTTTGCAGCATTTTTCCCTTTGACTTAGTTTACGATCAGCTCACTATCGGTAAATACTTGTAAATTCCTAATGCCTTTATTCCTTGCCTAGTGCGGTCCATGAACTAAGGCTTCATACTCAACTGTATTGTTTGAGCAAGAAAACTGAAAATGGAAGGCTGAGTAATACTTTATACCTTGTGGTGAAATGAGCATAGCTCCACCTCCTACACCTTGTCTACTCCTTGACCCATTAAAGAACAATTTCCATACTTAATTCTTGTCCTTATGATCTGGCTTGGTGATGCTGGGGAGAGGTTGATTTTCTTCGTGTAAACAATAAACTCCTAGCTCAGATTCTTCCACTTCTTGATAAGGATCAAATTCATGTATCTTGCTTGCCCATTCATCAAGAGTTAGATCTAGGATGCTTCCAACTTTAGTGTCACCTCATCGTTGCTTGGGTGATCTTCTTGATCAAATGCCAAGCAATTGGCATTAATCGACTTGGAGTGTAAGGCTCAATATGGAAGTTTGCAATAGGTTCGACCGATTGTAGCCTTAGGTCCATACCTCGCTCAAAAGCGAGTGTGACCAATCAGCGAGAAAGATAGCCTCCAATCTTGGTGTGAAGTCCCTTGACAAGCAAAGGGCAAAGAGTGGTGGAAGGTCTATGACTCGATACATCTTGTAAAACAACGACATTTGGACATGCATGCAAGGTAAGACTCAAGTTTCTAAACACTCCAACTGTTGCTACTACTGTCCCATCTAGCTGCACTACCCCTTTAGATGTTGTTTCATCTTGGAGTCCTAACCGATCAGCTATCTGTTTAGGCATTACTTGAGCTACTTGCCCCGAGTCTATCATACAATTGTGCACTAGCTGATTTCTAATGATTAATGAAACATAGAAAGGAGGGGGCTTCAACATCTTACCTTCTTTGTCCTCCATGATTTCCCTCGGGTTGGGCAACATTTGTAAGCACTTTGTCTTGCATCCGAACCTCACCGATTCAAAGTTGGCCATCCTTCATGGCAGCTTGCAGCAGATCTCTTTAGCCTCGGGATAGATAGGGATTCCCACATTGATATATTGACGTTTGTCTTCTTTGTCTAATCAATGATAATCTTGAATGGCGATGAAGGATCTTGTTGCTGTCCCCTTGGTTTGCATGTTCACTCCTTGCACGTGGGCAGCAACAACGGCATTTGAGTTGGCCTAGGGGCTGTTCTTGGCTGCCCTTGTGCATTTGAAACTAGACTTTGCTTGCCAACCACTTGTTGAACCATGGAAGGTTGTGGATTGGTTGGGGCTAATGGCTGTTCTTCACCCAAATTCCTCCTTTTTGATCTTGTGTTGGCTGCAACACCTTGAGAAATCTTGCCGATTCATGCCACGTAAATCTTCTCGCTTGCGATTTACCAATGTGTTGTCATTTGGGGCTGATTGCTGTTGGAATGTTTCTTGTTGTTGGCTATTTCCTTGATCGCTCTTACCTTCCACACCAGTAGTTGTCACCATTAGTGCTTGATTCGAGCACCATTAAAGCACATGGATTGGTTACGAGGCTCATTGCATGGAAAACACCACCATACTCCCGAGCAATGTTGTTTTGTGTTGGCACTAATGCCTTAGAGGTAGATATGACATTTAGATTATAGGGCTGAAATGGTCTATTGGTAGGAGGCCTTGTTTGATTCATGTTTGCAGCTGGATTAGGAGGCCTTTTTGGTTGGTATGGCTGCCTGTTAGGCTGAGCTTTAGGGTGATAAGAAGGTCTAAAACCTTGGGCTCTTGCCTCTTGAGAGTAACCAGCTCATTGCCTAGGTTTTGCAATTGCTTCATGACTTCTTGAAGCTCATTTGGGGCACTTGGAGATGAAGTGGAAGCTTCATTTGAACTCGATTTCTAGGAGTGGGAGACGGAGCTAAAATAGGTGCTTGACCGGTGTTTGGATTCTCTAAACTTGGAAACAGTGGCATGGGAGGTCTAGGGGCAAGTTTTCCAGCTTGGATCAAACAATTTTCAGCCCTAATGGCAACGCTATAAGCCATAGGGATAGTTATGCCTCCCATGGACTGAATCAACATAGAAATATCAAAATTTAAAGCTTTGAGATAGTATAGAAAAGCACCTTCTCATTGGCTTTGATTGCGCCACCGGAATTCTCTCCCAAGTCTTTTGAAATCTAAAGTTGAAATCGGTCAGCTACTCATTGGGAGCTCTCTTGATGGTTGTCAGTTGTTCCAAAAGAGACAAGTTGTCTCCCTTCTCTCCAAATTGCTCGTGAAGTGCTATACACAAATGATTCCAATTTGTGATAGAGCCAACTCCAAGGCTCCTAAACCATTGCAATGCTTTACCCTTGAATGAAGACGCCAAGAACTTGACGACCCACTTGCATCTCATTGATTTCATGAATTACACAAAGGTTAGAAATATCCTTAACGTGATCACCTGGAGTAGTCTGATTTTCTCCACTCAAGTAGGGAATGTTCTTCAAGGCTGCAATAGGAACTAGATGCTTTGTGCATTGAGGGAAAGTGGGCTGCTGCCTGTGAAGTTGACATAGGGGTTGTTTTGTGCCATTCTAATTGGTCTTAAAACCCTTATTGACTAAATGAAAGGCCTACCAGGTGGAGGAGTTGAGAGAGTTCTGTTTGGTGGAGATGGAGACCTTTGAATCCTTCTTCCTCTTTGCCTTCTTCTTGGAGATAACTGCAGGTATTCAAACAAAACTTCTTCTTCTCCAACTCTTGACCTTGTGGTGATTCTTCTCATGATTTTTCAGCCCGCTTTGCTTGAAACCAGCTTGATTCCGCCCCTTAGAGTCACCATATATGCACATAATATCTCTTTTAAGCAAGAAAATTGCAGCAGATGCACATCAACTTTGCTGCAATAAAAATGAGACCTCTAGTGTCCCATCGGGCGTGCCAAAACTGTTGTTGCAGACTCACAGCACCCCTGGATGCAGATCAGGCTTCTAGGTTGATCACTCTAGCATCCAGTGTGATTACACAACATGGAAACCTCTCTCCAAGTGTGGGGACTTGGGAAATTGAGAGATGAATCTCCAAATTAGAGGCTGGTTCCTAAAACTCCTCTGATTTAGATCTAATGCTTGCACAACTACAGAGGTTCAGGTCCTAATCCTACTCTAAATTACAAGGAGACAGGGATAGAAGTGCAAAAATTGAAAGTAACTAAAGATGGTGATGCACCAAAAGGAGTGGTGAAACAAGTTTGTCATGCAAATAGACACGTACTCAGAGACTGCAGCATAAAACATACATAGGTTGATAAGATATAATTTAGGATCTGAAATGAAGCAAACAATATAAACAAAGGACTGAAACTCATTCACAAAGCTTACATTATCATTTCCAGATCAAAATCACTGCATTACAACCTTAGAGAGGTTAAAAATGTTACAGTCTTTGGAGAGGTCTGATTTCTTCAAACAATCACTTGCTGGAGGTGAAAGAAGAAGTTTCTATGTCCAAAAAAATGTTCCCCTTAGAAATGAGCCAAAATCTGGCTTTTACATTGCATGGGTCGAGCCCAGGAGACAGAAACGTACAAAAACGTGAGAGCCCATTCCTCCTTGACTACAGATGCATTAAAACAGCATGGGGGACCTTGAAAACCCATACCCTGTCATTTTTGACCGATTTAGAGGAGAAGGCGACCCATTCTACATTAAATCAGTCAGCATTTGAAATGTCACTTCGGCCATGAACATGCGTCCAGAGCCATTTCTCAACTTTCTCTCTCTAGACTATACCAAAATTCAAGATTAACCCCATAATCATGTAGAGAATTTCATAAGCTTTCCGTTGATATAAAGAACGTGCAAATCCGAGCTCTGGATCGAAAGATATGGAGATCTGAAAATTTAGGGCACAAAACAGGTGAAAATGTGTTTTGAAAATCTTTCCCGCGCTCGCCACCTGGGCGACACGTGTCCTCTTCTGATTGGCTCGGGGTGACCCTTCAAAACTCGCCCTTTAACTTTTGGAATTTTTCCCTTGTGACACGTGTCGTGATTTGATTGGTTCTCGGGCCTACCGGATTTTCACGTCCACCGCGTTCTTTTGTCCTGGATGTCCTAAACTGTCTGTGATGAAAACTTCCGATCCGCCCGAAATGGGCTTCCTTGTCCCTTATCTGCCAATGAAACATGGCGTAATTTGATTGGCTTTCGGCTCCTTCAGCTATCCGTGTCCCACGTGTCCCTTTGTCCCAACTGTCCTAGTGCGAAAGTTCTCCTTTTCGGCCGATCCGGGCGGTTGGCGTCCTCACGGCCCAGATGTCCCAGGCCGCTTCCTTCGCCCAGCTTAGTCGATTTTCTTTTCTCCTTCGGCCGAACTGCGGCTTTTAGCCCCACGCGTCGTGACGGCCTAGATGTCCCTTTGCTCTCTGTAGATCGCTAGCGGCCTTTCGGCCGATTCGCTCCCGATGTCCCTCACGTCCCGATCATTGCGAGGACTAAGGCTTAGCCATTTTTCATGATTTTCCCGGCCCAAGCTTGCTTTCTCGCAACTTTTTCACATTTTCTCAGAACTTGCTCTTTTCTTCTTGGACAAGGGAGTTAAAAAAAATCTGAGGGGACCCTAGAAACATGATTTTTTCCCCTGAATCAATCTATTTACTTGGGACTTGAGAATTTAATGCATGTTATCAAAATTTACCCTGGGGGGTGAATTTTGGATAACAGTGAAGTGTGTAAATATTAGAAATTTATGAAAGATAAAAAGGATATGTCAATTGAGCTTAGAATGTGAACGTAAGTTTTTGTATAGGAATACATATAAAATTTTTATTCTAAAGGATAATTTACCAAATTTGAGTGTCTACACTATGTCAAGCCTATAAATGGATCTTTATGTGATGTTCCATTTTTGACTAAAAGTAACATAAATTTTCCTACGTTTTTTCATTTTATCTTGTGTTTAAAATAACATGAAAAATAACCACACAAACAATAAATCGCTTACATCGAGATAAAATTTGTTCATTAAACATTCATCATTGCATTAAATTTTGGTTCTTGTCATATATTTCCCTCTTTTGAGAATTAATTTACGTGTGTGTGTATAACACTCAAAATTCATTACAAAAACACACCATTTTAAAACTTAATTAAATTATATCATTACATTTTAATAATAACCACCCACATTCTTAACTATTTACATAACATATTTCTCTATTTGAATTTTAACCCCTTTTAAATATAAATTTATGAGACTTTAATTGATATTTTAACATTATCACACAATGGGTAAATAGTCATATAGAATTCATCCTATCTAAATTAGATTTAGACCTCACGGACACAAGATTTATTTGTAACACGGTTCAAACACTACAATACTTAGTCAAATAATTGTAGATATTGAATACAAATATATTCACTCTATTCACATGTAGAACTATTAGTATCATAAAAAAACCATTTCACTTTCACTTCATCAATTACTCAATCTAATAGCTTCCTAGTTCATTTATTTATATTTTTCCAATCAATCACATGTTCATAATTATAACTATACTTATTAAGAAAAATAACATGATATTATTTATGAAATTTTTATAAGTCAAGAGGTAAAACAATTTTATAATATAAATTACCTTCTTTCTTTGATCCTTCAAACATAACCAAAATATTGAGGAGTTAGTTGAGTATATTTTCCATGTTTTAAGGAAATATATATAGGTATTAATCTAAGAAAAACTTAATCAATGATTTAAAATTTATGAGTAGATATATTAGAATAAGTTTAGTTATTATTTTATAATGCATCAATTTAATGTTACAATTTCATTTATTAAAATTATTTCTTTCGTTTCATATTAAATTTCAGTTTCGAGACAATTCCTATGGATTAGATTTAACTATGATATATGCATATTACAATTTTGATGATAAAAATTCAAAAGTGACATATTAATAATGGAATGATACCAATGATTATAAAAACTCAATTAAATATACATATAAATATTCTTTCCAAGTTTCATGTTTCTCAACAAAATATAGTCTTAACACATCTTCAATTACACACACACACACACACACACACACACACACACACACACACACACACACATCATTTTTCCATTTGGTTCATAATGATAAGAAATATCAAACTTAAATGGATATGTAATTCACTAGAAAAATAATTTCTAAATAGAATATGTCAATCTATTATCTCAATATGATACTCAACTTTTTGGGAGACCCATATAAATAAAACACTTATTTAAAATATAAATGGGATATATGAAAAATAAATCAACTAATATTTGTAAAAATAAACATTTTAGATAGCATATAAAAGACAACAAATAATTATTTCATGTATGGAATTGTGCTAAACCGATAAAAATCCATATTTATAGATTTCTATGTCCAGTTGGGTATTGACAAGGGTTGAATTGACCAATTTTCTTACATTGCTTTACTTTAACATTTTAAGAAATTAAACATTATTGTATGTAACTATGAATGTTTAATATCAAAATTAGGTTTTAATCTATAAGATATATATCATGTGTAAATATGAATCTATAATCATAAATGTAGAAATACTATAGATATATAGATTATAGAAACATGTAATAAATTATTCAATCTCTAGAAAGTTGAAATGAAATTATTGGTTAGGGTTAGTAGAGATTGCAGCGATTTATTATTTTTGAAATATAATTTGGAAACTGTGATGATGAATGTGGTAGTATAGATAGGGAAATGTCTCTATGTAAAATTGGGTGACTTGGCAATGTATGAAGGATGAAATCAATAGTCTAAAGAAGAAACATTAGGCAATTTTGACCTCTTAGGAAAATTTTGACTTGTACAATTTTTTTCTTAAATTAATTTTTGGAATTATATTCTTCTATGTCTCTATCTCTATATCCCATAATCATATTTTGGTGATTATGTATTTGTAATAAAGTATATATTTTTCTTTAAAATCATGATCTCTCTTGTAAACCTTAAAAAATGGGTTTGTCTAATTGGGATGGAATTCCCTCTATAAAACCCCATGGTGTGATGGGTGTTACACTATGTAAAAATAATTTAAAGAGGGATTAAACCTCATGTGGTTCTCCCTCATAGCGAATGTGCAATAAACAATCTATTGTTGAGATTCTAATAAGGCCTTCAACACTTGGAAGTGATATTTGATGCATGATTTAGTATACAATAATGACCTAGGGTAGTCATGTAATATGTATTCTAACTTGGTATCTTGCTGATATGATTTAAGTAGTGATTTTGCAATAGTACTCCTTATCTTGGGTGCTTTGTGTTGACATCATATGTAGCATAAATATGTGAGATATGAGGCCCTTAAAATGGGTAAGGCGATTTTGATTATATATCTAACTTATGTGAAAGGTTTTACCACTCAATGGAACCTAAGATAACTCAACTAACTTGTGTATATAAAAAAGCTGGCCACCACATGAGTGGAGGGTGAAAACTTCAGTCAATTTCAACCATGTACAATGATTTTTCTTGGGAAATTTCAAAATTATTTTCAAAGTTGGAGAATGTGTCCATGAGTTTGAATATGTGTTTTGTATATAGAAAATATGTTTTTAATGGGTGAAATATAATTAAAAGTGTGACCTAGTAATGTATACAGGGTGAGGGAGTCCAACAAAGGACAACATCAAACCTTGTAACTTTCAAAATGTGCACAAACCAATACTTAATAGAAATAAAACATACATCAATAGAAAGATCAAATCAACACAAATTTAAATGAAAAAATCTTTAAGATATCTTATTCGGAGAATAAGTAACATCCTACCAATCGCCAATGATTCAACCTTCACTCTTAGAAAGAGTTCTTTTTACACCATTACTATCATCATAATTTAGTGAGAAATTATCTCCTCTCATGGGATAGCTTCTCAATTCCTTCTAATTACAATGAGCCTTAAGCTCACATTCCACTATGCCCTTAAGCACTCGATTTCTTTCTCTAATTTGAAATAATCTTCTAAGGTAATTGAATATGCTTATATAACCATTCATGCCACCTCCTAAAACTTCTAATTCTAATGAATTCAAATGAAAATACCAAAATAACCCAAAAATAAACCCAAACATAACCATTCAAATTTTCTTGTAACTTATGCCTTCAAACATTATAATATTATGAGTTTGCGGTTTAAAATAGATTGTATGGACAATGTTTCAAATCAAACAATTTCATAATAATCCATATATTTCGTAGAGGAACTACACACTCTATAAAAATTTCACAAAGGAATTGATATTTCCATAGAATGGAACTATATCGAGAGTATTTGCTTTCCAAATTTAACTTAATAAAATGAAATAACAAAAACAAACTAACCTCGGAAGATGGTGGGGTTTATGATACCCGTGATGATGAATACTAATATTGTTGGATAATTGACATCAAGTAAGTGCTCTTTACTATTTTACCAAAAGAGAAACCTATAGATCGTGAGAAAACTAAAAAATTAGATTAGATAGATGGGTAGATGAGTTATTTGGCAAAGTATGATTCTAGGAATCCAAAGGGAATTCCTTGGAGGAAGTCAACTTGTTGTTAAACAATTAAGGGAATTGACAACAATGATAAAGATATATAAGTGACAAAGGTAAATGGATAAGAATATTTAGAACTTGAGATTGAAGGGAAAGTCCTGTGCAAATTCAAATGTGGCATAAGTGAAGGTGGATTCAATCTGGAAAAACTTGAAGTAATCATACCAAAATTCCTCTATTTCCTGTTGGATCTCATGAATTAACTCAAAATAATCTTCAATGTATTCAATGTCATTGGAAAATTATATTACACACAATGTAAGCTCATGAGGGATGTTGTATTATTCCTAAAAGTATGGCTACTAAACTATTGGGAGGTTGTAGATGCTTGTAATACTACCATATAAAGTAAAGAGCTTCTTACAAAGGACAAGTTAAATCCAAAATATTGATAAAAATTGACACTAAAATGATAAATTAATTAAAATATGAAGATGATAGGAATTGCTGGCGATTCAGAGGAATCATAAGTGATTGGAAAGAATCACGGGTGATTCAAGCACTCACTTGTGATTATTGTGAAAATGATAAAAGTTTCTAAAAATGATAAAAAAGATTTTGATTAATGATTTTTGATTTATTTTGGTGTTTTTATGAAATGTAAATGATGAAAAACATAGAGAAATACCTCTTGATGTGGAAATAAGTTGAAATATGTCTCCAAATTCTAGATGGAGTTGATTGAAGTTGATGACCAGTTGTTGAGCTTCCTAAGAAATGATTGATGAAAATACTATCAAAATGATGTGTTGTAAGAACTTGAGGGTGATGCATAACCTTGGTGATCTTTGGAGTGATGTAGATTTGTTGCTAGATTGAAAAAAAGTGCAAGAGCATGCAAAAGAATTCTGAAGCTCCCCGAGAGAAGAGTGAAGGATGCTATTTATAATCACTGATGATTTGCCGTAATCACCTAAGCAATCCGAATTTTAGGGAAAACATTTAGAAGTGGTTAAAACCACTTCCTAAATGAGACTTTTGGGTAAATTGGTGAGGGAAAATTGTTGTAAAGAGGTTACACGAGTTGGGGAGGTTAGGAAGTTGGGGTAAAATGGGTTAGAGATGATTTAGAAATGGTTAAGTGGTTTTAAAGGGGTTGAAGGTAATTTGGGATGGGTAAATAGTAATTTATGAGGGCATAAAAATTGATTTTACAAGATGAGGGGAGGTAAATTAGGCTATGTATTTATAATGATAGGTTTTAGATTTTATAATGTGTGTATAGAGGGAAGTAGGCGGGTAATGAAAACCCGGTGTCTATAGGAACACAAGACTCCACGAATCTTCAAAAATTTATTTTTCATTGCATGAATCAAGAAACAACACAAAATTATATATAGAATGAAAAAATTTATTGAATCCACTATAGAATTGTTTATGGTTGAAACAATATTAATTTTTAACCCTTATGATATTGCATCATATACCGAAATTAATTTTAAAAATTAAGCTTCTACTCAAGGAGTGAATATATCACATTGTGTGGAATATGCAGTACTTAGCCAACTCTCTTATTTAATCTTGTTTTATTTCCACTTGAACAAATAATCAATATACTAATTATTGTGTATCTTCCTAATTTGGGTGTCTATTATTTATTTCGCTTCCTCACGTTCCATTTTTAACATCTATTTCTCCAATTTACTCGCCATCTTATAATTTAGGCCCATCTTCATATTCCTACACTACTCAAGATGGATAAAAATACACAATATTAAATATTTTAAAAATATCAATTCCCTTATGAAATTTAACCTCATAACATTTTTTTGCAAAATTACTAATGCTATTGTATGGTACTATCTTCTTCCACTTTAGATTATTGCAAATTCCTTTTGTAAACCTCTCCTTTGAAAAATATGATAAAAGCATATCTCCAATATGATATTAAACTTGTCTTTTCTTCTCATTTATGCATTTATTGTACTATGCATTCACATTTTGTAACTGATTTCATACTTGCTGGAGTACTCTGTGTTTTAAAATATATCCTGTTGTAGAACTCCCGCCTTAACGACAAGTATTTTAACTCCGCAAATCCTCTTGTCCTATTCCCATATATGATTTGAAATGCAATTTTATTTGTATTGTCTACTATACTGTTATACAATTTTTTTCTTATGATAAATCCAAATCCAAAGTTCCTAAATTATCTATGACAAATCATATAAGTAAGTATCCAAGGATTCTATTCATAGCTTATATCTTTCCACCATTTTATGGTTGGTATGATTAGCTCACTTGTAAATTTGTATCTAAATTATTACAAAATGTTTACCATAAATAACCAATGAATTTTTTAATCTCTGTTAGACACTATACTTTGTGATAATCCATGCAATCTTACAATCTACCTAAAGAAAACATTTTCAATGCATGTTTCATCACCGGTCTTCCAACAAGTAATTAAATGTGCTATATTTGAAAATCTATCCACCACTACAAAATAGAATTAAAAACCTATGTGTTCTGGGAAAAACCAAAATAAAATCCATAATTATGTATGCTTAAGGCATCTATAGAATGGGAAAAGGTTGATATAACCTTGTGTTATGAGATCTTCCCTTAAATAATTGACAAACATGACATTCCTACACAAATCTATGCACATCTAAACTCATCCATGACCAACATTAATTATCCCATAGCTATAATATGATTTTATCCAATACAAAGTTCCCTACTAATCCCTTAGAATGATTCTCTCTTAATAAATTATCTCGTATTGATCATCTTGGGATGCATAACTTACTTCCCACGAATAAAAATTCTTCCCAAACAAAATAGTTGAACCGAGGTGTCCTATTAAGACTTTCACATATTGTGCATGCCTCCTATGCTTATATGAAGTATTCATAATACATATACACCTCCTTCACATATTCACAACCCAAAAATTTAATCCTCATCCATGTCAAGTGAGCAGTTAAAACCAATGAACACATAAACCACCTTGTTAGATTATTTCACTCGATTGTTCAACATGAATGTGTATCCTCAGTAGGTAATCCACCTACCTCATATTACTCCAGCTTCAAATTCCCCTAACTCATTAATGAAGTAACACACAAAATATTTAGGAAATAGGTAATGTCTCCACTTATTCAATGCCTGCATAATTACATAGAACTATTGATCATAAGAAATGTAATTTCTATTTACTTCATTCATTTTTTTAACTAAAGAACACAATTTTTATCTCATCTTGAATAAATATTTTTCCAATGGCTATGCCAATAACATCACAATAAACTTGAAATAATTTTTTGAAATATGGGATTACCAATAATGGATGTTCTAGTAATCCTATCTTCAATTCCATAAAAATATTTTTTGTAACTATGCTTTAAAAGAAATTGTTCCTATCAACTCTCACAGACTCTATAATTAATGCACATATACCAATGAAGTTTTTGATGAACTTGAGGTAAAATCTACCCAACCCATGAAAACTATATGCCTAAGAAGCACTTCTTAATGATGGCCAATCCACAATCATGCATACCTTTTTAAGGGTCCATCTTCAATCCTTCTCCAAAAATAAAAATCCTAGATATACTAATTCTTCTTGCATAAAAATTTATTTTCTTGAGATTAATCAACAAATTTTCATCCTACAGTCTCTATAACACTTCCTTTATATGTAAAAATGTTGTTCACACGTCTTTCATAAAATAATAATCATCTAGGTACATGGCCACACACTTATCTAATAAAAATTTCAAGACTTGATTCATAAACCTTATGAAATTACTGGATGCATTACTCAATAAAAATGACATCACAACCCATTCAAACAATAATCATCAAGTATTACACACTTTCTTCCATTCATATCCTTTCTTTATACAACTATGATTATATTTTATCGTAAAATAAATCTTGTTAAAATACTTTTCTTCACTCAAAAAATACATAATTTCATCCATATGCAAAATTGGAAACCTATACTTGATGGAAATCTTATTTAAGGCTCTTAATCAATACACATGTATCATTCACCACCATTCTATGGTGCTAAAACTATCGATGGTGCACATAGAATCAAACTTGCTTTGATGAGTCCAATTTTGAATAAATCTTGGAATATCTTCTATATCTTTGCATTCTCCCGTGGTGTATTGTAGGGTTTTTTATTTGGAAAATTTGAGTCTAGAATTAACTCCATGAGGCGATAATTGCTCTTATAGGTGGTAACCCTTGAGGTAACTCACTAGACACAACATCTATAAACTCTTATAAAATTTATTTTACCTTTGGAAATATTATTTAATCTCCTTCCATCACTTATTCCATGCCTTGTGTATAATATTTACTATTAGTAAAAAACATGCACTATCATACTTTAGTTCAATCAAGGCCTACTTACCTAAAAGTAAAAACACTTTTTCTATTACTACACTCTTTTTCTACAATGGGTTCAAAGTATTCTTCCCATCCTTCTCCATCATGAATGTGCTCACATGGCCATCATGCTACACCTTCTAGTTTAATTAGCAAACCCTACCAAATATTACATGACATACATTCATGGGAATGATGTCACACATCATTTCATCTTCATATCTCACAATCTGGAATTTGACCAGACATTGTTTCTTCATCAACAGTTGGTGTCCCTTTTTTAACCACGTAAGCTAGTATGTATTTATATGGTCATGTATTTTCATTTATATTTTCTCCACCATTTCATCCACCACCAAGTTATTGGTGATCCCACTATCTACTATCACCTTATAGAATTTTCCTTTTAGATTACAAGATATACGAAATAGACTTCATCTATTCTTAGGGTGATCCATAAGGATCCAAAATGACTCTACTTCATTAGATCAGTCAACACGAAGAAGGAAAATAAATACATGGAGGTTCTGTCTTTATAGTAACATGACTGCCACTTTATGCAAAGCGGCGGTTATAGAACCGCTGCCCAACCAGGGTGGAGGTCTTAGGACCACCGGTCTATATTGGGTGGCGGTCATGGATCTTTCAGACATAAAATAAAACATGAAATGAACAACCTTAGAATTTGAAAGGTTATTCATGTCTCTTCTCCTCCATGACCTTTCCCATTCTCTAATGCACATGATAACATGAGAAAGACTATAAATATATGTTTGTAGAAGAGAATAAGATCATCGAAGCATTAAAACAAGTGAGCAAGAAGTTCCTAGTGCTGGAATTATGTTTTGTAGAAGAAAGGATCATTGAGATAGAGAAAACAAGTAATTGGGAGGAAGTGTGAGATATTATCTACTTCTCTTTGATACTTATTGTATTTTCTATACCTATTGTTTTGAATTGGTCAATAAAAGTGGGAAGAAAGATCAATTGCCCTTCCCGACTGGTTTTTCCTCCTCTGGAGGTTTCCAAGATAAAACTTGTTGGTGTTTGTGAGTTTATATTCTTCCTTTCCTATAATTATTGATTCTAAGCACAAGAAAAATTCATTCACTAGATATCTCTATCATTTTCTAATAGAAAGTAGAACAAAAACATTAAATTTGTGATTCTATGGATAATTCCAAAGTTGAAGAGTTTACAGAACATTTTGGTATTAGAGCTAACAAGTATCTAGGATTGTGGTATTTATTCTTGGATTTGTATGATAATGATGAGATCTAAAGGTGAAGAGGCTTTACCTTGCGATCCAGAAATTTCTACAAAGAAGTGGAAACAGAGAATTTGGGGACAAATGGAGGAAGAGAACTTGGTTTGTAGAATCAAGATGCTTTGGACACCATGATGGATAGGATGTTTATAAGGCAAGAAGAACTTGCAGATTTGTAGAAGAAAAGTTCTGTCAAGCAAGACTCCATGGACTTAGTGGTTCGAGGCTTAGATGAAAATTTTGGCATAGGGAAGAACATGAAGAAGAGACTACAAATGCAAGAGAAAAGGTAAAATATGATCATACTCCTTTTAAAGTTGAGATTAAAATATTTGAAGGACAAGTAGATGCAGAGTTGTTTGATAAATGGTTAACATAGTTAGAAGTTTATTTTAGCATCCATAATGTCACCGAGGCACGAGGGATCACCTTTGTATGTCTCAAAATGGAGGGACAAGTTCTAGTTTGGTGGGAAACCCATCTAACTACTTGTGAAAATAATAAGTGTCCTATTGTGAAATCTTGACAAGAATTTAAAGAATTACTTAGAGCTAACTTCTATCCTATTGGCCACAAGACTGACCAAATGATTAAATGGTAGTATTTTAGACAAGGCAGTGGTCAAAGTGTGCAGGACTATACTACGGAGTTTCAGAGGTAGGCCATGTTGCTAAACATGGACTTGGAGGATGAGGATATTATGATTAAGTACTTGGGAGGACTTCACACTCACCTTCAAAGAAAAGTCATCTCCAAAAAGCCTAAAGATCTCAAAAAATAATGTGTGCAAGAATACTACATAGATGATGAAAAGAAGAAAGGATAAGGAGAGCCAAGGGAAAAGCAATTCGACAAATCAAGTAGAAAAAGAGTTTGGGCAAACAAGTAAAAGGGTAAGTGGAAAGGGAAAGGTAAAAACCTGCCAATACTTTAAATACTTGTAAAGATCCCAAGAATTTTTACAAGAAATGTGATATCAATGGTCATACTGACGCTACATGTTGGAAGTTACATCCAAAGTTACATCCAAAGAATCAACCAAGGACTCAAAGAAGTCCATGACAACTATAAAAATAGAAGGGGAGGTGGAAATCAAATATGAATCTGATGTAGATGAAAGGCTTGGATGCACGAACACCAACATGGACATCCAGGAAGAGGAGATGAGTAGACTATTCTAGATCAAAATCTAGATCAAGAGAACTAAGGTAAATGCTTTGGTTGATACCGGTTCTCGTCTAATTTGATTTCTAAATCAGTTGTAAAGAAGCTTGGTCTTAAGACTTATGAGCATCCACACCCTTATCCTTTAGGTTGGGTGAAGAAGGGTGTTGAAATTTAGGTAACAAGAAGATGTAAGGTCAAGTTTGGGATAAATTCCCAGTATATTGATGTTTTGGAAGTTGACGTTATTCCACTTGATTCTTTTAATGTTGTATTCGGGAGTCCTTACTTGTATATTATGGATGCTATATTTATGAGAAAGGAAAAATGGTACAGATGGGTCAAGGATGGGATCATCTACAACATCCGAGCACACCAACATAAGACACGGGTTACTATGGTGAGTGCTAACTAAGCAAAACAACTTATTCAAGAAAATCATAATTATATTTGTTTACTTTTGTTAAAGGATAAACAACATGGGGTAGAAGTTTTAGAGATTTCTAACTAGGGAAAGCATGATTTTGATAATATTATTCAGTCTTTTCAGGATCCCAGTGGGTTAACACCAAAATGAGAAGTAGAGCATGAGATTCAGCTATTGCCAGAGTCCCCTCTACTAAACATTGGGTTGTATAGGAAATCCTTGCTTGAGAGTACTGAAGTAAAGAAACAACTCTAGGAACTACTAGACCAAGGGGTGATACATCCGAGCACCTCACCATGTGGTTCAAATATTATGATGGTACCAAAGAAGGATGGTTCTTGGAGAATGTGCATTGACTACCACACTTTGAACAAGATCACCATAAAGAACATATATCCACTTCCCCATGCATAAATGATCTCTTGGACTAGCTTCAACATGCTAAATTCTTCACAAAGTTGGATCTCAAGTTAGGTTATCACCAAGTTAGAATGAAGGAGGAGGATATATGGAATACTACCTTCAAGACAAAACAAGGTTTGTATGAATGGTTAGTACTTCCTTTTTGGTTATGCAATGCACCCGCTACATTTATGAGATTTATGAATGATGTATTGCGGGATTTCATAGATTCATGTGTCATTGTATATCTAGATGATATCTTGATTTTTAATGCCACATGGGAAGAACATCTAATTCATTTACAACAAGTCTTGCAAGTTCTCAGGGAGAAACAACTGCTTTGTAATATGAAGAAATGTGAATTTTCCAAATAGTCACTTGTCTATCTTGGGCACATGGTTGGAGGAGGAGAGCTATGAGTGGATCCAAATAAGGTGGAAGCCATCACTAATTGGCCAACACCAATAGGAGCCAAAAATACTAGGAGTTTTGTGGGAGCAGTACAATACATGTGGAAGTTCATTATGGGCTTCTCCGTAATTGCAACACCTCTACATACAATGGCCGCAAAGAGTAAGGGTTTTGAATGGGGTAAGGAACAAGACAAATTCTTTGAGTTATTGAAATAAAAGATTATTCATGCTCCAATACTTGCTCTTCCTAATTTGTAGTAGCCTTTTGAAGTAGAGATAGATGCCAATGATTACACTATGGGCACAATGTTTCTTTAAGGAGGTAAACCCGTATGCTATCATTTTAAAAATTTCACTTCAGCAGTTAAAGGATATTCAATATATGATAAGGAAATGTATGCAATAGTTTAGGAAATTAAAAAATGGAAGTATTATTTGTTGGGTAAAGAAACTATTGTGCATATTAACCACAAACCTCTCAAGTATTTGCAAGCACAGATCTAAATCGCAACATGCATGCGAGGCACTAAAAATGGATAGGGTTCCTTCAAAGCAGCTTCAATATGGTAATCAAATACAAGAAGGGAAGTATAAATTTGTTGGAAGATATGTTGTCTAGGCCACTCACATAGGAGAAGTTTCCCTGTTTGGATACTATCTCTCAGATCAAGGCCTTCACGAAGGAAGCTTACAGAGAGGCATATGCCCAGGACAAAGACTTTGGGGTGACATTTCAGCAGTTGTAGTCCCAAGGGACTGAAAGGACATGGATTGAATATTTTTATCTCAAGGATGAGTTGCTCTACCGATGGGGGAAGCTTTGCGTGCCTAAAGAAGAAAGACTTTTATTGATGAAGTAAGAAAATACCTCGAAATTAGCAGAACATTTTAGTGTTGATAAGACCCTATCCCACTTGCAAAGGTACATGTATTGGCCCAATATGCAAGAAGAAGTATCAAAATTTATACGTGGATGTAAAATTTTTGTACTAACAAGCCTAAGACTAGGAAGGAGGGTTTGTATATGCCTTTTCTAGTACCTACTCATACGTGGGAGGACATTTCTATGGATTTTGTAGGAGGAATACCTATGTCTAAACATGGCCATGAATATCTCTATGTTATTGTTGATAGATTCAATAAGATGTGTATTCTTATGGCATGTAAAAAGATAATAAAAGCACATGAGGTAGAAGATATTTTCTTTTCTAATGTATGGGTGCATTTTGGTTTTCCAAACTCTATTGTTTCTGATAGGGATTCTAGGTTATTGGGAAGTTTTAGATTACTTTTTGGGACAAGATGGATACCATGTTACACAGAGCACATATTTCCATCCACGAGATAGATGGATAGATAGAGGTAGTGAACATGACTTTGGTACAGTTAATCAGAGGGTATAACAACAAATACCCAAGGACTTGGGATGAGTCCTTAGCCTACATTCAACATTCATATAACTAGACAATACACACATCCACTATGAAGGCACCGTTTAAAGCATGCTTGGGATATATACCTATAAATCTACTGGAATAACAAATTGGGCAGCAGGATGAGGAAGAGACACGAGACACAAAGGTGACTAGAGAAAAAAATTCATTGAGAGGATCCGTAAAATCCATCTCAAAGTCAAAGAACAGCTAGAGAAATCTCAAGACAAGTACAAAGCTAGGCACAATCAACATAGGAGGGAACATAAGCTTCATGTTGGAGATATAGTTTGGATTTACTTGAGCAAGGAGAGACTAAAAGGTCAAGAAGAAGGCTCGAAGCCGCACGATATGGACCCTTCACCATTATGGAGCAAGTTGGAGAAAATGATTTTGACTTTATTTGCCATCATTTATGAGGATGTACTCTATAGTAAAATCTGTGAGAACTTACACCTATATGAGCCATCCATGCTAGATGAAGATGAAGGACTACAGTTTCTACCTTCCATTGAGGATTGCATCTTGGAATCACAAGGTGAATTAGAGGAGGATGTAGTGCTACAACAAAAGGTCAGAGAGACTAGGAGAGGTCCGTAGGAGTCTTGGCAGATTGGACTAAAATGAAAGACACCAATACAAGTCCGGTGGTACTCGAAGGAGAAAGTGAGGGAATTATTTCCTCATCTACTCCCCCACTAATATTTTTGGGACCAAATCCTCCTAAGTAGGGGAGGTGTGATCCATAGGGATCCAAAATGACTCTACTTCATTAGATCACCAAAGCACAAAGAAGGAAAATAAATACAGGAGGTTCTATCTTTATAGTAATAGGACCTCTGATGCCAGAGCAGAGCGGCGATTACGGAACCACTGCCCAACTAGGGTGGAAATCCTGGCCACCGGCCGCATTGGGCAAAGGGTCCCGGATCTTTCGAGATAAAAAATAAAACAAGAAATGAACAACCTCAAAATTTGAAATGTTGTTCATGTCTCTTCTCCTCCATGACCTTTCCCATTCTCCAGTGCACAGGAGAACATGAGAAAGACTATAAATATATGTTTGTAGAAGATAATAAGATCATCAAAGCATGGAAGTAAGTGAACAAGAACTTACTAGTGTTGGAATTGTGTTTTGTAGAAGAAAGGAGTGTTGAGACAGAGCAAACAAGTAATTGGGAGGAAGTGTGAGATATTATCTACTTCTCTTTCATACTTATTGTAAATTCTATACTTATTGTTTTGAATTGGCCAATAAAAGTGGGAAGAAAGAGAAATTTCCCTTCCCGACTGGTTTTTCCTCCTCTGGAGGTTTCTAGGATAAAACTTGTTGGTGTTTGTGAGTTTATATTATTTCCTTTCCTACAATTGTTGATTCTAAGCATAAGTAAAATTCATTCACTAGCTATCTTTATCATTTTCTAATAGAAATTAGAACAACAATGTTTAATTTGTGATTATGTGGATGATTCCAAAGTTGAAGAGTTTACAAATCATAGGGATAATCTCTTCCCTTTTATAGTTTTAATAGAATATGCTTGAAAATTATTGATTCTACCATATCTGGTTCCTCTTAATTCCTCATAAATCCATATTATTCATCTTAAAAAACATGAACACTATTCTTTCCACCATTCTAGGTGTGTGGGAACTCATATGCTCTATGCCCCTTTCTCCATACTTGTAACACATGAATTTGAATCTATGACCTCCTTCATGACCTCTTCATTAAGTTGCATGAATAATTCCTTGATACTTTCCTTCACTTTACATAGTTGAACATGAAAAACTATCATCTTGTACAAATTTATCTCTACCTTTTGTCTATTGATGACCCTATCCAACATTTCCTTTTTGTGGTTAACTCTCTACTATTTACTTGCTGATTTCTCCTCTACATTCAAATCATGTTGATAGGATTAATCCATAGAATGAACTTGGACCGTACTATTCTCATAAAAATTACTATGCACAATATATCTATGTACCATGATATTTTATCTACATCATTCTCCGTATGTCCTAATATAATGGCGAGTTGGTAAAATTCCTCAGTGTATTCTCTCACACTAAACTCTTTTTGTTGTATCCTTATAACCTACTAACCAAATTGAGATGGTAATCTACAGGTAAAACATTTACCTTCCACTTCTCCACTATCATATCTCATTTCTTAATATTCTACTTTCCAAACTACACTTGGCTGGTTTGAATGTGTTCCTAATAAAAAAATGCATGATCTTTCAACTTCGTGCATAAAAAAACTTTCATGGATATTCCATGCCTTCATATTCATTTTTTCCATATCTATTATCTAATCTAAAATATCTACTATTTCCAAACTACTAGATCAACATGGGGTATCCAAATTACACTTAATCGACATTCTAATGATTACATGAAATAATTGATCATTATGACCATCTTGTGCTTCCTCTTTTATATGTTTACATTCACATCCACATTCGCATGAGAAGATTACACTCCTTTTTAATGGGTTTTCCTTGATCATTACTATTGTATTCCACAACAACACCTTGATGTTGTGAATATTCCATAACCTCTAAGTGATTTTGAATAGTTTGCATCATTTTTACCATGTACTAGAATCTCATACCTTGATTTTGGTATCCTATATTCCTCTAGCGTACAATTTTAATGTTATTTTCCTTTTTATTTCTCTGAATTCATGAACTATCCACAATCTTCCACCCAACAATCATATTATCATAGGATTCCTAAAAATAACATCTATCAATAATACACATGGTAGAAATATGAAAAATCTTAATATGTCACCTCCTCTCATACCTTCTATCCAATAGTCACTTGCTGGAAGATATCTCGTAATGATTTTTGACTCACATTCATAAATGTGAAAACTACAAGATCTATGATACCTCTCCTTAAGGAAATAAATCCCACTATGATACCAAATGATGCTAACGTGGTGAGGAATTCCAATGAAATATATCCTTGAACCTTATATCCTTTAGAATTTTAATAAAAAATACCAAGAAAAAGGAAAAATGTATTAATAGAAGGATAAAATGAACACATATTTAAATAAAAACAAAGCTTTGGGATATCTTATTCAGAAAAATTGAAACATCAAATTGATCACCAACTATTCAACATTTAATATTAGGAAGAGTTATTTTTTCACCATTACTACAATCATTATTTAGTGATTAATTATTCAATCTCATGTGACAACTTCTCCATTATTTCTATTCACATCAAGCCTTAAGCTCACATTACACTTTTCCCTTAAGCATTGAGTTATTTATTCAAATTTAACTACTCTCCTAAGGAAATTATATATACTTATATATCCATTTATGCCACCTACTAAGAAACATAAATCTATAAAAATCAATTAAATAAACCCAAAGGACCCAATAATATACCCAAAAATATCTAATCATAATTTCCTATATCTTGTGCCTTCAAACAATTGAATATTCTAAGTACACATTAAATATGATTGTATGGAAAATCCTATGCATTAGACAAATATGTAATATACCATACATTACATAAAGGAGCTACAAACTCTACAAAAATTATGTGAATGACTTTTACAATCCAAACAATTGAACACAAGACTTCAAGAATCTTTAGAAACATATTTCATCATTATGCGACTCAATAAACATTACAGAATGCTCTAAAGAATATAAAAATGATCGAATCACCTTGCAACTCTATTTTGTTAACACAAGATTGTGTGTGAACCTATATGATCCTATGTCACCTAGTGGATACAAAGTGATAAATTTAGTGAGATGCATATATGGATAAGTGAATTAAGTCCACACATAAAAATGGGATGGGATAAATGATAAGGATAATTTCCAATTTCCATCAGGGTGCTTATCACCCAAATTTAGTCTACTACATTTTACCCATATTCTAATATAGTATTTGAAAATTTTATGATTTAAATAAATTAATTATATACAAAACCCTCCCAAAAGGACAAAAAGATGCTTGAGACTAGATTTTGTGTTTTCCTTTCTCCTTTTTCCATACATGTGAACCTCGTTTGACACTTGCAAATATGTGTAACAATTCTCAATCAAGATGCTTATAAAAATTATTAAAATAATATTAAATGAATTTAAATAATGAAATAACTACATCTAATCACCCCAATGTCAAATGTATTATATGAAAATTTCCAATGTAAGAAAATTTTGGCATTCAAGTCTACCATAAGCCACAATAAAAATTGAGATTCTTATGTGATCCAACTATAGAGGTTGGGTCTAATATATGAGCCAAGTTGTGTGTATTTGAGATTTCCATGGAGAAAACTAGTGTGTATTTAAGCCTTTCACATAGATAACCTATATGATTTTGAGCCTTCCATGTAGCTAAAATGTGTACATTTGAGCATGCCACATGACCAATATGTTTGTGAACTTGATATAATAACCATAATGTCATGTAAATATAATAATTAAACATGTGTCAAAGATTTATAATGCATTGAAAATAACTATGTGAATTTTACTCATACATTTTCACTTAAAGTATTTAATACGTAATTTTCATGAAACTGTTAGAAAAAATATCACGATATGCCCTCGTTTTGAGATGAAGGGTGTTGTAAAGGATCATTTAACTGAAAATAGAAAATTTTAGTTATATAAAGTGTATAAACAATAAAATTAATGATATACACCACATCTAGTGTATAAACTAACATGGTAATAAGTACTACTATTTGTTAGATACAATCATTTAATCAAAAATATTATATATCATTTAAAGATTGAAACATGTCATGATAATGTTCTAGTAATTCAACAAGATAGCATAACAATGATAACAAGAGTCATATGAAAAAAACATGACACAATGCTTAATGTATCCATATTGACTTATGACATGACATGAAAAAAACATTACATGAAAGGCTCATCAAAAATATATATAATTGTCAACACACGATTAACTTGACTAATATTATTAGTGTTAGTTGTTAGCTTGTGTGTGCAAAACCAAGTTTGCAATAATTAGTGAAATAAATATGCGTATGTAATAAGAAATGATATAATATTGATAGTATAATAAGTAATGAACCTTGACTTAGTGTGTAAGAATAAGAAAAGTAACCAAAATGTGATAATAAGGGATAAAGTCATAAAGTGAAACAACCAATGGGCATAGAGATAGATTGTGATAATAAAATTTCCATAATAAATATGTAATAAAAATTATCTAATCATAAAGTGTAAAAATTAATGGGACTAGATTTGAAATGTAACAATCAAAGTGTCATGAAAAATGTGTTACTATTAGTTAATGTTCTAGAAGCCAATGTGTAAGAAGAAATGTGAACATGCAACAAACACAATGTAACCAAACTAGAGCCAAAGATGCAATCACACAACATGTGCTAATAAAGTATGTCAATAATCCATATGTACAAAGATACAATGTGTGTTAAAGAAATATATATCAGTAAGAAAAGTATGCCATAGAGAATTAGTATCTAATGGAAATAACTCAAGAAAGGTAAGAAATATGCCACAAGATGCTCTTAGATGTCAAAATATATAACAATGGCATGCCACAAGCTATTCATTCCCGTATAAGGATATACCAAGTAACGTGTCTAAGAAATAGAGGGGTAATAGGTATTCAATGTTAGTGATCATAAGAAAAAGAAAGATCATGCATAGTAAACTGTAGTATATGAGAAAAAAACATATGGTATACAAGTGCATAGAGAAGATAATGCATATAACATACAAGTTCATAAATAAAACAAACAAAGAGTATAAAAATGACAAAGAAAACACACCATTTAACATACAAGTGCGCAAAGCAATAAGAGTGAACATATCACACAATAGTAAAAAAACATAATCACATAAGTTGCATAGAGAATTCAGATAAGTCAATATCACAAAGTAATCATAGCATGTAGTGAATAAATTATAAAAAGAAGTTAAATTAGTCAATATTTTAGATAAATAAAAGTATGTAATCACATAAGCTCTCATAACAATCAAGTTAGTAAATTTTGTAGATAAATAAGAGTATATAATCACATAAGTTAAAAAATAAATAAAATCAGTCAATTTCATAAAGAAACAAGAGAATATAACACAAAAATTCACCAGAAATCAAATCACACAATATAGAGAAGTATATAAGCAAACATGCAAGTGATCAATATAAGAAACAATATCAAATAGCCAAAAGAGGATCTCGGTCCAACAATAGTAAACTAGTATGAATAGTAAATGGTAGATAAAAGTAAATATGGAGCATGGTTAAGTCAAAGTCCAAAAGTAAGTGATGTAACCATAAGAAAAAATTAATTAAAAATTTTAGTAAGTAATAAAGTAGTGTGGTTTTTTAGAATGGTGTAACATAGAAATATATGATTGTGATAAAATTAGTTATGTCAATGCCCCTAGTGTGGGTATTATACCAATATGGTTGGAATCCCACAAGATTAAATGTTGTAAGAATCCATGATGTACTAAAAATGTGATAAATGTAGGATTATTATGTAAAATACCCTTAACATAGACATGTCATGGGAGTGTTAGGCTATATGAGTTATAAAGTGTGTAATTTCCATTGTTGACAGGGTTATTCATCAGTTTTGTACACTAAGGAATTAATAGGAGTAGAATCTACAAGGAACTAAACTCTAGAAAAGTAAAAATTATGTGAACCACTAGAAGTCCTCCGATCACTAGGAGAAACCATGATAAAAGGAAGAGCCACAAGACACCGAAGAAGGCCGTAGATCACCACAAAAATCTTCCAAAGATAAAATGAAGCCACACAATAAAGGAAAAGCCACACAATGAAGACATAGAATAAAACTAAAGATGTGAAGTCACTATCAAAAGGGGTGACTCTTAGGTATTGTATGGATTACATACTTATTGTAAATCATTGTAATTGGAAAATATATAGACATACATACATACATACATACATACATACATACATACATACATACATACATACATACATACATACATACATACATATATATATATGTATATATATATAAAGAGATAGAGAAAATCATAGTTTAGATGTTAGAATAGAGAAGAAGTGTATGAGAATGATAGACAAAGGATACACTGAATTATAATGAATTATTAAAGATCAATATAAAGATTATGTTTTACTCCATGTGCATATTCATATGATTCTATTTTGGTACTTACTATTATGAGTTATTTTGAATCCTGTTCTCCGACATATCCCTTACTAAAGAACACACTACTTAACCCTCATGATCAAAGTCAAGGCTTATGGTCAAAATTTGGTGTCTCGAGCCTAGGTTCTTTTGTTAAGTAGATGTACAAAGAGACAACACCACCAAGATATTGAAAACCAACACTAAATGAGATTGAAGACTACCGGGAAGCGAATATTAAGAAATTCATATAAAAATATTCACAACAAATTGAGGGACCTTATAAGAGGGTTGAGAACCATTTTTTTTGAAAACTATGGAAAATATTTCTATTTAATTTTTCCACACTTCTTATGGCCTTGGATTCTAGGATTCACTAAGATAATTGAGTGAAAAACCTCTAGCTAAGAACACCAACTAAGTGGATAAAATAGAAATTGGAAAAAATTGAAGAATTAGATGAGCCATGGACACAAACACTTGATTTTTATTTTGAAACAATAACAAATTATTTTATTTTTACTTGGGAAATCCAAGATTAGATTAGTTTTTATCATAAATGATATATTTTTATGAAGTAACTAGAGGAATATTTATCACAAGGATTCCATTCCCGATTCATATCCTTTTGGTAGAGAAGGGACCGACTAAAAGTGCAAGACAATATATTTAGGGGAAGGAATTGTGAGATAACAAACAAGAATAGGTTCGATCCAAGTGATGTAACTATTAGAATTTTCTAGGGTAATGGTTGGGTTAGAATAAATAAGAGGATGTGAAAGATGAGAAAAGTAAAGAAAATAAAGATTACCTAGTTCACTAGGAAAATTAGGAAGATTGGTTATAGAAGTAGGACTACAAAGAAAAAGATGAGAAGAGCAAAAGAGAGGGCTATGCTAGCCACAAAAAAGAGAGAATTAGACAAAAATATGGAAAGAAAAAGGTTAAAAAGGGGAGGAACAATCAAGAGATTAAATGAAAGATTTTTTTAACAAAAACTCACCAATTAAAGAAAGAAAATGTGCCCACTTCAAGTGTAGACTAGGGAATGGTTACTCCAAAAAGGGAGAAGGAAATCAAAAGTCATGAAATAACTACGCCCACTTCAAGTGGAGACTAGGTAGCTATTTCCATAGAAAGGGATAAGAACATCCAAAGTTATGGGATAACTCCCACATTAAGTGGATATCAACACGTGGTGGTTAATCCACGATGGAAATCACCACAATAAAATGTTTGTTGGATAGAAATATGCAATACTCAATATCTAAATAGACTAGGATAATTAAGGAGATATAAGTAATCATGGGTAAAATGGAACCTAGTGCTATAAGGATCTTGACAATGGAAGACAAGGAAAATTATCACCCTAAGAATAAACTAGTGATAATGGAAAAAGGTGAAGAAAATGAATTAAATAACACAGAAAATTATAACTAGGGAGCTAGAAGAAAAGGATAATGTATGATAAGAATTAGAGGGATATATAGTTAGAATAATAAGAGAAGAAGAGAAGAACACATAAGAGATAGAAAAAGGAAATAAGAAAAGGAAAATTGGTGTAGGATATAAATAAGTAGGCTTAGAATAAGGCTATAGATTAAGAGACATTAAAGGTAGGAAATTATTTATGGAGAAAGATAGTTACAAAGAGACACTATGAGAAGGTACATACCCCAACTATCTTGAAATATAAAAGGACATGACCCCCAGATTGGTCATCATCCCATATTATGGTAAACATACCATTTGCAAAACTACAAATAGGAGAATATTTGAAGGCAAGATACAACAAATTAGAAGAAGAAAGTAAGAAGAGAGAAGAAATATTTAGAGGATTCAAAGAGACTTTAGGAGATTTGTATTTTGACACATAATTAACTAGAGAAAAAAGGAGGAAAGGATTTTCCCATATAAAACACAAGAAGAAGAAGAAGAAGAAGAAGAAGAAGAATGAGAAACCACATAATACACATTAGATAACTTAGATTATAATTCAAAGAACCTAGTAAGAATGGCCCAAAAGATAAAATTACAATTGTTTAGAAAATATACCAAGGACCTAGAGGAACAATTATTTATTTTTGGACTTATTTTGGAGAAGAAATAACATTACGAGCACAACAATTAAACTATATGATTTTGTAGGAACTCTAAGAGATGACACCTTGAAATGGTATATGAAAACTAACCCTCAACACACTAAAATTTGGGATGTAATAAAAAAATAATTGAAATCTGATTTCCATTACCCCGAGGTCCCTACAAAAGTGTGAGAAAAATTAGATATTTAGTATAGAAGGGATATGATAAAATAATTTGATTATAAATTCAAAAACATAGCAAGAAGGTTAGGCGAGTCACTAAAAAAAAAAGAGAGAACTAAATGGTTTGTTTCCGCATTATTTCCATACTTAAGATAATTGTTGGATGGAAATATTTTTACAACTTTTGTAGAATCATTAGCTATGGAAACTAGGATAAAATCCCAGCCATGGTGTAGAGAAGGAGAAAACACCATAAAAATAGAAATATAAAAACTATAATTATAACTAGATAGATTAAAATTGCAACAAGAAATCTAAAGAAAAGAGGATCTAAGAGAAAATTCCCCTCTAAAAAATCTCTAAGACTAAAGATTTGGTGCAGCGTATGCTGCACATAAGAACACAATAAATTATATTTTCCATACCTAGAAAGAGAAAAAAGAGAACTCATGGTTGACCAACATTCCTTAGAAAAATCATGTACAAACAACACACCACCTATACAGAGAATATGGTGTGGATTATGTAGATTATAGGATCAAGACACACATGATACATGCCCTCTAATGGAAGTATCACCACCAAAAATCAATTGATGTATTATATAACATGTAGGTCATTTAATCATTATCATCACACTTGTCCAACCATAGATTCTACGTAAGATCTCAAAGAATACAATGTTAGAAGAGTGATGGTCAGAAGAAAACCATGGTGTCTATGACACCTATAAATAATCCACCCAAAACCATACCGGTGCAACCCATGTCTTAATATCAAGTACCAAAATTGTGGCACCCAATAATATTAGGGTTATCGTGAACTCCACCACCATATGGGGGAGGCTACCCAGAAATTATTATAACCCCAACTATCAAGCCTATGGTGGTGGATACAAAGGAGTTTATAAAGGAGGATAAAAAGGTGGTTATAGGGGAATATACAATAACTATCAAGGAGGTAGACGCTATCGTGGATATCAAGATAGAGGAAGGATTCCAAACCAAGGAAGAGATAAATAAAAAAACCGGTAGTGGAACAATGGAAGTGATGCTAGTAAAATACTATAAATTGGGAAAGGATGGGAATTTAGAAATAAATTATATTGAACTTGAATCATGTAATTTTTTTCATGAAAGGAGGACATATGATTCAGCTTAGTTTCCTAAAAGCAATGTAATTTTACAAATACAAAGGATCCAATATAAAATCATTGGGAAATAAAACCAATAAAAAGTACATTTTATGTGGATTTTGAAGAAGGATATGTTATCCAAAATTCACCCCCGGTAATTTTGATAACATGCATCAGATTATTCAGTCCCAAGAAAGTATATTGATTCAAGGCCCAAAATCATGTTTTTTGGGGTCCCTCGGCTTCTCTCTAACTCTCCCACCCAAGAAGGAATCCCAACAGGTTGATAAAATGAAATAAATGCAAAAAATAAGGTTGCAGGACTGTTTTGAGGCATTTCAGATCCGAAGGGCTCTGGTCGTACTCAGGTTTGGGTTGAACCGAGGTTCATCGTACCATGCTTGGGGCCGAAAAAATGAAGAAAATCAGCTAAGTAAAAGCCACCGGGTGGTCTGCAGGATAGTTGGGACGTTGGGACGTGTGGGACGTGAAAAGCCGAATCGGCCAAAAGAGGGAACAAATTGCCTAAGTCTTGTTTCGAGCAATCCGGGACAGCTTGGGACAAAAATGCACGCGTGGGACGCTTGGATCGCTTGGCCGTTTGGTGTAAGTCACCCATTTTGGGCGGTTCGAGATATTTGTCCTGTGTAGTTCGGGACAGCTTGGGACAAAAGTATGCAGAGGACGCGAACCGGCCGAATCGGCCGAAACAGGTGACTTTCGTCCGGGACAGTTGGGCCAAAAGGATGCGTGGGGCACGAAAAGTCGAAAGAGCCGAGAACATATCAAATCTCGCCATGTGTCTTAAATACAAAGAGGAACAAGTCATCCCGAATCAGCCAAGTAGGAGATTTTCGTTTGGGACATCAGGGCCAAAGGTACGCGAGGGACGCGTGGGATGTGAAAAGTTGAAAGAGCCGCCAACGAATAATATCTCGCCATGTGTCTTCACCTTATCGGCCCGGAGGGAAAATTTGGAAAAGTTTCCAAAGGAAAAAAACAAAGGTAAATTGTCGGAAGGGCCCGCGTCCAATGAAATCATGCCATGTGTTACTTGAGTGGTAGAGCGTAGGGGAGAAATGGGAAAATTTTCCCAAAGTGAGAAATACCAAATTTTCGAAGGACAAAGTGCGCCCCTCAGGCCCGAGCCAATAAAATAGTGCCACATGTCCAAGTGGTAAGAAATTAAGGAAGGGCCCGACAGGATTCTTCAGAGGATGAACCCGTGAATGAATCAGAGCCCGACACGTGTCATCCAAGTGGCAGAACGCGGGAAAAAATTCAAAATCCGTTTTGGCCTATTTTTGCCCTAAATCTTCAGATCGCCATAACTTTCGATCTAGAGCTCGGATTTTCATGTTCTTTATATCAATGGAAAGCTGGTGAAATTATCTACATGATTCTGGAGTCAATCTTGCATTTAATTTCAGTTTGGAGAGAGAAAATCAAGAAACATCTCTGACACGTGGTAATGGCCAGAACTGACGTTTCAACAACCAGTTTTAATGCAAAATACAGTTTGCCACTTTTGCTAGGGTTCTCACCCACCGCCATGATGAGATAAATTAAAGAAAACCTAGAAGTCATTGGGGTAGATTTGGATTTCCTTTCTCTTCCCTCTCTCATTCTTCCTATAAATTATAAGGAGGGGCTTCTTTAAAAAAGTGTGGTTCATCTTTTCAGCTCTGCCCTCCCTTCTTTTCTTCTCCAGGGTTGAAAATGGAGTTTGAACCTCCTCCCTTACTCTGTAATGGTTTTTTACCTTTTACCATTAAAATGATGTTCTGCAAACTTACAAGCAACAAAAACATGTTTCGTGATGCATCTGTCCATCCTTGCTCATTTTTCGCTTATTTCCTTCTTGCCTCTCTTCATTGTAGGTATTTGCGCATGTTGAATGTTCATTGTAGGTTTGGAGCTGTGTTCATGGAGGTTTGGGACATTTTCTCGTGTGAAATATATCCTTGGGCTCGTGATGCAACCGTCCATCCTTCCCATTGCTCACCTCTCTTTGTTCCATGGCGCTTTGATAGATGTTCAACATTTTCCTTCTCTCGGTGTATCACCGTTTTAGTGTAGGCTCTGCTTTTACTTTTCTCTCTCTCTCTCTCTGTCTCCTTGGCATGGTTAGATTAGGATTAGATTAGCTTCCCTACGATAGAATAGCTTGTGGTAGGTAGTTTAGGAAGAGGAACCAACCTTCTCTAGAGATTCCTTTATCATTTCTACAATTCCCACACTTGGAGAAAGGATTCCATGTTGTGCAATCACACTGGATGCTAGAGTGATCAACCTAGAAATCTGATCAACATCTAGGGGTGCTTTGTGATTTTGCACTAACAGTTTGGCACGCCCGGTGGGACCTTAGAGGTCTTCCACTTCATCTTTTATAGGTTGGTGTGTTCCTGTGAAGATTTCAGCCTTTGGAGGCACTTGCAAACACATCTAGCGACTCCATCTCATCAGCAACCCATTTCTGAAGTTGCAGACCTGTTTTTCATCCATTTCCATCCATCCTTCTTTCCATCCCTTTCATTCTTTTCCATTCCATGAAGTTGTGCAATCATGACTTCATTTCCATCATGGAACTCACATTTACAACAGCAGCAATGGTTCCCACCTCCAACATGTTTTTTAAATCCTCCAAATTAACATTTTGAACAAATTCAAAACCATCATACATACCCATATGAGCAGCAATGCCAAAATCACTTTGGCTATGGAGCTTTCCAAGAGCAAGAGTATGCATATAATGAAGACAATCAAATGCAAGATGTTGGTCTGTTGGAGAAAATCCAAAAGATGGAGGCAAAGATGGTGCAGTCCAGAGCAACAGCTCAAATAAGAGCTTTGAATGGTTGCGAGGACTCCTTGTCCATGGGGAGGCCCTTTTCCTGGACACTTCAGCCCTCGGGAGAAGCTGGACTTCATGATAAAGATGCTGCCCCAACTTGCACAACGGACAACGTAAATAGAGGCCTATACACTTGTTGTTGAACAACCTTGTCAATGGGTAAGTTCTACACCATCATCTGGTTTTTCTCTTCCCATTACTCAAGCAACGCATCATCTCATTTAGAATTGCAAATTCTAAACTCCCCATCTGCTGTCCCAAATGTTGATCCCATGTCTCCACCTCTCAGTCTTCCACCACACCTCAATTCTTCTTTCCTTTTTCCTTCCAAACAGTCATCCCCTCCACAAGAGCTAACAGAAATACCCCCTCCTCCAAAGAAACAAGAGTTTCTACCTCCACCACCACAAAAAATTGCCAAGCCATTTGAGTTACAATCCACTTCTCCTCTTGCATTCCCAAATCCATGTTGGGAGGATGAAAATCAGAATGCCAGTCAAGGAAAACAACAACAAAAAGAGAAGCCAAACAAAGATGAAGAAATTCAAAGTCTGAAGAGTTGGGCTCTTAAATTTGGGATGACAAAGATCCCCTTGATGGTTAAGCCTTTAGAAGAGGTTGGAGTTGGAGAACAAATGGTGGTCAGGACTGATTTTGTGGTAGTAGAAGAAGAGAAAAAAGAAGAAGCAGATCAGCAGTCAGTTTTCTCAGAAAGTAGTGTCCATGTTGGCACTCTATTTGAAGGGAATGCTGATTCAATTCAAGTTGCACAATCAGCCATAAAGGAAGAAAGCTCAGAAGAAGATCTTGCAGTCCCAACTTGTCCTCTAGAGCAAAGCAGATCGAAGAGTTTGACCTGACAAACTTCATCTTTGGAGGAAGAGTTCAATCAAGAGTAAGATTGTCTTCAAACATTGGAGGAAGGAGAAGCTACTCCAAATCCAAAAGAAGAGGAGCACATTCTAGTTGTGGAGGAGAAAAGTGCAGATCCAAAGGCTTTGAGCACAAGGCAGGTTATAGAAGAACCTTCAGTTCTTCTTTCTACTTCATCTTTCTCAAGTTCTAGTACTAAAGAAGAGTTTGATCTCTCAAACTCAATGTTGGAGGATGAAAGAAACCATGGTGATCAAGTTGTAGATCAAGAAGACACCATGGAGGAAGTGGAGCATTTGCAGCAGGACAGCCATGAGGTAGTTTATCTGTCAGATTTGGAGGACTGTTTTGATGGAGAAGAGCTGGTTGAGTTTCCACCATTCTCTCTTTCATCATCCACATTCCAAACACTTGAGTCTGCTGTCATGAAGGATAACATTCATTTGCAGTAGCCTGCATCTTATAGAAGCTCTTTGGAACCAAGATTGGAAGATTTTAATCTTTCATGTCCTTCATTGGAGGAAGAGAAAGGACAGAGGAATTTCACCATTTCTTCCACACCATCCATTCAAGGTCTACAAGAAGACTCCATTTTTGGAGTTGAAAATCAGAATTATGGGCATACTCAATGGATCAGACCTTGCCCAATTAGGTATTTGATTCATTGGAGTCAAAGGAGAAGTCACAACCAGTCATGCTTGCTTCTAAGCATGAGGATGAGCTACTGAAGTACCAAGAATCAGTCTGTCATACCTCTTCAATCCAAATGCGAGAGAGCAACTAAAAGAGGTATTCAATTCTCCTTCAGCTAATACCTTGATGATTTGGGTGGAAGACCAGTTTCTTGTTGATTTTCCACTCATCCTAACAGCCACGATCAGCTCCAAATCAATTGCATGGCTACCACTTTTGAGAAAGGGAAGCTATTTCTCACAACCAATCACGGGGTTTGTTTAGCTTGCCTTTGCTTCCAGTTAGAGTAGAGTAGGTAGGTTTGTTTTTAGCAGAAGAAGTGCTTGTGCACACTTTGCATGTTCCATTTGGAGCATGTATGATTTTCAGTTCTATACATAGTTTTTGTGGTGCTGGTTTTGCTCTTGCACAGTCCATTTCAGTGGCATTTTTGGTGAGAACGACTCCATTTCAGTGGGTTTCCAAGTGGCTCAGAGAGGAGGTTTTCAAAGTTTAGATCAGTTTGCAAGCTACAACTCATGACTCCATGCCCAATGGATGCTTCAAGCAACTAGTAACTTCATCTAGCAGGCAGATGACCCCGCTGAGTCACCAAAACTGTTATCCAAAATTCACCCCCAGGTAATTTTGATAACATGCATCGATTATTCATCCCGAGAAATTATATTGATTCAAGGACCAAAATCATGTTTTTGGGGTCCCTCGATTCTCTCTTACTCGCCCACCCAAGAAGGAATCCCAACAAAGTTGATAAAATGAAAGAAATGCAAAAATAAGGTTGCAGTAAGACTGCTTTTGAGGCATTTCGGATCCGAAGGGCTCTCGGTCGTACTGGTTCGGCTTTAACGAGGTTCTTCGTACCAAGCTTGGGGCCAAAAATGAAGAAAATCGGCTAAGTCAAAGCCGCTAGGTGGTCTACGGGACAGTTGGGACGTCGGGACGTGAAAAGCCGAATCGGCCGAAGAGGGAACAAATTGCCTAAGTCTTGTTTCGGAAGTCCGAGACAGTTGGGACAAAAGTACGCGCGTGGGGACGTGGATTAGCCGGTTTGGCGCAAGTCACCATTTCGAGAGGTTCGAGATATTTGTCCCAGTCGTTCGGGATAGTTGGGACAAAAGTACGCGGAGGACGCGAATCGGCCGAATCGGCCGAAACAGTGAATTTCGTCCAGGACAGTTGGGCCAAAAGGACGCGTGGGGCGCAAAAAGCCGAAAGATCCGAGAACGAATCAAATCTCGCCACATGTCTTAACCGCAAAGAGGAACAAGTCAGCCCGAATCAGCCGAAGCGGGAGATTTTCATTTGGGACATTATGGCCAAAGGTACACGAGGGATGTGTGGGGCGTGAAAAGTTGAAAGAGCCGCCAACTAATCAAATGTCACCACGTGTCTTCACCTCATTGGCTAGGGCGGGAAAATTTTGGAAAATTTTCCAAAGTAAAAAAAAAAAAAAATTGTCGGGAAGGGCCCGTGTCCAATGAAATCATGCCATGTGGCACTTGAGTGGCGGAGCATGGGGGAGAAATGGGAAAATTTTCCCATAGTGAGAAATACCAAATTTTCGAAGGACAAAGTGCGCCCCTCAGGCCCGAGCCAATAAAATAGTGCCACATGTCCAAGTAGCAAGAAATTAAGGAAGGGCCCGATAGAGTCTTCGAGGATGAACCCGTGAATGAATCAGAGCCCAACACGTGTCATCCAAGTGGCAGAACGCGGGAAAAAATTCAAAATCTGTTTTGGCCTGTTTTTGCCCTAAATCTTCAGATCGCCATAACTTTCGATCCAGAGCTCGGATTTTCACGTTATTTATATCAATGGAAAGCTAGTGAAATTATCTACATGATTCTGGGGTCAATCTTGCATTTAGGTTCAGTTTGGAGAGAAAAATCAAAAATGTCTTTGACACGTGGTAATGGCCGGAATCGACTTTTCAACGACACCGCTTTAATGCAAAATACAGATTCGCCACTTTTTACAGGGTTCTCACCCACCGCCATAATGAGATAAATTAAAGGCAACCTAGAAGTGGTTGGGGTAGATTTGGATTTCCTTTCTCTTCCCTCTCTCATTCTTCCTATAAATTGTAAGGAGGGGCTTCTTTAAAAAGTGTGGTTCATCTTTTCAGCTCTGCCCTCCCTTCTTTTCTTCTCCAGGGTTGAAAATGGAGTTTGAACCTCCTCCCCTACTCTGTAATGGCATTTTTTCCTTTTACCATTAAAATGATGTTCTGTGCAAACTTCTGAAGCAACAAAAACGTGTTTCGTGATGCATCTGTCCATCCTTGCTCATTTTTCGCTTGTTTTCTTCTTACCTCTCCACATTGCAGGTATTTGTGCACATTGAATGTTCATTGCAGGTTTGGAGCTGTGTTCATGGAGTTTTGGGACATTTTCTATGTGAAATCTATCCTTGGGCCTGTGATGCATCTGTCCATCCTTCCCATTGCTCACCTCTCTTTGTTCCATGGCAGTTTTGATAGATGTTCAACATTTTCCTTCTCTGGTGTATCACCGTTTTAGTGTAGGCTCTGTTTTCCCTTTTCTCTCTCTCTCTCTCTCTCTCTCTGTCTCCTTGGCATGGTTAGATTAGGATTAGATTAGCTTTCCTACACTGGAATAGCTTGTGGTAGGTAGTTTAGGAAGAGGAACCAACCTTCTCTGGAGATTCCTTTCTCATTTCTGCAAGTCCCACACTTGGAGAAAGGATTCCATGTTGTGCAATCACACTAGATGCTAGAGTGATCAACCTAGAAATATGATCAACATCCAGGGGTGATGTGATTTTGCACTAACAGGATATTATAGGGATGACTCAAAATAAGTTAGAAATGTTGTAAAAACATCAAGTTCGATCAATCCAAGATTTGAGAGAATAAAAGAAAATGAAAAGGCTTGTGTCATATATCAAAATAGAAAAACCACTAAAAATATTGGAATACAAAGTTTATAAACATTATTTAGAGCCATGGTAACTATTAAGAGTGGGTATAAGAAAGGCTAAAATACGAAAAGGAAAAATAAGTACAAAATACATGTAAGAGATGATATATCTAGTGAATAAGAATGGTACCCTAGTTGGTTTAGTATTAAATTACATGAAAGGAAGTATAAAAATCAAAGAAGTGGTGAAATAAGAACAACACGAGGAGAAGGAAAAATAAATTTTAGAGAAGAAGGAATTTCAACCCTTAAATAAATAGCCAACTTAACTTAACTATGATACAAGGATGATGGAATTTTTTTTTACAAATATTAGAACAAATAGAAATGAATTATAGAGTTCAATGGATTAGATCCACACAAAAAAAAAAAAATGTATTCGCACCCAAAGGGTATGGCGAAATTTGCAAGAATAACTTGGAAATAAAAATCTATGACATCAAGGTGTCACATACGCTCTTTGGATATGGGTGCGAGACATGAATGTCACATGTAAAACAACATGGGAAAACTTGGGAGACCATGATTAGAACTTGTATATTATGATATTGGGTTAGTGAAAGATCTAAGAAATTCTTGATGGGAGTATCACAAAATGTAGAAGTCAATTTCATGGGAATAAGAAGATTGTAGATTTTGAAATCATGGAAAATGTATCCAAAAATCCCACATACAATGTAATAATAATATTAGAATGGTTTTTAGATTGTAATAAAACATTAAAATCTGAAGAATACTAAATTACTTTGGAATCATATGATATCTTAGTTAATATCCCACCATAAATAAGAATGAGTGCGGATGGTACGAGGACATGATACAAAGATGATGAATTCAATGAGTTACAAGAAATATATTCCATAAATAAGGTTCCCCATTTTAACAAATATTTCAAGCCCAATCAAAAGAGGAAGCGGTAATATAAAGTGAAAGTAATGATTTTATTTTAGACCAAGATATAGAAGCTTGGATATATGGTACCCTAGAAATAAGGGTTTGTAAATTATCAGTATGTCACATGATTTCAGCACACATTGATGATACAATAAAAGAGGAAGAATATTACTCCAAAAAATAATATGAAGAAGTATATTGGTCCACGAAATAGGATCAACAACTAGAAGAGGAAGAACAATACATCGTGGAGGAAAGAGATGAAACCGCAGATAATGCAGAAATTACAAAAATTTCCGCAACCAACAATATATTGCAATAAAAAATAAAACCAGTTTAGACCCATGAAATAAATATAAATAAGAACCACATGAAATAAAAGTAAAATATGTCCTTAAAATAAGTAAAGAGACATATCACAAAACATTTCCCAAATTCTTAGGTATTAGGGATATAGAAGACTATTAAGAATAAATGAACAAAGTATTCCCAAATGGAGAAGCTTGAATAGAAGCATTAAACAATACATTAATCATAAATTCTACTCATGGTGGGAAAAACATAATCCCAACATTAAAAACATAATTCCATATTATTATTGATTAAAATAATATACTTAGAGAGAAGGGTATTATGCAACAATACCATAATATATAGTAGAGGAAGATCCACAACAACACATTAATGAATGCATCAAACACCTGGAAGATATGTAGAGAAGCATCCCCATTAGTATGGATATAATTTTTATTTTGGAATTTAGGCCCCTACCAAGGATGTGATATATCCATTAGGAGATGAGAATGGAGACACATATGTGGGATCAAATAATAATAGACTTCTGCCACACCTTCAAATTTTGGGATGCTAAATTACACATCCATAAAGCACTACAAATAATTCAAAAATTCCTACTAATTATTGATGAGGGAGTAATTATCCAATTCATGTAAGTAGATAAATAAAATAGAAAATAATAATCCATTGGATAAATAAATATACATATTATAGAGGAAATGACACATCATTATTCTCGTGGAAAAACATCCCAAATAAGACAAAGAAGAACAACCTTAAAATTTGAAATTCACTATGTTGGAAGGAGAAAGAAAGGTGATTGAGACTAATCTTGAGAAGGATCAATATTTCTACAAATCATTAAAAATAAGAGAAGAAATCATTGGAAAAAATGGAGAAGAAAAATTTCAAAAATATGAGACTATTGGAAAGTGAAGGAAGTCTCAAAAGTCATAAAATTTTTCAAGAATATAAAGAAATATTTCCCAAATATTTTTAATAAATTCGTAAAATCAAATAAGAAGTGGGAACCATGAAATTGCAGATCAAGGAAGGGGTAAAATCACATAAGAAAAGACCCTATAGATTCAATCCAAATGTAAAACTCAAGGTGAAATCTGAAATAGATTTTTTTTTAAATGCACGCATCATTAAATTAGTGGAGGATGTAGAATGAATAATTCTAATGGTGGTGCAAAACAAGAATACATGAGAAATAAGGATATGTGTTGATTACATAGAACTGAATAAATCCTACATACATGACCCATTCCCCACTCCATTCATAGAATAAGCTCTAGAAAATATGGTGTGTAGAGAAGTATATTCATTCATTGATGGGTTTTTTAGGCTACCATAAATTCGTAATACTTGAGAAGATCAACCAAAAATGACATTTTACGAAAAATGGGGGTCGTTATGTACATGATGATGCCATTTGTATTGAAAAATGCATCGGTTGTATTCAATTGAATAATGGAAAATTATTTCAAAGACTTCATACATGACTTGTTATAAGTCCACTTGGATGATTGAACAATCATGGGTTGTTGAAATACCACATAAAAATATTATGCCTTATGTTTGAAATATGTCGCACATTACAAAACTCCTTGAACTTGAATAAATTCATCTTATTAACAACATTTGGAATGTTACTTGAGACACATAATTTGTAAAGAAGGATTATTGATTGATTTACTAAAAAATTGATCATAAGAACATTTCCACCTCCCAAAACAAAAAAATATGTCTATACCTTATTGGGATATACAATATACCACATAAATTTCATAAGGAATTATGCCGATACAAGTGCCCCACCGGAGGAGTTATTGAAAAATAAGACAAACAAACATATTGAATGGTAAAAGAATATGTTGATGCATTTGAGACATTGAGGGAAAGATATTGCATGCCCTAATTATCATATTCCCAAACTAGAAATTACCTTTTACATCTATGTAGATGCTTCTAGGACAACAATAGTTGTGGTATTAGCCCAACCACGGGACAAGATGGATCACCCCATAGTGTTTGTAAATAGGAATTTGGCTAAAATGGAAAGAAATTACTCCACCAATGAATGAGGAGCCCTTGTCATGGTGTATGCCTTGTAGGAATTCATGCACTAATTACTAGATACACTATTTTTTAGATAAATCATGAAGATAGTTGATGTTGTTCCAAGAATTTAACTTCCCCATATATGTAAATCTCAAAAAATTGAAAAATGGGACAAGTTATTTGTCTAGAATTGGAAATGGAGAAGAAAAATGACCTATTGATGATGATTTCCATGGAGCCCACTTATTCCACATAGAAGTAGTCCCAAAAGAATTGGAATTAATTACACAACTTTGATCTATTCGTGAGTTTCCGTGGGATATATAAAATAATAAATATAAAGATTACAAATCCAGACATTTCTATTCACTTTAATTGAGGGAAAATTATATAAAAAAGGTAGAGATGATATATTAAGAAGAATGTTTCTACACCATGAAAGGGAAAACATACTAAAAATATCATACGGGGTAGCAGGAGGACATAATGATGGAGAAAAATCATGCAAAAAAATTTGATGGCAGGTCTATGGTGGCCTACATTATTAAAAAAATTCCCACAACCATACTAGAACCTATGATACATGCCAATGAGTGCGGAAATCAAATGCAAGAGATGAGATGCCACTAAGACCGGTTCTATCCTTGGCCTTATTTGCAAAATGGGCCACATATTTCATTGACCAATCAAACCCATGGCAAGAACTCCCGGAAATTTTTATCATCATATGAACATAATATCTAACAAAGTAAGCGAAATTGATGCAAACAAAATACTATACTACAAAGAAAAAATATTTTAATTTATGAAAACATAATCACGTGGTTTGGGTGTCCACCGAGAATTACCATTGATCAAGGAAAATTCTTTATGAATGAAAATGTGAAATATCTACGTAAACATTTCCTCATACATCATAACAAAATTACTCCATATCATGCATAAAAATGGAACAAAGAAAGCATTTAATAAAGTCTTGAGAAGTTCTTAACAAAAATATGCTCCCATAGAAAGCATATTGGGAATCGAATATACCCATGTCACTATGGGCACACAATAGTACTTACAAAAGACTCACCAAGTATTCACCATTCCAACAAGTCTATGGATTATAAGTCATACTACCAATGGATTTCATTATTCCAAATTTTAGAGTAGTAGAAGTAGTATTTAAAATAAATGATGAGTCTTTTGTGCATGAGAGTTTGATTGCTCTAGATAAGATAGATAAATTTTTTTATTGTTGTGTATAAGTAAAATAGGAGAAGGGAATTAAAAAATCATAAAGCATGATAGACGTTATAAACATAAGGAGTTTCAAAAGGGAGATAAAGTCTTACTATATGATAACAAGTACAAGAAACCAGAAAAATTAAAAATCGAGATAGTTAGGATCCTATATAACAAAGAGTATATTATAATTAGGGGCTATTAAGCTGAAAAATTTAGTCACTAAATCATACACTTACTATATACATCTAGCTTGTAAATATTTCATTTATATGCATGATTACTAATCAAGAGAATTATTCATTTTAAAAACTAGTTTTCCTTTCATATTTATTTTATCCTTCTTATCTTTGTTACTTGTATTTTCTGGATTTACACCTTACAATTTTGCACACTTGCCGACATCCTATTCAACTTTGATTCCACTATTTTATCTTTCTAGCACCATGTACAAAACCATTCATTAGGGTCAAAAGCACTGAGCACTACCGTCCCCTCTAGGTGCTTCGTCCTCCTCCCCTTTTCAAAATATTTGGATGTTATATCTTTCATGTATTTATTTAATACCTTAGGTCGTCCTTTCACTTGTTAATGACAAAAATAAGTGAAGGAATCATATATATACATGTATTATTTAACCTCATTAGGGGGAAAAAAATTCAAGAGGAATATACATCTACAAGGAGCTAATATTTTCTATCTACTACATCAAGTACTACATTTTGGTATTACATACTTCATTTCATAGAAGGGTTTATTATAAATTCCATACCACATATTTTGCATTGCAAAAAAGTAATTGTAGCCCAATATTCTTTGTGCTATTGACACTACAACATTCTAGCTCAAGGGACATTTTTCCAATCACACACACACACACACACACTATAACTACATTGAGTCTAAAATGTAGTACAACAATCGGTGAAAATCACATTGAGGTGATCACTGAGGTCATTCCAACTCAAGCATATACATATTTTTATTCATCTAATGTGCACTTGAGTATTGTGTAGGTAGCTAGGGTTTCTTTTGTACATACATGTGTGACTAAACATAAGTGCATCGAACCCGACGTGACCTACTATGAACAATAAGTGACATAGAAATAACTTGAACAAAAGCTATTTCCCGTACGCCAACGCCCAAAATAGATGCTAGCACCTAGGCGGCCATGTCCTTTCCAAGGTTACTCTATCCCCGAGATCATCACATTCTAGTTTATGATACAAACCTTATACAGCCTATAATTTGCCTTTCCAACCTGTTCATCAATATAGAATTATTCCGCACCTATAATTACAAGTTGAGTCATTTTTATCTCATATATTTCATTCTTTCTTATAATTATTTATCTAGATATTTCTTGAATTCTCGTTATATTATTTGATCAAAAATATCCTTACATACATTTAAATTTAGTTAAATGAGAAACATTAAGTGGAGTAGAATACCACACATGAATTGTGAATGGATTGAGACCTATCACATAGTGGAGTAAAGGAACCAAGATAGAAGAAAGAGAGAGAGAGAGATTAAAAGAGAGATAAATAGAAAGAGAGGAAGAGAGAGGGAGAAACCTAAAAATCCATCACTTTTGAAAAACAACAATTTGGAGGATTTGAAAAAGAGAAGGTGAAAACCAACAAGGGTTCTTTTCTCTGAAAATAAATTAGGCTAAGAAATAGAGGAAACCAATAAAATTGAAATTAGACAAATTTACAAAGACAACCATGAGACAAGGGAAAAATAAAGTACAAAAATATGTAAAACTCGTATAACCAAAAGAAGGAAGAAATAAGCTATGGAATAAGGAGGATGAAAACACCGCAAAGATAAGGAAGGAAGGGAAACCCACAAAGTAAAGAAGAAAAGAAAAAATCACATAAAGAAAGGAACCGAGGAAATAAATCATACTACCAAATGAGGAGAAGGAATGGAAAACCACAACATAAAGAAGAAAAACTACATACCTAAGGGTAAAAATAAAACCATGAAACAAATAAAAACTGCAGAAGGATGGAGAAAGGTAGTGATACAATGTAAAACCATAAAATAGAAAGTGAAATAAAATATGTGAGATGAAGGAAAATAGAAAATTTGTGTGTGAAAGATAAAAACACACTAAAAATCACTGGAAAGAAATAAAAATGCCACGGTACACTAAATAAACCCATGAAAAAAACAAGACAAAGAAAAATCATGCAAAGGAGGAAGATAATCCAAAAAAAAAGAAAAATATAAAAAAGCAAGTGGGCATATCTGGACAAAGAAATAAATGCATTAGGTAACCACAAAATAAAAAAAATCCCTATATAATAAAAAGGGATAGTATTGAACAACAACGTAGTAATTATCACAAATCATAACACAAAGTTGAAGAAAAAAGAAAATTTAAAATTGTGAGGAGAAAATTAGGGTTTATAGAAGAGAAAATGAAAAATCCTACAAGGTCATTCCACAAGGAAGCCTACCCACACCAAAATTTAAGAATAACTCACTTTGAAGTCCCTCTAACTGCACCCCACATGAGCATTCTTTCTCATAACATTCAAACACACACACACACACACACACACACACACACTTGAGATACACCATACATTGTAGACTCATAGAATACGATCACACAACTAAAGATCAATAGGAAAATTTATACAAATTTGATGAATTAACAGGGGGATAAGTATATCATGACCATGCCGATTGATTCCACACTCTTCACTAGTCAATAATGAAATTAGGATAGTACTAAGTAGTTTGCATAATGACATTCTCAATTTTGAACAAGCCTAACCAAGAAATCCTTAATTAATGGAGAGGATCATGATACTTTTGACAATAGAGTAATACCTACTTACATAAGCTAAGAAAAATACTATAATACAATAGGTGACATGATTTATGGGAACAACATAGATGAAGAGGGGATTCTAAATTACGAGATATAAAAATAATGTTATGAGATATGCATCCAAGGTGACCCGTTTAAAATATTCCACACAAAAAAGGAAGATGGACCCCATTCCCGCAACACAAAAATTTCCCTTGACATGGTATTGAGCCACTATGAGTATAATCTGCTTGAAGTTTTAAATGCAAAGTTCCATGGAAACACAAGGAGAATTAAAGAGGGTAAGCATACATTTTGTTATGGATCTCTATTACTATGATTAACAATGTATTTCACAAACATATTACTGGAAAAAGAGAATAAGGTGAAATGGGAGACCAATACACCCATAAAAATGTATGCTCACTTGAATACCCTCTCCAGAGTAGAACAAATCACTTCACTAATAGGGTGAACCAAGAAAATTAAATAACTGGTCATGTCAAACTCTAGGGTTTTAGAAGGCATAATGGCTAAGTATGAGAAATAAGTTTTTTTCATAGCAAACAATGACTACACATTTTTGTGCCCTTCAATTCCAAGGATCACTCACACTACCCCATTACCATATAAATCCTCGATGAATTGGTAGAAACATCGGTAGAAACTCTCTACATTATACCGATTGATCTATGAAAGCATGTTCCTCAAAACATAGATGATATAATAAAATAAACATGGGAAGAGTTTAGGAAAAAATAACCTAATTATTACACATAGGATCCTGCAAAGGTAACAGGGTCATCCAATCCACAAGAAAATCCACTAAAGATAAAAACTCGGGATAAAGGTAAAAAGCCAATGGAGGAGAATCTAAAAAAGAACCCACAATGTATATGCAAAACAATGTGGCCATAAAGAGGCAAAAAAACTAGCATAAAATCCCAAGAAACTCAAGGTGGAAAAAGCCACACTAAAAACTATTCAGAGGAAGGTAATGATGAATAATAAAGTGGAATAAGAACACCACAAAGAGGGCTCTACACAAATAAAAAATTTAGATGACCAAGAAAATTCTTCTAAAGAAGAGGAGATAATACACCACACAAAGGTGACATATGAAGTAGAAGGATATCCAGAGGAAATAGATAGAAACCGAGTGTATACATGTGTGATTGAATCCTTAGAGAAATTTGAAATAACCATGGAAATTTAGAAATTTTACAAGGTATGTCTTGGACAAGGTGGAGTTAGACAATTTGCAAAATAAGATCATAATTCTAATGAAAAACATAATATCCATAGTGGATGGGAATGTTGTATTACATGAGAAGGATTGCATCCTATTAGTGTTCGAATATATATCACCCTTTTATCTAGTATATGCCTTCAAAAAATTTACTATGTCTTTTTTTCTCGTATAAAAAATGTGTATTTGAAGATATAGTCATGGTGAATACATGTGAAAATCTTGTGTTTAGGGTATAAATCCTCTTTTTCAGTCAAGGAATGTAATAGTCATGTTGCCTCTATAAAATCCCTCAAAAGATAATCATGAATCGGGTGTAATATTGAAAAACATCCTTGTATATTATCCTCTGGCCGCTACTACAAATTTCATATTTTTCTCTACCACCCGAAGATACATGGCATGTTCCCATTAGTTGTGGTGTTGCGGGCTTAATTTTCAAAGTTACAACAATTACACAATACATACAAAATGAAAACTTAGCCCCGAGGCTCGATGAATATTCCCGGGAATATTTGAAGTCAAAAGATGCAAAACAAGAAGTTTCCCTACTCCCGAAGTGGTATACGTGTTATAAGATCATTGGAGCGGGGAATCGGGGCCGATGATGTTCTCTTGACATAAAGTCAATAAAAGTGGAAAGTGCAGAAATATTTCTGAGACCCACTAGGGACACATGATGTATTCTCAGGCCAAGGTCGAGAAAGAGGGGCCTCGGGTGTAATTGGTAAGATTGCGGTTTATGAGGAAAACATTCAGATATGTAGAAAATTCCCGTATCTCCTGTATCGCTAATATTTGAACACTTGTTATGATCAACAAAAATTCAGAGGTAGGGTGATCGGGTTGACTTCAGTAAACTTGTTTGCATTTAAAGGTAGTGCAAAATACAAAAAGACTCCTTAAGCCTGCATAGCATAGAATTTCTCCACTTGAATGGCCCACATTTAAAATGGGTAGAAGCAGGATGGATGGTCATGATTCAATGCATTTATGGATACCGCCATTAATGTGTTTTTCAAACAAATCAAGGCAAAATTGTTTAAATTATTCAAATGCTTCGAGCTTTTTCATTATCGTATGTCAAAGAATTGAGTGCCCTTGCTATCAAAATTTTCGAAGAATGAAGTGAGATTGATTGGGAAGCATTGATTGAGAGCTGAGGATTCAAAAATATAAGGAGAAAAGGAGAATTACATGGATATTTGCATAGGAAATTGGTAAGGATTGTATTACTCTCGTACTTTCATTGTCTTTTACTCCAAATTCGTGAAGTAATTGAAAGTAAAAGCTAGGGCATAAAAGATGAAGACAATGCTGTCGGGTTTTCATGTCACATCCGAAATTACCAGTGATTTAGATAAGATTACAAACACAGATTTAATGAATGCTGATTTGAATGAATTCTTGCAAAGATTGAGGTTCCTAGACAAAAGTGAACTCATGGAAGCAATCAAGGAAAGTGAGATTGACTCACTGGTTCCATACCTCCCTCTGAGCATTTCCCTAAATTGGTGAGACTTTGTGACATGAATTATGATCCAAAGAAGAGGGAATTTCTAGATGGAAGTGGTGAACCAGTATTGACTTTAACACCCCATGCTTTCAAGATAATGTTGAACTTACCAATAATCAAAACTCTGATAACCCTAGGTGTTGAATTAGCCCTTAAAGATTATGAAAACAAGAAGAGAGAATATGCTAAACTTATAAACACTAAGTGGATGTTATCAGAAAAGAAGGTAACCACCAAAATTCCCAAGAAATTGGTTAGGGCATAGTTCATGGAGGAAGAAAAAGATGCAGTTGTGTTGCTAAGTAGGATGGCTAGTTTGGAAACTATAAATGAATTTAGAGAGTGGATGTGCCCATATATGTGGATTGTTTTAGAAAGGAAAGGGAGAATTTATTGGGATAACCTTATTACTGATTCAATTCATGATCATCTTCTAGCATTGGATCCAAAGATCTAATTGGGTGGTGTTGGGGAGTTTGAATTTTACATGATGACATATCTAATTTACAATACTGCGCAGCCACGACGTTTTCCTGGATAAATATCACATACCCCTTTTAAAAAACAAATAGTGCATGAAATCTTTCCCCAATTACAATTGAGCAATTGTAAGGGAAATTCAAGATTGGTGAACGATACATTTTTTCGCACTGTCATATGCTTATTACCACATGGATGGGAGAAATATAGAATATAATGAGAAGATAGAAACACAATAATGGAGTTTGGTTGTTTCTTTATTTAGTAGAAAAAAATTCACTTACATAAGAGCTAGATTTCAAGGAAAACCTTGAAAGTTTCCAAGGTATTTGGATGGAAGGATGACTATATGTGAGCTAGTAAGGTAGTTGAATTCCATTCATAAGATGATTACTGGAAGACATAAGAAAAACATAAAATTTACCATTAAAATTGGAAGGTATTCCTGCCTTTCCATCATAAAATATAGGTTGATGGAGGAAGAAATGGAAGGTTTGATATGGATAAATTTGAGGTGAGGTATAGTTATGACATTAGGTGGGTGGTAAATACTCTGAATTTTTTTTTGAGCATGAGCCTCAATTTGAGGACTACTAGATGAATTACAGGGATGAGGAAGAGGTCATACTTAGAGACTTCTTGAGAATGACCCTCGCACAAATCATTGATTTCAAAATTGCTGTGGTATCTGAGGGAATTATAAATGACCAACAAGTTGTGAGTCAATTTTATATTGACTTAAGAAATAGAAGGCCAAGCAATAATCTCAATGAATTGGGATGAGGAAGAATCACGATGACCAAGATGGTAGGATTGTTCATGTAATGTGGAGAATCTTGAATTGGTTGAAAACAAAGAACATTGATTTATCCATTCAGAATACAAGAGTTCTCAGTAAGTATAGAGAATTAGGGATTTTAATGAAGACCCCCATTTTGAAAGAGGTAGATAATAAGATGAATCAATTAGGAGGAAAATATCCTCAATTACCTTCAAAGAGACCAACTACAAGAATTGTTGATGAATGGACTTCTGCTGCTAGTGGGACAAGAACCTCCATGTCTGCGTTGAAGCAAAAACTAAAGAGATGCTTCTAAAATCTATGGAAAATGCTCTTATCACTTTTGTAGTACCACTTCAAACAAAAGGAAAGGGCATAGCTACAAAAATACCCTCCATAATTTTTACCAAATCCCCAAGTACTGAAAATTTGATGAGAGGAGCCATGACAAGTTCCAATAACCAATCTAAGCCACAAAGTGCCAAGGAAATGGAGGCAATGTTGAGGTTAGCACACCGGTTATACAAATATATTAATCGAGATCTAAGTATAAAATAAATCAATAGGAAATAAAAAAGAAGAAAAAATACATAATATACTAATGTGGTTCACCTAGTGTGGGCCATGTCCACCAAGAAATAAAAAATTTATTATCATAGAGGAAATATAATGAAGATTTGTAATCTTCCACACCTTCTTGGATATCCTGTATTTTCTTCTCTACAAATTTCTCTTTTTCTCTCTAAAAGAAACTTCTCTTAATTCTCAATTAATTCTATCTTTTAAACCATAACTTTATGCTTATAAATACATCTACAATCTCAGGGAACTTTAGCTATGCAATTACAACCATCAGATTTACTTTACAACTAAAGATAGATCTAATACCCGTAACTTAATTATAGTATTCATGCATAGGAAAATGATGTTGGTTATCCTTAATCAATGTTAGTTATCCCTAATCAATGTCAGTTCCTCCTTTCCTAACTGATACCAGTCCATGGGTGACCGACACCAGTTTATCAACCGACGCCGGTTACTGTGTATTCCAGCAAGTCTCCAAAAGCATGCCAATGAAGTAATTAAGCTCCACAACTCAATAATTTCCCACTTAGAGATAAATTGCTTCACCGTCTTGTATAAATCCTTCCTCTGATCATTTCCTTGGCTTATTTATCCCTCCTCAATTCTTACAATTGAAGACCAACAGAAGTGGAGTGTAGATCCAACTTCCCCTTTGCTAATGGATTCATTAGCATATTTGCAAGATTTTCCTTTGTATGAATTTTCTCCAAATTCAGCTGCCCATCCTCCAATACCTACCATATGAAGTGATATCTCAATTGAATGTGTTTCATTATAGAATAAAAGACTAAGTTATTTGCTAGATGAATCACACTTTGACTATCACTTTACAATATGCAATCCTCTTGCTCCTTTCCCTACTCTCCCATGAACCTAATCATCCGTATCATCTCCTTAGTAGCTTCTGTAGCTGTAGCATACTCAACCTCTATAGTAGATAGGGCCACAACCTTCTATAATATAGAAATATAGCTAACTACCATCCCACCTACTATGAAAATATTTCTATTAGTGCTCCTCTTACCATCTAAATCACCACCATGTCTGAATCTTCATAGCCATGTAAAGAAGTATCTGAACCTCCATAGCATAACTGCATGCCGGATGTCCCTCTCAAATACTTGAGAATCCATTAGACTACTTTCTAATGCTCTTTACCTGGATTAGCCATAAATCTGCTCATAACTCCCACTAACTGTGCAATGTATGGTATGGTACAAACCATAACATACATCCATTTCCCTATTGCTGAAGCATACAAAACTTTTTCCATGTACTCAACCTCCTCATGTGATGTAGGGAAATTATCTTTTCTCAATTTTAAGTGTCCAACCATAGGTGTACTTAAAGGTTTTGAATTTTTCAAATTAAACCTTTCCAAAACCTTATTGATATAATTCTCCTGAGACAAATACAACTTCTTGTTCTTCCTGTCTCTGTGAATTTTCATGCCAAGGATTCTCTTTGCATATCCCAAATCCTTCATTGAAAATGTAAGAGCTAGCTTTTATTCAAGCTCACCAATGTCCTGCGCATACTAGATCCTGTAATAAACATATCATCCATATATTATAACAAAATAATATAGTTCCCATTTTCAAGTATCTTGAAATAAACACAATGTCTAGATTCACATCTCAAATAACCATGCTCATACATGAAACTATAAAACCTCATATACCATTGCCTTGAAGCTTGCTTGAGCCCATATAGACTCTTTTTCAATCTATACACAAATTTATCCTTACCCTTGACTTCATACCCAAGTGGCTGATTCATATAAATCTCTTCCTCTAAATCACCATGAAGAAATTCCATCTTGACATCAAGTTTCTCTAAATGAAAATCCTCTACTACAACTAAACTCAATACAATATGAATAAAATTCATCTTAACAACATGAGAAAATATTTCACCAAAGTCAATACTTGATTTCTTATGTGCAAATCCCTTTACTACAAGCCTTTCCTTGTATCTCTTCCGTCCACCCTCTTCTTCCTTGATCCCGTAAACCACTTATTCTCGCAATCCTATTTTACCTACCGGAAACTTAACCAAATTCCATGTCTAGTTTTTCTCTAAGGAGTAAATTTCCTCATCCATGGCATGCTCCCATTGCTTGTGGGATTTATCCTACATTTCTTCTTCAAATATTTTTGGTTCACCACTATCAGTCAATAATAAATAAGACAAGGAAGGTGAAAATATTTTTGGAGGTCTACTTACCCTTTGTGACCTTCTCATTGAGATTTGGGGTGCTAGAGGCTCAATTTTCTCATCATGTAGATTTGTATGGAATTTTGATAATTATTGACACCGGTAACTTTCGCGACCCCGGTTTTGCTAATCGATGCTGGTCCGACTCTTCCGTAATTGACACCGCCAAGGGGGTCGATGCCGACCATGGGTAAACCAATCCCGATCTGTGTAAACATGTAGGTGTTAATTTTAAATATGAGAGTTCATTTTCATCCACAAACTTCTCCATCGATTCACCTTTGGGTACCAAAACTTGATCCCTATACATTCTCTTTTCATTCTAATTAATGTCACGACTCTTAATTATCTTAGAACCTTCTAAATCCCAAAACCAATCTAAAATCACTAGAGCCATAACCAATGAAATTACATCTTTTGGATTTAACATCTAATTTCTTTATATTTTCCTTATCAATATGCACAAAATCTTCTAAGCCAAATACTCTAAGAAAAGAAAGATCTACCTCTTTTACGGTATCTAAGCTTCTTCGGTATTTCACCATTCAATGCACTTGAAGGTCCATGGTTAATCAAATAAACCACCATGTCTACCGATTCCACCCAAAGTTGTAAGGTAAATCCAACATGTATCCTCATGCTTCTAGCACGTTCTATGATTATCCTGTTCATTCTCTCTGTAACACCATTCTCCCGTGGTGTTCTAGGAACCGTCCTTTTTCTACATATTCCATTTACTGATCAATAATTATTGAAAGCCTTGCTACAGTTCTCACCACCATTTTCAGATCTAAGACTCTTTAAATTTGAATTTGATTCATTTTCCATAAGGGATTTACATCTTTTAAAAGTTCCAAAAACATCGATTTACGATTAATACAATAAACCCATACCTTTTTTCTAATCATCAATGAAAGTAACATAGTATTGGGATCCTCCATGAGAAGATACCTGGGATGGTCCCCACACATATGAGTGTAAAAGCTCCAGTTTATGCTTCTTATTTGTTGCCCCAAATTCAATAAATCTGAATATCTTCTACTTTCCAAAAATACAATGCTCACAGAATTCAAGATCTACACATTTCAGATCTGATAACTTACCCTTTGCCTTTAAGATCTGCATTCCCTTTTCACTCATATGGTATAGCCAATTGTGCAACATGCTTGTATCTGAATATGAAGTAGATAGAATAGAAAAGGAGTCAGTAATATAGGTAGAAAAATACAATTATCCTACCTTCTTGCCTCTTTATATAATAAGATATCCTTTGCTAACTTTCCAAGATTCAGCTGTGAGTGTAACCATGCAACTAGCCACACAAAATTGTCCTACGAAATTAGATTTCTTTTGAATCTTGGAACATTCCTCACATCTTTCAATATCCATGTATTTCCATTCTACAATTTAATATTAACTTCACCTCTACTAATAATATTTCATGGTTCATCATCTCCTAAATAAACATGCCCAAAATTACCTTGGACATAATTTATGAAATAGCCCTTATTAGGGGTTGCATGGAAAGAAGCTCTTGAATCTAAAACCCATGACTCAATTTTATTATCCAAGGAGAGAATTAGGGCATCTTGCATTACCTTTTTAATAAAATTTTCCTCTTTACCTTTCTTTGGTACATTCTCTTTGTTTTCCTTGAACCAATAATCCTTCTTTGCATGACCTTTCTTTCCACAATTCCAACAGATTATACCTCTACCTATGGATTTAGATATACCATTCTTAGAATTTGATTTCCCATTATTCTTTCTCTTGGATCTCTCCTTATGCATTCCCAAATTTCTACATTCAAAGCATTCCCAGGATGATGATTGACATGTACTTTTCCTGCTTATTTCTTCATTCAGTATTATACTAACCACATCATCAAATTTTAAAACATTAGTGGCATATGTATTACTAATAACCATTAACAAGTTATCCCAACTATCTGGAAAAGAGCATAGTAATAAAATTTCTTTCACTTCATCCTCAAATGGAATGCTAACTAATTTTAATTTATTTACAATAGACAAAAATCATTCAAATGACTTGATGCAGATCCACCTTCTTGCATCTTTAAATTAAACATTTTTTTCATCAAATAAACTTTATTTGAAGTACTAGGTTTTTCATATAGATTTGCTAAAGATTTCATCAAATCTACAAGTAGATCCTACTTCGGTAATATTTGAAGCCACAGATGCTTCCAGGCTCAATATTATAGATCCCAAAGCCTTTCTATCAAGAATTTTCCATTCTTCATCAGTCATCTTTATAGGTCTTGCCTTCTCATCCAATGGTAAGTATAAATATTTCTGATACAAATAATCCTCCACTTACATCTTCCATAATAGATAGTCACGACCGTCAAATTTATCTACTCTAAATTTTCCTTCTTCTCCCATTTCTTTGCTCCCACTCAATCAAAAATCCCTCGTGAGTAAATATGTCAACACACACAACCCTAAAAAAATATGGTCTGATACCAGTTGTTGAGATTAGCACACTGGTTTTATAGATATATTAATCAGATCTAAGCATAAAAACAATCAATACGGAAATAAACAAGAAGAAAAAATACACAAGATTTAACATGGTTCACCTAGTGTGGGCTACGTCCACCAAGAAACAACCAATTTATTATCACAGAGGAAATACAATGAAGATTTGTAATCTTCCACACCTTCTTGGATGTCTTGTACTTTCTTCTCTACAAATTTCTCTTTTTCTCTCTAAAGGAAAATTCTCTTAATTCTCAATGAATTCTATCTTCTAAAACCCTAGCTTTATGCTTATATATGCATCTACAATCTCATGGAAATTTCTTCAAGAAACTTTCTTCTCTAAAAAGTTTACTAATGAGGCTATTTTTCTCAATAGCCTGTTATTTGTTGGAATAAACTCCCTAAACCTTGAGATGATTGAACAAATATGACTACCCAATCCAAATTATAAGACATCCCTATGTCCATTAATGTGTCATATTCATCTTGGGACTATCCAGAATCCTTCCCAATTCTATCTTGTTCTCAAGGGAAGATAGCCAATCCAAGAGATCTAAGCCACCACCAGAAATGCTATTTTCCCTTTCACCTTCTAAGGAATAGAACTAGATGGAGCAGTGAGTAGAAGCAGGTTGAACATGAGAAATTTGAGTGGCTATAAGAGAAAGTGCTATGGTCTTAGAATCAATAGGAAAAGAGACTTGGAGTTGGACTCAACTTTGTGCCTTCTTGTTAAGGGTGGATGTTCTCTTAGGGGGAACAAGTCAAGGTCTTGATATCTTGTGCTCCATCAAAGAATATTATTTATCTAAATGGATTGAGGGCTATAAAATAGACTTTCCTTTAGAAGTTGACGCTCCGGGATGCTGTCAAGAATTTAAGGCCCTGATTCCTCTTCATCTAAAATGATTATAGGGGGATGAGAACTAGATTCTCTCCTTTCCTTTCTTGTTAACAATGGTGGTGTTATAGATGGTCCAGATGACGAGGTGCTATTGGATCTTTTCCAAAGAATAAAAACACTACTCTAATTCACCCATCTTACAAGAAATGGCAGGCACAACATAAATTTGAGTCTTATCATAGACTTATAAGGAATCTCTTTTTGAAAAAATATTTCATCACACAAGAAAGGTCATTCATATTTAGTTGCTCTTGCTATAACAGGCCTTCTCTCAATCCAAATTTTTTCAACACCTCTAGATTTTTCTGATTCTCCCATCAAAAGAGGTGATAATACATAGATTAAAATGCTGAAAAATAGGATTAATCTTGATTAACCTTAGCATGAGAGAAATACGAACCACCTAGTGTGTCAAGGGCCCTTTGTTTTCCCCTGGGTCAGCTATCTTAAACAAATCCCTGAAGAAAACTTCGTCTGGGCCTGATAAGTCAAAAATATGATTTAAGTCCTCCAAGATATTTTCTTCAATATTTCTACTACTGCTACCCTTGCCATCACACTAACAAATAAGTATAAAAAAGTCTACCATGTTCAAAGGCAAATAAATAATGTGTTTTAAAGGAGAGGTAGATGAGCTAGATTTATAGAAAGAACTATACATATGAGTTGAACTGGACAGAATCATTGCCATTGAATGAGAAAAGATATCTTTCTCAACTCGCACAAGGGAGATAAATATGAAGCAAAATAATATCTTGCAAAGGGATGATAATCAGCTTGACATGACACAAAATAGGTGGAAAACTTCCAATTCTGAGTAATACAAAGAAGAGTGTGTGTATCCTGAGGGAAATCTTTGAAAAGTAAGAATGATTATCAGTCACATCAAGCCATTTTGGGGGCACCCAAGAGTTATGGAAAGGAATTTCCAAACCAACCCAAAAGAAGCCAAAATTGATGATGTCAGGATAAATGATGTAAGCATTTTATTCACCACATAAGAATAAAATACACACCTGGCAATATTTGTGACACATTTCTCCACTTGGCACAACAAAGGATAAGATACTCCAACAAAAGAATAAAAAAGTATTCCTTTGGAATATCCAGTGGAAAATTTTAGATTTTGGGGAAAACCAAGGAATGAAAAAAGAAGTTGTATAGATATGAGAGGCATGTTCTCATATCGAGGGGGTTAAATTTTTTTGAAATTGTTTTAGAGAAAGGTATAAACTGAGAGAAACCATTTTTCCAAGAACTTGTTTGAGAAACCTTTTAATTTCCTTAGCCTTTAAATCAAATCATGTCAATATTATTGTGAATGTAAAACCATTGACAAGCATTGAGACTGTAAATGAAACTTTCCCTTGTTGATAAATTTGATAAGCCCTGAGTTAATTATGTTAATTATGAGCATTGTTGTGTTTGATTTTAAAGTTGAGATGTTTCAAGTAACTATTCATGTTCCTATTGCAATATTATGTTAGGAATTCCTCTAAATCACACAAGATATTATCATTTTGGTAGTATTGTGGTAATTGAAATTGTGCTGTGAAAAGAGCTTTCATTTCACTTGTGCAATAAACAATTTTAAATTCACTTTACTTCCATTTTGTTGATACATGTTATTTGTTAGTCAATGAGTGTATCTTTGGCATGATAAATTGTGGATTATTGATGTTTAATTGAGTCTTTGACATGAGATTTTATGCTTAAATTCTCAAAGAATGTGTGACATTGAGTATCTTTGGGCTTCCATGGGTGCACATCTTTTGGTCAAGGTTCATTGTTGGTTATTTGAAGTGTTTTCATCATCATGTTTGCTAGATATTCTAGCCTTTGTTGAAAGTTCCTAGAAATTTGGTATAATCAAATTTATCATGCTTAATTCCCCAAAAAATTACATCCAAAACTGATAAACACTACAAAAACTACCCATGCTTGTTCTGTGTATACTCATGTGCTAGAATTTAAAAAATTATATGCAAAATCAAGTAGGTTTTATTGTTGTCTTTAGTAACCTGAACCTTGTCTAGGAGGCATTTATATTTTCTAGGGTGATAACTTGTGAGAGTTAGATTATGTTACACTGACCATGTATTCTCAAGGATTATTTCTCAATGTCTTAAAAGGGAGATTCAAATATTTTGATCCATTCTTTTCCCCTATAAATACAGGTTACAAAACAGGTTCTCTCACCTTGGTGAAAGGCATGACCTAAATTATTAGGGTAGGTCAAACCCTTAGCATGGTGCTATCCAAATTGTCCAAGCTCAAGTGACAAAGAGTTAGTTAGACCCTTCCCGACTACAAAATGACTAAAATTCTAATCTATCTATCTCTAAGCATCCTACTCAGCTTGTTTATGTTGCTTGGATTCAAAGGTAGAACCAATTTGGGTACCAACATTACTCAAGCACCATTTTCGGGATTATTTGTTCAAATACGTATAAATACTGACCTCTCAGTAACTCCTTACATATGTTTAGATGCAAATACATGATCTAGACATCATCCTTTGTTGAGATTTACAAAAAATGAGCTTAATCGAAGTTATGTGCTTGATATTTTCCTGGTTTAAAGAAAGCTTTCCATTAAATTTGCTTGGCTAGGGGTAAATATTGACAAAGGATATTGAGATTTGTCAAGATTTGTTCAAATTGATTATTAAGTTTCAATTGACAAGTCATTTGTAGTGATTTACACATCTAAGGTACAAGACCTTAGTGGCGACTCCATATTGTTCAAAATTTCTAGAAAATACCAGTGCCTCAGCTTTAATAATTGAAATTTTTTGCTAAGATATGTAAAGTTGGAAGGAAGAAGGTCCTTCTTTAAGAAAACCCTACTAGAAAGTTTTTTCTAGAGCTTGGAAGGAAAAATCCAAATAAGAAACAAGTCTGGAAAGCTTTGGGAGGTCAAAGATCAGAGGAGAAAGTAGTGCCTATGGTTGAGAGTGACCAACCTTTGATAGAGGATTATTCTAGTTCCTCGATAGTTTTGGATTAAGAAGTCCCTGTGCAAATTTATACACTCCAACTAGTGAGGGGCCTTCATTTACAACTGATATAGGTATTCCTCATCTTCCTCCTTTATCACTTAGAGATAATCAAGTTTTCTAGTGAAACCGAGTCTTTAAAGGATCATTACTTTGAAGACCATACACCATTACCTCAAAGGCTCCTGTCCCACATCATTTTAATCCTCCTATAGGGACACCTCCTCAGAATAACATGGCTCAACCTCCACCTATACCTTCCTTTGTTGTAAATGTCTTTAGACCCATATATTTCACAGCATGGTGGGATATCCTAATGCAGTTCCATAAGAAGTAAGGAATAGGTTGCCTAAGTTTCAAGGAAATAATGCTATTACTTGGTGACCAACACCTAAGAATTTTTTTCAATACTATGGAGGATTTTGAGATTGAACATGAAGATGTTTATATAAAATTGTTTATCCACACCTTAGAAGAGGATGCACGTGATTGTATAAGTCCCTACTAGATAATTCAATTGATTCATGGAATGAGATGAAGAATGCATTTAGATCACAATATGGGGATAAAACTGACCCTATATTTCTTCTATCTAAATTTGAGAACATAAAGAAGAATCCTAATGAGCCTGTTCAAGACTTTAACACTAGATTCAACAAAACTTTAACTAGATTGCCCATAATTTTGAGACCAAGTGATGAATCCTGCCTAATAAAGTACTCTGATGCTTTTGATAAGAAAGATGCATATTATTTGAGGGATAAAAACCCTAGGACCTTGAGGAAAGATTTCACTATGGTAGTGAAAATTGAAAACAATATTAAGGCAACAGGGAAACCTCCTAAAAGGGAGGGTGTCAAGCTAATAAACCCTGAAAAGCCTCAGACAAGCAAGGGAGTTGATATAGAGGAAGTAGTTAAGAATTTAGCAGGAGCAGTCAAGGAAATTTCCTATAAAATTTCTAGAGAAGAGAAAGGAATAGAGAAAAGCTCTTAGGGCCAACACCAACCTCAGGGCAAAAACAGATTTGGGAATCATCCTAGAGGTGATCACAGATCAGATGAGAGAGGAAAATGGCTCGTGGGATCAAGAAATAAACAAAACCAAGAGATAACATATTGGTCCCTAATCCTTTGACTGCTAGAGTTTCCATGGTAGAAGAAAACCATGTTATTGATTGGTGTGATAAGTGTTTCTTTCCACATCCCCTTGTGATCTAAATGAGGAAATTAAAGAGGCTGATGATGATGCTACTTTTGGTGATGTATGTATGATGGAGTGCCCTGATAATTCACACCAAGGAGCCACTTCTAATGAGATACTAAGTGCCCAAACTAGAGAATGTTTTTGGATTGCATCCACTAGGTATCTCCTCTTCCTTCCACTAGTGATTTTGAAGTTGATATGGTCCAAGATTTTGACTTGCCCAACCATGATTTTGAGTACTTAAGGGAATTGATGATTAAGAAGTATGATGGAGGAATTCCTTTTGAGGAGGATATGAAGCTTTTGATGAATGCAATGGTTTCTCAGAAAAGGAGTACAATCTCAAAAGTAGAGTTGTTAAAGGGGGAGGGCCACAAGCCAAGACAAAAACTCCACTTCTCACTAATATCCCAAAGGATCCTCTTAAGAAAGATACACCTAACAAGGGTCCAGTCATTCCTAATAAAATAATTCCCCCAGTCCATGCCCAAGCCATGAAGAGTCTCATCCCATAAGAAGGGGCAGTTACTATCCCTCCCAACATAGTATTACCCAAATATATCCCTTGTGATATTGCTTAGATTTTGAGCTAGATTAAAGTCACTGTACCCATTGTTGAATTTCTTAGGATCCCTAAGCATAGGAAAATGGCATTTAAGTATTTGGGGTTCAAAGAGGAGGTAGTGCCCCTAGGTAAGGATGTAAATAGTGTGGATCTTCCCCTATGATTGCAGAGTTGGAAGTGCCAGAAGCATTGGAGGATTTGGGTGAATCTCCTTAAGTGTATTTGGGTACTACCCTTGTTGAATATCAACTTGATATTGATCCTTTTTATACTAATTTAATCATCAAGGATAGACTTGTGCACAATTATATGTTTGATTCAGGAGCTTCATGTAATGTGATGCCTCTTAAAGTAATGAATGAATTAAACATCAAGGTAACAACAACCTTTAGAAAGTGCACGCTATGGATTCAAGAGAGGTACCAGTGATAGGGTATGTAAAGGGCTTAGTTGTGTAATTAACAACCTATCTTGGTAAGTACTTGACCATGAATGTAGTTATTGTGGATTTCCCTACTAAATGGGGTATGTTATTGTTAAGAAAGTGGGTTGCTAGTGTGGGTGGAAGTGTGCAGATGGATATGTCATATGCCACCATACTAGTAGAAGGGAACCTTGTCAAGTTATATGGTGAGAAAAATATGTTGCATTTGATTGAAGATCCTAATAATGCTTCTTATGAAGTATTATATGCAGATGTAGATGCTAAAAATTTGTTGGCTATGCAAATTTTGAGGAACATGGTATTAATAAGAGTAAGTGTCTTGAATAAGTTGGTATCCCCTGACTTTGATGTTTGATGGAGCTTTCTCCAATTTTGGAAATGGTGTTGGAGTTGTCCTTGTGTCTCAAAAAAGATATTTTTAACTTTTCCTTTAAGCTTAAATTTGAGTGCACAAATAATATTGTTGAGTATGAGGCACTAATTTTGGGTTTAAGGATTGCATGGAGGTATGGTATCAAGGATATAATTGTTAAAGGAGACTCAAAATTAGTATTCAAGCAAGTGAGAAAACTATATGCTACTAAAAATAAAATAATGAAACAATATAAACATGCAATATGGGATTTTATTGAAATGTTTGACTCCTTCAACATATCAGTATCCTCGATAGAAACCAGATGCTGCAATAAATAGGTCAAGTAAAGCTTTGGTTCTAGGTTTGAAAACTATATTGTCTCTCCTTATTGTGATTATGATATTAAAATATTGTCAAGACATTCTGTCACTGATAATGTAAAACATTGGAAAATATTTGATGATGATGCCCAGATTCAAAGGTTTTTACAAAATGAAGGAGACTTCACTAACCAATGCATCGATTGGGAACCAATGGTTTCTGTTTGTGATGGTAAGGAAACCTTGTTTGGAAAATACATTATTCAATTAAATACCAATACCATTCCAAGAGGATTGGTTACTTTGGAATCATGATAATGCTGATAGGTTAGTTAATAGACATATCTCAACCTCAAGAGATGTGGAAGAGAATAATCTAGGGACTATAGAAAAACCAAGAAAAGTGTGATTAGGTAATAACTTAAGTAAGGAGGAAAAGCAGTCCTATTTTGAGTTGTTGAAAAAGTACCAAGAATTCTTAGCATGGTATTACTTAGAGCTAAAAACATATAGGGAGGATATTTTTCAACATGAAATACCTTTGGAACCTAATGCTAAACCATTTAGGTAAAAATCGAGGCCAATTAATCCACTTCTTTCCCTCAAAATGCAATAAGAATTGAAAATGTTAAGGGATGGAGGGATAATATAGCCAATAAGATATTCTTCATGGGTGGAAAACTTGGTGCCAGTTAGAAAGAAAAATGGAGATATAAGACTATGTGTGGATATTAGAAACTTGAATAAGTCCTCAATTAAAGATAATTATCCTTTGCCTAATATGGATAACATATTATAATTAGTCACTAGGTTTGAGTTGTTGTCCACATTAGATGGATTCTCATGGTATAACCAGGTGGTTATAAAGAAATAAGAAAGAATCAAAACTGCTTTCACCACTCCAGCGGGTACATATGTATATGTGAGAATGCCATTTGGTTTGATGAATACTGGGGCTAATTTTCAAAGAGCTATGGATGTTACATTCTCAGGCTATATCAATTATTTTATAGCTATTTATCAGATGATGTGACAATATTTTTTAATAAGAGGAGTGATCATTTGCAACATGTGGAGAAGATGATGATGAGATGTAGAGAATATGACATCTCATTGAATCCAAAAAGTTCCATTTCAGGGTTCAAAAGGTAAAGTTGTTAGGGAACATTGTGTCAAAAGAAGGGGTCATGATTGATCCTTGAAAGGGTGGAAGAAATTGGTAAAGTTCCTATCCCAAAACTAAGAAAGGGATCCAATCCTTCTTTGGTCAAATAAATTTCATTAGGAGATTCATTTCTAATTTTTTGAAATGACTATCCCTATTACAAGCATGTTAAAAAGGACAAGATTATCAAATGGGAGGAATGAGCTCTCTAAGATTTCACTAGAATTAAAGAAGCATTGAAAAATGCTCTAGTATTGGCAACCCCGATTATAAGAAGGATTTTCAGATATTTTCCTTTGCATCTGATAATACTATTGCATTTGTACTATTGCAAAAGGATGAAGAAGGAAATGAGAGACCTATTGCATTTTTAAGTAAAGGCTTGCAGGGGGTTGAACTAAAGTATACCATCATGGAGAAGAAATCTTTTTCTTTAGTGAGAGAAACTAAAATTTTCAGGCCCTATATCTTGAGTTCTAAAATTGTATCTTATGTTCCCCACACAATGGTCAAAGACATTTTATCAGAAATGAAAATTTCCAGCAAAATATGTCATTGGGTGAACAAGTTGCAAGAGTATGACATGGATGTACAAACCACTAAGTTGGTCAGAGGTCTAGGTCTTGCAAAATTGATGGCAGAAAGCAACCTGTAGGTGATGGAAGTCAATGAAATTGAGGAAGGAAATATGGATGTCCATGAGAAGTTAATCAATTCCATATGGTATAAGGACATAATATTTTACCTTAGGAATTTGGAGTGTCTAGGGCATCTAGATAAAAATCAAAGGACACTCAAACTAGCCTCCTAGAAGTATATTATCACTGATTATGGGTTGGATTGGAAGAATCCTAAAGGGGTTATTTTGAGGTGTATTATAGAAGATGAAGCTCCCAAATTGATTGTAAAATTTCATGGGGGAGTGTGTGGAGGCCATTTTTCTGGAAGAGTGACTTCCCACAAGATCTTAAGGGTAGGTTATTGGTGGCCTACACTTTTCAAATATGTAGCCTTGTTGGTTAGAAAATGTGAAAGTTGTTAGAGGTTCTCTGGAAGAATGAAATCTTCAGTGCATACTACCTCTACAACTAGTGTCAATAGAAGCTCATTTTAAAAAATGGGGCATGGTTTTTATTGGAGAGATCTCAAATCCCTCAAGTGCAGGGCAAAATAGATACTTGGTGGCTATTGATTATTTTACCAAATGGGTTAAGGCTATCCCTACTAAAAAAGTAACTCATCAAATAGTCATGTATTTATCCCAAATCATATAATTTGTAGGTTTGAGTACCTAAAAGATAGTTACTAACAATGCAATGAGTTTTAGAGCTAAGGGAAATTGGTAAATATGTGCATAAAACTATAATCCTCAAGGGAATGGTCAAGCTGAATCAAGTAATAAATTTTTCTTAAAATCATTAGAAGAACATTGGAGGTTAACAAAAGGAAATTGGGTGAGAAGTTAAAGTTTTCTTTATGGGCAGATAGAATCACTTCCAAAAGAGCCACTAGAAAGAGCCCATTTGAATTAGTTTATGGAGTCCAAACTCTTCTACCCTTATATATGAAATCATCCTGTTATTAGTTCACACAACAACTTGAGGATGAAGAAGTGAATCCTTGCAAAGATAGGATTAATCAAATAATTGAGTTGGATGAAGAGAGAAGGGAATCTCACCAAAGACACCTAAGGTTCAAAGATAAGCTTAAGAAGTTATTTGATAAAAAGGTGACCCCTAGAAACTTTAGTGTTGGAGAACTTGTCTTACTATGGGATAACAAGCATGAGGATAAGGGGAAACATGGTAAATTTTATGCTTTATGGATGGGTCCTTATTCCATTGACATAAGAATTGGTGAGCACAAATTTTTCCTGAAGGACCTAGATGGAGACTTTATCAAGTTACCTATTAATGGTAGGCATATGAAACACTTCATGGATTGATATAAAAAGGTATGAATCATTGTACAATGTATAGTCCTTTTTCTTTGTTTTTTGCCTTTTTGTTTTTGTTTTTATTCCCCTTTTTGATTTCCTGGTCTACAGTGACTAGTTGCCAGTTTCTTGATTTTTTTTTGTGAAGTATATTGTTGTTATTTGAACTAGTTTGTATTTTGAATGAATCCATAACCTAATGGATTTAGGAACTTGGTATATTTTATGGATGTACTAATGGTTCTTGTGGCACCCACAGGGGTACCCATCCTCGAGTCAGAGCTTATGTTAGTGTTTGAATATATCTCACCCTTTTATCCAAAGATATGCCTTTGAAAACTTTAATCTGGATGTTTTGATCATATAAAAATGTGTATTTGAAGATATATTCATGGTGAATACATGTGAAAATATCGTGTTTAGGGTGTAAATCCTCTTTTTTGGTCGAGGAACGTAATAGTTGTGTTGCCTCTATAAAATCCTTGTCAAAAGATGATCATGAATCAGGTGTAATCTTGAAAAACATCCTTGTATATTATCCTCTCTGCTACCACTATAAATTTCATATTTTTCTTCGCCACCCAAAGATACATGGCGTGTTCCCATTAGCCGTGGTATCATGAGCTTAATTTTCCAAGTTACAATAATTAAACAATACATAAAAATAAAATCTTGGCCTCGAGGATCGACAAATATTCCCAGGAATATTCGAAGTCAAAAGATACGAAACAAGAAGTTTCCCTACTCCCAAAGTGGTATACGTGTTATAAGATCATTGAGCAGGGGGAATTAGGGCTGATGATGTTCTCTTGACATTAAGTCAATAAAAGTGGAAAGTGTAGAAATATTTCGAGATCCGCAGTGGCCGAGAAGAAGGCCTCATGTGAAATTGGTAAGATTGTGGTTGGTTAAGAAAATAGGCAGATATGTAGAAACATCCTGTAGCTCCACTATCTCTAAGATTTGAACACTTGTCATGATAAAAATAAAATTTAGAGGGTAGGTGATCGGGTCAAATTCATAAACTTGTTTATGTTTAAAGGTAGTGAAAAATACAAAAAGACTCCCTGAGCCCGCATAACATGGAATTTATCCATGTGGATGACCCACATTTAAAAGGGGTGGAAGTAGGATGAATGGCCATGATTCAATACATTTATGACTACCACCATTAATTCATTTTTTTAACACAAATCAAGGAAAAGTTGTTTAAAGTATTTGAATGCTTCGAGCTTCTTCATTATTGTATGTAAAAGAACCGAGTGCCCTTGCTATCAAAATTTTAATAAGAACAAAGTAAGATTGATTGGGAAGCATTGATTTGGAGATGAGGATTCAAAAATCTAAGGAGCGAAGGAGAATTACATAGATATTTACACAAGAATTTGGTAAGGATTGTATATCTCCCATACTTTCATTATCTTTTACTCCAAATTCATGAAGTAATTAAAAGTAAAATATAGGGCATAAAAGATGAAGACAATTTCATTGATTTTCATGTCACATTAGGAATTACCAGTGATTTAGATAAGATTATAGACATGGATTTAATGAATGCTGATCTAAATGAATTCCTACAAAGATTGAGGCACATAGAAAAAAGTGAACTTATGGAAGCAATCAAGGCTAGTGACATTACCTCCATTGGTGCCATACATCCCTCTATGCATTACCATGAATTGGTGACAATTTTTGCCATGAATTATAATATGGAGAAGAGGGAAGTTCTAGATGGAAGTGGTGAAGTAGTATTAACTTTAACACCCTAGGATTTCGTGGATAATGTTGAACTTACTAGTAATCAAAACTTTAATAACCCTGGGTGTTGAATTATCCCTTAAATATTATGAAACCAAGAAGAGAGAATATGCTAAACTTATAAACACTAAGTGGATGTTATCAAAAAGAAGGTAACCACCAGAATTCCCAAGAAGTTGGTTAGGGAATAGTTTGTGGAGGAAGAGAAGATGTAGTTATGTTGCTAAGTACGATGGATGGTTTTGAAAAAATAAATGAATTCAAAGAATGGATGTTCCCATATATGTGGATTGTTTTAGAAAGGAAAGGGAGAATTTGTTGGGAAACCCTTATTGTGATTCAATTCATGATCATCTTCTAGCATTGGCTGCAAAGATCCAGTTGGGTGGTGTTGGGGAGTTTAAATTTTACATGATGACATATCTAATTTACAATATTGCAGGCCACAAACATTTCCCTAGCTTTATACCACATACCCCTTTCAAAAACACAAAGTGCATGAAATCTATCCCCAATTACAATTGAGTAATTGGAAGGGAAATCTAATATTGGTGAATGATAAGTTTTTTGTACCTATCATATGTTTTTTTAAACTCAAATGGGAAAATATAGAATATCAGAAGAAGCTAGAAACACAATAATGGAGTTTGGTTGTTTCTTTATTCAATATACAAAAAATTAACTTACATAAGAGCTAGTGGATTTGAAGGACAACCTTGCAAATTACCAAGGTATTTGATGACAGGATGGCTTTATGTGAGTTGGCAAGACAATTGACTCCTATTCATAAGATGATTATTGGAAGAAATAATACAAACACAAAATTTACCATTAGAATTGGAAGGAATTCCTACCATTTAGTTATAAAATCTAGGCTGATGGAGGAAGAAATGGAAAGGTTTGATATGGAGAAATTTGAGGTAAGGTCTAGCTATGACATTAGGTGGGTGGTAAATACTCTGAAAATTCCTTTGAGCATGAGCCTCACTTTGAGGACTACTGGATGAATTGTAGGGATGAGGAAGAGGTTAGACTTATGGACTTCTCGAGAATGACCCTCACACAAATCATTGATTTCAAAATTGCTGTGGTACCTAAGGGAATTGTAGATGACCAACAAGTTGTGAGTCAATTTTATATTGACTTAAGTAATAGAAGGCCAAGAAATGATCTCAATGAATTGGGAGGAAGAATCATGACCAAAGATGGTAGGATTGTTCATGTAATGAGGAGAACTTTGACTTGGTTGAAAACAAAGAACATTGATTTATCCATTCAGAATACAAGAGTGCTCAGTAAGTTCAAAGAATTAGGGATTTTGAAGGAAGATCTCCCCCTTTGAAGGAGGGAGATGATAATATGGATCCACTAGGAGGAAAAGCTCCTCAATTACCTTCAAAGAGACCAACTACAAGAATTGTTGATGAATGGACTTTTGACTGCTAGTGGGACATGAACCTCCATGTCTGCTTTGAAGTAGAAAACTAAAGAGATGCTTCTAAAATCTATGGAAAATGCTCCTATCACTTTTGCAGTACCACTTCAAACAAAAGTAAAGGGCATAGCTACATAGAGGACCCCTCCAAAAGTTTTACCAAATCCCCTGAGTACTGAAAAGTTGATGAGAGGAGCCATGAAAAGTTCCAATGTCCAACCTAAGCCATAAAGTGCCAAGGAAAGGGTGACACCAAACATCAAGCAATTTGAAAGGACAAAGAAGAGATACAAGATTGTATTTGAATAACCCTTAATAAGAGAAGGTGATCATGCACATAAGAAACACAAGCATAGGAAGGATGAAGTGATTGATCCTCCTATGCTCACTAAGGAACAAGAATAAATAGTTACCTCTCGGCTCATCAAGAAATTCCATCACCAAGACAATAGGTTGACCAAGACAGGCCAATTATACAACCAATATCTCTTGCTTCACTAGTGAAAGGTATGAGTGTCCCTTATTTTGATCAATTACATGAATCCACAATAGGCCCAATTGAGATAGTAGATATAGATGAAAATGAGGAAGTTCCTACATCTAAGGCATCTAAAATAATAGTTGAAAAATAAGAAGTAAAAGATACAAATGTTCCTCAATCAGGTGAGGAAGTCAAGGAATCTATCCATGTGCCAACTATTGCATCGAAGTTATAATGTTAGAGGTATCTCCTAAAATTCAAACCACTTCAGAAGTGAACAGTCGAGGTCCAAGGAATTTCTTGTGGGAGGATATGGACATTGAGACACTAGTTGAAAAATATCCTCAAAAGGAAAACAAGGTCACCTAGAGAAGTGAATCACCACAACAAGAAAAGTTTGCTGAAGAAAAGGTAATAGAAGTTGCAAAAGAAATTGGTACAAAGGAAAAGGCTGATGATAGTGAGAGTATGCAAAATATTGATAAATTTAAAGAATTGAATACTGAGAGCCATCCTACCATGTCACCAAATGAGTAATAAAAGAGAAAAAGGAGATCAATATGCCATTTTATGACAATATCCCCATCAAGTAACAACCTCTAAAGGAGGAAGAAATTGTAGAAGGAAAAGGATTTCCCAAGGAAACAACATCAACTCAGGAATCCCCTAAAGAAAATGTAGAATATGTGACTGCACCAAGTGGGGAGATGAATAGAGAAAATATTCCAACTGTTGATATGACTCCAAAAGAAGTTGGTCAGCCCAAAGTCCAAGACCAAGGAAAAGAGCAATTGGGTGAAAAGACAACACAAAATGAACCTAAGGAGATGACAATGGAAGAAGAAAAGGAACAAAACAAGGATCCATCAGTGTAAAATATTCAAGAAGTATCCAAACAATTGGTGATTGTTCCAGAAAAACCTCAACAAACACTATAAGAGATAAAGGTGAAAACTACTCTTGCAAAAGGCTGGATAGGAGAATTGATCTCCAAAGAAGAAGAAGAAGAAGTGGTGCCTGTGAAGGCTATAGAACTTACAAAATTATCTTTCCCAAAACCTACCAAGACTCCCAAGAAGGCTAGGGTCATCACAAAGACTCATACTGATCCATTTGGATCCAAGAATTTAGAGGTAGCAATCCCACATGAGGGGAAGACAAGGAGTGATATAACAATTGAGGATTATAATGTTCAATTCATTCCTCTAGGAAAACCTTCAAGAGATGCACTAAAGCAGGGAGTTTTAGAAGCAGTCAGTGACATGCTACAAAAAGTGGATGAGGCTAGGGTAACAAAGAGATAACTAAAGGAATGAGTTAAAGCAATGAATTCTTGTCTACAACAATTAGTTGGCCAATCTAGTATGAGACAAGATGAAATCTCCACAACTACTCCTAAATTTATAGAATATGTTGAAAAATCCATTAAGAAGGTTCAAGATGTTGACACTTGGGTAGAAAAGGTAATTGAAAAGGGAAAATAAGCCATTGGAAAATCCATAAAAAAATATGAAGAGCTCAAAAATAAACTCAAAGAAATTATTGACTTAATCAACAATGTGATAATGAGCTCTTTTATTTTGAAGGAATTCTCCCCAAACTAAAAGGTATTACTCAACTCAATGAATATTTGGTTGAAAGGGAAGGAATTGTATCACTTGAGCATATGGGAACTCAATATGATATTGAAGAATCGGCTACAATTAGGATTGAGGTTTTGAAGGAGATCAGGGAGAAAATGGAGACAGAAAAGAAATGGGTGGATAAGACCATAGACACCATTGATTTGAAATTGGAGGACATGGTATTTGACAAGTTCAAAAGAGTTATGGTGATCTGAAAAATGACTTCTTATTTGGTTCCTTTGAGAAAAACATCCAAAAAGAAAATTTCTCCTATGAATTCATCAAGACATTGATGAGGATGGAAACCAAGATTTTAGAATTAAAAGCAAGACCATGGGAGTATAAACATAGGATGGATCAATGTGTGAATGAACTAAGCAATTAGTTTCTCTTATTCCAACATCACATAAGGCCAAATGAGGATGAGATAAAAGACTTGTTCCAAAATATGACACACACATAGAGAGATAACCAAAGGAATAAGAAGGTGATGAAGATAAAGATGTAGACATAAAGATCGAGGAACAAGCCTAGGATTTTTTTCTTTGAAATTTCTTTTCATCACTTTTCAATAACTTGTTTCATAAGAATTGAATATTACTTTGAAGTTATTATTTTCACACATGAATGTTTTTTTATTAGATAAGGAAAAAAAAGCAGTGGATTGGCTCCCGTGAGCCATATAAGAGAGTGGAGTAAAAAGAGTTAACCAACAAGATTTACCAAACCAAAAGAGTCCCAAAAATGAGTTAAAACATCTTAAATCTTACAATGAAAACTGGACCCCAGAGAGGAAACACCTAGAGATGGACAAAAAAACAACTAAGAACCAAAAGTTTGCCAAAGTTCCGCCCATAGTTCAGAGAGGGCACCAACAACCTACAACACATGACCAAGGAGCACCAATCAAAACACAACAAACCAGGGATCAAGACCCACCATGTCCACCATTATCCATCTCCTCCTTAGAGCTATTGATCCTGAGGTTGAATTTCCTTCTTTTGTTTCCTGATTCCATCATATCCACCCTGTCCAACAAAACCTTCACTTGATTTTCTAGCTCGTTAACTCTATGTTTAGTCTGAACTTGATCTGTGACCATTTTCTTGGAAATATTGATAATGTCCACCATAGAATCTCTTTGGCTAGTACTGGCAGCCTCCATGGCCTTCAAGACACCCTCCAGGTACAAAATTTTCCTACTCCATTCATCAAAGACATTAGGATCACCCACACAAGCTGTATTCCTAGAAGCACTGGTCTCCCCAGGGTTACCATCTTTATTGACTTTTTCCCAATCCTTTTCCACATCGATACCCTTTCCCTCCTTCATTTTTCACACATGAATACAATTTTATACAATACATTATATTTTTATATTGTTTGATAATATTTCAAATCCATTATGAAGCATATGAAATAATGTAAATGTTGTGTTATCTTTATTATCAAAAAAGAAAAATGGGGATCTATAGGCCCCTACCCATGAAAAGCACATAAAATTTTCAAAATATTACATCAAAAATGGGCATCAAGAGAAGAAAAATATTCAATCATTCTTTACTCCCACCTTAAGATCTTCTCCAAAAGAGGCTATTTTTCTCAATAGCCTATTCTTTCTTGGAATAAAATTCCCTGAACCCTGAGTTGATTGAACAAATGTGACTACCCCAATAAATTATGAGACATCCCCATATCTATTAATGTGTTAATATCCATCCCAGGACCATATCGAATCCTGCCCAATTCTATCTTCTTCTGAAGGGAAGATACCCAATCTAAGAGATCTAAACCACCACCAGGAAATGCTATTTTCCCTTTCACCTTATAAGGGATAGAACTAGTTGGAGCTGACTTAGTAGAAGCACATTGAGTAGGAACAATTGGAGTGGTTGGAAGAGCAAGCAATATGGGTCTTATACCTAATGGGACAAAAAGACTTGGAGCCGGGAATCACCTTTGCACTTTCTTGTGAAGGGTGGATGTTCTATTGGGAGGGGAATAGGTCGAGGTCCTGAAAAATTGTGCTTTATCAAAGAATATTATTTCTCTCGAATGTATTGAAGAATGTAAAATAGAATTTTATTTTGAGTTTGATTCCTTGGGATGTTGAAGAATCACAGCCTTGATTCCTCTTCATCTAAAATGATAATATGGGGTTGAGAACTAGATTCTCTCCTTTCCTTTCTTATTGATGGTGGTGGTGTTGTAGATGGTTGAGATGACATAGGTCATGTGGGACCATTTTACAAAGAATAAAGATGATGGTCTAATTCACCAATCTTACAAGCAATGAAATGAACAAAATCAATTAAAGTCTTATTAGAGAGCACATATGACAAAGATGGAATCTATTTTTAAACAGATATTTCATCACACGAAAAAGGGAACTCATATTCAGCTTACTCCTGCTACAACAAGCCTTCTCTCAATCCAATGTTTTTTCAACACCTCTAGCTTTTTTTTTATTCTCCCATCGAAAGAGGTGATGATATATAGATTGAAATGTTGAAAAAATAGGATTAATCTTGATTAACCTCAAAGATGAGAGAAAACCAAACCTCTTGGTGTGAAAAAGGCCCCTTTTTTTTTCCCTAGGTCTGCTATCTCAAAGAAATACCTAAAGAACGCTTCGTATGGACCTCGACAATTCAAAAATATGATTTAAGTCCTTCAAAGATATTTCTTTCAATTTTTCTACTGCTACCCTTTCCATCAAACCAAAAAAGAAGTATGCAAAATTCTATTGTGTTCAAAGGCAAAGAAATAATGTGTTTTAAAGGAAAGGCATATGATCTAGATATTTAGAAAGAACTATACATATGAGATGAACTGGACAACATCATTACCATTGAATGAGAAAATATTTCTTGCTTGGATCGTGATAAGGGAGATTAATATGAAACAAAACAATATCTTGCAAAGAGATGATGATCAGCTTGACATGATACACAATAGGTGGAAAACGTCTAATTATGAGAAATACAAAGAAGAGTGTGTGTATCCCGAGGGAAAATATTTGAAAAGTAAGAATGATTATCAATCACATCAAGCCATTTTGGGGTGCCCAGGAGTTATGGAAAGGAATTTCAAAACCAACTCAAAAGAAACCAAAATTGATGATGTCGGGATAAATGATGTAAGTATTTTATTTTCCACATAAGAATAAAATACACACCTGGAAATATTTGTGATGCATTTCTCCACTTGGCATAACAAAGGATAAGATATTCCAACAAAAGAATTAAAAAGTATTCCTTTGGAATATCCGGTGGAAAATTTTATATTTTGGGGGAAAAACTCATGGAATGAAAATAGAAGTTGTATAGATATAAGATGGATGTTCTCATATCTAGGGTGTTAAAATTTATTGAAATTGTCTTAGAGAAAGATGTAAACCGAGAGAAACCATTTTCCTAAGAACTTGTCCGAGAAACTTGTTAATTTAATTAGCCCTCAAATTGAATCATGTAAAGAAGGTTGCGAGCGTACAACCATTGAAAAACATTGAGACAATAAATGAAACTTTCCCTTGTTGATAAATTTGATAAGATCTGAGTTAATTGTGTTAATTACGACAATTTTCATGTTTGATTTTGAAGTTGAGATGTTTCAAGTAACTATTCATTTTCCCGTTGCAATCTTAAGTTAGGAATTACTCTAAATCACACAAGATCTTATCCTTTTGGTAGTATTTTGGTAATTGCAATTGTTCTATGAGAAGATATTTAATTTCATTGTACAATAAATAGTTTTAAATTCACTTTACTTCTATTTTGTTGATATAAGTTATTTGTTAGTATATGAGTGTATCTTAGGCATGATAGATCGGGATTCTTGATGTTTAATTCAGTCTTTGACATGAGATTTTATGTTTAAATTATCATGAGTTGTGTTCTACTTGTTCCATCTAATCCCGTCATGTCCTATCAAAATAAAATGAGGGAATAAAATTGTGTTAAAAAGTGTTCCCATAGGCCTTTTAGCCTCCAATTCACCAATTTGTTAAAATGGGGAATATTGGATTGTTTAACCCGAGCCCATATAAATCATTCCCCACCGAATTAAATATTACTCTTGCATGTAATTTTTCAATTTGTGTGCAAAGTGCCCATCCCTCTTCCCACATGTGAATGTGCATATTTTCCCATAACTTCTCCATTTCTCATCCAAATTCAAAAATTCAAAGTGCATTGAGACCGTTGTGAAGTCGTCACAATTTACATCCAAGAGGTTAGGGATTTTACCTTTGTTTCATCCATTTTAGTAGTTATTTGAGTTTTTATCCCTTCCCCTCATATCCTTTTCAAAAATAATTGAAAACTAATTTTTTTCCTTGATTCCTACCCAAATTTTAACCATGAAGTTCCAATACATTGGGTTTGAACATATTTCCTCCCTAGAAACCTCTATCCCTGAGATAGGTGATAATGATGTCAAATATATGAATCTAGAGGATTTCTAGGCTAGGATAAAGGATGATAATCCAACCCCATTGGCCCAATACATTAGAGATAGTGGGTTAACTCATGCTTCGATGGTTTCCTACTTCATTATAACGTGATCGACATAGTTCTATCCATGTTTCCAATTTTGATCTACAAACCAAAGAATTAATACATCCTCGGGAAAATTTATTGCTCAACTTAATGCCCATCATATTAATATGGCCTTGGGTATTCCCACCTTTGAAGATTCTAAAATCTTAACCAGGGAAGAACCTTAAAGATTATATGACCTCAATCAAATCAAATACCAAACAATGATTGCTAAAATATGGTTGAGAGTGAAAAGGAAGGTACCATCCAAATTAACCAAGACCCTCTAAAAATTGACTTCTTATAGGAGTTGTCCAACATGATAACATTATTTGCAAGGGTAATGAGGTTTTCCTTAACTCAGAATTTGAGAACTTGATTAGTGTCTATATTAATATGATTTGTGAAGGAAAATAACACATGAACTAGGAAGAACTCATTTGTGAAAATTTAACTCAACATTTCACTCAGGTTCTACAAAATAATAATTTTTACATGACCTCCTACTTGATGTACACAATAGTTGGATATAGGACATGGATTGACTTATCTAGCCAAGAAAATAGGAAACATCTGGCCACATATGACTCATTATACATAGTTAACCTATGAGAATAACAAGAGCCATCATAGGATAGTTAATGATGCCTTCACAATGTATTTGGTGAGATATCTCAAAGGAAATACAACAAACAAGGTATCTCAAGAGGCCAGGCAATTGATTTCCACCTATAGAAATTTATTCTTACAATTCAGGATGTTCTACTATATTTGAATAGATGGGTTTGAAGGAGCACCTTATAAACTTCTAATTTATTGAAGTGATTAGATAATTCTAGTTAAGATCTATGTACAACTAGATATTCTCCATATAATATACAAAGATAAGAAGATTTCTGGTATATAACTTCACATAAATATAGGGAATTAAACATGTAGAATAGACTTGGATGCACAAAATGTTGAAAGAAATATTTCTGCATTTAACTTTCACCCATACTAGAAAAAGACTAAGTTTGATAGCAATAATTTCATCGATAACAATCTCAGTTAACCTACTTTAACAAAACAAAATTAAATACTAATGGGAGGATTGTGTTGATGAGTATGAAGTCAAGAAAGTAATATTTGGTAGGATATCATTGTAACAAATCAAATATTTCAAATTATATATAGTTCTTGAAGGAATGAATGATGATGGTTCGAGATCCTTACACCGAAAGATATATAAATTTCATTCAATATACTCCTCTTCCCACCATTGATTGGCCACGAAGGAGGAGAAAGATAACTTTGATGATATAAACACTCCTATGCTTCCTGATGTCAAGGCATTGGCTAAACAAGAAGATCAAAGAAATCAAAGAATCTCAAAAGATGGTTTCCTCTCAAAAACTATCTTCTTCAAAACAGATGCCACAACCCAAAAATTACTTCATCATCTCTTTTGGATTCTAGAAATAAGTTTTACATGAATAAATATAAGGCTAAAGACATGGAAAATAAATTAGAAACATCTGGACAAGGACTTGAGCAAGAGAAAACATAGGAATTGGGAAGTGAAACAACTCTTGATCAAGCACAACAACATATCAAAGAATAAACAAGTGAAAAGATACATGTTGAACTATAAGGATAAGAAGAAGAAGGTGAGGAAGATGTAGTTGAGATAGTTGCACATGATTTAGGGAAAACTAGTGTTTTTGGTCCAAAGTTGTATGTAAGGACTTATTAATCTTCCATTGTGACTTCCATTGTTAAGATTGTAGTCTCTCAATCTTCAAGTTCTCAAATAGATCTTGTATTTCTTCCTCCTGCAACATCTTATGGAGATTCATTTACTTGGGTCCAACCAATGGTTAATAGTAGGAAGAGGAAGGCTCAGTATCAAATTGAGATTCTTGAGGTTTGATGTAGTGGTTTCTCTTCTTGGTGCTTCTCCTCCTCCTCTTAAGAAATAAAATACTAATTCATATATTTTTAACAATTCTATAGGGTAAAAATTATTAGAAATTTCTAGACTAAAGGAGGATACGTATGAAAAACATATATCAATTTCAGATCTTGAGATGGAAAGAATTTTATTGGGTGAATCAAATCTAGATGGAAAATTACATAATCTTAGAGAAACCATCTCTAAGGTCATTGAAAGAGTTGAAAAAGTAAATAAAACCCAAGAGTAGTTGGAGGAGAAGGTGTAGATTCTTGCTAGTTTTATCAAGTCTTTTCTTTCATCTAATAAGACTCCTCTTGATCCAACTCCTCTATCCACTCTTCCACCCACTACTTCCACTTCTAGAATTGATTTGAAAGCAATCATAGAGATTCACAAACATGAAACTTTTTGAATGGCTTCAAAATATTGGGTTGAAGGTATTCATGTTTTAGGATAGGAATTCATTGATGAAGCATGTAAAATATATGATAACATCATCTCAGCCCAAAATCAAAACAATTCAGGGATTGATGGTATTGACAAAGAGATTAAAATTTTGGTAGATGTTATCCAAGACCTTCAGATCATGGTTCTCATAGATGATAAAATTCTCCTTTCGGAGAATATTTTTGATGATTATAAGAGTAATTTTTCTGAAATTTAGACTTTCAGTTTGGAATAGAGGATTAGAGTCCTTGAAGAATCTTCTACTGAATTAAGGAGTGTAGTTTAGAAAGGGGAATCATTAAAAGATGATATATTTGTATATTTACAAGCCCTCCGCTACCAATTAATAAAAAAATCATTAGAGAGAAATTCAAATTGATCGATAAAGGGGAATTTTAATGCACTCATCGAAGATAATTTTTCAAGGAGGAAATTGTCAAGAAAGAGAGGATGGAAGAGTTGTCATAAGTTAACAATGTTATCATTGAAGAAGCCAAAGGAATTACACAATATGTTGGGATAACAAAATAAATGGAGTATTTCCTTGAAAGGTGGGTAAATAATATTTCAAACACCATCATCCCCAAATATAGTAAGATTTTCACTATGGTCACCAAGTTCTAGATGCATGTTCTAAAGCTCAAAGTTCTTGCATCAATTGTTCCTTCTTGTTCCTTCTTCCTCTATTTCCTAGTCTCACTATTTTTTTTATTTTTAATCGACATTATTGAATAAAAAGAAAAATTAGAATATAAATTATCATTATGTAAATCAATTAATTAAGTGTTTTAACACTTAATTAAGAACAATTAGTTAGTTTAGGTAGTTATCCTCACCCCTTTTCCTATATAAGGCTTCACTTTATTTGTACAAGGGGTTGGATATTGGTGCAATTTGAATGTAAAGATACATATTTTGGAAATACAAAAGAAGAACCCTACTTCTCTCTATTCTTGTTCTTCCAATATTATTTTCTTTGGGGTTTAAAGTTTTATATTATTTTTCATGGAGTAAGATATTATGAACTTTGATTCAATTTGCATCTTATATGTTGTGGAATTTCCATTTAAGTAAGCATGTGTGTCCTTTAATTTCATTGACATGCAGGAGTATGATAAGATCTGTAGTCTTCTTATCTGAAATTGTTGTTTCTTCTTTCCTTCATTCATATATTCAAATGGTAATATTGTAAAACCAAGGAGGATCTTCATATCCTTGATTGATTAGTTAGTTGTAACTATGTTTCTCTAATTAATTTGTCTTGTCATAATCTTGTTGCTGTAATTATTCTGCTCCTAGTTCTTTATCTATCTTCTGTATTGAGAATCATGAGGTCATTCATGTTCACCAATATCCTCATTTCAAATTAGTTAATTTGTATATTTGTAAATAACTTAGAGACTCAAGTTTTTGGCTCAATAAGGGAACCTCCCCATTAAAGAGGAGGGACTATCATCCCTTGAAATGTTGATTGTCTCTAAATTTTTTTTTTTTTCCAACCAATAGGTCATGATCAAAAGGATGTAGAAAGATATAAAGTGGAAATATGGATAAAAGAAGAAGCTCACGGAAGAATTGATTGATGAAAATAAGAGAATGGATTACACTTACAACAAGGAAACTAATATAGTTAATAATATTACATGTACCGCCTAGACTTGGTGGAACAAGCTAAAATTATATATGATACATAAATGAAGTATTTGGAGGATCTGGTACACTTACTACTAATCAAAGTGAAAATTAGATTGGGGCCTACAACAGAGGAGTTAGTAAAAATAAACAAGGAGAAGGTGGAGAAGAATATTGAAGATTATGTTACTCTTAACGGAGTAATAATGGAGGCTATGTAGAAGGCCGAAGATTTTTGACAACTACCAAGAATCTATAATGATTTTGAATGCTCCTTGCATGGATGATGAGGAAAATTCGATGAAATTACAAACCACAATGAAAATGAATAATGCCAATCATGAGAAAATAATGTAAGAGGTTGTAGAGAAGAGAGAGATGATGAAGGCCAAGTGTGATACAATTGAGGAAAGGCTCAAATAAATTCATCCTATGGTGATGCACATGATGGATAGTCTAGAGGGTCTTACCTAATACTTAGATGTGGTGATTAAAGAGCTATATGATAATATTGGTGAGATAACTCTAGAGAAGATTACATACATTGTAGAGATATGTCTAGATAAGGCCACTAAAGAGATCGAGGGATGGAAGCATTTGGAGAGTGTAATAAATAGAGAATTTCAAGAACTCTTATCGTCACCACACAAGCCTGAATATTAGATGCACTAGGGGGATGTACTTCATTATTTTTAGATGAGGTAACTATTTAGTTTTGGGGGACCAAAAACCACAGTACATATATAGATTCGATAAAATCCAAAGAAAAAAAAACCAAAAACCAGTACATGTACTTGATTATTTGATTCGTATGGGTAAATTCCTTATTATTTCATTCTTTGGAAATTATTCAATACTATCCATTAATTCTTCTATTTCGAGGATGAACAATACCCCTAGTGTGGGTTAGTGTTGATAAAATAAAATAAATAAGTATTATCCATACATGGAGGTGGAAAACCACAAGCAAAAGGGCGCACATGAACTAAGAGAAAACCGATAAGGCCAAGGTAATACATAGAAGCACATGCGCAAATAGAGATAAATTACAAAGAAAAGTTAATGTGCCAAATATATACATGTAAGGGGGATGGATAGATCAGTGTACAAGGGTTCATGCATACACATAAAGGTTTCAAGAGTTAGCCAAATTTCCAGTGCAGGCTAAAGTAGGAAAAGTAGAGTTGGCATAGCATGTAAGGTACATCAATATTAAGAAATGGAAATGATAAGGAACTAACCAAATATAAATCACATGTAAATTAGGACAAGAACGATGCATGGAAAGAGCTAAATATAAGACTAAAGAATGGGTAGGATTGATCTATTTATAGCCTAAGTTGAATATTAAAGTAGGGGTCTTAAGGAATGTGACATATATTTAGGATATATATTATTATAATTAAAGCATGTAAGTGGTGAAGGACAAGTTCCCACCCTAGATTATTAGGTGTTTCACTCATTTTTAAGAGAGATATACAGAGTGATAGTAGTGTATGACCGTAAGTGCCTAGAAAATGTTGCGCATTACAGTATATTTACTCATGAGTATATGTAATAGAATTATTATGTTACGATAAATTATTATTGATTTTGAATATTAGTAGGAGTGAACATAGGATAATGGGATTAATTTTTTTGTAGCTGGTTATTTATGCTCATGAATGATTAATTAAGTTATATTATTACATGTTATCTTTATTATTGTTGTCATACTGCAATGTTATCTTTTCATATGAGATAAATGGATAAATACACAATACCCATCTTAATAAGTAACTAAATATGGACTGGAGGTTTCACACACTTCAGTGAGTATTTAGAAATTTGTCTAAATGAAGTGCCAACATGTCCAACCAGGAATTAGTAAATAAAATGATACATTGAGATTATATGGTGGGGGAATTTATATGATGGATTTGAATTGAGTGGGACAACTTCAATTCCATGAATACACATGATAAATTCAAAGATATTTCTTGTGATAACTCAAGATACACTTAGCAAGATTAAGACAAAGAAGGAATAGTAAGAGACGTATAAAGATCACGTCAAGAATGGAAAGATGGTCTCTTCGACATTTTGATTTACCTAATATATAATCAACATGGTCTTCCATGGTCTTATGGATGATATCACAGAAGAAATAATTCATGGTGCATTGATATGTGGCTCCTACATTTTTTAAGAAAAATACATTACTCTATAATAGAAGGTTCCGCTTGGGGTGATGAAATATGTCTTGTGTTGATCTTCATGCTGATAAGGATTTGATTGTAACCATAGAAACCATCTATAAGAGATATAATCTCATGGCATGTTGTTAAATGAATGAGTTAGTTGATATTGGGTAAGCAAAAAATTTCTTTAGGGAAAGTGAGGTTGAGGTCTTGAACATCCATATAGTTGCAAAATTTTCAAGTGGCTTTTGTGACGAGTATGATGTTAAAATCCCATTATAAATAATTAAGAGGTAGTATGAAATTGGTTGAAAGAATATGTTCAAGTTCTTCCTTGACTAGTAGTTCTACATTGGGATTCATTCTACGGTTATTATTGCTTCACAAGTTTAGCACCCGTGACATTAACGATGTTGTGGATAATGATGCTAAGATCAATACCCAACATGTCACTATAGAGCCATGTAAAGAATTGATTGTTTTTAGATAGGAAGGAGGTGAACTCTTGAAGTTCATGCGGGTCTAAGGCTTGGTAAATTTTGATGATGTGTAGATATTGTAATGGGATGATATTAACATTAGTGGTTGATTTGTTAAGGAGTGTGTATTTATCAAGAGGGATGGAATTATGAAGATGGTGTTCATCAACTCCCATATAGGTCAAAAAACATTGTATTCATGGAAATGAAGAATGTTGATGATAGAAGAATTTTCCGCTATCATGTGTGGTAATGGTAGGGGAATGGTTTAAGTTTTTACATTATATTGATAGGTTAATGATGTAAATATAAAAATATTGATTAAAAACTGTTAGGATGGATGGATACGACATTTCTGTTTTCATAGAGTGGATCTAGTAATGGTGCTAAAGGTTTTGTTGTTGATGATGATGAATTTGAAGGAGGTGATTTGAATCAAAAGAAATATTTTTCACAAGGTTTTCTCACATTATCGAAGGGTAGCTCATATAAACCCTACTCATATTGTCCCATACCAATTCCCTTCTAGGCACAACAAAGGAGGTAAGTCTGGTAAAATTGAGGCTTTTCCATGAACGAGAAATCCAAGGAGATCAGTTTTTCATGTGGTTAGTCATTGATATGGGACAAAGGATGATCGAAACCTCCATACAAAAACTATGTGTGGAGGAAAGTGGTCCAAAGGAAATGAAATTTCCTACATTAAATTTGTAGAGTGGCTATTTTGTCGTGTATCTCATATGTTTTAGGTATAGGGAGTGAATTACAAGATAAAGGCGATACTCCCCTAACAAGAGATATTTCATAACGTCTTCAAAGGATTGGGCATATGATAGTGTGGATGAGGGGATGGAAGAGGTCATCGAAGCTTTATCTAAGGATATATAAATTTGTAGTGGAATTAGTACATCATTGGGCCTGGTAAGTCTTGTAACAGATTTGGATTGTCAAGGACCGTGAAGGTTTTACCATCATATTCATACTTTATGTAGTGATGTAGTTTTGATGGGATACAACACATGACACGTATCCTTTTAAAAGAAAGAAGAGCTCATGAAGAATGTTCACACCTATCTTAATGGGTAAAATGACCGTGTGTAGTGTAGGGGCGATGATATCATTTAAGGTTCATAGTATGACATGTGATTGAGAAATTATGGTGTCGATAACTATAGTTGTTTGAAGGAATGAGATGATATGATGTTTATACTAGTGGCGTTATCAATCATAACCCTCTTAATGAGAGTGTCATTGGTTTGTGTGGTGATGAAGAGAAGAAATTTTAAGACTATCGACAAGGTTAATGAAAGGTTATGGATAATATGATGGTAATGAGATATATTGAAGCACATAAATAATTTCTTATTGGTACTATGGAGAATTTTAAACAAGCTCATAGAGAGACATCTTGAAAGGATCCTCGTGTAAGCTGTTTGATGACAATGTTTTGTAGGGATGTGGTAGATAGTGTGTGATGGGGTAGAAATAATGGAAATATTGGTCTTAGAAGATGATGGGTTAGGTGATTCAGGAGGAGTGAGAGAGAGACTTTGGGCCCATTTTGATTTGAGGAATTAGAGTTTTGCATGTGTGCTCTTGTAGTTAAATGTACAACATATATTTGATATAGTGGGGATTTATTGAAAGAAGCCTTACTCTTTTTGTATATGGATGTGGTATTGGGTGATGATTTAGAAGGATCTGGTTTAAAGTTATGATAAGTCACTTGATTTGATGGCTAGGTTTGATTATATCTAGATTGAAGGATGGATAATTTGTATCTATGGGGATAAGTCTTTTGTTAGGAAGGATTCAAATTATAGCATGCGGTGGATTTATAGTATAATTCTTGAGGATTCTACTATAGTATCCTATTATAGCTGATCTGATGATGATGATGGTAAAGGGATTTGGATATCATTTTATGATTTAGAGGTTTTAGATGCTGGGGTAGTGTGTTGTTTAGCATGTTTAGGTGTTATTCCAGAACAACCTTAGATTCTGTAATAGTGATTGTAAATTTAGACAAAGAATGAGGCCCCAAAATGGAGGACAGGGTCCATTTACTTTGTGATAAGGTTGTCTATTGAATATTTAGTATGATTTCTATTTTTATGGATGAATGATTTGGGGATTGTATAGATAGATTATTAGGATTTTTGATGTGATTTTGGGTGACATAGTATTCAAAATAACTCTTTATTATTTCAATTATAAGTCTCTTTTCTGGAGCTCTTGAAGAGATAGTGGGGGAACATGAAGAATACATGATATATTCTATGTGTTGTGATGTAACATGACTCATGGTATTGATAGTGACGAGACTTGAGGAGTCACATGATTCGATTGGGGTTTCAATTGTGGGAACAATTAGAAATAAGGGTTCAAGTAGGAGATCTTTTAAAATATTGATAATATGATGGGAGATGATGACATTAGATTTAGGTTGACTGCTAGACAAGGGATGATTAGGTAGGAGGTATTTTAAAATATTTATAGTATGATGGGAAATTATGACATTAGATAGGGGTTGACTTCTAAATGGGGGATGATTAGGGAAAGGATGTTTAAACACATCAAAGATTTGATTTGGAGGTGCATTGGGGTTATCAATTTAAAATTCCCCTCGGTCAATGAGATCCTAAAGGATGTTTATGAATGAATGAAACATTTCAATGTCGTGGCCTTAGAATTGATAGTATTTACAATAATCATTTTCTCTATACCATGATGGTTTAGATGTGGATATATCAATAGGTCAGATGGGAGGGAGTTTAATCATACAAGCGGCTAGAATTTTATCAAAGAAAATGTTATAAGACTCACCTATAGGCATGTAGTTACGTTGAGGTTGAATTTTTTTGGAGTTTGAAAAAGCTTTAGAAGTAGTTTTCACAATAACCACATTTGGTGACATTTTATATTTGACGTTGTTACTCAAGATTTAGTTTCTTGGATCACAATTTCACTTTATCATACATGGTCTCGTAGTTATATTTTCCATGTCATGGTAAATGCTTCATCAAACATTTGAAAGGATTTAATTTAGAGATTCGATGCTATGTGTTTAGCACAAGATCAAGAAAACAACTTGATCAACCCAATTTATGGGAGAGAGAAGGAAATTTGGTTAATAATCTCTCACATTCTAGTGATGAGACCTATAAATGAGACTCTTCCTCAAATTATTTAATGGTCTAGAGATCAATGATGGAGATATTACGAGAAATGTTGACTGAAAATTTCTTTAGAAACAACTACGTAAGTTTTGCAAATGAGAAGAGAGAATGTTGTGGGATGCTATTATACCAGTCAAGGGTAGGACTAGATAAAGACGTAGGAAATGTTCTCAACATAACGTCCTAGTCATGGGTAATAAGATAACATGAATGATGAAAGGATTTGGTGTTCTATTGTGGGTATTGCTTACTCTTAGACTTAATGAATTTTAAGAGTTACTAGTGTGGGGGATAGGCCTTGAAAGGCATAGATGGATGAATAGGCTCATTGATTTTTTTTTCATATGAGATTTTGTTCTTGGGTCCCATGGTGGAAACTTTAAGGCTCATTATTCTTCTCAATAATTCTTGTATGGGATAATTTTGATGTTTTTGTGTGTTTGAAGAAGAGGGAAAGGATTGATTATATGAATGGGGTTTGATTTCTAAAATAAATGGTATGGTAATGGGATATTATGATGAAGAGGGGTAATTGTTGGGATATTATAGGTATACTGAGATACTAATGGTTGTGAGGGTTGGATGTATTGATAAGGAAGAGGAATGTAAGTGTTAACAAGAGGTTGAGAAGGATGTGTTATATATTAAGAAGAGATGGTGCTATATTGTTAGATATGGGTAGTGTATGATTGTTGTGAAAGGGGTGAGTACTAGAAATAAAACTCACATTGACAGGAGGTATAAATGTCGGGATACATAGAAATAGGTTTTGGATTGGAGAGGTAGGATGTTGAGATGAAATATGTTGGGATGTGATAGGAGGGATTGTAGTGAGAGGAAAACTAACCAATCTTGTGGGACATGGAAGAGGATCAAATGTGGAGCTTGTGGTATTGGACGTGAATGGGGAGTAACTGATGAAATAGAAGGTTTTTAGTTGGATGTGTCCTATGATGAGATAAAATTAAGATCTAAACTAGTGATAGAGGATATGAAGCGGTTACTAATGTTCCTACATCACTAGTGGAGGGGTAATGAGAGATATACTCTATAATAAGTTGATAATTAGGATCACGACTTCCTGAGTATTCACAAGTGACTTCGGGAAGTTGGATAATATTCTATATATGGAGATTAAGTAATAAAAATATCCTTGGTAGAAAGGTAGCTAGGAAGGTCAATCAGATTTGTGTCTAAGAGTTCTGTCAAGACTAGGTCACAACTTTGGAAGAACTACGAAGGATCAAGACAAGGTGCTTCCAATGTTGTGGATTGAGTACTAGGAGAATGCAGAGGCTCCAAGTTTATTTCTAAGGGTGGATTTTTCATGCTTAGGATGTTTTTAGTATGATATTTATGTGAATCTAACATATTTTAGATATTTTGAAAGTTATACTATAGTCTAGATATAATCATGAAATAAGAAAAAGACAATAAAGAAGCAAAATATGGTTGTTTTTAGAAAAGAAAAGACTACACAATTAGAAGAAAAAATTGATTATCTTGATTAACTTAAGAAAAATTTGAAATGAAAAATGGATAGAAGGGAACTAGGAAATGAACAACTAAGGATGGTTTCGGGTATGTTATGGACGGAGTCCTCGATATACCCGAAGGTATATGAGGCCTGCATATGTATTAATGTCAGTATAAGGTGTGGTTTTGGTGCCTACCGCCTCACTTCACAGACCCAAAACAATAAGTGTATTGGGTTCTTAGCCAATATAATGCCCACAAGTTATTTATACTCTACCATAACAATGAGTCGATTTTCCTTTTGGTGTTGAAATCCAAGTAGGTTTTCTTAGAAGGGATTTTTTAGATGTAAATTTGATTTGATATGTGATTTAAAGTTGTGTGTGAAGGGAGTTTTATAAATGCTATTCATTTAACCCTTGACTAGACTATGTGAATAAACTAAATGAGGTTTCATTTTAATACCCAAAAAGAAATTTCAATTTCGATGAAAACAAATAAAAAAGAATGCAATGATAAAAGATAAATGAAAGGAAAAGAAGCGTACTTGTGTTTGCTTTTCCTTTTTTATTTTAATTATAATTTCTACACATTTTAAAAAAGTGATAGCAAGGTGCTCCAAGATGCAAGGTTAGATGATATTAACAAGAAGTAAAACATGAAGATACAAAATATAATAAAAGGGACTCGAGGTCTGGTCCCACTGGGCATGCCAAAATGTTTGATGTGATTTTCGGTTAGTCAAGTATATGATAAAACACCAAAAACTTATAAGAAAATAGGGTTTAATGATACTTATGCTGACAGTGTAGTGTTAGGATGAATGGGTGCAAAAATATGTGGATTCCTCCTTTGAACAAGTGGGAGGACTTGCATGCAAAGATAACTAAACAAAAAGATATTAGAAAAATATGTTGGCATGTAGGCCTAATAGGTGATGTCATTGATGCAAAACAACATTAATGACAAAGTGAATGTTTTAATATGATTTCATGATGATGTATGTGGTGCTAACATGATGGATCATATGTTTATAAGCTAATACAAAGGGGATACAACAAAGTGTGCTTGCTTTAACAAGCCCGTGCAGTGCCTAGGGGTGTAGCTTGAAAGTGTAAGATTTTAAGATGATTTAGAAGCATGTTGATATGTTGTATAACATGATTTTAGGGTGATTGAGCACTCACAATAGTGGCATAGTACAGGTACATGTGTTTCCTTATGTTACAGTGTGCTCATTGGGAGCAGTATGCTTGTGTGGAGGAGTGAAAAAGTGGTTTGAAGATATTTGAGCTCATGGAAGCATGAAATAAGGTATATAATGGTATATGAGGTATTTTTGGGTCATTTTTAGAAGTTTCATGTTTATTTATTGCATTATTTTAGTTGACCCTAGTTGCTACTATGAGGATCTAACATGCAAGCATATGTAAGTCTTAGTGACTGGAGAGATTGGGCTATGGTGTTATCATTATGATAATTTTATATGTTATAGGGATGATTCATAGTGCTCTTAGAAAATTTCAGGTCCCCATGATGTGCATTTTTCCATATATGATATATTTTGTGAGACATAGTGAAAAACAAGGCAAAATCCAGCTCGAAGTGTAACTTCATATGCTCGTTGTGAATAATGTGCTTTACATGGGACCTTGTGGATTTAAAGGATTATTATAAGGTGAGTTTATAAGGTTTCAAAAATAATGAGGTCATTTTATTGTCACATTTTTATGAATGAATGTTAAGAAGGTAAAGAGGTCTAAAACCCTAGTTAAACCCTAGCTAGGAGTAGTTAATAGAAAGTGAAGTGTTGTGACCTATTTTTTATTGATTAATAAAAAGTTATTATTTTATGTTGTAGAGGACTCATAAGGATTTATAGAAATGTATGGTTGAGGTCACAGTGATATGTGGGCCCCACAAAAAGGTAGTTTCGGAGAAGAAGGTTTTAGGACAAGATGGTGCAAGGGAGTAACATGCAAAATTAGTGGTGCATGATTTTTAGGAGATTTTTTTATTGATTTACATGAATGTTTCAAGAAATTTTCATGCAGTTTCATGATGTTTTGAGGTCCAAACAGGTTGACTTGTCAAAGGATAGTTTTGGGATCTCAAATATCAGGGTTCAGTAAAATGGTCATAACTTGAGCTACAGGTGTAGTTTTGAGATGATTAAAGTTGTGTTTGAAATTATATTTATATATATTTCTAGTGATATATGGATTTATTTATTATGAGGTAATTTGATGAGATTGTTAGGTCATGCTTTGAGCAAGAATATTTTTGGCAGTTCAAGACAACATCTATTTTGGTGCAATTTTTATGTTGTTTGAAGCATGAGATGGATTGGGTGATGCTTCCTATCACCTATAATGTTAAGAGGGATTAATTTTACATAAAATTAATAAATTTAGAGGTATTTAATGTATTTATAAATTATTTTATGAGCTAACCTTTTGAAATAGAGTTTTTGGCAAGTTGATCTGGTGAAGGAAAATGTTGTTGTGGTTTGAATTGAATGATGTTTCATGACTTATAAATTTCTTATAAGTGTTATAAAGGTTATTCCATTTCTTTTGAGTGGTCACATGGCATGTTTTGGTTTAGTATAAGTGATTTTGTGATCATATGAAGTTTCCAAGGTGTTGAAGGGTGCAGAAACATTTGTTTTGAGATTTGTAAAGGGAATTGGGCCCAGTAAATGAAATAATTTGATTGGTTGATATTAATTTTGACCATGTATGAATTTTTTATGATAATTTTTTCATATTTAAATGGTTTTGTTCATGAAAATGTATGGTACTAATGTTAGGGAATTTTTAATAATGTGCCTATGGGGTTTTGAGCCATTTTTAGCACATGTAATGAGGTTTTTAGCTAGGTTGACATAATTGGGTGAATTTTTAACTTTTGTAATTCAAAATTTTCACTTTTTTATAGATTTATTGGTTGAAATTATCTTGAGAGACATACCTCTTTTGGTTTGGAAGGAAGAGAAGCATATTTAAGTGCTTATTTGGTTCATTTTTGAACTAGTGCTCTTGGAGGGAAGAAGTGCGACCTAGAGGGATATGTTTTAAAGGTATGTTAGAATGTTTTTAAGGATGATGAATATAATGAAATGTTGAGTAATATCAGATAGCATGAGAAAGAGGATAGAGAAAATAAAAGTGAAGAAAGAGCAAGAATATGAGAGATTGAAGACCTAGTGTGTGAGCTGAATTAGTGATCTCTATCAATTGTGTTAGAAAAATTATCAGAGATAAATTTTTTTAGGTGGATGAGTTTGTTCTTGGTCATCCTTAGTGGGTTATAGCCTCCTTGTGGCATGGGTAGTTAACTAAATTAGGGGTTAGTGCTCCTTGTGGGGTTGGTGCCTCACTAAATCAGGGGTTAGTGCTCCTTGTGAAGTTGGTGTTTCACTAAAATAATTTTTTTAGTAATATAAGAATATTTTCAATGGGTTTTATTCCCCATGAGGGTTTCCCACTTACATATGGTGTTCTTGTGTTGAGTACTTTACTTTCTTTCTCTTGTGGTTGATTTTACATATGTTAATAAGCACACATGATACTCTATAAATGTTGTATATACAATATAATGGATGAATGTATGGTTTGGTAAATGAAAATAAATTTATTGTAGTAATTCTTCACCCCCTCTCTTTCCCTTGTGATTCTAAAAATATTTGATGAGTTTCCCAAAGAAAGGATGATCCCAAGAACTAATGGGCTTCATTAAAGCGTGTCTAATAATTTTTGAAAATTAAGTGATATGATAAAAAAATGATAAATGATAAGTACAAGGAGTGAGTAGAATTATATAGGGATAGAAATATCCTATTCCACATGGTAGGTGGCCTAATTAAGGGCTAAAACATGATCAAATTCGAGGAATTGGGTGAACTAGAACTGTTCAACAACATCTCATTCTTCTTGTATGATTTTTTTTTAATTAGCAAGAAAGAAGAGTTAAGGGACCCTACCCCATACAAAAGGTGGAGAAAAAGATAAGATAATAAGGAAACAATGAAACTACCTCTTCCAAAGTGGAATAGAGAATCCAAAATAACGGTATATCAAACCAACAACATCAAACAATATACTAGCAACTATCTCAACCATGTGACCCCTTCCCATTGGATCTTAGTTGCATCTTAAGGGGAGAGATAGTCCCTTTCTTTTTCCTACACACAAATTTCCAATCCTCTCCTAAATTTTTATTTACATTTTCATAGTTATGAATTGGAATCAAAACTTCTAACCGTTTGAGATTTTCGTAACTCCGATAAGGCATATGTATCATTCTTTCTAACTTGTACTCCCTCCTTTTCTGGATCATTTGATTTTGTAAAATATGAATCGAATCACAATCCAATGGATCATTCACAACCAGATGACTAGGGTTAGAATTATTTTACCATGAGATTCTTCCTTTAGCATGTTTTTTTAACCAAGTGATAATATGAAGTTAAATGTCCAAGAGAGAAACACGTTCTATACCTAAAGGGAAAACCTTCATAGTACAAATTTTGAATCCAAGTTCAATCCTCAAATTTGAGTTCTATAGTGGTAGGGAAATTAGCAGAAGTATCCATATCAAACAATATTCTAGGATACATTGTGTACTCAAAATATTTAGTTTTTGGGTCAATATATAAACATGTCCCTAAAGTGTTACCAATAGCGGTTAAACATCTTTCTAGGAAAAATTAAATGGGAAAATAAGGTAGACGTATCCACACCGGCTTAACTTGGAACGTATCAAAAACTAGGTTAAAAAAAGGGAACCATAGTTTCATATATAGAAAATGCGATTCAAATTTTCAAACTTTCCCAAAAATTAGATCCCTATCTGAAAAATTAGCAAAAAAAATTATAAAAAAACCACGGGTAGTAGGAAATATATCCAACCTCCCAGCCATAATGGGACCCTAATGTTTGGAAATCTAGGCATGGAGCACTTGTAAACCCCCGACAAGTTGTTAAATCTATAGATCATACCATTCTCACTGGAATGATGCTTTAGATTTCACTACCTCTTCACCAAAATAAATTGAAGGGGAGGATTTTGCATAGGCCATTGGTCATTTGACCAAACCCATGTTTCTATTTCCAATCCCTTACAATACATTCTTGAATGATATCTAAGCCACTGAAATACCTCAAACATGAGAAATAAGGACAATAACAGGTATAAAGGAAACACCATGTTGAACCTCCTTTGACCCAAACCCATATAGAGTGGCCCTTCCCTTCCCATGAAGCTTAACACTATTATGGGTTAGATTGTCATCCCCTAAGATTCCTTCGAGCTCGAATCAAGCCCACAACATGGTATTTACAAAACTCAAGCTTGTTTAGAGAAGAAGTGGTACATACAACTCCTTTGGAGTACTCAGACACATCCTCCCCTTCAAGACCACCAACGACTACAGGGGTCGCAGATCCAAAGCGCCCTTCCAAAGATTGGCTACCCCAATCTCCCAAGCCTAGAAAACCTTCAAATCCATCCCACCGCTATGCCCAACTAGGTCAAAAATAGAAGAGGAAATATTATTTCCCGAGTCTTTGAAAACAACATGGCCAATTTCGTAACCCACACAACCTCTTAGGATACATCCGTGGCCTCTACCAAATCATGTGGAGCCACCATTATTTTCCTTAGGGTTAGGGCACCCATTTGTAGAAAGATCCATAATCATAAATAGTTTTTAGGGTGTGTACAACAAGATGTTGGATGTAATGATCAATCCTTCTTGTATGATTTTAAGTTGGTCTTCTATGTCCGATTTCATGTGTCAAAGTGATGGCACAAACACTAAGTTTGTGTGTGGTGTTGAACTATTCCCAAACAAAGGGTTGCTATAAAATGGGAAGATTGTAAATGATGGTCATGGGATGTGATTCACTTGACACTATCATCTATAGGGAGACACGTCTTGAAAATAAGTTGATTAGACATAAACATAATGATAAAATGGTTGAAATTATGGAAATGTGATAAAAATGATAGAATGACAAGGATCATTGGATATTTTGGTAGAATCATTTGCAATTGCTAAGACAAAATTTAATTCCTTGATAAAATTCTCATTAGATGAAAAATAGTTGATTCAATTATTTATTTATACTAATAGATGATGCTTAAAGAGTTTGATAACGTAAATGACTGGAGATAACTTACCGTCATTGTGTAAATAAGTGAAAAAAGATGAAGGAGCCTTATAGATATTTTTGGATGCTACAAGGGCTTGATAGAAATTTTGAGAATGTAAAAATGTTTGCTTTGATGTCATCTAGTTCTAGAGTGGAATATAGTATCACTACAAATAATTCCTAGATCCCTTTGAAGGAGATTTAGTGATGCTTTTATAGTTTTTGGTGATTCTGTTATAATCATTGGGGACCTAATAAAAATGGGGAAACATTTTTGAAGTGGTTTTAACCACTTCCAAATAAGGTTTCTCATGTTTGGTTGTGAATGTAAATGGTTGGGGAGGTTTTTGGGAGGTTGGGAGGTTGGGTGACTAGGATAAAAATGGGTTTAGATGGGTTAAGGGTGGTTAGGGAGGTTTTTGATAGGTAAATGAGTTTTACGAGGGGTAAAATGTGATTTTATGGGGGTATTTCATGGTTTAGGATAGTGAAATGGGTGTGTGATGGGTGTATCCATGAAACAAGTGTCTACACATGGTCATGTGATGTTGAGATTTGTCCGAATGTCATCAACATAGTCCTCAATGATCTTATGAATATAATCATGGACCTAACAATAGGTAATATACTCAACAAAGGGAATGAAATTTAAATTCACATATGATTCTGGTTATAAGTATTTATATTCGTGATTATACTACCTATTGTTATGCCCATGATTTAATAATATGTAGCAGTGAAATTTTTGAGACCAAAGGGCATAACAATATAGTAGAAATTTCCCAAGGGAGTAGTAAAGGAGAGTTTTTCTTGGGGTTGATTTTGATTTGATTAGATCCATCAAACCCAAACATAAAAGAGAGCATATCATGGTCATCAATGGAATCAACAACATAATAATTGAGCGGTAGAGGAAAACTATCCTTAGGAGAGGTTTTATTGAGGTCATGAAATTCGGTGCAACAACAAATTTTTCCATTAGGCTTCATAACAAGAACAATATTGGAGACCCATTATGGATAGTCCAAAAGATAAATAAACTTGACGTTTAATAAACATTAAATTTTTTCTTTTACTAATAAGGCCACATGGATGAATGTTTTATATTTTCTATTGGATGGGTTTACCATCTTCATATAAGATAATTTTGTGCATAATGAAAGAGGGGTAAACACTAGACATGTCATGATAATGCCAAGTAAATAAGTTAGGGAAATATTGTATCACTTTTTGTATATCATCCCATTCAGTATCACTAAGGGAAACAAATAGAAGAATAATACATGGATCATCATCAGTTCCCAGATTATAAGGAATCTTTTATTCATTAAGAAATGTAGATTGATCTTTAGTATATAGTTGATTGGGTATAATGCCAACATCATTAGATTGGGACATGCTAGGATAACCCTTAAAAATATATGTAGTAACATGTACAGATTGAGGGAACCACTTCTTGTGATGGTGTGAAGGTAAAGTGTCGTATGTTCCCATGTACTCAAGGAGTGCCTCATCATTATGAAAATCATATAAATGAGGGAGATCAAGAGAGGCGATGTCATCAATAAGGTGTGGATGAACTAGCTATAATGTGGAGGAATGATAAGTAGCGCGAGATGTTAGAATAGGAATGGGAGGGTAGAAAAAGGTTCCTTAAGAAAGTGTAGTAGATGATTGAGGGAAAAACTGATGCCGACTTTATCAAGCTTCTTGGGAAAGGAAATGGGATCAATGATGCCATTGATATTCTTTCCAAGTCCTAAAATGTAAAATCCATGTCAAATAAAATAATTATGACCGAACCATATGTAGTATATTAAACAACATGTGGGGTGGGAGGAGATGATTAAGTATATAGGTGTTCATTGGTATTACAATTAGTAAAAGGGGATGGGTGAACTAATACATCATAAACAACATCCTCAAAAATAAATATAAGCTGATCATGGAGAGTAGAGGGAACATCATGCATATAATGAAACCAAGGGTAACCTAAGATAGAATTATAATTGAGATTATTAGGCATAACATAAAATGACACATTGAGGGTACATGGTCCTACTGTAATGGGTAGGGAAATTTCACCTAATACTTGTTTAGGAGTATTATCAATACCATAAATACATAAATTAAATGGAGTGAGATTAGCTACAAAAAGGCCTATATGATATAAAAAATAAATAATACATATGTTAAGACCATATCCATTATCAACCAAAGCAATCTTGACTAACATATTATGAATACGAGCATGTCTATACAAATGAGGTGCATTATCAACTATTGCTTTGAAGGCATATCATCATAAGTAAAAGTAATATACTATTGCTTTAAATCCAAGGTTGAGGATAATTGATGGGTAACATATGTGGGGAAGGTATGCAATTGGATTAGGGTATGATCCACAATGTGTCATAAAGGATCAATACACTCTTGATGGGCTCGATAGAATGTAGTCAAAGAGATATCCATGAAGGATAAGTTTGACCAATAAACACGATCACCAAATTATTTAATAAAATTAAATATAAGGTAAGGGAGCTGCTGATAAGATAGATAAAAATATAAATAAGAAATATTGAGAAAAATAAATGTAAGCAAGAGAAATAGATATGGTTTTTAGAATGAATCATTTTGTAATCGTAGGTTTGCACTAATTCAGGGCTAGTGAATGATCTAGACAGTGTGTATCTTGGACTATATAAAATTTGATTTTGAAACCGACATGTGACAATCTCGGGGACATAAGTTCCTAGAATGGGATAGGGCCCCTTAGGTAATAGCATTTATTCTAGGTGCTAGTGGCTACAAAATAGCTTAGGTTTTGGTTATTTTTGTGTCACTTAACGTAACTCTTTATTCATTGAGGTAAAAGGAACAATAACCAGATTGTGCCAAGCTAAGAACATAGATGCTAATCAAACACCACGATCAATTTGATGAAAGTAATTCACCGAATAACTTTATAAAAACCTTTGCAAACAAATGAGTAGAAATATCATATATTATTATGGAACTCAATGCAATACATTGAGAATGGGCCTTGCTTAAATAGGCAAGGAATAAAAATCTAAGAACCAGTCAAGGTCGTAGATCAAGCCATGAATCAAGGAAATAACTAGTCATCAAAGAACTAGTCAAGACCATAGATTTAGGAGAGAAATAGACATCAAGGATCTAGTCAATACCATAGATCAAGGAAATAACTATACCTAACAACTAGATAATATCTCCTAATATCTAAATAAATAAAAGAAATATCCACACACATAAGTGGGTGAGGATAAATACAATAAAGGTAAATAATGTACCTAGGTGAACATGAGCTAAGGTAAATACCTACTCTAACACCCCCTCAAGTGAAGCTAGGGGAAAAAATAGAAGTGGCATGTCCACAATATGAGTCCTAGAAACTAGGCTTGATGAGGTACTCATGTACAATATATCCATGAAGAAATATTGAACCAAAAGAAGGAAAGAATCCTACTATAAGGAAAGAGAAAGAAGAAGAAGAAGGAATATGTTCTCACGAATACCCCCAAGAACAACTTCCGAAACCCCAAGCATGCCATGCAACTCATGGTAGAGAGGTGATGAAAAAGGCTTCGTAAAGATGTTTCGCAACCCGCTACCGAGTAAGAAGGTATTCCAAGAAAAGAACTCCATCTTGAATGTGCTGCCGAATGAAGTGGATGTGTATCTTGATATGCTTGGTCCGTTGGTGCTTAACTGGATTGTGAGAAATGTGAATTTCACTTTGGTTGTCACACCAAAGTACAATCGGTGAATCCTGTGGGAATCCGAACTCTGTCAATAACTAGCGAAGCTAAATAATCTACTGACTCACTGTAACTACTGCCCTATACTCTACCTCTGAAGATGAAAGTGCAATAGCCTATTTATTTTTGCATGCCTAAGAAACTGGAGAAGAACCAAGACAAAAAGATAGACAGAAGTAGAATTCCTATCATCAATAGAACCTACCCAATCTGAATCTATATACCCAACCAACTGAGTAGAACCCCTAGTGTAGTGTAGGCCAAAGTGGGAAGTTCACTGTAAATAGCGCAAAGTACTTTTAACACTTACCAATGACTACTATGAGGAGAATGTGCAAACTAAGATACAAGCCCTACTACAAATGAAATATCAGGGTGAGTATGGGTCAAGTACATGAGACTCCCAATCGATTGCCTATATAATGTAGGATCACAAAGTGGTGTGGTACATGTGGATGTAAGAGTAACCCTAGACTAAAAATGAGATGGACTTGGCTTACAATCAGCCATATCAAAGCACCTAAGAAGATCATGGGTGTACTTTTGCTGACTCAAATGAATCCCTGAATCTATCTGAGAAATCTGCAAACCAAGGAAATAATGCAATAGCCCAAGATCTGTCATGTAATTTTTTTAGAAAGAGCCCTCTGAATACTCTGAATGTGGGAAGAAGAGCTGCCAGTAAGTAATAGATCATCAACATACAAGACAAGTATCACAATATCCTCACCAACATGCTAGAGATACACTATATGATTGGAATGGAAACGAACAAAACTAGTAGATAGAAGAAAAGAATCCATATTCTCATACCAAGCCCGAGGGGCTTGTTTGAGACCGTAGAGAGACCTTTAGAGCCTACAAACAAGAGAAGAATCCTGAACAAATCTAGCCGGCTGCTCCATGTATATTTCCTCTTGTAGATCTCCATGTAAGAAGGCACTCTTCATGTCCATCTGGTATATAGGCCACCCCTGTGATGCAACAATAGCAAGTACAAGGCGTTCATAACCCATCTTGAAATGGGTGTAAAAGTCTCAGAGTAATCAATACCTTCAACTTGTGAAAAACCATTTTCAACAAGACAAGCCTTATACTTGTCAATGGACCCATCAGCTACGTATTTGGTTCGATATACCCACTTACACCTAACCATCTTTTTTCCTTTAGGAAGAGATACCGAATCCCAAGTATGATTCTTCTTCAAAGAAGAATACTTAGTTGTCATTGCATCATCCCACTCTTGTATCCCATGAGCCTTTGAAAAAGACTGTGGATCCTCAGAAACTTCTTGACAAAAAATTCCTAAACCTGTAGTATGTGCATGATGATGCCTAGTGGGTGGAAAATCCTCTATGAAAGGTTCTACGCCTTTATAAATCGTAGTATGAGCCCACTTTTAGGCATAGTGACAACATCAGTGGGAATAGGATCCTCAATGGCATCTATAACCTCCTCATCAATCTCCTCAAATAAATGATCCTCAAGATGAGATGAAGAAGAAGGAATGGAAGAAGATGAAGAATCATGAGGAGTGAAATGCTCATAAAACTAAACATGTGTTCAAAAAAGAACATCATGTGTATTAGGATCTAAAAGATGATAAGCTCTCATGTCCTCACAATACCCTATAAAGATCAAGGGTTTATTCTTCTTATCCAAAGCGTTCCTTTTCTTCTTTGGCACAAATGCCCAAGCATGGCTCCCAAAGACTCAAAAAAATGATACATCTGGCTTAGTGTTGGACCAAGCTTCCTCTAGAGTCAAATGCTCAAGTGCTCTATGTGGTGTGTGATTTTAAATATAGTTAGCACAATTAACTACTTCTTCCCAATAGATAGGAGGTATATCTCTAGAATGCATCATACAATTAGCCATTTCCTTCAAAGTTCTATTCTTCCTTTCTAATCCATTCTATTGTGGAGTATGAGGAACAAAATGTTGGTGAATAATGCCTTGAGTTGCCAAAAATTTAGAAAACTCATTGCTAAAGTACTCCCCCCATTATCAGTGTGAAGGTTCTTTATGCTACTAGAAGATTGTTTCTCGACCAAAGCCTTGAAGACTTTGAAGTGTGAAAAATATCACTTTTGTACTTGAGAAAATAAACCCAAGTACGCCTCGAGAAATTATCAATAAATGTAAGTGCATACTTAGCTCCATTGAAAGATGGGGTTGGAAAAATCATCAAGTCACTATGCACAAACTCAAGTGGTGAAGAAGCTCTCTTAGACAAATTCTTAGAAAAATAATCTTGGTGTTGTTTCCTAATGCACAACCATGACAAACTCCTGAAGACAAGAAACTCTAGGAAGACCATCTACCATACCATGAGTGCTCAACTCACTCAAATATCTATAATTGAGATATCCAAATCTTTCATGCCAAAGCTTACTCTCTCGAATCAATGAGAAACCAATCCTATCCCTATAGAGGATGTGTCATCAAAACCCTCAAAGTGATATAGTCTTGAACTATGATCAACAATACCTTGAGCAACAAGTGAATAAGACTCCAACAAAGTTCTTACTTTTTCCCCATGTGGTGTAAAAGTCAATGTTTTCCTCGACTGAAATGACAAATTTGATATACGTAAAGCAAATGTGTAGTGATGTTAGGAAGATATAGTGCATCTTGGATATTTCCACCATCAAGTTGTATATCACCTTATCCCTCAATAGAAAGAAAGGAAGAATCTTCAACCTCAAGTTTGGAAGTAGAACTCAAACCTAGAGAAATAAAAGACTCCTTAGAAGAAGTCATGTGATGAGAAGCACTAGAATCTATAACCCAATTGTCTGCAAGAGGTGACTGAGATCTTCCAACAAAATTAAGTGCTTTTCCATGTTGATTAGAAGGAGGTGGAGTGGAGATAGAAATTTTTGTTTCTTGACTGCATCCTCTAAGGCTTGCATTCACTTATAACACCTATTTTCTTCATGATTACTACCCCCACAAAAAGAGCATGAATGGCTAGAATTATTCTTGGATTTAGAAGACTCCTTGGGTTTTGAGTTGTTTTCTTTGGGTTTAGGAGCATTTTGAGATGGAGAAGGTGTGGATTTGGTTTTACTTGTTTAGTTTTCCCTTGCCCTTAGGATTAGATGCAACTAATGCCTTTTGAGAGGTGGAAGACTCAAGGTGAGATAATTTGGATTCTTCCCTAGTAAGTCTTTCACAAAATGTTTCTAAGTTAGGCATTTTGAAGGTGTCACCTAAGGCATCCATGCTAGAGAAAAAGGTAGAAGAAATTTTTGGAATGGTCCTCTCAACTTGGATAGAATCAAGTAAACAAACTCTTCATCTTTCTTATCTCTTCCACTCCCCTTCAACTGTGTCAACAAATACTTGAACTTGGTAAGATAGTCTATAATTGTTGGAAAATCTTCAGGATTAAGAGAGGTGATCTCAATTTCAAGTTGCATGGCTCTCATATGATCCACCTTACAAAATAAATCCTCCAATTTCTCCCATATTTTGAAAGGAGAGTCACACTTTTCCAAATGAAATAAAAGGATGTCACTTACATAAGTTCCTATCAAACCCATACACTCATAAAATTTGCGCTGGTACTGAAATTTATCATATTCTCTAGTGAACACTTGGTTGTTACAAGAAGTTAAAGCCCATAATCCTTTCCTCTTAATTATTGTTTCCATTATTGGTTTCCATGTGTGATAATTATGTGTTGTTAATGGCTCAACATGATCTAATGTAGAAGTATATAAATATGCCATTCTCAAAAAATCACCAAAATAAATGCAAGAACCAAGCAATGCAACAAGACCCCCAAACAATGCAACAAGAGCCCCCTAGATTTTGGCACTTTATAATGAGTGTGTGTTACAATATGAAACTTTATAATTATAGTGCGATTCTCAAAATAAATATTTCCAATGGAAAGAGAATAAAAACTACGCACTTTTGCAAAAATGACACTCAAAACCAAGTTACCGATCAAAAGATACAAATTTTTCAATATTATGCTCTACTATTTATTTTAGTTGCCACTAAAAGGAATAAAATGCTCTTGCCTTCACCACACAAATAAAATGAAAGGGGGCTGGAGTTAAGCACATAATAGTAGGAATCACAAGCTTTAAGCCCTCATATGACCATACCATATGACCAGGGGCTAAGAATTTCAATGGGTGTGTGCAACTTGCTATTTTGGGGGTGTCACTGGTTTTCGAGAAAGACACATCCAACTGCTTCTTCTAGTAAAAACTACTATTTCAGGATTGTGTTGAAAGTGAACTTCACCGCCCAATATAGTAGTCTGTGGATTTTCCTAAAATAGCAAATGGGCCATTTAACTTAGTTTTAGTTATTTTATATTTTTGACAATAATGTATTGATGAAAAGAATGGTGACTCTTTTTGGTTAAATCACATTATATACTTCCTTTCCCTTATGGATCTAATTCGGAGGACTGTGTAGACTTACCCTTTGGATAATCCTCTTCCTTTCTCCACTGTGTCTATTGGGAAATGGTTACTTGTTGTCTTGCGGATTTAGGTGTTATCTTTATTGTCCCCATTGAATGATGAAAGGTAATGGATGTTATGGTTCATCATTTCTTCCCTTCTTTGGGACTGTTTTCATTCAATTTGATCCTTAATTAGTTCTCTGTTTGGGATTTTTGTGTGGGCAAGAGATATTGAGCTTGTCTATATATGTTCTTGGTTATCTCATGCTCTCTTTCTAATCATGCTTAGAACTATGAGTAAGTAATCTCTCCCTCCCTCCTTTAATTTTATTTCTATTTCAAACTTGGAGAAGGTGTTGTCCTATTTGGTCTACTTCGTTATGCAATCTCCGGACTGTATTGTAGAATTAAGTTCAGGTTGTGCTAGGGAAGTATAGCTGAAGCAGAGGTTAATTGGATGGATGATTGAGTTGAAGCTGATTGTTAAACCCTTCCATTCCACTCTTTTGACTTAATGTTGGTAATGTTGTATCTCTTTAGGGATTGTGTGTGTAGTCCTAATTGCATGCTAATTTAATCTTACCTTTGATGAGATCTGTTTAGTTGTTGGACTTCAACTTAAATTGGGTTCTAATTCTAAATTTGAGTATTAGGATACTTAAATCAGTAACACATTTAAGTTATGTGATTTGGTTCATCCTAAACTTATTCTTATGTTTTTATTTGATTATTGGCATCTCGATTTTAGGATGAATTTAGGTGAATGATATGTCGAGATGGAAATACTATTGTTTTATCCACTGTGAACTATGCCTAAAAGATAGTTAGGATAGTTATCTCCTTATGTTAAATAGGTTTAACTAAGAAGGGAAACATGTAAAGTAATGTATGAAAATAATATTTGGATTGTGAGGAAAGGTTACTTATCTGAATTATTGTTTTAATTCTTTTTATGAAATACAATAGTATGGAAGGTTGAAGTTGTTTATATCATGACCTATTCTTACTTTTGTTATGGTTTATCATCTTTTCTCTCTTTTATCTAAGTATGGTAACTCCTTTTGGCTATGTCTTTCTGAATTTCTTATGACTGTTTCATAACAGTAGAGTTCTCTTTATGAAATAGTTAGCTAAAAACACATCGTTTTAATGTTTAGTACCTATTATGCTCAGTTCAATGAATTGACCCATGTTAATAATTTTTTAGATGGACTTCATGAGTGATTAAAGGAGAAAATATTTTTAGGAAGTTACATTTGTTTACCAAAGAGGCTAGATCTTTTATGATGAAATATGGTTCATTATTGAAATGTATTTGATAAATAAAGAAATTTATACTTGTAATTGATCTTGTTATTGCTATTTGACATTAGAAATGTCTGAAGTGTTTGGACTTATAATGTATGAATCCTCTTGATGAATGAAATATTTGTGAATTTTCTTGTACTTGATGTGTAATATTTTTGGGTATTCTGTGAATGGAAATGTTAATTATTTCTCTAATTTTTATATCAGTAACATACCCTCTTGGGTTGGAAGATTGAATAGAGATCAAGGGTACTAGATGTACTACCCTCTCTAGTGAAATGTAACTTATAAAGTTGAAATTCGTTCATGGATATTCAACTATATCACTATGACTATATTTAAATCAAATGTTTGTGGGTGAATAAAACTATGATGATAACTTATAATATACTATGGGGTTATAAATGAACATTAACCCTTTATAAGAAAAAGGAAGACAACTTCCATGCAATGAATCATAGACTTGTTTTAAGACCTTTTGGGAATGAATCGAATGTTATCTTTGGATAGTTGAAGGTGTGATTTCTCATGAAGAGTTCCTTAACTAGAATAGGAATGTAGAGAAAGGAAATTAAATGGGATTAGACTTCAATTCCATTGAAGTATAATATAAAAAGAACTTTCTCTGAACTTATATAAGCTAGGGATTGAGTAAGGGAGTAAAAAAACATCACTTAAATGTATGTTGGATCTGTTATGTAAAATATAAATCAGAATGTTATTGGTATAAAAACATAACTTATGGAATGGATAGGGAGAAGATGTTTCTGCATACCTACCTTTATTGCAATTTTAACTTGGAACCCTAAGGGTTAATGAACCTAGTTGTTCAGTAGGGTTACTACAATTAACCCTTAATAAGGAAAATTAGTAAGTCATTAACTTCTTTCTAAGGTATGTTCATCTAGATGAGGAGAAATTAGATGGATGTTAACACATGCCAACTACACAGATAATACCTTCATGAAGACTTGGGTCTTCACAAGGATATTGTGTTGCAATTGTCATCTTGCAACACTCTTTAGAGTTTAATCAGCTAGATCTACATAAATTTTGACTTGATCACATTTCTTCCCTAGGTAAAGTTAGGGGCATGACCTAGTGTTGGGGTCAACTCATGATGACTTAGGATAAATAGACACACACAATCAACTTAGTTCAATTGAGTATGTCTATGTACCTTTAGTTGCCGTGAGAAATCCTCCACACTAGTCTATGTTTCTAACCTTGTCTATGGTTAAAATATGAAAGAGTGGACTGATAGTAGTTAGTAAGGACCATTCTAGATAATAGATTGAGTGAGGTGAAGGAATTATTCCATTTGATGTGTATGTCATCTGGGAATATAAACATGAACAATATGTTTAAAATATTTGGCCAAAGTATCTCAAGTGCTAGTTGTATTGTCCTACGTTACCTAGTTTAAGAAGTCGATTTTAGATGAATATCGGTAACATATATTTAGATAGGCCTCTTAAATAGAACACTTAATACCCCAAAAAGGGTAAAGGAACCAAGTATACATAGTATACAAATTATTAAGTTAACATGAGAGATCAGGTGTTCCACCGACTCATTTACAACTGCATATGGTTTTCTCTTATGAGATTGATTTACTTTCGAATGTGTGTTCTAAATTATGTTAATTTAGAATAGAGAACATTAGTCAAAAAAATAAAATTTCCCTTGTTTCTAAAGTCTTAAAATGGGAATGTTACAGGATCAAAAATCATAAATGCGCACACTCAACCTTGAACCCATGTGATAGTAGGTATTCCTCCACGACCCTTTTACCTTTATTTGTTTCATTATCTATTATAATCTGGTGAAACATTTTGGCACGCTAAGTGGGACTGATCATGGGTTAATTTTCATTTGTTCATTCCTAGGTAAAATAAATTGTGTGTTTATTTCCCTTTGAAAGTATTTACCTTTTAGTTCTCTGGAATCTTCTGCTTCTTTGTATTCTCTAAAAAAATTATGTTTTTGGTGCTCTAAAAAGAACACGTCTTCCATTATAATTTATTGCATTTAGTGAAAGAGAATTACTCTTCTTGTTCTCTATTTGCTACATTGAATTAAATTATGTATTTGGGATTTAAAAATTTGCATTTCATTTTGGTATGTCACATTGTAGCTCACATTAATTTGAGGGAAACCTATACGATGAAATTCATGTCCAGCTGATGCTTGAGTAATTCAATCATAGTTCACTTTGCACATTATCTATACCGAACCACTTAAACAATTTACACATCTTCTTAAAAATCATCCTACCCGGAAGAAGTTGTCAACGATCACATGATCAGAGGATTGATAGTGGGCACCAAGATTGTATCTCTTTCTAGTCATTATCTTAGAGAAAGGACCACCCCCACAAAAAATTTACCTAAAACCATCCTTAGTTCTTGGATTTTCATAGGAAACCTTCTATCAAACCAAAAAATCTATTCTATTCACAAGTCAATCCTAAATAACATAAGCTAGAACATAAAATTCATCAATAGGATTTCATGTTTGTTAATTTTTGTTTGATTTGTGTTTTGAGGTGAGAGGTCATATTCTCCATTCTTTTCTTCCTTTCACACTCCACAATCATAGTTGGTGTATTCTAACTATTTCTGAGTGTGTTAGGGTTCATCATTACCATACTCAGGTTTTTGGGTTGGTATTCTATCTAATCTAAGTCACTAAATCCCATTTTTCTCCATATTTTCAAATTTCACAGTGACTAGTTTCGGTCCAATGAATGTCACCAGTTTACTCATCTGACCATCATCGGTTTACCTAACTATTGTTGGTTTCTTGATTTTTGGGTTATTTTACCAAAATAACACTCATCACTTTTCTATTCTTTTTGGGGTTTCTCAGATACATCATCATACCTCTGGGTCTTTGAAATCACTATCAAATCCAGATTTTTCTTCATTTTCATCAGTTATTACCACATTTATCAAACTTTTGATTATTCCATAGTAACTCGATATCAGTCACCCTAACCATCATCGGTCACCCTCTATCACCGTCATCAGTTATCAAACCACCGTTAGTTCCTGTGTTTTAATTTTTCAATTAAAATAACACCATTTTTCACCTTTCAATCTTTTTTTCTCCATTCCTTCTATTTTTTGTGTCATTTAAAGAGATTAGATTACCATGTCTATGCTAACCCACATGGTTTTGAATTATAGCCAAGCCAACGCCCTCTTAGTCCATGCTAGCCTTGAAGCGCTCCTTCCTAGCACATCAATGCCTTCCATTCTATCACCCATGGAACCCAGTCAACATATTACCATCAAGCACTGATGACAAGGAGTTCAAAAATTCCTTGATCGAGAAAATTGCCACTTTACAACATTACTTAGCCCATTCATCCACTCGTGACTCATCTGGGCAACTTATCTATGACATGCCCGTATCCATCCCACCTATACTTGCACCCACTTCTACCTCCACCACTACTAGCATTTCCCTAGCTGCCTCCACCTTATCACATGATTTTTCTCAGCTTTACCCCACCTCAATTTTATCAGTTATACCTATAACATCTATCTCACCCACAACGTCCATCACACCTACAACATCTACTATGCCCGCATCCACCACTCTTAGTACAAGTGTGCCCATGTCTTCCACTACCTATATACCTATTGAATCCCATCAAGCTTTGGTTTTGTAGATCACACTCCCTTCCAAAATATTATCCTCTCTATCCCCCACACTCTTCCACTAATCACCACTAAGGTCTTTACATCCACCCCACATACGTATGAATATTACCAACAACCACCTATTTCCTTTAATTTTTACTCAGGTTACTTCCTCCACCTCCATTCCCTCTCATATCCATCCATCACAAATTTCATACATGGAACTACCACATAATCAGATGCCATCTACATCATACCAATATTATTTACCTCCCTATACCTCAAGGGGTGCTCTGTCATCACAACCCACTAATGACCTAATCAAAATGATGATGGACAAGATGCAAATGTTAGAAGCATCTATCTCAGGTTTGCATAATTCTCTAACATATGATGATATTTGTAATAATACCATTCACCCATCCATTTCTATTCACCTGTATTATACACATTAGGAAATTCCAAAATTTAATCAGTTTAATAGAAAATAAGATCCACAACAACACTTGCGGTCTTTTAAACATGTCTGCTACCTAATTTATCACAATGATGCATTGATCCTTTGGACATTTCCAATGTCTTTGATGGGAACCACTTTGGATTGGTATAGTTCTTTACCTATTCATTCCATCCTCTCATTTAACTAGGTTTCTCAGGATTTTCTTGACCACTTTTCTATCAATATTCTAAAGAAAGTCACCATGACTCACTCGTATGCCACATGTCAATATGAAGATGAGTCTATCACTGATTTTTTCACTTGATGGCACATCCCGATTAGCCAAATTACATTCTAATTACCTCGAGACATAGTTAATATAGTTTTTATGAGGGCTTGTGCTAGAAATATATCTCCAACTCTCCATTCCGGACCTTCGCACCTTTGATGAGGCATTTACTATGGCCCAGAAGCTGGAAATCTATGCCCTTGAAGAAAAGAAGGTACAAATGTGTATTAAAAATTTTGCATTCAAATAAAATGATACTTCTTCCAAACCCCAAAATACCTATTCCAAAACCAAAAGGCCTACACACCCGGTCGTTTTAAAATTTTGCTGTTTCATCCAACCAAGGTGAAACATTTGTCTAACATTTCCCCTATCTAGACCTTTTATTTTAGAAGAGAGAAACACAAGTATATCCCCATAGGAGAGCCTTACTCTACCATTTTAGAAAAACTCAATAAATTTGGAGCCATTACCCTTTCACCCAAAAGAAACCACATATTGGTTTTGTCCACTCTCATCTTATGCTGACATGGTACAAGGAACACAATTATTCCAACTATCATCGTGTTAAATGTCATAACGATGGTAATTTTATAAACTTCAAAACATCATCCAAGAAATGTTAGATAATAGAGATCTCATCTTAGATAACCCTAATGCATTGGCTAACCAGAACTTGCATATCTTCAAGAATCTATTCATGAATCATACCCGCTCATCCAACCAAATTGGTGATTCCTTGGCCAATGACGATAATATCCACGAGGTGCATGTTATTGTTGACATCATATTAGATCCTTCCACACATTTTCCTCCTACTTCATCTATTGATTAAATTAATGCATGAGCTCCTTCATCCATGGAGGAACCTATGTCATCTACTCCTTTACCCATAGAGGATCCTTCCTCATCTCCCTCTGCACCCATAGAGGAGTCCGCCATATATACCAATGCATTTTCACCATGCACCTCTCAATTTGAAAAACAACCCACAGTATTAAATCTCCTACCCATGGAAGAGTCATACTTATCTTCCTCTTTTCCGAAAGAAGAACCTACCTCATCCACCTTTCCTTCTCCCTAGCATGTGGACTACCCATTGATAGTGTCCCTTTCATTTGAAGATAACTCTCCACCATATTTTAAGGATCAACTTGATTTTCTCTCATCTCTTTTACCCATAAATTCAGAAGCTAATCACTTCCTTGTTTTAAAGGCACTAGATTTATTTGTTGGAGTTAACATGAAATAAACATTGGTTCCTTCTAGTGTCATGCCATTCTCATGTTTAGTAGATCACTTGGACTATTTTGATCATTCCATACTTTGGGGTGCCTTCGAATGCATTTTAAAACTCAAATGTAGATGTCACCTACCGATACTTTCTACCATTTACCCAAAATTATTTAGAAGGAACAAATCTATCATATCTAAGGTAATCATAACAACATCTTCCACATCACCTTCTCCCACATCTACAACTCTAGCATTACCTTCATAATAACCTATGACTAAACCACTTAAACCTTTTCCTATATCCAAAGCTACCCATACTTTGGGATTCATGCTGACATCAAGCCTAGTGCACCCCATGTCTAACTAGATTTAGCCACATCCTCGTAGGTCAGCACAAAGACTATTCCCCCACCTAAGAGGAAGACCCAACCTCCTTGGCCACATACACCAAATTTTCCCACTATCTCTCTATCACCTTCACCACTTCCATCTAACCTAGGACCTCACCCATCAACCTTGGCCAAACATCCTCCTACCCCAGGTAAAATAAAATCACAACAACCCACATCCTCATCATGAGCCTCTCATTAGACCTAACTTACTCGTATAATGTACACCTTCACCGTCACCTACATCCTTTTTACCTCTTGTGCCCATGCCACTTCTAGTAGCCTCATCACTACCCATGATATTTCCAACTCTTCAACCAATACCTTCCACCTTGCCACTTCCCATAGCTTTCACCATACCTCCATTATCACCATGGCTAGCCCTTCCTCTTTAGCCATTTACCTTCCATTCTACATCATGCACTCCTTCACTTTTACCCAGAAGGTGCAACAAAAATCTAAGAGCCCACTACTCTCAAAATAGGTAGTCGGACCTAAAAATATTCAACTACTAGCTCATCTACTACACCTTTACCCAAGAAGGTGAAATCCAAAGCTAAAATAGTACTACCTACCAAACTAGTGGTCAAACCTATTCCACCTCCGATTCCACCTCCCGTGGTGCCTCTCCCACAAAAATCACTCACACTTCCATCTCAACCCACACTTACTTCGCATTGTGATCCATTGGCAGGATCTTACGCCAACATCTTAGCAAATATTTTAGAGACCTTTGTCATCACATTGCCACCAATTATACCTCATTACCCACTCAAACCTAAACCAAAAAAATTTGATGATACAAAAATTTGTGCATACCATCATATACTAGGGAATGATGTAAAAAACTGTAAGGCTCTAAAGAATGTTATTCTCCAATTATTTCCCTCTGAATAAAACTTTGATGATGATGATATTTTAGACGAGGAACCTATTCCAATTTCACCCATCACAACACATCCTCTCCCCCTCCCTATTAAACAACCTTCACCTCCACCTCCGCAACCCTTTTACCCTACTCCAACATTTGAGATCAATATGGTTGAGATAAGATATCTAGCCAAACCTCCACCCAAATGTCAATGTGCTTCCTTCTTTGTAAAACACTAGTATATGCCATCACCATATGTTTTCCCATCCTTTTACTACCCCTATCAAGACTCGGATGATCCCTTACCCCATATTAATATGTTTAACATTGTCACTCGTTCCTAGAAAGACAAAGGAAAGTATAAAACAAGCAGCCCATCCACCAATCCTAGGCCCAATATACCATCAACACTGCACCAAAATCACCATCCGTGGACCCACATACCATATTTCTAATGGGGTTTCCCATTGTACAATGATTAAAAACTACACAAATCTCCTCTCAAAATTTCATTGTATGACCTTATCCAAACCTCTGAGTCTCATCGACAGGGACCTCATGGAAGTTTTGTAATTTATTGAGGTTTTACCTAATGACCCAACCCCTGTGGCATCCATGATCACTCCTCACCATGTGGCCTCTCTCAAAAATTCATCTCCTTCCTCTACACCTGATACCACTCATCAAGTAGATGCTCTTAGTTTCTATGACGATGGGATTGTACCTCTCCAATTAGATGATCATGATCCCACCCTATTAATGTTTGTCTACATTGATAATATATGCATTCGACACGTTATGATTGATGGTGGTACTAACATCAACATTATCTACTCCCATGTGTACAATGAAATGTTCATTAGTTCCAATTACATGCATAATGACCCAGTTATGTGGTGTTCATTCAATGATGCCATAACTTTGACCCTTAGAACCATCATCCTCCACATTCGTGTGGGACCTCGTACCATTCCAGAATTATTCTACATCTTAGAGGGGGAATTCTAGTACAACCTGTTACTTGGCCAAACTTGCATCCATGTCATGGGTTGTGTTCCTTCAACCTTATATCACTATGTAAAATTTAAACATGAAGGATATAACTATACCATTATAGCCAACCCTTCACCATTCCAAACTTGTAAGATATTGTATAGACCTAATGATGTTCTTATAACATTTAAGGAATCTACCACTACCGCCACCTCTCCTTCACCCATGGGCCCATCCACCAATGTTTCCGCTACCTCTCCCACACCTAACTCCTCTATTCCCACTTCCATTGTAGCCTCTGCAACTAACCCATCCACTAACCCATACTTTCTATTCCCCTCGTCTAGTAATTCATCCATTCTGCTACCCACATATCAACCACCAATCCCTTAGAAGGTGTTTTTCAATGTCTCACTCTAGGGGAGTACTTCCTGTACAACATCGACACATTCCTTACTCCTCAAGATTATGGTAACCTTCACCAACATCCCCACTATGATCACCACATAAGTGAGGTTTTCCCTTATGGTACTCCCCACCTTCACACCAACTTAACATATGGGGCACTTGATATTTCTACCTACTCACTTGAACCACCTTCCTAAATGTGACCTTCTCATCCGACCTTCAATCTCTCACCAACTGCCACTTCACCAACACCTTCCTCAATCACTATGTATTGAATGGGTTTAGCTTTGGTTTATATGAAAAATTCCTCCATCTTTGTCATCCTATGAACCACTCGTAAACATAAATACCAAAGTAGTATTGGATTTTTGAACCATCTCCCAAGAAGGCCCGAGTCAAAATCATTGAGGATGATGAAAATTATTCACCTCGCTCACCAAATTCACCACCTTCACCTACAGAGTCTATAGATGCGAATCCATTCCTCGTAACTTTTTTTCATTAACACCATTTTCTTGGGACCTATAACTTATCAATGAGATGATGAGGATCCTCTTCTCTTCCGTTCCTATATCCCGACATGATCGATGATGATACACCTATTAATGTCATTCAATGTTAAGACGAGGAGTCTATTCTCACCTACCTTGGTGTAGAATATTTATATATTCACCAGCCTTACCTTCTAGGACACAAACCATGTTAAATTAATTGACCATCGACATCAATATTAACACTCAGGATGACCCAAACATTCTAAAGATAGGAAAATCCTTAGATGTTTCTAAATAGGAAGATTTTACTTCTTTTCTTTAGGATCATAGCAATGCTTTTGCTTGGTCCTATGCTTGATATGCCCGGTATTAACCCAAACATTGTGGTCCACAATATCATCACTATTCCTAAAGCCAAACCTGTGAAACAAAAGCTATGGAAAATGCATCCTTGCATTACCCTTCTTGTCAAATAATAAATCCAACATCTTCTTTTGGTTTCCTTCACCCTACCCATTTATTACCCTTAATGGATCTCTAACATCAATCTTGTGACAAAAGTGATAGGGGAACTCTATATTGACATGGATTTCTATGACCTTAACTCATATTTCCCTAAAGACGACTTTCATCTACCTAGCATTAACCAACTAGTTGATATCACAACCCACCATGAGATGCTATCACTCATGGATTATTTCTCTGGCTATAACCAAATATTACTTACCTCGTAATATCAACACAAAACCTCCTTCATCACTCCTTGGGGGCACTTCTACTATTGTGTCATGCCCTTTGGCCTTAAAAATATTGATGCTACATATCAACGGGATATGACTTATATCTTTCATGACATTATGCATCATATATTGGATGATTACATTGACAATATTCTTTCCAAATCTAAACATTGGGCTAAACACCTTACCATTATCAAGGTCGCTTTCGACAGCCTCATCAAATATTGTGTTCAACTTCAACCCAAGAAGTGTGTCTCATTGTTATTTTCACAAATATCCTTGGTTTTATCATTTCTTTGCATGGTATAGAAGTTGACCCCACTAAAATCAAGGCTATCCTCAAAATTCCTCCACCTACTAATCTTCATCACATTTGTAGTTTGCAAGGAAAGATTCAATCTATTCATTTCGTATTTCACAGACTTTCAAACCACTTCCAACCATTTCATCATCTCCTAAAATAGGATGTCTCATTCAAATGTGATGATGAATGCCACAAAGCCTTTAACTCCTTAAAACAATACCTCCTCCAACCACCTGTTCTCATTCCACCTAAGGATGACCAACCATTTTACCTTTACATTTCTTCCACTAATCATTCGTTGGGTTCCATGCTCGCTCATCGTGATAAGAAACATAGGGAAGAAATGGTTTATTATATAATCCACACACTTTTAGACTACAAAACTAGATACACTCACGCCAAATAACTCTTATTAGCCATAGTTTTTGTTGCAAGTAAACTTTTCCATTACCTACTTAACCAAAAACCTTTGTTGTCACCAATATTGACCCCTTACATTACATGTATGCCAAGCCCTATCAACATCAACATGCTGCATGTTGGCTCATGTTTCTTACAGACCTAGAACTCGAATTCATCCATAATTTTTTTCTCAAAGGAAAAACCATCGCTGACCAACTCGCAGATGCACCTCTCTCCGAAAAGCAATCCTCTAACTTCATTTTCCCAGATGAGTCTTTCACTACCTTATCTTTGGATGATACCATTTACCAGATGACCTTATTTTTTGATGGTTCCAAATGTGAGTGTGGAGTGGTGTTTGAGTTATCCTCATTCCTCTTGATGGTGAGCCTATGCCATTATCTTATAAGCTATATTTTTATTTTACTAACAATATCGATGAATGTGAAGCCCTCATATTAGGTCTTCAAATAGTCATCGCCTTAGATGTCAAATCAAGTAATATCATTGGTGATTCCCAACTAGTTGTAAACCAAGTTAATGGTATATACCAGTGTCGTAACAAGATACTTTAAAAATATAAGCATCATGCTGACATACTTTTGACTACCTTTGACCATTATGACCTTCAAACCACCTCGTGTTCTAATAATAAATTTGTGGACACCATGTCCTTTATTGCTTCTCAAATCCCCACTTCACCCTCTCGACTCAATTTTTTTGTCTCCGTACAAAGGTTGCAATCACCTTATTATCTATTTCAAGACATCAACCTTGTCAGAACCATTGAAACTGACCCACTTGACCTTTGGTATAAGTATCTTGTGGAATACCTTTTCCTTTCCATTCTTCCTCCGGATATTACTCAATAGACAATGATCCTTTCTGAAAAAAATTGTCTCACTATGTCAACATGGGTGGTCTTATTTACAAATGTGTATTTTATGGTATCCTCTTATGATTCCTTACAAGTTCTGAAATTCCCTACACCATTAAGGAAGTTCACAACTAAATTTGTGGGGGTCACTTCGGTGGTTTAGTTGTTACTAAATGCATTCTCTACCCGGCTATTACTTGACAACACTAAACCATGATTGTTGTGACTATGTCAAACATTTTGTGAAATTTCAGTAACATGCTAATCTTCATCACACCCCCTAGTCATGCCTTACAGGTCACACAAGATCTTTGGCCTTTCTCTCAATAGGGGTTAGATCTTGTCAGAGAGATCAACCCTCATTCTTCCAAATGTCATCAATGGATTATTATCACAACTGAATACTACACTAAATGGGTAGAAGCCATGCCTCTCATTTCTACAAAAGATGAGAAAATATGTGAATTCATCAACCATCACATCATTTGTCGCTTTGGTGTTCCTCACCGCCTCATCATTGATAATGGAAAATGGTTCAAAAACAAAACCTTATGGATACTTTGTGATTCCTTCAACATACAACTCATATTTTCTTCACTTTACTACCCTTAAACCAATAGCCAAGTGGAATCAACCAAAGTAGTTGACGATACTAGAAAGGATTGGCAAACACACATTATTTTTTCGTTATGGGATAATTGCAGTAGTATTCGTACCTCAACTACTACGACACCTTTCTCTTTGGTCTATAATACAAAGTTTTTTTGCCTCTCAAAGTAAACATTCCATCTCTACATATCTCACTCAAAGACATGCTCAACGATGATGATTTTCACCAAGACCATTTAGCACAACTCGAGTTATTAGACGAACATCATCTCAATTCTCTCGATCACCTCCAAATATACCAAAAACGTATCAAATGTGCCTATGATAAACATTTCAATGAAAAAACCTTCCAAGTTGTTGACCTCATCCTAAAGAACAAGGAAAATTTTCTCCTAATTGGATTGGACCCTATATCGTTACTCATACCTATGGATCAAGTGCTTATCATTTGTCTTCACTTGAAGGTAAACCAAAACTGAGGCCCTCAATGCCTTTCACCTTTGACCATTCTATTGTTGAATCATGTCATACCTCAACTTCTGTCTATTTCAACACTCGTCCCTTCAATACATTCACCTTCCATTTCCCTATTTTTAAGGGTCAATGATTAAACAAGAATTATGTGATTAACCATCACTTTTTAGCCTTATCTTAAATATGAGTACCATGGATCTTGTAGTGCCCACTTTCTTTCGACACCTTTTGGATATTTATTTTGATACTATGATTACATTATAGACATTATTATGTTTTGATTTAACATGTTGTTAGACATTGATCATGGATTATTGTTGATATTGATTTGGATATGCTACATGATGATTATTAGAGACACTCATATGTGGATGATGATATATTATTTGACATTGATTTTTCATGGATGTTGTTTGTCTTTGGTACCTAGATTTAATCTCCTTCACAACTTGAGTAGCATCATGGATTTTACAAGACACTCAGAGGTAGATAAATGATTTATATGTCATTTTGTAGCCAAGGAAGCAATTTATCTTACTTGTTAGCACTTAGGATTTGAAGAAGTGGGTAGCACCTTGAAAGGATTTTGATCTAATCCTCACTATTTTAGGTTGTGCCTTTCAACCAAGGTAAGAGAACCTATATTGTAGCCTCTGTTTTGTGAAGGAGGTGGAGATATCCTTATACTTGTGCATATTATATGGAGATGGCCTTGGGAAAACATGATCAATTTTCAATTATTCAAACTCAACAGAGTTGTCACTACTAAATGATGGAAATGCTTTCAAGATAAGGTTGAGGCTGATAGAGACATGGTATGATCTTGTTTTCTTTGTGCATTTTTGTAAATGGATTGTATTCTTTTGTTGACACACAATGCAATGTAGGGGTAGTATGGGGTAGGATTAGTTATTCTGAATGAAATTTTTGGTGGGAGATTTTAGACAAGACTAACCAGAATTTGCCAAATTATTTGAGGACCTTTGCAAGAAATTTGTAAGACCCACATAGTAAAATGCTTCAAAAGGGTTGAGATACTCCTTCAACTAGGATATGTGCACCAAATGGAGGCCCAGATCTGCACTCTTCCACACAATATTTGATAACCTGCCACAAAATCTTGAAGATGATGAACTAAAAAAGTATCCAAAATCTCTATTTTATCATGACCTAAGGTGTACCCAAATGTTTATAACAATCTCTAAATTCAACGAAGGTAAAGTGATTTTAAATCATTTATCTCTTTATTAGATGAAATCTCTTCTTAATGTGAGATTACAGATGCCACTAAACTATCTACAAGAAATGAGACCATGTATGATCAAAATAGTTTTCAAACACAAGACTACAATAGGAGCAAGCAAATTAAAAACATTTTGGAACATAAGTGCATGCAAATTTTGCCAAGAAACAACAAAAAATAATCTAGAAATGATCAAATCTATCAGAAGGGGAATGTTATAAGAACAATATCAGAGCTTCTTGATGGATTTACAACTGAAACCAACTCAACATGATACAAATATGATGCAAAAGGAATTAGAAATGGTTCCCAGGTGGTTTCTCATAGAATGGGCTTCTTCTCAAATTTTTCTGATGAAATTCTAAGTTTCTCCGACCATTTACATTTCTCAACAATGCATTATATAAATTTCAATTACATTTGATCCTTCTCTCCCAAGAAAAGAATATGCCAAGGGATAAAGTTTATTACAATAATTCCTCATGATTCACTAAAAATCACATTTAACAGATTCGTGACAAAAATTTCCAAGTGTTTAAAAAGCTTGAATCATCACAAATATTCGAATCATTATCCTTCCTAGAAGCACGTTTTTCATCATCAATGCATGCAGATGCCTTTCCACTCATCATTTCACCTTTTCACCTTTTAAAACTACCTCTGCAACTTTCAAATTTGACATTTCACATGTTTGGACGGATTAGGAAAATTTTTGAATCAAAAACATCTTAGATCTACAAATAAAGCCATGAAAGTTATCCTAATGATCCTAGAAGGCCCAAACGACACAAAATATCTGAAAATTTGATGAAATTTGATGCAAAATTCACAATTCCAAGTTTCTTGAGCTCCCATGGCAGCCAAAATGGTGCAACGTACAAGAACCATTTATCTGCCTTCAACTTTAAATCCTAGCCCTCCACGTGGAAAATGTGGATCAAAAAATAAGCTTGGGTTACTTTTTTAATTTTTTGATAAAGCCAGACACGTGGCATAATATGATTGGATTGGGCCTAGGTTTAAAAATATTCACTTTATAACCTTTTGAAAAATTGGAAAATTTCACCATTTTCGCCACCTCCTTCCTGGGCCTACCACGTGTCCACAATGTGGGTCCCAATGAAACCACGGGATAATTATATACATTTTACCTCATTTTGAAAAAAGTAAAATTTTTCACTATTGCCCCATGGGCCCACACACCTGAGTTCTCCCTTGCCACGTGTCACTCGATGATTCACTGCGGGGTCATGTCTCTCTTTTTCCATCATACCTCCTTCGCAAAATTTGAAAACTTCAAAATTCACCAAAGGCCCATAGTCTCTTTTGACCTTAAAAATTGGCCATGTGTCACACTTGGATTGGTTGTGGAGCTTTGGCCCAAGTTTTGAATTTGATCCATTTGAAGTTAAAACTTCAAAATCACTAAGAAATATGTCCCCCATTCGACTTCTCATGGACATGTGTCCACTTTTTGTGATTGCCATTGGGTTGTGCTCAAAAATTTCACTCTAACATTTTCTCGCCTCCAAAGGAAAAAAATTTCAAAACCTCCGCCTGGCTTGCCGACCCACTCTACCTTCTACGCCCGCCACATGTCTATCCCCTTTTCCATTACTGACCCATGGCTCTAAGTTTTACTCTAACTCCTTTTGTCAAAAGGGAAAAAATTCCCCTTTTCCTCCACACCTGCACTTCCCCACTCTATCACCACGCTGCCACGTGTCCACCCTCTACTCTATTATGGACCCCATGGGCCTTTCTTCAACTTTTTTCCCCTTCACAAAAAAGGAAAATTTTTCCTAAGTTCCCCGTCCGCCCACTGTTCCCTTTTTTTATTTTTAGGACACATGTCCACTCTGATTGGTCATGAGCTTCGGACTATTTTGTGAATTTAATTTTTTTGAAAAATAAAGTCTATAAACTCTAAGGAAATCTGACCACTTGTCATCCCTCAACCAATCAAAACATGCCACGTAGGAAAAATTGGAAAAAGCAGAGCCATGGGCCCGAAAATGCCCCATTTGCCAAAAAGGAAAAAAATGATAAGTTATAACACTTCCTCGCTTCTCCTTAGCTAATTATATACCACCACGTACCCTCTAACTTCTCAAAGCAATATTTTGATGGCTAAAATACACCCGTCTGACTGTTAAAAACATAGAATTTTTCCCATTGTGCCCAAAATTTGATTTTTCACCAAGGATGGAAATTTTTTGAAATAGAATCAGATGAAACATGATTCCAAGCATTTCTCGACCACAAGGATAGATTTTCAAAGGAATATAGGTATGAATTGATCAATTTTTATTTTCACGATTGGGAAAAAGGGAAATGATGGCATAGCCCACGATATGGAAAAATTAGGGCACAAACAAGGCATGCATGGATTTTTCTCTCAAACTAGGGTAAAAAAGTTTGTGAGCATTTTTAAAACATTCAACTAGAAGGGACAAGTTGCAGACCATTATTTCAAAAAATAAAACATTTTTGAGCAAGTACAAATTTGAAAAATTAGGGCAACACGGTGTAAGCTTGAGTATTCTTGCAAAATGGGGCATGTCAAATGATTTTCAAATGGACTAAGGCATGGGAACAGAGGTAGAAACTTCATTTCACCCATTAAAATTGTAGAAAATGTTTCAGGAAATGTAGAGTGAAAGGAAAATTAGGGAAAAATAATAGAGGATCAAAATGGACACCAACATCGGCTCCTACTCGGGGATGGGCACTCCCAGTGAGTGCCATAAGAACAATAAGTAGACCAAGTTCCAAAATAATCCATTGGGAAAAGGATTCATGAGCCAAAATCACCAAAAACTAGTTAAGAACCTGACAAAAATGGCTGCCACATAGCAAGGAAAACCACAAACCGACAAAACACCAAAAATAGAGTGAAAAACCAAACACTATACACTGTACAAGTTGGTGCATACCTCAAATTTGGGGATTAATCTAAGAAATTCTTCAGATGCCTACATTAACATGTATTTTAAGAAATTCCCCATCTAAATCTTTGAGAAAAAAGGTGTTCTTACCAATTCGATATCAATGGAGTAAGGGCCCATCTATAATGTATCGAATTTTCCATGTTTTCCCTTATCTTCATTTTTGTTGTCCCATAACAAAACCAGATCTCTAATATTGAAGACACTTTGTGAGTAAATTCTTGTCAAACAATCTTTTAAACTTCTCTCTAAATCTGACATGCCTCTCGGTGGGATACTCGTCTCTCTTCATCTAGTTCCATAATCTAATTGATCCTTGCTTCATATGGACTAACCTCTTGATCCTCCAACTATTGAACAAAATGAAATGAAGATAATTACAGATGTAAGGGAAGCAAAGCCTGATCTCCATATACCAATTCAAATGGGCTCATACCCGTAGCTCTTTTAGGAGTTATCCTATCAACCCAAACTACAAATTTTAGTTGTTCACCCCACTTTCTCTTGTTCAACTCCAAGGTTCTTCTAATGATCTTTAACAAATTCTTATTGCTGGACTCAGCTTGTCCATTTCCTTAGGGATTATAGTTGGAAGAATAAGTCAGATTGGTTCCATACTCCTTACACATTGCCATCAAAGGTTTAGCTCTGAAACACATGGCATTATCAGCCACAATTTTGACTGGCACACCAAATCTACATATGATATTCTTTAACAAGAAGTCCATAACAACTTGGTATGTTGCTTTCTTGGTGGGGATTGTCTCTACCCACTTGGTGAAGTAATCTATGGTTACAAGGATCCATTTATGTCCAGCACTAGAAGGGTTTGAAATATCACAAATGAATTCCATCCCCATTTCTTGAAAGGAGCTTTAATTGATACAGGCTACAAAGGAAGGGAGCACAGAAGCTTTCATTCTTCTAGAGAAATGCTGGAAACTATCACATTTTCTCGATCAGCATGGTTGCATCTTTGAAGAGAGTAGGCCACCAATAACCAACCCTCAATACTTTGTGTGTTGTAACCCTTCCAAAGAAAGTGTCCTCCAAAAATCCCCATGGAAATCAACAATTACTTTGGGAGCTTCATCTTTAGTTACACATTTCAAGAGGACAACTTCCAGGTTCTTCCAAGCCAACCCAAAGTCAGTGATGATGTATTTTTCAAAAGACAGCTTGAGGGATATTTTCTTATTTTTATTTAAATGATCAGGACAACATAGGTGTCTGAGGTAAAAGATTATATCTTTATACCATTCAGAACTTACCAATTTCCCAAGAACATCTTCTTCTTCTACTTCATTCACTTCCATAGTCTACAAGTTGCTCTCAGCCATGAGCTTAGCAAGACCCAAACCTCTTACCAACTTTGTGGTTTGGATGTCCATATCATACTCCTGCAGTTTTTTCACCCATCTACATCTTTTACTTGAGACCTCCATCTTTGATAAGATGTCTTTTACCATGGTGTGGGGAACAGAAGCAATAAATTTTGAACTTAAAATATAAGTCTTGAAAACCTTTATTGCTTTCACCAAGGTAAATGCTTGTTTTTCCATGATTGTGTACTTTAACTTAGCAGCTTGTAAAGCCTTGCTAAAGAAGGCAATAGGCCTCTCAGCCCCATCTTCATCCTTTTGGAGCAAAACAGATGCAATAGTATTTTCAGAAGCAAAGGAGAATATTTGGAAAGGCCTTTTGTGATTCGGGATGCCAAGATAGGTGCATGTTTAAGTGCCTCTTTGATTCCTTCAAAATCCTAAATAGCATCCTCCTCCCACTTGATAACTTGATCTTTCTTTAACATGCATGTGATAGGAAGAGTCAACTCAGCAAAATTGGACACAAACCTTCTAATGAAATTGATTTTCCCAAAGAAATATTGGATGCCCTTCTTCATTCTTAGAATTGGCACCCTACCGATCATTTCTTCTACTCTCTCGGATCAATCATGACATCAACCTTTGAAACAATAATACTAGGAAGCTTGGTCTTTTACACCTCAAAGTGACACTTCTTTGGATTGAGAGAGATTCCAAATTCTCTACATCTGATCAACATTCTTTCCAAATGCTATAAGTGATCTTCTCTACTCCTTGAAAATACAGTCACATCATCTTGATAAACTACAATGAATTCATTTATATAACCAACAAAAGCAACATATATTTCTCTTTGAAAGGTAGCTCCATCATTCATGAGACCAAAAGGCATTCTTACATTAACATATGTTCCCCGAGGAGTGGTAAAGGAAGTTTTAAATCTTTCTGACTCCTTGAAAACAACCTGATTATAGCCAGAGAACCCATCCAAGGTGGAAAACAATTTATATCTAGTCACTAACTACAACATGTTCTCCATGTTTGGTAAAGGATAATTGTCTTTCAATGAAGCTCTATTCAGATTTGTAAAGTCTACAAAAAGTCTGATATCTCCATTCTTCTTTCTGACTAGCACAAGGTTTACAACCCAAGATGAATACCTTGTGGGTTGAATAATCCCTCCCTCCTTCAATTTCTTCAATTCATCTTGAATTTTCATGGAGAGGAGAGGATTAATTTTCCTTTGCTTCTATCTTAATGGTTTGGCATTTTTCTTAGGAGAGATCTCATGCTGAAATAAGTCTTCTTTATATGCCTTCAGTTTTGAATATGACTAGGCAAGACAATCTTGATATTGTTTCAACAATTGGAGGTAGGACTATTTTTCTTCCTTGTTTAAACTGCTGCCCAAATAAAATTTTGTTAGTTTTTCCTTTGTTCCCAAGTCATGCTCTTCCACATCCCTTGAGGCAGATATGTTTCTATTTATGATGCAATCAAAATTTCCAAAATTTGACTTAAGAGCAACAAGACCTCTAGGAATGGTGTTAGTTTTAAATTGGATAATATCTTTTCCAAACAAAGTCTCCCTTCCTTCAGTCACACACACCATTGGATCCCAATCAATATGTTGATCTACAAACTCACCTTGATTTTTAAGAACATGTACACTTGAGCATCATCATTAAACACTTGCCAATGCTTGATGTTGTCAAGGACAACCGCCTAGTTAAGACTTCAACATTGTACTCACAATAAGGAAAAAGCGGTGTAAACTCCAAATCTTTATCCCAACATTTCCAAAATTTCAGTAGAAACATTCAAACTTCTATCATGGTGCACAATATTGAAGGAATCAAACATCTCAATTAGATCCCAAACTCGTACACTTATACTTGCTTCATCTCGCTGATTTTTTCTAGCATACGCTTTTCTTATTTGTTTGACAACTAGATCTGAATTTCCCTTTCCAATGATGTTCTTGACACCATACCTCCATGTAATTCTCGGACCCAACAATAAGGCTTCATACTCAGAAATGTTGTTAGTACATTCAAAATTAAGCTTGAAGGAAAAAATGAATTCTTCCAAGCTAGGAGAAATCAGAATTACACTAGCACCATTTCCAAATTTGGAGCAAGGTCCATCGAGATAGCAAGGTCCAAGGAGATCATACCTGTTCAAGGAACTTTGATTAATCCATCTTGTGTTCTTTACCATCAGAAAAAACAATAAAATTATCATCATCAACATCAACAAATAATACTTCATAAGAAGCATTGTTAGGGTCCTCAATTAGATGCAACATTTTCTTTTCTCCATAGAGCTTGAAAAGGCTTCCCTTAATGGAGATGGTAGAAAAATACATATCCATTTGGACACTCCCTCAAAAAATTTCAGCCCACTTTCTTAACAATAACATAACCCATTTGGCAGGGCAATCAACTATCACAACATCCAATTTTAAATTCCTCCAGGGATAAGATGCAAGCTACACTACCAAACCCTTCACACAACCAAAAACCAGAACTTCTCTTGAGTCCATGGAAGTACATTTTCCATAGGATACTGTCACTTTTATATCCAACTCATTCATGCTTCTAGAGGCATGACATTACATGATGCAAAAGAATCAAACATAGAATCGTGAATTAGCCTATCCTTTATGATCAAAGTTGTGAAGAATGGATCAACATTCAATTGGGAATCAACTAAGGATGTCCCCAAATATACCTCAGGTGTCTCTCCAAGATCCTCTACTACTGGTGGTGTTTCAAGGTCAACAATGATTTGAGGAGGAGTCTCAACAACATTTACATTTATGCCTAGAGTAGTCTTCTCTTCTTTCAACCCCAAGTACTCAAATGCTCTCTTCTTATGCTCCGGAATCCTAAGAAACTCAATGATTGTAACACTCACTTTTATTTGGCTCAATACTTGGGCTATGTAATAGGGAACACTCTTTGGAAAAATAGCATTGGAAGGGAGACAAGAAGATTCATCATATGGCGTGGGATTCTTGACAGCTTGGGCATGAGGAGGACTGTAATTTTTGCTTGGGACAACAGAGCTTTTGGCAAGTGTTTCTCTCCTAGGAGATTCTTTTGGAATGCTTATGAGTAAGGGTGTTTTAGGTTTGGCTTGAGGCCCAACTCCTTTAACAACTTTACTTCTAGTGTTATAGTCTTTCTCTTGAGCTACAACAACATTCATCAACAATTGTCTATCTTACTCCAAAGGGATACCACCACCATACTTCTTAATCATCAAAGCTCTTAAGTATTCAAATTCGTTGTTAGGAATTTCAAAATCTTGCACTACATCAACTTCAAGAGTATGAGGGGGAAGGAAGACTTTTACCTGTTTGATGCAATCCCAAAAGGTAGCAGCAGTCCTAGCACTTATCACTTTAGTAGATGTTGCTTATGCTTTTGAGCTTGAAGAATAGCCCATCATGAAGATATCATCATTAGTACCATCATCATTATTAGCTTCACCTTCTTTCTGGTCCACTTCACATGGAGGATGGGGTAAAAACTCCTATCACACCAATCAATATTAGTAACTTCTTCAACAATAGCAACCCTAATAGTTAGGGATCATGTAACACTATTCCTTCACGTTCCCGAGGATGTCTCATTTACAGACCCCATGGGTCCTTTTCCTCTATCATCTTCCCTTTGATCACCTCTAGGATGATTGGAAAATATGTCATGTTTTTGTGCTCTTGGCTGACCTTGTGAAGTTTTCCCAATTCCCTTCTCATCTCTTGCAAACTTGTATAATATTTCTTTGACATCCCCTACCAAATTTTTCACAACCTCCTTTAAATCAGCACCCTTGCTATATTGAGGTTTTTCAGGGGTTTATCAACTTTACACCATCTCTCTTGAGAGGTTTCCCAATTACTTTGATATTTTTTTCAATTTGAAGTTCCATGGTTAAAGATTGTCTTAGATTAGTAGGGTTCTTGTCTCTTAGGTAATAGGCTACCTTTTTATCAAATGCATCTGCATATTTGATTAGACAAGATTCATCACAAGGCCTCAGATTAACTAGCATCCTTCTCAAAGTTTTGTTAAACCTTGTGTTGAAGTCATGGACTGATTCATTGGGGTTCTTCTTGATATTCTCAAACTTCGACAAAAGAAATATAGGTTCAGTCTTATCACCATATTGCAATATAAATGCATTCTTCATCTTAGTCCAAGAATCAATTGAATTATCGGGAAGAGCCTTATACCAATCCCTAGCATCCTATTCTAATGTATGAATGAACACTTTAATATACACATCCTTAAACTATATCTTAAAATCTTCCATCATGTTAACAAAAAGTTTGAGATGCTTTGATCACTAGTTATTGCATTGTTACCTTGGAATTTCGGCAATCTATTTCCTCGACATCTTGTGGGACAACATTTGGGTAAGCATCCATTCCTCTAAAGTATTTAGGACCAAAGGTGTTAACAAAAATAGAGGTCTAGGCTGAGCCATATTGTTTGGTGGAGGTGATCTTGGGGGTGACACAAGCTGATGAGGAGTGCAAGGTCTTTGGGGCTCAAGAATTTGATTCACAAGACTGGTATTCTCTAAGTGCTGATTTTCTTGGAAAGTTTTATTTGAATTGAAACACACAGGTGCAGATTGAAGAAGGAACTTACCAGGTACAATAGAAGGACCTTCACTAGTTGAAGTAAACAAGTTTATGAGAGGATTGCTTGAATTAGAATCACTGGAAGAAGAGTGATAATCCTCTACCAAAGGCTGATCTCTCTCACCAATGGATATATCTTTTCCTGATGTCTGACCTTTAACAACTTTCCAAACACTTCTCCCTTCCAAATATAAGTTTCTTGAATCAGAAACAACTTTTTAGCACAGTCCCTAATGAAGAGAGATCTTCTTCCTTCAAGTTTTGTAGAGATTAGCAACACAAAAGTAAATGACAGAAAGCTTAAGACACTAGTATTTATCAAGATCAGAATAACATGCATTCACCACTAAGGACTTTCACCCTAGTTGTGCAAATGCACTAAAATACTTTTTCAAATATCTACAAAGACTTGAGAACCTTGCAAAAATTTAAAGATCAGACCTTCCTTTCTTTGAAATTATTAACCACAAATGCAAATGAAGTGCAACAACTGGTGGAACTGACAAAATTACAGGCAAAACTTATATCTTCACTTAATCCTTAAAATTCTGATTATAAAATGATGCTTCAACAATGTATTTATAGAATTTACAAGGGAATTTACTAGGGTTTGATATGCATTCAAATATCTCAAATATGTATGCACATGGATCAGATTGAACTAAGAGAATATCAAACTCAGAACTCTACTCTTCATTCTAATCTTATAAATCTAATCAGAAGATGATACTCAAATTTGTAATTACACATAAATCACACAAGAAGTATTATCAGGGATCTAAAATACTGAAATAATAAATAATTTTCCCGGAAATGGTGCCATTTGGGTGTTGGTACCTAGATTTAATCTCCTTCACAATTTAAGCAACATCATGGATTTTACAAGACACTCAAAGGTAGATAAATGATTTATATGTCATTTTGTAGTCGGGGAAGTAATTTATCTAACTTATTAGCACTCAAGCTTTAAAGAAGTGGGTAGCACCTTGAAAGTATTTTGATCTAATCCTCACTATTTTAGGTTGTGCCTTTCAACCAAGGTAAGAGAACCTATATTACAACCTCTGTTTTGTGAAGGAGGTGGAGGGTAAGTGCAGGAAGTTGATGGACAAATATAGGGTCATCCGTGGACATCATATTGCAAATAACAACATAATATCAACTTGTAGGGATTATTAGAAATACATACACTCAAAATTAGAAAAAATTATATCAATATGAATCGTAGCATCCAGAATATCGTTTCTAAAATACTAATTTTTGTAGAAAATGGACAAGATTAGATATATTAAACACTCAAAATTCAATGACTTGGTTTTTTTTTAAAAACGCCAATAAGATTATAGTCCGTTTGCCCACAATTTGGATGACCAAAAATTCATATATATATTTTCCTTTGGTGATAAGTTATATGCCACTATCTATCTTGGGATGGATTTTATTTTGTATTTTTTGAGTAATATTTTATTTTTTATGATTTTTTCCGTGAAAGTGGTATGAAAACATAAAGAAAACAGAGCACTTTCCGTTTGCCCGCCATAACTTCATCAAAAAATATTGAAATCAAATAATATTTTTTTGAAAATGTATATAATTTCACCATGGTTGGGATGGTATAAGTTTTATCACATTCTGATAAGTGAAACAAATTTTGCAGTCTTAAACGTAGACATAAACATTCACAAGAAAAAGTGTCTTAAAGACCTACTATTAGTAAAAAATTATAAAATGATATTTATCCTCTTCTATTCACTTTAAAATCAGTATTTCTACAAAGCTAATAGTCTCCCCTATGCAATGGTACCATTTTTATGACATAGTTTTTACTTTTTGGCATGGTTCAAGTCCGCGGAAGACTAAATTTGATGTTTTGTTGTTTTTAATGTAAAATTCAGGATTTGATGTCCACTTAATTGTCCCCCAACTTGGTGCACTTACCCTGGAGATATCCTTATACTGTGCATATTGTATGGAGATGGTCTTGGGAAAACATGATCAATTTTCCATTATTCAAACTCAACAGAGCTATCACTACTAAACAATGGAAATGATTTCAAGACAAGGTCAAGTCACAGAGACATGGAATGATCCCGATTTGCTTTGTGCATTTTTTAAATGGATTGTATTCTTTTGTTGACACACAATGCAATGTAGGGGTAGTATGGGGTAGGATTATTTATTATGAATGAAATTTTTGGTGGGATATTTTAGACAAGACTAACCAAAATTTGCCAAATTCTTTGAGGACCTTTGCAAGAAATTTGTAAGACCCACACAACAGAATGCTTCAAAAGGGTTGAGATACTCCTTCAACAAGGATATGTGCACTAAATGGAGGCCCAGATCTATACTCTTCCACACAATATTTGATAAATTTCCACAAAATATTGAAGTAGATGAACCAACAAAGCATCCAAAATATCTATTTTAAATTGACCTAAGGTGAACACAAAGGTTTACAACAATCTCTAAATTCAACGAAGGTAAAGTGATTTTAAATCTGTTTATCTCTTTATCAGATTAAATCTCTTCTTAATGTGAGATTGTAGATGCCACTAAACTATCTACAAGAAATGAGTCCATGTATGATCAAAAGAGTTTTCAAACACAAGACTACAACAGGAGCAAGAAACACAAATTGAAAACATTCTGGAACATAAGTGCATGGAAATTTTTCCAAAAGACAACACAAAATAATCCATAAATGATCAAATCTATCGAAGGTGAATGTTATAAGAATAATCTCAGATATTTTTGATGGATCTCAACATGATACAAATATGATGCAAAAGGAATTAGAAATGGTTCTTAGGTGGTTTCTCGGAGAATGGGCTTCTTCCCAGCATTTTCCCGTGAAATTCTAAGTTTCTCTAACCATTTGCATTTCTCAAATGCATTATATAAATTTCAATTACATTTGATCCTACTCTCCCAAGAAAAGAATATGCCAAGGGATCAAGTTTGTTACAACAATTCCTCATGATTGATTGAAAATGACATTTAACAAATTCGCTACAAAAATTGCCAAGAGTTTAAAAAGATTGAATCATCACAAATATTTAAATCATTATCCTTCCCGAGGCACGTTTTCATTAGCAATGCATGCATATGCCTTTCTAATCATCATTTCACCTTTACACCTTTTAAAACTACCTTTGCAACTATCAAATTTGACATTTCACGTGTTTGGATGGATTAGGGGAAATTTTCATTTCAAAAACATCTCGATCTATAAATAAAGCCATCTAAGTGATCCCAATGATCTTGGAATTCCTAAATGATAGGAATCACCGAAAATTTGATGAAATTTGATGCAAAATTCACAATTTCAAGTTTCTGAAGCTCACATGGCGTCCAAAATGGTGCAACATACAAGAACCATTGATTTGCCTTTAACTTTAAATCCTTGCCCTCCACATGGAAAATGTGGATCAAAAAATAAGCTTGGGTAACTATTTTAATTTTTTGATAAATCTAAACACATGGCATAATATGGTTGGATTGGGCCCAAGTTTAAAAATATTCACTTTATAACCTTTCGAAAAATTGGAAAATTTTGCCATTTTTCCCTGCTTCCTTCCTAGGCCTGCCATGTGTCCACAATGTGGGTCCCAAAGAAACCATAGGATAATTCTACACATTTTACCTCCTTTTGAAAAAGGAAATTTTTTCAATTTTTTCCCTTGGGCCCGCACACTTGATTTCTTCCTTGCCTCATGTCACTCGATGATTCACCGCGGCCATGTCTCTCTTTTTTCAATCATATCTCCTTCACAAAATTTGAAAACTTCAAAAGTCGCCAGTGGCCCGCGCTCTCCTTTGACTTTCAAAATTGGCCATGTGTCACACTTGGATTGGTTATGGAGCTTCGGCCCAAGTTTTGAATTTGATCCATTTGAAGTTAGAACTTCAAAATCACTAAGAAATCCATCCCCCATTCTGACTTCTCATGGACACGTGTCAACCTGTGATTGGCCACGGGGCTCTGGCTCCAAAATTTCACTCTAACATTTTCTCCTCCAAAGGAAAAAAATTTCAAAAACCTCCACCAGCTCGCCGACTCACTCTACCTTCTACGCCTACCACGTGTCCATCCATTTTTCCATTGTGGACCCATGGCTCTAATTTGCACTCTAACTCCTTTTTCAAAAGGGAAACAATTCCCCTTTTCCTCTGTGGCCCACACTTCCCCACTCTATCACCATGCTGCCACGTGTCCACCCCCTACTCCATTGCAGACCCACGGGCCCTTCTTCAACTTTTTCCCCTTCGTAAACAAGGAAAATTTTTCCTAAGTTCCCCATCGGCACACTGTTCCCTTTTTTTAATTTTTAGGACACGTGTCCACTCTTGATTAGCTGCGGAGCTTGAGACCATTTTTTGACTTTAAAATTTTTGCAAAATAAATTGTAAATAATCTAAGGAAATTTGACCACCCACCATCCCTCAACCAATCAAAACATGCCACGTAGGCAAAATTGGAAAAAGCGGAGCCCTAGGCCCGAAAATGCCCCCTTCACCATAAAGGCAAAAATGATAAGTTATAACACTTCCCTATTTCTCCTCCCTTAATTAGATGCTGCCACATACCCTCCAACTTCTTAGCAATAATTTGACAACTAAAATATGCCTCGTCTAACAAAAAAACATAGAATTTTTCCAGTTGTGCCCAGAATCTGATTTTTCACCAAGGATGGAATTTTTTTGAAATAGAATCAGATGAAACATGATTCCGAGCATTTCTCAACCACGGGGATAGATTTTCAAAGGCATATAGGTATGAATCAATCAATTTTGATTTTTCACAATCGGGAAAAAGGGAAAACATGGCATAGCCCATAGATTTGGAAAAATTAGGGCATAAACAAGGCATGCATGGATTTTTCTCTCAAACTAGGGTAAAACAACAAGTTTGTGAGCATTTTTAAAACATTTGACTGGAAGGGACAAGTTGTAGACCATTATTTAAAAAATAAAACATTTTTGAGCAAGTACAGATTTGAAAAATTAGGGAAACACGGTGCAAGCTTGAGTATTCTTGCAAAATGGGGCATGTCAAATGATTTTCAAATGGATTAAGGCATGGGAACAGAGGCAGCAACTTCATTTCACCCATTAAAACTGTAGAAAATGTTTCAGGAAATGCAAAGTGAAAGGAAAATTAGGGAAAAATAATAGAGGATCAAAATGGACACCAACAGTTTGGACATATGATTTTGGATATTATGAGTAGATCTAGAAATGGATATTTTATGATGATGATATAGTTGTTGATTTAAAATGCAATTGATGTAGTTATTACTTCAATGTTGTTGTGATTCACTTACTTAGATGATTTTGTGATTTTAATTGTATCATATTGATTTACGATATGGCCACGAGGCCAAAGGAGGTATTTGTATTTTGTAGGTTAAAAATATCACAATAAAACATCGGGGGATTGGAGACCAACCAAAATGGAATTCTAAGTGAATTCGACAAGGTCACCATGGCAATTCATTTTATTGTGTTGTGTGTTGTATTTTTGTTAGGGATTCCCATGGGGATTACCTTTACATGTGACCATGGCTTTGTGTATTTTAATTAATGTGTTTCTTTTATTATTGTTGTATGTGTTTTATTAGTAATGTGTTCCATTTTTTTAATTAATTAAATTGTGATAGAATTAATATGAGAATCATATAATTAAAATTTAAATGAATTAAATTGGGATATTGGAAAGTAATTATAAGAGTTGTTGACTATTTTCATTTAATATGTAAGGGATGTTTAAGTTGTGTAAGTCAGTTTTGGAGTATGAAATACTCCACCTCCATGAAAAATCAAATTTATACTTGGGGGATGTTTTGAGGCTTATGGGACAAGTAAAACTTATCCCATGCCTCTAAATTTAATTTACCAACCATACTTATGGTTGAAGAAGTGATTTGTGACTTTTATAATGAATTTTATTAAGTCGTGTTACATGTTTTTAATTGCAATTTCTTACATTTTATTTAATTTTGTTGTCCCTCGAAGTGTAGGATTTTTGGAGTGTGCAAGTAACTTGTCATTCTTCACCAACCTCTTTATTGTGCTTGGGAGAGTGGATTTTGTATTTTGTGTTTGAATTGGAGGATGTGTGATGTGGCATCTTACATGGATCCACAACATCTTCTTCTCTCCCTCTTCTATATAATTCAAACTCCTTACTTGTTTTGGGTTGTTGAACCTTTTTGCATTCTTCCTTGGGGGCATATTTTTTCTGTTTTGGAGCTCTTGTGGATTGTGGAGCAATTTGGAAATATCTTCATACTTGGCATTTCTTTTTGGAACTTTGTTATTGTCTTGGAAATCTTGTTGTTTGGAAGCAAACCAACCATGGAGAGGTAGGAGTTTAACTCTTATTTTATGTTGTTATTATCTTGTTGTGTGGTGTGAATGGTGCATGTTTAGTTTTATTTGTTGGTTGGTTGGGTAGACTGCCTTAGGGAAGGTGTAGGAGAAGGCTATGGGAATCCATGTGGGGGGGCATAAGGAATGCCATTGGCATCAGAATTTTGTGGAGGGAGTTTGGGTTTGGGATCCACCATGGAAAAGAAATAGCTTTCATTTCTTACTTTGTGGGGGCATAAGGAAATCTGTGGGGGGCATAAGGAGGGATTTGTGGGGGGCATAAGGATATGTATGGTGAAATTTATTAGCGGTTTGTTACCGGTTGATGTCCAATTCCTAATTCGGAGGCATACGTAGCTTCCCCATAGAACTTTCTCCTTTGGCTTACATGATCAAGCTTGACTTTTGATTGGTATGTTTCAATTGCAATTGTAAATTGTTGTTTTGTATTGATCTATGTTTTATTTTGGAATGTACATGTTGAAAGAATGTTGTGTGTTGTGGAAGATAGTTGTTGCCATGGGTTGAATTGCATCTATTATTGTATTTTGGTTGGGGATCAAGAACCAAATATGAAGGAAAGATTCTCCTTTCATTGGATGTATTGGTTGGGTGGAGAGCGTTGCCTTTCCCCTGTCTTATGGTAATCAGCTTGGAGAAAGAGAAAATGTGCATGTTGTTGTTTTGAAGCAAAGGAAAAATATAGTTTGACAGTCCCTTGTGAAAACACAGTCATTTGTAACCCTTCCCACTTGAAGTGGATGAAATTGTAATATGTATTTTTAAAAGAAATACATATGTAATTTGATTATGAAGTTAGATGTTGGAATTGTGAAAGACATGTACATTCTGTGTTGTTATTAGAAAGAAATATAACTATGTTAATTGCACTCAAGGAATGGAACATGTACAAATGTATTCTCTTTGGATTTAATAAAGAATTACAAGTTTTCTTCTCATTGCATTATTGGGTTGAGTTGGAATGTTAAATTGTAATTGGAATCTCTGTTTTGAAAATTGAAAGAAGAAGAAATACGTATGAGGGAATTATATTGCATTGTTTCTTTTTTGAAATATATTAAAGTGGAAATCAGATTTGTAATTTAGATTTGAAATGGTTTGTTTATAAACAACTAAATGTATTGGACTAGTTTAGGAATGAAGTGCCATATTTGAAGGATGAATTTTATAAACAAATTTCTAGAAATGGGATTTTTGTTACAAACTTAAAACTAGCAATTAATTTTAATAAAAATGTATAGTTCAGACCTGCACACATTAATCAACTTGGAGATGTTAAAATTTAGTTTTTCGTTTCATAAATGAACTCAAATTGACAAAGAAAACTTATGAATTTTTTTAACCATTGCAAAATCGAATCCAATCCCTCTAACAGTCATTTTTCTTTCATTTGATGGAAAAATGCAACTTGAAGAAATTGAAAAATTTACTTCCCTAAAATATTCTAAATCCTTCCTAGAGCAATCCTCCATGTCTGTTTGACATGTTGAGTGAAGGAGGAGATCCAATTTAATAAAATTTAAAAGTTGGAAATTACTAGTTTGCTAATTATAATCCTATAGATCGTTTTTGTAAAATTTACCCTCTAAACTTTATCAAAAAGTAAAATTTATGATTCCTATGCAAGGAGGGAATTGATAGCTTTCCATAAATCCCTTGTTTTCCCAAAACTGAGCTTTCTATCTCAAGTTATGAAACTTTGAAGTTTTTCTGACTTTTTGGCGAGAAAATTTGGAAAATTTTCTGACGGGTCCATGGCCCAAAAATTTCCCATTGGAAAATCCTTAGAAAGATTTTTGAAAATTTTTAGCTAGGGAAAATTTTCATCTTTTCCTCCGCCGGCCTGTAGCCCATCAAAGGGAACTACGTGTCCTTATAGGGCAGCGAAGGAGGCACAACATTTTCTTTTCTCCTTAGACCTTTTGAAAATTTTGGAAAAATTTACCTTTCTCCCCGCTGGCCCGCGACCAATCACAGAGTGCCATGTGGTAGCTTGGGGGTGATAGCATGGTAGAGAAGACCCACATAACCTTTTTATTTTGAATTTTTTTGGGAAAATTTCCCTTGGACCCTCCGCGGCCCCGCACTTCCACCCTCGCCTTGGGTAATTTCATTCGCGGTACGCGGACCCGCACGTCCAACCTTTCCCCTTATCTCCCCCTTTGACAAGATTCACCGATATTCTCTCGCCACCTGCCTCTCCCTATCTCTTCTCCCCATGGTTATTTTTGAGCACCATGTGTCCTTGTAGACCCGCGTGCATGTGGGCATTGTTTGGCTTTTCTTCCCTTTGGGCAAAATGCCCCAAATTCTTCCGCCGCTCTGCCCTTCCTTCCCTTGATTATTGGCGACGACTCAGAGGCCACCACGTGTCATTGGGGACTGAAGAGACATGGGAATAGTTGGGAAATTTCTCTTGTGCAAGGAAAAATTACAAAACGCATCCCCGTGACTCGTCAACCCAAAATTTTCCCTTTACCCCTCGCTTGACATGTGTCCCCATGGGAAAATTTGTGCCCTAAATTCCACTTTCTCATATCTTTAGTTTCAAGGAGTTAGAAGGAATTAATTACATCACCAGAAAGGTGAGAAAATTTCCTATCCAATGGAAATGATTTAGGGAAATTTTGGAAGCATTAAGCATGAGAAAATCAATTTGAAACTCTGATCCTATTAGAGAGTGGGTATGGGGGTAAATTACTCCCTGAACCTAACTAAAACTTCTAACCCTAAAATTTGAACCATGTGAACTTGATATTGGTTAATGAAGGAAGAATATCTTCTAGTAATTTAGATTTATTCTAGAACCTAATAGGGTCAACTATTGTCTTGCAACTTGGTTATGGACACTTCAAAATAAAATAAAAATTATTCCATAATTTTCTAACCAACCCTAGGTTGTTTCTTAGGTCTCAAGTGGGTTGTTTTAATGGGCATCACACTTGGTATCAGAGCAGTGGTTCAAAATCTTGGACCATTGGGCACACTAGAAAACTTGAGACATAAACTTAAACCTAGCACACTTTTAAACCTAGAAAACAACTTAGCTAGAATTTGTATATTTTAGTAAACATGGAAGTTGTGTAAAACTTAGCAAAATAAACTAACTCTCACTTTGGTCTATGTAGGAGGATCAAATGGAGTGAGAGGAACCTTCACATAGACTTAAACTCACCACCACCACCACCAGATCAGGTAGTAGCTGCCATCCTACCTCAGATTCCACACTTTTTAGAATGTTAAGGCTGCTCTATGCGGAGGATTAGGAGGAGGACATGTAGCTAGTCATGACAGAGCCCCTTATTTCGAGGGACAGGTATCTCCTTGACTCAGGAAGGATCATAGAGGAGAGAAATCCCATGTAGAGTGAGACAGAGTGGAGTCACCACCTAGAATATAGGGTGACAGAGTTCTAGAGCGTAGAGAGAGGTCTAGGAGCCCTAGGCTTAGGGATGAGCATGCAGAGAGACTTAGAGGCTATCAGACCACAATAGCGGATCACATCATGGAGATCCTGAAGCTTTAGCCATCACATTACTCAGGTGACATGGGTGGATTTTAGGCAGAGGCCTGGCCCAATGAGCTTGAGTGGTTGCTTTAAGCTTTTTCCTTTTCTAGCAACATGAAATCTCATGTTGTGATCCATCTACCGAGGATAGAGCAGGAGTATGGTGGAGGATAGAGGAGAAAAATCTCCATATAGATTCAGAGATAGTGACCTAGGACCTATTTGAGGAGAGATTTAGGAGTAGATACTTGTCACGGAGGTTCATCCAGTAGAGGATTGACAAGTTCTATGACCTTTGACAGACATCTCTTTCTGTAGCAGAGTATGAGAGTATATTTTTGATCTACTCTAGTATGTAGAGTATATGCAAGATGAGTAGGTGTGGATTCATAAGTTCATCCGGGGCCTGAATTTAGATATTGGAGGTGTTGTGTAGATCCAATGCCCATAGACATTAGCAAAGGCCATCGAGAAGTCCTATATTCCAGAGGAGACTCGGGAAAGACCTAGCAGGTGCTAGAGACTCGAGTCGAGCTACATACAATAGATGCAAGATGATAGATCGAGGGGGTTAGTACCCCTTCCTTATGGTGGCTAGGGTATAACATAGTCATCATTTAGGCCACAAAATTAGTAGCAGTAGTAGTCCCACCCACTTGATATACCTCCACAGAGAGCAGATGCATGGAGAGGTCGGAGTATGGGGCCTCCTCCTAGGGGTCTCATTAGGATATAGGGTGGACATAGAGAATAGTCAGCAGGAGCTCGCCACCAGATACCTCGGCAGACCATAACTGGATCATCAGGATCCACACCATAGGCTTCTAGGGCACCTACTGGAGGTGCTACTCATTGGGGAGGATCAAGAGGATGTTTTGGATGTGGAGTTACTAGACACTTTTGGAGAGATTTCCCATAGAACCCTAACAACAAGGGTAAGGCATAGATTTTAGAGCTGACTATTGGTGACATGGGACATAGCCATAGGATTTATGTAGTAGTTGAGAACTGCTAGGTAGAGCATCAGAGCATAGTCATTAAGACCACAGGTAGCATTAGTGGTATTTCTACCTTTGTATTGTTTGATTCTGGTTCTTCTGATTCTTTCATTACACCATCTTTAGTAGAGTGATGTAGGCTGGTGGTAGTTAGGTAGGGTCTTAGTTGGGATGTTGAGATGGCTTCCAAAGCCAAGATCTCTGTAGAATCCTTAGTCAAGGAGTGTGTAGTGGATTTGGGACCTTTCACCACTACCTTAGATCTATCGTATCCTTTGGTCTCATATGGAGTCATTTTGGGTGTGGATTGGTTATCTACACATAGGGCCGTGATGGATTGTTATCACAAGACTATATATTTTGAAAATGATTTGGGAGTTGAGTTGGTGATTTCGGGGTTAGGATACCCATTTCTATTTACACTATCTCTGCTATGTAGCTTAGACAAAGTGTGTGTGATGTGGTTGTCGGATGTATGCTGTATTACGATCAAGTGATAGATCATAGGATGGGTCTAGTGGACCATCGTTATATTATCATCCCATTTTGAGAGATTTTTTTATTTCTTTCTAGGGGAGCAACCGAGGCTACCACCCCCATGTGAGATTGATTTTCATATAGATCTAGTTCTTGGAGCAGAGCCTATCTCATGTGCACCCTATCGATGACCACCCAAGAGCTCTGTGAGCTCAAGTTGGAGCTTGAAGGTATTTTAGAGAAATTCCTTATCCATCCTAGTGCATCCCCTTAGGGTGAATTGATGATCTTTGTGAAGAAGAAGGATGGATCCTTGCGGTTGTGTATTTATTATTGATAAATGAATAAGGTAACGATCAAAAATCATTATCCTCTTCCTCGTATTGATGACTTGTTTTATTAGATGAAAGGAGCCATAGTTTTCTCTAAGATTGATCTTAAGTTGGGGTACCATCAGCTAAGGAGTTCGGAGGAAAACATTCATAAGACTACCTTCTGCATGAGATATGGGCACTATGAGTTCACAGTGGTGCCTTTTGGTTTGACTAATGCCCTACAGTGTTAATGAGTTTGATGAATGGGGTATTCAGGACCTTCTTAGATCGCTTCGTGCTCATCTTCCTAGATGACATTTTGATATACTCATGTACACGCGAGGAGCACAAGGGGCACCTTCTCCAGGTTCTTCAGTGTCTTCATGAGAAACAAATTTACGGGAACTTGGAGAAGTGTGCTTTCTTTTAGACAGAGGTGTAGTATTTCGGGCATATTATTTCTAGGAAAGGTATCGCATCAACCCTTCTAAGATTAGAGCCATCATGGATTGGCCAGACCTACTACAAGGTGATCAAGGTGTGAAGCTTCATGGGATTAGTAGGATAATATCGTAGATTTTTTAGGACTTCTCTCGATTACAAGATTCCTATCACTTCCCTTTAGAGGAAAGGGAAGAAGTTCTTTTGGTCAGACAAATGTGAGCAGGACTTCAAGACTCTAAAGGAGTGCCTCACTATAGCACCTATTCTTGTAGTGCTTTGGATCCACAGGGTGAGTTCTCTGTTTACACATATGCTTCGTTGGTAGGACTTAAAGGTGTGTTGATGAAGTAGGGTAGAGTACTGGATTTTGAGTCCCGCAAACTGAAAGATCATGAGATTAATTATCCGACCCACGATCTTGAGCTTGTGGAAGTTGTGCATGCTTTGGTTAGGTGGAGACATTTTCTTCTTGGTAGGAGATTCACACTTAGGACAGATCATTTGAGTCTTCATCACCTCTTCATGCAGCCCAATCTCAACGCTCGTCAGTGGCGTTGGATGGAGTTGATTTGTGAGTATGACATAGAGATAGAGCATGTGAAGGGGAAGGAGAATGTGGTAGTAGAAGCCATCGGTAGATGGGGACATGTGGCTATGACCACTTCGGTGAGTATAGATTTACAGAGTAGGATTCTTCAAAGCAGCTTCCTCTTAACAAATTTCTACATTACAAAGTACAAGAAGAGATCAAGTCACAGAGACCCCTTGAGGGGAATTTTGATGGATTTAACTTAGAGGTAGATGGTCTTCTCATGCACAGAGGATAGATTTATGTTCCTAGAGATGGAGGATTGAGGTAGGAAAACTTGGTAGAGGCACATCGTGTACCCTATTTAGCCCATCCCGAGGTGAAGAAGATGCACGCCACCTTGCGAAAATTGTATCATTGGAGAGGACTTCATCAAGATGTGGCTCAGTTTGTGTCATGATGTTTAGAGTGTGAGAGAGTTAAGGCTAAACATCAGCATCCAAAGAGGCCTTCTTTATCCTTGTGTTATACTTGGAATTGAAATGGGACACCATTTCCATGGACCTTATTGTTGGGTTACCAATGTCGATATATCACCACGATGCCATTATGGTCATTGTTGATAAGTTGAAAAAAGTGGCTCACTTTTGTCTGGTGAAGATCACTTATAAATCTAGAGTAGTGGCATGAGTATATTTGGATGAGATTTTCAGGTTGCGAGATCCCATGGAAGATCATTTTTGACCGAGATCCTTTATACACTTCACATTTCTGGACTACCATGCAAGGTATGTCTTCGGGACAAGAATCAACTTCACCATAGCATATCACCCTGAGAAAGATGGGCGAGAATGAGTGGGTGAATCAGATTTTATAGGATATGCTCAGGATGTATGTGATTGATCAACAATCTAAGTGGGAGGAGTATTTTTACTTAGTGGAGTTCACCTACAATAATAGTTTCTAGAGTTCTATAGGCATGGATCCTTTTCAGGATTTGTATGGTAGAGAGTGCAGGACACCTCTTAGTTAGGACATGTTAGAGGATAGAGTATCTCTTGGACCAGCTATTTTACAGGGACATGGAGCAAGAGGGTAGTTTTGATTAGGTAGAGGTTGCAGGAGGCACATGACGGTAGAAGAACTACATAGATCAGCATATGATTGATCGTAGTTTTGATGTGGGCTTGAAGGTTTTCCTTTTGTTAGGCCACATAAGAGCCCTATCTATTATGGAAATGGTTCTAAGTTAGCTCCTTGATTTTTGGTCCTTTTGAGATCTTGGAGTGAATCGCCCCTTTGGCCTACCGTCTAGCATTACCACCCAAATTGTCTCGCATACACAATTTTTTTCATGTTTCAGATCTCAAGAGATATGTTGTGGATCCTTCTCATGTGTTAGATTATACCTAAGTAGGTGATGGTAGAGTCCATTCACATCTTAAATCATAGGACCCATGGCCTTTGAGGAAGAGAGGTTGATTAGGTCCAGGTGCGTGGGATAGATATGACGAGACTGCAGCTACATGGGAGGATGCTACTTCATTATGAGTTAAGTTTCCACAATTGTTCCAAAGAATTCCAGAGGAGGAATTTGAGTCTAAGGGGAGGGGGATGTAATGCCCACTTTCCTTTGACACCTTTTGGATACTTATTTTGATACTATGATTACATTATAAACATTATTATGTTTTGATTTAGCATGCTATTAGACATTGACTATAAATTATTGTTGATCTTGATTTGGATATGTTACATGATGATTATTAGAGACAATCATATGCGGATGATGATATATTAGTTTACATGGATGTTGTTCAAAAATATGATTTTAGATATTATGAGTAGATATAGAAATGGATATTTTATGATGATGATATAGTTATTAATTTAAAATATAATTGATGTAGTTGTTACTTCGATGTTGTTGTGATTCACTTAGATGATTTTTTGATTTTAATTGTATCATATTGGATGTTTTGTTATGGCCACGAGGCCTAAGGAGGTATTTCTATTTTGTAGGTTAAAAATATCACAACAAAACATTGGGGGATTGGAGACCAACCAAAATGGAATTCTAAGTGAATTCGACAAGGTCACCATGGCAACTCATTTTATTGGGTTGTGTCTTGTATTTTTGTTAGGGATTCCCATGGGGGTTACCTTCACATGTTACCATGGTTTTTGTATTTTAATTAATGTGTTCCTTCTTTTAATTAATTAAATTGTGATAGAATTAATGTGAGAATCATATGATTAAAATTTAAATAAATTAAATTGGGATATGGGAAATTAATTTTAAGAGTTGTTGGTTGTTTTCATTTAATATGTAAGGGATGTGTAAGTTGTGTAAGAGCTTGTGTAAGTTATTTTGGAGTATGAAATACTCCACCTCCATGAAAATTTCAAAATTGTCCTTGGGGGTTGTTTTCGGAGGGCTTGTGGGACAAGTAAAACTTGTCCCATAAATCTAAATTTAATTTACCAACCATACTTATGGTTGGATAAGTGATTTTTAACTTTTATAATGAATTTTATTAAGTCATGTTGCATGTTTTTAATTGCACTTTCTTACATTATGTCCCTTGAGGTGTGGGATTTTTAGAGTGTGCAAGTAACTTGTCATTCTTCACCCACCTCTTTATTGTGCTTCGGAGAATGGATTTTTTCTTTTGTGTTTGAATTGGAGGATGTGGGATGTGGCATCCTACATGGATCCACATCATCCTCTTCTCTCCTAATCTATATAATTCAAACTCCTTACTTATTTTGGGTTGTTGAAACTTTTTGCATTCTTCCTTGGGAGAGCATTTTTGTTATTTTGGAGCTCTTATGGATTGTGGAGGAATTTGGAGATATATTGATACTTGGCATTGTTGTTTGGAACTGTGTTATTATCTTGGAAAGCTTGTTGTTTGGAAGAAAAGTAACGATGGAGAGGTAGGAATTTAACTCTCATTTTATGTTGTTATTATCTTGTTGTGTGGTGTGAATGGTGCATGTTTAGTTTTATTTGTTGGCTATTTTTTGGTAGACTTCCTTTGGGAAGGTGTAGGAGAAGGCTATGGGGAATCCATGTGGGGAGGGCATAAGGAATACCATTTGGAATCATATTTTTGTGGAGGGAGTTTGGGTTTGGGATCCACCATGGAAAATAAATAGCTTGCATTTCTTACTTTGTGGGGGGCATAAGAAAATATTTGGTGGGCATAAGGAGGGATTTGTGGGGGGCATAAGGATATGTATGGTGAAATTTATTAGTGGTTTGTTACTGGTGGATGCCCAATTCCAAATTGGGAGGCATAAGTAGCTTCCCCCATAGACCTTTCTCCTTTGGCTTGCATGATCAAGCCTAAGTTTTGATTGGTATGTTTCAATTATAGTTGTAAACTGGTGTTTTGTATTGATCTATGTTTTATTTTGGAATGTGCATGTTGAAAGAATGATGTGTGTTGTGGAAGCTAGTTGTTGCCATGGGTCTAATTGCATCTATTATTGTATTTTGGTTGGGGCTCGAGGGAAAAATATGAAGGAAAGATTCTCCTTTCATTGGCTGTCTTGGTTGGGTGGAGATCGTTGCCTTTCCCCTATCTTATGGTGATCAGCTTGGAGAAAGGGAAAATTTGCATGTCGTTGTCTTGAAGCAAAGGAAAAATATAGTTTGATAGTCCCTTGTGTTAAAACACAGTCATTTGTAACCCTTCCCACTTGAAGTGGATGAAATTGTAATATGTATTTTGTAAAATAAAGACATGTAATTTGATTATGAAGTTAGATGTTGGAATTGTGAAAGACATGTACATTCTGTGTTGTTATTGGAAAGAAATAGAACTCTGTTAATTACATTCAAGGAATGGAACATTAACAAATGTATTCTCTTGGGATTTAATAAAGAATTACAAGTTTGCTTCTCATTGCATTGTTGGGTTGAGTTGGGATGTTAAATTGTAATTGGAATCTCTATGCTAAAAATTGAAAGAAGAAGAAATACGTATGAGGGAATTATATTTCATTGTTTCTTTTTTTGAAATATATTAAAGTCGAAATATGATTTGCGATTTAGCTTTGAAATGTTTTGTTTATAAACAATCTGAATGTATTGGACTAGTTAAGGAATGAAGTGCCATATTTGAAGGATGAATTTCATAAAAAAATTCTAGAAATGGGATATTTGTTACAAACTTAAAATCGGTAATTAATTTTAATAAAAATGTATAGTTCGAACTCGCACACATTATTCAACTTGGAGATGTTAAAATTTAGTATGTTGTTTCATAAATGAACTCAAATTGACAAAGAAAACTTAAGAAAAAAATATAACCATTGCAAAATCAAATCCAATCCCTCTAGCAATCGCTTTTTTCATTTGATGGAAAAATGCAACTTGAAGAAATTGAAACAATTTAATTCCCTAAAACATTCAAAATCCTTCATAGAGAAGTCCTCCATGTCTATCATGTAACACTCTGAACTGTTGTTACTTCCTCCTGAGCATTCAAGTGTTGATATATGATTTCTTCTGTAAAAGGATGTGTTCCTTTGATTGTGAAGTCATGCTTGATATAGATTGTATCTTCTTTGCTCTTGAAGATTTTTGACTGAGCCAGGATATGATTGGACTCTTTTATTTCTTTCATTTTACACCTGAGGTTAATCTGATCTCGAATGAATTGTGGATTTATCCATCTATAAGACTCAGCCTTGGATCAGTGGCATTGATCCAAGAGATGCTTTAAGTTTATTCGGGATGAACAAAAATTATAGACCTTACGAAGGTTGCAAGGTCTGAATGCATTGAATAAGCTATTCCGGAGTCTAACTCAGGCTGATTGTGTTAAATGAATTGGTTCCCGATATCATAATATCAAGAAGGTCTTGATCGTGGGCCAGGTAATAAATTCAGATACATTTATACTACTAGCTTATTAGCAGTGCTGGAATGAATCCTTTTCGTGAATGTATATTTGTTGGTTCTTATACTGAACGATTTTAATTGTTAAGACCTAAGCTGGATTTATTAAGGTTAATAACCTAAACCTAAACTATAACCTATGGGTTAGATTAGTGCTAATCTAACCTAGGCCTAAACTATAAACTAAATGTTCTAAGGTTAGTGACCTAGCGCTAAGGAGGTTAGACTAAGTATCACCTTAAATTCTAACCTATGTTTCTAACCTAACTAATGAACATGGAGGAAAGGGACCTATGAAGGGGTGCGAGCCATGGGCGGTAGTTTCTATGGCATTAAATGGGATGGATAAGTATGAAGGATGAGGGATTTGGTGGAAGTTTCAAATGGCTAGTGAAATATGACATGGCAGAGTTGCCAAACCTAGAAATGGTCTTTGATTTGTTTTTATCCATCGCCAACTATGGCGGTTGGTGGTAATGGAGATTGAGCGGGAATTTTGGAGTTAATGCAATTAATGAACTCGGTCTTCGAGCTCGGATTTCTTAGGAAGACATGCAAAATGGAAAACTGGTAGTTTGTTTGGTTTTTCATGTGCTCCGGTTTTCTCTCTGTTTGATCACTGGTTCTTCGAACTAGTCTACTTGGTGTTGCATGGCAACTATGAGAATAACTAGCTCTTTTCTCTGTCAAGGAAAGTTTATAAGGCATGGAAATAACAAATTATTGTTGTTGAATCTAACGTGGAAAAAGAGGAGAAGGCTCGAGCTCTTTCAGTGGTCTTCTTCGATTTTTAAGCAACATTACCAGGCATGTTAGGCCCTAACTTTTAAAAATCTTGCTTTCTTTCAAATGATTTCATTAGAACAACTCTGTTCAGATGATTTTTGGGTTCAGTTGGTTTTTAAGGTAGCTTTGTAAGAATTAGTTGCTGTATCTTCTTACTGGCTCGATTTTTCAAATGAACCCTTGATGGGTGTGCATTTTGTTTCATACTGTTGAATTATCTTTCTGTGTTTTGCATTTCGGTTAGATTTCGTTGAAATGCTTGCAAGGCTAATATACACATTTGGCTTTGTGGGAGTCCATGAATTGTTTTCTTGTTTGATTCAGACTTCCGTCGATACCTTGTTGTTTCACTTGTTGAAAAGGATACTGTTGGAATTCTTGAATGTACATTATATTTCAAATTCTGTATAAGTTATGTCGTGAGTAATATATGTTATTGTTGCTGTTGGACTTCTTGAAATGAAATTATGTCTTGGCTTCTGAAGAAGTACAGCCATGAATACATTATGTTATTGAATTCCATTTGAATCCTTGAGTAGATAGTATTTTTGACTTCGTAGGAGTTTTAGATTAGGAATATTACTTGGGTTCGACTCCTTTTGAACTCTTGAGGTGTATATTATGTTTTCCTCTTCTGTATAAGCTTAGAGCGAATATTGTTGTTATGGACTTAGTTGGAGTCCTTGTTATGAAACCAGTGTTTCTGCTTCTGTATAAGCCTGGTTGTGAATACTTATTATTATCTGTTGGAATCTTAATAATCCTATATATATATATATATATCTTGTATTTTGGCTTCTGTAGAAGTTAGTCGTGAATGCCATACGTTTCTACTTCTGTAGGAGTTCAGTTGTGAATACGGTATGTTATTGTTTTGGTTGGAATTCTTGAATTTAATATGTATCTTGTATCTTTCTACTTCTGTAGAAGTTTATTTGAAGAATACTACATGGGTAAGACTCCTTTTTAATCCTGGAAGTGTATATTATGTTTTCTCTTCTGAATAATCTCAGTTGTGAATACCATTATTATGGACTCAGTAGGAGTCCTTGATATGTAATTGGTGTTTCTACTTCTGTGTAAGCCCAATTGTGATTATGGTCGATATTGACTCAGTGAGAGTCCTTGAAATGTATCTAGTATTTTAAACTTCTGACAAGCTTGGTTATGAAGCTTGTTGTTTTATTATGAATACTAAATGATATCGACTTCGATGGAGTCACTGAAAGGTAATTTATGTTGTAACTTCTGTAGAAGTTTTTGCTGTGAGTACTTTTAGGATTCTTGATTTGTTGTCATATGAATTCAACTTCAATTTAAACCTTTAATATAAGTATTGGTTGGATTTGGCACTGTTGGAGTCCATGATATGCTGTGTGTTGGCTCGATTCTTGATTTCAGTCCTCGCTGAGCATGCATATCGTTTTGACTCTTTCTTATCATCGTTGTGTTATGTTCAGTTCGATTCGGAGGAATTAAAGGTTGGGGTTTCTTTATCAACTCGATTTTGTTGATACCCTATTATATGTTGTAGTAACTCGACTTCAAATGAAACCTTGAGGAAAAATTTATTGGGATTTGCCTAGTTGAATGAAGTTGTGCTCTGTCAAACAATGGCGATGGGTATATTCATATTGTTGAATGTTATGAAAAGGAATTGTTGAATCTGTTAAGTTTGGATTACTTATTGTTGCTTGTCGCGAGAGCTACTGTATTGCTTAGTAAGCTACAGAAATTTTTATATTTAAATTTTGACAAAACTGTGGTTCTTCTTGTGGTCTCGTTTGACTTAGTCACATGTGTATAATGTGAATGCTTTACTCTTGAGGAGATGGTACAGTCATGAGCATGATTGGAAGGGAAATCTGAATGTCTCGGTTTCTTTCTCTTCTGTTGTAAAGTATATGTTGATAAATTTATATTTAATTGTTGGATTTGTAAAACATACTGATGGATTCATGAATTGTTAGGATATTCATTTTGTTGAATATAATGGCTTGTCGGATGTTTGCTGTCCTTGGGATTCAGATGGATAGTTGTTTTAGATGCATTTGTTCTTCTTGGTCACTAACATTTATGAAGAAATATATGAAAAGTATCTAGGACTATTTAGTAACTATAATATGAGTTACGCGTTATAGTCATGTTTGAATTACAAAAGAGCATAGTCTGAAATATGTTTACATGTTTGGTGAATTAATTTCATTTAAACAGGTTGTTTAATGAGAACAATTGGTGGATTGCAATTGTTTTAAGATTTAGTGCTTATCATGCTCAGTTCACCGAACTGACCCATGTTGACAATTTTTGCAGATGATTGCCGTAAGTGGTAAAGGCATGCAGATCTGATATGATGTTTAGATTATTTAATTTGGTTTTATGATGAAATCCAACTTGATTCTCTGAATGTACTACTTGAAGAAAGATGTTCTTTTGCTGTTGAGTATTGTATCGAATATGCTGAATGCATAAAATGTATTTGATTAGCTTGAAAGGAATGAAAAGAGGTATTTGTTACTTATGTGTTTGCATTCGTATCTTGATGGTTTGATCTTCTTCGGTTCGAATGATCTTAAGAGCATTGTTATTATTGTATAACTTGGAGACTTTTGTGATTATCTAAGTAAGCTTGCAAGGTTATGTGACTGAATACTAATGATTGTTTAGTAGTTCTATTATGTTCTATCTAAAGCTAAATTGGAATTCTAGATCACTGTCTTTTGGAAAGCTAAGGTTAAAATAAACTTTGAGCAGGAGCTAAACGAGCTGAATAAATCATTACTTCCTAAGTCTTGATCTAAGTCAATACAACGTTTAATTGGATTCTTAATCACTATATCTCGATACTAACAAGTAAGATATAAATTCAGTTATGAGAACTGATATAAACCTAAAAAGGGTTTGGTTAGCAATCTCATGTGAAGATTGAGGGTTAGTGTCCAGTTTCGTTGATTTAGAATTATGTATATTCTATGAACTCCTTGATGGGACCTCTAGTCTTAATAACTTCTCTTATGTAATGAGTTTTACTAAGAAAGGTAATTCTAAGGTGAGGAACCCAAGGATTGGGAAAGACTACCCTTAAGGGAGCGTCTTATAGTATAATTTTAACTCAACGTATGTAACACTTATTAATAAGTAGATCTTTTCGAGGTGGATTTAAAGGTTGACGACACAAGTCAACTGTAGGGTTGTACCTTCAAGAAGATTAGGATATTATTGAAGATACAACAGTGCAGGTGACTTATGATGACACCCCTTGCATTGATCATTAAGATTTACACCTTAAACTCAAACAAGTTACTCTGGGACTGATTAGGAATGTGGTCACGTTATAAGGCTGCCCTAGGAGACTCGGGGTATCTTGACACACTGGATTAACTAGGGTTGACCCAGTATGTCAGCGTATCCCTAGTCCTCGGGAGCATCCCTATAACGTTGTCATCTTACTAATCCGTTCCTGAGTGAATAACTTGGGACAGGAGAGTCTGACAGAAGTCAGTATAAGACATTCTACATAACATAGGAATGGGGTGAAGGACGTATTCCAGATTGACGAGTATGCCGTCAAGGAATACGAGACATAAGCATTATGTTTCAAATCTTTGGCCAAAGTATCGCAAGCTGCTGATTGCGTTGTCCTAAGTCACCTAGTCTAAGGGATGAGATGCCGATGAATAATGGTAACAATTATTCAGATAGGTTCCTTGGACAGAGCATTCTGAATCCCAGATTAGGGAAGAGAACCGCAAGAGTGATGTGTTAAATAAAAATGCCAACTCTTAATACTCATGAATAGATCGGTAGATTACCGAGTCATGGAATGAATAGATCGGAGGTACTCCGAGTCATTACAGCTGCATATGGTTATCTGTTATGAGAATGGTTGTTTTTGATTTGTGAGTTCTAAATTATGTATTTAGAACCAGGAAGCATTTATCAAAAAAAAAAAAATTACTTGTTCTAATGTATAAAAATGAGGATGTTACATCTTGGTATCAGAGCTGAAGGTTGTAGCTCTTGGGCCTATTATGTCCATAATCTGATAAAAACCTGAATTTTCTTGTAATATAAAATCTTTAAAACAAGGGGGAACGTTGCGAATAATGCTCCACCTGAAGGAGGGGCGGCAACAACCCAAAAACTTGATGAGATCCTTGCTGCCCTGTTGGACACAAGAGATCATTTAGCTGTACTTGAACAATAGGTGATGGGAAATGAGGAGGATGAAGAAGCTGGTAATAACAATCAGCAACCTCCTAAGGACAACCCCGATTTGGGTGTTGATATTAATGTTGAAATGCACCTATCCAACCAGAAAACAAAAAGGCCAGGTTGGCAGCAGAACTCACTAATGATATAAAAAGGATAAGCCCACCTAAATATGATGGCACCACATTAGGTGATGGAGCTGAGAACTGGCTCAGCGAAATGGAGAAGTACTTTGCAATAAGAAACTTCTCAGAGGAAACCAAAGCTATTTGGGGAGCCTATCAGCTTTCCCACGAAGCATCTTCATGGTGGGATAGCCGTAAAGCAGAGCTAAATATTGATGAGACCAATATTACTTGGGATCAATTTAAGGGCTATTTTAGGAAATGATGGCTGCCACAACTTTTCTATGATCAGAAAATGACAGAATTCCAGAACTTAGCTCAAGGGAAGCTAACGGTAACTGAATACTGGGAGTGGTTTACAAAACTCCTCAAGTATGTACCGCAGTATCAAACTGATGAGAAGTTTAGAATACGAAAATTCATCATGGGATTGAATCCCGTGATAGGGGGAGAGGTCGATGTTCACAGTCCAACCACTATGGAAGGAGTTGTTGAAAAGGCCATAAGACAAGAATAGAAATTAAAGGCTATTTCTACTCATAAAGAGGAAGTGCGGAAGAAGATTGCAAACCCTTCTTCAACCTCTCTTGCACCCAAAAAGGGACCATGGAAAAAGTTTGGAAACAAAAGTAAGTTTCCAGGGGATAATAGTAAGAAAGCAGTAGCAAATAAGCCTGCTGGAAATGTAAGGGATAATTTTGCCAAAAATTATAACAATGGGCAGAAGCCCTATGGAGGACAACGTGATAATTACAAGGCTGGAGGCAATTTTGAGCCTAAAAAGGGACCTGTAGGAGGCTGCTACAATTGTGGCAAAGACCACTACGCAAATCAGTGCCCTTTGAAGAAGGATGATCGTAATCGTGACATAAGATACATCTTTGCAGAGAGCAAAAAGCAAGTGAAAAGCAAGTGACACCTATAGAAGTTCCGGGTAAGTTATTTGGCATACCTGTCACTATTCTTTTTGATACAGGAGCTACTGAATGTTTTATTTCTAATAAACTTGCTTCTAAACTTAAGAGAAAAGCTGGAAAAATGGATAAATCTTGGACTGTACAGTATGGTAATAACTCTGTTCATACAGTGAGTATGTGTCTTTTTGGGGCAGTCCTTGACTTACCTAACTTTTCCACGGAAGTTGACCTCTATGTTACACCTTTGGGGTCTTACGACATTGTCATTGGTGTCAATTGGTTAGCTGAACATAAAGCAAAAGTAGACTGCTATGAAAAGAATATAAGATGTTTAGATGATCAGCTGGAAACAACAGAGATTCAAGGGGTTAAATGGGAAATTTCAGTTAGAAAACTGTCAGCTATGCAGCTTAAAAAGGCTAAAAACAAAGGATGTACCCTTTATGCAGTAAAGATATCTGAATTTTCAGAAGAAGATGGTGATTCCATGAAACGATTTCCTCTGCTACAAAGTTTCAGGGATGTTTTTCCGAGGAATTACCAGGGTTACCACCCAAGAGGGAATTTGACTTCACCATCGAAATCAAACCAGGAACAAAACCTATTTCCAAAGCACCTTATCGGATGACTACTACAGAGTTAGTCGAGCTTAAGGCACAATTGCAAGAACTTTTGTCTAAAGGTTTGATTAGACCAAGTGTTTCACCTTGGGGAGCGCCTGTAATATTTGTGAAAAAGAAGGATGGAACACTTAGGCTATGTATTGATTATCGGATGTTGAATAAAGCAACAATCAAGAATAGATATCCACTTCCAAGGATCGATGATTTATTTGATCAGATGCGTGGGGCAACGGTTTATTCTAAGATAGATCTTTGATCTGGTTATCATCAGTTAAGGATTAGAGAAGAAGATATTCATAAAACAGCTTTCCGAACAAGGTACGGACATTATGAATTCACGGTTCTACCCTTTGGATTAACTAATGCACCCATAGCTTTTATGAACTTAATGAATAATATCTTTCAAGAATATTTGGACAAGTTTGTACTTGTATTCTTGGATGATATTCTCATTTATTCTAAAAGTGTTGAGGAGCACAATGATCATTTGAAGGTAGTTTTGGGAATTTTGAGAAAAAGAAAGTTGTATGGTAAGTTATCCAAATGTTCTTTCTTTGATTCAGAAGTTCACTATTTGGGTCATGTCATTAGTAAAGAAGGAATTGCTGTAGATCCTTCAAAAATAGTGGCAATAACTGAGTGGCCTGCACCAAAGAATGTGCACGAAGTAAGAAGCTTCATGGGTCTTGCAGGTTACTATAGAAAATTTGTTAAGGATTTTTCTAAAGTGGCTACACCGATAACTTCATTGCAGAAGAAGGATAAGAAATTTATTTGGAATGATAAGTGCGAAGTGCTTTCAAAAGTCTGAAAAGCCAGTTGACTTCCGCACCTATATTAGCTGTACCAGACCCTAATGGGAGCTTTACTGTTGTAATGGATGCTTCTGGGGAAGGCCTTGGAGGTGTTTTGTTACAAAATGATCAAGTCATAGCATATGAAAGTAGAAAACTTAAGTTACATGAGCTGAATTATGCTCCTCATGATTTGGAGCTTGCTGCCATTGTTCATGCACTTCAAGTCTGGAGACACTATTTACTTGGGAAACCTTTTGAGTTGAAAACTAATCACTTAGGACTGAAATATATTTTCACTCAAATTAATCTAAATGCCGAGACAGAGAAAGGTGGTTAGAGTTTTTATCTCAATATGATTTTGATATTAGCTACATCAAAGGGAAGAGAATAGAGTAGTAGATGCTCTAAGTCGTAGGAAGCACATTTCTGCTCTTATAACATTAAGAACTCAGTTTAAGGATGAGGTAAAAATTTCTCGAGATCGATATTTACTTTCAACAAGTAAAGCAACTATTGCTGAGAACCTAATGATGAAAGGTATAAAGGTTTTCATTTTGATAATGAAGGAATCTTGCGTTATGAAAACAAGGTATATGTACTTATCTTTGAATGATTTGAGAAAGAAGTTGTTAGTTGAATTTCATAATTCACCTTTCTCTGGACACCCGGGTATTACAAAAATGCTTGCTGATCTGAAACAACAATACTTTTGGAAAGGTATGAAAAAGGATGTCATTGATTTTGTAACTCATTGTCTGGAATGTCAGCGGGTTAAGGTAGAACATATGCACCCTGCTGGACTGTTATATCCTCATAGCATACCGCAGTACAAATGGCAAGTAATAAGCATGGACTTTGTACAAGGGTTACCTATGTCTAGGAATAAACATGATGTTATCCTGGTAGTTGTAGATAAACTAACTAAGGTAGCTCATTTCATCACTGGAAATCTAAAGGATGATTCACTAGTGCTGGCCAAAAGATTCGTACATGAAATTTTCAGATTACATGGTGTACCAGAATTGATTATATCTGACAGGGATCCTAGAATGACATCAAGGTTTTGGCAAACGCTTAATACAGCTCTTGGAACGAAACTAAACTTCAGTTCTGCATATCATCCGAGAAACGGATGGACAAACTGAGAGAGTAAATCAAGTGTTGGAAGACATGTTGCGAATGTATTGCATGGATCAACAGTATAAATGGGAAGAGTATCTTCCATTAGTTGAATTCGCATACAACAACACTTATCACTCATCTCTTAAAATGGCACCATTTGAAGCACTTTATGGAAGGAAGTGCAGAACCCCTGTTAGCTGGGATAGTGTTGAGGATAGAGTGGTAATTGGACTAGAGATCCTCACTGAAATGGAACAGCAAGTTAAGCTGATTCGTGAACGATTAAAGGAAGCAGCGGATAGGCAGAAGAGCTATGCTGACCTTAAGCGGGTTGATCAAAGGTTTGAGCTTGGTGAGAAGGTTTTTCTTCGTGTTAAACCCAGAAAGAGTTCTATAACTTTTGGCAAGGCTGCCAAGTTGTCACCTCGTTACGTGGGACCTTTCGAAATTGTTGAAATAATCAATCCTGTAGCTTATCGATTAGCATTACCACCTGCTTTATCTCGCATGCATGATGTTTTCCATATTTCTTTGCTTAAGAAATACATTTCAGATTTGTCACATGTCTTAAATTGGAATTCCTTGTGAGGTCCAAGACCCAGGAATAATCATGGTTAAACCCACACGAGTGTTAGAAACTCACCAATTGCATTTGAGAAATCGTGAAATACAGCAATGTAAGGTCCAGTGGGACCAGTTTAACGAAGAAAGTGCAACTTGGGAAAATCTGGAAGAAATGCAAATTGCTTTTCCTTTTCTTTTTCAACAGGATGAAATCTGTTGAAAAAACATTTTTTTACATGAACTTATCTTTTTCAAGTTTATATGAAAGCCAGATTGAGGCAAACATTATTCAGGCTGAATAAAATGTATTGTGACATTGATTTCTGGAACTATTCAAGTTGGAAATAGTCACATTGTTTTGTGAACTAATAAATTGGTTGACCTGAAGGTTAATCAAATATGTAATCATCGGGATGATGAATCTTTTAGGAGGGAAGCATGTAACACTCTGAACTGTTGTTACTTCCTCCTGAGCATTCAAGTGTTGATATATGATTTCTTCTGTAAAAGGATGTGTTCCTTTGATTGTGAAGTCATGCTTGATCTATGGTTGTATCTTCTTTGCTATTGAAGATTTTTGACCGAGTCGATATGATTGGACTCTTTTATTTCTTTCATTTTGCACACGAGGTTAATTTGATCTCGGAATGAATTGTGGATTTATCCATCTATAAGACTCAGCCTTGGATCAGTGGCATTGATCCAAGAGATGCTTTAAGTTTATTCGGGATGAACAAAAATTATAGACCTTACGAAGGTTGCAAGGTCTGAATGCGTTGAATAAGCTATTCCGGAGTCTAACTCAGGCTGATCGTGTTAAATGAATTGGTTCCCGATATCGTAATATCAGGAAGGTCTTGATCGTGGGCCAGGTAATAAATTCAGATACATTTATACTACTAGCTTATTAGCAGTGCTAGAATGAATCCTTTTCGTGAATGTATATTTGTTGGTTCTTATACTGAACGATTTTAATTGTTAAGACCTAAGCTGGATTTATTAAGGTTAATAACCTAAACCTAAACTATAACCTATGGGTTAGATTAGTGCTAATCTAACCTAGGCCTAAACTATAAACTAAATGTTCTAAGGTTAGTGACCTAGCGCTAAGGAGGTTAGACTAAGTATCACCTTAAATTCTAACCTATGTTTCTAACCTAACTAATGAACATGGAGGAAAGGGACCTATGAAGGGGTGCGAGCCATGGGCGGTAGTTTCTATGGCATTAAATGGGATGGATAAGTATGAAGGATGAGGGATTTGGTGGAAGTTTCAAACGGCTAGTGAAATCCGACGTGGCAGAGTCGCCAAATCTAGAAATGGTCTTTGATTTGTTTTTATCCATCGCCAACTATGGCGGTCGGTGGCAATGGAGATTGAGCGGGAATTTTGGAGTTAATGCAATTAATGAACTCGGTCTTCGAGCTCGGATTTCTCGGGAAGACATGCAAAATGGAAAACTGGTAGTTTGTTTGGTTTTTCATGCACTCCGGTTTTCTCTCTATTTGATCACTGGTTCTTCAAACCAGTCTACTTGGTGTTGCATGGAAACTATGAGAATAACTAGCTCTTTTCTCTATCGAGGAAAGTTTATAAGGCATGGAAATAACAAATTATTGTTGTTGAATCTAACGTGGAAAAAGAGGAGAAGGCTCGAGCTCTTTCAGTGGTCTTCTTCGATTTTTAAGCAACATTACCAGGCATGTTAGGCCCTAACTTTTAAAAATCTTTCTTTCTTTCAAATGATTTCATTAGAACAACTCTGTTCAGATGATTTTTGGGTTCAGTTGGTTTTTAAGGTAGCTTTGTAAGAATTAGTTGTTGTATCTTCTTACTGGCTCGATTTTTCAAATGAACCCTTGATGGGTGTGCATTTTGTTTCATACTGTTGAATTATCTTGCTGTGTTTTGCATTTCGGTTAGATTTCGTAGAAATGCTTGCAAGGCTAATATACGCATTCGGCTTTGTGGGAGTCCATGAATTGTTTTCTTGTTTGATTCAGACTTCCATCGATACCTTGTTGTTTCACTTGTTGAAAAGGATACTGTTGGAATTCTTGAATGTACATTATATTTCAACTTCTGTATAAGTTATGTCGTGAGTAATATATGTTATTGTTGTTGTTGGACTTCTTGAAATGAAATTATGTCTTGGCTTCTGAAGAAGTACAGCCATGAATACATTATGTTATTGAATTCCGTTGGAATCCTTGAGTAGATAGTATTTTTGACTTCTGTAGGAGTTTTAGATTGAGAATATTACTTGGGTTCAACTCCTTTTGAACTCTTGAGGCGTATATTATGTTTTCCTCTTCTGTATAAGCTTAGAGGGAATATTGTTGTTATGGACTCAGTTGGAGTCCTTGTTATGAAACCAATGTTTCTGCTTCTGTATAAGCCTGGTTGTGAATACTTATTATTATTGGCTCTGTTGGAATCCTTAATATATTATATATATATATATATATATATATATCTTGTATTTTGGCTTCTGTAGAAGTTAGTCGTGAATGCCATACGTTTCTACTTCTGTAGGAGTTCAGTTGTGAATACGGTATGTTATTGTTTTGGTTGGAATTCTTGAATTTAATATGTATCTTGTATCTTTCTACTTCTGTAGAAGTTTATTTGAAGAATACTACATGGGTAAGACTCCTTTTTAATCCTGAAGCGTATATTATGTTTTCTCTTCTGAATAATCTCAGTTGTGAATACTGTTGTTATGGACTCAGTTGGAGTCCTTGATATGTAACTGGTGTTTCTACTTCTGTGTAAGCCCAGTTGTGATTACGGTCGATATTGACTCAGTGAGAGTCCTTGAAATGTATCTAGTATTTTAAACTTCTGTCAAGCTTGGTTATGAATGCTGTTGTTTTATTATGAATACTAAATGATATCGACTTCGATGGAGTCACTGAAAGGTAATTTATGTTGTAACTTCTGTAGAAGTTTTTGCTGTGAGTACTTTTAGGATTCTTGATTGTTGTCATATGAATTCAACTTCAATTTAAACCTTTAATATAAGTATTGGTTGGATTTGGCACTGTTGGAGTCCATGATATCTGTGTGTTGACTTGATTCTCAATTTCAGTCCTCGCTGAGCATGCATATGGTTTTGACTCTTTCTTATCATCGTTGTGTTATGTTCAGTTCGATTTGGAGGAATTGAAGGTTGTGGTTTCTTTATCAACCCGATTTTTTGATACCCTGTTATATGTTGTAGTAACTCGACTTCAAATGAAACCTTGAGGAAAAATTTATTGGGATTTGCCTAGTTGAATGAAGTTGTGCTTTGTCAAACAATGGCGATGGGTATATTCATATTGTTGAATGTTATGAAAAGGAATTGTTGAATCTATTAAGTTTGGATTACTTACTGTTGCTTGTCGCGAGAGCTACTGTATTGCTTAGTAAGCTACAAGAAATTTTATATTTAAATTTTGACGAAACTGTGGTTCTTCTTGTGGTCTCGTCTGACTTAGTCGCATGCGTATAATGTGAATGCTTTACTCTTGAGGAGATGGTACAGTCATGAGCATGATTGGAAGGGAAATCTGAATGTCTCGGTTTCTTTCTCTTCTACTGTAAAGTATATGTTGATAAATTTATATTTAATTGTTGGATTTGTAAAACATACTGATGGATTCATGAATTGTTAGGATATTCATTTTGTTGAATATAATGGCCTGTCGGATGTTTGTTGTCCTTGGGATTCAGATGGATAGTTGTTTTAGATGCATTTGTTCTTCTTGGTCACTAACATTTATGAAGAAATATATGAAAATTATCTAGGACTATTTAGTAACTATAATACGAGTTACGCGTTATAGTCATGTTTGAATTACAAAAGAGCATAGTCTGAAATATGTTTACATGTTTGGTGAATTAATTTCATTTAAACAGGTTGTTTAATGAAAACAATTGGTGGATTGCAATTGTTTTAAGAATTAGTGCTTATCATGCTCGGTTCACCGAATTGACCCATTTTGACAATTTTTGCGATGATTGCCGTAAGTGGTAAAGGCACGCAGATCTGATATGATGTTCAGATTGTTTAATTTGGTTTTATGATGAAATCCAACTTGATTCTCTGAATGTACTACTTGAAGAAAGATGTTCTTTTTCTGTTGAGTATTGTATCGAATATGCTGAATGCATAAAATGTATTTGATTAGCTTTGAAAGGAATGAAAAGAGGTATTTGTTACTTATGTGTTTGCATTTGTATCTTGATGGTTTGATCTTCTTCGGTTCGAATGATCTTAAGAGCATTGTTATTATTGTATAACTTGGAGACTTTTGTGATTATCTAAGTAAGCTTGCAAGGTTATGTGACTGAATACTTATGATTGTTTAGTAGTTCTATTATGTTCTATCTAAAGCTAAATTGGAATTCTAGATTACTGTCTTTTGAAAGCTAAGGTTAAAATAAACCTGAGCAGGAGCTAAATGAGCTGAATAAATCATTACTTCCTAGTCTTGATCTAAGTCAATACAACGTTTAATTGGATTCTTAATCACTATATCTCGATACTAACAAGTAAGATATAAATTCAGTTATGAGAACTGATATAAACCTAAAAAGGGTTTGGTTAGCAATCTCATGTGAAGATTGAGGGTTATTGTCCAATTTCGTTGATTTAGAATTATGTATATTCTATGAACTCCTTGATGGGACCTCTAGTCTTAATAACTTCTCTTGTGTAATGGGTTTTACTAAGAAAGGTAATTCTAAGGTGAGGAACCCAGGGATTGGGAAAGACTACCCTTAAGGGAGCGTCTTATAGTATAATTTTAACTCAACGTATGTAACACTTATTAATAAGTAGATCTTTTCGAGGTGGATTTAAAGGTTGATGGCACAAGTCAACTGTAGGGTTGTACCTTCGAGAAGATTAGGATCTTCTCAAAGATACAACAATGCAGGTGACTTATGATGACACCCTTTGCATTGATCATTAAGATTTACACCTTAAACTCGAACAAGTTACTCTGGGACTGATTAGGAATGTGGTCACGTTATAAGGCTGCCCTAGGAGACTCGGGTATCTTGACACACTGGATTAACTAGGGTTGACCCAGTATGTCAGCGTATCCCTAGTCCTCGGGAGCATCCCTATAATGTTGTCATATTACTAATCCGTTCCTGAGTGAATAACTTGGGACGGAGAGATTGACAGAAGTCAGTATAAGACATTCTACATAACATAGGAATGGGGTGAAGGACATATTCCAGATTGACGAGTATGCCATCAAGGAATACGAGACATAAGCATTATGTTTCAAATCTTTGGCCAAAGTATCGCAAGTTGCTAATTGCGTTGTCCTAAGTCACCTAGTCTAAGGGATGAGATGCCGATGAATAATGGTAACAATTATTCAGATAGGTTCCTTGGACAGAGCATTCTAAATCCCAGATTAGGGAAGAGAACCGCAAGAGTGATGTGTTAAATAAAAACGCCAACTCTTAATACTCATGAATAGATCGGTAGATTACCGAGTCATGGAATGAATAGATCGGAGGTACTCCGAGTCATTACAGCTGCATATGGTTATTTGTTATGAGAATGGTTGTTTTGATTTGTGAGTTCTAAATTATGTATTTAGAACCAGGAAGCATTTATCAAAAAAAAAAAAATTACTTGTTCTAATGTATAAAAATGAGGATGTTACATGTTTTACATGTTGAGTGAACAATTTAATCAAATTTAGAAGTTGAAATTACCAATTTGCTAATTAAAAGCCTACAAATAATTTTTGTAAAATTTACCCTCTAAAATTTATAGAAAAGTAAAATTTATGATTCTTGTGCAAGAAGGGAATCAAGATCTTTCCAAAAATTCCTTGTTTTACAAAAACAAGCTTTCTAGCTCAAGTTATAACACTTTGAAGTTTTTTTGCCTTGGCGGAAAATTTTGAAAAATTTCCCTCTCGGGCCGTGGCAAAAAATTTTCCGTCGGAAAATCCTTAGAAATATTTTTTGAAAATTTTTAGCTTGGGAGAATTTTCATCTTTTCCTCCACCGCCCACACCAATCGAAAGTGCCATGTGTCCTCACGAGGTAGCGGTAGAGCGTGACATTTTCTTTTCTCCTTAGACCTTTTGAATTTTTTTGAAAAAAATTTACCTTTCACCCCGCCGGCCCGCAACCAATCACAAAGTGCCACGTTGCATCTTGGGGGGGTGAAAGAGGGTAGAGAAAACATGTGAAACCTTTTTCTTTTGAAATTTTTTTGGGAAAATTTCCCTTAGACCCTCTCGTGGTCCTGTTCTTTTGCCCTTGCCTTGGGTAATTTCATCCGTAAGTGTGCGGACCCGCACGTCCAACCTTTCCCCTTATCTCCCCCTTCGGCAAGATTCACTTATGTTCTCCACCACACACCTATCCCTCTCTCTTCTCCCCATGGTGATTTGTGGAGCACCACATGTTCTTAGTGGACCCGCGGGCATGTGGGCACTATTTGGGTTTTCTTCCCTTTGGGTGAAATACCCCAAATTCTTCTGTCGTTCTGCCCTTCCTTCCCTTGATTGTTGGCGATGACTCGAGTCCGCCACATGTCCTTGGGGGACCCGCAGAGGCATGGGTATAGTTGGAAAATTTATCCCATGTAAGGAAAAATTCCAAAACACCACCCCACGACCCGCCGCCGACCTGAAATTTTCCCTTTACCCTGCTGACATGTGTCCCCAGTGGAAAATTTGTGCCCTAAAGTCTGCTTGCTCATATCTTGAGTTTACGAAGGAGTTAGAAGGACTTCTTTATATAACCGAGAAAGATGAGAAAATTTCCTATCCAATGGGAATTATTTATATAAATTTTGGAAGTGTTAATCATGATAAAAATCAAGTTGAATCTCTGAGCCTATTAGAGAGTAGGTATGGGGGTAAATTACTCCACAACCTAATTGAAACTTCTAACCATAAAATTTGAACCATGTGAACTTGATATTGGTTAATTAAGGAAGAATATGTTCTAGTAATTTAGATTTACTTCAAAACCTAATAGGGTCAACTGTTGTCTTGTAACTTGGTTGTGGTCACTTCAAAAATAAATAAAAATTATTCCATAATTTTATAACCAACCCTAGGTTGTTTGTTGGGTCTCAAGTGGTTTGTTTTAATGGGAATCACAGATCTAATCACGACATGATTCTCATGGATACTTTTCATCTATTCCAAGATAGAATCCCATGGTCGTACATCACTTAAAAACCCATCTTTCATAGCTAACCCCTATGTACTATAATTTTGTCTTCATAACAGGATCCTATCCTTCTCTATAGTCTTTTTCATGACCTAAAATTCCAAAAAAAAAACCGAAAAGAAATATATGGGACTTTCAAATTCAAAAATACTTCAGTCAAACTTCTAGAAAAAATATGAATCCCTTAAAAGGACATCTAGTATTTCTATCTTGCTGCTATAAATAGACTGCTCCCTCAAAGGACAACTATACAAAGCTAGCCACATTGTACATAGTCTATCACAAAAAGAAGATTATTCTTGTAAACATAAAATTAAAATACTATGAAGCTTCCTACATCGATCATCTTCACTAAGACCTCAAGGAGAAATTCTATTCATCCCACATAAACTTCCCACATCGATCGGTCTATAAAAATAAAAGAAAAAAGTAAATAGCTAACTTTTTCGTCATGGACTTGCCTATTTTTATCTCGATTCATTGCCAAAAGGCATCTTGTCACACACCAAGTTATGCTAAACCAACCTTCTTTTACCTCACTTTGCCTTTCCATTCTAACCTTCCAACTACTTAGGGAGGTGAAACAAATATGACATTTCATGATCATGTGACCTTCTTCACCCATAGAATAGTCAATCATGCAATGCCTTTAGGATCTTACGTTCATAAGAAATATTTGGTATGTTAGAATTGTATTGGTCCTTCTCAATTAGGTGGCTCTTTTTGTCTCCTCTTACCATTTACATGTTTTCTTACTTATTTGATTTTCCTATACATGACCAGAACTTTGACACCTACATGTTAGGAATTATTTTTCCACCAAAATCACCCATATCTATTCACCATAGACAACAACTATGCCTAAATGACCTAAACTCAACCATGCCTAAATGACCTAAACTTAGCCATGCCTAAAAACATAAAACTCAACTATTGCTAAATGACCTAGACTCAAATGTGCCTAAAATCACCCAACCCATTCTTCTACCTCATCATATTCTTCCCTAGCTTATGGGAGAACTACATCATCCTGAGGCCCCTTTTCACCGGGGCTATGTAGGTAGCACTCTGAGGGCATGGGGCCCTTGGAGGTTAGCTCAGCCACTCTTTAACCTAAAAATTTCCCCCTTTTTCTATTCACATTCTACCTTAGTTAGTTTCCATTTTACACAAAACTTGGAAATTACACAATCATAAACATATACATATTTACCATTTTATAACATCACCATATCATACATCACTCATTTCACATTTCCATGATATCAAAAATTTGAAAATTTACACCACAACATACATATACATCATCATTTATTTTCCATAATAACAATAACTTGGAAATTAAATCAAACGCAAAAATATGACTCTACCATGCCTAACTCACCTAAACTCAACCATGCTTATACCTGACTCCACCTTCCATGAACTTGAATCAATCATGCCTAACTCACCTAGAATCCACCATTCCTATACCTAACTTAGTCATGCCTAAACCACCTCAACTCCACCATGCCTAATCCTGACTCCATCATGCTTAACTAGACCTAAAATCAATTGTGCCTACATGACCTCGACTCAATCATACCTGTTTCACCTATTTTTAATTAATACACAATAACAATGGAAATTAAGACAAGTACATCATTAATCCAATAAATATCTTCAACTATATAAATGAGAGAGTCTTTGTATCAATACATATAAACACGAGATACAAATAAAAACAAATGTCTCAAAATATCTCATACACAGTCTCACATCTTTGACACGCAGGATGGTCTATATATAGAAAATCAAAACAATGATCATATCAAGTGACTAATAATCACCCCACGTAATATCCTTCAGGCCAGTCTCACCTAAATCCTCCCGCTTATCTTTATGCCACCCTGCGGCATCTCTACACCCTCAATGGGTCTTGGTATAATCTCCTCTTGGACCTCACTTAGGCTTGGCCTCCAAGAACTTGTAACCTCACCCTGGCCCTATCCATGGGCTCGACGGCCCACTATACTCCTTAAACTATAAGTCATAGATCTTATCCGCTCACTAGTTGTATGATGGTCTTTGTACTCGGGATATGAAGGGACATCTTTATCGACAGTCATCAGGTGATCTTGATAGTAGCGAGCCTCGTTCAAGGAATCCCTGAACTTCATCATCGACATAGTCTACGGTGGTGCCATAGGTCTCACTATAACCTGTGAGCTCTACCTTGCTAATAATGGCCTTAGTCCCCGTCCCGATGCATGCCCTCTTGTATATACCATGGCACTTGTATCCTCGGGTAGGTTCTTATAATATAGGACCACTGTTCTTGGGCCTATGAGGGTACTTATGCAACAACCTAGGCTTGTAAGGCCACAACCTATACCTATTCAATGGCCAACTGGCCATGTAGACTTGTCACCTAGGCCAATAAAATGGCCACCTATCCACCATCCCTATCTTCACCCTATGTTGGTGCCTATCCTGTGCTACAGGCCTATAGAACCATCACACGAGCACAGAAAGTGGCTACATGTGCCTCTAACCCCATGATCTACCCCTGTAAAATAGTAATTTTTGCACAGTAGGGCAGCCACCTTCCACTGTAATTCATCTCTACGCACTTGTGATCATAGCTAGATCTGGCTTCCATTGCCTTAGTGGTGTTTCTCATAGGTGTTACCCACCACTACCTATACCCATCAGTGACTCTTACGTCATCAAAGTGACGATCTCATGCTTACTCTTCCTATCCTATAGGAACACTCGGACATAGTGGAGATAGGGGTCTCTCCACGTCATCTCTGCAGTAATGTAGGAAGGGTGGAGACACGTCCTATGGTAGCCCAAACTACCATCTAACCCTATCTACAAGTATCATCTCATGTTCTATGGCACACCACCCCTTTATCTAGCTCAAAAATGTAATCCCTCTATCTCCTCTACCATGCCTTAGTATGATGGATAGCCAATGTATGGCCTCCACATGATATCAACCCCGAAATACCCTTCAACAACCACCTGTAGTATATTACATCATATGGCTCCCTCACTGCCCTTGGCTACCCACTAATTGGTACCCAACATCTGTATCTAACTCTAACCAACCCAACCCCAAACCAATGCTTTCGGGTAGACCCACTGGGCGCACACACATGATGTGCTCATATGCCCAGTAGTGTAGTAAAAAAGTATAGCACATCCCAAATTTCCGTAATCTCCCATAAGCCCATAGATCTCTATATAATTGAACTAGGAAATCCAATGCCCAAGAAAAGTATAATCACACCTCTATCATATATTTAAGCACTCCTATCAGTGCTCATGGGAATCTCCCACCCTTAGAATATGATAGATAAAAAATAACCTACCAGCTCCATCATTATTACAGACAACCTCGTCTCTTGTGGGTAGGTTGCATACATGTCCCCATATGTGAGGCTCACACTATGATAGGTCAATAGGCCCATCGCCTCACCAAATACTACCACTATCGGCTCCACTGAATCCTCAGATGAGATGGAATAAATTATCTCCCCCACAATAGGCAGCCTTAGGATCTGGTACACATCCTCTAAGGTGATGGTCATCTCACCCATCGGTAGGTGGAAGGTATTGGTCATTGAATCCCATCTGTTGATGAGAGAAACCATCATACTATGATCTCAAACTATCCACCTATAGTATCAGACCCTAATAAGTCCAACCTCGGTCATATGCTCCCACTCCTCTGTGGTCACACTAGGCCACATCCGTACTAATAGAGGTGGTACTTTATCCTGCATCCTAAGTTGATCTCTAGCCTACATCATCCAACACAACCATGTCAAGACTTGACTACCTCAAATCACATATTACCCACCAAACCATACCCAACCACATCAATCGTGCCTATCCCCTTTACCTAATTCACCTACCAACGTACTAACTCTTATCATTATTACCCATTATCTTAGTTCACTTCACCTACTTACCTATACCATATCACCACAATCATATATTACCATCTTCTACCTACATTCATCTTAGCATACCTCTTCTTTACCTATTTTAATTTCCTACCTATCCCTTCTTACCCCTATTTACTCTTAACATTAACCATTACCAATCACTTTGACCGTCACTAGTTTTTCCTGACCATCATCAATTTTTTTAACCATTTCGGTCACCTAAGACCTGACCGATGCCATCCAAGTATGACTGATGTCGGTCTGCTGTCAGCGCACTCAAAATCAATAACCTATCCCCCATTATTAAAAATTCACAAAATAACCTAGATACCTTCTCCTAACCACCTAAACCTATCCTAGCTTCATTCCCCATCCTATTTACCCTACGTATGACGTTCCAATTCTCATTTCCTTTAATTTTACCCCTAAATTAAAACTTACACTCCCACCCAAATTTTCTAACAAAAATAATTTCAACAAAACTATTTTCAAATAAATGATGAGTTGGGATTACCTCTTACCTCATGTCAGTGTCATCTCCATGGTGGCACGTCTGGCCACTACTCCGGTGGTCCACATGCTCCCTCTCCCACCTCTGCCATGACTAGACCAACTCCTCACCTCCAACCGAATAGAAATAATTGAATCAATCTCGTGGACATGCCAATCGAATGCCAATAACCCTCTACATGGCTTAGCAACTCATCTCATTGCTTCGTACTGTCATTTTCCAGTCTTCACCTTTTCCTATGTCATTTTATCAAAGTGTCAAAGTCAAAATGAATCTGTAAAACATGGATGTTTCTTTTTTAACCCCAAATTGACATGATCGACGTAACTCATTTCATGCCCTAGGAAAACAACGTCGGATACCCCATAAATGGCATCGGTCACACATCATACCAATTTGACCCACATTATGCCCATTTTGGCCAACAAACATTTTTGACCAAATACCTTTTACCTTCACCAACACGTATTACTACCTACCCACAAGCCTACACTACCTATATATTTCCTTAACTACATTTAGGGACTTTTTTGTACATATATCTTCACCTTACATGTGCCCAACCCAACATACCTTGACCTAACATAAATCACCCTAGTGTTAATATGAATTTGTGTATTTGTTATACCTTGTGATGTTATTACCCATGTTGTTTAGCCTAATGACCTTACCTTTCCTATTTTCATGTTGTTTATCCCAACCAAACCTTTGGTGTACTAGATCATACCTAAATGTTCCTACACCTAACCTAAGTTTTGTTTCCGGACCATATCATGTACCCTAGATACTTGAATCACTTCAACCTCATTTGGATAACATATTGACCATGGAAAATGAAGATTTTGAAAGATTTTCCACCGGTATCATATTGCAATATATATATGTGTGTGTGTTTGATTACCATTACCAATTACTTAATATGATCCTTACCTCTTACCCAATATAACCCTTACCCATTATTCACAATGGCTATGCCCTTACCTACAACCCACCTACCCTCACTTTCATCACTTACCCATTTATAAAACCTCTCATTGACTCTATCTAACACCTCATTATCTCCTTGTTTGAGGGGATCACCTCCAACTACACTCGGACAACCTTACCTTCAGCCCTACTTGAGGCAACCCCACTCTCACCTATATTTGGGGAAACCACTTCCTATTTTTGTTAGCATCACTTACCAATACAATCTACAAGACAAAAAGTGTAACATTCCCATTTTAAGACTTTATAAACAAGGGAATTATATATATATATATATATATATATATATATTCTCTATTCTAAATAATAATAATTTAGAACACACATTCCATGCCAATAAATCTCATAACAGATAACCATATGCAGTTGTAAATGACTTGGTGAACTACCGATCTCTCATTTCATGACTCAGTTTATAACCGATCTCTCATGTTAACTAAAAGTATTGTATACTAAGTATACTTGGTTCTCTTACCCTATTCTGGGTATTGAGTGTTTTGTTTAAGAGACCTATCCGAATATTTGTTACCAATATTCATCTAAAATCTTGTTTCTTAAACTATGTGACATAAGACAATGTAACCATCAACTTGCGATACTTTGGCCAAATATTTCCAACATATTGTTCATGTTACTATTCCTAGACATCATACTCGTCAAATGGAATACATCCTTCAACCCACTCATCTGATATCTAGAATGGTCTTCACTAACTCCCCGTCAGGTCCACTTGTGGTCAAGGTTAGCAACATGGTTTGGTATAGGGAACCACTTGCGGTGACTAAGGGTACATAGGCATACTCAATTGACCTAATTAATTTTCATGTGTCTTGTTACCCTAAGTCATCATGAGTTACCCCTTGTACTAAAACATGCTCTTAACCTAACATAGAGTAAAAGTAAGATCAATTCCAAGTTTATGTAGATCTGGATGATTCAAATATAAAGGGTGTTACAACATGTCAACTACAACACTATATCCTTATGAAGACCCAAGTCTTCATGAAGGTATAGTTCTACAGTTGGCATGTGCCAACATCTGAAAGACTTACCCATCTCAATGTACATACCTAAGCAAGAATTTAATAACTCAATTATATTACTTAATTAATTTTTAATTACAACAACCCTATTGAACCCTAATTTCATTATCCCTTAAGGTTTACATCCACAATTGAGTTGTTAATGTATTGCAGAAACCTCATGATTGCTTTTTATTCATTAACTTCCTACTTTATAGTTCAGTTAATTAAAACAAAACAAAAACATCAATAAGATTTACATATTATACCTTAATCATTCTTAGCTTGTTTAAGTTCCAAAATAGGTTCCATTATGATAGACTTCATTGAGATGAAGTCTAATTGATAAATGTTCATATTTACCTTACATTTTTTTAAACCTACCAAGGTATTGATCAAGAGGAAGTGCACCTTCCTCTTTCATGTTATGAGTTAGGGTTCATTGTGCCCTTTTTCATTATACAAGTCATCATAATTAATTTGCACTTTCATTAACATCTTTTAATAAGCCATAGAGACTTAGATAACAAAACATCTATGCATGCCAACTTAATAATCTGCATTTCATTTAAGGGATAGTGTAACTAATTCCCTTCCATCTAACTTATTTAATGTCAAACTGAAAAAGGGTCCCATTCCGATAAGAATATGAGAAAATACAGATAAGATTACAAATTTCCCTTCACAGAATGCACCAGGAGAATAACACATCATGAACAAGTAACTCTCAATATTTTTCAATTTATCAAGGTGAAATAAAATTTTTACAAGACCATGCATTGCAGACATCTTTCATGTCAAACAACATCAAGTTCATTTAATAAATACAACTTTTCTTCTTTTACTAAATTTCAATAATGAATCATATTTATTCATGAAAGATCCAATATTTAAGTAACAAATAACATCATAAAAGTTATTTTCTTCCTTTATCACTTACGAAGTCCATCTGCAAAAATTTCTAGCATGGGTCAATTCATTGAATTGAGCATGATAAGCACTAAGCATTAAAATGATGTGCTTTCAACTAACTATTTCATAAAAAGAACTCTGCTTTTATGAAACAATAAATCCATACAAATAGATACATCAAAAATAAATAACAATCATAAAATAAAGAACAAGTGATCAACCAAATTAACATTTAGTAAAGATCATGATATAATCAACACTCTTCAGCCATTGATTTCATAAGGAATTATATTAGATAAGTAATATTTCATCCTAATTACTTATCTCATTCTTCTTATAGGTACTTATAGTTTATTTCTTACTTCATTCAATCTAAATTCCAAAGATAGACACTAACTCTAATATTTCCCAAAAATAGAGTTATTTTTAAGAAGAAAAGAACCATCATACTCAACATTAACATGTTCCATCATAAAACATCTATAGCCCAACTAATTCATCCTTCATGAAAGGTTTTAGGTTGAGCCATCAACATCATAAAAATAAGAGATTCCTATTTCAGATACAACATCCAAATTTAACGCCCAAGATATAGCCTAAGTCTTAAGTTAGGCCACAATAGGTTAGAAATAGGAAATGTATTTAATTGATTACTTGCATTAAACATTAGTCACACATTACCAAATATTGTTTCCAATCACGCAAGTCAAGGAAAATAAGTAAAGGATTATCTCCAACTACTCATTTTGAAATCCTATTAAGTGATAAAACTGAACCGATCAGTTCCTTAAACAAGAGTAACACAGAAGAGGGAAAAGACAAATAGAGAGAGAAACAAATCAGAACTTCCCTTAGAGTTTGAGGAGATCAATGTTACATTTCACAACTCAGAGAAGAGAGGATAGAATATAATCTCCTTTATATTTCAAAGAAAACAATGATGAATATCTTAATTCAGAAGAGAAAGAGAGAAGGAAGTCACAACAAGAAGGGGAGAAGATCCCATTATTCTTTCACAAGAGAAGAAATACATATCAGAATTTAAGACTGATACAAATCTAATCAAGATATCTTTGTACTCATGCCAAACATTGAAAACATAGAACTAAATGATACTGGACCAAATTATGTGACTGCAGTATGCAAGTCAGATACCAAAGATGAAGTTCTCTCAGCTTTTAAACAAGAACAACAACCATAGTGCATTAGCTATGTCTAGAAAGAGATGTTTTTAAAAGAATTCGTTTAGCAACATTACATGAAATATCAACAACCACAAGACATTCCAATTCATCCATTAGTTTCAGTCCATATAACCAAATCCTAACCATCCTTTCCAAAAATGAAAATGATATAACAGTCAAGTCAACTCAAATTCCCAACTTCACAGAGGTAAGAGAAATAGTCTTCAGGTAAGAAGAGAAAGAACCCAACCAGTTTGAACTCAATGAAGACAAAACAATAACATGACTTTGCTACAGATGCACAAGTCAATCTCAAGAGATGTTTAGAAAAACTGAATTCATTTCAGTCCATTCCTTATGACAAGATCAACTATACTAACCCTTAATTCACCTAGATATTCCATTCCCTCAATGTTCTTCATAGATCAAAATAAAAGTAAAGATCTAGAAACCCTTCAAGATGAACCGATTGGTTAGTTCCTGAAGCACGAATGTCATCCAAGAAAATATGCATATACATTCGTTAAGTCTTTCCCAAAAATCATGACAACATGGTGTTTAACAAACTTACCCTCAAACAGATTTAATCAGGAGGTTCATCCAGGTCAAGAACAGGTAAGTCATTAACAAACCATCTTCTAACTTACAAGCGTAAACAACAAGGTCGACATCATGCAAGTTCAAGCAGGAGCTATATGTATAAATCAAATTTCCATCCCAGATAGAACCAACACTCAAAATATCTTCCATTATAACAGAAACTTCTATTGTCCAACTTTAGATTAGTCTTACAGAGGTTCACAACCCAAAACATATAAATTTTAGAAGAATAAAAACTCATTTACTGTTATATTCAAACAATTTTGAATCCATGAAATCATTGGATCAAAGCAACCATTTCAACACAACTTCCATAAAAGTAACAAGATTTGAAGAAACTAAAGATGTAACTGAGAATAATACCTTTCTTACCTCCTTCCAACAGAGGAAGACAAACCCAGATTGAATCTTAAAGAAAACAATGTTTTCCATAATCCATTTGCACAGACAACAAGTTTCACACAAATTTGACATCATTCTAGTCCCAACAAAGTTAAGACATGATTCAACACTATATTCAATAGGAAAAAAACCACATTCCATTTTATCTAATAGAGGATCTTCATCAAAATACAAAGAAAAATTCAAGCGTGAATGCAAAATAACCATCATAGACATAAAAACCCATTTGTTTCCAAGAGTAGAGTTATTTTAATGATGAAATTTAGGAAAAACAAGAACAATTTAATGGATAGAGACTATCATTCCTGATAGATCTTCCTATCGATTTACAGAAGACTTCCAGCTGAGCCTCCACAATTTCTCCTTTTCCAAAATGAAATCAACAACCCAAAACTTCTTTTTATGCCTCTTATACCTCCACAGGATCAAAAATAGCTTAGAGGTGCCAAAAATAGCAAAAAAATGAAAATAGAATTGCTGGTTTGAAGAACCCAAAATCTCCATGTAGAGAAAAAATCACTAAGATAAAATGAGCAAACAACCTCCCTAAAATCCTCTTTCATCTCTTTCTAGGTGGTTTCTTTGCCAAGACCAAGACTCATTAATGCAAGGACAACCAACTCTCCCGCCTAAATCTCCATGCCACCACCATCCAAAATTGGCGAGCTCTATTTCAAACATTACATGCATTTTAACTTTAGTGATGATGCCAGCTAGGCATCCCCCTCAACTCTCCATGCCTCCGCCAAAACTAGCAGTGCAGAGTTTAATAAATTCAAAAATCAAATCACATTAATGCCATAGAAACCATCACCACTGACTCCCATTTTCCATGCAACCCCTTAGGTTCCCCTTTTTCTTAGCATTAGTTTAGGTTAGGATTCAACCTTAGTCTAGGTAAATAATATTTACCTTAGGTTATTCCAAAACTTTCCATAATTAAACATGCCAACATAGGTTAGGATGCAAACCTTATTAGTTTAGAAATAGGTCTAAGGTAGGTCCAAATTACCTTAGATTAGGATCCACATAGGATAGGACATTGTAACTTAGATTAAAATATGATTATCATTAAACATCCTGACCAAGGTTAAGGTATTCACCTTAATAGTCCAGTGATAGGATCTTGATCTTCTTATTACGTTATTCAACATCTTAAATTTTTTTTTATCAAGAATACCATGGTTTAATACTTACCGCATGATGCAAAGCAAGGACATCAATAGAAGGGTCCTCATATTCATAACCAAAACAAGACTCAGTCCACATTACCTTTTACTTTAGAATGTCAGTTTATCAAGATGATTAATAACGGAGAACTGAAGCATACCTTGTATCAATGGAATTGATATAAGGTTTTGTTGTTAACATATGATAAGTATGAAAACAACAATACAAGCTCAAAACCTTTCAAAACATAAGGAAGAATGACTTCATTTCAAGTAAATAGAATTACAACAAAATGAATCCTTGTACAGTAATAATTTATCCATTGCAAACATGATTTCCAATAGTCAAAAGAATACACCTTCCTAAGACAAATCACATTTCAACGTATGTAATGTCGGTGGAAATGAAATCAAGGTAACAATTTGTCTAATATTTTACAAAAAGGGGAAAATGTAGTTGCCAAATTTGGTTCACACTCTCCTTCATCCCCTTTAATTAATTAACGTAATGTATTCACCTAACCATGACCCCTTACCTAGCATTCATATTAATTTAATTACTTAAAATTGAATTAAGGATCATCCTCACGCTATTAATTAATTAAATTACTTTAATTAAATTAATTTACACCTCTCCTAGCCACATCACCTAGACACCTCATTATGGACTTATTCTTAGTCTATTAATTAACTAAGACCGAGTCTCCATGTATCTTAACTAACTAGGAATTAGTCTAACCTAAAATTAAATTCATATTCCTTCTCCAATAATACTCTCATTTAGCAAAATGCTAACCCTCACTTGAGACCCCGACTGAAAATCAAAGCACTCTAAAAATAGTAAGGATTTGCCTATTTTTGGAAAACCTAGGATTTTCCATTGTAACTGACGCCAATTAACCCTGAACTGATGCTAATCACCCTAACCATCATATGTTACCTTATATATAGTTTTGGAACCTTTTACTGAGGTTGGTCATTCTAATTTTTGAGATATCTATTGCACCCAAGCACAAACCAGAGACTTCTCAGCATCAAGATGACGGAATACACTCAATACCGGGCGTAAACAAGCACACGATACTTGTCCAAATGGAATTACAACAATCACGGGAGCACTCTAGGAGGTATTTACGTGACACTAACCATAAATTTATTCATGGATCAACCATTTTCATCCTTCACCAATTAGGCCTACAAATACAAGTGAGTATATTAGATTTGCATTGTTTTGAACTTAAAGTGTAGGTTCATTGTCTTTGCTATTAGATATTATTCTTTCCCACATTCCTCCATCCCCACCTTCCAGAAATCTACCCAACCTACCACCCACCACCTTTTTCTCCTATATACATGACCCTTAGGAATTCCTAAGCCTTCATGACATTATTACAAACCCAACCATCCTCCCTCCATTCTCTGTATAATCACAGATAAGTCCAAATCTACCTTTGTTTTAATTACCACCAAATTTCCCTTACCGATGCCAAATCACCTTAACCATTATCATTCTCCTCTTTGTACTAGAATCACCACCAAACCCACGCTAGTTATTGTGTCTCTGTCAACTTTCACTAAACTATCCCTAACATCCCCAAAACCTCAAAAACCTCACCCAAACCTGACACCCCATCTACAAACTCACAAAAAACCTTCCTAAATCTTTTTACGAGACACAGAGAGAGAGCCTAAACACCTACTTTTAACATTATGCCATTACCCATAATAACCGATATTAGTCATCCTGAACCATCATTGGTCATACCTTGACCGACATCGGTCTTTGTGCCTGGTAAAACTACCTTAGACTATCAAGGTTCCTAGTCACCCAAACTCAACCAAAAATACACCAAAAGCTTACCCAGACCCTATTTTTGACCCTCAAACCACCTACTTAGCCCGTAACTCCGACTCAAGACCTTCACCAGCTTTTTTTCAAACATTTAATTGGATTGACATTGATAGTAATATGAGACAACTAAATTAGATCCTTTTATTTGCATGTGAAGTTATTTTCATATTGAGTTATATATCAGTAGATTGAAAACCATCGAGGAAGTATCATACTTCCTAGATCTAGCTCACACTACGCAAGACTCTAACCTTTACTATTAACTATATATTGTGGTCTTGCTTTGTATTAAAGGTAGTTCCTCCTAGCCAAAATGAAGCTCACACAATTAGTTTGGATTATAAATTAGAAATGTGCACACTCAACCATCAACCCACATGATAGCGGTATTCCTCCATGACCCTTTTACCTCTATCGGTTTCATTATCTACAACAATCTCGTGAAATAGAGTGGGTGGGTCTTGTTATCTTTTCAAATTTATCACTTCATTTTCCATATTCCTTATCATGAAATTAAAATCATCCAAATCATTAGCTGAGGTAAACATAATGGATTTCATTGGTTGTGTAACAAGTTGTGGTTGGACTATAGGATTGGGGGTTAACTCGGGAATAATGGCATAGGGCACCTTAGAGCTAGTTTACAATCTTGGAAAAAACTATTATCAAATGAAAACACAATATCAAATACAACAAGAAGGTCCACACATCCCATAGATTGGATCATAACAACAATATCAAAATTTAGAGCCCAATGATATTACACAAAAGATGAATGTGAAGAAGTCCTTACCAAAAGTGGGATTCTATCCTATGAATTCTATAATCTTTGGTTAAAATCAAAAAAATCTTCATAGATTCCCTCTTGATTGTTGTCGGCCTCTCCATAAGTGAAAGTTGATCACTATTATATGAGAATCATCTCGAAAAACATAATCCAAATTCATCCCATGTGAAAATAATGTTGGTAGGAAGGATCCATACCATGATAGGGATTTTCCTTTCAATAAAGCTACAAACAGATTTCATTGCAACATCTACGGGTTATGTGGTGAATCGAACATGAGTGGATGTTGTCTCCAATATGATCATCAAGATTAACATGTTCAATCAATAATGAAATAGGGAAGAATTTTAAGAGAAGCACTATGAGGTCATTCCACACATTTAAATCCAATTTTATACCATAATTAAAGGCTAAAAATAATGATTTCTTGGATGATCCATGACATTTAAGGGTTGAAGGTGTCTTATAATATTTTTGAATGAACACCGGGTAGGAGATTCAAGAGGAATCTATTACACTTAGGGGATTTATTAGGATCTTTGTATAGAATTGCTCCTAAAATTTTTGGGATATAAATGTAAGGTCTCAATAGGATGTTTAACAACACTAATTCTTTTGTTGATCCTTCTCATAATAGTTTATGAATTGGAATTTCAAAAAGAGACATCATAGTTTCTTAGTGTATAAAAAAATAGGTTCATTAACAATAAATAGTTAAGATAACACTATAACCTAGCTGCATTTTACAAGAACATCCAGGAGAATGCTAAAAACCTCACAAGATGTACACAAAATGGAAATTATCCCACTAGGCATGCCAAAACTATTAGTAGAGATTTTTGTGTTCCCTTCTTGTGTAGGTATATATTTAAGTTTCTGAAGGTATTTGCAACAAAAATGGGAGTATATATAGTGTGGGACCTTAACCCTTAAGGTATACCTCCCAAAAAAGGTTTTCTCCTTTCCATAAAATCTTTAGATTAACTACAAATCTAGTTTAACTAAAAAATATACAAAGTTGATGGTGAAAGAGTGTTAAATTTCTATAAGAATGGTGATAGACCTTGAGTATGAAGGGATCACTATCCCTAAAATCAAATAAAATTAGATAAATAGAGTTACATAGGGATATATATATGATACATAATCCACATTACATTATATTATCCTTTAATCCACATATATAAATGACATAATGGATTAAAATTATGTAACTATAACTCATACACATCATACAATAACAAGATAGAGAGGTAAGATGTAACAAAAAATCCAATGGATAGATAATAATCATAATAAGATGGGTATTATTTCCTAATGAATACCCAATCCCTCATAGTTATTGAGAAGGTGGTGAATGCATTACACCATTCAACATAAGGGTCTATACATAATCGAAATACATGGAAACCAATTCGTTAGAGTTTCCTTACATTCAAGACAGGATAGTTTCACTTATGAAACTCATAAATGTATAGAAAGAGAGGTGAGGAGAAAGAATCCAAAGATGTCATGGAAGATGATTAACTTGTTTAACCCTTCCAAACTACCCTAGAAATAGACCAAAAGGTAATTACATAAAATCAAAATGATCCACACCCATGGGGTTTCCTTGGCTTGTAAGAAAACCTTTAGATATTTTCTATGTGTATGAACTTGTTAGGAATTAGTTCTAACATGGGTGCATTTTTGTTAGCATATTAGTTATTTGTGAGTTTGTTGTTATAAGTGTGTACAATAATGTAAATGAGTTGTGAAAACAACTAACATGGGAATTAAAGTTAGTGAATAAATACTTGTGAGATATTTTAGGTATGTTAGTGGTTAGGAGAGAATGTATGTTGTTAGAATAACCATCATAGATTAGTGTTAGTGATTATAATATCTATCCCTATGTATTTATATATTGAAATTTGAATTAATGTTGATTTGAATGATTATTGAGTGTATGTTCTTCTAAATTATGGGGGTTTCCCCAACATTTGGTATCAAAGTAGGACATATAGGCCTCTCTAAGCATTATCTATCCTTCCATTAATTATTTTTCTCTAGACAAAAAATGGAAACTGCTAGATAGATCATGAGAAAAATCCATTTCATTTTTATTCACATCGCTTATATTTTTTCAACAATTGAGAAATGCAGAACACATGAAAAAAATGTTGACATTCACCATTTATCATACATATCCCTCTCTACTTCCATGATGTCCATTTTATCCATTATTTTCAAACCATTATTTTCATGTATTTTTTAAATTTTTTCTTGTGTTTGAGTGTGTGTGTGTGTGTGTGTGTGTGTGTGTGTGTGTGTGTGTGTGTGTGTGTGTGTGTGTGTGTGTGTGTGTGTGTGTGTGTGTGTTTGAGATCTTTACATATTGTAGATTTCTCTACATGTGTATTTTTCCATCTCAAATTTTTAATGGTTGTTCATTTTGAAATCATATTTGAATGATTTTTAAGAGAATTAAAAATATATAGAGTGAAGGTATTACATTTGAAGTCCATGTAATGAGAAATTACATTAAAGACATTATTGTATATTCATGTTTCAAATCAGAGTTGCATCAGTTTGAATATCCATATAAATATACACCTAATCATATTATTTTGTAATGACTCAACGACATTGGAGAACCCTCTTGAACTGCATGAGAGTCATCATGACCCATATTTTCTCCATGCCTTTTATAAATCATTAGAATAATTCCTTGATGCATATAAATCTACATCTATACACTATTTTTGATGGGAAATAATTCAAAACCCTTATGATACCCCTAATATTTATGAGATTAAACATATTACTATATCTCCTCTCAAAATACATCAGCTTGTAACCCAACATTCAAGTCTTCGGTGTAATTCTCTTGTTCATCCTTCACTAATTGACTGAGCTTCTCGTGTTCATCCTTCACTAATTGACTGAGCTTCTCATGTTCATCCTTAATCAATAAACCTTTGTTCACTCAGATTGTCTTCCTCTTGGCACCAACTCATAGGCCCAAATTGGCTTCCCTGTGGCTTTTCTCCTTCTATTGGAATTATCACCTCACATCTTGGCCATGATGATTACATCAGCAATGCATTAGACTAACTTCTTTCCTCACTCCATGCTGAAATTACCCCCTCAATGAGCCCTAAGATATAACTCAAACCCTAAAATTAGGTAAAATTTATTATTATTTTTTATACAAAATGCCAAATTATTATGTATCAAAGAAGAATTCCTTTAAATATGGTTATGTTGTTCTTGATAAACTGATTAGTTAGTTCTTTTTGACTTAACCCTAAGCTAAGTGATGGTTAAATGTTTGATCCACACAAACTATGTTTAGAGAGTGTTTATTAAGAATATTTTTTTAAGGGAGGTATCTCTATTCAAAATAATATATTTTCCTTAATAGGATTTTTTTTTTCTAAAAAGCGGGGGTAGGTACGTATTTTTAAAATATTACAAGGAGTGCTAAAATGTAATTGGATGCATTTTTGGTTGAAACCAACATCCAAGGGATTTTCTAATTGGGGGAATACAAAATAGATGATTCTCAATCCACTACATAAACCCAGAAGAAAGAGGCAATGAACAACCAAGGCCAATCATCACCATGAAAATATAGAGTGTTACTCACCCCATGTTAGGAATAAGGTGCGAATGTTAGGAATTATTCCTAACATGGGTGAATTTTTGTTAGCATATTATGTATTTGTGAGTGTGTTATTATTAGTGTGTATAATAATGTAAGTGAGTTGTGAAAACAACTCACATAGGAATTCAAGTGAGTGAATAAATGGTGTGAGATATTTTAGGGATGTAAGTGGTTAGAAAAACCATCTTAGATTAATATTGGTGATTAAAATAACTAGCCCCATATATTTGTGTATTGTATTATTAATTAATGTTGATTTGAATGATTATTGATTGTATGATCTTCCAGCTTATGGGGGTTTCCTAAAAATACTCTAACTTAGATAAATGAATATCCACGAAATCGGGGTGATAGATAAAGAGTGAATTGTTCGATGTCTACTTTTTGTCATAAACATGCTTTGGATCCTTGATAATAACTCATTTATTGTTACATGGATCATTCAAACCATTTTATTCATTTTTGTGGTGGCATAAAGATAGTATACCATCCTTGAGGAATCATGAGATAATAAAAAAATCATTTGTAGCTAATTTGAGCATCAATCGATTGAGAAAATAACTCAAAATGACCAAACATTATGTCATTAAAATATACAAAGCACCTACATAATTATTTTCAAAATTTATCCTTGAGAAAATATATTTGAGAAATTATTCTAATGAGACTAGGTCTTATGCTAATCGGTGCTCTGGATCAAAAGTAATGAATAAAAAACCAGTCCTATGTTTAAGTCTCAAATTTAGATCCAAAAATAGTTGTAGGACCCAACTCATTTATTTGATCACAAAATTGCCTTAAATTGATCCAAAACTACCTCTAATGCATATATATTCAATACATTTCAAATAGTGCCAATTTTACTCAATTATGTGATCTCTCACAAAATTTATGGAATTTTGAAGATTCCCGTCAAAATCATGAAAAATCCTTTGTGGTGTAGATTTTCAATTCCTTCATAGAGATAACTTTTGATGTTTTTATTGTGATATGCGGCCTTTCGCATCTTTGGAAAAATATGTGGATTTTTTCCCTTCCTTCTCTTGATCAGCAACCCTACTTTTACTTTTCATGACTTCTTTGTACCGTGGGTCTTCTACTCAAATATTATCCTTTTACTTCAACCTCCGCCACCTTTTCGTGGTGTCTAAATCTTTCAGGTAACTCCTTGGTACATGACTTTTAACTTTCCTTTTTCTATGGAAAAACAATACTTCATTCCATGGGTTCCCTTTGATATGTAATTTTTTTTTATAATGTGGATTTTGTTTATACCACATGTTCTCTTTATACCGCAGATTCTCTTTGTTCTATGACTTTTCTTTATATCACATATTCTCTTGGTACCACATATTTTATATCTCTTTTCTCTACGGTCTTATTCTCATGACATATAACTCCAAAAAAATTCATTAATGTGTCAACTTTACAAAATCCATGATGCATTGTGATTTCGATGTCTGTGAAACACTAATTTCCATTGTTCCACGATCTCTTTTGTGAAGCCACTTGAGTCTCCAACTTGAATGAATTTTTCCAAATAGCATGGGTACTATTTGGACAACAAATATTACCTTAAAAATTTAAAATTGAATATATTACATTTATTAGGTCAGGTGGAATATTAAAAATTACGACCTTAAATCCAAGGGAAATATATGATGTATAAATAAGTTATAAAGGTTAAATATGAAGATAAAATATGTTTCATAATTTAAGACAAAATATTTGAATTACCTTCAACATGTTATGTCAATCATGTTTTTTAAGGAATGTCATGATCCCATCAATAGTAAATACATGTTTCATGGAGGACCTATATCCATTTAGTGTGTAAATCTCTCACATTTTTGGATTAACCAAATTTAATTTCTCTTTACATAAAATTACATCAAGAAAATAATTTTTCGTGAAGGAAAATTATGGGATTTCACTAACACTCTGGGAATAGGTCCCTTTACTTGAATGGGGAGGATCCATTTATTGAAATAAATAAAATAAATTCAAACTAAAATAACTTATGGGGGTGGTCCAAAGACACTGGGATCACACAAGAATACTTCCCTAAACTTGTGGCAATTGCTTGTATGGAATAAAAGGAAGGAAAATTGCTTGGTGAGGGAGATAGGAAAGGGAAATATGAAGGGTATTTTAATAAAAAATATCAGAAATAATTTTTTTGCATTAAAATCAAAAAAATTCAAATGCATTAATTATAAGAAATCACTTAGTGGTACCCAAATCGGTTCTCCTTTGAATTCAAGAAGCATCAATAGGCTGAGTAGGATGCTTAGAGAAATATAGATATGAATTTGAATCATTTTGTAGCTAGGGAGGGATCTAACTATCTCTTTATTACTTGATCTTAGGTAATGTTGGATAACATTGTGCTAAGGGTTTGACCTACCATACTACTTTAGATTTTGCCTTCAACCAGGGTGAGAGGACCTGTTTTGTAACTTGTATTTTTAAGGGAAGAGAATGGACTAGAAATATTTGACTCTCTTTTTATGACATTGAGAAATAACCTTGAGAAGACATGGTTAATGCAATATAATATAAGTCTCAAGATTTGTCACCCTAGAAAATGCAGATGTCTCCTAGAAAAATTTCAGGTTACTAAAGGAAACAATAAAACCAGCTTGCTCTTGCATATTTTTGGTAAAGGATGGATAAATTTAACAAATATCCTTTGCATTTCATGGATAAGTAGTGTGAGTAGGGGTCGTTATTGTAGGCTTTATCAGTTATGGATGTATTTTATTGGGTAATTAAGAAGGATAGAGTTGATTATATGAAATATTTAAGAACTTTTAACAAATGTTAGAAGATCTATTATATAAGAAGATAAGAACACTTCAAACAACTAACACTTTGAACCTTCAACTAGAAGATGTACATCCATGGAAGCCCTAGAATACATGGTTTCATAGAATCATTTAGAATTTAAAAATAAAAGATCATGCCAAAAACTCAGAAAACATCAAGAATCCACGATCTACCACGCCTATGATTCAATCAAAGAATTATAAAAATAATAATCAATAAAATGGAAGCAAAGTGAATTTAAAACTATTTATTGCACAATGAATTGAAAGCTCACCTCACAACACAATTTCAATTACCACATTGCTACCACAAGGAAAAGATCTTGTGTGATTAAAATGGATTCCTAACATAAGATTGCAAAAGGAATATGAATATCTATTTTGAAATATATCAACTTAAAAGTAGACACAACAATTCTCATGATTAAACACAATTAACTCAGAACTCATCAAATTCATCAGCAAGGGAAAGTTTCATTTGTAGTCTCAATGCTTGTCAATGGTTGTACACTTGTAACCATCTTGACATGATTTGATTTGAAAGCTAAAGAAATTAATAGGTTTCTCAAACAAGTTCTTGGAAAATGGTTTCTCTCAGTTTACACCTTTCTCTTCTAAAATTTCAAAAATTTTAATCCCCCTTATGAGAGTATTCTCATCACATTTATACAAATCTCAATCACTCACTCACTCTTTAATTTCCCCAAAAAGCATGAATCTTTGAAGAATATTATTTCTTTATAGCACATAATCTAATCCATCTTTATTCTCTTGGAAATATCTTGTTTTATGTTTCTAGGTGGGAAAATTATGAGTCATTCACGTTTTCCACTATCCCAGAATGACTAGGATGCCATGTCACTTCTTTGATGTTTATTTTAATCATTTATATTTTCAAGTGATCAAAGAAACCCCTTTTTGATGATTTCTGAGAATCTCTAAGTGATTTGATTTGATGTGTAATCCCTTTCACTTTTTGAGAATCCATCTTGGGAAACACACATTCACTTTCATGTCTTTCTGGGTGGATTTTTCCACATGTATCATGTCGTATCAAGCCAACCATTATCTTCTGCATAATATCAACTTACTTCATACTTATTTCTCCCATGTGAATATCACATTTAGATATTTATAAATTATGCTACCATGATTATACTCAGCTCAACTTGCTTGTCTCAAATTTCTTATAAATTCACACTATTTCCTTCATAAACTCACATTTTATTTTTTGAGTGTAAGGAATTTAGGGAAATTTATTTGTAATATGGTAGAAACACCAGTAGTAGCCAGCTTGAAAGACATATCCACTGAGGATTTGCACTCAATTTTTGATCTACCGGGCCCTGATGAAGCATTCGGAAGAATGCTATTTGAGATTGTTGATCTTGAAGATTGTACCAGGACTTTGACATCTCTTTTTATTCAGGTTGTGTTGATTAGAAGGATTATCAAGATAAGTCATGTTTTTTCTTCCTTCTAGATGATGTATTTTCATCTCTTTAGACTAGAACATCAAAAGAATCCCAATGCATTGAATAAATTTTGGATTGTGAGTAGACCTAGTGTGTAAGGTTTGACTAATTACCAATGCCCCTTCATTTGTAATGAAGCACTTACTATGAAGGAAATACCCTTAGGGTCTTATGTACTTGATGGGGAGATTTCACTAGGTACTATGCCTACCCTTTTCCAAAGGATGAATGAGCTGGAGCAATGTGTCTCAATCTTGGAGAACAAACCATTAGGGACCATACCTTCTTGCCCTCCTCAATTATCATAATTTTTATGAAGAAATATAAGGGTGAGTCTAGCTCTAGGAATCGTACTCCAACTACTCAAGGATCATTTTTGGTTGCACTTCTAGCTAAGGGTTCTATTATCCAAATAAATCTCTTATTTATTTGGATAACTTATATTTTCATTCGACTACGATGTTTCACATTTAAGGTTGCACACACTCAAGCTTGCTCCTTGGCACAATTTTTTTTTGTGTAATTCTTCTACATGCCTCGTGGACTGGTTTCCTTCTTATTTTTGTTACTCTTCTCTCTACATTCTTCTCTCCTTCCATTTCCCCTTTGTACCTTCCTCCTATGTGCCCACTATCTTTTCTATCCTTTTGTGCACTCCTTACGTGCACCTATGTAGACTTGCCTTCCAATTGGATAATTCCTTGTCATTTCTCCAAATAGACTTTGATACATTTAGCTCCCTCGAGCACCATTTTTATTTCTATCACCGCACACCATCCCTTAGTTGAATGCTCACACCCCTTCCCCATACTTGTACCTTGCAAGTATTCTCATATTCCTCCTCACGCACATCTGCGTGTGCCTTACCTATGTTTCCCTTTCACACGCCTACCTTTTTCTTCTACACCTTGTGCCTTCTTTTGTGCTAGTCATTGTGCCACATTAGATGTCAAACTGGAGTGTGCTACATGTAACCTATCAAAGTGCACTAATAGAGATCTAAATCCTAATAATCAACCTATTCGTGACTCATGGAAGAAATGAGAAATCAGATCAATAGAAAGTCGATTTCCTCAATCAATCAACATGCACCACATGTCATTGTGTGTCACAACAACCTATAGACTTCGACACCCATAAATTTTTCTCAGTAGTGCTCGATTACCACATTCCCAGTCTCATTTGAAAGCTTTTGACATCAGCTACATGTTAGACTTTTCAAAATCAAATTTAGGTGGGATTTGGTAGGAGGAAAACTAGAAAATGTCATTCTGGTCATCAATGCACACATCTAATCGACCCCAACCACTAGATTTCTTTAGATATTTCCTTCTTCCTTCTTCCACATGCCAAACAGAGATATGGGGAAGTGTATCTCATAACTTTAAAGGTAGACTTGTATGAATTAATTACTTGTTGTTAGTGGTTGTGAGTTTTAGTCCAAGTTTCCCTCTCTTTCTCCTCTTATTCTCTCCTTATTTTTCTATAAATAAAATAGTTCTTTGTTTTAAAAATTATCCCTCTCTCGGTGTAATGACACTATGCCTAAATGGTGGTCAACTTCTAATGGGTTTTAGACCTTGAAATAGTCTCTGTAATGTATTCTCACCTCCTTCCGTGAATGTAAATGATTGTGCATCCCTTAAGTAATAAAATAATGTTTTATGGAACTCTTGTCTTCCCTTTCTCATTTTCATTGCATCTCACCTCTCTGTTTTTTCACTCATGTTGTGCATATTCCCACTTGTAGTCCCCATGTTCATGTTTTGTGTGTGATGGAAGGTCGAGCCCACGTGTTGATCTACGGCATGTGTCATCTTCCCTCTTCTCCCACGCCATCTGTGTTTCCTTCTCCACTCATGGAGAGAGATTGACCCTTTCCCTGGCACTATCACCTTCTTTATCTTAGGATTTCCCTTTCTACACATCCTTTTATCCCTGGTCCTTTAGCATGTTTAGTCTAGGATTTTCTTTTAACATTAGGAGTAGCAGTAGCATTAGAGATAGGTAGAGGAACCGACCGTCTCCGAAGATCCATCCCAAGCATGCAAGGTCCCACAACTTGCAGACAGTTCCACTGTTGTCTCAAACAACTTGGATCTTCCAGATCTCGAGACGCGGGTGCAAGTTTGAACAACCAATAGTTTTTGGAATGTATGGTGGGACAAGAGTGAAGAGATTTACATCTTCATCTCAACAAGTTTGATGTGTTTTATTGAGATCTAACCTTTGGAGGCATATTTCAACACTTCTGGTGACTCCACTAATTCAAACACACCCATTATTTCATTCATAGACCAGTCTCCCCTCCTTTCATTCATTTCTCCTTTTTCCATCATTCCACCTTCCTCTTTTGAAGTTATGAAATCATGACTTATTTCCCTTCTTGGAATTCTCATTTGTAGTAGCATAACTATTTTTCTCCATAACCACTATTTAAAAATTCTCCTTCAAATCAGTTTTATAATCCCCATTATCCTAAAAATGCATATAACCCACTTTTTTCTAACCAAAAATGTTTATGAAGAACATGTTTATGCAGATGATGGTCGTTACCCCATGGAAGAAGATGATTTTGAGAGGAAAGTAAAAATATGGAGATGGAAATGATGCAGCTCAGAGTCAAGTGCTCCACAAAGGAAAATAGAATTGGCTATAAGGTCCCTTGTCCATGGGTAGGCCTTGTACAGAGCTAGTTTAACACCTAGTAAAAGATGTACTTTATGACCGAGATGTTTCCCCGATATTAGAGTGGGTGGAATAAGTAGAGGCTCAAAATATAGTGTGTGGAAACCACACAATGGGGAAACCCTGCACTACCATCTTAAAACTCTCCCACTCCTATACACCAACTTACATCATCTCATCCAACATCTGCTCCCACTTCTTATGCGCTACCATTATTGATAATTCCCATCTTCCATCCTCTCACCTTCATTTATCTACCATCATCCCTCTAGTTCATGCTTCCACTTTGCTCTTACACGTGTGCACCTTCCATGCCTTCCATTCATTCTTCCACGCCCATCATCCCATTTCCTTCGAGTCCCATCTCGTATAAGCGTACCATAAATGAACATTCCCTTACCAACATTCCTTTCCCAACTAATGTCATCATGTTCGATGACTGCAAAATAGTTGAAGAATGAAATGAATCATGTGACTCTGAATAGGAAGAGGAAATCATATGGGTGCCTATTCCAGAAGAAACTCAGTTAGTTCTTGGGCGCGAGTTCTAAAGGAGGCTGAGTTACTTGAGAGGTAGAACCACACGTACCCCAGATCTATACAACCCATCTTGTAAGAAGTAATATTTAGAAGGAGATTCTGTGAGAAAATACCATATGTGGGATTGAGCTTCAAAGTAATAGGAAAATCACAAGAGTTCGAACAAGCCCAATCGATATCTCGTTAGTCTAGAGAAAAAGATAGAGTTTCGCCACTCCTGCTCACCTCGAGTATGAGGTAGAGCTTGATATTCTAAATGTCAAGAGCAACTCCACCCAACTCCAAGCAAAAAACAACTTCAAAAGGTATATATTTTGTTTTTTGATACTTTGAGGAGGGTGAAATACAATCCACAAGGCATTTGTTCACTCTCGTTTTTGACCATATTCAGCACCAAATCAATTACATGGCCGCAATTTGTGAGGAAGGGAAGCTAATTCTCCCTGCCTATTGTAGGTTTTACTTGAGGTCCCTTTTCCTCTAGTTAGAGTAGGCTAGTTTAGGTTTTCTTTCAGAACACAAGTTCTTTTGCACACTCTGCATTATCCCTTTGGGTCATGTACTATTTTTCATCTTGTGTACAGTGTTGTGCTTTTTTTTTTTTTAGGCGTGCTCCTCTCTGGCATATTTCCTTTCTGTTGTGCCCACACACCCCTTTTATTGTTTCCTGGGATGAAAATTCAATTTTGGAAAAGGTAGTTCCAACAATGGTGAAGATATTTTCACTCTCATGAACCCAAGTCAAAACATCTTCACATGAGAGTAGTAATTTAGTTTAGAGTTCGAGACAGGTGATGTAAGTTACTTTAGGGATGTTCTTCAAGTTTAGTGCTTGATTCCATTCCTAATGGAATTCTAAGGCAATTGGTCTCTTCATCTAGTAGGCAGATGGCCCCTAAAAGTCACCAAAACTATTATCCAAATAACTCTATTAGTTATCTAGAAACCTTATATTTTCATTTCGACTCTAATGTTTCACATTTTAGGTTGAGCGCACTCAATATTTCTCCCTTAGCATAATTTTATTGGCTGTAGTTATTCTATGCACCCCACATGCGTTGATTAATTCTTACTTATATTCCCCTTCTCTCTACATTCTTCTCTCCTTCCATTTCCCCTTTTCACTTTCCTCCTACACACCCGCTTTCTTTCCTATCCTATTGGCACTCCTTGTGCGCACCCTTGTAGAATTTCCTTCCAGTTGGCTAAGTCCTTGTCATTTCTTTTACATGCTTGCATACACTTATCTCCCTCATGAACCTCTTTTATTTTTTTCACCACGTACCCTCCCTCAATTGAATGATCACACCCCTTCCCCATACTTTTCCCTTGTAAGTATTATCCTATAAATCCTGCACACACACCTCCTCGTGTGCCTTCCCTCTATTTCCCTTTTGTGCATCTACCTTTTGCTTTTTTTTCCTTACACCTTATTCTCGCTAGTAATTGTGCCATCATCTCATACTATATTGTGCTACACACAACATATCAAAGCATGCCAACAGGGCACCAAATCAACAGCTTGGCTGATTTCCTCGGTCGCCATCAAGCGTGCCATGTGTCATTGCGTGTCGAGTGACATATAGTCTTTAGACAACCATAAATTCTATTTCATTTGTTACATTCCCACGTGCCTCATCTCATTTAAAATCTACTGACATCAGCTACATGTTGGATTGTTCCAAATCAGATTTAGGTGGGATTTGTTAGGCAAAAAATAGGAAAACGTCATTCTGGTCATCAATTCACACATCTAATCCACCCCAACCACTATATTTATTCAGATATTTCCTTCTTCCTTCTTCCACATGCTAAACAAACATGGGGAAGTGCATATGAAAACCTTACGGTGGATTTAGAGGCATTTATTTCTTATTGTTTTTGGTTACAATTTTGAATCTAAGTTTTCCTCTCTTTCTCCTCCTCTTCTCTCCTTCTTTTATAAATAGAAGAGTTTTTCTTTGTAAAAAGGATCCCTCTTTATTGTAATGACACCATGCCAAAATGGTGGTTGACTTCCCATGGGTTTTAGATCTTGGCATGGTCTCTGTAATGTATTCTCACGTCCTTGCGTGAATGTAAATGACTATGCGTACCTTAAGAAATAAAATCGTGTTTTTGAAACTTTTGTCTTCCCTTTCTCATTTTCAAAGTGCATCTCGCCTCTTTTTTGTGTTTTTGGCATGTTGTGCATATTCCTACTTACAATTCCCATGTTAATGTGTTATTCACATTGGAATTCTGAGCCCACATGTTGATTTGTTGCATGCTTTGTCTTCCCTCTTCTCTTGTTCCCTCTCTGTTTCCTTTTCCACTCATGGAGAGAGATCGACCCCTTCCCTGGTGCTATCACCTCACTTAACTTAGGATTTCCCTTTCTGCATAACCTTCTATCCCTGGTCCTTGGCATGTTTAGTCTAGGACTTTATTTCTGCATTAGGAGTAGCGGTAGTGTTAGAGGTAGGTAGATAAACTTTCCTTATATAGAGATTTGTCCCACATGTGTAAGGTCCCACAACTTAGGGACGGTTCCACTATTTTATCAAACAACTCGGCTCTTCCATATCTCGAGACATGAGTGCAAGTTTGAACAACAAATAGGTTTCAAGCTATCCTCCACATTTAAAGCAACAGGAAAAATTTCTTCCCTAAAGGAGACCTAGACATGAATTAATGGGTTTCCTCCTATAAGAGGAGGTTACAATTAATCAGCTTGTTGGATGGATCTATGAAAACTATTGATGAAATCAGGTATTTTTGTATGTATCACATACTAGAAGGATACATTGTGTTTTTTTGAATGGCATTGGGGATAGATGAGTTTGTTCATAGGAAAAATAAGCTAGTGAAGAAACTTCCTCTTTACATAGAGGATTGTATGGTGGTGGATGATTAGGTTTATTTTTCTTGTTTCCATTTTTTTGATACAATTCTTGAAAATATATATACCTATTTCTTCATGGGTTGGGGCCTCTATATAACCCCGTTTTTCTTTTTTCCATAATATAAAAGATAACAAAAAATTTCATTAGTTTACATGCTTCATGATGGATTTGAAATCTTATCAAAGAAATATAAAAGTCTAATGTATTGTATCAAATTACATACATATCTGAAAATAACAACTTCAAAGTGATATTTAATTTGTTTATGAAACAAGAGTAATAATTGAAATAAGATGAAAAGAAAGTTTAAGGAAAACAAGCCTATGTTTGTTCATCAGTCTTCATGTCTGTATCTTTATCTTCTTCATCTCCTTCTTCCTTGGGTTTCCTATCCACATATGCATCATACTTTTGGAATAATTATTTTATATCATCTTCATCCGGCTTGTATGGTGCTCAAATATCAAGGATTTCATGCTTAGTATTGTTAGAATTTGATTATTCTAGTAAATACAGATTTAATCAACTTACATATTACATAATGTTACAATAAATATTTAAATAAAGATTACATCATAATATAAGTAAATAAAGAAATAATTACAGAAATAAATAACACACGTGACACTATATTTATAGTGGAAAATCCCAATAGGGTAAAAACCACTTTGAAAATAATCTTTTACTTCGAGAACTTATTTTACATCCAATAAGATCACCTCCTCCTTTGAAACCCTATTTACTGGCGTAAAACCAAATCACTTGATTTTCACACCTTTGATATATTTCTTGAATATATCAAATGAGGACCTAAGTCCTTTTTATATAAGTTGATCGGGTATGTCTCCCGACCCACCTTTTCAACCTAAAATGGTTGACACATACACCTAGGTTATAATATTTAATATTAGAAACATAATCATTTCATGGTATTGAATATTTAACCTAAAGTATATATCAAGGTCAACATATTTAATAATAGAAATATAAATATTTCATATTATTAAATATTAACCTATATATTAGTGATATAACCATATACATTAAGGGTTGGCTAAACCACTTGATCATTATGTTCCAACAATCCCCTTAGTGTTAAGTGGGATAATATAACATATGCCCATAGATTACTTATCCATGGTACACTACGGGATTTACAATCCTTAAACCATAAAGGTTTTAGGCTAGCATATCAATTGAAAGAATTATAACACCTTCATCATACTCAATTTACCTTTTGGTACAAAAGGATTTGTAATCCCAAATATCATCCCATAATCAGTGGCTAAGTATGATTTGTGAGTTTTACATGTTCTCACAGGTTCTCATAAAAGGTTATTGAACCCAAGTATATAGGAGCCTTTTACAACAAAGGACCTCCTTAATAATATGATTGTATTGGATGTTTACCATTAAACTCAATAACACTAAAGAGTTTATTGAAGACCACCTTTAAGATCATTCTACACTTCTTTCTAATAAATAATCTGAGGAGGTATACATGTCTCGAAGGTCTTTTACACTTTCCTAAAGATATTTTTATTTACACTTGCACAGAAGGTATTTTTACAAAAACCAAGTTCCATTGGGAGGTGACATTATCATGTAAACTCCCCCTTTAATGGAAACTTTGACAATCCAAGATTTTCATGAAAGTGAAAAAACTTTCTAGCACTCAAGGACTTTGCGAAGATTACAAAGCAACATACTCTTTCAATCAACATGTTATCCAAATTCACCCCCAGGGTTGAATTGATAACATACATCAGAATTCTCAAGTCCCAGGCAAATGGATTGATTCAGGGAAAAAATCATGTTTCTAGGGTCCCCTCAGATTTTTTCTAACTCCCCTGGCTGAAGAAGAAAAGAGCAAGCTCTGAGAAGATGCAAAAAAGTTACAAAAACAAGCTTGGGCCAGAAAAAATTGTGGAAATTGGCTAAGTCCTAGTCCTCGCAACAGTCGGGACATTTGGGACGTTGGGGCGCGAACCGGCTGAAAATTTTCCAGCGATCTGCCGCACGACAATTGGGACATCTGGGCCATAGGTACGCGTGGGACGCGAAATGCCCGAATCGGCCGAAAGAAAGAAAATTTGTCTAAGTCTTTAACCGGGGGCAAGCGGGACAAGAGTACGCGTGACGCAGACGCCAAAGCAACCGGGTGAATCGGAAGAATTTGTCCCAGATAGTCCGGGAGCATCCTGGGCCGTGAGTACGCCGAAGAAGACCTTGACTTACCGCCGGTTCGGCCGGGCCGAGGAACTTTTACACTGGGACATCTGGGCCGTGAGTACACAAAGGATGTGAACCAGCTGGTTCACCCAAAGCAGATAATTTTCGTACTGGGACAGTTGGGACAAAGGGACGCGTGGGACGTAGATAGCCAAAAAAGTCTAGAGCCAATCAGATTGCACCACGTGTCATCGACAGATAAGAGACAAGGAAGCCCATTTCGGGTGGATCTGAGGATTCTATCCCAAACAAGACCTTTGGGGCGTTCGGGACAAAAATACGCGAAGGGCGCAAAAAGCCGGAAGACCACTGCGGACCAATCAAATCACGACACGTGTCACGGGGGAAAAAGGGTCCAAAAGTCAAAGGCGAGGTTTCGGGCACTAACCCGAGCCAATAAAAAGAGGACATGTGTCCAATGAAATAGGGAAGAAGAGAGAATTACACATCTAATCAGCACTCAACACGTGTCATCCAGTGGCGAGTGCGGGAAAATTTCGAAACACATTTTCACTGCTTTGTGCCCTACATCTTGATTGACATATCTTTTGATCCAGAGCTCGATTTGCACATTCTTTATATCAAAGGAAATCTTGTGAAATTCTCTACATGATTTCAGGGTTAATCTTGAGTTTTGATGTAGTCTAGAGAGAAAAAATTGAGAAACAGCTCGACGCGTGTTCATGGCGGGTTACATTCCAAATGACAGTTTAATGCGAGAATGGGTCGCATTCTCTTGTATTCCAGTCAAAAAGATAGGGTATGGGTTTGTAATGCCCCCCATGCCATTTTAATACACCTGCAGTCAAGAAGGGATGGGCTCTCATGTTTTTGTACGTTTTCTGTCCCCTGGACTCGACCCATGCAATGTAAAAGCCAGATTTGGCTCATTTCTGAAGGGGGAACAAATTTTTGACATAGAAGCTTCTTCTTTCACCTCTAGCAAGTGATTGATGTAAGGATCAGACCTCTCCAAAGATTGTAACATTTTTTACCTCTCTGATGGTGTAATGCGTGTTTTGACACTGAAATGATAATGCAAGCTCTGTGAATGGGATTCAGTCCTCTGTTTGTATTATTTGCTTCATTTTAGATCCTAAATTATACCTTATCAGTCTGTGCATGTTTTTATGTTGTGAAATTTGGTCTGTGTTTATTTGCATGACAAATATGTTTCACCACTCCTTTTGGTGCATCACCATCTTTAGTTAGTTTCAATTTTTGCATTTCTATCCCTGTCTCCTGGCAGTTTAGAGTAGGATTAGGATCTAAACCTCTATAGTTTTGTAAAATATAGATCTAAATCGGAGGAGTTTGAGGAACCACCTCTAATCTGGAGATTCCTCTCTCGGTTTCACAAGTCCCCACACTTGGAGAGGGTTTCCATGTTGTGTAATCACACTAGATGCTAGAGTGATCACCCTAGAAGCCCGATCTGCATCCGGGGGTGTTCGTCTGCAACAACAGCTTTTGGCATGCTGGTGGGACCGAGAGGTCTCATTTTTATTGCGAGAAAGTTGATATGCATCATTGCAGTTTTCTTGCTTATAAGAGCTATTATTTGCATATCTGGCGACTCCAAAGGGAAGAATCAATGGGTTTAGCGGTGCAGGCCTCCTGAAAACTCATGAGAAGAATCAACACAAGGTCAAGAGTTGGAGAAGAAGAAGTGCTTTGTTTGAATACCTGCAATTATCTCCAAGAAGAAGGCAAAGGGGAAGAAGGATTCAAAGGTCTCCATCTCCACCAAACAAAACTCTCTCAACTCCTCCACCTGACAGGCCTTTCATTCAGTATACAAGGGTTTTAAGACCGATTAGAATGGCTCAGAACAACCCCTACGTTAACTTCATAGGCAGCAGCCCACTTGCTCTCAATGCACAAAACCCAGTTCCTATTGCAGCCTTGAAGAACATTCCCTACTTCACCGGAGAAAATCAGACTACTCCAGGTGATCATGTTAAAGATATTGCTAACCTTTGTGCAATCCATGAAATCAATGAAATGCAAGTGGTTGTCAAGTTACTGGCATCTTCATTCAAGGGTAAAGCATTGCAATGGTTTAGGAGCCTTGGAGCTGGTTCTATCACAAACTGGAATCAGCTGTGTATTGCACTTCATGAGCAATTTGGAGAGAAGGGAGACAACTTGTCTCTTTTGGAGCAGCTGACAACTATCAAGAGAGCCCCCAACGAGAAACTAACTGACTTCAACTTCAGATTTCAAAGGTCTTGGGATAGGATTCCAGTGGCAGTCAGGCCAACAGCAGAAGGTGCTTTTCTCTACTACCTTAAAGCTTTGAATTTTGATATTTCTATGTTAATTCAATCTATGGGAGGCACAACCTTACCTGCTGCTTATAGCATTGCCATTAGAGCCGAAAACTGTCTTATTCAAGCTGGTAAACTGGCTCCTAGGCCTCCCATGCCCTTGTATCCAAACTTAGAAAATCCAAGCACTAGTCAAGCACCCACTTTGGCTCCTGTTCCCACCCCTAGAAATAAAAGTTCAAATGAAACTTCTACTTCATCCTCTAGTGCTTCAAATGAACTCCAAGAGGTCATGAAATAGTTGCAAAATTTGGGAAATGAGCTGGTTACTATCAAAAGACAGCAAGCTCAAAGTGCTAGACCATATCAGCCTCAAGCGCAATACCAGGCTAGGCCCCCATACCAACAAAATAGGTCACCAACTCAGGCTACAAATCAAAATCAAAGCCAAGTAAGGCCTCCCACTAATAGACCATTTCAGCCCTATAATCCAAATGCCATATCTGCTTCTAAAGCATTAGTGCCAGTCCAAAATAACATGGCCCAAGAATATGATTGGTGTTTCCCGTGTAGTCAGCCACACAACCAATCAATGTGCTTTAACGGTGCATTAAATCAAGCTCTGATGGTACAAACCATCAGTGGGTCGCAAGAGTCCATCCACGAAGGAGATCAGCAACAAGAAGCACCTCAGCAAGGAACATCTCCGAATGAAACTACTCTTGTCAATTGGTAGGCTGAAGATTGCTTTGTGGTATGAATCAAATACCCTCTCAAAGTGTTGCAACCAACACAATGTCAAAAAGGAGAAATTTGGGTGACGAGCAGCCATTGGCCCCAAGTAGTTCATGACCTTCTGTCACTCCACTGTTGGCAAACAAAATGCAGTTCCAAACATACAAGGAGCACCCAAACCAGCTCCTAAACCAACTCAGATGCCAGTTGTTGCTGCTCATGTGCAAGGAATGAATGTACAAGCTAGGGGACAACAGATGGATGCTTCATCCCCATTCAACATCATTGATCAGATGAAGAAGACAAATGTAAACATATCAATGTGGGAATCACTATCCATCCCAGGCCAAAGAGATTTGCTACAAGCTGCCATGAAGGACTGGTCAACTTCGAATCAACAAGTCCAAATGTAAGAGAAGGTACTCACAAATGCTGCCCAGCCTGAAGGAAATCATGGAGGATAGCAAGGTAAAATGTTGAAGCCCCCTCCATTTTATGTTTCATTGATCATAGGAGACAAGTTGGTACATAATTGCATGATTGACTCTGGGGCAAGTAGTTCAGTAATGCCCAAGCAAATAGCTGATCAGCTAGGGCTTCAATATGAAGTCATCTCCAAGGGTGTAGTGCAATTAGACGGGACAACAGTGACAATGGTTGGAGTAATCAAAGGTTTGAGCCTCACACTGCATGCATGTCCCAACATAATAGTGTTACAAGATGTGTCAGTCATAGACCTGCCACCACTCTTTGCATTGTGCTTGTCAAGAGACTTCACTGCTAAAATTGGAGGCTATCTTTCGGTGGATTGGTCACACATGCTATTCAGAACAAGGTATGGAACTAAGGCCACAATCAGGTCTGAACCTATTGCGAACTTTCACATTGAGCCTTACACTACTAGCCAAATCAATACCAACTGTTCAGCGTTTGATCAAGAAGATTATCTAAGCACTGATGAAGCTGACACCAAGGTTGGAAGCATCCCAGATTTGACTCTTGATGAATGGGCAAGCAAGGTGCATGCTTTTGATCCCTACCAAGAAGTAGAAGAATTTGAACTAGGAGTCTATTGCATACATGAAGAAAACCAACTTATTCCTAGCATCACCAAACCAAACCATAAGGATGAAAATGAGGTATGGAAATTATTTTTGATGGATCAAGGAGTAGGCAAGGTGCAGGGAGGAGGAGCTATGCTTGTTTCACCTCAAGGCATCAAATATTATTCAGCTTTTCGTTTCTAGTTTTCTTGTTCAAACAACACAGGTTGAATATGAGGCCTTGATTCATGGACTTCATTGGGCTAGGAAAAGGGCATAAATAACTTGCAGGTGTTCGGGGGATAGTGAGCTGATCGTCAATCAAGTCAGGGGACAACATGCTACAAAGAATGACCTGTTGAAGAACTACAAGAATAGGGTATGGGACCTCATTGAGGATTTCAAAGCTTTCAACATCGTGTCCATACCCAGGAAGAAAAATGAAGCCGCGGATAGGCTCGCAGCAGTTGGAGCAACGTTTGATGTGGTTGACAACATCAAAAGGGAAAAAACACAGCCACATATCCATGTGATTGTGAGGCCAGCAGTTCCAGATAATAATATAAGCTGGCAGGTGTTTGAGAACGATCAACAGATCGTCAATTTTTTACAAGAAGAGGCTGAATTCTCAGCTAGGAATCAGGACAGACTAGAGCAGCAGTATGGGGATCAAGTAGTGCAGCTACAGACAAACAAGCTTCCCAAGGGTTTAGTAACGTTGGAGTCTATCTTCAACCCTAACGACCAGTTCCGTAAGGAAAAGGCTAACATACAGGTCAAGAGAGAAGATTCAGAGCCAATTCTGGTTGGGAAGGAAAAACACTTCAAATTGGTAAAGTGGCCACTGAGCAGGAGAAATCAGATTTCATACAGCTTTGCCAAGAATTTCCAGATGTCTTCGCTTGGAGCTATGAAGACTTGAGAGGATTCAATCTGAATTTGGCACAACATACCATAGAATTGGATCCAAATGCTAAGCTTGTCGAGGCAAAAGCAAAGGCCGGTCAATCCCCATATTGAACCTCTCATGAGAAAAGAGTTAAGCAAGCTTATAGAGGCAAGCATTATATTCCCGATCAAGCACTCAAGTTGGGTTGTAAACTTGGTTCCAGTCAGGAAGAAGAGTGGAGAAATCAGGTTGTGTGTAGATTTCTGAGACCTAAACAGGGCATCTCTCAAAGACCATTACCCACTTCCTTCAATGGAACAAATATTGCAAGTAGTATCCGGTTCGGAGAGATTCTCTCTCCTAGATGGCTACTCAGGGTATAATCAGGTAATGGTGAAGGAAGAAGACCAGTTCAAGATGGCTTTCACCACCAAATGGGGCACCTATGCCTACAAGAAGATGCCATTTGGCTTATCAAATGCTGGAGCCACTTTCCAAAGGGAAATGGATATGGCATTCAAGGGGTTGATCAATAAAATAGTTCGATATACCTAGATGATATCACTTGTCTTCTCAAAGAATGCAAAGGCCATCTCTTTCACCTCGAGCAAGTGTTTCGAGGTGTAGAAAGTTTGGAGTTTCCTTGAATCCCAAGAAGTGCATATTTCTTGCACATGAAGGAAAGATCCTTGGCCATATTGTCTCCAAGGAAGGATTAGCAATTGATCCAGAGAGGGTTGAAGCCATAAGAGCACTACCATTGCCAAGTCATAAGAAGGTGCTTCAAAGCTTCTTAGGAAGGATCAATTTTTTCCGCAGGTTTGTTCCAAACTTTGTAGCCCTTGTCAAGCCCATCACCAAAATGTTAAAGAAGAGCATGGATTTTAAGTGGACAGCAGAAGGCAAGGAGAGCTTGAAGCAATCAAAGAAGATATCTCTCAAGCACCAACTCTCATCAACCCAAACTTCTCCAAGGATTTCATCCTCTATACATTTGGAGGTGATGACACTATTTCTGTCATTCTAGTATAGTAGAATAAAGATAATGATGAGTAGCTGATTGCTTTCTAAAGCCGAGCCTAGATGACTAAGAGATGAGGTACTCTTTTATTGAAAAGCATGTCCTTTCTACGTCATCGGGAGAGCTTGAAGAAGTTCGGACATTTGGTCTCAAACAATAAGATTCAACTGCTGGTCTCACATGTCTTTGGGGTTAAGAACTTCCTCCTCAACAAAGATTTGAATGAGAAAAGGGCAGGTTGGATCACCCGTGTCATGGAGTATGACATTGAGATCAAGATCACCAAGCTGGTAAGAGGGAAAGGATTGTGTGAGAAGCTGGTTTTGGGAAACAAAAGAAGTATGCAATGAAGAAGAGATCTGTTTTGTGATCAGTCAGGACAGATCATGAGCCAAGTGGCAAGCAAGAAGAAGACAATGCTGCCCCGACTCCTTGCTGGACCCAAGGTATTATGCACTTCCTAGGCATAGGCCTATGCCCTCCAGAGATGAACAAGACCCAAAGGAGACACTTTAGATTGCAGGCTGTCCCGTATGCCATTGTTGATGGAGTTTTGTTCAAGAAAGATGTAAATGGAGTGCTGCTGAGATGCATTAGCACAGGTCAGATTCAAAGGGTATTAGAAGAGTTTCATGGTGGACCAGCTGGTGGCCATTTTGCACCAAGAGTGACAGCTCTAAAAATCATGAAGGCTGGTTATTATTGGCCTAAAATCTTCAGTGATTGCTATGCATGGATCAAGAGGTGTAAGAATTGTGCATTCTTCACAGGAAAAGAGAGACTTGCAGCCCTCCCATTGCATCCAATCTTAGTTGACCAGCCATTCATGCAATGGGGTTTGGACTTCATTGGAGTCATTAATCCCAATTCAAGCCAAGGGCACAAATGGATTTTGACAGCCACAGACTACTTCACCAAATGGACAGAAGCAGTAGCACTCAAAGAGGCAAATGAGTCTAGCATCTTAGACTTTTATGAGGGAATAACGACCAGATTCGGTGTACCTGCTACAATAATCTCTGATAATGCATTGGCATTCATTGGATCTAGGGTGACTGAGTGGGCTGTCAAGAACAGTATTTACCTAAGCACTTCATCGAACTATTACCCTCAGGGTAATGGCCAGGCCGAGTCTACAAACAAGAACTTGTTGAGGATCATTAGGAGGACTCTTGATGAGAATCAAAGGTCTTGGCATACCAAACTGAAATCAGCCTTATGGGCTGATAGGATAACTCCCAAAAGATCCACAGGTAACTCTCCATTCAGGCTTGTCTATGGAAGAGAGGCAATCTTGCCCATGTCACTTGAGTTGCCAACGTTGGAACTCATGAAACAGCTGGAGTTGCTAGAGTTTGAGCCCATGGAGGTGAGGTATGTAGAGTTGATGGAGCTACAAGAGATCAGAAATCAGGCATCCCAAGCAATGGAAAAGGATCAAGCTTTGATCAAGAAAACCTTTGATAAGAAGGCCAAGGATAGATCTTTTTAAGTTGGAGATCTAGTGTTGAAATGGGATGTAGATAGAGCAAAACCGGGAAGGCATTCAAAATTTGATGCCATTTGGAGTGGCCCATAGATGGTCACAAAGTGCAAGAACAACAATGCTTTCCAATTGGCCTCATTAGATGGCGAAGAACTATAGATTCTATTCAATGGAATCTATCTCAAGCGTTACTTCTAGAGGGAAGTTCAGTACCTCTGTAAATATTAGATTAGATTTTCTTTCCTCCAAGTGCTTGTGCACGTTGTTTTGCTGTAGGTTAGTTTTATTTTCCCTAAGTGCTTTGGCACAGCTTGCTGTCCATGGAGATGTTTAGCAGTCCTTGCTTTCATCAGGAGACGTTCCATCTTCCTCCTTGCACATTCTGAGTCAGTTAGGGTTCTAACAGAATACTTGATGACTCCATGCCCAATGGACTGCTTCAGGCAACTGGTATCTTCTACCTAGCAGGCAGGTATCCCCGCTGAGTCGCCAAATTGTTATCCAAATTCACCCCCAGGGTTGAATTGATAACATACATCAGAATTCTCAAGTCCCAGGAAAATGGATTGATTCAGGGCAAAAATCATGTTTCTAGGGTCCCCTCGATTTTTCTAACTCCCCTAGCCGAAGAAGAAAAGAGCAAGCTCTGAGAAGATGCAAAAAGTTGCAAAAACAAGCTTGGGCCAGAAAAAATTGTGGAAATTGGCTAAGTCCTAGTCCTCGCAACAGTCGGGACATTTGGGACGTTGGGACGCGAACCGGCCGAAAAGCCACCAGGCAGCGCGTAGTAATTGGGACATCTAGGCCATAGGTAAGCATGGGATGCAAAATGCCCGAATTGGCCGAAAGAAAGAAAAATTGTCTAAATCTTTAATCGGGGCAAGCGGGAAAAGAGTACGCGGTGGATGCGAGTAGGCCGAACCGAGCGAATCGGAAGAATTTGTCCCAGACAGTCTGGGAGCATATGAGCCGTGAGTACGTGAAGGATGTGAACTAGCTGGTTCGGCCGAATGGGGAACTTTCGACCGGGACATCTGGCCATGAGTACGCGAAGGATGTGAACCGGCTGTTTGCCCAAAGCGAGAATTTTTGTTTGGGCGGTTGGGACAAAGGACGCGTGGGGCGTAGATAGCTGAAAAAGTCGAGAGCCAATCAGATTGCACCACGTGTCATCGGCAGATAAGGGATAAGGAAGCCCATTTCGGGTGGATCTGAGGATTCTATCCCAAACAGCACTGGGACGTTCGGGACAAAAAGACGCGAAGGGCGCGAAAAGCGGCAGACCGCGGACCAATCAAATCACAACACGTGTCACAGGGGAAAAAGGGTCCAAAAGTCAAAGGGCGAGGTTTCAAGCACTGACCCGATCCAATAAAAATAGGACATGTGTCTAATGAAATAGGGAAGGAGAGAGAATTATGCATCCAATCAGCGCTCGACATGTGTCATCCAGGTGGCAGAGCGTGGGAAAATTTCGAAACACGTTTTCACCTGTTTTGTGCCCTAAATATTCAGATCGACATATCTTTTGATCCAGAGCTTGGATTTGCATGCTCTTTATATCAAAGGAAATATTGTGAAATTCTCTACATGATTTTAGGGTTAATCTTGAGTTTTGGTGTAGTCTAGAGAGAAAAAATTGAGAAACAGCTCTGACGCGTGTTCATGGCCAGAAGTGACATTCCAGCGACCAGATTTAATGCAGAATGGGTTGCATTCTCCTGTATTCCAGTCAAAATGACAGGGTATGGGTTTGTAAGGTCCCCCATGCCTTTTTAATGCACTTGCAATCAAGAAGGGATGGGCTCTCATGTTTTTGTATGTTTTTTGTCCCTTGGACTCGACCCATGCAATGTAAAAGCCAGATTTGGTTCATTTACGAAGGGGGGAACAAATTTTTGACATAGCAGCTTCTTATTTCACCTCTAGCAAGTGATTGATGCAAGGATCAGACCTCTCCAAAGATTGTAACAATTTTTACCTCTCTGAGGGTGTAATGCATGTTTTGACACTGAAATGATAATGCAAGCTCTGTGAATGGGATTCAGTCCTCTGTTTGTATTATTTGCTTCATTTTAGATCCTAAATTATACCTTATCAGTCTGTGCATGTTTTTATGTTGTGAACTTTGGTCTGTGTTTATTTACATGACAAATATGTTTCACCACTCCTTTTGGTGCATCACCATCTTTATTTAGTTTCAATTTTTGCATTTCTATCCCTGTCTCCTGGCAGTTTAGAGTAGGATTAGGATCTGAACCTTTGTAGTTTTACAAAATATAGATCTAAATCAGAGGAGTTTGAGGAACCAGCCTCTAATCTGGAGATTCCTCTCTCAATTTCACAAGTCCCCACACTTGGAGAGAGGTTTCCATGTTGTGCAATCACACTTTGGATGCTAGAGTGATCACCACTAGAAGCCCGATCTGCATCCGGGGTGTCTTTGTGAGTTCGCAACAACACAACATGAACTTAAGATTTATCTCATCACTTTGCACCTTCTCATAGACGAAGCATATATGTATCTTAATGTTCTTCATCCTCTGATGTTAAAATAGATTTTGAATCAAGAGTAATACAACTCTGATCACCACATAGAATATAAATACTTCCTTTAGCTTCCATGTGTATCTCTACCAACATCCGTTGTAACCACATGGCTTCTTTACTTCTTCCATTGTACTTCTCTTCCTCAGTAGAAGAAATGGAGATTGTTGATTGTATTTGTTGTTCCAAGTAATGGTTCCTACACCAAAAATTTGAACACATATCCATTATATTTTATAACACAACATCAATATGGTTAGAATCAAAAAATCCATATAAGATAGGATTTTTATTCTTATTATAATGCAACCCATAATTGATTGTTCATTTTAAATATCTAAAAATTCTTTTTGCAAGATTCCAATGATCTCTAAAAAAGGATCCTACATAAACCTTGAAGTAATTCCTACTATATAGGAAATATTTGATCTAGTTATAGTTAGATAAATCAAACTATCAACTAACAATGTATATAAAATAGGATCAACCTTTTTCATATGCAGATTTAGGATCAATATTTATTCCAACTTCCATTGAAGTAGAAAATGGTTTACAATCAATCATAAGAAACTTTTTTAATACAATGGTTGCATATTGTGTTTTGAAAAATAACAATAGAATGAAATACAATCATACAAATAATACGATGTGAGAGACCTAACTCATTCATTTCAAAGTACTAATTCAATTTCTCTTTAATCATATGAATTAAATCAGAATTGTCACAAGACATAAGAAAATCATCAACATATATACATATAATGATAATATGCGAGCCTTATTGCTTAATGAATATATCATTGTTAGAAGAACAATTAACAAAACCTAACAGTTTAAAGAAGGAAACAATTTTCACATACCAAGCTCTAAGAGCTTGTTTTAAACCATATAAGGATTTATCAACTTACAAACATAGTTTTCTTTACTAGTTTCTTCAAATCATTTAGGTTGAAACATGTAAAGTTATTCTTTTAAATTGTAATTCAAAAAGTATTTTTCTTATCCATTTAGTGGATTTCCCACCCAAATTGAGTGGAAATTGCAAATAAGACCCTAACAATACTCATTTTAGCTACAAGAAATGTCTCAACATAATCAATACTAGGTTTCTAAGTGAAACCTCTAGCAACAAGTCTAGATTTATGTTTGTTAATACTACCATCAACATTATATTTTACTTTGTATATCCACCTAGACCCTATAATACTTCACGGCTCAGGTTCATACAAGGTAATTAATGCATGGTACATATGATGACTTCTGGTCATTTTGCTAAGGTTAATAGGATTTGAACTTTCTAACATATATTGAGCCCAATTTAATTTCTTATCTAGGAAGACGAGAGTTTCGAAACATCTATAGCATCAAAAAATCATCATGACCATTTATTAAATTATAATCAAAACCATCATTTAGAAGAATTTAATGAAGTAACTTCAAGAGAAGAAGACAACACATGTAAACATTTCACTAGATTATATCTATACATTTCATATAAGCTTCGATAATTAACATGTCCTAACCTTTCATGCCATAGTTTTGAATTATTCAAACTCCAAGATATAAAACAAGATGTAGAAAAGAAATCGTCAAAAATATACAGACCATTTCTTTGAATTCCTTCAACTATTACAATCTCATTAGTATCATTGATATACCAAGTATAATTCATGCATGGATTCTAGTTGTGTCCATACCTCTTTTGGATGTTTTATATTATCAATGTGTAGAAGGTATTGTTATCCAAAATAAGCCCCTTGCTTATTTTTGGCTAACTCCCTTATTTCCTCCCTCCCTTGTGATTTGTCAGAATTTTTCATTTTTTAGGCACTTAAAACCTTCTGGAAATGGCACCATTGGATAGAGTTTTTTTTCAGCTTTCCAGAAAGGTAAAGTTTTCCTCCTAACTCCATGTATTTTTGAAGTTATGGCTCAGCGGAGTTTTTGTGGGAAATTTTCCCTGGAAAAGCCAGGGCCAATAAGGTGAGGCCACGTGTCCTCAGAAGGGTGGAGGTGGAGGTAAACTTGGAATTTTTACCAAGTGTTTGGCAAAGTTTCAGAAGGAATTTTTTCACCCCAAGGGCCCGCCAACGAATAAGATGCTGCCACGTTTCTAGGTGGAGGGATGATAGAAAATTTGACTAAGTGTTAGTGTCATGGAAAAACCTCCAGGAAAGGTCTGCACCCAATCACACTACACCATGTGTCCCAAGAGCGGCGGAATGTCGGGAGGCGAGGAAGATAGAAAATTTGGCAAAGTGTTTGGCAAGGGCACTAAGGAGAAATGTTTGCCCCAAAGCCCGCGATCCAATGGGATCATGCCATGTGTCTCAGGGGGCGTCGGAGCTTCGACCACTAGGGAGAAGTTGGGAATTTTTCCCAAAGGTTAGCGCAAAGAGAAGTTTTCACCCCATGGCCCGCAATGAATGGAAACCTGCCACGTGTCTTCAACTAACGGGCAGCACGGGAAAAAATTGGAATATTTTCCCAAAGAAAAATCAAAGAAAAATTTCAAAGGAAAAGCTCACCCCAAAACGCAAGCCAATGGGATCATGCCACGTGTCCAGTGGCGGCAAAAAATGCAAGATAGGCCCGTAGGGAAACATGGTAGGGAAAACTGCATCTAATGGGGTTTTTCCATCTGTCCAAGTCAGAAAAGATGGTCAAAAGTGATAGAGAAGATAAAGAAAAAATCTAGCGGTAAATCACATCGTGCCACGTGTCCTCGGGTCATCCAGGTATTGACGAGAATTTTGGAAAATTTTCCAAAGGCCAAAATGATGGAAAATGAAGTAGGAAGAGCCCGCGACCAATAGAATCATGCCATGTGGCACCGGATCGGTGGGGCACGGAGATTTTTGGGAAAATTTTCCCAAATGCAAAAAAGTGGGAAAATTTCAAATTTTCGGCCTGCCAACCCGTTTTGGCCCTGTTTTGCCCTAAATTTTCAAATGACCATAACTTTCGATCTAAAGCTCAATTTTTTGTGTTCTTTATATCAACGAAAAGATGGAGAAATTATCTACATGATTCGGGGCTCAATTTTTTATTTTGATGGAGCTTGGAGAGATAAAATTGGAAAACACCTTTGGCACATGGAAATCAACAGAAATGATGTTTCAACCACCATTTTTAATGAAGAATGGCTCGCATTCTCTCCCAGCATGGTGAAAAATGTCAGGGAATGGACCTTTAAGGATGCCCATGTTGTTTTATTGCATTTTTGTTGGTGGTTGAAGATCCTCTCATGTTTTCCCGTGTTTCTCTCTCCTGGGCTCGTTTTTGCATTGTAAAAGCCAGAATGGGCTCATTTTTTAAAAAAGGAGACACTCTTTTAGCTCTGCAACTTCCCTTTTTTTTTTTTGGAAAAATTTGTGGAAATTTTTACCTTTCCATGCAAATACAACACCTCTTTTTCCTCTTGGTCATTGTAATGCACTGTGTTGGACCTGGAATGATAATATATGCTCTGTGATTAAAATTTTCTCAATCCCTTCATATGTTTATCATTGTTTTCTTAAGCTCTCATTACATTTTGGAAAATTGTGCATGTTTTTATGTTGTGTTTCCTCTGGATTTGTATGTTTTGTAGTAGCAGGTGTCTACTACTTTCTTGGTGCATCACCTTATCAGCATTAGTCTCATTTTTCTTGCATTCCCTATCTCTTTCCCCTTGGAATTTAGAGTAGGAATTAGGAATGTAAGCCTCTACAAATTTCATGCATATACCTAATAAGAGGAGTTGAGGAACCAACCTCTAATATGGAGATTCTTTTCCATTTTACAAGTCCCACACTTGGGGAAAAGATTCAATGTTGTGCAATCACACTGGATGCTAAAATGTCAAACTAGAAATATGATAGGACATCCAGAGGGTGCTACTTATTTGCACTAATAGTTTTGGCACACCGTGGGACCAAGAGGTCTTCATCTTCATTTGTAAACAAATAGATGTGCATTTGTTGCAAATTTCTTGCTTAAAAGAGCCCTGAATTACACATCTGGCAACTCTAAGGAAGAAGAATTAGCTAGTTTTAGTAGTGCAGACCTAAAAACTCATGAGAAGAATCACCACAAGGTCAAGAGTTGGAGAAGAAGAGGTGTTGTTTGAGTATCTGCAATTATCTCCAAGAAGAAGGAAAAGAGGGAGGAGAATTCAAAGGTCCCCATCTCCACCAAACAAAACTCTCTCAACTCCTCTACCTGCTAGATGTTTCATCCAATCAACGAGGGTTATAAGGCTAGTTAGAATGACACAACACAACCCATATGTAAATTTCACTGGCAGCAGCCCACTTGCTCTCAATGCACAAAATCCAATCCCAGTTGTAGCATTGAAGAACATTCCATACTTTACTGGAGAGAATCAGACCACTCCTGGTGATCATGTCAAAGATATTGCTAATATTTGTGCAATCCATGAGATTGATGAGATGAAAGTTTGTCAAAATGCCGACATCTTCATTCAAAGGGAAGGATTTCTAATGGTTCAGAGTCTTGCCTCGGTTCTATCCAAAATTGGAACTAACTATGTATAGCCCTCCATGAGCGGTTTGGAGAAAAGGGAGATAACTTGTCCCCTTTAGAACAATTGATAACCATCAAGAGAGCTCCCAATGAGTAGGTGGTGACGACTTCAACTTTAAGTTTCAAAGGAATTAGGAGAGAATTCCAATGGCAGTAAGGCCAACAATAGAAGGTGCTTTTCTATATTACCTTAAAGCTTTAAATTCTGATATTTCTATGTTAATTCAATCCATGGGAGGCACAACTATCCCTGCTACTTATAGCATTGCCATTAGAGCTGAAAATTGTTTGATTCAGGCTGGCAAGCTAGCTCCTAGGCCTCCAATGCCATTATATCCAAGTTTAGAGGGTCCAAGCACTAGTCAAGTGCCTATTTTAGCTCCTATTCCCACTCCTAGAAATCAGAATTCAAGTGAAGCTTCTACTTCATCTTCTAGTGCCTCAAATGAACTTCAAGAAGTCATGAAGAAATTGTAAAATTTAGGTAATGAGCTGGTTACACTCAAGAGGTAGCAAGCCCAAGGTTTTAGACCTTCTTTCTAGCCTCAAGATCAGCCTAACAGGTAGTCATACTAGCCTCAAAGACCACCCAATCTAGCTGCAAATCAAAATCAAGCAAGACCTCCTACCAACAGACCATTTCAGCCCTATAATCCCAATGCTACATCTGCCTCTAAAGCAATAGTGCCAGTGTAAAACAACATAGCTCAAGAGTATGATTGGTGTTTCCCATGCAATGAACCTCACAACCAGTCTATGTGCTTCAACAATGCCTTAAATCAAGCATTAATGGTGACAAAAATTGGTGTGGAGGGTGAAGGGAGTCAAGGAAATAACCAACAACAAGAAACATCCCAGCAATAATCAGCTCCAAATGATACCACACTTGTAAACGGGCATGCAGAATATTTTTGTGGCATGAATCGAACAATCTCCCAAAGTGTTGCAGCCAACACAAGGTCCAAAAGGAGAAATTTGGGTGAAGAAAATCCATTAGCTCCAAGTAATCCACAACCTTCTACCACTCCAAAAATTATTGGAAAACAAAATGCAATTCCAAACACGCAAGGACTACCTAAAACAGATCCTAGGCCAACTCAAATGCCAGTTGTTGCTGCCCATTTGCAAGGAATGAATGTGCAGGCCAAGGGACAACAGAGAGATACTTCATCTCCATTCAACATCATTGATCAGATGAAGAAGACAAATGTAAATATATCAATGTGGGAATCACTATCCATCCCAGGCCAAAGATATTTGCTACAAGCTGCCATGAAGGACTGGTCAACTCCAAATCAGTAGGTCCATATGCAAGAGAAGGTACTCACAAATTTTTCCCAGCCTGAGGGGAATCATAGAGGATAGAAACGTAAAATGTTGAAGCCCCCTCCATTCTATATTTCATTGATCATTGGAAACCAATTAGTACACAACTAGCATGATTGATTTTGGGGCAAGTAGTTCAGTAATGCCTAAGCAAATAGCTGATCAGTTGGGGCTCCAATATGAAGTCATATCCAAAGGGGTAGTGCAATTGGATGGGACAATAGTAACAACAGTAGGAGTGATTAAAAATTTGAGTCTTACTTTGCATGCATGCCCCAACGTTGTTGTTTTACAAGATGTCTCAGTAATAGATCTTCCACCACTCTTTGCCCTATGTTTGTCAAGGGATTTCATGACTAATATTAGAGGTTACTTATCTACTGATTGGTCACACATGTTGTTCAAAACAAGATATGGAACTAAAGCCACAATCAGATTTGAACCTTTTGCAAACTTTCACTTTGAGCCTCACACTCCAAGTCAAATCAATACCAATTGTTCAACGTTTGATCAAGAGGATTATCCAAGCACTGATGAAGCTAACACCAAGGTTGGAAGCATCCTAGATTTGACCCTTGATGAATGGGTAAGCAAGGTGCATGATTTTGATCCTTATCAAGAAATAGAAGAATCTGAGCTAGGAGTCTATTGCATGCATGAAGAAAATCAGCCTATTCCTAGCATCACCAAACCAGACCACAAGGATGACAATGAGGTATGGCAGTTGTTCTTCAATGGATCAAGAAGTAGACAAGGTGTAGGAGGGGGAGCTATGCTTGTTTCACCTCAAGGAGTTAGGTATTATTCAACTTTTAGATTTCAGTTTGCATGTTCTAATAACACTGTTGAATATGAAGCTTTGATACAAGGATTACATTGGTCAATCAAAAGAAGGATAAAGAACTTGCAAGTCTTTGGTGACAGTGAGTTGATCATCAACCAAGTTAAGGGGAAGCATGCTGCCAAGAATGATCTGCTCAAGTGCTACAAAAATAGGGTGTGGGACCTCATTGAATATTTTGAGGGATTTGGCATCAAATCCATTCCTAGAAAAGAGAACCAAGCTGCTGACAGGCTTGCAGCAGTTGGAGAAGCCTTTGATGTTGTTGAAAGCATCTAAAAAGACAAGGTACAACCAAACATCCATGTGATTGTAAGGCCTTTGGTTCCAGAAAACAATGTGAGTTGGAAAGTGTTTGAAAGTGATCAACAAATCATCCATTTCTTGCAAGAAGAGGCTGAGTTCTCAGCTAAAAATCAGGAAAAGTTGGAACAACAGTATGGTGACCAAGTGGTATAGCTGAGAACCAACAAACTACCAAAGGGACTTATTACTTTGGAGTCCATTTTCAATCCTAATGATTAGTTTAGGAAGGAGAAAGCAAACATCGAGTCAAGGGAGAGGATTCAGGTGTCCATCTTTGTGGAAGAGGGAAAATCACTCTGAGTTGGTAAAGTGAAAAATGAGCAAGAAAGGTATAAGTTCACACATCTTTGTTAAGAATTCCCGATGTGTTTTCTTGGAGCTATGAATATTTGAAAGGTTTCAATCCTGAGTTAGCTCAACACACCATTGAATTGGATCCAAGTACTAAACCTTTAGGTAGAAACAAAGGCTAGTCAATCCACACATGGAACCTCTCATGAGAAAATAATTGAATAAGTTGATAGAGTCAAGTATCATATTCCCTATCAAGCATTCTAGTTGGGTGGCCAACTTGGTTCCAGTTAGAAAGAAGAGTGGAGAAATCAGATTGTGTGTTGACTTCAGAGATCTGAATAGAGCATCTCTCAAGGATCATTACCCACTTCCTTCTATGGAGAAAATTTTGCAAGTTGTTGCCGGCTCTGAGAGGTTTTCATTACTTGATGGCTATTCAGGGTACAATCAGATTATGGTGAAAGAAGAGGATCAGTTCAAGATAACCTTTACAACCAAATGGGGAACTTATGCATACAGGAAAATTCCATTTGGACTGTTCAACGCTAAAGCTACTTTCCAAAGGGCAATGGATATAACATTCAAGGATTTGGTTAACAACATGGTGCTGATATATTTTGATGATATCACTATTTTTCAAAAATGTAGCAAACCATCTCTTTCATTTGAGACAAGTGTTCCAAAGGTGCAGAAGATTTGGGGTATTCTTGAATCCTAAAAAGTGTATTTTTCTAGCCCATGAAGGAAAGCTCCTTGGCCAAATTGTCTCCAAAGAAGGATTAGCAATTGATCTAGAAATATTTGAAGCCATAAGAGCACTACCATTGCCAAGCCATAAGAAGGCCCTTAAAAGTTTCTTGGGGAGAATAAATTTTGTTCGATATTTGTCCCAAATTTTGCAGCCCTATTCAATCCTATCACCAAGATGTTAAAGAAAAGCATAGCTTTCAAATGGACATCAGAAGGAAAATAAAGTTTTGGAGCAATCAAAGAAGCCATCTCATAAGCCTCAACTCTCATTAACCAAAATTTCTCCAAGGATTTCATCCTCTATGCATTTGAGGGTGATGATACTATTTCTGCAATCTTGGTACAGTAGAACAAAGATAATTATGAGCAGCCAATTGCTTTCTTCAGCCAAATCCTGGAGGACTATGAGGTGAGATATTCTTTCATTGAGAAGCATGTTATTGTAGTAATTAGGAGCTTGAAGAAATTCAAACATCTAGTTTCAAACAACAAGGTTCAATTGCTGGTTTCTCATGTGGGGGTTAAAGACTTCCTCCTCAACAAAGAGAGTAGGTTGGATTACTCATGTCATGGAGTATGACATTGAGATCAAATTCACCAAGTTGGTTAGAGGAAAAGGATTGTGTGAGCAGCTAGTCTTGAATAAACATAAGGAAGCATGCAATGAGAAGGAGGTTGTTTTGGCGTTACAAGACAACCATGAGCAAGGAAGCACTCAAGAAGAAAATGATGGTGTCCTCACTCCTTGCTGGACCCAAGACATAATGCACTTCCTAAACATAGGTCTATGCCCTCCAGAGATGAACAAGACCAAAAGAAGACACTTCAGATTGCAGGCTGTCCCATATGCCCTTGTTGATGGTGTTTTGTTCAAAAGGGATGTGAATGGAGTGCTGCTGAGACACATTGGTACAAATCAGATTAACAAGGTGTTGGAAGAATTCCATGGTGGATCAACTAGTGGTCATTTTTCACCGAGAGTAATAGCTCAATATCATGAGGGCTGGCTATTATTGGCCCAAGATTTTTAGTGATTGTTATGCATGGATCAAGAGGTGCAAGAATTGTGCCTTCTTCACAAGTAAGGAAAGGCTAGCTACCCTTCCATTGCATCAAATTTCAGCCGACAGACATTCATGCAATGGGGTTTAGACTTCATTGGAATCATTAATCCAAATTATAGCCAAGGACACAAATAGATTCTCGACAGCAACATATTACTTCACCAAGTGGACTGAAGTAGTAGCACTCAAGGAAGCGAATGAATCTAGCATTCTGGACTTCTATGAGGGAATAGCAACCAGATTTGGCATACCTGCTACAATAATATCAGATAATGCATTGACATTCATTGTGTCCAAGGTAACTGAATGGGATGTCAAGAATGGGATCTACCTAAGCACTTCATCAAATTATTATCCTTAGGGTAATGGCCAAGCTGAATCTACAAACAAGAACTTGTTAAGAATCATTAAGAGGACTCTTGATGAAAATCAGAGGTGTTGGCATACTAAGTTGAAATCAGCCTTATGGGCTGATAGGATAACTCCCAAGAGATCTATAAGTAACTCTCCATTCAAGCTTTTATATGGAAGAGAGGTAATTTTTCCCATGTCACTTGAGTTTCCAACATTGGAACTCATGAAATAGTTGGAGTTGTTGGAGTTTGGACCCATGGAGGTTAGATATGCATAATTGATGGAGCTCCAAGAAATCAAAAATCAAAGTCCCAAGCAATGGAGAAGGATCAAGCTTTGATCAAGAAGAACTTTGATAGAAAGGCCAAGGCTAGATCTTTCTAAGTTGGAGATCTAGTGTTAAAATGGGATGCGAGATAGCGAGAAACCGGGAGGCATTCAAAATTTTATGCCATTTGGAGTGGCCCATACATGGTCACAAAGTGTAAGGACAACAATGCCTTTTAATTGTCTACATTGGATGGTGAAGAGTTGCATATTCCAGTCCAATGGAATCCTTCCGAAGCATTGCTTCTTGAAAGAAACTCTTCACCTTGTACATATTAGCGTAGGTTTTCATTCCTCAAAGTGCTTATGCACATTATTGTGTTGTAGTTTAGCTTTGCTTTCCCTAAGTGCTTTGGCACAAGCTTGCTATTCCAGAAATGTGTTTTACTGGCCTTTCCCAATCAAATGGTGTTCTACCCTCCATCTTCCTCCTTGCGTGTTCTAATCAATTGGGGTACCAAAAAAATAATTTAATAATCCCATGCCCAATGGATTGCTTTAGGCAACTAGTAACTTCATCCAGCAGGTAGATGACCCTCTGAGTCGCCAAAATTGTTATCCAAAATAAGCCCCTTGCTTATTTTTGGCTAACTCCCTTCATTCCTCCCTCCCTTGTGACTTAGTCATAATTTTTCATTTTTTAGGCACTTAAAACCTTCTGGAAATGGCACAATTGGATAGAGATTTTTTTCATCTTTCTAGAAAGGTAAAGTTTTCCTCCTAACTCTATGTATTTTTGAAGTTATGGCTTGGTAGAGTTTTTGTGGGAAATTTTCCCTGGAAAAGCCCGGGCCAATAAGGTGAGGCCATCTGTCCTCGAAAGTGTGGAGGCGGAGGTAAACTTGGAATTTTTACCAAGTGTTTGGAAAAGTTTTAGAAGGAATTTTTTTACCCCGAGGGCCTGCCAACGAATAAGATGCTTGCCACGTGTCCAGTGGAGGGAAGATAGAAAATTTGACTAAGTGTTGGCGCCATGGAAAAATCTCCAGGAAAGGTCCACACCCAATCACACTGCGCCACATGTCCCAAGAGCGGCGGAATGTTGGGAGGTGGAGGAAGATAGAAAATTTGGCAAAGTGTTCGGTAAGGGTGCTAAGGAGAAATGTTTTCCCCAAAGCCCGTGAGCCAATGGGATAGCACCATGTGTCTCAGGGGGCGTCGGAGCTTTGACCGCCAAGGAGAAGTTGGAAATTTTTCCCAAAGGTTAGCACAAAGAGAAGTTTTTGCCCCCATGGCCTGCAATGAATGGAAACCCGCCACGTGTCTTCAACCAGCTGGAGCGTGGGGAAAAAATTGGAAGATTTTCCCAAAGCAAAATCAAAGAAAAATTTCAAAGGAAAAGCTTGCCCCCCAAAACGCGAGCCAATGGGATCGTGCCACATGTCCAGTGGCGGCAAAAAAATGCAAGACAGGCCCGACGGAAAAATGGCGGGAAAACTCGCGTCAATGGGTTTTGCAATGTGTCCAAGTCAAAAAGATGGTAAAAAATGACGGAGTAACAAAGAAAAAAATCCCATGGCAAATCACATTGTGCCACATGTCCTCGGGTCATCTAGCTGGCGAGAGAATTTTTGGAAAATTTTCCAAAGGCCAAAATGATGGAAAATGAAGCAGAAGAGCCCGTGACCAATAGAATCATGCCACATGGCACCGGATTGGTGGGGTGTGGAGATTTTTGGGAAAATTTTCCCAAATGCAAAAAAGTGGGAAAATTTCAAATTTTCTGGCCCACTAACCTGTTTTGGCCTTGTTTTGCCCTAAATTTTCAAATGACCATAACTTTCAATCCAATGCTTAGTTTTTCACGTTCTTTATATCAACAAATCTGGAAAAATTATCTACATGATTCCAAGCTCAATTTTGTATTTTGATGGATTTTGGAGAGATAAAATTGGAAAACACCTCTGGCACATGGAAATCAACAGAAATGACGTTTCAACCACCATTTTTAATGAAGAATGGCTCGCATTCTCTCCCAGCATGGTGAAAAATGTCAGGGAATGGACCTTTAAGGATGCCCATGCTGTTTTATTGCATTTTGGTTGGTGGTTGAAGCTCCTCTCATGTTTTCCCATATTTCTCTCTCCTGGGCTCATTTTTTGCATTGTAAAAGCCAGAATGGGCTCATTTTTTTAAAAAGGAGACACTCTTTTAGCTCTGCAACTTCCCTTTTTCTTCCTTTTTGGCAAAATTTGTGGAAATTTTTACCTTTCCATGCAAATACAGCACCTCTTTTTCCTCTTGGTCATTGTAATGCACTGTGTTGGACCTGGAATGATAATATATGCTCTGTGATTAAAATTTTTCTCAATCCTTTCATATGTTTATCATTGTTTTCTTAACCTCTCATTACATTTTGGAAAATTGTGCATGTTTTTGTGTTGTATTTCCTCCTGGAATGTGTATGTTTTGTAGTAGCAGGTGTCTACTACTCCCTTGGTGCATCACCTTATCAGCATTAGTCTCATTTTTCTTGCATTCCCTATCTCTGTCCCCTTGGAATTTAGAGTAGGAATTAGGAATTTAAGCCTCTACAAATTTCATGCATATACCTGATAAGAGGAGTTGAGGAACCAACCTCTAATCTGGAGATTCTTTTCCATTTTACAAGTCCCACACTTGGGGAAAAGATTCAATGTTGTGCAATCACACTGGATGCTAAAATGTCAAACTAGAAATCTGATAGGACATCTAGAGGGTGCTGCTGATTTGCACTAACAGTTTTGGCACACCTGGTGGGACCAAGTGGTATTCATCTTCATTTACAAACAAATAGATGTGCATTTTTGCAAATTTCTTGCCTAAAAGAGTGCTTTGAATTACACATCTCAGGAACTCCAAGGAAGAAGAATCAACTGGTTTTAGCAGTGCAGACCTAAAAAATCATGAGAAAAATCACCACAAGGTCAAGAGTTGGAGAAGAAGAGGTATTGTTTGAGTATCTACAATTATCTCCAAGAAGAAGGAAAAGAGGGAGGATAATTCAAAGGTCCCCATCTCCACAAAACAGAACTCTATCAACTCCTCCACATGGTAGACCTTTGATCCAATCAACGAGGGTTCTAAGGCCAATCAAAATGGCACAACACAACCCATATGTCAATTTCACTAGCAGCAGCCCACTTGCTCTCAATGGAAAATCCAATCCCAGTTGTAGCACTGAAGAACATTCCATACTTTACTGGAGAGAATCAGACCACTCCTGGTGATCATGTCAAAGATATTGCTAATATTTGTGCAATCCATGAGATTTATGAGATCCAACTTGTTGTCAAACTACTGGCATCTTCATTCAAAGGGAAGGCTTTGCAATGGTTCAGGAGTCTTGCCTCAGGTTCTATCCAAAATTGGAACCAACTATGTATATCCCTCCATGAGCAGTTTGGAGAAAAGGGAGATAACTTGTCCCTTTTGGAACAATTGAAAACCATTAAGAGAGCTCCCAATGAGCAGCTGACTGACTTCAACTTCAGGTTTCAAAGGACTTGGGAGAGAATTCCAATGGTAGTAAGGCCAACAATAGAAGGCACTTTTCTATATTACCTTAAAGCTTTAAATTCTAATATTTCTATGTTAATTCAATCCATGGGAGGCAAAACTATCCCTGCTACTTATAGCTTTGCCATTAGAGCTGAAAATTGTTTGATTCAGGCTGGCAAGCTAGCTCCTAGGCCTCCAATGCCATTATATCCAAGTTTATAGGGTCCAAGCACTAGTCAAGTGCCTATTTTAGCTCCTATTCCCACTCCTAGAAATCAAAATTCAAGTGAAGCTTCTACTTCATCTTCTAGTGCCTCAAATGAACTTCAAGAAGTCATGAAGCAATTGCAAAATAATAATATAGTTTTCAAATTATATAGGATATAGTTATAGATTAACTATAAACTATAGTTTTTCAAATCAAATCCTTTTAGAGGGGACCAAAGAACACGGGTATGAATTTACCTTCCAAAATATTTAACCTGCAAACATTTGAAATTATAGAAAACATGAAAATTATTTCATATAGTAATAAATCCTTTATTTTTCTGTATGTGATTTTCACGCAGGTAAATATTTGAAGCCCCTTTCACCTATGCACACATCAATCTCCAAACAAACATTAATTCCATATAATTTACAAAATGTAAATGAAAGTAAGAATCATATCATATTACATCTCCTCCCCAAAAAAATTAGGGATTTAAAATTGAAAAACCCTAAATTTTTTTCGAGAGTTTAATTACACAAATGTAATGCCAAAATAAATTGGGAAAAAAAAGAAGGGGACCGGATAATTTTAAATACCCTTTTGGGTTGGTTGAAAAAACCCGTACAAATTAAATAAATAAAATACACAACATTTGATCTTAATTTATTTAATTTACCTCGCTCTATTGCCATGTTAGAATTTGAGGATTCTAATAAATACGGATTTGTAGAGACCTATAATTACACCCAAGCAATTTAAATACTTAAATTGTACTAATTATCTCCTTTCCCACAAATTGATGACATATTGTTAATATCACTCATCTTCTCTTACATTATCGTTAATTGATTACATTACGCTAACTAATTAAGTCTCTTATCCAACACGCACCCTAATTAACGACCCTTCGTTAATCAAACACCTTTCTATCTAGCCTAATTAATTATTATTAATTAATTAGCCTCCCTTCTCATTAAATCAATAAATCAATATTTAATTGGTTTAATTCCCTCCTAATGGTCCAAATCACACTAAAATCCATCTAAAAGCTTATAAAAGCTTGCACATGTATTAATTAATCATCTTGATTAATTAATACACCCCCTTTATCCACATCAGCCAATTAAAAACAAACTAAACCCTCCTAAAGTTAACTCAACCCCATCTAAACACCCCTTATCCATAACTAACTCTACATCTCCATTAGTCCCACATTCATGAGGATGTGTTGAATCCTTTATCCTTTGGGCTATATAAACAACCCCCTACTTCTACACTTACACCTAAATCTCTCAAGAGACAAAAGAAAGCACATAGTTTCATACTAATAGCCTTTTGTCATTCTTGAGCTAAGCCTCACACCCAAGTATCCATTGATGGATCAAAGCAAGAAAATATAATTTGATTGCCATTGAACTACTTAGGTTCATTTTAATGTTAAATTAGGCAATTAAGTAGAATAGAGTTCATTAATTTACATTATGTTTTGATCATTTCAAAGTTATAATGTTGAGGGTAGGACTTGCTTATTTCTTCATCATGATGGTGCATATTTCTCATTTCTAGCTAGGTTAGCAAGCTATTTCTAGGTGGTAGTTTCTTCCTTTAAATTTAGCTAAATTATAGAAATACTTGTACATATTTGACACGTCTTGTGGGAATTGAACTTGGGTTTCCTACCCGTTATCACATCTCTCGGCTCTCTGGCCAATACATCTCTGGTGGGAATTTGAGGATTCTAATAAATATGGATTTAATCAACTTACATATTACAAAATGTTACACTAAATATTTAAATAAAGATTACATCATAACATAAGTAACTAAAGAAATACTTATCGAAATAAATAACACACGTGACACAATATTTATATTGAAAACCCCAATAGGGTAAAAACCACTTTAAAAATAACCTTTTACTTCGAGAGAACTTATTTGACATCCAAGAAGATCATCTCATCCTTAGAAATTCTATTTACCAACCGTAAAATCAAATCACTTGATTTTCACACCTTTGATATATTTCTTGAATATATCAAATGAGGACCTAAGTCCTTTTTATATAAGGTGATTGGGTATGTCTCCCACCCACCTTTTCAACCTAAAATAGTTGACACATACACTTAGGTTTATAATATTTAATATTAGAAATATAATCATTTCATGATATTAAATATTTAACCTAAAGTATATACTAAGGTTGGCATATTTAATAATAGAAATATAAATATTTCATATTATTAAATATTAACCAATATATTAGTGATGGACCCATATAAATTAAGGGTTGGCGAACACTTAATCATTATGTTCCAACAAGTATATCCACGCACTTATCCATATTTTTTTTTATTCCCAAGGTTTTGATTTTAAATCTATAATTTTGTTTTCTACATTCATTAGTGTCTCAATGACTTCATAAGAAATTTTTCTCTTTGAATATTCTTCTCAAAAGAAATGATTAAGAAGTCAGTTTTCAGATCACCATAACTCTTTTTGAATTTATCAAATACCATGTTTTCTAACTTTAGATCAATAGTGTCCATATTATTTTCAACCCATTTCTTCTTTGTCTCCATTTTTCTTTGATTCCATTCAAAACCTCAACTCTAATTTTGGAAAAGTATTCAATTGCATACTGAGTTCCCATGTGTTCAATTGGCACAATTCCTTCCTTCTCAACTAAGTCTTCATCTAATTGAGTAATACGATTTATCTTGGGGAGAATTCCCTCAAAATAGAAAATCTCATTATCACACTGTTCAATTAACTCATCAATTTCATTGAGATTATTCTTGAGATTTTCATATTTCTTCCTAGCTTTCTCAATGGCTTTCTTCCCCTTTTCCATTAGCTTCTCCACCCAAGTATCAACAAATTTAACCTTTTCAATAGCTTTTTCAATGTGTTCCATAACCTTAGGAGTAGCAGTGGAGATATCTTCTTGGCCTTCACTGGATTGGCCAACTAATTATTGTAAACATGAACTCAATGATTTGACCCATTCTTTCAACTATCTTTTGGTTATCCTGTCCTCATCTAATTTGTGCAACAAATCATTGACTACTTCTGAGACTCCTTTCTTTAATGCATCTCTTGAAGGTTTTCCCAAAGGAATGAGTTGAACATTATAGTCATTTGCTGTTATATCACTTCTTGATTTTCCTTCATGTGGAATTTCCACCTCCAAATTTCTAGATCCATATGGGTCAGTATGAGTTTTAGTAATGACCCTAGCCTTTTTTGGAGCCTTTGTGGGTTTTGGGAAGCCAAAGTTGTAAGATCTATGGATTTCACATGTACAACCTCTTCTTCTTCTTCCAAAATCAACTCTCCTATCCTTCCTTTTGTAAGAGTAGCTCCCACCTTTGTCTCTTGTAATGCTAGTCAAGGCTTTTTGGGACAACCATCAATTACTTAGACATCTCTTGAACATCTCGCACTAGTGGATCTTTACTTACACTTTGTCCACTTTCAATGTTGATTTCTTGGGTTCATCTTGTGTTGGAACTTCCCCCACTTTCTTCTTTCCTTGATCCTGAAATTGGGGTTGACTAACTTCCTTCTGAGTCATATCAACATTTGGAACATGTTCTCTATTTTTCTCCTCAACTGATGTAGTCATAAACTCTACATTTTCTTTTGGAACCTCTTGAGTTGGTGTTGTTCCTTTAGATAATTCTTTTTCTTCTGCAGTTTCTACTTCCTTTAGAGGTTGTTTTTGGTGGAGATATCCTCATGAAATGGTATACCAATTTCCTTTTGTTCTTTTGATACCTCATTTTGTGGCACAATGTGTTGGCTCCCAATAGATGATCCCTTACCTTTAGCAATACCCTTTATACTTTGAATGCCATCAATATCTTCCTTTGTAATGGTTTCTTTTGCAACTTCAATCACCCTTTCTTCAACATAATTTTACCTTTGAGGTGATCCACTACCTTTGATAACCTTGGTCTTGTTATAGAAATATTGTTCATAGTGTGAACACTTAGGAGTGGTTTGGGTTATTTGGTAGTAATAGTTTTTAATATTTATAAAATAATATATGAGTGTGTAAAATAGTTGTAATGCACAACTCATAGTTGAGAGATATTTGGGATATTGAGAGGACTTAGAGATTAGCCTTGACTCCTTACTTATAGGAGTTCATTGAGCTATTTATATGTAATCTCTCCATTAGGAATTTTCCTAAATGAATTACAATATCTCTAGTTTTATTATTTTATTGTGCAATGTTTTATTTTTATTTGATTAAATCATATATATTTACAAGGCGTTTCCATTTGGGGATCCTTTTCACCTAGTGCCTCAATATCCATTATTTCTCCACCATAAATTCCTTGAACTTTTGACTTGCTCATTATCAAGCAGTTAGGCCTTCAAAATATATTTGTGACATTGGAATTTCTCGACTCAACAATTGGCACATGGGGTAATTCCTTCACTCCTTCACCTAACTGGAGAATACTTGTATATTCTATTACTTGTCTTTCAATTCATACTTCAAATGCCTCAAGTACATGAATATCCTCATTTGTGTCTATATCCACTATATCAATTGGGTTTTTTATGGATTCATGAAATTGATTAAAAAGAGGTATACTCACACCTTGAACTGGGGTTGCAGCAAATTTCTCCAACTCTTTTTGTAACACAAAACTATCTAGTGGATTAATTGGGACATTACCTAAGGATACTTTTTCTTGAGTAATATCAGCTATTACTTCTTTTGTAGATCAAGCCAAAGTTGGAAATAGTGGTTGTACATTTGGACTTACTTGAACATATTTTTGTTCTAGTGGTGGAGTTGTTTGATGAACCATGGAAACAACTACTCCTTTTTATTCCTTAGTGAGCATGGGAGGATCAATCACTTCATCCTTCTTATGCTTTTGTTTCTTAAATGTAGGATCACCTTCTCTTACAAAGGGTTGTTCAAATACAAATTTGTACCTTTTATTTTCCCTTTCAAATTGTTTGATATTTGGTGCTACCCTTCCCTCAATACTTTGTGACTTAGATTGGATATTGGCACTTGTCATGGCTCCTCTCATCAAATTTTTAGTACTCTGGGATTTTGATAAAACCCTTGGAGGAGCATTTTGTGTAGCTAATCCTTTTCCTTTTGTTTAGATCGGTATTGTAAAATTGATAGGAGAAATTTCCATATATTTTAGAAGTATTTCTTCTGTTTTCTTCTTCAAAGAAGACATGGAGGTTCATGTCCCACTAGTAGCAATGGTCCACTCATTAACAATTCATGTAGTAGGTATTTTTGAAGGTAATTGAGGGGATTTTTCTCCTAATGGATCCATATTATCAGCTCCCTCCTTCAAAGGGGGAATATCTTCCTTCAAAATCTCTAATTCCCTAAACTTGTTAAGCACCCTTGTATTCGAATGGATAAATATATGTTCTTTTGTTTTAACCAAGTCAAATTTATCCTCATCACATGAACAATCCTACCATACTGATCATCTGATTCCTCCTCATCCCATTTTATGGGGTCATTGGTTTTCCTTCTACCTTTTGATCAATATAAAATTGACTCACAATTTGTTGGTCATCCATGATTCCCTCAGGCACTACAAAAATTTTAAAATCAATGATCTGTGTGAGGGTCATCCTTGAGAAATACCTAAGTCTGAATTCCTCTTCATCTTTATAATTCATCCAATAGTCCTCAAAGTGAGGTTCATGCTCAAAAGAATTTTCCAAAGTATTGACCACCCATCTAATGTCATAGCTAGACCTTGCCTCAAATTTATCCATATCAAACCTTTCCATTTCCTCCTCCATCAACCTAGCTTTTATAATAGAGGGGAAATAATACCTTCCAATCCTAATGGGAAATTTGATGTTTTTCTTATGTCTTGTTGAGAAGACAAAGTATGATACTTAGCCAAGGCACGCAGAAGGTTTACCCATCGGAACAAGGTGCGTTGAAAGGAGTGGAAGGATAGGGGGAAGGAAACATGTGTGAAAGACATGGAAAGATTTGAGACTTAGCAATTTTTAGGATTATGGGATATTTTTGGAGATAGTATGCAGAGCACATAAACCGGATAAAGACTTGTCGACACACAAGGGATATTTTTGAAGAGTGTCTACTAAGCACTTTGCATGGGTTTGAGTTAATAATAGAATTATTACTGCCAGTTAACTAGAAGAGATCTATTATTAGTACACTTGTATGTGTGTCTATTATTATAAAGGTGCATGGATATTTTCAGCATGTGACCTATTTTAGGAATTATGTAAGTGGTGAAGGGAAAGTCCCCACCCTTATAAATATGTAGTGATCTATGTAGTATAGAGAGGATTGTATCTGAGCTATTATGAAATTATGCTTCCAGATCTGATGCGCACATAAGGTTATGATAGTGAATATTAGAAGGAGCTTCTATGTATTTACTGTGTTTAATATAATGGAGTGTATTGATTGATTCAAGGTGTTAAACATGATTATAACTAGATCTTGCATGGTTGAATTCATTATGGCTATTTTTTGAATCCATTACTCTTTAGATTTAGATCTGGAATATGCTTTGTAGAATGTTATACTATGTATGAATCTAAATGCATCAACTCTTCATTTTGCTAACATCCTACAAGAGCAATCAGAAGAGGGGCCTAGTACCTTTGCGCACTTTAGGTGAGAGATCAGCCTAGGATGAGTGATGTGCCAACAAGACTCGGGTTATTTTCACAAAAATCTAGGCTACATCATTGGTTCCATTTTCGGGATGACGTTTTTTGTTGTTTTCGGGATGGTTTGCAATGAAGACATACCAGATTGACCCTAGAAAGTGTTGAGGAGTGGATACAAGATCTAGAAGAAGAATACATACCGAGGTTCAACATCGGATCTTATTTTAATGCGTGTGCATGGGTGGAGCAGATTCTGTATGATAGTTTGTATGAGAGCTTCTTTGCTATGTTTCGTAGAACTGTACATAAGTGGCTAGTTGTTTATGTGTCTAAAAGGGATTGAAGGTATCACGTACTTGTCTAGATGTAGGAAGAATTTTAGGTCCTTTATGATGCTGATCTGATTTGGACACGCACTATGGATACTTGTTTTTGTGGTGTTTTGAATAGTTCTATTCTAGAGTACTCAATTTCTACTTAATCTTTACTAGAGGTAGCAGAATTCAATTTTTTATGATATCCCAGGGGAAATTACTTGCAAGGTATTCCACTGGCAATCAAAATCTCGATGGTGACCCTAAAATTTTAAAGCAAACCAATTGCCAACTAAAACCCACCACGTGTGGGGGTAGGAGAAGGTTTTGTGAAAGATGGCAGACCTAGTGGTAGAAAGGTAGAGAGAAGAAATGTGGCTTAAGTATAATGAGTCATGCGAGAGGGAGATAGAGAAACAATAGGATGTTATAGAGCAAATGGCGTTGAGGAGAGAGATGGCTTCTAAAGGATTTGGAGCTCACATAGAAGCATAGAGATAGAGCATCAAGAATTCCTCCATTTAGGAAAACATGATAGGGAAAACCCCTCAGCCTCACATGGAATCACATTAGTAGAGACGACACTGGGCCATGGGCATGCATTGGAATCTTCCCGTAACCTACCCCTTGTACTTGGATTTTTAGTGCCCACTTCCCTTTGGAACCTTTTATTACCGAACATGATCTGTAGACTATATGACGAACATTTTAATAGTTTTGATTTAATATAGTGTTAGATGTCAGATCCTATATTATTGTTGAATCTGATTATATATAATGCATGGTGATTATTAGAGACACTCATATGTGGATGATGATATACTATTGACATGGATGTTTAATGGAAGTTATTTGGATAGGTGATTTTTGGAGATTATGAGTAAACCTAGAAAGGGGAAATTATTTGATGATGATATAATTGTTGAATAAATTTACAAATGATATAGTTGTTACTTTGATGTTGTTGATACATATTGTGAGTGATTTTGTTAAATTGCCTTGATGTTGTTGTGATTCACATACTTAGATGATTTTGTGATTATTTTATATATTCATTTTGGACATTCTGATATGGCCACGAGGCCGAAGGAGGTATTTTTATTTTACAGGTTAAATATATCACAACAAAACATCGGGGATCGAGACCAACCAAAATGGAATTCTAGGTGAATTCAACACGGTCACCATGGCAATGTGTTTTGTGTGTGTTGTTTTGTTAGGGATTTCCATGGGGGATCACCTTTAAATGTGACCATGGGTTTGTATATTTTATTAATGTGGTTACTTTTTATTATTGTTGTATGTGTTTTATTAGTGATGTGTTTCCTTTCTTTATTTAATTATGTTGTGGAAAATTAATGTGAGAAACATAAGGTTAAAATATAAATAAATCAAATTGGGATATGGGAAAATAATTATAGAAGTTGTTGTCTTTGTAATAAATTTGTAAGTGATGTGTAAGTTGTGTAAGAGCTTGTGTAAGTCTGATTTTGGAGTATGAAACACTCCACCTCCATGGAAATTCGAATTTGTCCTTGGGGCTATTCTTAGATACTTGTGGGACAAGTAAAAATTGTCCCATACCTCTCAATTTAATTTACCAACTATGCCTATGGTTGGAGGACTTATTTTAGACATTTTTAATGTATTTTATTAATCATGTTGCATTGTTTTGATTGCACTCTCTTACATTTTATTTAATTTTCAATCCTTTGGGGTGTGGGCTTTTTGGAGTGTGCAAGTAGATTGTCATATTTTGACCCACCTCTTTATTGTGCATTGGAGTTTGGAATTTGAATTTAGTGTGATGTGGCATCCTACATGGATCCACATCATCCCCTTCTCTTCTCTTTTCTATATAATGAAAACTCTTGGCTTGTTTTTGGGGTTGAAGCATTTTGTATGTAAGCTTTGGGCACATTTTTTGCTTGTGTTTGGAGCTCTTACCTTAGAGCATATTGGGTGAAGTTTTTTCTTGGTTGTTGAACCTTTTTGCATTCTTCCTTAGGGGCACATTTTCTTGTTGGAGCTCTTTTTTTTTTAGGAAGTCTTGGAGAAAGCTTTGCATGCTTGTGAGTTGATATTTTGGAATGTATTTTTGACATTCAAAGCTTGTTGTGTGTAGAAAATCATTCCATGGGGAGGTAGGAGTTTATTCCTTCTTTTATTTCTATCATTTCTTTCTTGTGTTGTTGTGAATGGTGAATGTTTTGCATGTTTTATGGGTTGTTTGGGTAGACTGCCATAGGAATGGTGTAGGAGAAGGCTATGGGGAATCCATGTGGGGGCATAAGGGAATGCCATTGGCATCAGAAATTTTGTGGAGGGAGTTTTAGGTTTGGGATCCACCATGGAAAAGAAATAGCTTGCATTTCTTACTCTTGGGGGGCATAAGGAGGGGTTGGGAGATATAAGGTTTATGGGGTATGATATGTTATATTAGTGGTATGATTATAGGTGGATTCCCAATTCCCAATTAGGAGGCATAAGTAGCTTCCCCCATATTCCTTGCTCCTTTGGCTTGCAAGATCAAGCCTAAGTTCTGTTTTGAAATGATTTTAAATGCAGTTGTGAACTGTTGTTTTTGTGTTGAATTGTGTTTTTTTAAAGGAAATGTGTATGTGAAAGAATGTTGTGTGTGGGAGCCAATTTGTTTCCATGGTTGAATTACACCTTCTATTGTATCTTGGTTGGGGCTTAGGGGCCAATGATGAAGGAAGGCTTCTCCTTTCATTGGATATCTTGGTTGGGTGGAGAGCATTGCCTTTCCCCTTCTTTTGTTGTGATCAAATTGGAAGAAAATGGAAGTTGCATGTTATTGTTTTTGCACAAGAGAAATGTACAGTTTGACAATCCCTTGTGGAAACCCATTCCTTTGTAATCCTTTCCCACATGATGTGGATGAAATTGTAATAGTTATGTTATGGAGAAATGATGTTGTAATTGATTATGAAGTTATATATTTGAAATGTGAAAGACACTTGCATTCTGTTCTATACATTGAGAAAGAAAGAGAATTTTGTTATTGTTTTCCAACATTGAAAGATGTAAGTTGTATAATTGAAGTCAATAGAGGATTGCAAATTCATCTCTCATTGCATTGTTGTTATTGTATTGGAACATCAAACTGTGATGAAATTGGAGTATCAAATTGTGATTGGAATCCTTGTTGTTTGGAAAATGGAAAAAGGATAAACACTTAAGTCTACCATGGATTGAATTCAATGTTTCTTTGTATGGAAAAATGAGATAATTAAATCTCTGGTTGAAAGGAAGAAATGGCAATTAAATCCCTCAAGAAATTGACCTCTGCCTTAAATTTAAAACTAGCAATAATTCATTTAAAATGCATAGTTTGGACCTGCACTTGATAATCCACTGGAAAATGATATAATCTAGCATGCTAAGACATCAAGGAACTCAATCTGACAAAGGAAACACTTAGGGAAACAATTAAAACATTGCAGAATTGAGCTCAATCTCTTCCTCAACCGTTTTCTATCTTTTGTTGAGCAATTCAATTTTGAATCAATTAAACAAATCAAATTCTCTAAAACACTTTAAACCCTCCCTAGATCAATTCTCCATGTCTGTTGGCATGTTGAGTGATGGAGGAGATCTAATTTAGTCAAATTGAAAAGTTGAAAATTGTCAGTTTGCCAATTAAAAGCCTGCAGATCATTTTTGTAAAATTGACCCTTTAAAACTTATCAAAAAGTAAAATTTATGCTTCTTATGCAAATAGGGCATCGAGAGATTTCCAAAAGTCCTCATTTTCCCAAACCGAGCTTTCTAGCTCAAGTTATGGCACTTTGAAGTTTTTGTGCCTTGGCGGGAAAATTTGGAAAAATTTTCCTAGCATGAGCCCAGTAACCCAAAAATTTCCCATCGAATTGCCTTAGAAAATATTTTGAAAATTTCGACTTGGGAAAATTTTCATCTTTTCCTTCATTTGCCCACAGCCAATCAAAGGCTGCCATGTGTCCTCTAGGGGTTGAGGCGGAGGCACAAATTTTTCTTCACCCTTAAACCTTTTGAAATTTTTGGAAAATTTTCACTTTTACCTCCGCCGCCCGCATGACCAACTAGATTGCGCCACATGTCCCCTTAGGCTATAGGAGTGCACATTTATTTTTGGACTTAACATTTTTAAATTTTTTGGGAAAATTTCCCATTTTGACCCCCGTGGCCGCGGCCAATGAAAGCATGCCATGTGGCACTCTAGGGTGGCGGTGGGTAGGGCGGAAGACCCTTGACTTTTGTTTTTGTTTTTGTTTTTATTGGCCTTTGGGGAAAAATCCTCAATTTTTTCATGTGGCCTGATTCTCCACCTTCCTCTCAAAATCTATCCCTTAGCAGGCATGCAAACCCACACACTTCTTTCTCCCTTTTTCCCCTTCGTGGCACAAAGCGCTAAATCCACCCGTTGCCCCGCCCTTCCCTTCTCCCTTCTCCGCTCGGTGCCAGGACTCGACACATGTCCCCTAGGGACCCAGGGCATGAAGTGTTTTGTGCCTTTGAGCCATGTGTTGGAAAAATTTCCCAATGCTGCCCTGCGACCCGCCAACCCCCCCTAGGTGCATTCCCCCTCCTCTTGCCACATGTCCCTCTAGGGAAAATTTGCCCTAGAAACTCCACCCACTCATAACTTGAGTTTTGTAAGGAGTTAGAAGGACTTATTTATATCACCAGAAAGGTGAGAAAATTTCCTATCCATTGGGAATGGTTTAGGGAAATTTTGGGAGTGTTATGTAGGAGAAAAATCTAGTTAAAGCTCTAAGCCTATTTGAGAGCAGGCATGGGGGTAAGATTACTCCTTGAACCTAACTAAAACATGTAACCCTAAAATTTGAACCTTGTAAACTTGTTATAAGTTAATAAAGGAAACTTTTGTTTTGGTAAATAGGATTTGTTCCAGAACCTATTAGTGAAAACTGATGTCTTGCAACTTAGTTGTAGACACTTCAAATCAAAAAAAAAAAATTATCCCATAATTTTCTAGCTAACCCTAGGTTATTTATTTGGTCTCAAGTGTTTGTTTAAATGGGCACTACCATTGGACACACTAGAAAACTTGAGATATGAATTGTAAACCTAGCACACTCATAAATCTAAGAAACAACCTTGTTGAAAATTGAAGAAGAAATAAGTATGAAGAAATATTACATTACTCTGTTCATTTGAACTACCAGAATTAAAATCATAATAAAAATGACAAGTTGTTTGAGTTGTTGTGCTTGCTTAGTAACATTTTTTCTGAACCTGGGGTAACTAAGAATGTTGGATTAAATTGATTTTTGGTGAACTTCTAGTATAATGGAAAAACTTGGTTCCCTTTTGAAAACGTGTTGTTTTACAAGTCCCAAAATGTGATTTAATTGTATGATACATTAAGCCCTTTGTTGAGACCCTTACTTATGGGAGTTGTTAGAATGATGAGTTGTATGATGTGATCCTTGTGGTTGGATAGTAGTGGTTGTGTTCTGGGTTGGGAAGAGCTAATTAGAAGTTTTTAGATCTTCCTTGAGTGGTTAAGAAAGAGGGTGCAGTTGTCGAGTTTTCCATGTTGTTACCCGTATGAGTGTGGACACTAAGTCTGGTGTCGTCTATGACCCAATCCTATGTATTTGTTCTTGGAACTAACCTCGAGGTAGAGTACCCCTATTGGTGGCCATGAAAGGATGTGGAGTGAATTGGATGTTTAATTTTTGTTTTACATTCGTAATCTTGTGTATTTTATCAAGGACCAACATCTTATTTTATGATTGGATTGAAGAAGCTTTGAGGATATTTTATTTATTTATAATTTTTGCAAGAATTTTCAAACTTTGCAATGTGGCTACTTAGCCACTTTTATTGATTTTCGATATTTCTTGGACTTCATTTGATTGATGACTCGGAGCTCATGATGTTGTTGGCTACTTGGCTAAATGTTATGTGGTTTCCTTCTTGCATGTTGTTGAGCTGGTTCTATGCTTCATGTATGGTGACAATTGTCATATGGGGGTACACCCTAGGTGTCTCAAATGTCCTTTTAGATGCTTAAAATTCATGCCTTGGTTATGGATGCACGGAACCTTGAGTGTGTCTAAGGTCTTAGAGCGACCCTTTTTGTTGCTTGACCTTGCTAGAAAGAAAGTTTGATGTGTAGTGTGTTCTAGAGGGCAGTCTGACAGTGGTAGTGGTGATTCTATTTCAATCTGGTAAGGGCTTGACACTCGTCGGAGTAGAAGTGTTTAATTATGGGCTTTAGATTTTGTTAGGATCGGATTTCCTTTGGTTGACTGTAAATGCTACTAGAAAAGTGTTTGTTTTGATAGTGACTTTTCATCGATGGCATGTTAAATTGTATCTTGGGTTCCTGGTTGCATCATAGAAAGTTTTGACTCATGGAATGTATGCATCTTGGTAATTATGGATAGATTTAAGCCTTTCAGGTAGTGTGTTTATTTAAGTGTACTTGTTTTGCTCTCTTGACTTATAAATAAGTTTACCCTTACCTTAAATTTTCTTTACTATGAATAACATTCTATGACCTATTAATCCTTGGGTTACTTGGAAACACTTATGGATGCTTTGGGTATTTTGGATCTTTCTCTTAGAAATGTTAGTTTGGTAAATTATTTGGTTGCCCCATTGCATTGGATGCCTTTTAGTGTGGATGTGGTTCCTTGGAGTAAAGTTGCATTGTCATATGGTTGCTTGGCTTGTGTTATCTTGTGGGGACATGAGTATTGATTAGAAAACCTTCTTTCGTTATTAGGGAGTAAAATGTTACCTTCCTAAACCAATTTTTTTTTGTTAAACCTTAATAGATTCATAAAAGTAAGATTATACCTCTTTAATGATCCTTTCTTGAAAATTTCTTGTGAGACTTGTGGAGACCCACTATGAATGTTTGATGATGCTTGAAATTATTTGGTGAATTTTTGAAATCTTGGTGTGATTCATGTTGGTTCATTGTTTCCTAAGTTCTTACAGAAAATTAATAATGTGTTTTCTATGTTGAATGTCTCTTGTTCCTTTAGAATCAAAATGTGGTGTGTTGATTTGTATCTCCTTCCCATGAAAGTAATTTTGTGATGTGTTTTAACCATCATTCTCATTAAAATTTTATTGATAAAATGAATCAACCAAAACACCATAAAACTATAATTAAGGAGATTTGGCCTTGGAACTTAAATGGAGCATAGAAAAAGGGAAGTGATTCTTGTTATACCCTTAGTAGATTAATAGAATAAATAAAAACTATGTAGAAGAATAGAAGAGAAATCTTGTCCATCCACCTTCCTTGAAAGTAAAATAAATACTCTCTACCTATACAGAATGGTGAGACATCATGCCCACCTTAGTGGTGCTCCTTATAACGTAAACTGATGATGTCATAATAGAAGGAAGTTTGTAACTAAGGAAGTATGAAAGGAATGTTCTTATCAAGCAAAGCTATAACTTTTGACTTAATAAGTTGATTTATAAAATGGGTAAAATTTATGTGTATTGAGTGTAATACATAGTGGAACCTGTAGTTCTGTCACCTACCTGAAATTGTGAAACACCTAGTGGATAGTAATGTGTTCTAGTTGCTTATTACTCCTTGTCAATAGATGTATTTGTTGTTCTTGTGGGAGATTCGGGTCATCACACCCTTATCGTCCTATAGCTCGACGGATGTGAGTTGTGGTGCTTTTGGATTAAGACCTATCTGTTGTTTAAGAAAACCTTCTTACATGTTATCTTGTCCTTGGAGACCTAAGTATTGTAATTTTAAGGGAAAATATGTTAAGGATATAAAATAACTTTGGGAAGTCTTATTTTCTTCATATTTTCTTGGATCACCTTGTTGTTGTAGCCCTTTTTCAAATTAAGATGGAAAGTGCAAGATGATGTTATTCACCCTTGGATTTGATTGGACCCCGTGTTACTTTCTCTTCTCCCTAGCAACCTTGAATGGTCCTTGGTGTTTCTTATGCTCTCTTTATGGTTATTCCGAGCTTGAGTAGGAAATAAGATAAATAGTCCCCATTTTGATATAAGGTATGGTACTTGTATTGTTATGTTAGTTACTAAGGGAGATATAAATATATGTACATGTTTTCTTTGGCTAGATAGATGACTTCTCTAGTTTGGTTGTTTGGTGTTCTCGATTCGTAAAACAAAAAAAAATCAGACTATAGGAAAACCTTGTGGTCTTGACTTCACTTGCATTACCATGAAAAGTTAATTGTGCCCTCTCAAGTTATAGAAGTGCTTTCCTTGAATAGTTCCTTGATTGTAAATGTTCTACTGATTTAGGTGTCCTTGTTGATTAACCTCATCTTGTATGACCTCAAATTGTGGACCTTGAGTAGACTTGTCCTCATGCAAATTTGGTCATAGTTGATTTCGCTAGCCTTGTCTAGGAAACGAACCTTGAAATCATGGCTTAATCATGTAGGAACCTTAACTTTTATTAATGTGGTAGGTGTATCAATGAGAAACTGTGTGGTCATCTCAAGTTTATGTTAATTCTCCTTGTAATTCTCTTACTTGGTGGTTACTCTTAATAGTCTTTTGGAACTCTTCTCATCATATTGTTATGTGTTGTATCTTGTTTGATAGAGTAAAGTTACTCCTTAGGTTTAAATACTTGTAGCCTTGCATGTAGAAAGTTTAGAACTCATCCCTTGCAATCTCCCTTCTTCTTGTTAAATTACATTGGGCCAAACTGGAGTTCGGTAGATCCACACTTGTTTGAAGCAAGAAATCCCATAATGGGAGTGATCCTTTTTCATTGCAGTTATTCCTATCTCTCTTTCCTGTGACTTCCAAGAGGAATTCGAGTCTAAGGGGAGGGGGATGTAGTGCCCACTTCCCTTTGGCACCTTTTATTACCGATCATGATACTGTAGACTATATGACAAACATTTTAATAGTTTTGATTTAGTATGGTGTTAGATGTCAGATCCTGGATTATTGTTGAATCTGATTATATATAATGCATGGTGATTATTAGAGACACTCATATGTGGATGATGATATACTATTGACATGGATGTTTAATGGAAGTTATTCAGATAGGTGATTTTTGGAGATTATGAGTAAACCTAGAAAAGGGAAATTATTTGATGATGATATAATTGCTGAATAAATTTACAAATGATATAGTTGTTACTTTGATGTTGTTGATACATATTGTGAGTGATTTTGTTAAATTTCCTTGATGTTGTTGTGATTCACATACTTAGATGATTTTGTGATTATTTTATATATTCATTTTAGATGTTCTGATATGGCCACGAGGCCGAAGGAGGTATTTATATTTTGCGGTTAAATATAACACAAAAAAACATCGGGGATCGAGACCAACCAAAATGGAATTCTAGGTGAATTCAAAGATGATCACCATGGCAACATGTTTTGTGTGTGTTGTTTTGTTAGGGATTTCCATGGGGGAATCACCTTTAAATGTAACCATGGGTTTGTATATTTTATTAATGTGGTTACTTTTTATTATTGTTGTATGTGTTTTATTAGTGATGTGTTTCCTTTCTTTATTTAATTATGTTGTGGAAAATTAATGTGAGAAAACATATGGTTAAAAGATAAATAAATCAAATTGGGATATGGGAAAATAATTATAGAAGTTTTTGTCTTTGTAATAAATTTGTAAGTGATGTGTAAGTTGTGTAAGAGCTTGTGTAAGTCTGATTTTGGAGTATGAAACACTCCACCTCCATGGAAATTCAAATTTTTCTTTGGGGGTTGGTTTTGGAGGCTTGTGGGACAAGTAAAACTTGTCCCATACCTATCAATTTAATTTACAAACTATGCCTATGGTTGGAGGACTTATTTTAGACATTTTAATGTATTTTATTAATCATGTTGCATTGTTTTGATTACACTCTCTTACATTTTATTTAATTTTTAGTCCTTTGGGGTGTGGGCTTTTTGGCTTGTGCAAGTAGATTTTCATATATTGACCCACCTCTTTATTGTGCATTGGAGTTTGGAATTGAGGATGTGTGATGTGGCATTCTACATGGATCCACATCATCCCCTTCTCTTCTCTTTTCTATATAATGAAAAATCTTGGCTTGTTTTTGGGGCTTGAAGCATTTTGTATGTAAGCTTGGGGCACATTTTTTTCTTGTGTTTGGAGCTCTTACCTTGGAGCAGCTTGGGTGATATTTTTTCTTGGTTGTTGAACCTTTTTGCATTCTTCCTTGGGGGCACATTTTCTTGTTGGAGCTCTTGTTTTTGGAGGAAGTTTTGGAGAAAGATTTACATGCTTGTGAGTTTCTGTTTTGGACTATATTTTTGACATTCAAAGCTTGATGTGTGGAGTGAATCCTTCCATGGGTAGGTAGGAGTTTATACCTTTTTTATTGTTGTCATTTCTTTCTTGTGTTATTGTGAATGGTGAATTTTTGCATGTTTTATGGGTTGTTTGGGTAGACGCCATAGGAGTGGTATAGGAGAAGGCTATGGGGATTCCATGTGGGGGTTATAAGGGAATGCCATTGGCATCATAAATTTTTTGGAGGGAGTTTTGGGTTTGAGATTCACCATGGAAAAGAAATAGCTTGCATTTCTTACTCTTGGGGGCATAAAGGATAAAATTTGGGGGCATAAGGAGGGGTTGGGAGATATAAGGTTTATGGGGTATGATATGTTATATTGGTGGTATGATTATATGTGGATGCCCAATTCACAATTGGGATCCATAAGTAGCTTCCCCCATAGTCCTTGCTCCTTTGGCTTAAAAAATAAGCTGGGTTCTATTTTGAAATGATTTTAAATGCAATTGTGAACTACTGTTTTTGTGTTGAATTGTGTTTTTTTTAAAAGGAAATGTGTATGTGAAAGAATGTTGTGTGTGGGAGCCATTTTTTTACCATGGTTAAATTGCACCTTCTATTGTATCTTGGTTGGGGCTCGGGGCCAATGATGAAGGAAGGATTCTCCTTTCATTGCATATCTTGGTTGGGTGGAGAGTGTTTCCTTTCCCCTTCTTTTGTTTTGATCGAATTGGAAGAAAGTAAAAGTTACATGCTACTATTTTTGCGTAAGAGAAATGTACAATTTGAAAATCCCTTATGGAAACCCATTCCTTTGTAATTCTTTCCCACATGATGTGGATGAAATTGTAATAGTTATGTTATGGAGAAATGATGTTGTAATTGTTTATGAAGTTATATATTTGAAATGTGAAAGACACTTGCATTCTGATTATGTACATTGAGAAAGAAAGAGAATTATTTTATTGTTTTCCAAAAATGAAAGATGTAAGTTGTATAATTGAAGTCAATAGAGGATTGCAAATTCATCTCTCATTGCATTGTTGTTATTGTATTAGAACATCAAACTGTGATGAAATTGGAGTATAAAATTGTGATTGGAATCCTTGTTGTTTGGAAAATGGAAAAAGGATAAACACTTAAGTCTACCATGGATTGAATTCAATGTTTCTTTGTATGGAAAAATGAGATAATTAAATCTCTGGTTGAAAGGAAGAAATGACAATTAAATCCCTCAAGAAATTGACCTCTGCCTTAAATTTAAAACTGGCAATAATTCATTTAAAATGCACAGTTCGGACCTGCACTTGATAATCCACTAGAAAATGATATAATCTAGCATGCTAAGACATCAAGGAACTCAATCCGATAAAGGAAACACTTAGGGAAATAATTAAAACATTGCAGAATTGAGCTCAATCTCTTCCTCAACCGTTTTCTATCTTTTGTTGAGCAATTCAATTTTGAATCAATTGAACAAATCAACTTCTCTAAAACACTTTAAACCCTCCCTAGATCAATTCTCCATGTCTTTTTACATGTTTAATGATGGATAAGATCTAATTTAGTCAAATTGAAAAGTTGAAAATTGTCATTTTGCCAATTAAAATCCTGAAGATCATTTTTAAAAAATTAACCTTGTAAAACTTATCAAAAAGTAAAATTTATGGTTCTTGTGCAAAGAGGGCATTGAGATATTTCCAAAAAGTCCTCATTTGCACAAATTTGAGCTTTCTAACTCAAGTTATGGCACTTTGAAGTTTTTGTGCCTTGGTGGGAAAATTTGGGAAAATTTTCCCTGGCGGACCTATGCAACTTGAAAATTTCCCGTCGAATTGCCTTAGAAAATATTTTGAAAATTTCAACTTGGGAAAATTTTCATCTTTTCCTCCACTGGCCCACAACCAATCAAAGGCTGCCACGTGTCCTCTAGGGGCTGAGGTGGAGGCACGGATTTTTCTTCACCCTTAAACCTTTTGAAATTTTTTTAAAAAATTTTCACTTTTACCTCCGCCGGCCCGCAACCAATGAAAGTGTGCCACATGGCACTTTGGGGTTATGGCGGGTAAGATGGAAGACCCTTGACTTTTTTTTTTTTTTTGGGCCTTTGGGGAAAAATTCTCAATTTTCTCCCATGGCCTGCTTCTCCACCTTCCTCTTAGACTCTATCCCTTAGCGGGCACGTAGACCCGCGCACTTCTTTCTCCCTTTTTCCCCTTCATGGTGCAAAGTGCTAAATCCACCTGCCGCCCTGCCCTTCCCTTCTCCCTTCTCTACTCGGTTCAAGACTCGACACGTGTCCCCTAGGGACCCGCAGGGGCATGGAGTGTTTTGTGCCTTTGAGCCATGCATTGGGAAAATTTCCCAATGCCACCCCACGACCTGCCAACCCACCCTAGGCACATTCCCCATCTTCTTGCCCACGTGTCTCTCTAGGGAAAATTTTCCCTAGAAACTCCGCCCACTCATAACTTGAGTTACGTAAGGAGTTAGAAGGACTTCTTTATATCACCAAAAGGTCAAAAATTTCCTATCAATTGGGAATGGTTTAGGGAAGTTTTAGGAGTGTTATAAAGGAGAAAAATATAGTTTAAGATCTAAGCATTTTAAGAGCGAGGCATGGGTGTAAGATTACTCCTTGAACCTAACTAAAACATGTAACCCTAAAATTTGAACCTTGTAAAATTGTTACAAGTTAATAAAGGAAACTTTTGTTTTGGTAAATAGGATTTGTTCCAAAACCTATTAGTGAAAATTGATGTCTTACTGACTTAGTTATAGACACTTCAAATAAAAAAATTAACCCATAATTTTCTAGCTAACCCTAGGTTGTTTCTTTGGTCTCAGTGGTTATTTAAATAGGCACTCTGATTTACTGATATCTAGTACAAAAAAAAGTTAGCAAGCTAATTTAGGTAGTGGGAGAGTAGGAGTAAGTCACATAGCAAGTACATGATGGTAGGGAACACATATCTTTGGTATTTTGAGGTACCTTTTTAGGTACATCATCTGCACATAATTCAAGTGTACAAAATTTTGGACTCACTTTGGGGAGTGGTACACTTCATAGATGGTAGGGTGCGATTCGGTACTACTATTGGGACATAGGGAAGTACATCTTCTGGTCCACTTCCAACTACAAGTGGAGGATCAAGAGGTATAGGTGGTTCTATTTCCGGTAGATTTGGTGGTTCTTGAGGCAGAGGAAACACGTGAGGTTCTAGATTAGGTGGGAAAGGTCCGCACCAACCCCAAAATATTTATATGAAGATGTCTCTTCATCTACCATAATATAGGGGCATAAAGATGCTACTAAACATGTGTACATGTGTGTAATACTTTGGCACATAAAAGGAATCATTAATTTTGAGCACGAGCAAGTGAATTTTCCACTTTGTGTTCTGAGGATGCACACACACAAATTGCTAGTATAAAAGTTTGACCCTAGCCGGTCTTGCGTAGACTATGTAGTAGTAAAATATTATTTCCTTAAAGAGTTTCACATCCGGAGCTCGAGAAGAAGAGTATAAGCATGCTCAAGGATATTAAGCAAGGCACTACTAAGAGTGTTAGATAGTATGATTCCCATTTGAAAATGCTTTAATCTAAGATTTCTTATGATATTCACACAAGCCAACATGCACGATAGTTTTTTGGAGGTCTTATTACACCTTTTAGAAGTGTGCTATCGCACAATACATACACTGATTCATGTGAATCACTTGAAGAAGTTTTACATGCTAAGGAAATTAGAAGTATAGACATTTGGTTCGAGTCCTTTTTATAAGCACTGATTGTCGCTATGGTGAAGAAGTTGGAGGAACTATCAAATAACTCAAAGGCACATGATATGCACACGGGAATTTGGTGTAGAAATTGTGAAGTGAAAGGTCACACCAAGGATAGTTGTACCTACGGATCAATATGTTCATTGGCGCTAGACTCGGGATATGTCATTTGAACCATGATTCTATCCACTTGCCCATTATTTCAACATGCAATAAGGAATAACGTGTCTTGCTATTGTAAAATTTGGAGGTCCACGACTTACGATATAAAAGACTTTTGGATAATTGATTAGATCCATGATGCTATATATATTGGTGTATGAAAGAGAGGATAATTAGATAACTCTAAGGGTAAGGGTGACCATTAGGATCGGGATCACAATCAAGTGCGTTATTATCATAATGAAGGGAATTTTGAATGAGGTCATGGAAGAGGTTAAGGATACCGTGATGGATTTGAAGGTTGAGGCCATGGTGGTGGATGAGGTGAGTTTCCTCACGGAACATGCTTTACATGCGTATCCCCTTATAGACACAAAATTTAGGTCACACTCCCCCCTTACCCAACATGTATATTAATTTAATTACCTATAATTAAATTAATGCGATTCTCACAATATTCATTATTTTTTTTTTGATAAGAGGTAAAAAAGGGTTGTTGGGGACCTACCCCATACACCCACACTTTACTCCAAAAGAGTAGATAATTACAAAAACTACAACATCAAAAATATATATAACGGTTCATAGTTATAAGATTTCTTTGTAGCTCGAGTAGAAAAACTAACAACAAAAAACATAGAGAGACTAACAAGTAGTGATAAAAGTAACAAACCGGATAAAAATAATGTAAACAACCAAAACATCCCTCCCTAGATCATTTATAGGTTTTTTCAAGCCCCTCGACACCTTATCCCATTCCTTCACCAAAGCATCAATATTACCTACCAAGGTGCCCAATTGAAACCATCGAGGTTGCCTTTCTCTTCTGCCCTAATTATCCACTACACAATAGGAATTGGCAAGCTTCCCCAAAGTTTGAAGGTGTTGCGAGTTGATTTCACCATGAAATCACTCCATTCCATGTAGCTATGGATGATAGCCCAAATATGATCAATCTCTTCGATTATAAAACCAAATTTGGCCTTTAAAACCTTAATCTCTCCACCATGCCAATTGATGACTGCTTCCTCCACCTTCACTTTCATCTTATGCCAGCCATTAAACAAAAAACTAAACTGAGATCTTAGTGAGCTGCATGTCACCCTTTAGTTCCTCAATATCCACTGTCATCCTATCCAAATGGTTTTCCCCTATTACTAGTCTGATGTGACCTAAAGCCTCAAAGTGTTGTTCCAGTTGAGCATTGATAGGGGTCTCAACTTCCTGTTTACTGGACTCACCCTTGGTGTACGGTGAAGTACAAGGGACCTGCTTTGATTTCAAATCCTTAAGATTATGAGCCACCACCACCTCCACCCCATCTTGGTCATCATCTGAGTCCCCATCTTGAGAGTCAGTATCATCACTCGAATCCTCATCCTCCAATTTTGAACCAGTGCCATCCACATAAGCTTCCAAAGCCATGGTAAGGGAGCCAGTTTTATCTATGTCTAGAGCTGCTCTTTTTACAAGGGCAAGGATAAATCCTTGATGGAGAGGGACAAAGATTCTTCTCGTTTTGAACTGTGAAATAGAGGCACAAAGGAATAAAACAAAAAGTAGGGAAAACTAAAAGCCTAGCCATGCCTAAAATGATTTAGCATAGGGAGGTGGTAGGCATAAATACATTTGTGGTGACCCTATAGAGTTAAAAATTGAATAAGGGTGAGATCCACCTCATCATAAGGATTAGGAAGAGACAAGCGAAGGTAACTAGTAAAATGGGAAGTGAGATTCTCATTACCTTTAAGGAAAAGATTTAGTTCTTCAGAGGCTTCCTTCTTAGGTTTGTAGACCTCCCTTCCCATGGAAGGGATGCCCATCACTTTTTCCATTGAATCCATAGTAATCTCCATCTTGATCCCCTTCATTTGCATAGGCACTCCTTTTTGGTTGCTTTCCATGTGCTAGCAAAATATTTGCTAAGATTTTCATAATGCCCTTCAAAATTTTCAAAAAGGGAGTAAATCCCTTGCTATCAAACAGATCCATAGCTTCAGGTGTGACCCCTTCAGGTTAGTAGGTTCAGTTCTGACAAGATCACCACCCATTTGGCCAAACAACAAAAACCTCTTCACGAAAAGACCCAAAATCTAGAAAACTAGAAGATTACTCGCATGCCAAGAAGTGAAATTTCTACAGACCTGGGAAGCAATAAGAGCTCTCCAAGAACACAATGGATATCCTTCCCAATATTCTCATTATTGAAAGATAAATGCACATTCATCCTATGGCATATGACCATGATGAGATTGACACCCCATGAAAGGACCTTATATGTGTTCATTGATGTCTTTTAATAAGTGTGCTCGCACCTTGGGATCAAGGATTTCCACCTCCTTCATAAGTGTCAACTCAAAACCATTAACCCCCATATTAGCAAATAAGTCTGCCACAACATTAGCCTCCCTATAAACATGTTTAAAGGTGATAAGATTAAAAGAAAGGGTCATTTCCTTAATACTCTTAATAGAGTTATGGTTGGAAATAGAGATGGATCCTTTCCCATTTATGTTGTTAATTATGTTTAGGGAGTCTCCTTCCACCTCCAGATTGACAAAATTGTGTTGAAGAGCTATAGAAAGCCCCCAAAAGACTCCGAATCCTTAGCAACATTATTAGTTTGAGTTCCCAGATTGAGATGGTACCCTAGAATAAAAATTCCTTCAAAATCATGAAAAACCCCGCCACAACCAACATGACCAGGGTTTCCTTTGGAGGCACCATCAAAGTTCAATTTTAAACACTCCTTGTTAGGTTTCTCCCAAACTTTAAGTCTAGGGTTAAGAGTAGGGGGCTAAAAGTAGTGGATCACAAACCCCACTTCAAGGAAAATTTGGATTCATTTTATAAAAATGACTTTTTCGTGAGTTCAAGTTAGAGAAATTAGCCAAAATGGAATTCACACAATGGGCTCCAATTTTGTTGGGAGGCTCTTTTTGCCTTTAAAGATTCTTCTATTTCTCTCCTTCCATATCTCCCAAGCCAAATGCATAATAGAGAAGGTCCATAAAAATGTAAACCTTGGCTCTTAAAAGGGTTAGACCATTGGGTCCACAACAATTTTATGGAGTCAGGAAAAACCCAATTGACTTCAAAAATATTGAGAATGGTTTTCCTAACCAAGACAAGAAAGGGGCAGTTTAGGAAAAGGTGAGAGGTATCTTCACAATCAGATTCACACAAAACACATCTATTAACCATGTGGAAATTTCTCTTGTTTAGGTTGTCGACCGTAAGAATCTTGTCATGGATGACCAGCCACCAAAACATATTAATCTTGGGGATTAAATATTTGACCCAAACACTTCCCCAGTTATAATTTTCCCCTTCCCCTAGGAAAGAAAGAGTTGTAGGAACTTTTGATGAGAAGTTACCATTATCTTCCTTTGACAAGTAAATACTATCCTCTTCAGGATTCTCTTTATTAATAATAACTCCTCTTAATCTGTTGTTAATAGAAGCAATCTCAATGCTATTAGAATGATCCAGAGCTATGGTTTTCCATTGTCCCAAAGGATCATCTAAATTGAAGAAATATCTAACCTTGGTCCCATAATTGGTCATAGAATCTCTATAGACCATAGGGTAAATAGCCTTGAGGGGAAGGTCCTCTAACCATTTTTCCTCCCAAGAAGTTAATGGTTCACCCATTTCCCACTAACCATTTACATCCCTTAGAGATAACATGTTTAGCCTAGTTTAAAGATTTCCAGAAACAAGAAGAACCATTAGAGTTTTGGGTGATGAAGCACCATTTGTTAGTAGATAGATTAGGCTAGTATTTCCTTCTTATAATACTATTCTAAACACTCTCTTCCTAATCAGTCTCCAGTTCATTTTTGACAACAAAGATTTATTCATTTTGGTCAAATCCCTGATATCAAGACCACCAAGTTTTTGGGGGCACAGACCTTTTCCCAGGCAATTAGAGTAACTATGTATTTAGATTTGGAGCCACTCTATAGAAATATTTTTTGTATGATTTCAAGCTTGCTAGCAACCTCGAGAGGGTAACTTGTAGATAGACATCATATAAACAGGTAAATTTTGAATCGAACATTTGAGAAGAATGGCTTTGCCAGCTTGAGATAGCAGTGACCCTTTCCATCCTTCAAGTTTCTTCAGGAATCTATCAATTAAGAAATTCCATTCAGCATTCTTAGGTTTTCCACCCCTATAAGCATCCCGAGATACCAAGTTGGGAGGGTTTTAGAAACACAACCAAGAATACCATAATTTTGTTGCTTCTTCTTTTAGGGGTATTGATGAAGAAGATAGAGATTTTCCCATAATTGATCAATTGATCAGACGCCTCCTCATAATCCTTCATTAGTTGTTTGAATTCCATGGCCTCTAGGACAGAAGAAACACCAACCAACATAGTGTCATCAAAAAAATGCTGGTGAGAAACTCTGTTACAGTTGACAGTGGGAGAAATACCTCTAATTCTACCATCCTCGATAGCCTTATTTAGAGCTCTGCTAAGGGTCTCAACCATAATAATGAAAAGAAAGGGTGAGATAGGATAAAATTATCTAGGATCACATTATGTCATATTCATTATTTAATTACCATAATTAAATTAATTTCCACCTCACCCCACAAAATCACCTAGACACCTCATCATAAACCTATTCTTAGCATGTTTCCTTTTTACTAGGACTCAATATCCACTTACCATAACTAACTAAGACTTAGTCCTACTTACCATAACTAACTAAGACTTAGTTCAACCCTAAAATCACATGCCTATTCTTCCTCTAACTGCATGTCTGCTTATCTAAGTGAAACATTCCATTTTGATCTGAACAATGGAAAGCGCTGGCCAAAAAGATTGCCAAGATTTGTCATGTTTAGTAAATATATGATTTATCACCTTAATTGATGATGATCAACCATAAACCGATGTTTCTCACCCTAAACTAATGTCGGTTACCATATATTCACTTTGGTAACCTTGTTTGAGAGGTTGGAATAATTATTTGAGTTTTGGAGAAGAGATATCTGCATGCAAGCATGCACCAGAGCACTCCTACACATCTAGACATCTTGAACTAACACCAAACATTGATCTAAAAGGAAAGCATTCATGGTAACATTCCATGAAACATAACCATGGCATTGACCACTAGTTCCATAGATCAACCATCACCTCCATCCAACCACCAGGTCTGCAAGTACAAGTAAGTACATTTGGATCTGCACCTTCCCATATTTATTTAGATTAGTTTCTTCATCTTTTTTTGGGAGTTCTAGTCTCCTTGCATCCCATCATCTCTCACCCTCCTACCAATCCCTCCACCTAATCACCTACAACCTCTCAACCCTCCATACCCACCTCCAAACATCTCTGAGTATCGTAAACATTGTCATCAACCTCACCATTCTTTGTCCATTCTCTTTGTAATCACAGATAATCACCAAAAAAAAATTTCATTAAGTTTCTATTAGCTCGACCCTACCAATTCCAGCTAACCTAAACCATCATTGGTATATTCTCAACCGAGAATCATTCATACTAGACTACTATTGGTCTCTATGTCTAGTAAATATTCCTATAATAAAGCAACCTCATACCTTTCACCCAAACAACCCAAATCACCTAAAGCTTGACCCTGACCTATCCCAACCACCTTATTTACCTGTCGACTTCCATATCTGATCATAACCTAGCCTATTAGATTATATTTTCTTATTTTACTTGAATGAGACACCTAAATCATATCAACTATAGTAGGACATTATTGGTTTACATCATTTCTTACATTAAGTTGTTTTAAACAGTGGATTGATAGCCATCTAGGAAGTATCACACTTCCCAGATCTAGCATATGCTAGGCATTCCATTGACATATATTGTTTAATATTCCTCTTGTGGTCTTGTTTTTTATTCATAGGTAGTTCCTCCTAGCAAAAATTAAGTTCTCACAATCAGCATTAGATCGGAATATGAGAACCTTCCACCTTCATTCACAGGTATTCCTCCTCACCCTTACCTTATCTATTTTTCTCTTACGTATGCATACTATTTGGTGAAACATTTTGGCATACCTGGTGGGACCCTCTCTTGGGTTCATTGCATTTTCTTCATATAGGGAAATTTTTTGTGTGTTTCTTTCCTTTTGAAAAATACACATTTAATCTTCTCCCTGGTAATATTCTTTTCTTATAATTTTCTAAATGAAAATTTTCATTTGGTTCTTAAAATGAACCAATTCTTCCTTCTTGCATTTGCATAGTAGTGAAAGAGCACATTCTTAACTTATTCATCATTTGCTTCATTGAATATAATTGTCAATTTGGGTTATAAAACTTGTTGCATTTCATCCTTTTATGATGTATTATTAGCTCACATTTAAAAATGAGGGCAACCATATATTTGGAAGTCATGCCTTGACTAATGGTTGACATACTTAAAATGTAGAAAGCACATTTCTCTCTTCTCTCTCTTTGCCAAACTGTACAAATTTGAATTTACATGTCTTCTTAAAAAACATCCCACCTAGAAGAATATGTCAATAATCACACGATCAAAGGATTGACAGTGGGTTCCTAGTTGGTTATCTCTATCCAGTCATCACCTTAGAGAAAGGACCGCCCCCACCATAACATAACCTGAAACCTCACCTTTAGATTTCCTTCTTTGTAGGATGCCTTCCTAACAAAAAAATATTTTCTAAATTCACAAGTCAGTCTTAATAGCATAAGCTAAAACAAACATAAATTCACTTTTAGGATTACGTGTTTTTCTTAGCTTTGTTCTTGACTTGCGTTTTGAGGTGTGAGTTATGATTCTTCATTTTTCTTCTTCCTTTCACACTCCCCATCATAGTTGGAGTATTTTGGTTGTTTCTGAGTGTGTCAGGACCTCATCTTATCATTCTCAGATTTTATGGGTTGATCCTTCATCTAGTTTAATTCACCAAAATCCATTTTTTTCTTCATTTCTTCTAATTTCATAGTAACCAGCATCGGTCCAACGACCGTCATTAGTTTACATATGACCATCATCGGTTTACCTAATCGGTGTCACCATTGGCTCTTTTAGTTATTTTACTATAAATAACCTTTATCACCTATTCTTCTCTCGTATTTTGGTCCTTAGGACACCATCATATCCGCCAACTTTCTGATATCTTTGTCAGGTATATTTTTTCCAGTTCATATTCATCAATTCTGTTTCATTTCTGAAACTGGTACTTTCCATAGTGATCGGTATCAATTATCATAACCATCATTGGTTCCCCTGTAACCATCATCAGTCATACTAACTGTCATCGGTTTCTATGTTTTATATTTAATCAAAACAGTGACCAAATTTACCCCTTGGACTTCAACCTTTTCATCTTCTACCATTTTTTGTGTCATTTACAGAATACAATCTTACCAGGTCAACACTAATTCACATGGTGTTGACTCATAGCCAAACTAATGCCCTTGTATTTCACACTAGCCATCAGCCACTCCCACCTAATCCATCTCTGCCATCCATCTTCTCACGTATGGATCCAACTCAACTTATCCTCATTGCTATCAGAGATGAGGAGTTTGTAAGACTCCTTGATCATAATCCTACAACCTTACAATACTATCTTTCCCACTCATATACTCGGGACTCCTTAGGATAGTTAATATATGACATACATGTATATATCCCTCCCGATCTCTCACCCACTTCCGTGTCGATACCACTAGCTTGGCGATTCCCTCATCTGCATTACCCCATGTGGTCTTATAGTTAGGCTCCACCTCTACTATAACTTCTGCCCCAATGACATCTATTACACTTGTGGTGTTAACCGTTCCTTATCGATAGCCTTGAACATAGCCCTATCTTCCCCCTTTTCCTTGTATATATCAATTACATCACAACCACCTCCAAAGTGTTGGAAACCCACACCCCTTTCAAAAATCTAGTTCTTTATATCCCTCAGTCTCTACCACCCATTACCACGAGAGTTTTTATGACCACCCCACCCATATACACGCATCACCAATAGCCCCAATCTTTTTGTCACTTATTCGGGTACATTCATCCTATATCAATCCACCCTTCATAGTTTTCATATTCGAACCTCCATGTATTGGGGTACCATCCACATCATACACCCATTATCAACCTCCCTTTACTGCAAGAGGCACCCATTCCTCACAACCCACTAATGACCTCATTAGGATGATGATGGAAAATATGTAGACATTAGAAGCATTGGTTTCGGCTCTCGTAACTCCTTGACCTATGAAGAAATCTATAATGAGCCTATTCATCCATCCATTCCTATTCACCCATATCCTATGCATTGGGAAATGCCCAAGTAATGAGGACCCACAACAACACTTGTGGTTCATTCAAGCATGGGTGATACCTAATTTCTCATGATGATGCTTTGCTCTTATCAACATTTCTCATGTCCCTAACAGACCGATTAACGTTCCATTTACATGAAACCGAACTTATTGAGTTATTCACTAGAGCTTGTTCTAGACACATCTCACCAACTCTGTAGGTAAAAACCTTGAACCTTCGATGAAGCATTTTCCACAAGATGACCACTAGAAATTTGTGCCATTGAAGAAAATAAAATTCATTTATGAAACAAGAATTCCCTGTTCAAACAAAATGATTCTTCTTTACCTTCAAAACACAAAAATGATTATTCAAAGGCCAAAGGATATGCCAACATGGTAGTCCTCAAGTCGAGTCCATCTCACCCCTCTAATCAAGCCCAAACTTCTTCCAATCTTTCTCCTATCCATACCTTTTAGTTTCGGTGGGAGTAGTAGAAGTACACTTCAATTGGAGATCCATATTCTTCAATCTTGGAAAAGCTTCTTAAAGCTCGAGCCATTACAATTCCTCCCATAAAATATTATAAAGGTTTCGATCCCACTTGTCATATGCATGCATGGTATAAGGAAAACAACTATTGTAATTATCATCATGTCAAAGGCCATAATGATGGTAACTGCATAAATTTTAAGAACATTTTCCAAGAGATGATAGATAATGGAGACCTCGTCGTGGACAACCTGAATGCACCGGAAAATCAAAATTTGCACATCTTTAAGAATTTGTTCCCTAACCATAAACCATCGTATAATCAAAATAGTGAACCTTCATCTAGTGATAGAAATTTTTGTGAAATCCACATGGTTTTTGATATTGTACCATCCATTCCTAAAATTCCACCCATTTCATCTATTGAAGAAATTCTGGCATGAGCTCCTCTACCTAAGGAGAAACACACCTCTTCTACTCCTTCAACCATAGAGGAATCCACTTCATCTCCCCTTTCCCTTAAAGAGGAACCCACACTTTCTTCTAAGGCCATTTCATCATCTACCTCACAACCTACTGAACAGTCAACAATTTCAATTCTCCCATCCTTAAGAGAAATGCCATCACCTTATCCTCCACCAAGGATAAGTCTACCTCACCCCACCTACCATATCTCCTACCCATGGGAGATTCTTATGACATACCACTACCTGTTGGGGAAATTATCCCTCAGCATCCCATAACCTTATTGATATGATCTTAGCTCTTTTAACCACAAAGTCTAAGGCTATCCAATTCCCTGTCTCACAGACATATTTTACAGGGATTTGCACCAATCCAACTCCATCTTCTCCTACAATAGTTCTGTTTTCACGGTTGGATGATCACTTGGATTATGTTGATAAATTAATGCTCTAGGGACGTCTTCGGCTTCCCTTTTTGACTCAAAAGCAAATGTTTCTGAAGATACTTCCATGATCTATGCAAAGTTATTTCCAAAGCAACTACATTGATAATGACTATGCCTATCGAAATGTCTTCTTCTTCATCAGATCTACCTACATCCAAACTTTTACCCATGAAAAAAACCATTCCAATACCTAAAAACTTACCCACACCTATATCCTCACCCGTATCTAGGCCCATCACTACGTTGGGTGTCATATCGACATCAATCCTTACTCACCCATCTATCAAATTGGACTTAGCCACGTCTTCCCAAACCCGCACCAATACTATTTCTTTTCCTAAAAGAAAGACCCAACTATTTAGGCCGCATACGTTAGTATCACCTACCACACCTTTGTGGCCTTCACCCCTTCCATCCATCCTAGGGCCCCATCCATCAACCCTGACCAAACAATCTCCTACCCAAGACCAGTCAAAATATAAGAAACCTATTGCTTCATCATGAGCCTTCGTTACACCTCATTTACCCACACAAAAAACACCCTCACCCTCACTCGTGCACTTCTTACCACCTATACCTTCACCATTTACTATAACACCAACTTGTCCTATATAACTTTTACCCATGCCATTCACCCAACCCTACCAACCACTTCCGTCACAACTCGGTTGTCCCCATGGGTAACCCACCTTCTTGCCCCATATTCTTTCCCTTTTGTATCACATACTCCCACCTCGCCTTTACCCAAGAAGGTGAAACAAAAAGACAAGAACGCACTACCCTCCAATAAGGTAGTTAAACTAACAAAACCTTCCATTGCTACCTCTTTTGCCACACATTTACCTAAGAGGATGCCATCAAAACCTATGACAATACCACTTACCAAACCACTAGACTAACCCATTCCCCCTCCTATAAAGCCTCTTCCCTCACGATTATCCACACCTTTTTCCAAACCTATACTCAATTCCCATTTTGATCATTTGGCATTTGGGTCCTACGCCAACATTCTAACCAAATCTGTTAGAGACTTTTGTCATCACATTACCACGACTTTGACCTTACGATCCTATCAAACCCAAACAAAAATGGTTTGATGAAACCAAGATTTGTGCCTATCATCGTGTGTCAGGACATGATGTAGAAAATTGTAAGGCTCTAAAAATAATTATTCTCTGATTTTTCCTCCTGAAAAAAATTTCAATGATGATGACCTTCTTGATGAGGACCATGTTCCACGTTCACCTGACACCGCACATCATCATCATTTTCTTCTTCAATGACATGCATCTCCACCACCACAACCATTTTTTCCACCTCCAAAATTTGAGATGAACATCATCCGCATCAAAGAATTGTCCAAATCACCACCCAAATTCCACTGTTCCAAGCTCACTTCACAAGGATTTTCCCCTATTAGGTTTTTTCCCATCATGTCATTACACTAATCATCCTACACCTTCTCCATTTACCACCTCCCCTAAGATTAACATGGTCCAAGTTGTCACCCGTGCCTAGAAAGAAAAGGAAAAGAAAAATCAACTATCCCATCAACCAACCCCATGCCTAATATACCATCTGCACTTGCACCCAAAATCACCATTTGAGGACCTACATACCCTATCTTTGATGGGGTCACCCATCACACAATGATAAAGGAATTAAATTAATCTCCTCTAAATATTTATTTATACAACCTCATTCAAACTTCTAAATATTATAAACAATCCCTTATGGAGGTATTGCAATCCATTGAATTTTTACTCAATGACCCCACACCAGTGGCCTCCATTATCACCACTCACCATGTGGTCTCACTTACCAAATCATCTCCTTCTTCCACCCCTGTGCATACTCATCAATTCATCGCCCTCAGTTTCTCACGATGAGGATATTTTACCTCTCCATCGATGATGATGTTGATCCTATCCTTTTCATTTCTATCTATATCAATAACATACGCGTATGATGTGTCATGATCGATGGTGGTGCTAGCATTAACATCATATCCTCCCACATGTACAATCAAATGTGCATCCCTTCAAATTGTATGCATAATAACCCAGTTATGTTGCACTCCTTCAATGATGCCATCACCTCCACCCTTGGCACCATTATTCTCCACATTTGTGTGGGGCCTCACATTGTCCCAAATTATTCTACATCTTAGAGGGAGAGTTCTAGTATAACCTATTGCTCAGTATACCTTGGATTCACATCATGGGTTATGTCCCTTCAACTTTACACCACTATGTAAAATTTGAACATGAAGGGCATAACTATACCATCCCTATTGACCCATCGCTAATCAAAACTTGTAACATGTTGTACTGACATAATGATGTACTTGTACTAGTCAAGGAATTTGCCACTACCCCCACCTCTCCTTCACCCATAGCCCCATCTACTAATGCTTTTGCCACCTCTCCCACACCTGAATCTTCTATTCCTACTATTTCGCATTCTTTGTAGCTGTCCCATCTACTTCCCAACCAACCGATACCCCTCCTTCCCAATCGTCTGGTGAATCATCTATCCCCGCTACCCACATATCAACTACTGATCCCTTAGAAGGTTTTTTTCAATGCCTCACTTTGATGGAGTACTGCCTATACAATATCGACACGTTCCTCACTCCGCAAGAGTATGGAAACCTACTCTAACACCCTCATTATGACTACCTTATAGGTGAGGTTTTCTCTTATGGTCATCCCCACCTTTGCACTAACCTAACATATGAGGGAATTTATACTCGCCGCTTATTCACTCAAACCTCCATCCCAAACATGACGATTTTCATCTGACCTGCAATCTCTTACTAACCATCGCTTCACTCACACCTTCCTTCATCACTTCGCATGGAAATTATTTTTCTTAATTTTTTATGAACAAGGCCACAATACCATCATTTCATGTGCCACCTATAAACACAACGATCACAGTGGCATTGGATTTTCCACACCATCTTCCAAGAAGGCCCACATCGAACTCATTAAGGAAGACAAACCTTCTCCACCCCATTCACCAACATCATCACCCTCACCCACAGAGTCCATAGATTCCAAATATATACCTCCTAATTTTTTTTTGTAAACATAATTTCCCTGGGACCTCTGAGTTATCAACACGATGGCGAGGCTCCCTCTTCTCTTCCCTTCCTATATCTTGACATGATCGATGAAGATACACCTTCTATTAACATCGTTCAATGTCAGGATGATGATTCTATACTCACCTACCTTGGTGAAAAATATTCTTATATTTATCGGTAGTTACCTTCGAGATGCAAACGATGTTGAATGAATCGACTATCAAAATCAACATTAACACTTTGGATGACCCACACATTCTAAAGATGGGCCAATATTTAGATGCGGCTGAACAATAAGCTTTTACTTATTTCCCATGGAACCATAACAATGATTTTTATTGGTCCTATGATTATATACAGTATTGACCCAAACATTGTGGTCCATAATATCATAACGATTTCGATGCGAAACACATAAAAAAAATATGCATAAAATGCATCCTCATATTGCTCTTCGGTCAAATAATAAATTCAGATCCTTCTCTTAGTTTCCTTCATCCTACCCATTTACTATCCCTAATGGATTTCTAATATCGTTCCTTTCGGAGAAAAGCAACATAGGACTCCGCATTTACACGGATTTTCGTAACCTCAACTTAGCTTGCCCAAAATATGATTTTCCTCTACCATACATTGACCAACTGGTTGATCTCACCACTGGCCATGAGATTCTATCACTCATGGATGGTTTCTTGAGTTATAATAAAATATTACTCACTCTAGAAGATCAACACAAAACTATCTTCATCACTCCTTGGAGGACCTTCTTTTATCAAGTCATGCCTTTTGACCTTAAAAATGTTGGTGCTACATATCAATGAGCCATGAATTATGTCTTCCATGACATCATGCATTGCATATTGTAAGATTACATAGATGACCTTCTTGGAAAATCTAAATATCGGGATGAACACTGACAAAGATTTAAGGTCATCTTTGACCTCCTCATCAAGTATTGTGTTTGCCTTTAACCTAAAAAGTGTCTTCATGGTGCTTTCAGGAAAAATCCTTGGTTTCATCATTTATTTGCATGGCATAGAAGTTGATCCTACTAAAGTAAAGCCTATTCTTGAAATTCCTCCACCTAATAATCTCCATCAACTTCGAGTTTACAAGGTAAGTTGTAATCTATCCATCAATTCATTTCACAACTTTTCGATTCTTTGCCAACCATTTCATCATCTCCTCAAAAGGATGTCTCATTCAAATGGGATGATGAATGCCACAAAGCCTTTGAAGGCTTAAAACAATACCTTCTTCAACCACCGGTGCTCATTCCCCCTAAAGATGACCAACCTTTTTACCTATGCATTTAAGCTACTGACCATTCCTTAGGTGTCATGCTCTATCATCGTGATGAGAAGCACAAGGTGCAAGCATTTTATTACATAAGTTGTACACTTCTAGACTACGAAAATAGGTACACCCATGCTAAAAAAATTTGCCTAGCCTTAGTTTTTTTCGCCACTACACTTCATCATTACATTCTCAACAACAAAAAATTTGTTGTCACCAACACTAAATCTTTACATTACATGTATGCAAAAATCAACATCAATATGTTACATGTTGGGTCATGCTCCTTGCAGACCTTGACCTCAAATTTATCCACTAAAAGTTTTCAAAGGCCAAACCATCAGCGACCAACTAAGCGACACACCTCTTTCTAGGAGATCAACCCTCTAACATTGATTTCCTAGATGAATCTATTTCTACCCTCTCTTTGGATGATACCACTTACTAGATGACCTTATTATTTGATGGTTCCAAATGTCAGCATGGAGGTGGTGTAGGTGTTATCCTCATTCCTCTTGATGGTGAACCTATGCCTTTATCTTTCAAACTAGATTTTGATTGCACTAACAACATTGCCAAATATGAAGCACTCATATTAGGCCTTCAAACCACCATCTCCCTAGATGTTAAAGCAATTCATATATTTGGTGATTCCAAATTGGTTTTAAACCAAGTCAATGGTATCTACCAATGTTGTAATGAAATACTCCAAAAGTACAAATGACACATCGACATAATTTTTACTACCTTTGACCATTACAAACTTCAAACCACCCAACGTTTTACTAATAAATTTACAGATACCATGGCTTGCATGGCTTCTTAGATACCCACTTCGCCCTCTAGTTCAAAAATATTTGTCACAATAAAAAGGTTGCAATCACCCTCTTATTTATCTCATAAGGTTAACTTTTTGAACCATTGCACCTGACCCATGTGACCTTTGGTATAAATAGTTTCCATAATACCTTTCCCTTTTCATTTTTCCTCCCAAGCTCACTTGTAATGGACAACATGATTTTATTAAAGGTGTCTCTATGTATGTCATCATGGGTGGTCTCTTTATAAGTGCGGCTTCAACAATATTCTCTTACGATGCCTTATAACTTCTGAAATTCATTACACCATCAAGGAAATCAACGAATGAATTTGTGTAGGTCACTTGAGTTGTTTAGCTATCGCTAAATGCATTCTTTTCCTTGGCTATTATTGTCCAACCCTAAACCATGACTATTGTGACTATGTCAAATGTTTTATGAAATGCTAGCAATATGTTAATCTTCATCACACACCTAGTCATGCCTTACAGGTCACACGTGACCTTTGGCCTTTCTCTCAATGGGGTTTGGATCTTATTGGAGAGATCAATCCACATTATTTACAATTCCATTAATGGATTATAACCACTACTGAATACTACACTAAATGGGTAGAAGCCATTCCCCTCATTTATACAAAAGTTGAGAAATTTTTGAATTCATCAATCATCACATCATTTTTCACTTTGGTGTCCCTCACCGCCTCATCACTAATAACAGAAATCAATTCAAAAACAAAACCCTATGAAAGATTTGTGAGACTTTTGGAATTCAAATCAGTTTATCATCACCTTATTACCATGTAGTTGCTCAAATGTGCACCTGCATCTCGGATCTTAGAAGGGCTGAGGTTTTTGAGAACACAATGGAACCCTCTCCAAGTTTTGGGACCTTGCACCCTTGGGATGGATCTCCGAGAGAAGGTCGGTTCCTCTATCTCTGCTACTTGCTACTACTAATCCTAGTGCTTTGAAGGGGGAAACTAAGATAATAATTCCAAGGACTAGGGATAGAAGGATGTGTAGAAATGGGAAATCCTAAAATAGGGAAGGTGATAGCAATAGAAGGAAAGGGTCAATCTCTCTCCATAGGTGACAAAGGAAACAAAGAGGGTCGGAAGAAGAGGGTAGATGATGCATGTCATAGATCAACATATTGGTTTGGCCTTCCATTGCATGAAACACATGAACATGGGGAATGCAGAGCACATGAGCATGTAAAACATGCTAGAAAATTTAAACACGAGGTGATATATAATGAAAAAGAGAGAGGGAAGATATGAGTTCCAAAAACATGATTTTATTTTAGAAGGGACGCACAATCATTTACATTCACATCGGGAGGAGAGAATACATCACGAGAGACTATGCCAAGTTATAAGACCCATGGGAATTTGTCCACCATTTTGGAATGGTGTCGTTACAACAAGGAGAGATCCTTTTAACAAAGTAGAACTCTTCTATTTATAGAATAAGGAGAAAATATTCAAATCTTTAACCACCAATAACTAGTGATAAATTCCTACAAATCCACCTGTAAAGATATCATATGTGATTTCCCATGTCTATTTTGGAATTTAGAAGAAGGAAGGAGGAAAGATCTGATGAAATCTGGTGGTTGAGGTCGATTGGATGTATGCATTGATGAGCTAAGAGACACTTCCCTATTTTCTACTAGGAAAATCATGCCTACATTTGAATTTGAATAGTCCAATGTGTAGCTTATGTCAGAAGTTCTTTGACAAGTCCGGCATGTGCCGATATAAGATCTGTTCTAAAATCTATAGGTGTTAGAAGATTTGAGTCGTCGGAACATGCAAAACACGTGGTGCACGTGGATTGACTGAAGGAGTTGGCCAACTATTCATTTGTTTTGTCTTTTCTACCACATGTCATGCACCAATTGGTTGTCCAAATTTGGTGCCCTATTGGCACACTTTGATAGGTTGCATGTAGCACACTCAAGTATGATAGAAGATGACATGGCATAGTGATTGGTACAGAAGAATGTGTAAGGAATCTGGAGTGAGAGGAAAGCATGCGAAAGGGGAATAGAGGGGAGGTGCATGCATAGGAGGAAGGCATACTTGCAGAAGGAAAGTATGGAAACAAGACATAAGAATTCAACTGAAGGAAGGCATGTGGAGGAAGAAAGAAAAGAGGGTGCGCAAAGGGAATGAGTCTATGTAAGCATGCAAGAGGAATGCTAGTGAATTATCTGATTGGAAGGTCAGTTTGCAGAGGTGTGCAAAATGAGTGCATGATAGGATAGGAGAGAAAGTGGGTGCATAGGAGGAAGGCACGCAAGAGGAAAATGGAAGGAGATAGAAGAATTTAAAGGGAGTAGGAAGGCACGCAAGGGTGCGTAGAGGAACTGCAACTATGCCAAGGTGTCAAAAGAACAATCTTGAGTGCGCACAACCTAAAATGTGAAACACTAGAGTCATAATGAAAATATAAGTTATCCAGATAACTAGGAGAGTTATTTAGATAACATTACCCATAAACAAATGGCTAAGCGAGAATCAACCAAGAAAAACTTGAAAAAAAATCTTATGAAAGTAGTAGTTGATTATACTAGGAAGGATTGGCATACACACATTACTTTCTCCTTGTGGGCTTACCGAACTAGTTTTCACACTTCAATTGTTGCCACACATTTCTCTCTGGTCTATGGTATTGAGGCTATCTTACCTCTTGAAGTCTAGATTCCATCTCTCCGCATCTCACTACAAGACATGCTCGAAGATGATGACTTTCGCGAAACCATTTAGCACAACTTGAGTTGTTAGATGAATTTCGTCTTAATGGTCTTCATAATCTTCAAATCTACAAAAACATATCAAACGTGGCTATGAAAAATGTGTCCATGAATAAACCTTCCGGTTAATGACCTTGTCCTGAAATAAAATCAACATGTAAACAAATAAGAGAAAAGTAAACAGGGAAAATTTTCTCCTAATTGGCTTAGACCCTATATCGTTACTCATACCTATGGATCATGTGCTTATCATTTGTCTTCACTTAAAGGTAAAATTTACCCCAGAGCCCTCATTTCCTTACATCTTAGACAATTTTATTGTTTAAATCAAGTCTTATATCACTTTCTATTTATTGACCGCTCGTCCCTTGAGATCTGTTCACCTTCCATGTCACTTGTTTTGATGATCGGTGACTAAACAAGACTCATGTGATTACCCATCACCTTTCAGCCTTATCTTCAATATGATTACCATAGCTCTGCTCATGGCATGATTCTCATAGATATTTTTCATCTTTTTCAAAGATGGAATTGCATGGTCATTCGTTACTTGAAACCATCTCTTCATAGTTAACTTCTATGTGCTATGGTTTTATCTTCTAAAAAAGAACCTAATATTCCTCTATAGTCTTGGACATGACTTAAAACATCCAAAAGAAAAATGGGATTCAGCTCCTTGAGTCAAAATTTCAGCAAAAATATAACTCCTCAAAAGGGACATATCTTCTCTCTATCTCGCCACTATAACTAGATTGCTCCCTCGAAGGAAAGATATATAAAGTCATTGCAAAAATACAATAAACTATTCATAAGCTTATCACATTTATCAACTTCACGAATACCTCAAGGAGATAATAAACTCATCCCATATAGACTTCCCGCATCGATTAGTCTATCAAAAACAAAAAAAACAAAGTAAATGATAAATGTTTGTCATGGACTTGCCTATTTTTGATTATGGGTTTCTTTCCGAGTAAACATGTTTTCGTACACTAAGTTATGATAATCCACCTATTTTCACCTTATTTCCTTTTCACCCCTCTTTTTTGTGACATATTTGAGATTCTTTGTTACTATGATAACTTCCACTCTTGACATTACAAATGTTGACATGTTATTTGTCTTAGGAAGGATTACTCTTATGATATTAGGAAATCATGTTTGCAATGGATAATTCATTATTTGTTTAAAAGAATCATTTCTAGTTGTGAATTTTGCTTAGTTGAAAATAATGCTATTCATCTCTTTGTACAACTTAAATTCACTTTTATGAAGGTGATGAACTTGTATTGTGTAGACATGATTTATCCATGATCCAAGGTATGCTTCATTTCTTCGTACCTAATCATCTCATTGTCTTGACATTCGGAAATGGAAGATGAGCTTGACTGTGACTTATTTTGTTTACCATGGTGAAGAATTCTTCTTAGGGGTCCTATACCGACATCGGGATTAAGGTGATAGGCATGGGACTACTTGTTGATGGTTTTAATGTTGTATAGCGTATATGAATCATAGTCCTAATAGTAAGTTACTAAGGTGGATACCATAACCTATGTTGGAATGTTATATACTAGTTTAGATTATAAACTAAGGTAATTAAGACCTACCTAAGAACTAAGGTTGATTTCTAACCTAATAAAAATCTAACCTAAACTATTGCTAATGTAAGGAGATACCTATGGACTACTTGGAAAATGGTAAGGTCGGTGTCGTCGGGTTTTAAGGCATTGATTGGAATTTAATTTGGTTTAAATACTACGAAAGGTAAATTTTGGTGGAGGAATTAGGATTTTAGGGGAGGCCTAGTTGGCATCACCACTAAATGGAAATTCCATATAAATTTTGAATGGTGGTGGCATGGAGAATTATGAGGGAAAATTGACTTTCTTTCACATTAATTGATCTCGTTTATGGTGAAGAAACTACCTAGGAGAAATGCATGGTGGATTTTGGAAAGGTTGTTTGATCTTTAGTTCATTTCTATTTTTTCTCTGCATGGGGTTTTCGATTCTTCAAACCAGTAGTTCTATTTTTGATGTATTAGTAATTTTGGCATACTTGAGCTATTTTTGGATCATGTGGAAGTATAAGAAGTGGGAAGATTGGAGTGGTTGATGTTTCTTGGAAAAAGGAGATACTTGTTTGAGGCTCATATGGGAAATCGTCGTAACTCAAGAAGAAGCTCTATCAGGCATGATAGGCTCTACCCAATAAGTTTTTATACTTTTTCTAAATGTCTTCATTAAAATAACTCTACTCTAGGGGAACCAATGAGTTTTTATGTGTTGTTTGATCTTTATTTTGAATTTATTTTTAATGTGTTTTTATCTATATGGATTCATGGATATTCTATAAAAATGTTTTGGGTTTTGTTTCTTTGTTAGAAAAAGGAATTAAACATGTTTAACTTTTGTTGAGCTTGAGTTCATGTTGAATATTTGATACCTCTACTGAATTGTGCAAAAGATGAATGTAACTTGTCTGTTAATGGGTTGAATGAATCTCCTCAAATGTAATCTATATGTTTAGCATGGTTGATAGTTAATCTTTCTTGCGTGATTTGTTGAATGATTTATCAAATTCGATTATGTCTTTTCTAGTATATCGAAAATGAAAGGTCAAGGTTTATTTTATTGGACCAACTTTCCTTATATGAGTGGATCTTTTATTTAAATCAAAAGAATAGTTATTTTATTAGGAACTTGATGTATATATGGTTGAACTATAGAGTAACTTGACTTTGTCTAAATGAATGAACACTTGGAGGAAATATACTATAATGATTTTGGTGTATTACTTATTTTGAACTCGACTTCGAGCACCAAACTTGAAGTTGTGTTGTTGTTTCATGGTTTATCCTTGTGAATGGATCTAGGTTGGGTTCATTCCTCTTAATCCAGTAGTCTGTTCCATTGATACTTGAGATGTATGTGGTTCTGAGATGGTTTGAATGGAAACTTCAATTGTTAAGTCTTGCTTTCGCCCTCCTCATTTCATCATAAATGGATTGGTAAGATTTGTGTGTTGTCTTTTTGAAAGGAATATCATGGCCAAAAATAGGTAAATTTCTTAGACGTTTTTCTATCTCTTCTTTATTTGGGAAGCTAGAGTAACTTCTAAAACTAATGTTATTATTTTGGAAAGAATATAATGTTTAGTTTTTGGATTTGGTTTTGTTTGATACTATTATTGGCTATAAAATTATGAAAAAACATTTCCAGTTGTGGCTTTTGCGCTACAATTATTATATCATTTGTAAGTTTGGAAAACATCATTTCGGTTTATATCTTTCATATTATAGTTGTTATTATTGATTGTAATATTGAGTTGCTCCTTGGGCTTCAATGGTTGTTAGGAGTTATTTTGTGTTCTTGGTATAAAGCAATTAAATTTGTGTCGGTTTTTTTAGCTTCAGGAAAGAGAACTTCTATTCTAGGAGTGGATAGGGAAACCTGTATCCTAACCTTTATTTGATATTGTTACCTCTTACTCCTTTGAGATGTAAAATATGGGTAAACTTACCCCTTGGCTATTCTTCTCGTTCTCTTTTGTATCTATTAGGAAATGGTTACCGATGTTGAAGGGTTAAGGTAATTATAAAACCATTTTTCCCTTTGGGTTCTGAGAAGAAGATGTATGTTGTTCTTTTCCTCTCTGTTATCGGGATAGCTATCTATCCCGATCCCGAGTAAACCAAACTCTGTTGGGAATTAGAATAAAGACCAGACTTGTCTTTATTACATTCTTGCATGGTTTTTTTAGTGTATAATATTATTCTATCTTTACGTTCTTTTCTCACATGTATCACTCATGTGGAGGGAGTTGACCTATTCGGGTTGTAGTATGTTGAAATATTGCAAGGTCATTAGTTGATTGATAAATCCCTTCTTTCTTCTTCTTGATAGTTACAGTGGTAATAAGGTAATTGTTGTAATGTATGAACAGTTCTATGTGCATGTTAATTTAAATTCATCCTTTGTCAAACCTGTTGATGTTAATCCTAAAACGTAGGTTAGAGTTTGACTCAAAACTTGGATATAGTTTCTTAAATAAGAAACTCTTACTTTAAGGTGTTGTTGGTTCATCCTAAATTTTATCATAAAGTTTAATTAATCTTGAAATTCATATTTTACGATGAACTAAGCTAATGCTTTGAGTTATATGAATTATTGTTACCATCTAAAGTAGTCATATTCCTATTGGATACGAGTTAGTATCTTATTGGGTTAGATGGATGCAATTTTGAAGTAAATCATAAATATTTGAAAATGAAAGTAGATTGTGATTTTGGTGAAATATTATTTATCCAAAATAATGATTTAAATCTTCTATGAAATGATTAGTTGGAAGTTGAAACTGATTATATATTAGCCTTTTCTTAATTAGAATAGGATTATGACTTTGTTTCTCCCTCTTATGACTGTTATTTCTTTATGATGTGTCTTTTTGTAATGCTTTAACTGTTTCATAAAAGTAGAGTTCTTCTTATGAAACAGATTATTTAAAAGTAAATCATTTTAATTCTTAGTACTTATCATTCGCATTTCACCGAAATGACTCATGCTAGAAATTTTGCGAGATGGACTTCGTAAGTGGTAAAAGGAGACAAGATCTTTTATAATGTTATTTTTCTTTACCAAAATACTGGTTCTCTTATGGGAAATATGACTCATTATGAAAATGTATTGTTGGAAGGGAAAGTTGTAATTTTACAAAGCTTATTGTTGTTGTTTGACACTAAAGATGTATGAAGTATTTGTACTTACAATGTATGAATTCCTCCTTGATAAATGGAAAATTTTGTGGGTTTATCTGTACTTGATGTGTCATCTTTTTATATATTCAGTGATTAATAGTGATATGCATATATCTATGTTCTTTTATATATATACTTCTTAATATAACCCCTTTTGGGTTGAAATAAAATGAACTAGGTGGTAAGGGAATTAGATATACTATCCCTTTATTTAAATGCAACTTATCAAGTTGGCATTCATGGCTGATCATTTAATTAAATCACTATGGTTTATTAAAATGATGTTAATGGATGAACGAAACCATTATGATTACTTGGATAATGTTAAGGGGTTACAAATGGACCCTAAATTCTTATAAGAAAAAGGAAGACAACTATTCCGCAATGATAATCAGTTTGTTTTAGAATCCTTTGAAATTAAACCTAATGTTATCTTGGAAAGAGGAAGATGCACTTCCTCTTTATTAATACCTTAATATGAATAAAAGAAAATGAAATGAACATGTAAATATATAATAGGAGAGTTCATTTAAATGAAGTCTATTATAAAGGAATATGTTTAGAACTTAAACAAGATAAAAGTTAAATAAGTTAACCACCTTTGTTATTATGCTAATTCTATTTGTAAAATTGAATCTTAAATTAGGAAGTTAATAAAATAAAAGCAAAAATTTGATGTATCTGCAGTAGAAATTACAATTCATTTATTGATTATAACCAAAATGGTTAATAAAAATAGGGACTCAATATGGCTATATAATTAGAATTTTATTAAGAAAAATAATTAAGTAATTAACTTCTTTCTTGGGTATGTAATTCTAGATGGGATGAATTTTTTAGATGTTGGCACACGCCAACTACAACACCATACCTCCATGAAGACTTGGGTCTTCATGAGGATACTATGTTGAAGTTCACACGTTACAACAATCTTGAGTTGAATCATCTAAATCTACATAAAATTGAAATTGATCTTAGTTATACCCTATGTTAGGTTAGAAGTATGATCTAGTGTCGAGGGAAACTCATAATGACTTATGATGACTAGACACATGCAATCGAATTAGGTTGATTGAGTATGTATATGCACCATTAGTCACCGCGAGTAGTATTCTACACTAGACTATGTTGCTAACCTTAGTTAGGGTTAAAAATTGAACAAGTGGACTAACAGGAGTCAGTGAAGACCATTCTACATAAAAATGAAGTGGGGTGAAGAAATTATTCCGTTTGATGAGTATGTCATGTAGGAATATTAACATGAATAGTATGTTGTAAATCTTTGGCCAAAGTATCGTAAGCTATTGGTTGTGTTGTCTTATGTTACCTAGTTTTAAGAAGTGATATTTCAGATGAATACTTGTAACAAGTATTCAGATAGGCCTCTTGAATAGAACACTTAACATCCCAAAACGGGTATGAGAATCGATTATACCTAGTATAGAATTCAATAAGTTAACATGAGAGATCGGTGTTTCACTCGAGTCATGAAATGAGAGATCAATGTTTCACCAAGTCATTATAGCTGCATATGGTTATTTGGTATGATATTGATTGGCATGGAATGTGTGTTCTAAATTTTATTATTTACAATAGAGAAATTATTAATTAAAAAAATTTCTTTGTTTCTAAATTCTTAAAATGGGAATGTTACATCTTGGTATCGTGAGTGAAGGTTATAGCTCTTTGACTTATTATGTCCAAATCTAATAAAACTTAAATTTTATTGTTAACAAAAATGGTTAGAACAAGAGGAAATTCTACAAACAACCCACCACCCTAAGGAGAAGAAGCTACTACCCAAAAAAGTGATGAGATCCTTGCTTCTTTGTTGGACATAAGATATCATTTAGCTGTACTTGAATAACAAGTCATGGGAAATGAGTAGGAAGAAGATGCTAGTAAAAAAATCCATCCATGTCACGAGACAATGCCCATGTTGGAAATTTAGGCATTGATAACAATAATGCAGCCAATGCTAATGCTAATGCACCTAATCATCCTAAAAATAAAAAGGCAAGATTGGAAGCTAAACTCGCTAATGATATAAAAAGGATAAGTCCACCCAAGTTTGATGGCACTACATTAGGATATGGAACTGAGAATTGCTCTATGAAATGGATAATTAATTTGTAAGAAGGAAATTTTCTCGAAGAAACAAAAGCAATATGGGAAGATTATTAGCTTTCCCATGAAGCATCTTCATGGTGAGACAGCCCAACCACGAGTTAAAAATTAATGAAACAAATATTACTTGGGATCAATTTAAAAATGATTTTAGGCAACAATGGCTGCCATAACTTTACTATGATTAGAAAATGAATGAATTTCAGAACTGAGCTCGGGGAAAAGTTATCATAACTGAGTATTGGGAGAGGTTTACTAAGCTCCTTAAGTACGTACCTCTGTAACAAACTGACGAGAAGTTCAGATTACATGAATTTATCATGGTACTAAATCCCATTATAGGTGGTGAAGTAGATGTTCAAAGCCCAACCACTATGGAAGGGGATGTATAAGAATCCATAAGGAAAGAGTAGAAATTGAAAGTGATCTCTTCCCATAATGAGAAAATCAGAAAGAAAGTTCCAAACTCTTCTTTATCTCTTGCACCCAAAAAGGGAACATGGAAAAATTTTGGTATGATTTTTTTTTTTCCTGATAACAACAAGAAATCAATAGCAAAAATAAACATGTTGCTAATGTGTGAAATAACTTTGTCAAGAACAATAATAACGGATGGAAGACCTATAAGAGTCAGAATGATAAATTTAAGGATGGAAATAAATTTGAGCCTAGGAAGGGACTTGTAGGAGGATTCTACAATTGTGGAAAAGATCATTATGGAAATGAATGTCCTTTGAAGAAGAATGGTCGTAATCAACAACATAAGATACATGCTATAGTAGCTGACAAACAGGGATGAAAAGCAAGCCACACCCATAGAAGTTCTAGGTAAGTTATTTGGTATACCTGTGACTATAATTTTTGATACTTGAGCTACTAAATGTTTCATTTCTACTAAATTAAAATCAAAATTACAAATAAATTTTGGAAAAATGGATAAATCATGGGTTATACATTATGGAAATAATGTTGTTTTCATAGTTAGTATGTGTGTTTTTGGAGCAATCATTGACTTACCTAGTTTTTCCACCGTAGTTAAACTTTATGTTGCTCCTTTGGGGTATTATGATGTAATCATAGGTTTTTACTAGATAGTGGAGCATAAAGAAAAGGTTGATTTTTTTGAAAAACATATTAGTTGTTTAGATGACCTTGTAAAAACATCGGATATTCGGGGTATAAAACGTGAGATTTTAGTTAGAAAATTGTCAACTATACAACTTAAAAGGCCAAAAACAAACGCTACACCTTGTATGCAATAAAAATTTCTAAAAAACTGATGAAAGTGGTGACTTCATGGAAAAATACTCGTTGTTAAGAAAATTCAGTGATGTGTTTCTGGAAGAGTTACCCGGTCTTCCACCCAAATGGGAGTTTGACTTCATGATTGAGATCAAACTAGGAACCGAACCTATTTCTAAGGCACCATATAGAATGAATACCATTGAATTAGTAGAACTTAAGGCATAGTTGCAAGAATTTTTTTCTAAGGGTTTGATAAGACCGAGTGTCTCGCCTTGGGGAGCACTAGTAATTTTTGTGAAAAAGAAAGATGGAACACTTAGATTATGCATTGATTATAGGATGTTAAACAAAGAAATAATTAAGAACAAATAACCACTTTCTAGAATAGATGATTTGTTTGATAAGATGCATGGTGCATCAGTGTATTCTAAAATAGATATTTGATTCGGATATCATCAGTTAAGAATAAAGGATGAGGATATTCATAAAACAACTTTTAGAACAAGGTATGGACATTATGAATTCACATTTGTACCATCTGGATTAATGAATGCACCCTCATCTTTTATGAATTTAATGAATAATATTTTTCAAGAATACTTGGACAAATTTATGCTTGTATTCTTGGATGATATTCTCATATAATCTAAGAGCATTGATGAGCATCATGAGCATTTGAAGATAGTTGGAGATCTTAAGAAAGAGAAGGTTGCATGGTAAGTTGTCCAAATGTTATTTCTATGATACAAAAGTGCACTATTTGGGTCATTTCATAAGCAAGGATGGAATAGTGGTAGATCCTTCAAAAAAATTCACAATAACTAAGTGGTCTGCACCTAAGAATGTACATGAAGTTAGAAGCTTCATGGGTCTTGCAAGTTACTATAGGAAGTTTGTTAAATAATTTTCTAAGGTTTCTACACAAATAAATTTTCTACGAAGAAATATGAGAAATTTGTGTGGAATGGGAAATAAAAATCTACATTTAAAACTCGAAGGATCAATTAGAATCAGCACCTATCCTGGTTGTACCATATCCTAATGGAGACTTCACTATAGTGACAGATGCTTTTGTGAGGGTCTCGAGGTATTTTACTACAAATGGATCATGTTATAGCTTATGAAATTAGAAATCTCAAGTTACATGAACTACATTATGGTCCACATGACCTAGAGCTTTCTGCCATTGTTCATGCACTTCAAGTATGGAGGAATTATCTTCTTGGTAGACTATTTGAATAAAAAACTAATCATCTTGGGTTGAAGTATATTTTTACTCAGCCAAATCTGAATGCAAGATAGTGAAGATGGTTAGAATTTTTATCTCAGTATGATTTTGATATAAGTTATATTAAAGGCAAAGAAAATAGAGTTACAGATGCTCTAAGTCATAGGAAGCACATTTCTACTCTTATAACGTTGAGAACTTAGTTTAAAGATGAAGTAAAAAGTGTCATGGAATCTGATTCTTATTATCAGTAAGTGAAAACAACACTTGCTGTAGATCCAAATGATGTGAGGTATAAAGGTTTTCACTTTGAAAATGAAGGAATCTTGAGGTTTGAAAACATAGTATACATACCTTTGTTAAATGAATTAAGAAAGAAATTGTTAGCTGAATTTCATAATTCACCTTTTCTAGACACCTTAGCATTACAAAAATGATTGCTAATATAAAACAAAAATATTTACGGAAAGGGATGAAAAAGGATGTGATTCATTTTGTGACACACTTTGTTAGAATGTCATCATGTTAAATATTAACATATGCATACAACTCATTTACTTGTACCCTCACAACATACCACAATATAAATGGAAAGTAATATGCATGGATTTTATACAAGGGTTACCTATGTCAAGAATTAAACATGATGTTATTCTAGTTGTTATAGAAAAACTAACCAAAGTCTCACATTTTATTGTCGGTAATCTTAAGGATGATTCACCTATTTTAGCAAAAATATTTGTTCACAAAATTTTCAGATTACATGGAGTACCTAAATTGATCATATTTGATAGAGACCCAAGAATGACATCTAGATTTTGGCAAACACTTAATGTATCCTTAGGGACTAAGCTGAATTTTAGTTTTGCATACCATCCAGAAATGGATGGATAGAATAAAAGAGTTAATCAAGTTTTAGAGGATATGTTATGAATGTATTGTATGGATCAATAGTATAAATGGGAAGAGTACCTTCCATTAGTCGATTTTGCTTCAAATAACGTGTATCACGCCTCTTTAAAAATGGCACTTGTTGAAGCATTATATGGAAGGAAGTGCATAACTCCTGTTAGTTAGGATAACATAGAGGATAGAGATGTAATTGGGCCTGAAATCCTTATGGAAATGGAACAACAATTTAAAATGATTTGTGAAAACTTGAAAGAAGCAACAGATAGGAAAAAGAGTTATACAAACCTAAAGTGGGTTAATAGGATGTTTGAACTTGGTGAGAAGGTCTTTTTATGGGTTAAACCAAAAAAAGAGTTCTATAACTTTTGGCAAGGCTTCTCGAGTTATCACTTTGTTATGTGGGAACCTTTGAAATTTTTGAAGTAATCAACCACCGTAGCTTTTTGTTTAGCTGTACCTCCTTCTTTATCACGAATGCATGATGTTTTCCATATTTATCTTCTTAAGAAATATGTTTTAGATTTAGCACATGTCTTAAATTGGAATTCCTTGCATGTCCAAAACCTAGGAATAATCATGGTTAAACCCATTCGAGTGTTGGAAACTCACCAGTTGCACTTAAGAAATTGTGAAATAAGTCAATGTAAGGTCCATTGGCATTAGTTTAATGAAGAAAATGCAACTGCGGAAAACCTTGAAGATATGAAAACTACTTTTCCATATTTTTTTGAACAAATTGATTTTGTTGACTGATAAATTTTAATATTTTATTCATGTTATGTCAATAAATATGCTAGTCTTGGGAAGATACTACACTATTTAAAATGGACTACTTTAATGCTGATTATGGAATTTGAATTTTTCAAATCTAGTTTTGTTATGAACATATGAATGGAAGCATGCTAATTGGATTTTGTCCTAGAATTAAATTGTTGACTAAGCTGATCATCGAGATGATAATTCTTATTAGGAGGGAGGTATGTAACATATTTGAGACAAAGTTTACTATGATAACTTCCACTCTTGACATTACAAATGTTGACAGGTTATTTGTCTTAGGAAGGAGTACTCTTATGATTTTAAGAAATCATGTTTGCAATGGATAATTCATTATTTGTTGAAAAGAATCATTTCTAGTTTTGAATTATAGTTACTTGAAAATAATGCCATTCATCTCTTTGTATAGATTAAATTCACTTTTATGAAGGTGATGAACTTGATTATGTAGACATAATTTATGTTGTGTAAACAACAAGACCTTGGATCAATTCCATTGATCTAAGGTATGCTCAATTCTTCTTACCTACTCGTCTTATTGTCTTGTCATTTGGAAATGGAAGGTGAGCTTGAATGTGACTTGTTTTTCTTACCATTGTGAAGAATTATTCTTAGGGTCCTTCACCGACATCATTATTAAGGGGATAGGCCAAGGCCCTACTTGTTGATGGTTTTAATGCTATATATCATATAGGAATCGTAGACCTAATAATAAGTTACTAAGGTGGATACCATAAATTATGTTGGAATGTTGTATACTAGTTTGGATTATAACCTAAGGTAATTAAGACGTACCTAGAACTATGGTTAATTTCTAACCTAATAAAAATATAACATAAATTATTTCTAACCTAAGGAGATACCTATGGACTACTTGGCAAATGGTAAGGTCGGTGGCGTTGGTTTTCAAGGCATTGATTGTAATTTATTGGTTTAAATGCTATGGACTACCAATTCTAGCAGAGCCATTGGGAGTTTAGGGGATGCCTTGTTGGCATCACCACTAAATGGAAATTACATACAAATTTTGAATTAAAGGCTTTCCAAACTTGGATGGCCTTGACATGGATAATTAGGAGGGAAAATTGACTTTCCTTTACATTAATTGATCTTGTTTATGGAGAAGAAACTACCTAGGATCAATGTATGGTGGATTTTGGAAAGGTTGTTTGATATTTAGTTCATTTCATTTTTTATCTGCATGGGGTTTTGGTTCTTGAACCGGTAGTTCTATTTTTGATGTATCGGTAATTTTGCATCCTTGATCTATTTTTGGATCATGTGGAAGTATAAGAAGAAGTGGAAAGATTGGAGTAATTGATGTTGCTTGGAAAAAGGAGATACTATTGAGGCTCAACTGAAATCATCTATAACTCAAGAAGAAGCTCTATCAGGCATGATAGGCTCTACCCATTAAGTTGTTCTACTTTTTCCTAAATGTCTTCATTAAAATAACTCTACTCTTGGGGAACAAATGATTTTTATGTGTTGTTTGATCTTGCTTTTGAAATTTATTTTCTCCGTATTTTTATCTGTATGGATTCACGACTATGCTAGAAAAATGTTTTGGGTTTTGTTTCTTTGTTGGAAAAAGGAAGTAAACATGTTTAACTTTTGTTGATCTTGAGGTCATGTTGAATCTTTGATACATCTATTGAACTATGCAAAAGCTGACTATAACTTGTCTGTTAATGGGTTGAATGAATCTCCTCGAATGCAATCTATCTTTTTAGCATGGTTGATAGTTAATCTTGCTTGCATATTTTGTTGAATGATTTATCAAATTCGGTTACGTATTTTTTGGTATATGGAAAAATAAAGGTCAAGGTTTATTTTCTTGGATCAACTTGCCTTGTATGACTGGTTCTTTTATTTAAATTAGAAGAACAGTTGTTTCAGTAGGAACTTGAGGTATTTACGGTTGAACTTTAGAGTAACTTGACTCTGTCTAAATGAATGAACACTTGGAGGAAATAGACTATAATGATTTTGGTGTATTACTTCTTTTGAGCTCAACTTTGAGCACCAAAATTGAAGTCATGTTGTTGTTTCATTGTTTATCCTTGTGAATGGATCTATTTCAGGTTTGTTCCTCCTAATCTAGTAGTCTGTTCCATTGATACTTGGTATGTATGTGGTTAAGCTTGTTTGAAAGGAAACTTTGACTGTTAAGTCTTGATCTCACCCTCCTCATTTCACCATCAGTGGATAGGTAATATTTGTGTGTTATATTTTTGAAAGGAATATCATGTCCTAAAAGAGGTAAATTTCTTTGACGTCGCTTTGTCTCTTCTTTGTTTTGAAAACTAGACTAACTTCTAGAACTGATGTGATTATTGTGTGGAAAGAATTTAATGTTCAGTTATTGGATTTGGTTTCTGTTTCAAATACTTTTATTGACTGTAAACTTATGAAAAACCATTTCTAGTTTTGGATTTTGTGCCACGATTCTTCGTATCATTTGTAAGTTTTTTTATTGCCAAATAGTTTTTTTGAAAGGGACTATATCCTTGAGTACAAAAGATGGCCTAGTCTAGCCAGAATAGGAATGAAAACCAGAGAAAAAAGGATCAGAATCCAAATGTGACAATGAAGCCCAAAGTAGCCAAAAAATAGCTACCCAAACAAGACAAAATAGCAAAAACACTGCAAAAAAGTAGTAGAGAGACCGCAAAAAAACAACAAAACAATAGACAAGAACAACTAAAGCATCTACAACTACTTCTTGGCAGATTTTTCGATGCTGGTCTTGATATTCTTCCAGGATTTGAACATACCCAAAGTTTTCATGTGGGCAGCGTCAGTCTTATCCAGCTGATCAATGGTCCTTTTGCTTTCCTTATCATTGCCCCAAAGTGTTGCGAAACTCCGCTAAGATTGGAGACACTTTTGACATGTTGCTCAATGAACTCCTCAATCACACTAAAGATGGCCATATTGTAATCATGACAAGTTTTGGCCTTCCTATAATGGGAGTCTAAGGAGTTCATCTTCTTGTAGATATCATCAATCTGGCTATTATCAATATCCACCTCCTCCTCCTTCTTCCTCTTACCTTTCTGTTTTGCCAAGTTCTTAACCTCATCCTTCAATAGTTTCATATCAGCCTCTAAGGCTTCCAACCTTTTGAAGAGCTTTCCATATGCACATCCCGGGGGCCTTGCTCTGCTAATATTGATGGGTCATGTGCAATTTCAATTTCATGAGGACCCTTCCCCATGGTAAAGTCTCAAGGTTAAGATTTCTAGAAGCCACCGGTGACCGGTCGGCCGAGGTGGAGGTGAAGTGGGGCGGGGAGTAGCAGTAGGGGGAATGGAAGAAGAATCTAGATAGTCGAAAGGGGATGACAACAACGGTGGTGGGGGCGAGAATGGAGAAATGGGGCTAGCGGCGCGAGAACCCGGCGAGGGGAGGCGAGCTAGGAGAGGATGGGAGACTAGGATACTTAAGAAGACAACATTTATGCAGCAACAAAATAAGCCCCTGGTGTAAAGGAACCACCGGGTATGCTTTTGAAACTCCAAAATGGAGTGCTCAAGAGAGTTCAGCAAGTAATGGGGAAAACAAACCATGCGATTCCTACGGAAGTGGTTAAGAAAGATAAGGTGCTTAGCAGGTACAGTGACAAACCTTCCTTCCAAGGAAATGAACCGTATCATCATGCGAGTAACCTCATCATAAGGTGGAGGGATCAAGCTAACAAGCAGGCCCATTGTAACATAGATCAGCTTCTCAGATCCCTCCACAAATCTCCTCTCTTCAACATCTCTGTCGACCCTTTTGTTAAAAAAATGGTAGCCCTCCAAGCCAAGGCCAGTCGCTTCAACAATAAGTTCCTCATTGACCAAGATCTTCTGCCCCCCATATTCCACAGTCCACTCCTTCCAATCCTTCGCAAAACACACTGAGATGCTTTGATCATGCCCTTGAACCTTCTCCATGAAGTTGGTGATGCCACCCTTGCTGAGTATGCTCCATAGCTCAATATTATCCTTCCAGTTCATGGGTCCGCACTAGGCTCAATTTGGCAAGGGGGACCCCCCATCTTCACTGTGCTTAACTGTTTGCAACAAATTCCCAAATCCTTGTGAGCGCTGAAGCCAGTCTGCTTTTTACTGTTGTAATCCGCACAATGTTGGAAATGAGAGCCGTTGCTTTTCCCACGAATGTCTGCGTGTCTGCTGATCTGAGCCTGTGGAAAATTGCATGTGGGAATAACAGCCTTTTTGTTAGCCCGCTCCCTATCATCAATCACATTACTACTGTCTTCGGTTTCCATGGAGCCTTGTATCCAACTTTTAGCAGACGTAGTGCAGCCCGCATGCGTGATTTTCAAATCAATGTAACTCCACTTGGAATTCCCCATATACTTCACACTATCTTGATTATTTGACATGATTTACATAATCATATTTTTTAAGTCAACACATGTGGGAGTTTTATTGATCTTTGATACACACCCAATAATCATAACTCAGCTCAAGATATTGCATGCGTATAGAAATCCACATGAATGTTGTTTTGAAGTTTCTTAGGGATGCTATTATTATCCCAAAAAATGTGGTTAACATTAATGCCATAATTAGCAGTAGCGCATCTGCCAATTTATTACCCTCCCGGTAAGTATGCATGATCTTGATGTTATTGAATGTTTGACAAATACTTATGGACTCTGAGATAAAATCCTTGATGCTCCAACTTGGAGATGAGCATTGTTTAAGGAGATTAATGATATTCAGGGAGTCCCCTTCAATAATGAGGTTCTGGATATTTTGAGTCTGGAAATTCTCAGGCCCCATAGAGCAGATAATGCTTCGGCAAAATGATTAGTTTGAATTCCCATTTTCCCAGCATACGCAGCAATCAGATTACCTTTATGATCCCGTATCACTCCTCCCCCTGATCCCAGGGTTCCCCTTAGAGGCCCCATCAAAGTTCAACTTATACCAATTAAAATTAGGAGGATGCCATTTAATCAAAGATCTATCAATGCTATTCCCGGGATTACTCCGACTATTGACAGTTCCAATCTGCCAATTGGATAAGATGTATTCTTCATTCTCTAGATATCTCTTGTTCTTGGGGGGTTTAAATCTAGCAATGTTCTCTTTGATACCATTAGAAATTTTACCAATACTAAGTTTATAGTTTTTCTTCTTATTTCTAAAGATAATATCATTTCTATCCTTCCATATCCTCCAGATTAAATGAGGGATAACCAACTTCCAGATCCTTTTGACAACACAATGCCTAAAGGGTGGGTTCCATTGAGTCCATAGCTGATTAAGATCCTTTGGCACCACCCAGAGAGCTTCAAATTTAGAGAGGGAAAAACTCCATATTTTGGTAGCATACTCACAATGTATGAACAAGTGGCTGATATCCTCAGAATATTTCTTACAAAGATGACACCTATTAGGGATTATAAATCCTCTTCTCATCAGGTTGTCAGTGGTAAGAATCCTACCTCTGATAGCCAGCCAAAGGAAAAAATTTATTTTAGGAGTTAATTCAGTCATCCAAATCTTATTCCAATTGAACTCTGTTTGACTACTGTGGAAGAAATTATTATATCCAGTTTTGACAGAGTAATTCCCATCATTGGAATTATTCCATACCAGCTCATCCTTGGAATCCAGCTGACTTAATGGAATAAGATCTAATTGATCTTGAAGGGAGGAAGTAATTTGCATCAGATCATTTCTCTCCATAGTAAGTTTTTTCCAATTCTTCTGGTACCATTTCCCTCAATATAGTCCTTGATTTTAATGCCATACTTGCTTATAAGACTGTCCTTAACAATCCCAAATCTATCCATGAGATTGCCATTAAACCAATTATCCTCCCAGAATTTTATGTCCCTACCATCCCCCACTTTCCATTTACTGCCCTGCTTGATGAAATTTCTGCTCTTGACCAGATTATTCCAAAAAATGGAACCATAGGGGAGGTGCTCATCTTGTAGGAAAGAGTACACAGTTTGATGATTTAGGTATTTTGCTTTGATTAAATCAATCCAGGGTTGTTTCTCAGATAACATTCTCCAGCCCATTTTAGCAATGAGGGCCTCATTCATTTTCTCAATATCTTTTATACCCAGACCTCCCATAAACTTCGGGGTGCAAACCTTGTCCCAAGCCACTAAGTGAAATTTGAACTTCTCTTCCATGCCTTGCCATAATTTTTTTTGAATCCTTTCAATCTTATCTCTGAAGGAAGAGGGGATCTTGTAGAGTGACATGACATAAATGGGCAGATTTTGAAGAGTACTTTTAATGAGCAGGCACTTACTAGCACTAGATAAAATGGCTCCTTTCCAACCAGCCATTTTTTTTTGGAATCTCTCCAATAAATCATCCCACACCTTGCAAGAGACTTTCCTAGTGCCGAGAGGAAGGCCCAAGTAAGTGGCTAGAAGCGCACTTATTTTACAACCTAGAATTTTAGCAATTTTAAGTTGCCTTTCCTCAGGAGTGTTGAAAAAGAAGATGGAGCTTTTATCATAATTGATCTCTTGCCTAGAAGTAGATTCATAGAGCTTCAGTAAAGCCTTGGTAGCCTTGGCTTCAATGACTGATGCTAGAAGAAGAAGGATAGTGTCATCCACAAATTATTGATGGGAGACAACTTGACTGATGGAAGTGGGCTTAGAGCCATTTAAAAGCCCGTCATTAACTACTTTGCCAATTGTTCTACTAAGGTTGTCAGCCAAAAGAATGAAGAGCAAGGGGGAGATAGGGTCCCCTTGCCTAAGTCCTCTACTGCTAGTGAAAAAACCCACAGGCTCACCATTAACCACCACTGAGAATCTAGCCGTAGAGATACAAGCCTTAATAATTCTTCTAAATTTTTCTGGAAACCCAAATTTTGTTAAGACTTTGTCAAGGAAAACCCAAGAGACCTTGTCAAAAGCTTTATTCATATCAAGCTTGAGGACCATATTTGCCTTTTTATTATTTTCCATAGAATGTATGGTCTCGTGAACCATAATCACTCCGTCTTGTATAATCCTACCTTTGATGAAGCCACTCTGCTGCCTTGAGATAAGTTCATTCATAATGAGCTGAAGCCTAGTAGTAATAATTTTGGTAAAAATTCTATAGATGGCATTCACAAGGCTGATAGGTCTGAAGTCTTTGAAATCTTTAGCATCCATTTTTTTTGGGGCCAGCACAATGTGAGTGTTATTAAGCTCTTTCAAAAGATTTCCCGTTCTATAGAATTCATTCACCACTCTGAGAAGATCCTCCGAATAGATTTCCCAAAATTTCTGGAAAAATTTTATGGAGAACCCATCCGAACTAGGAGCCTTGTCACCCTCTAAAGAAAATACAACCTTTTGCAGCTCTTCAAGCGTGACCGCTTTGGTGATACTTCTAAATTTTTGTTCCTCAATTTTATCTTGGGGAATGGCCTCCAACATAAAAGCAATAGCTTCAGAATTGATGATATTCCTCTCCTCAAGAAGTTTTTTATAAAAATCAAGCACTTATTTCTTGATACTATTGGGATATTTTATGATATTTCCATTGTTTTAGAAACTTCTAATATCCTATTACAGACTCATGTGCTTCAAAGTGGTCATATGAAAGAACTTCATATTCTGTCTCCCTCTTTAAGCCAAATAGCTCTAGATTTAAGTCTCCATAAAGATTCCTCTCTTTGCGGATCGTATGCAACTCTAAAAGAATATTCTTTTCATTAACTTCGTCTTCAGCCGATCTCCCCATAGTATCCATTTTTATTTCTAGATCCTAATTTTTTTGTTTTAACTTTTTTTTATTATCAAACACATTGCCAAAAATGCTTTTATTCTAGATTTTGACTTGCTTTTTGACATTTTTGAGCTTTTGAACCAATCTAAATTGAGCAGTGCCTTCACCATTCCATCCCCACCATTCTTTTATCTTGTCATAGATATTGTCATGCTCCATCCACATCTTTTCAAATTTGAATGAGCTTCTGGTGGGTTTAGTCCAATTGAGAAAATTTAAAGCAATCGGATTGTGATCCGATCCAACTCTGGAAAGGAAGAGAGGTGGAAGTCTTGACTGAGAATCCAGCTCGCTGAAATTAGTGCCCTATCCAATCTCACCTGGATAAACTCCTTTCCCAACCTTCTATTATTCCAAGTGTATTTATTCCCATGAAGATCCACATCTAAGAGGTTATGTTCAGCAATAAAATCAGCAAAATCCTCCATACCAGTAGAAAAGCTGGAGGTACCTCCATACTTTTCACCTGGGTTTAGTGGGGAGTTGAAATCCCCCATAATAAGCCAGTTAGCAGAACAATGTTGGTTTCTAAATGTTTTAAGGTCAGCCCAAAGCTTCCTTCTACCACTAACCGTATTAGGGGCATAAATGTTAGAAAGGATCCATTCACCATTATTCTCAATAGCAACAAATTTGATTGCAAGATGATTAATACTAGCATTGAGAACCGTACCAGTACAGTGCCTTTTATCCCAAAGAGTAGCCAGTCCTCCAGAAGCTCCCAGGAGTCAACAGCCACCATTTCAGAGTTATCCCAGAAACTCTTTTTAATAGTTTCTAGGGTCTTAGCTTTCATCTTAGTTTCTTGCAGAATCAAAATACTAGGATTACTAGAATCCCGTAACTCCTTGATGATTCTCTGCTTGGAGTTTCCATTTAGGCCTCGGATGTTCCAAGAAATAATCTTCATTTGGAATGATTGGTGGTTGGAATTTCCTGATGGTTCAACTGACGCTGAACGCCATCTGCAATGTCCCTCTCCATTCTCTTAGATCTAAGAGCCTTTTTAGAGGGTCTTCCTCTTTTTGTGCTTCCTCCAAAGTCAACTAATCGTCTAGCAGAAGATCTAGTTGTTCTGGATGTTGAGGTGTCCCAGTTGTCTTTTTTCTTTTTCTTATCACTGTAGAGTGATTCTGGGATCATTTCAAATCCTTTCATTCTTTTTTTCTTTTTTGAAATGACCTTTGTGAATCCAGAATCTGGATCCTCCTCATCCTTGATAGGCGTAACTTCTCCCTCTTCACGTTCTTTCTGAATCCTATCAGGTGTGTGTGTATCAGCTTTTATGGTGCTGAAGCAAGTAGGTGAAACCGCTGATATGTTGCTGGAGCAAGGAGGTATATCTGCAAATGATTTACCATCTCCCCTAGGAGTGTTTTTCTGCAAAGATTCTTTAAAAACCATACAGTCCTTGTTCAAATTTCCTAATGATGCCACATGATTATCTATCTCAACTTCCTTACTGCTCTGAAAATTGCTCAATAGGGACTATATTAATCTTCACAGAGCCTTCTTGCTCGTTCACCACCATGGATACCTTCACAGGATTTTCCAAGTCCTCTTTGTTAGGTGCTTCAGCAAAGTTGCTGCTGAGACTTTGGGATGCCAGACCAGATGTTTCCTTATTTGAGTTCTAAAACCCCTTTTTTCCCCTTTCTATTGAACTCCAACTCCTTCTGACTAGGGGCTTTGTCTTCATTCCGGCTATCCGTGCTAGGAACCCTACTATCCTTGCTCAGAACTGAGCCCTCCACAGGCTGTTCAGCTTCCATTGTAGAGGTCTTCTTCTTGGAACAACTTTTGTCAGAGTGTCCTATGCTATGACAATGTTTACATCTCAAAGTTTCAAACTCAATTTTTTGGGTCCATATCCCATATCTAGATTTCAAGATTATGTGCTCTGGAAACTCCTGTTCCATTGCAGAGAAAATGCAGAAACGAGCAAAAGCAAGTCTGGATCTGTTTCTCGTGGGCCCATCCAGCCTGATAGGGGCACCTAAGGATTTTGCAATATTTAGCAGAATTTCATCATCCCAAAAATGCAATGGTAGTCCAGGTAGCCTACACCAGATTGGGATGGTGTTTATATTTTCAGTATTAGGGTCAAATCCAGGATACCATTTTTTCAAAAAAAGGCCCATATTACCCAGCCACCAAGGTCCTCCCAGAAGCACCGATTCCAAATCCTCTTGCTGATTAAATTTTTCCAGAAAAAAGCCTTTTGGCATGATGGTAATGCTCAGGGCTCCCTTAGGTTTCCACTTTCTCAAAGCCCATTTTCTAATGAAATCAATATTAGGTCTAGAGCCAAGAAACTTACCAATGAGGGAGAGATTCACTTTGCTTAAGGCTCTATCAACACATCCATCTGGGACCCTCAGGTAGGTGGCACCCTCATTGTCCTTTTCCCACGTGAACTGACCAGTAATTTTCAGACCCACCTTGATGTTAGGGCTTTGAAGCAACTTATTCCAGGCCATAGGTGTGGATCCCAGCATTTCCACATTTTCATTTATAACCGTCTGATTTTGGCCAGAGATCTACCTCTCCTCAGCATTCTTAGGTTTAGCACACGAAATTCTATGGCGAACTACGAGAGATGGCAGCGACAGTACCTCCAGTGCTTTCTCCTTCGCTCATACTCGTGCTTACAACCGTCTGATTCTGGCCATAGATCAGCCTCTCCTCAGCAATTTTAAGCTTAGTGCGTAGACATTCTGTAGCCAGAACTGCAGAAACCACGTTGCCATAGTTTTCTCCATCGCTCGTGGTCACCATAGTATCATTCGTAATTTTGGAAAACATCATTTCGGTTTATAGATTTTATGTTATATTTTTATTATGGATTGTAATATTGAGTTTCTCCTTGGGCTTCAATGGTTGTTAGGAGTTATTTTGTGTTCTTGGTATAGATCAATTAAATCTATGTCAGTTTTGTTTCACTTTCGTGCAAGAGAACTTTTGTTCTAGAGTGGATAGGGAAACCATATCATAACCTTTATTTGATATTGTTACCTCTTACTCCTCTGAGATGTAAAATATGGGTAAACTTACCCCTTGGCTATTCTTCCCATTCTCTTATGTATCTGTTAGGAAATGGTTACGATGTTGGAGGGTTAAGGTAATTATAAAACCATTTTTCCCTTTGGGTTCTGAGAAGAAGATGTATGTTGTTCTTGTCCTCTCTATTATTGGGATAACTATCTATCCCGAGTCTGAACCAAACTCTATTGGGAATTAGAATAAAGCCGGACTTGTCTTTATTACCTTCTTGCATGGTTTTTTAGTGTATAATATTCTTCTATCTTTATGTTCTTTTCTCACCTATATCACTCATGTGGAGGGAGTTGACATGTCCCAGGTTATAGTATGTTGAAGGATTGTAGGGTCATTAGTTGATTGATAAATCCCTTCTTTCTTCTTCTTGATAGTTATAGTGGTAATAAGGTAATTGTTGTAATGTATGAACAATTGTATGTACATGTTAATTTAAATTCATCCTTTTTCAAACCTGTTGATGCTAATCCTAAAACTTAGGCTAGAGTTTGACTCTAAACTTGGATATAGTCTCTTAAATAAGAAACTCTTACTTTAAGGTGTTGTTGATTCATCCTTAATTTTATCATTAAGTTTAATTGAGCTTGGAAATTAATATTTTAGGATGAAGTAAGTTAATGTTGAGTTATATGAATTATTGTTTCCATCTAAAGTAGTCCTATTCCTATGGGATATCAGAGTTAGTATCTTATTGGGTTAGATAAAATTAATTTCAAAGTAAATCATAAATATCTAAAAATTAAAGAAGTGTGTGATTTTGGTGAAATATTATTTATCTGAAATAATGATTTAAATATTCTATGAAATGATTAGTTGAAAGTTGAAACTGATTATATATTAGCCTTTTCTTAATTAGAGTACGATATGAATTTGTTTCTCCCTCTTACATGCATCGCTATTTCTTTATGTTGTGCCTTTATGTAATGCTTTCTCTCGTTTCATAAAAGTAGGGTTATTTTTATGAAACAATTAGTTAAAAGAACATCGTTTTAATGCTTAGTGCTTATCATGCTCAATTCACCTGAACTGCTTTCGAGCTAGCAATTTTTACGAGATAGACTTCGTAAGTGGTAAAAGGATATAAGATCTTTTATGTTTTACTTTTGATTACCAAAAGACTGGTTCTCTTGTGGGAAATATGATTCATTATGAAAATGTATTGTTGGAAGGGAAAGTTGTAATTTTATAAAGCTTATTTTTGTTGTTTGACACTAAAGATGTCTGAATTATTTGTACTTACAATGTATGAATTCCTCCTTGATCAATGGAAACTTTTGTGGGTTTACTCGTATTTGATGTGTCATCTTTTAAATATTCAATGATTAATAGTGATATGCTTATCTCTGTTATTTTATATATATACTTTTGAATTGAACCCCTTTCGGGTTGAAATAAAATGAACTAGGTGGTAAGGGAGTTAGATATATTATCCCTTTATTTAAATGCAACTTATCAAGTTGGCATTCATGGCTGATCATTTAATTAAATCACTATGGTTTATTAAAATGATGTTAATGGATGAACAAAACCATTATGATTACTTGGATAATACTAAGGGGTTACAAATGGACCCTAAATTATTATAAGAAAAAGGAAGACAACTATTCCGCAATGATAATCAGTTTGTTTTAGAATCCTTTGGAATTAAACCTAATGTCATCTTGGAAATAGGAAGATGCACTTCCTTTTGATTAATACCTTAATCTGAATAAAATAAAATGAAAGGAACATGTAAATATATAATAGTAGACTTCATTTCAATGAATTCTATTAGAAAGGAATTTGATTTAGAACTTAAACAAGCTAAAAGTTAAATAAGTTAACCACATTGTTAGTATGTTGATTCTGTTTTTAAAACTGAATCGTAAATTAGGAAGTTAATAAAAGAAAAGAAAATATTCGATGTATCTATGTAGAAATTACAATTCATTTATTTCTTGCAACCAAAATGGTTAATAAAAATAGGGACTCATCATGGCTATTGTAATTAGACTTTAACAAGGAAAACAATTAAGTAATTAACTTCTTTCTTGGGTATGTGCATCCGATCCGTGAAGACTTGGGTCTTCATGAGGATATTGTTTGGGTGTGGAGCCTATTTTTTGGTCTTCTTGAATCAGTGTTGAAGTGCTAGAGCTCAAACAGTTAAGTTTGGAGACTTCAGGAGCTTTCTATAGTCATCTTCTCGTGACGTTGTTATGACATTGCTATGACGTCATTGTTAACATGTTGTTAACTGGCTATCAACATCGAGACTATTTTTCTAGCCGTGGGAAGTTGAAAGATCATGACTTTCAATCTTCTAGGGTCGGCTTTATGGCTTCTTAAAAGGATTGTAATCCTATAAATAGAGGTGTTAGGGTATCTTAAAGATATCTTGAGTGTTCAAGAGGTCTTGAGTCTTAGAGATCAAGAGGTGATCAAGAGTGATCAAGGTTATGCATTTGGGTTTCAATTATGGTTTTAGATGTGGTTTAGCATCTTTAGAATTCTGTTGTGAGTTCATAACTGAGAGAATACTATGAGAGTTGTTTTAATCTTGTTGATAATAAAATTTGAGCAAGTTCTTAGTGGATGTAGCCCACATTGGGTGAACCACGTTAAATCTTGCCTTGTCTTCTTTTGTGGATTATTCATTTATGCGGTTATATTTCGTAAGTATAATTCATCTATATAGTTTCCTACTGCTGTGGTTTGAGGAATTGTTTCCGCATATTTGTTCTCTAATTCCTAATAATTGGTATCAGAGCTTTGGTGGTTTTTTGCTGAAGTTGTAAATCACAAGGAAAGTTTAGCTTGAGTGGGAGCTATGGTAGATGAGGGAAGATCGAGGGTTGAGAAGTTCAATGGGAAGAACTTTAGTTTTTAGAAGATGCAAATGGAGGATTACTTATATCAGAAGGACCTCCATGTTCCTTTGGCTGGAAAAGAAAAGAAATCTACAACCATGTTGGATGAGGATTGGGAGTTGCTGGATAGAAAGGCGCTCGGGGCAATTCATTTATGCCTTGCATCTTCGAGTTCTTTCAACATATCGCATGAGAAGACCACAAAAGGTCTCATGAATGTGTTGGGGAAGTTATATGAAAAACCATCTGCCTCTAATAAAATATTTTTGATGAAAAAGTTATTTAATATGAAGATGTCTTAGAATGGTTCTGTTGCTGATCATTTGAATGAATTTAATACGATTGTGAGTATATTAAACTTGGTAAAAATTTAATTTGATGATGAGGTCAGGGCTTTGTTGATTTTTTACTCCTTGCCAGATAGCTAGGATAGCTTGGTTATGGTTGTAAGTAATTTAGTCTCTAATAACTCAAAGTTGAAGTTTGAGGATGTAATAGGTGTGATCCTAAGTGAGGAAATGTGAAGGAAGAGCACCGGAGATTCTTCTACTTTTGGAAATTCTTTGACGATGGAGAGCAGAGGGAGACAAAAGAATAGAGGGAAAGGTAATCGTGGGAAGTCGAATGATCATGGAAGGTAAAAGTCCAAGAGTAAGTTAGAATGTTGGCACTTGTGGGAAGGTTGGTCATGCTAAGAAAGATTGTTGGGATCTTCGGGATAAGAAGAACAAGAAGGAGGAAACTAAAGAGGTAAATGTGGTAGCAGGTGATGTTTTTCAAGATGCCTTAATTCTTTCTTTAGATAATATTGTTGAATCTTGGGTGTTAGATTCAAGGTCTTCTTTCCATGCCACCCCACATAGACATTACTTTACTGATTTTGTTCAAGGTGATTTTGGACATGTATATCTTGGTGATGATGAGCCATACAACATAGTAGGGAAGGGATGTGTTTGGGTGAAAATACGAAATGGGAACACATGGCTGCTTAAGGATGTCAGGCATGTGTCTAAGTTGAGATTGAACTTGATATCAGCAGGATAGCTGGGTAGTGATGGTTGTATGGTTAGTTTTACAATGGATTCTTGGAAGGTTACCAAGGGAGATCTTGTGGTTGCAAAATGTAAGAAAAATGGTACATGGTATTTAACTAGCGGTGCTAATTAATGTAATTTAGTTGCTGCAGATGGAGATGTAACTTTGTGGCACTAGATACTTGGTCATATGAGTCATAAGGGCATGTAGATTATAAAGGATAGGTTGCCTAGATTAAAGGAGTTAGATTTGGAATTCTGTGAGGACTATGTTTATGGGAAACAAAAGCGAGTGATATTCCTCAAGGGTGAACCTACTAAGAAGGAGGGTAAGTTGGAGTTAGTGCATACATTTGTATGGGGGCTAGCTAAGGTAAACTCTATTGTTGGTTCATGTTATTACATCACTTTCATTGATGATGCAACTAGAAAATTTTGGGTATATTGCATTAGAAAGAAATATGATGTGTTTGAAACTTTCAAAAGATGGAAAGCCTTGGTTGAGAATGAAACAAGCTAAAATGTCTCAGGTCGGAAAATGGAGGGGAATATTACAGAAATGAATTTGTTGATTACTGTTCGGTAAATGGGATCCGTAGGAAAAGAATGGTTCCAAATACTCCACAAGAAAATGGAGTGTCAGAGATAATGAACAAGACAATCATGGAGGGTGCTAGGTGCATGAGGTTACATGCAGGGCTGCCAATCATGTTTTAAGCACAACTATTTATTTGATTAACAAATGACCCTCTATGGCCTTGGATGGAGATATACCTAAGGAGGCTTGGTCTGGTAAGAAAATTTATTACTCATTTCTTAGAGTATTTGGATGTGTGGTATTTGTTCACACTGATAAAGATGATCGGACCAAGTTAGAGGCTAATTATGAGAAATGCACCTTTATTGGATATGGTGAAGATGATTTTGGTTTCCGTGTTTGGAGTCTTAAAGAAAAGAAAATATTTTGGTCTAGAGATATTGTCTTTAATGAAAAAATCATGTATAAAGATCAGTTGTAGGAACAGAAAGAGGAATCAAAGAAAGAATACACATTGTTAGAGGACATTATGGATAGAAAGGTGTCCAAGGGGCCGGTTCAAGTACAACATGTTTCGGCACAACCAGTTTAGGTACCTACTCATCAGGAACCCCAAACTCCTAAGGTGAGAAGGTATTCTAGGGTAAGAAGGGAACCTAAATGATTTACTCCATCTTTGAATTATTTATTGCTCATTGACAATGGAGAGCCAGAGTGCTTTGAGGAAGTAGTGTAGGTGGATGCCAAGAAGAAGTGGGAGTAGGCCATGGATGAAGAGCATAGATATCTTATGGAAAACCAGACTTGGGATCTGGTGGAGCTACCCGAGGGCAAGAGAGCATTACAGAACAAGTGGGTGTATAGAATCAAAGAGGAAGATGGAGGTAGGAAATGATACAAGGCTCTATTGGTGGTCAAATGATTTGCATAGAAGAAAGGTATAGAATTTGATGAATTTTTTTCTCTGGTTGTTAAAATGACTTCTATTAGGACTGTTATTGGTTTAGTAACAGTAGAAGACCTATACTTAGAAAATTTGGATGTGAAGACTACATTCCTTCATGGTGAGTTGGAGGAGGAATTGTACATGCAGTAGCCACAGGGTTATGAGGTCAAAGGGAAGGAGAGGTTAGTGTGTAAATTGAATAAGAGATTGTATGGCCTAAAACAAGCTCCACGATGCAGGGTACATGAAGTTTGTGCAGCTTATGCAGGAGCAGGGGGTTACTCCAGGTGTCACTCAAACCATTGCATGTACATCAAGAAGTTTCTTGATGGTAGTTATATTATTCTATGCCTGTATGTAGATGATATGCTTGTTACAAGGAAGAACATGCAAGAAATAAAGGTACTCAAGAAGCAACTAGGTGACTCCTTTGCTATGAAGGATTTAGGGGCAGCAAAACAAATCCTTGGTATGAGAATAACTCAAAACAGAAGGAGAGGAAGCTGGTATTATCTCAAGAAGAGTACATAAAGAAGGTCTTGGAGAGGTTTAGTATGTAGGATGCTAAACCAGTTGGTACTCCTTTGGCAGGTCACTTTAAATTATCAAAGGAGAAGATGTCCATGGTACCGTACTCATCAATAGTTGGTAGCTTGATGTATGCTATGGTATGCACTAGGCCTGACATTTCCCATGTAGTGGGAGCAGTGAGCAAGTTTATGAGTGATCTAGGTAGAGAGCACTGACAAGTAGTAAAGTGGATCCTTCGATATTTGAGAGGGACCATGGGAGAAACATTGTGTTTCAGTGGATCAGACACTACATTATGTGGATATGTAGATTCGTACATGGTAGGAGATTTGGACAGCAGGAGGAGCATGATAGGTTATGTATTTATGGTTGGTGATACAATGGTGAGTTGGATTTCACGGTTACAAAAGGTTATGGCTTTGTCAACCACAGAGGCTGAGTATGTTGCTGCCACAGAGGCAAGAAAGGAGATGATTTGGCTATAGTAGTTTCTTGATGAGTTAGGTCATAAGAAGGAAGTTGGGAGACTACACAAAGTTGATAGTCGAGAGCTATTCATTTGGCGAAGAACTTCATTTTCCACTCTAGGACGAAGCACATTCAAATTTGAGATATTATTTCATTAGGAAAACTTTGGAATAAGATAAGTTAAAGTTGGAAAAGATTCATACCAGTCAGAATCCTATGGATATGATGACCAAAGTGGTCAAAAGGGAGAAGTTGAAGTTTTTTTCAACTTTGATTGGCCTTCATGGTTGATAATGAAGGGTTAAAAACTTTTCTCAAGTGGAAACAATCTCCAAGTGGGAGATTGTTGGGGTGTGGAGCCTATTTTTGGTCTTCTTGAATTAGTGTTGAAGTGCTGGAGCTCGAATGGTTAAGTTTGGAGACTTTAAGAGCTTTCTGTAGTCATCTGATGTGACGTTGCTATGACATTGTTGTTAACATGTTGTTAATTGGATGTCAACGTCGGGACTGTTTTTCCAGCCATGGGAAGTTGAAAGATCACGACTTTAAATCTTCTAGGGTCATCTTTATGGCTTCTTAAAAGGACTGTAATCCTATAAATAGAGGTGTTAGGGTATCTTAAAGATATATTGAGTGTTCAAGAGGTTTTGAGTCTTATAGATCAATATTTGATCAAGAGTGATCAAGGTTATGCAATTGGGTGTCAATTGTGGTTTTAGATGTGGTTTAGCATCTTTGGAATCCTGTTGTGAGTTCATAATTGAGAGAAGACTGTGATATTTGTTTTACTCTTATTGATAATAAAATCTAAGAAAGTTCTTGGTGGACGTAGCCCACATTGGGTGAACCACGTCAAATCTTGTCTTGTCTTCTTGTGTGCATTATTCATTTATGTTGTTATATTTTTGCAAGTATAATTCTACTATATATTTTCCTACTATTATGGTTTGAGGAATTGTTTCTACATATTTTTTCTCTAATTCCTAACAGATACTATTTTGCAGTTGACACATTGCAATACCCTTCAAAGTTTAATCATCTAGATCTATATAAACTCAGACTTGATCTTAGTTATACCCTAGGTTTGATTGGAACTATGATCTAGTGTCGGGGAAAATCATGGTGAATTAGGATAACTAGACACATGTAATTGAATTATGTCAATTGAGTATGTATATATACCCTTAGTCACTACGAGTAGCCTTCTACACTAGAATATGTTTTTGTTAGTGAAAATCAACAAAGACACCCCTAGATGTTTTCTCAGATTTCTAGTTTGATAATGGGCATCTAGTGTGATTGCACAATATTGAATCTTTTCCCCAAGTGCAAGACTTGAAAAATGTGAAAAACCTCTCTACATTAAAGGTTGGTTCCTCTACTCCTCTGATCAGATGTATGCATGAAATTTGCAGAGGTTTAAACTCAAAATCCTACTCTAATTTTGCCAAGGAGACAAGGATAGAAGAGAGAAAAGAAGATAAAACTAAACTAACAAGGTGATACACCAAAGGAGTGGTGAACATCTACTTCTACAAATTGACACAAATTAAAAAAATCATGCACAAATTTCTAAAATTGTAATGAAGGATTAGAATGAAGCAAACAACACAAGAAAGGATTGAAAACTCATTCACAGAGCTTGCATTGTCATTTCCATTTTTAAATACAGTGCATTACAATAGAAAAGAGGTAGAAAACATGTTGTAGTCCTAAAAGAGGTCTGATATCCCAAAAATTCACTTTCTAGGGTGAAGAAGGGAGCCTGCAGTTCATAAAAATGTCCAACCCTTTACAAATGAGCCAAATTTGGCTTTTAACAATGAAAACCTAAGCCAAGAAGGAGAAACACGGAAAAATTAAAGGAATCATTCAAGCACCAACTAGATTCATCAAAATATCATGGGTACCCTTAAAAATTCATTCCCCAAGATTTTTGACCATGTTGGAGAATAATGGAGGCCATACTTTGCATTAAAAATGGTGTTTGGATGTCATTTATTTTATGCTCTTTTCCCCATGCCAGAGATTTTTTCTCATTTTTCTCTTACTAAACTCCACTAAAAAAAAAAAAATGAATATTCCATGGTGTAGAGGACTTCAATATCTTTCCAATGACACCAAAATTGAGAAAACCTGATATCTGGATTGAAAGATATGCCCCTCTGAAGTTTTAGGGAAAAACAGGGCAAAAATCAGGTCGGCCAAAACTCAAAATTTTTCCCCTTTTTTTTGAATTTGGGAAAATTTCCCAAAAACTCTACCCCCGCAGCTCCGATTCCATGTGGTAATTTCCCATTGGTATGTGGGTTTTAATGGCCATTTTACGCCTTTTTTACATTTTTGAAAATTTTCCAAAATTGCTCCACACCCCGCCACTCGGATGCCATGTGGTGCTCTCCAATCGATGCGGGCCTTAATCATCTTTCTTCACTTTGCGGGCCCGTGGGAAAAAATTCTCCATTGTGCCCTTTGGAAATACTTTGGCAAAAATTAAAGTTATCCCCGTGCCTCCGACCTCCTTTGTGTAACATTTTTATTGGTCCTTGGGGGTGCTCCAGCTTTTTTCTTTCCTCCTAAAGGCGGGCCAATTCTCTCCTTTGTGCTTTTTACAAATTTTGAGAAAAAGCAAAAATCACTCAGCCCCTCTCGACCTCCACCGGCCTCTGGACACGTGTCATTCTTTCTATTGGTTCATAGGGTATAGGGCTAGAATTTTTCTTTTTCTCCCTTGTTGAGCCTTTGGCAAAAAATTCTAGCTTGCCTACACCAACCCGCCATTCCACCGCCACGTGGAACATTCCCATTGGTGGTGGACCTTCCTAGGGAAAATTTCCTCCCAAACTCTATTGAGCCATAACTTGCAAAATACAGGAGTTAGAAGGAAAAATTTACCTTTCTCGAAAGGTGAGAAAATTCTCTTTCTGATGAAGTGATTTCCAAATAATTTTGAGTTCTTGAAAAGTAAAAAATTTTGACTGGTACACAAGGAAGGAAGGAATGAAAGAAAGTCAAAATCAGCAAGGGGCTTATTTTGGATAATAGTTTCTAACCTTGGTTAGGGTTACAACTTGAAAAAATGGACTGAAAAGCGTTAGTGAAGACCATTCTAGATAACAGATGAAGTGGGTTGAAGGACATATTCCGTTTGACGAGTATGTCATCTAGGAATATTAACATGAATAATATGTTATAAATATTTTGCCAAAGTATCGCAAGCTGTTGGTTGCATTGTCCTATGTCACTTAGTTTTAAGAAGTGAGATTTTAGATGAATATTGGTAATAAGTATTTATATAGGCCTCTTAAATAGAAAAATTAACATCCCAAAAATGGTATGAGAACCGAGTATACCTAATATACAATTCAATCAGTTAACATGAGACATCGTGTTTCACCGAGTCATTACAACTGCATATGGTTATCTGTTATGAGATTGATTGGCATGGAATGTGTGTTCTAAATTATGATTATTTAGAATAGAGAACATTAATAATAATAATAATAATAATAATAATAATAATAATAAATTCCCTTGTTTCTAGAGTCTTAAAATGGGAATGTTACATGTTCTATCTACTCAAGGGACTCGTCGTAGCTTATGACTTTTCGCGATCATGCAAATTTCTTCACCTTTAGAATAGTCCATTATGCAATGCCTTTAGGGTCTTATGTTCATAAGGCCATAGTAGGTATGGTATACTCATTTGGGTTCTTATCAATTAAGAGGCTCTTTTAACACCTCTTACCATTCACCTTCTTCATTACTTATTGATTTCCCTATACAGGACCATACCATCAACACCTACATTTTGAAAGATATCCATTATTACCTAAGCCTCAACCATGCATATCACCTAAGGCTTAACCATGCCTATGACCTACACTCAATCATGCCTAAAATCTACCAACCCATTCCTTTAATTAATCAAATTCTTCCCTAGGTTATGGGAGAACTAGATCGACTTGAGGCCCCTTTTTGTTAGAGCTATCTATGCAACACTCCTAGGGCATGGGGCCCTTGGACGTTAGCAACCTGCGAGATCTATCCTATTATTGGTGGCCTCAACCCTTATATATGTGTCCCCCACCCTCCTCCATATACCACGGACCCTATCCCACTCGCTACCTATAAAATAAGACCCTACCCCCGGCTCGTGAGGGTGTCTCGTGTTGTAACTTGGACCTATAAGGCCACAATCTGCACTGTACAAAGTGGCCAAATGGTCCTAAAACCTACTACTTACACCTATAGGGTGGCTACATGTCCCCAATGTCACTCTCTACCCTATGCAGATGCCTATCCCTATGCAACTCCGGGCTCGAAGGGATGATACATGTTCCCGTAATGTGACGACCTTTTCCTTAGATCCCATCAACTTCCCCTACTCTACTCCCAATCGTGTGTCGAAGGGTAGCCACCTACCCCTATAATGTGTCCTCTTAACCGTAACCATGGCTAGATTAGGCTACCTTGGCCTTGGTGGTGTTGCCTATAGCTGCACTACCCACCACTACATGTATCTATCTGTAACTCTGGTGTCATCAATATACCGGTCCACTACCTACTCCCCCGTCCTATCGGCACCATCATATGTGGTAAAGGAATAGGCCTCTCCATGTCATCTCTCCTATACTGAGGGAATGGTGGAGGCACAACCTGAGGTATCCCAAAATTTCATCTGAACCCATCCATGGGTATCATCTTGTGCTCTCTAACACAACGTCCCTCTATCCATCTTAGAAGTTATAGCCCATCTAACTCTGCTGCCATCTACCTGTATGAAGGGAAGCCAACATATGGCCTCTAAATGATCTCCACTCTAGAAAACCCCTCTAATATGCACCTGTAGTATGCTACATCATGTGTAGCCATGGAAGCCCTGTGCTCTCCAATAGTAGGAACCCAATGCTTGTAGCCAACTCGAACCAAACCCACCTCGAATGGGTCCAAATGGGTCATACCAATTGGATGCACACATATGATGTTCTCGTATTCCCAGTAGTGAAGAAGAAAGGTACAACACAAATTGAACCTCTATAGCCTCCCATAGGCCCATAGCTCCTTGTATAACTACACAAATAATGTTGGTGCCGAAGAAAATGAGTCTTCTCTTCCGTCATGTCATGGAGAACCCCCATCAGCACTCATGGGAATCTCCCACCCTCTACATCTGGCAACGTAAAATAACACACTTCCTCCATAATCAAGACAACTAACCTCATCTCCTGAGGATGGGCCGTGTACATATCTCCATAACTCAAGCTTGCACTATGGAACCTCATCTCCACCATCCCCTCTCCAAACACCACCAACATCAGCTCCTCTAATGCCTCTAAGGAAATAGAATAAACCTTATCTCCCATGATAGGTAGCCACATGATATTGTATATGTCCTTTAGGGTTAATGTGATCTCACCCGTCGGAAAATGAAATGTGTTGGTCACTAAATCACATCTGTTGATGAGAGAAACCATTAAGCTTGGCTCCCAAACTATGTGCCTATAGTGTCAAACCCCAATCAAACTAACATCCATCACATGCCTCCACTCCTTGATAGACATGATCAACCATACCGCTAGCAACAGAGGCAATACTTTGTCTCTCATCCATAGATGGTCCCTAACCAACATCTAACAAACCACAACATTGTTAAACCATAACCGTACAAAATGTAACTCTTAACTAACCAACCTATTCCCAAGACCCTCCCTACTTATTACCTTGTAACCACATCACAACCCCAGAAGACTACCACTTCTCCCCTATCCCAATTTCACATCCCTTCACTCATCCCTATTAGTACCTATTACCCTACCCAGTTTTAATATACCTACCTTTATATCTCATTTCCTATCGTTCCCTCCCACCTTATCTCGGATGTTGACCTATTTTCCTTTAGATCTAACTGACATCACCATCATAACGATATTAATCACCTAATACTTGGCTGATGTTAGCCAAGGCCAACCGACGTTAGTCTACCCTTGAACATCGTCGGTCATTGTCGCGAAATCAAAATCCACAAACCCCTACCCTATTTCTCACAAAATTCTCAAATCTAACATAAATACCTACCCAAACCTATCTTAGCTTCATTAAAAATCCTATTTCCACTACATTGGACCTTCCCACCCCTCATTTCCTTCATTTTTACCCATAAAATCAAAAAAATAAAATTACACCCAAATTTTCACCCAACCCCATTTCAACAACAAATGAAGGATCGATAGAATCCTACCTCATCTCGGTTCCATCGGTGTGGTGGTATGTCTAGCCGATGCACCGGTGGTCTACCCTAATCCTCTCCCACCTATTCCATGCCCAAAACCAAACCTCACCTTATAAAACCAATCAAATCACTCAACCCGATCTCATAGACCAAACAACCGAATACCACTCACCCGCTACGAAGCTCACCAACTCATCTCTTTGTCTTGTTTTATCACTTTCCAACTTTCCACCTATATTATGTCATTTTCTACAATTGTAAAATGAAAAATAATTCCATAAAAAGTGGAATTTTCCTTTTTAACCCCGATTCGATATGATGAACATCAGTCATATATGTGCCCTAGCCAAATGATGTTAGTTACCATATAACCAGCATCGGTCAACCCTTATAGCTATTTTCCCTTGCTAATAATATTTTTTACCTACAACCATTAATGCTCAAACACCTTTTATCATTCTGAACACCTATTGAACCATACCTACAAGCCCAAACTACCCTTACATTTCCTTAGTTACATCTCGTGACTTGTTAGTTTAGCTATACCTTGGCCTTAACCCAAATGACCTATTTGCTTGAACTTGACTTAATTGGTGATGATTGACCTTATGTACTCATTATACCTTGTGATGTTGTTTTAGCCTAATAACCATACCATGCCTATTGACATGCCATTCATCCCGACCAAACCTTTGGTTTACGAACATACCTAAACATTCCCGCATCTTACCTAAGTTGTGTTTTTCGGACCATATCCTATACCTTGGATACCTAAATCACTCCACCCTTGTTTAGATAAACCTATCGACCTTAGACAATGTACCATTTGCAAGGTCTTCAACATGGTACCATGTTACAATCAATACATGTGCATGTGTTTGATTTCCATTATCCATTACCCAATTTGGAGCCTAGCCTATTACCTATTACCCGATTTGACCAAGACCCTTTCCCACCTACCTTCACCTTTAACAATTACACATTTATAAACACATTCACTAATTTTGTCTTACACCTCATCGATTGCCTGGTTTAAGGGGGATCACCTTCAAAAACACATGGGTCAATCACTTCTTGTTTTTATGAGCATCGCTTACCAATAAAAGCTACATGATAAAAAGGGGAAGAATGTAGACACCAAATTTGGGTCACACTCCCCCTTTACCCCACATGTATATTAATTTAATTACCTAAAATTAAATTAATGTACATTATCACAATATTCATTATTTAATTACCTTAATTAAACTAATTTCCACCTCACCCCACCACATCACCTAGACACCTCATCATAAACCTATTCTTAGCATGTTTCCTTTTTACTAGGACTCAATATTCACTTACCATAACTAACTAAGACTTAGTCCTACTTACCATAACTAACTAAGACTTAGTTCAACCCTAAAATCACATGCATATTCTTCCTCTAACTGCATGCCCGCTTATCTAAGTGCAACATTCCATTTTGATCCGAACAATGGATAGAGCTAGCCAAAAAGATTGCCAAGATCTATCATTTTTAGTAAACCTAGGATTTCCCACCTTAACTGACACCGGTCAACTTAAAACCAATGTTTGTCACCCTAAATCGACATCGCTTACCACATATTCACTTTGGTAACCTTTTTTGAGAGGTTGGAAAAATTATCTTGACATTTGGGAGAAGAGAGACCTACACGCAAGCACACATCAAAGCACTCTTGCATGTCTAGACATCTTGAACCAACACCAAACACTTATCTAAAAGGTAAGAATTCATGGTAACATTATAGGAAGCACAACCACGACACTAAACACTAGTTCCACAAATCAAACATCACCTCAATCCAACCACCAGGTCTACAAGTAGAAGTAAGTACATTTGGATCTGCACCTTCCCATATTTATTTAGATTAGTTTCTTCATCTCTTTTTAGGAGTTCTAGTCCCCCTTGTATCCCATTTTCTCTAAACCCCTTGTGAATCCTCCACCTAATCACCTAAAACCTATCAACCCTCCATAACCACCTCCAGACATCTTTGAGTATCATCAGCATTGTCATCAACCTCACCATTCTTTGTCCATTCTCTGTGTAATCACAAAGAATCACCAAAACCAAAATTCATTGAGTTTCTATCAACCTGACCCTACTGATTCCGCTTAACCTAAACTGTCATCGGTATATCCTCAACCAAAATCCATCATATCGATCGACGTCCAATCTCTCTCGTATCAAGTAAATATGCCTATAACAATAGCTTCATACCTTTTACCCAAACAACCCAAATCACCTAAACTTTGACCCCGACCTATACCAACCACCTTATTTACCCGTCTCCGATTTCTAAATCTGATCATAACCTAGCATGTTAGATTATATTTTCTTATTGTACTTGAATGAGACACCTTAATCATATTAACTACAGTAATAGATTATTGGTTCACATCATTTCTTGCATTAAATTATTTTAAATAGTAGATTGAAAACAATCTAGGAAGTATCACACTTCCTAGATCTAGCATATGCTAGGTAATACACTGACATATATTATTTAATAATCCTATTGTGGTATTGTTTTGTATTCATAGGTAGTTCCTCCTAGTAAAAAGGAAGTTCTCGCAATCAACATTAGATCAAAAATCAAAATGTGTGCACTCTACCTTCCACCTTCATTCACGTATTATTCCTCCTCACCCTTAACTTGTCATTTTTCTCTAACTTATGCATTACTATTTGGAAAAAAACACCGACCACTACATGTGCAAATGTCATCGAGTATTACATGTTCTTTCTATGGAAAAAATATTAGCTATGAGGAATGCCCGAACTTATATGAGCATCTTAATAAGAAGCATAAAAAAGAAAACAAAGGCACAAGGATGGTTAGGATACAACGCGCTATGGAAAATCAATGGATGCCCAATTTGGAGCAATAATCGAGGTATTTCTGTAAAGATCACTACCCCTACCGAAGTAATCCATGCCAATGAAGTGTTACAAAAAATCCTACCATCACTAAGGAGGAGGTTCTACATGCATGGTACCCAAATCCTATCCATCAGAGAGAGGTTTATAAAGAAACCATGGAGGTACTCAGAAATATTTAGGGTGAAATGTAGTGTTTAAAGGAGCAATCATGGAAGATGGAGCAAAATAAAGCAACAAATATGGTCAAAAATGATATTGATGACTTGAAGGAGGTGTGAAAAATGTTGCGCCAAGAGAATATCATTCCATTTGTAGGGAATTTTCTAAAGGGAAAATTTCCATGTGTAAGTATTGAGACTGGACGACAGATCCTGCATGCAAAAACTTCCACCTCATCGCTTAGACTATAAAAAGGAAATCACTATTAATGTTATTTTGGATGGATGGATTTTGAGTAATATATTTATTTATATAGGCATGGAAGTTAATGTGCTTACTTTAGATGCATTAGTACATATGGGGAGACCCCCATTACAACCATCTTATAATGTGTTTTTTAAGGATAATCAAATCAATGCCACCTCTATTGGTGTTTTAAAAGATGCATCCATTACTATACAAGGGGCCAAGTTCACTAGGGTACTTTTAGGTTTTGGCACTTGCAGAAGCAAACAACTTCCTAGCTCTACATAGGCACCCTTGGTGTTATGTAAATAATGTTGATCTTTGGTTCAACAAGGATTATGTTTGTTTTGAGAACAAGGAGGAAAGAGATATTATCCCTTTAAAATATGGAAAATTTATGCCTTATGTTGAGCCTTTGAGTGAGGAATATCTGAATAGGATTTATGTACGTGCCATCTAGGACCCAAAAGTGCTCGAGCCATCTAAAGAAGGAATCCTTTAGTGGGGAGATGCATAGTCTATTAGCAATACTACCAGTGTTTCTTGTGATAATTGGTGTCCTGGTACTTATGAGTTGGTAGGGCGAGAAGTAAGAATCACATTTGCATGGAATAGTAGATCTCATTGTATCAAGAGAATAGGTAACAACTTGGTCTCTTGATATAGTAGAGAAGGAGATCCTATGGTATTTTTGCACACTATGAAGCAATAGTGGATAGACCAATTAGAGAGACAAAATATGCTAACATATGCCCCAAACCACACCTCACCTTCAAAACCAACCAAATCACTCAACCCAATCTCGTAGACCAACCACCAAATACCACTCACCCCCTACGAAGCTCACCAACTAGGTCTCTTTGTCTTGTTTTGTCACTTTCCACCTTTCCACCTATATTATGTAATTTTTACAATTGTAAAATGACAAATGATTCCATAAAAGTGGAATTTTCCTTTTTTACCCCCATTCGATATGATGAATGTCATTTATATTTGTGCCCTAGCCAACCGATGTCGGTTACCATAAAACCAAAGATCGGTTAACCCTTATAGCTATTTTCCCTTTCTAATAATCTTTTTACCTACAACCATTAATGCTCAAAACCTTCCATCATTTTGAACACCTATTGAACCATACCTACAAGCCTAAACTACCCCTACGTTTCCTTAGTTACATCTCGTGACTTGTTAGTTTAGCTATACCTTGCCTTACCCCCGCAATGACCTATTTGCTTGAACTTGACTAAATTGGTGTCATGGTTGACCTTATGTACTCATTATACCTTGTGATGTTGTTTTAGCCTAATAACCATACCGTGCCTATTGACATGCCATTTATCCCAACCAAACCTTTGGTTTACTAGAACATACCTAAACATTCCCGCATCTAACCTAAGTTTTGTTTTCTGGACCATATCCTATACCTTGGATACCTAAACCTATCGACCTATCGACCTTAGACAATGTACCATTTGCAAGGTCTTCAACATGGTACCATGTTACAATAAATACATGTGCATGTGTTTGATTTCCATTACCCATTACCCAATTTGGAGCCTATCCTATTACCTATTATGTGAGTTGAGCAAGACTCCCTTTCCACCTACCTTCACCTCTACCAATTACACATTTATCAACCCATTCACCAGTTCTATCTTACACCTCATCGATGCCTATTTTAAGGGGGATCACCTTCACCAACACATGGGTCAATCACTTCTTGTTTTTATGAGCATCGCTTACCAATACAAACTACACGATAAAAAGGGGAAAAATGTAGACAACAAATTTGGGTCACGCTCCCCTTTACCCCACATGTATATTAATTTATTTACCTAAAATTAAATTTATGTATATTATCACAATATTCATTATTTAATTACCTTAATTACACTAATTTCAACCTCACCCCATGACATCTCCTAGGCAACTCTTTAGAAACCTATTCTTAGCATGTTTCCTTTTACTAGGACTCAATATTCACTCACCATAACTAACAAAGACTTAGTCCTACTTACCATAACTAACAAAGACTTAGTTAAATTCTAAAATCACATACCTATTCTTCCTCTAACTTCATTCTCACTTATCTAAGTGCAACATTCCATTTTGATTCGAGATAATGAATAGAGCTAGCTAAAAATATTACCAAGATCTATCATTTTTAGTAAACCTAGGATTTCCCACCTTAACCAACGCCGGTCAACCTGAAACCAATGTTGGTCACCCTAAACCGTCATTAGTTACCATATATTCACTTTGGTAACCTTGTTTGAGAGGTTGGAAGAATTATTCAAGTTTTGGAGAAGAGAGATCTACATGCAAGCACACACCAAAGCACTCCTGCACATCTAGACATCTTGAACCAACACCAAACACTGATATGAAAGGCAAGCATTCACGGTAACATTCCAAGAAGCACAACCATGACACTAAACATTAGTTCCATAGATCAAACATCACCTCAATCCAACCACCAGGTCTACAAGTAGAAGTAAGTACATTTGGATCTGCACCTTCCCATATTTATTTAGATTAGTTTCTTCATCTCTTTTTGGGAGTTCTAGTCCCCTTGTATCCTATTATCTCGAACCCCTTGTAAATCCCTCCACCTAATCACCTACAACCTATCAACCCTCTATACCCACCTCCAAAATATCTCTGAGTATCATCAGCATTGTCATCAACCTCACCATTATTTGTCCATTTTCTGTGCAATCACAAAGAATCACCAAAACCAAAATTCATTGAGTTTCTATCAACTCCGACCCTCTTGATTCAAGTTAACCTAAACTATAATTGGTATATCCTCAACCAAAATCATTCATATCAAACCGACGTCAATCTCTATGTCTAGTAATTTTTCCTATAACAATAGCTTCATACCTTTTACCCAAACAACAAAAATCACCTAAACTTTGACCCCTATACCAACCTATAATCTATCTCGAATTCTAGATCTGATCATAACCTAGCCTGTTAGATTATATTTTCTTATTGTACTTGAATGAGACACCTAAATCATATCAACTACAATAGGACATTATTGGTTCACATCATTTCTTGCATTAAGTTGTTTTAAACAGTGGACTGAAAGCCATCTAGGAAGTATCACACTTCCTGGATCTAGCATGTGCTAAGTAATCCACCGAAATATATTATTTAATAATCCTCTTGTGGTCTTTTTTTTTATTCATAGGTAGTTCATCCTAGTAAAAAGGAAGTTCTCGCAATCAACATTAGATCAAAAAATCAAAACGTGTGCACTCTACCTTCCACCTTCATTCACAGGTATTCCTCCTCACCCTTACCTTTTCTCGTTTTTCTCTTACGTATGCATTACTATCTCGGAAAAAACACACGACCACTACATGTGCAAATTTCATCGAGTATTACATGTTCTTTCTATGGAAAAAATATTAGCTATGAGAAATGCCCGAACTTATATGAGGAATGCCTAGTGCCAACCTGCAATACCACCATGAGCTTCTTCCATGATATCTCGTGTGCTCATGTTCTATTATACATCGGTGCAATACTTCATCTTGTCCTAACTTGTATAGGTCACCACTAATAAAAATAAATAGTGCCACTAGAATGAAAAGTTATTTCTTCTCTAAGGATTTCCTTCCTTCTAGTGTCATACCTATACGTAGAAATACAACAATGTCATCTACTTTCGATGGGGTGTGTTGTAACTAGTATAACTGCATCATCGGGCATGGTATCATAAATTTCATGTGCATCTTCTCGCACCGACGTCAATCTCTCGTGTCTAATAAATTTTCCTATAACAATAACTTCATACCTTTTACCCAAACAACACAAATCACCTAAACTTTGACCCCGACCTATACCAACCACCTTATTTACCTATATGAATTCTAGATCTGATCATAACCTAGCCTGTTAGATTATATTTTCTTATTGTACTTGAATGAGACACCTAAATCATATCAGCTACAATAATACATTATTGGTTCACATCATTTCTTGCATTAAATTGTTTTAAAAGTGGATGAAATCCATCTAGAAGTATCACACTTCCTAGATCTAGCATATGCTAGGTAATCCACCCACATATATTATTTAATAATCCTCTCGTGGTCTTTTTTTATTCATAGGTAGTTCATCCTAGTAAAAGGAAGTTCTCGCAATCAACATTAGATCAAAAATCAAAACGTGTGCACTCTACCTTCCACCTTCATTCATAGGTATTCCTCCTCACCCTTACCTTGTCTGCTTTTCTCTAACGTATGCATTGCTATCTGGAAAAAACACCGACCACTACATGTGCAAATGTCATCGTAGTATTACATGTTCTTTCTATGGAAAAAATATTAGCTATGAGGAATGCCCGAACTTATATGAGCATCTTAATAAGAAGCATAAAAAGAAAACAAAGGCACAAGGATGGTTACGATACAACGCACTATGGAAAATCCATGGATGCCCAAGTTGGAGCAAGAATCTGAGGTATTTCTTATAAATATCACTACCCCTCATTGAAGCGATGCGTTCAATGAAGTGTTACAAAATAATCCTACAATCACTAAGGAGGAGGTTCTACATGCATGGTACCCAAATCCTATCCATCAGAAAGAGGTTTATCAAGAAACCATGGAGGTACTCAGAAATCTTTAGGGTGAAATACAGTGTTTAAAGGAGAAATCATGGAAGATGGAGCAAAATAAAGCAGCAAATACGGTCCAATCTGATATTGATGACTTGAAGGAGGTGTGAAAAATGTTGCACTAAGAGAATATCATTCCATTGTTAGGGAATTGGCTAAAGGGAAACACTCCACGCGTAAGTATTGAGACTGGATGACAGATCTTGCATGCAAATCTTCCTCCTCATAGCTTAGACTATGAAAAGGAAATCACTCTGAATGCTGTTGTGGATGGATGGATTTTGAGTAATATATTTATTGACATAGGCATGGAAGTCAATGTGCTTACTTTAGATAAATTGGTACATATGGGGAGACCCCCATTACAACCATCTTATAATGTGTTTTTAAGGATAATCAAATCAATGCCACCTCTTTGGTGTTTTAAAAGATGCATCCATTAGTATACAAGGGGCCAAGTTCACGGGGTACTTTGAGGTTTTGGTACTTGCAGGAAGCAAACAACTTCCTAGCTCTACATAGGCACCCTTGGTGTTATGTAAATAATGTTGATCTTTTGTTCAACAAGGATTATGTTTGTTTTGAGAACAAGGAGGAAAGAGATATTATCCCTTTAAAATATGGAAAATTTAAGGCTTATGTTGAGCCTTTGAGTGAGGAATATATGAATAGGATTTATGTGTATTCCATCTAGCACCCAAAAGTGCTCAAGCCATATAAAGAAGGAATCCTTTAGTGGGGAGATGCATAGTCTATTAGCAATACTACCGGTGTTTCTTGTGATAATTGGAGTCCTGGTACTTATGAGTTGGTAGGGAGAGAAGTAAGAATCACATTTGCGTGGAACAAGAGATGTCATTGTATCAAAAGAATAGGTAACAACTTGGTACCTTGATACACCAGAGAAGGAGATCCTATGGTATTTTTACACACTATGGAGCAATAGTGGATAGACCAGTTAGAGAGAAAAAATATGCTAACATATGCCCAAAACCACACCTCACCTTCAAAACCAATAAAATCACTCAACCCAATCTCGTAGACCAACCACCCAATACTACTCACCTACTACAAATCTCACCAACTCGTCTCTTTGTCTTGTTTTATCACTTTCCAATTTTCCACCTATATTATGTCATTTTCTACAATTGTAAAATGACAAATGATTCCATAAAAGTGTTATTTTCATTTTTAACCCCAATTCGATATGACGTCGTCATATATTTATACCCTAGTCAATCGACGTCGGTTACCATATAACCAGCATCGGTAAACCATTATAGCTATTTTCCCTTGCTAATAATCTTTTTTACCTACAACCATTAATACTAAAACACCTTTCATCATTCTAAAAACCTATTGAACTATACCTACAAGCCCAAACTACCCCTACATTTCCTTAGTTACATCTCGTGACTTGTTAGTTAAGCTATACCTTGGCCTTACCCTTGTAATGACCTATTTGCTTGAACTTGACTTAATTGGTGTGATGATTGACCTTATGTACTTGTTATACCTTGCGATGTTGTTTTAGCCTAATAACCATACTTGCTCCTATTGATGTGCCAATTATCCCAACCAAACCTTGTGTTTACTGAACATACCTAAACATTCCCGCATCTTACCTAAGTTGTGTTTTCCGGCCCATATCCTATACCTTGGATACCTAAATCACTCCACCCTTGTTTGGATAAACCTATCAACCTTAGACAATGTACCATTTGCAAGGTCTTCAACATGGTACCATGTTACAATCAATACATGTGCATGTGTTTGATTTCCATTACCCACTACCCAATTTGGAGCCTAGCCTATTACCTATTATGTGAGTTGAGCAGTACCCTTTCCCACCTACCTTCACCTCTACCAATTACACATTTATCAACCCATTCACCAATTTTGTCTTACACGTCATCAATGCCTGGTTTAAGGGGGATCACCTTCACCAACACATGGGTCAATCACTTCTTGTTTTTATGAGCATCTCTTACCAATACAAGCTACACGATAAAAAGGGGAAAAATGTAGACACCAAATTTGGGTCACACTCCCCTTTACCCCACATGAATATTAATTTATTTACCTGAAATTAAATTTATGTATATTATCACAATATTTATTATTTAATTACCTTAATTAAACTAATTTCAACCTCACCCCACCATATCTCCTCGACACCTCTTCATAAACCTATTCTTAGCATGTTTCCTTTTACTAGGACTCAATATTCACTCACCATAACTAACTAAGACTTAGTCCTACTTACCATAACTAACTAAGACTTAGTTCAACCCTAAAATCACATGCCTATTCTTCCTCTAATTACATTCTCACTTATCTAAGTGCAACATTCCATTTTGATTCGAATAATGGATAGAGCTAGCTAAAAATATTACCAAGATCTGTCATTTTTAGTAAACCTAGGATTTCCCACCTTAACAGACATCGGTCAACCTAAAACCAATGCTAGTCACCCTAAAATAACATTAGTTACCAAATATTCACTTTGGTAACCTTGTTTGAGAGGTTGGAAAAATTATCTTCAAGTTTGGGAGAAGAGAGATCTACATACAAGCACACATCAAAGCACTCCTGCACGTCTAGACATCTTGAACCAACACCAAACACTGATCTAAAAGGTAAGAATTCATGGTAACATTTCAAGAAGCAAAACCATGACACTAAACATTAGTTCCACGGATCAACCATCACCTCCATCCAACCACCAGGTCTACAAGTACAAGTAAGTACATTTGGATCTGCACCTTCCCATATTTATTTAGATTAGTTTCTTCATCTCTTTTTGAGAGTTCTAGTCCCCCTTGTATATCGTTATCTCTAACCCCTTGCAAATCCCTCCACCTAATCACCTACAACCTATCAACCTTCCATACCCACCTCCAGAACATCTCTGAGTATGATCAGCATTGTCATCAACCTCACCATTCTTTGTCCATTTTTTGTGCAATCACAAAGAATCACCGAAACCAAAATTCATTGCGTTTCTATCAACCTGACCCTACTGATTCCAGCTTAACATAGACTATCATTGGTATATCCTCAACCAAAATCATTCATATCAGACCGACATCATTCTCTGTGTCTAGTAAATTTGCCTATAACAATAGCTTCATACCTTTTACCCAAACAACACAAATCACCTAAACTTTGACCCTGACCTATACCAACCACCTTATTTACCTATCTAAATTCTAGATCTGATCATAACCTAGCCTATTAGATTAGATTTTCTTGTTGTACTTGAATGAGTCACCTAAATCATATCAACTATAGTAATACATTATTGGTTCACATCATTTATTGCATTAAATTTCTTTAAAAAGTGGACTAAAAGCCATCTAGGAAGTATCACACTTCCTAGATCTAGCATATGCTAGGTAATCCACTGACATATATTATTTAATATTCCTCTCATGGTCTTGTTTTTATTCATAGGTAGTTCTTCCTAGTAAAAAGGAAGTTCTCGCAATCAACATTAGATCAAAAATCAAAACGTGTGCACTCTACCTTCCACCTTCATTCACAGGTATTCCTCCTCACCCTTACCTTATCTATTTTTCTCTTACATATGCATTACTATCCGGAAAAACACACCTGACCACTACATGTGCAAATGTCATCGTAGTATTACATGTTCTTTCTATGGAAAAATATTAGCTATGAGGAATTCCTGAACTTATATGAGCATCTTAATAAGAAGCATAAACAAGAAAACAAAGGCACAAGGATGGTTATGATACAACGCACTATGGAAAATCTGTGGATGCCCAAGTTGGAGCCAGAATCTGAGGTATTTCCTATAAATATTACTACCCCTCCGAAGCGATGCGTGCCAATGAAGTGTTACAAAATAATCCTACTATCACTAAGAGGTTCTACATGCATTGTACCCAAATCCTATCCATCAGAAAGAGGTTTATCAAGAAACCATGGAGGTACTTAGAAATGTTTAGGGTGAAATACAGTGTTTAAAGGAGCAATCATGGAAGATGGATCAAAATAAAGCAGCAAATACGGTCCAAACTGATATTGATGAATTGAAGGAGGTGTGAAAAATGTTGCACTAAGAGAATATCATTCCATTTTTAGGGAATTTTCTAAAGGGAAAAACTCCATGTGTAATTATTGAGACTGGATGACAGATCCTGCATGCAAATCTTCCCCCCATAGCTTAGACTATGACAAGGAAATCACTCTGAATGCTGTTATGGATGGATGGATTTTGAGTAATATATTTATTTATATAGGCACGGAAGTCAATGTGCTTACTTTAGATAAATTGGTACATATGGGGAGACCCCCATTACAACCATCTTATAATGTGTTTTTTAAGGATAATCAAACCAACGCCACCTCTATTGATGTTTTAAAAGATGCATCCATTACTATTTAAGGGGCAAGTTCACAGGGTACTTTGAGGTTTTGGCGGTTATGCGTAAGCAAACAACTTCCTAGATCTACATAGGCACCCTTGGTGTTATGTAAATAATGTTGATCTTTTGTTCAACAAGGATTATTTTTGTTTTGAGAAAAAGGAGGAAAGAGATATTATCCCTTTAAAATATGGAAAATCTATGCCTTATGTTGAGCCTTTGAGTGAGGAATATATGAATAGGATTTATGTGTGTTCCATCTAGGACCCAAAAGTGCTCGAGCCATCTAAAGAAGGAATCCTTTAGTGGGTAGATGCATAGTCTATTAGTAATACTACAAGTGTTTCTTGTGATAATTGGCGTCATGGTACTTATGAGTTGGTAGGGAGAGAAGTAAGAATCACATTTGTGTGGAAGAGTAGATCTGATTATATCAAGATAATAGGTAATATCTTGGTACCTTGATACACCAGAGAAGGAGATCCTCTAGTATTTTTGTGCACTATGGAGCAATAGTGGATAAACCAGTTAGAGAGACATAATATGCTAACATATACCCTCTATGGGACAATAGTTATATGGTGGGTGGTTCGTAGGATAATCTTGTAGGATGGAATGAAATTAGGATTGCTCTTTCTACTTAGTTTTCCAAGAGCAATGCACCTACTCAAATATGCACTTATCATGGTAATCAAACTTTTCAACACCACGTTCATTAGTGTGAGAGATTCTGGATAGAGGGGCAGGAAGCTTTACCACCTTCACTTTGGGTGCACAAATTTTATTCCACTTTACAAGGTTACACGTGTGCTTGGTATGTATATGTAGAAATCCATAGAGAGACTTGAAATTGGTAGGATTTGATTGCATTAATGATCTAGACTTTTGATGACTTATATACTAAACCTCCAATAGAAGAGGCATTAAGGGTTATAAATAGGTTAACTATGGGAGACAATGTAAAGGAGGAAGAACTCATTCAAGATTTATTTGATGGAAATGACTCAGGAGCATGTTTTTCTGAAGAAACAAAGACAGATGCCACACTAGTTAAGCACACTTTCTTTGAGAAAGAAAAAGGAAAGATGGTCTACTTAGTGGATGATGAATAAGTAGAAAATCATGATTTAGATCATTCAATAGGTAGGCGTGATGTTTTTATAGTGTAGATAAGACCACAAGTTCCTATCATGAACCTATGAAAACAATGAAAGTGAATATTGGATCGGATGTTGAGCTCGAGGAAGCCATAATTGGGTATTATTGGTCCGAATCAAGTGGAAAAAATCAATGAGTTATTACGATATTATTAGGACTTATTTTTGAGTGGATACCATGAACTAAAATATGTGCATGAATAATTAGGAGAAATTAAGATAAATCTTAAGAAAGGTGCGCGTCGATCAAGAAGTGACCCTACAAGATAAACCCCAACTTACGTGAAAAGGTCAAGGAAAAAATTGAAAAATATTTAAGTCTAGAATCATCAAGCCTCTAGAAGAATTTGAATGGGTTAGCCCAATGGTGATCAATATAAAGAAATATGGTTGGATTAGGATCTGTGTGCACTACAAGGAGACGAATGTTGCATGTGTGATTGATCCTTTTCCTATGCCATTCATAGAGGAAACATTAGAAGGCATTGTAGGGAAAGAGATATATTCTTTTATAGATGGATTCTTTGGGTATGATCAAAGTTAGGATTACACATGAGGGTTCGGAAAAGAATAAATTTACCACTGAATGGGGAAGTTTTTCCTATACCATGATGCCTTTTGGTCTAAAAAATGTGCCTACTACATTTTCACACATAGTTATCCAAGCATTTAAATATTTTATTCACAACTTCTTATAGGTTTATTTAGATGATTGAATAGTGTATGGACTTGTTAATGATCATTGTGATAATGTAATCCTAATGATTGAAAGATGTCATCATTTAAGAATATATTTGAAAATCAAGAAATGTATAGTTGCTACACCATTTGGCACATTGTTAGGGCACATCATATACAAGGAAGGTTTATTGGTTGATCTAGCTAAGGTTGCATTCATTATCTGATTGGAAGATTTTACCAAGAAAGTGATGTGTGTAGATTCTTAGGTAACATTGGGTATTATAGAAACTTTATTAAAGTGTATGCTAAGGTTTCTGCACCGTGAGGAGATACTAAAAGTAAAAGGGGCATTTTACTTGGGGGATCCGAAGAAGTGCACATTCAAGACATCAAGGATAAACTTACTACAACACCTATTTTGAGCTGTCCCTTGTGGGAGAAACAATTTCATGTACATGTGGATGCTTCTGGTATAGCCATTGGCAGGATGTTGGCTCATCCTTGAGAACATATTATAGATCATCCTATCTATTTTTCTAGTAGAAATTTGACTCATGCATAGTAGAATTATACAAATATAGAGCAGAAAGCCTTTTTAATGATCTATGTGCTACATAAATTCAGATAGTACCTACTAGCAACACCATTTGTATTCTATACTGATCACATGGCATTAAATTATTTGGTAAACAAGCTAGTTTTTCAGGGGTGTATATGTCGATGGGTACTCTTATTCCAAGAATTTGATTTTACAGATGTGTGTAAAAATAAGGAAAATTATTTTTGACCGGACCATTTATCTAGAATATAGTCAAGAGAAGATGCACATGCAATTGAAGATACCATGCCCGATGCACAGTTATACTAGTTACAACACACCCCATCGAAAGTAGATGACATTGTTGTATTTCAACGTATAGGTATGACACTAGAAGGAATGAAATCCTTAGAGAAGAAATAACTTTTCATTCATGTGGCACTATTTATTTTGATTAGTGGTGACCTATACAAGTTAGGACAAGATGAAGTATTACACTAATGTATAATAGAACATGAGCACATAGATATCATGGAAGAGGCTCATGGTGGTATTGCAGTTGGCACTAGGCGGGTGACTCCATTACGTACAAGATTCTAATCACTGGATTATGGTGAGAGACCCTGTATAAGGATTCTAAGGTGTATTGCAAGGCTTGTGATCACTTTCAGTGCCTTGTAAAACCATGACAAAGAGATGAAATGCCTTTAAGACCTATTTCTAGTGCAGAACCATTTGATAAATGGAGTATAGATTTTTTGGGTCCTCTTTTACCAACTACATGTAATATGTGATCATGTTATATCATCACTTGCATAGATTATCCGACAAAGTGGGCGAATAAAGACATACAAAGCATTGTACAACAACTACAACAACTAGGTTTCTATGGGAAAAATTATTAAAAGGTATGGATTCCCATTGATTTTGACAAGTGATAGGGGCACACATTTACTAAATGAGTTCATGATTTCACACCATAAGACTACACAATATCATCCTCGGGAAAATGGGACTATTGAGGCTTTCAACAAAATTTTGAGCCGAGAATTTGACAAAAATTGTGAGGTTGGAAGAAAATATTGGGATGATAAATTTTCTATTGTGTTTTGGGCGTATAGAACAACATACAAGAGGTTAAACAAGGACACACCCTTTCAATTGCTGTTTGGCATAGAAGGAGTTCTTCCTATCGAATTCATGTTATATTCTTTGCATATTGCATGTGCTTTGGAGGTCTAGCTGATGAAAAAGAATTAGAAGAATGAATTGAATATTTAATTAAGTTGGATGAGTGATGACTAATAGCACGCTGGAGTTAGAAGTAATAAAAATCCAGGAAGAAAGCATGGCATGACAGGCACATCAGAGACAAAAAGCTTAAGATAGGAAAAATGGTGCTTCTTTATGATTCCAAGTTTCGCACCATCTAGGAATACCTAAAGTACATTGGTTAGGACCATCTATTATAACTTACGTACTTAAAATAGGATCTTGTTAGTTAGAGGTTCTTGATGGAATACAAATTGCTTGGTTACTTCAATGGGAGTACGCTTGAACCCCTACTATAAATAAGTCTTCTTCATGTTTGTAATAAGGTAGTGTTTCCATTTAGATTAGTTTTTCAATTATGTATTACCTTAATGTATTTCCTTCTCCATCTCTCTGCTTTGTCAATTTAATTGTTATTTTGTATAAATAAGCATGTTTGCATGCCTGAAGATAATTACCATTTGTAGTATTTTTATGCATAGAGGACTACACATACCATTTGTGTGGGGTGGCTATTGAAAAATGGGTACACATAAAGGAAAAAACTGCTACATGTGCTATTCAAGTTTGGAGATTTGGTGGAAAGAATATTGCTTCCAAATAAGGACCATAGATGGAGATAAACAAAGGAACAATATAACACGAGGTAAGTAGTAGCTATGGAGACTACCAGGAGAAGGCACAATGGCGAGGTACTCAGGCACATGGAAGAGTGTCAAGAGAAATTTTTAGGTAGAAAGTAGGAAGGCACTATATAAGGTTATAGTTGAGGCATGAAGATGAACCATGCATAAATTGTGAAAATGGTCAATTAATGAGAGGATTTTTGGTAGGTGAATGAGCAATAATACACCACCTTTTTGAAAATATATATACGACGTGATGTGATTTCATTTTTACCATTCTAATTGCAAGAATTTGAATGAGATAAGTGTGACCGAGATGAGAAAAGAGTATTGAGGTGTGAAGAGTATGAAACCAGATGTGGAGAGAAGATTTGTGCATAGAAGAAGCTTGCATCCCCATTAGTGAAGGGTTTGAGTGAAGCATACACATTGTGAGAGAGCTAGGGCATGTGGTTTCAAACTAGGGCATGCAGAATCAAGATAGGGTTTGAATTTTTTCACTACAGAAGATAAAAAATTGAGATTTGACAATGGTACTGAAGAAAGCACCTACCGTGTAGAAGCCAAAGGAAAGAAGAAAGTGGAGGCAGACTTGAAATTTCCCAGATTATTTTCTCGGAGATGCAAGATTCGAAAGGTATGATTTTTAGGTAAGAGTGGGATTCCCAAATACGCACTGTATGAGGTGAGTGATTACAACCACCACACCTCTGATAATAAGAAAGAGTTAGACGTGTTGTTGAGTACAAATACCAAAACGTGCATGACAAAGGATATTCAAGTGTATGATGACATTGGGAGAAAATTTTAAAACAAGTAGGAGTGTACCAGTTGTATGAGATCCCATAATTTGGCAAGTACAAACCTCTTTACCAGTGGCTAATGAGCAGAGTCCATGAGGACTTCTTCTATTTTTTCTTAAGATGGATAAGGATTTTAATAGCTCGATCTCGATGCTAATAGGGTTGAAGGGGACATGGACCAAACTTTATAGTGAACTAACTGATAAGGAAGAAATCATGGAAACATGAAAGTAATCGGGTATATAAAACATCCACGTGGAATGGATATTGATAAACTAAATAAGCACCCATTGGTACAAGTAGCTGGGCATTTGGTGATCAAGTTGAATGATCAAGAGAGATGATCGTAGGTGAATACAATGTGGCTCCATGTCGCAAGGAATATGTCATAGGGGGTAGTCTATAACATAGCAGGCTACATTACGGAGATGATTTTCAAGGAAATGCACACCTATGAAAGGATCAATTTTGGCACTATCTTATTGTCACTATTATTTGTGGAGATTGGAGTGCCTAATGGGCCAAAGGAAAAGATTTGGGAGTATCCCATGGAGAAAAAATCCCTTGCATAGAGGTTCACGAAGTATTTATGCGAAGGGTCAATGACTGGGCCATTTAAACAAAGGGCGGAGATGTGGTATGATAGGCTACGCGTGGCATTTGAAGAGGAGTGGCACATTCCTAAGGAGTTACCATCAGTGGTGGGCAAGGTAGTACAATTCACAGTGTACCAACACTTCTACATCACATGATTTTATATGAAGGATGGGACTTGGATCCCATGGTGTAAAATTTTGTATGCCTTCATAGCGTGCTACTTCCAGAAATGAGTCTACCGTTTTACTGGTGTGCGCCACCTAAATTGTGTTGTAAAAAGGTAGACTTTGACTACCACATGCTAAGGAAGACATATGTATACCTAGGAAAGGCTTCCTATATTGAAAGACTTATCTCAAATGTTATAAACATGAATCTTGTAAGCTTGGTTGTTGGGGATAGTGGAGCCACACTTGTATACCTTCAACTTAAGCCTAAGTTGGAGGGTAAAAATATGTGGAGAATGAGTTCACACTCCTAGGGCTACCTAAGGGTAAGCATAAAATGGATAACATACCATTTCTAAATCCCATTAAACCTATAGATGTAGATGATAAGGAAGAAGGGTGTGAAGATAGTGAAAGCTTGGTACATAGAGGTCGGAGGAATCCTACATAAAAATGGAAATGGAGCACACAAGTACCCCACCACAGAAAAAGAAGAAGAAGAAGACTTGGAAGCATTCCAAGGAGAGTGCCATTTCGAGAGAGTGTTAAGAATAACAAGAACACAAGGCACATGAACTCCATAGTCAATACAAAGATTGCCATGAGTCTCTCCTAGAAAGAGACAACGAGAAAAAAAGGAGAAAGTTGCAGCTAATTAAGGAGGCAAAGGATTCTTCAAAGAGAATTCCTAGAGATCCTATACCACTAGAGGATTTGGAGGATCCCAAGGAAGAAGAAATTAAGGATGAAGAAGGAGTAAATAACCCAAGAGAAATAGAGCAATATACTACTAAGGGCATATAGGATCCAATTCCAAACCTTGGAGATCAAGTTACTAAGGGGCCAAGAAAAAATGGGCAAGAGGGGAGTATGTTGCACCAATCATGGGCTATGAAGAGGACACAAGTAAAATTGTCCACACACAATTTCATAATACAATGTGCCTCAAAGAATTGTATGGATGGGAATCGATCGACCCTAACATGGAAACCATGCGTGTGAGGAAACAATTGTCATCGTCCATGAAAAATAACATGGAAAATCCTAATTTTGATGTATGTGAAGAGTCCTATGTGTCAAGAAGAATGAAAAAGGCACCATAGAAAAGACATATAACAATCAAACCCATAGTTATGTCTAATGAACATGTGAGTAATGCCTTAGTGATGGTATCTACAGAGGTGACATGCAAGAATATGGATAAAGATACCACTATTAAAGTGCTAAGAGAAGATATTAAAGCCAAAGATGTAGAAATAGCACGTCTAAAAGGAGAAAAGGACCTAGAGAAAAATAATAATGGGGTTCTCATCAACATGGCAGAGGAGATTGGTGATCATGTCCTGCAAGCAAGACCACACTTGGAGCCCAAGGTACCCAAAATGTTCCTTTTGCTATGCATTATGTGCATAAATTAGTTGATTTGGTGCTTAGGGATGGACCAATTCATCTGCCAACCCCAAAGGACCCTGAGTAGGAAGCAGAGAGAGCAAGGGCTTTATTGGTTAGAAATATTTCATCTTATGAAGCATTACTCCAAACCTTGTAGGAGGAGCTGAAGAAAGTAGACTAGGCATTGAATATATGTGCAGCTCTAGAGGTAGTAATAAGGATCAGGACCATAGTAGAAGACAATGAAGTCTTGAAGGCCATGAAGGATGAGACTTTGGGGTGCACAAAGAGATTGGCACTAGTAAAGCAAAAGCACGAGGCCCTTACAACATCCTAAGACCCACATAAAGATAGGTTGGATGAAATTGGAAAGCTTATAGCGTAGAAGATGGATCTTCTAGAAGGAAGGGTGACTGCAATGTCTAACATTGTTCTAGTATTGCAGAATGAGAAGGAAGAGATTGCACAAGAAGAGTTAGATTCTATTGCATTAGATATTCTAGAAAAGGTAGAAGTTGTGCTAAGTGATTGGCAAACCTTAGAGGCTGAAATTAAAGAAGAATATCCAGAGTTAATTCTTCCAGTTGAAATAGAGGATGTTGCAGGGTGAAAATTCATTCTTTATATGATTAATTTTGTAATTTACATTCATTCCATTCCATATTATTTATTCTTTAAAAGTATTGAGAGGCAACCATTGTCGGGCATAATTGTAATTTTGTGTGGAGTAATGTTGAGCAAAAAAAGTATCATACTTAGTAGAAGGCACACAAAAGGTTAATGCATGGGATTAGGGCATGTTCAAGGGCACCAAAGGATAGGGAAGGAAATGCATGTGAAAGACAAGGACAGATTAAGGACTTAGCCATTCTTAGGATTATTGGCTATTTTTTTAAGATAACGTGCAGAGCACACAAACCGGATATAGACTTGTGTGACATGCAAGGGCTATTTTTTGAAGAGCGTCTACTAAATGCTTTATATGGGTTTGAGTTAATAATAGAATTATTACTACCAGTTAACTAGAAGAGATCTATTATTAGTGCACTTGCATGTGTGTCTATTATTGTAAAGGCACATGGTTATTTTCAGCATGCGACCTATTTTGGGAATTATGTAAGCGATGAAGGGAAATTCCCCACCCTTATAAATATGTAGTGATATGCATAGTATAGAGAGGATTGTATATGAGCTATTGTGAAGTTATGTTGTCAAATATGATGCGCACATAATGTTATGATACTCGAATATTATAAGGAGCTTCTATGTATTTATTGTGTTTAATATAATGGAGTGTATTGACTGATTCAAAGTGTTAAACATGATTATAACTAGATCTTGCATGGTTGAATTCATTATGGATATTGTTTGAATCCATTAATATTTAGATTTAGATTTGGAATATGCTCTATAGAATGTTATACTATTTATGAATCAATGCATCAACTCTTCATCTTGCTAACATCCTACACAAACAACCCTAAAGAGGGGCATGATACCTTTACATGCTTCGGGTGAGTGCTCACCTAGGTGAGTGATGTGCCAAAGTGCATTTGGGTTATTTTTGGTAAATTCTAGGCCACATCATGTCTCCCGAAATCATCTTAGGAACGTGTGTTAATTGTCTTGCCAACTCACATAAAGCCATCTTGTCATCTAAATACCTTAGTAATTTACATGGTTATCCCTCAAATCCAATGGATCTTATGTAAGTGAATCTCCTATACTGAATAAAGAAGAAACCATATTCCATTATTGTATTTCTAGCTTCTTCTAATATTCTATATTTCTCCCATTCAAGTTTGAACAAGCACATGATAGGTGTAAAAATGTATCATTCACCAATCTTACATTTCCTTCCAATTAATCAATTGTAATTGGGGATAAACCTCATGCATTTTGTTTTTTTGAAAGGGGCATGTGGTATAAGGCTAGGGAAACATCTATGGCCTGCAATATTGTAAATTAGATATGTCATCATGTAAAACTTGAGCTCCCCAACACCACCCATTTTGATATTTGTAGCCAGTGCTAGAAGATGCTCATGAATTGAATCAACAATAAGGGTTGCCCAAAAAATGCTCCCTTTCCTTTCTAAAACAATCCACATATATGGGCACATCCATTCTTTGAATTCATTTTTTGTTTCCAAACCAACCATCCTACTTAGTAGCACAACTACATCTTCTCGCTTCTTCCACAAACTATGCCCTAACCAATTTCTTGGGAATTATGGTAGTCACCTTCTTATCTACTAACAACCACTTAGTGTTTATAAGTTTAGCATAGTCTCTCTTCTTGGCTTCATAGTCTTTAAGGGATAATTCAACACCTAGGGTTATCAGAGTTTTTATTACTTGGTAAGTTCAACATTATCCTGAAAGCCTTGGGTGTTAAAGTCAATACTACTTCACCACTCCCATCTAAGACTTCTCTCTTTTCTAGATTATAGTTCATGGCACAAAGCCTCACCAATTCAGGGCAATGCACAAAGGGAGGTATAACACCAACTGAGGTAATGTTACTAGCCTCGATTGCTTCCATGAGTTCACTTTTGTCCAGGCTATTCAATCTTTGTAGGAAATCATTCAAATCAACATTCATTAAATCTATGTTTGTAATATTATCTAAATCACTGGTAACTCCAGATGTGACATGAAAACCCGATGGCAATGTCTTCATATTTTATGCCCTAGCTTCTACTTTCAATCTCTTTGCAAATTGTGGAGTAAAAATAATGAAAGTATAAGAGTAGTACAATCCTTACCAGTTTCCTATGTAAATGTCTGTGTAATTCACCTTTGCTTCTTATATTTTCAAGCCTTCAGCTCCCAATCGATGCTCTCTAATTGATTTCACTTTTTTCCTCTAAATTTTTTATAGTAACAACATCTAGATATTTACATATGATAGTAAAAATATCAAAGCATTAGAATACTTTACACAATCTTTCCTTAATTTGCACAAAAACCATTAATGACAACAATCATAAATGCATTGAATCATGGCCATCCATCATACCTCCACTTTTTAAATGTGGGTCATCCACGTGGATAAATTCCATGTTATGTGGGCTCGGGGATTATTTTTGTATTTTTGCACTACTTTTTAAATGTAAACAAGTTTACACATTTGACCCGATCACTCACCCTTGACTTTTATTGCGATCTTGACATGTGTTTAAATCTTGAATGTGGGGGAGCTATAGGCCCTTTTTGTATTTCTATCTATTTTCCCTATAAAAAAACTACCATTTCAACCCAAGGCCCCACTTCTCTGACCTTTTCTTAAGAATATGCCACATGTCCTTGGCGGGTCTCGAGATTTTTCTACATTTTTCACTTTTGTCGAATTAATGTTAAGAGAACATTATTGGCCATGATTCCCGCTCTAATTATCTTTTAACATGTATACCTCTTTGGGAGCAGGTCAACTTCTTGTTTTGCATCCTTTGACTTCAAATATTCCCAGAATATTCATTGGGCCTCGGGGATAAGTTTTCATTTTGTAAATATTATGTAATTTTTGTAACTTTGAAAATTAATCCCACAACACCACAACCAATGGGAACATGCCACATATCTTTGGGTGGCAGAGAAAAGTATGAAATTTGTAACAACAGCCAAAGGATGATATATAAGGATATTTTTCAAGATTACACTGATTCATGATCAAATTTTACAGGGATTTACAGAAGCAACAATGAATATTATATTCCTTAACCGAAAAAGAGGATTTACACCCTAAACACAAGGTTTTCAATCACATTCATCATGACTATATCTTCAAATACACGATTTTTATATGAGAAAACTAGTCAGAGTAAATTTTTCAAAGGCATACATTGGATAAAAGGGGTGAGATCAATTCGAACACTATCACTACTCACATAGATAGAGGAAAAATTCACTAGAAACACAAAGTTTTATTATATCATGTTGCACAATTTACAATGCCCATGGATTACAAGTTGATATGGATATAGAATAGCAATATTTAAGAGAATAGAAGAAATGAAGGCACTTATTTCTATAAATACAATGGGATATAGTAAACAATAATTAATGAGCCTTTACAATGAGGAGGTCACATCATTTTATAGATTTACAATACATATCTTCATCTACTCCCACATGAATTTTCATATCCCATTACAAGTGAATTTTCAAATGCCCTTAGGAAAGAAAAAATCATTCCCCTTTTATAATTGCAAAAGGTTCTTTTACATTGTAAAAATATTATATAGCCGCTTTTCAATAAGAAAAAAATCATCATTACACATAATGAATAATTAGAAGAAAGGGAGCAGAAGGAAATTAATAATAGAATAAGGAGAAAGAAAATATTAAAAATGATGAAGTAGCTCAACTACTTAATGAAGACCATTCCTATTATGAATATTCCACCTTCTATGCATCCTATGGGAACTCGATTGGTTTGAGCTCAATCCCTTTCACCTCTCTAAAAAAAAGAACAATTGTCGGTGATATTCTCTCGACTAAGTAATACTCACATAATTCAATGTATTTATCCAAGCCTCTGGAATGTGGATTATCTTCTTACACTCAAAGAACCAACTTTTGAGATCTCGATAATGTTTGAAAAAGAACCAAAAATTGTTGTGAGTGACTCTAGGGTGTCTTTATTGAAAGAGAAAGGATATCCTTCCTCTTTCCAAACCATTTCTTGAAAAGGAGTCATGATCTCTCCCAAATATTTTTTTCATTAATATGAGGGGCCCCAATCTCTTCTACACATTTTATTAGATATTAAATATTTCCTTGACAACTCTTCTTGCATTCCTCAAAGTCTCATTAAAGCATATTTTAGTACATCACACCTTACACCATTATGTAGGGAAAAATTTCTTAGCTAGGTCCAAGAACACATTTTTACTTGTCAATAATGAGATGTCAAGAATCCCCATTTCAAAGGTCAGGAAGAAATCTATCCAATTTCATCTTTTCTTATTCCGTTTCCATCCTAGTGCATTTGATTCATGAGATAGTACCTGAAATGAAGTGGAACAGGAGAGGACCTTAGGAAAAATCACATTCCCTTTTTCAATGATTTTCCCCACCCACTTTTCATTTTCTCTCAATTACATTATGAATCGCTTGGATTACCCGAGGGCTTGCGGGTAAAATATACTAGTGGTTGAGGCAACCTCAACTAGAGGAAAAGATGATTTTCTTGTTTCTAAGAATGACTACACATATGAAGACAAGGTCCTCACATATTCCTCTAATTGGTCAATGGTTTATTTTTATTCTTTATTCGACTCTAATATTTGAGTCAAAAATCCTTGAAAAGATAAGTATCACCCTCACGTGTATCTTTTCCGAGTGCTACTATGGTCATCTTCTAATCAGTAGGAGTCATTTCTTCCAAAGTTTTTTTCACCTTTTGTCTTCTAACTTCTATAAATTGAGATCTAGAAGCTTTAGTGTAGAATCTTGAAGTAGTTTATTATTTCCTGGAATGTGGTGTACTTGTAATTCTTGAAGGTAGGAGCTATTTGAGGAACATTATTAGATGCATAAAATCATATGTATGGTATAGTGTATGCAAGGGCATACACCATATAGGAGGTCATTTTAAACCCCTTTGTGGTAAATAGTTGCATCAATAGATTACCACCGATGATCTGACCCCAATCTATCATTTGATTTAACTCCATGATTGTCAACATGAACTGGTTCATCTAGTCTTAGAAGTCCTTAGTCTGTTCCTTAACCATTACTCTACTCATTAAGACAATGACATGTAAGTAGGATTCATTAAACTCACTCCTTGATTGTTATTTTGGAAGCCTTGATGGTTTTATACTAGTTTTGAACCAGAGCTAACTATAATCCCCTAAAAATAAGAGTCTTTCCTAAGCCACCGTTGAGTTGAAAAATCTTTTTGATGATCACCATATTGATTTGAGTTGGAATTTATAGACAACTTGAAATTCCTTTGGGATTCAAGACCACCAACAATGAGTTTTCATTGGTAGTGATTGTTTGGGAGGTAGTGTCATAATTTCGCACAAGATAGGACCAATTCAATGCTTTGTACTAAAATTGGGTGACCTCCTCCTCTAAAAATTACACTAGAGACTATAGTTTCTTCTCGTTGGTTCCATGACCTAGTTTTTCATCTGATTTCTCACTTCCTCCAGTGTCTAGCTCACCACATCACTGTCTCCCACAAGTGGATATTCTGTAGACATAGTGGAGATTGGCTTATACCTAGTGTACTTGATCTTCATGGTTTCCTGGAATAGTGATGAAATGAGGAGAGGAAGGTGTGTGAAAAATTTGGATATGATCTGAAAACTTACTATTTTTAGTAAGTCAATCTTCTCCTCTACATTCCAATTTTAGAAAAATTTTCTCAAATTCACAATTTCTAGTTTTAGATTCCTAAACTTAAGAATTGCACTTAGGGTTTTCGGAGGTTACTTTTTTTTCTTCATATTTTTAGTAAGTATCAAATGCCAACTTACTAAAAATATAAGTAGGTCTTCTGGTTGTCAGATTGAGATGAAAAATATCTTACTGGATTAGGAATTTCACTATTATCACTTGCTCCATTTTTTAGGTGTTTCCACCCTATGATTTTCTCTAAATCTAAAAAGAATTGTTTTTGGATAGAAATGTAATGGCGAGATGATATGAAAAAATCATAGGATCAATTGGGATGAGGCTTAGATCATCTTCAATGCGTTCACCATGGGAGTATTCGAGAAATTTTTAAGGGAAACAAAGCATAAATGAGAAAGATATGAGAAAATTTTCAGATTCGTGTATGGGGTTTCTTGGTGAGATCTAAGTATGATTAGCTTGCAATATAAATAGAGGAAGTAAATATTTTGAAAAATGTATCGAAAATGACATAAGGGTAGTTTAAATATTCAAACTTGAATCATGGTTAAGCGAAACCCACCTTTTATTCACTTGCACACCCTTACACTAACCTAGGTTAAGAGAGAGTTAACACTTACTAAATGGGTCCAAGAGCCTCCATTTCACCTTACCACATTTATCATGAGGTGAAATGGTGTAAAATTTTAGAAATCATGGAAAAAATCACCATGGTTAAGTTCAACATGAGGAGTGGGTAAGATTGGTTCAATGGAGCAAGTTGAAAACAACTTCCTAGTATGCAAGTTTAGTATTTAAGTGTCGAAGAGGGTGAGAGAGAAATGGGTTGGAATTTTTTGCACTGATGCAATTTTTTAACCAGGTGAAAATGTGCAACTAGTCTTAAAAATTGTTTCATGGGTTTAACTCTTCACGGGAGGGGTGTTTGAAAGTGTGAGTGGAAAACACTTTCCTAATACACAAAATTTTCACTTAAGTGATGAAATAACCTTACTTCCTTGGGGTCACACATTTTTGAACCAATTACACTTTTGAACCAAGTTTAAAGGTGTAATGATGATTCCTATGTGTTCCATAGGGGTGATGAAACATGGAGAGGGGGCCTAAATTACACGTGAGTTGTTAACTTGCACCTAACCACTAAGATTGCATCTTAAGTGATGAAAGAATTATTCCCATCACTCCTCACCATGGGGTTGCACTTTTTTCACCCCATGAACCTTTTCAAAAAGTTGAAATGTGAAAAATTAATCAAAGGTAAAAAAGTGCAACCTAGATACTTTTAAGAACCCTACCTTCACCAACAACTGCCTAAAATAGACATAAGAGAGTGAGTCTTTGCCCCCAGAGCTTCCCTAAGAGTTTCATGTGAAAATTTATATGATTTTAAGTGTAAAATACCCAAAAAAACAATTCCACCATTTTTAGTAGCCAATTCTTCATGAATTTTTAATTTTAGCCCTTTTGATTCTTCTCATGAGTGGTTCCCAAAATGCCTAACTACCACTCAAGAGAAACTTGAATTTTTGTCTAATGTATCACATGGGCATGTAGAGGATTGAATTATATCAAATTTTCATTTTTAATCAAGTCCTAACTTCCTTTATAACTCCCAATAATTCTCATTTGAATCTCTCGTAAGGATTAGGGATCTTCACTTGCACTTTGTTGGGCTAATATCTATAAATACGGATAGCAGAATCTCCTGAAAAAATTCAATGTGAATTAGGCCTTCTTATATTTCCTATGAGTATTTCATAACTTCAAAAAATACCCAAGGTTCCTGAAACATCCATAACAATATCACTATCTATTTCATTACTTTAATTTCCTTGCACCGTGTTATAAATAGTCCGGTGTTGCACAACTTATTCCTAAAAATGTTTCTCCTTATAGAAATTCCCTAAAATTCATTTAATGATATAATAGATTAGTAACACTCTTCTCAAAAGAATTATATCTTATTTATTCATCTCCATATGATGCTCATTAGGTGCCAAAGTCCTAAAATATATTCCTTTTTAGGCCTCTTGGAGCAATTCTTTCAAAGTGGATCACAGGTGAACCCATGAATTGCATCTCACCACCTTAACTACGTATGACACACAATTTTAAAATATAGTTATCACAACCATATTTTCCATGTTGGGTTTTACATTATCAATAATTGGTTAGAGGGCAAGTTTACATTACCTAGTTTAGGGATTTTGAAGTGTGGGCTTAGTTGTCATGGAAAAATATTTCAATTTTTCATGCTAGACATTTAACATGAAAACAAATGGATATATCTTGGGGAATTGTTTCGGTTTTAAAAAAGTGAGGAAATAAAAAATATGAACCACGAATCTCAATACACTAAGAGGACCAATGCCTTATTGATTGGGATATAGGAGTCACTACATAAAAAGCATGAATACAACAAAACTTCTTTATTGAAAAAAAAACACAACAAAATAAAACACACAATGGAAAGGGAAGAACATGAAGGAAAGGGAAACACAAAACCCTATATTCACCTAGGGTACATGTGGGGGACAACGCTCTTTCATTATTTTTATAGTTTCACATATTTCCCACTACAAGGAAATTCCAAGTGAGTATCATCCAAATAAGATAGTTGGAAGGTATTCTCTCCACATGTGTCCAGTATCTGAAATGGTCCAAGCCATAGTGAATCAATGTAGTCATTTTTTTACCCTTCACAGAATAGGAAAATACCATGCACACCCACATATCAGCCAGTGGGCACCAGGTACTCACCCAATGAACGTGTGGGTGTTGAGTCTCTCCTTTATATTAGTTTGTGAGAATGCATCATTTTATAAAAGACAATCAAATGCGGGACATAAAGAAATAAACCACATTCTTATGAACTTTGAGAGAGTTGTTATCTCATTGTATACGGGGAAGAGAAATAACAAACAACACATGGAAATGATTTATACGAGAAGGGAAATGCATGATAATTGAACATAGATGATTTATAATGAAGCATTATATTCATACTATAAAAGTTAATAACCCACATTACATCCCTTGAGGTCATAACAAATCCTCATAATATGCAGATCCAAATCATGTATCGAGTTATGTTATGCTCATCATATAAAAAAAAAAAAGAGAACCCATCCCCTTGTATATGCTATCACTCACAGAGCTCTCCTAATCCCTAGCCATAACACCCTCCATTCTATTTTTGTAGGGCTTTGCCTCTCTTCAACTATATCCTTTTCTTCTACTAGGTGTTTGTATATATAGCCTTAACACCCACCGCCATGCCTTCTAGAAGTTATAGATCGGTCGCCAAGTGTTGAAGTGGTCCTTCATGGGAACATTCCTTCACAGATCTGAGATCACCATTCTCCATGATGATGCTCTTCTAGAACCCTCCATTGCATGCTTAGAATATTCCATTCTTGATCCCACAGTCAGTCAGATGGCACCTTATCCACAAGGGTCATGCTTTTCTTGTGTGCTGCCTGGGGTGCCGAATATGGCTAAGTAAAAAACCCATTTTTCCTTATACACCTTCAACCCACGTCCCCTTATTTGTCTAGGTCCCATGCACATATGTGCTTTCTTGTACTTAGCTGATATTTTGGGGCCCAATATCACCCCACACTATGCCTATTCTTCATCGTCATAAACACTCTTCAATAAAGGAAATAAAGAATGGTGAATCCTTACAAATGGTTTGGAAGAATAAGGAATGAAGAAATGGGGAAAATAATGAAAGAATGGGGAACTAGTTTACTTCTAGAGGAGGAGAGGGAAATCCTTTCATAAATCAACTTCTAATTTTCCACAAGTGTCGACCTCGCTCTGAGCCTACTGATAGAGGTCCCCCACTAGGGAGCTCACTTCTTTAAAACTCAACCCCTGTCCCTTAGTGCCCATTATTTCCACAATATATTCTAGTTTCATGCCTAAATCATCAAGCATGTCCATCCTCCGAGTGATTTAAGGGTACATTTCCTTTAGTTGGTTCTTGATTGAACCTGCAAAATCTCAATGGCCTCTCGATTTATTTTCTACCTCTGCTAGGATCTTGTCTCACACCTTGATGTTCCCCCTTTTATTTTCCTAGAACTCATTGAGTTCTCGCTTCAAGGGTGATGACTAGGATACTTTCCACTCTATCTCTATCTACATAGTTTTCATACAAAGCCTCAACAACTTACATGATGGATTTTACATCGGGAGGATTTTGTTGTACTCAACAACAATCTCCAACACTTTCATCTTATTTTCTCTCTCTTGGTGTGCCAACGCCTCCTCTACTGATTCTAGGGTAAGTGGTCACCTTTCCATGGTGAGTATGTGGGTTAAGTCCTCTAGGAACTGCAAGGATGATCCATACTTTTACACAGGTGGTGTTAAGTCTGGATGCTTTAGGAAAATGGCATATGTGATCATCTCTATCTTCTTGTATGCCTCATGCACCCTTTCCTTTTCATCTTTCAACTCACACCTTAACTGAGTGTTGATTAGATCTTCCTGCTTTAAGTCCTTGGTATTTTCAATGAGCTCTTCTTCCTTTTTCTCCAGCTCTACCTCTAGGAACTTTACCCTGTCATTTCTCCTAAAAATCTTGGCTTCAACCTCAACTGAGACTTTGTTGAGTGTGTTGCAGATTTTCTCATCTGACAACCTCTAAGCATTCACCAAGGGGTTTATCCCTTTTGTTTTTGGCACTTGCATCAATGCTCCTTGGCTTACTTCAAATTCCAGCTCATCAATGTGGGACTCAAATTCCCATGACAACATTTTCCTTGTTCGAGGGTATGCACCTTCCTCATCAAATGAATTCATAGCTAAAAACTATTCCATTGGAATGGTGCTATAGAAATGCGCAAGTAAAAATTTGTTCGTATCATCAATGTATCCCATTCCTTGAACTTGTGATGCTTTTTCACTCCTCCTTATGTGTACAAATCTTAGAAATCTTATAGCCAAAATGGGATCTCCTCCCATGCTGCCATATTATTTTCCTATACTCTCCTCCTCATCTTCCTTCATCACCACATTCACACTGCTGCGTTCCACTTCTTATTCCACCAGGTCCTTGATGATTTTTTCCACTTCTTTCTCTATGGCCTCATCTACCTATTCCTTTGTGAGGCTTGGGGTCCTTTGTCCTTTTGTAACTTCCTCTCTACTTACCCCCTTTCCTTGGGTCTCACCTCTTCTTCATCCTCCTCCTCATCTCCTTCATTATACTCCTCATCTATTTCTTCTTCAGAATCATGTATTTCATAGATAGGATGGTCTTCACCTCTTGGTTCATCTTCATCATCATCATATCTATCACCGATGTAGGCATCTAGACTCTCCGTCTCTTCTGAATTGGCCTCATCTATCACCTTTTGCTTCTTCCTTACTAGGGATTCTAGTATAGGAGATTATTATTTTCTTTTCCCATGGCAATTGATTTATTCCTTGGTTATTCCTCCTGAGTGAGGGGTTCTTCACACTTTGAAACCTATTATTCTGGAGTCTTTCCTTTGACTAGATACTTCTTCCTCTCGCACATAAGTACTAGGCTTAGTGCTTGTCTCTCAGTGCGCTTACCATCTATGTAGTTTGAACACTTGGTGCCTTCTCCACCTCTTCTCTTTCTCTCTTTCTAGGCGGTGAATTTTTCCTTCCCATGGGGTCTTCAGGATGGAGACATCATTCTCCAAGTAAGCACATTTTTCAAACTTTGGCCTTATGCAAAGGTATATCCTTGTTGTAGCCCTTCTAGCAATTGGTAGCATTATAGGCTTCATCATTTGTATCTTTTTAGAGACATATCTTTCCATGTACATGTTCTTTATTGGGTAAACTAGTTTCCAGTGTAGCTTGTGGTGGTCTACATCTACCTCACTAAGGTCAAAACTTAGTATCTTGGCCTCTTTGAACTGGTTAACTCTAGCTTAAAAGTATAATGTGGTGAAGGAGAAGGGTAGTTTGCACCATAGACTCATGTTTTCATCTGTCAACATAAATCTAATAATGTAGAAGTGTTGTTAAACTAAAAATTATTCCTCTCTATTCATGAGCAGGGGAAACTGCTCTAGGATTCTCCACTTAGCCCTGAATGTGTCACGCATTAAATTTAACCACTTCTCTAGGTGCACCTTGTGAGAAACCATCATGGTTTCACAAGTGTATTTCACAAATATCTTTGTGGGTGAGGGACCCTCTTCTGGATATTCCCAAACAAATTTTTCCGGCCCATTGGAAACTCCAATATCTAAAAATACAATGGTAAGGAGGATGTTACCGAAGAGTATCTTCTCTCCCTCCTGCGCACTACTTATAATTTCATTCGTGATGAAAGAGGACAAGTTGTAGATGGTCCCTTCTGATATCTTCTAGAATACATTTAGCCATGCCTTATTTACTTGTGTCCACCATTCCTGGTCATTGAGTTTGGTGACTAAGCACGTGGCCATCCTCATCATTAGGTCTGGTATTTCTAAGATGTCAAATTATCTTGAACCCTTCTTCTAGTCATATGCGGCTACATTCTATTTGATAGCTTATTTGTTGCTTAGATCATCATCAATGATATCTCCTTCACAATTTAGGCTTGTGAACTTATATATCAGTTGTGGTGTGATGTGTATCTTACACCCTACAAAATAAAAATGATCTTCATGCATGTACGACATCAACCACTGGTAAAGGTGCTCATATTTTCCAAAGTAGGGCAACTTGTATAATTGCAACAACCCACCTTTTTGTAGTTTGACCTTCACCTCATCATTGTAAATGGGAATTCTATTTTGCATCCTATTATTGGTTGGGAAAACCAACTCCAAGGAAATTTCCTTCTCCGATGTGCTTATGCGATGATTATAATCACTTACGAACATCTTCTGCATGTGTGAATCCCATTCTTTTCCTAGTAATACCCCATATGGGTACTAAATTTCCACGTACCATTCTTCATTAGTTCTCACAATAGTAGAAATTTGTTTTCCCTTTCCCTTGCCCTTTGTTTTCTTTGGTGACACGGTTGGTTTCCTTGATGCCATTCTTCTGGTTGGTGCTAACAGTTAAATCCTCTTCCTCCTACTCTCTGCTCTCTGTTACTCTATTCAAACCCAAAGCTCAACCTTGTGAAGAAACCCTTTTAACTCTGTGTCGTATCCTCCAAACCATAACTAGAAAAATTATTCCACAAAACGGTGCTTCTTCAACAAACTTCCCCACACTCGTGTACTCCTTCCAAACTAGTTTATGGATTTACCATAGATGCACTCTCAAATTTCTTGGATTCTCCTTTCTTCACACAAATTTCTCTTTGGATTCCCTAGATTGAAAGAGATTCTTGTTTTTCATAAACACAAGGTAACAAATGACTTACCTGACCTTGTATTTATAGTTTTTTCCTTTTCTAGCATTAAATGCTATATCACCTACCACCATACTTTAACATTAAATGTGGATTTTTCCACTAAGTGTCTTTAAGTGCCTTTACCCATGTGCCATATCCTATCCAAAAAAACCCTTTATAACCTTCTAGCATGTAAAAATCTAACCTAACCAAAGACTCTAACGTGTGCATCTATAATGTCGAAAGCACTTATTTTGTCCTTTACCCAATTTTTCCCTCACTTACCTCATGTTGTTCCTACAATTTTCATCCTTTTTGTACATGGTTTCCACAAAGCATTTTTGACACCAACCATTTTTTCCACCTCTTTTCTTCATGATTTTTACTCCTTACGCACTTTGTATCCATTAACTGGGCCATTTACCATAACTTTTATTGTCAGTTCAATCTTGTATAATGGGCCTATACTTTGCATCACTCCACCCCACACTAAAACAGATGCACAGTCCTTTGCACATATAGAACCTTGGAAAAAAATAATGTAGTTCTGGTGCACAAGGTGCAAAACAAAACAAAAGAGAGGAACAAGCAACGAGAAATGGAAACACAAGAAAATAAAAAGCATAAAGGAAATTCTAGACTAATTGGAAACACTACCTTATTTACAAAAACCAAGAAGAATTATTTATAGTAGGGCTTCAACCTACTCCCATTGAAGTGACCTGGTAACCTCATTCCATCCATCACTTATAACTAGAAAGCACCTAAATTAAGAATGTATGAGATGATGTAAGGTCCCAACTAATGGAATTTCAACTTCCCAGGATGGCATAGATACTTGGAATCATATAATAATACCAACTTGCCCAACTTCAAACTTCTTGTTCTTGATATGATGATCATGCCATGCTTTTTGTCTTTCTTTTTCTATCTTCTAAATCCATCTAGCAAGTGATCACCTTTCATCCAACTACATCAATTTATCAATTCTTTCTTCTAGTGTTTTCTCATCACTAATCTGTAACACTCTGAACTGTTGTTACTTCCTCCTGAGCATTCAAGTGTTGATATGTGATTTCTTTTGTAAAAGGATGTGTTCCTTTGATTGTGAAGTCATGCTTGATATGGACTGTATCTTCTTTGTAATTGAAGATCTTTGACTGAGTCGGAATATGATTGGACTCTTTTATTTCTTTCATTTTGCACCTGAGTTTAATCTGACCTCGGAATGAATTGTGGATTTATCCATCTATAAGACCCAGCCTTGGATCAGTGGCATTGATCCAAGTGATGCTTTAAGTTTATTCGGGATGAACTAAAATTATAGACCTTACGCAGGTTGCAAGGTCTGAATGCATTGAATAAGCTATTCCGGAGTCTAACTCAGGCTGATCGTGTTAAATGAATTGGTTCCCGATATCGTAATATCAGGAAGGTCTTGATCGTGGGCCAGGTAATAAATTCAGATACATTTATTCAACTAGCCTATTGGCAGTGCTGGAGTGAATCCTTTTCATGAATGTATGTCTGTAGGTTCTTATTCTGAACATTTTAAATGTTAGACCTAAACTGGATTTATTAAGGTTAGTAACCTAAAACTAAACTATAACCTATGGGTTAGATTAATGTTAATCTAACCTAGGCCTAAGCTATAAGCTAAATGTTCTAAGTTAGTAACCTAGCGCTAAGGAGGTTAGACTAAGTAGCATCTTAAATCCTAACCTATGCTTCTAACCTAACTAATGAACAAGGAAGAAAGGGGACCTATGAAGGGGTGCGAGCCATGGGCGGCAGTTTCTATGGCATTAAATGGGATGGATAAGTATGAAGGACAGGGATTTAGTGGAAGTTTCAAACGGCTAGTAAGGCTGACGTGGCAGAGTCGCCAAAGTTAGAAATGGTCTTTGAATTGTTTTTATCCATCGCCAACTATGGCGGTCGGTGGCAATGGAGATTGAGCGGGAATTTTGGAGTTAAGGCGATTAATGAACTCGGTCTTCGAGCTCGGGTTTCTCGGGAAGACATGCAAAATGGAAAACTGGTAGTTTGTTTGGTTTTTCATGCACTCCGGTTTTCTCTCTGTTTGATCACTGGTTCTTCGCACCAGTCTACTTGGAGTTGCATGGCAAAAATGAGTGTAACTCACTCTTTTCTCTGTCAAGGAAAGTTTATAAGGCATGGAAATAACAAATTATTGTTGCTGAATCTAACGTGGAAAAAGAGGAGAAGGCTCGAGCTCTTTCAGTGGTCTTCTTCGGATTTTTAAGCAACATTACCAGGCATGTTAGGCCCTAACCTTTAAAAATCTTGCTTTCTTTCAAATGATTTCATTAGAACAACTCTGTTCAGATGATTTTTGGGTTCAGTTGGTTTTTATGGTAGCTTGTGTGATTTAGTTACTGTATCTTCTTACTGGCTGGATTTTTGTCTATAGAACCCTTGATGGGTGTGCATTTTGTTCCGAACGGTTGTACTATCTCGCTGTGTTTTGATTTTCGGATAAAGTTTGTAGAAATGCTTGCAAGAAAGTATATGAAATCGGCTCTGTGGGAGTCCATGAATTGTTTCCTTGTTGGATTCAGACTACAGTCGATACTTGCTGTTGACACTTGTCGAAAAGGATACTGTTGGATTTTTGTTTGAATGTTCAGTATATTTCGACTTCTTATAAGTTTTGTCATGGGTAATATAAGTTTTGGTTACTGAATCTTGTAGGGTCTCGCTATAATACTTAAGTTACTTTTGAGCGGATAACTTGGTGTGTTTATGGTATTCGAATGTGACTTGTAGAAGTCCTCCCTGTGTTGCAATTATGGGATTTAATTCGTTGAAAGTTGCAAGATAAATATACATATGAAATGACCCTGTGGAGTCCTTGGATTGTTTCATATATTTTGGATTTCTGTATAACCCTGGTTGTGAATACTTTTGTTCTTGGTTCTGTTGGAATCCTTAATATATATATCATGTATTTTGGCTTCTGTAGAAGTGAGTCGTGAATGCCATACGTTTCTACCTCTGAAGGAGTTCAGATGTGAATACGGTATGTTATTATTTTGGTTAGAATTCTTAAATTTGATATGTATCTTGTATCCTTCTACTTCTGTAGAAGTTTATTTGAAGAATACCACATGGTAAGACTCCTTTTTAATCCTTGAGGCGTATATTATGTTATCCTTTCTGAATAATCTCAGTTGTGAATACTGTTATGATTCTTGAGTTGTGGTCGCATGAAATCAACTTCAATCTAAACCTGTTTTGAGCATTAGTGGTATGGATACTGTTGGAGTTTTGAAATGTTGCGAATTGGCTTGATTTTCGATTTAAACCCTCGTTGTGCATGCATAACGTTCAGACTCCTATTTAATATTCTAGAGTCCCTTTCTGTCCGCTTCTGTGGAAAGTAAGGAAGGGCTTTCTTTTCAAACTATACTTGGTTTGAGACCTTGTTGAGATTGTTTTCTGGAAAACGACTTCTAATATAAGTCATGGCTGTATTATTATAAGAATTTGTTCCAGTTAAATGAGGTTGTGCGTGTTGTGTTAGATTCAGTATGAATATCACTACATAAGCATAAGGAAACATCCTTTGTTTTAATGTTATTGAGCCTCTTGTTTGACTGTGATAAAAAGGTTGTTCTTTTGATTTCGGCCTTGGGATCTAAGTCCTTGCAGTGTTTTAGTAGGGACTAGATTTAGCTGTAAGTTGCTGAGAGGGATTGTTGTCGTGTTTGTGCATGATTACGTCTTTGTTATTGAGGTTATCTAGTCTTGTGCTTGACTGAGATAAAGAGTTAACAGTTGTGCCTTGACAAGCGTTTGCGCTGGTTATTTTCTCGTTTCTTTTGAATAATATGGAAGATTATGTGGAGTCTGTATGATGGATTATTTATCACTGCCTTGTCACGATAGCTACTGTATTGTTCAAGTAAGTTACAGGCAATTTTATATTTGTATCTTGAAGAATGGTAATTCTTCCCGTGATCTCGACTGACTTAGTCGCAGGCGTATAAGGTGAATGCTTTACTCTTGAGGAGACGGTACAGTCATGAGCTTGATTTGGAGGGAAATATGAATGACTCGTTTTCTTCCTCTTCTGTTGTAAAGTATTTGTTGATATATTTTTATCTAACTTTTGGAATTGTTTTAACATACTGATGGAATCATGTATTGTTATGATATTCATTTTACTATGTTGAATGTAATGGTCTGTCTGATGTTTGCTGTCCTTGGGATTCAGATGGATAGTTGTTTTAGATGCATTTGTTCTTCTTGGTCACTAACGTTTATGATGAAATATCTGGAAATTATCCAGGACTATTTAGTAACTAAAATATGAGTTACGCTTGTATAGTCTTATTGTATTACAAAAGCATAATCTGAAATATGTTTGCATGTTTGGTGAAATGATTTCATTTAAACAGGTTGTTTAATGAAAACAATTGGTGGATTGCAATTGTTTTAAGAGTTAGTGCTTATCATGCTCAGTTCATCGAACTGACCCGTGTTGACAATTTTTACAGATGGTTGCCGTAAGTGGTAAAAGCACGCAGATCTGATAGGATGATCAGATTGTTTAATTTGGTTTTATGATGAATTACAGCTTGATTCTCTAAATGTACTACTTGAAGAAAGATGTTCTTTTTCTGTTGAGTATTGTATCAAGTATCTGAATGCATAAAATGTATTTGATTAGTTCTGAAAGGAATGGAAAGAGGTATTTGTTACTTATGTGTTGGCATTCGTATCTTGTTGGGTTGATCTTCTTCAGTTCGAATGATCTTGAGAGCATTATTATTATTGTATAATTTGGAGACTTTTGTGATCATCAATGTAAGCTTGCAAGAATATGTGACTGAATACTTATGATTGTTTAGTAGTTCTAGTATGTTCTATCTAAAGCTAAATTGGAATTTAGATCACTTTGTCTTTACTGTAGCTAGGGTTAAAATAAACTCAGCGGAAGCTAAACAAGCTGAATAAATTATTACTTCCTAGTCTTGATCTAGGTCAAGACAACGTTTAATTGGATTCTTAATCACTATATCTCGATATTAATAAGTAAGATATAAATTCAGTTATGAGAACTGATATAAACCTAAAAAGGGTTTGGTTGGCAATCTCATGTGAAGATTATGGGTTATTGTCCAATTTCATTGATTTAGAATTATGTATATTCTATGAACTCCTTGATGGGACCTCTAGTCTTAATAACTTCTCTTGTGTAAAGGGTTTTACTAAGAAAGGTAATTCTAAGGTGAGGAACCCAGGGATTGGGAAAGACTAACCTTTAGGGAGCGTCTTTTAGTATAATTTTAACTCAACGTGTGTAACACTTATCAATAAGTAGATCCTTTCGAGGTGGATTTAAAGGATGACGGCACAAGTCAACTGCAGGGTTGTACCTTCGAGAAGATTAGGATCTTCTCGAAGATACAACAATGCAGGTGACTTATGACGACACCCTTTGCATTGATCGATAGGATTTACACCTTTAACTTGAACAAGTTACTCTGGGACTGATTAGGAATGTGGTCATGTTATAAGGCTGCCCTAGGAGACTCGGGGTATCTTGACACACTGGATTAACTAGGGTTGACCCAGTATGTCAGCGTATCCCTAGTCCTTGGGGGCATCCCTATAATGTTGTCATCTCACTAATCCGTTCCTGAGTGAATAACTTGGGGCAGGAGAGTCTGACAGAAGTCAATATAAGACATTCTACATAACATAGGAATGGGGTGAAGGACGTATTCCAGATTGACGAGTATGCCATCAAGGAATACGAGACATAAGCAATATGTTTCAAATCTTTGGCCAAAGTATCGCAAGTTGTTGATTGCGTTGTCCTAAGTCACCTAGTCTAAGGGATGAGATGCCGATGAATAATGGTAACAATTATTCAGATAGGTTCCTTGGATAGAGCATTCTAAATCCCAGATTAGGGAAGAGAACTGCAAGAGTATTGTGTTAAAATAAAAACGCCAACTCTTTGATACTCATGAATATATTGATAGATTACCGAGTCATGGAATGAATAGATTAGGAGTACTCCGAGTCATTACAACTGCATATGGTTATTTTTTATAAGAATGGTTGTTTTGATTTGTGAGTTCTAAATTATGTATTTAGAACCAGGAAGCATTTATCAAAAAAAAAAAATTACTTGTTCTAATGTATAATAATGAGGATGTTACATAATCTTCCGCATGCGCTATACACAATGATGCTAACATGAATTCCAAAGGTAAAATAGCTTCCGCGCCAAACACCAATTGAAAAGGTGTGGCCTTGTTTAACTTTTTAAAGGTTGACATGTATGCCCATAGAATGACTGATACCTTATCATCCTAATCATGTCTTCCCATTCTTTTCCTAGTAATACCCCATCTGGGTACTAAATTTCCACGTACCATTCTTCATTAGTGCTCACAACAATAGCAATTTGTTTTCCCTTTCCATTGCCCTTTGTTTTCTTTGGTGACACGGTTGTTTTCCTTGGTGCCATTCTTATGGTTGGTGCTAACAGATTAAATCCTCTTCCTCCTACTCTGCTCTGTTACTCTATTCAAACCCAAAGCTCAACCTTGTGAAGAAACCCTTTTAACTCTGTGTCGTATCCTCCAAACCCTAACTAGAAAAATTATTCCACAAGACGGTGCTTCTTCAACAAACTTCCCCACGCTCGTGTACTCCTTCCAAAATGGTTTACGGATTTACCCTAGATGCACTCTCAAATTTCTTGGATTCTCCTTTCTTCACACAAATTTCTCTTTGGATTCCCTAGATTGAAAGAGATTCTTGTTTTTCATAAACACAAGGTAACAAATGACTTACCTGACCTTGTATTTATATTTTTCCTTCTTTCTAGCATTAAATGTTATATTACCTACCACCGTACTTTAACATTAAATGTGGATTTTTCCACTAAGCTGTCTTTAAGTGCCTTTACCCATGTGCCATATCCTATGCAAAAAAACCCTTTATAACCTCCTGGCGTGTAAAAATCTAACCCGACCGAGAAGACTCTAATGCGTGTATCTACAATGTCGAAGGCACTTCTTTTATCCTTTACCCAATTTTTCCCTCACCTACCTCATGTTGTTCCTAAAATTTTCATCCTTTTTGTACATGGTTTCCACAAAGCCTTTTTGACACCAACCATTTTCATCCACCTCTTTTCTACATGCTTTTTACTCCTTACGCACTTTGTATCCATTAATGGGCCATTTACCATAACTTTTACTGTCAGTTCAATCTTGTATAATGGGCCTATACTTTGCATCGCTTCACCCCACACTAAAACAGATGCAAAGTCCTTTGCGCATATAGAACCTTGGAAAAAAATAATGTGGTTACTGGTGCACAAGGTGCAAAACAAAACAAAAGAGAGGAACAAGTAATGAGAAATGGAAACACAAGAAAATAAAAAGCATAAAGGAAATTCTAGACTAATTGGCAATACTGCCTTATTTACAAACACTAAGAAGAATTATTTATAGTAGGGCTTCAACCTAGTCCCATTAAGTGACACAGTAACCTCATCCCATCCATCACTTATAACTAGAAAGCACCTGAATTGAGAATGTATGAGATGATGTAAGGTCCCAACTAATGGAATTTCATCTTTCCAGGATGGCATAGATACTTGGAATCATATAATAATACTAGTTGCCCAACTTCAAAATTCTTATTCTTGGTATGAAAATCATACCATGCTTTTTGTCTTGCTTTTTCTATCTTCTGAATCCATCTAGCAAGTGATCACCTTTCATCCAACTACATCAATTTATCAATTCTTTCTTCTAGTGTTTTCTCATCAGCTAATCTTCCTACAAGCGCTATACACAATGATGCTAACATGAATTCCAAAGGTAAAATAGCCTCCGCGCCAAACACCAATTGAAAAGGTGTGGCCTTGTTTAACTTTTTAAAGGTTGACATGTATGCCCATAGAATGACTGATACCTTATCATCCTAATCATGTCTTCCAATGTCATAGATATTAGTTAACATATGACTTATTATCTTGTTAAATGCCTCAACAGTTTCATTTACTTGAGGGTGATGTGGGGTAGTCTTATGATGGGCCACAATAAATTCTCCTAACATAATCCTAACTGTTTCATTGAGAAAGTGTGTACCCTTATCACTTGTTAAAATTAAAGGACAACCATATCTCGCTAATTATGTTCTCCCATAAAAATATAGCAATTTTTACTACAGTGCAATCCTTTATAGGCACTACCTTTGCCCACCATGTTAAGTAATCATTGCAACTGATGATATAGCATGAACCAGTCCTTCGTGTGGCTGGTGTAATTGGTCCTCCAAAGTCGATTTCCCATTTCTCAAATGGTTCAGCACTAGCTATTGGTCGCAAGGGCATTTCATCTCTCTTTCTATATTTTCCAAGGTGCTGGAAATGGTTACAAGACTTGAAAAACTTAATGCAATCCTTGTAGATGGTTTCCAACCAATGCCTTGCTAGTAAAATCTTCCACACGGTGGTGTTTCCTACATAGTGTCCTCTTGGAATCCCACCATGTGCCTATTCCATAATGGCTATGTTCTCATGTTCCAATATGCATCGACACGTAACCTCATTATGAACTAGCTTATACAGTCTCTCCACTAATCAACATGTAGGGTGTGGCACGTATTGCCAACTGCTTTCTCTCTAGAGCCTTCATCCCTTCTAGCACCACACCTATTTTTAAAAACATTGTTATATCTTCCAAGTCTGAGGGCATGTGCCATAATCTAAACAATTATGCATCTAGCATGGTATCCTCAATTCTTTACACATCCTCTCCCGAATCAATCCTTGATAAGTGGTCAGCCCTAAATTTCTCTTTCCTGGCTTCACCACCACTGTGAATTCAAATTCCTGAAATAGAAGGACCCAACGACATATGTGCCCTTACAGAATGGGTTTGTTGACTAAGTATTTCAATGCCATGTGGTTTGTGTAGAATATAAAGGGCGTTGCCAATAGATACTACCTAAACTTATCTAGCATGTAGATCATTGACAATACTTCATGCTCAGTAGTTTTGTAATTCTACTATGTTATTGTCAACTTCCTACTTGCAAAGATCAAGGGATGATCCATAATTCCCTCACCAGGTTGTGCTAGTGTTGCTCCCATAGTTGTCCCTGATGTATCCACATGCACATGGAAAAGTTTATCCTAAGAAGGAAAACGTAATATGGGCACCGTGATAAGCCTTTCCTTTAAAGTGTCAAATTCCTTCTGCTACGCCTCTTCCCAATGAAAGGCACTTTTATGTTTCAATAATTCTTCTAAGGGTGTCAAAATATTGGCATACCCTTGATGAACTTATTTTAATACCCCATGTGTCGAAGGGATCTATGTACTATGCTTTGACTAGTAGGCTCCCCTAATCCTACAATAACCACAACTTTTGTGGGATCCACTAGTAAGTTGTCTTTACATATAATGTGCCCTAACAGGGTTCCACATGGAGTGGCAAAGACACATTTCTTAATGTTGAGGGATACCCTAAAGTTTCGACATCTCTCAAACAATAGTATTAAGTTGTCATAATGGTCCTTCACCAGTGCATACATAGTCCAGTCATCCAGATAAACTTGAAGAAACTTATGGATGAAGTCCTGGAACACCTATACCATAATGCGTGAGAACACATTAGGTGCATTATTCATTCCAAAGGGCATAACTGTGTAGGAAAAACTTCCCCATTCAGTGGTGAAAATTTTCTTTCTCTGGTCTTCCCTTAAAATTCTGACTTGGTGATATCCTAAGAATCCATCCATGAAAGAGTAGACTTCGCACCCACTACTCCCTCCATAATTTATTCAGTAAAGGGGGTTGGAAAGGGATCGATGAAACACATTGCATTCAGATCCCTATAGTCAATGTAAATTCTTATCCTACCATCCTTCTTAATACTAATAACCATCAGGCTTATCCATTCTAACTCTTCCAAAGGCCTCAATGATACCGGATGTTATCACTTTTTCTATTTCTTTCTTAATCTATACACGTAAATTTGGATTCATCGATAAGGCGTCTTCTAAATTGGGTGCACACCTACTTTTAACTTGATCTTCATTTTCCCCAAGGAATGGTGGATGCCTTTAAGTTCTATATACCCGTGAGGGAACAAATCTTGGAACTCGCTTTGTAAGATCAATGATATTCAAAACTTCTTTTTCCAACCAATAGTCACCAATGATAGCCTCCTTAGGTTATACCTCTTTCCCAATGTTAAACTTCTTCATCTTCAAGGGCTCATGGTAGGTGCATGATCTCTCATCGCTGCTATCTATAACCTAATGCATACCCTCCGAATAACTAACATCCAATGTCTCCATCTCTTCCTTGTCTATGAAATAGACAAATTTTCCTTTTTCTTTTTCCATACAAGCGCACTCAAAATGTACTACCTCTAATTATTCCTTATTGAGGTACATCTCTAAATAAGGCTCACCTAACAATTCTAGTAGCCTATATTCATCCATTGCACTATCTCCCATTGTAAGGTGCTTAATTGTTTTCAACACCTTATCCACCGATGGTTTGGTACTTCTATATTTGAAAGCTTAAATGAGATTAGGCACCAACTCTTGCCAATTACTCATCCGACAACGCATCTCTGAATGAACGCGTACTAAGCACGCGAACAACCATGTAAGGTGGAATACAAATTATATACCCATAACGAAGGTGGAAATGCTTCGCACTTCCCATCCAGACTCATTGCATGCTTGGATATGAAATGAACTGGTCTCTTTGCCATGGTAGTCTTGTATAACCATGGGCATGTTGCTCTGTATAACCTTAAAAAAATGTGATCCTCACCTCGGGCCACTTCTAGAGGTTCTCCCGATGTGCAGCCCACCATCACACTACATTCCCAATTAGGTTATAGATGAGAATTCCTCTTCTTTTGTCCTCATTTCTCCATTGAGCTTCCATTTCATGCAAGAAAATTTTAGGGTATGCTCCTCTAGAGTAACTTGGAAACTTCTTTCCTCCTAGGCACTTGAATGAGTGAACCTTTTTCACCTATATTACGGGAACTTTTAATTGTCACTCAATTAAATCATAAGTTCCATGTGCCAAATTGTCACATGCCACACTAGTGGTATCATTTACTAGATAACTCCCTCCATGGGGTGAATTATCTTAGGATCTCTGATGGAGTGCACATAGATTCTATCAAGGAATTCTTCTCCCAATGGATCCATATAGGGCATTGAATTCCCATCCATTACAGGATGATCACCCTTTCTTCTTTGTTCTCGAAGCTGATATACCCTTTGTTAAACCTTATGTCGGCATTGTTCTTGTAACACCATGGGCACCCAAGCAACACTGGAAAGTTGTCTACCTTAGCAAACACCAAGACTTTGAAGTCTCTAGTGAACTTGGCCCCTTGAATGGTGATAACTACATCCTTTAGGACTCCAATGGGCATTGCCTTAGTCTTGTTCACCATATACAACACATTTGAATATGGCTACAATGCGTCCTTCCCATATGATGTCAGGCATCTAAGGTAAGAAAAATCACCTATGCTTCCATGTTGATGAGGCTATTTATCAGAAGCCACCCATAAACAACCACATTCAAAGTAATATCCTTATCATATTCAAGGCTGTGAGGAGGAAGGTTTACATGTAAAACCTATCTTTCACACTCTACTTCGAACATGGTACCTTCTCCCTTATCCATTCTCCTAGCAAGGGAATAATATTCTCTTTCCTCAACATTTTACATACTTCCCCTGATCTCATCCGAGTCATTCCTTGGAACCTTTTTATCCTTTTGTTGCTTCACCTACCTCGATTGCTCCTTGAGACATTGGATTTCCCCTTGTAAACTTATAATTATGTCCATAGTCTCCTAGAACACTTATTTTTGATGGGAAAGGTAAAGGTACTTTCCATGTACTACCTCCTCTCTTAAAACTAGTTTCCTTGGTCTTAGATTTTCCCTTGCGAGCAAGGCCTCTACGCACATCTTCACTAGTATTGGTTCTAGCTCTAACTTACGCACCACTCTTGGCATCCATTTTGATTCATCCTTCTTGATTCTCACCATATCAGTGCCCTTGTCTTTCTTGTGTTACTAGTTCATATGCTCATAAAGTTATGGACACTCTTCGTACTTGTGCTTCTTTCTGCACCATGAGCATTATAATAGATCAAGAAACTCACATTTATAATGTTCTATAGATCCACAATTATAACATGTTCCTCATGGGAACTCACTCCATCCTCCACTATAGTTACTATGACCATGAAATCCCCCACGAAAACCTCTTCCATGCACCCTCCATCTATGTGCCCTTCATAACAATGGTCACCATCCTTATAAATGCTTGCAAGGCTAGTTTGACACACACCCAAATCAATAGCATCATGGATTTGATTAATCAGTCTGCAATCCTTGGTATCATGGGTTGTAGAGGTGCATATCTTGTAGTAGCAAGAAACATTCTTACAGATTACACATTGGAGTAGAGGTCATCTACTCGCACCATGATCCTCATGGTAGATCTCACAGTTTACTACCATATCATGCACCGAATTCCAAGAGAAAATATACTTTGCATGTCCCTCCACTTCGTAGTATATATACTAAAGCCCACTATGAACCTCATGCACTGAGTTTGCAGAAAGCTTCTCCAACTATTTGGCCATTATATGAATTTGGGCCTCTAGAAAAGGACTAACACCAGTATCAACACTCCAAATATATTCAACATGAAGGAAGCTTGAATGTCTCATGCAGGTTGGTAAAAGTCTTATGTGATAAATCACTTCTAAATGGTGTTATCAGTCCTCTAACAAACCATTCAACATGTTGATAAGGATGAATGTCATAGGAGAGATTTAACAAGAGAGTCTTAAAAAGTGTGTCATACTCCCAGACACTCTCTTCCATTCCCTATTGGATTTCCTTCACAGCCATAATGCTCTTCTACTTAAACTATGGAATATGAAACTCTATGAGGAAGTATTTCTTCAATACGGTGTAGTCTACCACCGTCGATGGATGTCATACTTCCTATACCAACTATGTGTGCTCCTTACAACGTAGTTGAAGGCTGGACTGACTTCTTCTCTAGGGTAGTGATCCCCTTCACACGCCATAGTAACTCACACTTGTGCACATGTTCTACAACATCTTCAACACTTGAGGAGGTGGTTGGGGTCCTTGTCCTCTCGATATAGAGCCTTGGCTCCCTCCGATGTTTCCTCCTCCACCAGATCCTCTGGATCCACTAGGTCCTATTCATCCCGACCCATAAGATCCACCTCCAACAGCTAGAAAATTTCCTAAAGTGGTCATTCCAAGGGTTCCTAATGTCCCAATGAACTACGCGATGATGGTATGTGATAATGTCCCACTACCAGTAGTGTGCCCCATGCCACTCCCAGATGTGATACCAAAATCTTGTGTATTTGCACCTTGTCCAAAGATTCCTCTAAATACATGAAAGGATTGTGCAGCCATGGATGTTCCAAATGAGAAATTATATCTTCTATGTGCCTATTAATACAAACTAGGTTAACAATAATTTTCCCTTTCTATGGAAAAACAAGCACCAAGGATTGGTCACCGGGTGGGTTTAGATGTGCAATAAAGGCTCTTCTTTCTCCATGTGATGAACTCTCATCAAAAGATGAAGCAACTTCTCTCTCGCATTTTCCACTATGGGGTAGTATAGACCGCTCGGGTTCCACATCCTCTACATGAACCTCAACTCTTTCCCATAATTTATACCTCTATAGATCCATCACAATTGAAACCTCGTGTTGTCTAGTAAACTCCCTTTCATGAGTTTCATTATACTTGAGTCATCTTTCCTCCCTTTTCTTTTCAGCCACAATGTCCACCATCTTCTACCACCCTAGCTTCCTCTTCCAACACTCAGAGAGCTTAACCAGCCATGGGGAATGATTCTAAACTCAATGTAAGGACCAAGATCTTCATAGCCCAAGGAATGGCATGCAAAAATGATCCTATAGGATCCCTCAGAAACTTGAACTCAACAAACTATGGGAAAGAATACATCAAAATGGCATATTCTAAAGTATAAATGGTCAGTACCCTCTTCTACTAGTGATCAATAGCATGTTTCCAAGTCAAATATACATCATATAGCCTCTCGATAGTCATCTTGGGTCCACATGCATGATCTATAATACTAGCTTGATCTGGATGCATAGGCTGAAATCCATTCATATAGTTCTACTGGGAAGTAACAAAAGAATGTCTCATACAACTCATGGTATAGGTTCTCTTCTACCCATCTACGTGCATTGAACTCAGATCCAGTGCTAAATATTTGAGAAAACTCATCCTCCATGCTCTTGAACCATGTTTCAACACTTTCTAAGGTCAAGCACTCTATCATCACACATCACGGGAAAAAGATGCATGTCATTTCTCATAACAACTTTGAAAAAGGTCACAAAAATGGAACCAAAATTTAGTGATTTTTGTACCCTTCACAAAATAGGAAAATACCATGCACGTTGGCCTATCACCCAAGGAACACATGGGCACCGAGTCTCTCCTTTATGTGAGTTTTGTGAGAATACATCATTTTAGAATAGACAATCAAATGTAGGATAGAAAAGAACTAAACCACATTCTTATGAACTTAGGAAGATTGTTATCTCATTGTATGCAAGTAAGAGAAATAACAAGCAACAAATGGAAATGATTTATACATAAGGGAAATACTTGAGAATTGAAGACAAATGATTTATAATGAAGCATTGTATTCATACTATCAAAGTTAATAACCCACATTACATCCCTTGAGGTCATAACAGATCCTCATATTATGTAGAGCCAAATCATGCATCGAGTTATGTTATGCTCATCATATTACAAAGAAAAATGAGAACCCATCCCCTTCTATATGCTATCACTCATAGAGCTCTCCTAATCCCTAGCCATAACACCCTCCATTATATTTTCTGTAGGGCTTTACCTCTCTTCCAATATATCCTTTTCTTCTATCGGGAGCTTGTATATATATCCTTAGCACCCAGCGCGCCATGCCTTCCAGAAGTTACAGATTGGTCACCAAGTGTCGAAGTGGTCCTCCATGGGAGCATGCCTTCATAGACCTGAGCTCTCCACTCTCCATGATGATGCTCTTCTAGAACCCTCCATCACATGCCTAGAATATTCCATTCTTGATCCCATAGTCACCAAGCTGGCACCTTATCCACAAGGGTCATGATTTTCTCGTGTGCTACTTAGGGTGCTAAATATGGCTAAGTATAAAACCCTTTTTTCCTTGTGCACCTTTAACTCATGTGCACTTCTTTGTCTAGGTCATGCGTGCCCACGTGCCTTCTTGTACTTAGCTAATATTTTGGGGCCCAACAATAAAAATTTCCATTGATTCCTTTTGGCTCTCTACTCTTATCTCATAGTAGGACAAGATCACTAATCTGAAAATCCCTCTTCTTCACCTTCTTATCAAATATTTTATTTACTTTCATTGATGGGATTTTATCTGATCAATGAAAAACACCCTATCATCACATAGCTTTTCCAAGTAAAAAATTATTTTTTTAAGTGAGTCTTGGAACTCACCATATTCTACTAATTTTATTAGTTCTAATGTCAATAACTCTATAGTGATTAGACCTTCTCTATTTATCCCATATATGATCTAGAATGGAGACATACCAATATCCTTTTTCGAGAGATATCTGATCATCCCATAGTGCATCATATATTTTATTGTGCCAATTTATTTGATTTGTATCTATGATCTTCCCGATAACTCTCACATGGTTATTATTACTAGACTCTAATTGACCATTCCCAAAAACTAAGGGTATGAGTCGGATGTATGTGCTAAGGATATTTTTACATCCGTAACAAATCTCAATTAATTCAATAGAAGATAAATATGTGTCATTATTAACAACTATATTATGTGGAATTCCAAAATGGATAATAATATTTTCCTTGATGAAGTTACATACCATCTCTCGAATTTTCTTTCTTGACATTTATGGCCTCCAGACACTTAGTGAAGTAATTTATTTATGTGAGCATGAATGTATGACCTATACTTCAATGATGATTAAGAACACTGATGAAGTCTATACCCCATTATTGGAAAGGTTCTTCAATCACCACAGGTCTGAGCAAGAGTACAATGAGTTGTGGTCTTCCCACAAATTTTTGATAAGGCTCACCATTAGATACCCATTATTGAGAATATTGAAATAGATTAGGTCAATAGTACATCCCTTAAAGGATCTTGTGTGCATTGATCATAGTAGAGAAATGTCCACCATATGTTTGATCATGATATGATTTTAGTAAGTTTTTTTCTTTCTCTTTTTCGACACACCTTAAGAAGAATCCATCAAGGGTTCTCTTGTACATTACATGGTTCAAAATCACATACCTTGCAAATTTAAGCTTTATGGTTAGCTTTTGCTTATAATCAGGGATAATTTTAGTGGTGAATATTCGTAATATCGCGAATATTACATTTTTGAAAAATTTGAAAAGGTGAATTTTCTAGCGTGGGTTAGTGACTTGTTCACCTAAAAATTACAATTTAATTTTTTTAGGGGTCAGCTTCACCTACCCTTGAAATTATCCCCTATATAATCCTATATTAGTCGCTAGGTAGAACACTACTAGCTCACTCATACCACCTGGGGGCATATGCGTTATCAAGTACAGTAAACAAGTGGTAGGAGGGCAGAGGCTATAGATGCGTGAGAACAAGTTTGTTGATGCGTGACATGGAGATTTTTTTGATGTGTGACAGAGAGAGTTTGTTGATGCATGAAAAGAGTACGGAAGAAGTAGACGCGTGACAAAGAGTTTTTAATGCATGACACAAAGATTTTTTTTGTTACATGACTAGATGGTGGAGGCTGAAGATGCATGATAGATTTTTGACGGTATGCATCAACCACCTTGTTGACACATGACAAAAAATCTCTATCACATGTCTGCATCCATCTATCCCACCACTTAAAAATTAGTCAAAAATTTTACTGTCAGACCCCAAAAAAATTCACCTTCACGTGAAACCGATTCTGAGGATATTCGCTGGTATTTTCCACCTCTGACTTCTAAGAGGTCTCTTAAAATGAACCCTACTTATAATCCATGTGTTTTGGATAATCACCATAAGTAAATAAGTAAGCAATATCATTATACCACTCATTGGTAGTATTCACAAAGAGTACCTAAGGCAAGTCCTTTGTTACAAATCAATAACATTGACACTCTTTACATTTATTCTAAGTCATGAGGGACTCATATTCTGCCATTAACCTACATAATCCATTTCCTCTAACCAAATTAGATGGCCTTATCTCAAGGTCATACTCTTGAATTTTTATATCCAGATTACTTATTTTTTCTTTGAGGTCTTGTTTTAGGATTTATTAATGATCTCAAAACCATCACAACGGTGTGAGAGTTTAGGATGTAGAATCTGAAATTCTTAACATCTTTAACAAGAAAATAAGCATCATGTTATGTTAGATTATCTAAGCTAATTAGTATTCAATGGGTAGCTCATGAAGGCTATATGGGACCGGATCCCTTCTTCATTATTCTTAACCAAAATGGTTAAAAGAGTGTTCTCGAGATACATATCAATACACAATTAAATCTTTATTCAAATAAGGACATAACAAGGTTGGGGCTTTAACTATGACTTAGTTAATGTTCTCAAAATATTCTTTTCCCTCCTTACTCCACTTAAATCTATCTTAGGCCCTCATAATATTAATAATATGTTTTGTCAACTCAAGAAATTATGGAACGAAGTGGAAAAGAAAGTTTACCTTACCAAATAAGGAATGAAATCCCTTATTGTTTATGGGAAAGGAGAGTTTCTAAATGGATTTCACTCTTTCTAGATCAATATTTGTTCCTTCTTTATTCATAATGTGTCTAAGGAGTTTTCCTTCAGTCACTCCAAATATTTACTTCTTTGGATTCAATGATATGTCATATCCTTGACACATTATCAAGACTATCTTGAGGTGTATCAAATTCTCTCTCCTCTTCTTAGAGAATACTATGAGATCATCAAGATAAATGATGATAAATTTGTTCTTCAAATCCTTAAAAACCAAGTGCATTGATATTTGTAAAGTGGACCCAAAATTGATGAGACCAAATGGCATCTGAATGTACGTGAAGGTTCCCCATAAAGTTGTTAAAGAAATATTAAATTGATCTTCTTGAGAAACTTCAATTTGATTGTAGACAGAGAATCCATCCAACATAAAAATCATTTCTAAACTAGTGACTACTTATAAAATCTAATCCATGTTTGGGAGTGGATAATTGTCCTTTAGAGAAGCCTTGTTCAAATTTCAAAATTCTACACAAATCATTATTTTTCCTTTTTCTTCTAGATAAGGAAAAACAATTTCTCCTATGTGGAGGGGTGGATTGGGAAAATTATTCTTGCATTTAGAATTTGAAAAAACTCCTCTCGGATTGTTCTTACAATATTTAGATTATATTTCCTTTAATTTTTCTAGAATGGATTTGCTTTTGGCTTGAAAGGTATTGATTTTTAGATCTCTTTTTTAAAAATATTCCAACACATCTGAATACTTTTTCAACAATGAAACAAAGTTTCTCTTTTCCTCTAGTGAGCAACACTTTCCTATATTCATAAACCGAGGTTGTTTCTCTATTCCAATATTTACCTTCTCAAAATCGAAGTGCTCCTAGGAGATTATTTAGCTTTATCTTTCATAAATCTATCATTCCTATTAAATAATTGTTAAAATGAGACTATGCCCTTAGGAATCTTATTACATTTTAGCATGAGCACTCCATCAAAATCAACCTCTTTATCTTCACCTTTGTCTCCCTCTCGAAGTTGACTCACGGGGTGAAGAAGTACTTCTTGTTGATAAATAATATTATGGAGAAATTTTTAGATGATTTTAGGTATGTTGATGACATGTATAATTAGGTGATGACATGATGGCAATAGTGAATTCAAAGAGATTCGTTTGATCTAACAAGCCTTATCAGGGTGACCTAGCTATCTTAGGTGATGGAGCTTGGTGAGTTAAGTTGAAAGGTATCTTTAGGAACATGATAGAATCATAGAGATCATGTTAATATAGTTTGGAAACACTCACATGAGTTTCAAAGTGCAGATTACATGTGGAAGAATCATTACATGTTCCCATCTAAACATATTCTCGGTAGTTGGAGGCCAAATGAAGGATGAGAATGAGATATAGAGTCATTTGAGCTCATGGAGGAATGAAGGGGTGTGATACATGTTATCTCAAGTTTATTATGGCCTTTTAGATAGGTCTCATGATGACGTATGAGGTTCTTTTACTATGACATAACTTAAACTATGCAAAATCCTAAGGGATTTTCATGTAAATGGATGGGATGTGATGATGGAAACCTATTTGAGATATTATACTCTTTGGAGATGTTTTTGGGTGTGTCATGATTCATTGGGAAAATTCAGGTTTCAATGAAGAATATTTTGCAAGCTATAGTGTCTTTGGTGAAAACACGTCCAAGAAAGTGTGATTTCCAACTCGAATTGCTAATTTTGATGCTCGTTGTGGATTGTATGTTTTACATGCACCTAGAATATTCTAGGGATTTTTTTCATTGAGCTAAGGTTATTTCACAAAAATAATGTATTGGTTTCATCATAACATTTTTTTGAATGAATTGTAACATTCCCATTTTAAGACTTTAGAAACAAGGGATATATATATATATATATATATATATATATATATTAAGTAATTTTCTCTATTCTAAATTCATAATTTATAACACACATTATTTAACAACCATTCATATAATAGATAACCATATGCAGCTATAATGACTCGGTGTGTTATCGATCTATTCATTTCATGACTCGAGTAACTACCGATATATTCATGTTTAACATTAAGTATTGAATACTTTTCCGTATACTACGTATACTTGGTTCTCTTTCCTGTCTGTACGAGGGTATTGAGTGATTTGTTGAAGGAACATATATTAATATTTATTACTAATATTCATATGCATCACGAACCTTAGACTAGGTGACGTAGGACAACGTAACCAACAACTTGTGATACTTTGGCTAAAGCTTTCTAATATCTTATTCGTATTACTATTCCTTGACGACATACTCATAAATCAAGAATATGTGCTTCACCCCACTCTGTTGCTATCTAGAATGTCTTTTACTAACTTCCATCAATTCACTTGTCTAAGGTTTAACCATAGTTCGAGTTAACAACATATGTTATGATAGGGGGATGCTCAGTAAGACTTAGGGTAAGTTGGCATACTAGGTCAACCTAAGTCAACCCCGTGTGCCAAGGTATCCTGAGTTTTAGAGGGCTACCCCATATCTTAAACATGTTACTAACCAAACCTAGAGGAAACTAAGAACAAGTCCAATGTGTGTAGAACTAGATGATCAATGCAGAAGTGTGTTACTACATGTAAACTACATCATTGTATCCTCGAGAAGGTCCTAATATTATCAAAGGTACAGCCCTACATTTGGTGTGTGATAGCATCTTATAGAACAACCTAATTGAGATGTACATACCCCAAGGAGTTTATTATAAATTTAATTAATTTGGATTATTAAAAACAAATTTCAGCAAATTTGCCTAACCCTAACCCAACACTCTGTAAGTCCTTCTCAACAAAATATTCAATTGATTGTTAAATAAATTTCTTAGCTTAAGATTTCCTTTAATGTTATTTAATGGACTTAACAAGCCATCAACCATAACAGGATATCAACATCATAAGTTCCATTTATTATGACTTAACCATTCAAGGAAGTGTAACAACCATCTAGGTTGTAACTAAGTAGACTTTATTAAACGAAGTCTAATGATTAGGAATCACATCTTCCATTTTGTTTGCATTCTTAAGATAGAGGAAGAATCTTCCTTTACATGATTAAGTGCTAGGGTCTAGCACCTCTATAAATCATTTACAAATTCAATAGTTATTACTGAATGTTCATTCCACATCATATTACTATATTGAATTGTTTAGTTATGACCATCAAATTCTACAACTTAGGAAGTTGCATCCTATTTAAGGAGATTATTCCAATTCCCACTGTCAAACCTATCTAAGAATACCCCATTAAGAATATAAATAATATGGATAATATCAACAAGATAGGATTCCATCTATGTAATGAAAGTACAAGATAATTTACACATCCAATGTAAATAAATTCTCAACATTTAATTCATCTCTAAAACTTATACATTTAGGTATGCTACATAACAACTACCTTCATTACAAAAGAATACTACTTTTCTTTTTCAATACAATCTCAAGAACGATTCAGAGTTCTTCACAAAATCAGACTTAAATCAACCAATGCATCACATAATTTTTTTCCTTCCTTATCACTTACAAAGTCCATCTGAAAAAATTTCTAGCACAGGTCAGTTCAATGAACTCAGCATGATAAACACTAAGCCTTAAAAAGAAGTGCATTCCAGTAATTGTTCCATTAAAACAAATCGCTTTAATGAGAAAATTATTACATCATAATATAAATACTTCAATAGCAATGGAAAAGAAGTACATTTTAAACAATTGATTTCACTTCTAAGAAAAGGAAAAATATAAACCACTATATCGTCTTAGAAATGTAGAGTTTAATTGATCCTATCAATTATCCTTAGGAAAACAACATATCATAACATCTCATTTTTTCCAATCTTTCATAATAAAATACAACATTTATCTTTGCTTCAAGCCAAAAGAAGGATTTAATCATGTTTCTACTTAGGATGATTCATCTAGCTCTAAGCAAAATAAGAAGAGAATCATTACCACTATACCCAAAAACAAAACATCTAAGAAACATAATAGATTCAAAATGTGATTTAACTGTTTCTTTTAAAGGATAATTACCATAAAAATTTTAACATTTAAGATATTCATTAGAACAAAATTCCATATTAATCCAAGAAGGAATAGAGATTTAAACGGTCTACTTGAAAGTTTAATCTACTTCCACATATAGAATTTAACTTTTAAAGATCTAAAACAACGTACAAAATCAAGGTAGATTCATACGGGAGTTAATCTCTATTCAAGTCCATCCAAGGAGAATTCACAAAAATATAGAGTACAAGAGACAAAACTTACTCATCTAAAACTATAAAAGTAATATTTTTCAAACAAACGTTCTACCAAACAAGTTTACATTTTCTGTTTAACTATTTAATTATCTAATCTCTTCCTACAAAATTTCAACAATAGATTTGAAGAAGGAAGACCAAAAAATCATAAAGAAAACGCGCCATATTCTTTACACTTCTTTACTTTCAATGAACACGAGTTTCAATTCCATACTCAGAATGAAATACAAATAGTAGTCCTAAAACATAGTCTTCTCTAAAGGAATATCATTCCTTTCTTAAATAAAGACACAAGGTGTACTTACTATATCCAACAAGAGATAGAAAAATAATTGTTCAGTAAGCCCAACATGCTCAGCTTTATCAAGGAGCTCAAGACTGAAATCTCATTGTCAGATTTCATTATTGTGTTACAAAAAGAGTAATCAGTCATTAATTCAATAAGTATTATAATACAAAAGTATTTAAACAGAGACAAGTAATCCCTCCAAAAAAATACAGAGTACTAGATTACTAAACTTTTCTCTTAAACGAAACCCAGAACTTATTTTAAGAGATCTGAAGATGCAAGTTTCCATAAACAAAAGGGAAAATAATACCCCTAATTAAATACCATTGACATCCCAAAAAACAAGAATAGTTCTAAAAACAATTACCAAATTCATTCATCAAAAAATACATTTTCAGTTAAGATCTCTAAGAGTTTTCCTAACAACTCAGCCAACTATTCTCCTAGTTTTCTTTGAGAAATAGTTCAACAAAAGAGTTGTAAGTTTTAAACATTTATTACAAGTAAAACCCAACTCAAAATACTAGAATATACTTGACAAAAAGTCTCAAAAAGTTCAGAACTACACAAATAACAAAATACGAATGCAGTGAAAAACACGAACCTCATTAACAGTCCAAAATTTCACCAAATAAAACATGGGTACAGATCCACATACGACATCAACAATAGTCCCAAGTTACCCAAGATACCAACACCGGTTCAGAATAACAAGTGGCTCCAACACGAGTTCATATCAAAATATGAAGCCCAAATACTAGCTCCATAGAACTCAAGGTTCCCACAAAGTTCAGAATCCACACAAGTAATAAAATACGAGTGCCATGTACATTATAATCTTCCATTAATAGTTCAAATGGTCACTAGAAAATAACACAAGCTCTATGCCATATACGGACTTCAACAACAGTCCAAGTCATCACAAGAATCAAAACATGATTCTTAAGTACAAGAACCTCTAACAATAGTTCAGGGAAACACAAGTAATAAATTACGTGTTCAGAGCCATATACTAACTTCGAATAACAATTCGAGCTACCTAGGTTTCCAAACATCGGTTCAGAACAACAAGAAGCTCCTACACAAGTTTATATGAAAACACGAAGTCCAAATACAAGCTCAAATGGAACTCAAGGTTCCATATGGTTCAGAATCCATGTATTGCAATGAAGGTCAGTTCCAATACCACAATAACTTTATATACACAATTCAAAAAAGCAAATAGACAGTTCCAAAACCAACATAATTTTTTCCATGGGTTTATATCCAAGATGAAAAATATTATAAAACTAGCAAACAAGACACCATATTAAACATGCAATCCAAGAATCTCAAAAGACTAGAATCGTTTTAATGAAACATTTAGATGAAAGAAAGAGATCTTAAATATTAGAGCCTATCATGCTGATAGAACTTATACCAAATCGAAGAATACCTCCAGCCGAGCTCAAAAATTCTCCTCGTCTCCACGAAAGATCAAACAACCATATTCATTTTCCACATTGTCTCTTATACATCCCATGAACCGAAAATAAATAAAAAACTTCAAAAATAGCCATTAAGTGCGGTTTAATCTCTTGGATTGAAAAACTAGAGAGTGTGCGAGTAAAAATCATGAAGTATGCATAGTGAAACAACCCCATAAAATCCTTTTTTCATGCCTTCCAAAATAGTTTGAGCACGAGAATTGAAAACAATAAATTCCATTAATTTTGATTTTCCTACCTATCCTTCCTTCCCACCGCCTTCCAAGTCTGAAAAATGCCAAATCAAATTTAACAAGGAATTCCATTTTAGTGACACTTCACGCATAGGCCTCCACCAATTCAACTAGCCCCCTGCCAAAACCGGCAGTACTTCTATGTAATTAAAACCTTATCAACAACTTAAATGCCCTTGGAACCATCGCCTATGATACATGCGACCCTTTAGGTTCCCATTTAAAATAGTTTAGGATAAATACCTTAGAACTTAGGTTAGATCTTATGTTAGCTTATAATAGGTAACCTTAGGATATAACCCCAACATAATAGTGTTAAGCATTAGGTTAGTTCATCATATAACCATATAGCATTATGTTTTAGGTTAATTTAAATAACCTAATAACCTATCCAAAATCCTTTAGCATGAAACTTAGGTTAGGATAAATATTCAATTAAGTAACATAGCTTAGGAAGAAATTACTCTTACCTAGCTTAGGGTTCTATAGGATAATCCTTTAATTTTAGGAACGCAAATATTTCCTATGTTGTGAATAGGCTATATTTTGTTTATGTCGCATTGTCCCGCCACGATCGATCTCCAAAGATCCAAGTACAACATATGACTAAACACAAACATGTTCACACAAAAATCAAATAACTTGTAATCAATCAAAGTTCCATCATACATCTTTTAATTCATGGAATGTCGATTTACCATTTGTTTAACAGAGCATATTTAAAACATTCCTTAGATCACTGAAATTGATCCAAGGATGAGTCAGATTAATAGATAAGTTTACAATTCTTAAACCAGATTGCAACTCACCTACAAGAAGTCAAAAGTGGATTCAAGGAAGCCATTTAAATTCAGATCAAGGATCTTAAGAACATAAGATGATTTATCCATATCAAGCATGATATCCAAAAATCAAAAGAACATATCTTTATATGGAAATCCACATGTCAACACTTGAAATACAAAGGAGGAAAATAACAAGCGACAAGGGTGTTACATGCTCCCCCTAAAAAGAATCATCATCCCGATGATTACCCTTTTTTTTTTTACAATATACCTCTGACAATTACTTCATTCACTTCTATTACCATAAGTCAAAATATATTAGAATCTTATAGTAAAAGAAATCAGCATTAAATAATTGTTTATCCAAATCAAATAAATATCTACCCAAAATGGCATATTTAATGTCATATAAATATAAAATTATAAATTTTTATCGGTAAAAAAATCAATTTTGATCAAATAGATATGGAAAATTAGTTTTCATGTCTTCTATATTTTCCCAAGTTGTACTCTCTTCGTTAAACCGATCCCACCGGAACTTACATTGACTTATTTATAGGTTTCTTAAATAAAACTAGAGAGTTTCCACTACTCAAATGGGTTTAATCACGATTATTCTGGGTCATGGACTTGCAAGGAATTCCAATTTAGCACATGTGATAAATGTGAAATGTATTTCTTAAGCAAAGAAATATAGAAAACATCATGCATTCATGACAAAATAGGTGGTAATGCTAAATGATAAGCTATAGGGTTGATTACTTTAACTATTTCAAAAGGTCCAACACAACGCAGTGATAACTTGACGACCTTGCCAAAATTTATAGAACTCTTTTCGGTGTAACCCAAGGAAAAACCTTCTCACCGAGTTCAAATTTCCTATCAACCCTCTTTAAGTCAGCATAACTCTTTTGCTTATCTTTTTCTTCTTTCAGCGTTCATGAAGCAAATTAACTTGTTGCTCCATTTTTCATAAGGATTTTAGGTCCAATTAACTCTCTATCCTCTGTCTATCCCAACTAACAGTGGTTCTACATTTTCTTTAAGTAAAGTGCCTCAAAAGCTGCCATCTTAAGAGAAGCATGATATTTATTATTGTAAGAAAATTCAACTAATGGAAGATATTCTTCTCACTAATAAGTTGATCCGTATCTGATACATCAAGTAACATATCTTCTAAAACCTTATTTACTCTTTCGATCTGTCCATCTGTTTTCGGGTGATATGCAGAACTGAAATTTAGCTTAATTCCTAGAGTTGTATTAAGTTTTTGCCAAAATATTGATGTCATTCTAGGATCTCTATCAGATATGATTAATTCCGGTACCCCATGTAATCTAAAAATTTAATGTGCAAATCTTATAGCCAAAATAGGAGAATCATCCTTGATTTCCAGCAATAAATGAGCTACCTTTGTTAGTTTATCAAAAACTACCAAAATAACATCATGTTTATTTCTTGACATAGGCAACCCTTGTACAAAATCCATGCTTATTACTTGCAATTTATACTGTGGTATGCTATGAGGATACAATAAAGCCCATTTGGATGCATATGTTACGCCTTAACACGTTGGCACTCTAGACAATGTGTTACATGATAAATAACATCTTTCTTCATTCCTTTCTAGAAATATTTTTATTTTGTATCAGCAAGCATCTTTGTAATGCTAGGGGTGTCTAGAGAAAGGTGAATTATGAAATTTGGCTAACAATTTCTTTCTCAAACCAGTAAGAAAAGGTACATAAACTCTATTTTCAAATTGTAAGATTCCTTCTTGATCAAAGTGAAAACATTTATACCTCAAATCATTAGAATCTGCAGCAAGTGCTACTTTTACTTGTTGAAAGTAAGAATCAGATTCCATAACACTTTTTACTTCATCCTTAAACTGATTTCTTAGTGTTATAAGATAATAAATGTGCTTCCTATGACTTAGAGCATCAACCACTCTATTTTCTTTAGCCTTTGTATAACTTATGTCAAAATCCTATTGAGACAAAAACTCTAACCATCTTTGTTGTCTTGCATTCAGATTTGGATGAGTGAAAATGTACTTTAGCCCAAGATGATCATTTTTCAACTCAAATGGTTTACCAAGTAGATAATGCCTACAAACATGAAGTGCATGAACAATTACAACAAGCTCTAAATCATGTGAAGCATAATTCAACTCATGTAACTTAAGTTTTCTACTTTCGTATGCTATAAAATGATCACTTTGTAAAAAATACCTCCTAGACCTTCACTTTGGATGCATCGGTTGCCACCATAAAATCTCCATCGAGTTCCGTTCTTTGCAAGAATAGGTGCTGAAGTTAACTGTTCCTTCAAGATTTTAAATGCAATTTCACATTTCTCATTCCAGAAAACTTTTATCTTTCTTACATGTAAGGAAGTTATTGGTGCACTATCTTAGAAAATTCTTTTACAAATTTCCTATAGTAGCTGACAAGTCCCATGAAGCTTCTAAATTCATGTAAATTTTTGGTGCGAGACACTCTGTTATAGCTACAATTTTAGAAGGATATACAACAATTCCATCCTTACTTATTACATGACCCAAATAGTGCACTTTTGTGTCATAGAAGGAACATTTGGATAGCTTACCAAACAACTGTCTCTTACTCGGAATTTCCAAAACTATTTTCAAATGCTCATGATGCTCTTCTATGCTTTTAGAATATATGAGAATGTATTCTAAGAATACGAGCACAAATTTTGTCCAAGTATTCTTGAAAGATATTATTCATTCAATTCATAAATGCAGCAGTGCATTAGTTAATCCAAAAGGTAAAACCGTAAACTCATAATGTCCATACCTTGTTCTAACATTGTTTTATGAATATCCTCATCCTTAATAATTCATAATTGATGATACCCGGATCAAAGATCTATCTTGGAGTATACCGATGCTGCATGCATCATCGATCAAATAAATCATCAATCTTAGGAAGTGGATATCTATTCTTGATTGTTGCTTTGTTTAACATTCTATAAGCAATACACAATCTATGTGTTCCATCTTTATTTTTCACAAAGATCATTGGTGTTCCCCAAGGTGAAACACTTGGTCTAATCAAACCTTTAGACAAAATTTCTTGCAATTGAGCCTTAAGATCTACTAATTCTATAGTAGTCATTCAATACGGTGCCTTAGATATAGGTTCAATTCTAGGCTTGATCTCAATCGTGAAATAAAATTCCCTTTTGGGTGGAATACTTGACAATTCTTCCATAAATACATCACTGAAGTCTCATAACAATGGATATTGATCCATGAAATTGTTGTTTTCCTTTGCATTTTTTGAAATTTTTACTACATATAAGGTACATCCTTTATTTTTGGCCTTTTTAAGTTGCATAGCTAACAGTTTCCTAACAAAAATCTCACGTTTCACACCCTGAATCTCTGCTATTTTCTATAGGTCATCTAAACAACTAATGCATTTTTCAAAATAGTCCACTTTAGCCTTATGTTCTGCTAACCAATTAACACCTATGATTACATCATAAGACCCTAAAGGTGCAACATAAAGATCAACCTCTGTGGAAAAGTTAGGTAATTCAAGGACTTGCTCCAAAAAGACACATACTAACCGTATGAACAACATTATTACCATAATGTACAGTCCATGATTTATCCATTTTTCCATCTTTTCTTTTAAGTTTCGAAGAAATTTTACTAGAAATAAAACATTCAGTAGCTCTCATATCAAAAAGAATAGTTACTGGTTTGCCCGAAATGACTTATCAGAACTTATAGGAATAGCTTTCTTTTCAACTTGCTTGTCACCATCTTGTAGCATGTATCTTGTGCTACTAATTACAATCATCCTTCTTCAAAGGACATTGATTTGTGTAATGATCCTTGCCATAATTATAATAGCCTCCTACAGGTCCCTTTCTAGACTCAGAATTATTTCCAGTCTTAAGGTTATTTTTTTGACCCCCATAGGACTTTTTTCCATTGTTATTATTATTCTTGGAAAAATTGTTTCGTGCATTTCCAACAGTCTTATTCGTTGTTGTTTTCTTATTATTATTAGTTGAAAATTTACTTTTATTACCAAAATTCTTCCATGGTCCCTTCTTAGGTGCAAGAGAAGCTGAAGAGGGGTTTGGAACTTTCTTCCTTACTTCCTCCTTATGAGCAAAAATAGCCTTTAATTTCTGTTCTTGCCTTATGGATTTTTCAACAACCCCTTCCATAGTGGTTGGGCTGTGAACATAAACTTCTCCCCCAATAATGAGATTCAATCCCATAATGAATTTCCGTATCCTGAACTTCTCATCAATTTTATACTAAGGTACATACTTGAGGAGTTTCGTAAACCATTCCCAATACTTAGTTACTATTAGCTTTCCTTGAGCTAAGTTCTAAAATTTAGTCATTTTTTTATCATAGTAGAGTTGTGGTAGCCATCGTTGCCTAAAATAACTTTTAAATTGATCCCAAGTGATGTTAGTTTCATAAATATTTAACTCAGCCTTACGATTGTCCTACCATGAAGATGTTTCATGGGAAAACTGATATGCTCCCCATATAGCCTTGGATTCCTCTGAGAAGTTCCTTATTACAAAGTACTCCATTTCACCGAGCTCCATCTCCTAATGTGGTGCCATCAAACTTGGGCATACTTATCCTTTTTATGTCATTAGTGAGTTCTGCTGCTAGTCTAGCCTTTTGGTTCTCAGGTTGAACAAGTATGTTAACGTTGTTATTATCAACACCCACATTGGTGTTGTCCCTTGGAGGTGGCTGATTATTGTTATCATCTTCTTCTTCCTCCTCATTGCCCATTACTTTTTGTTCAAGCACAACTAAATGATCTCTTGTGTCTAACAGGGTAGCAAGGATCTCATTAAGTTTTTGGGAAGTTTCCACTCCTTCCTCAGGTGGAGGGTTATTTGCAAAATTTCCTCTTATTCTCACCATTTTCTGATATAAGAAAATTCAAGTTTAATCAGATTTGTGGACACAATAGGTCCAAGAGCTATAACCTTCGATTCGATACCAAGATGTAAAACTCCCATTTTAAGACTTTAGAAACAAGGGAAATTTTTTTGTTTTGAATAATATTCTGTGTTCTAAATTCATAATTTAAAACACACATTCTTTAACAACCATTCATATAAAAAATAACAATATGCAGTAGTAATGACTTAGAGTGCTACCAATCTATTCATTTCATGACTCGGTAACTATTGATCTATTCATGTTTAACATTAAGTATTGAATACTTTTACATGTATACTACATATACTTAGTTCTCTTTCCCTATTCAAGGTATTGAGTGATTTGTCGAAGGAACCTATCTAAATATTTGTTACTAATAATTGTCTACATCATGAACCTTAGACTAGGTGACGTGGGACAACATAATCGGCAGACTTGCGATACTTTGGAAAAATATTTCTAACATCTTGTTCATATTACTATTCCTTGACGACATACTCATCAATCCAGAACACATCCTTCACCCCACTCTGTTGTTATCTAGAATGTCCTTTCTTGACTTCTATTAATTCAATTGTCTAAGGTTTAACCCTAGTTTGAGTTAACAAGATATGTTATGATAGGGGGAGGCTCACTAATACTTAGGGTAAGTTGGTATATTGGGTCAACCTAAGTCAACCCCAAGTTCCAAGGTATCCTGAGTTTTAGAGGGCTACCCCATATCTTAAACATGTTACTAACCAGACCTAGAGAGAAACTAAGAACAAGTCCAATGTGTGTAGATCTAGATGATCAATGTAGAAGGGTGTTGCCACATGTCGATTGCATCACTATATTCTCGAGAAGGTCCTAATATTCTCGAAGGTACAACCCTATAGTCGGCATGTGCCAGCATCCTACAAAACAACCTTATCGAGATGTACATACCCCAAGGAGTTTATTATAAATTTAATTAATTTGGATTATTAAAAATAGATTTCAGCAACTTTGCCTAACCCTAACCCAACACTCCTTAAGTTCTTCTCAACAACATATTCAATTGATTGTTAAAGAACTTTCTTAGATTAAGATTTACTTTAATGTTATTTAATGGACTTAACAAGCTGTCAACCAAAACAAGACATCAACATCATAAGTTCCATTTATTGTGACTTAACCGTTCAAGGAAGTGTAACAACCATCTAGGTTGTAACTAAGTAGAATTTATTAAACGAAGTCTAATGATTAGGAATCACATCTTCCATTTTGTTTGCATTCTTAAGATAGAGGAAGAATATTCCTTTACATGATTAAGTGCTAGGGTCTAGCACCCCTATAAATCATTTACAAATTCAATAGTTATTACTAAATGTTCATTCCACATCATATTACTATATTGAATTGTTTAGTTATGACCATCAAATTCTACAACTTAGGAAGCTGCATCCTATTTAGGGAGATTATTCCAATTCCCACTGTCAAACTTATCTAAGAATACCCCATTAAGCATATAAATAATATGGAGAATATCAACAAGATAGGATTCCATCTATGTAATGAAAGTACAAGATAATTTACACATCCAATGTAAATAAATTCACAACATTTAATTCATCTCTAAAACTTATACATTTAGGTATGCTACATAACAATTGCCTTCATTACAAAAGAATACTACTTTTATTTTTCAATACAATCTCAAGAATGATTCAAATTTATTCACAAAATCAGAAAAATCATTCAATGCATCACATAAGTTTTTTCCTTCCTTACCACTTACGAAGTCCATTTGTAAAAATTTCTAGCACGGGTTAGTTCAATGAACTGAGCATGATAAGCACTAAGCCTTAAAAAGAAGTGCATTCCAATAATTGTTCCATTAAAACAACTCTACTTTAATGAGACAATTATTACATCATAATATCAATACATCAATAGCAATGGAAAAGAAGTACATTTTAAACAATTGATTTCACTTCCAAGAAAAGGACATAATATAATCCACTATATCAGCCTTAAAAATTAGAGTTTAATTGATCCTATCAATTATCCTTAGACAAAAAAATGATCATAGCATCTTAATGTTCCTAACCTTTCATAATAGAATACAACATTTATCTTTGCTTCAAGCAAAAAGAAGGATTTAAATCATGGTTCTTCTTAGGATGATTCATCTAGCTCCTAAGCAAAAGAAGAAGAGAATCATTACCACTATACCCAGACATGAAACATCTGAGAAACAGAATAGCTTCAAAATGTGATTTAACTATTTCTTTTAAAGGATAATTACCTTAAAAAAATTAACATTTAAGATATTCATCAGAACAGAATTCCATCTTAATCCAAGAAGGAATAGAGAATCAAATGGTCTACCTGTAAGTTTAAATCTACTTCCACATATAGAAGTTAACTTTTAAAGATCTGAAACAATGTACAAAATCAAGGTAGATTCATACAGGAGTTAATCTCTACTCGAGTCCATCCAAGGAGAATTCACAAAAAGATAGAGTACAAGAGACAAAACTTACTCATCTCAAACCAAACAAGCAAGGCTTGTCAAAAAAACATTCTGCCAAACAAGTTTTCATTTTCTATTCAACTCTTTGAATCATCTAATCTCTTCCTACAACATTTCAACAAAATATTTGAACAAGGAAGACCAAACAACTCATAAAGAAAACTCCATTTCAAAGGAGAATCAAAACAGAAAAGTTCAACCAATGATCTATACAGTAAGAAGAAAGCACACTACCATATTCTTTACACTTCTTTACTTTCAATGAACATGAGTTTCAATTCCATACTTAGAATGAAATACAAATAGCAGTCCTAAAACACAGTCTGTTCTAAAGGAATCACATTCCTTTCTTTTATAAAGACACAAGGTGTATTTACTATATCCAACAAGAGATAGAAAAATAACCGTTCATAAGCCCAACATGCTCGGCTTTATCAACGAGATCAAGAGTGAAATCTGATTGTCGGATTTAATTATTGCGTTATAAAAAGAGTAATCATTTCTTGATTTAGTAAGTATTATAATACAAAAACTATTTGAATAGAGACAAGTAATCCCTCCAAAACAATACAGAGTACTAGATTAATAAACTATTCTCTTAAACGAAACCCAAAACTTATTTTAAGAGATCTGAAGATGCGAGTTTCCACAAACAGAAGGAAAAGAATACCCCCGATAAAATGCCATTTCCATCCCAGAAAATAAGAATAGTTCTAAAAAATAATTACCAAATTCATTCATCAAACAAATATGTTTTCAGTTAAGATCTCTAAGATTTTTCCTAACAACTCAGCCAACTATTCTCCTAGTTTTCTTTGAGCAATAGTTCAATAAAAGAGTTGTAAGTTTTAAATGTTTATTACAAGTAGAACCCAACTCAAAATACTAGAACAGAGTCGACACGAAGTCTCAACAAAGTTTAGAACTACACAAATAACAAAATACGAATGCGGTGAAAAACACGAACCTCATTAATAGTCCAAAATTTCACCAAATAAAACATGGGTACAGAGCCACATATGTAAATCAACAACAGTCCTGAGTTACCCAAGATACCAACACTAGTTCAAAACAACAAGTGGCTCCAACACGAGTTCATATCAAAATGCGAAGCCCAAATACTAGCTCCAATGGAACTCAAGGTTCCCACAAAGTTTAGAATCCACACAAGTAATAAAATATGATAATCTTCCATTAATAGTTCAAATGGTCACTAGAAAATAACACAAGCTCTATGCCATATACGGACTTCAACAATAGTCTAGGTCATCACAAGAATCAAAACATGATTCCTAAGTACAAGAATCCTCTAACAACAGTTTAGGGAAAACACAAGTAATAAATTACGTGTTCGAGCCATATACTAACTTTGAACAATAGTTTGGAGCTACCCAGGTTTCCAAACACTAGTTCAGAACAACAAGAAGCTCCTACACAAGTTTATATGAAAACATGAAGTCCAAATACAAGCTCAAATGGAACTCAAGGTTCCATATGGTTCAGAATCCATGTATTGCAATGAAGGTCAGTTCCAATACCACAACAACTTTGTATACACAATTCAAAAAAAGAAAATAAAGCTTCTAATGCAAGCTTCACATGCATGTATCATTATCAATTATCACAAAGATAGTTCCAAAACCAACGTAATTTTTTCCATGGGTTTATATCCAAGATGACAGATATTATAAAACCAACAAACAAGAAACCAAATTAAACATGCAAGCCAAGAATCTCAAAAGAGCATAATCATTTTAATGAAACATTTAGAAGAAAGCAAGAGATCTTAAAGATTAGAGCCTATCATGCCTGATAGCACTTCTACCAAATCAAAGGAGACCTCCAGTGAGCTCAAAACTTCTCCTCATCTCCATGAAAGATCAAACAACCATATTCTTTTTCCACATTGTCTCTTATACATCCCACAAACCAAAAATAGATCAAAAAACTTCAAAAATAGCCATTAAGTGTAGTTCAATCTGCTAGTTCGAAAAACTAGAGAGCATGCGAGAAAAAAATCATGAAGTATGCAAAGTGAAACAACCCCATACAAACCCATTTGCATGCCTTCCAAAATGGTTTGAGCACGAGAACTGAAAACAATAAATTCCATTAATTCTGATTTTCCCACCTATCCTTCCTTGCCACCACCTTCCACGAATGCCAAATCAAATTTAACAAGGAATTCCATTTTAGTGACACTTCCACATAAGCCTCCACCAAGTCAACTAGCCCCTACCAAAACTGGCAGTACTTCTATGTAATTAAAACCTTATCAACAACTTAAATGCCATTGGAACCATCGCCTATGATACATGTGACCCATTAGGTTCCCATTTAAAATAGTTTAGGATAGATCCCTTAGAACTTAGGTTAGATCTTAGGTTAGCTTATAATATGTAACCTTAGGATATAACCCCAACATAATAGTTTTAAGCATTAGGTTAGTTCATCACATAACCATATAGCATTAGGTTTTAGGTTAATTTAAATAACCTAATAACCTCTCCAAAATCCTTTAGCATGAAACTTAGGTTAGGATAAAAATTCAATTAAGTAACATAGCTTAGGCAGCAATTATTCTTACCTAGCTTAGGGTTCCATAGGATAATCCTTTAATTTTAGGAACCCGAATATTTCCTATGCCGTGAACAGGCTATATTTTGTTTATGTCAGCATTTTCCTACCATGATCAATCTCCAAAGATCCAAGCACAACATACAATTGAATAGAAACACGTTCACACAAAAATCAAAGAACTTGTAATCAATCAAAGTTCAATCATACGTATTTTAATTCATGGAATGTCAATTTACCATTTGTTCAATAGAGAAGATTTAAAACATTCCTTGGATCACTAAAATTGATCCAAGGATGAGTTAGATTAATAGATAAGTTTACAATTCTTAAACTAGATTGCAACTCACCTATAAGAAATGAAAAATGGATTCAAGGAAGCCATTCCAATTCAGTCAAGGATGTTAAGAACAAAAGATGATTTATCCATATCAAGCATGATCTCCAAAAATCAAAATAACATATCTTTATAAGGAAATCCACATGTCAACAATTGAAATACAAAGGAGGAAAATAACAACTGACAAGGGTGCTACACAAATGTTATGAAGGTAAGCTATTTTTATGAGATTGAAACCCTAGCTCAATAACGGTAGGAGATATCTTCTTGGTAAGTGCTCAGAATTGATTTTTATTGATATTATGATGATTGGAGGTTGTATAGGAATCCTCCATATTTTCATAAATGTATGGTAGTGTATTTCACATTATGTGGACCCCACTCAAACAAGAAAGTTTCTGAAGATGTTCAGTTTGTGGAAAATTTGTCCAAAAGAGGTATGGAATAAATTGATATTTTTTTGATATTTGGAGTTTTTCTACATGTAGATGATATTTTAAATTCATGGTTAAGGTTATGGAGGGAAAATTTCTTCATATTTGTGAAGACTGGTTTTTGGCTTGTAAAGGACATTTTTGAGTAGTTTCAGAGATTGACCTTGGTTGAAGGCCTTCCACTTGGATTTGGAAGGAAATGTAAGATGTTGAAGAAATTATATTTAGAGGTATTTCCAAAGGTATATATTCTTTCTCTTGATGAGGTGATTTGATAGGTGAAACAACTCAATTTATGAATCACAAGGTTGTGTTTTCAGGATAATATTTCTCTAGCTAGAAGAGAGGGGGTAGTATACTCATATTTTGGATTATTTGATGATATATATATATATATATATATATATATTAGAGATTTAATATTGATGAATTTTATCCATAGTAAAGTAATTTTGGGGTATTGAAAGTTGAATAAAATGTGAAAACTAGTTGATTTTCTAAAACTTCTTCTTGGGTAGCTGAATTTAAAGAAGATGAAATTATATTTTATTTGTATTGATGGATGTTTCAAGAAATCTAAAAATCATGGATTTTATCTAGAGATCAATGTATTTCCAATAAGTGGCTAAATTCCATAGTTGATGTGCTATGGTGTGATCTTGAGGTCCATAGGTGAAAACTTGTTCTGAAAGCGGTGTTTTAAGTAAGATATGAACCTTCTTATTAGTGTTATAAAAAAATTGATTGGTTCAAGTTAATTTACAAACATGGATGATGTTTTTATGACATATTTGGCATGTTTTAGGACTTTTGAGGATTTACTAATAATTATGATGAGTTTTGAGGCATTTTGAGGAGCATGGTGATGGGCTTTTGATCCATTTTTGGTTTGTTTAGTTTTCTTAGTACATGGATGACTTACATGGGTCCATTTTATGAATTTATATGAGTATTTTATTATTTTTTTGAGTTGTAATGGTCATTATATTTGGTCTAGAATTAACTATGTTGTGTTTTGGAGATAAGAAGCATATAAAGGTGTTTGTTTAGTTCATTTTTGAACTAGTTATGAGAGAGGAAAAATGTGAACTAGGTAAGGAATGCTAAAGAAAGTGAAAAAATGAGAACATAAGGATCTATGGGATAACACAAACATTAACCAAGTTTCATTCTGATAGTGTGATGAGGTTATATGGGGAGATAACATCAACCATGAATTTTGCATGCAAAAAGAATGGAAATGGGAAAATCTCATACAACATCCTCATATATTTAAAAAAGGGAAGGAGTATAAATAAGGGGTGTTGTGTAACCCATAGTGCAAGTAATCATACCTTATCAAGTGGATAATGGGAATTAAATTATGAGAATATAAATTAACTCCCATATGATGTACTAACATGTAATGACACGTAAGAAATATATCATAAACCCTATGATAGCTAAGAGTTATGAACTCACCTAAGCTAGATGACTCACCAAGTGATATGGAAAATGACTCAAAACAACACCCCCTTCATCATAACTTAGGGTGAGGTGGAAAGTCATAAATGAGAAATTGGTTTCAGATAACTAAGCCCGATGAGGCACCCATGAACAATAAGGATCTCAAGAAATGCAACAACCCCAAAACAAGTAAAAAGAGGATCCAAAAGAAAGGGTGGATTAATGATGATATCCAAAAATATTAAAGTGATAATATTCCCATAAGGGGAAACTCCCAATAAAGGAGATGAAGGAATCCTCTAAAACACTTGCGGAGAATGATGAGGAAGTCCCTTTACTACACACCACAAGTAGGCACTTTGCGAAGAGACAACAAAGGTTTTACAGATACTCATCCCAAGAGGGTGGCTCAACAAATAGAAGAGTGATGTCTGATAGGTATGAATCATAACATGAAGGAAGAGGAGTGTAAAGGGCCTCACACACTTTGAAGGTGGAAAGGAGGTAGATCAATGACTGTATGAGGCTGGGAAAAAGAATTCTGATATTTGATGAGAATGAAGGAGTGTTGACATAATATAGAAAAGGGTTGAGAGAAGGAGGAGAGGAGTTCTTAGTAGTACTCTTGTCATTAGAACTACAAGAACAATTATCATCATCATGGATGGAAACAAATGAGTCTGTGTTAGAAAAATTCTCATCACATGCGGTAGAAGAAGAGAAAATGAATTCAAAATAAAACAAAAAGTATATGAAAGGTCTCTAAAAAATGATTGAAAGATGATCTACATGGTGTGGGGAGGACCTAAGTTTGTCACATGAAAGAGGAGAGGTATGGATACATGTAATATCAAGTGACCAACAATATGGTCACACATGTTGTGATAGTCCTCAAGATAACAAGACTCAATGGGTTCAAGAATTGGTTCATGTAGAAAGGGAGTAAGGCCCTCATGAATGAAGTAATATTCCATAGAAGCATGCCATGATGTGTAGTTCTCTATGTTTCACTCGATATAGTTAAATAAAACAACGAGTGGAATGCCTAGCGAGAATCTATATCCAAGAAATGTGATGCTTCTTGAATAGGTTGTCAATCTAATTTTTAAATAACAATATTAATGTTATCGAAAATAAACATAAAATAACAATCTTATTGGAATTGTAAATATTTATGTATCTCATACAAAACAAATAAGAAAGGTCGGGTAAAAGGTGATTGAGGTAAAAATAGGTCAAGTGATGGGATGGTATTGGGTTGCGGGTTTTTTACAGGCTCGGGTAAGGTTTGGTAAATATTATGAGTGATTCTTGGTTGTTAGGGAATTGGTATGAGTTCGTTGGTTTGAGGTATGTTGCCAAACATAGTAATGCGATGTCAAAATATGTGACTGATTCTGATTTGCCAAGATGACTAACGTTGGTTGGCTAACCGGCATCAGTAGGGGAAGTTAATAAAAGACTCTTGGAAATAGTCTTCATACTCTGTGATTGCACAAAGATTGGAAATGGTGGGGGTGAGGTTGTGAAATTGTCTTAGTGACTCAGAGATGACTAGGGGAGGGTGAAGATAGGTGAAAGGGATAGATATGGTAAGGTGATGGGTTGGAGGGAGGAAGGAGGTGTACGAGATGTACAAAAGAATAAATTACTTGAGAGGAATGATGATCTTAATGAAAGAAAATAAAGATAACTAAAGAGATATTAGGTACTTACTGAAGAATGGGTCTGGAGAGTGTAGGTGATGAAAATAATGATGATAGAGATCCAAAGAGAAGGGATGCCATATACGTTACGTGGAAGTTTGAGTCCCCGTACTTCTCTGTGTGAATCCATGATCATGAAGAAGGTGATGGATGTTGATGGTTGTTGGTAGTGCTCTCTTGGTACTTTCCCTTACCCGAGTGCTCCAAGTATCTATTTGTATGAGATCCTAAATTGAATGACCAACCTCAGCAAAGGATTTTGGAAATTTATTTAACCTAACCAATAATGGTTAGGGGGTGATGTCGATTGAGCTATATCCGGTGTCGATTAAGGTGGGAATAACTAGGTCAGCCAAAATAGCCTAATTATTGTTATTTTTGGCATGGTCTCCAATCTTCATCCAAGTATGAAGTGATAGATCACAAAAGGATAAGTAAGAGTCCTCTTACGTTTGTTAATAGTAGTTAAGTCTAGGTTTAAACTAAGTCCTAGTTGGTTAGGATAGGCTTAGACTTGGTCCGAGGTCATTAGTTGGGTTTAAGTGGGTCATGGTGTTAGGTGGCTAAGTGAGTTGGTTAGGAGAGGTGGTCAAGTGAGGATGTTAAATAAATAAATAAAAGTAATTAATTCAATTAATCATGTGCACTATGGGATATGAATATGTAATGTATGGTTAATTTAATTAACGGGGTTATAGGGGTAGTATGACCTAATTTTGGTGTCTATATTTTGCCCCTTTTTCACGTAGCTTGTATTGATAAGCGACACTAACAAAAATAGGAAGTTATTACCCCAAGTGTCGGTGAAGGTGATCCACCTCAAACTAGGAATTGATGAGGTGGTATATATAGTCAGTGAGTGGTTTGATAAATGTGTAGTTGATGAAAGTGAAAGGAGGTGAGTTGTGGGTAAATATATAAGCAGATTGGGTAAAGGGTAATGGTCAAATCAGGTAATAAGGAATGGAAAAGGGTTAAAAAGGGTTATTGGTAAGGGTAATCAAACACACGCACATGTATATAATGTGACATGGTACCAGGTTGAAGAGCTTACAAAATATACATCATCTAAGGTCGATACATTTATCAAAACAAGGTTGAAGTGATTAAGGTATCCAGGGTATATGATATGGTCTAGAAACACAACGTAGGCTAGGTGCATGAATGTTTACGTATGATCCGATACATCATGGGTTTGTTCGGGATAAATGAGATGGAAATAAGAAAGGTATGGTTGTTGGGCTATAACAACATAGGTAACAACATCGCCAAGTATAAGCGAGTACATAAGTTTAATGGTCACAAAAAAAAGGTCAGTCCGGTAAATAGGTCGTGGCATGGGTAAGGCCAAGGTATAGGTAAAATAAAAAAATCCCTTAAAGTAATAAAGGAATTTTATAGGTAATTGAGGATTTTGGGTAGGGTCTATGAAGTGTTGGTAATGTCAAAAGGTATTCGACAGTAATGAGTTTTGTTCAAAATGGATAAAAGGTAGGAGAAATTTCTTGGCAAGTGACTGATGTTGGTTATAAGGTAACTAACATCAGTTTGGTATGAATGATGTCGGTCATGTTGGGTTAGGGTTATAAAGTTGAAATTCCATATTTTACGAAATCATTGTTGTTGTTGACTTTGAGAAAATGACATAGCTGAGTGACTTATGCATTTTTTGAGGAGGAAAAAGACAAGGTATTGTACCAGGATGAGGTGGATGTGACTAAGTGGTGAGAGGAGCCAGGTAGATGGGTCCACTAGAGTAGTTGGAGATGTGTGATTGAAGGAGAGGTTAGAGGTACATTTCAGTATTACGAGAGGAGGGAGAAGGGTGGGGTGGACCACTAATGTAGCATCCAGATGTGCCATCATGTAGATGCCATCGGGATGAGGTAGGTGGCATTTTATATCTTGTTATTTTCTCCAATTATGTTTTACAATGAAGAAATTTTAGGCGGGAATGTTAATTTTAAAATGTGGGTGAAAAATAGATGAAATCCTAGGGGATGAGGTCAAAGATAGGCTAAGTAGGGGAGAAATAAATTCGGGGTATAAGTGTTTGGGATTAATTAGGGTTGTAGGTTTGTTTTTTCAAATTTTGAGAAATAGAGGAGAGGGTTTCAGTTTTAGGGGTCACAACAGAGACCGACATCGGTTAATTTTTACCAATGTCGATCAATTCTAGCTAACATTGGTTAAGACTAAGGTGATTGACACCAATTAATTGGAACCGATGTTGGTCAAGGAGAACTAGTGACGGTCTAGGAGACCAGCATTGGTTAGGTTGAAAAAGGGACATGGATAACAAGGGTTATGTATCAAAGGAAAAGAGATAAAAAGGGGGTAAGTAATGACCGTTGTAGAGTAGGTGAGTAGTTGAATTAATCTTAAGGTAATGATTCATAATCACAAATGGTAGGATGTTTTCATGTGAATTAGGTAAATATGATAAGTAGGATTGGTGTGATTGGATTTGGTGTTGGGTTTAAGACGTAATTGGAGGTAGTGAGGTATTAACAATTTTGTGTTTTGTTGGATGCATGCTAGGGACCAGATACATATGCGAGATAGAGTACCACCTCTGTTGGTAGAGATGCGGCCGAGTGTGACTATGGAGGATTGGGAACATATAACTGATGTTTGATTGATTTGGATCTAACACTAAAAACATGTAGCTCAAGATCCTAATTTGATGGTCACACTCATCGATAAATGGGATTCAATGACCAACACTTTTAATTTACTGACAGGTGAGATTACTATCACCTTGGAGGATGTATATAGGATCCTGTGGCTACTAATTGTGGGTGAGAGAGTGTATTCTATTTCTTTAGAGGCCTCCATGGAGCCTATAGTGGCTCTATTTTGGGAGGCAATGGGTGATCTGAGGTACCATAGCATAATCCTTAGCTAAAGAGAGATGTATGTATCCCATCCTCAAGAGACAAGATTGGTTGTTTTGATGATGGAGGTGGTATGTTGTTTCACCTTACCAAATGCTGAGGGTGGTAGATTCCCACGAGCATTGATGGGAGTGCTCTAGGATATGGTGGAAGAGCAGATCTGTTTTACATGGGCACCGACATTCCTAGTGTAGATGTATAGGGAGATGTGGGCCTATGGGAGATTGCGGTAGTTTAGTTTGTGTTGTACTTTCCTTCTGCATTGTTAGACATATGAGCACATCATATGTGTACATCTAGTTGGTTTTCCCCGACTTGATTGATTTAGGGGTGGCTTGTTCAGAGTTGGATATAGACGGTGGGTACCAATTAGTGGTAGCATAGGGTGGCTAGGGCCACACATGATGTTTCATATTATAAATGGGTGTTGGAGGGATTGTTTGGTGTGGATATTGTTTAGAGGCCATATGTTGGCTATCCCTCATACAGGGATATGGTAGAGGAATTAGATGAGTTACAGTTGCTTAGGTGGATATAGGGGCGATGTGCCGATAAAATGATATGATACCTATAGACAGGGTTAGATGGTAGTTTGGGCTGCCACAGGACGTGCCGCCACCCTTCCCTCAATATAGGAGAGATGACATGGAGATACATATGTCTCCACCATGACCAAGTATGCTGATAGGGAAGGAGGAGCAAGAAGTGGATAGGAAGATCAATGATAATGGGGTCACCGATAGATACATGTAGTGGTGGGAGGCACTACTATGAGCACTCCACGGAGGCCATGGTAGCCAAACTTATCCACCATCATAGTATAGAGGATACCCGTAGGGTCGGTGGCTTCCTGCAGCAGATATAGATTATAGTGTTACAAGGGCAACTTATTGGGTCGAGGCATAGGTTGCCATTTTATAGGCTCGGTGGTGGCCCTATAGGCCCAGGTTACATAGGGTGGAGATGGATATGGGGATAGGTATCTACCTTACAAGAACATGTGGTAGGTTTGTAGGGCTAGTTGGCCATTGCAAAGGATCAGGTTGTGGCCCTACATGCCCAAGTTATAGCGAAGGCACCGCAAAAGGCACGGGGACATGGTTCCACACTATAAGAAGATGTGACAGGGACATTGTCCTTAGGTACATGGAGGAGGGAAGGGAGTACAGTATAGGGTCTAACACTACCCCTAACAAGAAAGAGCTCACATGTTGCTTTATGATACCTATGGAACCAAATTAGAGAGTTTCAATGTTGAGGTTTAGGGATGCCTCAAACAAGGAAGGGTATTACCAGGATCATATGATGACCGCATGGATAGACATCCCCTCTTATGTTGATTATATGGCACATTAGGAAGTGAGTGAGAGGACTATATCCCACACTCATAGATCAGAGAGGATAAGTGTACATCGAGCCCAAAGACAGGGTCAAGGTGAGGTGATGAGTTCACGGAGGCCAGACCTAGCTGTGGGCCAGGTAGAGGCTAGACTGAGACCTATAATAGGTGGACATATTTTGGTAGGGCAGAAGACATGTAGAGAGAAGGAGGAGACATATGAGACATGTATGGATATCACGTGTGGTGACGATTAGTCACCAGATATGACCAATGTATATTTTTGGTATATACTGGCCTATGTACCGATGATAGTGAGGATGTATATGAGAATTTTGAGATTTTGATATTATACCAGCCTACATGCCAAAGATGGTGAGGATGTATCTAATCATTTCAATATACTTGTATGTATTTTTATTAGTGTATATTTGTATTGATACATAGACTTTCGTTGTTAAAGATGATGAGATTTATGGTATGGAAGATATATTTGTATTTTAATTTTCATTATTATTTGTGTACGGATGGAAACTAGGTGAATTAGGAATGGTGGAGTCAAGGTCATGTAGGCATGGTGGAGTTAGGTCGATTAGGCATGGTGGAGTTAGGTCGATTAGGCATGGTGGAGTATAGGTCATGTAGGCATTGTGTAGTTAGGTTAGTTAGACATGGTGGAGTTAGGTCGATTAGGCATGGTTGACTTATGTCGATTAGGCATGATTTAGTTATGTTTATGGGTTTGATTTAATTTCCAAGTTGTTTATAGCATGGAAAAATGAATGATGATGAATATGTATGTTATGGTGTAAATTTATGAAATATTTGATATGATGGAAATGTGAAATGATTAATGTATGATATGATGATGTAATAAATAGGTAGATATACATAGTTGTATACTTGTATGTTTGTTTAATTTCCAAGTAGTGTATAAGATGGAAAATAAATAAGGTATAATGTGAATATAAAAATTGGGGGTGGAAATTGGTTAGGGTAGAGAGTGGATGAGCTAACCTCCAAGGGCCCCATGCCCTCGAAGTGATGCCTACATAGCTTTGGGAGAAAAGGTGCCTTAGGTTGATTTAGTTCTCCCATAAGCTAGGGAAAAATAAGATGAGGTAGAGGAATGGGTGCGTAGGTTTTAGGCATGATTGAGTCTAGGTCATTTAGGCTTGGTTGGGTCTAGGTAATTTTAGGTACAATTGGGTTTAGGTCATTTTGAGGTATGGTTGAGGTTAGGTCATTTAGGCATGATTGATTTTGGTGAAATGGGAATCCTTAAAATGTAGGTATCAATGGTCTAGTCTTGTATAGGATAATCAATAAGTAATGAAGAAAGTGAATGGTATGAGGAGGTGAAAGAGCCTCCTAATTGATAAGAACCATAACGAGTTCACCATACCTTATATTGGCTTATAAACAAAATAAATTGAAGGTGTTGTGTGATTGACTATGCTAAGTGTGAAGAAAGTGACTTTCTCATGAAATGTCGTGCTTGTGGCAATTCCTTAAGAAGGTTGGAAATTAGGGTGAAAAGGAAATGAAGTGAAAATAGTTGGTTTTTAGCGTAAGCTAGTGTAAGACAACATGCCTACTTGGTAAGATACCTTAGATCAAAATAGGCAATTCCATGACAAAAACGTTATCGTTATCTTATTTTTTTTGTTGTTTTGATAGAATGATCGATGCGGGAATTCCATGTGGGATGAGTATATTATCAACTTAAGGTCTTCCTAAATTTGATCGATGTGGGAATTCTATATCTCCTTGAGGTCTTCTTGAAGTTGATCAATGTGGGAAGCTTCTAAATATTTTATTTTACTTTACAAGAATAGTCCTCTTTTTATGAGAGACTAAGTTTAATATGGGTAGCTTTAAATAGTTTTCCTTTGAGGGAGAAGTCTATTTATAGTAGAGAGATAGAGAGAATAGATTTCCTTTTTAAGGAAGTCATATTTTTGATAGAAGGTTGACTTAAGGAGTTGAATCCCATTTTACTTTTGAAATTTCTTCACTTTTGGACTTTTAAGTCATGGACAAGACTTTAGAGAAAAATAGGCTCTTATTTTGAATACAAAACTATATTACATAGAGGTTAACTATAAAAGAGAGGGTTAACTATATTGAAAAAAAGGTTGAAAGGTAATGGGTAATCACATGATCCTGGTTTAGTCGTTGATCCTTAAAATAGGTAAAATTGAAGGTGAATGGTGCTTAAGTGACGAGCGTTAAATATAAAAGAGGTGATATATGACTTAATTCAACAATATAATGGTTTAAGATGAAAGGCATTGAGGGGATCAAGTTTGGATTTACCTTCAAGTGAAGACAAATGATAAGCACCTGATCCATAGGTATGAGTAACAATATAAGGTCTAAGCCAATTAGGAGTGAATTTTCCTCATTTAATTTTCTCCTCTTTGGTTGCATGTTGATTTTCCTTCAAGACGAGGTCACCAACCTGGAAGGTTAGTTCGTGGAAAAAAATCATAGGTGCATTTGATACATTTTTTGTAGTTTTGGAGATGCTCAAGATAATTAAGACGACGTTCATCTAATAACTCAAGTTATGTTGAACAGCCCTGGAAAAAATCATCATTTTTAAGCATCTATTTGAGTGAAATATGAAGAGATGGAATATGTACTTTAAGAGGAAGGACAAATTCTATACTATAGACTAGAGAAAAAGGTGTGGCCACAAACTGAGGTGTGAATACTAGTATGGTAAGCCCATAAAGAAAAAGGAATGTGCTTGTGTCAATCCTTTCCTATATCATCAACCACCTTCATAAAAATTTTGTTCAAGGTTTTGTTGGTTTATTCAGCTTGGCCATTGTTTTTTTGGGTAGTAAGGTGAAGAAAAACTAAGTTGAATGCCGAAGGCATCAAAAAGTTTTTGTAGGGTTTTGATTTTTAATTGTTTTCTGTTATTAGTGATGAGGTGGTGAGGGACACCAAAGTGACAAATAATGTGATGGTTGATGAATTCAAAAAAATTCTCATCTTTTGTAGAGATGAGGGGATGAATACTAACCATTTAGTGTAGTATTTGGTTGCAGTAATAATCCATTGATGGCATTGTGAAGAATGAGGATTGATCTCTCCGACAAGATCCAAACCCCATTGAGAGAAAGGCCAAAGATCTCGTGTGACTTGTAAAGCATGACTAGGTGTATTATGAAGATTAACATGTTGCTAGCATTTCACACAATGTTTGACATAGTCACAATAATCATGGTTGAGGGTGGGCCAATAATATCCCAGAAGAAGGATGTGTTTTGCATAAGCTAAGCCACTAAAGTTACCTCCACAAATTCCATCATAAACTTCCTTGATGGTATAAGTAATTTCAGAACTTATAAGTCATTATAAGAGGATACCATCAAAACCTTGTTTATAAAGAAGGTCACCCGTGATGACATAATGAGAGACACTTTTGAGAAAGGCATGTTTCTCATTACGATTAAGGTTGGGAGGTATAATTGATAGGGAATGGTAGTCTAAAAATACTTATACCAAAGGTCACATGGCTCGGGTATAATGGTCCCGACAAGGTTGACGTCATGAAATAAATAAGAAGGTGATTGTAACATTTGTCTTGTGATAAATATTTTTGATTCAAAGGTGAAGCGGGTATCTGATAATCCAGGAAAGCCATGGTATCTACAAATTTATTAGTAGAACATGGGATGGTTTGAATTTCATAATGGTCAAAGGTATTCAAAAGTGTGTCCACATAATGCTTATAATTTTGAATTATTTTATTACGAAAGTAGTATATACCATTGAATCCATTCACAACCAAATGAGAGTCACAAAAATATTAATCGATTTAACATCCGAGGTGATAATGGATTGAAGACCTAATATGAGTGCTTCGTATTCAGAAATATTATTAGTACATTCAAAATCTAATTTTAAGGATAATGGCATAGGTTATCTATCAAGAGGTATAAGGCTAATGCCTACACCACCCCACGTTGACATTTAGAGTCATTAAAGAATAAGGTTATATGGTAAATGGTATTGTCCAAAGAGAGGGTAGTGATGGATTCATCCATAAAATCAAAGTAAGAAGATTGATATTTAGAGAGGGTACGTGTGTGAGTTCGTCGATGATGGTTTAGCCTTTGATATATTTTTGATGAATGAATTTGAGGTCAAGGTCTGCAATAAGCATGTAAAACACCGATGTTGCTAGGGTTTGGCATACATGTAATCTAAGGGGTCGATATTGGTGGATATAATTTTTGTATGGTGAGTAGGTAACGTCAAAGCTTAGTGGTAAAAAAATAAGGTTAAGGAGAGTTTTTCAGCATGGGTGTATCTGGTTTCATAGTCCAAAAGGGTACAAATTATGTAATAAAGTGCATGCTCCCAGTGTTGATTTTCATGATGGGTGAACATGGAACCCAAGCAATGATTGGTAGTAGAAATATAAAGGTAAAATGGTTGGTCATCCTTAGGAGGAATGAGCACAAGTGGTTGTAGGAGGTATTGTTTTAAGGCATCAAAGTCTTTGTGGCATTTATAATCCCATTTTAAAGAGATGTCATTTTGAGGAGATGATGAAATGTGTGGCAATAGTCAGAAAGATGTGAAATAAAATGATGAATATATTGTAACTTACCTTGCAAAATAAAAAATTGGTGAAGGTTATTAGGTGGAGGCATTTCAATAATGGCCTTGATTTTAGCGGGATAAAATTTTATGCCATGTAAAGAAACGATAAAACCAAGGAGATTCGTTGAGAGAACAACAAAGACACACTTCTTGGGTTGAAGGTGAACACAATACTTGATGAGATGGTCAAAGATGACATTAAATACTTTTGTAAGGTGTTTGGACCAATGTTTGATTTGGTAAGAATATCATCAACATAATATTTTAATATGCAATGCATGATGTCATGAAATATATAGGTCATAGCCCACTGATATGTAACACCAACATTTTTAAGGCCAAAGGGAATAACATGATAGAAGAAGGTCCCCCAAGGAGTGATGAAGGAGGTTTTGTGTTGATATTATGGGGTGAGTAATATTTGGTTATAACCTAAGAAACCATCCATGAGTGAGAACATCTCATGACCAGTGGTAAGATCAACTAGTTGTTCAATACTAGGTAGAGAAAATTCATCTTTGGGGTAAGCTAAGTTTAGATCATTGAAATCCATACAAATGTAGAGTCCCCCATCACTTTTGTGACAGGAACAATGTTAGAGATCCATTAGGGATAATCAATGGGTAGGATGAAGGAAAACAAAAGAAGGTGCTAAAGTTCTTCCTTGACTAGGAGGCCAATGCGAGGATGCATTTTCCGTAACTTATTTTTTATGGGTTTTTCTTTAGGTATGGTGACGATATTGTAGACCATGATGTTTTGGTCAATACCAAGCATATAAAAATAGGACCAAGAAAAATTGTTACCATAATCCGAGAGGAAAGAAGTGAAATCTTCCTATTCAGAACATCTAAATATTGACCTATCTTTAGAATGTGTGGGTCATCCTAAGTGTGAATATTAATTTTGATGGTTGATTCATTTATCATGGTTTACTTCTCAAAAGAAAATGACCGGTGAATGTAAGAATCTTCTACACCAAGGTAGGTAAGGATAGAATCCTCGTCCTCACATTGAATGACATCAATAAAAGGTGTACCATCATCAATCATGTCTCAGTATACATGAAGGTAAGAGAAGACAGAACCTTTCCATCACATTGATAGGTCAAATGTCCCAAGGAAATGGTGTTCATGAAAAAAAAAAAAGTTAGGAGGAATAGATTTGGGATCTATAGACTCCATGGGTGAAGGTGGTGACGTTGGTGAATGGGCCGTGGAGAAGGTTTATTGTCCTCGATGAGATCGATATGGTCCTTCCTAGAAGATGGTTCGGAAAATCCAATAACACTATGGTATTTGTGTTTACGTGTGGTACACGGGATGAAATTATGATGTCCCTTTTTGTAGAACTCAAAGCCAAAGCCTTTCCATGCACACCGGTGAAGGAAAGTGTGGGTGAAGTGGTGGTTGGTGAGAGATTGGAGGTCGGATGAAAATTTTCACATTTGGGAAGGTGGCTCAAGTGAATGGGTGGGAGTATCAATTCCCCTATATGTTAAGTAGGTGCGAAGGTGTGAAGGACCTTAAAGGAAGACCTTTCTATGCGATGGTCATAATGAGGATGTTTGCATAGGTTACCACACTAGTGTGGAGTAAAAATTATTTTTATGTTGTACAAGTGGTATTCCCCCAGAGTGAGGCAATGAAAAATAACTTCTAAGGGCTCGGTAGTGGATATGTGTGCAAATGGGAATAAATGAATTACTAGGTGATTAGTAAGAATAAGGATTAGTTGGTTAGGAATTAGACGGGTTAATGGACAGGTCAGCTGTAGAGGTCGTGGAAGTAGTTGGAATTGAAGTGGTAGGCGTAGGTGAGGTAGCACCAACCTCTATGGATAGACCTGTTGGTGAAGGAGAAGTGGAGGCGGTGGTAGATGCCTTAACGGTATAAGGACATTATTTGGTTAGTACAACATGTTGCAAGTTTTGAATGGTGAAGGGTCAATGGGGATGGTGTAATTATGTCCTTCATGTTAAAATTTGACACAATTATGTAAAGTTGAAGGAACACAACCATGACATAGATCCAAGGTCGGCCAAGTAATAGGTTATCTTGGAATTCCCTTCTAAAGCGTAGAATAATTCAGCACGACGGGGCCCACATGAACATGAAGAATAATGGTGCCAAGGGTGGAAGTGATGGTGTCATTGAAGGAGCACAACATAACGGGGTTATTATACATGTAATTTTAAGGGATGCACATTTAATTGTACATGTGGGAGGAGATGATGTTGATGTTAGCACCTCTATTGATCATAACACATCGAACATGAATATTATCAATATAGATGGAGATGAAAAGAGTGGGATTATGGTCATCTGACTAGAGAGGTATGATATCCTCATCAGAGAAATTGAGGGTGAACACTTGATGAGTGGGAGTGGGGATAGAAGAAGGGGATGTTTTGGTAAGAGAGGCCACATGGTGAGGGGTGATAATGGAGGCTATTGGTGTGGGGTCATTAGGTAAAACCTTGATGGATTGCAAAACCTCCATGAGGGCTTGTTGATGAGATTCAAAGGTTTGAAAGAGATCATACAAAGACATTTTAGAGGGATTGCTGTAATTTTTTTATCATTGTATGATGGGTGACCCCGTCCGAAATAGGGTATGTGGGTCTTCGAATAGTGATTTTTGGTGCGGGTATAGGCGGGCATTAATTTTTCTTTCCTTTTTCTTTTTGGGCATGAGTGGCAACTTGGATCATGTTAATCGAGGAAAAGAGGTGGATGGATAAGGTATGTCATGAGTAGTATAATGAAATGCTTTGGAAAAAAGCTAATGCGGGTAAGAACCTTGTGAAATGAGTAAGGAAAACTCGGCATTTTGGTGGAGTTTTGGCGAGCCCTATTATCGAATCATGTTGATCTCAAATTTTAGAGGTGGATAAAAGGGTTGTGGAGTTGGTGATGCAGGTCGTTGAATAGGTAGTGGGTGATGATGTATGGTGACAGTGAAGATGAAATAAGTTCCTCATCAAGAAGATCATCATCGTTGAAATTTTATTTAACAAGGCATAATTGGAGGAGAGCAGTTTTGAGATGCTTACAACCTCTTACATCATGTCCTAGCACACGATGGTCAGCAAAAATTTATTTTCATCAAACCCTTTTGGTTTGCGTTTGAGGGGTCATAAGGTCTAAGCCGTGGTAACTGATGACCAAGGTCTCTAAGAGGTTGGCTAAAATGTTGGCATAGGACCCTTCCAATGGATCACGGTGGGAAGTGAGTGTGGGTTTGGGTTAAGGTGTGGAATATTGTGGTGGAAGAGGTGTTATAGGAGGTGCAATAGGTTTGACCACCGGTTTGGTAGGTGGTACTATATTAGGTTTTCATGGTACCTATTTGTGTAAAGCTTTAGTAGATGAACTAGCAATGGAAGGTGTTGTGGGTTTAACTACCTTTTTTAGGGTAGTTGATCGGGGATCGTTTTCAAAATTTCCCTAAACATCTCTAAATGGTTTTAGTACAGAATATCATCTCCAGAGCTTTCCAACGAAGCGTGAGAATGCGACAAACGGACATCGGGAGCCCTCGATATGTTCGGTCAAAGTTCAGTCAACGGGAAAGTCAAACTATGGTCAACTGGTCAATATTGGACCGAATCGCACTATGACACGTGGCTTACCAACACTTGTCAAATTCGCTCGATTTTCCTATCGGGAGACGACAAGTGGACTACAAGATTATTTCTATTCCACCATTGTATGGGTCGAAATAATATTATATTGGTAAGTTCACGTTCCAAATGGTGCCATATATACAAAAGCCACATGTATATATTAATGTTAAAACATTAGTATTAAAACATGCATATTTGCTGACCACATGGGTGGTGAAGCGGTGGTAAGGGGGCTAGGCCCATGCGTGGACTGTCCCATGTGGAAGAAGGCGGTTTATATCCTAAGGTGGTCTTTGACCACTATATGCGCATGGAAAGGCTATTTAAAGCCTTAAACAATATTGCTCCCTCCTTAAGCACTTCCTATGGGATTTAATCCCATTAAATAATCAAATGCCTCCCTACATGGGATTTTATCCTATTATTAAACATGCGGCTCAAATGGGAATTAATCCCATTAAACATGCAAAATCGGATTTTTGGAATATTTGATCCCATTCATTTTACGGGATGAGGCTTATAATAGCCTTAGATAATATTTTATTCCATTATTTTGGGGCCCTAAAAATGTATAAATTGGGTACCAAGTTCATAGTAATGGACATCACACACAAACTCGGAGAGAAGCTCATTCCTAGAGCGCTGGAGGCGAAGTCCGAGCCAAGAGGAGAATGAGAAATTGCTGTGTGAAGACCTAAACTATTTAGGCATTGTATATTTTTATTGTTATTGACCTATTATTTTTTGGGCAATAATAAATGAAATATTTGTGGCTAGGAGTTATTCAAACTACCTAGTTGGCCTATAGCGCCACACCAAGTACTTGCAAATTCTGGATTGTCGACCGGAGCGCTAGCTTCGCATTATTTGCGTCGGGAAGGCTGATCACGGCCAAGGAGATTGTACGCCAGAAGGTGGAAGTCGGGTGCTATTTTTCACCCTTGTTATCTCAAGAAGCTGGTGTATCTTGGTAGGAAAGTAAAATTCCATTAGGTTTTCTTGTGAAACTACTATTGTAACTTACAAGTTTTGACTAGTGGAACGGTTCGATCATGAACCTGGAGACGTAGGAAATTGCCGAACTTTGTAATCAATCTGTGTGCAATTGTCGTTATTGTCTTGCATTATTTTTAAATTGATTACTTAAAAGGAGTAAATCATCGGCAAATAATTAAAGCCTATAAGGGTCCGAGATCAGGTCGTAATAATCTGATTATTTTCGGATCAAGTTTGGTATCAGAGCTGGTAATCGACACCTGCAAACTTACTAATCTTCGAAGCAAGTTGGTATGGAGTAGGTTAATCAGTACAGGTTGCTTTGACAGGGATGGCATTGGCTTGTACTTCTGGATTTCCAGATTGGTGGGATAGACTGAGAGACAGGTTTAACATACTCAGTAATTTTCTCGCATTTCTATTTGGATGAATCCATTGTATCTCATATGTAGATAAAACCATAAACTATTGTGTTAGGTAGAATGTATTGGTAAGACCCCTTTGAGGGCAACATTTGTATACATCTAACCAGACAAGGCACATTAGTTAAAGACCCAATTTTGGGCAATGTTTGTACTCTGTTATACTTGCATTAGTAAGACCCCAGGGCAATTATTTTGGTGATTTTTCTAACACCATAAAATGCAGTATATTTTCCTTGTTTAGTCATTGTTCTGGCAGGGAGGAGACAAATGAAGTCAATCCACATTGCAATGCAGTGGAGAAAGACCAATCTCGTCATGCAGAGTCGAGAAATGGCGAAAGAGTTCCTCATCCCAGAAGAAGGAGATTAAGAGGAATTTTTGTGCTCATTGCCAGAGGAATGGGCATCGGTGGAAAATTGCTGGAAACTGCATCCATCTTGCCATCAGAGTAATGGCAAGCCAAAGATGGAATGGAGGCCTATTGCAAAGGCAGAAGAAGTTTCTACTCCACCACTAGTTGACAATTCAACCCAGGACCAGGTAATACCTGAAAGTGAAAGTCCTTTAAAATGGGTAAGTCAACAATTTTTCAATTATATATTGCATAATTTAGATTGAGGAATCGTATGCAGTATTAAGTTTGGAGATCAGATATTGTGAGAAAATGCTGAGAGAAAGGTTTACAATACTCAGTGGATTTTCTTACTTAGAAAATTTGATTAATGCTCCTAACATATCTCCTAATCAGCTTGTGAGTACCTGTTACAGCTTGGATACAGGATTTGACTCATATAAAGCTCAGAGATTGATCTGCCATTTGTGTAGATAGTAGAGTTCACAGAGATCAGCTCGGAACTTCATTCTTTGTAGAGGCATTGTGACCGTGCAGCAGAATGGTAGCTGAATCACCGTTGGCATTGATGTCGTCGAACTTCATTCTATGTAGAGGCATTGTGACCATGTAGCAGAATGGTACCTGATATTAGTATGTCAACAAGAGGAGCTCTCAAAGGATCAGCTCGAACATCATTCGGTGTCAAGGCATTGTGACCACACATATGAATGGTAGCTGATCAACAGACTTAGCATCATGCATTGGAGGCTCAAGGTCTTGAAAAAGGCTTAGCATCATGCATCGAGGCGTTGAGGTCTACACAGACTTAGCATCATGCATTGGAGGCTCGAGGTCTTGAAAGAGGCTTAGCATCATGCATTAGAGGCGTTGAGGTCTGTAACAGACTTAGCATCATACATCGGAGGCTTGAAGTCTTGAAAAGGCTTAGCATCATGTATCGGAGGCGTTGAGGTCTACAGAGACTTAGCATCGTGCATTGGAGGCTCAAAGTCTTGAAAAAGGCTTAGCATCATGTATCGGAGGTGTTGAGGTCTACAGAGACTTAGCATCATGCATTGGAGGCTCGAGGTCTTGAAAGAGGCTTAGCATCATGCATCGGAGGCGTTGAGGTCTGTAAAGGGACAAGGCATTGTCCATCATTGACATCGGATCAATCAAAGCTCTACGTAACATGGAGTTCCTTCAAACCAGTTCGGATTCTACGGAATCAACTCGAGAGCCAGGAGCTATGTTATAGAGTAAAAGAAGATCCTTGTTGTCAGATATCAAGAAGCTTAGCACCACACAAAAGGAGCGTTGAGGTTTCATTCAGAAACTTAGCACCATAAAGCGGAGGCGTGGAGGTCTTCTTCGGATATCGAGTGGCGCAGCGGAAGCATCGTGGACCCATAACCCACAGTCCCAGGATCGGAGTAGAGTTTTCGAAGTGAGAAGGTTGGAGGAGAAGACCCAAGGGTCTACTACAGAAACACTTCCGAGGAGGTAGCATATTTTCCGTTTTAGAAAGTATGGAAGCTTTTTGGGACAAAAAGCTTTTCTCAGTGGGGAGGTGTGATCAGGGGATCATTTTCAAAATTTCCCTAAACATCTCTAAATGGTGTCAGTGTAGAAGATCATCTCGAGAGCTTTCCAACGACTGTGAGAACGCGACAAACGGACATCGGGAGCTCTAGATATGTTCGGTCAAAGTTCAGTCAACAGGAAAGTCAAACTATGGTCAACTGGTCAATATTGGACCGAATCGCACTGTGACACGTGGCTTGCCAACACTCGTCGAATTCACTCGATTTGCCTATCGGGAGACGACAAGTGGACTACAGGATTATTTCTATTCCACCATTGTATGGGTCGAAATAATATTATATTGGTAAGTTCACGTTCCAAATGGCGCCATATATACAAAAGCCACATGTATATATTAATGTTAAAACATTAGTATTAAAACATGCATATTTGCTGACCACGTGGGTGGTGAAGCGGTGGTAAGGGGGCTAGGCCCATGCATGGACTGTCCCACGTGGAAGAAGGCGGTTTATATCCTAAGGTGGTCTTTGACCACTATATGCGCGTGGAAAGGCTATTTAAAGCCTTAAACAATATTGCTCCCTCCTTAAGCGCTTCCTATGGGATTTAATCCCATTAAATAATCAAATGCCGCCCTACATGGGATTTTATCCTATTATTAAACATGCAAAACCAGATTTTTGGAATATTTGATCCCATTCATTTTACGGGATGAGGCTTATAATAGCCTTAGATAATATTTTATTCCATTATTTTGGGGCCCTAAAAATGTATAAATAGGGTACCAAGTTCATAGTAATGGACATCACACACAAACTTGGAGAAGCTCATTCCTAGAGCGCTGGAGGCGAAGTCCGAGCCAAGAGGAGAATGAGAAATTGTTGTGTGAAGACCTAAACTATTTAGGCATTGTATATTTTTATTGTTATTGACCTATTATTTGTTAGGCAATAATAAATGAAATATTTGTGGCTAGGAGTTATTCAAACTACCTAGTTGGCCCATAGCGCCACACCAAGTACTTGCAAATCCTGGATTGTCGACCGGAGTGCTAGCTTCGCATTATTTGCGTCGGGAAGGCCGATCACAGCCGAAGGAGATTATACGCCAGGAAGGTGGAAGTCGGGTGCTATTTTTCACCCTTGTCATTCGAAGAACTGGTGTACTAGTAGGAAAGTAAAATTCCATTAGGTTTTCTTGTGAAAGTACTATTGTAACTTACAAGTTTTGCCTAGTGGAACGGTTCGATCACGAACTCGGAGACGTAGGCAATTACCGAACTCCGTAATCAATGCACGTGCAATTGTCGTTATTGTCTTGCATTATTTTTAAATTGATTACTTAAAAGGAGTAAATCATTGGCAAATAATTAAAGCCTATAAGGGTTCGAGATCTGGTCGTAATAATCTGATTATTTTCGGATCAAGAGTGGTTCTTGTCTTTGGATTACACCTTCTTGGATAAAGGTGAGGTAGGAGTACTTGATATAAAAGGGAAAGCGGATCATGGCAGAGGACGGATTAGCCATGGTGATAGCAGACGCGTAGTAAAGGTTATTGGTAGAGGCTAGGTGGAAGGTATGGGTTATAGAGAAGAAATTTACATAGGTAGTGATGAGGTTATTATAGCTATTGGGGGTATAGGTGGCAAGAAAGCTACATGTGACGATGACGGTGAAGGTTGTGTTGGTCGATTAGATGTAATAAAGGATCATGATGAAGTGGCGAGAATGATGTGATTTTAATTTGCTTTTGGTAGGAGGTTGCTTGACCAGGGGTAGATAGGTGAGGTCCGAGGATAGATGGAAGGGGAAAACATGATAGAGGCGTAGTGGGTGAAACTTGTGTATGCATCCTGAGGGTTGGGTATTTCTTTTAGGTGGAGGAATGGTTTTCATGTGGGCTTGGGAAGATGTGGATAAGTCCAATTTGATGGGTATATGGACAAGGCTTGATGTCACCATGATACCTAGGGTAGTGAAAGGTCTAGATGTAGAAGGAGATGTCGGTGTAGGTAGGTTTTTAAGAAGAGGAATGGGTTTGGTTATGGGTAAAGATTCAAATGTAGGCAAAGGTGACAAAGAAGAAGTCATTTCAACAGGCATGGTCAGGGTTGATTTGGTCACTAGAAATACCTTCAGATAGATCATGGAGGTATTCACAGGAGACATTTGCATTAGGGTTGAAAATGGGAGCCGAAGATGTCCCCAAAGCATGGAATTATGAACGTAATCCAAGTGATCGGAAAGTCATGAAAATGGAACGGCGGTAAGAGGAGATGTAGTTGGTTTAGTGGAAATCCCTATAAAATATGTTTGTGAGATAGGGAACTGGTTAGCCTCACACTCTATGGGTAAGAGAGACAAGAGGAGATGAATGATATATGGGAATGCTAATGAGGAATGATTACCAACAGGAAGTGGCACGTCTAAAGGATACCCCATGGGTAAGAGTGATGAAATGTGGGGTGAGGTAGAATCCTTTTTCAGAGGAGAAAAATGTGATGAAGACTCTGTTATGGGTAGGAGAGTTAATGTCATAGTTTGGTCGTTAGGTCACGAGGTGGATGGCGAAATGTTATCAAAGAAAAATGTTGACTATTATTTGGGTGAAGAGGGAGATGAAAGGGACTCCTCTATGGGTAAAGGATTAGATGAGGTAGTCTCATCTATGAGTAGAGGAGCTCGTGATAAAATATCCTCAATAGAGGGGATAGGAGGAAATTGAGGGATGGTTGATAAAAATTCAAAAATAGGATGCGAGTTCATGGAAATTTCTATCATTTGTTGAAGATTCTCCACTTTGATTAGATGATGGTGTATGGTTAGGGAGCGAATTCTTAAAAACATGCAAGTTTTGATTTTCCAGTGTGTTCGGAGTTTTCCAGACGAGATCTCTGTTATCTAACATTTCTTGGAAAAGTTTCTTGAAGGTTATGCAATTACCATCACTATGGCCTTTGATGCAATGATATTTACAATAGACATGCTCTTTATACCAAGCAGGTATAGAACGAGTGGGGTCAAAACTAGTATGTAGTTTTATGGGTGGAAGAGTAATATCTCTCGGCTATTGCACCATTTTCTTTACCTTTTTGAATGACGAAATAGATAAGGGTAATGGCCAAGGAGGAATACATTGTTAAATACTAGTCGATTGATGGTTGTTACGCATGTTTTGAATTATTGATCCACATATTAATGTGAGAGCTTCCTTTTGGCTAGGAGGAACTACCTGTAATAGAAAAAAAAACCAAAAACATAGTTAAATGATATATGACAAAGGACTACCTAGCGTATACTAGTTCCGAGAAGTGTGATACCTCCTACACGGTTGTCAATCCACTATTTACAACAAGTTAATGCCGAGAAATAAACAAGGTCCTAATATAGTTGATATGATTTAGGTATATCATTCAAATACAATAAGTAAATCCAATCACAAAAGGCTAGGCTATAGTTGGATCTAAGAGGTGAGGTGTCCGCCAGGTACAAGGACTGGTCAAGGTTAGATTCTAGGTTATTTGGGATAACCGGTATGGTGATTGTTGGGCCTGTTCTTGGTCAAGGTATAAAACACGGACCGATGTTGGATAAGTATGATCGATGCCGGTTTACGTAGAACTGATGATGGTTATGGATAACCGGCGTCGATATGGTCGGGGTAAAAGAAACTCAAAATAGAATAAATAGCCGGGGTGATCCGAGGTCACATTAAGTAAGGGCAAGTGAATGGGGAGGTTTTGGAGATCTTAGGTATGCTCAAAAGTATACGTAGGTGAGAATAGGTGATTTAGTGATATGGGTGAAGAGATATTTGGGTTTACGGAAAGTGGGTGATGAAGCAATAAGCATGTAAAGGGTCGTGCCGAGACAGCCGGTGGGGATGGAATATGCGTGGGATGCGAGACAAACTAGTTAGGCGATCTAATGTCTTCGACACGCACTAATGGAATTTGTGAATCTAAGGTGAAGAAATCCCTTCTAACTTGGGTGGTGTGATAGATCGATCGCGAGGATGGCTGCTCAAAGCTCAATCAATATCGAGCTCGGCGTGATTCGATCTATGGGTTGTGGAATATGTGGAAAATGACACAGGATAGTTTCGTATATGTCGTCTCCAGAGACAAGGTCATATGGTGGATGGTGGAAACAATTGACTCTACGGACAATTCTCGGCCTAGTCGAGAATTCTCTAGCTTCGTTAGCCCACTATATCTAGTAAGGACAATTGTTCGATGATGATGGGTGGAAGTGGAGTGGATTGGAATACTAGTGTGTGTAGGCCAATGTTTATATCGATTGACTTATGGATTCGTTAGGTGTGTGGACTTGTGGGTCAAAACCGTAGACTCTTGGTTATTGCGGTTACTGTTATGGTCATATACTGAAATCAAGTCTGATTCTAGTATCCGATAATCATATGCTTTCTCGGCTTCTATGTTTAGGACCAACAAGCTGCGTGATTTTCTCGAAATATCTCACAAGTGTTCGTGCAACCTGGATCCTTAGACTAGTATCTATGTATGCGCGTGAGTGTCTCCTGCACTTTGGTTGTGGGACCAAGGATCACAACCAAAGGTTTGTTCTCTTTTGAACCCTTCTACGAGTCATGTGAATGTTTATCTAGGGTAATCTGTAATTCGGTTGATTTGACCAAAACGTGTATGCTTGGTCATCTTCTATGTTTAACCCTCTCAGCGAACCCGATCGGTTGTAAATCTGTTGTTGTTTGGAATACTTGTATTCTGAGGTTTTGGTCTATGTCAACTATTGCTGTGACGAGGTTTGGTTGAGGCACGATTGGCTCAAATATGTATTCCCTGGGCTCCTGAGGTCCCGTGATTGTCATATAAAGTGAAATTTAAAATCTAAGCGTAATAAAGCAAATTCTAACTACGTGGAAATAAAACTAAAACATATATAACTTCTATTTTTGCATTTAAATTTTTAAGAGTTTAAGGAAAAGCGGCTATTTTAAATGTATCTAGAAATAACAACTAAATAACAATTTAAAACAAACAAAATAACCGAGTGTAGTTATTTGTCATGCGATTTGTAGATTTATTCTAAATAATGCAATAACTTTCCTAATCTATTTGCAAGATTCTCGATCCTACCTCAGAAGTGAGGAGTGAATCATAGTTTCTCAGAAACTATCAATCCTCACAGCTTCCCTGGCAATATCGAGAATAGAAATTACTGAAATGAAACAATTAACTACCTTATTTGATATGATTCTAACTAGAACTTTGAAAGTTAAAACTTGGATTACGTAGAACAGTGGCGAATCCGATGGTGTGTGTGATCTTGTCCCCTCAGTGTGATCTCCTTGTTCTTTCGTGTTCACGTGGATCCAGAAAAGCGTGTAATGCTAGCATCGACAGAAATAGATATTGGGACAAGGACAGCTCAGAATACAGACTGAAAAATGCGAGTAGGAGAGGGATAGCACAAGAGTACAGAGCTTGGCTTATGCAATTCCTAGCGGGATTTTATTGCGAGTCATGCAACATAAAGCGACCAGAACCTGAAACTACCTGTTTGAAGAGCAAAACCTGCAACTTTAATGGCTTCCTAAGCTATTCTACTCTAATGGAATGGATAAAACAACAACACTGTTTGCACAAGCTGGATATGTGGCTTACCAACAGCTGGATAATGCTAAATAAGCATGCAAAGAATTAAAACTATGGCTCTAAACAGAACAAAAGACTGAACTATGAAAATGAGAGCTTGAAAGTGAATGAGGGGCAGACCTGGCAGACAACACTTGCACAAGGTGGATATGTGGCTTACCAACAGCTGCACAATACTAACTAAGCCTGCAAATGAACTGAAACTATGGCCTCTAAGCAAAATGATAAACTGAACTATGGAAAAAATGAGGATGAGAGCAAAAGATCAGACCCTTTGTTTGTGCACAAACCATTTATTTATAGCTTTCATTCACCCAAAGATCAAAACCAAACTGAACTCTAAAAACCATAAACAATGGCCAAACACTATTCCAGGGGACCAAAAACATAAATGCATGCCCAAGTCGGCAAGGAAAGCTAGTGAAACGTTGATCTTTTACGTGAGTCGCATCAAAACGCTTTCTGGAAAATGTGTGCAGGACCGCCGCTCTGAGCAGGGCGGCGGTTACAGGACCGCCACCCTGATCAGGGCGCGGTTTTGTCACTGAAGATCAAAAGGCCAAGAAAAGAGGAAAGAGGGGAAAACAAAGGATGGGGGGCTAAGCGGGGCATGCGGGATGTTAACGCATACTCCGAGGCTTTTCCGGATCCCGAACACCTTGCGAGGAGACCTGTATCATCATTGGGGAACTTGTCACGTTGTTCTGGTAGTACAGTACCTTACAATTTTGGGTACGTACATATTGCCCCCTCGGAGAAGCGTTTTAGCCATGAAGAGGCGTAAAATGGTGGGTCAGTATGTGCGATCCCGAAATGGGAAGTTTAGAAGTTATACCTTACACGTCATGTGTTGAAATGAAGCCATCCAAAATTCCTTCTACCTCCAAAATAAAAGAGAACTCAAGTGCAGATAGATACAATAATTTGTCAAATAAACACTAAAATAATAGGGAATGAGAATGTACCATTCATGTGGGGATAGGAACTTACCTCCATCAGCGCTCCAAACCTGCGAAAAAGTCTTTTAAAACAAATCAGGGCACTATATATATGAAAGTGGGCCCATTTTCCTATTCATTTGCGCGAGTTGATTTGATTGTTTTTGAGCTCTGGGACCCACGGTGACGGTTTCTTGCGTGAGTAGAGTCAAAACATCCACAGCGAGATCGTGATCATGCCTCCACGTGCGGAACACCGCCCCGCTAGATCACAGGTTGGTTTTCTTTAATTTTGTGTTTTTCCCCCCTTAAATTTGAAATGCTAAATTTGTTGTAATGGGGGGGTCATTTTTGAAAATGCTAGTGTTAAAAGGTCCATCTAGGGGGGGCGCCTACTGGGTAGGCTCCATTTTTAGGTTAAATGGTCATTTTTTGCTTGTTTTAGGCCTTTTTAGATTAAAAACCCGCGTGGGTTTTCGGACCACGACCGCCGCCCTAGCCAGGGCGGCGGTTACATGACCACCGCCACCTGTTCGGGGTGCGGTTACACGACTCGCCCCTTTAAGGCGGTGGTTCTGGCCGCCTCCTGCTCGGGGGCGGTTTTTTACTGATTGCAAAAGGAACTAATATTTGAGGTTGCACTTATATTTTTAGCCTTTCTACATGTTTTTATGACTCTCTCGGTATTGTTCGGATATTAACTTGCTCTGTTTTGTGTGTTTTTGGGTGTATGTAGGCGAGAGAGGAGTACATTAGATGGAGCAGAGAGAGAGAGTGTGATTGGCTCTCAGGGGTACTGGATGCCCTCTCACAGGACGAGGAGGACACACTACAGAGGGCCGGCATATTGCGCATATCATGCGTGCCCCACGTTGCACCATCTAGTCACATCCTTTGTGACCTATTTTCTTACTGGGATGCAGATCGGAACACCTTCCGACTGCCAGGGGTCCGTGGTGAGTGGACCATCACATTAGAGGATGTCTACCACATTCTGGGGGTCCCGATCATCGGGAGGTGACTTACACTAGAGACAGCAGGCTCACGGGCACAGATTGCACAGTGGGCAGCTTATATGGGAGATGCAGCCATCTCCATCGGGGTCGAAGAAGGGGGTGAGAGTTCGATCCATTCCTTCTTTGCCTATCCCCGTATTTCAACAGGCCATCATGGGGATCCTTGCCTCGAGATTGATCGGGGACAAGGGAGGGGACACATTGTTATATTCTTTGGGCTCCCATCATTACAGATAGAGGGCATGGCCGGATATACGCACAGGGTGCGAGATATTACGGGGACCACCTACCATGATCTATATAGGGTGGTCCGTTTACAGGGCAGATCATTGAGCCACCCAACTCTAGTCATGAGTTGGGTGTATGAGCATTTTATCCCTTATGGCAGGGGTGTGGAGGTGGCAGATCCTAGGGCTGTGAGGGCAGCCAGATGGATGGACATGTCGGTGCTCGAGGAGCACCTCATCGGCCCGATTGCCTCCCTTACTTGCTGCGAGACATGGAGGTGACACCGCACCGGCTTATGGCGGCATATGGGGTGAGAGACTCTTACCACGATCTCTGCTCCACCACAAGGGCAGCTTATCGATCGAGTGGGACGAGTGGAGGTACATCCTTTCGGCCGGGTTCCTCAGCAGTTTGGCCTTCCATATACGGGCATGCTTCCCCCAGTGGTGCCAGTTTACAGATCAGTTCGCGAGGCCAGAGGGGGGCCTAGAGGCCGAGGTTGGACAGTGATTACTCCTGGCATTCCCATTGCAGCCAGGAGGATAGTTCGTGCTAGAGGGAGAGCCGGTGCACCTCGGGCACCTTTGCTTCAGATTGCTGCGGGTCCTGCTCATAGTAGCGATGACCCCATAGATATTGACTCTGACTCTGAGGAGCTCACAGAGGGAGGGTCAGAGGAGGAGACTGATGACAGTGATCCTGAGTGGCATGACACTCAGGACATTATGCAGGTAAAGAGGGATGAGCAGAACGCAGAGAGGGTGACTCTAGTTTCAGAGGAGCCACTCTCCCAGGGCCATGGTGGAGAGGATGAGTCTATTGCAGGGCGACACATTGCTCCTACCACAGGAGCAGCCCCTCAGTCGGCAGCGGCATCCGCGGCGGTGCTAGGTCCCAGCGACCCATCTTGGAGGCCTAGTGATCCGAGTAAGTTACCCTTTCTCCCTTTTAATGTTTATATGTAGGCTCTCCTTAGTTGTTATTGTTGTATCTTTTAGCCTCTTGCTTGGTTTCTAATTCATTTTTCTCCTTTGTTTGCAGAGACTGTTGACGAGTGGTGGGATTTGATCCACAGGGTATGTATTGATTCCCTGATGATCCCCATGGATAGGACCCGCGCGGAGCTGTCCGTAGATGCTGGGGAGCCCTCAGCAGCTGGTAGACATACCGATGTCTTTGCTCCCATTTGGCATGTGGCCAGGATGGTGTCGACCCTCCGCACAGAGTTAGCGGGCTACAGGACGGCTGAGCGCCTCATGAGGAGCCATTCTCGTGGTGAGACCGCGGCTGCCCCTCGGGACCCTGAGCCCTCCATGTACATTCAGAGTGCCGGCGTAGCCGGAGTCCTAGGCGTGGGCGTGCACCTTCGGAGGGGTCTCGTAGGGATTGAGAGGCCATTTGGCTCTCGTGTATTTTGTATTATATATTCTTTGTATATCACGGGCTCTTTGAGCGTTTTGACCATGCTTAGAGCATGATGGCATTGTATATAAACATTGATTATTTATATATATGCATTCGTTTTGGATTAAAAGCTTGGCACTCATGTTTTCCTTTCTATTTCCAGTTTCCTTGTGTATACTACGATGTATGTTTATATGCTTTTTAGAATGTATGCAATGGAGAACAGATGATGCAAATGTTTGCTTTCTTTTTGTGTTTCATGATGCTGATACATGATAATGTAGATATATTGTGATTTTGAATCTTAGCTTCTGTGAGCAATTTGGATACCTCATGTTTGTTTTGCAGAGTGATGAATATAACCAGTACGATGAACAGATTAATTTGCCCCATTCCTAACTCCACGCAACTAGTAAGATGCGAGGGCTCATCACCAAGAGTCGAAGGGCAAGTTTGTGAAATGTGGTGAAACGATAGTGATGAAAGATAGACAAAGCTTTGGCGGAACCAAATTGGAAGCTACAAGCTTACTCTACCCGAATGACTTCATAGTTTAGAGTGCACTTGCTTTGCGGTTTATCCAGACTTAGACCCGTAGATGGCCACATAGTAGACAAGATCTGGGTTTTTAGGATTTTAATTCTTTTGGGATTTTGCACATCTGATTCATTTGTTTTTGACTCAAAGTTTCAGAGTTTGAATTGTTTGCGTATGATTGTTTGTACTTATTTGTCAAGAAGACCCCCTACACTTTGCCCCACGCTACTAGTAAGAAGCGTGGGTTTATCACCGTGGGCAAGGCATAGGCGAGTAAGGGCATTTCCATCCTTTCCCAACCCTACGTCACTAGTAAGAGATGCAAGCTCATCACCGAAGGTTGGTGGGGCAAGGAAATGTGTAAAATTAAAATTTTCTGTTTAATCTCTTGTTGACTTGTTTTCTTGAGTAAAATGTCAGTATGTGCTTATTTCCAAAGAGATGCATATATGGGATAGATGTGACACCATGAAGCTTCTAGAACAGACCATAGGCAAGACACCTATCCTAAGAAGAAATCAAAGTGAGAATAAACTTGCAGATCTTGGTATGGTTACCGTTAAGACTTTGTCATGTTTGACTTTATTTGATAAAAGATTCCGAGATGATTCGATGATATATGAAGATGGAGAGGTATGATTAAAGAGCTTTATGCCAACAACATCATGAGTTTGTAGTGAATTGCTTTGAGAATAGATTCCTTGATCACAATTTATGTAAGAAACAAGTGGACAAAATGATCTTAATCGTATGAAGATGCAATGTAGATAATTATACAAGTAGTGCTAGTTGCTTATGCGTAGAACCGCTTGAGGTGCAGGGAATTGACTGTTTCGCCAAATTCCTCACCTTCTAGCATACATAAGAGGTAAGCACCATTTCCGTAGTCCTTCATGACTCGGTATGGGCCCAACCATTTGGGCCGGAATTTCCTTCCTTCGCCGGTCTTCTTGTCGATCCGGTTGTCTAGCCTTAGAACTAGATCACCTTCGTATATGTCACGTTCATAGACCTTCTTGTTATACTACCGGCACATTCGGTCAGCATAAGCTCTATCTGCATTGTTCAGCATCTAACCTAGTTTCATCTAGGCTTTCTAGTTGGGAAAGACGTGCTTCTCTGTAAGCGTCTTCATCCAGAATCCCTTGTAGTGAAATGCGGAGACTGGGTATTTCGACCTCAAGCGGGAGAACTGCTTCTGCCCCAAATACCAGCGAGAAAGGAGTTGCTCCCGTTGGTGTTCTTATTGAGGTTCGGTGGGCCCACAAGGCCGGATATAACTTCAAATGCCAATCTCATTTGTTTTCTTTCACCATTTTAAGGAGAATGGCTTTCAGTGTCTTGTTTGTCACTTCAGCCTGTCCGTTGGCTTGGGGGTAATACAAGGAAGCCGTATGATGGCTTATCTTAAATTTATTGCATAGTTCGCGAACCTCTTCATTCTTAAAAGAAGTTCCATTATCAGAGATAATGATTTGCGGGATACCGTACCTGCAAATGATTTGGTTCAAAATGAACTTGGCGATCACAGAACCAGGTATAGTAGTAAGAGGCATGGCCTCCACCCATTTGGTAAAATATTCAGTGGCCGTGATTATAAAATTATGGCCGTCTGTGGATGAGGGAGAGAATTTCCCTATTAAGTCTAGACCCCATGTAGAAAAGGGCCATGGAGTAGCGATTGGTTGTAGAGCTTGTGCTGGCATGTGGATCTCATGGGAGAATTCTTGGCACTTATGACACCTGCGTACAAACTCTATCACGTCGTGTTCTAGAGTGGGCCAGAAATAGCCCATTCGGTGTATTTTTCAAGCAGTGGCGTGGCCACCAATGTGGCCTCCACATATTCCGTTGTGAGATTCATGGAGAATCTTCTTGGATTCCTTTGTGTCGACACATCTTAGGAGCATTCCATCGAATGCTTTTCGATAGATCACCTGCTCTATAATGACGTATTTAGCTACGATTATGCGTAACCACCTTCTTTGTTGCGGTGTAACTCCTTCTGGGTATGTATGGTCCATGATATAATTAATGATATCAGTGTACCAAAGACACTCAGAGATAGAGGGTCGGGCTTCGATGTAGTATACACACTCATCTGGAAAGTCTAAATCTACTAAATCACCTCCGTCTAATGGGTTGTCGGCTAACCAATCCACGATGATTTGTCCTTTAACTGACTTCTGATTTACAAATGTTAATTCGAATTCTCCCATTAAGGTTATAAAATGTCCAGCCTTTTTAGACAAGGACCCTTGTGTGAGGAAAGTCTGTAAATGGTCCGTTTTTACCATGACCCTTGTTTCTTGATTCAGCATATAATGTCTTAGGCATTTAGTAGCAAAGACTATGGCAAGGCATTCTCATTCTACCTGTGTATAGCGTGTTTCATAGTCGAGCAGCGTTCGGTTGATGAAATAAATCACGCGTTCTCTCTTGTTATCGTCTTCTTGGGCCAACATACAGGCCAGCGAGACATTGGTAGCTCGTGAATATAGAATCAATGGGTGATCTAGCTTAGGTGGCATTAGCGTAGGTGGTGATAATAGGAAACACTTAACTGCTTCAAAGGCTTCATTACAGTCTTTGGTCCAATCAATGCTATAGTCTTTCTTGAGTAAATTGTTGATTGGATGAACGACGAAGCTTAAGTCCGGGATGAATCTTCGGATTGCACCCAACTTTCCGAGGAATGACCTGACTCCAGATTCATTTGAAGGTGGAACCATTTCGAGGACAGCCTAGATTTTGGTTGGGTCGACATCTATCCCTCGTGATGATATGATATAACCTAGGAGCTTCCCTCCCGTTACACCAAAGACGCATTTCTCTGGGTTTAGTGTGACTCATGTATTCTATTAGGCGTGAAAGAATGACGCGAGTACTTCGGGATGGTCACAACGCTTCTTGGCTTTAGCGATAAGTCATCTACGTAAGATTCCATGATTTTATGAATTAGATCATGAAATATGTATGTCATAGCCCACTGGTACGTAGCACCGGCATTCTTGAGACCGAATGGCATAACAACGTAGCAATAGGTTCCCCAAGGAGTTATAAACGTGGTTTTAGCTTGATCTTGCTCAGATATTCTGATTTGATTGTATCCCGAGAATCCATCCATGAGAGACAAAATCTCAAACCCAGTTGTTGCATCAATAATGACATCAATAGATGGCAACGGGAAGTTGTCCTTAGGACATGCTTTGTTGATGTCTCGAAAATCTATGCAGATACGTATCTTTCCATTCTTCTTGAGAACGGGAACGATGTTAGATACCCATTGGGAATAGTCGGTGGCTTGATGAATCCTACGAAGGAGTTTTATTACCTCCTCCTTTACCATGAGAGCTACTTTAGGTTTCATAGGTCTTGATTTTTGCTTAAGCGGCTTTGCATCTGATTTAGTGATGAGGTTGTGCACACTGATGTGGGGGTGCGACTCTGTCATTTCCTTATAATTAAATGCAAACACCTTCGATGTTCTTTGAGGATCCGCGTATGTATTTCCACTTCTTAGGGGTTAAGGATGATCCTAATTTCAAGATTTTGGTTCGTCATCTGTCCCGATGTTGACATCGATTGTCTCTTCGATCAAAGAGGCGTTACCCTCTTGAACTCGGGTGGTCTTTGGAGGTAAATCCAAATCATCCCCATTTTCTACTGCGTATATGCTAGGTTCCATTTGTGAGGGGAGATCCATCATGGGATTTCCGAAATAGGAAGACGAATGTGGAATTAAGGACAAATCTAGCATATGATAGGAGAGATGTAATGCCGCATAGGTGTTTAAGTAATCCAAGGTAGCCACATCACTATTAATACGGTCTAGGATGGTAGATTTACTTTCACTTGAAAGGGGATTTGTCATTATTTTTATCAATGGTTCATCACGAATGGACACCGTGAAATGGGTATCTTCTAACTCATTGCTTGGAGTAAAACGTGATGCTGAAGTTGCTATTGAATCGGCGAGAAGATTTTTCTCTCGTGGGATTGTTTCAATGGATATGAAGTTAAATGCCTTGCTTAAATTTAATACTGACATTTTTGTAAAGGCTGCAGTGTTTGGCTTTGGTTTCGTATACCTCGAAACTTGGTTTGCCACTAATTGCAGTCTCCTAAGACTTTGATGTTATCAACACCAATTCTCTTGGCTAAAGTGAGGCCAAAGAGGAGGGCTTCGTACTCGGTGTCGTTGTTTGTGCATTCAAAGTTTAACTTAAAGGCGAATGGGAGGACTTTCTCCTCGGGTGAAGTAAAATTATACCCTTTAGCTCCATAACGACATTTAGCTCTATCGAAATGGAGAGTCCATACTTAGTCGGGAGTATAGATGTTGGGGCATCTGCTGCGTTTGCACACTCTACTTCTACCATACAGAGGTCCTCTGCTGGAAGGGAACCAACACCTAGGGAATATCCTATGCCTACCGAATCAAATGGTAAGAACATTGGTGAATCTTGTTCTATTAACTCAACAATTTTTGCAGTAGTCCCTAATGATACCATTTCTTTAGCTTTATCGTTAGGGGTTGGGGTTGTTTTGGCTATGCTGATAGTTTCAAGATCCGTTGTAGGTACCAACTTCTCCTCTGGTTTTGGGTCAGTGGGTTTATTAAGTTGGTTTGTTGGAAGTTCAAATTCTGAGTGTACACCTGGTCTTTTCTTTAAATCAGCTAGGTGCAAATCGAAAGGTTTTGGATCACCTTTGGCTACAAATACCTTTCCTAGATGCAAAAATCTTACTTCTTGAAATAATGTAGAAGGGATTGCCTTCATTCGGTGTATCCATGGTCGGTCGAGTATCATATTATAATTAGTTTCCCGATCTATAATATAAAACTCAGTCAGGATTGTTTTGGGTCCTAAGGTGACCGGAAGTATTATAGTTCCTATCGAAGTGGCTTTAAGGCTATCATAGCCTCTCAATGTATTTTGAGTGGTGGAACAGTTTGTTTCCCCATATCCTAGTTTTTGGAGGAAAGAGAAAGGGACTATGTTAACTGCGGCCCCATCATCAACCATTGCCCATTTTACATAGTTATTATAAACCCATACTTGTAAGTGTAAGGTTGGATCACCTCGGCGTGCGATCTCAGCATCTGTGGGCATTTTACTTATTTCGAATATGAATTCGACATCCTTGTCCGGCTGCCCCGGAGGGTGGATATCAAAATCTACGTGATTTACTTGTGTTTCAGGAGGTGGAGTGATGTTAATTAGATGACCTAGACCTAATGCTTCTAAAAGAGCAGCTCTGTGAGGAGGAGAGTTCTTTAGTAAATCTAAAAATGAAATGTGTGAGAAGGTCTTTGTTAGGTCACTAATTAAATCATAGGCACCGATGGGTTTTTCTACTATCTGCTGACTCTTATCTGTTTCTGGTAGATGACTTGGGCTTGGTTGAGAGAAATACTCTCATGTTCTTGTTATAGCTTCGATAGGTAGCTCAGTGTCTAGCTCTACCAAACTGACTATCTTGGGTCTCGGTTGACTTCCCAACTGTGGTGCAACCCGATGGATTTAGTGAAGTCGAGGATTCATGATCATTGTTTCCGTATTGCACCCTTGTTTGTTCCAGTGGATTTAGCCTATTATTATCATGATTTGGGAGTGGATCGTTAAAGATCTTGAGGGGAGCATTCGAGGAAACTACCCTGCGAGCATGTTTGGTGGTGATGACACGGGATCTGCCAAAAAAATCTGTGAAGAACTGTCTTTGTTCTTCTAGTAAACGTTGCATGAATTTATTATAGTCATGACACGTTCTAGTATCATGACCCCAAATTTTGTGGAAACCATAATAAGAATTGGGATTGTAATTCCTGTTTTGTTGGTTTGGTGTATATTGTGGCCTAAAATTCTGATCAAACTGTTGCCTATTAGGATTAAAATTTTGCATTTGTTGTTTCTGGCTTTGGTTTTGATAACCAAATGAGTTTTGTTTTGGCCCTTGTATAGGATTTCGCCATTGTTGTTGTTGTTGTGGATGGTTAAAATCCATTGTATTGATTGTCGGGGTAAAGTTGTTGTTTCGTTGGTTGTTTGTTTGTGATGGAGTATTGACAACATTTACCTTCTTGGGCTGGTCGGTTACTCCATCCGTTGTTACACCCCGATTTTTGTTAAGGATTTTGGGTCCTTGATTAACGTTTGTGGTAGTGGGATAATTTGTAGTGTTTTGATTGGGGGTGATTAACCTCCCGTTTGCACCATATGTTTTACGGCCACTATCTATCGCTGCTTTCTCTATTCGAAGAGTGCTCTCAAGTACTTCATCGTAAGTTCTTAGTGGGAACTTCTGGACTTCTTCCTTCACCTCTTTGCTGAGAGAATGAAGGAATAAATCACATAGTTCCATCTGATCCATGTTTGGAGCACTTGCTGAAGAATAAAGAACTGTACGCCACCTCTGGATGAAATGGGTGATAGATTCATTGTGTTCTTGTTTGATGTGCAAGAATTCCCTAATTCCTGTTCTCAACAGTTTGTTCATGTCGAACGCCTTAATGAATTCTGATATGAGCTGTTTAAATGAATGGATGGAGGCTTCAGGTATTCTATAATACCAGTCGAGAGCAATGCCTTCCAAGGTTTTAGGGAATATTTTAGCAACAACCCCATCCCAAGGGAGTAGTTCACGTATGGCTGTAGCGTAAGCTTTGATATGTGCATTTGGATCTCCCTCGCCTTTGTACTTGGGTAAATCGGGAAGAGGTCTTGGAAGCATGACGCTTCGTATGGTGAAGTCTAAGGGTTCCTTTAGATATTCTGAATAAGTCCCTATCGCATAGTTTTCGACCATTGATGGTGGTTGTTGAGGGAGTGGTGGTGGGATGGGTTGTTGGTATGGCACAGCGTATGCATTGGCAGGGGCATAGGGAAGTCCCTGCGTTTGAGCAAAAGGGGCGGGAGAGGAGAACATATCTCCCTGTGGTGATTTGGAGTACATGTTTAAGTATGACGGGATATTGTCTAGTAATGGGTTGTTTGATACTAGACCGGGAGAAATAATGTTAGAGATGATAGGCCTTGTTGGCGTTTGTTGTGGATACTGAGGAGGCATGCCTAACGTGCCTACTCCTGTGAGGAGATCTACTTGGCCAGAGTGATATGGAGGATTGGAACTTCCTGCTTGCATGAACTGAGGATTTTGACTTGCTTGAGCAAGTTCTAACCCTCTCACTTTTTCTACTAATGTTGAAATGACTTCATTTGGTGAAGTCATGGTGCTTTGCCTGAGCGGTGTTTGTTGTATACCATGGTGTTGTATAGGCATGTGATATCCTGCTATAAACTGATCGCTATCTTGCCAAGTTTCTCCGAGAGTATTTCCTATATGCAGTGGCATAGAGGTATTTTCTTGAAAAGAGATCTCGGGTTGTATTTGTAAACCTCCTATAGGTGGGTACATACCCCGGGAGTGTTGTTCACTCCTAGGATAACGTATTGACTGTTCATCATCTAAGACCAGGTATGGGTCAGATTGTCTACTAATTTGTGGTCTAAGTAGCATCTGAGGAGACGAACCAGATTCTCCGGTAAACGTCATATTGTTCGAGCCTGAAGGCTCTGTTTGTTGCATTCGAGGGGGTTGATCTAACTCCCCTATTTGAAAAGACGAGTTATATCTGTTTCTTGGGGTTTGTGTTGACAACTGATTAGTTGAATAGTTGTCGCCCCATACTGAGAGTGAGGGTGATGATTGTCTATTCTGTTGGGCATAGTATGCCTCGAGACCCAAGAGGGGTCTGCCATATGCATCGAATCCCGACATATTCGGGGGTATATGAATACCCGCAGAATAATGGGAAGGAGCGAAGGTGATTTGTGAAAGAACACGTGATACTATGACTCCGAACGAGAAAGTAGGAAGTTTACATCAGCTTCACTAATTTTGTTTGTTCACGTCGGGTTCACCAATTTTGTACACCGGAAAAGTGACAAGCGAGCGTGGGAATCTACAAGTAACTCTTATGCGTACCCGACCTCTCGAGTCGTGCCGAGACAACCGGTGGGGATGGAATATGCGTGGGATGCGAACAAACTAGCTAGGTAATCTAATGTCTTCGACACGCACTAATGGAATTTGTGAATCTAAGGCAAAGAAAACCCTTCTAACTTAGGCTGGTGTGATAGATTGATTAGCAAGGATGGCTGCTCGAAGGCTCAATCAATATCGAGCTCGGCGTGATTCGATCTATGGGTTGTGGAATACGTGGAAAATGACACAGGATAGTTTCGTATGCGTCTCAGAGACAAGGTCATATGGTGGATGGTGGAAACAATTGACTCTACGGATGATTCTCTGGCCTACTCCAGAATTCTCTAGCTTCATTAGCTGCTATATCTAGTAAGGACAATTTTTCAATGATGATGGGTGGAAGTGGAGTGGATTGGAATACTAGTGTGCGTAGGCCAATGTTTATATCTGATTGACTTATGGATTTGTTAGGCTGTGGGACTTGTGGGTCACAACCGTAGACTCTTGGTTGTTGCGGTTCTGTTATGGTCATATACGAAATCAAGTCCTGATTCCTAGTATCCAGTAATCATATGCTTTCTCAGCTTCTATGTTTAGGACCAACAACTGCATGATTTTCTCAAAATATCTCACAAGTGTTCGTGCAACCTGGATCCTTAGACTAGTATCTATGTCTGTGAGAGTGTCTCCTGCACCTGGTTGTGGGACCAAAGGATCACAACCAAAGGTTTGTTCTCTTTCGAACCCTTCTACAGTCATGTGAATGTTTATCTAGGGTAATCTGTAATTTGGTTGATTTGACCAAAACGTGTATGCTTGGTCGTCTTCTATGTTTAACCCTCTCAGTAGAACCGATCGATTGTAAATGCATTGTTGTTTTTGGAATACTTGTATTCTGAGGTTTTGGTCTATGTCAACTATTGCTGTGACGAGGTTTGGTTGAGGCACGATTGGCTCAAATATGTATTCCCTGGGCTCCTGAGGTCCCGTGATTGTCATACAAAGTGAAATTTAAAATCTAACTGTAATAAAGCAAATTCTAACTACGTGGAATAAAACTAAAACATATATAACTTCTATTTTTGCATTTAACTTTATGAGAAGAAAAGTAGCTATTTAAATGTATCTAGAAATAACAACTAAATAACAATTTAAAACAAACAAAATAACCGAGTGTAGTTATTTTTCTGTGTAATTTGTAGATTTATTCTAAATAATGCAATAACTTTCCTGATCTATTTGCAAGATTCTCGATCCTACCTCAGAAGTGAGGAGTGAATCATAGTTTCTCAGAAACTATCAATCCTCACAGCTTCCTTGGCAATATCGAGAATAGAAATTACTGAAATGAAACAATTAACTACTACCTTATTTGATATGATTCTAACTAGAAATTTGAAAGTTAAAACATGGATTACGCGAATGTGGCGAATCCGATGGTGTGTCTTGTCCCCTCGTGTGATCTCCTTGTTCTTTTGTGTTCACGTGGATCTAGAAAAGTGTGTAATGCTATCATCGACGAAATAGATATTAGAACAAGGACAAACTCGAATACGGGTGAAAATGCGAGTAGGAGAGGGATAGCACAAGAGTATAGAGCTTGGCTTATGTAATTCCTAGCGGGATTTTATTGCGAGTCATGCAACATAAAGCGACCAGAACCTGAAACTACCATGTTTGAAGAGCAAAACCTGCAACTTTAATGGCTTCTAATCTATTCTTCACCAATGGAATGGATAAAACAACAACACTTTAGCACAAGTGGATATGTGGCTTACTGAATAATTGGATAATGCTAAATAAGCATGCAAAGAATTAAAACTATGGCTCTAAATGAGACAAAATCTTGAACTATGAAAATGAGAGCTTGAAAGTGAATGAAGGGCAGACCTGGCAGACAACACTTGCACAAGGTGGATATGTGGCTTACCAACAGCTGCACAATACTAACTAAGCCTGCAAATGAACTGAAACTATGGCCTCTAAGCAAAATGATAAACTGAACTATGGAAAAAAATGAGGATGAGAGCAAAATATCAGACCCTTTGCTTGTGCACAAACCATTTATTTATAGCTTTCATTCACCCAAAGATCAAAACCAAACTGAACTCTAAAAACCATAAACAATGGCCAAACACTATTCCAGGGGACCAAAAACATAAATGCATGCCCAAGTCGGAAAGGAAAGCTGGTGAAACGTTGATCTTTTACGTGAGTCACATCAAAACGCTTTCTGGAAAATGCGTGCAGGACCGCCGCTCTGCCGAGCGGGGCGGTTACAGGACCGCCGCACTACAGGGCGGCGGTTTCGTCACTGAAGATCAAAAGGCCAAGAAAAGAGGGGAAGAGGGGAAAACAAAGGACGTGGGGGCTAAGCGGGGCATGCGAGATGTTAGCGAATACTCTGAGGGATTTTCCAGATCCCGAACACCTTGTGAGGAGACCTATATCATCATTGGGGAACTTGTCACATTTTTCTGGTAGTACAGTACCTTACAATTTTGGGTACGTATAGTTACCAAAGGGAATAAAAGGTAATCGACAATAGTTCTAGGTTGACCGGCATCGGTTTAGGGGTGACCGCCATCGGTTAGGTGGGATTCCCTAGGTTTACTAAAAATGGGAGATCATGGCAATGATTTCTGCCAGATCTCTCTATTCATCCGGGCAAGAGTGGGAGTTACCTTTTCTTATGTGGGAATGTGGTTAGAGGGGATGTAGGCTTTGATTTTTAGGGTTTAGTTAGGTCTTAGTTAGTTATGGCAACATACTAAGAATAGACTTAGGGTGAGGTGGCTAGGTGAGGTGTATAGGTGAGGTGGTGGGGTGGGAATTATCTTAATTAGGATAATTAAATAATAAATATTGTGAGGACATGGATTAATTAAATTAATATTAGTGTGGGGTGTAGGGGCCATGGTTAGGTGAGTGTGTTCAATTTGATTATTTAATGAAATATTGAGGAGCGTGTGACCCAACTTTGGTGTCTACATTTTTCCCCTTTTGTTGCGTAGCTTGTATTGGTAGTTTACAGTGAAAAAAATAAGATGTGGTTGCCCATGTATGGGTGAAGGTGATCCCCTCAAACCAGGGCGATGAGGCTGAATACCGAATCGGTGAGTGGTTTGATAAAAGGTGAATGTGATGAAGAGGAAGGTGGAAAATGGGGGTAAGGGGGTAAAGGTCCAATCGGGTAATCCGGATAGTGGGCTAGGGTCAAAGGTAGCAATAGTCAAACACATGCACACGTATAAACTACAGCACGATACCAAGTTGAAGAGCATATAAACTCTACATTGTCTAAGGTTGATAGGTTTATCCAAACAAGGTTGAGGTATTCTGGTATCCAAGGTATAGGATATGGTGCGGATGCTTTTCACAGTCGTGTAGGAATGTTTAGGTATGTTCTGGTACACCAAAGGTTGGGTCAAGATAAATGGTCATGGAAAGAGGTAAGGTAAGGTCATTAGGTCAAACAACATGGGTAACAATGTCACAAGGTATAACAAGCACATAAGTTCATAGGTCACTAACAATGGGTCGAGTCCAAGTAGCTAGGTCATGGCACGAGTAGGGCCTTGGTATGGCTAAATTAACAAGTCCCAAAATGTAATTAAGGACAAGTATAGGTAAGGTAGGCATGGATTTTGGTTGCAATAAGGGTGGGTAAGGTCAAATGGCGAGGGGTTGGTTAAGTGGGCCCAATAATGGGGAATGCGCAAGAATATGACAGGTAACTGATGTCGGTCATATGGAACCGGTGACTATCTAGGTAAGCTGATCATGGTTTATTATGGCGGTGACCGATGTTGGTCTATGTATAACCAACCATAGTGATCTAGGGCACAAGACCGACGTCGGTTTAGGTATGACTGACATTGGTCAGGTCAACGTGGGTATATAAAAATAAAAATCCATATAGTATAGATTCATTTGTAAATTTTGGATTTTGTGAAAATGACAGAGCGTTAAACAAGTTGTGCTTTTTCCAGAGAAAAGATTAAGGAAGATATCCTGCTAAGGTGGAGGGATTCGGTTGGTTAGAGGATCCAGGTAGATGGGTTCATGAGCATAGGTGGATCGATTGTGATTGGGTAGAGAGTAGGTGGATTTGATTTGGTGAGTGTAAATAGAAGAGACTAGAGAGGGATCGGTGGACCACTAGTGCAATGGCCCAATGTGCCACCATGGAGATGACAACATGATGAGGTAAGATTCAATATCTTTTATTGGTTTCAAAGGTAGATTGGGTATATAGGTTAGGGAGGGAATACAGATTTTGGGGGAAAAGGGGATTTGAATTTGGGGAGGAAAATTGGGTAAAATAGGAATGGGTAGAGGTGTGGTTAGGTGTAAGAATCGTTGGGAGTAGATGAGGGTAGAGTTAGGTAGGAATGGGTGAGAAGAGGGGAGTGTTTTAGGAAGAAGAGGCTTTTGGTGTCATAGAGTTCTGCATGACAATGACCGGTGTCGGTCGAGGGGTGACCAACATTGGTGTTGTCATCGAGCTGGTATTGCTCATAGATAAGGTGACCGATGCCAATTTGGGACAGGCGATGGTCGCTTATAAGTAATCGTACCGGTCATCATGTGGAGAAGAAGGGGAAAATAGAGCCCTTGTATGAATGGGTGGGATAGATAGTGGGAAAAAAAGATGTCGTTCATAAAAAATAGAGCATGAGTCGAGGTTGAAAGAAGTATGGTATGATCGATAGTGGGTGAGGGTTGGGGTGGGTAGATAGAATATGTGATAAGAAGGTAAGTTATGAGGGGAAAAAGAGGGAGGGTAATAAGTGTAGGTGAAGTGTTAAGAGTGATTGTGTGTATGATCAAGGTGTATTAATGTGGTGTTTTTTTGGATGCAGTGAGGGACTAGATATAGATGAAAGATAAGGTATCACCCCTACTCATGAAATTTGGAGGAGGTGCGAAAGCTAAGGATTGGTAGCATGTTGTAGAGGTAATCCCGATTAGGGTGAGGCACTATCGACATATAGATCGACAACCTAGTTTGACAATCACCCTCATTGACAAATGGGATTCGACGACCAACACATTTCATCCACCGACAGATGAGATCGTAGTCACCCTAGAGGATGTGTATAGGATCCTGCAGTTACCGATAGTGGGGGTGCAGATATATTTAATCTCTTCAGAGGCATCTAAGGAGTTGATGCTGATAGTATTTGGTGAGGGGTTGGTGGATTTGAGGTTCCATAGTGCTAGCTTGAGCTACGAAGAGATGTACCAGGCCCATCCATAAGAGAGGAGGCTTATTGTGTTGTTGATGGAGGTAGTCTTCTGCTTTGCACTACCCGATGTAAAGGGTATGAGATTTCCACGATCATTGATGGTGGTCTTGCATGATATAGTGATAGACCAGACCTATTTTGCATGGGTTCCAACATTCCTAGTGCAGCTCTACAGGAGTTATGGGTGTATGGGCAGCTTCGAGGTTCATTTTGTGCTGCACTTTCCTATTACATTGTTGGGCATATGAGCACATTGTGTGTGTGTGCCTAGTTAGTATGCCTTGGGCTGATGCATTCAAGCTAGGTTTTGTTTGGGTGGGCTCTAGGTGATGGGTATCAGCTTATTGGATAGCATCGAGAAGGTAGGGCGACACATGATGTTTCCTACTACAAGGAGGTTACTTAAGGGGTTTTACTATGTAGAAATCATTTGGAGGCCCTAATTGGGTTATCCATCATATGCAAAGATGGTCATGGGAGCTAGATGGATTGTAGATACTGAGATGGATAGAGGGGTGATCTGTTAGAGAGCACAATATGATACTCGTAGATAGGTTTAGATGATAGTTTGGGCTATCGCAGATATACCTCCACCCTTCCCACAGTACATGAGGGATGACGTGGAGAGGTTGTTTCCTCTTCCCTAGCCAAAAATGCCTACAAGGCAGGAGGAACAGGTGAGAGACTAGTGGATTGATGATGTCGGGTTGACTGATAGATATAGATGGTACTAGGTTGCACACCTATGAGTAGTACCGCGAAGGTCAAGGCATCCAGATTTAGCAACAATCACTATTCAGAGGGACACCCTACAAGGGTAGGTAGCTATGTTGATTACATAGCTAGGGATGGTGCAGGGAAGTTGATAGGTACAGAGGCATAGGTGGCCACTTTACAAGCACAAGTGGCTAGTTTACAGGCCCAGATAGCACAGGATAGGCACCCGCACAAGGTGGTGATGGTGATGGGATACAGGTGGCCTCCCATAGGCACAGTTACAGTGTTTGTAGGTCCATTGTCCACTACACGAGACATAGGTTGTGACTCTTCATCCTAGATATAGGTAGGATTGGAGCAGGGGTCCCTTAGGATGGGCACATGTATAGGACAGGGTCATAATCCAATGGGGCCACCACCTACAAGATATCGTAGTAAGATTACGGGATTCCCTAGGTGAGAATAGGTATTATTAGGATATTTTGATGGCGGTAGGGATAGATTTTCTATCCTATGGGGAGTATAGGGCACATCAGGCCTCGAGTGAGAGGACCAAGTCATGCACCCATAGTGTGGAGAGCACAGGAGCCAAAGAGCCCGAGATAGGGTCATGGTGAGGCCACCACCCACGACAGAGGCTAGTTCCAAGTGCAAGACTGCAGTGGTGACCCAACCATAACCTATGATGGGTGGTGAGATGTTAGAAAGCCATCATATAGGAGTTGAGGAGGAGAAGGAGACAGGTGAGATGGATATGGAGGATACATAGAAGGGTGATATCTAATAGCCATATGTACATCCTATTTTAGATAGTTATTTATTTTTGATATATACTAGCCTATGTGCAGAAGATGTTGAGGATGTATACGAGAGTTGATTGATTTTGATCATATACTAGCCTGCGTGCTGAAGATGGTGAGGATGTACATAAGGGTTTTTGATATTTTTGTATTCATTTGTATTGGTGTACATATGTATGTATACACAAACATCATGATTTATAGATGATGATATTTATACTATGGATGGTGTACTTGTTTTAATTTCCATTATTATTTGTGTATGTGATGGAAACTAAGTGAATTATGTATGATGGAGTCAGGGTCATGTAGGCATGGATTGCGTCATGTCATTCATGTCATAGGCATGGATTGAGTCATTTAACTTAGGTATGATGAATTTTAGGTGGGTTTAGGTATAGTTGAGTTTTTAATTCATTAATTTGTGTAATTAATGATGATGTAGGTTATGTTAAGATGTTTTGTAGTAAAATTCATGATAATGGTAAAGAAATGGTAGACATAATGAATGTATGAGTGATGATGGTAAATATGTGAAGTAATTGTTTTTTTGGGTTAATTTCCAATTATTGATATAAAAAAGGAAACTAACTTGGCTAGAATGTGACTAGGAAAGGGGGATGGAATTAGTTAGGGTAGAGAGTTGTTGAGCTAACCTCTAAGGGCCCCATGCCCTCAAAGTGCTACCTACATAGTCCCGTTGAATAGGACCTCGGGCCGACGTAGTTCTCCCATAAGCTAGGGAAGATTAGGGTGAAATAGTATAATGGTCGGATAAGTATTAGGCATGGGTGATGTAGGTCATAGGAATGATTGAGTTTAGATTATATGTATGGTTGATTGATTTTTAAATACATGTGTCGAGGATCTGGTCCTATATAGAAGAATCAATAGATAATGAGGAAGGCGAATGGTAAAAGGTGGTAAAAGAGATGTGTAATTGATAAGAACCCTAATGAGTCTACCATACCCTAAATGGGCTTATGAATAGAATACCCTATAGGTATTGCATAATGGAATGTTTTAAGAGTGAAGAAAAGTCACAAGATCACAAAATGTCATGTTTGTGGAAAGTCCCTTGAGTAATGAGGAATTAAGGTGAAAAATCCAAGGTGGTGAGAATGGGAGATTTAGCATAACTTAATATACGATGATGTGTATTTTGGAAAGAGAAACCCAAGTCCAAAATAGGCATGTTTGTGACAAAAATTTCATCTTTTTCTTGATTTTTTTGTTTTTAATATACTTGATCAATGTGGGAAGTCTATATGGGATGAATATATTATCTCCTTGAGGTCTTCGTGAAGCTAATCGATGTGGAAGCTTCAAAATATTTGTTACATTTTTTTAATGACCATACATAGTTGTCCTTAGAGGGAACAATCTATTGATAGTGGTAGAATATGGAAAAGAGATGTCCCTTTAGAGGGAGTCATCTTTTTGCTATAAATTTTAATCAAGGAGTTGTATCCCTCTATTTTTTGTAGACCTTTAAGTCATGGACAAGATTGTAGAGGACAATTAGGTTCTGGTTTTAGAAGACAAGAGCATAATACATAAAGATTAATTAGGAAATAGGTGGCTTTGAGTGATGAATGACCATGGGATTCCAGCTTGAAGAAGATGGAAAGTATCCATGAGAATCATGCTATGAGCAGAGCTGTGGTATTCACATTGAAGACAATGCTAAAAGATGATGAGTATTCACATGATTCTTGTTTAATCTAGATCATCAAAATGTGTGATAATGGAACGTGAACAATGCTCAAGGGAAAAGTAGCCAATTGATGTAAAAGTGATATAGGACTTGATATCAATAATAAAATGGTCAAAGATATAAGGCATTAAGGGGCTCAGGTTCGGGTTTACCTTCGAGTGAAGACAAATGATAAGCACTTGATCCATAGGCATGGGTGACGATATAGGGTCTAAGCCAATAAGGAGAAAATTTGACCTGTTTAATTTTCTCTTCTTTTGTTACATGTTGATTTTCCTTTAGGACGAGGTCACCGAATTGAAAGATTCATTTGTGAACACAATTTTCATAGGCACATTTGATTCATTTTTGGTATATTTTGAGATGGTCCTCGGTGTTGAGACAACATTCATCTAATAATTCAAGTTGTGCCAAATGATCCTAACAAAATTCATCATCGTTGAGCATGTCTTGTAGTGAGATGTGGAGGGATGGAATCTGGACTTCAAGAGGTAAGAAAACCTTAGTACCATAGACCAGAGAAAAGAGGGTGGCAACATTCGAAGTGTGAATACTAGTGCGGTAAGCCCACAAGGTGAAATGAATGTGTGTATGCCAATCCTTCCTAGTATCATTGACCACCTTCATAAGAATTTTGTTCAAGGTTTTATTTGTTGATTCATCTTGACCATTGGTTTTTGGGTAATAAGGTGATGAGAAACTAATTTGGAAGCCAAAAGCATCACATAGTTTGCGTAGGGTTTTGTTTTTGAATTGTTTTCCGTTATTTGTGATAATACGGTGAGGAACATTAAAATCAACAGATGATGTATGGTTTATGAATTCACATATTTTCTCACCTTTTGTGGAAATGAGGGGAATAGATTCTAGCCATTTAATATAATATTCAGTAGTGGTTATGATCTATTGGTGGTGTTGTGAAGAATGGGGGTTGATCTCACTAATAAGATCCAAACCCCATTGAGAAAAAGGCCAAAGGTCTCGTGTAACCTATAAGGCATGACTAGGGGTGTGATGGAGATTAGCATGTTGTTGGCATTTTACACAGTGTTTGACATAATCACAATAGTCACGGTTCAGGTTTGGCTAGTAAGATCCTAGGAAAAGAATGTTTTTGTGACAAAGAGAGCACTTAAGTGGCCTCTAAAAATTCCATCGTGGACTTCCTTAATGGTGTAAGGAATTTCAAAATTGGTAAGGCATCACAAGAGAATGATGTTAAAACAGTTTTTATACATATGACCACCCATGATGACATAATGTGAGACACTTTTAAGGAAGGCATGTTGTCCATTACGAGTGTGATCGGGGGTAAAATAGAGAGGGAAAGATAGTCTATATATTGCTTATAACAAAGGTCACTTGGGTTAGGAGTATATTTTCTGATAGAGTAGAATTCATGAGGAAAATAAGAGGGTGATTGTAGTATTAGTATGGTGAAAAAGATTTTAGAGTCAGCGGGCAAACCAAGTATCCGAGAATCTAAGAAGGCCATGGTATCTACAATTTATTGGTAGAATGTCGTGGTGGTTTGAAGCACGTGAAGGTTGAAGGTGGTCAAAATTATGTCCACATGATGCTTATAATTTTGAAGTATCTCATTATGACAACTGGTATATACCATTGACTTGGTTTATGAATAACTAAGAATCACCAAATATGATGATTAAATTAACATCTAAGGCATAAGCATCCTTGAGGCCTTATATGAGTGCTTCGTATTCAACAATATTGTTTGTACAAAAAAATTTAAGTTTGAAAGGAAAAGGCATAGGTTCACCATCAAGTATAATGAGGATAACACCAGCCCCACCCCACACCGACACTTGGAGCCATTGAAGAAGAGTATCATTTGGTAAGAAAGTTCATCCAGGAAAGGGTAGTAATAGACTCATCTAGAAATTCAAAGTTAGAGGGTTAATCCCGAAATAGGTGTGTCACCAATTGGTCGGCAATACCTTGGCCCTTGATGGACCTTTGATAGATGAATTTGAGGTCAAGCTTAGCCGTAAGCATAAGCCAACATGCAACATGTTGATTTTGATAAGGTTTGGCATACATGTAGTGTAATGGGTTAGTATTAGTAATGATGAAGGTTTTGTGGTTAAGTAGGTAATGGTGGAGTTTGGTGGCAATGAAAACTAAGGCTAGGTAAAAAAATTTGGCGTGGGTATATCTAGTTTCTTAATCAAGAAGGGTATGGTTTATGTAATAAACCGCTTACTCTCGATGTTGGTTGTCACAATGAGCAAGCATGGCACCTAGAGAATGGTTAGTGCCAAAAATATATAGATAGAAGTGCTTGTCATCCTTAGTAGGAATGGGCACTAGTTGTTGAAGTAGGTATTATTTTAAGGCCTCAAAGGCTCTATGGTAGTCATCATCCCATTTTAATGAAACATATTTCTTGAGAAGATGATTGAATGGTTAACAATGGTCGAGAGTTGGGAGATAAAGTGACCTATTAATTACAATTTTCCTTGTAGGATGTGAAGTTGAAAAATATTAGTGGGTGGAAGCATTTCAAGGATAGACTTGAATTTAGCAAGATCAACTTCTATGCCACATAAAGAAATGATGAAACCTAGGAGTTTCCACAGAAACTACTACAAAGACGCATTTTTTTGGTTGAAGACAAAAACAATATTTGATGAGACGATCGAAGATGACTTTAAGAATGTGTAGGTGTTTCGTTTGATGTTTAGATTTGGCAAGCAAATCATCTGCATAATCCTCCAATATGCGATGCATGATGTCATGGAAGATCTAATTCATGGCCCGCTAATAGGTAGCACCAGTATTTTTGAGACCAAAGGGCATGACTCGATAGCAGAAAGTCCCCCAAGGGGTGATGAAGGCAGTCTTGTGTTGATCCTGGGAGTGAGTAATATTTTATTAAATCCTAAGAAATCATCCATGAGTGCTAACATTTCATGGCCAGTAGTAAGATGAACTAGTTGGTCAATTCCTGGTAGTGGGAAATCATCTTTGGGACAAGTGAGGTTGAGGTCGTGGAAATCTGTGCAAATGTGGAGTCCCCCTGTCACTTTTGTGACAAGAACGATGTTAGAAATCCATTGGGGATAATCGATGGGTAGAATGAAGGAAACCGAGAGAAGGTGTTGAAGCTCTTCTTTGACTAGAAGAGCAAGGCAAGGATGAATTTTATGCATCTTTTGTTTGATAGGTTTGGCATCAGGAATGGTCATGATATTGTGAACCATGATTTTAGGATCAATACCAGGCATATCAACATAGGACCAAGAAAATGCATCACTATGGTCCCAAAGGAAAGAGATGAAGGCTTCCTATTCAGTGGCATATAAATATTGGCCAATATTTAGAATGTGTGGGTCATCTTGGGTATTAATGTTTATTTTGATGGTCGATTCTTTCAACACATTTTGTGTCTTAGAGGGTAATGACCAAAGTGAATATAAGAGTCTCTTGCACCAAGGTAGGTGAGGATGGACTCATTTTCCGACATTAAACGAGCGTTAATTGAAGGAATATCATCATTGATCATGTCGAGATACAAGAATGGGAGAGAAGAGGTAGCCTTGCCATCGCATTGATAGTTCAAAGATCTGGGTAAATGGTGTTTACGAAAAAAAAATTAGGAGGTATAGATTCGTGGATGTATGGACTCGTGGTGAGGATGGTAATCTGGGTGAATGAGAGGGGGAAGATTTCTTTTCCTAAATAATGCCAATGTGAACCTTCTTAGAATACGCAACATCAAAACCAATTCCGCTACGGTCATTGTGTTTATAATAGGTACAGGAGATGACGGTGTTGTGGCCTTGTTCATAAAAATGAAGCTAAATCCTTTTCACGTATAATCATGGCGGAGGAAAGTGTGAGTGAAACAATGGTTGGTGGGTGAGTGTAGGTCAGTGGAAAATGGTTGGGTTTGGGATGGAGGTTTAGGTTTATATGTGGCCATATCAAGTCCCCCATATGTTATATTGGTGAGAAGGTGGGGAGGGCCATAAGGGAAAATTTCACCGATGCGAATGTTGTAACTAGGGTGTTGACATAGATTCCCATATTATTGTGGGGTGAGGAAGGTATCTATATTGTATAGGTGGTATTACCATAGAGTGAGGCATTGAAATTTTTTTCTAAGGGATCGGTAGTTGGTATGTGGGTAACGGGTATAGATGGCTCACTAGATGAAGGGGAAGCAGGGCGCTAGCGGTAGAGACTATAACTGTAGTAAGGATAGTGAGGTTAGACACAACATAAGTAGTGGTAATTTTGGTGGATGGGCTTGTGGGTGGAGTTGAATTGGTTTTGGTGGTAGATGCCTTGACTGGTATAAGCACATCATTGGGTTGATATAACATGTTATAAGTCTTGAAAGGTGAGGAGTCAGCAGGGATGGTGTAGTTATGTCCCTCATGTTCAAATTTGAGGCATCGATGTAACATCAAAGGGACATGACCCATAACATGAATCCAAGGTTAGCCAAGAAACAAGTTATACTGGAACTCCCATTTAAGGACATAGAAAAGTTTCGGATGGTGTGGGGACCTATGCGAGACATGGAGAACAACGGTACCCGGTGTAGAGGTTATGCCCTCATTGAAGGAATGTAACATAATGGGGTTACTATGCATGCAATTGGCAGGTATTTACATTTAGGAATACGTATGGGAGGAGATAATGTTAATGATAACTCCACCATCAATCATAATGTGTGGTAAACATATATTATCGATAAAGATAGAGATGAAAAGAGCGGGTCGGGGTCATCAGACTTGACAAGAGTGATCTCTTCCTCTAAAAAACTGAGGGTGATCACTTGGTGAGTGGATGAAGGTATAGAGGAATATGAAGACCTAATGAGAGAGGATACGTGGTGAGGGGTAATGATGGAGGCTATGGGTTTGGGGTCATTTGGTAAAACTTTGATAGATTAAAGGACCTCCATGAGGGCTTGAGGATGTGACTCTGAGGTCTAGACGAGGTCATATAAAGACATTTTGAGGGGGGATTGGTGAAGTTATTTTACCATTGTACAATGTGTGGCCCTGTCGGAAATGGGATAGACAGGACCGCGAATGAATGATGACTTTGGGTGTGGGTACAAACAATATATTGGGTATAGGGTTGGTTGATGGGCCAGTTGCTTTCTCCTTACCCTTGTCTTTCTGAGCATGGATGGCAATGTTGATCATGTTAATTTGAGGGGAGGTGGATGAAGAGGGAGTGTCATGGAAGGTATAATAGTAAGAGGGACAAAAATCTAGTGGTGGATACGACGCTTACGAGATGAGTAGGGCACATAGACATTTGGGTGGTGGTTTGGCCAACTCTTTTATGTGAACCATGTTAATTTTGAATCTCGGGGATGGATCTAAGAGTTGTGGGGGTGGAGATTTTGGTCATTGAGTAGGAAATGAGGGAAGATTTTTGGAAATTGGTGAAGGTCAAATGGGGTCCTCGTCAAAAAGATGATCATCGTTAAAGTTTTCTTCTAGAGGGCATAATTGGATAAGAGTGGATTTCAAAGCCTTACAGCTTCTCCACATCATGTCCTGGCACAAGATGGTAGGCGTAAATTTTGGTTTTGTCAAACCCTTTTGGTTTGGGTTTGAGTGGGTCATAAGGTCTAAGAGGTGGTAATGTGATGACAGAAGTTTTGAGAAGGTTGGTTAGGATTTTGGTGTAGGACCCCGCTAATGGATCACAATGAGAGGTGAATGTGGTTTTTGGATACAATTGCGGTGACTATGTAGGAAGAGTCTTTATAAGAGGGGGAGTAGGTTGAGCTACTACTTTGGTGTGTGGTGTGGTCTTAGGTTTTGGTCTTATCTTCTTGGGTGGGGGCATGGTAGTTGAACTGGAAATAGAAGGTGTGGTTTGTTTAACTACCTTATTTGAGGGTAACAGAGTCTTAGCTTTAGGTTGGATCTTCTTGGGTAAAGATGATATGGGCACATGATATGTAGAGGGAAAATTGGATGGTGGGAGAGGGCAGGTTACCCATGGGGATAACTCGAGGTGATGTGGAGTTAGGTGGTGTGGGTTGGGCCGAGGCATGAATGAAAGACAAGGAAGTGTCATGGTTAGTGAAGAAGTTATTGATGGTAAATAGGTTACTGAGGTGAGGGTAGAGGTTGTGTGGGGTGTTTGGGTATATTAGAGGTTCATGATGGGGAAATGGGCTACTACATTCTTGGTTTATTGGTGGATGAGGGTTTCTTTACCGTGGTCGAAGGGTGAGGTCCTAGGATGGACAGAAGGGTGAAGGTGATAAGGGTGTGGTTGGCAAGGTTGGGGAATGAGATCTAGGAGTAATCTCCCAATCTATGTGGTATGGTCGAATGGGAATGGATGGGTGAATAGGATCTTTACAAATTTCATCATAGGTGAGGGATTTGAGTGAGCTAGAAACTGATGCTTCTATTTTATACATCTTTTCCATCATCAACTTGATGAATTCTTTGTTAGGTTTTGACGGGGGACACCTCCCGTGGTATAAGGAGATGGATATTGAACCTAATAGGGAGGTTGAGAATAAGGAACTGATATGGAAGGCACATATCCGAATGGGTGAGCAGATGAGATAGGGGTTGTTGATAGTAGGTGTATGTAGGTGAGATGGTTTTCGTGACTCGTAGCAATTGGGGCGGTGTTTTGGATGGAGAGGATGAGATTTTTGAATGGAGTAGGGGTCACCAACACCGCGGGTGGTTGTGCTACAATGGGTATTTGTGAGACAATGGGTGCAAATTGTAATTTTTTTCTAGGTGGTGGACAAGGGGAAAATAGATATGAAAGGCATGAGGGAAACTATCGATGTCACGATCATGGCGGGTATGGGTCCTAGTCAGTGAAAATATTGAGGGTGAAGTAGGTGAGGGTAATGTAGCAGCAGGAATAAGGGTAGGAGAGATTGATACTGACATGCCATATATCAACTGACTAGAGGAGTCTTGGGTGGAAGAGTGGGAAAGGTAGAACTATAAGGTCATGTGATTCTGATCAAGGAGTCGTGCAAACTCCTTGTCACCAGAAGCAATGGTGGTAGTTAAGGTTGGATCCATGGGTGATAACACAAAAGGAGGTGAAGGACTAGGTGGGAGTGGTTAACAAATAACGTTGAATATGAGGGTGTTAGTCTAGCTATGAGTCAGCACCATGTGAACAAGTACTTGACCTAGTAAGACCGTATTCGTAGATGGCATAGAAAATAGTAAAAATAAAGAATAATGGGGTCTAACAGTGAATCTAGTAAATGTCTAGATTTTGAAAAATTAAAAACACATAACCAACTCGAAAGGAATGATAACCAGATCATACCAAGCCAAGAACACAGATGCTAATCAAACACCACGATCAATAAGATGAAAGAAATTTTCTAGAATAACTTTACATAAAACCTTTGCAAATAAATGAGTAGTAATATCATATATTATTATGGAACTCAATGAAATACAATGAGAATTTACGTTTCTTATATAGGCAAGGAATGACAATCTAAGAACAATTCAAGGTCGTAGATCAAGCAATAAATCATGGAAAGAACTAGTCATCAAGGAACTAGCCAAGTCCATAGATTTATGAGAGAACTAGACATCAAGGATCTAGTCAATACCATAGATCTAGGAAAGAACTAGTCAATACCATAGATCAAGGAAAGAACTATACCTAACAACTAGATAATATGCCCTAATATCTAAATAAATAAAAGAAATATCCACACACATAAGTGGGTGAGGATAAATACAATAAAGGTAAATAAAGTACCTAGGTGAACATGAGTTAAGGTAAATACCTACTCTAACACCGATGATGGTCAAAGTTGACTGGTGATGGTTCTGGGAAAACTGATGATGGTCAGGATGACTGGTGACGATTAGGACAACACCTATGGCATTTTCTCAAACCGGTACAAGTCACTTTGGAAGAAAGTAGTCTCAAAAATGAACCAATAATGTTGGATTTGTACTGGTAAAATTGTGTATGGGGAGAAATATGATGATGCCCTGAGGGATGGAAACATAATAGAAGAAATAATGAAATATGTTTTAGGTAAAGTAACTAGAAAGAAAGAAGCTGACACCGGTTAGGGTTTTACCGATGGTGAGATTGGAACCCGTGACGATCGTTGGACCGACGCGTTGGTGTGTGAAATTAGAAAGAAATGAAGAAAATTGGTTTTGTGAATTAAATTAAGTGAAGAATCAAACTCAAAAGCCTGAGAGTGAGAAGATGAGGCCCTAACACACTCATAAAAATTCAAAATAATCCAACTATGATGGTGGAGTGTGCAAGGAAGAAAAAAGGGATTCGTAGTCTCTCACCTCAAAACACAAGCCAAGAAGAACACTAAGAAAAAGCACAATCCTAACAGTTATTTTCTTATGTTTGTTTAGATTATGCTATTTAGGACTGACTATGTGTATTTATAACAAATTTTATTGGTTGGGAAGGAATCCTACAAAGAAGGATACCTAAGAGGAGAGGTTTCAATTATGTTATGGCGGGGATGGGTTGTCCTCCGAGATGATGAATCGACAAAGGCAATGAGTAGGGAGTACACGATAACTGGATCGTGTGATCACTAAGAGATGTTTCGGGTAAGATGTTGTTTAAGAAAGATGTGTATATTTGATTTTGTGTAAGTTTGGTAAGACATAGAGAGAGAGAGAAATTTTCTCTCTTGATTCTTTGTGTCAACCATCACCGGCATGTCTTCCAAAGATATAGTTTTCCCTCGCTTTAATGTGAGCTAATAATGCAATAAATCAAAATGTAATACAAGCGTTTTAACCCCAAATCAAATTGTGTTATCCGATGTAGCAAGAGATGAAATGGAAGAGGGATGATCTTTCACTAATTTAATGCAAAAGAAAGGAAGTTGTGTTCTTTTTAAAGCACGAAAACATGATTGTTTTTAGAAAATAGAAAGAAGGAGAATGATTCCAAGGAAGAAAAATTAATGTGGGAGCTTTTCAAAGGGAAAAAAACACACAAATTTCACCTATGAATGAATAAATAAAAATAACCCCTGATGGGTCCCACGAGGCATGCGAAAATGTTTCACCATTTTCTTTACCTTTTTAATGATGAAACAGATAAGGGTAAGGGCCAAGGAGGAATACCTGTTAAATGATGGTCAGTTGATGGTTGTTGCACACGTTCTGACTTCTTGATTGACATATGAATGTGAGAGATTCCTTTTGGATAGGAGGAACTACCTATAATAGAAAACAAGACCACAAAAAGATAGTTAAATGATATATGACAATGGATTGCCTAGCGTATGCTAGTTCCGGGAAGTGTGATACTTCCTAAATGGCTATCAATCCACCGTTTAAAACAAGTTAATGTGAGAAAAAAAAAAGGTCCTAATGTAATTGATATGATTTAGGTATATCATTTGAATACAATAAACAAATCCAATCACAACAGGCTACGTTATAGTTGGAACTGAGAGGTGAGGTGTCTGTCAAGGTACTGGGACTAGTCAGGGTCAGATTCTGGGTTATTGGGGTCAATTGGTATGGTGATTGTTGGGTTTGTTATTTTTCAAGGTGTAAAACATAGAGACCAACATTTACTAAGTATGACTGATGCCGGTTTAGGTAGAACCGACGACGGTTATGGATAACCGACGTCGGTATGGTCTGGGTAAAAGAAACTCAAAATAGATTAAATGGTTGGGGTAATATGAGGTCAAATGAAGTTTGGGAAAGTGAATGGGGAGGTTTGTAGAGATCTTAGGTATGATTAGAAGTATACATTAGGTGAGAATAGGTGATTTGGTGATATGGGTGAAGATATATTTGGGTTTACAGAAAGTGGGTGATGAAGCAATAAGCATGTAAAGAATAGATTAATAACATGAGTAATAAAGATTACTAATTGAAATAAACTATACTGGTTAGGGCCACACTTACTTTGTTAAGGATCTGATGGCTGAGTGGTGGAGGAGGTTGATTGGAGAACATGTGTATGGTACTATAGTGGTGCTTTCCCAAAGTGCTCTTGTGAATGCAATGGCTCAATGTATGGAGGCATAAAAGGATCCTTGTTTTCTTATATGTAGCTCTGGTCTCCTCCTTGATCTCAAAAATGTGCCAACCTCAAAATAAGGTTACTAAAGGGAATAAAAGGTAACTAAAAATGGTTCTGGGTTGGTGACGTCGGTTCGGGGTGGTGACTGTGTCGGTTAGGGAGGGATTCCCTAGGTTTACTAAAAATGGGAGATCATGGAAATGATTTCCACCAAATCTCTCTATTCATCCGGGAAAGAGTGGGAGTTACCTTTTCTTATGTGGGAATGTGGTTAGAGGGGATGTAGGCTTTGATTTTTAGGGTTTAGTTAGGTCTTAGTTAGTTATGGAAACATACTAAGAATAGACTTAGGGTGAGGTGGCTAGGTGAGGTGTATAGGTGAGGTGGTGGGGTGGGAATTATCTTAATTAGGATAATTAAATAATAAATATTGTGAGGACATGGATTAATTAAATTAAATTAATTAAATTAATATTAGTGTGGGGTGTAAGGGGCCATGGTTAGGTGAGTGTGTTCAAGTTGATTATTTAACGAAAGGTGAAGGAACGTGTGACCTAATTTTGGTGTCTACACCGACCTTAACAAGTTTTTATAATACTTTGTAGAATAAGGCTCCCGATTGGAGTGTACTTCATTTATTCTTATCTGTCGAATCGAAAGGTTTGAACGAGAGAGATATTGGAGGAATTTTTACTTGGTAAGATGGATGAGATGGACCATCTTTGAGAACTACCATGTTAGCGAGAACCTTTAGCATTTGAATAATTATTTTGGGGTTTTGAAGCTGAAGAGCCATCATTTGATTTAAAGGTGGTGTTTTTGTTACGCAATTGAATTTTCTTCTCTTTGATTACCCAAATTTCTAATTTTCGTGCCATGGTAAATTCTTCACAAAGGTACGGAAGGTTTGTAGTTGTAGAGTTGGTGAGATGTTCCTAGAATAAGCTCTAGTGAACAACTCTATAACCTCACCTGAGGTTACTCGAATGTTAATTGATTGAAAAGGCTTTGCTAGTGAGTGATAAAATATGTGATGATTCATCGCCATACTTGTCGTGCTGATTATAGGTCACCATGGTGAATTTTTGGTGACATTGATTGAGAAATGGTCCAAGAATGCTTGATCCACTTAGTTAAATGAGTAAATGGAATATATGGGTAAACTACTATACCAATCTAATGTGGTTCCTGTCAAGGACATAGGGAATGTCCATAGGAGTAAAGCATCATCATGGGTGATTAGATAGCACCCATGTTTGAATGATCGCAAGTGTTGTTGTCGGTCCTCTTTACTGTAGAAATGGTTGAACTTGGGCATTTCCCAATGTACCAGCTTATGGGAAAATGGGGATAGATGTATGAATTGGCTCGTTTCATGTTTCATCATAAGTTAAGGAGTTGTGAGATCCAAAATGAATGCTTATAATGTTTTCATATTTTCTATCATCATATTAATGAGGTCGTTGGTGGGTTGTGATGATTAGACACCCCTGCCGCAGATATAAGGAGGTTGATGATGGATGTATGATGTGGATGGAATCCCAGTATATGGTGGTGTTGAGTATGAGAACTATGAAGGGGGAATAAATGTAGGTGAATGGTATCCTAAATAGGCAACATATGAGACTCTGGATTGTTAGTGATATGTATAAGTAGGTGGGGTAGTTGTAATGAATCTTGTGGTAATTGGGGGTAGGGACTATGGGATGGAAAGGATGAGGTTTTAAAATGGGGTATGGGTTGCCGACACCATAGGTAGTTATGATGCGATATGTACATATGAGGAAAAGGGTACAGATGGGGCTATTCTTGAAGTGGCTAGTGAAGGAATGGTCGACACCATGGGTGTGATAGATGCCATAGGTGCAACAGTTATAGAGGATGTGGGGTCCAGTTGAGACACCATAGGTGGTAAGGTGGATGAAGGTAATGTTGAGCTAGTGGTAGCTGATGTGGAAGTGGGGGTGAGGGTAGGAGGGATAGACACGGGCATGTCATATACCAACTGTCCCAAGGAGTCTCGGGTAGATGAGTGGGTGAGATAATATTGTAGGGAAGTGGGATTCTAGTCAAGGAGTCTTGTGAACTCCTTGTCACTAGTACTAATGGTGATGGGCTGAGTTGGATCCATAGGCAACAAGATAGAAGGCGGTGATGGGCTAGGTGGAAGAGGTGAAGGCTAGTGTGAAACACAAGGGCATTGGCTTGATTGTGAGTCAAAACCATGTGAATTAGCATAGACCTGGTAAATTGTACTCTATAAATGACATAGAAAACAACAAAAATGGAGAAGGATAGATTCCGGGAGGTGAAATTAGTCGGTGTTTTAATTAAAAATCAAAATAAAGGAACCGACAACAGTTGGACTAACTGATGATGGTTAAAGGGTGTCTGATGATAGTTACATGAATGGTACCGATTCATCGTGGGAAATCAATAGTTTAGCAAATGAGGCAGAAACCAATGGGAATGAAATAAGGAAGTTGTATGTGATTGTGATTTTAAAATTCTATGGATATGATGATGTCCTGAGAACTTCAAAATATAATAGAGATGTGATGAATGTTATTCTTTGGTAAAATGACCCAAAAGAGCTGGAAATCGACACTTTGGTTAGGTAAACCGATGATGACATGATGTAAATCGGTGATGGTCACTAGACCAATGTCATTACTTATGAAATTTGAATAATTAAAGTGAAAAATGATTTTTAAAAAAATTAAGTTAGTGTTAGTGAAAATTCATAGCACCCCAAATCGACCCTCACATCTCGCTATTTAGAAATAGGTCATTTGTTGTGAATGCACAATATGGGTTTTTCCCAAAGTGTGGGACCTTTGTAATTGGGGAAAACTCTCTAGATTGAAGCTGGTTCTTACTCCTTTGTTTAGGTGTATGCATGCAATTTTTACAAAGGTTCTGATTCAAAATTCCTACTCTAAAACTACCAAGGAGACAGGGTTGAGAAAATTCATGGAAATGGGAAACAAAACTAAGAAAAAAAAGAATGGCGATACATCAAAGGAGTGTTTAACTTCATGTTTTGCAAAATAGACAAAAATTGTGGAGTGTAACATCAAAACATGCACACATTGCTAAAATATAATGAAATATAAAAAGATAATAATAAACGCATGAGAGGAATAGAAAATCATTCACAGAACATGCATTATAATTCCCAAGTTTGATACAATGCATTACAAAAGTAAGAGGGGAAAAAATGTGCATGCAGTCTTCATGGAGGTCTGAAACTCCTTCAAATCCGCCTGCTAAGGAGAAAAAAAGTGCTTACAAGAGAAAGAATGTCCAAAAAAATAAAGGATCAAATCCTTTCCATTTATAACTAAAGAAAAGAGAGGGAAAGAAGAAGAGGGAGAAAATCAGATCGTTTAACTCAACCATATGCTATTAATCCCTTTCAAATCGGCCTACAAACCCATCAAATCGATTCCTATGTTTCTGTTTTGCGTGTTCAAAGAAAAATGATGAATTTTAGAAAAACACATCTCTCAAAGTGATCTGATCTTGGTTTAATGGTGTGAGAAGACATTTTAGGGTTTTCCCCATCAAATCGAGTTGATTCTTCATCCTTGGCATGTGGGAGAAGGAAACCATGGCGGATTGAGCAAAAACAACTCATTCAAAGAAATTTGGTTCACATTAAAGGCATGAAAGACATTTCTAGATTTTTCTTCCTTGAAACCTACAAAAATGATGTTTTTATGCCTCCAATGCATAGAGGAGATCAAGATCTTTCCAATGAGTCTGATTTTTCCCAAATCTAATCTCTAGATTGAAAGATATGCCCATCTAAAGATTTAGGGAAAAATTAGGGCATAAATTCGGGCACAAATTAGGTCAAAAATGGCAGTGAATCAGATTTGAAAATGGGTCCACAGGCCCAAATTTTAATTTTTGCACTTTTGCAAAAATTTCCCAAAACACTCCGCATCTCCGCACTTCTTCCTCGGTTACGTGGCATTTATTGGGGTTGGTGGAGGCAGGCTCCTTTTCCTACTTTTCCACTTTTGGAAAAATTTTGTAAAAATACATGACACATGTCGACTTATTATTGGTGTGGAGGTGTGCTTCGTTTTCTTCCTTCATGGGCCCGTAGCCTCAAACTTCACCTTTTTCCCTTTTTAAATTTTTGTGAAAATTCTCAAACAACTCTGTGTCCTGCGCTCCCACATGACATGTGTCGGCTTCTAATTAGAGTGGAGCCTTGACCATTTTCCTTTGCCGATCCATGGGATAATTCTCAACTTTAACCCTTTTTCCAAAAAGGCTAAGTGGTAAAATTTTCTCCCTGGCCCTATGAATGCACTTTGTTCCTCCTTCAGGCTTGCGGGCTAAAATTTGACTTTGAGCACTTTTCCCCAAAAGGGCTAAGTTCCAACTTTCTCTCTCGTGACTCTGCTAACCCACCAATTTTCCTTGGAAAAATTTATTTCTACGCTCCGCCGGCATGAGACTCCCGGCAAATTTTCCTCCATACCTCCACGGGCCCGCCTTGGGAAAATTTCCCCTCAAAACTTTTCCAAACCATAAATCCAAAAATACAAGTTAGGAGGACATCTTTACCTTTCTGGAAAGGGGAAGAAATTATCTATCTAATGAAGCAATACCTAGAAAATTTTTAGTTCTTGAAATGTGTAAAATTTATGAGGCACAAAAAGGAAGCTAGTTATCCCAAAATAAGAGGGAGCTTATTTTTGTTAACATTCGATGAAATATCAGCCCAAAAACTTGAGTATGATAAAAATGGGTTCTCAAACACTTTAGAAATAGTCGGAATAGACAAACTATGATGGAGGAGTGTGAAAGGAAGAGTAAAAATTAATAACATGGCCTTACAACTCAAAACACACTTAAGAAAAGATAAGAAAAACACAAAATCCTATAAGTGAATTTGTATGTTTAGCTTATGTTATTTAAGAATGACTTGTGAATCCGGAACAAATATTTTTTGTTAGGAAGGCATCTTATCAAGAGGTAATATCTAAGGATGGATTCAGGTTATGTTTTTGTGGGGGTGGTCCTTTCTATGATAATGACTGGTCAGAAAAACCTACAGGGTACCCACTATCAATCCTCTTACCGTGTGATCATTGACAATCTCTTCTCGGGTAAGGTGTTGTTTAAGAAGATGTGTAAGTTCATATTTCTGTAGTTTGGAAAATAGAGAGAAGAGAAATTTATTCTATGATTTAATTATGTCAACCATCAGTTGGGCATGACTTCCAGTGTATAGGTTTCCTTCAGTTTTAATGTGAGCTAAAAATGCAAGCACAAAAGTATGAAATGCAAGTATTTTAGAACCCAAAATCAAACTATGATGTTTGATGTAAATAGGGAGTGAATAAGAAAGAGAATGAATTTCAATAATTCAGATGCAAGAAGAAAAATAATGATTCTTTTTAATCCCGAAATATAAATTTCATTTAGACAAAATAGAAGAAAGATATATATTCCCAAGGAGAAGATTTAATTTTGAATTCCTTTTGAAAAGAAATAAACATACAACAATTCTCTAAGAATTAATAAATTCAAGGAAACCCGAATGGATCCCACTAGGCATGCCAAAATGTTTCATTGGATAGAGTTAAATAAAACAACGAGTGTAATGCCTAGCAGAAGCTAGATCCAGGAAGTGTGATGCTTCCCGAATTTATCAATCTAATTTTTAAAAACAATATTAATTCTATCCAAAATAAAAATGAAATAAAAATATTATTGGAATTGGAACGATTTAGGTATCTCATACAAAACAAATAAGAAAATTCATATAACATGTGATTGAGGTCAAAACGGGTCGTGTGATGGGCTAGTATTAGGTTCCGTGTCTAGTATAGGCTCTTGGTAAGGTCTCGTAAATATTAGGAATTATTTTGGGTTTTTAGGGAATGGGCATGAACTCTCTAGTCTAAGGTATGTTTCTAGACATAATAAATGACATCGCATATGTGATGATGCCGGTTTGGTAGGATGACCAACGTCAATTGGCTAGCCACAATCGGTAGGGTTCGTTAATAAAATGCTCTTAGAATTGGTCTTCGACTTGTTGGTGTCCATTTTGATATTACACCACTTTTTCCCTAATTTTATTTTCACTCTGCATTTCTGAAATGTTTTCTATAGTTTTAATGGGTGAAATGAAGTTGTTTCCTCTATTCCCATGCCTTAATACATTTGAAAAATCATTTGACATGCCCCATTTTGCAAGAATACTCAATCTTGCACCATGTTGCCCTAATTTTTCAAATCTGTACTTTCTTAAAAACATTTTATTTTTCGAAATAATGGTCTGCAACTTGTCCCTTCCAGTTGAATGTTTTAAAAATTCTCACAAACTTGTTGTTTTACCCTAGTTTGAGAGAAAAATCCATGCATGCCTTGTTTGTGCCCTAATTTTTCCAAATCTGTGGGCTATGTCATGTTTTCCCTTTTGCCCAATCATGAAAAATCAAAATTGATCAATTCATACTTGTATGTATTCAAAAATCTAATTCCAAGGTTGAGAAATGCTCGAAATCATGTTTTATCTGGTTCCAAATCAAAAAAATTGTTATCCTTGGTGAAAAAATCAAATTCTAGGGCATCCCTGGCATTTTCTATATTTTGATGGCCAGACGGGTGTCATTTTCTGTCAAATTCTTCCTCAATGCATTGGAAAACTTGGCGGGTTCTAATTGGCCAAAGGGTGGCGGAAATTTTTTCTAACTTTTTGTTTTTTGCTTTTTTTGGCAAAATGGTGAAATTGGTTCCATGGCTCCACCTTTTCCAAAATTTCCTACGTGGCATGTTTTGATTAGCCGAGGAGAAGCGGGGGAGTTGGATTTCCTTGGAGATTTTTGACTTTATTTTGCAAAAATTTTAAAAGTCAAAAACTGGCCCAAAACCCCGCAACCAATCGGGAGTGGACACATGTCCTAAAAATAAAAAAGGGAGGAGTGGGCTGATGGGGGACTTAGAGTTTTTTAGCTCTATTTTTCTAAAGTTAAAAATCAATTTCAGCCCCACTCCAATCAAAGGAGGACACGTGGCACAATTTTGGGTAGAGGGGATGTGGATGGTGGAGGTTTTGAATTTTTTTGCCTTTGGAGGTAGAAAATGTTAAAGTGAAATTTTGGAGCGCAACCCCGTGGCCAATCACAGGTGGACACATGTCCATGAAAAGTCAGAATGGGGGTGGATTTCTTGGTGATTTTGAAGTTTTGACTTCAAATGGATCAAATTCAAAACTTGGGCCGAGGCTCCAAAACCAATCCAAGTGTGACATGTGGCTAATTTTGAAAGTCAAAGGAGAACGTGGGTCACCGGTGAGTTTTGAAGTTTTCAAATTTTTGGAGGTATGATGGAAAAAAGAGAGACATGGCCCCACAGAAAATCATCAAACAACACGTGGCAAGGTAGAAATCGAGTGTGCGGGCCCTTGGGGCAAAAGTAAAAAAATTTCATTTTTTCAAAAGGAGGTAAAATGTGTAGAATTGTCTTGTGGTTTCATTGGGACCCACATTGTGGACACACGGTAGGCCCAAGTAGGAGGCGAGGAAAAATGGATTTTTTTTCCAATTTTTCAAAAGGTTATAAAGTGAGTATTTTCAAACTTGGGCCCGATCTGATCATATTGCACCATGTGTCCGGGCTTTATCAAAAATTAAAAAGTAACCCAAGTTTTTTTTTTTATTCATATTTTCCACGTGAAGGGCCGGATTTAAAGTTGAAGGTAGATCCACGATTCTTATACGTTGTACCATTTTGGCCACCATGGAAGCTCCAGAAACTTGGAATTGTGAATTTTGCATCAAATTTCATCAAATTTTTGGTGATTCCGTGTCATTTGGGCCTTCCAGGATCATTGGGATCACTTTCATGACTTAATTTGTAGATCTGAGATGTTTTTGAAATGAAAATTTTCCCTAATCTGTCTAAACACGTGAAATGTCAAATTTGAAAGTTGTAGAGGTAGTTTTAAAAGGTGAAAAGGTGAAATGATGAGTGGAAAGGCTTCTGCATGCCTTGATGATGAAAAATGTGCCTCCAGGAAGGATAATGATCCAAATATTTGTAATGATTCAACCTTTTTAAACACTCGGCAATTTTTATTGCGAATCTGTTAAATGTCATTTTTAGTGAATCATGACGAATTGTTGTAACAAAATTGATGCTGGGCATATTCTTATCTTGGGAAAGAAGGCTCCAATGTGGTAAGAGATATATAATGCATGTTTTGAGACATGCAAAAGGTCAGAGAAACATAGAATTTCATGGAAAAAATCTTGGAAGAAGCCCATTCTCTAAGAAACCACCTGAGAACCATTTCTAATTCCTTTTTGCATCTTATTTGTATCATGTTGAGTTGGTTTCAATTATAAATCCATCAACAAGCTCTAATATTTTTCTTATAACATTCCCCTGCTGATAAATTTGGTCATTCTGGATTATTCTGTGTTGTCTCTTATTAAAGTTTGCATGCACTTATTTTTCAAAATGTTTTCAATTTGTGTTTTTTGCTCCTATTGCAGTCTTGTGTTTAAAATCTCTCTTGATCATACATGGTCTTATTTCTTGTTGATAGTTTAGTGGCATTTGCGCCTCACATTTAGAAGAACTTTCATTTGATAAAGAGATAAATGATTTAAAATCATGTTACCTTACTTGAATTATGAGATTGTCTCAGTAAACCTTTGGGTGCACCTTAGGTCATGATAAAGTAGAGATTTTTGGATACTTTTTTGGTTCATTTTCTTCAAGCCTTTGTGGCATTTTGTCAAATATTGTGTGGAAGAGTGCAGATCTAGGCCTCCATTTAGTGCACATATCCCGGTTAAAGGAGTACCTTAACCCTATAACATCCTCATTTTAGTACATTAGAACAAGAAATTTATTTATTTATTTTTTATTAGTGCTATCTAGTTCTAAATACATAATTTAGAACACATGGATCATGACAATCATTCAAATAATAGATAACCATATGCTACTGTAATGACTCGGTGTACCGCCGATCTATTCATTCCATGACTCGGTGTACTACCGATCTATTCATGTGTATCATAGAGTTGGTGTTTTCATCTGAACACTTCCCTCTTGTGGTTCTCTTCCCTAATCTAGGATTCTGAATGTTCTGTCCAAGGAACCTATCTGAATAATTGTTACCATTATTCATCGGCATCATGTCCCTTAGACTAGGTGACATAGGACAACGCAATCATCCGCTTGCGATACTTTGGCCAAAGATTTGAAACATACTATTCATGTCTTATATTCCTTGACAACATACTCATCAATCCGGAATACGTCCTTCACCCCACTCTGATGTTATATAGATCATCTTATACTGACTTCTGTCAGTCCCCTTGTCCCTAGTTTTCACTCCTGGAATGGGTTAATATCATACACATGTTATAAGGATGCCCTTGAAGACTAGGGTAAGCTGACATATAGGATCAACCACTATTAACCCCATGTGTCAAGGTACCCTGAGTCCCAAAGGGCTGCCTCATAACACATCTATGGTCCTATCCAAAGGCCGAAAGAAAATGTTGGTCAAGTTTCGGGTGTAAATCTTAACGATCAATGCAAAAGGGTGTTGCCATATGTCACCTGCATTGTTATATCCTTGAGAAGATCCTAATCTTCTCAAAGGTACAACCCTGCAGTTAACATGTGTCAACATCCTACAATACTACCTCGGAAAGATTTACATAACTTCAAGAAGTTACTTAAGTTGAGTTAAATTTGAATTATAGACCCTCCTAATCGGGTAGATTTTCCCAACCACGGGTCCCACACTTATATAGGATTAACCATCTGTTAACCCCATGTGTCAAGGTACCCCGAGTCCCAAAGGGCTACCTCATAACACATCTATGATCCTATCTAGTCCCGAAGGAAAATGTTGATCAAGTTTCGGTGTAAATATTAACGATCATGCGAAAGGGTGTTGCCATATGTCACCTGCATTGTTGTATCCATGAGAAGATCCTAATCTTCTCAAAGGTACAACCCTACAGTTAACATGTGTCAACATCCTACAATATTGCCTCGAAAGATTTACATAACTTCAAGAAGTTACTTAAGTTGAGTTAAATTTGAATTATAGGCCCTCCTAACTAGGTAGCTTTTCCCAACCCTGGGTCCCACACTTTTGAGACACCATACATATTTAGGTTCAGCCACGAGAGAAAAGTTTTTAATAAGATTTGAGATCTTGTCAAGGTGTTAATCGGCTCCTAATAATCCTTGATTCCTTATAAAAGGACAACAGCCCTATGTTCACTCATAAGGAAGCTAACTAAACCCGTAAGGGTTCATATTAACCCCGAAGACTAAAATATATCATACTTATTGCTATTAAGACATGGTGATTTAAAACCATCAATTACATTGCTTTGACTTAGATCATTATTAGGGAGTAATAGAATACTCTTCCTATTTTAGCTATATATCGGGCATAGTTTAACCTCAACTTCCCTAAAAATGTAGTGGTCTAATTTCCAGCTTTAGCCTTATTCATAATATATAAGAATTACTAGTCAAACATGAAGATTTCAGGTCACATAATTTTTACAAGGCTTACTTAGGGAATCCATCTAGACCCCATGGCATATAATAATAAAAATTCACTCTCCTTCATTCAGACATGAGAAGATCAATTCAACAAATAAAAATGCAGCCACGTAAGTAACAATTCCCCATTTCATTTATTTCCAAGCCATACAATTACAACTTATGCACTTCGGCATATTTTAATACAATAATCATCAGCAAAAGAATAACTTTCTTCCTATAGTACAATTAGAGAAATCATGTTGGAATTCATCATAAAAATTAGATTAAACAATCTATGCATCATATCAGATCTGCATGCCTTTACCACTTACGATGACCATCTGCAAAAATTGCTAGCACAGGTCAGTTCAGTGAACTGAGCATGATAAGCACTAATTCTTAAAACAATTGCATTCCACCAATTATTTCCATTAAACAACTTGTTTAAATGAAATCATTTCATCAAATCCATAAACATGAATCACGCTAATTATCTTTCTACCATTCTAATATGACTTTATAACATAACTCATATTATAGCTACTATTTCAACTTAAATATTTTCAGATGATTCATCTTATATTAGAGAATAAGAAGAAACAAAATGAATCTTAAATACCTAGCCATCCGAAAACCAAGAGCAGTATCAATCCTAATATAATTACTCTATTCAAAGAATGAAATCTTATCAAGGCATGTAACTAACATATTTGCATATAAACAATTCAAGCAAAAAGCAGATTCGCCTCAAGAAAGTTCAACTAACGGATATCCTCTAAACATTTTGTATCAATTCACAAGCATTGATAAGTATTCAAAATTTTACTACCATACTACTTTTATACAAGAAGATAATAACCAAATTTCCAAATCAGGGTAATAATATCACTAAAGAGAAGGAAAGGAGACTTCTGTTAAGATTCAAGACTTGCCACTCTTTCCACCTAAATTTAACAATGATCTATTCATCTTATACCCATACTTGTAGAGTTCTTATAGAGATTCAAAAGAAGGGAGCACTCATAATTTCTAGAAAGGAGAGAATACTTTCATATTCCAAAATCCTATAACAACTTATCCTTTACAACTAAGAGGAAGAAAGGAAATCAGATCAATTCAATTAGGGAAAAAGAGAAGGCAAGAAAATCAACACCTAAGTTTACCATTAGCTCCAATCAGGTAGAACTACTTAAAAGGTTGCCCATAGATCCCTAGGGTCTTGCAATTGCACATTAAACAAAAGCCACAGATTGTTACAAAATGATATACATATACGTTCAAATATCAGACCACAATCCTGATCCAAATAAACAGTCTACACTTCACCCAAGACTCGAATCATTTTTGACTAAGAGTTAGGGTAACTATTATCATTACTTACCAATAGATTAAACTAATTATTTCCAGCCATTACACTGGATAGTTTGTTGTTACGTTCAAAGATACCAAATCAAATAGCACTTCTAGTGTTAATAGATGAATTCTAATGATAGATTTCAAGGTCACTTCAGGTAACATCAAACACAGTCCATTCCTATCCAAATATAAAACCTAATTTCCATTCATGCAGATCTAGGATCACCCACAAATTGTTAGGGGACAGAGTTCATCAAAGTAAGTTTTCTCTTGGTCATAACTGTGTTCCAATTATCCAAGTATAAAAAAATCATAAAAGCAATAGCTACACCAAATATTTCCCTACTTACAGAACCTATATTCATAGAAACATTCTGACCCCTTTCTAATGAAGGTACAAGCTTAGAATTTATCCATATTTCCAACTCGTGCGCTGAACCAGTCGAGCTTTACCTTCAGACCCTTTTCTAATAAAGGTACAGGCTTAGTATTCAAACATATTTCCTACTCGTGTGACTGAACCAGTCGAGCTTTATAGAAGGAACTAACAGTTTCACCACAAATCCAACTATATATTTTCCTGAAGCTGTCAAGTAATAGTAGAGCTCATACAACTAAGCAACAATCAAATAAACCAACCAAATTTGACACAACAGTTCATTCCATGGTATCTTCAAACACGAAATCATCAAGTACGACGTCTGTCATGGTGCCAGTTCGGAAATTCAATACCTCAGTCAGACAAAGAGACATAAAACACTTCTACAGAAGTTGAACCCATATTGTATTCACAACAAGGAGAGAAGATAAAAGAAGTAGATTTCATCAGGGTCTACGTATAACTAGGGATTCCCAAATCAACAAGAAAATAAGAAAACCAATACATTGCTACCAGCCAAGCCAACTGTACAAAAATCATCTGAACAGAGTTGTTCTAATGAAAGCATTTAAAGGAAAGAAAGATTTTTAAAAGTTAGGGCCTATCATGCCTGATAGTGTCGCTAAAATTTGAAGAAGACCTCTGAATGTGCTTGCACCTTCTCTTCTTCTTCCACGAAAGATTAAACAACAAAATATTGTTACCTCCATGCCTTATATATTTCCCCTGACAGAGAAGTAAGCTAGAAACTCTCAAAGTTGCCATGCAACGAAGAGTAGATGGCTGGTTCGAAGAACCAGTGCTCATGCAGAGTGAAAAACGGAATGCATGGAAAACAAAACAACCAAACAAAATTCCACTTGCATGCCTTCCCAAGAAATCTGCGCTCGGGGACCAAAGCTCATTAATTTCATTTACTTCCATTCTCCCACCTATTTTCCATTGCCACCGACTGCCAAAGTTGGTGATCGCCACAACAAAACAAACAAACATTCCCATCCTTAGAGATACTGCCACGTAAGGCTATATTAGTAGTTTTTATCCTCCGCCAAACCTGACAGCATTCCATGTCCTTCAACCTTATCCCCTCTTAAATGCCATGGAAACCACCACCCATGACTCATGACCCTTCTTAGTTCCCCCTTCATAGCATTAGTTAAGGTAGATTAGAGACTTAGGTTAGATCATAGGGTATGACATTAGTCTCATTTCCATAGTGCTAGGTGTAGTTAACCCTTGAGTATTAAGCTCATAGTTTAGGGCTAGGTTAGATTAGAAATTCTTTTAACCATTAGGTTATAGTTTAGGTTAAAACTATTAACCTTACTGACTCTAGTTTAGGTCCCCTAAATAGGACTAATCAGTGTTAGAGTCTATACAGGATAAAACATTCCTGTAAAGGATTCCATTTGGCATCAATAAATTAAGCTTTAGATATAAAACATAAACATCTTACCTGGCTTAAGGTCCAGTCTTTCCTGATGTTACGATATCTAGAACCAAATTCTATTTACCATGATTAGCTTGAGTTAACCTCTGGAGTTTGATCATTCAAAGCTCAGTCATACTTTGTAACTTTCGTAAAGTCAATAAAAAATTTTCATCCTAAATAAACTTAAAACATTCCTTGGATCAATGCAATTGATCTAAGGCTGAGTCATAAAGGTGGATAAATTTACAATCCATCCAGAAATCAGGTTGAACTCAAGTGAAATAATGAAAGAAACGAAAGCATCCAATCATATTTTGGTTCAATAAAAGATCTTCAAGAGTAGAGGATACAATCCATATCAAGCATGACTTCCCAAAACTAAAGGAACTTGTCCTTATACGAGAAGAATGCATTTATCAATACTTGAATGCTCTGGAGAAAGTAACAACAATTCGAAGTGGTATTACATGCTTCCTCCTAAAAGATTCATCATCCCGATGATTGCATTTTTTTACCTTTAGGTCAATCAATTCATTGGTTCACAAAACAAATTACTATTTCCAACTTGAATAATTCTAGAAATCAATATCATGATACAATTTATTCAACCTGAAATAATGTTTGCCCCAAAGCTGGCTTACATAAAGACATGAAAAAGATAAATTCATAATAATTATATTTTTTTTAGTCAACAGATTCCATTCTATTCAAAAAGAAAGGGAAAAGCAATTTTCATCTCTTCCATATTTTCCCAAGTTGCACTTTCTTCGTTAAACTGGTCCCACTGGACCTTACATTGTTGTATTTCATGATTTCTCAAATGCAATTGGCAAGTTTCCAGCACTCGTGTGGGTTTAACCATGATTATTCCTGGGTCTTGGACCTGCAAGGAATTCCAATTTAAAACATGTGACAAGTCTGAAACATATTTCTTAAGAAAATAAATATGGAAAACATCATGCATGCGAGACAAAGCAGGTGGTAATGCTAATCGGTAAGCTACAGGATTGATTACTTTGACAATTTCGAAAGGTCCCACATAACGAGGTGATAACTTGGCAGCCTTGCCAAAAGTTATAGAACTCTTTCTTGGTTTAACACGAAGAAAAACCTTTTCACCAAGTTCAAATTTTTGATCAACCCGCTTTAGGTCAGCATAGCTCTTCTACCTATCTGCTGCTTCTTTCAATCGTTCACGAATCATTTTAACTTGCTGTTCCATTTTAGTAAGGATTTCTAGTCCAATTACCACTCTATCCTCAATACTATCCCAACTAACAGGGGTTCTGCACTTTCTTCCATAAAGTGCCTCGAAAGCTACCATTTTAAGGGAAGAGTGATATGTGTTATTGTATGCAAATTAAACAAATGGGAGATACTCTTCCCACTTGTACTGTTCGTCCATGCAATACATTCGTAACATATCTTCCAACACCTGATTTACTCTCTCAGTTTGTCCATCCGTTTCCGGATGATATGCAGAACTGAAGTTTAGTTTAGTTCCAAGAGCTGCATTAAGTGTTTGCCAAAATCTTGATGTCATTCTAGGATCCCTGTCAGATATAATCAATTCTGGTACTCCATGTAACCTAAAAATTTTGTGCACAAATCTTTTAGCTAACACAAGAGAATCATCCTTTAGATTTCCAGTGATGAAATGAGCTACCTTTGTTAGTTTGTCTACAACTACCAAGATAACATCATGTTTATTTCTCGACATAGGCAACCCTTGTACAAAGTCCATGCTTATTACTTGCCATTTATACTGTGGTATGCTATGGGGATATAATAAACCAGCAGGGTGCATGTGTTCTGCCTTAACCCACTGACATTCCAGATAATGAGTCACAAAATTAATAACATCCTTTTTCATTCCTTTCTAGAAGTATTGTTGTTTTAGATCAACAAGCATTTTAGTAATACCCGGTGTCCAGAAAAGGTGAATTATGAAATTCAACTAACAATTTCTTTCTCAAATCATTTAGCAAAGGTACGTATACTCTATTTTCATAACGTAAGATTCCTTCATTATCAAAATGAAAACCTTTATACCTTTCATCTTTTGGTTCTCAAAGCAAGTGCTGCTTTTACTTGCTAAAAGTATATATCAGATTCTGAGGCACTTTTCACCTCATCTTTAAACTAAGTTCTTAATGTTATAAGAGCATAAATGTGCTTCCTACGACTTAGAGCATCTGCTACTCTATTCTCTTTTCCTTTGATGTAACTAATATCAAAATCATATTGAGACAAAAACTCTAACCACCTTCGTTGTCTTGCATTTAGATTAGGCTAAGTGAAAATATATTTCAGCCCTAAATGATCAGTTTTCAACTCAAAAGGTTTCCCAAGTAAATAGTGTCTCCAAACTTGAAGCGCATGAACAATTGCAGCAAGCTCTAAATCATGAGGGGCATAATTTATCTCATGTAACTTAAGTTTTCTACTTTCATATGCTACGACATGATCATTTTGTAACAAAACACCTCCAAGGCCTTCCCCAGAAGCATCCGTTACAACGGTAAAGTCCCCATTAGGGTCTGTACAACTAAAATAGGTGCTAAAGTCAACTGACTTTTCAAAATTTTAAAAGCAGATTCACACTTTTCATCCCAAATAAATTTCTTATCCTTCTTCTGCAATGAAGTTATCAGTGCAGCCACTTTAGAAAAATCTTTAACAAATTTTCTATAATAACCAGCAAGGCCCATGAAGCTTCTTACTTCATGTACATTCTTTGGTGCAGGCCACTCGGTTATTACCACTATTTTTGAAGGATCTACTACAATTCCTTCTTTACTAATGACATGACCCAAATAGTGAACTTCAGTATCAAAGAAAGAACATTTGGATAACTTACCGTATAACTTTATTTTTCTCAAAATTTCCAAAACTATCTTCAAATGCTCATTGTGCTCCTCAACACTTTTAGAATATATGAGAATATCATCTAAGAATACAAGCACAAACTTGTCCAAATATTCTTGAAAGATATTATTCATTAAGTTCATAAAAGTTGTGGGTGCATTAGTTAATCCAAAGGGTAGAACCGTGAATTCATAATGTCTGTACCTTGTTCGGAAAGTTGTTTTATGAATATCTTCTTCTTTAATTCTTAATTGATGATACCCAGATCAAAGATCTATCTTGGAATAAACCGATGCTCCGTGCATCTGATCAAATAAATCATCAATTCTAGGAAGTGGGTATCTATTCTTGATTTTTGCTTTGTTTAACATCCGATAATCAATACACAGTCTAAGTGTTCCATCTTTCTTTTTCACAAATATTATTGGCGCTCCCCAAGGTGAAACACTTGGTCTAATCAAACCCTTAGACAAAGTTCTTGCAATTGTGCCTTAAGCTCGACTAACTCTGTAGTAGTCATCCGATAAGGTTCTTTAGAAATAGGTTCCGTCCCTAGTTTGATTTCAATGGTGAAGTCAAATTCCCTTTTGGGTGGTAAACCTGGTAATTCCTCGAAATACATCCTTGAAAATTTGTAACAACAGGTATCGTTTCATGAAATCACCATCTTCTTCTGTAGATTCAGATATCTTTACTGCATATAAGGTACATCCTTTGTTTTTAGCCTTTTTAAGTTACATAGCTGACAGTTTCCTAACTGAAATTTCCCATTTTACACCTTGAATCTCTGTTGTTTTCAGCCGATCATCTAAACATCTTATATATTTTTCAAAGCAGTCTACTTTTGCTTTATGGTCAGCTAACCAATTAACGCTGATGACAACATCATAGGATCCCAAAGGTGCAACATAGAGGTCAAATTCCGTGGAAAAGTTAGGTAAGTCAAGGACTGCTCCAAAAAGACACATACTAACTGTATGAACAGAGTTATTACCATACTGTACAGTCCAAGATTTATCCATTTTTCCAGCTTTTCTTTTAAGTTTAGAAGTGAGTTTACTAGAAATAAAACATTCAGTAGCTCCTGTATCAAAAATAATAGTGACAGGTATGCCAAATAACTTACCAGGAACTTCTATAGGTGTCACTTGCTTTTCAGCTTGCTTGTCTACTACTGCAGCATGTATCTTATGCTACTGATTATGATCATCCTTCTTCAAAGGGCATTGATTTGTGTAGTGATCTTTGCCACAATTATAGCAGCCTCCTACAGGTCCCTTTTTAGGCTCAAAATTACTTCCAACCTTAAAATTATCACGTTGTCCTCCATAGGACTTCTGCCCATTATTATAATTCTTGGCAAAACTATCCCTTACATTTCCAGCAGGCTTATTCATTGTCGTTTTCTTATTATTATCCACTGAAAACTTATTTTTGTTGCCAAAATTTTTCCATGGCCCCTTCTTGGGTGTAAGAGAAGTTGAAGAAGGGTTTGAAATCTTCTTCCGCACTTCCTCTTTATGAGAAGAAATAGATTTTAATTTCTATTCTTGCCTTATGGATTTTTCAACAACCCCTTCCATAGTGGTTGGGCTGTGAACATCAACCTCTCCTCCTATCACGGGATTTAGTCCCATGATGAATTTTCATATTCTAAACTTCTCGTCAGTTTGATACTATGGTACGTACTTGAGGAGTTTTGTAAACCACTCCCAGTATTCAGTTACAGTTAGCTTTCCTTGAACTAAGTTCTGGAATTCTATCATTTTCTGATCATAGAAAAGTTTTGGCAGCCAACGTTGCCTAAAATAGCCTTTAAATTGATCCCAAGTGATGTTGGTCTCATCAATATTTAGCTCACTTTACTTTACGTTGTCCCACCATGAAGATGCTTCATGGGAAAGCGATAGGATCCCCAAATAGCTTTGGTTTCCTCCGAGAAGTTTCTTATTGCAAAGTACTTCAACATTTCATTTGAGCCGCTTCTTAGCTCCATCTCCTAATGTGGTGCCATAAAATTTAGGTGGACTTATCCTTTTTATATTGTTAGTGAGTTCCACTATCAACATGGACTTTTTGTTTTCTAGTTGGACAGGTACATTTCCATTGTTATTACTAACACCCATATCAGAGTTTTCCTCAGGAGGTAGCTGATTGTTGTTACCAGCTTCATCATCCTCCTCATTTCCCGTTACTTGTTGTTCAAGTACAACCAAACAATCTCTTGTGTCTAATAGGGCAGCAAGGATCTCATCAAGTTTTTGGGTTGTTTCCACCCCTTCCTCAGGTGGAGCATTATTCGCAACGTTCCCCTTTTTCTAACCATTTTCTCTTACAATAAAATTCAATTTTTATCATATTATGGACACAATAGGTCCAAGAGCTATAACCTTCAGCTCTGATACGAAGATGTAAAATCCTCATTTTAGTACATTAGAACAAGAATTTTTTTATTTTTTTTTATTAGTGTTATCTAGTTCTAAATACATAATTTAGAACACATGGATCATGACAATCATTCAAATAACAGATAACCATATGTTGTTGTAATGACTCGGTGTACCGCCGATCTATTCATTCCATGACTCGGTGTACTACCAATCTATTCATGTGTATCATAGAGTTGGTGTTTTCATCTAAACACTTCCCTCTTGTGGTTCTCTTCCCTAATCCGGGATTCTGAATGTTCTGTCCAAGGAACCTATCTGAATAATTATTACCATTATTAATCGGCATCACATCCCTTAGACTAGGTGACATAGGACAACGTAATTAGCCGCTTGCGATACTTTGGCCAAAGATTTGAAACGTACTATTCATGTTTTATATTCCTTGATGGCATACTCGTCAATCTGGAATACGTCCTTCACCCCACTCCGATGTTATATAGATCATCTTATACTTGACTTCTGTCAGTCCCCTTGTCCCAAGTTTTCACTCTAGAATGGGTTAATATCATACACACGTTATAAGGATGCCCTTGAAGACTAGGGTAAGCTGACATACTAGATCAACCAATGTTAACCCCGTGTGTCAAGGTACCCTGAGTCTCAAAGGGCTGCCTCATAACACATCTATGGTCCTAACCAGTCCCGAAGGAAAATCTTGATCAAGTTTCGGTGTAAATCTTAATGATCAATGCAAGAAGGGTGTTGCCATATGTCACCTGCATTGTTGTATCCTTGAGAAGATCCTAATCTTCTCAAAGGTACAACCCTGCAGTTGACATGTGTCAACATCCTACACACTTTTTGGAAAGATTTACATAACTTCAAGAAGTTACTTAAGTTGAGTTAAATTTGAATTATAGGCCCTCCTAACTGGGTAGATTTTCCCAACCCTGGGTCCCACACTTTTGAGACACCATACATATTTAGGTTCAATTTCATAGAGAAAATTTTTAAGAAGATTTGAGATCTTGTCAAGGTGTCAATCGGTTCCTAATAATCCTTGATTCCTCATAAAAGGACAACAGCCCTATGTTCTCTCATAAGGAAGCTAACTAAACCCGTAAGGGTTCATATCAACCCCGAAGACTGAAATATATCAGACTTATTGCTATTAAGACATGGTGATTTAAAACCATCAATTACATTGCTTTGACTTAGATCATTGTTAGGGAGTAATAGAATACTCTTCCTGTTTTAGCTACATATCAGGGCATAGTTTAACCTCAACTTCCCTAAAAATGCAGTGGTCTAATTTCTAATTTAGCCTTATTCATAATATATAAGAATTACTAGTCAAACATGAAGTATTCAGTCACATAATTTTTACAAGGCTTACTTAGGGAATCCATCTAGACCCCATGGCATATAATAATAAAAATTCACTCTCCTTCATTCAAACATGAGAAGATCAATTCAACAAATAAAAATGCAGCCACGTAAGTAACAATTCCCCATTTCATTTATTTCCAAGCCATACAATTACAACTTATGCACTTCGGCATATTTTAATACAATAATCATTAGCAAAAGAGTAACTTTCTTCCTATAGTACAATTAGAGAAATCATGTTGGAATTCATCATAAAAATTAGATTAAACAATCTGTGCATCATATCAGATCTGCATGCCTTTACCACTTACGATGACCATCTGCAAAAATTGCTAGCACAGGTGAGTTTAGTGAACTGAGCATGATAAGCACTAATTCTTAAAACAATTGCATTCCACCAATTGTTTCCATTAAACAACCTGTTTAAATGAAATCATTTCATCAAATCCATAAACATGAATCACACTAATTATCTTTCTACCATTCTAATATGACTTTATAACATAACTCATATTATAGCTACCATTTCAACTTAAATATTTTCAGATGATTCATCTTATATTAGAGAATAAGAAGAAACAAAATGAATCTTAAATACCTAGCCATCCGAAAACCAAGAGCAGTATCAATCCTAATATAATTACTCTATTCAAGGAATGAAATCTTATCAAGGCATGTAACCAATAGATTTGCATATAAAAAATTCAAGCAAAAACAGATTACTGCCTCAAGAAAGTTCAACTAACGGATATCCTCTAAAATTTTTGTATCAATTCATAAGCATTGATAAGTATTCAAACTTTTACTACCATACTACTTTTATACAAGAAGATAATAACTGAATTTCTCAATCAGGGTAATAATATTGCTAAAGAGAAGGAAAGGAGACTTCTGTTAAGATTCAACACTTGCCACTCTTTCCACCTAAATTTAACAGTCTATTCATCTTATACCCATACTGTAGAGTTCTTATAGAGATTCAAAAGAAGGGAGCACTCATAATTTCTAGAAAGGGAGAGAATACCTTCGTATTCCAAAAATCCTATAACAACTTATCCTTTACAACTAAGAGGAAGAAACAGAGGAAATCAGATCTCCATTTCAAACAAGTTCAGGACTGTACCAACTTTCCAGGAGTAATGCATATATAAAAATCTTAAATTCAATCAGGGAAAAAGAGAAGGCAAGAAAATCAACACCTAAGTTTACCATTAGCTCCAATCAGGTAGAACTACTTAAAAGGTTGCCCATAGATCCCTAGGGTCTTGCAATTGCACATTAAACAAAAGCCACAGATTGTTACAAAATGATATACATATACGTTCAAATATCAGACCACAATCCTGATCCAAATAAATAGTCTACACTTCACCCAGAACTCGAATCATTTTTGACTAAGAGTTAGGGTAACTGTTATCATTACTTACCAATAGATTAAACTAATTATTTCTAGCCATTACACTGATAGTTTGTTGTTACGTTCAAAGATACCAAATCAAATAGCACTTCCAGTGTTACTAGATGAATTCTAATGATATATTTCAAGGTCACTTCAAGTAACATCAAACACAGTCCATTCCTATCCAAATATAAAAAATAATTTCCATTCATGCAGATCTAGGATCACCCACAAATTGTTAGGGGACGAAGTTCATCAAAGTAAGTTTTCTCTTGGTCATAACTGCATTCCAATTATCCAAGTATAAAAAAATCATAAAAGAAACAACTACACCAAATATTTCCCTACTTACAGAACCTATATTCATAGAAACATTTTGACCCCTTTCTAATGAAGGTACAGGCTTAGAATTTATCCAAATTTCCAACTCGTGGGCTGAACCAAATGAGCTTTACCTTCAGACCCTTTTCTAATAAAGGTACAGGCTTAGTATTCAAACATATTTCCTACTTGTGTAATCGAACCACTCGAGCTTTATATAAGCAACTAACAGTTTCACCACAAATCCAACTATATATTTTCCTGAAGCTATCAAGTAATAGTAGAGCTCATACAACTAAGAAACAATCAAATAAACCAACCAAATTTGACACAATAGTTCATTCTGTGGTATCTTCAAACATGAAATCATCAAGTACGATGTCCATCATGGTGCCAGTTTAGAAATTCAATACCTCAGTCAGACAAAGAGACATAAAACACTTCTACAGAAGTCGAACCCATATTGTATTCACAGCAAGGAGAGAAGATAAAAGAAGTAGATTTCATCAGGGTCTACGTATAACCAGGGATTCCCAAATCAACAAGAAAAAAGAAAACCAATACATTGCTACCAGCCAAGCCAACTGTACAAAAATCATCTGAACAGAGTTGTTCTAATGAAAGCATTTAAAGGAAAGAAAGATTTTTAAAAGTTAGGGCCTATCATGCCTGATAGTGTCGCTAAAATTTGAAGAAGACCTCTGAATGTGCTCACACCTTCTCTTCTTCTTCCACGAAAGATTAAACAACAAAATATTATTACCTCCATGCCTTATATATTTCCCCCGACAGAGAAGTAAGCTAGAAACTCTTAAAATTGCCATGCAATGAAGAGTAGATGGTTGGTTTGAAGAACCAGTGCTCATGCAGAGTGAAAAACAGAATGCATGGAAAATAAAACAACCAAACAAAATTCCACTTGCATGCCTTCCTAAGAATCCGATCTCGGGACCAAAGCTCATTAATTTAATTTACTTCCATTCTCCCACTTATTTTCCATTTCCACTGACTGCCAAAGTTGGTGATCACCACAAAAAACAAAAAAAACATTCCCATCCTTAGAGATACTGCCACGTAAGGCTATATTAGTAGTTTTTATCCTCCGCCAAACCTGACAGCATTCCATGTCCTTTAACCTTATCCCCCTCTTAAATTCCATGGAAACCACCACCCACGACTCATGACCCTTCTTAGGTCCCCCTTCATAGCATTAGTTAAGGTAGGTTAGAGACTTAGGTTAGATCATAGGGTATGACATTAGTCTCATTTCCATAGTGCTAGGTGTAGTTAACCCTTGAGTATTAAACTCATAGTTTAGGGCTAGGTTAGATTAGAAATTATTTTAACCATTAGGTTATTGTTTAGGTTAAAATTATTAACCTTACTGACTCTAGTCTAGGTCCCCTAAAATAGGACTAATCAGTGTTAGAGTCTATAAAAGATAAAACATTCCTGTAAAGGATTCCATTTGGCATCAATAAATTAAGATTTAGATATAAAACATAAACATCTTATCTAGCTTAAGGTCCAGGTCTTTCCTGATGTTACGATATCTAGAACCAAATTCCATTTATCATGATCATCCTGAGTTAACCTCTGGGTTTGATCATTCAAAGCTCAGTCATACTTTGTAACTTTCGTAAAGTCAATAAAATTTGTTCATCCTGAATAAACTTAAAACATTCCTTGGATCAATGCAACTAATCCAAGGTTGAGTCATAAAGGTGGATAAATCCACAATTCATCCAGAAATCAGGTTGAACTCAAGTGCAAGAATGAAAGAAATGAAAGCATCCAATCATATTCTTGTTCAATCAAATATCTTCAAGAGTAGAGAGGATACAATCCATATCAAGCATGACTTCCCAAAACCAAAGGAACATGTCCTTATATAGAAGAAATCATTTATCAATACTTGAATGCTCTGGAGAAAGTAACAACAGTTCAGGGTGTTACATGCTTCCCTCCTAAAAGATTCATCGTCCCGATGATTACATCCTTTGATTTACCTTCAGGTCAATCAATTCATTGGTTCACAAACAAATTACTATTTCCAACTTGAATAATTCCAGAAATCAATATCATGATACAATTTATTTAACCTAAATAATGTCTCCCTTTGGTAAAGTCAAGCTTACATAAAAACATGAAAAAGATAAATTCATAATAATTATATTTTTTTCAGTCAACAGATTCCATTCTGTTCTAAAATCTTCCACCAAAAATTCATTCGAATAACTAATCCTACCCCATACTACCCCGCATTATATTGTGTGTCTACAAAAGAACGCAATCCATCTACAAAAATGCACAAAGCAAATCAGGATCATACCATGTCTCTAGCAGCCTTAGCCTTGTCTTGATAGCATTTCCATCATTTAGTAGTTACATCTCTATTAAGTTTGAATAATTAAAAATTGATCATGTTTTCCCAAGGCCATCTCCATACAATATGCGTAGTATAAAGATATATCCACCTCCTTCACAAAACAAAGGCTGCAATATATCTTCTCTTACCTTGGTTGAAAGGCACAACCTAAAATAGTGAGGATTAGATCAAAATCCTTTCAAGGTGCTACCCACTTCTTTGAAGCTTGAGTGCTAACAAGTTAGATAAATTGCTTCCCTGGCTACAAAAAAACAAATAAATAATTTATCTACCTTTGAGTGTCTTTTAAAATCTATGATGTTGCTCAAGTTGTGAAGGAGATTAAATCTGGTACTAAAAATACTCTTTGTTATTTCATAGAGGTTGGAAATGGTGGGGGTGAAGTCATAAAATGGTCTTAGTGACTCGAGATGATTCAGATATGGTGAAGATAGGTGATATGGATAGATATAGTAAGGTGATGGGTTGGAGGGAGGAATGATGTGTACGAATGTATAAAATAATAAATTACTTGAGATGAATGATGATCTTAATGGAAGGAAATAATGATAACTTAAGAGATATTAGGTACTTATCAAGAATGGGTCCTGAGAGTGCAGTGATGAAAATAATGATGAAAAATATCTAGAGAGAAGGGAAGATGTATACATGTCATGGAAGTTCAATTCCCAATCTTCTCTGTGTGAATTGGTGATTGTGAAGAAGGTTATGTATGTTGATGGTTGTTGGTAGTGCTCACGAGTACTTTCCTTTTCTTGAATGCTTCGAAATTTGAGTTCTCCAAGTCTCTGTTAGGATATGAGATCCTGAATCGAATCACCAACCTCAACAAAGGATTTTGGTAATGTATTTAACCTAACTGACGATGATTAGGGGACCAATGTTGGTTGAGGTATAACCAGCGTCAGTTAAGGTGGGAATATCTAGGTTGGCCAAAAATAGCCCGATTGTTGCTATTTTTGGCATGGTCTTCATTCTTTTTCCAAGTCTCGAGTGATAGATCATGGGAGGATGAGTAAGATTTATCTTAGATTTTTTAATAGGATTTAATTCTACGTTTAGACTAAGTCCTAGTTTTTAGGATAGGATTAGAATTGGTCTTGGGTCATTAATGGGGTTTGAGTGGGCCATGAAGTTAGGTGGCTATGTGAGTTGGGCTGGATGAGGTGGTCAAGTGAGGATGTTAATTAAATTAATTAATTCTATTAATCATGTGTTTTATGGGATATGAATAGGTAACGTATGGTTAATTTAATAAATGGGGTTATAAGGGTAGTGTGACATGATTTTGATGTCTACACTCTCTCCCAAGAATAAGTAGTAAAGGATGTAAAGTGATCCTATGAATCTCAAGTATAGATAGAATATCCTCCATGGTGTGGAATAAAGAATTGTAAAGTGCACAAGAAGAGGGTTTGTGGATATAATCAAGGCTGAAAGATAATAGAATCATCTCGAGAATGTGTCTTCATATAATATGAAACCTAAGAACAATGATAATCCCTCTGTTTGTGGCACTTTGTAAGTAGTGCATGATTACAATAGGGTTTATTTGTGTGACATTAGATAGTTTACCAATCACCTTATAATAGGAAACAAATAGCACAAGAGTGAAGGCCACATTTATTCATAGTTAGAAGTATAGGAATGACATGCAATAAATCACAAAAGGGCATAAGCATAACAAGGTTACAACAGGGATTAGTGTGAGAGAAGGCATCTCTCATTGTAAAAAATAGGTTCTCCTTCTACAAGGTTGTGGCGTTATTCTCACCGAGGGATAATGTTAAAACATGAAGCATGAGGATCATGTGGGATGTCATGAACATCGACCAAGTTATGGTCCAACAACATGATGATATCTCATGGAGAGCGAGAATGAACCATAAGTAAATGAAAATGTTTTAAAGGAAAATATCATTAACCTTATCATAGATTTCAAGGGTGGTGTACATATAGAATGTGTTGAGTAGCCCCCAGTGCTTGTAATGATGACCTATGAAGTGGAGAAGGGGAGTTACATTCCCAAAACATAAATTAACTCCCATATGACACATATGATACACTGATGTGTAAAGGAATCTCATGATGGCCTTAAATGACACATAGACCTATAATCTCACCTAAGTGGGATGACCTACCTAGTAATGTGGAAAGTGAATCAAAACAATACCTTGTAACTTAGGATGAGGTGACAAGTCAGCAATGAGAAATGGGTCCCAACACAAAATCCTAATGAGATACCCATGAACAACAAGGGTCTCAAGAAATAGAGAAAAACCCAGTGGGAAAAACCTCCAACATAAGAGATAGAAAACACACTCTCTAATAAAAACATGGAAAAAATGGGTCCTATCCACTGATGATCTTGATAAGGTACCCATGTACAAAAGGGAAATATCTGAGAAAGATGAAGAAGAAAGTAGAAGAGGGATATAAGAGGAACACAAAAAATGTCATGGATAGATATTAACTCTGCAACTCTAGGAAGTCTCCTAGAAGAGTGTCAAGGATGTTGTTCTCTTCCTCTAGACTAAAGAAGAGCTACCTACACTGAACTATATGCCTACCCTTGGGAAGTACATAAATGAAGTGTTGGAATTCCACCCACTCCACAAAGGAAACCTAAGGAAGCAATAAAAATAACTCTAAGTCTCGGTCAATGGAAGTGTGACATAGGTATAGCAATGAAGTGCCATGGAACCAAAGGTAATGCCACATGCATAGAAATTTCAAAGTGAATAAGAGGAACATCCACTAAAATGATTCTTGAGTGATGATAAGGTAATGCAATAATTCCCACAACAGAAAGTGGTTACACTAGTAAGGGTGGATCAATGATGGTCTCCTAAAAGTGGAAGTGATAAGAGTCCCAAAAGGGGAACTCCTATAAAGGAGATCATGGAAGCTTATAAAACACCTATAGAATGTTGAGGAACAAGTATTGCATCACAAGTGAATATTGTAAAAAGATGAACAAGGTCAGGAAGATACTCATCCCAATGAGGGGGCTCAACAAAGAGAAGAGTGATTTTAGACAGGTATAAGTCACCAATGCATGAAGGAAGAGGAGTGGAAAGGGCCTTATACATTGGAAGTGGAAAGGAGGTAGGTGCAATGAATGTATAAGTCTAACAATGAGACTTCTCAATGTATGATGGGATAGGAGGGATGTCAACACTCTCTAGAATAGTTAGAGAAGGTGTAGACAACAAAATTGGGTCACACTCCCCTTAGTCCCTCGTCAAATAACCAACTCAAACACACTCACCTCACCATGGCCCCTTTCACCCCACTCTAATATTAATTTAAATAATTCAATTAAATTAATCCATGTCCTCACAATATTTATTATTTAATTATCCTAATTAAGATAATTCCCAGATCACCACCTCACCTATACACCTCACCTAGCCACAAACTTACCCCAAATATATTCTTAGGATGTTTCCATAACTAACTAAGACCTACCTAAACCCTAAAAATTAGAGCCTACATTCCCTATAACCACATTCCCACCCGTTAGAAAAGAAGCTTCCATTCTAATCCAGAGGGAAATGAACAAGATCCAAGAAATCAAGCGGATCTGCCCATTTTTAGTAAACCGAGGGAATCCCTCCCTAAATGACACCGGTCACCTAAACCACCACAAATCAACCTAGAATTGTCGTAGGTTACCTTTTATTCCCCTTGGTAACCATATTATAAGGTTGACACATTTTTTGAGAGCAAGAGATGAGACCAGAGCTGCATGTAAGTAGAACCAGCATTCACACATGCATCTAAACATCTATAGCCAACATCGAAGAAATCACACACCATTTTACATTCATGGGCGCAAATTGGGAATCACCATAACCACAAAAATTCCATCCATCTGATTAACTTCCATTTCCATCTAGCCATCAATCTCATACAATAATAAGTGTTTTATTAACCAACATTCATCTACTTTCATTTTATTAGGCTCAGTTACCTCTATTATCTATTTCTACTTGCACTCCCATTTTCCCACAATTTACCTTGATGCAATTTTGATCATTCCTTCACCCATACCATTAAATTTCCCATACCCGACTGTTAAACACCTCTGTGTATAATTAAGATCTCCATAGACCTTTCTATTGCCCTCTTCATTTCCATTTAGCCTTGGATCTATCCTTACACCAAGATTTTAATAAATGTATGTAATCTGACTATACCGACACTGGTTACACATGACCGTCATTGGTCCATCCTGAACCGTCATTGATTACACTAGACTGACGTCAGTCTCTGTGTTTTACCCTCAGACAAAGAATAGAGCCTAAATTCCCCACCAAATACCCAAAATAGCCAAAACCAGACCCTCACCAGTACTAGTACTCTGACAAAGACCTTGCCCTTTAGATTCAATCATAGCTTATCCTTTTCTGAACTAATTTTCTTATTGTAGTCAAATGAGATACCTAAATAATTTTAACTACAATAGGATTTCATTTATTGTTAATATTGAATTATTTTAAACAGTGGATTGACAACCTTCTAGGGAGTATCACACTTCCCGAAACTAGCATACGCTAGGCAGTCCACTATCATATGCTATTTAATCTCTTTTGGTGGTCTTGTTGTTCATTTTAGGTAGTTCCTCCCAGCTAAAAGGAATCTCTCACAATCAGTTTGTGGATCAAGAAGTCATACACGTGTAACAACCTTTAACCAGCTTTAATAGGTATTCCTCCTAGCCCTTTTACCCTTATCTATTTTGTCACATTCCAAGAAATGCTCTAAGAATTAGGTGAAACATTTTGGCACACCTGGTGGGACCCATTCGGGGTTCCTTGCATTTATTCATTTCTAGGTGAAAAGTTGTATGTTTGTTTCCTTTCTCGAAAGGTTCTCACATTAAATTTCTCCTTGGAATCTTCTCTTCTTTCTATTGTCTCAAAGAAATTGTGTTTTGGTGCTATAAAAAGAACTCTTCTTCTCTTTCATTTGTACTACATTAGTGAAAGATCATACTCTCTCTTGTTCATCTTTTTGTGTCATCAAATTCAATATTTTTATTTGGGCTTAAAATCAACTGCATTTCATTCTACTTTACTGCATTAGCTTACATTAAATGAGGACAACCTATACACTGGAAGTAATGCCCAGTTGATGGTTGGCAAACAAATCATAGAAAAGCACTTTCTTTCTCTTTTTCTCTCTCTGAGTCTTACCAACTATCACAAAAATGAAAAATACACACATTCTTAAATGACATATTACCCGGGAACATCTATTAGTGATCAGACAGTCCGATTGGTAGGTACTACCTAGCTCGTTGATTCTGTCGAGTCATTATCTCTGGAGACGGCCCACCACCACCATAACATACCTGAAACCACTCTCTTTAGATATATTTCTTTGTAGGATGCCTTCCTAACCAAAAAATTATGTTCTAAATACACACAGTTAGTCCTTAATAGCATAAGCTGAACAAACATAATAGAAAGAGCACTTTTAGGATCATATTTTCTTAGTGTTTCTACTTGACTTGTGTTTTGAGGTAAGAGGACACGTTCTTAATATTTTTTATTTCTCCTTACACACTCCTCATCATAGTTGGTGTATTTGAACTTTGAATGAGTGTGCCCGGACCCTATTCATCATTATCGAGTTCGGGTTTGATTCCACACTTGATTTTAATGACAACCACATTTTCTTCATCTTTGATTCAATTTCATAAGAATCGGTGTCGTCGTCGATCGCGACCTTCATTGGTTACCCTCTTGATCACACGGTTTTACCCAACTGGCATCGATTTATTGTTCTTTTGGTTAACCTTCCCAAAATGACACCTGCTTCATATTCTTTGTTCTTTAGAGTCTCTATAACTCTTAGCATCTTTTCTATGTCTGATAAAATCCATCTACAACTTATCTACCTAGTATATTATCAACCTTTTGCCTTGTTTTGGCAAACTGTTCTTTTTCATAGTGACCGATTGCATAGCTACCTTTGGTGACCGTAGTTACCTCTAACTCGACATCGCTAACCCTAACCGACATTGGTTGCTTTGTGTAGTTTTCAAATGCAGACATTTTAACCCAAGCCACCTACCACCGCTGTTTTTCCTATTTTTGTTGTATTTACGTGTCATTTGCGAATGCGTCCTACCAGATCAACACTTGTTCACATGGTATTGACTCATTTCCAATCAAATGCCCTCATATTCCATGCTAGTTTTCAACCACTCCCACTTATTCCTTCACCACCTTCCATCCTATCACCCATGGAGCCTATCTAACCTATCACGATCGCCACAAGTGATGAGTAGTTTGCACGACTCCTTAAACAAAACCCTACCACCTTATAGTTCTATCTTTCCCACTCATCCACTCAAGATTCCTTGAGTCAATTGATATATGATATACCCGTATCTATCCCCCGATACTCATTGCTACTTCGCATCATCCCCTTCTAGATCTGTGCTACCTACACCCTCCTTGCCCCCATCCATTTCGCAGCCTAGGCCCTATACCTGTTATGACTACCACATCTACCATGTCGATTACACCTGCAACATCCACTATACCTTATTCAACCACCCAAAACATAACCTCATCCATGCTTATTGTCTCACATATACCCGTAAAGCAACACAACCACTCCTGGTATCGATGACCCTTACCCCTTTTCATAACATTATCCTTTCTATTCCGCAATCATTAGACCCCATCGCTACTAGAGTCACCTTGACTATTCCCCCTCCATATATGTACTATCGAAGCCTTCCATTCCATCTATCAGGTCATTCCGTACGTACCCCTATCTTACTCCCTCATTCTTAACCTACCTATGCGGCATTGCCATATCTTTGGAATGCCACCTTCATCATATTCCCAACACCAACCCTCTTACACTACAGGAGGTACCCATCCATCACAACCTACCAATGACCTAATCAAGTTAACGATGGACAATATGCAAACACTAGAGACATCGGTTTCGGCTCATCCAACTCTCACCTATGATGAAATATGCAATGAGCCCATACACCCATCCATTCCTATTCATCCATATCCTATACATTGGGAAATGCATAAATTTAACCGCTTCAATAACAAATAAGACCTATAACAAATTCTGCAGTCTTTCAAACATGGGTGTTATCTAATCACCCGTGATGACACTTTGCTTCTGAGGACCTTTCCCATGTCTCTGACCGGGCCCGCATTAGACTAGTATAGTGGATTACCTAGATATTCTATCTTCTCATTTAATCAGGTAGCCCAAGCCTTCTTGGATCACTTCTCCATCAATGTTGTTAAGAAGGTTACCATGACTGACCTCTACTCTATGCGTCAATATGATGACGAGTCTATCATAGATTTTGTCACTCGTTGGCGTAGCCTAATAAATCAACTCACATTCCAATTACCTCAAACCGAACTCATAGAGATCTTCACGTGGGCTTCTGCTAGACATATTCTACCAACCACAGTAGGTGTAGACTTTCCAAACCTTCGATGAGGCATTCACTATGACATGAAAACTGGATATTCGAACCATCGAAGAAAAGAAAATCCACTATAAAATAAGAACGCAACATTTAAGTCAAATGATACCCCTTCCTCTTTGAAACCACTTTGAATAATTATTCAAAATCCAATGGAACCACTAATGTAGTGGTAATCAAGGCCGTCCCATCTCATCCATAAAATCAGGATAAGCCCTCATCTAATCTTTCCCCTATCTAGAATTTTCAATTCAGATGAGAACAATGGAAATACACCCCAATTGGGGAGCCATATTCTTTTGTTTTAGAAAAGCTCATTAAAGCTGGGGCCATCACCCTTCCTCCTATAAAACCACACACTAGTTTTGATCCTGCTCACCCTACACCTGCATGGTACAAATAGCATGACTTCTACAACTATCATCGGGTAAAAGGTCATAATGATAATAATTACATTACTTTCAAGAACATTGTCTTAGAAATGATCGAGAACAATGAGTTTGTCTTGGATAATCCGAACACACTCGCTAACCAAAACCTATACATCTTTAAGAAACCATTTTATAATAACGCCCTTCTTCCTCACCAAACTAGGGAGACCTCAACTAATGATAGCAATACCCACAAGGTCCATGTTATTTTCAAAGGTGATGCACCAGCACTTCCCAATTTCCTCATATTCCTTCCATAGAGGAAATCCTAGCCCAAATTACTCCACCTACACATGAAACCACTTCACCTATTCTTCCACCCATAGAGGAACACCCTTCATCTCCCCCTCACCTATGAAGGAGTGTTTTGTTAACATCGAGACCACTTCTCCTTTGGCTTCTCCACCTAGAGATCCATCACCAGCAGTACCTCTCTGACCCCCGAGAGATTCTTGTTTATCTTCTCCACCCACAGAGGAACACCCATCATCTCCTCCACCTATTAAAAATATAGTGAAAATTTCATTACCTCTAGGTGACCATTCTCCATCAACCACCCAAAATCTTACCGACTTACTTTCGGCTCTCTTACCCATAGAGGAAGAAGCTAGCAATTTCCTTGTTTCTAAAACACATTTTATGGGAATCGCCAGGGGATCCACATCGCCTCACCCACAACAGTTTCATTCTCACACTTAGCTAATCACCTAGATTATGTTGATAGAACCTTACTTTGGGGGTGTCTTCTACTTCCTTTGTCGACACAAATGTAGATGTCACTCACAGAGACACCTCCACTATCTATCCAAAAGTGTTTCAACCCATTGAACCAACCAAACACAACCACAACTATCAAAAATTATCCCATGATACCACTAATGGATCAACTCACACTTGTACCCATAACCCAACATGCATCTACATCCAAACTAACACCCAGTATCATCTTCCTTACCTACACCTATTCCTCTTTTAGGGGTCATCGCAAGGGCTAGTCTTACTCATCCACCCATCAAATTAGATTTAGCCACATCTTCGAAAACTAACACCAAATTTAACCTAGCCCCTAAATAGAAGAACCAATCACCTATATCTCACATCCCAACCTCTCCAACCATACCCTTATCACCTTCACCCCTTTTGTACAACCTAGGACCTCACCCTGGACCTCGGCTAAAAAACCCCATCCACCGATAGACCTAGAATGCGAAACCCATTTCTCCTCGCAAACCTCTAATATACCCAAGTGCTACACACAACCTCCACCTACACCTGTAACTTTTGTAGCACCCATACCTCCAATACCATCAATAACTTCTTCACTACCCACGACACTTCCTTCCCTTTTCTTCACACCTCCTGTATAACCTATGCCATCTACCTCCACAACACCTCGATTACCCCCATGGGTAACCCGCCCTCTTCCACCATCGACCTTTCCCTCTACATCTCATGTTCCCATATCACATTTACCAAAGTTGGTTCAACCTAAAGGCAAAAATATACTACCCTTCAATAAGATAGTTAAACCCACCACACACTTTTTTGCCAATTCATCCACCATGCCCCTACCCAAGCGGAGATACGACCAACACCTAAGACCACAACAATAGCTAATCACTGTAGCCCAACACACTCAACTTTGTTGTAATGAATCTTCCTATATAATGGGCCGCACTGCACCCAAACCCACATTCACCTCCCATTTTGATCCACTAGTGGGATCCTACACCAAAATCTTAACCAACCTCCTCAAAACTTCCATCATCACATTACCACCTCTTAGACCTTACAACCCACTCAAACCCAAACCAAAAGGGTTTGACGAAACCAAAATTTTCACCTACCATCGTGTGCCAGGACACGATGTAGAGAACTATAAGAATTTGAAATGCACTCTTGTTTAGTTGTGTCCTCCTGAAGAAAAATTTAACGATGATGACCTTGATGAGGACCCCATTTTTCCAAAGACTAGTTTCCACAGCTTCTTCCCTCATTTCCTACTCAACAACAAAAATATCCACCTCTCGAGATTTGAAATTAACATGGTTTGTATCAGAGAACTTGCCAAACCTCCACCCAAATGTCAGTGTGCCCAACTCATTTCACAAGGTTTCTTCCTAGCTCGGGATCTACCCTTCCTATCCTTACACCTTTCATGGATCATATACTTCACCTACCTATCTACCTCAAATCAGCATGATCCACATTTCCACCCATGCTAAGAAGGCTAAAGGCAAGGAAAAGGAAACCGACCCACCAACCAACCCTATACCCAATATACCATCTGCACCCACACCTAAAGTCATTATCTGTGGCCCCACATATCCTATTTCTAATGGGGTTACACATCGTGTAATGCTCAAACAATTACACCAATCCTCCCTTGAAATGTCCCTTTATGACCTCATCAAAACCTCTAAATCTTATCACCAAGCTCTCATGGAGGTTCTTTAATCTATTGAGGTTTTACCAAATGACCCTCCACCCATAACCTCCATTATTACACCTCATCATGTAGCCTCTCTCACCAAATTACCACCTTCTTCTACACCTCCACCTACTCACCGAATAGCCACCCTTAACTTCTCGAAAAATGAGATAACACCACACTAAATCAAGACCCAGATCCAGCCCTCTTCATCTCTGTCCACATTGATAATATACACATACAATGTGTTATGATCAATGGGGCACTAGCATTAACATCATCTCCTCCCATGTATTCGACCAAATGTGCATCCTTTAAAATTGCATGCATGAACATCCCGTCATGTTACATTCATTTAATGACACTATCACTTCTACACTTGGCACCATCATCCTACATGTTTGCATGGACCCCCATACTATTCTAGAGTTATTTTATGTCTTAGAGGGGAATTTCAATATAACTTTGTTGCTTGGTAGACCACTGGATTCATGTCATGGGTTGTGTTCTTTCCACTTTGCACTTGTTGTGTAAAGTTTGAGCATGAAATACACACCTATACCATTCCAAATTGACCAATCACCTTTTAAAACTCTCGCAACATGCTTTGACCTAATGACATGCTTATACCCGTTAAGGCATCTACCTCCATGACCACTTCCTCTTCACTTATGCGTCCACTCACCAATGCTGTCGCTACCTCAATTACACCTAAATCCCCCATTCTTACTACTGCCACAACCTCCACGGCTGACCCATCATCCTCCTAATAAGCAGGCTCCACCTTTGATCTAACCTCTAACACATCATCTATCCCGACTACCAACATATTGACCACCGATCCTTCGAATTTTTTCAAAGCCTCACTCTAGGGAGTATTTCCTATATAATGTCAACACATCCCTCACTCCACAAGAGTATGGAATCCTTCACCAACACCCTCACTATAATCACCACATATGAGAGTGTCTCCTTTAAGGTCCTCCCCACCTTCACACCAATCTCACCTATGGGGACTTGATGCTTCCACTCATACACACGAACCACCATCATAAACTCTGCCATTTTTCTATTGACCTCCGAGTCACTCACCAATCATCATTTCACCCACACCTTCCTGTACCGATGTGCGTTGAAGGGTTTGGGTTTTGGATTTTATGAGAAAGGTTGTCACACTATTATTCCATGTAATACCTACAAACATAATGACCGTAGTGGTATCAGATTTTCTGAACTACCTACCAAGAAGGCCCACATTAAAATCATTGAGGACATCAACCCTTCTCCACCTTCTTCACTGCTCCACCTTCTTCACCACCTTCACCGACAGAGTCACTGGATCCATAATCCATTCCTCCTAACTTGGTTTTTCATAAACACCATTTCCTTGGGGCCTCTAACTTATCAACGTGAGGGAGAGGCTTCTTGTTCTCTTCCCTTCCTATATCCTAAAATGATCGATGATGATACACCTTCTATTAATTTCATTCAATGTCAAGATGATGAATCTATACTCACCTATCTTGGTGCAGAAGACTCTTATATTCATCAATCATTAGCATCGAGACACAAACCATGTTGAATGAATCGACTATCAAGATCAGCATCCATAATCATTATGACCCACACATTCTAAAGATTGGCCAATCTTTAGATACTATTAAACTGAAGCCATCACTTCTTTTCTCAAAAAATATAACCATTCTTTCACTTTTTCTTACATTGACATTCTGGTATTGATCCCACCATAGTGGTCTAGAATATCATAACCATTCCTAATGCCAAAATCATAAAACAAAAGTGAGAAAAATGTACCCTCGCATTGCACTTAAGAAGAACTTGAAAACCTTATTTCCAATTTTTTCATCTTACCCATTGATTATCCTCGATGGATTTCTAACATTGTCCCTGTCATTAAGGTAACAGGGGGACTCCACATTTACACAAATTTCCATGACCTCAACCTAGCTTGCCCAAAAGATGTCTTTCCTCTACCCAATATTAACCAAATTGGTTGACCTTCTTCGCTGGTCATGAAATGCTATCACTCATAGATGGTTTCTCGGGTTATAACCAAATCTTTCTTACCCCGAGGGATCAACACAAAAATGCATTCATCACCCCTTGGAAGACCTTCTATTATCGAGTCATGCCTTTTGGCCTCAAAAACACTAGTGCCACATATCAACGGGCTATGACTTACATCTTCCATGACATCATGCACCGTATATTGGAAGATTACGTAGATGATCTCCTTTCCAAATCTAAATGCTGCTCTGAGCACCTCACCGTCCTAAAAACCATCTTTGACCACCTCATTAAGTATTGTGTTCACCTTCAACCCAAGAAGTGTGTCTTTGTGGTTCTCTCGGGAAATATCCTGGGATTTATCATTTCCTTACATGGTATAGAGGTTGATCCTACTAAATTCAAGGCTATTCTTGAAATTCCTCTACCCTCTAATCAAAGGCAACTCCATAGCCTATAAGGTAGTTTGTAGTCTATTCATTGTTTCATTTCGTAACTTTTTGATCGATGTCATCCATTTCATCATCTTCTCAAAAAGGATGTCTCCTTTAAATGGGATGATGACTACCACAAAGCTTTTGAGGCCTTGAAACAATAACTTCTCCTACCACCCGTACTCATTCCACCTAAATACAATCAACCCTTCTACCTATACATCTCTGCTACTGATCACTCCTTGGGGGCCATGCTTGATCATCATGATGAACAACATAGTGAGTAGGTGGTTTATTACATACGTCATACTCTTTTGGACTATGAAACCTAATATACCCATGCCAAAAAACTTTGCTTATCCTTAGTTTTCGTTGCCACAAAACTCTGTCATTTCCTTCTTAACCACAAAACCTCTGTTGTGACCAACACTGACCCCTTACACTTCATGTATGCCAAACCTTACCAAAATCAATGTGCCACATGCTGGCTTATTCTTCTGGCTCACCTCGACCTTGAATTCATCCATTAAAAGTCCATCAAGGGCCAAGCTATCGCCAACAGATTGGTCGACGCACCCATTTCTGGGGATAAGCCCTCTAACTTTGACTTTCTAGATGAGTCTATTGCTACCCTTTCCTGGACAAACCCGCTTACCAAATGACACTCTTCTTCGATGGTTGCAAGTGTCAACGTGGGGGTAGGGATGGTGTTATCCTCATCCCACTTGATGGTGAACCCATGCCTTTAACTTTCAAACTCAAGTTTGATTGTACAAACAATATTATTGAATATGAAGCACTCGTATTGGGTCTCTAGGTTGCTTATGCCTTAGATGTCAAGTCAATCAACATCTTTGGTGATTCTCAATTGGTCATAAACCAAGTCAATGGTATATACCCGTTTCTTAATGAGATACTCCAAAATTATAAGCATCATGTGGACATATTTTTGACCACCTTCGACCTTTACGCCCTTCTAAACATCCCATGTTATAGCAACAAATTTGTAGATACCATGGCCTACTTGGTTTCTTAGATACCCGCTTCACCAGTGACTCTAAAATCATTGTCACCATATAAAAATCCAATCACCCTCTTATTTACCTCATGAAGTTTACTCTATCATAACCGCTACTCTTGACTGAGTGACCTTTGATATAAACAATACTCAGACTATCTTTCCCTCTCCATCTTACCTCCTGACCTCACTCGTAATGGACAATATGCCTTTCTCAAAATTGCCTCTCATTACGTCATCATGGGTGGCCTCCTCTATAAGTGTGGCTTTGACAGTATTCTCTTACGGTGCCTTACTAGTTTTGAAATTCCCTATACCATTAAGAAATTTCATGATGGCATATGTGGAGGCCACTTCAGTGATCTCGTGGTTGCTAAACTTATTATTCACCTAGGTCACATTACTAGTGACCCTTAACCATTATTGTTGTAACTAGGTTAAATGTTGTGTAAAATTCCAACAACATGCCAATCTTAATCATACACCCAGTCATGCCTTATAGGTCACCCGTGAGTGTTGGCCCTTCTCTTAATTGGGTTTCGATCTTGTCGAGAAATCAATCCCCATTCTTCCTAGTCAGTATACACTTGTAGTTTAACCAATGCACTATTACTCCTAATGTTGCATTCCCTATTCTTCTCTTTGCAAATTAACATCACATCACTAGTTATACCTATATAACTCCCATCTTGCGACATCCTTTTGATCATATTTCCTCTTGTAAACCACTTAAATAGGCTGTCATAGCCTCATTCTAACTACATTAGCTTCTTATTCCATTCTAGTTTTATTTCATTAGCTCCTGGAATATCAATCCACTTCGTTGGATTGATTAGTCCTTCGAAAACCCTTCCCAAACCCTAATTACTCAATATTATTTCTGGTGTGTTGTTTTTGTTTGTAATTCATATAGACTGAACCGGATATTACACCGGTCCATGACCTTGTCAACAAAATAATGGTGGTTGTGATGGACTGCACTAGGGGTACCACCCTCTTGCTGTCTATCTGGTCGTTATCCAGTCGGATGCCCCGCACGAGCTTCCTAACTCGATCTCATTAAATGTCCTAATCTCCCCGACCTAGAGCCTCGCACTCACATCGACTACTAGAAAGATACCACTCGCTGCTCTATAGGGATTTACCTTAAGTAGGTAGTCCTATAATATAGGGCCTCACCACCAGATATCATGGCATCCTATATCAAATCAGCATCTCCAGAAGCAAGAGATGTATATAGGGCAACATCTCGCTGACATGTCAACCTCGCTAATATTGGCTCGGGCTGTCTAGAGGTAGTATCCTCTTCATCCCTATCTATAATGATAACCCACACCGGGCTTGAGCTCGATCCTTTGTATAAGGTAACCTGTGATCGTGTTTATACATGGTCCCTTTGAGCCACAAACATCTCGCACTGAGTGCGGGACTAGTGTAGGAGGCTTAATATCTGAGCACCCTACACATTTATCTCATGAATCTGACTCTACCATGAAGCACTATCATTTCCCTCGGTGGCCTAAGCTCTAAGCTTACCTCGCTCTGTTGTAAGGGAATATACCTGTGCCTGAGCCACATCTCTCTCTTTGGCCACCTATAAGTACACAATGATCGTTTCCTATAATTGCTATTGGAGGATAGCCAACTGTCCACCACCACCCTGTGGAACATTAGGTGGCGAGCCCCCTCTGGAAGTACCTACTAGAGAGGGGTATATATCCCCACTGGAATGCCTACTAGGGAAAATCTATATAAACTACCCTATATACCTGTCTCAGCCTAGGCCTGGGGCCCATGCCTATGGCTGCTGTGGTATGGGACCCTATCTCCTACCTCTAACATATTGGTGCACATCGGGCCCACCCTCATCATCATCATCATCATCATCATCATCATCATCACTATTAACACCACTAATGGCTCCACCCTCATCACCACTACAAAGCCCTACTAGAGGAGGTCTCACACCGGCATTGTACGCCACTCTAGAAATACTCAAATGGTGCGGGAGCACACCATGATACCATGGCCCATACTCTAGTGTAGTGCTCGGATCTCTAATCTGCCTCAGTGGTACCCACATAGCAGGTACCACCTGTCGAAAACTAGCTAGTGCTCTGTCACGGGCAATCATGGACCCATATCAAAATGCTCTTTGGCTCTACAAGCATACCATCTGTCTAGCCCAGGAACATCCTGGGTAAGGCCAAACTATCTCTGGCTGATCTAATCTGTATAGCTCCCACATATTGTTGTATCTACCTAAGATAAAATTCTCAACTATAGTAGTATTGAGCTCTAAACCATCCTCTGGCCACTAGAAATTTCTATAAGGCCTCCATACAATGGAATCCTGCCGCAGCTCATCCAACTCATGCCGGTAGTGGTATGTAACTCCCATAAATGGTCACACATCATCCCCTATCAGGACCCAACCCATCGTAGAAGGCTTGTCAAGAGCCCAAACTCTCAAAAAACCTAAGGGGCAACCAATAACAATGTGGTCCCATGCCCAAATCTATATCAAGCAGCGGTGGCCCTACCATCTTCTCGACAATAGTAGTTGATTAAGTGAAGGTCCCAGTATAAATGCACTGAAATGCACTGATCCCAATAGTAGGTATCTCCCTCCACCAAACCACGTATCACTACAAGGGGACCGAGTAGAAAAGAAGCACCAGTCTTGTCAAGGAGAAATACTCCACTGATAAAGGCCATCATGTAGACCACTACTTGGTCTAGCTCCAGATCATCAATGTATCGTGATAATATGATAGACATCCCATGCCATGGTATCATCGGGACACCAAATAATTCCACAATATATCACTAAATGTCAATCTAGTAGCTCATAGTCTTGATAAGTTTTCCCTGAATCAGGACCCACATAACGCACCATACATCCTCCAATGTAATGGTGATCTCCCTGTTAGGAGGTGAAAGCATTGACTCTCACTTTGTGCCATCGCTTTGCTATGGCTATCAAGAGGCCATGATCCAATGTAATCTATGGCATCTCAGCCACATGAGTCAATCCCATGACATATAGAAGGCTCTCCAAGGTCTCTATCATCATCATCATCAAACTGAGCCTCTATCACTACTAACCAATCGTAGTGCTCGCAATTACTGAAGAACGGGTAATATATGCTGCAAAAATCAACACAAGTGTTAGGCACTTACCTATTTCTATCTATTTTTCTAAGGAAAAATAATTCTTTAAATCATCTAACTTACTAATTATTCCTTTCTTCTAATCTAATCTAGTCTAAATTCTTCTATACTTGGCTATTTTTGCTAGTCAGGGTTTTTTCACGCCTTCTTTCTAACACCTACACACCTTTTCTGACACTTGCACACCCCCTTCAAAGACATACGCACCCTCACCGATGCATACACACCCCTAGTATATTTCTCCCTTAGCCGCATGCCACACAGGATGCCTATGCACCCAATATGATGCCTACACACCTGAATTTATGCGCATGCATGTGCGTGTCTGTTCCACCTCCATTTAACGCATACGCGCCCCTTTGGTCCTAATATCCTTTTCTATGGATATGCATGCACATATCCACCTTTTTTCAGGTACATGTATGCATCCATGTCTCTGCCTAGTATGGATGCACGTGTGTGTCCATGTCTATTTTGACACATGCATGTGTGCATACCCATCAAACCGACACATAAACCCATGTGCATGTGTCAAATTTCATCCTACCTACCCTAGAAGAGCCCTAAAAATGCAATAAATGTGTAATTAATAGGAGGGATAGGCCACTCACGAAAGGTCCATCCACTAGGTCCCGCATGAACTCTCATATGCGATCTACGCATCTCATCCTTCTCGGTATTCTCACCATCTTACTCCAAGGCTTTCACTTTCACTTATAGTAAAAATTTGTAAAAGCTCTGGTAGAAATGAATTGGTCATGATTGTTTTACCGACCCCGAGGGGTGGATATTAACCGTCGCGATGCCCCCGTGGCCTATTTTCTCTTTCGTGTTCGTTCTAGACCTTCTATTCGCCATGATAATTATTTTTGTGTCAAAATAATTATTTTTACTAATTTCGCTTTGAGAGGGGCAATTCATGCTACCCTACGGTCACTTCTCCGTCACACCAAATATCTATTTTTCATCTATTTTTCCCCGTCGTGATAATTATTTATTAATTTATTTTAAATAAATTATTCTCGACCCATTTTTCTTCTTGTGGGAATATATTTTGGCTTTCTGACAGCCTTGCCTTCCCACTATCACCCTTGTGCATACTTTTAGAAGATCTTTGATCTTTTGAAATTCTTCGACCAATTAAAAAAATTAAAAAATAAAAAAACATTCAAATACTTCGAAAATGGCTCAAAATTGGTTAAACCGTTTATTTACTACTAAAATATTTGTCTATCACATGGTACTCATCCCAGATCTTGCTGACATTTTCAAATAGTTTGAAACAACGACTCATGCATCACCAAAATTTTCAATCACCTACACAAGCTATGTTGCTTACTTCATCTATACTCTGGGGCACTATCAATTGCCTGGTACTATTTTTGTCATGTGCATTGATTTTTCACAGAACCCAAGTGTCCTCCCTCTTTCCCGCATAATACACATTTTTGGGGCATCATTCTCCACCCTTGTCATTTATCGAAACATTTGGGACTACATATTGATAACAAAAATTTTGTGCAACTATCTTGAACATTGTTGGTTTAACTGTGTGTGATTTTACTTATTTCCTATTAGGTGATATTGTTTATTTCTCATATTGCATTTCATCCGTATATGTTGCATGGAGTTGGTTGTTCCTAACATAGGAAGGTTGTTTGTATCTTGGATTTTCATGTCATTTTATGCTTCTGTTGCATGCTCACATTTTAATAAGGACCAATGAGGAAGATCCTAAGCATTATGATGATTAAAAATTAATAAGTGATTGATTTTCGGATAGCTCAATATCCCTTTTTCTTCTAAGTTTCTCATCTTCTCTGTACTTTTTTTCTTTCTATTGTTTTCATTTTAGATCATCGATTGAGTTTCCTTGTCACCCCATTGACACTCGAGGGGGAATTCGTCATCCTTCATCATATTAATTTTTCTTCTACCCCTTCAAAAATTTCTACTCATTTGTGTTTGTCTACTTTATTTGAAGTGACATAGCTTATGTCACCTCAAAGAGAGGGAAAATGTAGATACTTGTAGTTTAACCCATTATTCCTCCTAATGTTGCACTCCCTATTCTTCTCTTTACAAATTAATAGCACACCGCCGCTTAGACCTATCTAACTCCCTTCCCGCGACATCCTTTTGATCATATTTCCTCTTGTAAACCACTTAAACAGGCTATCATAGCCTCATTCTCACTATATTAGCTTCTTATTCTATTCTATTTTTCTTCCATTATCTCCCCAAAATATCAATCCACTTTGTTGGATTGATTAACCCTTTCGAAACCCTTCCCAAACCCTAATTATTGTCGAAGAGAGATCGATTACTCTAACTTAGGTTAACTATCCTAAACGTAGTCAAACCTCACTTAGACTTGCTAAAAGTGCATTTTGGACTTTAGCATTTGTCCCACATGTACCCAAATCTCCCATTTCCCCAAACCAAAAACTATAAATAGGGCTATACCCCCTCCCTCATTTCCTAAGAATTCTCTCTTCTTCCTAGCATAGATTATAGTATTTTGTTTAGGCTTTAGATTGTATTTCACTTTCTTCCATTGAGCTATTAGCATTTCCTTTTGTATTTTGTAGCATAATAATGGAGTAAAAGGGAAGATCCATTGGCCTTGAAGCCATTAATGGGGAGATCTCTTTCTCTTAAGCACACAACTGAAGGATTAGATCCTCTTAGGTTCATTATTTCAAGCTTTTAAAGAATAGACGTTAACTTCTTTTGTTTAGTTTGCATGTTTACTTCAAATTAATGTATACAAAGAAGAAAACCTTGGTCATTTCTTATGATATGGTCCGTTGATTAGTTTGTTAAAAGCCTTTCGGGTTTCTTTAGAGATTCTTACCCCAAATCCATGGCTTTTGCATCTTTTCATTGAACACACTAGTGACATCAATGGATCATCACTACTATCAAATATTACACCAAATGGGTTGAAGCCATACCTCTCATCTCCATGAAAGCCGAGAAAATATGCAAGTTTATCAATCATCACATTATTTATCGCTTAGGCATTCCACATCGCCTCATCACCGATAATGGAAAACAATTCAAAAATAAAACCTTCCGAAAACTTTACTGCAACACCTTTGGTATTCATCTAAGTTTATCATTACCTTATTACCCAAAACCAATGGCCAAGACGAATCCACTAATAAAACCCTAAAAAAAATCCTCATGAAAGTGGTTAACGATACTGGGAAGGACTAGCATACGTATATTCCTTTCACCTGCGGGTGTATCTTGTACTAGTATTCGCACTTCCACCACTTTGCCACTCCTTTTCTCTAGTCTACAATATAGAGGTTGTTCGCCTCTCAAAGTCCATATTCCATCACTTCGTATTTCTCTCCATGAAATGCTCAATGATGATTACTCTTTCTAGGATTTGTTTAGCATAACTTGAGTTATTCAATGAACATCATCTTCATCATCTTTACCATCTCGAAGCTTACCAAAAATGTATCAAATGTGTCCATCAACGAACCTTCTTGTTGGTGATCTCGTCTGAAGGAAAATCAACATGTAACCAAAGTAGAGAAATGTAAATGGAGAAAATTTTCTCCTAATTGGCTTGGACCATACATCATGACTCATGCCTATGGATCAGGTGCTTACCATTTATCTTCACTCGACGGTAAACCCAAACTTGAGCCCCTTAATGCCTTGCATCTTTGACCTTTTTATTGTTGACTTTCAGTCCTACCTCACCTCCTACATCTTTTCATGCTCGTCTCTTGAGTGCTATCCACTTCCCTCCTTTCACTTTGTGCCTTCCCTAATGATTACACAAGAATCATGTGCATACCGTAACTCTTTTACCCTCTCTTAAATATGTGTACCACGGCTCTACATATGGCATGATTCTCATTGTAGTCAATTTTACTCCCATTATAAGAGGAAGGAATCCCATGCGCGCTGGCCTATCACCCCCAGTGAAGCTAAGCACTCACCCAATGCACATGTGGGTGCCGAGTCTCTCTTTATGTGATTTTTAGTGGGAAACATTCATCAATGATTAGTATAGGAGTATTCAGAAATAATTTTAGACATACAAAGATTACAGGGCTTAGGAAGGCCTTCAGATCCTTGTAGTTTCTTTAGAATGTGTGTTTCAAAAGACTCCATAACATATAACATAATAGAAAGAAAGCTAAAACCATTCATTCATAGCATGAAAAAGAAAGAGAACTTCTATGAACGAAGTATACATGAAACCCACTAATATTCATATATAATTCCAACAAGTAACCTCATCGTATTCATTGGTTCATTACAAAGAGCCATAGATGGTAGTTTGCAGTCATGCACGTCACTAGGATTGTATAATTACACAAAAATAGAAAATAAATTACAATGTTGAGTTCAATACATCAGAGCCCCACTCGTAGTAATCCTCTGAGCCCTACCCTTGTTATCTCTCTCTATGTGTATCTCTCCTATCTTCTCCTCTTAGGTATCTATCTCTATCTCCACACACCTTTCTTGGTTTGCATGCACTTGTATTTATCACCTTCCCACGCTACCAAATCACCTTTCCATGCCCTTAGATCTATCTCCAAGTGTCCTATGTGGTCCTTCAGCGAGTATGTTTCCTCAAGCCTGAGCTCTCCAATCCATCTCATGATGGTCTTCTAGAAGATTCATTTTCTGGCATGCTCTTTCCTGCGCCACCTGTTGCTAGGATGACATGCTATCCGTGCATAACCAATCATGATTTTCACGTGTTCTACCTTTGTTGCTTGAATCAACTAAGTCCTGGACCTCCTTTCACGTGCCATGTGCTATATGCTTCTTTGAGCCTTTTCTCTTGTGTGTTTTTGCTTTGCGCACCATCCAATAACTGGGGTCCTGTGCACCCACACGCCTTCATACTTAGTCAATATTTCAAGAGCCCAACATCACCCCACACTATGCCTGTTCTCCGCCCTTAGAAACATTCTACTTGACCAAGGTGCAAGTTGGTTCAAATGGAACCAAGATGTAGATAAATATTACAAAGATGAATAAGGAATGAAAGAATAGGGGAAAGAATGAAGAATGGGGGAACACTAAACCAAAAGGTTGGGGAAGTCCTTCGCAAGACTTCCTCTAACTTATTCCATGTATCGACCTCATTCTGCACCTTCTGACAGAGGTCACCAACTAGGAGGTTTACCTCATCAAAACTTAGGCCAGCTCCCTGGGTGCCCAAAGTGTCCATAATTTGTTCCATATCTTTACCTAGGTCTACAAGCTTGTCCATTCTCTTGGTAATTTAAGGATATAGTTCCTTTAGTCGCGTCTTGGTTGAGCCCCTTAGTACCTCATCTCCTCGATCTTCTTTCTACTTCCACCGGGACTCGTCCCGCTCTACCCTATTTCCTTTATTCTTCTCCTAGAAATCCTTCAATCAGTGCTTCGAGTGTGGCAACCAAGGAGCTTGCCACCTTATCTCTATCCATGCATGTGTCATATGTGGCCTCAACAGATCGGGAAGCAACCTTTACATCTATGAGCACCTTGCTATACTCGAAACCATTGCTATCACCTTTAACTAGTCCTCCTCCTTCAGTGCACGACTACTTCATCTACAAATTCCAATGCCTAGGGTCTCCTCTCCATGTTGAGGATGCACATTAAGTCTTCTAGGCATTCCAAATCGATGCATACCTCTGGGGGATAGGTGTTAGATCTGGGTGCTACTTTCTTGTAGACCTCATGCACCTTTTCCTTTTCCTCCTTGAGCTCGTGCCTTAGCTATGTGCTAATTAATTCCTCTTGTTTTAAGTTTCTAGCCACCTTAGCCAACTCTTCCTCCTTCTTGGCCAGATTTCCCTCTAAATCCCTTATCTTTGTCATTCCACGTGAATAGTCTCACCTCCATTTCCACCGTGACCTTGTTTAGAGCATTACATACTTGCTCGTCTGTGAGCTCCTGGGAATTTACTAAGGGGTTGTCTCCCTTAGACTCTGGCAGCGTGATAAGTGCCTTTTGGTAGACTTCAAATTCCGGCTCATCAATGTGGGATTCAAATGCCCAAGAAAGCATCTTCTTGGTCCTAGGGTACACACCCTCCTTCTCGAATGATCCCATGGCTATAAGTCTTTCGGTGGGTACCATGCTCTAGAATCGTGCGCGTAGCACCTTCCTTGAGTCATCCATGTAGCCCATCATCTGCCTCTATTCTGCATCTAGAGGTCTTCTACCCAAGCGCGTGCCTTTGGGGAAGCTGACTGTCAGAGCGGGGCCTCCTAGGCTATCATGTCCCTTTTCACTACTCTCTTCCCTTCCTTCCTTTAGCACTATGTCTGTGCTCTGCTCTAATTCCTGGTCTATAAGGATCTCAAGCATCTTCTTCACTTCTCACTCTACCACTTCAGTTATCTACTCCTTGGTAAAATCTGTGGCTTTCTACCCCTTAGCATCCTTCTCTTCTACCCTTGTATCTTTGGTGCCCTCACCTCCTTGTGTGCCTTTCCACCACATGAATATGAACTCTTGCTTCTCTTCTCCACTCTCCTCCTCTGAGTCATAGACACTAACTATGTGAGGTTCCAAAGGTTCCTTTTCTTTTTCTGGCTCTTTCTCCTCATTTCCACCCTCTTCACTCTCATCCTCTCCTTCTCCAAAATATCTCTCCATGCTGTCAGTCATCTCCAAGTCAACTTCTTCATCTACCTTCTGCTTCTTCCCGAGAGGTTACTTCTGGTCAGGAGATTCTACCTTCTTGTCTTCCTCTTGGGACTCCTCCAAGGTGGTGGGTTGTTTGGGCAGCTCTACTTCTGGCGTCTTTTCCTTTACTGGGGACATCTTCCTCCGAACATAGGTGCTAGGCTTAGTGCTCATAGAAGGCATTCTCGCTTGTCTAAGAAGTTGGTACACTTGGTGCTCCTTCCTCTCCTCTACCCCTCTTCTTAGACATTGGCTTCTTCATTCCCAGGGGGTCTTCAAGTATGGAGATCTCATCCACCAAGTATGGAGATTCTCCAGCAATAGGAAGTGTTATAGGCCTAGTCATGTGGATCTCATGTGACACATACTTTTCCACGTATGCGCACTTACCTCCGGGATAGTTCAGTTTCTTCCTCATATCCCTGTGTTCCTAGTCCAATTTACCTAGCTCCAGCCTTAGATTTTTTGACTCTTTAAATATGTTCACTCCTACTTGGAAGTATTGGGTAGTGAACACGAAAGGAAGCTTGCACCAAGGGCTCAATGATTCATCAACAGTTTTTAACCTGCCCAAGCAAAAGTGTTGGTATACCACGAACTCAACTTCTCCTTGTGTGGCTGCTGGGAGTTGTTGGGGATCCTCCACTCTACCCCGAATGCATTTCTCAAGTGTGTATACCATTTTTTGAGCCACACTTTATGGGGAGCCATCATTTTATCACATGCATACTTTTCAAACTTCTTCACGTTGAAGGGTATTTGGTTGGGTACTCCCACAAAAACTTATCTGGTGCATCTGGCACTCCAACTTTTGCAAACACTATGGTGAGCAAGACATTGCCAAAGAGGATCTTGTCCCCTTCCTTTGCGCACTTTACAATTTCCTTGACAATGTATGTGGACAAGTTGTAAATAGTCCCCTATGTGATCTTCTTGCAGACATGTAGCCATGGCTTGTTGACTTGCATCCACCTTTCTTGGCCATTCAGTTTCATTACCAAGTGCACGGCCATCTTCATAACTGGGTCCTTGATGTTTGAGATGTCATAATACCACGACCCTTTCTTGTAGGCATACTCTGTGATGGTCTCTTGAATAGCTTCCTTATCGCTAAGGTCATCTTCCAGGCTATCTCCCTTGCATATGAGGCATGTAAATTGTGTAATCAACTGGGGAGTTACGTGCATCTTGTGCCCAACAAAGTGGAAGTAGTCCTCATGCACCCGAGACATCAACCACTAGTACAAGTGATCTGGCTTCCCAAAATAAGGAAACTCGTAGAGTTGCAACAACCCTACCTTCACCAGCTTGACCTTCACGTCATCATTGTAGATAGGCAACCCTTCAGGTGTTCACTTGTTGGTTGGGCATACCAGTTCTAATGTCATTTATTTCTCTATAGTGCTGGTACGGTGATTATAGTCACTGACTAGTATGTTCCTCAAATGGGATTCCCATTCCTTTCCCATCATTACTCCATCAGGGTACTACATTTCTGCATACCATTCTTCATTTGTTTCCACCTCGGACTCGGTTATTTAGCCTTCACTTTTCCCTTCCCTTTCTTCGGTGCCATGGTCGAGGTAATTGTATTACTCCAATCCTCTCCTTGTTACTCTGCTTTCCTTCTCCCAACCTTTGATCTTAGATCCATGATATAAATCCCCTAAACCCGTGCCCTAGTTTTCCAAACCCTAACTTTGATAAATTCTTCACAAAACATCTTTTCACTTCGTTCCAAGCCCGTTTAATTCCTTCCTTCTAGGTTCACAATCTCAAACTGGCTCTTTACTTGTTTGATCACACAGATCTTCTCTCTGATTGAATCTGAAAATGTCCTAGCTTATATCTTTCACTTATATCTCCAACTCTTCATTTTCGCAAAGTAAAATGAGAGTACCCCGACCCTCTACTTAATGCAGATTTTTAAAACAAAATCCATCTTCAATGCCTTTACTCATGCACCCTTCCTGTGTGAAGACTCCTCCAACCTTTTGGTGCGTAACCAAACCAACTCCGACAGAGAATCTTACATGGGCTCATCCCGCGCCAAAGGAACTTCTTCTATATAGATTGTTTATTTCACCTACCTCATGTTTCTTTAAATGTACTTCATTTTCCTTTGTACATGGGATCTATGAGTAGCTTTACCCTAGCACCAACCATTCTATCTTTTCTCTTCATCTCTCTTTTAACTGGGCTACTCAACAAGGCTCTTCAACACAACTTCCTTAGTACTTTTAATCATGTACTTCTTCACTTTTCTCCACCCCACACTTAAATGATGTGTGGTCCTCTACGCACTCATAAATTCTCCAAAAAAAGCAATAAGGTTATTGGTGCCTGAGGTGCAAAACAAAACAACAATGTGAAAGGGAAACACAAGGAAAAGAAAATGCGTAAGGGAAAATTCTAGACTAACTGGAAAAACTACCTTATTTACAAACACCAAGAAGACTTATTTATAGTAGGGCTTTAGCCTACTACCATTGAAGTGTCTAGCAACTCCATTCCATCTAGCGCTTGTAATTGGCATGCGCCCGACTCAAGGATGTATGAGATTGTGTAGGGACCTAACCAATGGACTTTTAACTTCCCAGGATGGCGTAGAAATTTAGAATCATATAGTAACACCATCTACCCAACCTCAAACTTCTTGTTTCTAATATGGAAATCATGCCAAGCCTTTTTCTTTTCTTTTTCTATTGTTTGGCTCCAACGAGAAAGTGATCATCTCTCATCTAGTTTCATTAGCTCATCAATTATTTCTTCCAGTGCTTGTTCATTGGCTAATCCTCCTACGTGCACTATTCATAGAGAAGGTAACATAAATTCAACCGAAAAAATAACTTTCGTGCCAAACACCAATTTAAAAGGTGTGGCTTTATTTAGTATTTTATATGTAGTCCTGTACACCCATAAAACTGTTGATACCTTGTCATCCCAATCCTATCTTCCAACATCACAGATTTTGGTCAAGGTATGACTTAGTATTTTGTTGAATGCTTAAGCTATTCCATTTGCTTGAGGGTGTTAAAGCATAGTCTTATGATGAGCCACCATGAACTCAGATAGTAGGATCCTCAAGGTCTCATTTATAAAATGTGTACCCCTATCACTGGTCAAACTTAAAGGGCATCCATACCTTGTGATAATGTTCTCCCATAACAACCTTTCTGCCATTTCTACTATGTAATCTTTAGTTGGGGCTGCTTCCAACCAACTTGTGAGGTAATCTGTGTAAGTGATGACATAACGTGACCCAATCCTATGCGCTGCTAGTGCAATAGGTCCTACAAATTCTATCACCCACTTTTCAAAAGGCTTCATGCTAGGAATAGGACACAAAGGCATTTCATCTCTCCTTCCTGGTTTGCTAATGTGCTGACAGTGGTAACATGTTTTACAATAATCTCTATAATCCCTGTACAAGGTTTCCCACCATAAACCTACCATTAAAATCTTACGCATGGTGGAATCACCTACATAATACCCACCCGTACTTCCTCCATGTCCTTCCTCCATTATGGCTAGGTGCTCATGTTCTAACACACCCCTGTGTAAAACTTCATCATGACCAAATTTGTATAAATATCCACAAATCAACATGTAGGGTCGCGGCGCATATGGCCAACTAATTTTTCTCCAATGCCTTCATTCCATCTGGTGCCACACCTTCTTTTAAAAATATAGAAATCTCTTCCAAATCTGAGGGTACGTGCCACAATCTAAACAGTTGCACGTCTGGCATTGTCTCCTCAATACTTTACACATCCTCTCCTGAATCAATTCTTGACAGATGATCAGGTCCATAATTTCTTTTTCATGTTTCACTACAATGGTGAACTCAAACTCTTGAAACAACAACACCCATCAACATATGTGCCCTTGAAGAATGAGCTTGTTTACTAAATACTTTAATGCCATGTGGTTGGTGTAGAATACAAAGGGTGTTGCCAGTAGATACTATCAAAATTTGAAAAGTGCATAGATCATTGACAATGCCTCATGCTCGGTTGTGGTATAATTTTGTTCTACTAGTGTTAACTTCCTACTTCCGAACAGAGAGGATGATCAACAATCCCCTCACCAGTTGTAAGTACTTCTTCAATGGCAGTTCTGAGGCATCTATATGGACATGGAAAGGATTTTCCCAGAGGGAAATCACAAAATAAAGCGCGTAATAAGCCTATATTTTAATGTATCAAACACCCTCTGCTGCATCTTTCCCCAATGGAAGGTACTTTTGTGTCTAAGCAGCTCCTCTAAAGGCGTGGTGATCTTGGCATACCCCTTAATGAATTTTCTATAATATCTCATATGCCTAAGGAATCCACGCACTACGCTCTGGCTAGTAGGTTCCCTTAATCCCACAATAACTACAACCTTAGTAAGATCTACTAGCAAGCCCTCCTTACATATGATATGCCCCAATAAAGTCCCAAAGGATGTAGTAAACACACACTTCTTAATATTGAGGGATATCCTCAACTACCTACACCTTTCAAACATTAATCTCAAGTTGTCACAATGGTCCTTAACTAGACCATATACTATCCAATCATCCAAGTAAACCTGAAGAAACTTATGAATGAAGTCCTGGAATGCTTGCACCACTATGCGCGAAAAGACAGCAGGTGCATTTTTCAACCCAAAGGGCATGACCGTATATGCAAAACTTCCCCACTCGGTGGTGAAAGTTGTCTTCTCCTAGTCTTCCTTTGCAATCTGGACTTGGTGGTATCCTAAAATCCATCCATAAAGGAATAGATTTCACACCCAACGAATCCTTCTAGAATCTCTTCGGTGAAGGGGGTCGAAATGGATCAATGACACAAACTACATTCAATTCCCTATAATCCACACAAATTCTAATCCACCCATCCTTCTTGATGTTAATTACCATCAAACTTATCCATTCTGATTCTTCTACTACCTCAATGATCCCAGAAGCTATCATCTTATCTATCTCCTCCTTAACCTTCATGCATAAGTTGGGATTCATCCAGTAGGGCCTTTTTCTAACCGGGTGCGCACCTTCCTTCAGTTTTATCCTCATCTCCCCCAAGGAATGGTGGATGCCTTTTAACTCGTGGTGACCGTGTGGAAATAAATCCTTGAATTTGTGTAATAGATCAATGATCTTTGATACTTCCTTCTTTGTCCAATAGTCTCCAATAATAGCTTCCTTAGGTTCTTCCCCTGAATCGATGTTAACCTTATTTGTCTTTAAAGGTTCATGGTAGGCACCTGCACAAGCATCTGCACTACCCACCACTTCATGCGTCCCCACAAAATGGATAAAATTTAAACTCTCTGACTCCTCTCCATCAATCACATATACTAACTTTCCCTTTTCCTTTTCCAAACATGCGCACTCAAGCTGGGATTCTTCTGTTTCTTCAATCTCTTCGAAGCACACCTCCAATCCTGGTTCACCTAGTAGTTCTAACAGCCTATCTTCCATTCTGGCACTATCCCCCATTGTAAGGTGCTTGATACCTTACAAGGCCTTATCAACCGATGGTTTGGTACTCTGATACTCAAAGGCTTGAATAAGATCAGCCGTAAGCTCTTGCCAATTCCTTGTTTGGTGGCGTGTCTCTGAATGAATGTACCATGTGCGTGCACAACCCTATAGTGTAGAATACAACTTGTGCACCCAGAGGGATGGTGGCAAGGCTTCTGTGCCTTCTCTCCAGACCCATTCACACTCCTAGATATGGAAAGAGGTGGGCTCCTTCCCATGGTAATCCTTGATGATGGTGGGTATATTACTTCTAGAAAATTTGAGAGAGAGCAATTCTTACCTTGCACCATTCTAAAAGGATCTCCTGATGCATGGCCCACTAATGAGTGGTTGTGCCAAGAAAGACGTAAATCAGCATCCCTCTTTGTTCCTTTTCATCTCTCCACTTAGCTTCTATCTCATGCAGAAAGACCTCAGGGAAGGATCCTCCGGAGTACTTGGGTAGTTATTTACCCCCAAGGTGCTGAACCATGCGTGCCTTAGATACCTTGGTCACCGATCCTCTCAACTGTCATCCCATTAATTCGTAAGTCCCATGCACCTAATTATCACATGCCAGGCTGGTGGTATCACTCACTAACTAAGCATCCATAAACTAGATAACCCTATTAATAGGGTGTACCATCTTAGGGTCTCTGATTGAACACACATTAATCTTGTCCAAAACCTCTTCCCCCAATGGTTTAATGTAGGGTGCTAACTTCCCATCAACCAGGGGTATAATGACCCACTCCTCTTTGTTCTCAAAACTGATGTACCCTTTGTTGAACTAGAGGTCCGCATTGTTCTTATAACACTAATGGCACCTAAGTAGTCTTTGGGAAATTATCTTCCTTGGCAAGCACCAAGAATTCAAAGTCCTTAGTAAACTTGGATCCTTAGATAGTAATAGCTACATCCTTCAAGACACCAATGGGAATTACCTTAGTCTTGTTTTCCATATACAACACATTTGAAGATGGCTGTAACATAGGTCTCCCCATCTGATGTCATGCATCCAAAGTTAAAACATTAACCTCCGCACTAGTTTCAATGAGTATATTGCTGAGGAGCCATCCATCCATGACTACATTCAATGTAATCTCCTTGTCATATTTGAGGATGTGATGGGGAAGTTTTGCATTCAAGACCTACCTCTCGTGCTCTTTTTCAAAGACATGGTACCTTCTCTCTCAACAAGGATCCTAGAAAAGGAATGATGTTCTCCTACCTTAGCATTTTACACACCTCCTTGACCTCATCCAGGTCATATTTCTATGCCTCAATCCTCCTTCCTTGTTCCTCCCTCTTGATTTCTCCTTTAGACACTTTGGATCTCCCTTACGCAAGCTTCGAATAACATCCATGGTGTCTGATATATCTCCTTCGATGTGCGAGTGCAGGTACTTTCCATGAATGACCTCTTCTCTCAAAATGAGGCTCTTCTATCTTGGTATCTCTCTTGTGTGTGTGGCTTCTACCCTTGTTGTTACCAAAACAGGCTCCAAACCTTCATCTGTGTTACCCGAGGCATCCATTATATGTCTTCCTTCTTGATGCTGACCATCACAACACCTTTGTCCTTCCGGTGCTGCTGATTCATATGCTCATATAACTCTAGGAACTCCTCATACTTATGCTTCTTTCTGCACCAAGAGCACTGCAACAAGTCTAGGCACTCACACTTGTAATGTTCTATAGATCCATAGTTGAAACATGTCCCTCATGGGAACTCACTCCTTCCTCCTCGTGGTTACCTCATCCATAGAATCCTCCTCAAAAACCTTTCCTCACGTGCCTCCATCTACACGCTCCTCATAATGGTGATCATCATTCTTAGAACTACTGGCAATGCTGGTTTGGTACACCCCATGATCAATGGCCTCATGTATCTGATCAATGAGCCTACAATATTTAGTATCATGGGTCATGGAGGTGCAAATATTGCAATAACAAGATACATTCTTTCTAATTGTGCACTTGTAGTAAGGGACATCTACTGGCATCATGGTCCCCATGATAGATTTCACAATCTAATGTTACAGTGCATACCACCCTCTAGGGAAATTATCCTTAACGTGCCCCTCTATCTCACAATCATGTACACCACAAACCACTACGAGTCTCATGGACCGAGTTCGCAGATATTTTTTCCAACTGTTTAACCATAGCAGCAATCTAAGCCTCCAAGAATGGGCTAATGCTAGTATCAATACTACCAATGACTTCGCACACAAGGCAGCCTCCAATGCTTCGTGCGGGTTTGTGAAAGTCTTATGAGATAGGGACCTTCTAAAAGTGTGATCAATCCTCCAAAAACCACTTTGTGCATGCTGAGAAGGGTGTATATCATATGATAATTTAGACAATGTAACACCCTGAACTATTACTACTTCCTCCTGAGCGTTCAAGTGTTGATATATGATTTCTTCTGTATAAGGATGTGTTCCTTTGATTGTGAAGTCATGCTTGATATGGATTGTATCTGCTTTGCTCTTGAAGATCTTTGACTGAGTCAGGATATGCTTGGATTATTTTATTTCTTTCATTTTTTTAGCACCTGAGTTCAATTTGATTTCGGGAGGAATTGTGGATTTATCCGTCTTTATGACTCAGCCTTGGATCAGTTGCATTGATCCAAGAGATGTTTTAAGTTTATTCAGGATGAACAAAAAGAAAAATTATTGACCTTTTGAAAGATGCAAGGTCTGAATGAGTTGAATGAGCAATTCCGGAGTTTAACTCAGGCTGATCGTGTAAAATGAATTTGGTTCCCGATATCGTAATATCAGGAAGGCCTAGACCTTAAGCCAGGTAAGAAATTCTGGTGTATACTGCAAGCTTAGTAGCAATACCGGATAGAATCCATTACGGGAATGTTATACCCTGTTTGGTTCTAATACTGATCGGTCCTACTTGTGAGACCTAGACTGAATTCGTTAAGGTTAATAACCTTAACCTAAACTATAACCTATTGGTTGAATGATTGCTAATCTAAACTAACCCTAAACTATAAGCGTAATGCTCCTAAGGTTAGCTACACCTAGCACTATGTAAGTAAGACTAATGTCTTACCTTATGATCTAACCTATGTTCTAACCTATCTTAACTAATGATAATGGATGGAGGGGGACCTATGAAGGGGCGCGAGTCATGGGCGGTGGTTTCCATGGCATTAAATGAGGTGGATAAGGATGAAGGACTTGGGATTTGGCGGAGGTTGCTAACGGCTATTGTGACCTGACGTGGCAGCATCGCCAAATTTGGAAATGGTTGTTTGCTTTCATTTGGCAATCACCAACTTAGGCGGTCGGTGGCAATGGAGAATAGGTGGGAATCTTGGAGTTAATGCCATTGATGAACTTCGGTTCCCGAGCACGGATTGCTTGGGAAGGCATGCAAATGGAAAATTTGTTGGTATTTTGGTTTTCCATGCGTTCCATTTTTCTCTCTGCTTGATGACTGGTTCTTCGAACCAGTCTACTCTGTGTTGCATGGCAACCTTGAGAATATCTAACTCTTTTCTCTATCGGGGAAAGTTTATAAGGCATGAAGGTAACAATTTATTGTTGTTTAATCTATCATGGAAGAAGAAGAGAAGGCGCGAGCACATTCAGAGGTCTTCTTCGGATTTTTACGCGACACTATCAGGCATGATAGGTCCTAACTTTTAAAAATATTGCTTTCCTTCAAATGATTTCATTAGAACAACTCTGTTCAGATGATTTTTGGTTCAGTTGGTTTTAATGGTAGCAATGTATGAAATATCTTACTGTGTTTTCATGCTGGTTCGATTATTCTGTTGAATCCTTGTGGAGTGTACATTGGATTCGTTAATGTATGAAATATCTTACTGTGTTTTCATGCTGGTTCGATTATTCTGTTGAATCCTTGTGGAGTGTACATTGGATTCGTTAATGTATGAAATATCTTGTTGTGTTTTCATGTTGGTTCGATTATTCTGTTGAATCCTTATGGAGTGTACATTGGATTTGTTAATGTATGAAATATCTTGCTGTGTTTTCATGCTTTGGTTCGATTATTCTGTTGAATCCTTGCTGAGTGTACATTTGGATTCGTTACTGTTGAAATATCTTGTTGTGTTTTGCATTTTGGTTAGATTCCTTAGAAATGCTTGCAAGGATAATATATGAAATCGACTCTGCTACTGAAGCCTTGCTGTTAACACTTGTTGGAAGCAACTCTGTTGGAGTCCTTGAAATGTTTCTTTTTGTATGGTTCGTCTTCTATTGAAGCCTAGTTTTGAGCACTTGTTGGAAACGACTCTATTGGAGTCCTTGTTGTATTCTCATGTGAATGCGACTCCTGTTAAAAATCCTTGATGTCTTTGCGTTGTTTATGAATTCGGCTCAGTAGATATGTTTGCTGAGTTGGTTTTGGATTCGACTCTCTCTCTTATTGTTGTTGTGGTTATATTTAGTTTGATTCTGAGAAATGTGTGTTGGGTTACTTAACAAACTCGACTCTGTTTGAGTCCCTGCTGTATTTTTGTATTAGCTCGACTTCGGTTGAACCTTGCTGAGCTTATGATATGGAGGAGACTTATGTAAAGTCCTTTCTGTGGTTACGTCTTCTGTTTATTGTGTTATCTAGTCTCGTGTTTGACTGAGATAAAGAGTTCCTAGCTGTGTGTCAGGCGATGGCGTTGGATATTTTCACGTTTGATGAATGATTTGGAAAGTTTTGTGGAGTCTATTTGGGTTGGATTATTTATTACTGCTTTGTCGCGAGAGCTCTTGTATTGCTTAATAAGCTACAGGTGATTTTTATATTTGAATTTTGATGAAACTGTAGTTTCTTCTTGTTATCTCGACTGATTTAGTCGCATGCGTATAATGTAATTGCATTATTCTTGAGAAGTCGGTACAGTCCTGAACATGATTGGAATGAAATCTGAATGTCTCTGTTTCTTTCTTCTCAGCTGTAAAGTTTATGTTGATATATATAACTGTAGGAATAATATGATATTCTCTCCTTGTCTAGAAACTATGAATGTTTTCTTCTTTTGTATCCTTATGTGAACTCTACAGTACAGGCATAAGAAGAGTAGACTGTTAAATTGTATGCAGAGACTGGTTAAAATAGTATTGCAGTATGAGTTCGTATACTTGTAAATTCCATTGAAATAATGTTATGAGTATAAAGGAACCCCGTCAGTTGAGCTTGCTGGATTTTATAATCTGCCTTTGTGGAATTGTTAGAAACATACTTCTTGGAAACACGAACTGATAGGATATTCATTTTTGAATGGAATAATTTGTTGAATTATTGTTGTCCTTGAGATACAGATGGATGGATGTTTTGGATTCATTTTGTTCTTCTTAGTCTCTAATAATTATGATGAGTCATCTGAAAATATTTAGGTTTAATTGGCAGCTATAATATGAGTCATGCGTTATAGTCATGTTAGAATTGTAGGAAGATAATTAGCCTGATTCATGTTTGAGGATTTGATGAAATGATTTCATTTAAACAGGTTGTTTAATGAGAGAAATTGGTAGAATGCAATTGTTTTAAGAATTAGTGCTTATCATGCTCAGTTCACAGAACTGACCCGTGTTGGCAATTTTTGCAGATGGTTGTCGTAAGTGGTAAAGGCACGCAGATCTGATATGATGCTCAGATTATTTAATTTGGTTTTATGATGAATTCCAACTTGACTTCTCTAATTGTATTATATGAAGAAAGTTGATCTTATGCTGTTGAGTATTGTATCAAATATGCTGAATGCATAGATTGTAATTATTTGGCTTAGAATTAAATGAAATGAGGGAATTGATACTATATGGCTGTATTTGTATTTTGATGGATTGATCCTCTTTGGTTCGATTGTTTTGAAGTGCATTTTTATTATTATTGTATACCTTGGAGATATTTGGATTCTCTAAGTAGGCCTTGTAAAGATTTTGTGACTAAATACTTGTGAATGATTAGTAGTTCTGTTATATTCCATATAAGGCTAATTTGGAAATTAGACCACTGTCTTCCAAGAAGTTAAGGTTCAAATAAACCTTAATAGGTAGCTGAACGGGAGGAGTAATCTATTACTCCCTAACCTTGATCTAAGCCAAGACAACGTACATAATGAATCTAAATCACTATATCTTAATACAAATAAGTAAGATATAATTCAGTTTTGAAAATGATATAAACCTAAAAGGGTATATTTAGCATCCTTAAGAGGAGACTTAGGGCTACTGCCCATTTTCGTTGATTAAGATTATTGTGAATCAATGAACTCTTGATGAGATCTCAAATCTTATTAATTTCTCTCTGTGAAATGGATCTTAAATAAGTAAGGCAACTCAATGATGAGGAACCCAGGAGTTGGGATAAGACTAACCGGAAAGGAGAGTCTTAAAGTATAATTTCAACTCAACGTATGTAACACCTTAAGATAAGTAGATCTTTCCGAGGTGGTTTTGTAGGATGTCGGCACATGTCGACTGCAGGGTTGTACCCTCGAGAAGATTAGGATCTTCTCGAGGATACAACAATGCAGGTGGCTTATGGCGACACCCTTTGCATTGATCGTTAAGATTTACACCTTAAACTTGAACAAGTTTTTACTCGGGATCTGGTTAGGAACATGGTCATGTTATGAGGCTGCCCTTGGAGATTTGGGGTACATTGACACACTGGGTTAACTAGGGTTTATCCAGTATGTCAGCTTATCCCTAGTCCTCGAGGGCATCCTTATAATATTGTCATGTTATTAATCCGTTCTTGAGTGAATGACTTGGGAGAGGGATGGCTGACAGAAGTCAGTATGGGACATTTTGTATAAACATCGGAGTGGGGTGGAGGACGTATTCCAGATTGACGAGTATGCCATCAAGGAATACGAGACATAAATAGTATGTTTCAAATCTTTGGCCAAAGTATCGCAAGCTGCTGATTGCGTTGTCCTATATCACCTAGTCTAAGGGACGTGATGCCGATGAATAATGGTAACAATTATTCAGATAGGTTCCTTGGGTAGAGCATTCTGAAAACCCAGTTTAGGGAAGAGAACCGCAAGAGTGTGGTGTTAAAATAAAAATGCCAACTCTATGACATTCATGAATAGATCGGTAGATTACCGAGTCATGGAATGAATAGATCGGTAGTATACCGAGTCATTACAGCTGCATATGGTTATCTGTTATAAGAATGATTGTTTTTGATCTGTGAGTTCTAAATTATGTATTTAGAACTAGGAAGCGCTTATCAAAAAAAAAAAAAAAAATTGTTCTAATGTACTAAATTGGGGAATGTTACATCTTGGTATCAGAGCTGAAGGTTGTAGCTCTTGGACCTATTGTGTCCATAATCTGATAAAAACTTGAATTTTCTTGTAACAGAAAATGGTTAGAACAAGGGGGAACGTTGCGAATAATGCTCCACCTAAAGGAGGGGTGGTAACAACCCAAAAACTTGATGAGATCCTTGCTGCCCTATTGGACACAAGAGATCATTTGGCTGTACTTGAGCAGCAAGTAATGGGAAATGAGGAGGATGATGAAGCTGGTAATGACAATCAACAACCTCCTAAGGACAACCCCGATATGGGTGTTGATAATAACGCTGGAAATGCACCTGCCCAACCAGAAAACAAAAAGGCCAGGTTGGCAGCAGAACTCACTAATGATATAAAAAGGATAAGCCCACCTAAATATGATGGCACCACATTAGGTGATGGAGTTGAGAATTGGCTCAGTGAAATGGAGAAGTACTTTGCAATAAGAAACTTTTCGGAGGAAACAAAAGCTATTTGGGGAGCCTATCAACTTTCCCACAAAGCATCTTTGTGGTGGGACAACTATAAAGCTGAGCTAAATATTGATGAGACCAATATCACTTGGGATCAATTTAAGGGTTATTTTAGGCAACGTTGGCTGCCACAACTTTTCTATGATCAGAAAATGACAGAATTCCAGAACTTAGCTCAAGGGAAGCTAACGGTAACTGAATACTGGGAGCGGTTTACGAAACTCCTCAAGTACGTACCGCAATATCAAACTGATGAGAAGTTCAGAATATGAAAATTTATCATGGGGTTGAATCCCATGATAGGAGGAGAGGTCAATGTTCACAGCCCAACCACTATGGAAGGAGTTGTTGAAAAGGCCATAAGGCAAGAACAGAAATTAAAGGCTATTTCTGCTCATAAAGAGGAAGTGCGGAAGAAGATTGTAAACCCTTCTTCAACTTCACTTGCACCCAAAAAGGGGCCATGGAAAAATTTTGGAAACAGAAGTAAGTTTCCAGGGGATAATAGTAAGAAAACGATAGCAAATAAGCCTGCTGGAAATGTAAGGGATGGTTTTGCCAAAAACTATAACAATGGGTAGAAACCCTATGGAGGACAACGTGATAATTTTAAGGCTGGAAGTAATTTTGAGCCTAAAAAGGGACCTGTAGGAGGTTGCTACAATTGTGGAAAATACCACTATGCCAATCAGTACCCTTTGAAGAAGGACGATCGTAATCAAAAGATAAGATACATGCTGCAATAGCAGACAAGCAAGCTAAAAAGCAAGTGACACCAATAGAAGTTATGGGTAAGTTATTTGGCATACCTGTCACTATTCTTTTTTATACTGGAGCTACTAAATGTTTTATTTCTAGTAAACTTGCTTCTAAAATTAAGAGAAAAGATGGAAAAATGGATAAATCTTGGGTATCAGCATAAGATGGTAATAACTCTGTTCATACAGTGAGTATGTGTCTTTTTGGGGCAGTCCTTGACTTACCTAACTTTTCCACTGAAGTTGACCTCTATGTTGCACCTTTGGGATCCTATGACATTGTCATCGGTGTTAATTGGTTAGCTGACCATAAAGCAAAAGTAGACTACTTTGAAAAGAAAATAAGATGTTTAGATGATCGTCTGAAAATAGTAGAGATACAAGGAGTGAAACGGGAAATTTCGGTTAGGAAGCTGTCAGCTATGCAACTTAAAAAGGCTAAAAACAAAGGATGTACCTTATATGTAGTAAAGATATCTGAATTCTTAGAAGAAGATGGTGATTCCATGAAACGATTCCCTCTGTTGCAAAGTTTCAAGGATGTTTTTCTGGAGGAATTACCAGGTTTACCACCCAAAAGGGAATTTGATTTCACTATTGAAATCAAACCAGGAACGGAACCTATTTCCAAGGCACCTTATCGGATGACTACTACAGAGTTAGTCGAGCTTAAGGCACAATTGTAAGAACTTTTATCTAAGGGTTTGATTAGACCAAGTGTTTCACCTTGGGGAGCGCCAGTAATATTTGTAAAAAAGAAGGATGGAACACTTAGGCTGTGTATTGACTATCGGATGTTAAACAAAGCAACAATCAAGAACAGATACCCACTTCCAAGGATTGATGATCTATTTGATCAGATGCGTGGGGCAGCGTTTATTCCAAGATAGATCTTCGATCTGGTTATCATCAATTAAGGATTAGAGAAGAAGATATTCATAAAACAACTTTCCGAACTAGGTACGGACATTATGAATTCACGGTTCTACCCTTTGGATTAACTAATGCACCCGCAACTTTTATGAACTTAATGAATAATATCTTTCAAGAATATTTGGACAAGTTTGTACTTGTATTCTTGGACGATATTCTCATTTATTCTAAAAGTGTTGAAGAGCATAATGAGCATTTGAAGATAGTTTTGGAAATTTTGAGAAAAATAAAGTTATATGGTAAGTTATCCAAATGTTCTTTCTTTGATACAGAAGTTCACTATTTGGGTCATGTCATTAGTAAGGAAGGAATTGTTGTGGATCCTTCAAAAATAGTGGCAATAACTGAGTGGCCTGCACCAAAGAATTTGCATGAAGTAAGAAGCTTCATGGGTCTTACTGGTTATTATAGGAAATTTGTTAAGGGTTTTTCTAAAGTGGCTGCACCAATAACTTCATTGCAGAAGAAGGATAAGAAATTTATTTGGAATGATAAGTGTGAAACTGCTTTCAAAAGTTTGAAAAGCCAGTTGACTTCAGCACCTATATTATTAGTACTGCACCCTAATGGGAGCTTTCCGGTTGTAACGGATGCTTATGGGGAAGGCCTTGGTGGTGTTTTGTTACAGAATGATCAAGTCATAGCATATGAAAGTAGAAAACTTAAGTTACATGAGCTGAATTATGCCCCTCATGATTTGGAGCTTGCTGCCATTGTTCATGCACTTCAAGTTTGGAGACACTATTTACTTGGGAAACCTTTTGAGTTGAAAACAGATCACTTAGGACTGAAATATATTTTCACTCAGCCTAATCTAAATGCCAGATAGAGAAGGTGGTTATATTTTTTATCCCAATATGATTTTGATATTAGCTACATCAAAGGGAAAGAGAATAGAGTAGCAGATGCTCTGAGTCGTAGGAAGCACATTTCTACTCTTATAACATTAAGAACTTAGTTTAAGGATGAGGTAAAAAGTTCCTCAGAATCTGATATATACTTTTAGCAAGTAAAAACAGTGCTTACTATAGAACCTAATGATGAAAGGTATAAAGGTTTTCATTTCGATAAGGAAGGAATCTTACATTATGAAAACAGGGTATACATACCTTTGATAAATGATTTGAGAAAGAAGTTGTTAGTGGAATTTCATAATTCACCTTTCTCTGGACACTCGGGTATCACAAAAATGCTTGCTGATCTAAAATAGCAATACTTTTGGAAAGGTATGAAAAAGGATGTTATTGATTTTATGACACATTGTCTGGAATTTCAACGGGTTAAGGCAGAACACATGCACCCTTCTGGACTATTATATCCCCATAGCATACCACAGTATAAATGGCAAGTAATAAGCATGGACTTTGTACAAGGGTTACCTATGTCCAGGAATAAACATGATGTTATCCTGGTAGTTGTAGATAAACTAACTAAGGTAGCTCATTTCATCACTGGAAATCTAAAGGATGATTCACCGTGTTGGTCAAAAGATTCGTGCACGATATTTTTAGGTTACATGGTGTACCGAATTGATTATATCGGCGGGGGATCCTAGAAATTTTGTTGTGATTTCTTACCTACTGGTAACTTGACCAAATCCCATGTCTGATTTTGTTCCAAGGAGTCCATCTCCTCATCCATGCCATGTTCCCACTGCTTGTGGGTATCTACCTACATTTCTTCTTCAAATATTTTTGGTTCACCATTAGCAGTCAATAATAAATAAGAAAAACAAGGTTAAAATATCTCTGGAGGTCTACTTACTCTTTGTTAGCTTCTCACTAAGATTTGGGGTGTCTGGGCTCATTCTCATGCTTTTTTACACATTCGTGTCAATATATATTAGTGACCGACACCAGTCTCCTAATACCGACCATGATTCCTCTATCTACCTACCACTTGTGGTTGCCTCACGACCACCATTTCGAGGAGTACCGACTCCAGTTCCACTAGTTGTCTATTCTAAATCTGATCTTGAATGTCAATACCAGATTATCTGACCAGATGCCGACTTCTATAGAACTGACGTTGGCGTCTGTGATGTTTGTTTTAGATCTAAAAGTTGATTTTCCTTCAAAATCTCATCAACTTGTTCATGTTTGGGCACTAAAACCTTATCCATGTACATTATTTTTTCATTCCAATCAATGTCACGACTCCTAATAATATTATAATCTATTAAATCCCAAAAATGATATCTTAAATCACCATAGCCATAACCAATGAAAGTACATCTCTTAGATTTAGCATCCAACTTCTTCCTATTTTCCCTATCAACATGCACAAAAGCTTTTGAGCCAAAAACTCTAAGAAAAGAAAAATCTACCTCTTTTCCAGACCAAGCTTCTTCTAGTATTCAATCATCCAGGTGTTGTCAAAGACCCATGGTTGCTCAAGTATATTGTTGTATCTACTACCTCTACCTAAAACTTCAAAGGCAAACCGACATGTATCCTCATGCTTCTAACACATTCCATGATTTTTTTATTCATTATTTATGTAACTCCATTCTCATGTGGAGTTCTAGGAACCGTTCTTTCTCTTCATATTCCATTCACTGAACAATAATCATTGAAAGCCTTGTTGTAGTACTCACCACCATTGTAAGATCTAAGGCACTTTAATTTTAAGTTTGTTTCATTTTACACAAGGTATTTCCACCTTTTAAAAGTCTCAAAAACATCAGGTTTGCACTTAATAGAATAAATACATACCTTCATTATGGCATCATCAATGAAAGTCACATAATATTAGGATCCTCGAATAGAATCTACATAAGTTGGTCCCCACATGTCCGAGTGTACAAGCTCCAATTTTTTATCCTTCTTTGTTGACCAAAATTTGAGAAAACTCACTCTCTTCTGATTTCCAAGTATGTAATGCTCACAAAATTCAAGATCTAATTATTTCAAATCTGATAACTTAACCTTATCCTTTAAGATTTTCATTACTTTTTCATCCATATGTCCTAGCTGATTATGCCACATGGTTGCATCTGAATCGTAATAGATAGCACGAAAAGGAATTATTAACACAGGTAGACAGATATAAAGTTCCTACCTTCTTACCTCTTTCCACAACAAGATATCCCTTGGTAACCTTCCAAGAATTGGTTGTGAATGTAACCACGCATCTAGATTCACCTAGTTTCCCTACAAATATTATATTTCTCTTGAGGCTTGGAACATGCCTCACATCTTTCAATACCCATGGATTTCCATTTTGTAACTTTAGATGAACATCACCTTTACCAATAATATTGCATGGCTCATCATCTCCTAAATAAAATTTTCCAAAATCACCCTGAACATAATTTTTGAAATAACCCTTATTAGGGGTAGCATGGAAAGAAGCTCCAGAATCTAAAACCCAAGATTCTAATTTATTATCCAAGGAGAGAATAAGGGAATCTTTCTTTACCTCACTTGCAACATTTTCCTCTTTACCTTTTTCTTTACCTTTGTCTGATGTATTATCTTTATTTTCCTTAGACCAACACTCCTTTATGTGTCCTCTCTTTCCACAATTCCAGCAAAGTAAATCTTTATACTTAGGAAAATATCTTTTATTTCTTGACTTTGATCTCCCATTCTTATTTCTCTTTGATGATCTCTCCTTAGATCTTCCCCTTCTTTCTACATTTAAAGTGTTTCCAGATGATGCTTCTCCTAAGATTTTCCTATGTATTTCCTCATTAAGGATTACACTAACCACATCATCAAATTTCAAACCTTTAAAAGAAGATGTTATATTACTAACAACCATTACTAAGTTATCCCAACTATCTGGAAAAGAGCATAAGAATAAAATTTATTTCACTTCATCATCAAACAAGAATTTCTACTGATTTTAATTTATTTACAATGGAATGGAAATCATTCAAATTATTATATACAAATCCACCTTCTTTCATCTTAGAATTAAAAAATTCATCAATTAAACCTTATTCAAAGAAATAGGAGCTTCATACAAATTTTCTAAACATTTCATCAACTCTGTAGTGGTTTTTGCATCTATAAAATTAAAAGCCACCGATGCTTTGAAAGGCTCGGTCTTATAGATATCAAAGCCTTTCTATCAAGAACCTTCCATTATTCATCAATCATCGTGTTCGGTTGTGCATGCTCATATAACGGTAAGTATAGATCCTTCCGATACAATAATCCTCCATCTGCACCTTCCATAGTTGATAATTATGACCATCAAATTTCTCTATCTTCTGCCATTGCTATGCTCCCACTAAATCACAAAACCCTTGGTGAGTAAATATTTTCAACACACAAAACATCCAAACAAATATATAATACCATTTTTGGGGTTTAACCATATAAAAATATTACACAAATTTAAAATCGATAAAGCATACAAGCAATGAATACGGAGATAAACCAGAAGATAAAATAAACAAGAGAAAGATAACACCAGATTTAACATGGTTCACCCAGTGTGGGCTACGTCCACCAAGAAATGGCCAAAATTATTATTCATTTATTTACAAAGGAAATAAAATGAAGATTTGTTTTCTTCCAACACCTCATAGTATGTTCAATATTTTCCCCTCACTCAGCTACTCTTTCTTGCTCATACGAAAAAACTAACATGAAAAAAATTGTTATTTTCTTCTCACATAACCTCATACAATATATATATATATATATATATATTATATATATATATTGGGAAACTAACTATGCTTTTACAATCAAGAAATCATATTTAAAGAAAAATATTTATTCTAATTCTTGGCCAAAAACAAAGCACCATCACAAAGTTCGACCAATGTCGGCACTTTCTCGACTAATGCCAGTCACTTTCGTAACCATGTTGGTTGATAACCGACTAATGTCGATCACTACCGATAGATTTCGGTCACCTCCTAACCGATTCTGTTAGTGTCAAATCTAGCAACATGTAAAAACAAGCTTTCTATGAAGAAATTAATCTCCACACTCAACATAGAATCAGAGATTTGAATATGATACATCCCCATTTACATGTAGCAAGTGTGGATATATTGGGCATTATTTTAGAGGTTGTCACCTCTCAAAAAGAAGTAGAAACAAGGCTTAAACCCCTCCACGAACAATAGAAATGAGCATTTGGATTGGAGGCGGGTAGGGAAGAATGGAAAATCTTTAAGCAACCTCTTAAGGATGACAATCTTTCAACATCAAAAACAATAGAGGAGGATGTCAACAACGAAACATGAGAGGATGAAGAGAAAGAGAAGGAGAAAGAGAAATAAAGTTCTCGCTCTGGAGCTGAAGATCCAGAAATAGAACCTATTATTAAATCAGATGGAGAGTATGCTCTGAATGTAGCCTTGGGCCCTTCCTTAGAGGAGGTATCTTCCATTGGGAAAAGTTACTTTGCTCAAAGTTAGGATGATGTTATTGTTGTTGCAGGCTCACAGCACCCCTGGATGCACATCAAGTTTCTAAGTTGATGTTCGGGCATCCAAGCAGTGGTTGCACAACATGGAAACCTCTCTCCAAGTGTGGGACTTGTGAAACGAGAGAGGAATCTCTAGATTAGAGGTTGGTTCCTCAAACTCCTCGATTTAGATCTATATTTGCACAACTACAGAGGTTCAGGTCCTAATCCTACTCTAAATTGCAAGGGGACAGGGATAGAAGTGTAAAAATTGAAACTAACTAAAGATGGTGATGCACCAAAAGGAGTGGTGAATATTTTTGTCATGCAAATAGACACAAACCAAATATTGCAACATAAGACATACACAGTGATAAGATATAATTTAGGATCTAAAATGAAACAAATAATACAAACAAAGGATGAAACTCATTCACAAAGCTTGCATTATCGTTTCTAATGTCAAAACCATCAGATTACAACCTCGGAGAGGTAGAAAACCTGTTACAGTATTTTTAGAGTCTGATTCTTACAACAATCACTTCTTTGGAGGTGAAAGAAGAAGATTGCTATGCCAAAAATGTTCCACCTTAGAAATGACCCAAATCGGCTTTTTACATTGCATGGGTCGATCCCAGGAGAGAGAAAATGTACAAAACATGGGAGCCCATTCCTCCTTACTGCAAATGCATTAAAATGGCATGGGGGCCTTACAAACCCATATATTTTTGATTGAATTGGAGGAGAATGCGACCCATTCTACATTAAATTTAGTTCTTTGAAATGTCACTTCGCCGTGAACACGCGTGAGAGCCATTTCTGAATTTTCTCTCTCAGACTACACCAAAATTCAAGATTAACCACGGAATCATGTAGATAATTTTATAATATTTCCAATGATATAAAGAACATGCAAATCTGAGCTTTGGATCGAAAGATATGGCAATCGAAGATTTAGGGCACAAAACAGAGCAAAAATGGATTTTGAAATTTTTTCCCGCTCTCCGCCACCCTGGACGACACATGTCGGGTGCTGATTAGATGAGCAATTCTCTCTTCTTCCCTTACCCATGGGTTTTCCTTGAAATTTTTGACTTTTGTAACTTTGGAAAATTTCCCATTTTTTTCCTGCGTCCCACGCCACTTGGGACACGTGGCATGATTTGATTGGAGGACAGGGGTGTGGGGTCATCCTTTACCTTTTAGTTTTTTGCCAAAACTTCTGCCAAATTCTCCAAGTCCTCCCCGAGCTCCACACTCCCTTTCTCCTTAGGACACGTGTCCTCTTTTTCTTGGCTCGGGCCAGCGCTTCAAACCTTGCCCCTTTGAAATTTTAGACGTTTTCCCTTGTGACACGTGGCATCTCCTCGATTTGTCCACGGGCTCTGCCCACCCGCATCCCTTGCATCCCTTTGGCCCGGGCTTTTCCTAGTGCTTTATCGGGATAAATTCTTCCGATCCACCCGATTCAGGCTTCCTTGACCCTCTTTGCGGTCGGTGACACGTGGCGTGCTTTCATTGGCTCTCGGCTCTTTCGGCTCCCTGCATCAACCGTGTGTACTTATGTCCCAACTGTCCCAGACTGTCTGGGATAGATTCTTACAATCCACCCAAAATGGGCTTCCTTGTCCCTCTTTGCGGCCGCTTCGCCTTTTCGCGTCCTTCGCATCCTTTCGGCCCAGATGTCCCAACCTGTCTGCATAATAGTTAGTCGATTTTCTCACCTCCTTGGCCGAATCGGCTTCCCACATCCCACGCATCCCGATGTCCCAATTGTCCTAGTCTGCGCAGACCTCCTGGCGGCCTTTCACCGATTTGCGCCTCGGCGTCCCAACTGTCCTAAGGACCGCCTGGACTAGGACTTAGCCATTTTTCGTGATTTTTTTGGCTCAAGCTTGTTTTTTGCAACTTTTTCACCCTTTTTCAGAACTTGCTCTTTTCTTCTTGGATAGGGGAGTTAGAAAAAAATCCGAGGGGACCCTAGAAACATGATTTTTTGCCTTGAATCAATCTATTTTCCAAGGACTTGAGAATTTAATGCATGTTATCAAAATTACCCTAGGGGAAAATTTTGGATAACAGTTATTTTAATGTTGAAATCTGTGGAGCTCTAATGGATGAAATGGTCCTCGATACCCTAGAAGAGATCTCATCACTAGTAACACTTTGGTAAGAAGCTCAAAACAAAATACTAGAAATAATAGACCTAACGTAGGGAAGGAATCAACATCGAAAGGAATAAAGACAAACATGGAGCTAAGGGAAAGAAGCAAAGCAAGAATTGGAGAAGGGAACACAAAGGACCTTGACAGGGGTTCAAAACTTTAAAAATAAATTATTATTTTATCATGGAATATTATAGGGTTGAATAACCCTACTAAGCATAGATTGATGAAGGATCTAAGAAGTAAGTGTAAACCAGATATCTTATTAATATAGGAAACCAATATGATTACTGATAGATTTAGAGAGGTTCGTAAAATGATTTGGAAGGAAGGATCTTGGGAAGGGGTGAACATAGTAGAGGATTCAGAGGGTATTGTCATCCTTTGGAATCCTGAGGTTGTAAAAGTTGATTTCTTAGTTTCCTCTTTCTATCATGTGGTCATTTGTTTCACTAAGTTGGATTCAAAAATAAAATGGATAGTCTTAAATATTAACGCTCTGAATTCAGTGGTTGGTAAAAGGAATCTATGGGAAGGGATCTCTAGGTTTAAACTACTCTTTAAAGATGTGGACTAGATTGTTGGGGGAGACTTCAATAACCATATGACAAAAAAGGGGATCTATCTCCTATTCCGACAAAGATCGAGAGGATCTGGAAAATTTCTTAATGAGGAATGTGTAGACACCTATAGTTTGATCAAAGCAACTTTATTACTAAACTTGCACTAACTATTCTATTCCTTGTTAATTAACTATAATATGCTAGTTAAATAACCCACCCGACTCTCTCTAATCCCCTATACCTCTCTAAATGGCTTCCACAAGCCTATCTCTATTAATTAAGCCACTTAGGGTTAATTAACCCCTTTCACTTTTGAAAAGGAACTTACCTTTCTAAAATTGAATTTCACTTTCCAAAGTCCATTTCATTTACATTTCACCTTTTGGGCCTTTTTGTCCCACATGCATCCAAAACATCCCTTTCTTGAAATCATAAAACTATAAATAGACCCCTCCTCCTCCTCATTTATAACAACACTTCTCCTCCTCTAACATAAATTGTAAGCAAATAGGATTTGAGTATGTCTTCCATTTTTATTGAGTTATTATCTTGCATTGGATATTTTAACTCAAGCTTGGGTAAATGAAGGGAACCATATGGTCCTATATCCATTAATTGTGAGCCTTCACTCTCAAATCCTTGAGCATGAAATAATCAAATTTGGTATGTTAGGATATTCATAGGTTCATGTTTTCTAGCATTTAAAGATTAGAGAGTAGTATATACATGTTTAGTTTGATGCTTTATCAAAGTTATAATGCATGCATAGGATTAGCTATTGTTTATCTCTTACATTGATTATTCATAATTGAGTTAGTAAAGTTTTGAGGAATCTTTAGTGTTCTATCCTCATTTCTATAGCTTATATAATTTATACATGTTCACATATGGCACGCATGGTTAACTAGTGTAGTTTCAAGATTTTGATAATCTTAAAGGTAGTAAATCTTCCTTTTGCATGCATATTTATTGGGATTATGTTAGAAATTGAATTAAAAGGGAAGAATATAACCTATTCAAAGTTTTAGATTTCTATTTCTCATCATTTTTGTGGTTTTTCATGCCCACATATAGGTGTTCCAAAGGGACACACACACATCAAAAAGTGTGTGCACTTGTTGCATAGCACGCACACATGTTTCCCAGGCCGAGAACCTTTTATCCTATATTTTTGAACCCCTGTCAAGAATTTGAACCGATACATGCATATTTCATGAAAAGCATGCACATGCTTACATGTACGAGCATATGTCTCTCAGGATGCATAGGTGTTTATTAAATCACTATGTTAACTAGATTTCTACCTTACATGTGCATATGACTTCCGAGGCACACATGTGTCATTCTACCCACACATGTGTAATTGATCCTGTCTTTTCCACAAATCTACGCACTTGTCAATTTAGGCACACACATGTTTGCGGGAGTATGTGGATTTCATAAAGGGCGCGTAGGTATTGATGTTTAAAATCAAGATTTGTCCTTACACTTTTAGGGGTTTGATTCTTTAAATTTTCTAACACTTTGCAAGTTTTTTTTTATACTAATCTCTATTTTTTGAGGCTACCTTGATAATATTGTAGTTTTTGTTAACTTTACTTAGTTGAGTTGATGAATTTTGTATTATTATTTTTTCTTTTGAAACATGTATGCTCTTCCCTCGCACCTTCTAGGTGATCCTGGGAATCAAAAACATTTCAATACCTTCTATATGCTTTTGAAACAATTCAATTAAGTTTTATAAAGGAATTAACTTTAAAGTTGGTTTAAAATAACTTATTTTTTAGCAATTTGATTGAGTATTTTCCATTTTCACAAGATTAGTGACGTGATTTTTTGTGTATGCTCTTTCCTTGCATCTTAGGACGATCTAGGAAATCAGAAATGACATTCTATCTCCTTTATATGGTGTTTTGATCACTTGGAAAATTACTAATCTTTATGTGAAGGATTATATCACGTGTAAAAAAAATCAGATTCTAAACAAAGTCTAACTCATTTCTTGTAGGTTGTCAAATGGTGTGCAAAAAAAACCACATTAAGCTCAAAAGATAAAAAAACCCACCATATTCAACACACTTGATTTATAGGTTCGGATAAGGATATGGCCCATCAGTTTTAAACTGAGACATAACCTCCTTGGCATAAGCCTTAAATTATGATAAAGGGGGTGGTCCTAGGAACCCCAAAGTAGTCCACACAAGAGGGAACCTTGTGGATGAAACAGGAAGTGCTCCACTTACCCACTTGACTAGATTTTACTTGTGAGTTTAGCACCAAAATATTCTCCATGGTGACCCCTGTGAAAGATACATGTGAACACATTAATTGCTCATCGTATTTGAATGGCGGTAAAGTAAAGCCAAGATACTCCAAGATTATTCAATGAGACTTTCTTAGTAAATCAAGCTCGTCGAGGGTGTTTTTGGTACCTAGTTGATATAACCACCTATGAAAGCCATTTCTTATTAGAGCCCACTTTTCCATTTCGAGCCATCATTTTTGATATAGCTCTCATGAATTGATAAATTTCTTGGATTCAAATCCTTTTATTCAAACAAGGTGAGATTCCACTTAAGTTGAAACTAAGTGTTATTCATCACAGGACCTACAACGTGTTCCTTTGTCTTAGTTCTTCACTTACCCTAAGGTAAGGTGTTGTTTCATCATCACTTAGTTTTCACCTTTGTTATATTGTTTCCCATTTGGGAAAAAATAGAAACAACATGTGTGGATACCGCTAGAAATAATCATGTCCACCACTTTTTCATTCTACTTGCATGAATAGGCTGCATTACTGGAATGCAAGTGTTGAAAATGTGAATGGTACATCATCATGTTCTAGTAGGCCATATGTATCAAACTCATATTGAGACACATTATCAACATAGTTAGGATTGATTCACCTCTTTTATCTCCCTTAGACGTGTTACTTTGTCTGTATTGCATCCACACAATTACAATACTTATACCTTATTCCTCATGAATGTGATGTAAGTATCCACATTGTGGCATTACGATGCCTACATCTTACCAAATCCTTAGTATAATTGCACTTAGTTTTGTTTCACACATTACTTCAAATATTGAAGAGTGGTGGTTATGTTGTATGTGTATCATATCCATATTATTTTGATGCTAAAACATTGTTTTCTCTTAAAACTTTGTTAACGTACCTTAGTAGTATTGTTGTGTTGCTTACATATGTAATTTCTACCTTTTAGGACTTATGTATTTCTTGTTTCTAAACTTGTTATAGTATCCTTTGATTGGGAGTCATATCAGCCCCTTTTTATTGCTTATGTATTGTTCATTTTGAGCTCGACATAAGCATTGAAATCAAGTTGATCATTTATATGTCAAACTACCATTAAGAAACATAAGGTGTAAATTTTTGGTTGATTGAATGTTTTTCTTGTGGACTTGCATAAGTGTTCCTTATGTGATAACAATTTCATAGACTTATATCTAGGACAAATCATTAGATTCTTTAACCCATTATTCGTTAAAAAATTGATTGGTGAAACATTGAGACTTAAGGAAACTTATACCACATTGCACCTAGGTTTGTTACACCTTAATTAAACTTAGACAGAACTTAGTATAGAAGAGACTATTGATGCCATATATGACAAAAATGGAATCTAAGAGATTTGAACATGAATTAAAGTTAAATCCTTTTAGCACAAGCTATCCCTTTAGCCGCCATAACTTAGCTCCCCTCTTTTTAGAGGTTAAAGACACAAAAGTATTGATTGACCATTTTGGGGATGATAATGATTCATTTGAAGAGAACCACACCCTTGATTTCACTCACTTCGATGAAATCCTATACTATAATAGAGATCAAGTACTCCAAGAGTCCTAGAACTAGGAGCCAAATTACCATAGGAACGTGAAGCGACTATTAAAACCATTAACCTAGAGAAAGAGGAGCCATGACGACATCCCCTTAATGAAAAGGATAATCCTTTTGAAGAAGGATATGCTTCCACTTTTGGTGCTCATAATAAAAACATTGAGATTGAAGGACCAAAACAAATAGAGGTTCTCGGAGACCATACTTTAAATCCTCTCACAAAGTTAGGATCGAACGTGAACATAAGGAGTTACCTCCTTAATATGATGAAGAAGATGATCCTCAAACTGAAGAAGAGGTTATACAAAGACAGATATTAAAGCTTAGTCAAAAGTTAGTGAACTTATGTTCCTTGAACAAGAGTACACATAAGGAAAAACTTAAATCCAAATCTGGCGAATTTCACACCGAATCTTACTAAGATGAAATGTTAAAAGTTACCCGAGTGAATATACCATCATCCCCTACAAAAAAGTAACTCATTACACAAGAGTTACAATCCATGAAGAACATGCTCACAACCCTCTAAGAGAGTAATGTAGGTCATAGTAGAGAGTATCAATATGAGGAACTATGTCCTTATCCCTTCTATTGAGATATGTTACAAGTGTCATTCCCTAAAAACTTTGATTGTCCTAAGTTTGAAAAATATAAAGGTAAAGGTGATCCTCGTGATCATATTAAATACTTCTACATGGCTTTCCAGGAAGTATCTTTTAGTGACAACTATCTCATATGTTTGTTCCCTCACATCTTAGGAGGACAAGCGCTAGAATGGTTCCTCCACATACGTAATATGACGATCACAACATGGCCCGTGATAGCTAAAAATTTTGTGTCATTTGTCTTTTAACATGGAGAGTGACATTACCATGGTAGATATTTGCAACATAAAACAAAAACTGAATGAGACCTTCGTTGGTTTCTTACAAGTGATGGTGGGGGTTAGCAAGCCATTTCCCTTGTCCCATTCTAGAAAATCAAATGGTTAGCATATTTGTTACAAACTTAAATCAAGACATAGCCTTTCATCTATAAATGCATTGTGTCACTAACTTTGAAGAATTTATTGAGAAGGGTAGCCAAATCGAGAAGGCTCTCATAGTAAAGGGAACAATCAAGTTCTTCAATAAAAACTTGAATGTCATTAGAGACGGTATCATAAAATTGAAAAGAGTCCAAGTTGTACAAAACGTTCCTCTTGTGAAGCTTACACAAGGACCTTACCCAAAAGCATTCCCAAATTGAATGTTCATGCCTTTAACAAAATCATTATCTAACATCCTTAAAAATTAGATGATGTAAACATGGAGCAATATCCAACCACAACAAGTACCTTATCCAGATGATGTACCTAAACTAGTATGGCTCAGGGAACACGAATATTGTGACTTTCACCATGTCAAAGGACATAAGACAGATAGATGTCTAAAGTTACGACATTTCATCCAAGACCTTATTAAAGAAAACAAGATTGATATGGATTCACCTAAATCAAGACAAGGTCCTAACGATAAAGTGTGAATATTCAAACAACCTTTACCGAAAAATGATAAACAAGGAAACAAGAATTCAGATCAAGCTCAGTCCTCTAATGACTATAGAACTGCTAATTATGTTTATTTTTCAACCGATAATCCCTTTGATTCCCTCATAGGTTTTATTTGTTCATCTAGTGAACAATTCAACACTATTAGGATCTTAGGTGATAGTTGTAGTGTGGGCATGCAACATGCTCTCTTAGTGATCCCAGAACCTCCTTTCCCTATCTATCGTGAGGAAGATCAATATGACTTATTGGATAAATTAGAGAAAACCACGAGTAAGATCTCAATCTTAGACCTTATCAAAATCTCAACTTCTCATAAATACATATTATATAAAATGCTTCAGGATCAGGAGTATCCACAGATGTAGATCCTACACACCTCCAAGAAATGGTTGCAAATATTAATCCCAATGACTATATCTCTTTGGATCGAATGAAATCCCACATAACAATCCTAAACACAACTTACCTTTTTACATATATGTCATCTTTACTTGTCGTAAGATAAACAGGTGCTTATGGATGGTGGATCTGGTCTAAGTATGTGTACATTGAAGCTTGTTAGGTAGCTAGGCCATATAGAAGCAAATCTAGATGCTAAGATCATTATGATCACAACTTATGATAGTGAAGAGCGTGATTCACCATGTACTATAGTGATCCCAATGGAAGTGGGGACAATGTATCATGATAAAATTTTCCATGTCCTTGACTTGGACCTTCCATATAACATGCTCTAGGTCACCCATGGATTCATGCCATGCAAGTCATTCCTTTAACCATCCATCGGTGTATTAAGTTATGGCACACATGTCGATTATCACTATCCAAGGTGATCTAGAACCATTTACACACTAGAGAGCATTGTATAATTATTCTCATGCAGCATATGAGTGTCTTTCTTCCGATATTGGTATCACATTATAGACTAAGGATATGAAGGATCGTATGCAGATCCGGATACATTGACTCCTTGCAATCATAATTTTCCTCGTTAGTCAATCCCTTTACCCCATGGGAAGCAACGTTCGGAAAATATGGCCCAAATGATGAATTCATTATTCAATAGGATATTTTGATATCCAATATTTTATTATCACCGAGACACGTGGAAGACCATACTCCCAGTTCAAAATCACTTGGGCCGGTTGCCTTGAATCCTTTGAGAGGTTTGTTCCTATTGGTCTCTTATCGGATGAGAATATGTTAGATACACCTACTAGATTGATACCTAAAGGAACGATGGATTCATTTTACCATGCTCTACAAGTATATTAAGGGTCCCTAAATAATGCATGTCATGGGTTATAAGGGATTTGGATGCGGTGCCAATGCACAAGGAAAATTAGAGCCTATTCTTATTCCCCATTATAAGTCAAAAAAACATGGCCTTGGTATCATACCTCATGATGATCCACCCTCAAAGATAGATGTTACCTCTTTTAAACATGAGGATATCTCATCTCATTTAGACAATGACGACACGATTCCCAATGTAGCCTATATGAGGACCTTACCTCTACCAATTTGTTTCTAGATTCAGCTATCTTCACCCTTTCTGAATCCAATTCCCAAGCCAATTTCCAAGTCACCCTTGTATATCCTGACCTCATTGATTGGGATCAAAAACTTCACGTGCCGGTCGATTTCTTTGAAAATGATGAGGCAATCACAGAGTTCATGGGACTTAGAGATATCATTCCAAACAATGACCATAAGAAGGGTTTCTCCATTAAATTGGATGCATGTGTGTACTTTGGGGAAGAGGTAGAATTATGTGGTCACTTAAGAAAAAATAGTAAGCAAGGGAAAAGTACTACAAAAAATCCTTGCAGAAAGAATAAACATAAGTCCCATAGTGAAAACCTCTTTGAGGCGCTTGTGGATGAACAAATGGAAGAATCAATAGAAAATATAGTTCCCCCATGTGAAGATAAAACTCTCTTTGAGCCACCTATATAAGTGGATCTTACTCTCCCCCCTGATCCTACATGGATGGAGGATGCATCACAGATGTTAGTTGAAGAGATAATCAATGTCAATGTCGGGTCGGAAGAGGGTTCTAGAATGATAAAGCCGAGAGCTTCACTCTCGGACAAGATACGTGATCACATATGGCACACCCAGTTTATATATGTGAACATGTATAAATTATAAAATCTATATAAATGAGGCTAGAACACTAAAGAAACCTCAAATATTTACTAACTCAACTATAAACCATCAAGATAAGAGATAAATAATAGATACTCCTACGCATACATTATAACTTTGACAAAACATCAAACTAAACATGTATATACTGCTCTCTAATCTTTGAATGCTATAAAACATGAACATGTGAAGATCCCCGCAATCAAATTTTATTGTTTGATGCTCAAGGTTTCAAGAGTGAAGGCTCACTATTAATGGCTACAAGACCATATAGTTCCCTTCATTTACCCTAGCTTGAGTTAGAATATGCAATGGAAGATAATAGCTCAATAACAATGGAAGAAATACTCAAATCCTATTTACCTATAGTTTATGTTAGAGGATGATAAGTGTTCTTAGAAATGAGGAGGACGGGTCTATTCATAGTTTTCTAATTTCAAGAAAGAGATGTTTTGCATGTGGGACAAAAAGGCACAAAATGTGAAATCCAAATGAAATGGACTTTGGAAAGTAAAATGTACTTTTAGAAAGGTAAGGGCCTTTTAGAAATTGAAAGGGTATTAATCAACCCTAAGTGGCTTAATTAATAGGGATAGGCTTTTGGAAGGCGTGTAGAGAGTTATTAGTGTGATTTAGGGGATTAACAAGAGTTAGGTGGGTTATTTAACTAGCATAGTGTACTTAATTAATGAGGATTATATTAGTTAGTGCAAGTTTAATAATAAAGTTTATTTGATCAAACTATAGGTGTCTACAAAATGGTTTATTTGATCTAGATCTGGGTGGCTCAAAATATACATGGGAAACTAGAAGAACAAGGAAGGAGCTTATCTAGATTAGGCTGGAAAGGTTTTCATCAATCGCCAATGCATGATAAGTCAACTCTATACTCTGAATTCTCTTCCTAAGATAGGCTCAAATCATAACATGGTCCTTCTTAAGCTAGGATCGGGCCTCCCAAGAAGCCTAGACCTTTTAGATTTGAGAATGTGTGGCTGAATTACCTGGATATTTACAATTAGATTAAATATTGGTGGGAGGTCTAGGTGCATGGAGTTCTGATGTTTAGGCACACATTTAAATTGAATCATGTAAAAATAAATCTCAATGTATGGAATAAGGAAACTTTTGGTAACATCTTTCAGGAAAAAATAGGATTTTGGAATATTTGTGAACTTTGGAGGAACTGATGGAGGAGGAGGGATTTAACCTTAGCATTAAGGATTAGGAACAAAATGTTCTTCTAGAATACCATGATAGTCTAGCAAAGGAATATGCCTATTGTAGATAAAAATATAGGGTCAAATGGTTGAAGGAAGAGGATAGAAATAAAAAATTATTTAATTTCACTGCTACTTCAAAGGAAAAATTCCTCCAGATCCAATATCTCAAGAATTCCAATGGTGATTTGACTAAGGATGAAGGGGAGATCAAGGATACTATAGTAAATTACTTTAAGGATATTTTTTTTCCTAGGCCCGAACCAGAGAGTGATAACTGGAACAGAGCTATTTCCCTCTTATGGGGAACAATCTCATAACAAGAAAACAAGGAGATATCATGTATTCATAGGGAAGAAGAAGTTAGAATTTACATGTTTGATATGGAATCGGATAAGGCTCTTGGGAAATATGGTTTCTCTTCCTTTTTCTTTTAACATTTCTGGGATATCTTTAATAAGGAGGTGGTGGATATGGTGCAATATTTTGTCAAAACCGGGCATCTTTTGAAGAAAATCAATAATACTTTCTTGGTCCTCATTCCTAAGATGATTGGAGCTAAAGATATCAAGGATTTTAGGCCCATAAGCTTATGCAACACATAGTTATAAATTAATCACCAAAATCCTTTCTTTCAGGATAAGGAAAGTGTTGGCTAAAATCATCTCATCTACTCAAGGAGCCTTTTTCCCTAGTAGGAAAATTTTAGATAGTATCATTGTTATTCAGGAAGTCATTCATTCGGTGGAGAAATCAGGTAGATCTGCCATGATGGTGAAACTTGATATGCATAAAGCTTATGATAGAGTATCCTGGGCTTTCCTTTGAGCTATTATGAGTAATATGGGTTTTTGTGATACTTTCATAAATATGGTGATGGTTTACATCTCCACTACTAGCTTCTCTGTGATTATCAATGGTAAACCTAAAGGTTTCTTTCTGGCTGGTCATGGCCTAAGACAGGGAGACCCCCTCTCCCATTTTCTTTACATTTTGATGGTTAAAACCTTGAGTAGGCTCTTCAATCATGTTATGGTGCTTTATGTAACGTATCTAGGGAATAAATATTTCAAATGGATTATATCCTATTTTCTTAACCAGTTTGTGGATGACAATTTCTTGTTTTGTAAGGCGATTATTCAAGAAGATCATGGTTATAATAAGGTTCTAAATAACTATGAGATGGTGTCTAGAAAAATGTTTAATTTTCACAAGAGTGTTGTCTTATTTATCAATGTATATGAGTAGTGTCAATTAAGACTTTCACGCATTCTTGGATGCAAAATAAAAACTTTTCCATATTCCTATATAGGAATACAACTTATCCACAAGAAACTAGACCAAACCATCTAGAATTCCCTCATTGAAAGAGTCAATTGGAAGCTCTCTACCTAGAAAGGATCTTTTCTCACCCAAGCAAGTAAAATCCAACTCCTTCAAAGTTCTCTCCAAGGTATTCCTGTTTATGTTATGTCTCTTTTTAAATTACCTACAAAAATTATTGATGCCTTGGAAAAGATCCATGAAAGGTTCTTATGGGCTGGAGTGGAGGAAAAGTTCAAATACCCCTTGTGGCCTGGGAAAATGTTACTAGACGAAAAACCTATGGGGGTTTAGGTCTCAAAGATATAAAAATTATGAACGAATATTTGATAGCAAAAGGTGGATGGAGGATTACCAAATAAGAAGGATTATGGGTTGACATTATCAAAAAGAAATATTTAAGGAATATTGGCAGAATGGAAACCTTCTTCCTCCAAAAATATTTCCCTATTTTCTCCTTATTCGGAAGTATTTCTTGACTTCTAATTAAATTTTAGGGAAAGGTATCAAATGGAATGTTTGGAGGGTTAATAAACTTCTCTTCCGCAAGATTGTTGGTTAGAAGACTCTCCTCTAGCTTTGATAGAGCCCCGGAAAGTTGTTTTTAGTTACGTGTGAGGAGAGGGATAAAGTTAGAATCTAGTAATTTTGGGTCCGGAGAGAGGATGGCCCTATGTGGATGGACATTATGCATCCCCTAATTTTTTTGGGCCCCTGTAGCCTTTCATTGGTCTCAACTCAAAATTAAAGAGCATTTATATTCCCAGGTCCCGGTCTCTAGAGGATTTTGTTATCTGAAAAGAAGAGTAGATCCATTTCTCTATGAAATCTACCTATATTTTAAATTTTAAATCCTTGGTTCGAAAGGATTATTGGAGCCATCTCTGGATGAAGGACCTTACACCTAAGGTGAATATATTTTTTTATATTTTTTCCTAGAATAAAATCTTGTCGATGGAGAATCTCAGGAAGAGGGAAATGATCATCCCTAATAGATTTACTTTATGTGGTTTGTAGAAGGAAAGTGTTCATCATATTTTTGTTCACTACCCATTTTCCCAGGAATTTTTCTCTGGCATGATGGATCTATTCAATATTCACTGGGTGCAACCTACATCTATGGAAGAATTTTGTTTCCAATGGACCTGTCCTTTCAGGTACCCTTTCCTTATCTCATCATGGAAGACAGATCTCCCTCACTTTTCTTAGATCATTAGGAAGGAAAGGAATGACCATATCTTTAGGGATAAAAATCCAATATCAAGAGGTTAAGGGCTTGTTTGTGTTTTGGTATCAAGGAAAATATCATGTTATTTAAAGGAAATATCAAGGGGACCTGCCCTAAGAAGGAGATAGCAGTTCTCAAAAAAATTGCTTTTAGTCCTCCCATAATCAAACCCCTTAATACCATCTCAAGATGGTCCAAACCACAGGATAATTTCTTAAATCTGAATTTTTATGGGGCTTCTAAGGGAAACCCAGGTCTGGTTGGTGGGGAGGGATAATCAAAGACCACAAAGGTGAATTTCTATGGACTTATGCAAGACCTCTAGGAATCAAAGTAACAATGTAGTTGAAGCGGAGATTTATTTTGGGGGCTAAGGATAAGGAAATTAAAACCTTACACATTGAAGGTGATTCCCTTCTCATTTTTAATGCCCTCAAAATGAACAAAATCAATAATTGGACACTTGGCAATATCTTACAGGATATCAAGGAAATCCTAAAGTGATTTGATAATTATAACATCACACATACGCTCTGCAAAGGAAATAAATGTGTTGACGGCTTAGCCAATGTGGGGGTGATTTGTAATGATTTATCAATCTAGGTGAAGGGCGATGAAATACACCATCACATTAATCTTTTAATTAACCATGACAAGTAATTATTGGGATAGTATTGGTCACACGAGCGAGTCCATCATGTTCGAGTTCCAAGGAAGGGGTGATAAGTATGGAAGGATTTCCATTGAGATTTTCATTTATATCATGTTTTCTGTGAATTTGGTTTATGGTTTTTATTCTATGGGTACTAACAAATGTTTCATGGGGGGAGGTAGATTTCATGTCAAACCATGGGGCTCTCCTCAATAATCAGTCGCTCTGGCATATTTTCTGAATTGGGGGATTTAGGGAATTTATCCCTAAACTGAAGGGCCATGATCCCACTCTTACCATGGATTTTGGTAGGGCGTGGGACAAGGGTAAGGTCACTCTTTGGGGCATGGAGCTTGTCATTATGGAGCAATTCAACATGGAGGTCATAGGTATGAAGATCAAAGGCCAAAAAATCTTTAAGGATCGTAACCACAGACATAATGAAATCCAAACCTTTTTTAGAGGTAAGGAAATGGTCTATTTCCTATCGATGGTATTGTCAGGTCATGCATCACTGGTATATGGAATGAATTTTGTCTCCATATTATGCGCTACATTACCCTTGAAGGGAAGTTCCGCAAAATTAATATGCACCACCTGTCCCTGTTTAACATGATTAGGCATCGAATCATGATGAGTATCCCTTTTTTCCTATACATGTCGTTGGATAATTCAATTTTATATTTCCAAATGGGAAAGGTGGATACTCCTATCCACTAGGGTCTTATTATTCTTTTGTACCAAAGAAAAAAACCCTTGGTGCCTAGAGTGCTTGCTGATGTTGGTGATGATACAGAGGACGAAATTAGTTTAGTGGAGGTGTTGGCTAAAATACATTCTAGAAAGGTTCTTCAAGACTCGGGAGGGGGCTTAGGATCAAAATTCTGTGTTGGGTGGGGATAGTCATCAATCGGGGTCGTCTAAGGGGAAGGAAAAATCTAGCGAGGGTGATGGGAAGAATACTGAGCAGATTGGCCGGAAAATCCAGCATCTGGAAACTATCATGGAGACTATGGAGGAGGTCGGAGATGTGATGTGTAATGGGGTGCAAGATTACATTAATGTGATCAATAAAATGTGTGCCTCTTAGAGCTTTCTTAAGGATAAAGTGACTGAGCTGAAAGAAGTGGTTAGGAAATTGCAGGGGAGACTTTAGATGGTGGAAGGGGACCTGAAAATAGGTATTTTCAACGTCAAAGTAGTAACTCGAGAGGATGTCAAGGGAGGAATGGAGATGTAAAAGGATGATGAGACCAGGGACCAACATGATTATGCCTCCAACTCCCATAGCGGCGATTCTAAATGTCATAAGAAAAATTAGTCTCTGTTTCCTGTTGGAACTTTTTGTTGACTTCTAGTGAACTGGTGTATGCTTCATTGCAAATTGTTTCTTGTTTCATGTTTTTTTTGTTGATGTGGACCTGGTGTTTATTGTGAGTTAATTTTGTTTAACTTTTTTTTGGTCCTATTACTCTTTTTTTACCTCTATGTTCCTATCACGATGTAATCTTTCTATGTATGGACTCTAGGAGCCCATCCATGTTTATTACCTAATATTTTATATATATATATATATATATATATATATATATATATGTAGTTCCTTCTTATGTTTCTTGATATGCATAGAAATTAAATACTTTGGATATATATATATATATATATATATATATATATTTGTGTAGTTCCTTCTTATGTTTCTTGATATGCATAGGAAATTAAATACTTTGGGAGGCTTAAATAATTTATAGTGACATATGGATGAGGTAGAGACCCTCTAGAAATCATTGCATGTGCCTTTGAAGGCGTATTTTCAATCTATATTTTGATGCAACCCATATATGAAGGGTAAACCGGTATGTACTATGTTTTTAAACCTTTCTTAATATAAGATAATGTTCATAGCCTATTAGAATCATTTTTGAACACTATGAGGCATGATTATACATGTAGAACCCTTGACATAAACTTGGGAAACCAACAGACCACTCTTGTATAGTTATAAACCCTTATGTAAACCACTAAACTCTAAAGTTATTTTTTCATAATTTCACAAGAGCACACAAGTTCTTGAGCCTAATGGAAGGAGTTGTTATTGTTCATATCAAGGAAGTGATGGTTCTCTGGGTCTAGTTCAATGGTGTGGAAGATCTAAATTCATCAAACCTTTATTTCTCAACATTGTAGAAGTGAGCCATGTTTTTAGGGTTTAAATCACACTTAGTCACTTTTAAGTAGAAATAGCAAACATTTCATTGGAACACCATCATAGCCTTGAAAAGGAACCCAAGAAAAGGTTATTATTATGTTTATATAACTTTTAAAGTATGGGAAACCTTATTACCTAGCCAGTAATAGTGGAAATCACTCTAAGAACCCTGTCAAACACAATCCATTATTTATAAGCCTTGGCTTAGGTGGTAATTCATATTTAAATGACAGTGAAGTGGAAGCCTCAACCCCTAATTATTATAGTGTTGATCCCATCCATGAAGTATGAAAAAATTTAACAAAACCTTATTATTGTGCTTTTAGGGTCAAAAGTCTTGAGAAACCTTACTTCTATGCCCTAAAAAATAATAGCTTAATTGTAGACTTTTCACTAAACCTTGTTTCCATTCATGAGAAGGATTGACTAGGAGAAAATAGAATTGAGAAAAAAAGGATCAACACCTTCAATGTGAGATATCTAATAATAAACCTCCTATATCACTAAGTAAATAAGTTTGAAGGAGTAAACATTTTGTAACACCTATATGTTATCCTAGGACAGTTAGTTTGTGCTCTAACCCTATCAAGAACCTTAAATATCTATTTTAATAAATTGAAGGTTGTTGAGTTTCACATACTCCATAAAATATGTCCATAGTATTTCTAATGGATACAAGGTATTTCTTACTACCAAATTACAAGTGGTAGATGGGGCAACCTAATCCAGACGAGCTTGATGGATAAGGTTTCAGTGGTTTGGTTAAATGAAGGAACCAAGGTTTCATGAGTAAATGGTGAAAATATCATGCCCAAAGCTTGTAAAAATGAATTCGTTGTGCCAAATGAGATCAAATACTATGATGAAAATTCCTTGTGGATAGGGGTGATTTAACAAATATTGAAATTTAAATGTTAAATTCTAATCAAGTAACTACGCAAGATATAGATATACAATAGAGTACATATTTGACCCAAGCAAGTAAGCTAATAAATTTGAAAACCCTAAGTGTAAGAGAGAGGGTAGATTCTTAAGATAAAATGTGGATTTATATGCTTAATCTGATGTTATTATAGCTGTAAAATAAATATGAAATTAAGTACAAAAATTATACCCAAGCAACTAAGAAATAAATTATGAAACCCTAAGTGCAAGGAGGAGAAGAAGTACTCAATTGAATCAAAATTAATTCTCAATCCGTACTCAAAGTGCTGAGTGGGTGAAAAAATAAATAGGTGCGTTGCATAGAGATCCATAAAAATGAAGATCTGGAAAGATAGGCTAGATTGAGATGCCCGGATAGGGACATGGGCATGCGTAGGATCCCTAGGCCTATTTCTGGGCACTTGGGTTTGCGGAAAAGCTTAGGAAACCTCCTCTAGGTGGTCACAAGGTTTTTGTTCTTAGTCTCCTTTGGTCACTTTGAGGTTGCACTAAGATCACCGAGGTTGTTGGAAACCTACAATGAAATATGAACTTGTAAAACCCTCAAATAGACATCAAATCCTAAAAATAAAGATGCAAAATGAGGGGTCAAACTATCCTCAGTTGTCATAATGGTGAACTTATGATTGAGTGTTGCACTACATCTCATACCCAATGTAGTTCTATATGCGTGTGTGTGGAATTGTTCCCAAGGTGTCTCTTGTGTGTTTCACACTTAACAACGAACAAAGTAAGCTAGATGTAAAGAAAATTAATAGATGTGTGCATGGAATTGAATGAAATTCCCTCTTATGAAGTTTGTATGTAGAATAATTGTCCCTAGTGTCCCTTGGATGGTGTTAGAAGGATGCAATAGACATGTTAGATGATTGATGGATGCAACCTTAATCTGGTGATAGCTAATGCTTAGTGTTTGGTCCCTTATTATGATCGCATAACTTTATATTTATTTGATTCCTTTCCTTGAATTTCGTAATTAACCACGAAAATATGACTACCAAAAAATAATACATAACTTTATATAGCTAGGACATAACTTTATATAGCCAGGATGTCAATACCAGTGCCCTCATCCTCTCGGGATCCCTTGTCCTCTTTGTAATTTACTCACAATTTTTGAGTCCTTTCTAGCCGTTTGAGCATCTTATATTTATGGTATTCGGCCTTTTCGGGGTTAATTATGAAATTCAAGAAATGGAATCATATAAATATAAATTTATGTGATCATAATAAAGGACCAAGCATTAAGCATTAGCTATCGCCACCTAAGGTCAAGTCCCATCAAGGTATTTAAGAGCTCTATTGCATCCATCTAGCTCCATCACAAGGGACACAAGGTATGGTTTTCTACATCACACTTCATAGGAGGGAAGTTCATTTTATTTCATGCACACATTTACTACATTCTATATATAGTTACTTGTTCGCTATCTAAGTGTGATTGACATAAGAGAAACATATGGCATAATTCCACATACACAGAGAACTACATTGGGTCTAAGACGTAGTACATTGGTCATTTATAAGTTCACCATTGTGACAACTGAGGATAGTCTAACCCCTCATTTTATGACTTTCTTTTTTAGGACTTGATGTCTACTTGAGTTTTTTCTAGGTTCATTCTTCATCTGGTTTCCAGTAACCTCGGCAATCTTGGTGTGACCTCAGAGAAATTAAAGGTGACTAAAGGAAAACACCTTGCGATACCACAAACAAGGTTTTCTTAGAATTTCTAAAGACCCATGAGCCCAGAAATAGGTCTAGGGAACTTGCGGGTGCCCCTGTCCCTCTCAGAACCTCGGTCCAAAGATGTTCCTCCAAGTTTTCATTTTTCTGAGCTCCACTACGATGGTCAGTACTTCACATTTTCCTATTCTCCAACTCTGTGCATTCTCCAGAACTCGGGAATCAGCTAAGCCTCTCTACCCTCTCCTTGAAATTAGGGTTTCATTATTTATTACTTAGTTTACTGGGTAAATTGATGTACTTAATTTATTATTCATTTACTACAATCTTGTAGTCACACTAGCCATAATATATTTCATATTTTGCATAATCATTTTGGTGAACCCACGTTCAAATAATATTGGATATTTATTTGTATTCCTTCATGGCTTCTAAGTTCAATCAAGTCTCTTTTCTTCAATTGATTCAAATGCACCCATCTTATAAAGATTCTCTCCAAAAAACCCTAGAGACTATATATCTTCATATCAACATGTTTCTTGCTCAAGTCAATGCTATTTTTGATCATATTTCGAGGACTATCTTGATTCCAAATCCAATCAATATATTTTCAAATCCATTCAAGCCCTTCATTCTTTATTCAAGATAAATTTCAAACTATGGAATCCATGATTACATCTCTAAAATATGAAATCCAACATCTTAAGGTGCTTCTCAGGATCATGTTTGTTCTCCTTCTACATCTCATTGTCTTCTACATGTGCTCATATTAGTGAACCTAAAATCTTGTCACTCCTCGCACCTCTCAAGTTTTCAATCAATGTTAAGCAACAAGATATTCTTCCGAAACTCATAACTCATCAATTAATCATCTTGCCATCTACTCATTGTTATCCTCCTTATCGGCTTGTAAAATATCAAGGTCTTCCATATTGCAATTATCATCAAATCAATGGACATAATGATAATGATTGCTATGATTTACAACGAAGAATCAAGCATCTTGAGTGTCAAGGTTTTATCTCATTCACTGCACAACATTTTGTTACATGGTCCTCTCCACTTGTTACATCTCAATGGGTTCCAAAATCTGATTTATTTATGTCTAATGAGCATCCAAGACATAACTTCTAATGTTTCTTCTTCCATCACTCAAGCATAGCCTATGAAATCTACTCAAGTCAAGTAACCACCTCTCAAAATTACTCTCACTCCCCCTCCTCTGAAGGCATCTATGGCACTATCAATTCAACCTAAGCAACCTCCTTTAAAAATCATTTCAACACTTCTTCCTCTCAAGTCATCCATAACATTACCAAGTCAAATTACACAACCACCTCTCAAAATCAGTCCATATTCTTCTCCTATCAATTCTTCTGCAAAGTGTCATCAATCCCACATAAGCTCCAACCAATCACTTTTTTCAAAGAAACTACTCCTACTGATGGCCAAGACACATTTCAAATTCTGCCACCATTGCATGGTCCTACTATTGCTTCGACCTACCATTGTGTTGGCCCTCACTCTTATCACAATACAGATAACACTCTCCCATAATGGCATGGTACCTCTTGCATCACTGCATAAATCTCCATCATTGGCACACTTCGGGGGCATCACGCTTATTTATCCCCCTAGCATCAACACACATCCTATACTCACATCATTACACACCTAGATTTTAGCATATACATCTTCACACACGCTCATACCGTCATTACCCTATGACGTACTCTTGTGCTATGGTTCACACTTGACTGTTGAGGGCATCCTATATACATGAACCTCACACACTACATTGTCAACAATACACATCACATATTCACACATCATACACTTTTCTACACATACAATCTTCCATCTATTATACATCATCCACACTTTGTGCTTCATACACCTATACATCATACACATTCTACACACTACATTATTCTACATTTTACATTTTCCGCATCTTCGACATCACATGCACTTTTACACTTCCACACTTATATAATATATGCATCTTACATTGCATACTACACACTCTACATTACACATTACACCCTTTGCACATCACACACCTATGGCATATATTACACATATGACACATTTTTACTTCTACACATTGCACTCACTACCCTTTGATGCACTCTAGTCCCATGGTTCATACTCAACTACCGAGGGTCTAAATAACAATTGAACCTTGCCTCATCACACTTGCATCATCCTACACTTTGATCCTCAAAATTAATCAATCAATATGTTTATCATACCATGAGACATTCCTAACTAGTGCCTTATTTGTACATATCGTGATATACACTTTATGTTAATCATTACCCCTTTCTCGCTTTCCTATTCATTTTTCTCTTGATATATGATTTATGCTACATCATCATGCTTTTTAACCTCCTACTCACGCACCTCGTGATATACATTTTAGGCTAAATCATCACCTCATTCTATAACCTCACGATTACTCATCCATATGTCACATTCAATATCATCTACACATCATTCTACAATCAATAGTTCATTCATCCACTTTTTAACACATGAAAACACATCGCTCGAACCATTTCTCAATGACACACTCTCATTTTTATTCATTCTTGACTTTTGAGGGTCATAAATAAATAAACCTCATTGCATACATACACATCCACATCCACTCGGGGCACTTTGCTCCTATCATTCACTTTGCATTCCAATCTGCCTCATTCACTATATACTACATATCTTGTTTACATTTACTCTTTCTTACATTTCCTTGTTACATGTTCATCTTATTACACATGCTAGATATATATCTTGTATGTCATTATATTTATCATACACACATGTGCGTTCACTTTCCTTTCTAGTTGTGATCGCGTATTATACATATGATCTCTTACATGCAGTATGGATTTTTTGCATAGTACTTATTACCAGTCCCATTATGACTCTCGGGGCATCCTTTTTCATACATTATAAGTGTTATTGTTTAAATTTGTTTCATAGAACACTATTTTCTCATATTATACATGTTTTGACATACTTTTTATCTTTCTAATGTGATAATGGGTGCTTCATGCAAGCGTTTATTATGAATGACTATTTTCTTACATGGTTGTTTGATACATTTGTTTACCTTTTTTATCATTGTTTGCAGCTTTTCCCTATATATTTCTTGTTCTCGATTGCTTGTGGCCATTATGGCCTTGATTGTCTTGTGACATTATGAGTTGTGTCTTATGTTTGTAACCCACTTTTACATTCTACATTTTCTTCTTGTGTGTTTACTTGCATCTTAGCTTACACATTGTCTTCTTAGCTTACATTTCGTCTTATACATGCATGTTTTTCTTTTCTTGTACTAACACTTGTCTCATAGCCACTTTGTTTACGTGTGCCTTGGTTTCTACCAAGCACATTCCCTCCCCCCTGTAGGGCACAAATTCAACATAGCGGTTGGTCCTCCTTTGGGCCATATACTCCTTCGATGACGCGTCGCATGCACCGCGCAAATGAGGGGGCATCATTTCGATGAATCGCTTACCCCATACAACATTATACACAACGCGGTACCAATACAAAATGGTTATTAGTTTTGGATAGGGCTCAAAATCATACTTGAAGGTACATGCACATATTTGCACGAACAAATAAATGATCTTATATTCAACATATGTCACAAGAACATTACAAAGGCTATTATATAGCCATAGAGATAGTAGAACAACCTCCTTAGAAGTAGGATCTAATAACTCGACATAGTCACGAGTAATAAAAATAATATTAGTATAATAATATTCCATAGTTAATTATTTACTACTATGGTAATTTTCCCAATGTAAATGTGAGCACTATATATATTTCCTAACATTCCCCCTTAGTGTGAACATGGGAGAAAAACAATCGCACTTCTTTCGCAATGTCCTTCCCATGCATGCTCATGATCTGGATGGTTTTTCAGGACAACCAACAACCTCAAGAAGGATGGGTTTCCAAGGATAACCAATAACTTGCAAGGATGGTCTTATAGGATAAAAAACAACACAAAACATACAAAAGGTTTTACATGACAACCAACAACCCAAAACATACAGATGGTTTCATAGACAACCAACAACCCAAATATCATGATGTTGCTTTTTCTTGTGCTTTCATTTGTCCACTATGTTTTTCCTTCAGGAATTATGTAGGAAACACTTGCTCACTAAATACAAATCTGAATAGGAATTATCTTCAAACAAAAATCAACCGAACTCCTGAAACAAGAACTCGAAAATAATCACACAATTGAAAAAAATCACACCGCAAAATGCTAACATAGCTTCATGTGGCCCCGTCATTGGTGACTGATGAGAGGTTTTGATCAACCTTTAACCTCTTGTGCATCTATCCTTTAGTGTAAGAATTTGCTTACTCAAATGAATATGTGAATCTCATCTGTTTCAACATTGTGACTATTCTTTTCTTCCCCCTCAATGTGAAACACATATTTAGTAGGATGTCGGGTTACACCGAAAATGTTCCCTTGAGGAATTTTTATTTTATTTTTTACAATTTTTAACTCCACAACTATACTTGAACAACATGACAATACAACTAAAACTATTGAAACTTGACACTTTTGAGACTTTTGACAATGACTCTATTTTTTTGTTTTTGACTCAGACAAATACGTATAACTATGAGAGTAATTTTAACAAAAAGGTTAGACCTAATAACATTAACAAACTAAAATGATTTTTGTAAAAAGAAAAATCCAATTTAATATTGGATAATGACTATACAAACTAATAAAAGAATAATTTTACTCAAACCTAAATTTCATAAAACCACATATTGGACTTTAAAAACATAAACATACTAGGATACTATGACCAACTAAGAATGTTTGGATGATAGATAAAACACTATTGACTCATTTTTTATGAGAGTGACACTTGAAAATAAAATACCACTAAATAACACCAAATTAAACTCTATAACCATTGACATTAATGCCTAACATATAACAATTTATGATGCCACCGATCATGGATGGATATTCGGGAACAGAATGTACACGATCTAGCTTGGAAAGCTTCTGCAACTCATCAATTTCCCTTGGAATCGGCCCTTCGAGATTTTTTCTTCTCAAATCCAGAATAACGAGATCATACAGCCTGAAAAGATAAGTTGGAATGGAAGCCAAGATCACATTCTCACTCAACACAAGTTTTTGAAGTCCTTTTAACCACCCATGAAATCATATCTATCATATACATTGCCAATAGAATGCAAAATTTATTTGAAAATAGCTCACCAACACTAATTACAGACTAAATATAATTTTCCAATTGAATGAGGCAATGATGTAGCATAATAGTCATGGTGGACAGTTGAGCGTGTTGACCAAGAGGACTGGAGAAAATTTTAAAGGCCTTGACTGAATCAATTGTTCCACAACATAGATGACTCGAACTGATTTCTATAGATGCCTCTTTACACCTGCTCGTGGTGACACCTCCTATGCATATGAAAACACGGTGTCTTTCTCAAAATATTCAATCAAAATTGATCCTTTGTCAAACCGGTATGGGATCACGCTAAACGTGAATTGTGCAACATCGAATGCAACATGTACAGGTTGGGTGGGGAGATAGAGACTATACAAAAATTCTATTTCTTTCCTACGTTGCAACTGATGTGTGAAAAGATCAGTTTAAAACCAGGCTATCGAGCTAAACAAGAGTTTGACGTCTTTGGCACATGGAAAGAAAAAAATAGATAAGTTTGCAACAATAGCTGAGAATTATGGTTGGCGGAATGGTGATCAAAATGTGTTTAAAAATAATATTGAATATTACACTGAAAATAGATCTATTATTATACGCACATGGGTGCACACAATGTAGCGAAATGAGATGCCTCTCACTCTCCTCTAGTGCCAAAACTTGACAAACAATTTATGAAGAAAATAAAATACCTTTGAGAGGAGATACAATGTCGCATAAAATCCACACATTTCTTACATCAACAAAATTTCATTCTCAGGGGAAAATAGTAATAAGACTACCCCTCACAATCTTCAAGACTTCATTTTACACATAAAAAAACTCTCCTTCTCTCGATGCCAAATAAGGTATAGGCACATATTTGCACGAACAAATAAATGATCTTCTATTCAAGATATGTCCCGAGAACATTACAAAGGATATTATATAGACATCGAAAAAGTAGAACAATCTCCTTAGAAATAGGATCTAATAATCCGACATAGTCACGGGTAATAACAAATAATATTGTTAGAACAATATTCCATAATTAATTATTTATTACTACGGTAATTTTTCCAATGTAAATGTGAGCACTATATCTATTTCCTAACAAGACATGGATCCTTAACACGGTGCCCTTCCCTAGGTGCTAGTAATGGGGGAATTACATAATTTTTGGCATGTCATAGAGGATTTTGACAGGGCACGATTCCTTTATCATTGGGCATTTACACAGTGGATTTTACAAGGCATATGGTCCTAAGGACATGCATTTATACACACCATATGCAGTTGTGTTCTACATTATGGGAAGCAGTTAAAGGATTGGAGGATGACACCAGACTATTCTCCCTACACTTCTTCCATTTCATTGGTGTGTGATCGCTCAAAAACCTCGCATGTAGACATCATCTACAGGATCCTTTCTACTCTCTTTCCTCATTATGGATCAAGTGCACATGTTCTTTTTCACATTTTTCATTTTACATACTCCTTTACATGTTTTTACACATATACATGCATATTTGACTACTTTTTGGCTTCTCTTTTGCAGGTCCTTCCGTATGGGAAGCGGTAGTCAATATCAACAATGATATCATCCACATCATCACAACAACAACATTGACATCAAAAACATGTACATCGCGACATATACACATGCATTTTCCACCCTAGGTTCATTTTCATCACTTTTTACACTTTCTCCTCCTTAACATCCACGCTTCACATTTTTATCACTCCACACTTTGTCTAGTCCCTCGGCATGCTTGTATCATCAATCTACATGGTTATCAGGTATGCATATCTATCTAATTTATGTTACCGAGATTTCCTCTCACCAACATAAAGTGGGGGAAAATGTAGACACAAAATCACGCACTTTGGGTAATTATCTAGTCTTGATTACATACTACTATTCATGTGATTCCTAAGTAAGAAAATTACTAATTAACCCATGTCTTTGGCCACCTTTATTTACTTTATGTTGCCACTTTCAGGTCTTACACCCTTACTTTCTCAGTCTACATTTTCACTCTTGAAATTTGTCATCCTAGACACCAAAGTGCCCATCCAGGGATGCCGGCGTTAGGTGTTCTTGTCCTCTTTGTACTTTACTCACAATTTTTGGGTTCTTTCTATCCATTTGAGCATCTTATCCTTTTGGTAGTCAACATTTTCATGGTTAATTACAAAATTTAAGCAAGGGAATCATATAAATATAAAGGTAGGTGATCATAATAAATGACCAAACACTAAGCATTAGCTATCACCACATAAGGTTGCATCCATCAAGATATTTAAGAGCTCCATTGCATCCATCTAGCTCCATCACAAGGGACACAAGGGCTGGTTTTTTACATCACACTTCATAGGAGGGAAGTTCATTCTATTCCATGCACACATTTACTACATTCTACATCTATTTATTTGTTCGCTATCTAAGTGTGACTCGACATAAGAGCAACCTAGCAAACAATTTCATACACACATAGAACTACATTGGGTCTAAGATGTAGTGCAGTGCTTAGTCGTAAGTTCACCATTGTGACAAATGAGGATAGTCTGACCCCTCATTTTACATCTTTATTTTTGGATTTGATGTCTATTTGAGGGTTTTGTAGGTTCATTCTTCATTGCAAGTTTCAAAGACCTCGCAATCTTGGTGTGACCTTGGAGTGATCAAAGGATACTAAAGTCAACACCTCGATACCTCGGAAGAACATTTTAGAGCGTTTCCATGACTCCGGAGCACGTAGAATAGGTCTATGGTGCATGTGGTGCCCCTTTCCTCTCCAGTGGCCCACCCATCATGTTCCTCCAGTTCAACATTTTTTAAAGCTCCAATGTGATGGTCGATTACTTTGCATTTTCTTGTTCTCCAACTCTGTGCATTTTCCAAAACTTTATGAATCGGGTAAGCCTCTCTACCCTCTCCTTGCAATTAGGGTTTCATTATTTATTGCTTAGTTTACTTGAGTAAATTGTTGTTCTTGATTTATTATTCCTATACTGCAATCTTGCATTCAAATTAGACATAATATATTTCATATTTTTCATAATCAGTGTCCGGATGATAAAATTTGTAGTATAAAAATACAGATGAGCATAAGGTCAGTAAGAACAAAATTGGTAAAAAAAACAACAAAGAAAGGTGACCAAAGACATGGGTTAATTAGTATTTTTAATACTTAGGAATCATATGAATATTAGTATGCAATTTGGACTACATAATTACCCAAAGTGCATGATTTTGTGTCTACATTTGCCCCCACTTTATGTTGGTGAGCGGAAAACTTAGTAACATAAAGTAGATAATATATGTGTACCTAATAACCATGTATATCAATTATGAAAAGCATGTTGAGGGACTAGACAAAGTGTGGAGTGATAAAAGTGTGAAGCATGGATGTTAAGGAGGAGAAAGTGTAAAAGAGATCATGAAAATGAACCTAGGGCAGAAATGCATGTGTAGATGTTGTGATGTACCTATTGTTGATGTCAATGTTGTTGTTGATGATGTTGATAATGTTAATGATGTTGGTTATCACTTCACATATGGATGGACCTGAAAAAGAGAAGAACAAACAATTAGTCAAATACACATGTATATGTGTAAGAAGTATGTAAAGAAGCATGTAAAAAAAGGTGAAAATGTGAAAAAGAAACATGTGCTTTGATCCATGATAATAAAAAGGGTGTAGAAAGGACCCTGGAGATGTTGCAGAGAGAAGATCGGGTTTGGGAGATCTCATGCCAGCCATTGTGTCGGACACGATTTTTTGGGGTGATCTCATGCCAAGTTATGGAAGAAGTGTAGGGAGAAAATTTTGGTGTCGTCCTCCAACTTTTAACTACTTCCCACAATTCCCGAACACCAATGCAGATGTTATGTATAAACATAAGTGCTAAGGACTGTGTGCCCTATAAAATATTCTGTGTGGAGTTTTGTATACTGTCTAAACTACCAATTGTTGTGTAACTACCCCTAGTTATAGGCATCTAGGAAGGACATCGTTGTGCTAAGGACCCAGACCGATTATGATCCCTGTCTAAAACTGAAAATTGTGTTGTACTCAGTATTGTGTTGTGTTATGTATAACTTTGTATGGGGTGACTGATTCACCCAAATGATGACCCCCTTATTTGGGGTGCATGTGACATCACTGAAGGAGTATGTGGCCCAAAAGAGGACTGACCACTATGTTGAAACTATGCCCTACAAGGGGAAAAGGAATGTGTTTGGTAGAAACCAAGGCACACACAAAAAAGTGGATAGAACACACATGTTGGTGCAATAAAATACAATCATGCATGTATAAGATGAAATGTAAGCTAAGAAGACAATGTTTAAGATAAGATGCAAGTAAACACACAATAAGAAAATGTAGACTCGCGAAAAGTGGGTTATACACATGGGACATTACTCATGATTTCACAAGATAATCAAGGTCATAGTGGCCACAAGTAGACAAGTTTACACACAAGATAAATGAAAAATCCTGCAAACAAGAGCAAAAAATAACAAGCAATGACAAATAATGTAACATATAAACATGGAAAAAAATAGTCCCGCATAACAAATGTTGCACATGAAGCATGTTAGAATGATAAAACATATGTCAAAGTGTGTATAATCCAATAAATTAATGTGCTATGAAACAAAATGAAACAATATCAGTTGTAGTGTATGAAATTACATGCCCCTGGGAGCCTTTGTGGGACTGGTAATAGGTATTTCACAAAGCATCCATGTTACATGTAATAGATCTGTAGAATCTACGATCAAAACTAGAAATAGAAGTGAACATACATGTGTATGTGATAAATATAATGACATACAATATATCTATCTAGCATGTGTAATAAAGTGAACATGTAAGAAGAAGTAAGCAAGAGTAAACGAAACCAAGATATATGGTATGTTGTGGATGAGGCATAAAGGGATGCAGTGTGAATGATAGGAGTTGTGTGCCCCCCCGAATGGATGTATATGCATGCAATGAGTTTCATTTATTTATTCCCCGTCAACAATCAATAATGAACCGTAAACGAGAGTGTGTCATCGGGAAATGGTCTGAATGTGTTGGATAGAAATATTTGATTGATAAAATGCAAAGTGTAGAGTGTAAACACATGAGTGAATGAGTGAGTTGATTAAATGCGTGAGTGTGGTGAGGTCCATTTGAGATGTATACCCTCAGTAATCAATTATAGACCATGGAACTAGAGTGCATCATAGGGTAATGACCGCAACATGTATAAGTATATGTAAGAGATATGTAGTGCGAATGTGTAGAGTGAATAAGATGCAAAGTGTGTAGAATATATTATGAGAGAAGATGTCCTAAGTGTATGATGGGTGATGCGTGAATTATGTATTTGAATGTGTAGTGTGTGAGGTTCATATGTATAGTATGCCCTCAACAGTCAAGTGTAAACCAAATCACAAGAGTGCGTCATAGGGAAATGATGATACTAAAGTGTATCAAGAAGCATATGTCGTATGTGAAAGTCTAGATGTGAAGTGATGAGAAGAGAAGACGCTTGTTTATGTTAGGGGGATAATAAATAATTGTGATACCCCCAAGTATGTGGTGATGAATGTGATCAAGTAATGTCATCTAAGAGGTCATCATTGTCATGATCAAACCGAACGGTGAAGCATCTAAGACTTGATAAGCGATAGTGTTGGGTTGATCAAGTAAGGAGCCATTGAGCCATAAATTATACATGCCCATAGCGTACTCCTCATCAGTAAAAGGAGGTAATGGGCATCCATGTGCATACCAATGAGTGAGATTTGGTGAATAGCTGAGAAATGAGTCATTGCAAATGAAGACGTGGCCAAAAGGCATGGGAAATGAAATATCAGTATGATTAGGATCTAACATTCCCCCAATGTAATCCAACAAAGACTGCTCAAGTGTGAGTGGAGAAGTGTGAGTAGCACATGCAAGAAAAACTATGAGATAAAAGACTCAAATTCCATAAGCAACGGTGATGCGAACAAACCCATGGTAGAGATGATGATCATGAGGTGGAGGAAAAATATCGTCAACCATAAAGCCTAGCTGATCCAAGCCATCATGTGTGCATATAGTTTCATCACAAGTAGGATCAAATAGAATATGCTCCTAATAAGAATCATTCAAGAAAAGCATACATGTAAAGGGAGGATATGCTAATGGTGGATGCACATGTGATAGTGAAGTAGATGGACTGATATCATACGTTTGGGTAGGCCCCTGATAAAATACCATAGAAATAGTAGTAGCAAAAGGAGATGGTGTTGTAGATGAGACTATATCTAGTATGCGAATATCACCTTCAAGTGGTTGTAAATGATCCAAGCTATCTATGGGTTGTGGTTCATTAATAGTATCGGATAGTGGAGTAGGAATTGTAGTATTGGGACCACAATCGTAATATTTGAATGGGTCATGATCATTAGGAATTGTATATTCTATGCCATCATGTAGGAATTTAATAGAGTGATGTACTGTAGAAGGAACTGCAGCATGACATGAAGCCATGGCTGACCGAGTAAACAATTATACAAAATGGAAAGTAAATGATAGAGAAAACTATATTAATGGTTTTGGGCTCTATAGTGATAAACAACATAATGTGACCTATGCATGGATGAAAAAACCATCATATTCTTGAAGGGAAAGACACGATGGACTAAAATTAGCAGCAAAAAGACCAATATTTTAAAGGAATGACATAGGACATAGATTGAGTTTAGATTCATTATTGATTAAAGTATGCTTGATACCCATATTGTAAATGTGAATCATGATATAAAAGGGTGGATCATTGTCAAAAATAGTAAGATCAGCATTACGATTGGACGTGAAAGCAATATGCTGAGAAAATGCCTCGAAAAATGTTTGATATATTGAATCTGGATGAATATTAGCAGCAATGTGAGTGGTAGCAAAGAGATTTTTAATTATATCTCTTAATTCAGGATTAATAAGAAAGAAATCATTAATATAGATACTCATGATGAAGAGATCCTTATAAATATAAGAGCAATAGAGGTATGAGGATCCAAAGATTTTTAGATCAAGTTGGGGCTCACCAAAATGATTAAGCTAAAATGTGGATTTATATGCTTAATCTAATGTTATTGTAGTAGTAAAATAAATATGCAATTAAGTACATAAATTACACCCAACTAACTAAGAAATAAATTATGAAACCCTAATTGCAAGGAGGAGAAAGAGGTACTTAGTTGATTCGCGCAGCTAATTCTTAACTATACCAAAGTGCTGACCATGTGAACAAAGCAGTTGGAGTGTCGCATAAAGACCCATAAAAATACATGTTTGAAAAGATAGGATGGACAAGAGCACCCGTGGGTGCCCTAGGCCTATTTCGTGCACTGGGTCTCAGTAGAAAAGATCAAGAAACCTCCTCTGGGTGGTCGTGAATGTGTCTATTGTTAGTATCCTTTGGTCACTCTAAGGTCAAAAACCAAGATTGTTGAGGTCGCTAGAAACTTGCAATGAAATATGAACCTGCAAAACCTCAAATAGACATCAAATCCCAAAAAGAAAGATGCAGAATGAGGGGTCGGATTGTCCTCAGCTATCACAATGGTGAAATTATGACTGAGCGTTGCACTACATCTCAGACCTAATGTAGTTCTATGTGCGTGTGTGTAAAATCGTGCCCTAGGTGGCTCTTGTGCGTGTCACACTTAATAACGATAAAAGTAAGCGAGATGTAAATAAATGTAATAGATGTGTGCATAGAATAGAATAAACTTCCCTCATATGAAGTGTGTATGCAGAATAACCAGCCCTTGTGTCGCTTTGATTGTGCTAGATGGATGCAATGGAGCTCTTATATGCTTGATGGATACAACCCTAGGTGGTAATAGATAATGTTTAGTGCTTGGTCCCTTATTATGATCACATAACTTTATATTTATATAATTTCTTTGCTTGAATTTCATAATTAACCCTAAAAGGTGACTTCCAAAAAGATAATATGCTCAAATGGCTGAAAGGGCTCAAAAAGTGTGATTAAAGTACAAAGGGGACATGGGTGCCCAAAGGGGATGAGGGCACTGACACCGCATCCTGGATGGGTGCTACTATTGAGGATGATAAAAAAGGAGTATAAAAAGGCATAGTAGTAAAGTAAGGGTGTAAGACCAAAAGTGGTAACAAAAAGCAAAGAAAGGATGTCAAAGGCGTGGGTTGATTAGTAATTTTATTACTTGGGAATCATATTAATAGTATTCTCGCAATCATGACTAGATAATTACCTAAAGTGCTTGATTTTGTGTCAACAATAGAATACTTAGCTAATTCAAGGCTGTGCAAGCTAGAAAACTGATGAAATAGGGAAGAAAAGTGTTACAAACAAGCCCAAGAAAATGTAGATTTGTCGTAAATGTCGACTAAGGTGCCCGTGTAGGGTCACGAGTGCCGGGGCACCGCAAACCTCCCCAGGTGCATGTGAATGCTCGTAATGTTAGAAAATCAATTTTGTAGGGTCGCAAGATATTTGCTGGATGTCACCTTTATTTTCCTCTATGTCGCTTTCTAATTGTCGAGTTCACCATAAACCTGCAAAGATAAAGAACGCCTGAAAAACCCCAAAACACATCAAATCCTAAAAATAAAAAGATGCAAATGGGGATTCGATTAACCCCGTAAGTCACCCGATTGAGTGAACTTATGATCCGGGAATTGTAGTACATTTCCGACTCCATGTAGTTCTGTGTATTTTTATAATTGTGCCTAAGTAGCTCTTGTGCCCGAGACGAACTTGAATAGCGAGAAATAGCTAGATGTGTGCATGGAAAAATAAACTTCCCCTCCTATGAAGTGTATGTAGAAGAACGCGGTCCTTTTCCCTTCAATGGTTGCTAGATGGATGTTTTGATGCTCTTATAATGCTTGTAGATGTAACCTTAGGTGATGATAGTAGATTCTTAGTTTTTGGTTGTTTATTATTGCAACATAGCTTTGTATTTATATGATTCCTTTTCTTGAATTTCGTAATTAACCACTAAAAGGCTGACCACCAAGAAAATAAAAATGCCCAATAGCTACAAAGGAACCAAAATAAGCAAGCAATATAAAAAGAGGTCGGGGCACCTAGAGGAGATGGGGGTGCCTGGGCGCTGGCGTCCTAGTTGGGTGTTGGTGTCTAGACTCAGAAAAATTGAAGTGTCAAAAGAAAAACTAGGCAAGAAGGTGTGTAAGACTAAGAAGGAAAACAAAAAGTAAACAAAGAGGCCAAAAATAGTGATCAATTAATACTTTTCTCGCTTAGGAATCATATGAATAGTGGTATGTGATCAGGACTAGAAATATACCCAAAGTGTGTGATTTAGTGTCTATATTTTCCCCCACTTTATGTTATTGAGAAAATTCTTGATAACATAAAGTAGATAAGAGATGCATACCTGATAACCATGTAGATCGATAGAAACAAACGTGCCGAGGAGACAAGAAAACGTGGAGTTATAAAAAGTAAAGTGTGGAAGCTAGAGAAGAGGAAGTGAAAAATGATGACCCTAAGGGTGAAAGTGTATGTGTGATGTTGTGTTGTACTCTATTGTCAAGGGCACTTGATGTTTGATGATGTGATTGCTACTTCCCATAAGGATGAACCTGTAAAAGAGAAGAGAAAAAGAGTAGTCAAAGTCATGTATATGAAAAAATCGATCCAAACGAGTAAAAAGTGTGTAAAAATAATGTAAAAATGTGAAAAGGAACATGTGCACATGATCTGTGATGAGTGAAAGGAGATAGAAAGGATCCATAAAATGTTTTAGAAGAATGAGTTTTTTTGGGTGATTTCACACCACCGATTGCACCAAGTGTGGAAGAAGTGTAGGGAGAAAGGTCTAGTGTTATTATCCAACCATTGACTACTTCCCAAATTTCAAACACCACTTCAGATGGTGTATACAAATCCGATCCATTTAGATCCAGTTTGATCCAACACTAAAGTAGAAAATAGGGTAGAATGCATGCATGCTAAGTGTCGAAGGTTTGTTCTGTCCTATAAAGACCGTTGTGTAAAATATAGTGAATTGTGCTAAACTAATAAAAATTGTGTAACAAACCTTGGTCACAGGTTCCCGGAAGGGTCGGGGGTGCCCATGTGCTATCTATGTCCTGAACCGGTGTTTGTGATTTTCTAAAGACTCTGTTGACCTTGCATCTTGAACCGTGATATACTCGATCCGTTGAATGGGGTGGTGATTTACCCAATGATGCCCCCCGCATTTGGGGTGCATGTGACATCGCAAGGAGGATGTGGCCCAAAGGAGGACCATGTGATGTGATGAAGCTGATGCCCTATAAGGAGGAATGGAATGTGCTTGGTAGAAACCAAGGCACATGCAAGCAAAGTGGCTAAAAAAAGGTGTTAGTGAAAAAAGATAAAAATGCATATAGAAGACAAGACATAAGATATCAAGAAATAAGACAATGTAGAATGAAAAATTGGGTTACAAACATGGGACATCACTCATGAGGTCGCAAGACAATCGAGGCCAAAGAGTACAAAAAAATACAACATACACACAAGACTAAGGACAAATTCTGCAAAACAATGGCATACAATAGAGAGCAATGACAAATAGTAGTAAGCAATGTAATGTAATAACCATGGTAGCAAAGAGTTCTTTTAAAGCAAACAATGCACATGAAGCACCTATTAGCATGTTAGAAATATAGAAATTATGTCTAAATGTGTATGATCCAATATGGTAGTGTGCTAATATGAATAGGAAGTAGTATAAAATGAGACAATAGCACTCCGTAATGTGTATGAAAGTGAATGCCCCGAGGATCTTGTTGCGAGACTAGTAAGAGGTACAACTCCAAGCATCCATGCTATGTGTAACGATTTTTGTAAAGAATGATATCAAAACTAGAATGCAAGTGAACTCACATGTGTGTATAGAAAATATAATGACATACAAAATATATGTCTAACATAGTAAGCAAAGTGTAACATGCGAGCACAAGTAAACAAGAATAATTTGCGACAAGATATGCAGTATGTGATGAGCGTGAAATGGAATGAAATGCAGAGTGAGTGTGCTAGGAGCAGCGTGCCCCATCCCCTCCGGGTTCCCCCGACCTCTTTATATATGGATTGCATCTTTTGGGTCCTTTCTAGCTATTGAGCATTTTATTTTCTTGGTGGTCACCTTTTAGTGGTTAATTATGATATTCAAGAAAGGGAATCATATAAATAGTGGCATGTGATCGGACTAGAAATATACCCAAAGTGTGTTATTTGTTAGCGTTTAAAATATATTACATTGTATTCGGTTATGGTTGGTAGGGAACCGTTTGGTGGGGAACCATATCTCTCCGTGTATATATTTGATCCTCATTTGTAATGGTATACAATTAGAATGAATAAGATAGTAGATTATATGATTATTCATCTTGTCGGTTATGATGTAAAGCGGTTTCATTGGCTCATTGTTCTCTTGTCCCTTTCCTCTACTACAAACATTGGTATCAGAGCGCCATATCTTCCATGGCCTAGTGTAAAAGGGATCCATTAGACACATCCCATCAATACTTGAGAATTCCACTGGATGCGCATCATTTTTTTTAAGACAACTAATTAGAAAGTATTGCAGACATGTGGGTGTCCCTAGTGTGGATATGTGCATAAAGATAGGTGGTTATTGACACAAGAAGAAGACATTTTGTTGTCAGTGCTGGAGATAAAAGGAGAAGACGTTTTTGTTATATACCTTGTTGCAGTTATTCTGAAATAGTTTTGGTGAGACACGTTTGGAGGAGCAGACATGAAGGAGTTTTGTTTGCAGCGCCAAAGATCAAAGGTGCCATCACTTGATGCATTAGTGCAGATGATGCATTTTTGGATTAGAGCAACGTGAGGTGGCAGGAGCATGGTAGGGACATGTTGTAGTCCTAACGACACTTGGAGGATTCTGCAGACATTTGTGCATTCTGTAGACATTTTTAATTCAAGAGATGAATGCCAAAAGAGGCTGACCAAAGATGCTAATCTTGCAAAGAAAAGAGAGTCCTGACTGTGGTGAAGATCCAAATGCAACTTATGCATAAAAAAATTATGGGGTATAGTAGATGGGAAAGAGAAAACGCCCACGAGATGCCGCCAAATTATCGAGGCAATGGCGTGCGAAGATGATAAAGCAAAAACCATTATTGACCTTGCTCTCTCTAGATTCTGAACTCCATCATGTTGATCTCAATAAATCTTCCAAGGACATGTGGGATAATTTAAATCAATTATTTAGAGCGAAAGTAGTGAACGCAAAGTTTTCCCTAAAACTTCAGTTATATAGATTCAAAATGGAAGAAATCATTTGTATGTCTAGCCACATTAATAATCTTCGGTCCCTACTCTAACAACTAGCGCGTGAAGTCAAAGTTGTGATAGAAGATGAGGATGCCAAAGCTATCCTATTAAACAGTCTATCTTCCAAATACAACAATGTTGTTTTTACTCTCAGTCAAATTTAGTCTAAATCTTTAGATGACATGATCATGGCTCTTCTCACAGAGGAAAAATGCATAACTGACGATGCTGCAGAAGGTGATACTCAACAAGAAAGTGCACTTTATTCCACAAACAGAAAATTTCACAGTGATCAAATAAAAATAAACAAGGGCCTAAACAAGAGATTGAATGCCACTATTGTTAGAAGAAAGGTCATACAATGTGGAACTATCATAGCCGAGCAAGAGATGTTCTACAAGGAAATATAAAACACAATGGAGCTAATATTGCTCATATAGAAGATCCACAAGATTTTGACGAGAGTGAGGAAGTGTTGATGAGATTGGCTTCACATCATCTCTAGTACTGTAAGTAGCAACATAGGAGGATGGAGGAAAATGGAGGTTGGAGGAAATCCAGTGACCTCTTGCAAGCCGCAAGCGACGAGGCCACCAACAGATATTGTGGTGAATAAGGTATTGAGGACCAATTCCTCAATTTTGGTTTGTTTATTTCAGTTTTGTGTTGGTTGTTCTATTGTTTTTCAATAAAGTGCAGATGTTGCATAGTTTCTTGTTTGGGATCTCCTAAATTGAAAAGCGTCACAGGAATGCAGAAAGCACCGCAAAGCAATGCATGGTACTCGCACTAGGTTCGTGGTAAACTTGTAAAACCACCGAGGTAAAATCCTCTTGGTTCATGGTAAACTTGTAAAACCACCAAGGTATCATCCTCTTGGTTCGTGGTAATCCTATAAAACCACTGAGGTGAACAATCGGAAAGTGCTCCTATCCCTCTAGGTTTATGGTCAACCTTAGAAAAACCATGTGAATCGAGACCATGTAGGCACATGCTCGTGTGAAGACCCTCTTTGCGGTGTTCTCATTAAGGGGGACATCCAGTATCAGGAAATGTATATTTGTACGAACAATGTAATAAGGGGGGGAATGTTAGCATTTAAAATATATTACATTGTATTTGGTTACGGTTGGTAGGAACCATTTGGTGGGGAACCGTATCTCTCCGTGTATATATTTGATCCTCACTATAATGGTATACAATATAATGAATAAGATAGCAGATTATATGATTATTCATCTTGTCGGTTATGATGTAAAGCATTTTTATTGGCTCATTGTTCTCTTGTCCCTTTCCTCTACTACAAACATTATTTAGTGTCTACAAGGGGTAAATATCCACTTTACCTTTCATAAATGGATGTCAATGCCTAGAAATCAATGAGTGGAGAACTGGAAATCCAAGTCAAAATCTACTAAAGCAACAAATTAGGCCACAAATATGGAAAATAAAATATAGTCTCAATCACCTCCTCCCCAAAGGTTACAGATGGGACATATTTGGCATAGGCCATGGGTTTGGCTGACTAATGAATCTTTTTGGCCCCTTAGCACGCATCTAGAAAAGAGTGTCCCTTTGTAATAGTTTCACTTTTCTTCTTTTCTAACAAAATTTATCATGTAGAAATCATTCCATGTTTGCCACTATTTAAAATAGGGGAAATAACAAACCTCTGGCAGGCCTTTCTGAAACACAAACGTCTTGGATAGAGTACCGTGCATGAATGTTATCAATGCGAGGACTCTTCCTCCAACTTTGACACCAAATGCAGGTCAAAAATGTGCCTTCCTTCGGTTGAGAAAGATTTGCATGAGAAAAAAATCTTGTTTCCACCGTTGAGAGAAGCCATTCATGTATACTCTTTTTTTTGCTCTAATGTTCTTTTTGGCCTCACTTGTAGACAATCAAAATTTGCACCGATTTCCCTCATTATACACTATCTTCACAACTATAGTAATCAAAGTCACTATTTAATTCATACATCCCCTATCCTAAGTCTAAAACTCCCCCGCCATATTTACTCCATGTAAATATTCTTCACAACTATAAAATATCATTTTACCTCTCTCAAAACCACCCCAAACCACTTAAAAACTAAAAACAAATAAGACAAAACAAAATCAAACAAACCTATAACCATCTCAACCTCTTCACATCATCCTCCAAATATCCCCTTAACCATTTACTCGCATCTTGAACCAAAAATCCATGATTATAAGTGGTTTCAACCACTCTTGTAGTTGTTTTCCCATAAAAATTGGATCACCAATGATTCAATTAAATCGTCAACGATTATAAATAGCACTTTTGTGCTCTCCCTTAGGGATCTTCAATCTCAAATCTTGGACATCCTTGTTTCTCCCGTGCTTCATTTCTTGACATTACAACATCCCGGCACTATCAAACACCAAAGCATCGAGACATTTTCAAGCATCTTTGGCGATCATTTTCATCATTAAAACTTCAAGAAACATCTCAACACAAATTATCAACTCATATATATCCGTGGGGATTTGAGGCATCTTCTTGCTAAAAATTTGCTCAAAGGTATTCCTCAATCTCTATTTATCCTTTTCCATAAAACTATCAAAATCATAGAAATCACTAGCGATTCACCCCAATCGCCAGTGATTGGTCTAAATCATCGGTGATCACTGTCAAATTTATATTTTTATCAGTTTATCAACTTTTTATCATATTTTATCAAATCCTCTAGCATTTAACTTGTTTTTTCCAAGTATGGCTCTTTGTTAGATGGAAATTTCTGGCCATTCACATCCAATTACAAGTATTTACAACCTTCCAATAGTTCGACATCCATTCTTCTGGGAACAATACAAAATTTTACACGAACTTACACTTTGCGCAATCCGTTTTGCTAACACTAATCAAGACATTGAAGATCAATTTGAATTCCTTCACGAGATCGAGTAAGAAACTGTCCGGATTCGGTACGACTACTTTGAACGTGTCCAGATTGCATCTACCCTCGCTTGGGCCACTTTTGAAGCTGCTCAGGACTTGCCTATTCATCTTGAGTTCTAGAGCCATTATCTTGTATTTTCTTGTCATTATTTATCGCATATCTTTATCGTTGTTTTATCAATCTACTTAATTGCTACAAAACGAGATGACATCCTCCAAGGAAGTCCCTTTGGATTCTTGAATTGACCTTTTCCGAGCAACTCGTCTATCCATTTATCTAATCCTTTATGTTTAGTGTATTTAAGAGGAGATTGCTTTGAATATGAGTAGACTTGTACATTCATCCGAACTCGAAAATCTTGATTAAACATCAACATCAACACACATCATTGTGGGTATTGGTAAACCTCGTCATCTTCTGAGGTTGGTTTTATTTTTATTGTTTCACTTCATTAATTTAAAGTAGGAAAGTAAAAACATCTCTCGAACACTCACACATAACTTTATAGTGATTAGGTTTGAGAGTGATTAATAATAGGTTTTGTTATACCTACCTCTAAAGTAATTAATTGGATGAACATGTGGTTAATCGTGAGCTTCTTGCAAGTTATTGTTCATGTTCTACTAACTTTCAACTAAATTTCACTATGCTTTGGTTTGTTTCTTTTGGTCTCTCTTTGTGCCACAATGCTTAAATCTTTCGTTTTTTTGTAAAAGGGTTGGGAACTTTATAAACCCTTGTTTTTACTTAAATTATCTAAAAACATGTTCAAAATGAATTTAATTATTAATGAAATAATTTAGTAAGCATTCTAGAGAATTAAGAAATCATCATAAGCAAAAGTGTAACACTAAAGTTCATGTTTAGAAACACATTACATGAGTTATTTCATTGATGAATTCTTTGTAAATACTTGGTGTATTTTTTAAATATTGTATTAAAGAAAGGGATTTGATGAGAATCTATTATATGGAAAGTCAATCATCAATGAAAATCTAAGTTTTGAACACCTTACCCAGAATGGAAGTTTATTGTTTAAAACAACAAAACTTGATGGTTTAGACATGGTTCTCTATTTATCATTATATTTGTTAGGTTCTTGCTTTCTATAAGAAAAACACAAGGCTATGTTGTGAGAATGTATTTCAACTATTAAAATTCAACTAATTTTTATGGAGTAAACACAAGTTGATAAGCCCTCACACTCCCATAACATTAAAGATCGAATCATCTATTATAGTATTACATATATAATTCATTATAATATAATAAATATTTAGGAAGTTCGTTGGTGTCATTAAAACATACAAGCAAACATAATATTATACAATTTTGTTTTATATGAATAATCATAGAATTATGATGCAACTAAGATAGTGGGTTTGTTCCCACTAAAGAAAAAGGTGATTCCACTTGTAATATCATGATCGTATCCACTACAATTCCAACTCATCAACGACCAAAATGTAATATTTATTGAGTGGCCCAGAAAGCATTTGAGCCGCACTCACACTCCCACCAATTACTAAATTTAAAAATACACGCTCCTAGAGAGAGAATATGAAAGATGCAACCCACCGGAAGTATGAACTTAAATTAACTGCACTTGCCACGTGATACCAGAACTAACTGTGGACCAAAGATTCTTCGCTTCACTCAACACTGTACTTACCTGGTCTCGAGCTTATATAAATTAATAATAATACAATTGGTGGGCGACTCGTGCATAAAGCAATGCTGTAAATAAGTAGTGAATTAGCAAGAGAGGAGAGTACCAGGTAGAGAAGAATATCAGAATGGTGAAGTTTTCGAAGCAGCTAGAGGCAGAATTGATCCCCGAGTGGAAAGGAGCTTTCCTAAATTATTGGGAATTGAAGAAGGATATAAAGAAGATGAAGCTCAACTGCAATAATATTAAGCCTCCTGCAAATGAGAAAGGATCGCTATTATCCGTCTTTGCTTACTTCAACAGAGGCAGAGGCAGTCCAGCAACGAATCCTCCCCATCTAATTCAGGTCATTCACTTTCCCTCTTTCGGACATACTGCTTCTCGATCCCACTCCACACCCCGCGACTGCTCTTTTACACTAATAATTTTTCTACTTTTTTAATAATCATATTTTAAAATATTCATAGAATAAATTTTGTTGATCAAACTATTTCAGAATTATATTTTACAACTTTTAAAATTTATTTTTGGATGTTAACATTAATATATATATATTTATTTATTTCCTTTACGGAAGTTAAATACAAAAATATTCTGCTATAATTTTTCTATAACAAAAGGATAACTTTCCATTAAAATTAATTGTAAGTTGTAAAAGTAAAATTTCTATTTTTGTTTCTATATAATTTTACTATCAAATCATTTTTTTATTGGGAGTAATTTATTCCACTTTTTGAATTTTTAAAAGATCTCCTACTAATATTTGATTGTGTGTAGTTTTTCATTCTTTAATCATTTTTTTATGAATCTCAATATTTATATGCAAAACTATAATGAATACAAACACATACATCTAGAGAATTATTTGAATCACAATACATCTTTCTAATTTATTCCAAATTGATTTGCATACTCAAAATATAATTATCCATGAATAAAACTTTAGCCATGCCTAGTTTTACTATACTTTTTGTATTCTCTATTTCATATTATTCCCCACACACACACACACACACACACACTTTTTTATTCAAATATATAGTGGAATGAAATATCATCTTTTTGGTTTGTTTTTGCAATCATGCTTCCTTGTTTGTAATGGGTTTTTTGTCCCTTCAAAACCAAATTTTTTTACCTAATCTAAAAATATATCATCTTTTTAACAATTGAGAAAAAAATTCATAAATATTTTAGAGACCATAAAAATAAATAATTTCTCATCAACAAACTACAATGTAAGTGTTAATTACACTTTACACACTCCTATTAGTGCGGGGGGCTCGAGTCACTTTAGACCCGAAGGAAAGCGAGATGTAGATGTAGATTTCTATGGATATTTGGTTAGATGTACTATGGATCATACATGGCTAATAGTTGAGTCGGCAGCTCACCCGTAGGTATTCTATTCCTATCTGTTGTGTCGGTTTGGGTACTGGTTATGTCACGTACATAACTCAATAGTACACCACTTCTAGCAATGACTTATAATGCTAAATATTTTACGTCCTTACCATCAACAATTTTACATATTCTATGAGTTACCTAATGTACATTTATAAACATATAATTTATAGATTACATAATAAGTATTTTAAATACTTACTTTTGAAATCTAATTCATGGTATAGTGGAATGAAATGTTTAGCTTTGTATAACCAAATATCTTGTAGAGATACTGATCGATGTATAAGCGGAACAAAATTTGCAAAGTTTTCCTAACCAACGATCCTTTAAATCCAAACTTCATCTCATATATATGGAACCTCAAAAAAATTCCAACCACACATCTTGAAATATAATATAATTCATAAACATCAAGCCTAAATATGCCATCAATAATAATTTGGGTCGGTCAAAACATTGAAAAATCATTGTTTTCTAGAAATCAAATAATTATTATTTCTTTATTTTTTATTTTATAGGATTTTTTAACGATCCAGTGGTGTCTCCATCACATTTTTATTAAGTAAAAATGTGTTGGGTTTTGAAATGATTCCCAAATAAACCTTTTAAATGCACCACTAAAAGATGAAACATTACAACTCACTTCAAACAAACTTCTTACAACCTATAAGGCAACCATTTAACCCTAAACTAAAAATCCTTTCTTGAGTAGTAAAACACCCATGAAACCTTAGGAGAAATGACCGAGTCTTCCAATAGTCAACAAAGCCTACACCTCGTTCACCCTTTTGAGACTACAAACTACATAAGCATGTTAGGCCAATTCCCAAAAGAAATTCAAAAACTCCTACAACATATTGAAACTCATTTAGATCTACAAGAGCAACGAACAAAACATAAAAAGTCAACAATTAGTTGTTGAATTTCTACTTCAAACACCCATTTTTTTGAAAGCACGAGATTCTTTTATTAAGGATAAATATTTTTAGCTAGGACCCTACCTAGTTACAAAAAAGGCCATAGCTTGATATACAATTAAAACCAAAAGAAACAAAACAAGTGCAAAACAAGTCCGAAACAAAATCTCACCCAAACAACAACAAAACCACAACTAAAACATAGCAAATACTCAACATGCTCAAAGTGAAGGAGCAGCCCATAAAAACATTACTTCATAATTTTAAGAAAGGTCTTCTTGACACTCTCCAACCCATTTTTTTAAAGTGCGGGATAATCTTTGTTTGTCTTTTTTATTTATCCAATGGTATTTTTATCACATGCTTTCATATATATATATATAAAGTAATATAGCTCTATTTCATCAATTTTTCTATCGAGACAAAATTATAATGTATAGAGTTATAGTTGAAACATTTGATATAAGAGAGATTTTCTAAAAATTATAAGATATCTTATTTCCTAACGAAAGACCCAAATAAATTTTCTTATCTAATTTTATATTCAATAGATGTGATAACTTTTTTGATTTTCACTTTCTATCCTCTTATTTGATGAGAAATATTTGTTACACTTGTTACCTTATTAACTATTTCTTGCACATAATTTGTTATACATGGGATATTACTATTAACACATATTTAATGTTAGTGACAAGTACATTCTGTTCAATAGTCAAGCTACTAATAAGACCCATGTTTCATATATGTTATACTAAAACTTTTGAACCCTACGCTTTTGATAGAAAGTGAATTACCATCTTTTAAATTCATGGCTCTAATACCTTACAAACCATTTGTGTGTGGCTCTAGAACTATCTCCTTTTTATCCTATTCTATATTATCAAAAAAAAAAATGATATTCTATAGATCTTATTAACTTGCATACACAAAATACCAAGATGCATGTTTACTTCGCTTTTGTATTGCCATTCTTTGGGGATGATATATGAGTTGAGCTATAACATAATATTTAACTTCCTTCATAATGTTTTTCTAAAAATATCCAACAACTTTAAGATTATGTAAATATTATAGATAACACAGTCAAATTTTAAATTAGAGACTTGAAATTGTAAAGTTAGAAATTCAAAAATTGAATTCACAATATTAAATACTTTTTAACACATGGTCCTCACAAAATTAATATTAAAATTGAAGTGAAGTCTATATTTTTTTAGCACTCACAAATTAGTATGATACTCACAAAATTAATAATATTTAATACTTTTAAAATGATACTGACTTTTTTTTATCGAAAGAGCATATAAACCCCACCAAATTTATGAATGTTAGATGAGGTCATCGTACTCTTGATATGTATCCTAGGTTTCTTAAACAATTGAAATGTTTATTCGACTTCCAATAATTTCATGATTACCCCTTGTACCTATTAAGTGAGTCTTGTTTCCGTATTGAGTTTGTATGAGAAAATGTTACAGCCGGAAGTGCATATGCCTAACTAATGCCGGTTAGATTAATATTGACATTTTCATTGTCACGGAGCAGTTGTTGTTTGGGAAAGAAAAGCTGTAGAAATTATGAATATGTAATTTGATATAGGTACGGGAGCGAGGAGAAGACGTGTACGAGACGGAGTTGATGCAGGGTCCTTTGTTAGAAGACGCGGAGGGCTTCTTCTCAAGGCTGGATGGACAACTGAGTAAAGTGAACCAGTTTTACAGAAGCAAGGAGGCTGAGTTTCTGCAAAGGGGGGACACCTTAATACAACAGCTGCACATTCTCAAATCAATTCGATCATTGAGGAGCATGACCACAGCTTCTTCAGGTCTGTTTTTTTCTATTTCCCTATCCTTTCTTTGCTTAATCATGGCCTGAATGATTAATATTGATTTAACAGGCACAAGTGAGGAGGAGGAGGTGGAGGTGGAGTGTAGTGTTGATTCATCGCCCCCAAGTAAGAAGGAGAAAGCAAAAGGGGGAAGAGGAAGGGGAAGGAAGGTTAGAGTAGACATTCCTGCCACCACGCCATCGCGAACCATCTCTGCAATTATGCAAGAATTGATAACCCAATCAAACAAGAAGATTAATGCAGCTTCTGCGCCCATGAATAAGAAGAAAATCCTAACTGCGGAAAAAATCATCCGAGGTGCATTTGTGGATCTCTATCGAGGGCTTGGACTGCTAAAAACTTACAGGTACCTATACTTCCCCTTAGCGCCTCAATCTTCATCTTAATAACTCCTTCCTCATCGTCATCTCTTTTTGTAGCTGTTTGAACATGGTTGCATTCGGAAAGATTTTGAAGAAGTTCGACAAGGTACGCTCAAAATCATCCTCTTTTCTCTTTTCTCTTTCCCCGCCCCCACCTGAATGCGTTAACATGTACATTTACTTTTTATTGCTTCTTTTTCTACCTTACTTATCCCCCTCTTTCCTTAGAGGAGTACTCAGTTTTTAGATGTGCAAACAAACATTACACGGAATAGTTGTAATTTTACATTTAATAATCCATTACAACTGATCTCATTGCAAACCATTCAAATTGACATTAAATAATTTCTCAATAGAATAGTTTTCAACCGGATGGGTTTTAGAATCATTTACGTCTTCCCTAAACTTTATAGTTAAACGTAAAAATAGACAACACTATGCAAGTCCAAATATTTCAGCAATGAAGATCTAGAAAAATATGTGCAAATGGAGTATCTTGGCTACAACCTTATAATTGAGCACATCTTTATATATAACGGAAACTATACACATTTTGCAATAACTAATAGTGTAAATTTGTGTCAACTATCAAAAATGTGGATCTTACTTGATGACATTGTTTTGTGCTCACAAGCACTCGAAATCCTCACTTGCTCTTCTAGAAATCTACGCAAGTCTCCGTGGAACTCATCTTCTTCCTTTAACCCATAAAGTGACAAACCATTGCAAAATCTTACGAAAATGCGAGAATGTTTTAGGGGAACTATGTTATCCATCCATTATTATTTGTTTATTGAGGATAAAAGGTTTTTGACTAGGGCTCTACCTGTATAAAAAGGCACGAAGCCGGGATACAACAATGAAAAAACGAAGAAACAAGACAAAAACAAGTTGTCTCGGCAAGCCAACACCTAAGTATAAAAACAACAAAGAATTACAATCAACCCAAGGCCGAATAATAAGATCTCGAGAGTCATATGAGGTGGTGCTTGGCTGTAGTTTGGAAGAGACTTTCTTTCTATTCTAGACAACCGTCCACTCCTCCTTGTTAAGCTCGACACCAACGCCATCCAATCGTACAGAGGAGAATGTCGAAAGAGGAAATAGGTCGAAAAGGATACCTAGCAGAGAGAAGAGGGGGTTACCCTCTCCTTGAACATCTCAGGGAGAGGCATTTGAAATATGAGTCATCAAAGCGAAGGAAACACACGAGAGGGGCTTACAAAGGGGGAACAGATCGCCCGAGAGTGTCTCAAATCAAAAGAGGAATCGGAAGCGAATCGATTAGGCATCAATGGTAAATGTGAAGGAGAGAATCCTTCCACCAAGAAGGATTCCCCCGCTTTTTAGAGCACTAACACTCCTCAATCACATGTCCAGTTTAAAGCACCTGTGGCACCGAAAAGCCAATCTTTCATAGTCCAGTCTTTGGGTCTAAATTCTATCTCCGACCCAGCAGATTAATGTTCTCGAGGAGGTCCATGGAAATGTCAATATCCACTAAAATCCTGGCATAGGTAGTATGCGGCCGTTGGGTGGTTGCATCATCGTTTTTCAAAGGCCCCTAACTTATTCCCAATGGCTTCAAGGCAAGATTCATCCCATAGTTGTAGGGGAAGGCCCGAGAGTCTTACTTAGATATGCATTGTGTCAAATGAGTCTTTCAATGGGTTGAATAGGAAAAAACAAGGTTTTTTCATAAGACCGTATTGATCCCCTCAAACTAATACATATTATGAATGGTTTTACGATCCTCATTAGATTCGAAACAACAATGAAATATGCTTTGGAGTAGGGATAAAGCTCTATCTTACCCTTGATTTTGGGGCTCTATTTTTCAGTGATCCATTCGTGCACTTGAGAAAGATTGGGCCAAAAATGGTTCAACTTGCAAATGAGACCCAACCTTTAATAATTCTCTTTCAAATCTCGAACCTTAAGGTGAAGTTCATCTTCCAACTTCAACACAAGGGTGTATTAAGTAGGTTTCAAGGGCTTTTTCTTCAAGTGGGCGCCATTGACAAGTCTATGAAGTATCTGCAGATAAGACTTCCCCTGTCACCCGTGATTGTTTCCATACACTCCATGCATAGGTGCGTCCAAGGGTTTAACAGCCCCTTATTTTAGAATCTATAGCCTCTACTGAGAAAATGTCACAACAGGGGAAGTCACAACAATGAGGCTTTGATTAGGGTCGGGATGTTGGAGATTCGGATCCCTATTTTCCTTAGTGTGGAAATGTAGACCCCCTATGCCTAGCCTCCTATGCTAGTCGTATTATGACCTCCACCACCCGAATGATTTCCACCACCATTGTCACCGAAGCCACTCGTCGGTGATCATGCATGAGCTCTTAAGGTTAGGGCACGAGCTCTTCATCGCCAAAGATATTTTCTTTATACTTTCATAATTAATAGGTCCCTTAACAGAACATTTATTTGAAGAAAATACACCAACCCTGATGTAGTTCGACAATTAATCTAATGTAAGGCCATATACAATAGAGTGGTTTCCTAATAATACCCTTGAATCCCATGATAACTATGGTAGTTCTTGGACTAAACATAACTTGTAATTTGTTGAAGGATATCAATAACTTTATAAAAACACTATTACTCGTGGAATTATTAATCATAACTCTTTATGTTTGTTTTGAGATATTCTGTAAAATATTGTATAAATAGTGGTACATTACAAGATATTCATCTTACCTGCACACGTCTTGTTGGAAAGGAAATAAAAGAGATTTTTTTGGGCACAATTTCATATAGAATGATTGAGATTTCAAGGAAAACTTAGTTACAAAATTTTGTGCTCTTTTAGTATGCATTCTCAACCAAATGGCACCCAAGATCATTTGTAAATGTTTGAGCAGCTCCAACAACCACCATTAAACATTGTACTATGCAGTTCCCCTTTCTCAGATGATCTAACTTTGTATGATAAAAATATATCTGGTTCCCATGCTTGGTCTATGCATTTGAATGTTGATTGGTCGTTAGTGGTTAAAGAAGTAGGTGATCTTCTTGATTTTGGATTTCCTCTCTCCCTCTTCTTCTTCTTCTTCTATAAATGCAACTTAGTTTTAACAGAAAAATATCCTCTCTTGAATGCAAGGCTATGTTTCCTTTTGTGTGGTCAATCATTCTGAGTTGCAGACTTATGTGTTGGTTTTATGCAATGCACTCAGTTCCTTCACCATTATTGTAATAGATTATGCATATTCCAATTAATGATATCTTATTATTGTGGCTCTCCTTCTTCTCTTTAACTTGTGTTATTGTGTTCTTGTCTTCCTATTTTGTTATGACATGATGTGTGTGAGCTATATTTGCATGATTTCAATCCTTTGTGTCATTTATGTAGAGAATCGAGTTTGATAAAATTGCAGAGTTAAATGTGGCTTGTTTCTGCCCTCTTGGCTTTGCATTTTCCTTCTCATTCTTCATCTCAAGGAGAGAATCCACTTTCAGTTTGGTGCATCACCTTATTTTTCATTCAGTATTTCATCTTTCTAAACTCTACGGTTCCTTGAAAATCTTAGATTAAAACTAGTTAGTGGTAGATAATAGTGCTAGTTAGATTAGAAAAAGTGAACTGGAGTGGATGGAACAACCTTTCCCTTGTATATTAATATTAAAAGAGCCATTGTCTCACACTTTAAAGGTCTTTCAATGTTTCATTGAGATGTTGAACCTAGCTTCAAAAAGAGTGTAGTCTCAAGTGGCAACAGTCACTTGGCTTCCAATTGCTAGACCCTGAGATGTAAAGGGAATGAGAGAGGTCAATGGTGGAAGGACGCCCTTCTCCATCATCTAGTAGTGGAAGGTAAAGTGAATATCCTTTCGGATTCATATTTGGGATTGACCGAACATGAGGAAAACCCTCTACTCTAGTCCAGGAGGAGGATGCATATACCATTGTTTTGAGTACTTCGTACATTTCTCCAACATGGCAACGTTATGAGAAGATAAATACCGTGATGCAAGATCCATTGACGATTACTTATGGGGCCGATACTGGCCACTAGTTGATGCCGGAACCAATAAATATTTTGGAAAAGGATTACCTTCCAAAAAGTTTCGAAAGACTAGGTGTTTGGATGTTTCCATTCCCTCCAAACTTGATATTGAGAATGTCTATGAGGAATGGATAAGAATTTGGAAATATAATAAAGGAACCCCAGGAAAACATGTTAGACGGACGCAAGGTTAGTTGTAAGTTTGCTGCTTGTGGTTTGTTAACTTTCAGCTGGTTTCATTGAGCTTTAGTGTCTTTGTTTTGGTCTTTCTTTGTACAGCTCCAATGCTTATATCTTTCGGTTTTCTGTAAAAGGGTTGGGGTCCTCTGAAAATTCCTCACAAATAAAACACATAACACATTGTCAAAATTATTACTATTAAATTTTGGTAAAAGGAGAGTGTATAATGAATGGCTTGGTGCACAAATAGCTTTGAAGCCTAAGGCAACTATGCGTTGTCGGTTTTGGATGTATTTCAGGTATGTGACAAACAAGTTGCTCCTCTCTATCTCAAAGCCGTTGAGAGATCCTACTTCAATACTTCTGACAAGGTACTATGACGATAGATATAGAGATAGATATTACATCTTGAGTTCACTCTAAATATTCATAAATTCACATTCTTCAATTTCTAAAAGAGATTTTGTAATTGTACAGGTGGTAAAACTTGCGGATGAGGTTGAATCGTTGTTCATTGAATATTTTACAGAGGATGACCGCAAAAAGGCCATGAAATTTCTTAGGCCAAAGCAAAAACAAGATTGTCACACTGTAACATTCTTCATCGGTATGGAAATGTTGTGAGTACATTTGTATAGTGTGAAAGCAAAGAGGATAACTGATAATTTAAGAAAAACCGGTACAATTGCAGGGTTGTTCACAGGCTGCTTTTTAGCTTTATTTGTGGGTTATGCGATACTGGCCCATTTGAGCGGAATATATACAGACCCAACTCACTCTGGCTACATAGAAACTGTTTACCCAGTGTTCAGGTAAGAATGGGGGTGGGAGCTCCAGCTAATTTCAAAGTTGCTATTAAAAAAATGAGATCATGATTTATATGCAAATTTGTGTGATGCAGCATGTTGGCTCTGTTAAATCTGCATATATTCTTATATGGGTGCAATATTTTCATGTGGAGAAGTGCAAGAATAAACTATAGCTTTATATTTGAATTCTCACCAAATAGTGAGGTCAAGTACAGAGACGTGTTCTTAATGTGCTCCACTCTCATGACTCTGCTGGTGGGAGCCATGGTTGCCCATCTCACGCTGCGTGCAAACGCTGGTTTCTCTTTCTCTCCTCTTCACGTCGACGTTATTCCCGCTTTCTTATTGCTGGTACGTAACTAATTTATTATAAATATAGGATACATTTCACTCGCACCAGCTCGCATCTCGGCCACTGACCACATTTATTACTATGCAGCTTTTTATTTCTTTGCTGTTTTGCCCCTTGGATATTGTTTACAGATCAACACGGTTTTGCTTCCTCAAGGTTATGAGGAATATCATATTTGCCCCGCTATATAAGGTGGAACTCGCTACTATTCTAATTAGCACTTAATGGGTTACTAGTTTAGTTGAATCGAATCTTAACTATCTCGGCACTTGCTACAGGTAGTCATGACTGACTTTTTCATGGCCGACCAGCTAACTAGCCAGGTGATCATTTTAGTCAGTGCAACTTCTTCATAATAGTTAGTTTGAAACTTCTGACTTGTGGATATACATATATATGTTTATTTCAGGTGACATTGCTAAGGCATTTAGAATTCGTAGCATGTTATTACATAGGAGGAAGTTTTAGATCATCAGATGATAATGGTACAGCAGCTTGCACGCATAATAAGCTCTACAGGGAAATGGCGTATGTTGTATCGTTTCTACCCTACTATTGGCGTGCATTACAGGTGTGCTTTCCCACAAAATATAAATTCACTTGTACACACGTGTCATCATGAATAGTGAATACTTATTATTATAATATTATGATGGATAGTGTGCGAGGAGATGGGTTGAAGAAGGAGATGCAAATCATGTTGCAAATTTAGGAAAGTACGTGTCAGCGATATTAGCAGCAGGCACGCGGTTAACATACGCAATGCAGCCAAACAATAACAATTGGTGGCTTCTACTCGTTGTGCTCACCTCAACTATTGCAACTGTATACCAGCTTTATTGGGACTTCGTTAAAGACTGGGGATTACTTAATCCCCATTCCAAGAATCCATGGCTACGCGATGAACTCCTCCTCAAACACAAGATTATTTACTTCTCTCTATGGTAACTAACTATATATATATATATATAAATATAAATATATCTCATTCTATCTTATTTATAGATCTATTAATGTTGGGACTCATGTATGCAGGCATTTAACTTCCTACTTAGACTTGCATGGGTGCAAAGCATAATGCATTTGAACCTTGGAAGATTTGGTTACAGGATAACTGATTTTGTACTCGCTTCCTCGAAGTCATCCGACGTGGTCATTGGAATTTCTATAGGTATTAAGATCCACATCTTCCATTTTAATATGTACATATAAAATTAAAAACTGAATGTGTAATTATCTACTTACGGGTTAGAGAATGAGCATTTGAACAACGTGGGAAAATATAGAGCCGTGAAGAGTGTGCCCTTACCTTTCCATGAGCCGGATGAGCATTCTGACCTCATCAACTTTGCTAACTCATGTTTAACCAAATGCCCTTCATATAATTCTCACTTAAACTCAAACACATGCATAACTTTTGTGAATTAACCACTCTTAATTCTATGGATATCGTTTCTTTCAACGGAAGCCCTACAATTTTATTAAAATAAATAATATTAGCTTTTTTAACCCTTAATTTGACTTGTAGGATATATTATGGATAGATTTATTTAAGATATTTATATTAATAATATCATTTATGCTAGTGTCTAATGTATATCTAAAATATTTGTGTATACTATGCTAATATTTCCCTTTGATAATTACCACAACATTTCCTTAACATAAAATGTAAATTAATGAAGTTCATCCAAATAGATAATGTACATCACATTGAATTACAATGAATGAAGCATTTCATATTCATTCAAAAGTGAACAAAATATTTGAGATATTTGAAAGAATCATTTTTTGTCAATAGATATTAAACAGAATACTATTGTATTTCAAAGGACTTCGATCTCTCTTGTCTACAATTCATTTGAAATGTTGTTTTACTATTTTCATCTTTTCATGTAGACCAAATGAAAATGGAAACAAAATTCTTAGTCCTTCTATAGAAATTACATATATGAGACAACCACAAATGTTAACCACATTGTTTCACTTTAATTACTTTTCACAGATATCTCCTTTCAAAAATTGTATGTTAAGGGCACATGGAGTATGCCGTTACATGAGGAGAATTGATCATATTTTTTATTTCCACTTTGGCATTATTATGAATTTGTTGGTGGTGTTTTTGCCATAATGCATCTAGATCAAAGAAATACATATCAATTGCAATCAAAGTGAAGAATATTGTTGGTGTTCCATTTGATGCACAAGGACCACTTAATTATGTAAACCAATTTCCCCAATAGGATAGGTCTTAGTTGATTCATGCTCAACATTACAACCTAATTTGCAATAGCTCACAATGATGCAATCCTCCTCACCCCTCTAGTAGAACTTCAGGTCCTCAACCTCATGGCATCCCACATCATTGGCACATCCCTATGAAACTTACCATGTAGCTCTCTCTAGCCTCACAACTCACCCAAATATTTATTCAACTTGTAAAATGTCGTGGTACCTTTGTGCATTTCTGCGCATGAAGTCCCATGCATGTTGCAATCCTATTTGTAACTTCTATAACTTCATGCTAGCACATCACAACACTTGTTTCCACAATCTTACACACTTTGGATCATAACACTTGTCAATTGTGTAGTCTACAAGGCACTACTTGAGATCATTCACAAAATTTCACATCTCATTACATCACCCTATACTCACATTCTTGCACCTTGATGTTTTTCAAGCAAATGGGTTTCCACATATCTAGAGAGGACCTCAACCATTGGTGTTCTCTTATCAACATTCTTCTTCCACATGGCAAACTAAGTTTTACCTTCACAAAAGTGTTGGATTACAAAGTATCTTTTTGAATGCCACATGCTAGATAAAATTTATTATTTTAAGAGGGAAAATGAAGAAACTCTATAACAAGTTCTCTCATATAACTTTGTCAGAACTTCCATATTGTAATTATACATGTACAAATGTATTGTAACCACAATCTATATTGAGTGAAAAACTACATTGTACTATAAGTCACACATCCATATATAGTTGAGAGAATACATGTAAAAACTAGATATGAGATAATTAGCATGCACTAAGTATCTAACTTCAAACACATCTAAATTTGGAGATTCTTTCATTAGCCTAGGAAAGTAAGAAAATATGATTTCCTTTTTAATTATAAGAGCTTACATTCTTAACATTATTTGTTCACTATACATATTTAATTTTCCTTATTTTGCATATTGAATAGAAGTTATTATACGCACCTAACAAATACATGGTACGACATGAAAAATGCAATGTCTCCAATGATGATCAAAACTTCTTCCAAGGTAAAAATGAGGTCCAGATCCTTCCCTCTCTTCTTTACATCCTCTCTTTGACTCAAATCAACCCTTTTGTTTTGTCTCCAAACTTTATTTTTTTCTTGCAGACCGTTTTCTAACTTTTAGCATTGTTTTGAGTGGCGGTTACACAACCGCCTAGCGGTTGAGTAATCATCACAACATCGGTTGCATAACCACCCCGAGGGTTGTGTAACCACCGGTTTGTCTACACCGGTGGTCCTGTCACCTTAAATCTGAGAGTTAAAACACACATTTTTCAATGCATGTTTAGATTTTGGGAGTGATTTTCTCACTTGTTTCTCAACCATTTTGCCTATTTTTGGACTCATTGGAATCGTATTGATTTTATCTTCTTGTTTGGATATGTTTAGAATGTTTTTTTACCATGGGTAAATATTTTTTTGAAAGGGACTATACCCTTGTACAACAAGGTTCAAAACCAGATATAACAATTGAACCAGGATAAAAAGATGATCAAAATCAAGATTTAACAATACAACCCAAAAGTAGAAAAGTAATCTGCCAAGAAAAGTACCAAAACCAACAAAAAACAACAACAAAATAAAATCAAACAACAATAAATCAATAACTTATCCGCTGATTTTTGTGCAAGCAATTTTCTTCTTGTTACGAACTGTAATCCAATCATCATAAGATTTCTGTAAAGGAATACAAACTTCAAGATCTACGATCGGCTGATATGTATTGTTTGAACATCTAGGAGGAAAATTCTCCTTAGCCACTATAGATTCACTTGGTTTAGTGTTTCCAGTCTTTTGTGTTTCATCCCCGGATGCCTCCTTATTTGCATGAGTGTGATCTCTCTCAAAGGGGTTTCAGGACCATTTCCGTAATGTCTTCCTCCTCATCATCAGAAACAAAGATATCCTTAGGTTCAAATACCAAATGTTATGGGAGGGAATTTTTCCACCAGTTAGCATTTTCCTTTTTACGTTTTACCATCTAACAATTAACAACTAGAGTGTCCCAAAGAGAAACATTTTCGATACCTAAAATGCATACCCTCATAGTCTAGAGGCTGAGTCCAAGTTCAATTTTGTACCTTTAGCTCAATGTGAGCTAGAAGATCCTTTGAAGTATTAACCTCAACAAGTATTCTTGCATAGGTAGTATGTGTGAAATCAGAGGTTTGGGAGTCAATGTTGATGATGTTGCCCAAGGTATTGCCAATGGCTATCAGACATTGTTGATCCCAGAATTGAAGAGGTAGGTGGGGTAATCTGATCCAGATCGGTTTGTAGGAAAATGATTTAGTGAGAGGGTTGAATGACGAAACTAGGGTTTTAGAATAAGGTATTTTTGCTGGAAGACCCAAAGTTGTTTAGCAATGATGTCCTTATCAGCTATGGATTCAAAAATAAAAATAAAAAAATCCCTTAGCACAAGGGTAAAGATCTAACCTATCTTTGAGAAGCGGGATCCAATGCTTGGAGATCCATTCGTGTAGTATAGGTAGGCTAGGCCAGAGTCCAGTGAATCTGCAAATCAGGGCATGATCTTGATAAAATGATTTTGTTTCTAGGACTTCATCCCCAAAGGTTACACATGGGTTGCTCTTAGCAGGTCACATGGTTTTTATTTCTAGCTTCTTTTGTAGTACCTCTCTATGAGTGACTCCCATTAACATTATTAGCTGGAGCCCCAAAATTCGTAGCCTCAGATATATCAGGAAATAGGTCTTTGGGAGACGGCTTCGATTTCTGTTGTGAGTGATCACCTCTTACGCCTGCACGTGTACAACTCCTTTTCCTCCCTGTTTTCCTACAGCCTTCCCAGCCACTTCTGAAATAGACATTTTTGCATAGGCGGATGCTCGTGTAAACAATGGATCGAGCCCAACAAACCACCCAAGCTCCCGCCGTCCCCCAAGCTTCGATTTATGTTTAGAATGTTGATCTGCATCTCTTTTTGATGATTTTTCACTTCTTAATCGACACATGTAATTGAATTCTTCTTTCCCATGTTTTTATAAAAGCTAAACTTTTACCCGTATGATGGGTTGGATATTTTCACATTCTTGAGGTAAAGTTATGTTGTTGAATTTTGAGAGGAACCAAATAGAAAACCAATTCATTTCTCTGTTCTTTCCTACCATTTTCTTTCAATCATTTCTTGCACCAAGCCAACCATAGCTAGTTCTTGTTTTTCCTTTGTTACTAGTCGGCATCGATACATTCTTGGATCAATTGGATTTCATCTTTGGAAGATGATACAAAGATGAGGAGACAACAAACACATCTCACCTTTGGGAAGCTACCACAATACAATAGTAACTAGGTTGGGGTTGTACTTAAATTCTTTGAAGCTTTAATTAATTTATATTTGTTAGAATAAAAATAATGCATTGTTTTAAGTTGGTAGAATTGTAGAAGTGGAAGATTTCATCACTTCCCAAATGTATTTATTCTATTTCTAGTATTTATTTTAAAAATATTTCTCATATCTTCCCTTGATAACTTCTTCTAGGATTATCCCCATGGACTTGCTCTAGAAATTAGTTGGAGGAAGAAGTGAAGAAATTCTTGCACATCATTTATTTATTTTGATTAATTTAGATTTACTTCTAATAGGGAAAATTCACATAGAAATGAGGAAATTGTTTCGAGAAGATTTACCCTTTCTAGAAAACTTGCATGTCAGAAGCTTTGCTAGAAGAGGTTCATTTTATTTTACTTAGATTAATAACTTTTGAATATATTCTTTTAGAATAACATTGTCAAAAAACCCTCCAATAGAGGAGTAATACATCCACTTATTCCTTGTTTTAGTTTATTTTATTAAAAGTAATAGTATTTTATTTTTTTATTAATTTCTTATCTGTAGAATAGATTATTTATTCATTTTATTTAAATTTTGAAAAATAAAAAAGATGTTAGTTATTTAATTAGTTTCTTTCAATTCATTTCTTGCTCAGAAAAATAGAATAGATGATTTACTTTGTTTTATTTAATTAATCATGAATGAATATAGTGAATTAAAATATTAAACACACTTGTCTTTTATTCAAGATAAATTTACTTCCTTTATTTATTTAAAATGAAGTTTCAACGTAGTTTAGAATTCAAATCAACACAAACAACCAAACCATAGGGAATTTACGCTACCCGTTCATAGCCTCTATTTCCCCTCTTTTCAACTCAACTATTAGGATTTCATACTACCAGTTCATAGACCTTGAACTTATTTTAGTTTCCTACTAATTATCCATCGAATCACTAAAAATTCAGTTGTTCCAAAGCCACGACCTTGTGAATTTGAGTGCATCTGAAATCATGTGTTGATTTTTAGGCATACAAAATTGGTGAACCTAACGTGAAGGACTAGTTCCTTCTTGTTTCCTTTTAGTTTCATTTCCATTAGTGCACCTTTCCTTCTCTTCCCCTATTTGGTAGGTATTTTATACCTCCTCAAATATGTTTGGTAGAGAGTTTGGTGGTCCGTTTGAATTTGATAAGTACTATACCAATGTTTAACCACAACAATCCCCTTCCCTTTTTGGATGGGCTGACAACTACACAAATAACCTCCCCTAGTTTCATCTCAAAGCCTACTAGTCATGTGAGAATAGAGGAAGTTGAAAAACCCTTTAACATGCAATATAGTAAATCCAATTCAAACAACATGACCTTTATGGGTGAGATAGGTCCTTACGTTAGAGTCTTGTCAAGACTATACATTAGCATGCAATCATCATAAGATGATATTTTCATGTGAATTGCTAATCCAATTCACACAATAGATGAATCCTTGGATAGGATGAAGACTCGTACTTATGAGATGCTCAACAATAATATATCAGCCACAAACCCTAAAACTCCTATTTTCAAGGAAAATAACAATACCAACATTGAACAATTTATAATATGGTATCACATGTGTTCTCAACATAATATCACACAATATGCACCCAAAAAAGGGCTCAATCCTTTCCGAATGATGTTATTTCTACCTTAGTAGGGAGGATTAGATAACTAGAGAGTACCCATCCCCTACAACCAACTTATAAAATAGGGAAGAACATGGGGTATCCCATAGACAACAAAGGATACACCCCTACCAATGCACAACCAATGCAACATCCTATGCAACAAGATTATCCAATCCAATCAAACCTAGATGATATTCTCATGGGATCTCGAAACAATAGGGATTGGTCCTCATCCATCTCACTATTATCCTACACAAGGGCTAGCCGGAAGTGCTTTCTCAAATGCTATTACACCAATTAATGTGAAATTCCCTAGTTTTACGCCTCTACTAACACATATCCTAGTGTTGTCCCTCCTTACCTGCATATGTACATAAAATCCCCCAAATGGACACGTATACTCTTCTTGGTACTTATATGAAATATCAAGGAACTCTGTACGTCCCATCCAATGCTTTTGTTGTATCTTATCCAACTCCTCATCCTCCTCCTCCATATCAATGATCTTCATGGTGTAATCTTATGCGATGGGAAATTATGCTGAATACTTGAAGGAACCCCTTGACTTCACCATACAGGGTGTCATGATTACATTCCCATTACACCGATCTACGATAAAAATTTATGATCAATAATTTTAGCATCATAAGATAATAAAATCACCATTGTGGTTATGTAAATTTTTGATCACTTGACACTATTTTTGTGTCTCTTGTTGGATGTAACCGCATGATAGGGTTCAAGCGGAAGTTGTGAAACTATAAGACCTAAAATAAGACAGGGTTTCAGATAAAAAGGATTAAACATGATGAATATGTTATCAAAATAAAAAAATTATTACATATTTGAGTTCCTCTCGAAAAATAATGCAAGTTCAAAAAAAAGCCACCGATTTTGAGTTCGTATACAAAGTTATGACCTCCTAAGGTAGTGGAATTTGTATGGTGACAAACCTACTCACTTATCAACGAATCACAACACCCTAACATTTATACAAGTGCATATACTTGAACTAACCGTGTGATTGGATAACATGGGTACTATCTCCAAGTTGTGGGACTTGCTACTTGAGATAGACCTCCGAGAAAAGTCAAGTTTCTTGCTCCTAAACTACTCGCCACAAGTGTTCCGGTGCAGGTAAGCTAATCTAATCCTAATCTAACCTCCAGGAGACAGGAGAGAGAGAAAGAGAAAAAAACAAAAGCCTACACTAAAACGGTGATACACCGAGAGAAGGAAAATCGCTGAACATCTATCAAAACTCACTATGGACATAGCTCAAACCTTTAAATGAACATTTGAACATGCAAAAATACCTGAAATGAAGAGAGGAAAGAAGAAAACAAGCAAAAAATGAGCAAGGATGGACAGATGCATCACAAAACACGTTTTTGTTGCTCCGTTTTGCATGAACATCATTTTAATGGTAAAAGGAAAAAAATGCCATTATAGAGAAGGGGAGGAGGTTCAAACTCCATTTTCAACCACGGGAAGAAAAGAAAGGAGAGCGAGTAGAAAAGATGAACAACCCTTTGAAAAATGAGCCAAATCTGGCTTACGGTCAAGGGACGAGCCCAAGAGAGAGAAAATGTGTAAAAAATGTGGGAGCCATTCCTCATTGAATGAAGATGCATTAAAATAGCATGGGCATCCTTATGACCCATGCCCTAACATTTTGGCCATCTTTGAATAAGAATGCGATCCATTTTGCATCAAAAGCGGTTGTTGAAACGTCATTTCGGCCATTACCACGTGCTTTAGAGGTGTTTTTGATTCTATCTCTCCAAAATCCATCAAAATGAAAAAATAACCCTAGAATCATGTAGATAATTTCACCAGATTTCCATTGTTATAAAGAATGTGAAAATTGAGCTCGGATCGAAAGATATGGCGATTTGAAAATTTAGGGCAAAAATAGGCCAAAATCGGATCGGCGGGCAAAAAGTTTGAATTTTTTACCCATTTGGTCTTTGGAAGATTTTTCAAATTTTCCCCACGCTCCGCCACTCCAGGTGCCATGTGGCATGTTTCTATTGGGCACAGGCCCTTCCTGACTATTTTTCTTTTGTTTTTGCCTTTGGAAAATTTTCCAAAAATTTTCCGCCGGCCGATTTAGCTGACACGTGGCACGCTTTGATTGGCTGCGGGCCTGCCTCCCAAAATTTTCCGTGGGGTGCTTGATTATTTCTAGCCTAGACACGTGGTAATCATCTCATTCGATGCGGGTTTGACACTCCAAAATTTCCATGCGGGCCTTCGGGCAAAATTTACCTCTTTGTGCCCCGCCCCGAGCCCTTGCGTACCTTTGTCCCATTGTCCCAACTGCTACTGCTCGGACTACACCGACAAATATCTCCAAACCGCCTGAAATGGACTATCTTTTAGTGAATCAGCCGGTTCGCATTCCCCACGTACTTTTGTCCCGGATGTCCCAAACCGCGCGAAAACAAAACTTGACAATTTTTTTCCACTTTCGATCGTTTCGCTTTTCACAAGTCCCTCGCGTCTCGACATCCCAACCGGCCCCGCTGGACCGCCCAGGGAAAAAAATGTTTGACTTAGCCGATTTTCTTTGTTTTTGGCCCCAAGCTTGATACGACGAACCTCGGTCGATTTAGACGAACCCTTCGGACTGATTCTTTAAAATATCCTGCAACCTTATTTTTGCATTTTTCCATTTTTTCTAACTTGTTGGGATTTCTTCTTGGATGGGAGAGTTAGAAAAAGGCCGAGGGACCCCAAAAAACATGATTTTGGGCCTTGAATCAATGTAATTTCTCGGGATTTGAAGAAATTGATGTATGTTATCAAAATTACCTTGAGGGTGAATTTTGGATAACAATTTTGGCAACTCAGCGGGGTCATCTGCCTGCTGGATGAATTTACCACTTGCCTGAAGCAATCCATTGGGCATGGAGTCATAAGCAATCCTGAAAACTGATTTGAACTTTGAGAACCTCCCTCTAAGCCACCTGAAGCCCACTGAACATGGAGTTGTTCTCACCAAAATGCCATCAAAACGAACTGTGCAAGGGCAAAACCAGCAGCACCAAAAGTATGTACAAAACTGAAAATCATACATGCTCCAAATGGAACATGCAGAGTGTGCATAAGCACTTATTTTGCTGAAAGCAAACCTACCTACTCTACTCTAACTGGAAGCAAAGGTGAGCTAAACAAACCCTGCAACTAGTTGTGCAAAATAGCTTCCTTTCTTCAAAATTGGCAACCATGCAACTGATTTGGCATTGAACATGGCTGATTGGATGAATGGAAAATCAACAAGAAGCTGGTCTTCCACCCAAATCATCAAGGTATCGGTGAAGGAAAATTCAATACCTCTTTTAGTTGTTCTGCATTTGGATTGGAGAGGTATGACAGCTGATCCTTGGTTCTTTGCATATCATCCTCATGCTTAGAGGCAAGCATGACTGGTTGTGGCTTCTCCTTTGGCTCCAATGAAGCCAAATACCTGATTGGGCAAGGTCTGATCCATTTGATATGCCCATAATTCTGATTTTCAACTCCAAGAATGGAGTTCTCTTGTAGACCCTCTTGAATGGATGGTGTGGAAGCAATGGTAGAACCCTTCTGCCCTTTCTCTTCCTCCAATGAAGAACATGGAAGATTTAAATCTTCCAATCTTGATTCCAAAGAGCTGCTATAAGATGCAGGCTGTTGCAAATGAATGCTCTCCTCCATGACAACAGGATCTTGTGTTTGGAACGTGGATGATGAAAGAGAGGATGGTGGAAACTCAACCGGTTCTTCTTCATCAAAATAGTCCTCCAAATCAGACAGGTAAACTACCTCATTGCTGTCCTGTTGCAAATGTTCAACCTCTCCCATGGTGTTCTCTTGATCTATAACTTGATCACCATGGTTTCTTTCATCCTCCAACATTGAGTTTGAGAGATCAAACTCTTCTTCAGTACTATAACTTGAGAGAGATGAAGTAGAAAGAAGAACTGAAGGTTCTTCTATAACCTACTTTGTGCTCAAAGCCTTTGGATCTGCACTTTTCTCCCCCACAGCTGGAATGTGCTCCTCTTCTTTTGGATTTGGAGTAGCTTCTCCTTCCTCCAATGTTTGAAGACAATCTTGCTCTTGATAGAACTCTTCTTCTAGCATGAAGTTTGTCAAGTCAAACTCTTCAATCTGCTGCTCTAGAGGACAAGTTGGGACTGCAAGATCTTCTTCTGAGCTTTCTTCCTCTATGGCTGATTGTGCAACTTGAATTGAATCAGCATTCCCTTCAAATAGAGTGCCAACATGGACACTACTTTCTGAGCAAACTGACTGCTGATCTGCTTCTTCTTTTTGCTCTTCTTCTGCTGCCACAAAATCAGTCTTAACCACCACCTGTTCTCCAACTCCAACCTCTTCTGAAGGCTTAACCATCAAGGGGATCTTTTTCATCCCAAATTTAAGAGCCCAACTCTTGAGAATTTGAACTTCTTCAGCCTCGCTTGGGTTTTTTTTTTTCTTGTTGTTTTCCTTGACTAGAATTCTAATTTTTATCCTCCCAACATGGATTTAGGAATGCAAGAGGAGAAGTGGATTGTAACTCAAATGGCTTGGAAATTTTTCGTGGTGGTGGAGGAGGTAAAAACTCTTGTTTCTTTGGAGGAGGGGGTATTTCTGTTAGCTCTTGTGGAGGGGATGACTGTTTGGAAGGAAAAGGGACAAAAGAATTGAGATGAGGTGGAAGACTAGGGGGTGGAGAAATGGATTCAACACTTGGGACAGCAGATGGAGAGTTTAAAACTTGACACTGCTGAGATAAAATAGATTGGGAAAGAGGAAAAATAAATGCATGAGATGGCATACTTACCTGTTGACAAGGTTGTTGAATACTCCTCTCATACACCTCTATTCCTTCAATCCACTTTGCAAGCAATGGCAGCGTTGTAATCATGAAGTCAAGCTTCTCTTGAGGGTTGTAATGCCTTGGAAAAGGTCCCACCCATGGACAGGGTGCTCCACAACCGATTCCAAATGCTTTCATTTGTGCTTGAGCCCTAGACTGCACCATGTTTACCTCCATCTTTTGGATTTTCTCCAATAGACCAACATCTTGCATCTGATGGTCTTCATTATATGCATACTCTTGCTCTTGGAAAGCTCCATAGCCAAACTGATTTTGGCATTGCTGCTCATATGGGTATGTATGCTGATTTTGAATTTGTTCAAAATGCTGATTTGGAGGATTTAAAAAACATGTTGGAGGTGGGAAACATTGCTGCTGTTGTAAATGTGAGTTCCATGATGGAAATGAAGTCATAATTACACAACTTCATGGAATGGAAAATAATGAAAGGGATGGAAAGAAGGATGGATGGGAATGGATGAAAAACAGGTCTGTAACTTCAGAAATGGGTTGTTGACCAGATGGAGTTGCCAGATGTGTTTGCAAGTGCCTCCAAAGGCTGAAATCTTCATAGGAACACACCAACATGTAAAAGATGAAGTGGAAGACCTCTAAGGTCCCACCAGGCGTCCCAGAACTTTTATCAACGAATCACAGCACCCTAACATTTATACAAGTGCATATACTTGAACTCACGGTGTGATTGGATAACATGGGTACTATCTCCAAGTTGTGGGACTTGCTACTTGAGATAGACCTCCAGAGAAAGCTGGTTCTTGCTCCTAAACTACCTACCACAAGCTGTTCCAGTGCAGGCAAGCTAATCTAATCCTAATCTAACCTCCAAGGAGACAGGGAGAGAGAGAAAGAAAAAAACAAAATCCTACACTAAAACGGTGATACACCAGAGAAGGAAAATGCTGAACATCTATCAAAACTGCTATGAACACAGCTCCAACCTTGTAATGAACATTTAAATGTGCACAAATACCTGCAATGAAGAGAGGCAAGAAGAAAACAAGCAAAAACGAGCAAGGATGGACAGATGCATCATAAAACACGTTTTTTGTTGCTCCAGAAGTTTGCATGAAACATCATTTTAATGGTAAAAGGCAAAAACCATTATAGAGTAGGGGAGGAGGTTCAAACTCCATTTTCAACCACAGGGAAGAAAATAAAGGAGAGCAGAGAGAAAAGATGAACAACCCTTTGAAAAATGAGCCAAATCGCTTTTACAAAGGTCAGGGACGAGCCCAAGAGAGAAAAACATGTAAAAAATGTGGAGCCATTCCTCATTGAATGAAGATGCATTAAAATAGCATGGGTATCCTTATAGACCCATGCCCTAACATTTTGGCCATGCTGAATAAGAATGCGACCCATTTTGCATTAAAACTGGTTGTTGAAACGTCATTTCTAGCCATTACCACGTGCTAGAGGTGTTTTCTAATTTTATCTCTCCAAAATCCATCAAAATGAAAAAATAACCTTGGAATCATGTATATAATTTCACCAGATTTCCATTGATATAAAGAACGCGAAAATCTGAGCTCTGGATCGAAAGATATGGCGATTTGAAAATTTAGGGCAAAAACAGGCCAAAATCGGATCGGCGGGCAAAAAGTTTGAATTTTTTACCCGTTTGGTCTTTGGAAGATTTTTCAAATTTTCCCCACACTCTGCCACTCCAGGTGCCATGTGGCATGTTTCTATTGGGTGCGGGCCCTTCTTGACTATTTTTCTTTTGTTTTTGCCTTTGGAAAAATTTCCAAAAATTTTCCACCGGGCCGACGAGTTGGGACACGTGGCACGCTCTGATTGGCTGCGGGCCTGCCTCCCAAAATTTTCCACGGGGTGCTTGATTATTTCTAGCCTAGACACGTGGCAGCATCTCATTCGATGTGGGTTTAACACTCCAAAATTTCCATGCGGGCCTTCGGGCAAAATTTACCTCTTTGCGCCCCCGCTGAGCCCTTGCGTACCTTTGTCCCTATTTGTCCCAATTGTTCCACGGACTGCTTGGGACAAATATCTCCGAACCACCCGAAATGGACTGTCTTTCAGCGAATCGTCCGGTTTGCATCCCCACGTACTTTTGTCTCGGATGTCCCAAACCGCGCGAAAACAAAACTTGACGATTTTTTCCACTTTTGGTCGTTTCGGCTTTTCGCGTCCCTCACGTCTCGACGTCCCAACTATCCCTGTGGACCGCCTGGGACAAAAATGTCTGACTTAGCTGATTTTCTTTGTTTTTCAGCCCCAAGCTTGGTACGATGAACCTCGGTACGACCCGAACCCTTCAGACCCGAAATGCTTTAAAACAATCCTGCAACCTTATTTTTGCATTTTTTCCATTTTTTCTAACTCGTTGGGATTTCTTCTTGGATGGGAGAGTTAGAAAAGGCCGAGGGGACCCCAAAAACATGATTTTGGGCCTTGAATCAATTTACTTTCTCGGGATTGAAGAAATTGACGTATGTTATCAAAATTACCTTGAGGGTGAATTTTGGATAACACCACCCCTAAAGCTAGAGTGGTGGTTACGTAACTGTCCCGATAGTTTCATAACCTTCAAGAGCATTTTACTAACCACCATGGTAGTTATGCAATTGTGAGTGGTGGTTACACAACCATCGGTCTGTGGAAAGTGGTGGTTCTATCATCCGAGAAAGTTCATAAGAGTAAACAACTGCAGATGGTTCCTCTTCAACTTATGAGTCTTTTGGGCTTCTATTTCAAGATCTCCTTGGTTTCAAACTTGTATATATATGTGGGGAAGGTATTTGTAAGGAAATAGAGAAGATATTCCAAGCAATTTTTATTCTTGATCATATGTGGTTTTTTGAATTGGAGTGTGAAAGGAAGGTGTGACTGAGTGAGTTACAAATTTGTATGAGTGTTTAAACATCGTAATGTTCATGGAGGCATTGATAATGCATAAATATTGTAGAGTAAGACATGATAGTGAGATGAGGAAGCATTGATTCACTCTTGCTAGAGTTTTCTCAATTTTAGTTTCTCTAGGGTAATCTTGTGTCTCTCTCATTGTGTTTTCTCTCTTTCATTTCTCAGTATTTATTTGATTATATAGCACTCTTAGTTCATTTATAAAGCACATTTAATGGATATTCATGCAAATTAAAATCAAGTAGTTTTATTGATGAGATATGTGAATTTTGAGGAATGTATAGGATCCATGTTGGTGAAACTTAGTGTGTTCTAACCACCTAGTTTACGGATCAGACTCGTATTAGAGCTAGTTCATGTTCCATAGTGTGTGGTTTATTAAGTGACCATTTTACAAATATATGTTTGTTACAAGAGAAATAAGTGCTATTGGAAAAGGTGATTTGGTCTCTTTGCAACAAGACATCTCCACAAGGAAGTGGAAGAGAGAAGTGAGAAGTATGGCTCCTAAATATGAGAGAAGATATGTGGATGGTGAAAAAGATTCTGTGATTGGAGGAGGATATTTACCACATACCTCACTCCATGGATGAACTTAAGAAAATTATGAAGGTTTTCATGGTTAAGTTGGGAGTTTCTATGGATACTCCAGCAGTGAGGATCATGAGTCTTCCCACCATGAGAAAGAATAGCCCCATTCCAACCAAGTTCCACCTCCATTTTTTTATTGATAAAATTTTGAAAGGCTCCAAGGGCCATTTACAATAATTATTTTACAATGAAGCTCACAACAATCAGAAAAACAACCAACAAAGAGCCAAACAAACTTGTCTCAGACATCAAACTAAACAAAAAGAACATAAGCTCAACCCAAAGATGAGGATTGAGATCTTAAATTCATATGTGTTGGAACTAAAATCTGCTTCGAAGAACCCCATTTTTTATTCTAGACCAAAGTCCATTCACCTTTATTTAAATCTTCTACATTTGGTTCATACGGGATGATAACATCAATCGAAGAAATAGGTTGATATATCAATTTGGGAGGGGAAGAAACCCTCTCCATAATCACCTTTTCTAAAACCTGTTGAATTTCCTTCGAAGATCCAAATTGAGGCTCCTGAGAATATTTCTCAACTACATGAGTACACTTAACCCTCAAAATTCTCTTCTCAAAAAACAAATATTCCTCACAATCTAAAGGGGCATCAATGATATGGTGAGAAGGAAGAGAATCCTTCCACCATGAGGAGTTTTCTCTATTCTTTCATTTAGGTTTCCTACACTCGGAAATCAAATTTCATGTTTGGAAACATTTATGAAAATGAAAGGACAATATTTCATAATCCAATCTTTGAATCCAAACCCTTTCTCTTATTTGTAGCTCAATCTTATCAAGGTAGATCAAGAGGAAAATCCATGTCCACCAAAATACAAGCATAAGAAGGATGCACCAATTGAGTGGATGCCTCATCTATGGAAACATAACCTCCCAATGCATCACCAATAGCTTCAAGACATGATTCAGACCAGAGTTGTAAAGGCAAACTTGGAATCCTAACCCAAACAAGCATCCATTGAAAGAATCTCTCAAAGGGTCAAAAGTTGGGTACCATGGTTTTGTCATTAGACCATGATCACCCCATACCCAATAGGTTTTATTGATAGCATCTCTATCTTTAACAAAGTCAAAGACAACAATAAATAAATCTTTCAAACAGGGATAAATTTCTACTTTACCCATAATTTTAGAACTCCGAGTTAAAAATCCATTTATGAATATGAGAAATCTTTGGCCATAGATGCTTTAGAAGTAGTAGATGAGTCCATGGTTGAAAAAATCCTCCTCCCATTCATGAACTTGAAGAAGAATGTCCTCATATAACTTAAGCACAAGAATATTGGTAGAGGGTTTGAGGGATTTCCTCTCACCTCTCTCACCATTCTCGATCCCAACAATAGTAGTAGCAAAATATTTACCTCTGCTATTTATTCCTTTAGATCTACTGCCTTTCACCTCGAAGATCTACCACCATTAACAAAAGAGGAAGGACACTCTATTCATTATGCCTTGCTGAACATTTTGGCTCGAGCCACAAGCACCTAAATCTATACCTCCAACACTTTTTCCAGAGGGGACGACACCTCCCTCCTGGTCACTACCTTTACAAAGACGCTATGCACTAGGGTTAGGGAACATGACCTCCATCTTCCAAGTTTATTACCTTGGTCTAAGATCCACCCCCATTCAAAGCAGAGGAAAAATTTGATATTCAGTCGTATGAAGGTGAGGTGAATGTGGATAAGATTGATCATTGGTTAGCTCAATTAGAGGTATACTTTCATTTGCATAAAGTTAGTGAAGAGCAACAAATTTATTTTTCAAGGTTGAAGCTAGCAAGTCATGCTCTAACTTGGTTTGAGAGTTATCTTAATTATTTAGTTGTTAAAAGGTTACCCCCAATTACTAAATGGGATGAATTTAAAAATTTTATTAAGAGGAAATTTTATCCTATTTGTTATGAAGAGGAAAGGTCTATTGATTGGCAATATTTGAGGTAAAAAGAAGGTCAAAGTGTGCAGGTCTATACAAGTGAGTTTCGAAAAGGTGGTCCAAATGGGAAAAGATACATTTGACCGTGAGATGCTCATGAAGTATGTTGGAGGGTTGTATAGTCACTTAAGGAGGCCCTTGCTTCTTGCAAAGCTAAACGACATATACAAGGCTTGTTATCAATCCCATTACCTTGAGATGGATGAGAAAAGGGTTCATCTCCCTCTTCAAATTATTCTAATTCTTTGAAGAAGAAAGGTGGGGTTAATGCCACTTCTACGATTTCCAAGAAATATTCAACCAAACATTGTGGGAATTGTGATGTTGATGGTCACACCGATGAGACTTGTTGGAAGTTGCATTTGGAATTGCATTTGTTTAAGAACAAGAAAAAGAAAAAGAAGTCCATGCCATCACTTCAAGGAGAACCAATTTATGTTGAGAGCAACGAAGAGGGGATGAGAAATTTTGTTGTACCGAAATTTATAAACATGTATGTTTGGGTAATGATGATTACTCAAAATAAAGGTGAACCTTATAAGATTTTTCATATCAAGGTACAAATTAAGATGGTAAAATTTGATGCTCTTTTTGATTCTTTCTCACAAGTAAATTTGATTAGAAAAGAGTTGGTTGATAGACTTGGGTTGGAAATGTATGATAATCCTAATCCTTATACTCTAAGATGGGTGAAAAAAGGAGTAGAGATAAGGGTTTCTAAACAATGCAAAGTCAAGTTTGCAATAAATAAACATTTCATTGATGAAGTTGTTGTAGATGTTGTACCTATTGATATTTGTGGTATAGTTTTGGAATCCCCTATATGTATGTTAGAGATGCTAATTTCGGAGGTGTTTAATCAATACCAATTGGTTAAAGATGGGAAAAACTACACCATAAACTCCTATGAAGGAAAATCTAAGCTCTCCTTGGCAAGTTCCACTCAAGGTAACTAGTTGCTTAATGTAAGTGGGAAGGTTTCTTTTCTAATTTTGAAAGATAAGAAAGAATGTAATGATCTTCGTAGTTGTTATTTTGACAAGGAACATGAGATGTAGTTGCCACCAGGTTATCTACACACAAGGAAGGAAGGGAAGGACCAAAATCAAGGGCATAAAAATGTGGACCAAGAAGTTCACGTGAAAGTTAATGTATTTCAGCGTATGCATCTGGAGGTACATGAGAGGTTTAAGAAATGGGGGAATAAAAAAACTCACCGTATAAGTTCCTAAGATTTTGGGGACCAAAAGAATCTAATTGGGGAGGTATGATTCAAATTTTGGATCAGTAATTTTAGCATCATAAGATAATAAAATCACCATTGTGATTATGTAACTTTTTTTTATCACTTGACACTCTTTTTATGGATCTTGTTGGATGTAAGCACATGACATGGTTCAAGATGAAGGTTTGAAGCGTGAGACATCAAAAAGATAGGTTTTGATACAAAGGATTAAACATAATTAATATGTCATCAAAATAAAAACTTGATTGCATATTTGTGTTCCTCTCAAAAAATTATGAAAGTTAAAAATGGTACCCAATTTCAAGTTTGTATGCAAAAGTTATGACTTCTGGAAGGTAGTGGAATTTTTATGGTGATAGAACCACCCCTAAAGCCAGAGTGATGGTTATGCAATTGCCCTAATGGTTTTGTAATATTCAGTGATGGTTTCATAACCACCCATGTGGTTTCACAACCATCATGGTAGTTACACAACCGTCATCGATGATTCTGCAACCACCGGTTTGTGGAAAGCAAAGTGGTTCTATCAAGTGGGAAATTTTTGAAGAGTAAACAATTGCAAACGGTTCCTCTTTAACTTACGAGTCTTTTTGGATTATTTTTGATCTCTCCTTGGTGTCAAACTTGTATATATATATATATATATATATATATATATATATATATATATATATATGGGGAAGGTATTTGTACGGAAATGGAAAAGATATTCCAAGCAATTTTTATTCATGATCATATGTGGTTTTGTGAATTGGAGTGTGAAAGGAAGGTTTGAGTGAGTGAGTTGAAAAGTTGTATGAGTGTTTAAACATCATAGTGTTCATGGGGGCCTTGGGAAGCTAGTAAGCTTGTACACAAAGACATGATAGTAAGATGAGGAAGCATTTCTTCACTCTTGCTGGAGTTTTCTCAATTTGAGTTTCTCCAAGGTAATCTTGTGTCTCTCTCATTGTGTTTGATCTCTTTCATTGCTCAATATTTATTTGATTATGAAACACTCTTAGTTCATTTCTAAAGCACATTTAATGGCTATTCATGAAAATTAAAAGAAAGTAGTTTTATTTATGAAAGATGAGAATTGTGAGGAATGCATAGGATCCATGTTGGTGAAACTCAAAGGTGTGTTCTAACCACCTAGTTTAAGGATCATCTTCTTAAATTTAAAAGAGAGGGAGATCCATTTCTCATATTAATGCCTAAACTACTTCCATTAGGGAGTTTCTTAATTAGGATGGTATTGTAGCTAAAATAATTTTGAAAAATCTTGAAGGATTTATTTGGATTGGTACTATCGATTCCCAAATCTTCCATAGATTCCTTTAAACAACTTATTTTTGAATTCATCAGAGCTTTTGACATGTAAAAGTTGATGCAAATGGGGATTAGGGAGTTTCGCATATCGGAAGGAACAAATTGATTTTGTCACCCATTTCATTTAGAGATGGTGTTAAGTTATTTAATCCTATACAAGGGTGCCTAACATGGTTTTTTCATGCAAATGTGCAACAAGAAAATTCTCAATTTTCAATCATGACAACATACCCCAATGTCGAAAGGTTTGGTTGTAGGCCTTTCTAGACACTTTCCCAGGTCAACCTAATCCCCGAGTCAACCCAAATTCCCCCTATCTAAGAATTTCAATGTGTCATGTCAGTGTGAACATAGGTGATTTAGGGGTATCCATTCATTTCAAGTTCTTTTAGAATAGGATTAATCAAGATTTTCTTTTTGGCAAGCTTTAGGAAAGGTTATAACCTGGTCTTCTTGAAGTTGGTGCACATCCCTCGGAGTGGAAAAAAAGGCCTAAATCATAAAGGAGGTGTACTTTGGAGAGACAAGAACATTGTGCAATCATTTTTGGAATGTTTTATAAGGTTCCACAAGTTTTGGAGTAGTTTCGGCAAAAGTGGGTCTTGGAGGCCTATGCAGTGCATAGTGCAAAAACAACCCCTGAGCTTTAAGAAGTGATTCCAAGAGCTCCGTAAGAGTTTGGAAATAAAAAATGATATATTTGGAAATTTAATTTAGAGCCCTAAAATATGGTGGAATAATATTTTTCACAATACCTAGGCGCATCTTGTCTACAACTAGTTTTTGTAGATATAGTCTTTAAGCGAAGAAAATCCCTATTTTATAGGGATTTTCACGAAGGATAAGAGGATGAAATCACCACCATTGGATTAAAAATTCCCTTTGAAGGTGTAATAATATAAAATTTCATCAAAAATTCCTCTAGGAATAGAAGTTATTGTCCCCGACAAGTTGCTCTCTAAGGCACAAACTTCAACAGTTAGTCATTTTTTTGGTTGGAAATCCAACCAATGGGAGAGTGGAACACTTTTTTACACCAAGTGCACCAAATATTTGGTGCAATATGTGAAATAAAATTATCCCCTAACCTATTTTTTCCCTTGGACCCTCCACATGACCGCAGTTCAACACTTTCTCGCTAGTTAAGCCCCCAGGCTCCATTTCCTAGTCCCCGCTCCATGTAATCACGCTCCGCCACTTGTCAAGCCAGGGTGAGGGATCATTTTTTCCCATGTACAGTAAATATTTTTGATGTTTGGGAAAAAATAATACCCAAACCTCCCATTCAATCTCTTTGTCACCCATGTGCCCCGAGATATGCTGCTTAAGGTGCAAATTTCAGCCCCCTCTCTCATCCCCAACGACAAATCACATGCTGCCAAGTAGACGAATAGGGATGGGGTGAAATTTTTGCACCAAGTGAATTTTTTTGTGGTGTAAGTGGTGTAGAAACATGTGTTTTTCCCCAATGCATCAAAATATTACAAAATTACTAACTACCGGTATCACTAACTGCTTCCTTTTTCCGCATGCGTATACGAACAATTTTTCTCCAAATTCCAAGATCTCTTCCTCTCCTCCATCATTGCTGCTTCTAAATTATTTACACCACCTCCAAAATAAATTTTCAAACATTACACACTTCTGCAACATGAATAACAAATATTTGTAAGCAAACTCCATGATCAAGAGCTGCTAGAAACCCTAGGGCACAAAAACAAAGAATTGCTCATAACTAATGAACCTATGATCGAATCTCAATGAAACTTGGAGAAAAATTCCTCATCCAAACTCCTTGAAGCTAAAAAATTTTGAAATACATCCCTGATTTTTAATGTTAGCCATCTAAATTTTTTTGGCCCTAAGTTGATTCTTCTCCATTTTCCATCAATCTGGGAAACAACGTGACTTAAAAATCTGAACAGAGACCGAAGAGAAAAACCCATAACAACTCTAAATTTTTTTCATCAATCCGATAACCAAAATTATAGCTTCTAAAAATAGTAAGTTCCACTGGTTCATACTTTCCATTTTTAGTAAGTTTCAAAAAACGAAAAAACCCCTTCAAAAGAAAGAACGGTGAAAATCAAGCAAAAAGAAAAAACTAGGGCACATAGGTTAAAAAAGGAAAAATGTAAAAGAAAATCTCCAAAAATGGAAATTATTTTTAATTGAATCCAAAACATCTGAAACACACTTGGAACATGAGGGAAACACCTTGATGCAAGCAACAAGATGAAAACATGACACTTCCCAAAATAATAACTCCTAGATGTCGATGGCTAAAAATGGAAAGTCCCAGTGTTGATTGCAAAAAATTACCATAGGCCCTATTTTTAGTGATATCGATGCTTTTGTCATCATCTCAAGGTTTCAAGAATGTTTCATAGCTTGAACAAGCCCAAAGTGTGTTTAGAAATCTTAAAGAACTAGGTATTTCTTCTCAAGATGATCAAGAGATGACCCCATAGAAATCTTCTCGCAAGAACTTGATTGAACGACATCATAGTAACCACGAGGATCCATTTCCATTGATTCAATAAGCAATCGAGATTGGGCCAAGAAAAATTAAATCAATACCATTCCCGAGTCTTGCAGAAATCTCCAGAGTGTTGAATCCCAAGCACGAAAGAAGGCTCATATAACTTCTCGCTTCTTCAAGTGACACATCATATAACCAATATGAAGTTACCATGCCTAAGACAAACAATTCCAAGGAAGAAATGACTCCATCTAATTATGAGTTGACTCACATTTCATTAGGTCAAGATTCTTATAAAGGCACCATTTACTTGTTCGAATAATCCTCTTCCCATCTTCATGCTTGGATTGAAGAATACAAGTTGACCATTGTGAAATTGAAGGAACATGCAAGAGCTCCTAGTGTATACATTAATCTCTTCTCGGGAGTATAAATAACAGCTCCCCTTCGATTGAATATATTCCTCCAATCAAAAGTATTGACCCCAAGGTGATAAAAAAATCACATGATAACATGATGTGGGAAAAACATATGAAAAATAGATTAAGGAAATCATCGAGCAAGGAAAGGCATTGTGTCCAAACATCATTTCTCTCATCAAGTATGCTCATGAAACATTGTTTGAAGTAAAAAAGACAAAGGATAAGCTTGCAAAGGAAGTCAATCATTTGGATGAGATACTCCCATTGGTATCCGAAATGAGTTCTTTCGAATCTCACACCCTCATGATTAAGGGAGTGTTTGTATCAACTACCAAGGACTTGTCTCAATTTTGGATCCGCATCTTGGATACATGATATGAAATGCTCAAAAATTCTATATCCAAATCGGAATCCAATGAGTATCGGGTCTCTAGAATCTTGAATTAAGTCTACCATTGTGTTTAAAGGTTTTAGTTCCCCACTCACTTTGAAGACCCATCATTATAGTAACTCATCATCGCATCCCGGGAGATGGTCAAAAGGAAGCGGTGACCCTCTTTCTTTCAAAAAAACAATTTAGAGTCGAGTTGGTATCCGAAGTTACATTGCCTCAATTGCCTTTGGATCATGAAGAATGGATTCATCAATTTCAAAGAATCAAGGATGTTCCATGCACATGAATCAAGGTACTTGGCTACATTTTTATTCTAGGGAAGATAATTTGACAGATGAAATAATTCTATTCAATATACAATTCAAGGAACAGATGCCCATTCACGAGAACCCTCATCCGAGGTTTAATTTTCAAAATTCTTTAAGGAGGATACTACTTCATCAGAAATATCATTCCCTTCTCTTCTACTCTCTTTCTCCCCCTCTCCTTTATCTCTTTTTTCTAATTCTTCATTGAGAATAATCATTGTATTTCATCCTATTCACTTAAGTGACCTATTTTAAATTTGTAAAAGTCTTTTCTCAAAATTTCTAAGAGAAATAATTAATTCATGGAAAACGAAGGTCACAAGTGGAATATGGAAATGAAGAGTCATATGAGGGAGGTGAAAGGAAAATTCAAAGTTTATAAACTGGGATGGTTTCTCCATTCCAAGGATTTCAGATTTCAAAGAACTATCACTCTATAGAAATAGTGGATTGTGATATGTTGTTAGACTTTGTGTCATCCATATACATGAAATAAAGCTACATTTATATTACATGCTTTCTTATTTTCCCTTTCTTTGTACAACATGTGTAAATGTAAATAAAGGAATAGAGTTTCTACTTTCCAAGATGTATGAATGTGTGTAGCTTTGTATGCATGGTTTCCTCTCATCATTGAAAAAATCAACATGATTGTTATAAAAATTTAATGTTTCTTATATTTCTCTCGTTTATGCACTTTGTAAGTGTAGTGATGCAAAACATTTGTATCTTAGATAGATGAACCTGAATAATTTGTGTTTTAATTCATCGATCCCGCTAGCTTCATTGTTGATTTCTTCTATATTGAATGTGAAACTATTTCGATTACTGGGTGTAAGCTCTAAAATCTACTCAGAGTAGTAATCTTACTTTTATGATTTCTCTCCCCCTCTCATCAGTGTGATTTTCCTCCTTGTACCCCATAAAATCACTTTACCACGGGTTCATGGAGTATCCCTGTGTGATACCCAACCTATTTGGCCAACCCGCACCATTTATATAGGATTAGCATTAGTTACATTCAATAATAGGATCCACACCATTTAATGCAAAGGGGCATAGCCACTCGTGAACGTTGGTGGAGACACCTAATTTTTCCATTGGATAAATTTTGTCACCAATAGTTTTTGGTGACTTTCTTGGGAGATATTTTCCCAAGTGCACTGAAAATGATCTCTGTCCCAAAAATGAAAAAAACATATTCAAAAAAAAAAAAAATCATATTTCAAAGAAGAATAATTTTTAAAGGTGACTCCATCAAGGAAAGAATCTCCTGTCACATTCATTTCCCACACCGAGAAGAAATTTCCAAATTGGAGTGAAGTAGTAATGAGTGATAGTGAAGAATAAGAAAATTCCTATCAATAAATGATTATTGATGAGCCATGGTTCCAGAGACAGTCCATGCAAAGAGGAAAATTCAAGAAATATATAAGGGTCTATTTCTTCAAGAGGTTACATGTCTCTAAAATCAAGGAAAGACAAGGTAGAATAAGAAAAATTGAAACTTGCGAAGAACTTTCCATCAAATCACTGTGGCTAAAATTCTTGAGGAACTTTATTAAGGAAAGAAAATGGGAATTTCTATACACCAACAACCCAAAATGAAAGAGACTAATGAAAAAGATGCAAATTAGGTACAAGATGTTGTATGAAGTCAATGGAGATGAAGGATTTGCTAAAGGTAATATTTACAATATTACATAGCTAAATGAAAAGTTTGGAACCATGCCTTTCATCAATCTCCCTTGTGATGATTTCCTTGTGTATAGAAATGACAAGATGGCATCCTTGAAAACTAAGTATGTGCAAAAATTCATGAGCATTATAAAACGAGAAGATGATCCCCAAATCTACCTTGAAATTATAAAATATGTTGAATCCTTGCAAGAGATGTATGATAAACTTGAGTCATCCCATGACAAGGAAGAAGAAGAGTAGATTTATCCTATGGAAGAATATCCTGATGAAAATCAAATCAGCACTATGGAAAATGATGAAGGATCCACTGGAGAATATTTTTACAATCTCACACAACTCACTATAAAATTGAGAACATTTCCTTTTTCTGTGGCTCTCTTGATGAATTCATTGCATATGGTGATGGAGAAATGAACATGTTGAAAAGAGGTATGTGGAAAGGCTCCAGAGCATAATAGAAGGAAATTCCAACCCTGATGCCTATCATGAAATTTGGAGGTATGATTTGGCTCTGCAAAGAAGGTATGAACACCTTGAATCAGTTCGTGTTGTCGGGGACTAAGAGAATCAAGAAGATCTTGATGATCATCCTCACTAGGAGGTGTTCATCCCCGATGGTTACTAGATTCTCGTGAATAAGATCTCATCCTCGGACCCTCCATGAAAATCAAGGAAACACCTTTGAAGATGATGAATGAGACATGGAGATGGGACCACCATTCATCAAATATTTTTGGCTCAAGGCACAACCCATTGGAGGAATAATATATTCAATAGAGGAAGATTCTTGTTGCATAATAGATGACTCAATGATCTCTAAAGATTCCAATGATGATGAAGAAATACAAAATGACCAGTCAAAGGTAATCATGGAAAATATCCTTTTAGATTTTGATCTTCTAATTAATTATGGAATAGATATTTGTGAAGAAGTGAAAGAGATCCATATTGTATCCTGAAATCAATAGGATGAATCTAAAATGGTTATGGATAGTCTGCCTTCCTATTTTGATTCTTTGAGTGATGTAGAAATGTTGAATGAAGAAATGGAAAAAATGAAGAATCAAATTCCCTTCCCGATTCAATCATCCATGATTGAATGGGAAAGGACCACTTCCTTTTTGAATCCTATGAGAATGAACAACTCAAGCATAACCTCTTTTCACCCAAAGAGTAGAATGATCAACACGGTGAGTATGAAGTATTCCATTGTCCATATAAACAAGATGATTCAATAATGAATGATCAAGATGTAGCTGAAAATTCTTCTCATATTGCTGCCCCAACATGGTCCTATGCTTCCCATTAAGAAGATGATATGGATTTTGATCTTGAAGGGGTGAACTTACCAAAAATAATGGACCTCTTCTCTTTATCGGAAGGTGTTGTGAAACAAGCATGCCCATGCTTGCAAGAAAGTGAATCTTAGGAAATGCAAAAAGCTGGAAGAGGTGAACAAGGATGTTTCAAATAAATCATGGGCACACATGGATCATGTTTTAAAGCATCTCTTGAGACACAACATGAAGAGTATTCCAATGAGAATAAAGATAAGTATATGACAAGTTAGGAAGAATTATATGTGTAAGACATCTTGAGGGCTATAAAAGAAATTGAAGATCCTCAACTCATTATTGAACTCTTGACTCAGAAATGGAAATTCAAGATAGGTATGAGTCTATTTGTGCTTCTCATTTTGACATTCTAATGTTTTATTTTGAAACAAATAAATTGGCTAAGCCTTGATGACTTCCCCAATGCCTTGGTTGATGAGAGTAAATGTGGAATCATGGCTTCCTCTTTCACAGAGTGCGAAGAGGTTTGTAATTACAAAAGAAGGAAGGTTATTGAATCTCCTTTGAATATCCCCATCCTTGAAAAAAACATCTCCGCTATGGAGGATGATAATAAGGAAAATTTTGAGTTGATTCATGTTAAAGAGAATTGTTTAATACAATGTGAAAAGCTACAAGATCCTTGGGAGTGTGCTCAACATCATTTCTTTCCCACCACTTCAGAATGCTCCACCAATACAAAAGAAGATTTCATGTGGAAAAATACACTCAAGGGTAAAGAATGCCTCTATGAAGAAATCAAGGGTTGCATTTTTAGAATGATATCAAGATGAGATTCAAGCATATTAATATTGATGAAAATTTCTCTGGACAACAAAGTGAGAGTATGCATGATTCTTGTGAGAAGATTCAAAATCAGATTGCACTCACCCCCTAAGATCCAATGTGTCTTGAACATGTTTCCATGCTACATCAAGCCCTTGAAGATGATGAGGACCCTTATTTCAATGATATGGTACACATGTTATAGAAAACCATCTACTCGGAGAAACAAAGCGAGATATTTAGAGAAGTTGTTAAATGGGAATAAAATCCATTTTTTCTCACTCCTTTTGAGTACCTTGATGATGTAGGAGATGATTTGAAGTTGAAATTAAAAGAGGATGAATATTTTCATGAAAAAATCAATCTTCTCACTCTCAAAGACATGGAGGAATAATGTCTCATGATCGCAGGGCATCAAGCGGAAGCATCAAGGTACACAAGTATTGAGAAAGTGACAAAGTGTTCATTGGATGTAAGAATGTTCTCTATGTATTATGAGTACAAAGATGGAATTATGGTCATCCTTATTATTCTCAAGCCACACAAATCCATCACAAAATAATGGTTTGATGAAATAACAATTTTTGTGCTTCTAAGGTGAGACTTCAATCTGCTCTTTCCTGATGGCATGCACTTTTCTCAACCCGTTCAAGTATGTCTATATTATTTCCTTACCTCTGTAAATATAGCCCATGTACATAGTTTCCCTCTTTTACATTGCATGTTCTTTCCCCATTTTTGTGTTTCCCTTCTATTTGTGCGTGTGTGCATGTTTAATAAAAAAATTTGTGTAGTCTATCTTTCTAGTGACTCTGTAGCCCAATGGATAAGGCACTGGACCACAAAATACAATTGAGATTATAGATTTCTCATGTTATGTCCTCACTATGATCGATCCAAAACATGCCCCCCAAGCTAGATCCAATTTTTTCATGTAAAGGTGTAAGAGAAAAATTCTCAATTTTCATGCATGACAACGGACCCCTGTGTCAAAATTTTTGGTTATAAGCCTTTCCAGATGATTTCCCAGTCACCCTAATCCTTGAGTAAGCCCCACTTTACCCTCTCTCGATAATTTCAAGGTGTCATGTTAGTGTGACCATAGGTGATTTATGGGTATCCATTCATTTAAAGTGCTTTTAGAATATGATTCATCAAGATATGCTTTTGGCAAGCTTTAGGAAAGGTTATTCCCTAGTCTTCTTGAAGCTAATGTACGTCCCCAGAGAAAAATAGAAGGCCTAAAATCATCAAGGAGGAATAAATAAGAGAAAAGAACATTGTGAAATAAGGTTTAGAAGGTTTTGGAAGGTACCACATGTTTTGGAGAAGTTTCAATAAAAGTGGGTCTTGGAGGCCTAGGCAGTGCACAGTGCGAAAACAACCCCCCGAGATTCGGAAGTGATTTTGAGAGCTCCGGAAGGAGTTAGGAGTCAAAAAATATATTTTTAGAATGGTAATTAAGAGACCTAAAATATAGTGTAATAATATTTTTCAAAACACCTAGGCATAACTTCTCTCTGAACTAAATTTTAGCGAGATACATATTCAAGCTAGAATAAAAGCCTATTTTCGGGGTTTCACGAAGAATCGAGAGGATGAAATCACCACCATTGGATTTATAAGGTCCATTAAAAGAATAATAATACAAAATTTAATCAAAAAAATCCTCCTATAACTCAAGTTATGGTCCCGACAAGTCACTCTCCAAGGCATAAGCTTCAGTAGTTAGTCATTTTTTGGGTTGGAAATCCAACTAGGAGAGTAGCACACTTTTTTGCACCAAGTTCACTAAATATTTGGTGTAAAAAGTGTAATAAAATTTTCCCCTAACCTATTTTGGCCCCTAGACCCTCCACACAACCATAGTTCAACACTTTCTCACTAGTTAAGCCCCCTAGGCTCCATTTCCTAGCCCCCACTCCATGCAATCATGCTCCGCCACTTGTCAGGCCAGGGTGAGGGTGAAATTTTGTGTCCCATGTACAAAAATATTTGGTATGGTTGGGAAAACAACTCTCCATCCCTCCCATTTAATCTCTTGGTCACCCATGTGCCCTGATAGTTGCTTAAGGTGTAAATCTCAGCCCCCTCTCTCATCCCCAACGACAAATCACATGTTGCCAAGTGGACCAATAGGGATGGCATGAATTTTTTTCAAAAATTGAACCAAACCATTGGTGTAAGAGGTGAAAAAAAGTTCTCTTCTCCTCAATCCATTAAAATATTGTAAAATTACTAAGCTGTCGGGGTCATTACCAGTACTTTCATTCTTCTGCCTGCACACACAATTTTCTCCAAGTGTTGGGATATCTTCCTCTCCTTAATTGTTTATGATTATAAATCCTTTCCAACAACTCCAAAATAATTTTTCAAACATTCCATGCTGATGCAACATGAAGAATGAATATTTCTAAGAAAACTCCATGATCAAGAGCTACAAGAAACCCAAGGGCACAAAAACAAAGAATTGCTCATAACTAATGAACCGGTGATCGAATCTCAATGAAAATTGGAAAAAACCTTCCTTATATAAACATATTGAAGATAAAAAAACCAAACATTGAAAGACAACCCTGATTTTTAATGGTAGCCATCTGATTTTTTTGTCCCTAAGTTAATTATTCTCCATTTGCGGTCAATCCTGAAGCGACTTGACTTAAAAATCTAAACAGGGACCGAAGAGAAAAAACCCAAAAAAAATATGATTTTTTTTCATCAATATGACACCCAAATGTATAGCTTCTAAAAATAGTAAGTTCTACTCATTCGCACTTGGCATTTTTAGTAAGTTCCTAAATGGAAAACTCCTTCAGAAGGAAGAACGGTGAAAATCACGCAAACAAAAAAAAACCAGGGCATGTGGGTCAAAAATTAAAAAACATAAAAAAAAACTCTAAAAATGGAACTTATTTTGAATTGAACCCAAAAAATATGAAAGCATGCTTGGAACATGAGGTAAACACCTCGTTTTAAGAAACAAGGTGAAAACATGACACTGCTCGAAATAAGAGCTCCTAGATCTCGGGGGTGAAAAAGGAAAGTACCCATGTTGAATGAAAAAAGTTACCATAGGCCCTAGTTTTAGTGATATCACTAATTTTTTTCATCCTCTCAAGGTTTCAAGAAGGTTTCATAGCTCGAACAAGCCCAATGAGTTTAACAAGCTAGAAGAACTGGGTATGTCTTCTCAAGATAATCAAGAGCCGACCCTACGAGAAAGCCTCTGTAAGCAATTTGGTGAAAAACATCGTAGTAAATCCCGGAGGGATTTCCATGGATTAAGAATCACTCGAGTGTGGGCCAAGAAAATACAACTCGCTACCATTCCTAGTCTTACGGAAATATCTAGAATGTTGAAGCCCAAACACAGAAAGAAGACCTAAATAACTTCTCACTTCTTCAAAGTGACACCTCAAGTAACCAATATGTTGAAGTTTCCAGGCCTAAGACCAAAAATTACATGGAAGAAATGACTCCATATGATTATGATTTGACTCACATTTCATTGGGTCAAGCTTCTCACAAAGGTGACATTCACATGTTCAAAGAATCCTCTTCCCATCTTCATTCTCGGATCAAAGAATACAAGAGGACCATTATGCAATTGAAGAAACATGAAAGAGATCTCAGTACATACATTCATATCTTATCCGGAGAAGAATTAACACACCCCCTTTTGATAAAATATATTCCCCAATCAGAAGTATTGACCCCAAGGTGATAAAGGATTGAGGAAATCATCGAAGAAAGGAAAGGTGTTTTTTCTGAAGCAACGACATCATTTCTCTCATCCAGCATACTCGTGAAACATTATTTGAAGTAAACAAGATGATGGAAAATATTGCAAAGGAATTAGGTCATTTGGATGAGATACTCCCACTGGTATTTGAAATGAGTTCTTTTGAATCTCATGCCCTCATGAGTAAGGGATTGTTCATATCAACTGCCAAGGACTTGTCTCAAGTTTGGATCCACATCTTTGATGCATGGTATGCCATGATAAAAAATTCCATATATGAATTAGAATCCCACGAGTATTAGATCTCTCAAATCTTGAATGAAGTCTACCATTGTCTTCGAAGGTTTGAGCTCCCCCAAATCACTAAAGACTCATCATTAGAGGAAATCATCATTGCATTCCAAGAGATGTTCAAGAAGGAGGTAGGTATCCCTCTTTCCTTCAAAAAAAAATTAGAGTCCCTAGCTTGTACGCGAAGTTAGATTTACTCAATTGCAATGGATAAGAATGGCTTCATCAATGTTAAAGAATCAAGGATATTCTGGGCACATGGATCAAGGTACTTGGCTGAATTTTTATCACAAGGGAAGAGAATTTGATAGCTGTAATAAATCAGTTCAACAGAGAATTTAAGGAGCAACTTCCCATTCACAAGAACCCTCATCCGAAGGTTTAATTTTCAAAATTCTTCAAGGAGGATGTTACTTCATCAGAAATATCCTTCCCTTCTCTTTTACTCTCTTTCTCCCCCTTTCCTTTCTCTCTCCTTTCTAATTCTTCATTGAGCATAATCATTGTATTTCGTCATATTCACTTAAGTGACCTATTTTAAATTTGTAAAAGTATTTTCTCAAAATTATAAGAGAAATAATTAATTCATGGAAAATGAAAGGTCACAAGTGGAATATGGAAACGAAGAGTCATATGAGGGAGGTGAAAGGATAATGCAAAGTATAAAAATTGGGATGAATTCTCCATTCCAAGGGATTCTATATTTTGAAGAACCACCACTCTATAACAATAGTGGATTGTGATATGTTGTTGGACTTTGTGTCATCCATATACATGAAATAAAGATACATTTATGCTACATGATTTCTTCTTTTCCCTTTATTTGTACAACATGTGTAAATGTCAATCAAGGAATAGATTTTCTTCTTTCCAAGATGTATGAATTTGTGCAACTTTGTATGCATGGTTTCCTCTCATCGTTGATGAAATAAACATGGTTATTATAAGCATCTTATGTTCTTCCATTTATCTCATTTATGCACTTTGTGTAAGCAAAGTGATGCAAGATCTTTGTATCTTCATTAGATGAACATGAAGACTTTGTGTTTTAATTCATTAATCCCACTAGCTTAATTATCAATTTATTCTATATTGAATGTGAAATTATTCCGATTCTTGGGTGTGATATCTGTAATCTACTCATGGTAGTAATACTTCTTTTCTAATTTCTCTCTTCCCTCCTCATCGCTGTGATTTTATTCCCTTATACCCCACACAAGAACTTTACCACACCTTCGGTGGAGTGTCCATGTGTGATCCACAGCCTATTTGGCCAACTTTGCACCATTTAATTAGGATTAAGATTAGTTACATTCAATAATAAGAGTTGTACCATTCAATGAGCGTTGGTGGAGACACCTAATTTTTCTGCTGAAAAAATTCTCACCAACACATGGAAAAAATTTAACTTTTCAACTTTTCCTTCACTCATTCAACCAAAATACCAAGGAGGAATTCAATAATTTTCCTTTTTGCAATTATGAGGAAGTTTTGAAAGGTGCACTTGAATAGACCAAGCTGCCATTGACATCGGGCATAAGACTTACAATCTCAACGAGCGGGAAGTTAATATCCCTAACCAAAAAAATGTAAACCACCAAAACAAAGTATTTAACAACTAAGAACCCAAAGTATTGAATTACAATCATGGTGTTACTATGGACGGTGTTATCAACCAAGTAAATCATATTGGCTTTATAAACAATGGTAACACTAATAACAATAACAACAACACTAACAATCAAAGAGGTCCTAATTTTATTTCCTATGTCAACACAATCAATGTTAACCATTACCCTTCTTGATAGGCTCAAACCTAAGGCCCGAACCAATACAAAAATCTTGGCCAGGGGCAACAATTTATGGTTATAATAACCAGTTTGAAAACCACAATGGGGTTATAACCAACAACAAAATCCAAATCAAAGATTGAGAGACTACGATCCTAATCTATATTGTGGTTTTCATTGTGTTGTTGGTCATGATGTTAGATCATGTAGATAATGTAACAAGTTCATAAAAAGACTCCATAAAAATCAAAGGAAACTCTTTGTAGACATCTGCTTAGTAAATCCTGAAGGAACTTCACTACCCAATTATACAAGACCCATTACACCTTAGAATGCAAACCTAGGCATCTATCATGAACCATTCCCTAAACACCCTAAAGGTAGTAAAGTAGGTACTCAAAACATAAACAAGGGTATTAATATTGGTAATAATGACCATGAAGCTTCAAATTCTGACAACTCTCGAGTTTCCCCTAACCTAGACTCAAACAACAAGACAAATATTTTAGGACTAGCTGAGTTAGAATCGAACTAGAAATTAACGCAACAACTTGGACAAGGGAGTAAACTTCACAACCTATTACCACTCATTCCCTCTTCCAAGATAACATTCCTATAGTCTTGAAACCTATAGGAGCTTATGATTTTATTTCATATTTGAACAAGACCTTTTTATAACATTTTTTTCCTATATTTATCAAAGAAATCCCTTACGCATCATTCTACATTGCTACATGCCTTGGGTCTTGGTCATCTGTTCTATGTTATACCTTGACCATAAGCTCAAATCAATCATATAGAATTTGACATACATCCTCTAGGACAAAATGATAGGGATCTTAGGGTTTGTGTTTGATATAAGTAAGATTCCCTCTAACATTGAAATAACCCAAAGAGGTGATCCTACTTTGTATTTGCAAGTTTGTATCTATAAAAATTACATCAAGAGAGCCATGATATATGATGGGGATTCCTTGAATGAAGTCCCATTTTATTTCTTGCAGAATTTGGGATATGGGGAGACCATTTTCTCCTCCACTACAAACACATTGCGAGGATATGATAGTCTTAAGGATACCTCAATTGGAACTATAGTTTTCCCGTCTCCCTTGTGCTTTGAAGACCATTCAATCTAGATTTACATCATTGATAAAGAAATGAATTACAAAATACTCTTGGGAAGACCGTGGATTCATTGAATGAATGCCATTCCTTCACCTTGTTTCAAGAGGTTAGATTCCTCCATCTGGGTAAAGTCTTCATTTCTCAAGGGGATCTTAAACCCTTTGATATACATTTATATAACCTCATGAAGAAACACAGGATTCATTCGAGTAGTATGAATTGCCGATGAATCAATTAAAAAAATGCTTCTCTCAAAAAAATTAGTCACAACCACCAAGGTTATTACGAAGATGAGGTCATGAATAAAAAACATTCAAAGAGGAAAAAATGGATAAGAGTAAGGTTGTGTCTATAGAAACTGTATCCACAAGGACTACATCAAATATTTTAAAACTCTTAGAGAGTGATTCCACTGATCCTCCTCCACTTTGAACCGTAAGGAGTTGAAAATTTCGTTTGTTTAGCCTCTCTTCTTCTTGATAGTCTCTTAGACATACATATGGTAGAAATATAAAAAACAAGGATTTTGAGAATGAAATAATACTCACCAAATCCATCTCTAGGTATTCTTCCATTTCCAACTTTGGTTCAGATGTAAACATGTCAAAAATGAGCTTGTTGAATCCATAAGGTGTGACCATTTAGTATGGAGAATATCAAATGTTACCATGTCTCCCCATGTAGAAAAAAAAATTGAACAACATCATCATGTTCACACATACCTAATGTTTCAAGAGCATGACATAGATGTTTATGAGTGCCTTATTCAAATGGATGGTCATACGCTAAGATTAGATGCTCAAATGGATAAGATCGTGGGAAAGGTTTGTAAGTTTAAAGCTAAAGTATTAGGCCCTTGTCAAGCAAATGGAAATTTCAAGAATCTTACTTATCGGCTATGTACCTTAAAAGGTGAAGAGTTTTATGAAACCATTGACTCACGTCACCTCAAATTATTTTGTATATATTCATTTTCATCTCTATACTTACATTATCATTTTTTTGAAATTATAAAATGGAAAATTATGGTTAAATTTTTTTTTTTACTTTCAAACATTGGAAAATCTATGAATCATACCTATTCTACACTCTTTTCACACATTCAAATTATATAATCCTTATCATCACTTTCATTTGTGAGAAATTTTTGAAATTTTTTATAAGGACTTAGATACTCAATTTTATTTATAGTTGCTTTTGATTTGGATGTTTCTTTCCCATAGTTTTCTCTAGAATCTTCTTAATGATGAATTTTTCCCTAAAAATATCTTGCTATGAAAAAAAATCTAAACATTTCACTCAAAAATTTGTTAGCCCATCTCAACCTTGATGAAAATCCCTTGCATCCTACTAATTGTGTGGGGTTGATATTAGGGGAAAATGTTTCTTCCTAGGAAGCATAATCCAAATTCAAACAAATAAAACAAAAAGGTATAAAAAAATAAAAAATATTCTTATTCCAAATAATTACACTTATCATCCCTCTCAACCTTTGGTGATGAGCCCATGCTTCTTACTAGTAGCATGTGGTTGGGAAAGGAGGAAGTTCCCTTACTCGCCTATGTTTTCCCTTAGTGATGAGCCCATGCTTCTCACTAGTAGTATGGGGCAAGACGTAGGGTTCACATCAATAAATCAAAAGTTATAAATAAACAAGGAAATTAAAGTTCTTGAAAAGTTAATTATTCCCAATAAAATTACTTGGATGCGTATGTTAGGAGCGACAATCATTCTTTAAATCAGATCCTATCAATCAATACACCATCTGTGGATCTAAGTCTAGTCAAAACTTGTAAGAAAAATTCATTTCAAACTGGTTAGTTAATTTTGATTTGGGTTGGTTTGTAAGTTTTTGAGTAAATCTTTGTCAAACTTCTTGTCTCTTAGTCATCATTATCGTTCACCCTCTTCAAATAAAATATCTCACATTCTTCTTGAATCTCGGTGATGATCCCTCGCATCCTAATAGTTTCGTGGAGTTAGAATTATGTGAGGTTATCTTATCATCATATTATATTCAACATAGGATTTTGATAATGGAATAAAAATGCAAACATTACTTGATTTTTTCCTAATTACATTTTGTTATCATATACACAATCATAGATACCATTTTGTTCAAAGCACATTACATAATAATCCATAGCATGCATTCGAAAACACAAAAACATCAAACATTCCTAACCATACAAGAGTGCACAAATGAAGTAAATTCTAAACAAGCAAATTTGCAAAGGAGTTTCGAAAAAACAAATAGGCATATATATATATATCAATGTCTTAGGACAACACCATCCCACCGAAGAACAAGCATGGTTAAAACGCTCAATCATGAGTCAAAAATACAAAAAATCAATAAATACATAAATATTAGATTAATAAATAAAGGCACTCTGTCTATCCATCTCTTTGTGACTCCTTATGACTGCTTCACTTACAAATTTCCTAGAAGTTGTTCTCGAATGCATTAAAAAGAAAAATCTAGAGCCTAAGAAAAAAAGATCAAATCTCTTACTTTTAACCTATTCTTGAGCCGATCCACTTCTACTAGCTCTATCACCATCATTTCTAAATTCCTGTCAATTCATCCATACTCATGGATGAAACAATCACTAGAAACCAGGAGATCTAAATTCAACAAACTTACAAAACATAAATGATTTCTAAAAATAGTGAAAATGACATATATAACATATATTTTGATTTTATGAAATTGTTTTGAGTGTTTGTATGCAGGTTTGACATACACGGGGAAGGTATACTTCTCACCCCTGCATGAATGGTATGTAATCTTATCTTTATATTTCAAAACCTTTTGTAAAAATTTCTTTATATTGCAATTGATTCCTATTTTTCATTTGCACGTAGTGGGAGGCTTGGTGACATTGAATAAACATGTGGTTGGATGAAGTAAAATTTTTAACCCTACCATTTGGGAGTTCCATTATTAGAAATCATGTTTTAGTCCATTCATGGCTAAAATGGTCTTTTGAAGGGGCAATATATATGCACCCAAAAATTACAAGGTGCGTCTGAAAAACACAATGTCTCCAACGATGATAAAAACTTCTTGGAAGGTAAAAATTAAGTCCATATTATTACCTCTCTCCTTTCCATCCCTCCTTTGACTCAAATAAAACCTTCTATTTTTTCTCCAAACTTTAAATTTTCTTTCAAAACCTCTTTCTAACTTTTAGCATTATTTTTAGTGACAGTTGCGCAACCACCTTGGTGGTTGCGTAATCATCACAAAAATGGTTGCATAACCACCTTGGTGGTTGCGTAACTTCCAATATGTCTACACCGAAGTTCATGTCACCTTAAATTAGAGAGATAAAACATGTGTTTTTTAACACGCGTTTATATTTCGGGAGTGATTTGCTCACTTGTTTCTCAACCATTTTTCCTATTTTTAGACTCATTAGAATCGTATTGATTTTATCTTATTTTTGGATATGTTTAGAATGTTGACTACATTTCCTTTTGATGATTTGTCACTTCTTGATCAACACATGTAATTGACTTCTTCTTTCTTAGATTTTTATAAAATCCAAACTTTTACTCGTATGATGGGTTGTATATTTTCACATTCTTGAGGTAAAGTTATGTTGTTGAATTTTGAGAGGAACCACATAGACAACCAATTCATTTCTCTATTCTTTCCTACCATTTTCTTTTAGTCATTTCTTATACCAAGCCAGCCATAGCCATTTCTTTCTTTTCTTTGTTACTAGCCAACATATGTACATTCCTGGATCAATTGGACTTCATCTTTGGAAGATGATACAAAGATGAGGAGAAAAAAATCACATCTCACCTTTGGGAAGCTACCATAGTAAAAATAACAGCTAGGTTGGGGTTGTACTTAAATTATTTGAAGCTTTAATTAATTTATATTTGTTAGAATAGAAAGAATGCATTGTTTTAAGTTGGTAGAATTGTAGAAGCGAAAGATTTCATCACTTCCCGAATGTATTTATTTTATTTCTAGTATTTATTTTCAAAATATTTCTTATATCTTCCCTTGATAAATTATTCTTGGATTATCCATATGGATATACTCGGGAAATTAGTTGGAGGAAGAAGTGAAGAAATTATTTCACATCATTTATTTCTTTTGATTAATTTAGATTTACTTCTATTGGGGAAAGTTCATACAAAAAAGAGGAAATTACTTTTAAGAAGATTTTCTCTCTGGAAAACTTGAGGTAGAATATTTTCCAGAAGAGATTTATTTTATTTTATTTAGATTAATAACTTTTGAATACATTCTTAGAATATCATTGTAAGAAAACCTTACTGAGAGGAGTAATTACAATCGGCTATTCCTATTTTAATTTATTTTATTAAAAGTAGTAGTATTTTATTTTTAATTAATTTCCCATGTCTGTAGAATAACTTATTTATTTATTTTATTTAAATTCTGAAAAATACAAAAAGATGTTAGTTGTTTAATTAGTTTCTTTTAATTCATTTCTTGCTTAGACAAATAGAATAGATGGTTTACTTTGTTTCATTTAATTAATCGGGAATGAATGTAGTGAATTAAAATATTAAACACACTTGTCTTTTATTAAAGATAATTTTACTTCTTTTATTTATATAAAACAAATTTTCAACATAGTTTAGAATTCAAATCAATGCAAACAACCAGACCATAGGGAATTTATGCTACCCATTCATAGGCTTTGTTTGTCCTCTTTTCAACTCAATTATTAGGATTTAATGCTACTAGTTCATAAACCCTGAAATTCATCCAGTTTCCTACCAATTATCCATCGAATATCTTACGCTTTGGTTGTTCTAGGATGACCTCATAAAGTTGAGTGCATTTAAAATCACGTGTTTATTTTTAGGTGTACAATTACAATTTTTCATATTAATATTTCCATGTTCTAATGTTAAATGATGAATTAATATGTTTAGACCATTTTGCACATTTTATAATACCATCAATTAACCTTATTTGTGACGGTTTCCACACCATGGTGTGGATCATTGATATCAAATATTAGATCTTTCTTATGTCTATAAGCACATGAGCCTAACAATAGAAAGAAAAATAAGTCACATATATTTAAGTCTACTTAGAAGAATTCCTTAGAAAGATAAACATGGATGATTCCTTATAAAACTTGAGGTAAAAAAAATCCACAAACACTCATTAAAGACACCTTGAAAGAACAATGTTGATTTAACCCTAAACTAGATTTATGTTGCAATATATTTTAGTTAGGATTGACATTTAGAAAGGATGCACATTTAGATTAATAAATTATCATTTAACATATAGATTTGAATACATCTCGTACATTTAATTTTCATAATTTATCACTTGATAATGTTAGTATTGAATCAATCCATTCAATCATATCTTGTGTGCATATTTTATTCCTAATTGCTATATCTTACTTCATTCTTAGTTCTATATAAAGACTTTCTATCCCCATTTCACTTCTTAGACATTTATATAAATAATAATATTAGTCACAAGTAGTCTATTAATCCTAACTATTATGCCATATAAATTCATAACACAATTCCTATTAAATGGAGAAAACCATTAAAAAGGAGAAAATCATCCAATGGTTTGGTGATTTAAAGAAATTTAAGTATTTATCATAATAATGAGATCAAATGAATATTAAAAACAAGATCAATCATGCAAAAAAAAATGAATGTGTATAATAGGGAAATAAGAATGAATTGGCTTGGATTGGGAAATTTGGACTGATCTTGGGATGGGAAACAAGATGAGAAGGATAGATATGGACCTTGTAGAATTTTTCGAGAAACTGGAGTCTGGAACCTCTTCAGATGGCCCAAAGGGGGACAAAACGTCCTTGGGAACTAGTGTCTGATTTGGGCGCTCTTGTCCTAGAAGGTTCTCTTCTTATGGTATTTTCAAGGTCTAAACTTAAGTTCTTCCTTTCATTGTTTATTTCATGAACTTCACCATAGGGTTCTTGTGTCACACCCATACCTACAAAACAAACCATAGTTACCTACACAAGGCTCAAAAAATGTTAGATGGAATACATAAAGCACATGCTTGAGCTAGACTAACCTCGATGAGTCACCCCAATGTGATTTTTATCGAGCATGGCACTATATTTCAAAATCTATGCAGTTATAGTATGTGTGTGATTGAATTACATACCTTGAAGCTAGGTTACACTTATGAAAGTCACACCAACATAATTTGATACGACTACTTTACCTCTAATATAAATGTGTGAGATGGAATTCAAAATATAGACCCTCCTGTAGTAAATAATGTATCTCGAAATGCATTCCTTGAATGTTAATCCTTGCCCAAGTAATAGATATTAAGAATTGGACCCAATTACATAGCCCCTAATAATAACAAGTCACACACACACACACACACACTATTTAGGAAATAAGAGATAAAATATGTGGAATAATCCCTTACGTAATCACAACAAGTAGAAACTAATATGTAGAAAATATTACGGATCTCAAATAAAAGTGTAGAATAAATAACACAACATAGAGAGATAAGATTTAACGTGGTTCACCTAATTTAGGCTACGTCCACCAAGAATCACTTGCTTAGATTTTATTGCAAGTCTCCACTCTCTCAATACAATACCCCGGAGATCCGTTTGGAGCTATGCTAAAAAAATCTATAGAATTCACACCCAAATTCAAAACAAATCTGCAATACATTTGCTTGTGTATCTATCATATGTATAATACCATATAAATAGACAACTTCTTAAGTAGTTTTACAAAACTGTGGGTATCAAACAATGGGCAAAAAAAAATTTGTCCCACAAAACTATGGGTAGTGAAGAGGCGGTTTTACAAAACAATGGGTACCCAAAAACCATGGGCCCAAAAACAGCCCATAACGGTTACCCATTACCCATGGGTTAATAAACCACCCATGAAAATTTGCTTTAGGGGCTTCACCCCCGAACCCCTCGACCCCGCTCACCGGCGAGCGAGACCACCGTAAAAATACCCGAGTGTAACACATAGAAGGTGTACCACACTCTAACATGAAAATAGGCTCCACAAACATAACAATCTCCCACTTGATACTTGATTTCCACCGAGAAATCTTCTTAACCCTTCACTGTCATCCATGAAGGCCAACCAAATCTGAACATAGCTTTAGTTTATCCCTTGTGACCACCTTGGTCATCATGTCTCAGATTCTAATTTGTATGAATCTTCTCCAACTTCAACTTATCTTCCTCCAAAGTTGTTTTGATGAAGTGATATCTCAACCGTATATGCTTCGTCCCTGGGTGGAAAGTAGAGTTCTTAGCTAGGTGTATAGCACTCGACTATCACTATGTAGCTTACATTCCTCCTGCTTATGCCCTAACTCCTCAAGTAATTGTTGTAACCAAATCATCTCTTTGCTTGCCTCTGTGGTAGCAACATACTCAGCCTCCATGGTTGACAAAGCCACCAACTTCTGGTAATCATGAAATCCAGCTCACTACTGTCCCACCTAAAATGTAAATATAACCTTGTCATGCTCCTCCTACTATCTACATCTCTAGCCATGTATGAATGTACATAACCACGTAAAGTAGTTTCTAGTCCACTGTAGCACAAAACTATCCCCACGGTCCCTCTCAAATACCGAAGGATCCACTTTACTACTTGCCAATGCTCTTTACCTGAATCACTCATAAATCTACTCATAGCTCCCATTACATGGGAAATATCAAGCCTAGTGCACACCATAGCATACATCAAACTGCCAACTACTGATGAGTAAGGTATCTTGGACATCTGGTTTCTTTCTGCTCTCGTCTTGGGACACTTTGCTCCTTTGATAACTAAAAATGGCCTCGCCAAAGTTGTCCCAACCGGTTTAGCATCATGCATGTTAAACCTATCCAATACCTTCTTAATGTACTCTTCCTGAGATAAAGTCAGCTTTTATTCCTTCCTATCCCGAGTTATCCTCATACCAAGGATTTGTCTGGCTGCCCCCAAATCCTTCATATCAAAGGATTCACTTAGTTGTTTCTTGATTAATTTATTTCCCGCATATTTTTACCTGCAACCAACATGTCATCAACATACAAACATAGGATAATATAACTTCCATCCTCAAATTTCTTTGTATACACGCAATGGTCAGAATGACATCTAATATAACCTTGCTCCATCATGAAGCTATCAAACTTCTTATACCATTGACATGGAGCTTGTTTCAAGCCATACAAGCTCTTCTTCAGTTTACACACCATCTCCTCTTTACCTTTGACCTCATAGCCCTCTAGTTGCTGCATATATAGTTCCTCCTCCAAATCACCATGGAGAAATGCAGTCTTTACATCTAACTGTTCTAAGTGCAAGTCTTTTGCTTTGTCACTATTCCAAGAACAGTTCTAATAGAAGTCATTTTTACTATAGGAGAAAATATCTCATCAAAATCTATACCTTGTTTCTGTGCAAACCCTTGACCACCAAATGGGCCTTATATCTTTTCTTTCCTCCTTCTTCGTCTTTAATTCTATACACCCACTTGTTCTGCAATGCTCTTTTGCCTTCCGGTAGCTTCACCAAATCCCAATTCTGGTTCTCCATGAGAGACTTATGCTCCTCATCCATGGATTGCTCCCACTTCTTACTGACATCTACCTGCATTGTTTCATCAAAGCTCTCTAGATCTCCACTATCAGTGAGTAATAAATAATAAAGAGAAGGAGAAAAACATTCAGGTTCTTTTCTTACCCTAGAAGACCTCCTCACTGTAGGAGTTTGGGGTTCTTGTTGATTCGGTTTCTAAACCGATTCATGGGTCACTTTCCCATCCGGAAGATCCTCTGCCACCGCATATTCTTTCTTGGATTCTTCCTGTTTTCCTGCAATCGTTGCTTATACATGACTTTCTCATTAAAGACCAAATCCCTAGACCGAATGATTTTCTTGTCCTTAATACTCCAACATTTAAATCTAAAGTCATCACCGCCATAACCAATGAAAGTACATTTTTCTGATTTAGCCTCTACCTTGGTCATATCATCCTTGTCTATATGAACAAACACCTCACATCTAAATACTCTAAGAAATGAATAATCAAATTTCTTACGATACCAATCCTCCTCAAGTATGCCTCCATCAAAGGCATTTGAGGATCCTCTATTTATCAAGTACACAACTGTGCTCACCACTTCTACCCAAAAAGAAAGAGGCGGTCCTGTATGTAACCTCATGCTCCTAGCACATTCCATTATTGTTCTGTTCATCCTTTCTGATACCCCATTCTGCTGCGAGTTCCTGGAACCATATTTTTCCTATGGATTCCATTATTAGAACAATAATCATTAAATTCATTGTTGTAATACTCCCCTCCATTATCTGACCTGAGACATTTTAGCTTAAGACCTATTTCATTCTCTACCAAGGATTTCCATTTAACAAAAGTGTCAAATACATCAGATTTGTTTCTAATACAATAAACCCAAACTTTCCTTGTTGCATCATCAATAAAAGTAACATAATAACTTGAACCCCCAAGAGATGATACTTGAGCCGGCCCCCACACATCAGAATGTACCAGCTCTAACTTACTCTCTTTCTTCGTAGGTCCAACCTTGAGAAACCTTACTCACTTTTGTTTCCCATATATGTAGTTCTCATAGAAATCCAAACTTGTTTTTGTATATCCAGTGAATTCTTCTTTATGATGTTCATGCCCTTATGGCTCATATGACCAAGCCTATAGTGCCATAATGTTGTATCTGCATCTGAAGCCACAAGATTACAATCATTAGTACTATTAGTGGTTAAATACAAGGTTCTAACCTTCTTACCTCTTGCCACCATAAGAGCACCCTTGGTAACCTTCCAAGAGTTAGCTGTAAATATCACAAGATCAACCATCAATTTCCAATCACCTTGTTGATATCAAATTTCTCCTTAATGTAGGCACATGTCTGACATCCTTCAATAGCCATGTATTCCCATTCTACATCTTAACTTGAATAGAACCTTTTCCAACTATACTACAAGGCTCATCATCACCAAGAAAAACATGCCCAAAATCCCCTTAAACATAATCAACAAAATAATTCCTATGTGGAGTAGCATGAAAAGAAGCCCCTGAATCTAAAACCCAAGATTCAGTAATATTATGCAAAGAAATAATCAAAGCATCCTGACATACATTACCTGATGCCACATTTTCCTCCTTGTTTTCTTCCTGTTGTTTTTTCTTGTCTCGAAGCTCCCAACCTTCTTTGCATGCCCGAATTTCCACAGAGTTCAACATACAATCTTGCTCTTGGATTTTGACCTTGCTTTGGATCTTTCGATTTTCCACGGTTTCCTCTATTCTTCTGTCTCCCTCTAGTTTCCACTTTGTCAAAGCATTCCCTAAAGTAGAAGATTCCCAGAGCTTTTCTTTGCATTTCCTTGCTTAGAATCACCACTACAACATCCTCAAATTTCAACTTCAAGTTAGCTAGAACCGAGTTGCTTACCACCATTACCAGGCTATTCCAACTTTTAGGTAAAGAGCACATAATTAATAAATCCCTAAATTCTTCATCAAATTATATTGTAACCAAAGCTGGCATATTCACAACCATATTAAAATCATTCAAATGATCTCGCTCTTGAACTATTCTCGACATCTTCATATTAAACAACTTTTTCATTAAAAATATCTTGTTAGAGGAAGAGGGTTTTTCATACAATTTCCCTAATGCATCCATTAGATCTTTTGTAGTCTTTTCCTTTGAAACATTAAATAATATTGAAGATGCAAGACATAGCCGGATTGTTCCAAGTTCCTTCCGATCCAAAAATCCCATTCCGCATCTCATCATACTTGAGGGTTGTTCACCTTCTCGACAAACGGAGTATAAAGATCCTTCTGATAAAGGTAATCTTCCATCTGCATCTTCCAAAGACTGAAATTATATCCCATTGAATTTATCAACCCTAGATCTTCCATCATCTGCCATAGCTCCCACTCAAGCTAAAAACTTTCCCTACGATTCAACACTTCAACAAACCAAACTAGGCTCTGATACCAATTGTTAGGAAATAAGAGATAAAATATGCAGAATAATCCCTTACAAAATTGCAACAGTAGAAACTAATATGTAGAAAATATTATAGATCTCAAATAAAAGTGCAGAATAAATAACACAACATAGAGAGACAAGATTTAACATGGTTCACCCAATTTGGGCTACGTCCACCAAGAATCACTTGCTTAGATTTTATTACAAGCCTCCACTCTCTCAATACAATACCTAGATCCATTTGGAGCTATGCTCAACAAACTCTACAGAATTCACACCCAAATTCAAAACACATCTACAATACATTTACTTGTCTATCTATCATATGCATAAGACCATATAAATAGACAACTACTTAAGCAATTTTACAAAACCGTGGGTATCAAACAATGGGAAAAAAACAAAACCGTCCCATAAACCTATGGGTAGCCGAAGAGGTGGTTTTACAAAACAATGGGTACCAAAAAACCATGGGCCCAAAAATAGCCCATAACGGTTACCCATTACCCATGGGTTAATAAACCACCCATGAAAATTTGCTTGGGGCTTCACCCCGAACCCCCGACCGCTCACCGTGAGTGGGACCGCCATAAAAATACCCGAGTGTAACACATAGAAGGTGTACCACACTCTAACATGAAAATAGGCTCCACAAACATAACACACACACACATACATATTATGAATAATTCCCTTGTTTGAATAACATTGTTAACAACAAAAAAATGCTGACTTGAAGTGATCAAAGATACTTTACAAAAGATAACATATGATGTGGCATTTCAAATTTGAGAAAAGGCAGAAAATACGAAGCACCCAAAGGGGATAGTAGCACCCAGGGGCTCTTGTCCCTAGTGGGAGGTAGTTTCCAAGATGCTAAGAGGATATAATGGAAAATATAGAGCTATGTCATATGTTTTCCAATGTCTAAAATTAAAGTGACCATTCAAAAAAATCAAATGTAAAAAAGTATCAAATTGGATAAGGAAATGTAAAAGTAAAACAAGTGTTGTTAATGTCTAGTTTTCTTACTTAGGAATCATGCATATAATAACATAATTAGAGGAATGATGTGAGTAGTAATTGTATGATTTTAGGACTATATTTTCCCTAATTTATGCTGGTGAATGAATATTTGGTAGCATAAATTAGATAAGAAGAGAGTACTTTATGGAGAGCTGAAGGGAGTTGTAGCCGATAGTATGCCAAATGAGGATTTTCTTGATATTGTGTCAAATGGAGATTGTAGAGTGTGTATCATGGAATCTAGAAGAGGATACATATCTAGTGATGAACTCATATACATAGTAGAAATGATGCTTGAATTTTTTCCTTGGATATTGCTTTTTATAGAGCGTCTTGTGCTTTGAGATTGTTTTGTGTTCCATTTTTGTGTTGCCCTTTTTTAGAGTAAGGTCAGACCTGCAAAAGAAGATAAGTGTAGTCAATGCTCATGATAAATGAAATTGAAATTTAACTTAGTAAATATGAAAATAGAAATGTGTATTGAAAAACAAGTGAATCAAGGATAGAATATTGTTGTATGTCGTGATAGAAGAGATGGAATTATTCATGTATGTTTGTTGCCTTAGAGATTGTTGGACTAATATTAAGGACTTAGGAATCCTATCACCAAGCTAAGGATTTAAACATCCTATTTCCAAACTAAGGATTTAGGTGTCATGTCTCTAAATTGAGGATTTAGGAGTCCTATCACCAAGAGACGCAGTATTGGGGGATCTATAAGATTTACCCTCCAATTGTTAACTCTTCCTCATGGATAAGTACTAATGCGGATGGTCATAAAACCAATAGAAACTAGTCATGAATGATCATGAGAAAGTAAAGTAATTAGGTCTCTTACCCAAAGTATGTAACTTTCCACTGATTTTGTTCTTGTTATTATTGAGAGTAACACATGTAATCGAGTATGTGTTAATGGAAATTGGAAAACACTAACACTTTGAAACATGTTGATCTTATAATGTACCTATTTTTGCCTATAGGACAAGACCACCCATGTGGGACACTAGGGCCCAATGCTCCAATCTATGTTGGGCGGTTCTATCCTTACACCGATTTTTGCCCAATTATGATTTTGAACATGTTTCTTATCTCTAGATTATCTTGATATTTTGTGTACCATTCTATTTCTAGTCTAAAATTTTGAGCGGGTGAAATAGTCACCTAATGATTTCCCCCACTCATTTTGGGTGCGTGAGATGAACCAAGGTGAGCACAACCCAAACAAGGAAATTTGAAACTAATGTGTACATATGAAATACAAATCATGTAGGGGGAATAGGGAATGCACATGGTGGTAAAATTGATGCATGCAAAACAATGGGAAAGGATAAACAAAACTATTATTAATAAACAAACATAACATGATGCAATATAAACTAGTTAAATCACATAATAACATGGAAAATGACATATCAAGTAACTAGTTGAATACATGTGACACCACTCGAGGATTACTCCGCAAGAAACTAAAATCCTTGAAGGATATATAAGAAAAACATGCAATCAAACATAGGGCATATCCTGCAAACAATGAAAAACAAGAAATAAACATACACAAGATACAAACAAATCAGATAACCATATTTGGAAGTAGACCTGAAAGATAAATACTACACATGAAGCACCCATTAACATGTTATAAAAATTGATAGTATGCCACAATGTATACATATGAAAATAGGAATGAAAGTAGTAGATGTTGCAATGATATAACCTAAATATAGAGAAAATAGGAAAGGTAGATGCCCCAAGATCCATAGTGGGATTTGTAGGGAACAATGCCAAGCATCATACAATTTGTAAAAATGTATAAGTGATATAAATTCACCTCAAAAAGTACCATGTGAACACACATGTATATGGAAAATTATAGAGCATACTATGAATCCAAGTAACATGATAAGAAATGTGCAACATATAATAGTATGAGCAAGAAAGGATACATCCAATCAAGATCTAGGCTAATGTTTTTGAATTTTTACAAATATGTGAACATGAGATAGAATAACTATGAGAGGGGAGAAAGGTTTCCCATAGTGTATGTGTGTAAGGTGAGGTCCATATAGGTAAGTGTGCCCTCAATAGTCATGTTTGAACCTAGAATAAGAGTGCATCATCGGTAACAAGGGTATAGTATTCCCGTAAGTTTGAATTCCACGGTGATCTATTTAGTGAGCTACCATAGAACAATCTCAATAAAATGAGGGTAGAACCCTATGGATTCCAAGATCTCAACTTGTATGAGTATGAAGTGTATAAACAATAAGAGTGTGTCCATTAGGAAAAAAATAATAGTAGAACATTGGGCATGTTGGAAATATTATAAATAGTAAGTTCTAGGAGGATTATACAATAGTATGTGAGTCAAGAGATGTGTAACATATGTAGTGTTAGGAGGATTTCCAGTAAAAACCTCAAGTAGTGGGTGGAGATACACAAGACCTCTCATAAGCAATAGGCACAATTTTGGAATATTGGAAACACTAAAGTTTTATGTACTAACCCCTATAATCATAGCCATAAATGTGGAATGAAGGGAATTGATTTCCCTCATGGATATAAAAAGATGAGGTGTAGCCATAGTAAATGAATCATGTATAGAAGTTTGGAAAGTGATATCATTAGAAATCACTATCAAATCAACACACGATGTTATAAATTGTGATAAGGAAGGTGCAGGGAGTGATGTAACATTAGAATCAATAAGCATACGATCATTATGAGTGCATATAGAGTTGTGCCAAGTAACATATTTGAAATCCATGGTCATAGTGACATTGTGAAGGGGGATATGAGTGTCCCCCAACACCTTAGGTATCGTATATGTAACAACTATCATAGGAAAAATTTTCTAGATATAGGTAAATGTGTAGAAGTTTGAATTAAGGATCAAACATCATGTGGATGAGAATGAGACATAGTGGGAGGAGTATCATGAGTGCTAATAGAAATTTCATCATGTAAATCAATAGCACTATAGTCCATCATAGGAGAATAATGATGTGCAATGTAAGTAGTAACTTCATCATCATGTATGAGAGGGATATCATAAAGAGTAAAAACATGAGGTGTGGAATATATTGTAGCATTATCCATGGAAGAAAGTTTAGAAATATAATGGGTAAAAGATATGCATGTATAATATGTAACCAAGGATGACCTAGAAGGATATTATAATTGATATTATGAGGCATAACATGAATCATAACATTAATAATGTAAGGGCCTACAAAGATCTTGGGTAGAGTGATTTATCCTAACACTTTCTTAGGTGTAATATCAAAGCCATAAATACATAGAGTAGATGGAGTTAGATCAATAGAATAAAATCCTATTTGATGGAGAAAGGAAATGTTACATACATTAAGACCAAATCCATTATCAACTAAAGCACACTTAAGAATCACATTATGAATTTGAACTTGAATATACAATGGAGAATCACTTTGTCATCAATTATATGGTAAGCCTTAAAATAATTTTACAAAAGTAAAGTTTTTTCCATGATATATTTTATAAATACCAAAAACAATTATGGAGTTTATATAGGTGAAATAAATGGTTAAACCAATTCTAGTAAAATCAAAACAAAACATGTGGTGATGTGTGATGCGTGAGTGGGAAGTAGATTTTGAAAATTTTCTAAGAGGTAGGATAGAATGAAACCCGGAAAGGGGATTCATATCTATTTTCTAAGAAAGAGGGAAGCATGAATCTAACCCAACATGAATTGAGCTCTTGGCAGGCCGGGTTGTGGTGAATGACACTCGGTCATGTGAAGACAAAGTGAAGAGTTGAAATAACCCGGCTCTGTCCTCTCTTTCTCCTTCTTGGGTAAATGGAGTCCTTTCTTTTTCAGTGTTAGATCATGTCTTGGGAAAGGCTACTAAAAGGTATGGGATGATCCTTTTTGGGGTTTTTCTATTTTTAGAGCAAAAATAGACTAGGTCATGGATTAGGCCAAGATAAAATGGAGTATTAAGGGTTCTCTAAATGTTATTGACGACCAATGATGCATTTCTATTTATTTTTGGATTAAAGATCGATTTAATTGAAGTTTTATAGGGGAAACTTGGTTTTGGAAAAAAAGACTATCATCAATCTCTCTCGTTAGAAGCCAAGGGTCTATATGGATTCTCTAGTTCTTTGTTGACCGAGTTTGGGTGTCTTCCTACCATTCCATATGAGTTTTAGGATCAATAGGTTCTTCTTGGGATTGCTAAATCCTATGGTAATTTTATTTATTTTGATGCAAATAATCTTGCGAGAACAAGGATGGTTTGTGCTAGGTTACGTGTTAGTGTGTGCCAAGGAAAATAACTCACGCAATCCATTTGTCTAACCTCTTTTGCTAGTACCAGAGACCAAAATATTGTTTATGAAAGTTCCTCTGTTTTTTTCTCTAAATGTTTCTTGGCTAGTCATGGAATGATTTCTGTAATTCCCATCTCTTGAAGTGATAGATTAAAGGTAAACTAAATGAAACCATTATAAGGAAGATGAAGGAGTGGCTAGGTGACCTGTCTCATGTGGTGTTATGACTATAGTGAATATGGTTTTAGATCCACCTAATGGATATGGGAAGACAATCTTGAGCCTAATATATTCTTATTTTAATTCACTCTTTGAATCCATGTGTTGTTGGTTTTATGGGCAGTACTAAATTTGGTGGGGGGTAGGTGATCTGTGCTAAGGAATCTCATTTTATTTCAAGAACGAATATTGACTATGTGAAAGACCTTAAGGTTGGCTCAGAGGATAATTTTGATGGAAATGAAGGCTCAAGATTATTTAGAAGATCTTAAGGATGACTCAAAGGATTATCTAAATGGTAATGAAGGAGTCTTAGAATATTTCTCTCCCCTATCATTAGTGATCGCTGCTCCCAAGTTAGGAGATTTAGGAGGATCGATTTTTTTGTTGAAGTAGATGATCATGGTATGGGGTAGGTGGGACCTTAAGACCTATGTGTCAACATGATGTGGTGCTATAGGCCTTTTTCTTGGCATCCATCTAGCATAAAAATGGATGATGTTTCTAGCTTGGTACCGGTGGAGACCCACTACAAGATAAGAGCCATGTTATTGAGCAATGTTTAGAGGATTGTTGCTCAAAACATGAGTATTTAGAAATAAAATATTATTTAAACACCGATCACGTTGAAGTATGAGGATTTTTTGAAATCCCGACCCCTAGTACTATTGAAATCATGCTTAAGTTTGAATAACTTGGGTGTTTTATGTCCAAGGCTAATTTTCAATGCTGAGAAAATCATGAGGAGATTTCTGTGTGACCTTAACACTATTAAAGTTATTGATTTTTGGGAAGGTTTTTGCTATAAATATTAAATATTTAAAGATTTTGGTTTCATGAATCATGATGAAATTATTGGAAAATTTCATAAGGAAGAGGGATGGAACAAAGTGTAACCCAAGAAATCTAAACAATATTCTCTTTTGATGGATTGATTGCCTTGTCTTTCACTATTGTCTAGATGTTTTTATGTTGACTATCCATTCTTTGGGAAGTTGTGGTGTTTCTTGTTAGTTCTCTAGTTCTTGGGTAACTGTGCTTCTTTATTTATTCCACTTTGAACACTTTATCTTGGTGTTGACCTATTTTTGTATCTCTGGGTAGGGCCCCATTCAAAAACCTTTTTCCATTTATAATTTTTACACAAACAAACCAGATAGACAAATATATTTGTTTGGAAAGTGATATTGATAAAAGAACAAATGTGTCAAATGAATAAAATGACCATACATTGAAATATAATTTGAAATATATAAAACAAAAAGATGTTTTTTTGAATATAAGTATGTAAAATAAAAACCTCTAAGGTATTTTCTCAAAAGTGTGTATTTTTAACTATGCCTTAATTACCCAAAAGTATAATTTTGAATTTTTAAAAATTATGCTAAAAATTATGGCAAACAAAAATAGGTTTTCATTAAATATGTAATAATTAAAAATAACATCAAAGGAATTTGAAAATAAGTTCTTTTTATTGAAATATGAAACAAAAGGTGATTTGAAAATTAGGAGCCCTAGAAAGTGACCCAAAGGGTATGACCAACCATGAAACCCTAGGAAAATATTTTACAGATCATATTTATGGTAGATGATAGATGAAAATCAGGTGTGAATATGAAGATAATATATAGATATGAACCCTAATGCAATTAGGGTTTGGGCTTGAGAAGAATATATTTAATAAAGAGCATGCAAGGATCGGGTTCACCAAATGATTTAATGGAATTAAAATATTTAATCAAAGGACTGAAATCAAATGAATAAAACAATGATAAAGAAGATATATCATGGAATAAAAAATAAATTTTGTACAATAGGAAATAAAAATTAATTAACTTGTATTGGGAGATCTCTACTGATCCTAGGCTACGAAAAAGATGAGAAGGATGGATCTATACTATGTAAACTTTGTCTAAGAAACTAGAGTCTGGAAAATCTTCAAATAGAAGCACCAAAAGGGGGAAAAAGCTGCCTCAAGTACTACTTGTCTAATTTAAGTGTTATTGACTGAAAAACTACTTTGATTTGGGTCTTTTGAGGGTTTGAACTTAGCTTCTTCCTTTCATTGTTTGTTGCATCAACTTCACTTTGTAGGGTTCTTGTGTTGAACATATATCTGTAAAAAACCCTAACCACCCACAAAAGGCTTAAATAAACATTATATGTAATAAATAAATAACATTATTAAGTCAAACTGACCTCGATGGTCACCCAAATGTGATTTTCACCAAGCACTGCACTACATTTCAGACTCTATATAGTTCTAGTGCGTGAGTGATTGAATTGTGTCCCTTGAAGCTAGGTTTCCTTGTACCTCACATCAAGATAGTGGGATAAAAATACCTTACCCCTAAGATAAATTTGTGATATGGAATTCAAAATATATGCCATCCTATGTAACGAATAATGCATTCGAAATGTAGTCCTTGAATATTTCTCCTTATTAAAGTAGTAGATAGTAAGTATTATTCCGGTTAAATAGCCCCTAATAATAGTGAGTAAGTCATGTATATATATGATTACCTTGTTTGAAATTCATCATAAACAACCAAAAATGTCAACCCAAAATGATATAAAGAATTTAGAAAAGATAACAAATAATGAGGCATTTAATATTCGAGAAAGATGAGAAAATGACGAAGCACCCAAAGGGGACAATAATGTGTAGGATCTCATGTCCTTATTGGGTGGTAGTATCGAGATGCTCGGAGGATATAACGAAAAATACATATTTAGGTCATATGTTGTCTATAGTCTAAAAATAAAGTGACCATTTGAGAAAAACAAATGTCAAGAGTATCAAAAGGGATAAAGTAATGAAAAAGAAAAACAAGTTTTGTTAATGTCTAGTGTTATTACTTAAGAATAATGCATATAGTAACATACTTACAAGCATGATGTAATTAGAATGTGCGTGATTTTGTGACTAAATTGTAGACAAAAAATCATGTACTTGGGTACATTTATAGGTCCTAATCCCATGCTACTATTCGTATTATTCCTAAGCAAGAAAACTAGTAATTGACCTCTATATTTGGTCTCTTTTCTGTCTTTCTTGTTTCCTCTTTGGTCTCACACACCCCACAACCAAATCTGATCTTCATTAATTTATTGTTATTGAATCTAGACACCAGTGCTCATATAGGATGCCAGTACCCAAGTTCCCTCATCCCCTCTGGGAGCTCCTGACCTCTTTTTATCTTACTCACCTCTTTTGGGCCCATTTTATATTTTGGGCACCTAGTTTTCTTATGGGTCGGCCATCTAGTTATCAATTACAAAATTAAAAGAATGGAGTCATATAAATATAAATCTATGTGACCAAAATAGAGCACCAAGTGCTAAACATATATTATCACCACCTAAGGTTGCATCAAAAGTAATTATAAGAGCATCAAAGAAATCCATCTAGCACTCACTCAAGGGACAATGGACTTCATTTTTTGTATACCTGCATAGGAAGGGAAGTTAATTTTTCTATCCACACATCTATTTACATTTATACATATAGATATCTCCCACTTTGTCATGTACATTTCCAAAAGGGTTTCCTAGGACATGATTCTTACAAAAATGTACAATAACTACATAGAGTCTAAAATGTAGTGCAACACTCGGTCATATGTTCACTATGTCGGGTGACCGTCACTCTGGTCGATCTCACTCCCCATTTGCATATTTATTTTTTAGAATTTGATATAGTTTGGGGTTTTGGAGCATATCATTTGTTTTTCATATTATAGGGGAATTCAACGATCATCTAGTGCCACACAAGCGATAAATAGTGAAGGTTAGCGACCACCTTGTAACACAAGAAAAACTAGTTTCTAAGCTCCTGAATAGTCACGGTACCCAATAGAGGTATCGACACCTAAGACCCTCGCCCTAGTCTAAGAACCCTAGTCTTGACTCATCCGAAAATTACAAATTTTCTCAATGTGATTGTGATAGTATCATCATTTTTCTAGTCCAAAACACTTCAAGATTTATTACAAAATTAGCTAAGTATCTTATCCTATCTCTTGCACCTAGGGTTTTATTTTTATCTATCTTATTGCTTGTATTAGATATTTGATTTATCATTTATTTATCATATGTGAATTCGAAATTAATATTTTACAAATTTAATATTTTTTAAATCATTGGGTGAACCCATCGCTCAAACCCAATAGTGCTTCTAGGTATTTTTCCATGTTTTTATCATGGATCAATCTTATGAACCATTTATTGAATCCAAACATCAAGAGCTCAATGATCATCTAGTTGAACATCCCCAAGATATAGATTTACTCTTATTTTCTGCTTGTGAGGAGGCCACCAATCTTGTTGAGCTTAATGTTCCTACATCCATCCTCACTTCTATGCCTATTTCTACTCAACCCCTACTTCCACCCTTCCACCTACTTCTATTGTTCCCGTATTTGTTCCTACTCCCACCAACCACTTCAATTTTCCTCTTGTTTCTCAAATGTGAAAAGTATCTTCCGTTATCACTAAAAACTAACCTCTCTCTATCAGGATCTCCAAGTTCAAATCTGTCAACTGCAGCAGAGTTACTTCTCGTGCATCTCCATCTCTTGATTCCACATTAGTGCTACATAATCATTTTACACCCTCCATTTCCACTTATGCACTTCCTTTAGACTTTGTCACTCCTAAGATTACCACCTTTAATGACCATGATGACCCTCAAGAGAATCTCCAAGAATTTCATGTGGCATGTCTAGATTATGCGGATGATCATAATTTACTAGCAAAGCTCTTTCCTAGAAGCCTCCAAGAATATGTAATGCGTTGGTTATAAAATATACTTGTCTATTTGGTAAAATAATTTATGTAATTGGCCAATGTTTCCCTCACTCATTTTCAATCAATATAAGGTTCTAATATATCCTATGCTCAACCCACAAAAATTAAACAAGGATCTAATGAGCATCTAACAAACTATGTTTTATGATATAAGAACAAATTAGATAAGATGTCTAATGTAATCATGGAATTTGAACTTAAAGATGTATTTATCCAAACTATCTTACCACCTCTGCAAGAGAGTGTCATATTTGAGACATATCCTTCATTTGATCAACTATGCCATACTCTTAAGCTACAAAAAAAAGTAAACTGCTATCTATGGGAAATATTATAAATCATGATAAGACTTCATCTTCTAATCAATTTCAAATAAAATATACTTTCAATCCATCTACTAAACCCAATGAAGAAAAATCTACTGTTAACATTGTTTCCACTCCTAAAAAGCTTCAATGATAGCCTCCAAAGTGTACATTCACAAAATTTCCTTATGCTCCACATATTATATTACCACAAATTATTGAGAGAAATATTATTATGCTTCCCCCTCCACTTAATTTGGACCCATCTTGCCCTAAAGGTCACAATTATATAAAAAATTTAGATGTGACTATCATCAATGCATTGGGCATTCTACCGATCGATGTTTTAAACACATGCATCTCATTCAATATCTTATCAACAACAATTCAATTGAGATCCCTAAGCCTTCAAAATATACACCGGTCAATGAAAACAAAAATATCCAACTCTTTAATGATCCTTTTGCTAAGCATGAAAAACAAGCCGCCGACTCTTCATCTAATCATACATATCGTGTAATGACCCCTAATTCGCCAGGAGCTCCATATTTCCTAGTAACTAATGCTGATGAATCTCCACCATTCATTACATTATCTAACCATGATTACCATGCTACATTTTCTTCTAATACATTACATATCAAGGCTTCTATTGGGATGCATGCTATCAATAATACAATGATTGATCCATAGATTCGATATGAGTGTGTTTTCTTTGCACTCTTTATCTCTATCAACTATCTCCTCTCTCATATTACATATCCAGTTCCCAAATATTATGGTTATGCCAAGCTTCTAGTTACAGTTGGGCCTCTTACCATGTTTGTTGCATTTGTTTGGGGTACCTTCAATCAAATGGTGTTACATGATCTTAGGTTTTTCGTCTCTCTATACAACTCAAGCTATCATTTCCATGAATCACTTGTGTCTAAAATTCATTCACAATAAGTAAGTTATCACCATCAAAGGTGTTCCTCCATGCATATTGTGGCTGTAATGTCCTCTTGAGGCTATCATTTCACTTGTAGAGGATATAGGTTCCCGAGAAATAAAAAATATAAGGTAGAATTTTCTCTTAGATCTCCTATTCACATATGAAGTACTTGGTCTCATCGGTCCACTAGTCCATCTCATTATCCTAGATCCACCACTGAGATGGGTCCTTCACATAGGTGCACATCACCTTTTCTATATCATTCACATATGTATACATCACCTCCTCGGTCTCCTTCACATAGGTGTACATCACCTCCTCAGGTATCCTTCACATAGGTTTTCATCACCTCCTTGGTCTTATTCACATAGGTCTCATTCACCAATACATCATCTATCTCATACATAACTAATCTCATAACATGGTCACACGCCTTTATCTCTACAAGAATTGGGTGGAGGAACCTTTCACTTTTTTGTGATAGTTTACTCATCATCATATGCTTGGGGGCATCTTGCTTACTTCCCCCCTCCTAGCATCCTCGGTGTGTCTATCATTTCTATTCATACACTCTATGATTTTGTCTCTTTGAGCATCATTACAATTCTTAATACACTTATATTGTCACCATTCTATGACATACTCTAGTTCCCGGTTCATAATTAAGCTGTTGAGGGTGTAAATATGAAATAAATCACACCTCACTCATACTCTCTATGATATACACTTCACTCGATCTATCTTTCTAGTGCATACAATTTAAACCATTTCTCGATGATGTAATATTGTTCTATGGTTCATTCTTGACTTATGAAGGGTCTTTTATAAATGAAACTTCTCTCATACTCATCCATATTCACTCAAGGGGAATGCTTCTCCTATCATATAAATTTTTAATTCCATTCCACTTGCACTCATAGCATTTTTTATAATTTGGTTTTACTTATTCTTGTTTTCTTATACTCACATATTACAAATTGCTTACTATGTTAGATGGAAAACCAGTTTGTCATTATATTTTTATATACACATGATCATTTACTTAGTCTTTAGTTTTGAATGCATACTTCTTACATATCCTTACACATAGCATGGATGCTTGTCAATGTACCTATCACTGTCCCATCAAGGCTCTTGGGGCATATACTTTCTTACACACTACATGTGCTATTATTTCATTTTATACTACTTCCTATTCTTACTAGCACACTACTCTATCGATATATACATGTTTTGACATACTTTTTATCTTTCTAACATGCTAATGGGTGCTTCATGTGCAACATTTTATTTGTAGGAACTATTTTCCACCATGGTTGTCTGATACTTTGCTTTCTCTTGTCTTCTATTGTATGCCATTGTTTGTGGGCTATGCCATATGTCTTTCTTGTTCATTGCTTGTATAATTTTTGCCACTTCAGCCTTGATTGTCTTGTGACATTGTGAGTGATGTCCCATATTTGAAACCCACTTTTTTGGTCTCTCGTATGCACATTTTATTGTTACACTACTTTTCTATGACATGCTTGCTTCTTTTTCTACTAACACATGTATCTAGCCAATTTTTTTGTATGTGCCTTAGTTTCTACTATGAACATTACCTCCCCTTTAGGGATACAACTTCAAATAAGCATCCCGTCATCTCCTTTGGGATGCATCCTCCTAGCAACGTCACATGCACCTGAAATAAAGGGGGCATCCATTGGGTGAATCAGTCACCCCATAAAACAACTCAGAGCTTAAGTACAAGATTGCATAGTACATGAACAACATAGTATATAACTACAAAAATGGCCTGAGAATCGACTTGGGTCATCGGTTCAACAAAGACACTAGCGATAAGCTACAAAAACTAGCACTTAGGTGATCCTAACCTTTCTTGGGTGCCTATAACCAGTGGAAAATTATAGTTACTTTCTTAGATCAACACAATTTTCAGCAGTTCACAAAACAGTTTGCACAATACATGTATAGTCCTCCGACAATTAGAATGCATTCTATCTCCTTTTTCTATTTCCTTAGATCAAACTAGAATAAAAACGTAACAAAGTAGGATCACACCATCTGCAATGGTGTGTAAATTTCTGAAAGCAGTCATGGAAGGAGAATAACACTAGACCCTTCTCTCCAAAACTCTTCTACTATGGTGTGAGATCGCTTGAAAAACTCATTCCTAGCGTGATATCTCCCAAAAACTCATTCTTGGCATGAGATCGCCCAAAAACTCACTCTTATACAACATTTTTAGGATATTCTCTATCCTTTTCACTCATCATGGATTAGGTGCACACTTTCCTTTTCACACATTTTTCACATATTTACATGCTTTTATAGAGTTTTCATAACGCATGACTTTGATTACTCTTTCAATCATATTTTGTAGGTCCTTAATGCATAAAAGGAAGCAACCCTACATCAAGCAAAAAAATAGGTACAACACGATAAAATTCACCCCTAGGGTCACTTCCTTAGCTTCCATGCTTCATTTTTATCACTCCACTCTTTTTCATGTCTCTTCGGAAGGCTTTCACCATTAATCTACATGGTTATCAGGTACACATATCTTATCTAATTTATCGAGTATTTAATCAAAAAAATGAAGTAGGGGAAAATGTATACACAAAATCACGCACTTGGGTACATTTATAGGTCCTAATCACATTCTAATATTCATATTATTCCTACGTGAGAAAAATATTAATTGACATCTATATTTGGCCTCTTATCTATATTTCTTATTTCCTCTTTGGTCTTGCACACCCCACAACCCAATATGATCTTCCTTTATTTATATTTATTAACTCTAGACACCGGTTCTAGCTAGGACACTAGTGCCAAGGAGCTCTCATCCCCTCTTGGAGCCCATGACCTCTTTGTATCTTACTCTCCTCTTTTGGGCCTCTTTTATATTTTTGGAAATCTTGTTTTCTTATGGGTCAATTTTAGTTTCCAATTATGAAATTCAAACAAGGGAATGATATAAGTACAAATCTATGTGACCATAATAAAGGAACTAACTCTAATAATCTATTATCATCACCTAATGTTTCATCCAAAGGAATTCTAAGAGCATTAAGACATACACATAGAAATCACTTATGGGACAAGGGACTCCATTTTTGCATACATGCATAGGAGGGTAAGTTCATTTTGTAATCCAAACATCTATCTACATTGGTACATCTAGCTATTTATCTGCTATCATGTGCATTTGTGCAAGGGATTCCTATGGAATGATTCTTGCACACATGCAAAAGAACTACATGGAGTCTAAAATGTAGTGTAGTGCTCAGTCATAAGTTCACTCTGTCGGGTGACAACCAGGGTCACTACAAATCCCCATTTTCATATTTATTTTTTAGGATTTGATATAGTTTGGGGTTTTCTAGAGTATCATTTTTTTTTGTAGGTTATAGGAAAATTTGATGATCATCCAACGAAACACATGTAATCAACAATGAAGGTTAGCGATTACCTTATGACACAATAAATACTAGTTTTCGAGCTCTGCGTAGTCATAGGCTCCAAATAGAGGTTTTGGTGCCTAAGCACCCTTGCCTCGGTTCAAGTGCCACAAGATGTCGATTAATCCAAAAATTACAAAATTTTCTGAGTGTGGTTGTGACAATATCCTCATGTTCATCAATCTTCTAGTCCGAACACTAGGAGATTTATTGCGAAAATCAGCTAAGTCTCTTATCCTATCTCTTACACCTAATGTTTTCTCTTTTTCTAGATTATTTCTTTTGTCATATCTGTGTTTTATGATTTATTTATCATATGTGACTCTGTATATAAGATTTTACAAATTCAATATTTGTTAAATCATACACTTAGGTAACCCAATGGCCAATTTATCAAATTTTATGTATTTTTGGGCCGATATCTCCACCACATGTCATATTTAATGTAAAATTATGTCTACAATTCCTTATATAAGATATTCTAATACACTCATTCACTTACCTAGCATTCTCAAAAGCTCTTCTAACAAATACCTATCAAGTCTTATTTAAAACTATGCTAAAATTTATTAAAGAATAAACAAGCATAAGGAATATCTACCACATAGGTCTAAAGCACTCCAAATCATATTCAAGATTCAAGATTCCTAAATCAACATCCCGTAAAACCAATCTAATACAAAGAAATTATCAAGTGTATATTTTATCAAATATAGTGGCATCCATAAAGTAATAAGTCAAATCTCTAGGTGAAGAACTACATATAATTTTAAGCCTTTTTGGAGTAGTTCTAAAGTAAGTGGTGTAAAAATTTCACTTCAGCCCAAAAACTAATAATTTTCTAGGGTCTTTATCTAAGGTTAGGGTTTGAACAAGGTGGTTAATGTCATGGGTTTTATACATTTTTATAACTAATATTTCATAGCGAGGTACATCTAGTTATTTGTAGAGGTCTTGAAAGTTATAAAGAACCATTTTAAAACACCAAACTAGATATAACATGAGAAACCCTCAAATGGTTTGGTCCTATATAAATTAGTTCAGTTCCCATGTTTAATATAATTCTATAATCATAAATGAAGTATATATAGGAGATTTTCGGGTAGTTCATCCCTCTATCACACAATTATAATTTTGGATAATTTATACTTATTACTAATGTTGGCACCAAAATTGGTTTCACTACAATTTGGGTCCTTATGATTAAAATTTTTGAGTTCAAAGCTTTTCATAGTGATAAATAGACATATTTAGTGCCCTTATAGCTGAAAGTCAACAAAAAATTTCCTTCCTTTGCTTTGCATGTATATAGGTCAAAACCAAAATACTTTAAATATTTTGAGTGGTTTTTCCATTGATACATTCACTTGATGGTTAACATTTTAAAAGTATTTATTTCCTATCAATCTTAATAGTGAAAAAAATGACACATGCCAAGAAACAATGTCCCAATCCTTTCACTTAGTTAATTTTGGCACCTCATATGGATTCCTTGCAAGTGGAATCCATTGACATCTCCATGTTTGGGACAATCTTCTGACTTAAATTTTTGGATTTAAATTATACACAAAAATGATGGTCTACGTGAGGTAGACATTAACACGATATTTTTTTTATTGAACCAACTTATTACAACTGAAACTTGTTCATTTACCATCAACTCTTCTTAAGGATAATAGGGACACTCGGCAAAAAAAGGATAATTAAATTTTCTAAGGTCTTGGGTTTAAAATCCAAGAAGATGTTAGAAAAGTGTCAAAGATTGAAAAGGTAAAATAAATATAGAACATAGTTTGAAAGGTTTGTGGTGAGTGGTGGCACCAATGGTGGCCATGTTTCGTTCGTTGGTAGCGAGATCATATGAAAGATGAAAGCCAACGTCTTAAAATCTTGTGATGAGTGGTGAAATCTATTGAGTCCACATGTCTCAAATTGAAATGAGATAAGGTTTAAATCATGATAAAATAAGTGTATGTGGCTCTGAGTAGATGGAGAAATTCTTGCGAACTATTTTATTATGTGATTAAACTTTATGGTTTCATGTAATGTAAAAGTGATCTTAGGGATGTCAACATATTAAATAATGGTGGAATAATATTGTTTGGTTATTTTTCCATATCTTTTCAAAGAGAGCTATATTTGACTTGTGGATGGTATCATTGGAAATATATTTTAAAGGGATACACATTTGTGTTTTGGATAAAATGGTTGATATATATTTTATATTTTAGTATCTGAGTTTTTACAATGTTTTTATCCTTTGTTGCCATATGTTACTTCATTTCTCTAGTTTTCTTGATCTTACACATTGATTAGACCTTTCAAGTTATCTTAAAGTATTGTGTGCTACTTGAAGAACACAAATGGATCGTTTAAACCATGTCTAGCCTCACAAATACTTTCTAATTATCATATGATTCATTAGTGATATATGCATACTCACTTCCCCTCTCTCATTGGATCTCTACTTGTACATACTAAAATTTGGTATCACTACCACTATCTTAAGTGTTTTCTTCTTTTACCATACTCACCTATCTAGCTCCGTTTTTATTTTAATTCATATAATTATTAACATTCCCATCTTTCCCATTCATTATCCTATCTATTTTAATTTTTTATTAATCCTTATCAATTATCCCCTAATCCTCATCTCATTATCTAATTAATCTTAATTATTCCTAATTTCCCTTCTCTAGGTTGTTTATCACCCATAAACCCCCTAGTTCCTAATCCCTAAGCTTTTTCTAGATTTTATTTAATCCATTTTTATCCCCCACCTACCCATATCACTTCCCTAAGAAACCCTAACCCACCTAAATGCTTTAAAACACTTATCCCAATCCATAAAATCCCCATCTCTCAAATAAATCATCCTTTCACCTCTGAATGGATAGTTCCTGTAGTTGATGGTGACCCACTCGGTCACCATCAACCCTATAAGGAAAAATTACCTCTCTCCCCAAAGGGAACCATAACAAGAATTCTCTTATGTTTTTGTTATCCTATCTTTGATCCTGAAATTTCTTGCAGGTGATCTGAGGTCTTCTTGGAGTCCCTTGGAGCTTATTTGCATCACTTATGGAGACTTTGGGGAGTTTATCTTGATCTTATATTGGTTTATGCTATCATTTCTTATCATTACCATTATCTTTTAGAAACTAACATTTTTAATTCTAGATGCCATCAAAGTTTCAAACCCACTTCCTCTCTCACTCATTCATTTGCGGGTTATACATCTAACCCATCCACCTTCGGCTTGTTTTAGGACTTCCTGGTCACCATCGACCCAACCCTACGTTCTCATTCATTTTTTCTTCGAGATTCACATCAGAATTCCTCTCTGTCTCTATCACCATATTCAACACTAAAATATATCATTCTGCTTCTTTTTCAGTCTAATCTATTTTTCTTGTCTCCCAGGTCACCACCAACCGCAGGCCAAGTTGACATCAACACATATCCTGCTAACCATACAATTCATCCAAATCTTCATTTTCTTGCATATTGTTAGTTTTCCTATCTCAAACCTTTAACAACAGGTGTCTTTTAGTGTTTTCGGGCCTTTATGATCATCGATCTACACTCAAATCCCTCAAGATCTCAATTTCCAACCTTCCGTCCAGATCCATCCACCAAAGTCACCATTGACCTACACTCTAAAACCTCAATCGTCATTGACCCAACCAAGTAAATTTACATTGTGATTGATTTAGATCATATTTACACTTTTTATCCATTTATACAATTTCTAGATTCTATTTAGCTTCATTATTGCATGTTATTCAGTCCTTCATTATCAATTTTATCATTTTATCAAACACGGGGGTTGAAATATGCATAAGGAAGTTAACACTTCTTGAAATAAATTTACCAGAAACCCCTCGTCTACCATATAATCTATTTTCCTCTTAGTTACCTTTGTTTTATAGGTTCATATGACTTGCAGAGAGGAAATATAATTTTCCCCATCCTTTTATCACTATCTTCTCCCAATGTACATTAAACCCTTACATATTTGAAGTTGCTTTGTTTTATTTAGTATCTATTTCACTAATCTAACCCAAAAAAGTGAAAATTTGGTCAACATTCTCAGCACACCCAAAGGGGACGACCCTTTTAGGTGAGTCTCTTGCACTTCATTTCATTTCATTTTTCCATATTTCTTCTATTTTCCACTAACATTGCAGGTAGAGGCTTTGATTTTTCTTGTTCGTGTTGGGATTTTGGATTGCTTGGATTTTTCTCTTCACTTTCTTTGTCTTGAAGATTAGATAAAAAGGAAAATTGCTCTCCAGTATTCTTATTTTCATCTTATTTCTCATTTTTTCATCGCATTTTACCTTCCTTGTGTGTTTGTTCTCATTAAAATTCCACATTTGGTTTTAGGATTAAAAAGAACCTCTTGCATCCTTTCTTGTAAATCTAGTATAAGTAGGGGTTTAATTAGTTGCATTTCACATTCTATCACACACAACCAAACTCACACATTAATCCACACATCAAGACATTCCCTACTAGGTGGAACTGATTGGGATTTCATCACCTAGCAGAAAGCTGCCATGATTTTATGGCCACGTTATAAATCCAACATGATTTTTGCCTCACGTAACTTTGGTTATATAGAGGATTCCCCATATAAAACTACAAGAAACATCCCTATATTTCCATTTCTTAGGTACCTTTGTTATCCATTTCCCCTTTTCTTTTTCACATCTTTTACTTAATCAAGATAAAGAAAACGTTGTATGCTTGCCTTGTCTTCCTTAATTAGTGAAACAATCATTTTCTTGTTTTGTTTCATGTTCGTTATCACATGCTCTTTAGCTAGGAAAATGGAAAAAATATTGCATCAAACAATCCCATCATGTCATCCCAATCAACTTCCACTATAGCCATTGGCTCATCCATGCCTATGGTTACCTCTTCTATGGTCACCCAACCTTTGATTGTCAATATGCCTCATCAAGGACATCTTTTTCAAACCACCACCTATGATGAAACCAATCCTTTCTTGCATCATCAATCCATCCCATATAGGCCAGCCCCTCCTCCATCCAATATGTCGGTTTAAGCTTTTGGGCCTCCCATTATCCCTCATGGTAGTGTGGAGTTCCAAGATATTCTCGATGCTAATCCCATATCCCTCCATGATTACCTTCTTAGGAGGTCAATACAACTTCTTATTTACGGGCCACCTCTCCAAAAATATGTGGCTATCATTTCAACCCCAAAAATTCAAGTTCTTTCTTCACAATTTGTGATGTTTTTCCCTCGAGCCATGCATGAGCTTGCTATTTCCCAACATGATATTGATCCATACTCTTATGTAAATCCTCCACCTCATCAAACCACCCAAATAATCACACTCATCCCTCCTAATCTACCTCTAATCAACACAACTATCACCACTTCCATTCCTATCACCTCTTTGGCCACTATCATCACTAGTGTCCCCATCATATCTGAATAACATAATCAATATTTATTTATCACATCCAAATTCATTAAAATTTCATCACCAACCAACCTCATATTATGATTTTTTCTCATTATAAAGTGTCTAATACACCTCAATAATTTAAACCCATCAACACTCATATCCCCACTCATAATATGCGTCAACAACCAAACCAATCTCAACAATCACATAACATCCCCATTTCCCCATTTCTCAACATCAAATATTGCAACAACCCATCCAATTTTAACCAATGACCTATGCTCACTCCCATCAAGAAATACCTCAAACACATACTCATCCACAAGTCCACTAACAACCTTATCCGACTACTTCTCATATCATACAACCACAATCATTCACCTCTCATGACCCCATACACGCCTTAATGAATAGGTTGGATATCCTTGAGGCTGTTACCTTAGGACCCAAGGTCACATTATCTTATGAAAAAATTTACAATGAACCCATCCATCCATTAGTCCCAATAAAACCTTATCCTCCCCATTGGGAGCTTCCCAAATTCACCAAGTTTAACAATAAGGAAGATCCCCAACAACACCTTCATGTGTTTAGGCATGCGTGTTATCTCATTGCCCATGACCAAGACCTCATGCTTCACACTTTCCCTATGTCCTTAGCTGATCTTGCATTGGATTGGTACAAAAAAATCCCTCAACACTCAATGTTCTCATTTACCCAACTTACACACTCTTTTTAGAACATTTTTTAATCAACATTGCTTGCAAGATCACATTTATAGACCTATAAGCCATTATAAAATTCAATGATGAATCTATCACGAGACTTTGTCGCATAATGACATTGAATCATAAATAAACTATCATTTTCCCTTCTATAGATAGAGCTTATTGAATTATTCTCATGCTCTTGTACGAAGCATATCTCATCCACCTTACAAATCCAAGCATTTCAAACATTTTAAGAAACATTTACTATGGCTTGTAAAATTAAGACTCGTGCCCTTGACAAAGGCCAACTTAAAATTAAATAAAAAAATAAAAAAATTGAGTTTACTAAGTCATCGACACATAATGAAAAATCTAGGAGTGCGGCTAACGTGTAATGATTAAATCTTCTTCTCGTGCCCACCTCTAGCACATGGCCTCAACAAAGATATCCTAGACCGACACCTAACTACACTCCTCTTGGAGAGTCATATAGTTCAATATTTGATAAGTTGATGGTAGTCCATCTCATCACGCTTCCCCCATTTGACCATTTGATGAATCAAGACCCAAACCTATGTGGTACCATGAGGACCACTATTGTAAATATCACCAAGTTCGCGGGCATGATATAGAAAGGTATTGAACCTTCAAGGATCTTGTCCAAAAATCATTGACCAAGGTGACCTTCAAGTGGATAACCCTAATGCACCTCAAAATCCACCACTTGATGTTTTTAAATAATCATATCCCAATCATGCACAAAAAAATAAAACCACTCATACATCTCTACCACCCAATGCTCACACCATTAGCACCATTAACACTACCAACATTACTGATCAAGATCTTACCCCATCAACAACTCCACTTACTTCACCAAATATTACATCCCTTTCCACTTTAGACATTGTCCCTATCTCTAAAATTCCACCAACACTTATACCCATCCCTACACTAATCATATCCATATCTACATCCAACATTGATCCTACTCATACACCTACTCTACCACTTGTCACATCTACTCCATCGGATTTGACCACTACCTCACCTACATCTACTCCACCCCCACTTATTATATCAGATCCATCTTTAGCACCTATCCCAATTCCTCTTTCTTCACTTTTACCCATACTAACCAAATTGACTATTGTGACCACATCTACACCATATTCTCCTCCCACATCATTCTCATCATTTGAAGAGTTTTTAAAAGCACTCCAACTCACAATAATTTCAAATGATGTCCCTATATCATCCACAAGATTGTACATCCCCACATTGATCCAATATTCACCTTCCTTAGATCTCATCAAACATAAATTACTTCCTCCACCAATACCAACCAAACAACCTTCGGACCCTCCAGTTGAGATTGTTGTCATTCCTCCCAAGGGTACTTCTTCACAAGAAAAATTTAAGACCCTTGGCACCTTTCCTCAAAGGTATCTTTCACATCCCCATAAAAATATAGAAATTCCTCCACCTAAGATCAAACAATCCAATGTCACATCATCTATCTTAGGACCACATCCATATCTCCTAGGACCAGCCCCTTCATCTAAAACATCACAATAAATCAATCAACCCAAACCAAAATCATCTAACACTTCTTCTTCTAGAACACCAACCATCACTAAACCTAAATCCAAGACATCAAAACCTCAAAATACTAGGACTCAACCTTCAACATCCAAGACATCTCACACATCCATATCTCAAACATCCACTTCCTCTTCTAAATCCAAAACTTCTCACAAAGATAAGTTATCTCCTAACACTTTGGTTGAATCATATGTGGAGGTCCTTCAACACTTGCTTCAAATTTCTGCCATCACACTTCCTCCTATCAAAGCCTTTGATCCACATGGTAAGAAGCCATCATGGTTTGACTCCAACCTCATTTGTGCTTATCACCACACCTCTGGATAAGACACATTAAATTAGAAATCACTCCAAACCATTATCAATAATATTATCAAGGAAGTTGACTTTTTATTGAAGAAAATCAATCCCCTCCTTCCACATCCTCATCCACATCCATTCCAACATCCACATCATCAAATTCATCAACTAAAGTGCACAAGTCCCCTCATTCATCAAGGAATTTTGTGACCATCCCACCACTAAGTGACGATTCCTCCAAGGATGGTCCCCCTTTATTCATCAATGTTGTTCAAATATCCACTTGATCTAGCCCACATGATTCTAAACCAACAACCCAACCAAAATCCAAGACTTTTTTTTTTTTCCATCCATCCTCATAAGAAATATACCTCATCCACACCTTCATCAAAACAAAATATTTTTGTCACCACTCCTTCTAACGATCCTACTTCATCTCCATCATCATCATTAAAACATAAATTTACTATCTTAGCTGCCCCTCAAATGATTGAACAAAGCATTGTAAAAAAATTCATCAAGCCTCGGTTAAGAGTTAGATCCGAGTCTACTTCCTTCCTTCACCTGAAAAATGACTATGTTCTCTAGAAGTTGCTGCACGAGAGGTGGATTCTACAAGTATTTTCATTGATTAAAGGTAATTACCCCATGCTCTCTGTTGGTTTTAGAAATTATTAGATCGAGGGGGATTCAAATTTAGGGGGTTGAGATTAGTGTTACCGAATAATCCAGAGATGAGATAACATGGCTTGCTATGAATTATATCAAATTTTATAAAGAAAAAACTAGGAAAAACATGAGATAGCCACTTTTTTAGAGCTAGGTGAGCATATTGTTTTTTATGATGATGGAATCTCCTACACCTATCCCCCAAAACACTTGGGAAAACATTTGTCTTGTTGTCATGAAATATTTGACTCTGGAAGGAAAATTTAGGAATATTTTCTCTTTTCACCTCTCCATCCTAAATTTCTTCTACATGAACCAAGCTATGAGTCTTAATTTATTTCTCTAAAGGTACCTATTATCCACCATAAGAATAAGAAATTTGATGTTCCCTTTCATCAGGGTTTGATTATCCTATTAGTAAAAAAGAGAAAACCCATTATTCCCACCCAACCATTGAATTATAGTGACACTGAGTCTTACCATGAAAACCTAGCGTCTACTTTTAAATGTATGAATAAAATGAAAGGGAAAGGAACCTCTGAAGGGATAGTCGACATTCTTATTAATCTGAAACGTGGTGTTCATAATGTGGGTGAGAGCTCTGGTAGCAAGGAGAGATACTTTGTGGACTGAGAGGCTAGGTTAATGCATGCTGAGTTGACTGTTGATACCATTCTTATGGTCAATAAGAATTTGATTTAGGAACTGAAGGAGTGCCGCCATAAAATTGAGGTTCAAAATAAAATAATTGGGGGAATTCAAGCTTATTTTTTCATGTAGGAGCAAAGGGTTTATATCCTATAGGACCAAGTGGAAAAAGAGGGAAACAAAAGGATAATATGAGGATGGTCCTTAATAGTTTTGACAAGAACACACTTTGGATTCTAAGACTTATGGTAATATTGACACAGAGACCGTGGAGACCCAGACAGAGGATAAGGAGGAAAAAATAACAAAAGAATTTGAGATTGTGGACACCTAACCTATGGAAAAGGAGGAGAAATTACCTAAATGAGTGATCATAAAAGTGGTAGGAAGGAAGGATACTGGGCCAAGTGTTAGAGCATGCAACAAGGCAAAGTAGATCTAATGATAGGCTTTTGTTGTCCTTTTGTTGTGTTTGTTCTTATGGTCTATAGATTAGTTATTTTGGTTTCAGTCCTATTGTAGTTTTTATAAAAAAATGGATTGGTTAATATTCATACTTGGTGAAGCCTGGCTCTATTCTATGGTGGTCTGCTGTCAAGATTTTTGACTTTTCCTCCATGTATTTTTGTTGGTTTTTTGTGAAAACTGGATTCTTTTTATGTACATGGTTTTTTGGTCCCCTTAAAACCAAACTCTTTTTACCTTATCTAGAAAAAAATATGTCACTTTATGAGCTTATCCAAATCTCTTCAAACCATAAAAATATCTCACCGAATCCTTGAAAGTTATCCAAACATCTAGTGACAAGATCGAACCTTTTGCATCTCTCGTAGGGGCAACTTGCACCTTCTACTGCCATCTTTTTCAATGATGATGAGATTTCAGATATCACACTAGAGGAACATGATCTTCCTCTTTTCATCATGATTAGAATCAATGATACCTTCATTCAACAATCCATGATTGATAATGGGGCAAGTATCAACATCATCCCATCACATACCTTTGATCAGCTCAAAATCCCTAAATCCACTATCACCCAAACACCCACGGTATGCTATCACTCCCGCCTTGGTAGTGGTTTTCCTTTCTATCCACGTTGGCGAGAAGCTCCTCCATGAAGTATTATATGTCATAGAGGGGGAGTTTCAATATAGTGCACTTCCTTGATGAAATTGGATTTGCGTCATGTGATATATCCCCTCCACACTTCATCACCGCATTAAATAGGAACACAAGGGAAAGATTTTGATGCTTCCCGGTGATGCTTTTCCCTTCCAAGCATGTAACATGACCTATCAACCTAAATTTTTACTCATTCATAAGAATGACCCATCTCATCCATCCACTAGCTCATCCATCCCTTCATCCAAGCTTCCCAACAATGATTCCTAGATAATTTCATAGAAAAATTATCTTTGGGTGAGTATCATCTTCTCACGCTCAACAAAATCCCTACACTTAATCATCTCAAGAAAACCCAACAAGGTTCCAATGTATAAACCCAACATCAGGGATATTATTCCTTTCAAACCACCTCATATTTTCATCTATTTCTTCTACGGTGGTATTGATTCCACTTCTTCTCACATCATTGATCATTCTCACACCATACCTTATACTCAAGCGGTTATGGATTCCTCTATAAAACCTATTTCTCCCATACCTATATTCACCATTGTGCCACGAAGGGATTTGGCGTGGGACATTATGAGCATGGTATGTATGATCTTATCATCTAGAAATTCCACAAACCTCATGAAAAGTTTGGAATAGGCCATCAAGAGAAATCCTTCGATCCTCTCCCACCATCCATGATGATTAATTTTTTTCTCTTCCTTCTTCATCCCATGAGGCCATGAATATGGATGACACTATGTCTATCACTTCTAACTTTTTTTTGTCTCCACCATCACCTTGGGACTGATCACTTATTAGTGTGAAAATTAGACTATGTCCCTTCCCCTTCACTATTCGAAGATGATAGAGTAGGACTCTTCTATAATTGACATTATTCATTGCACTGACGATGATTCCATCCTTTCCCACATGGGGTAGAAGATTATTATCTTCATCGACGTTTCTGTCTAACACATCCACTCTTCTTGATGAAGCCACCATCGATAATATCAGGACTCCTACGGAGCCTCACATCCTCAAAGTATTTCACCACATTCCCCTCTCATCATACTCGGCCCTTGCATGGTCATACTATGACATTATAGGTCTTGATCCATCTATAATCATATACAACATCGCTACTTTTCATAATGCTAAGTCAAGAAGTAGAAGCTTCACCGTATGCACCCTCAAGTGTCCCTCCTTGTCAAAGAGGAGGTGCAATGCCTTATTTTTGGTAAATTCATCATCCCCATTGACTATCCCCGATGGGTTTCTAACATATTCCTTGTCATGAAAAGAAACTTGAAAGATTTGTAAATTCACGAATTTTCAAGATTTAAACCTTTCTTTCTCTAAAAATGATTTCCCCCTTCCAAGCATCAATCAATTTATGGATCTCACTACAGTAAGGATATGATTTCTCTTATGGATGGTTTCTCTAGTTACAATCAGATTCTCATCACGCCAGAATACCAACATAAGACCTCCTTCATCACTCCTTGGGGTAAATTTTTGATATCACATCATGCCCTTTGGTTTGAAAAATGTCGGAGCCACTTATAAACGGGTCATGGCTGACATATTTAATGACCTCATCCATAAGACTATAAAAGACTATGTCGATGATCTTTTGGTAAATCTAAACATTTATATGACCATATTTATGTTCTTGAGGTCCTTTTTGAGTGTCTCATTCATTTCTTTCTTCATCTTAATCCAACCAAGTGTGTATTTGGAGTGCTAATTGGAAAACTCCTTGGATTTATTATGTCCATCAGGGACATCAAAGTTTACCACATAAAAATAAAATCCATCATTGAGATGCCTCCTCCTTCCAATCTTAATCATCTTCGAGTCTCCAAGGTCACCTCCAATTAGTTCGTCATTTCATAACGCAACTTTCTAAAGAATTACCAACCCTTTCATCATCTTCTTCATAAAGATGTAGACTTCAATTAGGACCATAAATTCTAGAAGGATTTTGATGAACTTAAACAATATATATTGTCCCTACTAGTGCTTACACCTCCACGCGAGGGGATCCCTTTTATCTATATGTCTCTACCACTGATCATGCTCTAGGGGCTATGTTAGCACATTGTGATGACAAAGGTCATGAGAAGGTCATTTATTACATCAATCATACCCTCCATGACTGTGAGAATCACTACATTGAAGCAGAAAAATTATTTGTGCTCTCTTCTTTTCCACTTCTAAACTTTGACACTATATTCTCAATCACAAAACTTATGTCGTCACTATATTTCATCTTCTCAAAAAAATACATTCTAAGCCCTATCACAATGATCACATTACTCAATGGCTCATGCTCATGACTAATTTTGACCTAGATTTCATCTCTCAAAAATATATCAAGGGCCAAGCTATCATAGATCAATTAGCTGAAGCCCCTCTTCCTAGTACACATCTTCCTCATGAGCAGTTTCCAGATGAATCCATCAATCACTTCCACCATGAGTATGACACCATTAATATGACCCTCTTCTTTAATGGTTCTAAGTGCCAGAAAGGGGGAGACACTTTGGAATTGTTATATTTTCTCATGGGGATGCACTTATTCCCCTCATAAACAAACTCAACTTTGAGTGCACAAACAATATGGTAGAGTATGAATCCCTCATCTTAGGTCTTGAAACTGCTTCCTTTTTAGGTGTTCAAATTCTTGATATTTATGGGGATTCTGAGCTTATCATCAAACAAGTTACAAGAAAGTATCAATATAAAAATGATACCCTTTAGAAATATAGATATATCATCCTTCTCCTCATTGAGGCCTTCAATTTTACACTATCCAAGACATTCCTCAATCATCTAATCATTGCAGACCGATACATGGTATCTCTTGCAGATCTCATCCCATGGACAATAAAGGAATCCAAACTTTCTCATGTTATTCATTGTAGATATTGACTATTTCATGAGTTAGCTTGCATTTATATTATTGAGTGTAGTTCATCAGATCTTTGGTATTCCCAAATATTCAATTATCTATCCAAATCCTTCATTCCCTCCGATCTATCTAAGAATGGAAGGAGGTCATTTCTTCAACGTGCTAACCATTATGTCATTCTTGGTGGCATCCTTTATAATCATGGATTTGATGGTATTATCCTTCGATGCCTTAAATACCATGAGTGTTCTTGTGCTATCGAATAGGTCCATGAATAAATTTTTAGTGGAAATTTTAGTGGCTTAGCTATGGCTAAGTGCATTCTTCATCTTAGTTAATTTTGGCCTTCTCTCAATCATGACTATTGTGAGTATGTCAAGAAATGTGCTAATTTTCAGTAGTATTCCAATATTATTTTCATTTGTAGTCAAGCCTTGCATCCATCTCAGGATCTTTGACCCTTCTCTCGGTGGGACCTTGATCTCATTGGTACCATTAATCCTTGATCCTCATAGAAACATCACTCTATAATCACTACAACCGAGAATTTAACAAGGCGGGTGGAAGCAATTCCACTCACCTCAACAAAAAAGGTCAAATTATTAACTTCATCTATCAACATATCATTTTTCACTTCGACATTCCTCATAAAATCATCATGGAAAATGGAAAGTCCTTAAAAAGAAAGATCTATAGAATATTTTTGACTCATTCAATATCAAACTTATCTTCTCTTCTCCATACTTAAGATAATGACCAAGCCGAGTGAATAATAAAACTCTTCGCAACATTCTTGCCAAGACTATTGATCACAGGTCATAATTGGAATCTTCATATCCCTTTTTCCCATTGGTCTTATCGGACTAACATTCATACTTCCATGGGTGCTATGTCCTTTTCTCTTGTTTATGAATCTCAATCCATTCTTCCCATTGAAGTTTAAATTACATCCTTATGCATATCTCTTTGCAACTTTATTTCTAATGAAGATTATCGCTAGGAGCATCTAGCACAACTCAAGTTATTAAGACAAATACTTCCTTCTTTTCTTGATCATCATCATGTTTATCAAGAGTGCATCAAGCATTCTTACAACAAGCACCTCGAGAGTGTGACTTTAATGTTGGTGACCTCTTCCTTAAAGAAAATTAGAATGTTACTACTCTAGAAAGGAGCCAATGTGGAAAGTTTTCCCCCAACTAGATAGGACAATACATTATCATGCATAAGTATGGGTCAAGAGCCTATCATCTGACCTCTATTGATGGTAAACTAGAAGTCAAACCACTTAACACATTACACTTACGACCATTCTATTGTTATCACACAACCGGTGAGCTCTTAGTCATATCCTTAGATAATTCCTCCATCATTAGCCTCTTCTATCTATCATTGTATTGATTCATAATTATGTGATCTACTATCACTTTCCTAGAAATGAACTTAAATATGGGCACCACAGTTCTACCCATAGCATTTTCCTTATAGATAGGTTATCCCTTCTTGGTGAGAACTCTAGGATCATTACATTCATCACCCTCTTGTTTACCTCTTGGAACCACGCTAAGGGTCCAAAGGTGTCACTTGTACATCTATTATCCCCTCCAAAGTGGTCTACCTAGTTATTCCCAGCTCTTCCCCATGTAAAAGTCAAAATTCATGGATGCCCCTATCAAAAGTCAAAAAAATAGATTACTCCCTCAAAATACATTTGTTCATGTAAATAAAAGAAGAAACAAAAATTTAAATAAATAGACCGATCCCTCAAAGGATGGCTATCATGTATATCATTCTTTCCATCAAAATCATAAATCATATAAAGTAGACCATACCCTCGAAGGATGGATACTCTCTTATATCATGGCATCAAAGGATTCTTGCATTGATCAACCTTCTATATTATTGGCATCCTAAGAAAGCTTCCCGCATTGATCAACTTTCTCATAAAAAACTTCCCGCATTGATCAATTTTCTCTCTTTCCCCTACCCAGAGCTGGGGCATAGACTTAGGGAAATCCACTTTTGGAAAACCCTCTTCTTGCATATAATTTGCATCCTAGACCCCTTTGTCATGTCAACATTAGGTTTATGAGCTTATTTCATCCATATTTCCCTCATGGTATTTTGATATAACTAACTATCATTGGTTATGTGTTAACATGTGTTTTGGTTGCATGTGCCTTGTGTTACTTGGATCCCCTTCTCATTTACCTTCAATGCAGTTGGAGGCATAGTTTCCTCCCACACTACTTGATCCAAAATAGAAGCATTTGTACCCAAATGTCACCAATCATCAAGTTGCGTTCCATTATAAGGTTTCCGAATCTATCCTTTATTCCTTTACAATAACATCTACTCTATCTAAATCATTTGTGTACTATCCATAAATAATCACACATATAATTTATATGTTCTATCTATCATCATTTATGTTTATCATCTATCATCATCTAGGTTTATCATCCATCACATCTATTTTTTTAACTAAACATCACACATTATATATTAAAACATCAAACCATTGCATATAAATTCACCATCATCATCAAATATAAAGTAAAACATATAATCATCATCACCATCACATATCCACATCATATCATCATAAATAAAATAATCAACATCACACAATTGACATATGCTAGAATATGAAAAAATCATATATTATATATATTGTCAAAATAAAGTGTATCAAGACATTACTTAGCTCTAATGATCCTCTCTCAAAGTAGAGATGTTATCAAAACTAGTAAAGTTAACATCAAAAAGCCTAAAATATTGCCCCTATGAGGAAAGTCCCATGTCTGTCTATCGACCTTGTCATCTCTTCCTAGGCCTCTCCTCGATGTGGTGAGCCATACTGCATTGTGCTCCAAGATGGTCTTTCTTCACCCACCACTTGTTGCTTCATGTAAACCCAATACCTTAGTTTCCACAACAAATTCTTGATTACAATCCCTTATCATACTTAGCATTTACAACTAAGGCTCTGTACCAGTCCACAAATTTCATATTGAGAGGTTCCATCTATACTCCTCCTTGTGATGCTATCGGTACACCACTCATAGACTCTATGGCTATAAGCATAGAAAAATCTCTAAAGAAGGATCTATAGGCCTCCTTCTACATTTTTTACCAATCCCTCTCCTAGATGAATCGGTCCATGTCCTCCTAAAGGTTACGAGACAATTTTTGTGTATTGTCTCACTCCCAATGAGTGGAATCCCTCTCAGTGCTCACTCGAGCTAACTCCCCGCATATCTGTGCCATCTTTGCAGTCTCTCCTTGATCCCTATCTCCATCTCTATCCCCAAGAAAAATATCCACCTTAATATCCATCTCCTCCTCTTTGTCATCCCCTATCTTTGGCTATCCTAGCCACCCAAGTAGTGGTCATCCACTTAGGAAAAACTACTCCAACACCTACATCATCATCCTCATCCCATGGCAGTGGTTCCTCCTCCATCAAGTCTACCATGTAATGAATAGGAAGATACCTATCTATCTCCTCATGAATATAGAAGATGGCCTCCCTAGGTATTGTCTGAATGACCCCAAACTATTGTTGAACCCTATCAAATTAAATGGCCTCAATCATATTTAGCCTCTGGCCATGCACCCACCCTGTCCACCTCATACCAATCAACTCCGCATCTGTTCCAGGACATACAAGGAAATCCCTATACATATTCCATCTAATATGCTCTCCCTTGAGCTCTGTAAACTTGTCATTGTACCGAGTCCTCACATCCCTCACTCCTTTATCTCCATGACCCTAGTCAGCTCGCCATCTCAAGAATACCACTGTAAGCTCTATATGGTTCCTTGTGACACATGGTATCTCCGGTGGCATGATGACTTTTACAATGTTGTCATAAGACCATAAATGTAGAAGGAATCCTACATCCATTCTTATCCTCTCTCACTTTATACATCAATAACTCATAATATACCTTAACTGGTAGAGAAGTACCAAATGAGAACATTGTCTAATGATCCATTATATCTTATAGAACCCCTACTAATTTCCATAGAAACCAGGGTCCACCTCAGAGTCTAGTAATGCATAGCACAAAGTGGCCATCATCAAAAAACAAATCAGTCTACTCTATGCATCCCCACACTTATACCTCATCTCATAAGAGAATGCACCTGATGAAAATGTAGTGTGGGGTGGATCGGCTCCAAAATTTCATGTCAAAACTACCAATCTATTATCCACCGTGTAATTAGGACTATCTTCTCCCCTATATCAACATTCTAAGGATGCAATACACATCCTCCAAGGTGATCATCATCTCACCCATCATGAACTATAATGTACATGTATGCATATCCCACCTTTCAACTAATGTGATCATCAACCCCACATCTCATGGGATCCTTTGATAGTGTTTGAATCCTCCTAATCCCACTTCCACTAAGTGATCCCACCTAGTGTTGTCTATGTCCACTAAGATCTTGTCATATAGTGTTGGGACTCGGTATCTCAAATAAAATGTCTCTTTGGCCGATAATCATAGAAATAACAAGTAAATATCAATTTTCAACATAATTTTACCCCAAAATATTTCTATCTATCAAAATTATCCATTTTGATCCCAGTTGATGCTGACCCAAGTTGGATCAATGTGCCTAGAGCTCGATTGATGCCTTTTAGGGATAATTTGAAGGTGATCCTATCCAGTCATTGCTAACTTCCCTTGGCACCAATCTAAATTTCTAAAAAAATACAAAAACTTAAATAAAACATTAATTTTTTAAAAAACAAGATAGGGTTTATGTTACTCACCATCTTGCGAACCCTTAGACATTTCCGGGCCGGTCCTTTAGCCTTCATCTCTCTTCAACTCACGATCTCCTTTTATAGCCTCGAGCTCGAAATTTTCACTCGCAGGATGCAAATGAACTTTCTTGGCCGACTTTTAGGCTAATATAGCCAGCTGACCTAAGTCACCGCCAACCCCTTGGGTTACCTTCAATCTTGCATAGGCATTGTCACTCACTTTGGGTGTCATTGACCCAACCTCCACTTGTCCATTTTGTGGTCTTTTGTTAGGGCACCATATTTGTTTTATAAGTCCACCTTTGTGGCTATATTTATTTCCCCTTGGGGAATTTATATCCTCAATTTTTGTATTTTACCTTTTTGACCATTTTTGTGTCCTTTACCAAGGCACCATTATTTCCATTCTCATCCTTCATAGACACATACCTTCCATCGATTCCTCATGTTTGAAGGATTTTTCATTACCTTCGCATTAATTTACACATAATTTTGATGTGTTCCTATGACCCATTTGTCCCCACGGATTGCATCCATATTGAGTATTTTTCTATTGGATTCCTTCCATTTCGCTATGATTTTCACTGACTCATAGGCCCGTAGGACATTTCCATCATCTCATGAAGACCATGACCTTTTTTTCTTATTGATGTGACTCCTAAGATTACCGCCATATTTTAAAATTTTTTTTTTAATCCTTCTCGCTTAGGGCCTCTTGTCTCATATTATCATTTTCCTCCTTATTTATTTTCCCACCTGCCCTTCTTCATCTATCTATTTCAAACTCATGACCAATTTACAATTTTTGACATTGATCCCTTGTTTAAGGGGGAACACATCATCAATCCTCTGTCATCCTTAACCTTACCCTTTTTTCTTTGATCATTTTTGTCTCACGAATTTCCCAATGCCAACCAATCAAAAAAGGGGAAAATGTAGACACCGAAATTTGATATCACTACCCTTGTCACGCATTCACTTATTTTACCATGATCACCTATCTAGCCCCCTTTTAAATTTTTATTCATATTATTATTAACATTCCCATCTTTCCAATCCATTATCATCATCTTATTATCTTATAAATCTTAATTATTCCTAATTTCCCTTCTCTAGGTTTTTTATCACCCCTAAAATCCATAGTTCCTAATCCTTAATATTTTTATAGCTTTTATTTAATCCAATTTTATCCCCCACCTACCCATATCACTTCCCTAAGAAACCCTAACTTTCCTAAATGATTTAAAGAACTTATCCCAATCCATAAAATCCCCATCTCTCAAATAAATCATCCTTTCACCACCCGAATGGATGGTTCCTATAGTTAGTGGTGACCCACCTAGGTCACTATCAACCCTATAAGGCCACATTTACCTCTCCTCCCAAAGGGAGGCATAATAGAATTATCTTGCAATTTTTTGATCATATCTTCAAGTTTAAGCTTTCTTGGAGTTGCTATAGTCTTCTCAGAGTCCCTTGGAGCTTATTTGCATAACTTGTGGATACTTTGGGGAGTTTATCTTGATCTTATATTAGTTTATAAAATCATTTCTTATCATTACTATTATCTTTTCAAAACTAACGTTTTGTAGGTCCATTGAAATCAAAATTTCTGACCTAATTCCCTCTCTCATTCATTTTGTTTCTAGGTTGTCTATCTAACCCATCCACCCTTGGCCTTGTTTAGGACTTCCCGTGTTTTTGTCAACCCAAACCTATGTTATCATAAATTTTTTCTTCTAGATTCACATTAGCCTTCCTCTATATATTTTTAACCATACTCAACACTCGATCTATCATTCTATTTATTTTTCAGTCCAATCTATTTTATGTGTCTCTAGTCACCGCCAATCGATCCAATTCGATGTCGACCCATATCCTGCTAATAATTAAATCCATCCAAATCTTCATTTTATTACATACTATTTGTTTCCATATTATACACATTTCTCTATAGGTTTCTATCAATGTTTTCGGCCTTTGTGATCAACTAATCTATACTTAAATCCCTTCGATTTGCATTTCCAACATTCTATCTAGATCTATCCACTAAGGTGGCCATCTACCTACCATTTGCAACACTGGTTACTATCGACCTAGCTGTAAATTTACTTTGTTATTGATTTAGATCAGATCTGTACTTTTTATCCATTTCTATAATTTTCATATTTTGTTTAGCTTCAGTTTCTACATGTTATTCAATCCTTCATTATTGATTTTATCATCTTTTATAAAACATGGGTGTTGACATCTGCATAAGGAAGTTAATACTTCTTGGAATTGGCTTCGTTGGGTAACCCCCTCATCTACCATCTAATCTATTTTCCTCTTAGTTACCTTTGTTTTGCAAGTTCATCAAATTTACAGTGAGGAAATCTACTTTGTGCCCATCCTTTTATCACTATCTTCTTCCAAGGTACCTTAAACCCTTGCATATTCGAAGTTTTTTTTTTTATTTAGTATCTATTTCACTAATATGAACAGGAAAGAGAAAATTTGGTCAACATCTATAACTCTAAATTCCGTATAATTTCATTTTTGAAATGTTCTCTCAACTATGTAAAATTATGAAGCATATTTTTCATTATATAATCTTCTATCTTGGACATTTATGGTATGGATCTCTGATCCATTTGATAGTATAGTCGTAGGTAATAACTTTAGCTTTGTTTTAGATGTTTGGAGAAGGAAAAATAGTGATCAATTCAAGGATATTATAATGAATATTTAGGAGAGTATCCATATATGATTTGTTGAGTTATAGATGAGATGGTGGATTAGAAATAAATGTATCATTTGAGTTAGAAGTTTGTTCACTCAAATTATTAGAGTCTCCATTTAGTAATTAGGTGTAGAGTCTTGGTGTGTAATCACCAAGCATTTGATCATAAAATTATTTTGAAATTTTGGTTTAATTTGCACTCAATAAACTAAACTAATGTCATATTAAAAATATTTAGTTATAGTGGTCTGATCGTTTATTAAATTTCAATGTATGTTGTTTAATGGATGTATGAATTATGGGGAGATGTAGAAATTCTAACAAACCAAGTTACACATGTGTAAATTTAGGGTTTTTGAATATATTAATTATTAGCTTAGTTAAGGTTTATTAATTAAGTAGTAAAGATATTTTAAAAGGACACTTCAAACCTTATACAACCATGTGGAAGATAAAAAATATGATCCACCTAATATCCAACGAGAATCCGATCAAGTAGGATTAATCCAACATGTGTACATGAAACCCGAACACCACATACAAAATTAACTTCAAGAAAAAGATTTGAAGTACACATAAAAACAAATAACAATAAATTTATTCCATAGAAAATCCCTAATCATCTCGCTAGGATAAATTAATCCATGATAAAAATACATTTGAAAACCAAGAGCATCAAACAAACCATAAAAGTATGTATGAAGGGTGTTCGATTCCATTACCAACATACATTTTTGAGGGCACATTTCCATCTTTGATTGTTTTTCTCTATTTTTCCACTACCTTCCACTCCATGTCCTCTTCCTCTGATGCTATTGGAATAACTATTTCTAATCCTATGAGTGATTGTTTCACTCCATGGTGATTTAAGTTCTCAAATATTCCAAGTTTCATGGCCTCTTGAGATCCTTTTGGCCACTCAACCGAGTCATCCAGATCCACTAATCTAGCAACCAAACCAAGGTAATTCAAATATACCTCCACAACCCCAATATGTTTTCCTCTAATACATGAAAATCTTAAATATTTTCCTTAATCTTTTCCTTTTGGGTATCTATTTCGTATCCATATAAATATATGAATTTGGCAAGAAACACTATCCATATTATCATTCACCACCAGGTGACATGGAAGGGCATCCTTTAACTTTTAATAATTCATCTTTGTATTAAATTTCAAGCTCTTGAAGTCAAATTCTATGTGAAGTAAATAAAAATACCTAGATTTAAAGGGAAACCCTTCATAATCTAGGGGCCAATTGTAAGTTCTACCTTGAATGTTAAGATCAATTGAGGTTGGAAGGTTTATAGAGGTATCCATATCCACCAGATTTGTGAAAAGGTTGTGTGGATATATTCCTCAGCTTTAGGGTAGGAAGATAGGAATTTTCCAGGAGTATTACCAATAGAAGCCAAATAATTATTTCTCCAAAACTGCAGGTGATAGATGAGGCATTCAAATCCATACAGAGCTTAACTATTTTTTTTTATTATTAGATTAAAAAAGGGGAACAAATGTTTCATGAATAAGTGGTGGGGAAGGGATAAATATCAACTATACCTTCTAACAAGTGGCTATAACATGAAGAGATCCAAGATTCAAGGAATAGTAAACTTGGCGAAATCTGTTGAAATGAAAAATCATCCATTACTCTAGAAGTATGATTTAACCCTGTTGGAAAGAAAATTTGTCAGAAAAAATTGGTGGGTTTCTAGCCAACTCACTTTGGGAATATAGGTCCCTCTACTTAGGTAGTGCAACTCCACTTTATTGTGAATGAATAGAAATAAAAATCCGTTCTTATCCAGGAGGCCGTGGATCCAATGAGAAAACTCCACTTTGCACCCATGGAAAATTATTACAATGGTGTTAAGGGAGGAAGTTTATGGTATATGGGGGGAAAGGGAATTAATAAATTAGACAAGGAAAATTAACCCTGTGACTAGAAAATAAGATTCTCTTTAGAGCTAATTAGAAAGTTCACATCCATAGTTTGTAACAAAGAAACAACAAGATTATAGTGTCAACGATCCAAGGAAACCATGTACACAAAGTTTAAAATATTCGTGAATCATAAAAGAAAACAATCCATTTCTTTATTAAATTTTTTATAAAGTTATAAAATGCAAAAATGGAGGTAAATAATGAAGGAAATTGAAAGAATTGCTATCTCTCTTACTTAGCTCAAAGATAGACTCTCTCTTGAGTGTAAAAAATTGAAAACCCTTAAGAATGAGGGTGTCATTACATTATATAAATTAAGAAATGACATTTTTGATCCCCCCAAATGAATCTTCATTGCCTCATTAATCTCACAAATTTTCATCTTCCTAAGACTTAGGAAATTAAGTTCCCTTTTTATAAAACAAAGGGACTTTTACAATTCAAATTTATAAAGTAACTTTAATGAGTAAGATGAGATAACATGATTACACATAAAAAAATTAGAAGAGGGAGAGAATAAATGTGATGGAAGGAAAGGAAGAATAAGAGAGAGAGAGAAATTACTATTTTGAAGACGATCCTGTGGCCGATGGACTTCTATGAAGCAATGCCAGTGGAATTTCCATGCCCTTAAATGCCTTGATGAATCTTGATACCACCGGTATCACTTTCTAATCCTAAGGTATTTAGAAAAAAGTGAGTGACTTGATGTAATTTTCCACAAGGGAGTTGATGTTCCTATATTCGAGTAATAAGTCCGATAGTTTTCTCGTAGAGAGGAAGATGATTGCACGTATCTCCGAAAGATATTCCAAGGTGTTTTCTGTGAATGAGAATGGATCTTTGGCCTCTGTCTTGACTTGGTCCTCGAATTATTTCAACAATTCATATGTTGAAGTATCCAGGTTCACTACTAGCCCCTAAGCTTCAAAATTTTTGCATATGTATCTTTTTTAGATCTTCTTGACATCCTCTTCATATGATTCCATATCATCGATGGTGTGATTGATTAGTTCATATCAAATGAACAATACTTGGGCCCAAATTTGAAAAAAATACTCTTCTACGATGATGAGAAGACACCTTTAGTTACCAAGAAGAGATGAATCAACCTTTCCCATCTCCATAACCAATGCGTACACTTGGTCTTAGTGATATTTCTCGACCTCTATTTACTCTTTGGTTATGATAACTTTCATTATCGTTCGTCCATGTATTTTTCATGGTTATCATCTCCGTAAGAAGTGTCCTTCCTTTCTCGAGAATCATATCCACCCATTTGTCATTTTTCCTTCCTTTCATGGTGAATTCCTAAGTCCTCCTAATGGAATCGGGATAAATGCTACTAACTAGAGTGATTTACTCTGCAAGGAGATCATTAGCGTACTAGGATCTAGAATTGATTGGATGTAGGAAGTGAGGGTGAGAATGTGATCATATTCCCTGATCATTTTGGTATCTAGTTCATAGTGTTGGGAACATGCCAACAATAGCTCAATGTTTTGTAGGGATTAGGGTTGACCACTAGTGTATACAAACTATTGGAAAAAATATATTTTTCCATTGGTTCCCTTGACTTGTCAAATATTCTATGTTTGAGTTCCTTCAGGTCCATGTGAGAGAAATTCTTGTTACCCACACTCAAGAAATCAGATGAAAGATCCAAAATAGGATTAGATCTAGTGAACTTTAACTTCATAGTGGAAAAAGGAGACAAGATATGTTACTATGGAAAAGATAGAAACTTTTTTCTTTCAAGAACAAAAATTGCTATTTTTAGAAAGTTGGTCCCGTGAGAGTCATTATTTTGGGAAATGTCACTTTTTCACCTATGATATGGAATTAGGCTATTTATTTCACATTCCAATCTTTCCACAGTATTTGGGGATTAATTGAAGCACTTTCATTTTTGGAAATTTGGTTTTTGCTTTTTTTCTTTTTTGGATTTTTCAACCCACGTCCCTAGTTTTTAGTTTGTGCAACTTTCACTGTTCTTCTCTACAAAGATTTTACTTTTTTTGGAAAGTTAGTAAAAAGAGAAAGTATGAATCAACAACACTTACTACTTTTATAATTTCACTTCGGGTCTCGATTGGAAAAAGTTAGTTAATTCTTTCTAGGTTTTTTCTCTTCGATTTGTTTTAAAGTTTTCGGCTCAATCCACTCATACTTTGATGGGAAACAACAAAAAGGCACTCTACGGAAGAAATTTTTGAAAGGATACTGTAAAAATTATAGACCATATTTGAGATTTTTTTCTCTCCAGGTGCCTAGATGAGGGAGATCTACCCAAAATTTCATAGAGATCGGGCACATGGTTTGGAAGATATGAGTGTTTTCTTGTTTTAGAGCCTAGAGTTTCTAACAGCTCATGCTTGCGAGTTTTTCTTGAAAATACTCTCTTTTTCACTATAGAAGTGTTGAAATATGATGGAGGATATTTTGAAAGTGTGGAAGTGGCATAAATGGAGGGTACAAGGAGTTTTTGTGGTGGAAGCTTTCCATGCATGCGTAAAGGGAGAAAGGGAAACAACTAGTGACATGACAAAAATAATAAAAAAATCATATTTTATTATTTTGGGAGAAGAAATTTTTTTGAACCACTTACACCAAGGGATTGGTGTAATTTTTAAAAATAAGTGTGCCCCTTCCATATTGGGCTAAGTTTTCTTTGCGTGATTGGAAGTTGGGCTTGAGCGGGGCTTAAAAATGACACTTTTTCACCTATCGAGGTTATATGATGGATTGAGGGATTAAGGGGATGGGGGGTTAATTTTCTTACACCAGATGCAAAAATTTATGGTGCACTTGGTGTAAAAAATCATGCCCCATCCATATTAGGCTACATGGGGGAGCTTGGTTGGATGGAGCTGGGGTTTGGAAATGGAGCATGTGGGCTCAACTTGCGAGAAAGAGCTTAACTAAGGTTATGTTAGGGTATAGGGGATCAAATGGGAGGAGGAAAATTTTTATTTCATGATATTAACCAAGCCCTTGGTGTAAAAAAGTATGCCACTCTTCCATTGGTTGGATTTTTAATGCCTAAAATTGACTAGCTCCTAAAGCTTTATCTTGGGGAGCCACCTGTCGGGACCGTATCTTGAGCTTGCGAAGGAGGTTTGTGATGAAATTTTATATGATTAAACCTTAAAATGACCCCATTAATCCAATTGTGATGGTATTAACTCATGATTATTCCATTGGTTCCATGAAAAATAGGAATTTTTTTCCAGGCTCCAAGGTTGTGCATGCCAAAAATAGGTTATAGACAAAGTCCTCCTAGGTGTTGTAAAAAAATGAAATAACCATATTTTATGGCTTTGAATTATATTAGTGAAGATATTGTTTTCGACTCTTTACTCCTTCTACAGCTCCCAAAATAACTTCCTGAAGCTCAAGGGTTGTTTTTGCATTGTGCACTTCTTAGGTCTCCAAGATCCACTTTTGCTGAAATTGCTCCAAAACTTGTGAAACATCCGAAAACATCCCAAAAATAATTACACAACGTTCTTATATCTCTTATACATGTACTTTATGATTTTATGCCTTCTATTCTGCTCCATGGGGCGTGTACTAGCTTCAAGAAGACTAGTGAATAGCCTTTCCTAAAGTTTGCCAAAAATCATGTCTTGATGGATCCTGCTCTGAAAGCACTTGAAATGACTAGATATCCCTAAATTGACTATGGAAACAACAAAAAAACACTAGGATGTTTCGAGGGATGGGATAGGACTGAATTGGGGATTAGGGTAATGTGAAGGAGGGGATCATAATGACCTTTGAGTAAAAAATTTCATGTAGGGTTTGGTTGTCATGCAAGAAAATTGGGAAATTTCTTGTTGCACATTTACATGAAAATAGATGGATCTAGCTTGGAGACATGTCATGGATCGAGCACAACAAGGAAATCACATGATAAATTCATAATATCTATGAATAGAAAAGTTCCTTATTGATTGAGCCTTGTTAAAGGCACACAAATTGCAAGAGATAGACAAAAATGGATAATACACAACCAAAGAAACACACCACACAATAGAGAAAGGAGAAAAAAAAACCTAAATCACCTATAATACAATGTGAGGAAAACCCACTTTCACTAAGGAAATTGTTTCAAATATTTCTTGTTGTGGGGAAACTCTAATTGTGTTCCATCCAGATATGATAGATGGAAAAAAATTTCTCTACATACTTCACAGATCTGGAATGGGCTAAGCCACAGAGAATCAAACTTCCCATGGATTCCTTTTGGATTTCTATTCTTGTCCCAAAGTAGAAAAAGTTATCTAACTTTGAATTCTCTATATTTGGCTTTCTTGTTGAATATCTTATTCACTTTCAACTAATGTTCTTTAATGCGATCCACCACTCTGAGCCTGTTTTCTTCTAGCTTCTCAAGGAACAAGATTCTCTTATCAATGGAATCCTGGTATTGTTCATCTTCTATTCCCTAGAGAAACTTGAGAGATGACATCTCGATTGTGAATAGTATCTCAAATTCAATTCTATAGTCCAACTAGAATGGTCAAATAACAATTATTTTCTTCTGTGTTATCCTATCTGCCCATAAATCATCATAAAGCTTTGTGTGCCAATTTATTTGATTTTCATCCATGAGATTTCGAACAATGGTCATAAGGTTCTTGTTACTTGATTCATCTTGACCATTTCCTTATAGGTAATAATATGATGAATCGAAAGGGAGATCCCATAGCCATAGAAAAACTTTGTCAATTATCTTGAAGAAACGTATGTGGCATTCTCACCCACGATCTTTTGTGGAACCTCAAAATGAACAATGATATTTTCCATGATGAAGTAATAATGAATAGGATAGCCTCCACCCAATTTTTGTATTATTCTATTGTAGTGAGCACCTTTACGTAGCCTACACTTGAGTGGGGGTTCAAAGAAGGAATGAAGTCCAATCCCCATTGCTGAAATAGTTCTTCAATTACAACCGGCCTAAGGGGAACTGCTGCAATCTGTGGTCTCCCAAATTAATTCTAGCATACCTCACACTTAGAAACCCATTATTTAGTATCCGCAAAGAGAGTAGGCCAATAATACCTTCCACAAATAATTTTATGAGCGGTGACCATCACTTTGAAAAAGTGTCGGCCGCAGATTGGTCATGGTATGCTTTCAGCAATTTCTCTTGTTATTTATCCATGCATATGAGGAATCACCCATCAAGACCCCTCTTGTAGAGAACATGATTCCAAATTAAAAACTTTGCTACTTTTAGCTTGAGTATTCTCTTTTTCTTATAGTCAATATGAGCAGGGAACTCACCATAGGTTAAGTAGTAAGCAATGTCCACATACCACTCATTGGTGGTGTTTACAAAGAGAACTTGTGGAAAGTATTTGAAATGTTGGATGTAAGAGAATTATTTCTCACCATGTTTTGATTTAATAGCTTCATCTTTTGCTATTAGCTTGCATAAACCATTTCCTTGGACTAGAATTAAAGGTCATATCTCTAGATCATACTCTTGAATTTTTGTAACCTAATTTCCTCTCTTAGCTCTAGGGTCTTGCTGAGTTAGAATGGACTTGATTTATATCCCTAGAACCATTACTAAAGTGAAAAATTTGAGTATGTAGAATATGAAATTCTTCATGGCCTTCACCACTTTGCATTAGTATGTTTCTATAGTTAACCGTAATTCAGTTCATGGTTCCGTTATCCAAATTAACTCCCCTAATTATTTAGATAACTTATATTCTATTCTAGCTCTAAGGATCTACATTGTAGCTTACACACACTCTTGGTACATTCCATTCCTTTAGCACATTCCCCTAGTTACTGATTCTTCATGTGCTCTTACATCCTTTAACTTCCCTCACCTTTTCTTTTCCTTTTCCTCTTTATTCCATTTTCCATCACGTACACCTTTTGTTTATTCATCTTCTTCCCAACAGTTCATATATCCTTTGCGTGTGCCTTAGACATGGTTCCCAAGATTAGCTAAGTCCCTGAAATTATCTACGCACCTTATTCCTTTCTCGTTACACATCATTTTGTAATGATTGTGCCTATGCCATACACTTCTCTCTCGTAGTTCTCCTATTTTCCCACACGCGCTTACTTCCGCATGCACCCTTACTATATTTTCCTCCAGCCTTGCTCTTCCGCGTGCATACCTTTTTTACTTCTTCTAAACCATTATGTTCCATGTGGCATCTGTCGAACATTGAGTGTGCTATATGTAAATAATCAAAGCATGCCAAAGGGGCGCCAATCTTTCTGCAATAGATCAAAGTGTAAGACGTGGCGTAGATGAAAAAATAATTGTATAGTTGGTCGATATTTTAGTCAATCACCACATGCCATGTGTCATTTCATGTAAAAGTGACTTGTAGACTTCGATAGCCATAAATTTTGTTCTAGACCTTTGACACACGTGTTCCTGGTCTCATTTAAAATCTGCTAACTTGGGCTAGACTCTAGACTATTAAAGTTCAAATTTCGGTGGTATTGGATATTTGAGAAGATGGGTAATGTCTTTCATGTAATTAATACAGGATCTCGATTACTCCAACCACCCAATTTGATTAAGATCTCACCCCTTTTCTTCTCCCACATGCCAAACAGACTTGGAGAAGCACATTTGGCATATTTATAGGCATTACATGCATTGCTATTAGTGGTTGTGATTCAAATATAAGGTTTCCCTCTTTCTCCTCTTCTTCTCTCACCGATTCATCTATAAACATAAGATCATGGCTCATTGTAAAAGGTTGGACATTTTGTATCCTTTAGCATTTTCTAAGGACTCTATATCTTTGTATTTTGAGTTGCATACCTCTTGATCTGGTTCTTGCATGTAAATATCAGCCTTCAGATGTCATTGTAATCGATTGTGCATTTTGGAAGTAATAGAAGCATTCTTTTATGGATATTCTTTTCCTTAACATGTTTGTATCCTTCTTTCTTTCCTTTCATTTGTATTGTGTGTTTTTTGTGTCATTCTAAATCCCTTGCATTCCCTTTTTCTTATTGTATCTCATGGAATCAATTACGTGAACGCATTTTGGTCTATGCTACATGTTCCTAACCTCCCTTGATTCTTTCTCCCTCACTCCCACTTAAAATAGATAGTTTTCATCCCATGTCTTCTTTTTCTATCACCTCCCTTAGGTTATTTTTCCATTTTATGTTATCCTTCTTTTCCTTTTCCCTTGATATTGTTAGCTTATGTTTTACTTTTAACATTAGGAGTAGTAGTAACAAGAGAGGTAAGGAGAGAGAACCGACCTTCTCCAAAGGTCTATCTCAAAAGCACAAGGTCCCACAAATTCAAGAGAGTCCCAATGTTGACTCAAATGACTCAGTTCCTTCAAATTTGAGACACAGTGCAAGTTTAATGACCAAAAGTTCTAGCACGTTTGGTGGGACAAGTATTGAAATATTAAATTTCATTGTTACTAATTTTTTTTGTGTGACTTAGTGATTTCCATCCTTAAGAGGCTTGTTCTAACACATATAGTGACTCCCAATATCCATATCTATTTATTTCGGTAGTTTTGAGTGCCTTTTATGAGAAGAGTGCATATAAGACAAATCATGGTAGCTGAAGCATATTTCAAGTACCTCTAGTTATCTCTAAGGAGAATACATAGTAGAACACCCATGTACACATATCCATCTCTAGCACACCACACACATTCTGCTCCTCACAAAAGACATGTACACCCTTCCATGGGGCTAGAACCACCTCCTCCTCTCGAGAAAATTTTAGAAATTCACTAGGTAAATCCCTATCAATCTCAATTTACAACATGCTATGCCAGCAACGACACTCAAGAGTATCCCATATTTCCCTAGTGAGAATCGATCACCACCTTATCGCATATCTAAGATGTTATAAATGTGTGCTCTTTCTATTTGATCACGCACATCGATGTAGCGAGCTTAGGATACTTACAACCTTATTCAAACAACATGCATCCCTCCTTTCATTGGTGAAAATCCTACACTAGCTAAGGTCCCCGCCTTTGTACTTGATTAATAAAAAGAGGCTATTGTACCCAAAATGCACAAGTCGGTGGGAATTCCATTAAAAAAGGTGGACCAAATGAAGAATAAAAATATAAATGTCATAATGTGGGATACGTTGACCATTCCATCTCGGGACGACTTCTTCTTGCATGAAGCTCCATAACTTCTACATGTTAATCTAGCTATCTAAAAGTTGTGCAGCTACTTTGCATCAATATCTATCGAATAAGAGAAGTAAGTAAGTAATATTTTGAAAACCCCACCCTTTTATATATCCTTGATCATAGGAAAACAACTCGTGCATAATTTTATGATTGAATCAGGTGCTAGTACTTCTTTCATGCGTAAGAAAGTTACTGATGTCCCATGCCTTAAGTATAACCCTTTATCCAAAGGAGTCCTACAACTTGAAGGATTACTATTACCACTTTGGGAGTCATCAAGGATCTTGAGTTAATCCTCCATGCATGTCCAAACCTCACCATAACTTAAGAGGTTTCAATAATTGACTTACCTCTTTTATTTTCCCTGTGTCTTTCAAGGGATTTTACTACTAAAGTGGGTGGTTACTTGTCTTCTAATTGGTCCCATATGTTACTCAAGTCAAGGTATGGTACCTAATTTACCATACAAGCTGAGCCAATATTTTCCTATCATGTTGAGTCATATGACCCATCTCTTATCCAAGCCAACTGCTTAATCAAAGAAGAGAAAGTTTTAGTTTATAAAGAGAAGCCTATTCCTCCTCTACATGACTTAGTTCTAGATGAGTATGTTTCACCAATAAGTTTTACGCTTTCTAGGATGAAACAGATAGAAGGTAAAATGGTTAAGGAGGAATACTTGTGAGGTGAAGGTGGAAGGTAGAATGTGCGTGTTGTAGACTTTTGATCCAAGATGATTGTGTGAGCTTCCCTTTGGCTAGGAGGAATGACCTGTATAAGAAACACAACAAGACCACCAAATAGTATTAATAATATAGGTTAGTGGATTACCTAGTGAGTGCTAGATCTAGGAAGTGAGGTGCTTCCTAGAAGGCTGTCAATCCACTTTCAAATATAAATTAATATTGAAAATATCATGAAGTAAGGAAATCTTACTATAGTTATACAATTTAGGTATCTCGTGAAAATACAATAAGAAAATATAATCTAACAGAAAGGTTATGATTATATTTGGAGGTTTGGTAGGTTATTATAGGTTTTGAAAGTCCGACAAGGGTCCGGGATTCATCATGCGAGGTCTAGGTTGATTGGGTAAGGTCTAGGTTAGTTTTGGTTGATCGAGAGGCTTGCTACTCAAAAGGAATGAAATGACACAGAGACCAATATCAGTCAGGTGACCGATGCTGGTATAGAAGAGAAACCCGATGGTGGCTAGGTAACCAAAATTGGTAGGAGCAATTGACAATAATTTGATAAAATTAGTGTTTGGGCTTCTCTATGATTGCACCGAGAGTAAGAAGGGTGTGGTCGGGTTCCTAATATTACTTGAGAAAAATCAGGGATATAGAGGGGGAAGTCATAAAAGGAAAAAGGCCTATAGTCACCTTTGACCTGTAGATTGGTGAGGAGGTGGAAATAAAGGAATACAGGAAAAAATAAAGTATAATGAAAGAGGTAAGGAATCTATACTTTAAGAAAAGATGATATGATTGAAATCATGAGTACTTACTTACCTTTATAGATCTGGTTGGTGAAGGTGTATGGTAGTTGATCTATGAAGATATTTTGAGTCACTTTGCCATGGCAGTGACTCCCAAAGTGTTCTAATGAATATTCCAATACTCTAGAAGGAGAATCAGATACTTTCTTGGGCTTGTGGTTGTGTATTTTATGTCATTTGGATGTTGAGAGGCTTTGGATTCACGCTTGAATGCAATAGTTCTCTCAAAATTAAAATGAACAACATAGGTAAAAGGTTGTAAAATTGTATATATAGGAACAAATGGTGGTTAGGTAACAAAGTGCGCCACTAAGTGATAATCGACATCAATTAAGGAAGCTAAGTCTAAGTTTACCAAAAATAGGTAGATCTTCATAGATTTGGTGTGTCTTCCTCATTCAGTCCTCTTTAGAAATTTTAGTTCATGTGAGAGAAGGAAAGAAGAACTTAAGAGAGGTCTAGTTCGGTTTAGGAAGAAGTCTTAGTTAGTTAGGTCAAGTTAGTGACTCAACACTAGGAGTTATAACTCAATGTTGAGGGTGATGAATTAGTGCCGGGGGTGATGAATTAGTGTTGAGGGTGATGACTCGGTGCTAAGGGTGATGACTCGATCCACTGTGAGTTAAAATCCCCTAGAATGGGTCCAGGGGAGGTTTCATGGTGAGGTAAGGGTGTGAGGGTGAAATTAATTTAATTAAAACAATTTAATTAATTAATAATGTGAAGGTGAATATATTAGTAATAATTAGTAATGAGGCCATGGTGTGTTTAATTAATTGAAAGGGATCAAGGGGAGTGTGACCAAAATTTGGTGTCTACATTTGCCCCTTTTTTATCACGTAGCTTTTATTGATAAGAAATGCTAACAAAAATAGGAATTCGGTGTCCTAGTACGAGTAGAGATTAGGTTGTCCCAAGTATGGATAAAACCGATCCCCTCAAACCAGGAACTGATGAGGTAGGAAACAGAGTCGATGAATGGTTTGATAAATAGGTTGTTAATAAAAGCAAGGTTGGATGGGTTTTGGTTAAGGGTAATGGTCGGGTCGGGTAATAGGTAATGGAAATAAAATGTACGCACATGTATATATTGTGATAAGGTACCAGGTTAAAGAGCGTAAAAATTCTACTTCGTCAAAGGTTGATAGGTTTATCTAAATGAGGTTGAAGTGGTTAATGTATCCAAGGTATAGGATATGGTCCTGAATCATAACTAGGCAAGGTGTAGGAATGGGTAATAGGTTTTTTTCTAGGGCACCAAAGGTTTGGTTGAGATAAACATCATGACATCAGGAAAGGTAAGGTCATTAGGCTAAACCACATGAGTAGCATCATCACAAGTTATAGTGAATACACAAATTTAAATGTCACAAAAGGAGGTTCAAGTCAAGGTATGTAGGTCAGGGCATAGGTAAGGCTAAGGTATAGGTAAATAACATGTCCCTAAGCATAATTAAGGAAATGTACAGGTAATGTAGGCTTGTGGGTTATTTTTTTATAGATGTTGGGAAGGGTAAACATTGTTTAAAAACATTGTCTTTAGGAAAAGTGGGAATAATGTGGGTCAAATGGATATGTGTGGTTACTAATGCCGCTTAAAGAAATACGGCATTGGTTGGCTAGGAACGACTTTGAATGATCTTGGTCATTTGGATTTGGTGTTAAAAAGGTAAAATCCATGTTTTATAGATTCATTTGTTTCTTTTCCATTTGTGGAAAATGAAAGATAATACTTAGAAGGTTGGAAAGCAATGGTATGAAGTCGCTAGATGAGTTGGCGAGATAATAACATGTGAATGACATTCTAGTAGACGGGTCCATGAGATTGATTAGAGTGATTTGATTGGTTATGAGGTGAGGAGTGGATTTTGGCATGGTAGAGGAAGGAGAGGGAGCATGAGGACCACCGGCATAGAGAACGAAGGTAGCACCACATAAACGACACCGAGTAGAGGTAGGCGGAATTCCTACACCTATGTTAGGCTTGGGTAGGAATGTAGATTTATCTTTAATGGGTGGGATTGGGTTTTAGGTAGGTTTATGTTGATATTTAGTAATGGGGATGGGGTTTTGGTTTTGTCACCGAAATAGTGGTCGACGTTGGTCTTTGGTTGGCCAACATCGCTTGGTTAGGCCAACATCGGTCATTTTTGGGTGACCGACACCAATCAATGTGACTGATTGTCAGTCAAGGAGACTAATGTCACCATCCGTACAAAGTGACTGGGTGAAAGAAGGGCTATATGGGAAAGTTAAAAAAGTGAGGAAGGGGTAGGTGAAGACTAATGTAGGTGGAAGAGGGTAAGGCAAAATTTTTAAGGTGTGTGATAGGTATGTAGGTGAAATGATCGAGGATATTAGGTAAGTATGATAATGGAGACAATAGGTTCTTAAGGGAATTAGGTAAAGGGGTAGGTATTAGAAACTAGGTGGGGGGTAGGTATGATTGATGTGTTTTAGGTATTATTTGGTACAAAAAGGGATAAGTACGAGGTGAGTTTGAGATTTGGGTAATAGGTGATTGGAGAGGGTCTCGACTTGATAGTGTTGGGTTAGATGATACAAGCGAGAGATCAGCTAACTATGAGAGATAGAGTACCACCTCTATTAGTATAGATGTAGCCTAGCATGACAACTAAGGAGTGGGAGCACATAGCAGATGTGGGACTTAGTTTGATTAGGTGCTATAGGCGTATAGGCTGAGATCATAGCTTGATGGTCACTCTCATCAACAGATGGGACTCTGCAACCAATACCTTTCATTTACTGACTGATGAGATGAATGTCACATTGGAGGACGTGTATAGGATCTTGCAACTTCCTATTTTTGGGGAGCCAATGTATTTGATTTTGATGGCATCAGATGGAGCCCATAGTGGTGATATTTGGTGAGGCAATGGGCATGTTGAGTTATCACAGTGTGAGTCTGAGTTATGGGGATATGTATACGGCATATCCATAGGAGACTAGGCTATTTGTTTTGATGATGGTGGCAGTAGGTTGTTTTTCTCTCCCAGAATTCTAAGGGTGGGATATTTCCACAAGCACTGATGGGGGTGCTACAGGACATGATCGAGGAGTGGATATGTTTTTCTTGGGCACCAACTTTTCTAGTCCAATTGTATAGGGAGCTATGGGCCTATGGTAGGTACAAGATATTTGGTATGTGTTGTACATACTTGTTACATTATTGGGTGTATGAGCACATTGTGTGTGTGCGTCTAGTTGGGTTACCATAACATGAATGGTTTGGGGGTGGTTTGTATAGAGTGGGTTTCAAGAGATGGGTACCAGTCGGGGCACAACTGAGAGTGGTCAAGGCCACATATGATGTTACATACTATAGGCAATTGTTGGAGGGCCTATCAGTGGTGGATATCATGTGGCAGCCATATGTTGGTTTTCCATCATATAGAGGCATGAATGAGGAGTTAGAGGGGATTTAGTTATTGAGATGGATACGGGGTGGTGTGTTGGTGAGCATGAAATGATACGTGTGGGTAGGGTCGATGACATTACGGATTGTGATAGGACTTTCCCCACATTTCATACAAGATCTTGTAGAGATGACATGGAGAGACCCATGTCTCCACCATGTTCGATTGATCACACATGTTAGGAGGAGTAGGTGTGAGATCAAAAATTGATGATGTGGGTGTCACCGATGCATACAGATAGTGGTGGGTGGCACAACTATGGGTGACACCACCAAGGCCAACTTAACCTAATTTAGCTACACTCACAATTTAGAGAGATATCTTACGGGGATAGGTGGCTTCCCTACAAGCAAAAATTACAGGGTTGCGAGGACAGGTGACATGGGAAAATGTACATATGACCACATTATAGGAAAAGGTGATGATCCTACAAACCGAGGTAGCATAGGCACGTGCTCTTACACAGAGTGGAGATGGGGATGGAGGGAAGGTAGCCATATTACTAGGACATGTGGCTAGATTACATGGCCATTTTGCAACAACACAGCACAAGTCACAACTTTATAGGCCTAGGTAGATGCACATGTACCACCACAAGCAACAGGACAAGGTCCCATTATACAGGCTCCTACACCGAGATAAGGTCCAATTTTGGTAGGGAAGAGTTCATAAGTGTCATTGAGGCCAATGACACCACCATAGACTATATCCATGGCATGGATCGGGATTCCATGAACGAGGCACACTACTATCGTGACTAGATAGTGATTGCATGTATTGATGCTCCCTACTACACGGAGCACCGATCCCAAAGCAGAAGCCAATGAGTGGACTAGATCCATGACTCACAACTTAGGTAACATAGGGGACATCAACCTCAAAGATAGGGCCAAAGTGAGGTTTCTATTTCCTAAAGACTAGGCCTGTTGAGGGAAAGGAGGAGGAGATAGATTAGACTAGATATGAGGGCATCAAATGGGGAGATGATTGATATCCATATCTGATATTGTATTATCACTTTGATTTTTGATATATATATTGGCCTGTGTGCCTTCATACTGAAGATGTGAGATTGTACATGAGAGTTTTGAGACACTGATACTTATTTATATCTGTGTATATATGTATTAATTCATAGACACTCCCATTATATAGTTGGTGATGTTTTTGGATGGATGATGTACTTGTTTTAATTTCCATTACTATTGTGTATTATGGAAATTAGTTGAGTTAGGCATGATTGAGTCAAGGTCATGTAGGCATGATGGAGTTAGGTATATGCATGGTGGAGTTAGGTATAGGCATGGTGGAGTTAGGTACATGCATGGTTGAGTCAGGTATAGGCATGGTGGAGTTAGGTATAGGCATGGTGGATTTAGGTATAGGCATGGTGGATTTAGGTATAGGCATGGTTGAGTTAAGTATAGTCATGGTGGAGTTAGGTATAATCATGGTTGAGTTAGGTATAGGCATGGTGGAGTTAGGTATAAGCATGGTGGAGTTATGTACATATATTGTTGAGTCAGGTATAGGCACGGTGGAGTTAGGTATGGGCATGGGTAAGTCTAGGTCATAGGTACAGTTGAGTCAGGTGATTTCCAAGTTACTGATTTTATAGAAATAATGTGTTGTATGTATGTTGTATTCAAATTTCCAAGTAATTGATATCATGGAAAATGTTAAGTGAAGTAGGTAAACTATGGATGCAATAATAAAATGGTAGGTAAGATGAAACAATGGATGTTTTCTTATGATATATTAATTTCCAAGGTTTTGTGTGAATGGAAAATAACTAGGGTAGAATGTGAGAAGAAATGTGGGAGAAATGGGTAGGGGTAAAGGTGTATAAGGGGAAAGGATAAAAATGTTAAAAATTTTCCGAGATAACCTCCAAGGGCCCCATGCCCTTGGAGTACTGTCTACATAGCCCTAGTGAAAAGGGACCTCAGGCCAATGTAGTTCTCCCATAGGCTAGGGAAGAATATGATAGGGGATATGAATGGGTTAGTAGGTTTTAAGCATAAGTATAGGTCATTTAGGAATGGTTGAGTATAGGTTGAATAGGCATGGTTGAGTCTAGGTCATGTAGGCATGGTTGAGTATAGGTCGAATAGGCATGGTTGTTGTCTATGTTGAATAGATATGGGTGATTTTGGTGGAAGAGGAATTCCTAGAATATAGGTGTCAAAGGTCTGGTCCTGTGAAGGAGGAGCAATAAGTAAAAATAGAGGTGAATGGTAAGATGATACAAAAATCCACCTAAGTGGTAAGAATCATTATGAATATATCATATCAAAGATTGGCCTATAAATGTAAGAACCTAAAGGCATTGCATGATTGACTATTCTAAGGGTGAAGAAGGTCACATGATCAAAAATATTGCATTTGCGGCATGTCCCTTAAGTAGGTAGAATATTAGAAAGGAAAGGCGGTGAGGTGAAAGAGGTTGTTTTATCATAACCTTGGTGTGAGACAACATGCCTCTTCTGCAAGATACCAAAGATCAAAATAGGCAAGTCCATGATGAAAAAGTTATATTTTTCTTTTTGCTTTTGTTTTATATACTGATCAATGCGGGAAGTCTATGTGGGATGAATAGAATATCTCCTTGAGGTCTTCATGAAGCTGATCGATGTGGGAAGCTTCAACATATTTTTATTTTATTTTTGCAGAAATAGTCTTCTTTTTGGCTAGACTATGTACAATATGGCTAGATTTGTATAGTTGTCCTTTGAGGGAGCAGTCTATTTATAACAACAAGATATAAAGATAGATGTCCTTTTTTAGGGAGTCATATTTTTCTAGAAGTTTGACTCAAGGAGTTTGAATTTGAAAATCCCATATATTACTTTTGAATTGTTTTTGGACTTTTAGGTCATGGACAAGACTATAGAGAAGTATAGGCTTATTTTATGAAGACAAAACCATAGCACACAGGGGTTAGCTATGAAAGAGAGGTTTTAAGTGATGAATTACCATGGGATTCCATCTTGAAAAGGATGAAAATTATCCATGAGAATCATATCATGAGTAGAGAAGTGGTACTTATATTGAAGATAAGGTTAATAGGTGACGGGTAATCACATGATTCTTGTTTAGTAGTTCATCCTTAAAATAGGTAAGTGGAAGGTGGATTTTTCTTAAGGGACAAACGTTTAAAAGAAAAAATATGATACATGAATTGATTCAACAATAGAATGATCGAAGATGCAAGGCATTGAGGGTATCAAGTTTTGGTTTACCTTCGAGTGAAGATAAACGATATGAACCCGATCCATTGACATGAGTAAAAAGATAGGGTCCAAGCCAATTAGGAGCGAACTTGCCCCATTTAATTTTCTCTGATTTTGTTACATGTTGATTTTACTTCAGACGAGGTTGCCGACTTGGAAGGTTCGTTCTTGACACGTTTATCATAGGAACCTTTGATATTTTTTGGTATATTTGGATATGATCGAGATAATTTAGATGAAGTTCATCTAATAACTAAAGATGTGTCAAATGATCCTAGAAAAAATCATCATCGTTGAGCATATCTGTGAGTGAAATATGAAGAGATGGAATTTGGAATTCGAGAGGAATAAAAACCTTTGTACCATAGACCAAAGAGAAAGGTGTGGTAGGATTTGAGGTGTAAATACTAGTGTGATAAGCCCATAAGGAAAACGGAATGTGCGTGTTCCAATCGTTACTAATATCATCAACAACTTTCATAAGAATTTTCTTTAGAGTTTTGTTATTTGATTCAGCTTGATCATTTGTTTGAGGATAATAAGGTGAAGGAAAACTAAGTTAAATTCTGAAGGCATCACATAATTTTTGTAGGGTTTTGTTTTTGAATTGAATTCTGTTATTAATGATGAGGAAGTGAGGAAAAAAGTGAAAAATGATGTGATGATTGATGAATTCATATATTTTCTTGACTTTTTTAGAAATAAGGGGTATATCTTCCACCCATTTAGTGTAATATTTGATAGTGGTAATAATGCATTGATGACGTTAAGAAGAATGAGGGTTGATCTCTCCGACAAGATCCAAACCCCATTGAGAAAGGCCAAAGGTCGCGTCGACGACTGTAAGGTGTGATTAGGGGTGTGATGAAGATTATCACGTTGTTGACACTTCACAAAACACTTGACATAGTAACAACAATATTGGTTTCAGGTTGGCGGTAATAGCCTAAGCAAAGGATATACTTAATGACAGCTAATTCAATAAAGTGAACCCCACAAATTCCATCGTGAACTTCCTTGATGGTGTATGGAATTTCAAAACTCGTAAGGAAAAGTAAGAGGATAGCGTCAGAGACATGTTTATAGAGAAGACCACCCATGATGACATAGTGAGAGACACTTTTGAGAAAGGCTCGTTGTCCATTGCGAGTATGATCTTGAGGAAGAATTGAAAGGGAAAGATATACAAAGAACTGATTATACCAAATGTCACGTGGGTCATTTTTAATGTTTCCTACAATTTTGACATCTCGGATTAGATAAGAAGGTGATTGTGACCATTGTATGGTGAAAAATATTTTTGAGTCGGAGGGCAAGCGGGGATTTGAGAAGTAAGAAAAGCCATGGTGTATATAAATTTATTAGTGGAACGTGGAGTGGTTTGAAGTTCATAATGGTTAAAGTTAGTCAAAAACATGTCAACATGATGCTTATACATTTGAAGTATCTTGTTATGAAACTGATATATGCCATTAAATTGGATTACAACTAGTTGAGAGTCACGTAATATTTTAATTGATTTAATGTCTAAGGATACAAAGTGGTTTGAAGAACTAACAGAGTGCTTCATATGTGGTAATATTGTTAGTACAATAAAAATCTAGTTTAAAAGATAATAGCATAAGATCATGGTCAAGAGGAATGAGGATAACTCGACACCAACCCCACGTTGACATTTGGAACCATCAAAGAATAAGGTCATCTACTAAACAAGTATTATCTAGGGAGAGGGTAACAATGGATTCATCAGGAAATCAAATTTAGAATATTGGTTTCCAAAGAGAGGTATGTACGTGAGTTGGTCAACAATTATTTTTCCTTTGACAATTTTTTGATGGATGAATTCAAGATCTAGGTTTGTAAGAAGCATGAGCCAACATGTAACACATTGATGTTGGTAGGGATTAACGTACATGTAATGTAAGGGGTCATTATTGGTGACAACAAAGGTTTTGTGGCTGAGTAGGTAATGGTGAATTTTAGTGGCAACAAAAACTAGGGCTAAGATGTGTTTCTTAGTGTGAGTATATCTAGTTTCGTACTCTAGAAGTGTATGAATTATATAGTAAAACACTTTCTATCTATGTTTCTAATCACAATGAGTGAGCATGGCACCTAGGGAACAATCGATAACATAAATGTAAAGGTAAAATGGTTGGTCATCCTTAGGAGGAATGATAACATGTGGTTGGAGGAGGTATTGTTTTAAGGTGTCAAAGGATTTGTGGCATTCATCATCCCATTTGAAGGAGACATCCTTTTTGAGAAGATGATTATAACATCCTTGACAATTGTTATATTCATCCTTTGCATTTCAAGTGTTGACATGTGATTTTATTGATAAAGATGTGTTCTTTTGATTGTTGAAGATCATGCTTGATATGGATAAATCATTTCTGCTCTTTGATTGTAGGGCTGGTATGCTATTGCTTGCAATAATCTATTTCACTTCTTATGAGTAAAGTTGTAATCTGGTTTGAATGGTTGCAAACTTATCCTTTGCAATTGGACTCATCCTTGGATCAATTCCATTGATCCAAGGTATGTTTTAAATCTTCTTATCTAAACTGAATGAAAAACTAACATTCATTGATTAAGAGACTTAATGGACTGAACTTGTGTTTGTTGCAAATTCTTTATTATCTTGAAAGATCGTGCCTACATTTTGTTTTGTGTTGTGCTCAACTCTTCTTGATTGACCCTTGTAGGGTGCTTAATGGCATTAAAGGGAAAGGGAAACCTACTTTGGGATTCTTGAGAAAGAAAGATTATAAATGTATCCTATATCTAATAAGGTCTATCCTAATGGGATTCGAGACTCAGGTAAAATTGCCTAACTCTTTCTATGCCACTCTACGTGGGATGACATCCTAACCTAAGTTGTTAACACTAAGTTAGTATGAAGGAAATAACCTAAGGGATTCTAAGTTATTTCTAACCTATTGTATTTGGTTAAACTAAGACCTAATCTATGGTGAAAATATATTGTTTGAAGGGTATATCCTAAGTTTATTTATTGTAAATTAACCTAAGATCTAACCTAAGTAAATTCTATCTATCCTAAACTAATGGGATATGAAGGGGAACCTATGGGTCGATTGGCAAGTGGGAGCTAAGCGGCGGTTCCTAAGATTTTAATGAGATTTGATTTTGATTTTGATTTGGTTTTAAATGCATGTAAGTACTGTCAATTTGGCAGGAACTAGTGAAAGTTTAGTGGAACCTACGTGGAGGATTCACTAAGTTTGGAAATGCATGTGGAAATTTGATTTTGTCTCGCCAACTTTGGATGGTAGTGGAAAAGAGAGAGAAGCAGGAATATAAAAATTAATGTCATTAATTCACCTCGGTTCTAGTGAGCAAACCATCTTGGAAGGCATGTTGGTGGATTTTTTTGGGGTTGTTTTGTTTTGCATGCTTCCCGATTTTTTCTCTACATGGAGCTAGCTGGTTTTTCAAACCAGCAGTTTGATCTCCACTTAGTGGCTATTTTTGAATTCTCTGATCTATTTTTGGTTTGAGGAATGTATAAGTGGAATTGTGGAAAAATATTATGGTTGTTTGATCTTTCTTGGAAAAGAAGGGGTGTTGGAAACTCAGCTGGAAGTCTTCTTTGAATCGACAGAGGCACTATCAGGCATGATAGGCTCTACCCATTAAGATTTCTTGCTTTCTTCTAAATGATTCATTAAAACAATTCTGCTCACTAGAAATTTATATTTTCATGATGTATCTAGTTATTTACTTGCATGTATTCATGAAATCTATGTGGGTTTTGGAATGTGAATCCTTTTTATTATTGGTAGTTTTCTGGAACTTTCTCTATACTAGTTACTAGAGGTTTTCATGCAAAATTGTATTGAAACTCTGTAACTTGTACTTGAAGTCTAAAATTTTTATTAAAGCTTTGTTTCTATCATTTGAGACTAATGTTGATTGAACGGGATTGTTTCTTGTTCGGTTCTAAATCTCTGTTTAGTCTTGTGTTTTGAGAGCTTGAAGTGGAGCTCCGTAGTGGTTCTAAACTTGTATTGAAGCTCAAAATTTGTTATTAGTTTTATTGGGACCTTGTGGTTGTTTTGGACTGTGTTGGAACTAATTGAAGTTTTGAACCTTGGTTGAATCTTCGTATTCAACAACTATACTTGTATACAGTTCTTATGAATACTGAACTTGCATTGAGTGTAGCATTGTGCCCTGTACTTAAGCTCTAAACTAGAGTTTTATTCTTCCTTAGGGAACAGGGATTGCTTGAACTAGTAATAGAGTGTTGGTGTTTATGCTGAGCTTATATTAGGGTCATGAGTTTTATTATAGACTCATATTTGAGCTTGTGTTGTTTGAACTTATGTTCGAAGCTCGTATTTGACTCAGTTCAGGTGATTCCATTGTTGGTTGTTTTGATCCTATATTGGAATCGATGTGTTGATTTTATACAGGTGTTCTGAGCTAGAGTTTAGTGGGTATTAAGAATTGTGAAGCTTCAGCCTCATTTAATACTTGTCTGCTGGAAGGGGTCTTGTGAGTTTTGTTTGGTCGGAAGTAGACCGTGTAACTTCTTTTGAGGTCTCCTTTGTTTTGATTTTGAGAAGGAATGGTTGTATTACTTCTGCCTTTTAGACTACACTGTGTTCTCAAACTTGATGGGGTGTGTGAATTAAGGAGTGTATCCTATTCATCTCTTCTCTGAGCATACCCATGTCTTGTGGGAAAACTTGACTATTTTGTTCATAAAAATGTGATTGGAACTACGTTTTGTTATGGGACAGTCATATCAGTTGTAGAGGTTTATGGAATGAATTACTTACTTCCTTTCTATCTTTGATGTTGAGAAAATTCTTACCTGTCATAAGATTTTAATGGAACTCAAGAATCTTGTGGTGATTCTATTTAGTCATGTTGGAAGAAGTTGGGATAGTACTTGTCTTTGATGAATTGTTTAGTTCCTTACTCTCTTCTAACCTTTCATCTGATTCATGGGTTTCATTTGAATGTTGAATTTAAATCTTGTATGCAAGTGTAGTATGATGGGATACATTATCTCTATTTTGTATGCTTGGAGATTCAGTCCCTGTAACCATGAGTTTCATCGACCCTTGTCTATCTTGCACTATTGCATGTTTCTAATCTTGTTGGGTTCATCGAACGAATCTCTAGGTTTTGACAGAGAAGAGATTAGGATCTCTTGGGGACAGTATGCTATTTAGAGATAGTACTAGTGAATTTCATTTTGAGAATTGAATCTGAACTTGAGCTTGGTGAATGGAAATAGGTAATCATTTTGTAAGTTTGTAATGGAAATTGGTAGTGTGCATGCTTGACTGTGCATTCGGTTTTGAGTTCTCTTTTGGGAACTAACTAAAAGAAATTCTAAGTATAAATTAGATGATGGATTTCATTTCATAGTATAAATGAAATGAAATATGGATTGGGTCCTTTTCCTATTTGAGATCCTTTTTCTGTTGATTGTATAAGTTCATTGACTGAACTTCTCTTTTGTTAATTCTCTTATGAGATGGGAACTTCTTGTGGATTGGTTAGGAGATTATTTTTACATGAGTATAACTTGGATTTTGAAAGTTGGTTTCAGATCTTTGATTTATAATCTACTAACATACAAAAGTTAGTAATATTTTCTGTAGACTGTTCTTTTAATTTGTTGGGTTGAATTGGGACTCTTGTTTAGATGTTGCCTCTTTATTTATGAGCTCCTTATATTGATAACTTGGACTGAGGTAGTAATGTGTGTTCTAAACCTGATTCCTTCCTTCAGAGGAATTGTGTCTGAGAAATAGATATGTATTGAATTCTCTTCTTGGGTTTATATGGAAAGATGAAGCATACTAATATGAGATATGTTGTAACTAACTCCTTTGCAGATTGGAAAAAGTTAAAAGTGTCTTTCTATCCTTATGAATTTATGAAATAATTTAATGACAAGACTTGTTGACTATTTAAAGTGATTGATAGGATCAATTAAGTCTTGTGGTATAATTCTGATGTTACAGATTATAATATGTTCTTTTCTTAAAAGTAAATTCAGATTTCTTAATTGTACTTCTTTCTAGATGTTATTACTTATGATTATTTGCATGATGTTTATTAATTGTTTCATTAAAGCAGAGTTGTTTAATGAAACAATTAGTGGAATGCACTTTACTTTAATGCTTAGTGCTTATCATGCTCAGTTCATTGAACTGACTCTGTGCTAGAAATTTTGTAGATGGACATTGTAAGTGATAAAAGAAGACAAGAACTTTCATGTTATATTGGGCTTATTTAATTATGGACCTTATGTAAAGAGTTTCGATTCGTTCTTGAATTGTATTGAAAAAGAAAATTTTTATTCTTTTGGGATAGAGGTTTTTGGTTGTACAACATGCCTGAAATATATAGTCTTGTAATGTATAGTTTTATAATGATGAATTGAAAGTTGATATTTACTTGTATTGGTTGTGTAAATTATCTTATATTATGAAGAAGATGGAAAATCTATCTTGATGATATTTTTCATATTTTTATATGCGTACTTCAGATAAACTTGAACAGTTGGTTAAAGGGAAATAATTGGATTCCCTTATTAAGATGCAACTTGTTAAGTTGCATAAGATAACAATCTTATCTAAAAAATTCTAACATAGTATTGGAATGTGTAATGAATATGTGGTAAAACTATAGAGTTTTTGAAAGATAAGAAGGGTTTGACAAACCCTAACACTTAATCATGTAGAGGAAGACTCTTCCTCACTCCAAGGAATGTAATCTAAAGAATGGTGATATGATTGTTAATCGTTAGACTTCATTTCTTATAAAGTCTACCTCTAGTTGAACCTATTTGGTTGCTACACCTTCTTTGAATGATTAAGTTATATTTAATGGAACTTATGATATTGTTGTCCTATTTTGGTTAATTGCTTGTTAAACTAAGTAAACAAACATTAAAAGCAATCATGAGTAAAGGAAGTTCTTTAATGCTTAATTGATTCAAGTATAGAACAAGAACTTAAGGAGTGTTGGGTTAGGGTTTAACATGGATGCTATAATCTATTTTGTAATCCAAATTAATAATGTATTAATAACCTCCTTAGGGTATGTACATCTTGATGAGGTAGTTTCTATAGGATGTTGGCACACGCCAATTGCAGGCTGTAATTTTGAGAAGACTTGGGTCTTCTCGAGAATATAACGATGTAGTTGACATGTGGCAACACCCTTCTACATTGATCATCTAGATCTACACACAAATAAGGACTTGAACTTAGTTTCTCTCTAGGTCAAGTTAGTGGCATATTTAGGATAGGTAGTACATTTCAATGGCTCAGGGTATCTTGGTATATCCAGTTGACTTAGGTTAGTTGAGTATGCCCATATACCCTAAGTCATTGTAAGCATCTTCCTATAATAAATTATGTTTCTAACCAGGGCTAGGGTTAAACCCGGACAAGTGGACTGACAAAGAGTCAATAAAGAGCATTCCCGATAACATAGGAATGAGATGAAGGGCATATTCTGAAATGACAAGTATGCCATCTAGGAATAGTGACATAAATAATATGTTGAAAATCTTTGGCCAAAGTATCGCAAGTTGCTTGGTTGTGTTGTCCTATGTCACCTAGTTTAAAGCAACGTGATATTAGATGAATATTGGTAACAAATATTTAGATATGTTCTTTAAAAAAATCACTCAGTACCCAATTTAGGGTAGGAAAAACCAAGTATATGATAAGTATTCAATACTTAAAGTTAACATAAATAGATCGGTAGATCACCGAGTTATGAAATGAATAGATCACGTGGATCACCGAGTCATTTACAAAATCGCATATGGTTATCTATTTGAGATTGATTGACATGGAATGTGTGTTCTAAATAATGATTTATTTAGAATAGAGATCATTATGTAAATAAAATTCCTTGTTTCTAAAGTCTTAAAATGGGAATGTTACAATGATGAAATGGATGATGCAGGGTAAGAAAGATGAGAAATAAGGAAATCAATATATTAGAACTTTCCTTGTAAACTACAAAGTTGACGAAGGTTGATAGGTAGAGGAATTTCAAGAATAGACTTGATTTTAGCAGGATCAACTTGAATGCCACGCAAAGAAACAATAAAACCATGCAGATTTCCAGAGAGAACAACAAAGACACACTTATTAGGTTAAAGGTGAATGCAATATTTGATGAGATGGTCAAAGACAACTTTAAGGAAAACAAGGTTCTCGGCCCGATGTTTAGATTTGGCAAGAATATCGTCAACGTAATCTTCCAATATGTTATGCATGATGTCATGAAAAATATAAGTCATATCCCGCTGATAGGTGGCACCAACATTTTTAAGGCCAAAGAGCATGAAACGATAACTAAAGGTCCCCAAGGAGTGATGAAGGTAGTTTTTATGTTTATCTTCCAAGGTGAGTAATATTTGGTTATAACATGAGAAACCATCTATGAGTGATAGTATCTCATGGTAGATGCGAGATCAAATAGTTGGTCAATACTAGGTAGAGGAAAGTCATCCTTGGGGCAAGCTAAGTTAAGGTCAAAGAAATCCATGCAAATGTGGAGTCCCCCTATCACTATTGTGAAATGAAAAATGTTAGAGATCCATTGGGGATAATAAATGGGTAGGATGAAGGAAACTGAAATAAGGCACTGGAGTTCTTATTTTACAAGAAGGGAAATACAAGGATGCATTTTTCAAACTTGCTTCATGAGTTTGGCATCAAGAATGGTTACGATATTTTTGGACCAAAATTTTTGGGTCAATACCAAGAATATTAGCATAGAACCAAGAAAAAGTGTTGTTATAATCTTGAAGGAAAGAAGTGAAAGCTTCCTATTCAACAACATCTAAAGATTGGCCTATTTTTAGAATGTGCGGGTCATCCTGAGTGTGAATATTGATCTCAATGGTCAATTCATTCAACATGGTTTGCATCTCAGAAGGTAATGACTGGTGAATATAAGAATATTCTGCACCAAGGTAAGTGATAATAGACTCATCATCCTGACATTGAATGATGTTAATAGAATGGTTATCATCATCGATCATATTAGGATATAGCAAAGGAAGAGAAGAGGGAGCCTTGCCATCATGCTAATAAGTTATAGGTGCTAGGGAAACAATTTTCACAAAAAAGTTAGTAGGAATGGATTATCGGTCAATAGACTCGTAGGTGAAGGTGGTGAAGTTGGTGAATGGGGTGGGAATGTTTATCATCCCGAATGAGTTTGACTCGAGCCTTTGTAGAAGTTGTTTTAGAAAATCCAATACCACTACAATCTTTATGCTTAGGAGTGATGTAAGGAATGACAGATGGCGATATATTTCATAGAAACCAAAGCCAAATCCCTTCCAAGAACAATGATGGAGGAAGGTGTTGGTGAAGCGGTGGTTGGTAAGAGATTGAAGGTCGAGAGGAAAATGTTTAAGTTTGGGAAGGTAGCTTAGGTGAGTAGGTATAAGTATCAAGTCCCCTATATGTTAAGTTGGTACAAAGGTGGGGAGGACTATAGGGGAAAACCTCACCTATGCAGTGATCATAGAGGGATGTTGCTGTAGTTTACCATAATTTTGAGGAAAATAGAATGTGTCAATTTTATAAATGTGGTACTCCCCAGAGTGAGGCATTGTAAAACACCTTATAAGGAAAAAATAGTTGATATGTGGGTAGCGGGAATGGATGAATCACTGGTCAGTTTGGTAGAAGAAGAATTAGTTGTTTGAGAAGTAGATGGGTTGGCTGATGGGTCAACTACGAAGTTGTGGCGATGAGTGGGAATAGAGGAGTTAGTTTGGAATATGTAGTAGTAGTATTGGTTGAAGAAGGAGTGGTAGTGGTGGTAGATGTCTCAACTGGTATAAGGACCTCATTATGTCGATAAAACATGTTAAAGGTTTTAAATGGTGAAGGGTCGGCTAGAATGGTATCGTTGTGCCCTTCATGTTTAAATTTTAAACAATGGTGTAAGGTTGAAGGAAAACAACTCATGGGGAAAATCTAAGGTTGGCCAAGTAGCACGTTGTCTTGGATTTGCCCCACTAAGACATAGAATAATTCAAGAATGACATGAGGGCATACATGAATGTGGAGAATGATAGTGCCAAGGGTGAAAGTCATGACATTATTAAATTAATGCAGCATAATTGGGTTATTATGCATGCAATTGGAAGGGATGTGCATTTGGTTGTATGCATGGGAAGAAATGATGTTAATACTAGCACCACCATCGATCATAACACATCAAACATGTATATTATCAATATAGATGGAAATAAATAGGGAAGGATTTAGATCATATGATTGGAGAGGTACAATATCATCGTCAAAGAAACTGAGAGTGACTACTTGATGAGTGGTAGTGGGAGTAGAGGAAGGGGGAAAAGTGGTGAGAGAGGCCACATGGTGAGGAGTGATAATGGATGTAACAAGATTAGGGTTATTATGTAGAACCTCAATAGATTATAGAACGTTAATGAGGTCCTATCGATGAGACTCAAAGTTTTGGAAAATGTCGTACAAAGAAATTTTTAGAGGAGACGAGTGTAACTGTTTAAGCATTATATGATGGGAAACCTCGCTTAAATAGGGTATGTGGGTCCACACATGGTGTTTTTTTGTGCAGTGTAGATGGGATATTGGGTAAAATAATAGTTGATGAGGTGGTTGTTTTCTCCTTTCCTTTGTCCTTCTAGGATCGAGTTACAAATTGAACCATATTAATCATGGTGAAGGAAAAAATTAGTTGTGATAGGTGTAGAAAAAGACAGAAAAAATATTGTGAGGGTATATACTGGTTTTGTTAAAATAATGGAGCACATTAGCATTTTGGCGGAGATTTGGTTAGCTCTTTTATGGGGAACATATTGATCTCAATTTTTGGAAGGGTATAAAAAGGTTTTGGAGGTGGAGATGAAGGCCACTAAATAGGTAAGAGATGAGGATGTGTTGTGATAGATGAAGGTGGAATAAGGTCATCATCTAAAAGATCATCATCATCAAAGCTTTCTTCAGAGGACATAGTTGGAGAAGAATAGTCTTAAGAGACACATCTTTCCAAATCATGCCCTAGCACATGATGGTAAGAATTTTTTTGGTATTATTAAACTATTCTATTTTATGTTTGAGTGGGTTGTAAGGTCTAAGTGGTAACAATGTGCTTGACAGAGGTTTCCAAAAGGTTAGCTAAGATGTTGGTGTAAGACCCTTCCAATGGATAACAATGTGAAGAGTTGGTCTTGATGGAAGTGTGGGTGACTTTGGTGGGAGAGGCACCACCTGAGGTGGAATTGGAGGTTGAGTAAATTTGACCACATGTTTGGTAGATAGTACGGTTTTAGGTTTGGATTATACCTTCTTGGGTAAAGATGTAGCAGTGAACTAGTTTTTGAAGGTGGTGTAGGTTTAACTACCTCTTTCGAGGGTAGTAGGTTCTTGGGATTTTTTTCACCTTCTTGGGTAAAGGTCAAGAAGAAGTGCGTGATGTAGAAGGAAGGAATATTCTGGAAGGGGCCAACTTATCCAAGGTGATAATGGAGACACAAAGAAGGTTGTAAGAGGTAATGTGGAAGGTACTAGTTGAAGAGAAGGGAATAACATAGGTAATGATGAGGATATTGGAAGTGGTGTAGGTATAGGAGGTAGAAAGGATGTAGGTGATGGAGAAGGCGTAAGCTAATTAGGTAATTTGGGTGCAATAGAGGATTGTGATGAGGTATGTTACTGTGATTTTTGTTTACTATGGGTAGAAGGCTACTTGGCCAAGGTTGATGGGTGGGGACATAGGATATATGGAAGTGGTGAAGGTGATAGAGGGGTAGTGGGTGAAGCCAGTGTATGCGGCCTAAGAGGTTGGATCTTCCTCTTAGGTTGGGGAATAGTCTATTTGATAACTTGTGAGGATGTGGCTAAATCCACTTTGAAAAGATAATGGACTAGGATTTATGTAGGCATGACTCCCACTATGGAAATGGGTCCGGATGCGGAAAGATATATGTGTAGGTAAGGTTTTAGGCATACGCAAAATTTCATTTAATGGTAAAGGTTTAGGTGTGGGTGAGGGTAATGAAGAAGGGTTGGCTATAAATGGCATGAAATGGTGGGTTTTCTTGTCTGAAATACCTTTGGATAGATCGTGGAAGTATCAATAGACAACATTTGCATTTGAGTTGACACAAGAAGTCGAAGGCATTCCCAAAGCATGGAATTGTCAACATAATCCAAGCGGTCATCCAAACATGTAAATGACACCGTTGTAGGGGGGATGATGTTGTTTTAGTAATAATCCCTATAAATAATGTCTTTGAGATAGGGAAATGGTTGGCTATAGACTCTGTGGGTAATAAAGATGAGAGCAAATCAATATGTTCCTTGAAACAAAATATAGAATTGTAACTAATAGGAAGAGGCGTTGCTAATGGATCCCATGTGGGTAGGGGAGATGGAAAGTTAGATGAGGTAAGTTCATATTTTGGAAAAGAAGAAGGGAAGCATGACTCTTCTGTGGGTAGAAGAGTAAGTATTGCGAGTTGTTTTCGAGGTTGAGAGGTGAGTGGGGAAAATGCATCGTAAGATATGGTGAACTTTTCCATGGGTCAAGGAGGAGATAAGGGAGAATTGTTTGTGGGTAAAGGAGCAGATGAAACAAGTCCCTCTGTGGATGAATGAGCTCTTGCAAGGATCTCCTCAATAGATAGAGTAAGAGGAAATTGAGCAGGAAGAGCTGGTATGGTGTCAAAAACAACATGAACCTCACGAATGTTACTATCACTAGTCAATGTTTCACCAGTTTGGTTAGATGACGGGGTGTGATTTGGGAATGAATTCTTGAAAATGTGAGGATTCTCGATCAGCCAGTGCATTATCATTATCCAAGACAAGATCTCTATTATCTAATATTTCTTGGATGATATTTTTGAAAGTTATAAAATTAGCATCATTATGACCTCTAACACGATGATAGTTTCAATAATCATTTTCTTTGTACCATACAAGAATAGGATGAGAGGGGTCAAAACTAGTATGTGGTTTGTGACAGTGGAAGAGTGAATCCTCCAAATTTTAGAAGTTTTTCTAAAAATGAAAAGTAGGGTTCTTTTATGGGATTATATTTTTGTTGCTCCCGATTCAACTAGAAATCCTGAATAAGAGAAATATTGGAAGAAGGATTTGATTGGTAAATGTGTAGAAGGGGAAGGATAAAAAGGTAAAAATGTGGACAAGCTAACCTCCAAGGGCCCCATGCCATTGAAGTTACTGTCTATATAGCCTCGGGGAAAAGGGACCTTAGGATGATTTAGTTCTTCTATAAGGCTAGGGAAGAATATGATAAGGGAGATGAATGGGTCGGTAGGTTTTAAGCATGAGTAAGTATAGGTCATTTAGGGATGATTTTTACCAGATCATTTGGAACAACTTGAGTTATTAGATGAACATCGTCTAAATTCTCTCAATCATCTCCAAATCTAAGACAAAACAAATAGAAGATAAAATGGATAAGGAGGAATACCTATGAGGCAAAGGTGGAAGGTAGAATGTGCACGTTGTAGAATTTTTATTCAAGTTGATTGTGTGAGCTTCCCTTTGGCTAGGAGGAATGACATGTATAAGAAACACAACAAGACCACCAAATAGTATTAATAATATAGGTTAGTGGACTTCCTAGTGAGTGCTAGATTCGAGAAGTGAGGTGCTTCCTAGAAGGCTATCAATCCACTTTCAAATATAAATTAATATTAAAAATATCATGAAGTAAGGAAATCCTACTGTAGTTATATGATTTAGGTATCTCATGCAAATACAATAAGTAAATCTAATCTAACAAGAAAGTTTATGATTAGATCTGGAGGTTTGGTAGGTTATTCGGTTTCGTAGATTTGACAGGGTCTCGATTGATCGGTGAGGTCTAGGTTGATTGGGTAAGGTATGGGTTAGTTTTGGTTGATCGATAGGATTTTTGGTCAAAATGAATGAAATGACATAGAGACCAATATCGGTCAGGTGACTGATGTCGATATAGAGGTGAAACCGATGGCGGTTAGGTAACCGAGCATTGGTAGGGGCAATTGACAATAATTTGATAAAAATGGTTTTTGGGATTCTCTGTGATTGCACAGAGAGTAAGAAGGGTGTGGTTAGGTTTGTAATATTACTGAGAAGACTCGGGGATACAGAGGGGGAAGTCATGGAAGGAAAAATGCCATAGGTGGTTGGGTTGGTAGATTGGTGAGGAGGTGGAGATAAAGGAATACATGTAGAAATAAAGTATAATGAAAGAGGTAAGGAATCTATACTTTAAGCAAGAATAATATGATCAAAATCATGAATACTTACTTGCCTTTACATATCTGGTAGGTGAAGGTGGATGGTAGTTGATTCGTGAAGAGATTTTGAGTCAGTGTTGTGGCAATACTCCCATAGTGTTCTCGTGAGTATTCCAATACTCTGGAAGGAGAACCGGATGCTTTCTTGGGCCTGTGGTTGAGTATTTTGTGTTGTCTAGATGCTGAGAGGATTTGGATTTGCACTTGAATGCAATAGTTCTCTCAAAAATAAAATTACCAACCTAGGTAAAAGGTTTTAAAATTGTATATATAGGAACCAATGGCGGTTAGGTAATCAAAGATCACCGAGGGATAAGCTGTTTTGGTTAAGGCAGATAAGTCTAGGTTTACCAAAAATAGGTAGATATTCTTAGATTTGGCATGCATTCCTCATTGAGTAATTTTAGGAAAATAGATTTCATGTGAGAGAAGGCAAGAATAACTTAGGAGAGGTCTAGTTAGGTTTAGGAAGAAGTCTTAGTTAGTTAGGTCAAGTTAGTGACTCAACACTAGGAGTTATAACTCAGTGTTGAGGGTGATGACTCAGTGCTGAGGGTGATGACTCAATGATGAGGTTGATTATTCCGCCATTGTGAGTTAAATTCCCCTATAATGGGTCCAGGGCGAGGTGTCATTGCTAGGTGGGGGTGTGAGGGTGAAATTAATTTAATTAAAATAATTAAATTAATTAATAATCTGAAGATGAATATATTAGCAATAATTAGTAATGAGGCCATGATGTGTTCAATTAATTGAAAGGACCAAGGGGAGTGTGACCTAAATTTTGTGTCTATAGAGTAGGTGGAAAGGAACCAAAAATTTGATCAATATGATGAAGATATTGAAGCTTTTGAAACTAGGCTTGGAACTTACTGCATCCTTGAAGAATAATTTATGTTGCCACGCATGCTCAAGAAAATAATATAAAACTTTTGTTATAGAAGTTTTAATTTGATGGTTCCGTAGTAGAAACAACGCACGTGCATGAGTTTTTCTCATTTCTCCCAAGGATGAGAAATTATTCTTTGCACATAAGTTGTAGTTTGCATGCTCCAACAATGTGGCAAATTATGAGACATCAATGCATGGTCTTCTCATTACGGAAAAGAAACAAATTAAGGTGTTGCGAGATCTTTGGGGATAAAAAATGGTTATCCACCATGTTAGCAATAAATGTGTGACAAATAATAAAATTTTGAAAGCTTATAAGAATAGAGTTTAGGACCTCCTTGAGAGATTTGATGCTTTGAATCTATAGGTAGTGCTAAGAAATATGAACAAAGATGTAGATCGGATGTCCATGCTTGGATCAAAATTCTCTCCCAATGAGAATTTTGTGAAGGGAAATACACAACATGTCAAGATGGTAATCAGACCATCTATTCTAGAAAACAACAATAGTTGGCAAGTATTTTACAGTGATGCAAAGATCATCCAATTCATTCGAATGAAGCTGAGTTTTCTTCAAGCATGCAAGCTGATTTACATGACAGCTATAATGACCAAGTGATCCAACTAAATAAAAATAAGTTTCCTAAAGTGATTGCCACATTAGAGAAAATATTTATCCATAATAATGAGTTCAAGGGTGAAGATAAGAATATAAAGTGACACAAGAAGAATGATCCCCGTCACTATTACGTGTGGAAAGGAGTTCTTTACTCAAGAAATATTGCGTGCATGATGAAAAAAATGAATTCATATCTCTCTAAGAGAAATACGGTGGTATTTTATTGTGGGGAGTATGAATCTAAATTTTCTCAACACTCCATTGAACTTGATCCTGTATCAAGCCCATAAAAAAACCAGCGGTCTATCAATCCAAAAATAGATCCCTTCATGAGGAAATAACTATCTAAAATCATTGAGGAGAAGATCATATTTATCATCAAACACTCTACTTGGGTCACGAATCTTGTTCCAATGTGTAAAATAACAGAGAAATAAGACCTTGATTCAATTACAAGGATTCAAGTAAGGTGTATTTAAAGGATCACTATCATTTTTCTTCTATGGAGAATATTTTGCATACAGTGTAGTGGTGTGTAGAGATTCTCTATGATTTACATGATAGATATAATGACCAAGTGATCTAGCTAAATAAAAATAAGTTTCCTAAAGGGCTGGTCACATTAGATAAAATATTTATCCATAATAATGAGTTCAAGGATGAAGATAAGAATATGCACGTGACACAAGAAGATTGATCCCATCACTATTATGCGTGGAAAGGAGTTACCACTAAGTAATTCTTACGTGCATGATGAAAAACATTCCTTCATATCTCTCTATCATAAATATAGTGGTATTTTCTCATGGGAGTATGAAGACCTCAAAATATTTTATCTAAGTTTTTCTCAACACTCCATTGTCCTTGATCCTAGTATCACACCCATTAGACAAAACTAGTGGTTCATCAATCCAAAAATAGATCCCTTCATGAGGAAAGAGATATCTAAAATCATTGAGGATAAGATAAAATTTCTCATCAAACACTCTAATTGGGTCATGAATCTTGTTCCAATGCACAAAAATAACAGAGAAGTCGAATCAGTGTTGATTGCGGGGATTTAAATAAGGCGTCTTTAAAGGATAACTATCATTTTCCTTTTATGGAGAATATTTTGCATACTGTAGCTAGCACGTAGAGATTCTATATGATGGATGAGTTCTCACTTTCCATTTTTACTATGTTTCCAAAAATTAAAAATATTTTAGTAGAGAAGAAAAGTGAAAGTTACAAAAACTGAAAACTAGGGGACGTGGGTCGAAAAAGCCAAAAAAGCAAAAAAATAAAAAATAACTTTCCAAAAATGTAAAGTACTTCGGATTGACTCCTAAATACTTGTGTCAAGCTTGAAATGTGAAAAAATACTCTAGTACCACCTCTAAGGAAAAAAAGTGACATTGCCCAAAATAGCAGCTCCTAGGAGCAACTTTCTAAAAATAGCAATTTTTGGTCCTAAAAGCAAAAATTTGCTATATTTTCCATTTTAACATATATTGTCCCCTTTTTCCACTATGAAGTTAAATTTCACTGCCCCGAGCCCATTTCAAATCTTTCATTAGTGTTCCTGAGTGCGGGTGACAAAAATTTCACTCACATGGACCTGGAGGAACTCAAACACAAAATGTTTTACGGGCCAAGGGAACCAATGGAAGAAAATATATTTTCCAATGGTTTGTATGGAGCTTGTGTCCATCCCTAGTTCCTCCAAAACATTGAGCTAGTGTAGGCCTGTTCCTAACACTATTAACTAGATACCATAATGATCATGGTGGATTATTACATTCGCGCCCTCACGTCCTATATCCAAGTGCTTTTAGGTCCTATTGTCGTAGATGCTCTCCTTGTAGATGTAGTGACTCCAATTAGTAGAATTGATCTTGAATCCATGAGGAGGACTTAAGCATTCACCATGCAAGGAAGGGAAAATGAAAAAATGGGTTGATATGATTCTCGATATATGAAGGACATTGCTTTTGGAGATGATAACCTTGAATAGATACATGGACGACACAAAAAATGAAATTTCTCACAACTAGGGAGGTAATCGAGGCCGAGAAAGATCATTGGGACCAAGTGCAATAATTGGCTATGGAGATAAGAAATGTCAAGTCATCTCTTCTAGTAACTAAAGGAATCTTATCATATGCAAAAAGGATTTGTCTCAAGTTTGGGCGAAGTATTGTTCGCTTGATATGAAATGATCAAGTGCACCATCGATGAGTTAGAATCATATGAACAAGATGTTGATAGGATACATAAAGATGTAGATGCCCAAATATTGAAGCTTGGGGTGCCAAAGCAGAAAACCCGGACACTTTAACAGATTAATTGTTGAAATCATTCAAGGACCAAGTCAAGACAGAGACCAGCGATCCATTCTCATTCACAAAAAACACCTTGGAATATCTGTCAGAGATACATGTAATCATAGCCATCACTGTGAAGAACTATTAGACTTGGTAATTAGAATGCGGGAACATTAACTCCCTTATAGAGAATTACATCAAGTCGCTCGGTTTGTCCATCTCCATTAGTAGAAAAAAGTAATACAACCTCTAGAAAGATTCAATAGGGCTTTCAAAGGAATGTAAATGCCATCGATATTACTTCACGAGAATTTTGTCACCGTAGGATCATCTTTAAAATAGTACTCTATGTCTCTCTCTTATTCTTCCTTTTCTTCCCTCACCTTTCTTCTCTCCATCTTCTAATTTTTTTTTATGTTTAATCTTGATATCTCGTCTTACTCATTAAAGTTACTTTATAAATTTTAATTGTAAAAGTCCCTTTGTTTTATAAAAGGGAACTTAATTTCCTAAGTCCTAGGAAGATGGAAAGTCACAAGATGAATGATAAAATGTAGATTCATGTGGGTGGGTTCTGAAAGGTAATTTATGATTCTATATAATGTGAATACACCTTCATTGTTAAGGGTTTTCAAGTTTGTACATGGAAGAGAGAGTATTTCTTTGAACTAAGCAAGAGAGATAACAATTCTTCTAATTTCCTTCACTATTTTCCTCCATTTCCAGCATTGTACAACTGGGTGAAAATGTCAATAAAGAAAGGAATTTTTTTCTTTCATGATTCATGAATGTGTGTAACTTTGTGTGCATGGTTTCCTCTGATCATTGACATTATAATCTTGTTGTTTCTTTCTTATAAACTCGTGGATGTGAAATTTCTAATTGGATCTAATGAGAATCTGAATTTTACTCATAGGGTTAATTTTTCTTGTCTAATTTATTAATTCTCCTTCCCCCCATCTACCATAAAATTCCCCCCTTACAACCATTGTAATAAGTTTTAATGGATGCACTGGAGTGTTCTCATTAGATCCCCGACCTCTTGGCCAACAATGAATTTTTATTTTTTTCATTCACAATAAAGTGGAGCTACACCACCCAAGTAGAGGTATCTAGATTCCTAGAGAGTTGGATAGAAACCCACCAATTTTTCCACCAAAATTTTTTCTAACCAATTTTTTTTGGCACCCAATGTGGGGAAGACTTGTCAGCAATCTACACTCAACATACGACTATAAAAATCCAAAAAAAAGATATAAAAAAAAACATTTTGGAATTTTAGAAAATCAAGAACCTATGTCTCATAAACATGTCCATTCTAGGTAATCCTCTTGTCGAAAGGCCTAAGTTAGTGTTCCATATTCAAGATGATATTTCTTTAGATTTGAGAGAGGTTATCTGGCATAACAAGAAAATTTTCACTCAATACTTCATTGGCAAAAGAGTATTGGACCTTTAAGAAGAATGTGTCGCTGAATTAAAAAGAGAAAGGAAGATTGAGGCACCACAAAGAAGAGAATAAGTTTTCAAGCTAGATGATAGAAGATATACTCATAAACAAATACAAGGAGGAAAAAATGACCCTATCTTCAAGGAAATTCAATAAAGGAAATAACTGCTCAGAAATCGAAGGTCTCCCTTCATTTGGAAATGTCTCTTACCAAAAATCCAAGTGTTTTCAACTCGTTGGGCGACGTGTTTCCATACGTAGATGAGAATCTTGAAGATTTCACACACATGGAAATTTTAGAAGAATATCAAGAAAGAGAACCAAAAGTGGAAGCTAAGATAAGAGGCCAAATTCAAGAAATTGAAATATCTCAAGCCAAAGCAAATACAAGATCAGCGATTAAAGGCATGGCCTTAAAAATGTTGGAAGCCATACTCGGGGATGAGATGGCAGACCGTGAGGAATAAAGTAGAAAAAATATACCATGAGGTGGAAATACTTTCCCACTTTCACTTCAAAACCTCTCCATAAGCAACCAAGAGGTTCGAGGAAGAAATTTCCAAAATTTAGAGGAGATGGTTCCCAACTCCCGAGGAACACATACTAGTGTTCATCACTACTTTTGATGTATTATGTGTTGAACATGAATATGTATCACTCATATTTTTCATGGAATCATTTAAATACAAGGATTTCAAATGGCTCTATATGTTTCTCACTATATTTTTCACTTTATGGGAAGACATGAGAGGATGTTTTGAGCACAAGTTCAATATACAAAGGAATACCAAGATCTCTTGGTCTAATTGGTGAAAATAAAGAAATATCTCATTGATTCTATGAGAGATTTCATATCCAAGTAAAACCAAATAATTATAAGGATTCATGAAGATGTCATGCCTATAGATAATAATATGAAAATATTCTTTATCAATGGTCTAACACTAGAGGTTGGTTTCTTCCTTAAGATCCCAACTTAGGGATTTGAAAGAAGCAAAATATTATGCAATTAAAACTAAAGATGAATTAATCTTGTCTATAAAATTAAAGGGTCCTAATGTAAAACAAAAAGGTTAGAGTTTAACCTCAGCTTTCACTGATCCCATGATTCATAATATGGCTAACGACATGATTTGTTTGAAGAAGTAAATATCACAAATGACCATGAGGGGTATTCCAAAGAAGAATATGATTCCTAAATGGACACGAATAACTCCACCTCCTCGTTAGATCACTCTTAGGGAACCACATGTCAATGCTACATGTGAAACCAAGAACCAGAGGAGGATAAATAAGTGTAAGAACAAGAAGAATAAAAATAAGGTGATGGAAAAAACTAGAAAAAGTTGATGGCGACAATCAAAATGGCCTTATCGAGTATGTTTCATCAATTGAAGACAATGATGATGAAGAAGCACAAAAATTATTATACATAGTGTTCAGTCATGCACGATCAAAGAAAGGAGCTTCATCTTCAACATCTAGTGAAAATAAGAATAAAAAAGATCCCCTTACCAAAATCCCATAGAGAAAATTTATTATAAAGGGAACATCGTTTATGCCATCGATGGATTCAGCCAAAGAGAAACCCAACCTGCTAGCAAGTAAGATCATGTTGTTTTACCAAGTCCTATAGTTCTTGTCTTAGTGCTAAATTTTATAAGAATAATTATTCTCCTAGTCCCATTCTTGTAAAATCATCAAAATCCCATTCAAAACCAGCTACTCCCTCACCTTCTAAAATTACAACCACATTGGCCAAAGAGACCCAAGTTCCCAAGTTTACATCACCCTCATAATACAAAACTTCCAACATCCCTACAACATCATTCCCACTCCCTACATATCCATTTGATTATGTTGAACATGCAAGTAGAACCAAAGTTCAAATCACGAGAGATGGAATATTTACGAGATACACCCAACTCGGTTTGAGTGGTTTGTCAATACTATCCAAAATGTTACCCGAAGCCTAATATTGCAAACCTCGGTGTTAAATATCTACTTCCTATGCCATCCACACCCTCCTCAAAAACATGCTGACACCTAGCACATCCAAGACCAATAAAGTAGAGCCTTTCTACCTATCCCTTATTGTAAAAGTCTATCAACTCAACAATTATATCATAGATTTTAGAGCCTCTGACAATGTTATTCCCATCAAGGTAGAAAATTCCCTAGGAATCACATTGACCCATGCCAATGGATCTTTCTATTCCATGGAATCTAAAGAAGTTCCATTCTTGGGTAGAAAATAAAGGATGCTCGAGATATCCTTGGTTGATTTTCTAGAGAAAAAGTTGTTGCTTACTATTCTAGAGGCGAACATTCCAACATCTTTCACGATGCTATTAAGAAGAATATTTTATAGGGAATTAGTTGGAGAAATAAAGATGGATTTGTCCTTTGTGACAATTTTAGTAAAGGGAGAGATGAATAATTTATTTCTTGTATGAAAGATGAAATACACACTTGAAATTAGAATATTTAAGAGAAAACATCTTATTCCAAGATAGCGAGATGACAATTACTTCTTCACTTTAGAAAGGGATTAGAATTTACCTCTTCTCATGGAGGATGAAGAATACCAATTTTGGAAAATGGTGTTTGATGGTAGCGACTCTATTCTTGGATCCATTATATGTGTCATATTAACTTCCCCTTCAAATGAAGTATACATATTTTCCTATAAGCTGTAATTTTATAATACAAAAATTACAATAGAGTACAAATCTCTCCTCCTAGGAATGGGTGTTTCTGAAGAAATGAGAATCAAGCAGTTGAGATGTTTTTGTAATGCTAAAGTGATAGTCAAGTAGGTAAAGAATAAATACCAAGTAAAAAAACCAAGGCCCGGCATTATAGAAATAAGGTGTGGGACTACATTGAATCTTTTAATGATTTTTCTATCTGATACATTCCTCATAACAAAATGAGAGGTTCAATTCTCTTACAGTGTTAGCTTATTTAGTGACACTAAATCCTTCCTTTTGAATGGATTAAGTTACCATAGAGATGGTTTTTAGGCCCAGTGTACGTGATAATGTGAATCACTTTGGCAAGTTCTAAATGATGACAATCAAATCTTGGACTTCTTATAACATAATTATAATTTAAATAACCTTTTCTTTGAGGGAATTGAGAACCCACATAGGTATTTGGTGGCTGAAGAATATAAAGAAGGAATCAAAGGGATTGATGAAGAGGGTGTGGTCAATCTCAAAGCAAACAAAATTCTTAGAGGTCAATGTCACTAGAAGATATTTTTGATAAGCATGACTACTTCATCAAGGATAAAGAAAAGGGACCATCAAGGTGTACCATAAAAATTGAGAAGGAGAACATTGGTACCACTTAACAACTGAGAATGCTCAATATTGGGAAATTTTGTTGACCTAAAGAGAAGAGAAGGTTTGTCTCTTTGGTTAAAATTTATTTAGATGTTTTGGCCTATTCTTACGATGAGTTTATATCCTTCAATGAAGGAAATACATCATTCAATCCCACTGAAGCCGAATGCCAAGCCTTTTAGGTAGAATCAAATTCCATATAATCCAAATATTAATGACACCATAAAAGAGTAGGTTTTGAAGATGTTGAATGCAAGAATTATCTCCCCTATCCACCACTCTTCGTGGGTAGAAAATATTTTCCCCTTGCGGAAGAAGAATGGAGAGGTAAGAATTTGTGTGGAATTCCACAATTTGAACTAGGATTCCCTTAAGGAAAATTATCCACTCCCAATCATGGACCAAGTTCTATAAGTAGTCAATCAATCATAAATGATTTTGCTACTTGATGGTTTCTCAGGATACAACCAAGTTGAAGTGGCGGAAGAGAAGAAGTCTAAGACAACCTTCACTACTCCATGAGGAACTTTTACATATAGCAGGGTGACTTTTAGTTTTATCAATTCCAGAGAAACATTCCAGAGAGAAATGGATTTATCATTCAAAGATATAAAACATTGCATCGTCATCTATCTTGATGACTTGAAAATATTCTCAAAATTTTTAAGAGATCACTTTGAGCACTGGAATAGGTTATCATCCAACGCCGAAAAAATGGTATATCCTTGAATCCCAAGAAGTGTATTATTAGCATAATTGAAGGAAGTGTTTTGGGGCCCATTGTAAATAAGAAAGGGGAAAGAATTGATCCGAAAGACTGAAGTACATTCAAGCCTTGTCCTTACCCACAAGCAAAAAGGGAGTTCATTTCTTCTCTGGTAAAGTGATCTTTCTCCAGCGCTTTATTCATAAATTTATAGAAATTACTAAATACATTACTATCATGATGAAACCCTAGGAACATTTCAAATAGAGTGATGATGGTAAAGTGGCATTTTAATTAATCAAGAGATCCATTGCCAAATATTAGACCCTCGTATGTCCAAAATTTTATAAATATTTCATTATGTATTATTATGCCTGCGAAAACACGCTCTATGCCATCCTAATCCAAAATAATGATGAAGGAGTAGAATAACCTATTGTATTCATGAGCTACCATTTGAAGAACCTGTTTGTCATCAAAATGGCACCCGTGTCTCGATATCAAGGAATTGAGTCATTTGAGTTAAAAATGGGACTGTCTCCAAGTTGTGGGACCTTACACTCTTGACACGAGACCTCCAGAGAAGGCCGATTCATCTAATCACCTCTACTACTACTATTACTTCTAATACTAAAAGGAAAACCTAAGCTAACAATGCTAAGAGACTAGGGATAGAAGGATAACATAAAATGGAAAACTAACCTAAGGGAGGTGATAGCACTAGAAAAAGTGGGATGAAAACTATCTATTTTGAATGAGAGTGAGGACCAAGCATCAGGAGGCTAGGCACATGCATCACAAACCACAATGCATTCGAGATGACTAATTCCGTGAGACACAACAATAAAAAAAGAGACTCTAAGGGATTTATAATGGCACATCAAGCACAAAATAAAAATTAAAGGCAATAAAGAAGGATATAAACATTTTAAGGAAAAGAATTAAAAAAACAATCCTTCATGAATTCCAAAAATGCACAGTCGATTACAATGACATCTAAAGGCCGATATCCACATGTAAGAACCAGATTTAGAGGTCTATAACTCAAAATACAAAGATATAAATTCCTTAGCAAATGATAAAGGATATGAAATGTCTAACCCTTTATAATGACTCATGCTCTTATATTTATAGGTGAATCGGTTAGAGAAGAAGAGCGAAATAGGGAAAACTTGGATTTGAATCACAACCAACAAAAACAAGCATTTCAATGCCTAAATTTTTTCCAAATGCGCTTCTCTAAGTCTTTTTGGCATGTGGGAGAAGAAAAGGGATGATATATGAGTCAAATCAAGTGGTTAAAGCAATCAAATCCTATAATAATGGCATGAAATATGTTTTCCATCTTCTCACCTATTCAATCCCACTAAAATTTGAAATTGAATAGTCTAGAGTGTAGCTCACATAAGAAAATTTTAAATGATATTGGACACAAGTGTGTCGAGAGGTCTGAGAAAAAAGTTATGGCTATTAGAAGTCTACAGGTCACTTTGACATGCAATGACACATGGTGTATGATGATTTACTAAAAGATCGGTCAACTGTACAACTATTTTGTCATCTTTATCACGTGTCACACTTAAATATGTTGTAAGGATTCCAAACCCATTTGGCACACTTTGATTGGTTGTGTTTAGCACACTCAATGTGTGATAGATTCCATGTGGCACAGAATGGCATAAAAGAAGGTGAAAAGTTACATGCGTGGAAGAGTGAGGCGCAGGAGGAAAATAAAGGAAGGTTGCGCCTTTGTAGTAACACACACGGGAGAAATGGGAGGAATACCTAAGGGAGAAATGTATACCAAAGGCTCAATCATTAAAAAATGATGTGAAGTAGCAAGAAATAGGGTGCACGGAGAATGCTAGGGACTTAACTAATCTTGGGAAGTAGGTCCAACGCACACACGAAGGATTTATGAACTACTAGGAAGAAGGAAAATGCACAAAAGGTGCATGCAGGAAAATGGAAAAAATAGAAAAAGGAAAATAAAAGGTGAGGGAAGAAGGACTGCACAAGAGTGCATGAAGGATATTCAACCGGGGAATGTGCCAAAGGAATGAAATATGCCAAGAGTGCACACAAGCTACAATGTAGATCCTTAGAGCAAGAGTAGAATATAAGTTGTCTAAATAACTAGGGAGTTATTTTGGATACCAATTTGGTGACTTTCGGGGCCATCTACCTACTATATCAAGGACATCAATATCCTATAGCATCCATTAGGCATGGATTCTTCTCAAAATATGAAATTCTTATCTGTGACCTTGAAATTTTTTTCTTGAAGCTACTTGGAAATATGTTTTGGAATTTGTTCTAAATCCAACAATGCTATTGAAAAATGTTAAAATATGACTAGCATCCTTGAAGCAACAAAGAGCATGCACAAGAACCATGTGAGAAGAAATAACTAGGTACAAATACTATAATGTGCACGTAGTACACTTAGAAAAATTGAAACTATTTTAATATATACAAAATGATGTAGTAAGATTAATGGAAGGGTTTGAGATATATTAAGATTACTACATCATTTTGTATATATTAAAATAGTTTCAATTCCTCTAAGTGAACTGTGTGCACATTATCTTGTTTGTACATAGTTCTTTCTTCTCATGTGATTCTTGTGCATGCTCTTTTATTACTTCCAGGATGTTAGTCATCTTCCAACAGATTTTCAACGGTCTTGTTGGATTCAAAACAAATTACAAAACATGTTTCCAAGTAGCTTCAAGAACAAATTTTCAAGGTCACGATAAGAATTTCATATTTCAAGAAGACTCCATGCCTAATGGATGGTCCAGCTACTAATGTTCTTCATCTAGCAGGAAGATGGCCCCGAAAGTCACTAAATTGTTATCCAAAATAACTCCCCTAGTTATTTGGACAACTTATATTCTACTCTTGCTTTAAGGATCTACATTGTAGCTTTGCGTGGACTCTTGGCATATTCTATTCCTTTGGCACATTCCCTGGTTGAATATTCTTTACACATTCTTGTGTGCTCCTTCTTCCCTCACATTTTATTTTCCTTTTCCTATTTGTTCCATTTTCCCTTGCATGTACCTTTGTGCATTTTCCTTCTTCCTAACATTCATAGATCCTTTGCATGCACCTTGGACACTCGCTTCTTAAGATTAGCTAAGTCCCTAACATTCCTTGCACACCCTCTTCCTTGCTACTTCACATAATTTTTTAATGATTGAGCCTCTGCATACATTTCTCCCTTAGGTATTCCTCCCACTTCTCCCACATGCGTTACTACCACACGTAACCTTCTTCTATTTTCCTCCCTCACTTCACTCTTCCATGCGCGTAACTTTACGCCTTCTTTCGCGCCATTCATCCGCCACATGGAATCACACACATTGAGTGTGTTGCATGCAACCAATTAGAGTGTGCCAAATGGGTTTAGATTCCTTACAACAGATCAAAGTGTGACATGTGGAAGATACTGAAAAAAATAGTTGTCTAGTTAGCTAATCTTATAGTAAATCATCATGTCATGTGTCATTATATGTCAAAGTGACCTATAGACTTCTTATAGCCATAAATTATTTTACATACCTTTGACACATGTGTTTCCAATATCATTTAAACCTTTTTGATGTGGGCTACACTCTAGACTATTCAATTTCAAATTTCAGTGGGATTGGATAGGTGAGAAGATGGAAAACATATTTCAGGCCATTCTTATAGGATATGATTGCTCTAACCACCTGATTTGACTCATAGCTCATCCCTTTTCTTATCCCACATGCCAAATAGACTTGGAGAAGTGCATTTGGCAAAATTTTAGGTAGATTTATAGGCATTGAATGCTTGTTGTTGGTGGTGGTGATTCAAATCAAATTTTCCCTATTTCTCCTCTTCTTCTCTCACCGATTCATCTATAAATGTAAGAGCATGACTCATTATAAAGGGTTGGACATTTTAGATCCTTTAGCATTTCTCGAGGAATTTATATCTCTGTATTTTGATTTATAGACCTCTAAATCTGGTTCTTGCATGCGAGATATCAGCCTTCATACATCATTGTAATCGACTATGCATTTTTGGAAGTAATAAAAGCATTGTTTTATTTCTATTATTTTCCTTAAAATGTTTATATCCTTATTTATTACCTTTCATTTTTATTGTGTGTTTGATGTGCAATTATAAATCCCTTAGAGTCTCTTTTTCTTGTTGTGTCTCTCATGTGCCTAGCCTCCCTTAATGCTTTCTCCCTCACTCTCGGTGAAAATAGATAGTGTTCATCCCACTTTTTCTAGTGCTATCACCTCCCTTAGTTTAGTTTTCCATTTTATGTTATCCTTCTATCCCTAGTCCCTTGGCATTATTAGCTTAGGTTTTCCTTTCGATTAGAAGTAACGATAGTAGTAGAGGTAATTAGAGGAACCGACCTTCTGCGGAGTGCTGTGTCAAGTGTGCAAGGTCCCATAACTTGGAGATAGTCCCATTGTTGACTCAAATGACCCGTTCCTTCATATCTAAGACACGGGTGCAAGTTTGATGACCAAAAGTTCTTCAAAGGGTAGCTCATGAATACAATAGGTTCTTCTACTCCTTCATTGTTCTTTCGGACTAGGATGGCGTAGAGTGCATTTTCAAAGACATAATAATACATAATGAAATATTTCTAAAATTTTGGACATACGACGGTATAATATTTGGCAATGGATCTCTTGATTAATTAAAATGCCACTTTACCATCATCACTCTATTTGAAAATTTCCTAGGGTTTCATCATGATAGTAATGTGTTTAGTAAACTCTTTAAATTCAGAACAAAGCGGACTGGAGAAAGTTCACTTTGCTAAAGAAGGAATGAACTCCCTTATTTCTTATGGATAAGGAGAAGGCTTGAATGTACTTCAATATTTTTGGATCAATAATTTCCCCTTGCTTATTTACAATGTGCCCCAAAACACTTCCTTTAATGATGCTAACAATACACTTCTTGGGGTTTAAGGATATACCATTTTTTCAGCATTGGATAATAACCTGCTCAGGTGATCAAGTGATCTCTTAAAAATTTTGAGAATATTTTCAAGTCATCAAGATAGATTATGATGGAATGTTTTATATATTTGAATGATAAATCCATTTCTCTCTGGAATGTTTCTTCGGCATTGATCAAACTAAAAGTCACCCTGCTATATGTAAAAGTTTCTCATGGAGTACTGAAGGTTGTCTTATACTTGTCCTCTTTTGCCAATTCAACTTGGTTGTATCCTGAGAAACCATTAAGAAAAAAAATAATTTATGATCAAGTGAATAATTGTAGAATTTGGTCCATGATTGGAAGTGGATAGTTGTTCTTAAGGGAAGCCTTATTCAAATTGTGGAATCCCACAAAAATTCTTACCTCTCCATTCTTCTTCCACATGGGAAAAATATTTTCTACCCACGTAGAGTGGTGGATAGGGAAGAATATTATTCCATTCAACATCTTCAAAACCTACTCTTTTATGGTGTCATTAATTTTTGGATTATATGGCCTTTGATTCTTCCTAAAAGGCTTGGCATTCATCTTTAGAGGGATTGAATGATGCATTTCCTTTGGTTGGAAGGATTTAAGCTCATCATAAGAATAGGCCAAAACATCTGAATAATTTTTCACCAAAGAGATGAACCTTCTCTTCTTTTTGGGTCAAAAAAATTTCCCAATATTGAGCATTCTCGGTTGCTAAATGGTACTGATGTTCTCTTTCTCAAATTTTACGGTACACCTTGATGGTCCCTTTTATTTATCCTTGATGAAGTGGTCATGCTTATCAAAAATATCTTCTAGTGACACCAGACCTCTAGGAATCTTGTTTCCTTTGAGATTGAGTACACCCTCTTCATCGATCCCTTCAAGTCCTTCTTAATATTATTCACCCAAAAATACCTATGTGGGTTCTCAATTCCCTCAAAGAAAAGGTTATTAAAATTATATCTATGTTCTAAGAAAACCAAGATATAATTGTCATCATTGAAAACTTGCCATTGATTCACATTATCAGGTATAATTGGCCTAAAAATAATCTCTATGGTCACTTAATCCATCAAAAGGAAATATGTGGTGTCACTAAATAATCTAACACTTTGTAAGAGAATCGAACCTCTCATTCTATTGTGAGGAATGTATTTGATAGAAAAAGCATTAAAATATTCAATGTAGTCCCACATCCTATTTATATAATGCTTGAGCCTTGGGTTTTTTACTTGGTATTAATTCCTTACCTACTTGACTATCACTTCAACATTGCCAAAACATCTCAACTACTTGATTCTCATTTCATTAGAAACGCCCATTCCTAGGAGGAGATATTTGTACTCTATTATATTATTTGTATTATAAAATTATAGCTTATAGGAAAATATGTATACTTCATTTGAAGGGGAAGTTAATATGACACATATACATGATCTAACAATAGAGTGGCTACCATCAAACACCATTTATAAAAATTTGTTTTATTCATCCTCCAAGAGAAGAGGAAAATTCTAATCCCTTTTTGAAATGAAGAAGTAATTGTCGACTCACTATCTTAGAATAAGATGTTTGCTCTTAAATATTCTAATTTATGAAGTGTGTATTTCATCTTTCGTATAAGAAATAAATTATTCATCTCTCCCTTTACTGAAATGGTCAAAAAGGACTAATCCATCTTGATTTATCCACCTAATTCCCTATAATATCTTCTTCTTAATAACATTGTGAAAGATGTTGGAATGTCTGCCACTAGAATTGTAAGAAAAAAATTGTTCTCTAGAAAATCAACCAAGGATATCCGAGCATCCTTTATTCTACCCACTTTTGGAACTTCTTTAGATTCCATGGAATATCAAGAGCCATTAGAATGGGTCAACGTGAGTCCTAGGTAATTTTCTACCTTGATGGGCATAACATTGTCAGAGGCTCCAAAATCTATGATACAATTGTTGAGTTGATAAACTTTGACAAGAAGGGATAGGTAGAAAGGCTCTAGTTTATTGGTCTTGGATGCGCTAAGTTTCAACATGTTTTGTGAGGAGAGTGTGGATGGCATAGGAAGTAGAAATTTAACACTAAGGTTTGCAATATTAGGCTTCGGGGTACAATTTTGGATGGTATTGACAAACCACTCAAACTGAGTTGGGTGTGTTTGTAAATATTCCATCTCCGTGATTTGAACTTTGGTTCTACTTGCATGTTCAACATAATCAAATGGAGATGTAGGGAGTGGGGATGATGTTGTAGGAATGGTGGAAGTTTTTCATTGTGAGGGTGATGCAACCTTGGGAACTTGGGTCTCTTTGGTAAATGTGGTTGTAGTTTTAGAAGGTGAGGGAGTGGCTGGTTTTGACTGGGATTTGGATGATTTTAGAGGAGTAGAACTAGGAGAATAATTATTATTATAAAATTTAGCACTACGAGAAGAACTAGAGGACTTGGTAAAACAACATGATTTTTTTTTGCTAGTAGGTTGAGTTTCTCTTTGGATGAAACTATCGATGGCAAAAAAAGTGATCCTTGCTAATAATTTTCTCTCGTGGAATTTTGGTAGGGGATCCTTTTTATTCTTATTTTCACTAGAGGTTGAAGATGAAGCTCCTTTCTTTGATCGTGCATGACTGAACATCATGTATAATAATCTTGGTGCTTCTTCATCATCATCATCCTCAATTAATGAAACATACTTGATAAGGCCATTTTGATTGTTGCCATCAACTTTTTCTAGTTTCCGTCATCACCTTATTTTTCTTCTTCTTTTTCTTACACTTATTTCTCCTCCTTTGGTTCTTCGCCACATGTAGCATTGACCTATGGTGCCTTAAGATTGAGATGATGAGGAGGTGGAGTTATTCTTGTTTAGTTAGGAAGATTATTCTTCTTTGGAATAGCCCTCATGGTCATTTTTGATATTTACTTCTTCAAACAAATCATGTCATTAGCCATAGTATGAATCATGGGATCAGTGAGAGCTGAAGTTAAACTCTAACCTTTCTATTTTTCATTAGGACCCTTTAATTTTATAGATAAGATTAACTCATCTTCAGTTTCAATTGCATAATCTTGTGCTTCTTTCAAAACCCTAGGTTGGGATCTTCTAAGGAAGAAACCAACCTCTGTGGTAAGCAGTGATAAAGAATACTTTCGATTATTATCTATAGGAATGAAATCTTCACGGATCCTTCTACTTATTTGGTTGTACTTGGATATGAAATATCTCATAGACTCGGTGAGATATTTCTTTATTTGCACCAATTAGACCAAGAGATCTTGGTAGTCCACTTTATATTGAATCCGTGCTCAAAATATATTCTCATGTCTTCCCATAAAGTGAAAAATATAGAACCATTCAACATCGTTGTCTTGCAATGATTCCATGAACAATATGAGTGATACATCTTCATGTTCTACACATAATATGTTGAAAGTAGTGACGAACGCTACTATGTGTTCCTCGAGAGTTAGGAACCATCTCCTCTAAATTTTGGGAAGTTCTTCCGGAACCTATTGGTAGCTTATGGAGAGGTTTTGAAGTACAAGTGGAAAAATATTTCCACCTCATGGTACATTTTGTCTATGTTATTCTTCATGGTCCTCCATCTTGTCCCCGAGTATGGCTTCTAACATTTATAAGGCCACGACTTCAATTTCTGATCTTGTATTTTCTTTGGCTTGAGATATTTCAATTTCTTGAATTTGGCCTCTTATCTTAGCTTCCACTTTTGGTTATCTTTCTTAATATTATTCTTTAATTTCCAAGTGACTAAAATATTCAAGATTCTCGTTTACATATGGAAACTCTCGGACAACAGTTGACAACACTTGGAATTTTGGTAAGAGACATTTCCAAATGAAGGGGAGAGCTTAGATTTCTGAGCAATTATTTCCTTTATTGAAGTTCCTCGAAGATAGGGTCCGTTTTTCCTCCTTTCCTTTGTTGATGAGTATATCTTCTATCCACCAGCTTGAAAAATTATTCTCTTCTTTGTGGTGCCTCAATCTTCCTTTCTCTTTCTAATTCACGACATGTTATTCTTAAAGGTCCAATACTCTTGTGGAAATGAGGTATTAAGTGAAAATTTTCCGTTATGCCGGATAACCTCTCTCAAATCTAAAGAAATATCTTCTTGAATATGGAACACTATCTTATGTCTTTTGAAGACTTGATGAAGAAAGGATTCATAATGCCAAATAGATGTCACCTTTGTAAAAAAGAGTCTGAGGATATTAAGCATCTTTTTGTCCACTGTGAGTATGCTTCAATGATCTGGAGTTATGCCTTTTCTAAATTCAAAGTTTTCTGGACTGTGCCAAAGGATTTCATCTAGTTTTGGACCCAATGGAATCCTCCTTTTAAGCATTGTGTTGTGAGAAGACTTTGGAAACTAGTCATGCCCCATATTATCTGGAGGATCTGGAAAGATAGAAATGACATCATTTTCAGAAACAATAAACAACATTGCAAGATTAGCTTTGTTAAGATTGCTCATGCTATTAAAGAAAATATTGAGAGATTCAAACCTCCCAAGAATAAGAAATATCCTGAGAATGAAGAATATATTCTTTCCAACTGGAAGATTGGAGTTGTAAATCTGCAGAATAGGAATACTTCAAACATTGATAGGTCTTCGATTCATTGGAACCCTCCTGATATTAACTGGCACAAACTAAACTTTGATGGTGCCTCCAAGGGTAATCCTGGGATTGTTGCAGGGGGAGGTGTAATTCGTGATCATAAAGGCTGCTTAGTTGTTGCCTATGTTGGAAAAATGGGGATTCAAACAAACCATTATGCGAAGCCCCTAGCATTATTGGGGGCTAAGGGTTGCTAAGGATTATAACATATAGAACATCATTATGGAAGGAGATTCACTAAACATTATCAATCACCTTAATCAATTTTCTCCTCCTAGCTGGACTATTAAGGACTTCATTATGGAATCCATAAATATTTGTCAAAATTTCAAGAATATCAACATTAGGCATACTTATAGGGAGGGGAATAAGGTAGTGGATACCTTGGCCAATTTTGGCATCAATAATAATCTAACCATTTGGGATAATGAAAATTGCATCCCTAAGGAGGTACATAATAGCATTAATGTGGATAAATATGGGAAATCATACATGGAGTAGGAATTATAATGAGATGGCGTGGGATTTAGCGGGTGTGAAAGATCACACATGTGAGAAATATCATCCTAACTACAGCCATAATAACTCCCATGATTCTTGAATAGGTGGCTGGGTTCTTAAAAACTGGGACAAACATAAGGAAAGTAATGATTCAAATGAGGGTTTCAAGTAGAAAAATTGTAGGAGTAGTAAGGAGAAGGAGATGGGAGGTGCCCCATGCCAACTAGAGCCTTGCAGTGATCCAGCTTGGAAGAAAAATGAGGAGCTATGGAACCTCCTTCAAAAGGGAGGCATTTCCAACTTCATAGAGCGCATTTAGGGGCATGACCAAAATATTTTGGTTCATTTTGCAATGGACTAGAAGGACAAAAAGGTGGAGTATGGTGGTCACCAAGTAATTATAAATGAAGAATTGATAGCTGAGGAAATAGGCCTCAAGTTGGAGGGATATCATTTTTTCAACAAAAGGATCGATAAGACTGCCGAGGAAAATAAATTCTCTGACGATGGTGAGGAGATCAAATTTGTAATTGCGGGTGTTAGGGTAAGCTCTATCCCCAAGCCTTTTGATGAGGTTACAAAAATGATGGTTAGGTACATTTCTTTAGAAGGATGCTACATAACAGTCCCTGTCAAGCACCTGGTCTTTCTTAACCACTTTAGAAGACAATTTATGGTCTACTTCCCGCATTACTTGCTAAATTCCCTTGAGTGCTCCATTTTAGAATTCCATAAGCACTCTCATGCCATTCCTCTTCACCAAGGCCTTATTTTTCTACTTCATAAGCTCTGTGTCTCTAAGTTCCCTAGCTTCCCACCCTCTCCCAGTGATCCGCACATCCCTACCATCACTGCTCCCACTTCCATCCTGAACACCTCTTCCAAACCCAAGACTAAGAACCCAAAACTTCCCAAAATTGACATCCCTCACTCTACCTAGGTTCTTAGAAGCACTAAAGAGCTGGAAGTTGTGCATAATCTACTACATATTAGTAATGTTGGCCAAGATACAACCTTGTAACAAGAGGGGAATAATATTCCTCACAGGTTGGATTCTTTAGAAAATGAGATGATGAAGTTAAAGAAGGACCTACAACACATTTCCAAATAGAAGGGCAAAAGAAAGGCTGATGATGAAACTGATAATGGGAATGATCAGATTGCAGACATCTACAAGAAATTGAACTCTTTGGACAATAGATTGGGGAGAGCCAAAGACAGGCATGACCATAACATGGCTATCTTCAATGCCATTAGTGACTTTTTGGAACAACATGTTCGCAACATTTCCATGCTTAGCAGGGTCCCTGAAACTATCTAGGGACTGACAAAGAGACAAGTCGATGATATCAAATTTGAATGAAAGTGACCCCATGCACATCACCACTTTGGCATTGTTCACTTCACTACAAATAATCAAATCCGAGTTGTCGAGAGATTCCAAGAAATAATCTCCCTCAGGCTGGAGGGCTTCATTCTAGATGCTGCTATATTTCGGTCTTTTCGTTGTTTTTTTACTATTATTTTGTTGTCTTATTGCAGTTTCTGTTCTATTTCACTTTCTACTAGTAACTATCTTTTGGTTATTGCTAGACATAATGCTTTATCTTTTGGTTATTGCTAGACATAATGTTTTGTAATAAGATATAGTCACTTCAAAACTATTTACCAATAATAAAAAACTTAGGTATTTTGACTAGAGGATTACTTGGAATGGACATGTGTATGAGACATAGGTTCTTGATTTTCTAAAATTATAGAATGTTTTTTTATATTTGATTTTTTTGGATTTTTATAGTCATATGTTGAGTGCAAATTGCTGATAAGTCTACCCCACAAAGTGGGTGCCAAAAACAGTTGGTGATAAAAATTTTGGGGGACAAATTGGTGGGTTTATAGCCAACTCTCTAGGAATCTAGGTACCTCTACTTAGGTGGTGCATTTCCACTTTATTTTGAATGAACAAAAATAAAAATTTATTGTTGGCCAAGAGGCCAAGGATCCAATGAGCACACTCCACTTTGCACCCACTAAAAATTGTTACAATGGTTATAAGGGAGGAATTTGATGGTAGATGTAGGGAAGGAGAATTAATAAATTAGATAAGGAAAATTAACCCTACGAGTAAAAATTCAGATTCTCACTAGAGCCAATTAGAAAGTTCACATCCACAGTTTATAAGAAATAAACCACAAGATTATAGTGTCAATGATTAGAGGAATTATGAATTATGAAAGAGAAAAATCCCTTTCTTTATTGACATTTTCATCAAGTTGTACGATGCAGGAAATGGAGGAAAATAGTGAAGGAAATTAGAAGAATTGTTATCTCTCTTGCTTAGTTCAAAGAAAGACTCTCTCTTGCATGTACAAAATTGAAAACCCTTAACAATGAGGGTGTATTTACATTATATAGAATCATAAATTACCTTTTAGACCCCCCACATGAATCTTCATTTTCTCATTCATCTCATGACTTTCCATCTTCCTAGGACTTAGGAAATTAAGTTCCCTTTTTATAAAATAAAGGGAATTTTACAATTCAAATTTATAAAGTAACTTTAATGAGTAAGAGGATATATCCTGATTACACATAAAAAAAAAATAGAAGATGGAGAGAAGAAAGGTGAGGGAAGGAAAGGAAGAATAATAGAGAGAGAGTACTATGTTAAAGATGATCCTACAGATTGACAAAATTACGTGAAGTAATGTCGGTGGCATTTACATGCCTTTGAATGCCTTGCTAAATATTTCTCCAACTGGTATCACTTTTTTCTCCCGAGGTTGTTAGACAAAAATGAGTGACTTGATACGATTCTCTATAAGGTAGTTGATGTTCCTACATTCTTAGTACTAAGTCCGATAGTTCTTCACAGTGATGGAGATGATTACATGTATCTCTCGATAGATATTCAAAGGTGTTTTTTGTGAATGAGAATGGATCTCTGGTCTCTGTCTTGACTCGGTCCTCGAATGATTTCAATAATTAATCTATTAAAGTATCGGGTTTATTGCTTGTAGCCAAAGCTTCAATATTTTAGCATCTGCATCTTTATGTATCTTCTCAACATCCTCTTCATATGATTCCAACTCATCAATGGTTCACTTGATCATTTCTTATCAAGTGGAAAATACACGGGCCCAAACTTGATACAAATCCTTTTTTGCATATGAGAAAATGCCTTTAGTTAATAGAAGATATGATTCAACATTTTTTTATCTCCATAACCAATTATTACACTTGGTCCCAATGAAATTTCTCAGCTTTGATTGCCTCCCTAGTTGTGAGAACTTTCATTTTCATGTCGTCCATGTATCTGTTCAAGGTTATCATCTCCAGAAGTAGTGTCCTTCCTTTATCAAGAATCATATCGACCCATTTTTCATTTTCCCTTCCTTGCAATGTTGAATTCTTGAGTCCTCCTCATGTATTCAAGATCAATGTTGCTAAATGGAGTGACTACGCTCTGGGAGAGCATCTGTGACAATAGGATCTAGAAGAACTTGGATATTGGAAGTGAGGGTGAAAATGTGATAATCCACCCTGATCATTATGGTATCTGGTTAATAGTGTTAAGAACAGGACAACACTAGCTCAATGTTTTAGAGGAACTAGGGATGGCCACAAGCTCCATACAAACCACTGGAAAATACATTTTCTTCCATTGGTTCCCTTCGCCCATAAAAAATTCTGTGTTTGAGTTCCTCTAGGTCCATGTGAGTGATAATTTTGTCACCCACACTTAGGAAATCTAATGAAATATTTGAAATGGGCTCGGGAAAGTGAAATTTAACTTCATAGTGGAAAAATGAGACCATATATGTTAAAATGGAAAATATAGCAATTTTTCACTTTCAGGGACCAAAAATTTCTTTTTTAGAAAATTTGTCCCAAGAGTACATTATTTTGACAGTGTCACTTTTTTCCTCGAGTCGGTACTAGGGTATTTTTTTCATGTTCCAAGCTTTCCATAGGTACTTAGGAGTCAATCAAAGCACTTTTCATGTTTGGAAAGTTGTTTTTTTATTTTTGTTTTGTTTGCATTTTACATTTTTTTGTTTTTTTGCCTTTTTGGATTTTTCGACCCACGTCCCCTAGTTTTCAGTTTGTGTAACTTTCATTTTTCTTCTCTGCTAAAATATTTTTAATTTTTTGGAAACATAGTAAAAATGGAAAGTGAGAACCAGTGACACTTACTATTTTTAGAATTTCACTACGGGTCTCGATTGGCAAAAATTAGTTGATTGTTATTGGGTTTTTCTATTCGATCTTTGTTCATGTTTTTAGTTCAATCCGTTACATGTTTTAATGGGAAACAACAAAAAGGAACTCTACATGAGAAATTTTGAAAGGATGCCATAAAAATCAAGACTGTATTTGATATTTTTGTTTTATGCTTCTTCATGATTCTTGGATGAGGGAGATGTACCAAAAGTTTCATAGATATTGGGTGCTCAATTTGGAAGATATTAGTGTTTTCTTATTTTTGAGCCTAGGGTTTCTGACAACTCATACTTCGAGTTTCTCTTGAAAATACTCTCTCTTTTCACTATAGAAGAATTTAAAGATGATGAACATATGATGGAGGAGATTTCAAAGGTGTAGAAGTAGAAACAATGGAGGATTGGAGGAATTTTCATGTGGTGGAAGCTTGCATGTGCATGTGTGAAGGGAGAAACAGAAGGAACTAGTGACAACACAAAAACCAAAAACTTTACATATTTAATTATTTTGAGGAGAATATTTGTGAACCACTTGAACAAAGGGCTTTGTATACTTGTTATAAAAAAAATTTCCATAGCCCTATTGGGCCAAGTGTCACTGCGTGATTGGTAGTTGGGCTTGGTGGGGGTCTTAAAAATTGAACTTTTTTCACCTACCGGGGTCATATGATGGAATTAGGGCTTAAGAGGATGGGTGACACATTTTATCACACCAACTACACCAATGATTGGTGAAATTGGTGAACAAATTTTCCCCAACCTGATTCGTCCATGTGATGGAGCTTGGTTGGAAGTAGCGGGGGTTGGGAAATGGAACATGGGTTGCTAAAATTACGAGAAAGAGATTGATTGAGGTCATGTTGGAGACTAGGGGCTCAAATAGGAGGGATGATAATTTTATTACACCATCTACACTAATCCCTAGGTTTAATTGGCACAAAAAAGTGTGCCACTCTCCCATTGGCTGAATTTTCAATGTTTGAAATTGAGTAACTCTGATGCTTTACCTTTTAAAACCGCTGTTGGGGACTGTATTTTGATCTTGGAGGATTTTTTTGATTAAATTTTATATTATTATACCTAAAAATTACCTTATAAGTCCAATGGTGATGGTATCAGCTCATTATTATTCCATTTCATTCTGAAAAATAGGAGTTTTGTTTATGTTCCAAGGTCATGTGCATGCCAAAAATATGTTATAGACAGAGTGCAACTAGGTGTTGTGAAAAATATGAAATCACAATCTTGTATGGATTTTAAATATAATTCTGATTATATATTTTTTGAATCCTTACTCCATATGGAGCTCCCAGAACCAATTATTTAATCTCAAGAGTTATTTTTGTACTTTGCATTGCTTAGGCTTCCAAGACCCACTCTTGTTGAAACTGCTCCAAAACTTGTGAAATATCTCAAAACATTCCAAAAATGATTCAAAAATGCTCTCGATCTCTGGTATACCTAATTTATGATCTTAGACCTTTTTCACAATCCAGGGGGCATGTATCGCTTTCAAGAAGACTATGGAATAACCTTTCCTAAAGCTTGCTAAATAACATGTCTTGATGGATCCTACTCTAAAAGCACTTGAAATGACTAGATATACCTAAATCACCTATCAAGAAACTAACATGACACATTAGACCATTCCAAAGGAATGTGATAGGACTAACTCGGGATTAGGGTAATGTGAAGGAGGGATCGGAATGACCTTTGAGTAATAATTTTCAGGTAGGGTATGGTTGTCATGAAAGAAAATTGGGAATTTTCTTATTGCACATTTTCATGACAATAAACCCCAATCAAATTCTCCCAAAAGGTCAAAAATGGGATCATATGTGTATAGTTCATGGTTTTTACTAGAAGAGGATACTTACCCCCAACCTTAGCTTCTTCTATGACAAATATTTTGATATGGATAAAGCCCCCACCAACATTAGCATGGATAAAATCCACACCAGAAAATAGAAGACACATCCTTATGCATTCCTCCTCCCCAAAAACCTTGATCTTTGTGACATCCTTATGTATATGACCAAAGACTAATGCCAAACCTGTATAAAATTTAATCTTGACACAAACAATAATGTGTTTAGAACCATAATTATCTTCCACCTACAAATGTGATTGAACAGGGAAATGGATGAGGCACGGGACAATATATAGTAATCCACATCATCAATAATGTTTAAACCCCTCACAGGGTACACCCTATCCTCACCATGCTATAACACACTACCATCTTCGAGTTTTGTAAAGGAAAAATCCTACTTGTAAAGCACTTGTACAATTATTTCCCACTTCATTACCACCACCCTTATGAACATGGGATTGGTTAGGTTTCTACGAAATAGTAACTTGATTAGAGTTCAAGGGAAAATTTTCTTTTCTCATGACATAAATTTATTATTTTTGTTAGTTAATTTTAATTTATATTTCAATTAGTTTATTGAGTTTATCTTGATTACGTTATCCGTTATCTATTTTAGTAGAATAAGTATTCAAATAGTGAAGGAATATGTAAGAGAACACACTACTATATGAATTTATGATTATGTATATTTCTTATATGGTTAAAAAATAAAAAATAAAAATTTATAAATTAATAACTAATTCCATAATTTTCTGAGTCCATTTATAGTCCAATATTTATCACATCTTGAAAGTAGTACATTCATTTATAGATTCATACCAAAATCATTTAGTAGATCAACTAAAAACATAATTTATTATAACACTATAATTATCTGTATAAAAAATAGATAAATTAAAGTGCCATTTTTAGGTCAACTATATTCATGATAAACAATTATCTAATGAGTAATATTACTAACAATAATAAAAACTATAATTAGTAGTAATTTATGTCCCGAACATCAATACAATTGAAGGATAATATCATCAAAAATATTACCTCCAACCATATACCATAAAGGATATCCCTTCACAGTAAAAAATTGGATTGTGGCCCTACCCTTCCATTAAATGTGTAGAAACAAACATCCATATTAAAACAAGTTAGTAAATAGTGAACTATGTGTGTATAATAAATGCTACCACTACTGCATGTATTCAAACAAATGAACTAGGAAATCCATTATCATATTGGTTTATGAAAACATCGACAACTCTAGGAAACTTAGAACAAATAGTTATGATAACAAATCATATTTCTTTGGCCAAAACAATCTATACTATATCTTAATATTTACACAAAAAAATAAGATAGGCCTCCATTCACAGACCAAATATCCCAATACACTGGTATAATCACCTAAAAGATGAGGGTGGCCTCAAAAATAGCATACAATATCTTATTGACCCCACATTTTACTCTAGGGTCATCACAAAATAAACAAAAACATACACGTGCACAAGGATATGTATGCATACAAATATATGCTTAGAGATAGTACAATAATGCATGTATTACCACCATGATAATAGGAGTTTAAATTTAATAAAAATATTGCATTCCTTATTTAAAATCTGTGATTAATTGTATTAATAAAAATAATTCATGTATCCAATATATTTTCAGTCTCTAACTGACTCAATATCTATATGATCACATGATTTACTAACAATACGATTTTATATTCCTCAAGAATATCAAAACTACCTACTTAGTCTTATATACACACACTAATAACATTGGTTTCATAAAAAAACATTTTGTATCCTTTAAAATTAGGTTATATTACCTAAAACATTAAAAGTTTAACCACACAATAATGATATCATATTTAGATCTAAAATAAATTGTTTCCTTTCAATATTTGATAATGAAGTATGTTGCAAGTTAAATTTGACCTTGTTTAACATCCACTACTTGATAGACATTAGATTTCCACATAAGAGAACACCCTCTCTCGTGCAATGTGAAGATGAATATTCTATAGAACAAGGTTCTTTAGAACATGGTTACATAAAATATTATAAGTTCTATCTTAGTTCTTATTTATTACAATGGTATTAATATATAGATGGAGTTGATTTATCTCCTACCTCTAAATTATATACTATATCATCCTATAAGGTAGTTATTATTCATCCCATATTGGAGAATAATAACCTCACTTTGTTGGTTCATAAAATATTCTTTATGAGGTAAACCACTTATATGTAGACAATAACTAGGTATAGGTACATTGAACTTGAAACTCCTAGTACAAAAATAGTATGATACAATTAATGCCTATTTTATTTTAAAATGTATTTAAATTTAAATAAAAAGATAAGTATTAAAAAATCATTAATATTATAGATTCATACTTTTATGGATCAATTCTCTAAGCTTAAGATCACCAAGATCTTGAGAGGGATATATCTCCACTAATTTTCATATTAACCTACATAATCTTTTCCTATTTCTCAATGATAATCCTTAGCTAGATAACAAGAATATTTTTCAAACATTCAAGTGAATCCTAAATTTTCATAGCTATGGTTAAAGTGCCCAATTTGTTTCCCTTTAAAATGCATGATTTTAATAAAATTGGGTACTTATAATATGGTCAAATAAATCAATTGTTTTAACTTATTTGAGTGAACTAGGTTCCCATTATAGTTCAAAATAAAACTTTTAAACTTTACCATTTTTTATAATATAATAGATCATTAAAACTTATAAGTATGTTGACCGAATTCTTCTACCAACTATGCTTAGCAAATAGGAAAGCCTACCTAAATATCCTCCACTCACATTTCACATTAAAATACATATTTGACATACCAAAAACCAAATTTAAGTGAAAAATAATATTCTCAAATTTTATGGCAAGGAGAGTGTAAACTCAAATTTTAAAATCTTAACCGCTTTGTTTTTCCTAAGAAAATTAAACATAAACCACATTTCCTCTTACCGATTTCTTATAGTTAAAATGAGAGTGCAGTCAAGGCTCATCACACCACGAACCTTGCCTCTTCAAAAACATTGCAAATTACCAAAAATAATAATTGGAAGAACATTCCTGAAGACTACCCAAAATCCATGCACATCCCAACAACCTCTAATGTAACTCAACAAGAACCACACATATAAGTTGTGTATTTTTTGTAAACAACAATGATAAGAAAAATAAACTGAAAAATATTCCAAAATTGACACACCTCATCTCCTTTCTACATCCATAATTTCTATTCACAATGGTAAAAACTATCCTCCTTCATGCAATGGTGGTGTTAGGGTAGAACTCCACTCTATCTCCCTCACAAAAATTCAAAGATGAATTTCATCCAAAACAATTTGAGAATACTACTTTTTATGATAAAAATGCACATATTTAGGGTAAAAGTGTCCTAAATAGCAATTCCATCGGGCATAGTGGATTTAGATGTTAAGTAATTCATTAATTAATGGGGATTAATTAATTAATGTGAGTTAATAAAAATTTAAAAAATTGGATAATAAGAGGGCATTTTATTTAAATAAAGTGGATGGATTTAATTAAAGTGGGACATAGATAAGACCCTAGAAAAATATTTGCACGTGGGCATACAAGGGTAGAGATTAAAAATTCACCCTTGTTATTTAAAATGGCACACAAAATTTGGTGAAATATCAATGACTTAATAGTAAATTCCATATTAAATATGGTGGTGGCCATGTCGTGGTATAAAAAAGTTTAACACTAAAAGTTTTGTCATTACCTCTATGTGGTGCTTAAAAAAAGTCTAACAAACTCCACATTAATATTGGCTTAGTTCAATTCATTATAAAAAATTATCTTAGCCATATTATGTGGTTTGAATTTGAGTTAATGAAATCTAAAAACATTACGTTGAGTCAATATATAACTATACACACCGAAATTTGGTATCTCTACCATTGTATGCCCGCGTGCGGATATTTTTATAGGGTCCTATCTAGGTCCCCTTTAATTAAATCCATCCCCTTTATTTAAATAAAATTCCCTCTTATTATCCAATTATTATTAATCTTGATTAATTCACATTAATTAATTAATCCCCATTAATTAATTAATTAATTAACATCCACATCCACTATGCCCTGATGGAATTTCTATTTAGGACACTTTTATCCTAAATATAAATCCCTATGCTTTTTCAACCCATTCTTATCTTCTAACTACCCATGATTCATCCCCAAGAAACCTAATCCCACACATAAGCTTTAAAGCAACTTTTTCCCTCCTTGAAAACACAAAATTCTAAACTAAAGAAATAAATAAACCCCATTAGGAAAATTTCTCCATGATTGGCGAAACCCAACTTAGTCATCATCAACCCTATAAAAATAACTTCAAACCTTTCCATAATCATCATAAATCATCAAATGCATGCGAATTTTGGAGTTTTCTCGTGACTTGTGAACTAACTCTTGTGTCTGAGCATTCCTACAATAGTTACAGACATCCTAGATCTCTTTTCGATGTGTTTACATCACTCATGATCATCCTTCATGAGATTTATCATCATATTTGTGTTGTTTATGTGATATTTATCATATTATCTTTGTATTAATTACATATAGTGTTTTACAAAATCAAATCAACTTCTATAGCACTCGAGTTATGCCATCAACCTTCTCTTCTAGCTTCTTTACTTATAGGTCTCCCATTTCATCCTCTTTTGACCTTGGCCTTATCTATCTCTTCTTCGAGTATCCATCTCCCATCTCGAGTCACCGCCAACTCAGCCTTCTACAAATTTTCTTTCTACTACTAGAGCCATCTCAAGGTTCTACATGTGTTCTATCTCTACCCCACTTGATAAACCACCATCTAGTATCTCCGATGCACTAAAATTATTCCATCTATACTCCAATTGTCATCACTTCACTTGTGGTTACCTTTGACCGTGGTCCAGTTCTGAATTTGCTCCTTCTCAATCTTTGTTTTTTATTAGTTTTGTCTTCTTCTCCCTCATATTCCTTCTACAACTTGAATCTAGCATCCACATGCTTCTGCGATTACTAGTTGAATTTAGATCATCACGAGCCTATATATCTCACTTGTTGTTTTAGATCCAAAATTCCAGTGTCGTTGTTGACCTACTTTTGCATAGTCCGAGTCACCGTCGACCCTGACTAGGTAACATTTAATTTACATTTCTTCCAAATCAAATCAGCCTTTAAGTCAAATTTACTCATTTCTCGATTCATCAATATTTTTATTTCTATATGCTATCTGTGATTTGATCTTTTACTTCACTTTTTATCTAAAATGGGGATTGAAATATGTGAAAGGAAGGTCACACTTATTGGAGTCGATGTTTTTGGGAAAACCCAACACATCCGATCTAGTCAATCTCCTTTTTAGTCTCTCTTATTTGTAGGTTTATCAGCTACAGTGAAGATCAATTACTTGGCACCCATCCATCTACATATATCATGCTTCGAGATACTATAAACCCTCAATCTTTGAATTTCTAGTTTATTTTATTAGCTAGCTTATTAATTTGAGTACGAATGAAGAAATTTAGACAATAATAAAAAATGTTGAATATTTCATAAATTGATGTTAAGTAATAAATAGTAGGAATAAACCATCCCCTTCATTGGTTGAGAAATATTAAACTCTTTATCACCAATATTATAATAATCAAGCTGAAAAATTCTTCCAATTAAATTAACATCGGATCACAAGTCATATATAATGGTTGACTTTATTTATGAATTGCAAAATATATTATTTACATAAATTCCACAATAATAAAAGTGATTAACAAAAGAAAAAAGTAGATATGCATGATCCTTAGGATAACTTGATTGATTCATCATCACGTGACACAATCATAGTAGCATGAAATTATTATCATTGTTTAATACAATGCAATAACCAATAATGTAGGAGTAATGCACTCATACCTAATGACACCACAAAAAGATTATAAATAAATCAATCCATAAATTCACTAATGCAACTAGACTTCAAGTGATCTATGTTCATGTGTGATGGTTCCCATATTTACCTTCCCGTATTGAGAGGTACAAACTACATCTACAAACCCTCTCCCTAATTATACCCTCCCACTAGGTATCCTAGTTTCATCAAGTGTACTTGTTTTCCTACATCATAAATCACATACATAAATTAATTAGGCTTTATAATTATAAATTCTTATAATTTAAAAATTAAATTATTCTCCATAACTTAAACAAACTATTAATTAATGTTATTTGAAAAATGTATATATCATTGCTAATTACTTTTGTACTTTCTATTAAACTACATTCTTATGTTTAAATGATTTGCATTCATAATAATAACATTATTTAATCATCTAGGAATCTAGTAATTAAACAAATTATTATTCTTTATTTAATGTTTTCCCAAAAATAAAATAAATAATTTTTTTGGGTCATTACATTTGTCCCACCTAGGAAGAGTCATCGTATCAATGACTAAAATATAGGTCTAGACATAATTATCAAATATATCACTTAATCAATAATTTATTGAAAGTATCAAGGCTATGGAAGGGTAAAAGTCTACACCATAAAAAAATAGTACCTCAATAATAAATCTAAAACAAATATTCATGACTAACATAAAAATGATTAAAAACTAGAAACATGTCTTCCTAGTCCTCCCAAGTTGCACTCTCTTTAGAGCATTTGTCCCACTAAACTTTGCAATGAGTGATCTCGTAAACCTCAAGCTTTGGAAATTTACAAGACCACACAAAATATTGTTCTACTTTCAATTTGAAAATGATAGAACATGAAGTTAGTGACTGATTCTTTGGTGCTTAGAATTATTTGTAGAGAGAGATAAAGAATTCAAAACTAAGGCAACACACAAATTTTTCCCCCAATTTGAGGGAAAACCAGTCGAGAAGGGCAATTGCTCTTTCTTCCCACTTATGTATTGGCCAATTTAAATAATAAGATACAGATTACAATAAGCTGAAGGGAAATCAACAATGTCAACACTTCCCTTCTATACTCTGTTCTCACACACTCCTTGCTCCTACAATCCAATTCCAACACTTTGAATACTTCTTGCTTAGTTCTACCATTTATCGATAACCAACTCCACTTTCTCTTCATGTATTTATAGCTACTTCTCATGTCCTCCCGTGCACTAGAGAATGAGAAGGGTCATACAGAGGAAGAGACACAATCCAGATGCTCCAAATCCATGACTATTCGTGGCTCTTTTATTTTTCCATCCATTAGTGACAAGACCGCAAGTGTTTATAGACGGTGGTTATGTAACTTCCATTTTGTGTAGGGGTGGATACACAAACACTACTTTGCATAGAGGGGTGGTTATGTAACTCTATAGACTCCTCTACATTTCTAAACTTTTCCTTTTGGTACTGGTTGTTTTACTAAAGCAATGTTCTTTTAGATCCCTATGGATCACACCTCCCCTCCCTTCTATACTTTCTTACTCTGTTCTCATGCACTCCTTTCTCCTAAAATATAATTCTAGCACTCGAATACTTCTTTCTTACTTATCCCATGAATCGATATCCAAATCCACTTTATCTCCATGTATTTATAGCTACTTCTCATGTCCTCTTATGCACTTTGGAGAATGAAAATAGTCGTATATATGAAGAGACATAGTTTGAACGCTCCAAATCCATAACTATTCATGGATATTTTATTTTTCCATACATTAGTGATAGGACTATCATTTTCTATAGACCAATGGTTACACAACTATCATGGCGATTACGTAAACATTGTTATTTGTAGGGGTAGTTATGTAACCACCGGGAAGGTTACACAACTACCCTCTGTACAAAGGGGTGGTTCTATAAATCTACAGTCTGCTCTGCATTTTTCTACATTTTCCTTGTAGTACTGGTAGTTTAGCTAAAGTAGTGTTCTTTTAGATCCCTATGGATCAATGATCCACTTCATGATTCCACAAGTGAAGCTAGCAAACATCAAGGATTATGATAGGATCGATTATTACAAATCTAGGGTCTTGCACTTGTAATGATTTCCAATCAATAACATTTGATGCATTTGAAATATACTATTTGAGAAAGGACTTGAAAATTTTCATTTAAAAGACACAAAGCAGGGGTAAAGTTGATCTATGATAAAGAAGGATGATTTTTCTAGGACATCAAAAGGTCTTATGTAGTGATGCAGGAGCATCATGATGTTTTCATGGTGGGTTTTCTTGCTTCGTATGGAGTCTAGGATAGTTTAGGAGTTTGAATGTTATTTCCCTCTAATGTATGTAGTTTGAATTTTCAAACTTGTGTGTGTAGTTGTAAATGCCTAAAATAAGGCCTATTTGGGTATGAAGGCCAAAATTGTGCAAAAACCAACTTGGAGATATACTCTTACATGGAATCAAGTCAATTTCAACAAAAATATGTGGTTTTTAATATTGCTACATCTAGGAGTGGTTGATTTATTCAATGGAAAGGTTGAGTACAACTAGGGAAGTATGTTTAGAATGCAAAATTTGGAATTTTGACTGAGATATATGAATACCCTTGATGTAATGATTGTAGTAAAAGAAATTGAAGATGAATAAAAGATTCTAAGAAGTTACAATGATGAATTTTACATGTTTGTTTCTTTTTCTTTTCATGTTTCTTGTATTTATTGAAGAACTATAGAACAAACAATTAGCATGGAGGTTGCAGCCACCTTAAGGAGCACATTTCCATGAGTGTGAAGCTTTGGGTAGCTAAGGAGGTCAAAGGGAACTCTTCATAATTTATTGGGGTCTTGACATAGAAAAATATGCCTTGTAGGTTTAGATTTGCATGTTCTTCCCTCAAACTAGGGCATCGATGATCTCAAAACTTGTGCGGTCAAAAATATTGAATTTTTGAAATTCTAGTGCTCTTAATGTATTCTAACTCCTCCTAGGTGTGCAAAGCTAAACTCTAGTGATAAGTTTAAATTTTATAAATCCCCTTCTTCCTTTGCATGAAATTACCAATTTTCTTGATACAGCTTAGGGTTTATTGATGTTTGTGGGTGATCAAAGGAAAAATAAACTTGCAATAAGTTTGAGAGGGCCCATTATACCTATTTGTGTGAGTCATGAGCCCGACGCCATGGAAGAACCTTTTGTAACCCATTTACAACATTATAGGAGGCCTAATTGAGCTTGTATTAGCATCTAGAAGTAACATTCTTTCCAAAGAAACCCTACCTGCATTCTATATACATGTTTAGCTTCATGATGGGGGTCTATATGTCCTCTTATTCAAGTCTCATTTGGAGGTATGGAAGAATTAGATCAGTTCAAGAAGTGGAGCAGTGCTACAAGATTCTACCCTTGCATAGGAGGAGTTATGGGCCAAATGGTCAATTTTTATTATTTTTATCTTGATATTCAGTAGTCTAAATGTGTGAGGACCAATATTGGTGGTTCCTAACTCTATAGCACAATTGTTCGAAGCCTAGAGTAAGTGCATGTTAGGTGATCAATCTAATTGATCTCATCAAGACTCAAGAGAGTATCGAACAAGTGTCAAGGAAATGTTAAGAAAAATTCACGAAGGGAGAATTAGAGAAGGATTAAGGGAATAAGTAGCATCATCATAAGTCAGTTCAAGTATGTTATATGAGTTAGATGTATCGGGGTGATATTTTCATACGAGAGGTAAGAGTGTGAAAGGTGTCAAGAGGAATGCACCCTTGTGGTATCGTAGATGATTTTTGATTATAAATGGATATATATGATTGAAGAGGAATGTATGAGTTGTGTAAAGACAAGGAATTCTTAAATAATATTGGTGAGCTTGAAATCCATTTAAGGCTTGGTAGAAGGTGAAGAAGTTTGTAATTGTGGGTAAATAGATATGATGGTATAGGTGAGAGGTGAAGGAGGACAATCCTAGGAAGAAATAATGAAATAATTTTTGTTGATATTGGAGGATATAGAAGATGGAAAGAGAAGCATAATAAAGGACATAGGAGTATTCAAGGAAAAAATGATTATACCAATGAGAGCACAAGGGTATCAAGTTCAAGATAGATAAAGATATTGAGTGTGTAAGAATGAGTCATGGTGTGTACATTATGAAGTAGAAGAGATAAATGGCTAATAGAGGTAAGCTCAGAGAAGGTAATTATATTTTGATGAGAAGAATTATGTTTAAAAAAACAAGGTAATGGGTCTAATTACTCAAAGAAGAAATTTGTTTAAAACGAGATGTAAAACTCAAGAAAAATGTTGTGATCTAGTTATTGATAAAGTGGGAGCACTAAAACTTTAATATCTACAAAGATGGTAGAGAATTTGAAAATAAATATATTTCCTCACCCTACACCATATAGGATGTCTTGGGTGCAACAAAGGAATTAGCTGATGGTAAATAAAAAATGTCAAGTTGAATTCAAGATAGGAAGCTACAAGGAGAAGGAAACATGTGATATTGTACATATGGATGTATGTCATGTCTTATTAGGAAGACCTTGGTAGTATGATAGGAAAGAAAATCATAATGGGAATAAGAATACATATGTGTTTGTAAAAGATAGGATTGAGCATGCCTTGATACCTTTGAAGGAGAAATCTAATAAAATGGAAGAAAGAGTGTGATGATGGAAGTAAAGGAGTATTTGAACAATGCAAGAGAAGTAATGAAGTGAAATTTCATAGGGGCAGGTTGAGCCTCAGGTTTTTGATCTAATAAATGATGTTGTATGTAGGCATGCATGTATAACAAAGGAGGATGATCAGTCTAATGATGGAAAAACAATATTGAATGATGTAGTCTTGGAAAAAGAACCCATGCAAGTTCTAGATGAAATAAAAATACCTTTGGTGGAAGAAGAGGTGATAGGGGCATTTTTAGCCTCTCTTGAAGAAAAAGAACGGAAAGAGAATGCAACAAGACAAGTTGATAGTCCCAAGTTTGATGAGGACAAGCAAGAATTAGATGAAGGTATGTTGAAAGAAGAGCTAAGAGTGATAGAATAAATGTTCACTCCTCAAGATGAAATGTAGAGGATGGAGTATGAAGAAGAAGACACCATGCTAATGGCACCAAAGGGAGCTCATGAAGCTCAATAATTTCAGTCTGACTATGTTTATGAGTATGTTATTGCAGGTATTGAAGGTGAACAAATACAAGAAGATGATACACAAGAAGAGAAGGAAGATTCTTCTCCTGAATATACATGTCAAGCAAGTGAAAGGCATAGATCTAAAAAGGGAATAAATATCAGCATGAAGAAGTTTCCAAGATCATTCAAAATAGAGATAAGGGAGAGCATGCATGTTTTTGATTCTCAAGACCAATAGAGGCAAAAATCAGTCTACAAGATGGAGGAATGAAGAACCCAAGAACATGGCTCATAGTAATGAATCAATAAGATGAATTTGTAGGTCTTAAAGGAGTAAGAGTTCATAGATAAGAAGCACACTCCAAGGAGAGGTATGATCTTTATGATTATAGTAGCCAAGAGAGCTCAATAAGTCAGTTTCTTACTCTTGCTTATAGGTTCATGATAAAATATCAGCATGGAGTTTTGGTGGAGGCAATGAAGAACCTGTTCAAATGCAAGATAAGTTCATGGACTGAATATGTTGAAGATGGTATGAAAAAGATACCAAGGTTATAATAAATACTAGGAAGAAAGGATAGGTAAAAGATGAAGAAAAGATGGAAACTTTAGATGTAAATAATATTAGGGAAAATTTTGAATAGAAGGGAGGAATAATGGTCATTCAAGAGACCACATGTCAGCTAAGAAGAATATTTATGATCTATAGAAAGGAAGGAGATCCTATTAGCTTTGGAAAATACAGGGACAAAATGAGACACAAAATTTTCAAATAAAAATGAAGGCCCCTCTCCAGATGGAGAATTATGATATACAAAAATACTACCTGATTCTGAAGTACTTGAGTAAGTATGGAAATCTTCAATGACAGGCTAATCAGTTTCCACAATTGATAACTCTTTTCTTGATTTCTAATCTCCAACAACTTTCTAGATTCATCTTCCTTCATAATTTGTCTTTCCCAATTCAGGAAACAACCTTCTAGCAGGGTCTTTAACGAAGAAATATCTTCTTCCTTCCATATTTGTAAAGATTAGTGATAAATTTCAATTAACAGAGGTTAAGACACTGACATTTATCAAAAATTAATTCAACATGGAGTCGCCACTAAGGATTTTCACCTTAGTTATGCAAATGCACTAAAATTGATCTATCAAATGTCTTTCAACACTAAATTCATGCAAATCTTCATATATCTAACCTTCCTTTACCCGTATTTAACATTGATGATGTAAACTTAGTGAAAAAACCAATAAAAACTAGAAATATTACACATAGAACTTGTAACTTGCACAAATCTTATAGATCTCAACAAAGGATGATGTTTAAACAATGTATTTACACTTAGATCATGTAAGAAACATTACCAGGGTCGATATGTGTACAAATTTGTTCAAATAGTCCCCGACAACGGCACCAATCTGGGTGTTGTTACCGCACAAATAGGTCTCGGTGTTCAAATAATCCCGACAATGGCACCAATCTGGTGTTGTTGCCACACAAATAAGTCTTGGAGTTCAAATAATCCTGGAAATAGTGCTAATTTCAAAGTGTTGTTACCACACAAATAGGTCCCGATGTTCAAATAATCACCGAGAATGATGCCAATGCGGTGTCGCCCACAAAAATAAGTCACGAGTTCAAATAATCCTTGGCAATGACACCAATCTAGTGTTGTTTCCACACAAATAAGTCTCAGAGTTCAAATAATCCTGAAATGATGCCAATTTGGTGTTGGTATCCAAATTGATTCTCCTTTGCAAGTGAAAGCAAAGATCACAAATTTAACAAGAAGCCTAGAGATAGATAAATCATCATGTATGTTATTTTGTAGTGGAGAGGTGATAGAGATAGCTCTTTGTCGCTCGGATGTTGGAGAAATGGATAACACCTTCAAAAGGATTTAATCTAACCTCAATAATTTAGGTTGTTCCTTTCAAGCAGGGTGAGAGGACCCATTTGTAACCTTTTTTGGTGAAGGAGAATGAAGATATCCTTCTTTGCACAAATTTGAAAGGAAACCTTGAGAAAATATGATCAATGCACCACAATTTAACTCTCACGAGTTGTCACTTCTAAAGAATGGTGATATTTTCTAAACAAGGTTAAGGTTACTAAATACATTATGGAATCTTGATTGCTTCTACATATTTTGGTAGTAGAATTTATTCATTTTTGGACATATAGGGAAAACAGGGGTAGTTCAGGTAGGATTCATTGTTTTTGAATAATTTTTGGTGGGAGATTAAGCAGGATAAACTTGATTTTTTAGATCTTTGAGAACCTTCACACAATTGGAAAACTAAATGATAGAATGCTTTAGAATAGCTAAAATATTCCTTCAACTAGAAGGTGTGCATCAATGGAGGCCCATATTTGCACGGTTTCACATAATCTCTAAAAATTTAACACGAAGGATTGAGATAAAGACTCAATTAAACATTAAAGACCCCTGGTTCCTCATGCCTTAGATACAATCAAAAGATTATCGACAATATTTATCAACAAAATGATAGTAAAGTGATTTTAAACTATTTATCTCATTACAGGATGAAGGCTCTTCTCATAATGAAATTGCAAATGCCACTAAACTATCATAGGGACGAGATCCTGTGTGATTCAGAGGGATTTTAACATAAGATTGCAATAGGAACAAGAAATATTATTTGTAGATATTCTGAAATAAAGCAGACACAAATTTTCCCAAGATTAACATGGATTAATTAGAATTTGATTAGATTCATCGGCTTAGGAAGGTTTCTTGAACAATCTCGAGCTTGTCAATGGTTAAACACTTGCAACCAACTTGACATGATCAAATCTAAAACATAAGAGATTAACTTTGTTTCTTAGAGGGTCGGTATGTGTACACATTTTTTCATAGTCCCCCGATGTGGCACCAATCTGGGTGTTTTTACTACACAAAATAGGTCTCAAGGTGTTCAAATAATCCCCGAAAATGGTGCCAATCTGGTGTTGTTGCCACACAAATAAGTCTTGGAGTTCAAATAATCCCTGAAATAGTGCTAATTTCATTATTGTTACCACACAAATAGGTCCCGATGTTCAAATAATCACCGAGAATGATGCCAATCGGTGTCGTTGCCACAAAAATAAGTCACAGAGTTCAAATAATCCTTGGCAATGACACCAATCTTGTGTTGTTTCCACACAAATAAGTCTCAGAGTTCAAATAATCCTGGAAATGATGCCAATCTGGTGTTGGTATCCAAATTGATTCTCCTTTGCAAGTGAGCAGCATCACAAATTTAACAAGAAGCCTAGAGATAGATAAATCATCATGTATGTTATTTTGTAGCTGGAGAGGTGATGGAGATAGCTCTTTGTCGCTCAGATGTTGGAGAAATGGATAACACCTTCAAAAGGATTTAATCTAACCTCAATAATTTAGGTTGTTCCTTTCAAGCAGGGGTGAGAGGACCCATTTGTAACCTTTTTGGTGAAGGAGAATGAAGATATCCTTCTTTGCACAAATTTGAAAGGAAACCTTGAGAAAATATGATCAATGCACCACAATTTAACTCTCACGAGTTGTCACTTCTAAAGAATGGTGATATTTTCTAAACAAGGTTAAGGTTACTAAATACATTATGGAATCTTGATTGTTTCTACATATTTTGGCAGTAGAATTTATTCATTTTTGGACATATAGGGAAACAGGATAGTTCGGTAGGATTCATTGTTTTTGAATAATTTTTGGTGGGAGATTAAGCGGGATAAACTTGATTTTTTTAGATCTTTGAGAAGCTTCACACAATTGGAAAACTAAATGATAGATTGCTTTAGAATAGCTAAAATATTGCTTCAACCAGAAAGGTGTGCATCAATGGAGGCCCATATTTGCACGTTTTCACATAATCTCTAAAAATTTAACACGAAGGATTGAGATAAAGACTCAATTAAACATTAAAGACCCCTGTTCCTCATGCCTTAGATACAATCAAAAGATTATCAACAATATTTATCAACAAAATGATAGTAAAGTGATTTTAAATTGTTTATCTCATTACAGGATGAAGGCTCTTCTCATAATGAAATTGCAAATGCCACTAAACTATCATAGGGATGAGATCCTATGTGATTCAGAGGGATTTTAACATAATATTACAATTGGAACAAGAAATATTATTTGTAGATATTCAAATAAAGCAAACAAAAATTTTCCCAAGATTAACACGGATTAATTAGAATTTGATTAGATTCATCAAAGACGGGAAGGTTTCTTGAACAATCTCAGAGCTTGTCAATGGTTATACACTTGCAACCAACTTGACATGATCAAATCTAAAACATAAGAGATTAACATGTTTCTCATATGGTCTCTCAGGAAGATGGGATTTCTCAAATTTTCTCATAAGAATTCAACCCTCGACCATTTACATGACTAAATCATGCTTTTTATAACACTCAATTTACATCCAAGCTTTCCCCCTAAGAAAAGAATATTTGAGGAACCTTTGTTTGTTACATGTTTGATCATGATTTCAAAAAAATGACATTTAACAGGTTTGCAACAAAAAGTTTCTAGTTGTTCAAAAAGGTGAATCATTGTAAATATCTCCATCATTGTTTTAACTGGGAGCATGTTTTCATCCTTCGTGCATATGCAACCTCCATCATTTCATCCTTTTCCCATTCTTTCCTCTGCAACTTTTCTCTACATCTAGATTCTCTAGTAATTCACATTTTTGTAAGTGCTTGAGTAATTCCAACTTCAAAATATCAACCTTTACATTCCTTGGACTCACAAATTAAGCTCTAAATCCATTCAATTGCACTTTGCAGATAAAAAGATAAGGAATTTTATCAAAAAATGATGAAAAACAATGCTTATTCGCATCTCTAGAAGTCTTGGAGAAAAAATGGTGGCAAAATAAGATGCAATGCACAATAACCATTGATTCTTCCCTTTCTAAACTTTAGATTAGAACTATCCACTTGGAAAAATCTGATTCGAAGCGGGCTTGGGGTTTCCTTTTGCATTTTATGACTTGCGGAGAAAATATGCAATTTTCACATTTTTCCCCGCCCCTCCACCAATAACCCACTTCCCGCTTTTATATTTTGATGTGGGCCCCAGTGGAGTCACACTTCATTTTTATACTTTTCTCCTTTTCAAAAAAAGGCAAAAATCTTCAAAAACCTTCGGTGACCCACCTTCCCACTTTGAATTTTCAATGCTAAGCCAAAAATTCAAATTTCTCCAAAAGATCGACCCACCTCCCGTCAGAATAACTTGAAAAATTGCCACGTGTCCATCTTCGGGGTCAAAGTAAGACTTTTCCCTTCCGCTTCATATTTGCTAAATAGCCAATTAGAGACTATCGAGGCCACGAGGCTAATTTGGTATTTTTTACAAATGTGACCAAAGTGGTAAATTTCACCAAAAATACCTACCGACCCGCTTCTAATTAAAAATGAACACGTATACACCTTTGGGGAAAAAAGAGAAATTCAATCCGCCATTATAAATTTGACCGACCAATCGAACTCAACGGGGCCATGGGGACAAATTGATATTTTTGCAAACATACTAGAAAATTACAAGTTATAAAATAGACTGACATGCCTCATCTAATCAAAAGAGACCACGTAATCAAGATGCTAAGATACAATTTAACTGGGAAAACATGCCTGTCGAATAGAAAGATGTAGGAGAACTTCACCATTTGTGCCCAGAATTGAATATTTCTTCAAGGACAAAGAATTTGTAAATAATTCATGGCTCAACAACAATCCACAACCATAGAGAAGGATTTACAATAACACCCCTGGTAAATTTAAAACTTGTATGCATCCATTCGGGAGATAGAAAATATGATGAACCATGAAGATTGGGAATTTTTAGAAAAAAAGGGATGAGATAAAATTGAGCACCAACATAAGGAACTCAATAACTACAAGAAACTTGATACCAATGAGGATACAATGATGGCAAGGGAAGGTAAATAATATTTTCCATATATTTTCTTATTCAATATCCATGAGAACCTAATAGTCTATGAGGATAAAAGAATCTTAAGTCAATATAATTTCAAAGTGGTTGGAAAAATGATGAGTTTAAGTAAACAATAATCCTTTGGGACTATTTCCAATAGTTGGAAAAGAGGACTGTATGTGAAAGCATTAAAAATCAAGGAAATATTCTTAGTGCTCCACCAAAGTAAGGAATATGCTTTCAAAGTCTTAGTTGTATGGAACTTTATTATGGAAGCAATATATTTAATGAATGATCTCATTTTTCAGTTTGACAATAAAGAGGAATCCAATAAACAAAAATTAATATATAATTTCAAATGAAGGAGAATTCAAGTCACCATAAGAATTTATCATACTTGGAGAAATTCAAGTTGAGAAGTTGAAGTAAGAGGAAGTATGAACATACATATTGATGATAAAGCTGAGTTGAGGATGGTAATAACCAACCTGGAGGAAGGTAATAAATTTTCCTTTTGGTAATGGTTGTTTTACTTAAGTAGTGTTCTTTTATATCCCTATGGATCAATGAGCCACTTCACGATTCCACAAGTGAAGTTGGCAAGAACATTAAGTATTATGACAGGATAAATTTTTACCAATATAGGGTCTTGCACTTGTAATGATTTCCAATCAATAACATGTGATGCATTTGCAATATACTATTTCAGCAAGGAGACATGAAATATTTTATTTAAATGATAAAAAGCAGGTGGTAAAGCTGATCTATGATAAACAATGTTTTTTTCGTGACATCAAAAGGTCTTATGTAGTGATGCAAGAGCATCATGATGTTGTCATGGTGGTTTTTCATGATTTAAATGGAGTCTAGGATAGTTTAGGAGTTTGAATTTTATTTCCCTTGAATGTATGTAGTTTTAATTTTCAAACTTGTGTGTGTAGTTGTAAATTCCTAAAATAAGGCCTATTTGGGCATGAAGGCCAAAATTGTGCAAAAACCAACTTGGAGATATAATCTCACATGGAATCAATTCAATTTCAAAAAGCATAGGTGGTTTTCAATTGTTGATAAATATAAGAGTGGTTGAGCTATTCAATGGTATGGTTGAGTAGAGCTAGGAAGTATGTTTATAATGTAAATTTTGGACTTTTGACTGAGATATACGAATACCCTTGATGTAATGATTGTATTAAAAGAAATTAAAGATGAATAAAGGATTCTAAGATGTTACAATGATGAATTTTACATGTTTATTGCTTTTTATTTTACTGTTTCTTGTATTTGCTAAAGAACTATAGAACAAATAATGAGCATGGAGGTTGTAGCCACATTCGGAGCATATTTCCATGAGTGTGAAGCTTTGGGTAGCTAGAGGAGGTCAAGGGGAACTCATCATAATTTATTGGGGTCTTGACATATAAAAATACATCCTATAGGTTTAGATTTGCTTGTTCTTCCTTCAAACTAGGGCATCGATGATCTCAAAACTCTGTACGGTCAAAAATATTGAATTTTTGAAATCCTAGTGCTTTTAATGTATCCTAACTCCCCCAAGTGTGCAGAGCTAAAATCCACTAACAAGTATAAAATTTATCAATCACCTGCTTCATTTGCATTAAATTACCAATTTTCTTGATATAATTAGGGTTTATTGATGTTTTTAGGTGATCAAATGACAAATAAACTTACAATAATTTTGAGAGGTCCCATTACACCCGTTTATGTGAGTCATGATCCCGAATTAATGGCATAACCTTATATAACGCATCTACAACATTTTAGGATGCCTAATTGAGCGAGTGGAAACATCTAGAAGTGAAATTCTTTCCAAAGAAACCCTACTTGCATTCTATATACATTTTTATCTTTATGATGGGATTTTAGATGTGCTCTTAGTATAGTCTTATCTTGAAGTGTGGAAGAATTGGCTTAGTTCAAGAAGTGGATTAGTGCTACAAGTTTCTACCCTTGCACATGAGGAGTCATGGACTGAAATGGCCAAGTTTTCTTATTTTGATCTTGATAGTCAGTAGTCTAAATGTGTGAGGACAAATATTGGTGGTTCCTAACTATAGATCCCAAATTTTGACAAGCCTAGAGTAAGTTCATGCTAGGTGATCAATCTAATTGATCTCATCAAGATTCAATAGAGTATCAAACAAGTGTTAAGGAAAGTTCAAGACCAAGTTATGAAGAGAGAACAAGATAAGGCTTAAGGGAATAAGTAGCAACATCATAAGTTAGTTCAAGTATGTTATATGAAGTAGATGTATCGAAGTGATATCTTTAGATAGAGGTAAGAGTGTGAAGGGTGTCAGGTGGAATGCACCATGTACTGAGGTGCTAACTTTAATGATTTACTAACATTTATTGAGATTTTATTTGGTTTAACATGAAAACACACCTTATCCCCAAATCAAAATTTCATATTAGTCCTCTTTTATCTGCATAAATATTCTCTATGTTTTCAATTTCCTTTTGGTGTTAAGGTATACAGCTAACCTAATCTTCCATTTCCAAGAGCATATATGGTCTAATTACTTCTCTATCCTCCACACACTCCAAAATGACTAGATTCTAACATTTTATTTGATATGAGGATTCAAAAGGAGCCATTTTTAACAAGGAATGTTATTAGTTATTATAAGAAAACTCAACCAAAGGAAGATACTCATCCCACTAGTATTTATGGTCCACATAGTACATCCTCAACATGTCCTCTAACACTTAGTTTAGACATTATAATTACCCATCACTCTTTGGCTAAAATTAGTAATTGAAGCTAAACTTCTTTCCCATGCATAAAATATGTTTATGCCAAAAAAGAGAGGTCATATGAGTATCCCTATATAATATAATTCATCTAGGTACTCCATCAGATTTAAATATTTTGTGTATGAATTTTCTTTTGAGTGTAAGTGGATCATCTGTGAGACTACCAGAAATAATTTTTGTAACTTTCATCAACTTATCCAACTTTATATCAAAGCTATTTGGATTAGGCTCCCCAAAATACCACTACAATTTTTGAGGAATAATTACTTGGCCTCTATTGGTAATGCATTAGGTAGTTCCTATGCTTCAATCTTAAATCCATGGAATATAACCAAACAAATTATTCCATAATATTGGTTGACATAGATACCTTTAAGGATATTCTAGCTTTAATTGAACTCTAGATTAGGACAAAACTTAGGTTAAAATATTGGATTATGAAGGGATACTCTTCAGATGAAGGATTTTTTTCTTTGGGGAATATTGCATCTAAATGCCAAAATTTGAAACATAAGAAGAAAGGATAGTATTTTTATGGAAGGAATCCATCCCTTTTCATTTAGTGGTAAATGATAATAAGGAAAGTGAATCATTTTGGGGTTGGAAGTAGAATATTTGGAAAATGAAGAGGATTTATGTCTTACTACAGGGGGTTTTAATCTTAGTGTGAAAGAGGATTTGTAAGGCTGCCTTGATAAAAATGTTAGGAATGGGCATATAGCTGCATATTTCATGGACAAGGTTATGTCAGGGAGAGGTTTATGGAAATATTTTGGAGTCTCGATCCAAGTAAACAATGGTAGACAAAGTGGGTTAGGTTTTGGTATCCTACGGGGAACGAATCCTTGTATGGAGTTAGAAGTGCTTATCCTTGTATATTGTGATGAAGGTAAAATAGATTGGAGGATGGTATTAAAATATAAAAGGAACAACTAAGATGGCTTTGTGTCCTCAAAAATTTGGATGATTTCTGTTATGTCTTAGCTACCTTTTTTGACTATTTTCTACTCTTAAGTCTTAATGAGATTGAGATGGGTGGAGTTTCCTGTGTGGGTTATATGGGTAATTCGTAGCTATGGATATTATTGTATGGTTTTTGGAGTTTTCTTTCTTTCACCCTTGGGGCTAATGGATCAAGCCTTTTTTATCATGTTTCTTGATACATCTCTAGTTGGTGTTAATGTTTCATATTTTGGTGGGTTTTAAAAGGTTTGAGGGGACTTCCAAAACCTCTTAATTACCGAATAGAAAAACTTATCCACCATGACTAAAATAACATCATGTTGATTATTTAACATATACAATCCTTGAACATAATCCATACTTATAACTTGTCACTTCCATGAGGGTATATGAAAAAACTATGTTGTATCTATTTTTGACCTTTATGATTTAAAGAAATTTAAATATTTATAAGAGGAATGACATCAAAAGTGTATAGTAGTAATAAGTAAGATCTATCATGCAAGAAATAAGCAAGTGTGTACAATAATGAGATAACAATGAATTATGTTGTATTTAGAGATATGGATTGATTTTGGGCTAGGAAACATGATAAGAAGGTTGACCTGAATTTTGCATGTTCTATTTGAAAAAATAAGATCACAATCCTCTTCGAAAATACTACCTAGATGAGGACATTCCCTCCTAGGTGTTGGTGTATAAAATAGGTTCTAGTGTCTTGGAAATAACTTTGCTTCAGATATCTTAATGGTTTGAATTTTTCTCCTTCCTTTCACTCTCTATTACATCCACTTCACTAAACAGTTTTATTTCCACACATGAACCTATAAAATAAACCCTAGATACATGCATAAGGCTCAAGGAAACATTAGATTAAATAAATAATGTATAGTCTTGAGTCGACTGATCTCGTGGTCACCCCAATGTGATTTTAATCGCTGAGTGTTACACTACATATCGAGAATCTATGTAGTTATAGTGTGTGTGTGTGTGCATATTAAAAAAGAAAAGCATAATGAAGAGAAACTAACACTAAGTAGTTTCAAATGACAAATATAATCTAACATAAAATCATGATAAAACTTGAAAGAGAAAGCTACTATAAATTCATCCAATATAAAACATCAAATGCTAAGCCATCCCTTTGAAATTTGGATGTGCTTTGTATGTATGATTGCTATCTAATATGAACCTATCTTGATCATAAGAAATCAATTGAATGTTATCTCTAAATGAGGAAAGAATATCACCAAAATGGCTTAATGGCCATGTTTGGATCTTCCTTTACTACTCACATATGAGAAGAATGGATGTAAGAATGAAGGAGATATTCTAATATAAATTCCCTTATCATATGCCTATAATATCACAAGAAAAAGTATGGTGTAATTTTGAGAGGGGGATACTAGGTTCTATATATAGCTTTCCAATTTAGGATAATATAGAAACCAAATGAATGTCAGATCAAGGTAAATAATAATTAGAAGAGATTAACATGATAAGAAGGGTTTTATTAGTAATTAACAACTCATGGGAGTTCGAGATGCTTTAATTAATCAACTAGGATAAATTAATAGGAAAATATAAGCTTAGAGAGCTAGTTGGAGGTGATTTAGAGGGAAATAGGTAGGATTTAGATGATTTAAAGGGGGATTTAATTAATAAGAAGGTTTATTAATTAAATACAAGGTTAAAAAGGCTTAATTAACTAATAATAGTTAATTAATTGATTAGAGGAGGATTATAACTAATGAAGTATCATTAATTGACATCCATAATGAAAGAAATGTTAGTTAATTAACAAAGTTTCGTTAATTGACCGAAATGGAGAGGAATTTTATTTAATTAGTTGGAACTCACTAATTATAACGAAAATGGCGGGAAAGAGGAAAATTAGAGCAATTTTAGTATTAAACTACGTAGGCATATTTTAGGTGTCTACAATTTGATTGAATTGTGTCTCTTCATGCTAGGTTACAAAGATAGTAGACAATTACAAAGAAGATTCGACACAAGCCTATGAGGTGAGTGTCCAATGTGAGTGAGTGGGAAAGAAAATCCTATGTTTCAATGGATAGAAAAAACAAGGGGAGGGGGTGAATATAATCCCTATTGCCCCAAGTTTTTGTAGAAGAAAATGTGGAAGATGATTGGTAGAAAGTGAGATATAAGAAAAATAACACATGGAGATAACAAGCATATCAGCTGGCTTAGGAACAAATTTGTCTCATCATTTTGCTATATGATCAATGTCATTGGTTCAACAAAAATTATTTATTGAATATGAGGACTGACTCAAAGAAATATATAGAACATAATGCAGTATGGGAAAGTAAAAAAGTGGACCAAAAAAGAAATAAACAAAAACAAACGTACTCAAACAAACAACGTTCAAGATAGTTGTAGCAGTGTTTTGTATCTAGATGTAGTTCCCAAATGTTCGAGTTATACAAAAAGGGTTAAAAATGGAACCCCAAACAAGGATACATTCAAGGTGAATAAATGGAGGACATAAAATTCTAATGAAAAATAAATCATGCACCATTAAACTACTCCAAGCAATTGTTTATGCAAGGGAATACAAACATAACAAACAAACCAACTTTGTTAATGGAGGTAGATCAAAATGATCTATATGTTAAACACAAGAATAGGAGAGAACCCAAGAATTTTTTTGCAAGATAATTTTCAATGTTTAAGGAAATTGTGTCCTATGAAACATTCAATTGGTGAAATAAAATATTTACCAATTTTCGATTTTTAAAATTTTACCAATTTTTGGATTTTTGAAATTTTTAGGGTTTTGGAAATTTTTCCAAAGATATGTACATGAAAATGAAGATGTAAAGATGCCCCCAGTGATATATGGGAATATACAAGGGTGAATCTTACACATATATAAAAGAAGAAGATAAGTTGGATCAAGGCCAAAAAGGATAGGTTCAACGTGATGATGAACTCAATATAATGAAGAGATAGGAAGGATAAAACATGCCCCCAATGTAAGTTGGAAATTAAACATATGATATCCAAAGAATTATTATATTGTTTTATTAAAAGAAGGGACAAATTTTCCCTCAAACATACTAAAAAGGAAATCTTATACACATGGATGTTCTGAACACGTAAGAAGAAAACATGAATGCTATGGATAGATATGGAAAATGTAGTTAGAAGCCTCAAGATGAAAAGTTGATGAGAAAATAGGCACAAATTTTGAGACAAAATAAGGACTAAAGAAAGAGTTTGAATAAGGTCTAAACAAAACTTGGGAACATACTAATCATGTTAGTCATCGAGATCCAAACAGTGCATGTGGAAATTAATTACTTCTTGAAGGGAAGATTTAAAGAGGAAATAAATGAAGAAACACTAGATAATGTGTAGGAATGATTTATTTTGATAGGTTATTTGTGAATGGAGGGTTGGAGGAGATTTATACATTTCTCACCTACCAACCAGAATTTATATCCACGATGGATATGTAATTGATTCTAGTTGCATCATTGCTCTCTTTGTCGATCACTGACATCCATAGCCTTAATAGAGATACTTGAAATAACCCAAAAGAGAGTTATATATTGATTTTCTTTTGATTATTAATTTATTTTTATTGACTTTTGATTTATTAAAGGTATTTTATCTCTTTCAATTGTTTTAATAAGGTGTTAAGAACCACCAATGGTTTGATAGAATGATGTGGAAGTGATTGTGATGATGACATTGACTAGTGTCAACAAATATGTCCAAAATTTCTTCACAACAATTTTATTAGATGTAGATAGTGATAGGATATCTAAGAGGCCATTTTTTCTTTAATTTACCAAGGTAATGAAAGACCAAGGTCAAATAGATACAATAGAGATAAATGTTGTATAAATGAGTGGGAATATACTAACCCAATGATCATCGAAGGGATGAAAATAGTGGGTGATTTGTAGAAGAGTGGAAGGAAAGGAATGAAATAACATCCATGTGTATGCAATACCTTATTGTAATTTTTGATCTTTGTACCTTTATTTTTTGTAATGTTTTAATGTTTTCTCATTTTTTTATTTTAGTATTTTTTAAATTTTGTGAGCTTTGCAAAGGGAAACCCACGAATGCGTAAGATGATGAATATGAATGATTGGGAATTTGGGAATAACAATTTTACTCCATGTGATAGGATCCAACAACAATTTTTGTGATATATTTTATAAGATAGACTAGGAGTTTATTCTTATCAAGAGTGATATTATCTCCAATCTCGATGATCATGATGAGATCATACTTGAAAAGCGGCAGTGACTTATCTTAAAACATGTATTTTGTATGTGGGGGCTTGAGTTCCCTATTCATATATTTTTTCACTGTTTTCTATTCTTAATGGTAATGTTGGTGTGCATTCTTGAACCACGTTTTATTTTTCTAGATTTGTGGGTGTTGGATTTTTTGGCACTTTGGATCTCTTTGGAATTTTTATTTTATCTCGATGAATTTATTTTTAGGTTTTATATAAGATAATGTGTGATGTGGTTGGTACTTGAAAGTGGGAGAAGAAGAAGGATGTTTGGGATCGATGATGGAGGTTTACCACAATTGTTGATAGTAGGATGATATGATGGATGATGGGGATATGGTCTAAGGATTGAAGAGAATGGGATACCAGGAGGTGAGCCATAGGTAGAAGATGAAATTCTACTAGGATGTGGCCCAAGGATGGAAGAAAATGGGCTACTAGGAGGTGAGCCATAGATAGAATATGAAGGGATACTAGGATGTGGCCCAAGTATAGAAGAAAATGGGATACTAGGAGGTGTCCCATAAATAGAAGATCGAGGATACTAGGATATTTCCCAAGTATAGAATATGAAGGGCTACTAGGATGTGGCCCAATAATAGGGGATAATGGGATACCCAGAGATAACCCAAAAAAGGAAGATGAACAGAGATACTAGGAGGTGGCCCACATATAAAAGAAGATGAAGGGCTACCCAGAGGTGACCCAATGAGAGATTGTGATTGAGGAATTATGATATGTAAGGAATGGTTGGGTGATGAGAAGATAAAAGATGGATTAAGGATAAAGATATTTTTGTCATTAAATGGGAATATGAAGATGGAAGAATAAGAGGAGGATCAAGTTTGATAATCTTAGGACCTTCCTATGTTTTTTGAAAAAAGGAATCAACTTCTTTCCTAAAATACGTGGACGCATCAAGGTAAAAAGAGAGTCCTTAATTATGATCCTATAGAGGAATATCATCATATAGCCCCTTGAATTCTCAAATTGCTTCTTCATTCTGAAATAAATCAAACGACATAGGTTGTTGTTGGTCAATGATATAAGGTTGATTAGGAGAAAGGGGTACAACAAGTGTGGAAGACTTAGAAGATTTTTGCTAATGTAGATTAGGATAAGTTTTGACCTTATTTCATCCACAATGGTATTGGATAGTTCTTTGAAAATATATCTTAGCACATCATGTCTTTTGAATGGTTCGACATGGATGCAAACATCGATATTTAGAAGATTGATAAAGATAGAATAAGGAATGATCAAAATGACCCAAGGGGCCAAAGAGGGATTGGATTTTGATTGATAGAAGAAGATGAATCAACAGAAAAATTAGATTTGGATTTATATGTCTCGTGAATGGAAGATGTAGATTTGGAATAGGTTGGTATTGGTTTTCCTAGAAGATGAAATAGTGTGTGGTAGACAAAGAGGATCAAGTAGAAAGTTAGTTGATTACGACATAGGGGTTGAATTAGATGATTGATTAGAGGAATTTGAGTCACATGTATCTTCAAATGAGGAAGATTTCATTGATGTGACTGATAAAGGGGGTACTGCAGAGAAAGGGAGGACTATGACTTAGGAGCCGAATTAGATTTTGATTGGAGGAACTTGGAGTCTGTGTGGATCTTCAAAGGAGGAAGACTTTGTTGAGGTGACTAATAAAGGGGGTCCTGTAGAGAAAGGGAGGACTGTGACTCAAGATTCAAATTAGAGGAATGATGGGAAGAATTTGTGGTGAAAAAAATCCTTAGAGGAGGAAAATTTTATTTAGGTAATTGATAAAGGGGGTGCTAAGGAGAAAATGAGGACCATGACTAAGGAGTCAAATAAGATGTTTTATTGGAGGAAATTGGAGTCACATAGATATTCAAAGGAGGAAGACATAATTGATGTGACTAATTATTCCTTAGAATAAATTTTATTTGATGATGCTTAGGAAGGCCGAGGGAAATTCAAATAATAGTTTGGATTAGAATAATTAGGAGACTGAGGGGAATCATGAGAATAACATGGATTAGAAGCATCAAAATTACACCATTTACTATGAGATGAAGGTGGGGAAAGGGGTAACTAAACATGTTCCGTACCATGAAGAACTAATAGAGATTTATTTGTGATGGGAATATTTCAATGTGAATATAAAAACCGAGGTTCCCTATTTTCATACGTGTGAGGAACTGTGATATTTTTTCATGGTTGGGATTGTTGGGATCAAATTCTCGAGACCTATATTATATCATTAACATCTTTCAAATGGAAGGAAGTTCCATGTCAATTCAGGAAGCATAATGGAAACCTTGTAGACATTTTATAAATATGGGGATGATCATGTGATTTTCTCAAGGAAATCTAAGGAAAATAGACATCACGATGACGCAATTTCGATGATCCAACAAGGTTTAGAAAAAAGTTGAAAGTGTGAATATTCAAAATGGTTGATTAAAATTTTGTAGCTTAATAGTTGCAAAGGACACTTTTAAAAGTGTGAAATGTATAATGAAAGTAATTAAGGAAAATCATGAAATCCTAGATAAAGGAACGCCATGAAGGAAACTATTTTGTATGTCTAAAATTAGTCTCAAAGATTATTTTAAATAAGATGAAAAACAATTTCAACACTTGAATCGAGTTTAAAATAAACAAGAGTTAAGTATTAAAAAGGGGTCGAAGTGATTTCTATTCAAGGTATACTTAAAAAGTTTAATACAAAAAAATCCAAGTTTTAAAAATGGACGCTACAAATGCAAGCAACACAACAATACAACTTGGATAATTTAATCAAGATTTTAGGAAAAGCAAGATGTTAGTATCAAAATGATATTGGCACGATGCAAGCAAAGTAACTATAACACCTTCTAAAAATCAAGGCAATGTTTGAACAAAATTAAGGTCTAAGTATAAAAAGAGTTGGTTCTATGTGATCAACATAACAATACAATTTGGAAAATTATATTAAGTTTTATAAAAACAAAATGTAAGTATCAATGAGATATATTTATATAATGCAAAAATGTAAAAACTCAAGGGAAAATAAATCATGAGATAACATGATTAACTAAAAATATGGTAAAAATGGTAGTTAATCTAAATAGGAAAAAAACTAATAACAAGAAAATACAAGTAGTAACTAAATATAGAAAGTGACCAAAAGAACCTAAGAAAGTAGATATAAAAAACCTAAAGTGTAAAGATAGTTGGAAAGGACTCACTGATTCAACAAGCTTGTTGGGTGTGTTGCGAGATATGGATGGAGAAACAAGAGGAGGAAACAACTATGTCGAAGTCCGTAAGAGTGTAGATCTAGGAAATCTAAGTGGACTGGAATGCCCTGGATAGGTATAGAGGCACCTATGTGTACCCTAGTATCTAATGTGGGCACCATGGTCTATGAAAAATATCCTCGTAACCTTCCTCCTAGGTGTCATTTGATGGTTTCCTACCTTCACTCCCCATTTCACTAACTTTACCGCACCGTTGTGTTGTATGTCATTGAAAATCTAGAAATGAAAATGAGACCTAAAAACCCCAAAACAAGCATCAAACCCTAAAAAAGAAAGATGCATATGAGGGGTTCATACTGTCCCTCGGTTTCCACAATGGTAGAACTACTAACCGAGTGATGTAATATATCTCATAACTGATGTAGTTCTGTGTGTGTGTGCAATCATACCCTTGGTTCTCTTGTGCCAGTCACACTTTGTGAAAGTAGCGAGAAATAACTATGTGTAGAAATGTTATAAAATGGTGGATGGAATAAAATAAACTTCCCTCCTATGTAGTGTGATGTAGACGAATCAACCTTATCCCTTGTGATGGAACTAGATCGATGTAATGGAGCTCCTAGATGCATATAGAGTGGATGTAACCTTAGGTGGTGTAGTAGTTCTTAGTGTTTGGTCCCTCAGTATGATCTCATAACTTTATATTTATTTGGTTCTCCTGTTCTAATTTCATAATTAACCCCAAAAAGGCCGACCATAAGAAATATGAAATGCTCAAATAGCTAGAGAGTGCGCAAAAATTGGTGAGAAAGTTTAAAGAGGATCGGGTGCCCCAATTGGGACTAGGATGCCTATTGGAGCCCCAATAAAATGTTAAATAGCATGTAACAATATAAACATAATGGAAAAATATGTGCGAGAGGTCGGTAGTAACGACAAAAAAAACAAAGTAAAATAGCGAAAAAAGATGGGGTTAATTAGTACTTTCTTCATTCAAAAACCATATAAATACTAGTATGACACCTTGACTAAATAATGTCTAAAGTGTGTTATTTTGTGACTACATTTTCCTTCACTTTATGTTGGTGAGAAGAAATCTTGGTAACATAAAGTAGAGATAGATGTGTACCGATATACCATGTAGAGTGATGTAGAAATGCATTGAAGGACTAGACAAAGCATGGAGTGTAAAAATATGATGGAGTATGGAAACTAAAGATGAAAAATCACAAAAAAGTGATGAGAGTGAACCTAGGGTGGAAATGCATGTGTAGTTTCCAATGTGTGTGATGTACTTGCATGGTTAGTATGTTGTGTGCTACTATAAAATGTTGTTGTTGTTGCCCCATTGTTGTAGTTGTTGTTGTTGACTACTTATTTCTCATACAAATGGACCTGCAAGGAGAAAATGATCAAGTAGTCAAATACACATGTATATGAAAAAAACATGTAAAATATGCATGTATATGTATGTGAAAGCATGTAAATGTAAAGTATGTAAATGAAAAATGGAACATGTACACCTGATCCATGTTGAGATAAAAAGTGTAGAAAGACGATATCCTATCTAGGGTTTTTTGGACAATCTGATGCTATAGGCCGAAGAAGTGTAGGGAGAAAGATGCATTATTATCCAACATGTAATTGTTTCCTCGAAGTTTTATGAAGAGATCTCTGTACTTCCCAATTTTTTGGCTGATCTGATCCCACTGGTTGAAGTAGTGTAGAGAGGAAGTTTGTTGTATCCTCTAACCTCTAACTTCTCCCTAGAATGTTAAGGAAAACCATGCCCTGTAAAATCCACTATGTATGGGGTTTTTAGACTAGTCTGAACCAAATTATTATATAACCCACAATGCTAAGGGAAGATATTAAATTGAAATTAACTGGTGTAGAAGCATTGTATAGTTTGTAACGCTAAATGATTCCCCCCTCTTTGGGGGCACATGCAACGTCACTAATAGGATAATACGGCCCCAAAAAAGGACCAACCACATGAATTCTCAGTAACTATTCCCTACAGAGTGTAAGGAATGCGCTTAGTAGAAACCAAGACACACATAAACAAGCATGCTATCCAAAAACAAGTGTTAGTATGAACAAGCACACATATAAAAAGCAATGTGTAAGCTACTACATAATATAGTAATATAAACATGAAAGAAAACAAAGAAGACCACCAAATCAGGTTGTAAACATGGTACACCACTCATGATGTCATAAGACACGTAAGGCCATAATGGCCACATACAACAAACAAGTGTACACACCAAACAAAGGGAAAATCCCACATACAAGAGCAAACAATGTCAAGTAATAATAAAAAAAATATAGATATCCATGGAAGAAAATAATCTTGAAAAATAAATGTTACACATGAAGCACCTGTAATCATGTTAGAAAGATAACCAGTATTCCAAAAGCATGTATAACCAAGTAATGAAAATTTCTAAGTATAAAATGAAACAATAACACCTATGAGAGAAAAATTTAGATGCCCCCAGTGACCAATGTAGGATGGGTAAAAGGAGAGCATCCATATTTCATGTAAGAGACCCGTATCTATGATCAAAACTAAGAAAAGGCATGAATGCACATGTTTGTATGGTATAGATAAATGAAATAAAAGAGATCTAATTAGCATGTGTAATAAAGTGACCATATACAAGAAAATGTAAGAAAGAGTAAAAGAAACCAAGATATGTAATATGTTATGGATGGATGGAATGGAATTCAAGATGGAATGATAGGAGCCACGTGCCCCTTGAGTGAATGGAAAAATTATGTAGTGAGGTTTATCTAGTTTTCCCCTCAAAAGTCAAGAATGAACCAAAATGAGAGTTCATCATCGGGAAATGGTCAAGTGTGTATTATGTATAATGTGTTGTGATGAATGTGTATATGTGATGATATGTGACCTATAAATAATACGTCATAAACCCTATAGATGAATTCTATATGATGAAAAGAGTATCAAAATAGTGATGATGTAGCCTAAAGCGTATATGACTACAATAGAAATAAAGGGAGTTGTGATGTAACCTAGAGCATATACCACTACAAGATGAAGGGATAAGTGACAATTTTGCCTATAGAATATGTCAGTAACCTAATAATGTTACATGATAGAATGTCGAGGGATGAAAATGTGTATATTATAATCTCCATTTGATTAGTAAACCCTTGGCAGTTGAGTATGGAATGAGGAACTAGAATGCATCATAGGGTAATAAGTGCGGTGCGTAGAAGATAATGTGGCAAGCGTGATTATAATAGATGACAATATGATGTGTAAGATGTGTAATGTGTGATGAATAGTATGTAATGTGTGTAGATATAATAGTAGTGTGAAGATGTGTGCTATGTAGTATGTAGAATGAGTAGTATATGATGTTAGGAGTGTGACACATATGTGATGAATACTAGTATGATGTGTAGAGTATGTATGATGTATATATGCATAATGCAAAATGTGTATGTAGACTAAAAGTGTAAGGTATGTGGTATGCAAGATGAGAAACATATAATGTATACCCGAAGATTGTGATACATGTATTATGTATGATGTCATAAGATTGTGATACATGTATGATGTATGATGTGTAAATGTACAAATGATGTAGAATAAATGTAGAGTGTATGATGTAATATGTAAGACATGGCAAAAATTTGTGAAAGGATCTAGTGTGTAGTGTGTGGGGTTCATGTGTAATAATCCCTCAACAATCAAGTTTGAACTGAAGAACAAGAGTGTGTCATTGGGAAATGGTCAATGCTAAGATGTGTGATGAGAATGAATATGCTAAGAGTGTGATGTATGACTATAAAAGTATGGGAGATGTGTTGATGTTAAGATGGGGGGATATGTTAGATATTATGCCCTTAAGTGTGCATGAATGAATGAACTTTCCAATTACATTGAAGGAAAAAGGTACTCCTTCTGATGCATGTGGTATCGAAAGTGTATGAACCTATTTTAATAGTGGTGGTATAGTAGACAAAAGACGTGCTGGTGAGATAATTCTATGTTTATGCGATGGATGAATATATGATGAAGGTTTTGGTGAAGAAAAATGGGCTGGTAATGTATATTTACATGAAGGTGATGGACACCTATGTGGAATAAACGAGGTGGAGATCTATGTAGAGATGTAGTAACTGTCCTAGGAGAGAGACAATACCTATGTGTAGAACTAGTGGAGCAATGTGATCATGTAAATAATGCACGAGTAGGTGAGATAGGAGTAGATTGTTCTTTAATTAACATAGAATTTGATGTGGTAGATGATGTAGGTGGTGTGCTAACTGATGTGTGGGGAGATGATGACCATGGAGTAGATGGAGGGACACCATAAATAGAAATAACTTGATTGTTATGGATGAATTTAAGTCGCAAATGATTCATAGAGATAATATATTGAGACCGACGAATCCAATTGAGACCAAGAAGCATGTCACACCCATCAACTGTGTTTCCAATAAGGAAAGGCATAAGCATAGTAAGAGAACCAATTGTGATGTATAGCTTGATGACACTAAAGGGTTTGTTCAAAGGGTATTCAATTTATGATAGAGGGTAAACAATAGCCTTAAGAATTGGAATGGAACATGTACTAATGGGCCATGATGGTTCAACCTTAGTATTATTAATGGATATTGAATCTACATATGTCTTAATATCTAGGTGATTAGATGTGAAATTTGCATGATAATCATGGTTAGAGAAAATATGATCGAGTGGTGAAGAGTTAGTATGTGCAACTAAGAAATCAAGAGCCCTTGATGTAGGAGGAGACACTGCATGATATGTATGATTAGTAGAAGAGACAAATGTTTTCTTGTCATGTTATTGGGATTGATTATTAAATAATTTAATTTTACCCTTGTCATTGGCTTGTGTAGAATCAGTGGGTTCCAGGAATTCAAGCTTGTTATTATCAATAAGATCTTGGATGATTGTGCGGAGCTTGAAACATCAATTTGTATAATGCCCCACATATCTCTGTGATAATCACAACAAAATGTTTTGGTGTTATTCCTACCTTTTGGTAATGATGGATCTAATTCAAGTGGTGGAGGGAACATGATAAGGTTTCTCTCGAGAGGTTATTGTAGTATAGATTTTGGGCCATCATGCTATAACAACAAAAACGAACATGAAATCTCATACTACGGGAAAAGTTTTTAGCCAAAAGAAAATGATCATCTCCAAAATCAAGACAAACAACATGAAATGCTCTAATATGTTCCTATGGGTCACCATGCCCATTGAAAATGGGAAGCTTAGGGGTGAAAAAACTAGGAGGAAGTAGATAAGTGGAGATAGCAAGTACAAATAGAATATTCAATAACAAGGTGAAATATAAATATGGAAATGCATGCGAAGTGGCCTATTGCAACTTACACATTTGAGCTTGAAGGTCCTGATAAAGAGAAGTTAATTCTTGAGTACTAATGGATGAAACTTGTCGTATATGAGAAACTAAAGGTGGTGTAAAGTGATTGGTAGGAGTAGTGATTGAAACAAGAATGGTAGAAATAGGTGGAAGATTATAAGTAAGCGATTGAGTAGCAACAGAGGTTGGTATGACCGCGAAAGTAGTGAGATCCACCAAATTAGTAGCTTCCTAACGAGAAATATATAAAAGTAAAATAGATCCTATGGATGTGCGGTAATATGATCATTAATGGCCTTAAGATGAGCTTCAGGAAAGGCTTCGTGATATTAAGCCATGGCGAAAGGATACTAAAGCCTAGACAGAAAATGGATTTGAAGGCCGGATTCACCAAAATGATTAACTAAAAATGTGGCAAAAATGGTAGTGAATCTAACTCGAACAATATTAAATAAAAATAAATAAAAGTACTAAATAAATACAAAAATTTACCCAAACAACTAAGACAGTAGATATGCAAAACTCTAAAGTGTAAAGAGAGTTGGAAAAGACTCAAAGAATTTGACAAGCTTCCTAGACGTGTCACGAGATATGGCTAGAGAAATTGGAGGAGGAAACGACTGTGTCAAAGTCTAGAAAAGTACAAATATAGGTAATCTAAGTGGATTGGGATGCCTAGATACGTATAGGGGCATCTATGGACAACCAAGTCTGTAATAGGGGCACCTTAGTCTATGAAAAATATCTATAACCATCCTTTGAGGTGTCATTTTATGGTTTCTGTTGTCATCCTTGTCACACTAACTTCATTGCACTATAATGTATGTCACTAGAAATTCAAAAATTAAGATGATACCCGTGAAACCCAAGGAAAAACATCAAACCCTAAATAAAGAAAGATGCATACGAAGAGGCCACACTATCCTCAACTACCATAATGGTGGACTTACTAACTAAGCATTTCACCATATCTCAAACCCGATGTAGTTCTATATGTGTGTGTGTAATCATGCCCTATGTGCTCTTATGTTAGTCGTAGTTTGTGAAAGTAGAAAGAAATAACTATGTGTAGGAATGTAATAAAATGGTGGATGGAAAAGAATAAACTTCCATCCTTTTTAGTGTGATGTAAATGAACCAGTCTTGTCCTTGTAATGGAGCTAGATGAATGCAATAAAGCTCCTATATTTCTATAAAGTGGATGCAACCTTAGGTAGAGTAGTAGTGCTTAGTTCTTGGTCCCTCATTATGATTTCATAACTTTATATGTATATGGTTCTCTTATTCTAATTTCTTAGTTAATCTCAAAAAGGTTAACCATAAGAAATATGAAATGCTCAAAAGGCTAGAAAGTGCCCAAAAACTGGCGGGAAAGTGGAAAGAAGATTAGGGCACCATGACTGGGACTAGGTGCTGTCAATGCCCTAGTACTAGCCTAGATGCCCTAGTCAAATGTAAAATAATATTTAACAATAGAAACATACTAGGAAAGTATGTGCAAGAGGTTGGAAATAATGACAGAAAACAAAGCAAAATGGCCAAAAGAAGGGGGTTAATTAGTAGTTTCTCCACTCAAAGAACATATGAATAGTAGTATGAGACAAGGACTAAATAATGTCTAAAGTGTGTGATTTTGTGACTACATAACCTAATCTGCAATGAGATGTATTGATATGGGTATCAAGACAAGGCTACCAAAATATGAGGATGTGCCAACAAACTTTCAACATTTATATCCCTAATGTAACATGGAAATATAAGTAATATAAAAAAGTGGTGGATACGATAATTTTTGTAAACGTTGCACAAATTGTTTTATTTTGACGAGAAAATGTAAAAAAGATAATCAAGTTATCCAAAATGAGCCCCCTGCTTATTTTGGCTAACTTTCCTTCATTCTTCCCTTCTTTTTGCTTCAAATTCAGTTTTCACACATTTCAAGAACTCAAGGGTTTCTGGAAATGGCTCCATCAGATAGGATTTTTCTTCCCCTTTCTAGAAAGGTAAAAGTTTCCTCCTAACTCCAAATATTTCGAAAGTTATGGCCCGACGGAGTTTTTTGGGGAAATTTTCCCTTGACAAGCCCGTGGCCAATGAGAAGGTGCCATGTGGTAGTGGAGGTCAGGCCGGTGGAGGTAAGTTGGAAAATTTTCCAAAGAGGGCAAAGGGCGTAAAGGAAAAATTTTGGCCTGCAGACCTACAGAGGAGGATGGAGAAAAAGTTGCGAAGGCCTGCAGCCAATGAGGAAGTGACATGTGTCCATGAAAGTGGTGGGAGTTAGAGGAAACTTTGGTTTTTTTCCAAAGTGATAGAGGCACAAATGGAGAAAAAGAAGTGTGCCCCGCCAAGCAACTAGAAGCTGACACGTGTCACTAGAGTGGCGGAGCATGGGGAAAATTTGGGAGTTTTTCCTGATAAAACAATCAAAGGGGAAAAGAAAAGTTTGATTTGGAATTTCCATCGGTGAATGGGAAAGTGAAATTTGGTAGTAGAGTAGTGGGGTGTGGGGAATGTTTGGGAAATTTTCCAAAATTCAAAAAATAATTTTTTTCAAGTTTCGGCCCGCTAACCCTAAATTTTCGAGAGGGGCATAACTTTTGATCCCGAGCTTGGATTTTCACGTTCTTTATATCATTAGAAATATTTTGAAATCCTCTACATGATGGAATTTTCATTTTTATTTTTGATGGATATTTGTGGCATAAAAATGGAAAAACATATCTGGCATACAAAAAACACAGAAAAACGACTCCAACCACCAAAATTAATGAAGTATGGGCCTCTGTTTTGCTCTCAAAAAGCAATGCACTTCAAAGTATGGGATTTTTTATGGAATACCATATTTTTTCAAGCCCATTAGATGAATCTTGTCAGTGGTTGAAGTCCCAAATCAATTTTCCCACATTTCCTCCTTTCTTCCATTTTGCTCGATGGTTAAAAGCCAATTTTGGCTCATTTTTAATGGGTGTTCATCATTCTTCTCTACCTCTCGCTTCTTTTCTTCCCCAAGGTTGAAAATGGAGTTTGAACCTCCTCCCTTTCTTTTTAATGGAATTTTTTGACTCTTACTAGTGAAATGATGTTTTGTGCAAACTTCCGGAACAATAAAAAACATGTTTTGTGATGCATTTGTCCATCCTTGCTCATTTTTTATTATTTTCTTCTTGCCTCTCTTCATTGCATGTATTTGCGCATGTTTGAATGTCTATTTTAGGTTTTGGGGATATGTTCATGGAGTTTTGGAACATTTTTTGTGTGAAATCCATCCTTGGTTTTGTGATGCACTTGTCCATCCTTTCCATTGCTCACCTCTCTTTGTTTCCATGGCAGTTTTGATAGGTGTTCAACATTTTCATTCTATGGTGTATCACCATTTTAGTGTAGGCTCTGTTTTTCCCTCTTTTCTCTCTCTCTCTCTCTCCTTGGCATAGTTAGATTAGGATTATATTATCTTGCCTGCACTGGAATATCTTGTGGCAGGTAGTTTAGGAAGAGGAACCAACCTTCTCTGGAGAGCTTTCCCCATTTACAAAGGTCCCACACTTTGGGAAAGCTCAATGTTGTGCATTCACACCAAATGACATTGCCTTAGAAAATCAGATCCATAGGTCATTTTGGGGGTGTTGTGAATTTTCACTAATAGTTTTGGCACGCCTGGTGGGACCTTAGAGGTCTTCCACTTCATCTTTTGCAGGTTGGTGTGTTCCTGTGAAGATTTCAGCCTTTGGAGGCAATTGCAAACACATCTGGCGACTCCATCTAGTAAAAACCCATCTTTGAAGTTGTAGACATTCATTTTCATTCCTTTTCATTCATTTTTCATCCATTCTTCCTTCCATATCTTCCATCTTATTTCATCTCATGAAGTTGTGCAATCATGACTTCATTTCCATCATGGAATTCACATTTAAAACAGCAAAGCTGCCATCTAAATCCACCTCCAACATGCATTACAAATTCAAATCATCATTTTGAGAATATTCAAGATTAGCATGCATACCCATATGAGCAGCAATGCCAAAATTGGTTTGGCTATGGTTCTTTCCAAGAGTAGGGGTACGCATACAATGAAGACAATCAAATGCAAGATGCTGATTTTTGGAGAAAATCCAAAAATGGAGATTGGCATGGTGCAATTTAGGGCTCAAGCACAATGAAAGCATTTGGAATCAGTTATGGAGCACCTTGTCCATGGGTGGGACCTTTTCCAAGGCATTACATCCCTCAAGAGAAGCTTGACTTCATGATTTCAATGTTGTCATTACTTGCAAAGTGGACTAAGAGAATAGAGGTGTATGAGAGGAGTATTCAACAACCTTGTTCAATGGGTAAGCACACAATCTCATACTCTTTCTTTTCCTCTTTCTCAATCTGTATCATTTCAGCAGTGTCAAGCTTCAAGTTTCCCATATGCTACCCCAAATGTTGATCCCATTTCTCCATCTCCTAGTCTTCCACCTCATCTCAATTATTCTATCCTTTTCCCTTCCAAATCCAAATCCCCTCCACAAGAGTAAAAATAAATACCTTCCACTCCAAGGAAACAAGAAGTTTCATCTCTTCCACCACCACAAAAAAATGCAAAATTGGTTGAGTCACAACCCACCCCTCCTCTTGCATTCCCAAATCCATGTTAGGAAGAAGAAATTGTAAAAATCAGTCATGAAGGACAACAAGATGAAGAACCAAGAAAATAAGGAATGATAAAGAGCTTTGTAAGTTTGGCTCTTAGATATGGGATTGAGAAAATTCCTTTGCTGGTGAAGCCTACAGAGGAGGTAAAGGTTGAAGAACAAGTGGTGGTTAGGACTGATTTTGTTGTAGTAGAAGAAGAGAAAAAGAAGAGGCAGATCAGCAATCAATTTTCTCATAATGTAGTGTCCATGTTAGCACTCTACTTGAAGAAGATGTTGATCCAATTTAAGTTGCACAATCAGCCATAGAAGAGGAAAGCTCTAAAAGAGATCTTGCAGCCCCAACTTGTCCTCTAGAGCAGCAGTTGAAGAGATTTTGACTTGACAAAATTCATGCTAGAGGAAGCTTTCAATCAAGAGCAAGATTTCCTTCAAGCAACAGAGGAAGGATAAGATGCTCCAAATCCAAAAGAAGAGGAGCACATTCTATCGGTGAGGGAGAAAAGTGCAGATCCAAAATCTTTAAGCACAAAGCATGCTATAGAAGAACCTTCGGTTCTTCTTTCTACTTCATCTCTCTCGAGTTCTAGTGTTGAAGAAGAGTTTGATATCTCAAACTCAATTTTGGGGGATGAAATAAACCATGGTGATCAAGAGAACACCATGGGAGAGGTTGAACATTTGCAGGGGAAAACAATGAGGTAGTTTATCTATCGATTTGGAGGACTGCTTGATGAAGAGGAACCAGTTGAAATAACACCATTTTCTCCTTCATCATCCACATTCCAAACACTTGACCCTGTTGTCATGGAGGAGAATAGTCATTTGCAGTAGCTTGCATCTTATAGTAGCTCTTTGGAATCAAGGTTAGAATATATTAATCTTCCATGTTCTTCATTGGAGGAAGAAGGAAAATAACGAAAGACTTCATTACTTCTCCCACATCATCCATCCAAGATGGTCTACAAAAGGACTCATTTTTTGGAGTTTAAAATCAGAGAAATGAGCATATCAAACAAATTAGACCTTTCCCAATAAGGTATTTGGATTCATTGGAGCCAAAGGAGAAGTCACAACCATTCATGCTTGCTTCAAAGCATGAGGATGATCATCTAAGTGCCAAGGATCAGCTGCAATACCTCTACAATCCAAATGCAAATAAACTAAAAGAGGTATCTAACTTGTTTTTAGTTGACACCTTGCTGATATGGGTAGAAGACAAGCTTCTTGTTGATTTTCCACTCATCCTAACAGCCATAATCAGCTCCAAATCAATTGCATGGCTGCCCATTTTAAAGAAAGGAACCTATTTTGCACAATCAACTGTAGGGTTTGTTTAATTCAAATTTTCTTCCATTTAGAGTAGAGTAGGTAGGTTTTCTTTCAGTAGATGATGTGTTTGTGAACACTGTACATATCCCACTTGGGGTATGTATGATTTCCAATTTTGTACATAGTTTTTTGGTGTTGTTTTGTTGCTCTTGCACAATCCATTTCAGTGGGTTTTGGTGAAGATCAGCTCCAAGTTTCAGTGGGTTTCCAAGTGGCTCAGAGGTCAGATTTTCATAGTTCATATTTGAAACAGTTTATCAGGCTTGAATCCATGCCCAATGGATGTTGTAAAGGCCACTAATCATTCATCTAGCGGAAGATGACCCCTGAGAGTTCCTAAATTGTTATCCAAAATGTGCCCCCTGCTTATTTTGGCTAACTTGCCATCATTATTCCCTTCCTTATGCTTTAACTTTAATTTTCACACATTTCAAGCACTAAAGGGTTTATGGAAATGACTCCATCAGATAGGATTTTTCTTCCCCTTTCTAGAAAGGTAAAAGTTTCCTCCTAACTCCAAATATTTTGAAAGTTATGGCCCGACGGAGTTTTTTAGGAAAATTTTCCTGACAGGTCAAGCGCCAATGAGAAGGTGCCACGTGGTAGTGGAGGTAAGTTGGAACATTTTCCAACGAGGGAAAAGGGCACAAAGGGTAAATTTTGGCCCGTAGGCCCATGGAGGAGGATGGAGAAACAATTATGGAAGGCCCGTGGCCAATAAGGAAGTGACACGTGTCCATGATAGTGGTGGGAGTCGAGGCACGGAGGAAAATTTGGTTTTTACCAAAGTGATAGAAACAAAAATGGAAAAAATAAGCATGCCCCCACCAAGCAACCAAAAAGGCGACACATGTCATCGAGTGGCGAGCAGCGTGGGGAAAATTTGTGAATTTTTCCCGATAAAAAAATAAAAGGGGAAAAGTGAGGTTTGAGCCCACATTTCCATCAGGGAATGAGAAAGTGACATGTGGCACTAGATTGGTGGGGTGTGGGGAATGTTTGGGAAATTGTCTCAAATTCAAAAATGGAAAATGTTCAAGTTTCGGCCTCCCGCTAACCCGAATTTTTTCCCTAGAATTTCGTAGAGGGGCATAACTTTCGATCTTGAGCTTGGATTTTCATGTTATTTATATCATTGGAAATCTATTTAAATCCTCTACATGATGCAATATTCAATTTTGAGTTTTGATGGATATTTTTAGGATAAAAATGGAAAAACATATCTCGCATGCAAAAACACAAAAAAATGACTCCAACCACCAAAATTAATGAAGTATGGGCCTTTGTTTTGCTCTGTAAAGTAATGAACTTCAAGCATGGGATTTTTATGGAAACCCATAATTTTTAGGCCCATTAGATGAGTCTTATCGATGGTTAAATTCCCAAATCAATTTTCCCGTGTTTTCTCCTTTCTTCCATTTTGCTTGATGGTTAAAAGCCAATTTTGGCTCATTTGTAACAGTTGTTCATCATTCTTCTCTGCCTCTCCCTTATTTTCTTCTCCATGGTTGAAAATGGAGTTTTAACCTCCTCCCTTTCTCTGTAATGGAATTTTTTTACTCTTACTAGTGAAATGATGTTTTGTCTAAAATTACGGAGCAATAAAAAACATGTTTTTTGATGCATTTTTCCATCCTTGCTCATTTTTATTATTTTCTTCTTGCCTCTCTTCATTACGGTATTTGTGCATGTTTGAATTTCTATTGCAGGTTTTAAGGCTATATTCATGGAGTTTTGGAACATTTTTGTGTGAAATCCATCTTTGGTTTTTTGATGCACTTGTCCATCCTTTCCATTTCTCACCTCTCTTTGTTTTTATTGCAGTTTTGATAGATGTTCAACATTTTCCTTCTCGGTGTATTAGCACTTTAGTGTAGGCTTTGTTTTCCCTCTTTTCTCTCTCTCTCTGTCTACCTAACATAGTTAGATTAGGATTATATTAGTTTAGCTACACTAGAATAGCTTGTGGCGAGTAGTTTAGGAAGAGAAACCAACCTTCTCTAGAGAGCTTTCCCCATTTGCAAAGGTCCCACACTTTGGGAAAGCTCAATGTTGTGAATTCACACCAAATGACATTTCGTTAGAAAATCATATGCATAGGTCATTTCGGGTGTCTGTGAATTTTACTAACAATAAAAAAGGAGATAGTACAAGTGGTGATAAAAAATACGTGACGTAACTCCGCGCAGAGTTTTTCCTTATTTTATAACAAGGTAGAAACTAGGGAAAAGTTTAGCGTTATAAGTTTCATGATGACTAACATGTGGTGCCAACTTTAATGGAATCTCCCTTGTTTGAATAAAAAAATTTGACTCCAAGAAAGTCATTTCTTTGTGAAGGATCTTTAGAACATGATTGGATAAGGAAAATTTGGCCTTAATGCCAAATGGCTACCTATGGATTTTTTCCACAACACTCACCAATAATTTCCTAAGAGAGGTACACTTTTCGATAATAAAACCTGGAAAAGGACCATTACCCCATAATAAAATTAATGAACAGGGTCTTATACATGCATCTTGAATAATTCCTCATGGGTTTTTGTTATAGTCAAGTAGGTAGTGGGGCACTTCTCGTTTCTTCCACCGGTCTTCTCAAGGGGTGGACTACTTTTAGGTTCCTATGGTAATCCTCATTATGAGTTTTATGGCTTAGGCTAAGATACCTTCCATAGTTTAAAGTGAATGTGTTTTAACCATCATTTGAACTTGTAAATATAGTGTTTTGATTAGTGGTGTGTTTTTATCTTGAATTAAGAATGTGGTTTAGTACACCATTGACAACATGCAAAACAATGTAGTTAGTATTTTTTAGATTATGATTCTTAGACAAGTGGATTAGGTTCTATAATCAAAACTTATTAGTTTTCCAAGAAATCCGAATATTATGAATTAATATTAAAGGTTTCTTTTGATTATCAAGATCATCCAAAGATGAAATATAAGATCATATACAACAATTAATCCAACTAGATAGAAATGGAAAACTTTAATTCAAATGACCATTAAAATTCTTTATGAAATATTCATTCCCTTAAGAAAAATGAATGATGAAATTTCTAAGTTAATCCAAATGTTTAGAAAAGAAAAATAAATTTGTTTTTTATTCTCAAGATCACCAAAAGGTACAAAGAAGAGAGCACACAATTTATCCTAACTCAAGTAAAGCATAGAAATATAAAATGCATTAAAGTATGTAAATATGTTAGAAAAGATGATTTTTAAGTTTAAACCTGCAAAAAAATAGTTAGAAAACCTATAAAACAACAAAAAAACCTAAAATCGATTCTAAGAATATTGAAATTTGAGCCCAAAATCACATAGAACGTTAGCACATAGGTTTTAACACTTACACATAGGTAACAACACTAGCGTAGAGGGATTAACAATATCACACAAGATTTAACGCATATGTAGAGGTATTATCTATGTAAAAAAGAAGAAAATCTATGCAAAGCTAGCATATGAGCATCAACAATAGTGTATGATGGTTCACGAAATGTATTAGGTCAACACTATCACCCGAGAATCAAAAAAGAAAGATACAAAGCAACACTAATGCATGGGGTTTAACACTAGCACCTAAGAAGAAATGGTAGTGCAAAAGGTTTAATGGTAGTGTACAACTTTCAATGCGAGACACATTAGGTTTAATGCTAGATCATCGGGGCCAATGCGGATGCATGAAGACCTTTGTAACTTCAAGAAAATGAGGTTTTGATAAAAGGAATGTCAAAAATCTCAAATATTTTCCAATTAACTTCAATTTTGGCAGTACCTCACCTCCCTTATACTTGTAAAGATAAATACAAACATGCAAACTCAACAAAACAATTTAATAAATGCAAGATTTATCAATAAATTTAAAAGAGGGTTAGCAAAAAAAAAAACTAAACTACAAAAACTTGAGAAAAAGTGCATGTGACAATGGAGTAATTCCCACCAGTGTGCCAAATGTATACATATTAAAGAAGCTAAGCATAATGAAGAGAAACTAACACCAAGTAGTTTCAAATGACAAAGCTAATCTAACATAAACATCATGATAAAGCTTGAAAGAGAAAGCTATTATGAATGCATCTAACATAAAAACATTAAATGCTAAGACATCCATTTGAAATTTGGAATTTTTTTGTATGTATGATTGTTATCTAATATGAACCTATCTTGATCATAAGAAATCAATTGAATGTTATCTCCAAATGAGGAAATAATCTCACCAAAATGACTTAATGACCATGTTTGGATCTTCCTTTACTACTCACATATGAGAAGAATGGATGTAAGAATGAAGGCGCTATTCCAATAGAAACTTCCTTATCATATGCCAAGAGTATCACTAGCAAAGTGTGGTGTAAGTTTGAGAGATGGATACTAGGTTCTATATATAGCTTTCCAATTTGGGATAAGATAGAAACCTAGTGAATGTGGGATAAAGGTAAAGTATAATTAGAAGGTATAAGCATGATTAGAAGGGTTTAATTAGTAATTAACAACTCATGGGAGTTGGAGATGATTTAATTAATCAAATAGGATTAATTAATAGGCCAATATAATCTTAGAAAGCTATTTGGAGGTGATTTAGAGGGAAATAGGTAGGATTTAGATGATTTAAAGGGGATTTAATTAATAAGAAGGTTTATTAATCAAATACAAGGTTATAAAGCCTTAATTAACTAATAATAGTTAATTAATTGATTATAGGAGGATTATAACTAATGAAGTACCATTAATTGACATCCATAATGAAAGAAATGTTAGTTAATTAACAAAGTGTCGTTAATTGACCGAAATGGAGAGGAATTTTATTTAATTAGTTAGAACTCACTAATTATAACGAAAATGGCGGGAAAGAGGAAAATTAGAGCAATTTTAGTATTAAACTACGTAGGCATATTTTAGGTGTCTACAATTTGATTGAATTGTGTCTCTTCATGCTAGGTTACCCTTGTGCCATTCACACAAAGATAGTGGGATATAAGTAATTTTCCCCAAGATGGATGCGTGATATGAAATTCAGAAATATTCCTTCTTATGCGGTTAATAATACAAGCCAAATGTAGTCCTTGAATGCTGGTCTTCACCTAAGTAGTGAACATTAAGTAATAGCTCCAAGTTGTCCAACCCCTAATAATAATGAGTATGTCATGTATATATATGATTCCATTGTTTTAATTTGAACATTAATAACTAAAAAGAAAGAATAAAAATTATAAATGATGTGAAATTTCAAAATTGATAAAAAGAGGGAAAAATACATAAGCGCATAAAGGGGATAGTAGTGCCTAGGCGCTCCTTTCCCTAATGGGTAGTAGTGTCTGGGATGCTCATAATATAAAAGGGAAAATACAGAGCTAGGTCAAATGTTGTTCAATGTATAAAATGAAAGTAACCATTCAAGAAAGGTAAATAACAAGTGTAGAAAGGATAAAGCAATGTAAATGTAAAAACATGTGTTGGTAATGTCAAGTTTTCTTCCTTAAGAATCATGCATATACGGACATACTTAGAGGTGTTATGTAAATAGAAAGTGCATGATTTTGTGACTACATTTTCCACCACTTTATGCTAGTGAATTAATATTTACAAGCATAAAATAGATAAGAAGATCGTACCTTATGGAGAGAGAAAGGGAGTTGTAACAGAGATAGCGTGACGAATGAGTATTGTTCTTGATACCGTGTCGAATGGAGATTATAGAATGCATATCTTGGAATATAGAAGAGTATAAGGATCCTACAGATGACCATGTGTGTGTAGTAGAAATGATTCTTGCATTTGTTCCTTATATATTTCCTTTGTTAGAGTATCTTATGTTTGATATCGTTCCTTATTCCATTTTTAGCCCTTTTATGGGAAGAAGGTTGGACTTGCAAAAGAAGATAAGTGTATTCAATGCTAATGATACATGAAATTAAACTTTAAATTAGTAAATTTTAAAATAGAAATTCTTATTGAAAAATAAGTGAATTAAGGATAGAGTACACATATGTGACATGAGATAATAGATAGAAATGTTCCTTTAAGTTTACTATATTGGATATGGTTAGAATGGTGCTAAGGATTTAGGAATCATATGGTAAAATTGAGTATTTAAGATTCTTTTCACTAAATTGAGAATTTAAGTGTCTCATCACTAAACTAAGGAATTGTCTCATCACTAAGGGAATATTATTGAGAAATTTGTATATTTTCCCTCCAACCGTTAACACATCCCCGTGAATAATTTCCACTATAGATGGTCACAAACCCAATAGAAATTAGTCATAGATGATCTTGATAAAGTAGAGTAATTAGGTCCCTTTCCAAAAGTATGTAATTTACCATTGTTTTTGTTTCGGCCTTTCCCGATAGTAGCATGTACTTAATTGTATGCTACCATAAATTGGAAAACACTGCCACTTTGGAAACATGTTGATCTTGTAATGTACATGTTTCTTCCCCGACATAACAACCTAGGTGGGACTAGTGCCCACTTGCTCCTATTTTATTTGGGTGCATCTATCCCTGAACTATTTTTTTACCAAGTATGATTCGAACTTATTTCTTAGCTCTTGTTTATTCTATTTTTGATGTACTAATTCTTTCATGATATTTGAACTACTAATGGGGTGAAATAGTCACCTAATTATTTTTCAAAATCATTTGGGGTGTGTAAGATGAACCAAGGTGATAACAACCCAAATGAGGAAAGCTAAAGTTGATGTGTACATTTGTAATAAAACTATTCCATGGGGAATAGGGAATGTGAATGGTGACAACCATGGTACATGAAAAAAATGGGAAAGGCTAGCCAAAATTGTTAGTTACAAAAAAATGGCATGATGCAAAAGAAACTAGTGAAAACACATCATAACATGGGAAAAGTCATATTGAGTAGCTAGTTGAATAGATGAGACACCACTGGATGTCATAAGACACTTGAATCTATTAAGGATATAGATTTAAAACACGTAATCAAGCATTGAGAATAACTAAAAACACCGACAATCAAAACACAAACATAAACAAGATTAAAAGAATTAGATAACCATGGTTGGAAGTATGTATGTAAGATAAATTTTACACATGAAGCACCCGTTAGCATGTTAAAAAAATTGATATTATTCCACAATGTATAAAACTAAAAATAGGAATGAAAGTAAAAGATGTTGTAATGATAAAACCTAAATATAGAGAAAATAGTAAAGGTAGATGCCCCTAGGAGCCTCAGTAGGATTGGTAGGGAATTGTGCCAAACATCATACATCATGTAAGAATTTTTATGTAATCTGCATTCACCTCAAGAGTACCATTTGAACACATATGCATGTATGGAAACAAAATATAACATATTATGAATCAAAGTGACATGGTAACAAAGGTCTAATATAAAATAGTATAAGCAAGTGAGATTAAATCCAACCAAGGTCTAAGATGATATTTTTGACTATTTACAAATAGTATAATGAAAATACGATGACTAGAAGATTAGAAAAAATGTTCCCTCCAAAGGCATGTGTGTGATTTGAGGTCCATGTCGGTCATTTCTCCCTTAATAGTTGTGTATGAACCTATAACAAGAGTATGTCATTGGGTAGTAGGGGTAAGTAATATGACCCCATTTGTGTGGAAAATAATGTGGCTAGGCAAAGTATTGCTTAAATTGCATGACATTCATTGTATTTAAGTGGTTTTCCCAGAAGGTTTGTGAGGTGATAGACACCTTGACCAATTTTATCAATAACAATGTATGGGCCAAGCCAATTAGGTTTAAATTTTCCTTTTAGAGAGGGCTCTACATTAGTGTTCTTTTGATTTGATTTTAGAACTAAATCTCCAATATTAAATTCTCATGGATGTACCTTAGTATGATAGGAACAACTGAATATGCTTGGTAAGTGTGAATATTCTCTAAATACTGTACACATCAAGAACCAATAATTTCCAATTCATTAAAGTGCCACTCTCAATATTCTTTGTTTTGGAGGATATTTTAAAGAGAAACACATAAAGATGGGATTTTCAATTACTAAGGAATGATTTATTCGAACTAAATATAAGAGAAAATAACATGGCATTGGTGGAGGTACACACACTTGTATGATAGTCCAAAAGGGTTTATAACATTTTAATATGCCAATCTACACCATATCTATCAAAAAATTTATCTCAAAATTTAATGTTTTTTTAATTAGTAGCCCCACTTAACCATTACCTTGAGGATAATTAGGGGTAGAAAATGTGTGTTTAATATTATTTTTAACACAATTTTTTTGACATTGTAAAAATTGAAATATGAACCATTTTTATTCACATTCTTGGAATGAACACCAAAGTGGGTTATGATATGTGTATTAATAAATATTTAAACATCTTCACCAAGTAGTAGTAGTGTTCAAAGGAGAAACCTAAACCCATTTGGTAAAATATTCAGGAGTATTGATTATAAATTTGTGTCCTTCAGCTTAATTCAATATTGATGTTACCAATGAGATCAAAGCCTCACAAGGAGAAATAAAACATGGATGAAATAGGTTGTAATTCATATGGTGGTGCATGGTATATATTACTATGACATTAGAATTTTTCACATCCTTTAGCATAGTCTCATAAATATTATTCCATGGTCTTTCAATACTACCCTTGGTGTAGTAGCTTTTAGGCCATAACATTTCCACTAAATTTTTGGCCACATATACTATCGTGTATCTAGAATAAAGCAAGTGGAATATCATTTAGTCCTAGTGCAGAAGGAGATTACCATCAATAACATGTTTAAATAAAGAACCACCAATAATTAAATAGTGTGTGGTATCATTCCACATTTTCATTGCTCATGTCAATATGTCTTTGTTTGTAAGGCACAGCGGTAAATGAATATATATATATATATATATATATATATATATATATACACACCATTGCATATTGTCGTGATACGAGTGAAAAAGATATTACATATCCTCTATTATATGGGATTTTATATAGGGATGTTGTAAATGATGAATGATTAATGTAGTGTGTTTTTCAGTAATTTCTAAAGTGATAAGAGAAGTGGCACTAGCCATGGCATCAATATGTCAATGTTCTTGGTGGAGTACAATCATGATAGTGTATGAATCGAATGTGTTGATCATGTTAGTAAAAATTATATGATAAGGTATGCATTTCTCTTTTTTTTTTTTTTTTGGTATGTACCATTGACCTTATTAACATTGAGATGAGAGTCACCAATAATTTAAATTTGATGTATAGAAATGGAGAGAATAATACATAAGACTAAAATGAGGGCTTCATATTAGAAAATTTTATTTGGGTTATAGAAACCTGAAGTGGTAAACAAAGGGCATAGGTTTACCATGTGGTGTGATAAAGAAAATACCATATCCAAATCTAGTGGAACATCAAGAGTTGTAAAAATACATGGTCAAAATATCAGCTTCAATGGTATAAATAGTGAATTCATTGCAAAAATCATCACAAAGGGGGAAAGGATCATTTATAGGAGCTTGAATAATTGATTAAAAATTACTTTTAATTTAATGGATTTTTGTGGAATAAATTTAATGTCAAATTCAGTAAGATACACAAAAAAATGAGTGAGACAATCAAATAAATTATTCTTAGAGAGTAAGCAGCGTAAAGGATCAAATTTAGTAATGACATATACTTTGACATTGATCATGTGATAGTGTAACTTATCAATGACAAAGATAAGTCCCAAACATAATTTTTCAATGTAAGTATAGTTTCACTCATAAGAGAGTAAGGTGTGACTAATATAATAAATGATAAATTCACACTCGGTCACATCATGTTGAGTGAGAAAGGATCCTAAGGCATGAAATGTAGATGTGATATACAAGAGTATTATCTAATCGGTAATGGGAGGAGTTAAGACAAGAGTATTAAGTAATCTTGGATATCATTAAAATAACGTTGATAGTTGGCATCCCATGAAAATTTTGTATATTCTTTCATGAGTCATGCAAAGGATTATATTTTGTTAGCTAGTTATGTAATGAATTGGTGAATAACATGAATTTTACCTTGCAGTGATCATAGTTGATGAAGGTTAAAAAGGGGAGGCATGTCTATGATAACATTGATACTTTCTGGATCAATTCTAAAACCACGTCGAGAGATGATGTAACCTAATAAATTACTAGTAGTCACATGAAAAATTAAATTTTTAGGATTAAGGAAGACATGTATTGTATTCAAGATGTAAAGAGTGTATGAAGGTCTTGAGCATTATGAAAATGATGTTTTAATTTGGTGCGGATATCATCAACTTAATCCTCAATGATTTTTTTAATATAATTATAGTCTCTATTATCACCACCTATTTTAGAAACCAATCCCAAGCGCTCCGGCATATCATCCAGCTTTTCCTAGAAGCTCACTCAAGGCGCACGTAGGTGCCGAGTCCCTCCTTTATGTGAGATTCATGAGAACATTCCTTCTTAACATAAGGATGTAATATAACTAGGAAATAAGTGCATTCATTCATGGAATTTAAGACATAAGCACTAACTCCTAGCCTAATGCATTCCAAGCATAGATTAACATGATCAACTAAAGGAAAGTAGAATCAAACCCATGAGCATCATCAAGAAAACCATAACACACACATGAACATAAGGGAAAAATACACAGATCAAGATCCATCACATGAGTGTTTCAGAATCACTTCATTATATTCATAAGAAAAAATATGGTAGCCAAGATTACATCAAGAGAGTCCCATTTTTTGAAATGTTCACACTAGAAGATCTTACTCTTCATCATAGAGCTCTCCATTACATATTTTTAACACACGTTCCTACTCCCTGTATATCCTTACTTATCTCTATTTTTCCCTTGTGAAGACCATCATCCTCATAGAATAATCATTCTCCTTCCATATTAACCACTCATTATCACCTATGAAGGCATGATGGAATCCTTTCATCATTTATCTACCACTACCTAGGAATATGCCAAGTGTTGCCACAAGTTTCCCTCAATCAAGTTCCTTCTAGAATGCATGTGTTAGCTAATCCTTAACAAAATTGACTCCTTATCCTTTCATGATAATTATATTGATGCCCTAGAATATCCTTTCTTGGATTCACAAGTCTCCATAGCTTATCCACATTTGTATCTGGTCACTTTTCCATTCACTCCCTATGTGCGTCTTTTATTGTTGTCCAAAACTTACTAAGTCCCACTCAATTCTTCCTGTACGAGCCTTCGCACCTCTCTGAGAATTACTTATGTGTGTGCCTTTGTGACGTATTTCTTCATGTCATAAGGCTTCATGCCTTAGGTACTTAGTTAATTTTATGGGTCCAACATCACCCCACACTCAATTGGTTGTTTTCCCAAAACATTCGTGCTTTCCCCGAACAAATTTTTTGTCAGCTAGAATATTGTTAGAAATAATAAAGAATAGAAGTTGGGAGAGAATATAAATAAATAATTGAGGAATGGGGGTTCTATGAGACTAATTTGAGGAGTTCGGGGAACTTCGCATCTATCTCGTACTTTAATTTTTCCTAGGTCTTCAAATTTGATAAAACCTTACCTAGCGCTTCCCGTATGACACTTGGTGCCTGGTCTGGGTTGATTTATTCCACCTTCCCTTGAAATGTGTTAATAGCCACCCATAGCTCTACAAAGAAACCTTATAACTCATCCTTTTGTTCAAGGATGGAGTCTCAGAGCTCGTCAATTTTGAAATCCAACTTTTCATGCTTTGTCTTGATTTTATCCTTCTGGGCCATGGTGTTAACGAACAATTATGCATGCTCTACCTTTTTGGTGGGGATAGTCTCTGTAACACTTTAAAGGCCACCTCTTCCTCTGTCACCCATGCATTGATAATTGGATTACATTTTCTAAAACTATTGAAGCCCCTATCTGCCAGTATATTATCCTCCTTGAGTTGGGAGAATAAATATTAAAACCTCGTGAGCGGGCTTTAATTCGACCTTTTTTATTATTTATCCTTTACAAGATCTATAGCTATGGGTCCGACTCCATCCTTGATGTTAACAAGTAACATATCCACGAGGTCCTCAAGGTACTCCATCACATCCCCATAATTAGTCCTGGCCTAGCTCACTAATGTCAAACATTGTCCCAGAATGTTTTTCAGAAGGTGCCACTTGGTCATACACCTCATTCATTCATGCCTTCTCTCCACTTAACACCTAGTGCAACCTATCTATTTCCTTTAACTTTATCTTCCTCTTTGTGATCAAATTTTGAACAAAGGCCCTTGTATCCAGACTATGTAATATTACCTCTAAGGACATATTTTACAGAGAATTACATGCCTTCTCGTCTATTAGGTGGTTAGGATCCACCACTTTGTATGTATCTCCTCCCTTCTTCTTCAAGTGAATGGTCTTGATCACATGATCATTGACCTCGAACTTAGGTTCCTCGGCATGGCAGTGCATTCTCCAGCTGAGTATCTTCTTGTTCTTGGGCACACTCCCATCTTGATCCATCAAATCCCAACCATGCAACTTTTATGGTGGGAGGGTGGCCTAGAATATTGCATGCAAGACCTTCATGGGGTCATCCAAAAGTCCATGTGTGGGGACATGGGTGTCTGCTTTATTCCTTGTAGCCTTATGCTTGGTTCTTTTCTTCTTCACCCTAGGGGTGAATCCCTTATCCTCCTTTATAGTAAAGGAGTCTCTATTTTATTCCCTTGGGTTGGTGTTCTATAGTGTAGTAGCCTCAAGAGCCGACTCTTCTCATCCCCTATAAAGTGTTCTTCTCCTTCTCCCCATGAATTTCCTACATCCATGGTTTCCACCTCAGCCTCCTAACCCTCCAGTTCTACTTCCAATTCCACTTTGAAAGTGGTGGGGTATTTTCCTCTCCTTCCTCTAAGTCTATTGTGGGGCTTGATGCATTGGGTGTATTTTTTCTCTTTTCTTCAGGATCTTCCTTCTCTTCCTCCTCCTCCTCACGCCCCGAAATGAAGCCTTGGTGCCACCCCATACCAAAGTGCTTTGGTGCCCTTGCTATCATTCTGTCACATGTAGTACTTCCTCTTTTTGGAGGTATCCAACCTTCCTTCATCTTGTTCTTCTTCCTCTTCCTCTTCCTCTAAAACTGATTTCATGGGCATGATTGGCATTTTTGTGTCTTTGGAAAAGGGATATTTAGTAACCTCTACTTCAATCCATCCTTGTTTCTTAGGGTGTAGTTGTACCAATACCGGTGGACATACCCCTTCATGGTAACACTAACTTGTGGGTGTAAGTCGAGAAAATTTGGTTCTAAAACTTCGACGCAGGGAGGTCAAGTGCCATACTTTTATGTAGTGTGCAACATGTGGACATCAACATCAACCTTGTTTGCATCAAGAATAAACTTATGTGTTTCCTTGATCTAATTGATGGTGTACTTCATATATCTGGTTGTGAATGTGAAGGGGAGTTTGCACCATGGACCCATCTCTACCTTGGGCATCATAAACTTTACCTAGAATAAATTTTGGGTAATGAAAAATTTTACCTTATCTCCAACAACTTGTGGTAACTCGTGGGGATGCGCCACTCGTTATCGACATCCCTACGTAAACACTCAAACCATTTATTTATCCAAGTCTTGTAAGAACTCGAGATGGTCCCATCATAAGTGAACTATACAAATTGGACTGCAGGGGATGCGTGCATAGGTGGTGAACCCAAATGTTCTCATCTGGTCTATCTGGGACACCAATCTCCTAGAAAACATTTAATAATAGGATGGAGCCCCAAGTGATCTTTACTCCTTCCTCTTTTTATACCCGTGCCTCTTCGATAATTCCATTCACAATGAATTGGGAAAAAATGTAGTGTTCCCTCTTGGATACCCTATAGGACATGTACAGGAACCTCCGGTTAATGTTTGTGCACCTTTTCATTGTGCCCAATTTGTAGCTAATGAGCTAGGAGGAAACTCTAAATGTTGATTCTAGGATATCTGCAATTACCTGTGCCCTACCCCCTTTCTCATAGTTCATATTTTTTTGCTATCTTTTTAATCTTGGTAGTGGCACATAAATCAAGTGCCATATCCTCTCCAGAGTTTTACAGTAGGCCCATAAGCATATGAATTAATTGGCATGTGATCCTCATTATTCTTACCGTAGAGTAGAAGAAATATTCATGCACTGTGACATTAACCACTTGAAAAGTGGGGCGGGTTTAGAAAATAAGGGAATCTCACATAGCTGCAAAACTCAAGTATTTTATGGCGTTTGTTGTAATGAGTCATCAAACTTAGGTTTTCTAAGCTCTTCCATCATCAGAGTGACCAACACTAGGTCCACTCACATCATCTTTTCATTATCAGATGTTCTATGGTTATCTTCACTGATATTACATTTATATAGCTTCGAGCTCCACTTTTTGGCCTTAATAACTCCAGGAGGGTACTGCATATCTGAGTAGATCTCCATGGGATCCTCCTTTTCCACCACTAGTTTCTTTGTTTGAGCCTTCTTTGGTGCCATATCCCTCCCCTTTTTTAGTCATGCCCTAGGTGTTATGCTCCTTTCTTTTGACTTCCCTAACTTGATTACTTGGCTTCTTCTCCTTCACGCCACCTTTTTCTTGCTCTTCTTCCTTCTTCCCTCCATGCTATGTCATAAGATTTTACTTCAGATTTTCACAAGTCCACTAGTTTGTGATAGTACTTTGCATCGCTCTTCTTCAAAAATCCCTCATCGCACTTCAATCTCGGGAGCACAAAATAAATTATCTAAGGAAAGGTAGTCAAAATGACTATTCTTATCTCTTATTTATACTTTATCGATGCCTTAGAGTTCCTTCGACCATGTGTCCTAATGTCTCTTTTTAATAAAACACTTTATTTCACTTAAATAAACTTCCGTGACTTCCCTTACACTTCGCAACTATAACCTTTTGGTGCTCCAATACCACTTAAACTGCCATAGACCTCCTTCGCATGCATCTCTGTGCCAAAGTACATAACCTATACACTATCTACTAAGTAGTTCCCTATAATGTTACCACCATTATGTCATACCACGCAATCCTTCCCTTATTTTAGTCTTTATATTCTTTCAACCCACCTTCATGACTACATGAATTTACACATTTTATCCATTACGTTGCTCATTCTTCTATCTTCACGTTAATTTTCCCAACAGTCCACTATTAAAGTTGTTGTCCATGATGTTTAATATATCAGCTACCTCACCCAACACAAAAATGTATGTGTGGTCCCCCGTGCATATAACATCTTACAATGCAATTAGCTACCAACACACTAATGCGCAAAACCAAACTAAAAATGATGAAAAAGGAAACAACCAAAAGGACTAAAAGAAATCTAAACTAATTGGCAAAATTGTCTAATTTTTGACTATACATAAGCCTTATTTATCCCGGTAACCTCATCCCATCCAAGGCTTATAACTTGAACGTTCCTAAATCAAGGATGTACAAGATGACCTATGGTCCTAACCAATGGACTTTCGGTTTCTCGGATGGCGTAGAAATTTAGATTCATAAAGCAAGACCATTTTCTAACCTCGAATTGTTTGTTTTTGATATGATGATCTTGTCATGCTTTTGTTGTGACTTCTCGGTATTCGAGTCCACCTAGAAAATGATCACTTTTTATCCAATTGCATTAAATTCTCCATGTGCTCTTGTAGTTCTTTCTCATCATCTAATACTCTCATGCGTGCAATACACAAATATGGTAGCATAAAATCTACCGGTAAAATAGCTTCCATGCCAAACACTAATTGAAATGGTGTGGCCTTGTTCAATATCTTGTAGGTCATCCTATATGCCCATAGTATGGATGAGACTTTTTCATCCCAATTTTTCTTTCCACATCAAAATTTTTGTTAGCGTGTCATTAAGTATCTTGTTAAATGCCCTAGTGTTTCCATTGGCTTCGGGGTGATAAGGGTGTTTTTTTGATCGGCCACCATGAATTTAGATTAAAAATCACGACTGTCTCATTCAAAAAGTGTGTGCCTCTATCACTAGTTAGGATTAAAGGACACCCATACCGTTGACTATGTTTTCCCACAGAATCTTGCTGTTGTGGTTTCTTACTATGACAATCCCTCATAGGTGCTACCTCCTCCCACCTTGTTAAGTAATCATTACAAGTAATGATATAGCATGAACCAGTCCTTTGTATGACAGGTGCAACCAATCCTACAAATTCAATTGCCCACTTCTCAAATGGTTCTACGCTAGCTATCCATCTCAAGGGAATTTCATCTCTTCTTCTTGTTTTTCCAAGGTGTTAACAATGGTCACAGGCCATGCAAAAATCAATAGAATCATGGTAGATGATTTTCCACCAAACCCCTACTAGTAAAATCTTTTGCGCGGTGGAATTCCCTACAAAGTTTCCTCCTGCAATACCATCGTGTGCTTCCTCCATGATTGCAATGCAATCATGTTCTAATGCACACCAATGTAAAACCTCATCGCGGCCTAGCTTTTACAAGTCTCCACTAATTAACATGTAGGGTGTGGTGTATATGGATAACTGCTTCCTTTCCAAGGTCTTCATTCCCTCCGATGCCACACCCATTTTGAGAAACAAAATAATATATTCCAATTTAGAGGGCATGTGCCACAATATAAATAGTCGTGAATCTCGTATTATATCCTTAATGATATGTGCTTCCTCCCATAAGTCAATCTAGCATATGCACCCTTGTAAAACAATATTTTTACCAAGTACTTCAATGTAATGTTGTTCATGTAGAATATGAAGGGTGTTGCCACAAGATACTTTGCATGAATTTTTGTAATGCGTAGATCATTGACAAAGCTTCACACTCGTAGTAGTATAGTTCTTCTCTGCTAGTGTTAACTTCCTAATAGCAAAGCACAAAGGGTGGTCGATAATTAATTCTATAGGTTTTTCTAAGATTTCCCCAATTGTCATCCTTGAAGCATTAAAATGTACATGGAATGGATTATCCCAAGAAGGAAAGCGTAATATGGGCATAGTGATAAGATTATTCTTCAATGTGTCAAATGTCATCTATTGTGCCTCTCCCCAATGGGATGTACACATGTGCTTGAACATTCCTTCTAGTGGAATGGTGATTTTAGCATACCCCTTATAAAATTTTGGTAATAACCCATATGCCCAAGGAATCCTCGAACTACACTGGGTGATAGGCTCCCCCAATCCCATAATAATGGAAACTTTGGAAGGATCCACCAGCTAACCTTCCTTATATATGCTATTCCCCAAAAGGGTTCCAAATGGAGTAGTGAAGAGACATTTTTTCATGTTGAGGGATATGCACAACTGCTGGCATCTCTAGAACATCAACTGCAAATTGTCACAATGGTCTTTCACTTTGTCCATATATTATCCATTCATCAAGGTAGACCTAAAAGAACTTATGGATTAAATCCTGAAATAATCGGACCACTATACACGTGAAAATAGAGCATCCACGTTATTTAGTCCAAAATGCATGACTGTGTAGGAAAATCTTCCTCACTCGGTGGTGAAATTTGTCTTTTCTTTTTCCTCCTTTGCAATCCTAATGTGATGATATCATGAGAAGACATCCATGAAGGAGTAGATCTTGTACCCAGCTACCTCCTCTAGGATCTCCTTGGTGGAAGGGGTTAGAAAGGGATCAATGACACATACTGCATTCAAATCTCTATAATCAACACAAATCCTTATCCTCCCATCCTTTTTAATGCTAATGATGATTAAGATTATCCATTCTTATTCCTCAACAACTTCAATGATACCTGAAGTGATCATCTTGTCTATCTCTTCTTTGACCCGAGATGCGCAGATTTAGATTCATTCGATAAGGTCTTTTCCAAATCGGTGCACTCCCTCTTTTAGTTCAATATGCATATCTCTTAAAGAGTGGTGAACTCCCTTAATCTCATGGTACCCACATGGAAATAAATCCTAAAACTCAAACAATAGATCAATGATCTTTGAAACCTCATTTTCTAAAAAATAATCCTCAATAGTAGCCTCTTTAGGTTATTTTTCCGAGTCAATGCTAACCTTATTTATTTTGAGATATTCGTGGTAGGCATGCGCTTGCTTATCAAGATACTATCCATTATCTCACGCATACCCATAGTATGGTTAGCATCTAAGCTCTCCACTTCCTCTCCATCTATCACATATACCAACTTTCCCTTCTCTTTCTCCATGCAAGTGCTTTTAATCTATATCACCTCTGATTCTTCCTCATTAGAGAGTGATGTTGGTCGTTAAACTCATACCCATATCTCGATATGGAAGAACCTAGTTGTTTGTGACAAAAATGGAACCATCCCCAAGTTGTGGGACCTTGAGCAATTGGGATGGGTCTACGGAGAGGTTGGTTCCTTTATCTATTTCTACTACTACTGCTCCTCCTAGTGCTGAAATTGAAAGCTATGATAATAATGCCAAGGGACCTAGGATAGAAGGATAACATGAAAGGAAACTTACACTAAAAGGTGATATCACCAAAAAAGAGGGATGAACACTATTTATTCCGAGTAAAAATGAAGGGAAAGGCCAAGGCTAGGAACATGTGACACAACTTAAAAGGTATTTACCATATTAGTTTCATGGAACACAACTAAATAAAGAGATGCAAGGGATGTAGAATATCACAACAAGCACACGGTGCAAAATAAAAGGCATGAAGAAGGAATTCGGACATGTTAGGATAGAGAATAGTCACAAAATGATGCTTCTATTGCTTCCCAAAATGTACATAGCTATTACAATGGTGAAAGAGGCTAATATCCACATGCAAGAGCCAAATCTAGAGGTTTGTAACTCAAAATACATAAAATATGAATTCCTTAGAAAAGTGCTTAAGGATTCAAAATTTCTAACATTAATAATGAGCCCAACTCTTACATTTATAGATGAATCCATGGAAGAAGAAGAGAAGAAGGAGGGAAAACCCGAATTTAAAATACAACCACCAACAAGAAGCATTCAATGCCTATAAATCCACCGCAAATCTATCAAATACATTTCCCCAAGTCTGTTTGGCATGTTGGAGAAGGAAGGAGGGTAGATCATATCAAATCAGGTTGTTGAAGCAATTTGATTTTCCCATTAATGCCTAGAAAGATGTTTTCCCATTTCTTACCTACCGATCCACCATGAATTTGAATTTGAATGTTTAACATTGTAGCCTATGTTAGCAGCTATTGATTAAGACTAGGTGCGTGCCGATCAGAAATTTGTGTCAAATGATATGACTATCAAAAGATGTCGATCCATCTAGAAATGCAAGACATGTGGCATACATGGTTTGGCTAAAAGGATGGCCAACTGTGAAAATGATTTGTCATTTTTACCAGGTATCATTCATTAGCTGGTTGTTAGGATTTGGTTCCCTATTGGCATGCTTTGAATGGTGATGTGTGGCACACTCAAGTGTGTCCAAGGATGACGTGGCATAGAAGGGATAAAATGAGGGCATAAATATATGCACACGAGGAATGAGGCATGGAAGGAAGATGAAGGAAGGTGCACACAATGCACACGAGGAAATAAGAAAAATTGTTCACCGAGAATGCATGGTCAAGGCACAACTATTACAAGATGATGTGTGGGGTGTGGAGAAGGCTAGGAATTGTAAGATTGAAGCAAGTGCAAAGCGTGCACGCATGGTGAATAGTTACTAGAAAGAAGGTGGACACACGATGATGCACGCAATGAGGAGTGGAAAAAAGAGGAAAAGGAAAAGGGAATAAGGGGAAAGCATGCAAGGAGTGTGAGGAAAAATAGGGGACATATGACGAAATACAACCAAGGGAATGTGGCAAGTGAAATTGAGTGCATGCAACCTTGTAATGAAGAATTCAAAGCTAGAAGGTGTATAGAAGTTATCTAAATAACTGTGAGAGTTATTTGGATAATAGTTTTGGTGACTTTCGGGGCCATCTTCCTACTAGATGAAGGAGATTAGTAGCTTAGAGCATCCATTAGGCATGGAGTCTATTATGTAATCATGAAATTCTGATTTGTAACTTTGAAGAACTGCCCTGAAGTCACTTGAAGGATAAATTCTTGATTTTATTATGAATCTTGTACACTATTGAAAACTACTTGGAAGACTAAAATCTTAGAGGAAAACGAAGAGCATGTGAATGAAGCACGAAGGAAGAAAGAACTATATTCAAATAAATAATGTGTGCACAATGATACCGAGAGGAATTGAAACTACTCTAATATTTACAAAATGATGTAGCAAAATCAATGAAAAGATTTGATATAGATCCCATTTATTGGAATTTTTTAGCATGCCTCCATCAAGATGAGTTAACTCAAATATTTATCCTCTTTACAAGAACTGATGATGTATGGTCCACATCAAAGTGCATCAAATGTTGAATGACACCTTGGTTTAGCTCATTAGCATCCGATTTTAAGACTAAGTCACCAAATTTGAAAGCTTGAGGCATAGCCTTTTTGTCAAACCATTTATTTGTTGTTTTTCGATGTTGTTCTAGCATGATCATGGTATAGTTACTTAACTCTTCAAGATTAATCAGCTCTACCATTCTAATTTCTCTCTGTCTCGTGCCTTCAAATTCCAAATCTTGGGAAAACATCAATGAGTTCAACTCTAACTTCAAAGGAAGGGAAGCCTCATTTCCATAGACAATCTGATAAGGTGAAGTTCCCATTTCTTTTTTAATTATGATTCTATCTACTCGAGCACACGTGAAACCTTTGTATGCCACTGTATTTGGCTAATGGCCATTGTGTGTTTCATGATTCTGATCGTGTTCTTGTTTTTGACTCTACTGCACCATTTCCTTGAGGGTAATAGTTGGAATAATTTTGTAGATAGATTCCCGATTTTGGAGCCCAATTAGTGGTTTAGTTCCAAGGAAGGATTTTGTGTTATCGAGATAATGGTTTGAGGAATGCCAAACCTTGTGACTATGCCTTTGATAAAGTCAAGGATGGATGACTCGGTTGATTATTTGAGCATGACAACTTCTTTCCATTTGGTGAAGTATTCCATAGCTGTCAACACCCACTTGTTTCTAGTGTTTGAAGGTGCATTGATCATGCCTATGAAGTCAAGACTCCATTGCGCAAAAGGTTGATCCACTTGAATTGGTTGATGGGAAGAACTTCCAATATTTCATTTCCTACAAAAAAAACACATTCCTTGCATTTTTTGACCCACTTATGTGCATCTACAAATAGGGTAGGCACAAAGATTCCTGCCATTATGATATTTATTGTTGTAGTTTTGGTAGAAAAGTTTCCACCAGAGAATCCATCATGAAATTATGATAACACTTTTTTAGTCTCGTGTTTCATTGATAAATCATAACAAAATGTCATCAATATGTTTATTGAAGAGAACTCCATTAATCAAAACATAAGGGATATATTGTAACCTTAGATGTCTTCTCTTTTATTTGTTTAAACCAGGAGGGTATGTGCCCTTAGAAAGGAATGTGATCATGTCCTTCATCTAGTCACACATGCCAGGGTCTATATTCTACTCAATTTCTACGTGTGGGAGATCCTCATCCAGAAATAATCAAGTCTCAGATTCATTGTGTGCATCCTCAAAGCAAGCTTCTTACAGAGAATACTACCTCTTACAAGTTTTGTGGCTTTGATAGTCACATCATATTCCATGATTTTGGTGACCCATCATGCTCATTTTTCACTTATTTGGGCTCCCATGATGAAGTATTTGATAGAGGAATGGGAGACTAACACCTTGATATGATTTGTATGAGAATGCTCTTGAATTTCTTAAGTGTGCATATGATGGAGAAGACCTATTTCCCCATGTAACTATATCTTAATTCATAATCCTTCAAATGCTTTGGCTAAAGGAACCCACCGATTGTTCTAGCCCTTGTTTTTTTCCTTATGTTAGAAAACAACAACACTCACATCAAGCCATAAAAATAAAGGATAAAATCCCTTAAATAATCTAGGTTGATGAGTGTTGGCTCATAAGAACTTTATTGATTGATCTTATTGAAGCTTGCTTTTCCTTCTACTTACAATATGAAGGCTATGTCCTTCTTGAGCATCGAGTGATGTGCCGAACTAGATATACAAAGTTAGGAATGAAGCGCCTAACACAATTGATCTTACCGAGGAAGTGTTATCCAAAATTCACCCCCTGTAAATTTTTGTAACATGCATTAAATACTCAAGTCCCGGGAAAATTGATTGATTCAGGGAAAAAATCATATTTCTAGGGTCCCCTCGAATTTTTCTAACTCTCCGTCCGTGTTGAAAAGAGCAAGTTCGGGAAAAGGTGAAAACTGCAAAAACAAGCTTGGGCCAAGAAAAATCATGAAAAATGGCTAAGTCCTAGTCCTCGCAACAGTGGGGACATGAGGGACATCTGGGCACGACCGGCCAAGGGCCACCAGGTAGTCTGCAGAGCAAAGGAACATCCGAGCCGCCGGACGCCGCAGACGCTGAAAGCCGGTTCGGCCAAGGAGAAGAAAATCAACTAACCGCCTGGGACATCCGGGCCGTGAGGACGTGGAGGAAACGAACCGCCGATTTGGATGAAAAGGTTAACTTTCGTGACCGGGACAAGCTTGGGACAAAGGGACGCGTGGGATGCAGATAAATGGCAAGGAGCCGAAAGCCAATCAAGCAATGCCACGTGTCATCGGCCGAATGAGGGACAAGGAAGCCCATTTCAGGAGGATCGGGAGTTTTTGTCCCAAATAGTTTGGGACATCCGGGACAGAGGGATGCGAAGGGTGTGAAAATATGGAAGACCCGCTGACCAACCAAATCATGACACGTGTCACAAGGGGAAACGTCCAAAAGGTCCAAAATTTCAAAGGGAAAGGTTTGAAGCATTGGCCCGAGCCAATCGAAGAGGACACATGTCCAATGGAGTAGGGAAGCTTGGAGCTCGGGGAGAAGTTAGAGAATTTGGCAAGAAGTTCAGCCAAAAGCTAAAAGTAAAGGTCTCGCCTGCGCCCTAATGACCAATCAACGCATGCCACGTGTCCCAAGTGGCGGGGGCGCGGAGGAAAAGTAAAAAATGTTCCAAAATCACAAAAAAGTCAAAGTTTTCAAGGAAAACCCATGGGATAGGGAAGGAGAGAGAATTACGCATCCAATCAGCGCTTGACATGTGTCATCTAGGTGGCAGAGCGCGGGAAAAAATTTAAAAATCTATTTTTGTTTGTTTTGTGCCCTAAATTTTCAGATTGCCATATCTTTCGATCCAGAGCTCGGATTTGCATGTTCTTTATGTCAAGGGAAAGCTTATGAAATTCTCTACATGATTCCAGGGTTAATCTTGAATTTTGGTGCAGTCTGGAGAGAGAAAGTTGAGAAATAGATATGAGGTGTGTTCATGGCCGAAGTGACATTTCAAATACCAAATTAATGCAGAATGGGTCGCATTCTCCTCCAAATCGGTCAAAGATAGCAGGGTATGGGTTTGTAAGGTTCCCCATGCCGTTTTAATGCATCTGTAGTCAATGAGGAATGGGATTGCATGTTTTCCCATGTTTCTCTCTGCTGGGCTCGACCCATGCAATGTAAAAGCTAGTTTTGGGTCATTTTGAAAGGAGAAAAATTATTACAAGTTGTTCATTTTTTCAGCTCGCCTCCTTTCTTTTCTTCTCTAGGGTTGAAAATGGAGTTTGAACCTCCTCCCTTTCTCTGTAATGGTATTTTTACCTTTTACTATTGAAATGATGTTCTGTGAAAACTTTTGGAGCAACAAAAAATGTGTTTTGTGATGCATCTGTCCATCCTTGCTCATTCTTTTGCTTGTTCTCTTCTTGCCTCTCTTCATTGCAGGTATTTGTGCATGTTTGAATGTTCATTGCAGATTTGGAGCTGTGTTCATGGAGGTTTCAGACATTTTTTGTGTGAAATCTATCCTTGGGCCTATGATGCATCTGTCCATCCTTCCCATCGCTCACCTCTCTTTATTCCATGGCAGCCTCCGATAGATGTTCAACATTCTCCTTCTCTGGTGTATCACCTTTTTAGTGTAGGATTTTTTTGTTTTTCCCTTTTCTCTCTCTCTCTGTCTCCTTGGCATGGTTAGATTATGTTTAGATTAGCTTGCCTGCACTAGAATAGCTTGTGGCGGTGTAGTTTAGGAGCAGAACCAGCCTTCTCTGGAGATTCCTTTCTCTTTTCACGAGTCCCACACTTATGAAAGGATTCAATGTTGTGCAATCACACTAGATGCTAGAGTGATCAACTTAGAAGCCTCGATCGCATCCGGGGTGTTGTGAGCTTGCAACAACAGTTTTGGCACACCGGATGGGACCTTAGAGGTCTTCCACTTCATTTTTTGCAGGTTGGTGTGTTCCTGTGAAAATTTTAGCCTTTGGAGGCACTTGCAAACACATCTGGCAACTCCATCTGATCAGCAACCCATTTTCTAAAGTTGCACTGTTTTCATCCATTCTCATCCATCCTTCTTTCCATCCCTTTCATTATTTTCCATTCCATGAAGTTGTGCAATCATGACTTCATTTCCATCATGGAACTCACATTTACAAAAGAGCAATGTTTCCCACCTCCAAAATGTTTTACAAATCCTCGAGATCAGCATTTCGAAAAATTCAAGATCAACATGCATACCCATATGAGCAGCAATGCCAAAATCAGTTTGGTTACGTAGCTTTCCAAGAGCAGGAGTATACATATAATGAAGACAATCGATGCAAGATGCTGGTCTCATTGGAGAAAATCCAAGAGATGGAGGTAAAGATGGTGCAGTCCCGAGCAATAGCTCATATGAGAGCTTTCAGAATTGGTTGCAGGACTCCTTGTCCATGGGGAGGCCCTTTTCCAAGACACTTCAGCCCTCAGGAGAAGCTGGACTTCATGATGAAAATGCTGCCATTGCTTGCACAGTGGATTGAAGAAATAGAGGCGTATGAGAGGAGTATTGAGCAACCTTGTCAACGGGTAAGCACACCATCTCATGCCTTTCTTTTTCCTCTTTCCCAATCTATTTTATCTCAGCAGTGTCAAGTTTTAAACTCTCCATCTACTGTCCCAAGTGTTGAATCCATTTCTCCACCTCTCAGTCTTCCACCACACCTCAATTCTTCTTTCCTTTTTCCTTCCAAACAGTCATCCCCTCCACAAGAGCTAACAGAAATACCCCCTCCTCCAAAGAAACAAGAGTTTTTACCTCCACCACCACAAAAACTGCCAAATCAATCGAGTTACAACCCATCCTCTCCTCTTGCATTCCTAATTCTATGTGGGGAAGAAGAAATTACAAAAATGTCCATGAAGGACAGCAATAAGAGGAGCCCAACGAAAAAGAAATGACAGACAAACTTAAGGGTTTAGGCTACCAAATTTGGAATGAAAAAGATCCCCTTGATGGTTAAGCCTTCGAAGAGATGGGAGTTGGAGAAAAATGGTGGTCGGGACTGATTTTGTTGCAGCAGCTAGAAGAAGAATTTCTTGCAGTCCCAACTTGTCCTCTAGAGTAGCAGTTGATTGAAGAGTTTGACTTGACAAACTTCATGCTAGAGGAAGATTTCTATCAAGAGCAAGATTGTCTTCAAGTAGTAGAGAAAGGAGAAGCTTCTCCGATCCAACAAGAGGAGCACATTCTAGTTGTGGAGGAGAAAAGTGTAGATCTAAGGGCTTTGAGCACAAAGCGAAAGCTACAGAGAACCTTCAGCTTCTTCTTTCTACTTCACCTCTCTCAAGTTCTAGTATGAAGAGGAGTTTGATCTCTCAAACTCGATGTTGAGGGTGAAAGAAACCATGGTGGTCAATTTGCAGATCAAGAAGACATCATGGAGGAGAACATTCATTTGCAGCAGCCTTTCGCATCTTATAAAGAACTCTTTGGGAACCGAGATTAGAAGGTTTTAATCTTTCATGTTCTTCATTAGAGGAAGAGAAAGGACACAAGAATTTCACCATTTCTTCCACACCATCCATTTAGGAGGGTCTACAAGAAGACTCCATTCTTGGGGTTGAAAATCAGAGCTATGGGCATATCAAACGGATCGACCTTGCCCAATCGTATTTGGCTTCATTGGAGCCAAAGGAGAAGCCACAACCAGTCATGCTTGCTTTTGAGCATGAGGGTGAGCTACAAAGTACCAAGGATCAGCTGTCATACCTCTTCAATCCAAATGTAGAGAAAAAAAGAGGTATTGAATTTGCCTTCAAAGCAGATACACTGGATGATTTGGGTGGAAGACCAGCTTCTTGTTGATTTTCCACTCATCCAAATAGCCATGATCAGCTCCAAATCAATTGCATGGCTGCCACTTTTGAGAAAGGGAAGATATTTCTCACAACCAATTACAGGGTTTGTTTAGCTTGCCTTTGCTTCCAGTTAGAATAGAGTAGGTAGGTTTGCTTTCAGTAGAAGAAGTGCTTGTGCACACTCTGCATGTTCCATTTGGAGCATGTATGATTTTTAGTTTTGTACATAGTTTTGTGGTGCTGGTTTTGCTCTTCTGCAGTTCATTCCAATGGCATTTTGGTGAGAACAACTCTAAGTTCAATGGATTCAAGTGGCTCAGAGGGAAGTTTTCAAAGTTCGGATCAGTTGCAGGTTACAACTCACAACTCCATGCCCAATGGATGCTTCAGTAATCGGTAACTTCATCTAGCAGTGATGACCCCAATAAGTCACAAAATTGTTATCCAAAATTCACCCCCCAGGGTAAATTTTGGTAACATGCATTAAATACTCAAGTCCTAGGCAAATTGATTGATTCAGGGCAAAAAATCATGGTTCTAGGGTCCCCTCGAAATTTTTCTAACTCTCCGTCTGTGTTGAAAAGAGCAAGTTCTGAGAAAAGGTGAAAAAACTGCAAAAACAAGCTTGGGCCAGGAAAAATCATGAAAAATGGCTAAGTCCTAGTCCTCGCAATAGTCGGGATGTGAGGGACATCTGGGCGCGAATCGGCCAAGGGCTGTCACAAAAGCGGCATTCCATTGAGCAAAGGAACATCCGGCCGTTGGGAAGCGCGGGACGCTGAAAGTCGGTTCACCAAGGAGAAGAAAATCGACTAATCGCTTCTGGGACATCCGGGCCGTGAGGACGCGAACCGGCTGGTTTGGCCAAAAGGGGAACTTTCGCACTGGGACAGTTGGGACAAAGGGACGTGTGGGACGCGGATAGCCAAGGAGCCGAAAGCCGGTCAGCAACGCCACGTGTCATCGGCCGAATGAGGGACAAGGAAGCCCATTTCGGGTAGATCGGGAGTTTTTGTCCCAAACAGTTTGGGACATCCGGGACAGAAAGACGCGAAGGGCGCGAAAAGCCGGTAGACCCGCGGACCAACCAAATCATGACACGTGTCACAAGGGGAAATGTCTAAAAGGTCCAAAATTTCAAAGGGCAAGGTTTGAAGCGCTGCTCGAGCCAATTAGAAGAGGACATGTGTCCAATGGATCGTGGAATCTCGAGCTCGGGAGAAGTTAGAGAATTTGGCAAGAAGTTCGGCCAAAAAGCTAAAAGTAAACGTCTGCCCGCGCTCCGACGACCAATCAACGCATGCCACGTGTCCCAAGTGGCGAGGGCGCAAAGGAAATGTAAAAATGTTCCAAAATCACAAAAAAAGTCAAAGTTTTCAAGGAAAACCCATGGGACAGGAAGGAGAGAGATTACGCATCCAATCAGCACTTGACATGTGTCATCCAGGTGGCAGAGCGCGGGAAAAAATTTAAAAATCTGTTTTTGTCTGTTTTGTTCTCTAAATCTTCAGATTGCCATATCTTTCGATCTAGAGCTCAGATTTGCACGTTCTTTATGTCAACGGAAAGCTTATGAAATTTTCTACATAATTCCAGGGTTAATCTTGAATTTTGGTGCATCTGAGAGAGTTGAGAAACAGCTCTACGCGTGTTCATGGTCGAAGTGACATTTCAAATACCAAATTAATGCGGAGAATGGGTCGCATTCTCCTCCAAATTGGTCAAAGATGGTAGGGTATGGGTTTGTAAGGTTCCCATGCCATTTTAAGTCATCTTTAGTCAATGAGGAATGGGCTTGCACATTTTCCCGTGTTTCTCTCTCCCGTGCTTGACCCATGCAATGTAAAAGCTAGTTTTGGCTCATTTTGAAAGGAAAAAAATTATTACAAGTTGTTCATTTTTTCAGCTCTACCCTCCCTTCATTTCTTCTCCGGGGTTGAAAATGGAGTTTGAACCTCCTCCCTTGCTCTGTAATGGCATTTTTACCTTTTACTATTGAAATGATGTTCTCAGGTAAACTTTTGGAGCAACAAAAACATGTTTTGTGATGCATCCGTCCATCCTTGCTCGTTATTTTGCTTGTTCTCTTCTTGCCTCTCTCATTGTAGGTATTTGTGCATGTTTGAATGTTCATTTTATATTTGGAGCTATGTTCATGGATTTTGGGACATTTTATGTGTGAAATCTATCCTTGGGCTCGTGATACATCTATCCATCCTTCCCATCGCTCACCTCTCTTTGTTCCATGGTAGTTCCGATAGATGTTCAACATTCTCCTTCTCTGGTGTATCACCGTTTTAGTGTAGGCTTTTACTATTTTTCCCTTTTCTCTCTCTCTCTGTCTCCTTGGCATGGTTAGATTAGGTTTAGATTAGCTTGCCTACACTGGAATAGCTTGTGGCAGGTAGTTTAGGAGCAGGAACTAGCCTTCTCTGGAGATTCCTTTCTCATTTTCATGAGTCCCACACTCAAGAAAGGATTCAATGTTGTGCAATCACACTGGATGCTAGAGTGATCAACCTAGAAGCCTGATCTGCATCCAGGGGTGCTATGAGCCTACAACAACAGGAAGGATTGCAAAGAATTTTTGTGTGCCAATGGGGAAAGATATAGGATTTCTAAAATGCATTTAATATCAATTGTGATGCCATATTTTGAAACCACATGGCCCAAAATCTTTCCCCGTGTTATTTTGAAATTGCACTTTTTGGGGTTAAAGGATACCCGAATTTTTTTCATCTCTCAAAGACTTTCTCCAGTGCACTATATGATCCTCAATCTACTTTGAGAAGACAATTATGTCATCAAGGTAAACCAAGATGAACTAATTTATGTAACCTTTCAAGGTAATGTCCATAAAGACGCTAAAATGTAGAGGTCGTGTTTGAGAAACCAAAGAGAATATTTTGATACACATATGTTTCTCACTTGGTTATCAACGTTTTCTTGAATTTATCCTCTTCCTTGACTAGGATCCGATTGAAACTTAAATACACATCTAACATTGAGAATATTTGCGCGCTAGCCACATTTTGTAGAATTTTCTCCATTGAAGGAAAAGGATAATTATCCTTTAGGGAAGCCTTGTTCAAATCTCTGAAATCAACAAAAATTCTGATTTCACTATTCTTCTTGTGTACTGGAACTAGATTCGCAGCCCAAGTAGAGTACTTGATGGGAAAAATAATTTCCACCCTAATGATTTTGGATAATTCCTTTCTCATAAGGGGATCTATATCTAGATTGACTAGTCATTGCTTCAGTATGATGGGCTTGATACCGAATCAAGGTCGATGGTGTGTTGAGCAACACTTGGATCAAAACCTTTGAGGTCTTCATAATCCCATGAGAAGATACCACTTTATTTTTGATAGAGAGAGATGAAGACCTTATTTTCATTATACATGCAAATTTTATTGAGTAAATAATCCTTTCCATGTGTAATAGTGACTAGGGAGTAGTCTTCTTGCGTAGTGCGTATATAATTTTCTTCACCCTTGAACTCATCATCTGGGATAAAAATTTCCTCTAAGGTGACCAACACTTTAGGCAACTTTTTTTTCTTTAGTTGAATCACTTGATCACCTTAGCTATCATACAAGTCATCTTGCATGCTTGATGAGAAATCAAATTCATTTTGAATGAACTGAACGATATGCACATCACTTTCAAACACTTACCGATAATATTGTTTTATGGAATGGATGGTCTGATCACTACCTTAATATGTTGAGTGTTTATTTTGACAAATTCTTCAGAGGAGAGAACCGTAAACCAAGTGCGGCCATTTGATCAGCTTCCTTATTCATTTTGCACAGCACCACCTGTAAATTTCAAGCATTAAATCTCTCAAGGAGGTCCCAAAATCTATGTTTATAATCTTTGAGAAGCTTATTCTTTTCCTAGCACTTTTTGGTGACTTGATGGACAACCAATTCTATGTCCCTAAAGATATGCAATGCCTTAATCCCTTTATTTTTCAAGTAATAAGTAGACCATGCACCAACGCCTCATACTCTGCCACATTACTATAACATGTGAACTACAACATGTGAGTGAATAATAATTTTTCATTCTTCGAGAAATGAGAACAAATATTGATCCCGCTCCATTTCTCCTCCTAGATCCATAAAATTATAACTTCCATAGGCCAGGCTCAACTTTGTCTTTCTTAAGCACACGTGGCAAAGCACAACTTCTACTTCAAGAATGTAGAAAGTACCAAGATGAGTTTCATAGGCTTCCAATTCTTCATCATATCGGTCAAATTTATGGTGCCTCTCTACCCATTCATCAAGTACTAGATTAGGAATAGAAGGTGGAAGAGACTACTCTTCAAGAATTGTAGCTTGTTCCTCTTGGATTAAACAGTTGGCTTGGAAAGAGGGTGGAACATATGAATCTACATGATAGGAAAATATTGGCTCATCTTTTATGGTAAACCGGGTACCATACCTTGTCTTGAGTAACATATGAGACCAATTAGAAGACAAGTAACCACCCACTTTTGTAGTAAATTCTCTTGATAGACATAGGGAAAACAAAGGAGGTAATTCAATTATTGACACATCTTGAGCTATTGTGAGGATTAAAAATGCATGAATGGTCAAATCAAGATCCTTGATGAATCCTAAGGTAGTAGTAGTTGAGCCATTGAGTTTTAGAACTCCTTTAGACAAGGGGTTATACTTAAGACCTAGGACATCAACTATCTTCTTGGGCATAACGAAGTGCTAGTGCCCGAGTCTATCATGCAATTATGTACTAGGTGTTTTCCTATGATCAAGGACATATAAAAGGGTGGGGTTTTAACAACCTTAGTTACTTACTTCTTCTCTTCTTGACGATGTTGATAGAAGTGCATGTCTTGTGAACAGATTGGATTAACACATAGAAGCTAGGGCAGGGGCCTCATATAGTAGAACCCATTGAGATGGAATGGTCAAAACATCCCACATTGTGACATTTATATTTGTCTTCTTCATCTGGTCCATAATGCTAAATGGAATACCCACTAACTTGTGTATTTGTGGAATAACAACATCCTTTCTTGATTTTCAGGCATAGAAGCAGGGGCTTTAGTTGAAACTAAGGCTTGACCTACCAAAGGAGAGGGAACCCCACTTTTGGAGATACTTTTCATGATATATCTTGTGTAGGGACTTGAGTGGTTTTACCACTAGATGCCATGGCTACATCTAAATGATTTTGAAGGTCAAGTTGTGTTGTTGGGAGTGTGAGTTATGCACCGGACTCGAGCATTATCTTGTTGTATGTACTCTTCTCATGAAAAGTTACTCAAGGCTGCTAAAATAGAGATCTCAGTAATTGTTGGGAGTCACCAGATGTGTTGAAATAAGCCTACAAAGGCTAGAAACACTAAGTCCACACACTAGAACTTAATATCATGAAATTTAATATTTCATTGCTTATCCCACTCGGCCATGCTAGAAACTGTTTGTTTTTAAATGCGTACTCCATGTCTCGAATCTAGAAGAAACAAGTTGTTTGTTACAACAATCGAACCATCCCCAAGTTGTGGGACCTTTATGATTGGGAAAAATCTCTAGAGAAGGTTGGTTCCTCTATCTATTTATACTATTACTATTACTCCTAGTTTTGAAAGGGAAATTTAGGCTAACAATGCCCAGAGAATAGGGATAGAAGGATCAAATGAAAGGAAACCTACACTAAAAGGTGATAACACAAGAAAAGAGGGATGAACACTATATGTTTTGAGAAATAATGAAGGGAAATGCATGAAAGAATTCTAGGCACATGTAGCACAACTTAAAACGTATTTCCCATATCAGTTTCATGGAACACAACTAAATAAGGAGTTGCAAGGGATGTAGAATAGCACAACAAGCATGCAATGAAAAAGAAAAGGCATAAAAAAGGAATGTAAACACATTAGGACAAAGAATAGTCACAAAACAATGCTTTTATTTCTTCTATAAATGCATAGAGTTGTTATAATGGTGAAATAGGCCGATATCCACATGCGAAGAGCCGATATAAAGGTCTCAGTAACTCAAAATAAAGAAAATATGAAGTCCTTAGAAAAGTCCATAAGGATTCAAAATGTCCAACATTAATAAATATCCTTGATCTTAAATTTATAGATGAATCCATTAAAGAAGAGAAGAATGAGGGAAAACCTAAATTTCAAATACAACCACCAATAAGAAGCATTAAATTCTTGTAAATCTTCCTACAAATCTATCAAATATGTTTTCCCAAGTTTTTTTGGTGTGTTGGAGAAGGAAGGAGGGTGGATCATATCAAATCGGGTTATTGAAGCAATCATATCTTCTCATTAATTCCCATAAATATTTTTTTCCCATTTCTTACATACCAGATCCACTAAGAATTTGAATTTGAATGTTTAGCACTAAATCCTATGTAAGAAGCTATTTATTGAGACTAGGAACATGCCGATTGGAGCTCTGTCATAATTTATATGGCTGTTAAAAGATGTCGAGCCATCTGGGCATGCAAGACATGTGGCACACATGGATTGGCTGAAAGGATGGCCAACCGTGCAAATGAGTTTTCATTTCTTCCACGTTTCATTCCCTATTTAGAAGGGTGTAAAGATATCTCGTGCAAATGGAATGAGGCATGGGAGGAAGACAGAAGGAACTTGCACGCAATGTGCACAAGGAAATAAGGAAAACTATTGAGCATAGAATGCATGGTCAATGCAAAACTATTACAAGATGATGTGCGGGGTGCGTGAGAAGGCCATGGACTTGGCTGATTGAAGTAAGTACAAGGAACACACGTAGGGTGAATATCTACTAGGAAGAAGTTATATGCGCAGAGGATGCATGCAAGGGAGGAATGTAACAAAGAAAAAAGGAAAAGTAAATAAGGGGAAAGCACACAAGGTACATAATAGAAAGTAGGGGTGCGTGAGGAAAACAAAACAAGGGAATGTGCCAAGTTAAGTTGAGCACACACAACCTTGCAATGAAGAACTCAGATCCATAAGATGTATACAAGTTATCTAAATAACTGGGGAGAGTTATTTAGATAACATGTGCTTTTAATCCAGTTCACCCTATTTTCGTATTCTATCCTCCACCATGGCTCTGTCACCCATAGTTAGGAACTTAACAACCTATAATGCCTTGTTCACCAATGGCTTAGCACTTTGATATTCAAAGGTTTAAATCAAGTCATCTTTTAACTCACACCGGTTCCCTATCTGATGACGTAATTTTGAATGAACGTGTTATGCACGTGCAAAACCTTATAGTGTGGAATATAAATCTTACACCTAGAGGGAAGGAGGTAAGGCCTCTATGCCTTCCATCCAAATCCTCTCACACTCTTGGAAATGATCTAAGGTGGATCCTTTCCCATCATAGAAAAAGTTTAGTTGACGTGTTTATCCTAAATAATATAATAGAGAGTGCAATCCTCACCTTCTACCACACTAGAAGATTATCTTGATGTGTCATCCACCAACATGATGTGGTTCTACGCAAAGTGTAGACAAGCATGCTCCTTTTGATTTCACATCTACATTTAGCTTCCATGTCTTGCGAGAAAAACATCGTGTGTGATGTCCCCAAAGTGTAGCTTGGTAAATGATTCCTCCTCAAGATCCTAAGTGGGTGTGCCTATGTCACTCTTGTAATAGAGCCTCTTAATTTTCACCCAATTAACTCATAAGTCCCATGCACCCAATCATCACATGCTTCACTATCAGTATAACTCTTAGATTGAGCAACTTCAAACAGAATAAATTCTCCCGTAGGATTAATCACCTCGGGTCCCCGATAGTGCACACAAATATTATATCAAAGACCTCTTCTCCCAAGGGCTCAGTATAGGGTGTTGAATTCCCATTTGTTAAAGGGATAATAACCCATTCTTCCTTGTTCTCAAAACTCATGTACCCCTTATTGAATTGTAGGTCATCATTGTTCTTATAACACCAGGGGTTCCCATGCTCCCGTAGGATTAATCACCTCGGGGTCCTTGATAGTGCACACATACATTATATCGAAGACCTCTTCTCCCAAGGGCTCAGTATAGGGTGTTGAATTCCCATTTGTTAAAGGGATAATAACCCATTCTTCCTTGTTCTCAAAAATCATGTACCCCTTATTGAATTGTAGGTCAACATTGTTCTTATAACACCAGGGGTGCCAATGTAATGATAGAAATGTTTCCGACTCAGCTAGTACCAAGACCTTGAAGTCTCCAGGTTAATTTCTCCCCTTGGATAGTGATAAAAACATCCCTCAAGACACCAATGGGCATCACCTTTATCTTATTATCCATATACATCACATTTTAAGATGGCTATAATGGGGTCCTTCTCATTTGATTCCAAGCATCTAAAGTGAGAACATTAACCTCTCGCACTGTATCTATCATAATATTTCTTAGGATCCATCCATGGACTACGAAATTCAAGGTAGCATCCTTATCATTATCAATTGTTAGAGGGGTAAGGTTAGCGTGCAGGACCTACTGCTCATTCTCTCCTTTGGAAAAAGAAACTTTTCCTTGTAACCATTCCCCTAGCGAAGGGATGATACTCTCTTGCCTCAACATTTTGTATACCTCCTTAACTTAATCCATATCCTTATATGGAGCCTTATCGATCTCCCTTTTCTCTAACTATTATGACTTCTCATTTAGGCTTTGGATCTCTCCTTGTCGGCTTTTAATTACATCCATGGTCTCTTGATAAACCTCTTTTTGATGAGTAGGTTCCAGGTGCTTTCCATGCACCACCTTTTCTCTAGTATCCAACAACCTTTTCTTTGGTATCTTCTTGGTGTGTGCATCTTCAACCCGCATTGTCACTAGTACACGAGTTCTAACTATGACTTATGCACCACCCTTGGAATCCATTGGGAGTCATCCTTCTTCACACTTACCATTACCACGCCTTTATCCTTCCATTGTTGTTGGGCCATGTGTTCAAATAACTCTAGGCACTCCTCATACTTGGGCTTATTTCCACACCAAGAGCATTGTAACAAATTAGGGAATTCATTCTTATCATTCTCCGTAGACCCACAACAGTGTAACAAGTTGCATGTGAGAACTCACTTATTCCACATTCATGGTTTCCTCAACCTGAAATCCTCCATGGAATCTTCATCCACAGGCTCCTCCATCCGTGCGCCCTTTATAGTGATGGCCATCATTCTTAGAATTTTTGCAATACTAGTTTGGTGCACACAATTATCAATGGCATCATGTATCTGGTCAACCAATCTACAATCCTTGGTGTCATGAGTAGTGGAGGTGAAAATTTTTCAATAACAAGACACATTCTTACGGATCATGCGATATAGTAGTGAACACCTACTTGCATCATGATCTTCGTGGAAAATTTTAGATTCTACCATCATGGCACATACCGATATCCGAGGGCAACCATCCTTCGTATGACCCTCTATCTCACAATATATGCACCATAGGCCACTACTATTATCATGGGCCAAGTTTGTAGATAGCTTCTCTAGCTACTTTTCCATGAAAAAATCTGAGCTTCAAGAAAAGGACTAACACTGGTATCCACATTTCCCCCTCACCGCGTAGGGTAGTGTACATAGCATCGAGTGGGTTTGTGAAAGTCTTGTGTGAGAGCACTCTCTTGAAAGGTGTTATTAATCCTCTAACAAACCATTGAGCATGCTTTGAGAAGGATGAATAACATAAGACAATTTTGATAAGATAGTCTTAAAATATGCATCATACTCCCGCACATTCTCTACCATACCTTGTTGAATCTCCTTCATCATGTTAATGTTCTTCTGTTCAAACTTAGGAATATGGAATTAAGCTAAAAATGCATTACACATCACGGTGTAATCTACCAATGTTTAGTGAGGGCCATATTTCCAAAGACTAACTATTCGTGTTTCCTTGCGCAATGTTGTTGCAAACCTACTTGCCTTCCATTCTAGGGAAATGATCCCCTTCGCACACCATAGCATGTAATACCCCTAGATTTCTATTTTTCATATTTGGAAACTGAGTCGTGATATTGAAGGAATGTCGAGGGTGAGACAATAAGCCTCATTGCGTAGCTATATGTATAGTTGCATGCATAGATGTATGTCCTTGGAAGGGTATACACACATACATGTAATTACACATGCAACCACTTGACATCACTTATTGCCTAGTAGTAGCACCCTTAATTAACTTGACATTCTCATCTTACCTTTGTTTCTGATAGGAACATAAAGAATACTTACGTTGATAAAAAAATATGAAGTTGGCAGTGAGTTGTTAGCTCTTGCTGAACTTATTTGAATTATGTAAGCATGGTTTCACATCATTTTTATTGGTCACCTACTTTTACGTAAAAGAAAACTTGATGTAAATTGATATCTTTATTGATCATTATTTGTGATGATTGAAAATGATAACTTCTATTCTTTAATGAGTGGTGATTGGTTAAGGATGACTAGAATTACTCTTTGCTAACAAAGTGTTATACCAACAAGAAACAATGTTAATGCTAATTGGATGAATACTCTCGGCAGGAAGTTGTAGCCCTTGTATGTAAATATTACATAAGTGATTTGGTGCATCAAGTGTAAAAATATTGTGCACGGTTTCATTTGTCTTGGATTATCATTATTTTTCTAGTCGTTCGTGCGATGTTACAACCCATTCAACTATCGTTAAATTAAGAAAGGATGAACTTGTAAACAAATACTTCGATTTAGCTATTGAGTAAAATTTGGGTGGCGATCAACAAGCAGTTAGCCCAAGATTGCTACAACTATAATGGAGACATATTATTCTCATTTAAATTATCAGTCAAATAAGACCAAGTAAGTGGATTCCCATTCTTGGATTATTCCAATCCTTGAGGTACAAGACATGCATTTTTGGGTAAGTTTGATCGCTTAATGAAAATAGTAAAATTGGTCATTCTAGACCCATGCATTACTAAAACTTATGTTTCAATTAAGCCTTGACCTTGCATAGACTTCATCCATGTCATAGTTTGGTCGAAAGTTCGTGTTGATGGAGAAATAGACATCGTGCTAAGAATATTTGACTTGGAATCTTAGCTCCATGTAAAGAGTTTGAATAAGTAATGGGATATTATTGGATTCCATCATGTGATAGAGGAATTATTTAATATTTTTTAAACCCCTGCTAATTCTAGAGGGAAGCATTGGCGGCAAAGGATTAGTTTTTAATCTGCTAATAAGACACTGTATTCTTGAATGCATTAAGTGTGCATTTACTTCATTGGGAACGATGAAACTTCTCGGTGAAGCCAACAACATGCATTCCATTTGGTTGTTCTTGTTTTTGGCTTGAGAAGTTAAGTGGGAAGGAGGATAACTGCAGTCAAACTCTAGAAATTTTTGAGAGGAGACTCAAGCTCCAACTCCAGTCTTTTACATGCAAGTATAAATCTATTATGAGGTCATTGACTTGTGTTAAATTTGTATTTCGGGATTGTTTTGGGAGATGTGAGTAGATTTTAGTCTCATTTTTGTGTAAATCTTGTGAGATGATTCATTGGAAGAGCCACTTGGCCTAGAACATTTTGGGTGAAGCGATTGATAACATTTTCCAGGCATGATAAATCTCTATCCCTTCTCTAGCAGTTTGTTCCATTGCAAATTTATGTAAATGAAATTCCTTGCATAAGTTTTGAAATTTAAAAATGATTCAGGGTTTTGGGTTGCTAAATTATTCCAATAATATGTCAGGTATGTAGTGAAGTTACCTAATAATATTAAATATGTTGTAGTTTACAGAACTCCTTCTGCGTATTCACCCTTGGTCATGTGAATTCTTGTATTGTTAGCTTTAGTTGTAGCTAAATAGATATCTTCTTGTATGACTAACATGCAGTCAAGAAAAAATCCTAAATTCTCATGTAACTACTTATAATTTGAAGCATAATATTTGGGTATGTAGGGTGTGTATGTTTGGATGGCCAACATAACCCTGTTGGGAAACGTGGTGAATACCTGAATCTAGGTATTACCATCAATAGCTTGATTAATGTATAATGGCGAATGAAACTCCAGAATGAAATATATGTGGAACCTCGGTTATTGTATTACTGAGCTTTTAGTGTCTAGGATTTGAATGGAGTTACAGTACAACAATAAACAAGTTGTAGCTAAATTGTTTTCCTCCAGTGAATACATCTTGGTTATGTGAGTTATTTATATGTTTCCATTACTGTAAATAATTTTATATCTAGTTTATGGATGCGTATGTATACACGTTTTTATGGTTGAAGTAAACCCTTGATAGAGGAATATGCTTTGAATTCACGATCCTGGTATTTATTGGAAATTATATGACAAGTGATAAGAGAGGAAGGAACTCCTACAACGATTTATCATTTGGATCATAACTATGGTCGAAATCTTGTGATTTAAAATGTTTAAACATATGTTGATAAGATTTTAAGAAATCAAAATCATGATCCGATTATGAATTGGTTAGGAGCTTGGCATCCTGGGCCTTGTCTTACAATTTTTTTATTTTTGATGTCCTTAAACCGACCACAAAGATAGTTGTCTCTTTTAGTGGGAAGTAGGTTGTAATGAAAAAAGGGGTCCTACTCACCATTCAGTGTGACGTGAAAAGTGTTTGGAAAACATGCTCTCGTAAATTTTACTGGGTTGAGAACCCTAAGGGATAGTGAGTATTTTTCTCTCCCTTGGAAGAGGAAGTTCACAAACATCTTGAGGTTAATGGGAAACTAAGTAAATCCCTATTCTACTATAATATCTTACTGTGCTAAAATATTGTGTACTATGGATTTGGGGAGTTAGTTCCCGATTTTGTGTTTATCTTTAATTATTATGTGATACATATATCTAACATAATATTATGACTTTTGAAGTTACCCAACTAGTCATATAGAGTTTTGTGGCTAAAAGTAAGGAAGCTACTTTCAGCTGATCTGACATATATGAATCATTCCTAAATCTGATTATCTCAGTTTCCATAACCTTTTGGAATTTTCAGATCTTTAGTACTTGTCTGATAATGGTTATTGTCTGTAAATTAGTAGCAAGCACCTGGGTGGTTAGCAATATGTGACCTGATTAAATCTAAACTAATCTCATGGCCTACCTGTACTACAGGATAAGTTATGAAGTAAGCAAATCAGAACTTAATTTTATGGAGTACTAATTTAGTAGAGAGAGTTAGGAAATATGGAAATCAATAATATTATAAGTTACTTGGATGAATAGTAATTGATGTAATAATTATATATGTATAAATTCTTGGATGAATAGAAAGTTATGTAATAATTATACTGGTATAAATTCTCAGATATAGAGTGACTTATGTAATAAGTATATATGTATAGCTTACTTGGATGTAGGGTAAGTGAAGCTGAATATAACTGCATGATATACTAGAACAACAAAAAGGTAAACATAGTTACTTCAAAGACCTAAGATAAGAAGGTATGGAAAGGGGTAAGCTGAATGGATTTTGTGTTTTGTCCTCTTTTCCTTTATGGGTTATTAGTTGTTTGATGAAGGAATAATTAATTGGATATGATGTTATTGCTAACTTGTCCTTTTGTGGAGATTATTTGAATGAATGTACTGCAACTTTTCATTTACTTAAACTATCAATGGAATTAACTATTAGGCAAGGGATAAATATTTTTCATGATCAATTCATATGAAATAATAGGTTCTAACTTGTTTTGCAGATGTAGATCCGTATACGTTGGAAGGAAGACCAAAGTTGTAAAGTTACCGTTATGACTGAAAAATACTACTTCTATAAATGTAAACTATGGATTTATTATTGATTGGTCATGTTATCACAGTAGACATGAATTAGATACTTGGCTGTAATTGTAATGATGGTAATTAATGGAAGAGAAATGTTTGATCTCTACTTAGTCTTGTTGTTATGCTAATTAAATGTATGAGATAACAAGGTTAACAGTTATTGAAGGAATTCAAAGGAATGACTGTTTACTATAATTTTGACTATTGTCATCATGATGAGGGTTAAATGAATGAATTAGTAAGTCAGGGTGATAGTACTAATTAGGATACATCATGACTGTACATCTGTCTGTAAATTAGAATGGTTCAATAATAATGAATATCACTTGAGGATATTAGTAATACGAGATTTTGTATTGCCAAGATAAGTGGTAAATTTTCCTATGTGGGATTGACAAATGAAATATTATATCCTTAATGAGAAAGACATATATAGTTGAGATAGATGTTAAAATCATATTATAGGTCTAATATGAGTCATGTTGTGACAAAGCATCGATGAGTCAGATTGCTATGTGTAACGAAGTTTACTTCATTATTATGGTTACTGATTAACTGTTGGTAATACTACAGTTTAATGGATCAGATAATGATCAAAGGAAAAGTATTTTGATGTGATTATGAGGATGTCCATCGTATATATGTTTATTCTTCTTAACTTCTAGGTAAGGACACTGTTATGTTCTAAAAATCTTATGTATCTCATTTCTTTGTAAGCCCTTATTTATTTGGGCATATGACTTTGATTCATCATGCAAAGGTGACTTGGGAATGTAAGGTTACCTAATCAAGAGTGAATACTAATCTAGGATTAAAATAAATCAGGTTCTTTTTAAGGACAAGGATTAAAAGGAACCATGATGATCTCTTAGATGAAATCTTATGATTTAAGTTAAAATAAAGGGGAGAATCCCTTAAGGGTGGGTAAGTCTTAGGTGTTGAATCCTAAGGAAAAACTTACACACTAGTGAACTTATCACAAGTATTAATAAACAATTTATAATAAATATGCTCAATTGAATGATTACAATTAAGCATAAAATAAGAAATATGTTGTACTTAGGAAGGAAGGTTGGATATCCTCATGTGTACAAGGAGTTTAATAGAAGGATGTTATGTCCTTATACCTTCCAGTGATAAGAGATTACACCTTCTACATTTGAAGGAATATAGAAGTATGATACCAAAGCTGCCCTAAGGTGATATAGATATATCAGTTTCATATAATGAAAATAATTTGGTAAGAGACATAGGCTTAATGGTTAAGCAAAGAAAGTAACTAATTGGAAATAATGAACTTAAAACAATTATTGCTTTGATTCCATTTATGGTTGTCTCTAGCTTGCAATCTATTAAGGTAATTAAGATAGTTTGAAAGAACTTAATACTCTTAAAGCTAACCACGGTAAGACCTTGGTGGTGACTCATTCGAGGAGGAATAGTCATAAGACCTTAGTGGTGACTCATTCGAGGAGGAATAGTCACAAGACCTTAGAGTGACTCATTCAAGGAGGAATAGTCACGAGACATGGACTATCTTGTTATGTTTTTAAATTTATGTTAAAAACAAAAGAAAGATACCCTACTCCAATATGGAATGTTTGGTGAGCTAACTCACTACACCCACTACACAGTCATATCTTTGTAAAGACAGCTGCCATTATTTGGATATTGCTGCTTAGTAATTGTGCGGATTTGTCTCTTCAAGAGCACTGGATTGTAGTAAAGAATTGAAATAAGTACAAACCTTGATAGAGTTAAAAACATAGATATGACCTTCCCAAGTATGCATCTTATATAAAAGTATGATGGATACGGGAGGGGAAGTGGTCAGTATGAGGTGAATTGTTAGGAAGACTCTTACTTTTCCATAGGCATCATATAATGACATAGAGGTGTGTCTTTGTGTGGGTTAAAATAGATTTATACCTTGTTCAAGACTTGTAGTTGTTTACAACATCAATGAAAGAAAATCCATATAACTAAACAAGTGAACAAGGTGAGATGACAAGATTTCAATGGCGAGTGTGCCGTCATGGATTCGAGCATGGCATACATGACTCAGAAACCTTGTGCAAGGTAGTGTAATTGTTGATTACATTTTCGAGATTTCACCATTATCCAAGCTATGAGCTGCCTGTGGATTTCATAGGTGGAACTCATGTACACACTTAGGGGTTATCACTTATATATCATATCCTATTAAAGGGAACCAAAGGGATACATTTTATGTATGGATTGTAAAGAGCATTGAGGGAGAATGAGTAAAGTTCAGTATTCTCTCATACAACTGCACATGGTTCATGATGGTTATCGGAAATGGATTGCATTAAGAATTATGTTGGATTTAAATATATGGGTATTTAAATCAGCTAAGTAAGGTTTAAATTTTTTTGTCTAGAATTGAAGTGAGAAAAAGTGGATGTTACATAGGAGCTCACATTTGTGTACATGTTCTGATCCTCAATACCTTTGTAATCTGGTATATGTAAAGACATTTCAAAAAATACTTTCTAAGGTTGTTGAGGCCCTTGTCCACATGATCTAGAACCTTGATTCCCTTTACTTTTCCTCCACCACTAGATCCACTAGATCCACCAAAGTGCTATTCCTTCCGACCTACCGGATCCTCTAGGTACACCAGTCCACTAGTTCCTATTCCACCTCATCCACCGGATCCGCCTCCCATAGCTAGTAAAGGTCCTAAGTGGTTGTGCCTTGTGTCTCTAATGTCATGCTAAACTATGTGTCAATAGTATGTGATATTGCAAGATCGCTTTGCTGATGATGTGTGTCCTATGCCACTTTCGGACATGATACCCAAGATTTATGTAGCCATACTTTTCCCAAATATTGTTCCAGAAAATATACCTTCGAACACAAGAAATGTTTGTGCAGCCATATATGTGACAAATGAAAAGTTATACCTCCTAGGTGCTTATCGTTCACTTCCACAAATACCAACTGGGTTAGTAATACTTATATCTGGATTTGGAAAACTAAGCACTAGAGGTTGGTCACTAGGTGGATTTAGATGCGTGTTGACAACTCTCCTTTCTCATAGTGACCAAATCTCATTAGAAGGCTGAAGGGTTCTCTCTCCTGCTCTTTCTAAGATGGGGTAGTAGAGAATTCTCGGGATTTATGTCCTTTGCATGAGCCTCAATTCCTTTCTGCAACATCTACCTCCATAAATTCATTGCTCCTACAAATTCATGTTTTCTATCTAACTCCCTCTCAAAAGTTTCATTATAATTTATCTGTCTCTCTTCCCTCTCCTTTTCAGCCACAAGGTCTGCCATCTTCCTCCACCCTAGCTTCCTTTACGGGTGCTCAAGAAGATTATTCCTCCATATAAATTGCTTCCAAACTCAGTGTAATGATCATGGTATTTATAGCTAAAGGGATATCACATAAGAAATATCCTCTTGGCTCCCTCAAAAATTCAAACTCAACAATATTTGGATAGGAATACATAGAAACCATGTACTCTATGGTGTAACTCATCAAAACTCTACTCCACCCACGTGTCCAAGTAAGACCAACATCATTCATCCTATGATACTCATCTTGAGTCCATACGAGAGGTCTATAGTACCATCTTCATCTAGATTCATACGCCAAAAGAAGTTCATACAAATCCATTGGAAAACAAAAAAGAAGGTTTCATATAACTCATGATACAAATGTTATTCTATCCATTTATGTGAATCAAACTTAGGCCCAATACTAAATCTCTAAGAAAAATCATCCTCCCTATTTTTAAGCCATGCATTCACATTGGCCAAGGTTAAGTACTCTGTCATCATGCACCATTCTCACAATAGCTTTGAAAATAGGTCCCGAAATGAAACCAAAATGTAGTCTCTATTATCACCACCTATTTCATAAACAATCCCAAGTGCACCAACATATCATCTAGTTTGGCCATGAAGCTCACCCGAGGCATGTGGAGGCGTTGAGTCCCTTCTTTATGTGAGCTTCATGAGAACATTCCTTCTTAACATAAAGATGTAATATAACTAGGAAACAAGTGCATTCATTCATGGAATTTAAGACGTAAGCACTAAATCCTAGCCTAATGCATTCCAAGCATAGATTAACATGATCAGCTAAAGGAAAGTAGAATCAACCCATGAGCATCATCAAGAAAACCCATAACAAACACATAAACATAAGGGAAAAAATACATAGATCAATATCCATCACATGAGTGTTTCAGAATCACTTCATTATATTCATAAGCCAAAATATGGCAGCCAAGATTACATCAAGAGAGTCCTATTTTTGAAATGTTCACACTAGCAGAGCTTACTTTTCATCACAGAGCTCGCCATTACATATTTTTCACACACTCTCCTACTCCCTATCTATCCTTACTTATCTCTATTTTTTCCCTTGCGAAGACCATCATACTCATAGAATAATCATTCTCCTTCCATCTTAACCACTCATCATCACCTGTGAAGGCCTGATGGAATCCTTTCATCATTTCTCTACCACTACCCGAAATATGTTAGGTGTTGCCATACGTTTCCCTCAATCAAGTTCCTTCTAGAATGCATGTGCTAACTAATCCTTAACAACCTCGACTCCTTATCCTTTCATGATAATTGTATTGATGCCCTAGAATATTCTTTCCTTGATTCGCAAGTCTCCATGGCTTATCCACATCTGTATCTAGTCACTTTTCTGTTTGCTCCCTATGCACATCTTTTCCCGTTGTCCAATTTTTTTGATTTCGACTCCATTATACCGTAGTGCGAAGCTTCGCACCTCTCCGAGAATTAATTTTTGTGTGCCTCCGCACCCTAGTTCTACATGTCACAAGGATTCGCACCTTAGGTACTTTTTAATTTTAGGCATCCAACAATAATCATGACAATGTGAGTCATGGCATGCTTTGCTATATAGTGCCAAAAATTTTAAGGCCAAAGGAAATGATAGTTTAACAAAATGTACCACATGGGGTTGTGAAAGAATTTTTACTATTCAACAAGGTTAATTTTTATTTGATCATAAAAATAAACCCATCCATAAAGGAAATCATGTCATGAACCATGGTGGAATTAAAAATAGAGTCAATAAGTTGTAAGGGAATTTTTTTTTAGGAGAAGCTTTATTAGGATCACAAAAGTTAGTACAATAGTGAACTTGGCCATTAGGTTTTATGATATGGATGATATTAAGGACCAACTATAGGTAGTTAATAAAACAAATGAACCCAACATCTAATAATCATTGGATTTATTCTTTGACTAAAAGGCCATATTAGTTACTCGAATATTGGATTTAATTCAAATTTAATTAAATCATATTACTTTCTCTGTTTTGCAGTACTTGCAATCCTTATTTAAAACTCAAGCATTACCATTTACCTATTTTTGCTTATTCTAATGATCACTTATTACTCAAATAAATTCATCATAGCCTTGTTGATCATGCTCTCCAATGGTATAATCATTTTCCTTATGGATCTATTAGTACTTATTATGATATGGAGGATTCTTTTCTTAGACGATTTATTTCAAACAATGGTCCTAAAGTTACACATGAATTCTTTCCTTCTCTATATCAAGGAAAGAATGTACCAATTTTAGATTATATTTTACACTTCAATTCTTTCATGCATCAATTATTATTTCAGCCTATTGATTTATAAATATAAATTATTATTTTTTTCATGGCTTAATTCCTCCCTTAGAGGAAAAGATATTATACGATACATGCAAAACATTTACTCTTTGCTATAAAGTTATTTATCTAGAAAAGGACCTCATTACAGATAATGTCTCAACACCTTATTCTACTTTTTTGTCTTCCTATTCCTACGGACTCTTCCCCTCTTTCATCTATTGACCCTCCTACTCAATCCCCATCTCTGCCTCCACGTAAGCGTATTCCTTCCCCTCTACTGCATTAGCATTCACCTAAGACTTCTTCTTCCTCTCCCACTCATGAACCATTACACTTATCACATAATGCTAAAACACATATTGTCTCATGAACCTTACTTAATAAGAAGTTCATCAGTCTACCTTCTAACTAGCATCATCCACTTCACTGCTTGCAGACCGCCAAGATGACCACCCCTTATGTAATTTCCACCACATCAATAGCCACTATGATAATTACTATTATGCTCTTCAAGATCCCCTACAACATTTATAAGACAAAAGTGTAATGAATTTCCTCTCTTGATCTTGTGAGTTCTCTCTCTCTCTCTCCTATCCCACATAAGCAAGCTTCTACCACAGTTCGCTTATCTCCTTCACCTCCATCTAATGTTTTCATCCACCCACCTCCTAATGTCATTATCTATCTACATCCTCTAACTAATACACCTATAGTTACATCCTCCCATCCCTCACACATTGATACAACACGTCATTGGCTTCATAAGCCTCTTGTTTCTGCACTTCCTATCACCACACCATTTCTACTTCACATGTTCCCTCCATGCCTCATAGGCCTCTTTATCTTTGATATATGACATCCCTTTTCCATCTCATTACCCTATGATGCACTCTCATACTACGATTAACATTTTAATGTTGATTGAATACTATATCTATGAACCTCCAATTCCATACTTCTAGTTATGTGCTTCATGAAATGTATTTTATAGATACTCCTTTCCTATGAAAAACCCATTTACTAATGATGCACTCTTGTTATATGGTTCATTATTTATTGATATGGGGGAAGTTATAAATGAACATCATCATCGCACTTTGTGGGGAAATCACTATTTTTCCTCCCTTCATTCTCATCGCACGTTATTATGAACAATATTTTACATCTCATCATTATCCAATTATCAAAACATCCTTACTACTACATTTATTTATTTACCATGGTACATCCATACATTTCTTCTCATTACATGATATATCATATATTCCTATTCAAACACATTCATAACCTAGTATATTACTTGGTTATTATTTCAACATTATAGAACATTTCAACCATGAACAATATACATCATATCAACCATCACAATAATGCCTATAAAATCTATCAAACTAAATAAACACTAAGAACATATAATAATCATCACATAGTATATAATAAACATTGACAACAAATATGATGCTAAGCCTAATGTGTGTGTGTGTGTGTGTGTGTGTGTGTGTGTATCCTCCAAAATCGCAAGTCACAAATTACAATCACTCAGAGCAAGACCCCATGCATCAATACATCACATACAATGTATCATCTATAATCCTAGCTATCATTATATATAATTACGGGAGCTCTAGAACTAAAGGCTTCATCACTAACTCTATGATATTGATCTCGGACTATATACTTTTGTACCTATTAGAACCCTAAATTAACTAAGTACCTAAGGTGTGAAGGCACACACGTAAGTAGCTTTTGGGGATGCACAAGGGCTTGCACCTAGGCAAGATGGACTCAAGAAAGTGGGTTTTGGAAAATAGGTAAAGAATTTTTAGGAATGGATGGAAAAGTGACCAGATACAATTATGGATAAGTTATGAAGACTTGTAGCTCAAGAAAAGGATATTCCAGGGCATCAATATGATTATCATGAAAGGATAAGGAGCCAAGTTTGTTATGGATTAGCTGACACTTGCATGCTAAGGGATACTCAATTGAGGAAACACATGATGAAATTTGGCATGTTCTTGGGTAGTGGTAGGGAAATCATGAAATATTCCTTCAAGATTTCTCATGTAATGATGAGTGGTTAAGAGGAGATTCCTTGAGAGTTCCTCTTATGTATGGTTTTATGAGACATATTTAGAGAGGATGTGTGTGTGTGTGTGAGTATGAGAGAAAGAGAGGGAGATAGTTAAAATGTGTAATGTGTGATGGTGAGCTCTGTAATGTGTCAAATCTCTGCTACTATAAATATCTCCATACATGGAACTCTTTTGATGTAATCTTGGCTATTGTACTTTGACTAATGAATATAATGAAGTGATTTTGAAGCACTTATGTGATGGATCTTGATCTATACATTTCCTTTTATGTTCATGGGTGTATTACTATTTTTCTTGATGATAATCATGATTTAGTTCTACTTCCATTGTAGTATGATCATGCTATCCTATGTTCTGGTGCATTAGATTAGGAGTTAGTGCTTAAATCTGGTTTTCAAGAATGGGTGTGTTCATTCTCTATTTTTGCAACACCCCCTTATTAAGGAAGAACATTCTCATGAATCTCACATAAATTAGTGACTTGACACCTATGCATGCCTTGGGTGAGCTTCTAGACCGGTCTGGATGATGTTCCAATGTGCTTGGAGTTAATTGATGAAGAAATAGGTAATAGAGACTACATTTTGGTTTCATTGTCAAGACCTATTTTAAAATATGTTGTGAGAATGATGTGTTATTATGGAGCATCTGACATTGGATAGCATTGAGACCTAGATTAAAATCATGGAGGATGAGTTTTCTTAGAGGTTTAATATTTGATTTGAGTTTGAGGCATGAAAATGGGTGGAGGAGAACCTGTATCATGAACTCTATGAGACATTCTTCTGTTGTTTCCCAGTAGAGTTGTATGAATGGATCTCAACATATGCATCAAGGAAAATTTAGTACTATAGACCTCGTGTTTGGACCTAAGAGAAATATCAGCGGTTCCATGATACTTGATTTGACTCGACTTGTGTTGTTGATCACTGGTGGAGTAGAGTGTTGACTAGTTATACCTTGGAATACACTATTTCTACGTATTATTTCCTAGAGATTACTGAGTTTGAATTCTTGAGGGATCCTAGAGGATTGTTATTTAGTGTTATTCTAATAGCTATAAAGATCATGGTCATTATGTTGAGTTTAGAAGCCTTTCGTATGGATGGCTAAACTCCTACCAGTGCAGGAATGAAAGCTAGTGTGGTAGAGGATGGTGGACCTTGTGGAAAAAATGGAGAGAGAGGAGAGGTGGCTCAAGTATAATGAAGCTTAGGAGAGGGAGTTGGAAATAAATTGTGAAGCTGCAAGAGTGATGGATTTATAGAGGAAAATGTTGTGGGAAGGATTTGAGGTTTGCGCAGAGGACATGGAACCTAAGTAGTCTAAGCTACCCCATCTTGGAAAGTGTAGAAGAGAAAACCCCTTAGATTTTGGAGAGATCTCTTCATATGAAGAAAGGAGGAGAGTTGTAGGTGCACATCTTAACCCACATGGCAACTAGACCCTTGCACTTAGTTTTCCAATTCCTAAGATAAGTTTTGATAATCCAGTTGGTATCGATATTGGTAGTCGAGTGACACCTAGGAGGTATAATTTTTCATTTGGTACATCTATGGCTACATAATCATTTCCTATGTTTGGGGGTATTTTTTTTGGCACAACATTTGGGCAAGGTGTGGGATCACAAGGTTTGATTATTGTATCTAGATTTGGTGTGGGAAACATATCTGGGAGTGGTTAAGTATCACAAACCGTTTGCACATAGTTTAGTGCAATGGTGGGGACACATGATGCCAATACTTAAGGCCCTTTACCTACTGCAGAGGAGGATTTGGTGAATACTTGAGGAATAGGATCAAGTGGGTATAGTGGATTTAGTTGTAGAGGCAATACGGGAGGAAATTAATGCCCCATAGCTAGAGGGTTAAGGACATAAACCACATCGGTATGTGTTCTATGAGATGTCCCTAAAATTTCTTGATTACAAAGGTGTGGAAGATGCTACATAAAATGTACATAATTTTTAGCTACTATGGAATGTGAAGGCAATTGTTTCCCAGTGGAAGGTAAGTCATTTTACAACCATGTTGTAAGGGCATGTACATAATTGGTACCAAAAATATGATCTACACTAGACAGTGGTGGATTACACTATATTGCATGATGCATTTTTTACAGAGTTCCACATTCCTGAGTTCAAACAGAACAACATCAATGTGTTGAAAGAAATTGATCAAGTGATGGGAGAGAGTGTGCGGGAGTATGACACACACTTTAATACTCTCTTTTCAAAATTCTCTCATGGTATTCATCCTTATCAACATGCTCAGTGGTTTTTCGGTGGGTTAATCACATCTTTCAAGGAGCTTTCACATAAGACCTTTAAAGACTTGTGCGAGGCCTTGGAGGTTACCTTATGTGTCGAGGTCATAGGAAGCATGGGAATTTGATTCAGTCCATTTATTGAAGGTCGATTGCTTCCCTTGAAAATCAGCTAGAGAAAATTCCCATGAACTTAGCACACGAGGCTCGCGGTGGGATATGGTGCATGAAATGTGAAGTAGAGGGACATATGAAGAACAATTTCCTATGAAGGTCGGTTCACACCATAATGATGGACTATGAGATTTGTAATGGAGATCATGATGCAAGTAGGTGTATTTTGCTATTGCTTGTGATCTGTAAGAATGTGTCTTGTTATTGCAAAATTTTCACTTCCACTACTCATAACACCAAGGATTTCAGATTAATTGACCGGATACATGATGTCATTGATCTTGGCATGCACCTAACTAGTATTGTGAGAAATTCCAAGGATGATGCCCATCATTATGAATGGTGCACAAATTGAGGTAGTCACGAGAAGAGGGTTTTGTGGAGGATTTAGAGGCCATGGAAACCATATAGGTGAAATAAGTGAGTTCTCGAGTGGAACTTGTTATAACTATGGCTTTACAAAACACTGTAAGCATGCATACCCGATATGTTACAGTGCTATTGGTATGGAAAGAAGCACAAGTATGAGGAGTTATCATAATTATTTGAACACATGAGCTAGTAACAATCGAAGGATGAAGGCACCATTTTTGTAAGCATGATGAAATATGACTCGAAAAGGATGCTAAGGGTGGCACATGAATCAAAGTTGGAACATGTACTAGTGACAATGTGAGCTAAGGTTGTGCATGCTAGGAATATACCAAAGTAGATATGATTGGTTACTAGAGAAGAGGTTGTGCATGGGAAGTATCCAAACCATGCTCATGAGAAATATGTCTATCAGGAAATCATGGTTGTGATTTGAAGCCTACAAGGAGAGATCCAATGCATAAATGAGCAATCACGATAGTTAGAGAAAATAAGATCTGTTGAGGCTCCAGAGAAGGATCTGGATGAAGTTAGGGAGGTATACAAAATGCTTTGAGGAAAGATAATATCATCCCTTTGCTAGGATAATGACTACAAGAGAAAGTATCACGTGATGGAGGAGAGTGTGAGTGAATTGATTACATGTTAACCTTCCTCCTCATAGCATTGACTATGATAAGGAGATTACCTTGAATGCAATAGTTCATGGATGGATCATGAGGGATATTCTGATTGACATGGGTGAAAAAGTTAATGTTCTCACTTCAGATGCATGGAATCAAATAGGAAGGCCCCCATTATAGCTATCCTCAAATGTGTTATATATGGTTAACAAGATAAAGGCAATTCCCATTGGTGTTTTAAGGGATGCTGCTATCACTATCCAAGATACAAAATTCACTTGAGACTTTGAAGTCTTGGTACTTGCTAAAGAGGATAAATTTTCAGCATTACTTGGTGATGCGGGAGCATCGAGAACAACACATAATAAGGTCATATAAGACCATGATACATGTTTTCTAGGTGTGTTAGAGTTAAATATGTTGTAAAAATGAATATATGCTTGTAAGAAGTTGGTAAGGTGACTTGACTTGGCATTTAAGGAGTAATATAGGCTAGTTTAGGTCATTTTAAGCCTTGAAATCATGTAATAGCTTCCTTGTACGGATTATATGAGAGTATTAAGGTGATATACACAGGAAGATGGTTGAGTCTTCCTAGGAGTGTGAGTTGGCTTAGGAGTCAGTTTAGGAGCTTTAGAGGGTCTATTCTTAGCTAATGAATACCTATTTCATAGGTGATTCAATGGAGATGAAGAGGACAGGGGGTTCTCAAGGTTTTAGAGGATGGAACAATGAGTAACAACATGTGTATGATGTTTGAAAGAAGATATTATACTCTGGAATGCATGAAATAGCTTGTTTCAATGGACTGTGCACAAGAACCCTGGCAGGACAGCAAGATAGAAACCCTCCATGACCTTCAAACGATGTAAATATCTTGATTATTAGCATGAAGAGATTCTACAGGTGATTTGGATCACATTGGTAATTTTTGTATGTTTTGAAAATGCATAGTTTGTATGTTATAGCAAATTGTTGCCTCTCGGGCCTGAACTAGGGCTTGGGATAAATTTTTATTGCATTGGTGAAATTGCTTGAAAATTTCACATAATCTCTGTCCTGATAAGATATAGCATCTGTCCAAATTTCAAAGAGAATGGGTTTGTGTCGCTCGAGATATACATGACTGTATTTTTCAATTAAACAATGAATGTACAATGCACATATTTGAAGGCAAACAGTCAAGTTTTGGTTCATAATTAGATGAAGCACGAGCTTAGATTGTTATCAAAGGTGGATCCATGTATTTTTGATGTATTTGAATGATCATAGGGGTGAATCAATGAAGCAATTACCCTTATTGCATATAAAGACTGACTGTGCAGGGTTTGTATGACTGTCTCAAGTCATAGTAAGAGGTTTCAAAAGCTAAATTAGAGAAATGGAGTCAAGAGCCAATGCATGAGGGATGAAATACACCTATCAAGGTATGAATAATATGTTTGATTACTTATAAGGAGAAATATTTAATGATATTGCCTTCATTTTGTGTAAAACATGACTGTGGCTGATCTAAATGTTAAGATTCAGAAACCAGACTGGTAAATGCTTGATTTAAGGAGCTAGATGAATGCTGAAGATCTGAAATTTTGTGTGGAGAGGGTTATAGCATATACAGACCTTGTGTAAAAATTTGGAGTCCTAAAACAAAGACCCAGAAAAGTTATGAAGGATTTAGGACTGTCCCAAACAAGTTAGTTTCTCAAGAAGAAGAAACAAGAAAACAATGAGATGGAGGGAGTTAGACAAAACTTTAAGCCATGAAACTTTAGGAGCAAGGTTTTATGGGGAAATGAGAGCCAATTAATCTTATCAGACCTTCTGGGTATTCATGAAATTCTAAATGTTGTAATTTTAGGAGTTTAGTCAAGATGGTGCAAAGAAGTAACATGCACTAGGTCTCATTGCTACCTCAAGGAGATAAGAACAAATAGATGATGTTGCATGAACATCAATTAATGATCCTCTAGCAGGGGTGGATGGAGTAATAGGGAAAGTTCAAGCTCTTGAGTATTGTAGAGAAAGACAGATCTAAATGACCCTGCATTACTTGGTCACCCCTGGTGCTATAAGAACAATGTTGAATTACGTTTCAATAAGGGATATATAAGTTTTGAGAACAAGGAGGAACATGTTATCATCCATTTGACAGATGGAAATTTAGCACCCTAAACTAAACCCTTGGGAAAAGGAAACCTAGATAGAATTTATGTGTGCACTATCGGAGACCCTAAGGTTGTGAATCTAACGAAGAAGTTATTCGGTGGTAAGACACTCAATCATAAGTGATACCACTAGTGTGGCATGTGACAATTTTGTGCACAAGACATATGAGTTAATTGCAATGAATTTAAGAGGATATATGATTAGAGTAACAAAGGAGCACTCGGTTAAGCTCTTGGGTGGAAAATAGTTTCCAAGTTATATAAGGAAGTTAACCACGACTTTTTATGCGAGAAATAGAGACCTGGTGGAAATATGAGATCAAAAGAAGTGTGCTTAGCTATACTTTTCTCAAGACCAAAATACATTACTTGGATGAACCATAATGATAACCTTCTAGAGTGGAGTGAGGTGAGAATCACAATCCTGTTAGGTTTCTCATTAACAATGCACCTATTTCTCGTATAAGACTATCATGGGAAGGAACCCACCTTGTTTCACGTCCGGACATGTGAGATGGCCTAGGCGAAAGGCATGAAATCATTTCCTCCATCTTTATGGGTGCATAATATTTACTCCACCTTATAAGGATGTAGGCACATATGGTGCATGCATTTGGAACTATGTCATTAGATAGGAAACTGGTAGGAGTTAACAGATGACTTGATTTAAACCTTTGAGTATCGAAGTATAAATCCATCGGTGCATGAGGTGTTGCAGGTTGTTAAGCACCTAACTATGGGGGATAGTTTCATGGTAGAGGATAAAATATTGGATTTTTTGGGGGAACCTAACTTTGAAGTGTGCTTCGACGAGGAAGAGATAGAGTAAATACAACTTGAGCACAATTTCATGGAAAAAGAGAAAGGGAAGTTGGTCTATGTGATCGATGGTGAAGAAGTGGAGAACTTGGATGTTAACCATACTATGGGTATGCGTGATGTATGTATAGTGATGATGAGAAAACACGTACCTATCATGAACCCCTTAAAACTTGTAAGGTTAACATTAGCTTGGATACGATACCTAAGGAGGCTACTATTGGGGATTACTAGTAAGAAAGGGAGGTTTTAAAGATTATTGATCTATTGCATGGATTTCATGATTTTTTTCATACAAGTACCATAAGCTTAAGGGAATTCACCATTATTTAGGAGAGATGAAGATCAAATTGAAGGAGGGCATGTTCCAAATTTGAAAGATACCATAACAAATGAATATGAATCTATGCATTAGGGTCAAGGATAAGATCGACAAGATGATCACATCAGATATCATTGAGGTTGTTGAGTAATTAGAATGGATAAGTTTGATGGTCATAAACATTAATATGGATGGGTGGATAAGGATTTGCATTGGTTATAGGGATTTGAATGTGGTATGTGTCATTGACCCTTTTCCAATCCCCTTCACTTTGAGGAGATCTTGGAAGGAGTAGCTTAGCGTGAGATCTATTATTTCACGGATGGATTCTCAAGATATCATCATACCATAACAAATGAATCTGAATCTATGCATTAGGGTCAAGGAGAAGATCGACAAGATGATCACATCGATATCATTGAGGTTGTTGAGTAATTAGAATGGATAAGTTTGATGGTCATAAACATTAATATGGATGGGTGGATAAGGATTTGCATTAGTTATAGGGATTTGAATGTGGTATGTGTCATTGACCCTTTTCCAATCCCCTTCACTGAGGAGATCCTGGAAGGAGTAGCTTAGCGTGAGATCTATTATTTCACGGATTGATTCTTAGGATATCATCAGGTTATAATTTTGAAGGAGGAAAAGAAAATACAACTTTCGCCACTGAATGGGGAAGTTTTTCCTACACGGTATTGCCCTTTGGACTGAAGAATGCGCATACCATGTTTTCATGTATTGTGGTCTAATTATTTTAGGAATTCATCCATAAGTTTCTTCAAGTCTAACTTGATGATTGGAGAATGTATGGATTAGTAAAATGCCATTACAAAAATTTGTGTTTGATGTTTGAGAGATGTTGATAGTTGAATATATCTATCAAAACTAAGAAATGTGTTTTCACTACTACTTTTGGAACCTTGTTGGGGCATATCATATGTAAGGAAGGCTTCTTTGGTGGATTACTCACCAAAGTTAGTGTTATTTTAGTATTGGGGGAACCTACTAGCCAGTGCATGGTGTGTGGATTCCTTGGGCATATGGGGCAATGCCAAAAATTTATTAAGGGATATGGGGCACTAAAAGGATTACACAACAACCACAAAGGATTGCACAACAACCACGGTAGCAAGATTCATGTGGGAAAATATAATCATTAGGTATGGGTGTCTGTTGAGCTTGACTAGTGACAAGGGTACACATTTTTTGAATGAGACATTCAAGATTTTGTTGGTAGAGTTTATGGTGTCTCATCACAAGACTACCCCTTATCACCATTAGGTCAATGGAACCATTGAGGAATTTAATAAGATACTAAGCCACATATTGACCAATATTTATGATTTTGGGAGACAAGATTGGGATGACAAAGTCTCAGCCATACTATGGGCGTATAGGAAAACCTACAAGAGATTGAACAAGGACACATCATTTCAATTGGTGTTTGGTGTGGAATATATTTTACCAATAGAGTTTATGTTTCCCTCTCTACATATTACATGCACAGGAGGATTGGCTGATGAGAAATCATTACAAGAGTGCATGGATAATTTAATGTAATAAGACGAAAGGAATTCACTTGCTAGATGGAATCAGAAGACTAAGAAGGAGAGACAAAAAAACATGACATGATCGTCACAATAAAAATAAACAATTTGAGGTTGGGAAGATGGTTTTAATTTATGATTCTAAGTTTTTGTGCCATCCTAGGAAACTCAAAGTCCATTAGTTAGGGCCATATATTATATATTACATCCTTGATTCAGGTCGTGTGCCAATTGTAAGCATTGGATGGGACAAGGTTGCCAAGATATTTCAATGGGAGTAGGATGAATCCCTACTATAAATAAGGCTTCTATGTGTTTAAAAATAAGGCAGTATTGCCAATTAGATTAGGTTTCCTTTAATGCTTTTCCCTTTTGGTTGTTTCCTTTGTCATCATTTTTTGGGTTTTACGTTGCATGTTGGTGCGCCAGTAGCTAATTACATTATAAGTGATTATATGCACAGAGGAAAACACATACATTTTGTGTGGGGTGAAGTAGTAGATATGTTGAATATGTTTGAAAAAAACTTTTGATAATGGACTGATGGGAATGATTAGCAAAAGGTAAAAGAACAAGCGAGAATGATGGTTAAGGTGTTTGAATTCATGTGTTTATACGGGTGTGTTGAGAAAATTTTAAAGACTACACATAAGATAAATATCACATAGTATAGCATAAGTTAGGAAACACCTTTGGGAATTACTTAGTGGACAACACAAAGATTATATACTTCAGCATGATGATGCGCATGAGAGGAGGTATGTGGTAGTGAAGTAGTGATGGAATACCAGAAGGTTATAGCTGTGATGTGCGAGGGAAGTTGCGGAAGTGGATTTAAGTGAAATAAATATCTATATTAAAAAGTGATGTTAAGACACGTGGTTAGAGGAACTCTAAGGCATTGAAAAAGTATAAATAAGAGGTAAGAGTAGTCATTTTAACTACTTTTCCTTTGAAAATTTATTTTTTTCTCCGAGATAGAAGTGTGACGAGGGTTTTTCAAAGAAGAATGGAGAAAGGTAATTTTCATAAACCAGTGAAATTATGTGAGATGTGGCATAACAAGAGGGGAAAGAGGAAAATAAAGCGGGAAAGGGGTTGCGTGAGAGAGAAACGGAGAATTCATCGAGTTTGGGAAGAAAAAGAAGAGGTTCAAAGCACCTAGGACATGAGAAGAAAGAATAAGAAAGAAGATGACACCCAATAAATCTCAAACAAAGAGACCGGTGGTGGAGAAGGAGGATCCCATGGATATTTACTTGGAAATGTAGTACCCTAGGGGTTATCATGGAAGAAAAGTGGAGTTCGTAATTATACAAGTGCAAGATCATTGAATAGAACTACGGGACAAGTGACATTAAAAATTTGATGTGGACAAACTTAGTTTCGACACTCCAACATTGGATGAGCTCGAAAAATATAAGGTTGATGACTCAGTGGAACAATAACTACAAAAGACCAGAGTTTTGCAACTATGGGAGCTTCCTTTCTTTGTGAAACCCACCTTGTTGTTTAGGTGGTTAATGTTGTGGGTGTATGAGGACTTATTCTACTTCGTGGGAAGAAGGATGTGGATTACGAGTCTCTTGATTAGGATATTTACATACTGCGAATGCGAGTGAGGACATGATACTTGATTTATGTGTCATTCTAAATATTGAGGAGATATCGAAGAAATTAAACTATGAGAAGGGAGGAAGGGCACAAGTGATTGCAGATCTCCCAGAACCAACATTGAGAGTCACCTCTTGGCTCATTATTTAAAAATTTGGCACATAAGAGAGCTAGAAATACATCAATAGGAGGTTCTTGTATGGAGCCCGCAGTGTGAAAGAGGGCATATGACAATTTTGCACAATTTATTGCAAATGACATTGCTAAAGAGGTGCAGTATAGAACGAGGAAGGAACAAAGATCATATGGGGATCCATCCTTCTATTGATCATATTATGGGAGATTGGTTTCCCAAATGGGCTAAATGGGAACATATGGGTTCATCAACTGGTGCACTCGTCCCCTATAATTTAATTTTTAAAGTTTCATTATGATGGGACCATCTCGATCAACTACAAGGCTTGGATGAACAAGTGGTTTGAACAGTTGTGCGAAGAATTTGAGAATGAGTGATGCATCCCCCATGAATTGCCACAAGTTGTTGGGGATCAGGTAAAAATCACAGTTACACAACATTTTTTCCTAACAAAGTTTATGATGGCCAAGGGAGATATGGGGCCATCGTGCAAGCTCCACTTTGAGTTTACTAATAAGTATATGAAGTGCACCAACAACTAAATAAAGGATGCGTAGAAGTTGGTATTTTATGTAAACAAAGTGGATGCTGATGTCCATACATTGCACTCGACCTGCTTATGTCAAATTTTTGGAGCCATATTTTCTATACTTGCACCCTTAAGTCAGCGTTACCATCAAAGGGTATGTCCATTGGGTGTTTGTGCAGCTACACCCCAAAACACAAGTTGGGATTGAAGTGGAGGTTATAAAATCCCCCATTCCAAACTCACTGGAGGTGCCAATCCCTCCCATGAAAGTGGTACAAGTCAAAGGAGAGGAAGAAGAAGAAGAATAAATTGAAGGTAAGTTAGATACTTCCCGGAAGAGGGATTACTATAGGCATCATAATGGTGTCAAGGGCACCAAATCCTCACTACAAGGTGGCACCAAGGCCTCATTACTAGGGTGTGAGAAAGAGAAGGAAGAGGAGGAAGATCCTAAAGAAAATAATCAAAAGACACATGATGCATCGAGCCTGCAAAAGGATTGAAGGAAGGTGAAGAAGAAGAATCCACCACCTTTGAAGCAAAGTTGTAAACAGAGCTAGAAGATCGGAAGTTGAGGATGAAGCCATGCATGTGGGAAAGTCATGCAAGGAAGGAAATGAGAATTTTTTAGGACATGAGAAAATCCTAGCGTGTGAGAAAATACTTTAAAGGAGGATAAATGATTTACCACTAGAGAAAAGGAGGATGAAGCACAAAGATACATGGATGGGATTTGATGGATCAAGAAGGGGGTGTGCCTAGAACCAGGAAGATGCTTAGCTAGAACATGCATTTCCATGCCAAAGATCCTAAGTTTGAGGTCAATGATCATGTGATCGAGACCATCCATCTGAAGAAGAAAGGAGGAGAAACATATAAGGTGGTGGATCCTAACCACCTAATAGATGAGAAAGCATGCAATGCACTTCAAAAGATGTCTTGAGGTGATCCAACATAGCTTGGATGAAGGATCTGCTATTCGTACCCTAGTCATGTAAAGGAGGACAAGGAAAAGGAGATAGATATATTGCGCTAGGGATTAAGGGGTGAATATACATGAACTAAGGAAGCATATGACCGAGCTAGCACCCTCGTGAAGAGCATTTTGGGAAAATGTTTGGCATTGGTGAGCCAGGAAAAGACAAACTATGGGGATGAAATGGAATATCTTAAAGACCTTGTGGGGATGTTGCTTGCAAACATCAAATATGGAATGGGTCCCATAACTCTAGAGCTTATAAAGGAGATAGAGGAGAATAAAGTTATCGTTGAACCCTAGATCTATGAGTTGGAGTAATTTCTCACCTAACTCAAGGAAGAAAATATACTAGAAGATATCGGCTTCAACATCTACAAAAAATGTGATCTCATCATTGAGTGCGTGATAGAAGAGGAGGCCACCCTCAAGGATTTACAAGAGACCATCCCCACCAACAAGGCTGAAGAAATGCAGTTGGTTATTAACACCACAAATCATAAGGATAAAATAAAAACAAAGTGTGAGAAGCTAGAATTTAGGATTAGCGAACTCTAGGATTCCATCATTGAGTAGATGGATGAGTTTGAAGGTGTCTACGTGGATCTGGTGGTAGCTATTAATCATCTAAGGAGAAGGTGGAGGAAATCACCCCAAACCAAATGCCCAACATCGTGGGAGAAGTTCTAGTGAAGGCCTTAAAATAATTGAAGGTCCAGGAGAATTTTAAGGACGAGATAGATGCAAATTTCCTGAACTCCTACAATTGCATGGCACATTTTCCATTCTTCAACTATTTATTTAAATTATTACAATTCTACTATTCTTTATTATTTGAAGCAGCAACATTCTTGCCTTAGCATATATAGGTCATCAAGACTTTTTTCGAGAAGCGTGGAGGATTTCTCGGGTAATAATTAGATTATTATGGGGTGATGTTGGACCCCTAAATTAACTAACCGCCTAAGGCACAAAGGTTTGTGGCTCATAGAATTAGGGTGCAAAGGCACATGAAAAAGTAGTTTTTGGTGATGCATAAGGGCTCACACCCAAGTAGGATGGATTTGGGACTTAGTTGGTTTTGGAAAATGGGTAAAGACATATTTAGGGAATGGATGAAAAAGTGGCTAGATACAATTATGGATAAGCTATGAAGACTTGCAGATGAAGAAAATGATATTCTAGGGCATCAATACAGTTATCATGAAAGCATAAGGAGCCATGTTTTAATGGATTTTCTGGAAATTGCGTGCTAAGGGATACTCGATTGAGGAAACATATGATGACATTTGGCATTTTCTTGGGTAGTGGTATGGAAATCATGAAAGATTCCCTCAGGTTTTCTCATGTAATGATGAGCGGTTAAGAAGAGATTCCTTGAGAGTTGCTCTTATGTATTGTTTAATGAGACAAATTTAGAGAGGACGTGTGTGAGTGATTATGAGATCAAGGGAGGTAGATAGTTAGTGTTAGTGCAAATCAGTAGCACCCCTAGATGTTGATCAGATTTCTAGTTTGACCTTTTGGACGTCTAGTGTGATTACACAACATTGAATCTTTTCCCCAAGTGTGGGACTTGTAAAATGGAAAAGAATCTCTAGATTAGAGGCTAGTTCCTCAACTCCTCTTATCAGTATATGCATGAAATTTACAGAGGTTTAAATTCAAAATCCTACTCTAAATTCCAAGGGGACAGAGATGGGGAATGCAAAAGAGATAAAACTAAGACTAATGAGGTGATACACCAAAGGAGTGGTGAACATTATTTACTTCTAAAAATAGACACAGATCATAGAAATGTAACAAAACATCATGCACAAGATGATGAAATGTAATGAAAGGTCAGAAATGAAGCAAACAACACAAACAGAGGATTGAAACTCATTCACAGAGCTTGCATTGTCATTTCCAATATCAAAACACATGCATTACAACATCTGAGAGGTAGAAAACAGGTTACAGTCTTGGAAGAGGTCTGATTTTCCACAAAATCACTTTTCAAGGTGAAAAAGGGAGCCTGCAAAACATGAAAATGTCCAACCCCTTCAAAAATGAGCCAAATCTGCTTTTACAATGCAAAAACCGAACCCAGGAGAGAGAAACATGGGAAAACATGGGAGGAGCTTCAACCACCAACCAAAATTCAATAAAACAGCATGGGCATCCTTAAAGGTCCATTCCCTGACATTTTTCACCATGCTGGGAGAGAATGCGAGCCATTCTTCATTAAAAATGGTGGTTGAAATGTCATTTCTGTTGATTTCCACGTGCCAGAGGTGTTTTCCAATTTTATCTCTCCAAACTCCATCAAAATACAAAATTGATCCCATAATCATGTAGATAATTTCACCATCTTTCCGTTGATATAAATAACGCAAAAAACCAAGCTTTGGATCGAAAGTTATGCTCATTTGAAAATTTAGGGCAAAATAAGGCCAAACCGGGATGGCGGGCCAAAATTTGAAATTTTCCCACTTTTTTCATTTGGGAAAATTTTCCCAAAAATGTCCACACCCCACCGCTCCTGGTGCCACGTGGCATGTTTTTGTGACGCGGCCTTCCTCGTGCTTCATTTTCCACCGTTTTGGCCATTGGAAATTTTTCCAAAAATTCTCCACCGGGCTGATGACCTGAGGACACATGGCATGACATTATTTGTTGTGGGATTTTTCCTCTGTATGTTCCATCACTTTTGACCATCTTTTCTTGAGTGGACATGTGGTGACCTCCCATAGGCCACATGATTTTCCTTTCAAAATTCTCTGCGGGCCTACCTTCTCCATTTTGTCACCATGTGGACACGTGGCAAGATCTAACTAGTTGCGGCCTTTGGGAGTGGACTTTTCCTTACCCTTTTCCCTTGAAATTACTTTGGGAAAAAATCCCAACTCTTCCCGCGCTTCACGGGTCTTGGGACACATGGCCTGCTCCCATTCGGCGCGGCCTTGGGGGCTAACCTTTCTCCTTTGATTTTTAAACTTGGGCAAAAAAGGAAAAAGTCGTCTCGTGCCCTTGAACCTTGACGCCAAGGAGGCACATGGCTCGATCTGACTGGTTAGTGGGCCTTTGGGCCGGAATTTTCCTTTCGCACCCCCTTCAAACACTTTGCAAAATTTCCAATCTTTCCTCCACGTTCTGTCATTCCTAGTGCCATGTGGTGAGCTCCCATTGGACGCGGGCCTTGGGGAAAACATTTCTCTTTGCGCTAACCTTTGGGAAAAATTCCCAATTTCTCCTTGGTGGCCGAAGCTCCGACGCCCCTTGAGACATGTGGCATCACCTTATTCACTCGTGGGCCTGCAGGCCAAAATTTCTCCATTCCTCTCACCAAAACACTTCGCCAAATTTCAATTTTATCTCCACCCTCCACCACTCCTTTGGCCTAAGGACACGTGGCACAATGTGATTGGGTGCGGACCTTCCCTGGAGATTTTTCCATGGTGCCAACACTTAGTCAAATTTTCTATCTTTCCTCCAACTAGACACGTGGCAACATTCACTTCATCGATGGGCCTTCAGGGTGAAAAATTAATTTTGAAATCTTGCCAAACACTTGTAAAAATTCCAAGTTTACCTCCGTCATCCACCACTTCTGAGGACACGTGGCATCATCTTATTGGCTCGGTATTTTCAGGGGAAAATTTCCCAAAAATCTACTGAGCTATAACTTCAAAAATACATGGATTCAGGAGGAAAACTTTACCTTTATAGAAAGCTAAGAAAAAATCTCTATCCAATGGTGCAATTTACTGAAAGGTCTTGAGTTTTTGAAAAGCAAAAAATTATGATTGAGGCACAAGAGAGGGAAGAATGAAGGGATTTAGCCACAAAATGAGCAAGGGGCTCATTTTGGATAACAATTTTGGTGACTCAGAGGGGTCATCTACCTGCTGGATGAAGTTACCAGTTGCAAAACAATCCATTGGGCATGGAGTCATTAAATTCTTTGCTTGGTACCCCAACTAATTAGAACACTGTAAGGAGGAAGATGGAAGGTAGAACACCATCTGATTGGAGCAAGGCCTACAAAACACATTTCTTGGAATAGCAAGCTTGTGCCAAAGCACTTAGGGAAAGCAAAACTAAACTACAACAAAATAATGTGCATAAGCACTTGGAGGAATGAAAATATAAGCTAATATGTACAAGGTGAAGAGTTTCTTTCAGTAGTAATGCTTCAGATGGATTCCATTGACTGGAATCTACAACTCTTCACCATCTAATGTAGACAATTGGAAGGCATTGTTGTCCTTACACTTTGTGACCATGTATGGGCCACTCCAAATGGCATCAAATTTTGAATGCCTCCCTAGTTTTGCTCTGTCTGCATCCCATTTTAACACTAGATCTCCGACTTGGAAAGATCTATCCTTGGCCTTTCTATCAAAGGTCTTCTTGATCAAAGCATGATCCTTCTCCATTGCTTGGGATGCTTGATTTCTGATTTCTTGGAGTTCCATTAATTCTACATATCTAACCTCCATGGGTCCAAACTCCAACAACTCCAACTATTTCATGAGTTCCAATGTTGGCAACTCAAGTGACATGGGCAAAATTACCTCTCTTCCATAAACAAGCTTGAATGGAGAGTTACCTGTAGATCTCTTGGGAGTTATCCTATCAGCCCATAAGGCTGATTTCAACTTAGTATGCCAAGAACTCTGATTCTCATCAAGATTCCTCCTAATGATCTTTAACAAGTTCTTGTTTGTGGATTCAACTTGGCCATTACCTTGAGGGTAATAATTTGATGAAGTGCTAAGATAGATCCCATTCTTGACAGCCCATTCAGTTACCTTGGACCCAATGAATGCCAATGCACTATTCGATATTATTGTATTAGGTATGTCAAATCTGGTTGCTATCCCTTCATAGAATTCCAGGATGCTAGATTCATTTACTTCCTTGAGTGCTACTGCTTCACCCACTTGGTAAAATAATCGATTCATCGTTAGAATGCATTTGTACCCTTGGCTTGAATTTGGATTAATGACTCCAATGAAGTTTAAACCCCATTACATGAATGGCTGGTCAACTAAAATTGGATGTAATGGAAGGGCAGCTAGTCTCTCCTTACCCATGAAGAATGTACAATTCTTGCACCTCTTGATCCACGCATAACAATCACTAAAAATCTTGGGCCAATAATAGCCATACCTCATGATCTTCAGAGTTGTCACTCTCGGTGCAAAATGACCACCAGCGGATACACCATGGAACTCTTCCAACACCATGTGAATCTGATTTGTACCAATGCATCTCAAAGAACTCTCATTCACATCCCTTTTGAACAAAACACCATCAACAAGGGCATATGGGACAGCCTGCAATCTAAAGTGTCTTCTTTTTGTCTTGTTAATCTCTGGAGGGCATAGACTTGTGTTTAGGAAGTGCATTATGTCTTGGGTCTAGCAAGGAGTGAGGACACCATCATTTTCTTCTTGAGTGCTTCCTTGCTCATGGCTATCTTGCAATGCCAAAACAACCTCCTTCTCATTGCATGCTTCCTTGTGTTTATTCAAGACCAGCTGCTCACACAATCCTTTTCCTCTGACCAACTTGGTGAATTTGATCTCAATGTCATACTCCATGACACGAGTAATCCAACCTGCTCTCTTTTCATTCAAGTCTTTGTTGAGGAGGAAGTCTTTAACTCCCACATGAGAAACTAGCAATTGAACCTTGTTGTTTGAAACTAGATGCTTGAATTTCTTCAAGCTCCTGATTATTGCAAGAACATGCTTCTCAATGAAAGAATACCTCACCTCATAGTCCTCTAGGATTTGGCTGAAGAAAGCAATTGGCTGCTCATCATTGTCTTTGTTCTGCTGTACCAAAATTACAAAAATAGTATCATCACCCCCAAATGCATAGAGGATGAAATCCTTGGAGAAATCTGGATTAATAAGAGTTGGGGCTTGAGAGATGGATTCTTTGATTGCTTCAAAACTTTCCTTGCCTTCTATTGTCCATTTGAAAGATATGATTTTCTTTAACATCTTGGTGATAGGCTTGAATAGGGCTGCAAAATTTGGGACAAACCTCCAAACAAAACTTATTCTCCCTAATAAAATTTGAAGGGCTTTCTTGTGGCTTGCAATGGTAATGCTATTATGGCTTCAACTCTTTTTGGATAAATTGCTAATCCTTCTTTGGAGACAATGTGGCCAAGGAGCTTTCCTTCATGGGCTAGAAAAATACACTTTTTAGGATTCAAGGATACCCCAAATATTCTACACCTTTTAAACACTTATCTCAAATGAAAGAGATGATCTACTGCATTTTTTGAAAAAATAGTGATATCATCAAGATATATCAGAACCATGTTGTTAATCAAATCCTTGAACACCATGTCCATTGCCCTTTGGAAAGTAGCTCCAACGTTGGACAACCCAAATGGCATTTTCCTGTATGCATAAGTTCCCCATTTGGTTGTAAAGGTTTTCTTGAACTAATCCTCTTCTTTCACCATAATCTGATTGTACCCTGAATAGCCATCAAGTAATGAAAACCTTTCAGATCTAACAACAACTTGCAAAATTTTCTCCATAGAAGGAAGTGGGTAATGATCCCTAAGAGATGCTCTATTCAGATCTCTCAAGTCAACACACAATAGGATTTCTCCACTCTTCTTTCTAATCGGAACCAAGTTGGCCACCCAACTAGAATGCTTGATAGGGAATATGATACTTTACTCTATCAAATTATTCAATTCTTTTCTCATGAGAGGCTCCATGTGGATTGACTGCCTTTGTTTTTTCCTGATAGGTTTAGTACTTGGATCCAATTCAATGGTGTGTTGAGCTAACTCGGGATTGAAACCTTTCAAATCTTCACAGATCTAAGAAAACACATCGGGAATGCTTGAAAAAGTTGTATGAACTCATACCTTTCTCGCTCGGTTGTCACTTTACCAAGTTGGAGTGATTTGCCTTCTTCTACCAAGATGGACATTGAATCTTCTCCCTTTACTTGGATGTTTGTTTTCTCCTTCCTAAACTGATCATTAGGACTGAAAATGGACTCAAAATTAATAAGTATCTTTGGTAGTTTGTTGGTTCTCAGTTGTACCACTTGGTCACCATACTTGCTGCTCAAACTTTTCTTGATTTTTAGCTAAGAACTCAACCTCTTCTTGCAAGAAATGGATGATTTTTGATCATTTTCAAACACTTGCCAACTTACATTGTTGTCTGGCACCAAAGGCCTCACAATCACATGGATGTTTGGCTGTACCTTGTCTTTTTGGATGCTTTCAACAACATCAAAGGCTGCTCTAACTGCTGCAAGCCTGTTAGTAGCTTGGTTCTCTTTTCTAGGAATGGATTTGATGCCAAAGCCCTCAAAATATTCAATAAGGTCCCTGTTTTTGTAGCACTTAAGTAGATCATTCTTGGCAGCATGCTTCTTGTTAACTTGGTTGACAATCAACTCACTGTCACCGAAGACTTGCAAGTTCTTTATCCTTCTTTTGATTGACCAATGCAATCCTTGTATCAAAGCTTCATATTCAGCAGTGTTATTAGAGCATGCAAACTGAAATCTAAAAGCTGAATAATACTTAACTCCTTGAGGTGAAACAAGCATAGCTCCCCATCCTGCACCTTGTCTACTCCTTGATCCATCAAAAAAAACTTCCATACCTCATTTTCATCCTTGTGGTCTAGTTTGGTGATGCTAGGAATAGGCTGATTTTCTTCATGCATGCAATAGAATCCTAGCTTAGATTCTTCTATTTCTTGATAAGGATCAAAATCATGCACCTTGCTTGCCCATTCATCAAGGGTCAGATCTAGGATGCTTCCAACCTTGGTGTTAGCTTCATCAGTGCTTGGATAATCCTCTTGATCAAACGCTGAACAATTGGTATTGATTTGGCTTGGAGTGTGAGGCTCAATGTGAAAGTTTGCAATAGGTTCAAATATGATCATGGCCTTGCTTCCATATCTTGTTCTAAACAACATGTGTGACCAATTAGTAGATAAGTACCTTCCAATCTTGGCTGTGAAATCCCTTAATAGACATAGGGTAAAGAGTGGTGGAAGGTCTATTACCGAGACATCTTGCAAAACAACAACGTTGGGGAATTCATGCAAAGTAAGACTCAAGTTTTTGATCACTCCAACTATTGTTACTACTGTCCCATCCAATTGCACCACCCCTTTGGATATGACTTCATATCGAATCCCCAACTGATCAACTATTTTCTTGCGCATTACTGAGCTACTTGTCTCGGAATCAATCATGCAATTGTGTACTAATTGGTTTCCAATGATCAATGAAACATAGAATGGAGGGGGATTCAACATTTTACCTTGCTATCCTCCATGATTCCTCTCAGGATGGGCAGCATTTGTGAGTACCTTCTCTTGCATTTGGACCTATTAATTTGAAGTTGACTAGTCCTTCATGGCAGCTTGTAGCAAATCTCTTTGGCCTGGGATGGATAGTGATTCCCACATTGATATGTTTACATTTGTCTTCTTCATCTGATCAATGATGTTGAATGGAGATGAAGCATCTCTCTACTATCCCTTGTCTTGCACATTCATTCCTTGCACATGGGTAGCAACAACTGGCATCTGAGTTGGCCTAGGAGTTGTTTTAGGTAGTCCTTGCGTGCTTGGAACTGCATTTTGTTTGCCAATAATTTGTGGAGTGGTAGAAGGTTGTGAATTACTTGGAGCCAATGACTATTATTCCCCAAATTTCTCCTTTTTGACCTTGTGTTGGCTGCAACACTCTGGGAGATTATTTGATTCATGCCACAAAAATCTTCTACCTTCCAGTTTACAAGTGTGGTATCATTTGGAGCTGATTGTTGATGGAATGTTTCTTGTTGTTGGTTATTTCCTTGACTCCCTTCACCCTCCACACCATTTTTTTATCACCATTCATGCTTGATTTAAGGAACTGTTGAAACACATAGATTGGTTGTGAGGTTCATTGCATAGGAAACACCAATCATACTCTTGAGCTATGTTGTTTTGTACTGGCACTATTGCTTTAGAGGTAGATGTAGCATTGCGATTATAGGGCTGAAATGGTTTGTTGGTAGGAGGTCTTGCTTGATTTTGATTTGCAACTGGATTGGGTGGTCTTTGAGGCTGGTATGGTTGCCTATTAGGCTAAGCTTGAGGCTGGAAGGAAGGTCTAAAACCTTGGGCTTGCTGCCTTTTGAGTGTAACCAGCTCATTACCTAAATTTTGTAATTGCTTCATGACTTCTTGAAGTTCATTTGAGGCACTAGAAGATGAAGTAGAAGATTCACTTGAATTTTGATTTCTAGGAGTGGGAATGGGAGCTAAAATAGGCACTTGACTAGTACTTGGGTTCTCTAGACTTGGATACAATGGAATTGAGGCCTAAGAGCTAGCTTACCACTTGAATCAAAAATATTTCAGCTCTAATGGCAATGCTATAAGCAACAGGGATAGTTATGCCCCCCATGGATTGAATTAACATATAAATATCAGAATTTAGAGCTTTAAGGTAATATAAAAAAGCACCTTTCTGTTGTTGGCCTTACCGCACACCGGAATTCTCTCCCAAGTCATTTGAAACTCTGAAGTTGAAGTCACTCACTACTTATTGGGAGATCTCTTTGATGGTTGTCAACTGCTCCAAAAGGGACAAGTTGTCTCTCTTTTCTCCAAACTACTCATGGAGGGCTATACATAGCTGGTTCCAATTTTGGATAGAACCGGAGGAAAGACTCCTGAACCATTACAAATCTTTCCCTTTGAATGAAGATGCTAGCAGGTTTGAAAAGAACTTGCATCTCATTAATCTCATGGATTGCACAAATATTAGAAATATCCTTGACATGATCACCAGAGTGCTCGATTCTCTCCAAGAAAGTATGGAATGTTCTTCAATGCTGCAATCGGATTGGATTTGTGCATTGAGAGCAAGTGGGCTGCTACCAAGTGAAATTGACATATGGGTTGTGTTGTGGAATTCTGATTGGCCTTAGAACCCTTGTTGATTGAATGAAAGGTCTACTGTAAAGGAGTTAATAGAGTTCTGTTTGGTGGAGATGGAGACCTTTGAATTCTCCTCCCTCCTTTCCTTCTTCTTGGAGATAATTTCAGATACTCAAACAACACCTCTTCTTCTCCAAATCTTGACCTTGTGGTGATTCTTCTCATGAGTTTTCAGTGTCTGCACTTTGCTAAAACCAGCCGATTCTTTTCCTTGGAGTTGCCGATGTATAATTCAGGGCTCTTTTAAGTAAGAAACTTTCAAAAAATGCACATCAATTTGTTGCAATGAATATGAAGACCTCTAAGGTCCCACAGGGCATGCCAAAACTATTAGTGCAAATCAGCAACACCCCTGGATGTTGATCAGATTTCTAGTTTGGCCTTTTGGACATCCAGTGTGATTACACAACATTGAATCTTTTCCCCAAGTGTGGGACTTGTAAAATGGAAAAGAATCTCCACATTAGAGGTGGTTCCTCAACTCGTCTTATCAGTGTATGCATGAAATTTACAGAGGGTTAAATTCAAAATCCTACTATAAATTCCAAAGGGACATAGATGGGGAATGCAAAAGAGATAAAACTAATACTAATGAGGTGATACACCAAAGGAGTGGTGAACATTATTTACTTCTACAAATAGACACAAATCATAGAAATGCAAAAAAACATCATGCACAAGCTAATGAAATGTAATGAAAGGTCAGAAATGAAGAAAACAACACAAACAGAGGATTGAAACTCATTCACAGAGCTTGCATTGTCATTTCCAATATAAAAAAACATGCATGACAACATTTGAGAGGTAGAAAATAGGTTACAATCTTGGAAGAGGTCTGATTTTCCACAAAATCACTTTTTAAGGTAAAAAAGGGAGCCTGCAAAACATGAAAATGTCCAACCCTTCAAAAACGAGCCAATCTGGCTTTTATAATGCAAAAATCAAACCTAAGAGAGAGAAACATAGGAAAACATGGGAGGAGCTTCAACCACCAAAAAAATGCAATAAAACAACATGGGCATCCTTAAAGGTCCATTCCCTGACATTTTTCACCATGCTGGGAGAGAATGTGAGCCATTCTTCATTAAAAATTGTGGTTGAAATGTCATTTCTTTTGATTTCCACGTGCTAGAGGTGTTTTCAAATTTTCTCTCTCCAAACTCTATCAAAATACAAAATTAATCTTCTTATCATGTAGAGAATTTCACCAATTTTCTATTGATATAAAGAACGCAAAAAGTCGAGCTTTGATCAAAGTTATGCTTGTTTGAAAATTTAGGGCAAAGCGAGGCCAAAACGGGATGGCGGGCCAAAATTTGAAATTTTCCCACTTTTGCATTTGGGAAAACTTTCCCAAAATCTCCATGCCCCACCACTCCTGGTGCCACATGGCACATTCTAACTAGATGCGGGCCTTCTGTGCTTCATTTTCCACCATTTTGGCCATTGGAAAATTTTCCAAAATTCTCCGTGTGGGCCGGTGACCTGAGGACACGTGGCATGACATTATTCATTGCGAGCTTTTTCCTCTGTCTATTCCGTCACTTTTGACCATCTTTTCTTGAGTTGGACACGTGGCGAGATCCCATAGGCCACGGGATTTTCCTTTCAAAATTCTCTCGCGGGCTCCTTTTTCTCCATTTCGTCGCCACGTGGACATGTGGTAAGATCTAACTGGTTGTGGCCTTTGGGAGCAGACTTTTCCTTACCCTTTTCCCTTGAAATTACTTTGGGAAAAAATCCCAACTCTTCCCCACACTCCGCAGGTCTTGGGACACGTGGCCTGCTCCCATTCGACATGGGCCTTAGGGGCTAACCTTTCTCCTTTGATTTTTTACACTTGGGCGAAAAAGGAAAAAATCCTCTTGCGCCCCCGACCCCTGACGCCGAGGTGACATGTGGCTTGATCTGACTGGTTGGTGGGCCTTCAGGCTGGAATTTTTCTTCCGCACCCCCTCAAAAACTTTGTAAAATTTCCAATCTTTCCTCCATGTTCTGTCATTCCTGGTGCCACGTGGAAAGCTCCCATTGGATGCGGGCCTTGGGGCAAACATTTCTCTTTGTGCTAACCCTTGGGAAAAATTCCCAATTTCTCCCCGGCATCAAAGCTCTGATGCCCCTTGAGACACGTGGCATCACCTTATTCACTCATGGGCCTGCGGGCCAAAATTTCTCCATTCCTCTTGCACAAAACACTTCGTCAAATTTTAATTTTATCTTTGCCCTCTGCCACTCCTTTGGTCTAAGGACAAGTGGCACAATGTGATTGGGTGTGGACCTTCCCTGAGATTTTTCCATGGCGCCAGCACTTAGTCAAATTTTCTATCTTTCCTCCAACTCGACACGTGGCATCATTCACTTCATCAAGAGGCCTTTGGGGCGCAAAATTCCTTCTAAAATCTTGCTAAAGACTTGGTAAAATTCCAAGTTTACCTCCACCGTCTCGCCGCCCGAGGACACGTGGCATCATCTTATTGGCTCAGGATTTTTAGGGAAAATTTCCCACAAAAACTCCACTAAGCCATAACTTCAAAAATACATGGAGTCAGGAGGAAAAATTTACCTTTCTGGAAAGCCGAGAAAGATATCTATCCAATGGTGCCATTTCCAGAAGGTCTTAAGTGCCTGAAAAGCAAAAAATTATGACTGAGGCATAAGAGAGGGAAGAATGAAGGGAGTTAGCCACAAAATGAGCAAGGGGCTCATTTTGGATAACAGCTTAGTAAAGAAATGTGTAATGTGTGATGGAGAGCTCTGAATGTGTCAAATCTTTGCTATAAATATCTCCATAGATGGAATTCCTTTGATGTAATCTTCACTATTGTACTTTGACTAATGAATATAATGAAGTGATTTTGAAGCACTTATGTGATGGATCTTTATCTATACATTACTTTTATGTTCATGGGTGTATTATTGGTTTTCTTGATGATAATCATGATTAAGTTCTACTTCCATTATTTTACGATCATGATATCCTATGTTCTGGTGCATTATATTAGGAGTTAGTGCTTGAATATGGTTCTCAAGAATGGGTGCGCTCATCCTCTGTTTGTGTAAAACCCCCTTATTAAGGAATAAAATTCTCTTGAATCTCACATAAATGAGGGGATCAGTGCTTATGCATACCTAGGGTGAGCTTCCATACTAATATGGATGATGTGCCAATGTGCTTGAGGTTGATTGATGAAGAAAGAGGTAAATAGATACTACACTACCCGACTCCATAATATAACAAGCTCTACCATCTACCATGTATATTAGCCCTCTAGCTCCACTTAGCATGTAAATATATCATGATCTAGGCCTCCTCATCCTATGGCTACTCTTACCCTATTTTCCTCTACCCAAGCCTCATTGTGCTTTCTCTATAAAACTATGCACATTGTCGTTGTTATATCCACTAGCTCATATAAATGGGCATGCTCACCCATAATAACATTAACCTGATCTAGCATACCACCTCCCATAAGAGCATTTGGGGGAAATTTTCTAGTCTATTTACATATGGAGGTGTCCAAAATTGGTGACTAATAATCATCACCTGTAATCCCAAAACCAACATTAGTTATTACACATTTTTCCATGCATGTGTTATATTAATCATGAAACAATAAACAAATAATAGACAAACACTAAGAAATACTTATTCCCCTCTCTTGCCACTACTACTTTTTCTACCTTAGGGTAAGGTACCTATCCCTCTACTCCTCCAACTTCCATCCCAAGGACCGCATCCACAAATACTGGAAATAGCAACACCCATTAGTATATCACCCAACACCGGCTATATGCCGAGTGCACCTCACATCATCTACATGTATAGAATCTATGTATACATCCCCATCATATGGACCTATATGTAGTAGGTTTTCTCTTATCGAGCTCCACATCACCCCCACCATCTTGCAGCTCTAGTATATCAACACTATATATGGGTACAAGGGCACATCCCGGCCATGCCAAACTACCTAGATACTCACTCACCCTGGAAAAACTTAGTTACCCCTAAGACATGAACCTCTAACCACATAGTACGTTGTATGCACCAAAAATCCACACCATCCTCTAATCATGAACCATAGTCTCTATATGGTCTCCATATATTAGCCCTAGGGCCCATATTATCTATCATCGACCTATATGTGGTTGTACCCATCCTCTTGCTATAGGTACCCACCCACCTCACTGAAAATATCTCAGTCTATCCCAATCATCCTTTAACATACTAAGTGGCCTCAATATAGAAATATGTTAATATGGCCACACGTGTAAAAAAGTAGTGGTTCTAGCCCACCACCATGATCCTGTTTTGTAAATCTATATAATTATCTAGATAAACAAACCAATATACATCATTCCCAGGGATATCTAGTAACACACTCCTCGATGTTGCAAAAAATATCATACATCATGTAAAAAATCCATACTCCACCACGGTCCACTGCCACTAACAAATCTATCACCACTGTGATAAATTTTTGCAATCGTGAAACCCCATATCTCAAAATGGAATCCAAACTAATATGCATCTCAACTTGTACTTGTGTCCCTATAAAACACCATCTTTCTTCCCTCATCCGACTACGAGATCCAATACATCCATGATTTATACTCTCTCAACAATAATCAACAACTACAATATCCTATATACATCCTCTAGTGTCATTGTCATCTCACCTGTTGGAAACTAGAATGTACAAGTATCTACGCACCATCTCTTGCACAAAGCTATCAACATAGACATATTATGGGGTATCTCCCCCAATATTAAAATGTATCATAAATTGGCATAGTCTCATAGATCCCACTCATTATATGAAAACCCCAAGGTAATAAATGTACTCAAATGGTGGCCCGTTTTAAAATCTCTCGAATATATGTCCCTCTCGCACAATGCAAAAAGAAACAAAAGTCTTAAATTAATTCACCATACATACTACAAAATCAATCATCATAACATCAAAATTATCCGAATACTCATATTTCACAAAATAGTGTGAAAACCATGCTTTGGAATGCTAGCGTCCAAGAGAAGTTCACTAGCATCTAGAAACGGATCACTAGTGCTAGGAATTGGATGCTAGTGTCTCAGGGACAAAAATACCTGCTCATTCCTATCTTGGTCGAAACACCAAATATTCCAAAAAATCATTTTTATCTAAAAATGATAAAAACATGTATTTTGTACAAAATTATTCAAAAACAATCCCACTTACCATCTCTTCATTCATCTCGTGAAGCCACGACCTCCGCCACTCTCTCAAATATCATCAAAATCATTATTCTAACATTAGAATTATCATAGCTCGAGCTCACATTTCAACTACTCCCAAGAAAATGAAACTCATATCCACCCTTTCACTATTACTATATATAGTACATCCTATTTACCATTTACTATAGTTTTTATTTACCACCATCACTATAACTAATAAATGCCACATGATTTCTCTCATATCTTGAGCCTTGTAACTCCATTTTTCTTGAAATTTAAACACCATACAAATCATAATCTCATCCATCACTTTACGATACAAATTTCAACATCTCATATTCAACTTTGACACATGTGAAAATCAATACATACACATAGTTTGGTAATACTATCCCATACTATCTCTCATTTACTATTCAATATCTTTAATGCCTTGTTTTCGGCTCATTGCTCATTTCTCCAATCTGAAATCACACACTTATGCTAGAATGAGGTGTATCCCGAAAGTGTACTACCATACACTAATTTGCCTGAATTTTCAGTCATGTATGCCATGCTCGCTTCATGATGGCACATTCATTAATAACAACATGTCCCATCACCATATAACTTAATCCAGTTATTAGAATTGAATTAATTATTTAGTTTAATTAATTTAAGTCACACATCGCACATTCCATTTGATTACGTTAGGTTTACCTTCATATCGTTGTAATATTATTATCACATATGAATTCAATCCTAAAATCCACAACATAATTTCATTATTAGATCGCAATCATTTCCATAAGTTATGTTCATAACTTTAGCGTAACACATTTCCCTTCTAGTTATGACAATTTTCCCTTATCTTGTGATATATTTATCACATTTAACTATGACCTTGAGGTTCATAAAAATAGTCTTCATAATAGGTTATATTCTTCTTCATGACACATTTAATTACATCCTTAAAGCATCTTAAATATAATTTAAGATATTTAGCTACATTACTATAAAAGTCCTTTATTTGTTTTCTTACGAAATTGCATATTATTTCACAAGTACATAATTAATAGAACTTATTAATGAAACAATTTACCAAACATTCATAAATTTATTTATTCCCTATTTCATGAGATAACTATATACCTTCATACTTTATTACATTAATTTGCATCCTCTTGATCAATGCAAATAACCACTATACACCCGATGTTTTTCTATGATATTTGGATATAATATCTACAATATTTCTATGTAGATGTACTTGTTCACCACCAAGATATGGGAACATGAAACTTATTGAAATACATTAATTATCCATATGAGTGTTACTGATATATAAGGGTTGCAATTACTCTTGAATTTTTTTCGTACTTAGGTTGGTTGTACTTTCTCGAACCCCTTTTTATAATAGATATACCTAACTCCATTAAAATATAAATTTTTGCCATTAAAGGACATCCATAGGACTTAAATTGATTCATTACAAGATCTGACTTAGAACTTCTTATTTATCTATCAATCACATACCTCAATAGCCTTCTTTCACAATTAATCATCCTTGATATTATATCCTCGATTTCATTATTATGTTAATTTAACTTCCTAATATTGATAAGTACATTTGTACTTAACCAAACAATCACAAATTACATTTGTACTTCACTCCATGCCATCGTAATTTGGTTGTTCAATGATGGTACCTAACCATGTGATTGTGTGTTGTTGCTTTAATTGGTAATAAAAACTATTTTTATGTTCAAAACACACAACCTTCCTTATATGACACTATAGAAATCAAATTTTAATATCTATACCCTTATCACTGCGTGTGCATATTTAGTCATCCTTGTCATCTAATTAAATGCCCTCCCAATCCTCATTAATTAATTAAGTGACATTAATTAATTAATCATTTTAATATCTTACATGCCCAATCATCCCATCCTCATTAATATTTATGCCCATTAATTAATTAATTCATATTAATTAATCAATCTTCATCCATTTCCCTAACCAACCTTCTAATTAGGATGCTTTTATCCTACACACAAATCCCCTTACTTTTATAGCTCTTACCCTATCTATTTTTATGCCCTAACCAACTTAAATTCATCCCCAAGAAATCTAATCCTGCCTATATGCTTTAAATCATTCATCCAAGCCTTAAAAACACAAAAACATCCTGTCAAAAGTAGAAAATCATGCCCATTGGGGAAAATTTACCCGTAGTTTGCAGAGACCCACTTGGTCTCCACCGACCCTATAAAATTGGCTTCTTCCTTTCTATTCATCATCAAGAAATCAAAAAATCAGATGCTTGCAATCTTCAAGATTTCTCCCAGCTTGAGCATCCTCATGCATGAGTAGTTCTAAGACATCCACAGACTTCTTAGACATTCCTCTAGCTTGCTTGCATCCCTCACGATCATCGTTCATGATATTTTCTCATCAATATCACATTCCTTTATGTATCCTTGTCATATTATCGTATATGCTTTTCTTCTAACATTTTGTAGGTACATAGAAACTTTAGAAGCACTCGAGTATTCCTCTCCCACGGGTCCTTCCTTCTGAAGTTACCTTTTTCATCTTATCATCCTCGGCTTGGCATTTTCCTTCCATAGTTGCTCACGATCCCTCCAGTTTCCATCGCCTAAGCTCTTGTCTATTCAAAAACATGTCTACATCCTAATATCTTGTCCTTTATCCTACCTCTCTTCCTATGGATCTCCTCTACATCCCCTTTTACAGCAGCTACAAGTCCTTATTAGTTTTAAATCACTCTCGACAATGCAATTCAGTATATTTCATCCAAATCTTTAGATCCATCCTCCTAGTTCACTTTGTCGACTGGCTTTACACATTCTAGGATGTTATTGACCCAAACCAAGTAAAAATTATTGCACAGAGCATTTCAATCAAATTATCTTTAAATCCATCTTAATCAGTTTCAAGAATCACTATTGTGGTTGTTTTTTCATGTTATTTAAAGAACTTGTTTTATTTCATCCTTTCTAAAGAAATGGGGATTGACATCCACCAAGGAAGTTAAAATATTCTTGGACCCATTGTGTCTGGAAACCTCTACATATATTTATCTAATCAAAATATTTTTTCCAATCTATCTTATTTGCAGGTCTAGTAGCGAAGATCCATCATTCAATACCCATATCAAGCATCACGCATACGAGGTAACATAATCCTCTATATTTTTTTATTTTCTAATTTATTTAGTAGCTAGTGATGAGACCAAAATATGTCTCATTATATGACCAACTATCACTCTTATTCTCTCTCTTGTAATCTAGCTTTCAAGTGAATTTAGATGTATTTTTAATAACAAATAGCACATTTAAGGTAGAATATACTATTTATCTTATCATCTCTTTAGGAATCTATTTGCAATCAAATTTTTGTTATTTCTTCTAAATTTTGAATGCAATAGTGTTTAAAAATAGGTCATAAGAAACTCTACTCCAAGTTCATAGATCAAAGCTACCGAAAGTCTTCACGCAACTACGGAAATCCCAGCTTGTTCATAGATTGCTGCTAGATTTCTACTACATAAAACTTACATGCACCTACGGAAACGTGAAGAGCAACTACATAAATTCCTAGCTAGTGAAAGTATTTTGATTTGTTCCAAAATAATGTAAAGGAACACCGAATGATTTATCCCACTCTTTTCTTCCATGTCATCAACAAAGAATACAGATCCAAACATGTGGAAATCCAAATTTATGCATGTATGTAGCATTCCAAGAAGAATTCAAAGTGATACACTTAATACTCCATTTTCTCTCCATGATTTAAGGATGAGAAAATAGTGGAATACTATTAGGAATGTTGTATAAGTACTTTCCCACTTTGTGTTCCTATATTAAAGGAATGAGTTGTAGAAATATTCTCCATGATAAGTGGGTTGTTGTAGTCAAACTTTTTAGTATATATTTCTTTGAATAAATCCATTCAATAATAGGTAGTTAGTTCTTGGAGTGTGGACTATGTAAACTAGGAGTAATGTCTATAAATACCTCTTCCATATATTTAGAAAGGGGCATATTTTGTAAATCAGTTTTGAATCAATAAAATTACAATATTAAAAGTTAATTGTAGTTTCTCCAAATCCTAAGGAAGAGAATGGCTAAAATCCACTCTTCTCCAAGGAGGAGGATTTTTCTATTATTTATTAGCATAGTTTATTTACTACGGATGTATTTCAATAATTTAGTTTTTGTTTTTTTTTTTCATGCATGTTTAATTTCAATATTTTTCTTAGGAAGAAATATTGTTGAATAAGATTTTATTTCTCCTTTTACATACAACTTTAGATACCACCTTAGTTATAATGACAACAACTTGTCTATGAGTTGGTTAAATGATGTAATACAATGACCCATTATTTTTGGCAACATCATTTCATATTATTCCATCAAAAATGGGTTTATGCAATTTTTTATTCTGTTAAGAAATATTCCTATCATATTTATATTGATCATTCGATATGATATTGTAGCTTATTGATAAGATTGACTACCTTAATCATCATATGGATGAAAATTGATAATATAAATATGTATTGTCATTAAATAAAAACCGTATCTAGTTCCATTTCTTATATACATAGCAATTACAGTGGCTAGTTACCCATGTACTTTGGTGTGATGGAATCGATACATAAGGAACCCGATGATAAGTTTTCTTAATTTTTATAAAAATTGTAAAATAATATATTTTTATAGGGTATATATTGATTTGGGTTTCTATTTTAAAATATTTCTTGATTGTATGTATTATTACTTCGCAAAGATTAATAATAGTTCATGCATACAAGAAATGCAAAAAAACTAACTTTTCAGTAGGTTAACAAAGAAATATATTTCTGTGGATTATTTGTGTAAACAAATTAGGAGGACAAATGCAAAAAGAAACAGGAAATGAAGAAGAGGTCAAAGAAAAATTCAGCCGAGAAGGAGTTTTTATGTGCGAAATAGTAGTATTTTCCAGATGTAAATTGCTCGCATCTCACAAAGAAGTAGCTCAAACAATTTATGGGTCTTGTTCTATATGAACTGATATTTCTAAGTCAATTTTAATAGCTCATTTTCATTGAGAAATGAAAAAGATCTCATAGTTTGAATGCACGCTACTAAAAAAACATCTTGAAGACTGCTTTTTTTGTCTTTAAAAATCTTATATGTATGCAAGTATTATTTTAATACTCCTCATTTTAAGTACTGATTCATTCCATGATACCTTCTCTATCTTAGGTTTTGTTGTAAATTTATTTTCACAACTTATGGAACCACTAAAAATTCCTATGATATGTAGTAGTCAATGTTAATCATTCTCATGACTGTAGGAAAATGCTGGCTCAACCAATATATGCTAATTAAAATTCCAACATACCCTTTTTCTTCAAGAATCATACCCACATCCTCTCATAATAAATCATCCATTCGCAATAAATGAAGAAGTGCCTGCACCATCCCATTTCCCTAAAAAGTTTACCATTGTTTCTCAACTTCTTCTTTTTCATGTACACCTCATTTTTTAAAGAAACAATTATAGCCAAAGTTTTATCCTATGCCAAACCATACCTCAGACAAATGAAGTTTTTGATATTTTTGTTATCTAATCCATTAACATTTGTATTTTATTTGCTCAAAATGTAGTGACAACATAAGCTTCTAAGCGCTTATTTTGTTTGAATAAAGTTCATCACTTCATGGAAAACTCATCATATGAGGATTCCAAGGGTGATGGATTCTTTGCAAAAGAAGACATTTGCTTCAATGGCTATATATTTTTCTCAAATCAAAAAGGTTACATGGTTACATTTGTTTCAATAACTGTAATCAACTATCTAAGTTGGTTTGATGCTATAGAAATTCTTGAAGATTTCTTCTTGATTTTCCATTATGTTGATATTTCTCAAAAGGATAGTGATTGGTTAGAAAATCACTTTCTTGGGTCGGCCAATTACTAAACCAAAAAAATAAAATAAAAAAATATTTGCCTTCAAAGTCATTCTTGATTCATACGACTACTTTTCTTATGCCGACTTGATTGATTAAATTATTTTCTACTTTGAAAAGTTCTATGTTTCAAATGCCTTGACTTCATATCTTTTTGTTTTTTAATTGCAGATGGAAATCACGCTTATACAACATGATGAAAGAAAGGATAAATATTGAGTATGGTATGGTGACTTCTTTTTTTCTATTCTTGATATTGTTATTTTTTTTTAATTATAAATAGATTCAATTCACGAAAGATTTTAATAAAAGAAATAAAAGAGAGAGAAAACTTTTCAAGATCTACAAGTGTTGATCAAGTCAAGTAATAAAGCAAATGATGTACATGATGTCTTTCCAGCTTTACAACAATTGGGATCTATAAGTCTGCTGAATTAAAAATACTTTACATGAGGTCATGCACAAAGTTAAGTGTGCATGAGACTCAATCTCTTCAAAATATTTTAAATAATTAATGAGAAAATGAAGAGCTACGTGTGGGGAAAAAATATCTCTACATTATCTAAGAAAAACCTCATGAGAGCATGAATAAGAAAGAAGTAAAAATTTTACTTCTAGAATCTCTGATTTCTTTGCTATCATGAAAAAAGGAGAAGACAATTAGAAAGATGCGAGGTATTGAAAAATCATATTCTACAGGAACATCGTAGCTTGAATGAAGGCATGTAAGAATTTAAGTGTGGGGGAAATGATGAGACCAAAATATGTCTCATTATATCACCAAATAACACTCTTATTCTCTCTTAAAATCAAGCTTTCAAGTGAATTTAGATGTAGTTTTAATAATGGATATCATATTTAAGGTAGAATATAGTATTTACCTTGTGATCTCTTTAGGAATCTATTTGTAATCTAATTGTTATTATTTCTTAATATTTCTTCTAAATTTGGAATGCAATAATGTGTAGTAAATAGGTCATAAACAACTCTATTCCAAGTTCATAGTTAGATGCTACCGAAAGTCTTCATGTAGCTACGGAAATCCCAATCAAGCTCATAGATTGTTGCTAGATTTTTTCGATGAAAACCTTACACACAACTACATAAATGCCAAGAACAACTACAGAAATGCCCAGCTAGTGAAAGCCTTTTAATTTGTTCCAAAATAATGTAAAGGAGCACCAAACTATTCAGCCCACTCTTTTCTTCCACATCATCAACCAAGAATACATATATAAACATGTGGAAATCCAAATTCATGCATGCATGTGACATTCCAAGAAGAATTCAAATTCATATACTTAACACTCCTCCATTTTCTCTCCATGTTTCAAGGATGAGCAAATAATGGAATAATATTAGGAATGTTGAATAATTACCCTCCCACTTTGTGTTCCTAGATTCGAGGATGAGTTGTAGAAATATTCTCCATGATAAGTGGGTTGTTGTATTCAAGTTTTTTAGTATTTATTGCTTTTAATAAATCAACCCAAGAATATGTAGTTATTTCTTAGAGTGTGGACTAAGTAAACTGGGAGGAATGTCTATAAACAACTCTTCCATATATTTGGAAATGGGGGCATATTTTGTAAATTAGTTTTGAATCAATACAAGTGCAGTATTAAAAGTTAATTGTAGTTGCTCCAAATCCAAAGGGAAGAGAATGATAAAATCTAGTCTTCTCCAAGGAGGAGGATTTTTATATTATTTCTTAGCATAGTTTATTTACTGCAGATTTATTTAAGTCATTTAGTTGTTCTCGTGTTCCCTTTTCATGCATGTTTGATTTTAATATGTTTTCTTGGGAAGAAGTATTGTGGAATAATATTTTATTTCTATTTTGCATACAACTTTAGACACCACCTTGGTTATAATAACTTGTATATGAGTTGGTTAAATGACTGTAATACAATGACCTATCAGCTAGTACATTAATTTGATAGCAAATGAGAAATTTAGACAACATTCTTGGCACAACCGATGGGACCACCATTTAGGTGGCTTCTTTATTTTCTATATTTTAATTTTTCCTACTAACACCGCAGCATGAGGCTTTGATTTATTGCTTGGTCGTGTTAGGTGTTATCAATCATCATTCAATAGTGGAGATAAATAGGAAAATTTTTATCCAGGTATTCCATTTTTTCCCTATTTTCTCCTTTTTGCATCAAAGACTCCCTTTCTTGTCTGTATTCTCATCGAAAATAACAGTTCATTTTGGGCTTAAAGGTAACCCTTCTTTTTCTACATTCTTCTTTCCCATATAGTCAATGTAGGGTTCAATATTTTGGATCTCACATTTGTCACACAACCAAAAATGCATGAATCAATTAATACATCAAAACATTCCCTTTCTCGATAAAATTATTAGGATTTGATCACCCAATAGAATTTCACCTCGTAAAATTCCTAGCCACAACTTACCTGAAACTAAACATAGATTGCCTTCTTCTAGGTCTTATATTCTCCACCTCCCTTTTATTTTTCATAGTATTAATCAAAACATAAAAGGAACTATTTGCTTGACTTGTCTATTTAATAATGGCACCAAATTTTTCCTTGATTAGTTCTTAGTAGTCCACCATGACCCCATAAAACCCCTTGGTTTCTTGAAAATAGTATTCTAGTCCTATCTATGATTATATCCATTACAAGCCCTCTGCTCCTTAACCACATAAACTAGTAGACCTTGTTATACCTCCACCACCTTTATCCCCATCACCCTACACTATTCATGTTTCTAACTCCATATTTTTCTCCAGATACCTCATATCCTCTTTGGGTAACATGACATCACCATACCCACTTCACTTATGGATATTACTCATGAGAACCCATCTCTAGCTTCATCCTCTATATATATCGATCATCACATGATAGCTCCAATTCATCCGACATATTTGTCTCACCAAGGGATATCCCTTATGATCCTTTCAAATCAGATATTCCTGTTCTTTCCCAATCCTCGTCATCTTACCATGAACCTACTTATCACCATGCTCTTACATCCCCAAGCAATCCCATCTTCATTACATGACATCTTCACACATCAATATCATAATCCTCCACCAGCGAGCTCATCTCCACCTCCTACATCACATCAATTTAACCCATTCTCAATCAACACCATACATCAAACATCTTCTCCCACATCTATTTTACCATCTTCATCATCTACCCCTATCTTAGATATTGTGCCAACCACCCCTTCAAGGTCTATCCTCACATCCACTATATCCATGATCTCACTACCTACCACCTTGACCCTCATAACCTCTCTTTCATATAAAATTATTCCCACTCTTATCACATATGCATTAGCCTTATCCACACCTACCACTACATCTGCACCTGTCACTACACTTACATTGACATCATTATCACATATTTATATACACATGCCCATATCATCGGACATTGTATCTTCCCCAACATCTCTACCACCTATCTCCTCCCTTATGACTGCCTCACTCATCTCATCTCCCCCATCCACATCTAGTATCTAGACATATGCTATTCCCACATCCACATCTATCACATCTCCTCAATCCACCTATATGCCTCTTGAAACACCCAAAATAAACATGGTTGGAACTCATCCCTCTTCCATCCCTACCCCAACCCATCCGCCATCTACACCATCTCACATAGACATTATTAACCGCATGATCCAAACACCCATTTTTATATCCACATCTACTCCTGCTATTAATTCCACACCTAAACTTACTCAAACCACTACATCAGACCTTGTTCCCTCATCCACATCTCTTCCACCTTTGACTATTGTGTCATTCTTAGATTCTATACAGGTTCCCCTTTCTATGCTATTGCCAACTCCTACCGCATTGACTATCATGACCACATCCCCATTATCTCCTTCTTCTACACCACCTACATCATTTAAGAAATATTGGAGAGCACTTCAGATTTCAACTACCATAGGTTATCCTCTGTCTCATCCACACAAAAATACATTCCCACATTGAACCAATTCCCATCCTCGAGAAAAAAATCATGTAAAAGTTACTTCCTCCATCATCCAAAACCCCATCTTCTGATCCACCTGTCGAAATCATTATTATCCCTACCAAGGGAACTCCTCAACAATCCAAATCCAAAAACCTTAGTATCCTCCCATAACGATCCCTTGAGCATCCTCACAAGAAGATCAAAATCCCTCCTATCAAGACCAAATCTACATCTTCTATATTGGGGCCTCATCCTTTTTATTAGAACCCCTCCTCCATCATGACCAATCAACCCATCCAAATCCAAATAGTATGATTTTCTCCTAGGGCTATCCCCTTCATCAAAAACATCTGCAATTATCCAGCCATCTATGTCTAAATTATCCACCACTTCATCTTGTGTGAGACCACCTAGAACTCGACCCAATCCATCTTCACCATCACCATCCACACCATCCTACACAACTTTTCATGGTTCCTACATCAAATCATATTCCGAAGTCCTCTAACATTTACTTCATACTTCTACCATCATGCTCCCACTATCAAAGCCTTCAACCTGAACTAGATGAATCCCTCATGGTTTGACCCCTATTGTATCTGTGCATATCATCATACCCCATGTCATGACACCAAACATTATAAGGCCCTTCAAACTATTTTCCACAATATCATTGAGTGAGAGGACATCCTCAATGAGTTCCCTTTCCCATCTACTACTTCTTCCATATCGCATCAGGTTCCTCTTACCTCTTTTCCATGTGATGAGCTTCCTAGGTCCATTCACCCCTCTACATCATCTCCTATAACTTCTATTGACAAGGGTCCTCCATTCTTCATTGATACTATTTTCCTTGATACACTATCTTCTTGAAATCTATATCCTTTGAAATCCATTATATTATCTACATCCCTTTCACTGAAGGAACATATTTCCCTCCCATTATCGATCCTTTAGAATATTTCTTCTTGTATTCATTGATTCTTCCTCCTACACTAGGTGGGACTTATTTCTAGGACTTGTCTATTCACATATTAGTTCCTTTCCTTTTCGGCATCATTCTATTTAATCTAGCTCAATTTATCTTATCGTATGTTATATATTCTCCACCTACGACCTCTTTTGTGGCCATATCTGTGTTTCCCTTTGGAAGAACCATGGCTTTAAAACCCTCCCTTGCGGTGCATATTTCATAATATTTATTTAACTCATCTCATCTGATCCTGATTTATCTTGTTCCTCTAGGGGGACCATTTATTTATCTTAAACACATACCATTCATTTTCCTAATGGGCGAGCTTGGTCCTTTTTTTTCTTGTTCATCATGTCCCGTGTTTACCAACTCGAAATAAACATTTACAACCTCATAAATTTATCATAACAACACTAATAGTGAAATGATCCAACATGGAAATTTTCCCCCTCACTAGATTAGACCATATACAGTAGTGGGCCGGGTCGAGCCTATTGTTTGGCCTCCCTTGATAATAAACCGGAAGTGGAACCTCTTAACGCATTGCACTTTTGACCATTCTATTATTAGCACATTTACCAATGTTCCTTTAGTCATGTCTTTAGATCATTCCTCCATCTCATCCCCTTCGTGTCTCATCATGATGATTTATAATTATGTGGTCTTCAGTCACTTCCTAGATGTGACCTTAAATATGGGCACCACATATCTTCCCGTAGTATATTCCTTATGGATAGGTTCTTCCCTTTAGAGAGGACTCTATGATCATTACATCCAACACCCTCTTATTCACCTATTGAAACCATGCAAAGGGTATAGGGGTGTCTCTTATACACTCTTTATCCCCTACTAAGTGGCCTACTTAGCTAGCCCCATCTCTTCCCTATGTAAAATAAAAATTCACGGATGCTTAAATCAAAATCAAAATCATAAGAATCAGACTAATCCCTCGAAGGAAAATTGTTCATCCAAAAAAAATAAAAAATCAAAAGCATGAATCCAAATTCAAAATTAAATAAATAGACCAATCCCTACAAGGAATGCTATAATTTATTCTTTCCATCTATATATTGTACAAATTATACCATACCCCTAAAGGATGGTTACTCCTTATGGAATTTTAAGTCTTCCTACATTGATCATCACGTTTGTAAGAATTAGTTATCTATACAAATAAAATCAAGACTAACACCTAATAGTATCAATACAATGCTAAACTAAAATATAAGCACCATCATGTTAATAGATAAACAAGTAATAAACATCAACACTATATATTAAAACCTTGAAAAAAAAATTCAAGCTAAAAATGCTAACATTTATTGCTCTACTATCTAGAAAGCTAAATCAATGGAATGGACCTAGGGAGATCCTTTAGCTATCAAAGGTTTAATAGTTGTTTCTTAATACAAAAGACTTGAGGATGGAGGTTCATCAAGTCATGGAAACAAGTCGTTTCTTTATTAACTCCATTGATCTTCACAAAATAGCTTGGATGATTGAATGCAAAGGGATGATGCTTAGCTCCACTCTAATGGAGAATTATCTAAGATGATGAAAATGGCTATAACTTCGTCTCTATTCTTATTTCAGGTGTGTAGGTGTAAATATAAATCTAGGAGGAGGGCTCCTTATATATCCCAATGGATAAAAGAATCCCTATATTCCTTTACATGTGGGATAAAGTTAGGTTGAGTTAGTTATTGATAAGGATGGTTGAGAAGAGGTTGAGTTTTCTTTAGGAGAGTTTAATTTTTCCTCTAGTGACTCATGGAGATTGAGGGGGTTTATTAATTCACCAAATTGATTAAGTAATCGGTGTTTAAGCATATAGAAGCTTTTTAGAAGAATACTTAGTATGATTTAGACTATGGGAGGAATTTAATCAAATAAATGATGATTTATTGATTTAATGGAAGATGAAGTTAATTAATTAATAATAATTAATTAGTCTAGATATAAAGGGGATTAATTAATGGAAGGTCGTTAATTGGCATATTTTCTAGATAGAAGAGTTAATTATTTAACGTAATGTAACTAATTAATGGTGATATGAGAGAAAATGAGAATTTATTAATGATATGTTGTCAATTTGCTAGAAAGGAAATAATTAGCGCAATTTAAGTATTTAAATTTCTCGAGCTAAATTATAGGTGTCTACATTTTACCCTATTTGGGGTGGCGTATGTGACGCCATTTCAAAGATAGTAGATAGGTAAAATTTTGAAGGGGTAGAAGAAAAATTTGTAGAAGTGAGAGATGCCCCCTTGAGTGTTAATGGGGTGATGAAAGAAGGAAATCGATGATTGAAAAAGGTGAGAGAAATGGATAGAAGAATGGGTAGGGGCATGCGGCCTTGAGTGAATTAGAAGAATAAAGTTGACAGGAGAATGATATAGAGGAAAAATGAAGATGGTGAGAAAGGAATGAGATTTCATCCAGTGTATTAAAAACAAATTTTGTGTCATCATATTGCCAAGGATCTACATCATCAGTCCTTATTAAAAATATAAGCATATGAAAAAAGTAGAATGGAATGAAAAGCCATACTACAAACCATTTCCCATCGCTGAAAACACCAACTCCATGCAACATACAAAATGCAATGCAATACGAGAAAGTAAAATATGCCTAACTCCATGCAACATATATAATGCAATGCAATACAAGAAAGTAAACAAGCTAACCTAACATAGAAACATAATGCAATGTTTTTGTTATCAAGCTTCAATTATGACCTATGTAAATTAACGACAAGGGCTAAAACTGGTGCCCCAAGAAAGGATGCATGTGAGGGGAATAATAGAGGACACTTGGGTCCTATGAAAAGTAATCATGCACTATGAAATATTACCAAGCAACTCACTGTGCCCTAGAGTATAAACATAGTAAGAAAAACAACTTTGTTGATGGAGGTAGATTAAGATGATCTGTGATTCGTATACAAGAACAAACGAGAACCAAAGAGTGATATTTTGTAGAATGATTTTTATTGTTTTTATTTTTATCGAAACATATTTGAATGTTTTTATGATTTTCTATAATTTTTCTGAATCTATGTATAGGAAGACAAAGAAGCATGGATTCCCCCAGTGATAGATGGGATGTACAAGGGAAAAATTCCACGCATATGAGAAAGTGAAGATGTGACATGCCCCAACAATTAGGTGGGAGTATTCAAAGATAAACTCTTCACATGTAGAAGGGGGATCAAGGCTAATATAAAATAGGTTCAATCATGAGGGAGCAAGGATTCCCCTAGCATAAGCTGGCCAAGAAACACATGATAGAAAAGAAGTAGAAAATTGTCTTATTAAAAGGGGACAAAAGTGTCCTGCAAACATGGCAAAGAGGCCATCCTATACACATGGATGTTCTAAATGATTTCTGAAGAATATAAGATTCTTTAAAAATATTTAGAATGAATTTGATAAAAAATGATTAACCTAAGGAAAAAATCTTGAGACAAGACATGCGTTAAAGAAAGAATTTGAAAAAGGTCCAATAATCAACACTTGGTAACATACTAATCTTGTTTACTCATTGAGATCTCATGTGTGTGCGTGGAAATGAATTACCTATTGAAAGAAAGATTTGATAGACAACAAGTGAGGAAACTAGCCAATGTGTAGGAATGATTTAGTTTGAAAGGTGATTTGTGAATGAATTGTGGAAGGATAGCCATACATTGCTCTGCTTGCCGCCTGCATCTATAGCCCCGACAGAGATACATTTGAGTCTAATCATAACATTTCTCTCTTGTTAGTCGGTGTCCATATCCCCAGTAGAGATTATTGGAAATACCCCAAGAGAGAGTTATATATCAATTTTCTTTTGCTTTGTAGCTTTTTCTTCATTGATTGATTGATTTTGATTCTTGTTTTGTTTACTAAAAACTTATTTCAGCTCTCTTGTTTGACAAGGGGTTAAGAATCATTGATGGCTTGATGGAAGGATGTGGAAGTGATTGTGATGAAAAAATTGGCTAGTGTCAACAAATATGTCCAAAATTTCTTCACAACAAGTTTATTAGATGAGAATTGTGATAGGATCTCTAAGAGGTCAATCATTCTTTAATTTACCAAGGTGATGAAAGACCAAGGTTAAATGGATACCATAGAGATAAATGTCACAAAATGTGTGTGAATAGGCTAATCATAATAACATCAAAGGGATGGAAATGGTGGATGACTTGCAGAGGAATATGAAAGAAAGGGAAGAAAGAAAATCCATGTATATGGAACACCTGATTGCAATGTTTGATCTTCGTACCTTTGATTTTGTTTTTTTAATAATGTTTTAATGTTTTCTAATTTTCTTGTATTTTCAAATTGTTTTATTAATTTTTATTTTATTTTTATGGTTATCGAGAATGAAACATGTCACTTTACGTGATAGGATCCAACAATTATGTTCATGATTTCTTTAATAAGAGAGATAAAGCGTGTTTGCTTATTAATCGTAATAGTATCCCCAATCTCAATGATTGTGATGAGTTCACACTCAACAAATGATTGTGATTTGTTTTGAAAATGGATTTTGTATGTGGGAGCTTGAGTTCCCTATCCATAGGTTTCTTTACTTTATGCCATACTTGATGGGAACATTGGTATGCATTCTGGAATCGATTCGATTTTGAATTTTATAATAGCTTGAGTTTTTGGGAGATTTGGAGCTCTAAGGAATTTTGTTCTTGTCTTGAGAAAGAACTTGTCTATGTTTATCATAACATAATGCTTGAGTTGTCTTATCCAGAGAAGTGGGAGAAGAATGTGGACATTTAGAATTGATGGGAGGAATGTGAGGAATGAAGATGGCATTTCCATAATTATTGATAGAATAATAATGTGATGGATGAAAGGGACATGGTTTGAGAATTAAAGAAGATGGGCTACCAGAAGGTGAGCCACAAAAAAAATATGAAGGGCTATTAGGATGTGGCCCAAGAATAGAAGAAGAAGGGCTCTTAGGATGTGACCTATATATGTAAGATGATGGGCTGCTAGGATTTTTCCCAATAATAGAAGATGATGGAATACTTGAGGATGACTCATACATAGAAGACAAGGGGCTAGTTGGACGTACCCCAAGAACAAAATATAGTGGACTACTAGAAAATGTCCCACAAATAGCAGAGAGAGGGCTCTAGAAGGTGACCCACACCTAGATTAAGATGTATGGTTACTTTGATTTTACCCCATAAGAGATTGTGATTGAGGAATTGTGATAGAAAAAGATGGATTGGGTGATGAGAAGATAGCCCATGGATCAATGAAATACCCAAGATTTTCATCACCTAATGAAGAGTGTGGAGATGTAATAATAAGAGGAGGATAAATTTGCATGATCTTAGGCTCTTCTTCCATTTCTTGATAAAAGGAATCAACCTTTTCCTCACAATACGTGGACACATCAAAGTATCAAGAGAACCCTTGCTCGTAACTTGTTAGAGGGATATCTTTGTGTGCCCCTATAAAGGTCGTGATCAATTTGCTTCGTTATGAAATAAATCAATCTGTATGGGTTTCTAATTGATCACGAGGGTTTGATTAGATGAAAAAGGGCCAACTGGTGTGAAATATTTAGAAGATGTTTGATGATGATTGATAGAAGAAGATGACATGGGGGACAAATAAGATGTGGAGCTAAATGTCTTATGAGTAGAAGAAGATGGTGTGGACCTACCTATATGATGGTATATCATCTATAAACTAGTAGGATTAAGTCCAAAGTTAGCATATTGTGACTCATGGTTTGATTTAGACATTTGAATAGAAGGAATTTAAGACACACGAATATTCAAAAAAGGAAGAATTCTTGGGGGTGATTGATGAAGAAGGTTACTGTGAAGAAGGGGAGGACTATGATTCAAGAATCACATTGGATGAATAATAACAAGGGTTCCTATGAAGAAAGAAAGGAATACAATTTAAGAATTGTATTAGATGTTTTATTTGAGGGATTTGGAGTCACGTGTATCTTCTAAGGAAGAAGACGTCATTGTGGAGATTTATAAAAGGGGTCTTGTGAAGAAAGGGAGGACCGTGACATAGGATTCATATTAAATGTATGATGAAGAGGGTCCTGTGAAGATAGGGAGGAGCATGATGTAGGATTCATGTTGGATGAATGATGAAGATAATTTTTGGCGACAAAAATCTTTAGAGGAGGAGAATATTGTTTAGGTGAATGATAATAAAGGTTTTGTGAAGAATGGGAGGACCACAACTTAGGAGTCGAATTAGATGAATCTAAATAGTAGTTTGGATCCAAATCATTAGAAGAATTAGAGGAAATATTTGGATTGGAATCCTTAGAAGAAGAGGAAATGTTTGGATTAGAATCAAGAAAGAGTGGGGGAACCCAAATAATAATTTGGATCAAAAGTGTCCAAACCATACCAACGAATATGAGATGAAGGTGGGGAATGGGTTACCCAGATGGATTCTCTAGTGCGAAGAACCAAACAAGGTTTGGTCAAGATGGGAGTATTTTTATGTGAACTCTAAAATTTTGATTCCTTATTGTCGTATGTATAAGATACCTTGTGATAATAAATCATTTTTGGCATGTCTTGGGTTCAAATGCCTATACCTAGATTATATGATAAAAATTCTTCAAAGTGAAGAAGGTTTCATGTTGATTTGGGAAACATAATGACAACCAACTAGACATTTCATAAATATGGGGATGCTTGTGTGATTTTACAAAAGGGAAGCTAAGGAAAACATACATCATGATGACTCAATATTGATAATCCAACAAGGTTTGGACAACAAGTTTGGATGTGTAAATGTCAAAGGATTGATCAAATTTTTAGCAACATAAAGGATACAAAGGAAATATTTCCAATGTTTGATTAATGCAAACGTTGCTTGATAGGAAATGTTTTTCCCAAGGTTTCAAATATATGTTAAAAAATGAGCATGAACTTAGGAAAAAAAAAGATCAAGAGGATCAAAGACCAAAAGTATTGTCCTTGAAATGATTTTATAATATGGATAAACACAAGGAGCAATCACTCAAGTTCAAAACACAAAGCCACATTAATGAACAAAATATAATGAATGATAAAGAATTAATGGATCAAATTGATTGTCCTAAATAGATAAGTCAAATTGACGAATGAGACATAATCACATAACTTTTTTTGTAGACTAGTCAATCAAATGGAGTAATTCCTAAGTGTCTCGATCAATTAATAGTTTGACGCGTAATATGACCAAAAAATGTCACCACTTATGCCAAGTTCAAAATGAACAAGACATAAGTAATAACAAAAGGTTGATATGATTTCCAAAAAAGGTATACTAAAAGTGAGTTTAGATCCAATCAAGACCTAAATCTCAAAAAGTAGAAGTTACAAACATGAATGACACAACAATACCACTAAGATACGTTAACCAAAATTTACGAAAAGTAAGGTATTAGTATCAAAATAATATTATTACGATGCACACAAAGGTAACAACAACACTTTTCAAAATCAAGGTAATGTTTGAAGGAAAACTAAGGCTAGAGTATACCAAGGAATTGTTACAATGCACGTAGCCTAACATTACAATCTAGACACTTAGGTTGAGTTTGTAAGAAACAAGACGTAAGTATCAAAATTGTGGTGATATGATACAAGAAAGATAACACCTCAAAGGAGAATCAAGTGATGAATCAAGCCTAACTATGATGACAATCTTGACTTGGGTATCAAGATCAAATAGTTACTAATGATATGAGTACGTTCCCACACACTTTAGACATTTAACCACCCAGCAGAAAACATGAATGAGCATAAAAAAACACAAAATTTGTGACACCATTAGTTGGCAACACACGTGTGGTCACTCCTCTTTTGATCAAAAAAGTGTCAAAAGAAAGTTAAGTAGTAGAATTGAGGATAAAAAATGTTGGCCTCACTTTGGCGAGTTTTTCCTCGCCTTAAGGAAAGTTAAAAACTAAGCAAAAGTAATGCTTCATACATTTCTTGATGAATGATGGATCTTTACAACAAAGATTTGGTCAATTTGGCTCCAAATATTGAATCACCTTCTTAGGTGGTTCACTCAACTAGGTGTCAAAAGTTATCTAAGAGTGAGCTCGATTTACCAAGAAAGTCACACTAACTAATCCTGGGTTATCTTAGCTTTACTTTACCCCTTTCAAGCAAAGTGGGAAATAAATTCATCCATTGTGTACTCTCATTATGGTCGCGATATGGATAAATTTGACACTAAATCTCACAAATGGAAAAACTAGTCAAGACACTTTTTTGATCAACAGAGCGCGTGTTCTATCAACATGGCGTATGTGCTACCTTTAGGGTGTCTACACTAGCCTTTGACATGATTTCTTACAAAATAGATATAATACTACAATAGTGTGTGTACACACCAGAATTAGTGCCTATGTGTGGTTTTGTGTGCATGTGCATGGTTTTATGTACCTGCACACCCCTTGTAAAAACTATACTTGGTGATGACGTCAAAATATGGCCAAATGACGTAAACAAGTTCAAAAAGCTCCAAATTTTAACATGTTAGCTCAAAATTGACAATAACCCATCAAAATTAAACCTCTAAATAAGACTCAACACATGCAAGGTTAGCAAAATCATAAGAATTTTAACATTATTTCACACATGTGCATATTAAGGGTTAGCCAAATATTGAAATAACAACAAAATTTGAATTACAATGCTAAGGGACTAAGGACTGTCCCACCAAGTGTGCCAAATGTGTGCAAGAATTAGTTAGCTATGTAAATAAAATCAAGACTAACACCTAATAGCATCGATACAATGTTAAAGTAAAATATAAGCACCATCATGCTAAGAAATAAACAAGTAATAAACATTATCACTATATATTAAAACCTTGAAAACCAAACTTCAAGCTAAACATGCTAACATTTATTGCTCTACTCTTTAGAAAGATAAATCAATGGAATGGACCTAGGTAGATCCTTTAGCTATCAAAGGTTTTATAGTTTTTGCTTTATCCAAGAGGCTTGAGGATTGAGGTTCATCAAGTCATGGCAACAAGGCCTTTCTTGATTAACTTTATTGATCTTCACAAAACAACTTGGATGATTGAATGCAAAGGGATGATGCTTAGCTCCACTCTAATGGAGAATGCTCTAAGATGATGAAAATGGCTATAGCTTAGGATCTATGATCATTTTAGATGTGTAGGTGTAAATAGAAAGGTATGAGGAGGGATCCATATATCATGAAATCGATAAAATAATCTCTACATCCCTTTGCATGTGGGATAATAACTAAGCTAAGATAGTTGTGGATAAGGATGGTTGAGAAGAGGTCGAATTTTCTCTAGGAGAGTTTATTTTTTCCTCTAGTGACTCATGGGGATTGAGGGGGTTTATTAATTAACCAAATTGATTAATTAATATGTGTTTAAGCTTATAGAAGTTTTCTAGAGGAATAGTTAGTATGATTTAGACTATGGGAGGAATTTAATCAAATAAATGATGATTTATTGATTTAATGGAAGAGGGAGGTATTTAATTAATAATAATTAATTAGTATAGATAGAAAGGGGGATTAATTAACAAAAGGTCATTAATTGGCTTATTTGTTGGATGGAATAGTTAATTAATTAACGTAATTTAACTAATTAATGAAGATAGAAGAGAAAATGAGCATTTATTAATGATATAATTATCTAAATTTAAGTATTTAAATTGCTCTAGATAAATTATAGGTGTCTACACATCCTTCCATTTTATCATCATCCTAACAAATATTCCCAAATTAATCAACTTTCTCTTTCCTCTTCCCGGATCTGGGGTATAGTTTAGGGAACACCACTTTTGGGAGAACCATTTTTCCTCTATACAAGTTTTATATGAAACCCCTTTTGTCATGTCAACATTAGGTTTATAATATCATATCATCCATTGCTTCCTTGTGATATGTGAAATGAATAACTATCATTTGTTACTTGCTAACATCGGTTTTGGTCGAATGTGGATTGTGTTACTTGGATCCCTTTTTGTTTACCTCCAATGCAGTTGGAGGAATATTTTCCTCATACGTTCCTCACTATAATGTAGTGTTGTTCACACCTATAGGTCACCACCGTTGTGAGGCATATTTTTCCTAAATCCTACCATGTCTATCTTTCAGCACATCCTTCTTCATCTCAATCACCTATATGTTATCTATCTATCTTACAACACATTTATCATTAATCACATTCATTCATTCTTAATTTGTCTCCATCACATCTTACCCATATGCATTCCAATCATCATGATCAAAATAAAATTTAAACACAAAACATATTACCACATTACACATTTATATCATCATCCATATAAATGCATATCCAAATAAACATCTGATCATACATCTATTTCACCATCATCATCAAATATAAAATAAACATATAATCTAAAATCACCATTACATCTAATCTAAATCATCATCATATCAAATTAAAAATCCATCACATCACACAATGAACACAAGATAATCCATGAAAAAACCATATATCATATATCAAAATGTTTATCAATACATCATGGTCCTCTAGGGCCTCCCTTAAAAGTAGAACTACTGTCAAAATCAGTAAAGTGAATATCTGAGGATCTCAAGTCCTCATCTCCAAGGGTAGGAACAACACCTGATCCCTACACATCTCCTCCACACTCATGGTCTTCCTCTATTCATTGTGGTTGGGCTGTAATAGCCATACTCCTAGATGGCATAGATCCTCTAGATGTTATCCTATAAAGATGCTCTAATGGCGTAGGGTCTTCATAAACTTCTCAAAAAAATCCCCTCATAGTATCTAGCCTCTGCGGCTAGTGCGCTACATATTTCCATCAAAATCATGATAGGGGGTTCCATATGTACCGATCCCTATGTTGTTTCTTGAACGCTACTAGCTGAATCTATCACTACAATAGTAGCCAAATGTCCAAAGAGGGCCCTATAGGCCTCCATCTTCTAGAGCTAGCGGTCTCTCTCTTAAGTGATAACATCCCACTACTATAAGGCTATATCCCTCTTTAATCTCATCTAATCTAACTCAACACACAAACGTGCCACCTCTACAAACCTTTCTACTCCATCTCCATCGTCTCCCGAGTCACCTCAACTTCAACCTCCATCTCCTCTATCTCCTCCTCTCCTCCCTCCTCAACCACCCTAGTTGTCCATGTTGTCATTATGTGCCAATCAGATTATCCTACTCTTACTCCCACTTTATTTGCATCATCCCATAGCGTAACCTCCTCCTCCAATGGGTTTGTCATAGTAGGACTCGACAAATCTCTTTCCATATCCTCCCTCATCTACAAAATCAGATCTGGAGGCACTGATTGGATGACTCCAAACTGTCGTCTCACCCTAAAAAACTAAACAACATCTATCATCTCCAGTTGTCTCCCTTGCGCCCATCTCATCCTCCTCATCCCCACTAGCTCATTATCCACACCAAGATAGGTTGGGAAATCCTGATATGGATGCCATCTAACCTAATAAATATCAACCTCTATAATCTAATCTATATACCAATCCACCCCTCTCTTACCCCATTCTTTGAAGGCCTAATCAGCCTGCCATCTCAAAAATCCAACCTCCAATTGAATATGGTCTCTTGTGACCCATGGAATCCCTGGTGGACTAATAAAAATAATATGCTCATAGGCCTAGCAGTGAATTAAAAAACCTACATCCAACCATGACCTCCTACTTGTCATGGATCCGGATAGCTCATGGTAAACGTGAACCAATAGTTCAGTCCCAAATGAAAACAATGTCTCATAGTCGAAAATATCAACCACCGCACACCAACGCCCATGGAAAAAAAGATCCTCTTGAGTCCAGAAAATCATAAAAGAGTAATGCCATCATAACCATGAAAATATTTTTTTACGTGCCACCCAACCCTCATATCTATACTCATAGGAAAATGCCCCTGAAGAAAATATAATAAGGGGCACATCAGCTCCAAATAGCCATGTCAAAACTACCAATCTATCATCACTAGTAATGTTAACTATTTTCTCCTACTATATCGACACCTAAGAATCTCATACACATCCTATGGTGATAGTCATCTCCCCTATCCTAAACTCAAATGTACATGTCTATCTATCCCACCTATCAACCAAAGAAATCATAAGCCCCACATCTCATGTGATCCTCTGATAATGTCTAAATCTACCTAATCCAACTGCAGACAGATGGTCCCACTCAACATTTGTCACATCCCCTCTAATATGATCATATAGAGATGACACCCAATCTCTCAAATATAAGGTCTCTCTATCCTATAATCACAAACAAAACATACATACATTAGACCTCTGATCCAAAATCCATCCAAAATTTCATCCAAATTTCAATCTAAACCCTAATCTAGCCAATCTAAACCTAGTTGACACTATCCGAGGTTGAGTTGATGCATCTTAGAGTTAGTTGACCCGCCTTAGGGTTGGGTCGATGTCAACCCACCCGGTTCATCACCAATTTCCCCTGTGTCATCCATTTTTTATAAAAACTATAAAAAAAACATGAAATTAAATCAAAAACCAATGTGAGTTTTGTTACTCACCATCCTCTCGCACCCTCTGGCATTTCCTCGCAGCTCCGACAACCTCCATTTCCTCAATCTCTCTTTCTCACTATGCTCTCTCTTGTCAACTCTGCATGTGAAAATGAGCTTTGTTGACCAACGATTGGGATTATATAGCCCACCGACACTTGGTCACCATCAACCCCTTTAGGTCACTATCGATTGGCCTCAGCCTCCATCGAATGGCCTTAAACACTAACCATTTTAGGGCTTTCTTCCTTCTTTCTTGCATCCCATTCTAGTGATTCAAATATTGTTGTGCTTAAATTCATATTTATGGTTATCTCTATTTTTTTCCCCTTTGGGCATCTTCATATAACATTTTCAACTATCTCTTCCTCTAGGAATACATATTCTCTAAGTTCACACTGTGGCAATAATAAATCTTCCTTTGGGCATACATACTCTTCAAGTCCACATTTTTGGCCATCTCTTTTTCCTTTGGGCATGTTAATCATATTTATTCCATAAGTCCACACCCATGGCCATAATCACTCCTCTATTGGGCAAATTAATTTCCTATCCAATTCACACATGAAGTCCTCCTTTGAGGCCTTACTCATCTTCCCATTTGGGCATTACATCCATTATATCAAGTCCACCTATTGTGGCCATACTCGTGCCTTCCTTGGGGCACCATTATTTTTCATCAAATTCCACCTTTGTGGCCATGTTTATCCCCTCTTGGGGCATACCTTTTTCTTTTTTTCTTTGTGGCCATACATTTCCCCATTTGGGGAATATTTTAACTTTTAATTTTTCCTTTGTGGCCATACCTTTCCCCATTTGGGGCATATTTTACTTTTTCCTTTTTTGCCTTTGTGGCCATACTTTCCCCCTTTGGGGCATATTACTTCATCACTCACTTTTTCATTTTTCCTTCTCGGCCATTTTTGTGTCCCATTGGACACCATATCATGCATCCTCATCCTTGTGGATGCATACCTATTCACCGATTCCTCATGTATGAAGTATTTCACATACCTTTTCGCATATAGTTGTGCATACTTTGATTACTTTCCTATGACCCATTAGTTACCCGGGCCTGCATCAATACTATAGTGATCTTCACTCACTCATCCGTAGAATGTTGTTGTCATCTTTGTTGAGATGAAAATTGTCCCCTATCGATGTGATATTGGAATCACCACCATATTTTTCATCATTATTGTGATCCTTTTTTCCTAGGGCATCTTGCCTTGGTTATGCTTTCACCCATATTTTCATCACCCACCCGCTCTTCATCATTTACCTTTTTCAAACACATCATCAATTCCCTTTGACATCATCAATCCCCCATTTGATGGTATCTTATCGTCAATATTTTATCCTCATCCAATCTTTCTTGTTTTTGTCTCATGGCTTGCTAGCCCAAACCACTCAACAAAAAGGGGAAAAATGTGGACACCTAATTTCGGTAGCTATACCCTTATCACTTGTGTGTGCATATTTAGTCGTCCTTGTCATCTAATTAAATTCCCTCCCAATCCTCATTAATTAATTAAGTGACATTAAATAATTAATCACTTTAGTATCTTACATGTTAAATCATCCCATCCTCATTAATATTTATTCCCGTTAAATAATTAATTCATATTAATTAATCAATCTTCATCCATTTCCCTAGCCAACCTTCTAATTCGGATGCTTTTATCCTACACACAAGTCCCCTTTCTTTTCTATCTCTTACCCTATATATTGTTATGCCCTAACCAACTTAAATTTATCCCTAATAAATCTAATCCCACATATATTCTTTAAAGCATTCAGCCATTCATTACAAAAACAAAACATCCCGTCAAAAGCAAAAATCATGCCCATTGGGGAAAATTTCCCTGTAGTTAGCGGTGACCCATCCAAGTTGTCATTGATCCTATAAAATCTGGCTTCTTCCTTTATGTTCATCATTAGAAATCAAAAAATCGACGCTTGCAATCTTCAAGCTTTCTCCCAGACCTAATAATCCTCGTGCCTAAGAAGTTCTAAGACATCCAAAAACTTCTTGGACATTCCTCTAGCTTGTTTTCATCCCTCATGATAATTTTTCATGATATTTTCTCTTGATAAAACATTCCTTTCTCAGATCCTTATCATATTATCATATATGTTTTGCTTCTAACATTTTGTAGGTATAAAGCAACTTCAAAAACACTCACCAATCCTATACCACAAGTCCTTTTTCTTACAGTTACCATTTTCATCTTATCATCCTCGACTTGAATTTTCCTACCATAGTCATAGCTAATCCCTCCAATCAAATCAACCAGAGACTCTATCTATTCAAAAGCCTATCTAAATCCTCTTTTCCGGTCCTCTATCCTACCTCTCCACCTCTCCTCGGCTCTCCTCTACATCCCCTTTTATAGTAGCTACAATTCCTTATCGCCTTTCGATCACTCTAAGACACCGCAATTCTACATATTTCATCAAAGATTTAGATCCATCCTCCTAGGTTATCATAGACCTTCCTTTACATCTAGGTCGCCGTCCAATCGACCCGACCTGCACAGTAACACTTATTTTACAGAGTCATTTCAATAATAACATCTTAAAATCCATCTTAATCGGTATTATTTGTTTTTACGTATGTTATGTACAACACTTGTTTTATTTCATCATTTCTAAACAAACAGGGGTGACATCCCCGAAGGAAGTTAAAAGCTTCTTAGAACCACTTAGTTGGGATACCCTCACATATATTTATTTAATCAAAATATTATTTTTAATCTATCTTATTTACACGTGTCGCAAGAAAGATCCATCATTTAACACCCGTATATAGCATCACACATCTAAGGTAGCATAAACCCTCTATCTTTTTAGAGTTGCTAATTTCTTTAGTATCTAGTGCATTAATTTGATAAAAATGAGAAATTTGGACAACACACACCTATGTTTATCATGACATGTATGATTTCTTAACAGAGTATAATACAACCATATCCTTAAATTGTTTTCAACTTATCCCTTCGGATAAAGATTTGTTATCTAAAAGAGGCATATTTCAGGTCTATTAATATTTATCGCAAAGAGTTTATTTTTTCAACATAATTATCTAAGTGAACAAATATTAGTTTATTGCTTTCTTTACCTCTTTGGTATACACTATTTTCTCTTGATTCTTCATTGTTTATAATATATTATAATCCTTTGTCTTATTTATTCTTCATAAAAATGAAACATAATCATCATTATGACTCCCTTTAATCTCGCACTCAGTAGAGTACCTTATATTTGGATGATTATCCTCTTGTAGTGATATACATATCTAGAAGCAATAGCCTAAGAAATTATACTTTTACTTATTTATTCTTAATCCTTCCCTTATTTAAATATTAGGATCATAAGAGATAATGATATCAATATTATTAAACATTTAGAAGGGGGTCCCACTATTAAAATTATCTTCTATATATACTTTATATTGTCATAGATTAAGCATATGAGCGCTCCTTAACATATAAATTTATAGTAATAATGTTATTATATCACCCATTATAATTGATCAAAAGATATGTTGTTGGTACAACAATACAAGTGTTTCAAGATCCTGTACACACACACACACACACACACACACACACACACACACAAATATATATATATATATATATATACATATATACATGTATATATGTATATATATGTATGTATATACACACACACACACACACACATATATATATACACACACACATTTATATATACATATATATATATATATATATATATATATATATATATATATATATATATATATCATTAAATTTCACATTCTTATACAATTGAATAATTATTTTATTTATAATACATCGATAACAATTCTCTCGTTGAATTCAAAGGTGCAATCTTTACATTTCATTCTTCCCGATCTAATCATAAGTTCAAGATCTATCTTTCACATAGATAAATTCAAATACAATATTTTCATTCATGAAGTTAGTACAACTAATCAAATCAAGCCAACCATTCCTTTCTTACCAAATCGATGATCGTTTTCACCTGCATGGTTAAAACATGGTAAGTTTTATGCGAACCGGTAGAGAAAGTTCCCTTTCCTTCTTTTTATTTTATTCCATTCAATATTTACTTAAATGAAATGATGCTAAATATAAAATCATGCAATTCACTTATTAGTTCACAAGATCACATTTGTAACCTCTTAGGATAAATAATTTACATTCACATTGTTGTTCTCTTCCATCAAGTCTGTTTACACAAAAATAGAATTGCATGTGACCGAATTCATAATAGCTTACCGTTAGTTATTAATTATTGACTTGCGATCATCAAAATAACAATTTTATTGATATTATAAAATACAACATGATTTATTCAAGTATCAATAGTTTTTAGTCATTACATTAAGTAACCAATTATATATATATATATATATATATATATATATATATATAATTTAAATACAAATATTTGTAGTACTTAATAAATTAGATACCAAAGGTGTTTATAGTAATGCTTATCATTTCCAGAAATAGAGTAATTATATCTTGTAGATATCCATAAGATTAGCCTCATATCCTTTAATCACTTAAACACCTAAGCATATTACAGTCCCTTAGTCAAGGAAGGACTAATGTTTCTACAATTATTTAAAACCCAATTATAGCATCAAGTAAGGTCAAGGACCTTAAACCCACACATAATGTTGAAAACATAATAGTAAAGTATCAATAACTTCAAAAATAACATATATTGTTATAGAATTTATTTTTAGTACAAAGATGCGAAAATGCCACATAAGCTTATAGATTCATCTATGAATCCATACTTGTCATAAATCATAAACTGAAACAAACTACATACTCGAGAAAGAGAATGATTGACCCCTTAGGGCGAACCAAATTTATTCCATATCATACAAGGATTGAAGCTAAAATTAGTAATAAACCGAAGGGCAATATCCGAGACGTAATGTCTCCTTGTTTACCTAATGACTAAGAAATCCCCAAATGGGTTGATGTATCAAATAGACACACATATACTACCCGGGAGTCAACCCAGAATAGGACATCGATTAAAATATTTTAAAGAAAATGTTTGACCCCATTAGCCCCGAAAAGTATTCGACTCAAAATTTTGATATGGTTAACCATAAAACCGAGTTGCTACGTAATATCCATCATATAAACCATATATTCTCAAGAGTATCATTGTGTGTGTGTGTGTGTGTGTGTGTGTGTGTGTGTGTGTGTGTGTGTGTGTGTGTGTGTGTGTGTCTAAGTAAGAACATATAAAATAAACTCATAAAATAGTTACAAGTGAAATCTATATCACCAAAATGAATTTATATGCATGCCAAGAAATGGTTTATAAAACTCACTATTGTCTCGACAGTTAAATACCCATATTGTAATTAGAGGGTTTCACCTAAATAAACATCTTAGAAGCTCAAATTACAATGAATGATCACTTAAATTAGAAAATGCAAAACCTAAAAGAGGAATATCGATTCAATTTAGCCAACATAACTTAAAACCACCACCTATAACTATTATTTTAACTAATTACAAACTACTCAACGCCCTAATTTTGAAATCGAATATAAATGACCATACCCAAAATCTATATCAATCACACAATAATACCCGTAATCATTCTCAACTAAATAAAACGTTAGAACAAGACCATAAAAAAAAAGCCATTGCAGGGATTTAACTTATACAAATACGAAATTAGATAAGTTGAAAAGAAGGAAAAGAAATGGTCCATGCATGCGAATTCCTCATATTCCTCACACCAATTGAATCCCAATTAACCACACACCACTATAAGTTTTCAATATCTTTAAGCAATTTTAATGAGCTCTCAAATAAAAACGGGCTTATATAATTAATAGAAGGAAACCCAAAATAGCTCGGTTAAACTTCCACATGCAATTTAATAATGAAATGAGGTTTGATTTCACCTTGCAGGACTTTTCTAGATCCAGATCATCCAGAGAAAAACTAAAACAATGAAATGAAATAGACTTTCATCTTGTAATAGCTTCTCTACGAAGCCTTGTTTTTTCCCAAGGTCTAACCGCTAATTTGCAATAAACAATTATTCTCCACTTAACTCAACCATTCAACAATTATCCTCCACTTAACTCGACCATCAACCATAAACATTCCACAATTATCCTCCACTTAACTCAACCATCAACCATTCAACAATTATCCTCCACTTAACTCATTACTTTATGCATGGTTTAACTAAAAGCAACTTATAGTTAATTTCCTATTCATGCATGGTGACCTTATATACTATTTTTAAATATAAACATACTCCATGCACCGAAAGTTTAGTGTAATTACAAGTATGGTGATAGGATATATTTATGCATGCCTCAATTATCCGTTAAGATTGAGTTGTAATAATATAACTTATCAATTACCATTTTATAATATGTTTTACTTGGCGGTGACCCATCAAATAAGCTGGAAATAACTATAATTCTTTACAAAATCCTATTGATCATTTCAATAATCCAATACCTTTGAGTATGGTAAACTACCATGTCTAATTCTATTAACAGAAGCCCAATAATATAACTTTTGTTGTTTTCTTAATTATATCATTCTAAGGCATATAGTTAATATATAACACATGTATTTTGCAATTGGATTTCAATTCCTTAGAACACATCTATAAATAGTGTTGTAGCACCATATCCGATTATAAATTTCTTGTTTAGTTTTTCTATGTTTCACATAGTGTCGTCAGTACATGAAAAGACCCATGATCATGTGTAGTAAGACCAACCTTGAACAACTCCGTATACAAATCATGTCAATAAAGAAATTGCTATAAGATATTGCATTCAAATTTATTTTCCGATAATCTTTACAATACACAATCATGTCTAGTCATGTTAGTTTCACCACCTTGCTCCATTTTGTTTGCAAAGCCTTTTGTAAATGCCTTTGGAATTTTTGAATGGTACAGAGCTATAATTATGTATAATAGTAGTATTGAACCCAAAGTTCAATCGACAAATTGATTAGTCCAATATCCCCTCTTGATATAATATGCCCATGTATACATAGTCGAAGGCCATAGGGTTAAATAGTATTTAGACAAGAAACATGGTTTTAAACCATCGTATTCAAAGTGATAACATTTTAAAACTTATTCTCGGTATAGAAAAGACGAAATTTGTGAGATGTCACATAATTCCCACTTAATGAATCATCATCCTGATGATTTTCCAATCATTAATGCTTTCAGAGTTAATCGACGTCGAATTGCAACTAACAGAGAAGAAGAATAGTCAACAATTTTATCAAAACTCACAATTTTCTGATTTGAAAATCAATTTTTATTATCAGTAACAACATTTTAACTAGCAAGAAGTGTAACACATTCGGATACATGACATGATTTATTCACTACATCCAAGAATATCATACAATATTATGTAGTATATACAAAATACACAGTCAAAAAGAAGTTTTATAAAGCTGAAATCAATAAAGAAATGTTGTTTCTCCAATTTTCCTAGGTTTTCCCAGTTGTTGTGTTTCGTTACCCAATTTTTTTTTCTGGACCTTTTTCTTGTGCAATATCTATTTTCCCAAATTACTCCCGGTGATGTTCCATTCTACAACTATTTTTACCAAATACATAATTGGTTTTGTTTTTTAATTTTAGAAATTACAACATATTTTAATATCGTGTTTCTTCCTAACACTTCATATTTTCACTCTCTTTTCATTTTCCATTATTTTTCCTAAAATTCAATGGTGAAGAAGATCTGGTGCTCTTGCTTACTTTTACTCCTTGAGTCATAATTTATTACAAATTTCATTATAGCCTAATTGAATTTTCAATTTATTACTGCTTTCTACAACAGATAGTCCGCTTTTATCTACTTCATCTACCCTATTTGGGTTTAATTTAATATTGGATTTAAGTTCCAAATCTGCCACCATGACAACTCATCAATCAAGAAACTCCTTGCTAATTGTTATCAATCGCCTCAAGCTATTTACCTTGGTGATAATTTTCACACTTAACAACCGCTCCAATCAACTTTTCATTTTCGTGTGTTATGAAATAATAGTAGATTTTTATCTAAGTTATTTACTAACGAACCTATAGCATATCATCTTATCTCGGTTCATTCTCCATGATTCATCCTTCACATGTCCATTGTATTTGTTTAACAAAATTAAGATATTAAGTTAGCGTAAGGACCCAATTAGTCAACGAGATGAAACTGTTGGCTCTAATACCAAAATGTAACACCTTCTTTGTTATGCTTCTCAATTAGGATTTTTTTTTCCAATTTTAACATATGCCTTCAATTATTTAAATGTACAACCAATGATCAAATCTAGCATAATATATTTACAATTCCTCTGATAGCAAATCAATAAAGCATGTGTAAGATTATGGGTCAACTAGATCCTACTTAATCACCCATAGAAAATTAATATTGAGTCAAGGTATACAAATTAGACCAAATGCTCTTCTCGCAATTGATTTACAAGTGTTATTCTAAGTATTTACCAAGATTTCAATAAATTATTTCCCATCCTAATCACACACTTATGCTAGAACTAGGTGCATCCTAACAATGTACCACCATACAATACTTCGGCTGAAGTTTCAGAGTCATGTATGTCATGCTCAGTTTCATGATGGCACATTCATCAATAGAAACATGTCCCATCACCATATCACTTGATCTAGTTATTAGAATTGAAGTAATTGTTTAGTTTAATTAATTGAAGTCACAATCGCACATTCCATTTGATTACGTTAGGTTTCCTTCATATCGTAGTGATAGTATTATCACATATGAATTCCATCCTAAGATCCACAACTTAGTTTCAATATTATATCGCAATCATCTCCATAAGTTATCTTTGTAACTTTAGCGTAACACATTTTACTTCTAATTACGACAATTTTCCCTTGTCTCACCGAGATATATTTATCACATTTAACTATGACCCTTAGGTTCATAAACCTAGTCTTCCTAATAGGTTATCTTCTTCTTCACGAGACATTTAATTATATCCTTAAAGAATTTAAATGTATTTTAATATAGTTAGTTGCATTACTATCGTAGTCATTTATTTGTTTCTTTATGAAATTATCATATTATTTCACAAGTACATAATTAATAGAACTTATCATAGAAATAGTTTACTAAACATTCCTAAATGTATTTTTTTCCCTATTTCATGAGATATCAATGTACCTTCGTACTTGATTACATAACTCTACATCCTTTTCAATAAATTCACATAAACGATATACCCCTCATTTGTATATGATATTTGGATATACTTTCTACACTAGTTCTATGTAGATGTACTTGTTCACCACCAAGATGTTGGGAACATGAAAATTATTATAGATACATTAATCATCCATATGAGTGTTACGATATGTAAGTGCTGCAATTACTCTTGCATTTGTTCATACTTAAGTTGGTTGTAATTTCTCAAACCCTTTGTATAATGAGATATACCTAAGTCCATTAAAGTATAAATTTCTACCATTATAGGACAACCATCGAACATAAAATTATTCATTACAAGATTTGACTTAGAACTTCTTATTAAGCTATCAAACAAATACCTGAAAAACCTTATTTCACAATTAATCATCATTTATCTTATATCCCGATTTCATTAATTAGTTGATTCATCTTCCTAATATCGATAAGTATATTTGTACTTAACCAAACAATCATGAAGTACCTTTGTACTTCGCTCCATACCATCATGATTTGGTTTTTCAATGATGGTATCTAACCATGTGATTGTGTGTTGCTAATATTAGGTAATAAAATCTTGTTTCACACAACCTTCCATATATCAAACCTATAGTTATCATGACATGTATTATTGATTATCGATGTAGAATGCAACCATAACCTTAACAATTTTTCAACTTATCCCTTCGGGTAAATATTTGTTATCTAGAAGAGGCATATTTTAGTCTATCAAGATTTATTGCAAAGAGTTAATTTCTTTCAACCTAATTATCTAAGTAAAAAAATAGTTTATTGCTTTCTTTTCCTCTTTGGTATACACCATTTGCTCTTGATTCTTCATTTTTTATAATATATTATAAACCTCTAGTCTTATTTAATATTCATAAATATGAAACATAATCATTATTATGAATCTCTTTAATCTCTCACTTAGAAGGAGAGAAACTAATATTTGGACCATTGTCCTCATGAAGTGATATGTATATCTAGGACCAACAACCTAAGTAGTTATACTTTTACTCCCTTGTTTATTCGTAATCCTTCCCTTTTTAAAGATTAAGATTATAAGACATAATGATATCCGTATTATTAAATATTCGTAAGGGGTCCCACTATAAAAATGATCTTGTATATATACTTTATATTGTCATAGATTAACCATAAGAATTCTCCTTAACATATCTCTTTACAATGATAATGTTATTATATCATCTAAATTATAATTTATCAAAAGATACATTATTGGTGCAATAATACAACTCTTTCAAGATCTTGTGTGTGTGTGTGTGTGTGTGTGTGTGTGTGTGTGTATGTAAAGTCATCTCATTAAATTTCATGTTATTACACAACCGACTAGATCTTTTATTTACAATACATATACGACAATTCTATGTTGAAGTCAAAGGTTCCATATTCAATAGGGCTCAATTAATTTATCATAACATGCCTCTTAGCCATATTTACATTTCATTCTTCCTGATCTAATCATAAGTTCAAGATATGTCTTTCAAATAGATAAATAAGAATACAATATTTTCATTCACGAAGTCAATACAACTATTCAAATCAAGCCAACTATTCCTTTCTTACTAGATTGATGATCATTTTCACCGCATGGTTAAAAATTGGTCACTTTTATGTAAACTAGCATGGAAACTTTCCTATCATGATTTGCGCTTTATTCCATTCAAAAGATTTACATAAATAAAATCCTACTAAAATTTCAATCATGTAATTCACTTATAAGTTCACAAGATCACATTTGTAACCTTTTAAGATAAATACTTTGCATTCACATTGTTGTTCTCTTCCGTCAAATCTATTTACACAATAATAGAATTTCATGTGACTCGAATTCATAACAGTTACCATCCATCATTAATTATTGACATGCGATCATAAGAAAAACAATTTTACTGATACTATAAAATCCAACATGATTTATTCAAGTATCAATAGTGTTTAGTCATCACATTAAGTAACCAATGATGTATGTATGTATGTATATATATATGGAATTAAATGGAAATATTTGTAGTACTTATTGAATGAACTAGATACCATTATTTATAGTAACATTTATCATTTCCAGTAATAGAGTAATTATATCTTTTATTTATCCATAAGATTAGCCTCACATCCTTTAATCATATAACACCTAACATTATTACTGTCCCTTAGTCAAGGAAGGACTACTGCTTTCTAAAATTATTTAAGAACCCGATTACAATATCGAAGTCAAGTCAAAGACTTTAGACCCACACATAACATTGAAAACATAATAGTAAGGTATCAATAGCTTCACAAACAACATATATTGTTATAGAAATTGTTTTTAGTAATGAGATTGAGACAATGCCACATAAGCTTACGGATTCATCTATGAATCCATAATTTCCATACATCATAAATTGAAACAAACTCCATACTTGAGAAAGAGAATGAGTGATCCCTTAAGGAAAACATAATTTCTTCAATATCATATAAGGATTCAAGATAAAATCGTAATAAAAAGGGAAATATCCAAGACATAAAGTCTCCTTATTGAACTAAGGACTAAGAAATATCTAAAGGGGTTGATGTATCAAATATTCACACATATACTACCTAAGAGTCAACCCGAATAGGTTGGCCGCTAGTATCTCTTAAGGAAAACATTCGACCCCATAAGTCATGGACAATTATTTTACTACGAAGTGTTTATACGGTTAATCATAAAACCGTGTTGGTTGGGTGATATCCATCGTATAAACCATATATTCTCAAGAGTTTCATCATATATATATATATATATATATATATATAAAAACTCGTAAAATAGTTACAATCAAATTGATATCATTGAAATCAATCAATATGTATGCAAATTAATGGTTAATCAAACTCACTTTTGTACTAATAGTTAAATACCCATATTCTAACAAGAGGGTTTCACCTAAATAAACAACTTAGAATCCAATATTAAAATGAATGATCACTAAAATTATAAAACAAAGAACCTAAAAGATATTTATTGATTCTATTTAGCCAACATAGCTTATAACTAGGAGTTACAACTATTATTGTAACAAACTCGCAACCTACTCAATGTCCCGATTTTGAAATCGAATATAAATGACCATACCCAAAATCTACATTAATGACACAATAATACCTAGAAACATTCTCAACAAAATAAAAATTTCAAACAAGACCATAAATAAATATACATTATAGGGATTTTGATTATACAAATAAAAAGTGAGATAAGTAAAAAGAAGGAAAATAAATGATCCATGCCTGGGAATTCTATATATTCCTCGGATAAGTTGAATCCCAAACAACCATGCATCATTATTAGTATTCAAATATTTAAGAAATTTTAGTGAGCTCTCAAATAAAAATCAACCTATCTATTAATAGTGGGAAACCCAAAATAGCTCGACTGAACTTCCACATACAATATAAAATGAACTGAGGTTCAATTCTACCTTGCACAACTTCTCTAGACCCAAATCATCAAGAGAAAACAAAAACAAATAAATGAAATAAAATTTCATACAAGAATAGCTTCTCAAGCAACCTCATTGTTTCCTAAGGTTTGATTGCTTATTCAAGAGCATTTAATTTATGTAATTCCACATTTATTTTCCTCCCCATCACGATTCCATCTTCCCTCCAAAATTGGCTAGAGTGATCCACAATTCAACAATTATCTTCCACATGAACCATGAATTTATGCATGGTTTAACTAAAATAAACTTATATTTTATTTCGTATTCATGCCTCGGTGACCTTATATACTATTTTTAAATTTAAACATAGTTCATGCACCGAAATTCGAGTGTAGTTACAAGTATGGTGATATGATATATTTATGCATGACTCAATTATCCCTTAAGGTCGATTCGTAATGATGTAACTTATCGGTTTCTTTTTATAATATATTTTACAGCCGGCGGTGACACTTCAAATAAGCTGGAAATGATTGTAATTCTTTACAAAATCCTATTCATCATTTCAATAATCTAATACCTTTGGAGTATGGTAAACTAACATATCTAATTCTATGAACAAAACCCTAATAATATAGCTTTTTCATTTTCTTAATCATATCATTCTAAGGCATATAGTTTATATATAACATGTATTTGGCAATTAGCTTTGAATTTATTAGAACATATCTATAAATAGTGTTGTAGTACCATAGCCAATTATAGATTTATTTTTTATATTTTTTGTGATTTGCATAGTGTTTTCGTACATGAAAAGATCAATGATCATGAGTAGTAAGACCAACCTTGAAAAACCTATAAATAGTCATGTCAATAAAGAAATCATTATAAGATATTTCATTAGGATTTATTGTTTGATAATCTATACAAAAATAATCATGTCTAGCCATGTAAGTTTCACCACCTTTCTCAATTTTTTTGCAAAGCCTTTGGAATTATGAATGGTACAAAGCTATGGTTATATATAATAGTAGATCTTGAACCCAAAGTTCAATCGAAAATTGATAAACCATAAGTTAAAGATATGCCATTCACATAGATAAATAAAAATACAATATTTTCATTCATGAAGTTAGTGCAACTAATCAAATCAATCCAACCATTCCTTTCTTACCAAATTTCGATGATCTTTTCACCTATATGGTTAAAGCATGGTTAGTTTTATGCAAACTACCATGGAAAGTTCCCTTTAATGATTTGCAGTTTATTCCATTCGGTATTTACATAAATGAAATACTTTGCTAAAATTTAAATCCTATAATTCACTTATTAGTTCACAAGATCACATTTGTAACCTCTTAGGATAAATACATTACATTCACATTGTTCTTCTCTTCCATCAAATCTATTTACACAAGAATAGAATTACATGTGAATGAATTCATAATAGGTTACCATCAGTCATTAATTATTGACTTGAGATCATAAGAGCAACAATTTTATCAATACTATAAAATCCAACATGATTCATTCAAGTATCAATATTTTTAGTCATCACATTAAGTAACTAATAATATATATATATATATATATATATATATATAAATATATATATATTATATAAATAAATATTTTTAGTACTTACTTGAATGAATTAGATACCACTATTTATAGTAACATAATTTATCATTTCCAACAATAGAGTAATTATATATTTTTGATATGCATAAGATTAGCCTCATATCCTTTAATCATATAACACCTAGCAGTGATTATTCGGTCCCTTAGGAAAGGAAGGACTATTGTTTCTACAATTATTTAAGAACCAAACTACACCATTGAATTCAGGTCAAGGACCACCGACCCACACATAACATTTAAAACACAATAGTAAAGTATCAATAGCTTCACGAGATAACATGTATTGTTATAGAAATTGTTTTTAATAATGAGACCGAGACAATGCCACATAAGATTACAGATTTTTCTATGAATCCATACTTTCCATACATCATAAGATGGCATAAACTCCATAATAAGAAAGAGAATGAGCGACCCCTTAGGGAGAACATAATTTCTTCAATATCATATAAGGATTCAAGCTAAAATCATTAATAAAATAGAAGGGAAATTTCTGACACGTAATGTCTCCTTGTCAAAGTAATGACTAAGAAATACCTAAAGAGGCTGATGTATCAAATATTCACACATATACTACCTATGAGTCGACCCAGAATAGGCTATTCAGTTAGTATCTTTTAAGGAAAACATTCAACCCCATAAATCCCAGACAATTATGCGACTCCAAATTTTTTATATGGTTAATCATAAAACCGAGTTGGATGGGTAATATCCATCGTATAAACCATTTATTCTTAGGAATGTCATTATGTGTATGTGTGTGTGTGTGTGTGAAAACATATATACTAAACCCGTTAAGTAGTTACAACCAAATCGATATCACTAAAATAAATTATATGTATGTCAATTAATGGTTAATCAAACTCACTTCATGATCGACAGCTTAAATACCCATATTCTAATGAGACAGTTTCACCTAAATAAACAACTTAAAATCCCTAATTAAAACGAATGATTATTGAAATTTGAAAACAAAGAACCTAGAAGAGGGTTATCAATTCTATTTAGCCAACATAGCTTAAAACCAATAGTTACAACTATTATTCTAACTAATTACAACCTACTCAATGCCCTAATTTTGAAATCAAATATAAACAACCATACGAAGAATCTACATTGATCACACAATAAGACCCATAAACATTCTCAACTAAATAAAACATTCAAACAAGAAAATAAATAAATGAGCAATTGTAGGGATTTTGATTATACAAATACGAAATGAGATAAGTTGAAAAGAAGGAAAATAAATGATCAATGCCTGTGAATTTTTTAGATTCCTCGAAAAATTGAATCCCAAAAACCACACACCATTATCATTCTTCAATCTCTTTAGAAAATTTTAATGAGCTCTCAAATAAATATGGGCGTATCTATTAATAGCAGAAACCTAAAATAGTTCGGCTAAACTTCAACATGCATTTTCATAACGAATCGAGGTCCAATTCCACCTTGCATGACTATTCTAGACCCAAATAATCTAGAGAAAATCCAAAACAATGAAATGAAATCAACTTTCATATAGTAATAGCTTCTCCAAGAAGCCTCATTTTTACCAAGGTATGACTGCTTATTCAAGATCATTTAAGTTATTTAATTCCACATTTTTCCCTCCCCCATGCCATTCCATCTTCCCTCCAAAATTGGCGGGAGTGATCAACCATTCAAAATTATCCTTGACTTAAATAAATACATTATGCATGGTTTAACTAAAATTAACTTATATTTAAATTCCTATTCATGCATGGTGACCTAATATACAATTTTAAAATATAAACATAGTTCATGCACCAAATTTGAGTGTAATTACAAGTATGGTGATAGGATATATTTATGCATGATTTAATTATCCCTTAAAGTCGAGCCATAATGATAAAGCGTTGTATAATTGGTTCAAAGTGTTAAAAAGTGGAAGAATTATTTAATGGGAAAAGAAACATGCTTATTTATATGTGGTAGTGCACATATTTAGGAAGATATGTGTGTTTGTTCCGTGTACTAAACAGATAACTAGTGAAGGAAGTACACATTTGTTTTTTCAGTTTGTTTGGGTTCACCTTGGTTTTCTTACTTCAATTATATTTGATCGGGATTCCATAATTATTTGGGAATTTTGGTCGAAATTTTCTGGGTTAATGGACATAAAACTGAAAAAGAGAAATTCTTTTCATCCACAGACCGATGTTCAAATAGAGGTTGTAAATTGCATAGTGGTACATTTTATTACGAGCTATTGTGGTAAACACCCTAAATTATGGGATGAACATATATATTATGTGTAACATTATTATATTTTTGCCGACATTCTTCTACTTTGAAGTCTCCACTTGAGACTTGTTATGGATATCATCCTAATTCTCCTCTAGATGTATATTTTGGACATGAAACTATTGTTAATGGTTCAAATTATTCTAACAAGGATAAAATATTTGTGCAGAGGATACAATATGTTCATCAGTATGTTCGTGAAAAATTGGAGAAAAGTAAGGCTAAGTACAAGGCCAAGCATGATAAACATAGAACTTATCACAAGTTCAAAGTTGGTGATTCATTTTGGCTTCACATCAACAAGGAAAGGTTGATAGGTGAAGGTAAAAATTGAATTCTATATAGTATGGTCCATTTCAAATATTGGAAAAAATTGGTAACAAGACTTTTTGTTATATTTACCTCCATATATGTAAATATACTCGATTATAAATGTTGAGAATTTAAGATTGTATGAACTACCTATGATTGTTTATCATGATGATGCTAACATAATGCCTTCCACTCGATGAATTTTCTCCTTAGTATCTTGATGAGTTGCAGGAAGACATCATTTCGCATAAAAATTAAGAACTTCATGAAGGGGTGACATTGAGTATCTTGGTACTTGGTTCAAAGGAATGTATCCAAGCAAGGAAAAATGGATGGAAATCGGAAAGGTGAGGAGAAGTACCCTCACCTATTCATAAATTAAGTTGAATTTTGGGGTCCAAAAGTTTCTTATTGGGGAGGAATGATCCAGAGGATCCTCACCAAGAAACACTGATATAATATCTTCTCGTAATCAATTGTAGTCGGTTCCATGGCGTGGAGAAAATAAACATGATTATGATGATATCTTATTTGCGAAACATAGCTCGTATTCAAAAGTTATCCCCGCTGAATTTTTGGGAAACTAGAAAATTCATTACTATGTGTAGAGATGATGCATGGACACATGGACCGATCAAAATTAGCCACGTGGACAATATGGGTGAAGAAGAAAATTTTTGGTTTTGGATGTTGATCTTGGATACTCAAGCACATACAGGTGGACCCCACTATTTGTTGTTCCTCGGCCATTCGACACACTTAATTATGGAGGGGTTTCTTGGCATCCTTCACTTCACAAATATATTACATAGTTTATGTGTATATTTTCTTCAGTTTGCAATTACAAGATGCATGTGGGATTATTCATGCTTATATTTGTAAAGAGATAATATCAAATCCTATTAAATTTGCACATAATTACATATATATTAATTACCAAACATGCCACACATTATTACTATCTATTCTCCACAAATTCCATGCAGCCACCTCACATGCCAGTGCTAAACAACCCTTCCACATAGCATGGTGGTCAAACATGGCTCTAAGCCAACAAATAATGCATTTCCCTTACCATATAAAGCGCTCTAGCTACCTTAATGCGCCAAATGTGGGATTAAATCCCTTTACATAGCCATAAAATGCACTTGGAGGGAATTGAACCATGGTCTCCAAGATAAAAGGATAATATCTTGACCGCTATGCCACGGAGGTGGTAAACATTATAAATTGGGCATTATTGTATTTGAAGTGCATCTAGGGGATTGTGTGAAATATTGTTTTGCTCATAACTTGAGCTAGAGAAGGAATTTTGAGGTGATGTAAAAAGTGACTACTATTATTTTTGGTAGAGGAACGTGATGAGAAGATCAGAATTCTTATATAATTATTTTTAATATTTATTTTCAATATTTTAATATATTTGTCCCATTAAACTAGACCCATAAACGTAGGCCACAAGTGTCGAACTCCGTTATCAATTCCTATGTCAATTTCTGGTGATTCATCTCTGTATTTTCTGATTTTACACAATACTTTCAGTTTTATTTCCTTTATTAAAAATACAAAAGGTTATAATAGTCAATTTTTATATTGAAAATCAATACAAAGCAAAGTTAAGTGTGTGCACAATTGCTAGTTAAATTTGATTTTTAGATCAATTCAACAGCTTATCCTCCACTTAAATCATTACCTTATGCATGGTTTAACTTAAAGCAACTTATATTTAATTTCCTATTCATGCATGGTGACTTTATATACTATTTAAAAATATAAACATAGTTCATGCACCAAAATTCAAGTGTAATTATATGTATGGTGATAGGATATATTTAAACACACCTCAATTATCCCTTAAAGTCGAGCCGTAATGATATAACTTATCAATTGATTTTTATAATATTTTTACCTAGCGGTGACCCTTCAAATAAGATGTAAATAACTATAATTCTTTACAAAATCCTATTGATCATTTTAATAATCCAATATATTTAGAGTATGATAAACTACCATATCTAATTGTATGAACAAAATCCCAATAATATAACTTTTTTGTTTTCTTAATTATATAATTCCAGGGAATATAGTTGATATACAACATGTATTTGGAAATTGGATTTGAATTTCTTAGAACATGTCTATAAATAGTGTTGTAGCACCATAGACAATTATAGATTTCTTGTTTAGATTTTATGTGATTTTCATAGTGTCACCGTACATGAAAAGACTCCGTGATCTTGTGTAGTAAGAACAACCTTGAACATCCTGTAAATAATCATGTCAATAAAGAAATCATTATAAGATATTGCATTTAGATTTATTGTTTAATAATCATGTCTGATAAAAAATCGTGTCTAGCCACGTTAGTTTCACCATTTGCTCCATTTTGTTTGAAATTTTTTTGTAAATTCCTTTAGAATTTTGAATGATACAAAGCTATAGTTATCTATAATATTAGTACTTGAATCCAAATTTCAATGGAGAAATCAATTATTCTAATATCCCCTACTAATAAAATATGCCCATGTATAAATAGTCGAAGGCCATAGGGTTAAGTAGTATTTAGACATTAAACATGGTCTTAAACCATCTTATTCAGTAATAAAATTTTACAACTTATTCTCACTGACACATATTGAATTTATGGGATGTGACACACTTCCACCTTAATGAGTCATTGTCTCGATGATTTTTAATAATTAACGCTTCCATAGTTAATTAGATGCCAAATTGTAACTAACAACAAAAAAGAACATTCAATAATTTTATCTAAACTCACAATTTTATGATATGGAAATAAATATTTATTAGCTATAGCATCCTTTCAAATAGCAAGAAATATAACAAACTCATATACATGACATGATTTTGTTACTACATCCGTTTTGTATCATACAATATTATGTAATATATACCAAAGAAATAGTCGAAACAAGTTTTATATAAGTTTGGGAAAAACAAAGAAACATTATTTCTCTATTCTCCATTTTTCCCATGTCTTCCTAGCGATTTTGTTTCGTTTTTGTTAGATAAGGTAAAAACATGGATTGGCTCTAGGGGCCTTATAAAGGAAGGAAAATCAGAAAGGATTAGAATAAAACAAGCAAAAAAAGATAGAAAGGTCCATATAAAAAGCTTAAATCATACAATTAAAATCCAAGACTAGAACAAAAATTCATAAGAATAAAATGACTCAGCAAAAAAACTAGGCTGAGATAGTTCACAAAAATCCCGCCAATAGTTCAGGACCAGAAGATCAATTAAATTTTAGGGTAAACTTCCATGTGGTAAGCAAGACTATCTTTGTTGAGTCCCTCCTCTTTTATCATCACAATAATATCTTCTTCCAAATCTTCCTCAGAGCTGTTGATATATAGATTGAACTTCCTCTTTTTTGTGCCCTCCTCCATCATGTCCATCCTATCACTCAAATATGTAACCTGTGTCTCTAACACAATAATATTTTGTTTTGGATTCACCTGGGATGAATAAATTTGTTTGGAAGCTTGAATGACTTCCATCATGGTTTCCCGATAACTGACATTTGTCTCCTCCATCGCTTGAATAACCCTTTCCAAATACTTGAACCTTGTTGATCAGCCCCTCAAGATCCTTTTCACCACCATCAATTCCCTTGTTTCCTACGAGAATTTATATCTTCACCACTTCCTTACACCCCTTTATCAAGGCCTTCATCCTCCACAACATTCCTATACCCAGACATTTTACCGGCCCTCATCTTGGTGAGGCACTCTACCAGGGTTATGTCCTCCTCCTCTTCTTTATATTTTAGTGAACTAGTAGGGATGGGTTTCCCATTTTCACACATCAGAAGGATGATCCCTTTATGTAGAGGAATCTCTACCTTATCCTATTGGAATGCCTTTAAAGAAGCAGTAAATGACATGAAAAGGAAAAATGGAATGCTTGCCATGATTTTGTGTCTAAACATGTTAAAGAAAGAAAGATGATGTGTGTAAATTTTCTGATATTTTACCTCCAAAGTAATTTAATTCATTATTTAGAGACACACTTCATTCCAAATGACTAGAATACAATATCTAGCAAAGCCATCAGTGAAAAATGAGCACCTTTCCTTACCTAAAAATACCATCTCAATTTCATGCTCCCTGTGGGTTATATCTTTAAAAATCTTGAGCCCTTCACCGGTATCTCCGTAGCTTTATAAATGGTGTGCTCAGTGACTTCAATTTCCATACCTCTCACTATAAAATTTCCCTCTATCCAAGCCATACCAAAATTTTTCAACAACAAAGGATTGTAACCATGCAATTTGGAGATAAAATTACAGAAACCCCAATCTTGAGATTTTTCCACAAAGACTGATTGAAAGCCTCAATACTCTAACTCGCCAGCTCAACCCCGATTATGTCACTACCTATATTCATAATGCAAAACCTATCCCACCCGCTCACACTTATAAAGTTCATAACCCCTCTAAGAACATTGAGATAGTTAAAACCGATCCCCTTAAGTAAGCTATCTCAGCTCAAATGATACCAAAGCTCACTTGTGTAATAATCCTCAATTTTAGTGCAATCTATCTCTATCAATTGCTTCATTAATTTTTAGGGGAAAAACATCACCTTTATTCCATATTTTGTAATAATGGATTTTTATGCCGAAATCTGCTAGCTTATCCATGCACGTATTACCTCGATGCGAGGTATGACTAATTGAAACCTTTTCAAAAAAATTAAAATTTCCATGACATCACTAAGAACATTTTCTAAGGTCCAATTAATAGTATTATTATTGTTAATATAATTTAAAATAATGAGGGAATCCCCTCAATATGGATATTTTTGATTCCTCTATCCTTATCCAAATTGACACCCCAGAAAGAGCTCTATCCTCCACCATATTGTTATTTTGTCTCCTTAACGAGACTAGCATAGGTAAATATCCAATCACCATCATTGCTTCTAATGATCCCTTCCCCTAGAAGGATTCGGGTTCCCTTTTAACACCCTATCAAAATTAATCTTAACCACATTGTTCTCTCGGCCTATTCCATGAGGTGAAAATTCTTTGTCTTTTGATCTCCATTGATTGAGAGTGAAAATTTTAAGAACTTCTTCCTCCTATCATGAGCGGGGTTTTTAGCATTTCCTTTTAAAAGTTTGGTATTTTCTTTGATGGCATTATGACTCTACTTCAAATCTCTTGAGATTTTCTTTACAGTCACAAAAATACACTCATTCCTAGCTTTCCATAAACCCCAAAAAAATGTGGGAGGGCATTTTCCGGGACATCACCAAGATGGGGAAACTGAAAGGAATCTCCCATTGTATACTAAAATCATCAATAGTCTTTGCATAATCGATTAAAATTTGAACAGTTCCTAGATAGTCACAAAAACATTTTGAGAGAAGGGGCAATGAAGAAGAAGATGATTGACATTTTCCTCCTCTTTCTTAAAGTGAACATCTATTGGGAAGCTTCATACCATGTTTCTTGAGATTTTCCACTATAAGGATCTTGTTTTAGACCACCAACCAATAGAAGATATTTACTTTAGGAGTAAGATCCTTCACCCAAAGTCTACCCCAATACTCTTTTTGAATAGAATCTTTAAAATTTAGTCTATAGGATGATTTAACCGAATAATTCCCAGATTCTTCCTCTTTCCATTTAATGGAATCTTCCTTGTTTTGAAAATTGGGTATGTAGAAATTCCTTAATTTATTATTGAGTTCCTAAAAAATATGTAGGTCTTCGTTATAATCCGTGAGGTGGGATGATAACCTCCAAGTTCATGGCTTCTTCCTGAATCCAAAAGTCCCTTATCCAAACTTTCCCATATCTTCGTAGTGTTGTGCTACCATTTTACAAGACTCCATGCTAGCCAATAGATGATATTCAATCCAACTATCATTCCAAAAGTTGATTCTATTACCTTTGAAAATCTCCCAGATCAACCCCTTGATCAAAATGTCCTTAGAAGCCATGAATGAATTCCAGGATAAGGAACCTCTAGGAAAATCATTTTGGTTGAAAAAGGAGTCCAATCTACCTATATTTAGCAAGTACATGAAGACCCTCTTCTCTAACAATCCTTTAACCAACTTTAGCTATCAGAGCCTCATTCATGATAATCTTGATGTTTTTAACTCTAACCCCCACATATTTTGGGTTTAGTAACTTTTCCCCAAGCCGCAAGTGAAAACTTGAACTTATCCTCGCTCCCCGTCCATATGAATATTTTCTAATTTTTTCTAGAGACCCGATGATTCTTACGGAAGGAATCTTAAAGAGGGACATGACATAAATACGAATTCCTTACAGGAACTTTGAAGAAATTGAATCGACCTTCCTAAGAGAGAAGGATATCCTTCTAGAAGACAATTTTCTGTCAGTCTCTCAACAGGGATATTCCAGTTGAAACATCTAGAGTTTTTTTGGACAAGGGGCATTCCCAAATAGGAATCAAGAAATTTCTTAATCTGACACCCCAAGATGTGATCTAATCTAACTTGGATCAGATGCTCCACATTAATGAAAAAAACAACACTTTTATAAAAATTAACCAACTATCCCAAGACCAATTCATAATCATTTAGAACAACATGAAAGTTAGAAGCTTATTGAATGATTCTTTACCCAACATGAAATTATCATCTATAAATTGATTACGATAAAAAGAAGGAATACCATTATATATTTTAATACCCTGAATACTATTGGAATATAGATCATGTTGACAAAGCCTACTTAAAGACTCAACCACAATAACATAAATAAATGGTGATAGAGGGTCTCTTTGTCTCAAACCTCGGGCCACTTGGAAGAAACTTTCCAGTTTTCCATTCACCAAAACTAAAAAGCTAGCTATAGAGATATAGGTCATGATCATGTTTACAATGGAGATATTGAATCCCACCTTGATCAAAATGGCCTAAATGAAGGACCAAGAAATCCTATCATATTCTTTATGCATATCCAACCTAAAAACATAGTAAATCTTCTCCAATTCTTAATATAATAAATAGATTCTTGAATCAAAATTGTACTATCCATAATTTTCCTTCCCGAAACAAAAGTTCCTTGATTAGCCGAGATGAAGTTAGCCAGAACATTTGTGATCCTGCGAACAATGATTTTGGTAATCAATTTATAACTGGTATTACAGAGACTTATTGGTCTAAATTCCTTAACTTATTTGGCCCCAACAAATTTAGGGATGAGGACCAAGAAAGTGTTATTCATTTGTCTCGGAGGTGAACATTATTGAAGAAGTCTTGGACCATCTCAATTACATCTTGCTTGATCACCTCCCAAAATTTTTGAAAGAAAAAAAGGGAAACCATGAGGACCAGGAGATTTATCTAGTTCCATTTCAAATAAGGAAAATTGAATTTCCTCATTTGTGGGTATCATTAAGAGATCTCTGTTTTCAAGAGGGGAAATCACATTAAAAAATATCAAGAACTTTATTCTGAGCATTCTCCTCTGCAACCTTCCCCACATGGAAGAGCTCCTTGAAATAATTTATTATTGTATCATTGATTTCCTTACTTTCCAAATAGATCACCCCATTCTCTCCTCTGATTTCATTAATCTTCAGGAGGTTGGCTTTTGAAGTAGTAAAGTGGAAAAATTTAGTATTCCTATCGCCCTCCTTGAGCCATTTCACCCTTGATTTTTGTCTCCAGTAAACCTCTTCCTTAGCCAAAATATCATGGTATTCAATCAATAGTTTTTATTCCTGATCTTTGAGAACAGGGTTAAGGCCATCATCCTCCATTAGTTCCTCAATAGTTCTTAAATCCTCTACAATTCTAATTTTTTCCTAGAAAATATTCCCAAAGGTTTCCTTATTCCATCTTTTGAGATTACTTTTAACATTCTTCAGTTTAAAACTCAATCTAAAACTAGCCACCACAGAACTTGGATTCCCGCAATTAATGAATTCTATCAACAATATTCGATGATCAAACCACATCTTTTCAAACCTGAAAGGTATTGCTTTCTTGGGTTGATTCATCCCCAAATTTAGGAGTAAATGATTATGATTTGAACTAATTCTGGGAATGTTTTTATAGAATAAAGTTGGTTGATCATATGGCTCACTAAAAATCATCCAATCTAATTTGAATAATCTCAGACCCCATCCTTCTATTCACTCAAGTGCTTTTGGACCCTCCAATTCCAAGTGAAAAAATCATTTTGGATAGAAAATCAGCTAAATATTCCATGCTATCAGAATAAGAAATGAAGCCACCCTTCTTCTCTCCAGGGAAAAGGGGGTGTTGAAATCCCCACCAATGATCCAATATTTTTCTTTGAAATTTTGTCTGAACTTAGATATATCCTCCCATAATTTCCTTCTTTCACAAGTCTTATTTGGGGCATATATATTTGAAACATACTAGGTTTTCTTTGACTCAATCTTAGTAAAACTTATAACCACATGCTCGGGGTAGTGAGAATCACTTCACCCTTCACCACTTTAGGATTCCACATAGTAACTATACCTCCCAAGGCTCTAAAGGAGCTACTTCCATCCCAATAACCTTCTTTCCAAATAGTCCTTCCCACCTCTTTAAATATATCCATGCTCATTTTAGTTTCTTGAAACATTAAAATATCAGGTTTATTTCTAATTCTAAGGTCCTTAGGTATTTTATGTTTATTGGGGTTGTTTAACCCCTAATATTCCATGAAAGAATAATCATTTATACTTTATTATTGCAGGAAAAATCCTTCCCAAAAGTAATTTGTATTCCAATATCAGCCTCCTTACTAACAATGTTTTACCTTAATTACTTATTACTTTTCCTACCCCTTGTAGCTAAATCTTTTCCTACATCTACTCTAGAATTTCTTCGTAACTGGTTTAGATTTACTTACTAGTGTTTTGGGAGATGTAACATTTTCATACATGTCTGAAACATAATCCGTTAAAATCCCAAAAACATTTGAGGTAGCAAAGGCCTCATCTTATCTTTGACCAAATGAGCTTTGACCTATTGACGAAACCTCATCCAATGAGGGTCCACAAGAAACTTGCAAAGCATAGTTTCCTTGATTCCTGGATACACACATCCTCTATTTATAGAACCACCTCTTCCAAGACAAGATCCTCATTTTCTTTGTCTTTTTCTTTGTCTTTGTCTTGATCTTTTGTGACAAACAATCCCTTGATCAAGGATTTATCCTTAGGTAATCTTGAGGGACTGACTTCTTTTGGTATATCCTGATTTTTGGCTTCTCATTAAACACCACCCTACCATTTTTCCCAATCTACCTCCATTCTAAATTCTCCTTATTATTTATTGACATCTGGGTTTATTGTTTTGTTTCATTACCCACTTATTTTTTCAGACCTTTTCTTATGCAATCTCTATTTTCCTAAATTTTTCCCAAAGAATGTTCCATTCTACAACTAGTTTTACTAAATAGAAAATTTGGTTTTTTCTTTTCTTTGAAAAATTACAACATATTTTACTACCATTTTCTTCATAACGTGAGTTCATATTTTCTATCTTTTTCCATTTTCCATTACTTTTTCCTAAAAGTAAATGATGAAGAAGAGTTGATTATCTTGCTTACTTTTACTCCTTGAGTCAAAATTTATTACAAATTTCATTATAGCCTAAGTGGATTTTTAATTTACCGCTTTACAATAGATAGTCCTTTCCTATATACTTCATCTACCCTATTTGAGTTTAATTTAATATTGGATTTAAGTTCCAAATCTACCATCAAGACAACTCATCAATCAAGAAACTCCCTTGCTGATTTTTATCAATCAATTCAAGTTATTTACCTTGGTGATCATTTTCACACTTAATAGTTGATTCAAGCAAATTTTCAGTTTCATGTGTCATGAAGAACTATTAGAGTTTTATCTAACTTATTTACCGCCAAACCTATAGCATAATCTAATCTAGTTCATTATCCATGGTTCATCCTTCACATATCCATTGTATTTAATTAACAAATTTAAGATATTTAGTTAGCGTAAGGACCTAATTAGTCTAAGAGATGCAACCTTCACCTCTGATACAAAATGTAACACCCTCTTTGTTATGATTTTCAACTAGGAATTTTTTTGTTTCCCGATTTTAAAATTTTTCTTCAATTATTTAAATGTTCAACCAACATTCAAATCCAACATAATATATTTACTATTCTTCTGATGACAAATCAAGAAAGCATGTACAAGATTATGGGTTAACTAGATCCTATTCGATCCCCCATAGAAAACTATTTTGATTCAAAGATACAAATTATACCAAAGGTAGTTCCCTTCTCGTAAATTTTTTACAAGTGTTATTCTAAGTGTCTACCGAGATTTTAATCAATTAAATCCCATCCATCATCAAACACTTATGTTAGAACTAGGCACATCCCGACAAAGTGTACTACCATACACTTTTTGGTCAAATTTTCGAGTCACGCATCTCATGCTTAGTTTCATGATGACACATTCATCAATAGAAACATGTCCCATCACCATATCACTTGATCCAGTTATCAGAATTAAATTAATTGTTTAGTTAAATTAATTTAAATCACATATCACACATTCCATCCGATTACATTAGGTTTCCTTTCATATCAAAATTATATTATTATCGCATATGAATTTGATCCTAAGATCCATAACTTATATTCAATTTTAGGTCACAATCATTTCCATAAGTTACCTTCGTAACTTTAGTTTAATATATTTTTCTTCTAGTTACAAAATTTTTCCTTTTCTCACTATAATATATTTATTAGATTTAACTATGACCCTTAGGTTCATAAACCTATTCTTCGTAATAGGTTATCTTCTTCTTTAAGAGACATTTAATTACATCTTTAAAACATCTTAAATATAATTTAAGATAGTTAGCTACAATACTATCGCATTCCTTTATTTGTTTTTTTATGACATTATGATATTATTCCACAAGTATATAATTAATAGAACTTATCAACAAAACAATTTACCATTCATAAATGTGTTTATTCCCTATTTCATGAGAGATCAATGTACCTTTGTACTTGATTACATAAATTTTCATCCTCTTCAATAAATACACATAACCGATATACCCTCATGTTTGTCTATGATATTTTGATATAATTTTTACACTAGTTCTATGTAGATGTACTTATTCACAATGAAGATGTTGGGAAAATGAAACTTATCGTAAATACATTAATCATCCATATGAGTGCTATTGATATGTAAGGGATGTAGTTAATCTTGCATTTGTTCGTACTTAATTTGGTTTTCTTTCTCAAACCCTTTTGTATAATGAATGTACCTATGTTCATTAAAGTATAACTTATTTCCATTACAGACAACCATAAGACTTAAATTGATTCATTACAAGATATGACTTAGAAATTCTTATTTAGTTATCACTCAAATACCTCAATAACCTTATTTCATAATTAATCATCATTTTTAATATTTCTTGATTTCATTACTAAGTTGATTCATCTTCCTAATACTAATAAGTACATTTGTACTTAACCAAACAATCATGAAGTACCTTTGTACTTCGCTTCATACCATCATGATTTGGTTGTTCAATGATGGTACCTAACCATGTGATTTTATGTTGCTGATATTATGTAATAAAATCTTGTTTGTAGTGATAAAAACATACAACCTTCCTTATATCACACCTATGGTTAGCATGACATGTATGATTTCTTAGCAGAGTATAATATAACCATAACCTTAACTATTTTTCAACTTATCCCTTTGGGTAGTTTTTTTTTTTTTCTAGAAGAGGTACATTTTAGTCTATCAATATTTATTGTAAAGAGTTAATTTCATTTAACCAAATTATCTAAGTGAACAAATATTACTTTATTTCTTTCTTTACGTCTTTGGTAAACACCATTTTTCTTAATTATTCATTGTTTATAATATATTATAAACCTATTTCTTATTTATTCTTCATAAATATGAAACATAATTATCATTATGAATGCCTTTAATATTTCATTCTAAAGGAGAGTACATTATATTTGGACCATTGTCCTCATGTAATGATATGCATATCTAGGACCAAAGAGCTTTAAGCATTATACTTTTACTTCCTCATTTATTCTTAATCATTCCCTTATTTTAATATTGAGATTATAAGACAATGATATCCTTATTATTAAATATTTAGAAGAGGGATCCCACTATAAAAATTCTCTTGTATATAAACTTTATATTGTCATATATTAACCATATGAGTTCTCATTAACATATCTCTTTACATTCATAATGTTACCATATAACCCAGATTATAATTTATCAAAAGATACATTGTTGGTGCAATAATACAAGTGTTTCAAGATCCCTTATATGTATATCAAGTCATCTCATTAAATTTCATATTTTTATACAACTGAAAATTTCTTTTATTTACAATACATCAACAAAAATTCCCTATTGAAGTCAAAAGTGCCATAATAAATAGGGATCATTTAATCTATCACAATAGGATTCTTAGCCATCTTTACGTTTCATTCTTACCGATCTAATCATAATTTCAAGATATTTCTTTCACATAGATAAATAAGAATACAATCTTTTCATTCTTGAAGTAGATAAAACTAATCAAATCAAGCCAACCATTTGTTTCTCACTAACTTGATGATCATTTTCACTTGCATGGTTAAAACATGGTCGGGCTTCTACAAACCGCATAGAAAGTTCCCTTTCTTGCTTTATAGTTTATTCCATTCATTATTTACATAAATTAAATGATACTAAAATTTAAATCATGTAATTCACTTATTAGTTCACAAGATTAAATTTATAACCTCTTATGATAAATACTTTGCATTCACATTGTTGTTCTCTTCCATCAAATTTGTTTAAACCAGAATAGATTTTCATGTGATTGAATTCATAGCAACTTACCATCAGTCATTAATTATTGGCTTGAGATCATAATAACAACAGTTTTAGTGATACTATAAAATCCAACATGATTTATTCAAGTATCAACAAAGTGTTTAGTAATCACATTAAGTAACCAATTATATATATATATATATATATATATATATATATATATATATATATAATTAAATACAAATATTTGTAGTACTTACTCAATGAATTAGATACCACTATTTATAGTAGCAATTATCATTTCAAGAAATAGAGTAGTTATATATTTTAGATATCCATAATATTAGCATCATATCCTGTAATCATATAACACCTAACAATATTGCAGTCCCTTATTTAAGGAAGGACTACCATTTCTAAAATTATTTAAGAACCCAATTACACCATTGAAGTCAGGTCAAGGGCCTCAGGACCCACACATAACGTTGAAAAATAATAGTAAAGAATCAATAGCTTCACATATAACATATATTGTTATAGAAACTATTTTTAGTACAAAGACTTAGACAATGCCACATAAGCTTACATATTCATCTATGAATCCATACTTTCCATACATCATAAACCGACACAAAATCCATACTCAAAAATAATTGATCGACCCCTTAGGATAGGAATAATTTCTTCCATATCATATAAGGATTGAAGCTAAAATCGGTAAAAAGCGTAAGGGCAATATCCGAGATGTAATGTCTCCTTGTCGAACTAATGACTAAGAAATACCCAAAGGGGTTGATGTATCAAATCTTCAAACATCTACTACTTGGGATTCAACCCAAATTAGGCCAGTCAAGAAATATGTTTTAAGGAAAAATTCAAACCCAAAAGTCTTGGAAAAGTTTTTGACTACAAAGTTTTTATACGGTTAACCATAAAACCGAGTTGGCTAGGTAATATCCATCATATAAACCATATATTCTTATGAGTATCATCATCATCATCATCATATATATATATATATATATATATATATATATATATATATATATAAACTAAACTTGTAAATTAGTTACATTCAAATCGATATCATTGAAATAAATCTATAAGCATGCCAAGTAATGGTTAAACAAACTCATTTGTTGTCATCGATAGTTAAATACCCATATTCTAACGAGATGGTTTCAACTAAACAAACAGCTTAGAATCCCATATTAAAATGAGTGATCACTCAAAGTAGAAAATGCAAAACCTGAATAGGGTCATTAATTTTATTTAACCATTATTTCGTTAAATATGGATAGTTTACTAAGAATCTAGATTTATAGTATTATTATTTCTAGTTTTATAATTCTTGAAATTGGATTTCTAAATTTCATTTATTTGTTTATATCTAGTGTGATATCGGATTCCAATATTATTTTTATTGGAATTTAATTAGTGTAATTTTAGATTCCAATATTTACACTATGACATACAAGCATGTTCTTAATTCTATATTGAGTTTATGAGTATGTGAATAAACCCATTCTCAACACACTTATAGTACACTATGTTACTAATTATTTGTATGTGTATCTACTTTATCTCAATTATTTTTTTATATGATTCCTATATAAGGAATTTTGATCCCTTTTGAAAATTAAAACAATGTGATATGGGTACATGTTGTATGGAATAAGAAGCAACTATTGAGTCTATGAGAATGGACATATGCCCATTCTCATCACACTCATGGTACAAGTATGTTCCTAATTATTGTTATGTGTATTAACTTTATATTTATTGTTCTTATATGAGGTATTTTGACCTCTTTTGAAAATTTATATCTTGGCAAACAATAGGTTAAGTCCCGAAGCATTGTCATGGACACTCTTGTTGAGATCATTCAATAATATATATTTGCACGAAATACTATAGTTTTACATTCAAGAATTACGAGATTCCTGAAATAAAATTTAGTATCTAGACTTTAGAAAGGTTTTTATTTTATAAAGTTATTAGAATAATTAAAAAATAAGTTATCTAGACTTATGCACATAGCTTTAGGAAAAGAACATATAATGTTTTGGTTGTAATGAATGCATGAATCAATTCATTACATAGCATGAATTTTTAAAATGATTTCCTTGTAAACCACATCCACGTCACTTTAAATCAAAAGATCCAACTCCTTGTAAAATTAGAGCATAATTAAGGATTTTTTTTTTCAAATTATATTAATTACATGGTGGAATTTATATTATTAATAATACATTAATAAAATGAGAGAGTTCCATAAATGACACAATGTTATATAGAATTATACTATGGAAAAATATTCCAAAGTAATATAATACTCAGTATTTCATTTAATTATCAAATAATAGTACAACTATAAATTTTTATAGGACCAAGGTTTGGAATAATTTTGTTTAAAAACTCACATCCCATGCCAAGATGAATTTAGATATAAATGTATAAACTTCAATAGTTTCTCCAAGTCAACATTCCTTATCTTGCTCAAGTAGATCAAGGTATGATTTAATGGCCACGTGTCCTTTATCGGGTATCTTTATGTATCCACTTTTCCCTTATATTTTAGTGTCCATGCCCAAATGATGCTATCCACATCAATATCTGATTTAGGTTCATCTGAGATGGTCCATGTTTTATTTAGCTTTAAACAATCCTAATACAATGTTGTACCTTCTCCTCTCCCTACAGGTTTCCAATATTGAACTCTCAACTTTTTATTTACATCATTTCCTTCATGTTGAAGGAAAATATCCCCATCTTCTCTCCCCATCCATATATTTTCATTATCATTTCCTGGTCGTATAAGTAGCATTTTCCCCTTGAACACATCCTTCAATACGTTGAATTCTTTGTTAGATCTTCCACAAACAGGCCCAATGTAAATATCTAGTTGATCACTATGTATAAGGTGTAGACCATCTAGTTGAGCACTCCCTTTCTTAATCATAAGGGAACTTCTTGTTTCATTGAAAATCAAATGTTTTATTGGCAAAACTATTGATTTATTAGGTTGTAGAAGTCTTGAGCAATCAAAACACATATTTACCACATTTTATATCCATACACCAAAATTCAAAGGACCCAACCTCTCTCCATAAATTTCATGAACTTATAGCACATGAGTTATATAATCCATGGCTATGTCATCATATCTGCTATAAGATTTGTGTTTGATAATGACATTGTTTGTGACAAAATATCTTCTATCTTTAGGACTGTATTGATGGTGATTTCAGTGTCATCACTACAATCTTTGTCACTCTCTACATTGTAATCCTATGAACCACTAAAAACGTTTTCACTTCCCAAATTGGGGGAATGGATGAATCTGCATGCTTTGACACTTCACTCTCTTCCCAAAAATGTAGTATCCTTTATTACTGACATCTACCAAAGTTTCAAATTCATCAACTAAGAAAGGAAATTTTAATCTTCCATCCAATACTATGTTAACACTGAAAACCAAAAATGGTGAACTCATCGAGCCTTAAATCGAACTCCTTGCTCATGAACTCTAAAACAAACCCTCACCCTTTTAGTGTGGCACATGCTAGATCCCTTCAACAATCTGGTGGGAAAATGGTAGAACTAAGCATTCTCCTAGCTGTGGTTAAGAGAACCATAAACAAAGCGAAATGATAGACTGCAAGACAAAGTGAGAGACGACTCCAAAATCTTTTCCCGTGGCTAGACAACAAGGGGTTTAATAAATCTATTTCTCCTTGCCTTAAATTTTTTGGTGGAAACATGAACAGAGGTGGAGTTGTGTTGTCTCTTAAAAATTTCCCTATGTTTCCATGGCCAAATTCAAATTTTTGGAGCTCATACCCTTCATTGGTGTTTAAACCAAGTTAGAGATTCAAGAAAGTAGCAAAAGTTGTGCCCTAGAGATGTTTAAACCTCTATTTTTCTCATTTTGAGAAATTCTCCATTTCCCAGTCTGTGCACATAATATCCTCTTTACAACCTCCATTTTTGATCGAAATTGTTCACTTGTTCTATGGCCTGGGTCGTCAAATCATTGTTTTGCCTCCATGCCTCTGGTTTGTGAAGGAAATTCAAAATTTGGACTCAAAATGATGAAGTTTTCTTCCTCTCGCATATTTTCCACAATCAGGATGACACTACCTTTTCCCCACTAAAATTTGACTCCAATGAATGAAGGTAAATGGTCGAGATCCTATTGGATGGGGAGGAATGGGATTTGCGGTGAACTTAAACACTTTTGCTCACTTTTAGAAAAAATGGTAAATTTTCCCCGTGGCCTTGATCAGGCTATAAAGGAAAAATTCAAAGTTGAAGCCCACAAAGAAAAAGTCAAAGGTGAAGCCCATTGTTAAAAAGTCAAAGCCCATTGTTAAAAAGTCATCGGGGGACTTTTGGAAATTTAACCAAATTCCGAAAGTGAAGTAAAAGTTCTAGAATGCTCCGCAGCTCTGCCAAGGTCTCGGGCCGTTGTTGAAAAGTCAAAGCGTAAGAGCAGCCAACAGAGGAATTTTTGTTTGTGAGCCTCTTTATAAAAATGCAAAAAGATAAAAATTATCTCGCAACCCCGATTAGTCTTTAAAGGAAAAATTCAAAGTTGAAGCCCGCAATGAAAAAGTCAAAGGTGAAGCCCGCCATTGAAAATTCAAATCGAGTAGTGGGTCAATGGAGGAAATTGAGTTTTTGAGCCTTTTTCCAAAAAAGGTTAAAATATTGAGAAAAGGGCCATGACCCCATTTCCAATCAGAAGCAACCACGTGTCTAAGTTAAAAAGTGAAAGCGGGGGTACGGGCCAATTTGTTCCAAATTTCCAAATATTCAAAAAATATTAAAATGCAAAGGGCTTCCCACATTCTTTGCTCTAATCCCTTCCTGCCACATGGACGGTCTGATTTCAAAGTTAGAGGAATAAAGCTAATGGTCTATATTTAAACTGGAAAATTGAATGTAATCGTTGCTTTGCAAGATCTAGTTTTTAACCTTGTTGGTCCAAAAATCATCACTTGGGAAGATCTATGGATAGACGATCCAACAAAGTGTGTAGGGCATAGCCCCTCTTTGAGTCAGCAAAGTGAAACTGGTTTATTGTTATTCTACCAGCAGGAATTTGTGCAAGTCTCACAATATTCGCCTTGGGTTTGGGATCTCATCCCGGAGGGTGTTTCCGACTTCGGAAAGAAAGGAATGGAAGATATTGTGAATAAATATCAGATCCGAAGAAAGAAAAGAAATGAATTCCAAAGAAGAAAGGTCGGAGGGTTTATGTTTTGGGATTGGTAGTAAATGAAAGAGCCAAACCTACTTCCATAAATGAACAAAGCAATACCGATGAATAAATGACGATAAAATGTATGATCCAACAGAATAAACACACAGATCTGACATAAGAAAGATCTAATGCATATAACACAGTATTCAGCACAAAGTCTAAATATTGTATTAATAATTCTTTCGGTTACAAAAAGCTCAAAGTCTTTTCTCCTCACTTCTATTTTTCATCTGAAAGATATCCACTCATGCCCAATACAACAAGCATTGGGGTATTTATAGAAGAAGGAAAGAAAAGAAGGCAAAAAGGAGCCAACCACCTATTTACAAAATATCTACAAGGATATACAAAATATCTCAAAGTCATGTTGACTTTTGACAACTTGATGGATGACATCATCCCATGGTGCAACACGGATGATGTCATCATTTGTGCCAACATACTCCAGATATTTACCAAAAGAAAGTCGAAGAAGAGAGAGAAGAAGAAGAAAGAGAAGCTATTCATCATCGTCATCCTGCGGCCGAAAGGGGGTAGCCTGCTTTTGCTGCTGCTCAGGTGACGAGATGTGAAATTGAGCACGGTATTCCATGAACTTGCTGATCATGGGCCCTAGTTGATCCTGGGAAGGATCCTTGTGTCATTCACTGATCACCTCGCAAGTCTCCCACTCGTCTATGAGCTTCTCTAGGAGTTTGGAATATTCTTTCTCCGCTTCTATGAGGAACCCGATGAAGTCCCGACAGGCCAGCAGGTTATTGATGGACTCCGTGTCAAAAGTGACCTCTGGCCCCAGCCCTCGCGAAACGATCTCCTTGAAGATCTAAATTGTTTCATCGAATTTTCTTAAGGTGAAGGAAGGAGTAAGCAACCCTGGTGACATGTTGAGAATGATTTGTTCCATTTGGTGCATCGCGTCCAGGGCTTCTTCCTTCACCTTATCGATCTTTTCAAGGACAAATTCCAGTTGATCCACCCGGTAGTCCAGGGTGGAAATGACTTTATTGAGGGCCCTGGGATGACCGAAGATGCCGAACTTGACCAGATCTTTGACTGAACAGTCAAACATTTGTTGAAAGGTCTCATGCTGCAGCCTAGCATGGTCCAGCTCTTCCGATATGGGTCCTGCTAACGCTTGGAGCTCCTTATTCACCTTGTTGATGTTCAAATATAAATCAGAGAACTTGGCGATCACTCTTTCACTGTCCTTGAGGATTTGGCTCCTCCAAGCTGAAACTGCCATGCCCTGCTCGCTGATCTTTGCATATTCATTAATTTTATCCTAGCTCAGAGGCTCAGAAGTCTTGGCAGCAGTTGTGGGAGGTGCGGCAGTTGTGGGAGGTGCACTGCCCATCTTCTGTAAGGCTTGGAGCAGATGTTTATTTTTCTCTTTCAATAGCCTTTTCTCTTCTTTTGTTTCTTGAAGCTTCTTGCAGAGGGCATCAACTGTAGATAGGGCCTCTCCCTGAAGGCTTTCAGAAGATGTCCCCATTGTGACTTGGGTCACTGTATAATTTTTCGAGACAGATCCTTTTTATCCTTGAGGGGATTGGGGTATGCGATCTCCATTACCCTCTTTCCCAAAGCACTCTAGGAGAAGTGCGTGACGGGCTTCTGCTTCTTTGCCCCTTTGGACGGGATTACGGAAAATTCCATTGGAGTGATGGGAACTTTCCTTTTCTACTGACTTAAGTGCTAGGAGATCCAGGCTGGACTTATGGGAGAAGGGCCGGAAACAGAGAAGGGGGCAGCTGCAGTAGTAGAAGGGAAGAACGTGGAGACACTTGGAGGTGGCATCGAGAGGGAGGCCAAAGAAGTGCTCATGGGAGGAAGAGATACTGCAGGAGAGGAAGACATGGGAAGGGAAGGGAGCTCAGAGATGAGGGAAGAAATGGAGGGGGACAGTTCCGCGAGAGAAGAGAAGATGGACGAAGAAGCGGGAGGAACAGTAGAAGAAGGGGGAGAGGACACGACCAAAGGAATGGTTGCTTGAGTCACTCGAGGAGGGGAAGGAGGAGAAGAAGAAGGGACAGAAGGGACCTTGGTTGATGTAGTAGTGGTGACATCCTGAGTGGATGGGTCGATTGGAACATCCTCTTCTACTTCTTTCTCTGGAGAAGCTAGAGTTACAACTTGTTCTGGTACAGCGGAAGGAGGACTTTCAGGAGTTTTCTCTTGAGTGGTGCTGGATTCACCCTCTTTGCCTTTTCCTTTACCTTTAGGTTACTGTTTAGATCGAGAAGGTGCGTTACCCAATGGAGAGGTTGTGAAATCAACCCCGAGGTAGATGAGTCCATTCATTCAGCACCAATGCTCTGTTCTATGCAGAGTTTCTTTGACCCTCTCCTCAATTGTCTGAGGTGCTTTGTTTCTATCAATGGCCACAAAAGGCCAATCATCCCCGTCTGTGTTAAGATATACTTGATCTACTTCCTCCTCAGTAGTTTGGAAGCCTTTGGGGACGATGGCTACCCCATATTGGATGATTTCTGCCAATGCCAAACGAGAATGGTCCTTCCTCCTGAGTTCCACCTCATGATATAGGTCGATGTAGATATCCTCGATCTGAGGGATGTGGATTTTATTGAGCTTAGCCCTCGCTAGAAAATTCCTTGGGTCAAAGGTGGGTCTTGCTGGGAAGTCATGTTTCAAATTGAGCAGCTCCAGCTCTGCAAACATGTCTTTTGCCTTGTGATGAGTAAGACATGTATATCTACCCACTGTGAGGGGGAAAGGAGTTCCACCCTTCTTTCTTTTTAGGCACTTTTCGTGATAAGTGATTAGCTATCTTGACAGCTCTAGCAGAATCAATTTGGGCCCAGCATACCTTGGTAGTCTAGTTGGCTCTCCCAAGAAGTTAGCTGCCCTCAGATAAGTGAATGTGGGAAATTGGGTGAACAGGGCCCCCCATTTTTCAGTGGCTGCCACGATGCTCTTGGTCGTGCGACCGTAAGTCATATTTGGCCTTAACAGGTAGATGATGAAGTAGAAAAATGCATCGTTGATCTTTGTAAATTGAGGGATGCTATTTTCCAGTTTCAATTCTGGATAGTATTCATAGATTCTAACTTGGGGCCAAACCCCACTCCGCATCAGAGCTGGATAGTCCCTTTCAGAAGCTGCAACATAAACAACATAGGAATTCATGTAGAATCTCCCCGTTGTGGGGAATTGTTGCAGCTATTCTGATATTGTGCTGCTTATAATTTTTTCCCATTCGAAGCGTTGATCAGGCACATTTTTGTTCATGGTTTCTAAATATCGCAACATCCATTTGTGGAAATAATGGGCGTCAAGAAGCCTAAAGACCTTGCTCAGGAACATGATGGTGTCACTGAGCTCCTCCGAAAAATCACTGCGGTGAATGATTTGTGGCCAACGGGTCACTACTTTCTTGTTCTTCAGATAGACTTCATTCATCAGTTGCATGCACTGATCTTCATGGTCATCCCAGGATTTGATACAATCCTCTCAGCTGACGGCCACAAAGTGCAGGTGATGAGGAATGCCGAGTATTATCTCGAAGTGGCAGGCAGTGAGGTTGATTAAGACCTCGCCCTTCTCATTTACAACACACCTTGTGTCTTTATTATAACACCAGGCAACCACCATCATGAATTCATTGTTAACAAGCTTGATCGGGATTCCCCAAAGAAAGTGCAAGGCACTGCGTATTAGCTTATCCATCCATGGAATTCTTGTGTCCTTCTGAGTCCTGACCCAGAATTCCTCCATATCAATATGACCCAACTCTGAGTCTCTGATGTCCAGGTCACATTCGGCCTGGGAGTCGGGCATTCTGACCCTCTGATACTTATATTTCATTTCTTCCTCTGTAAGCTTGGCCTTGCCTTTGGATTTGGTAGGTCTCTTGCTTGATGTTGACATATGTTCTTCTGAGCTTAATTGTTGATCTGCAAGAATAAGACGTGAAACCCAATTGAAGAAAGCCATGTCAGGCACTTGATTTTCCATTGAAATGCTGACAGAAGAAAGAGTTAGTAATTTTGAGGTCTCGGGCGCATGGCGCATGGATATTGCAGATTGCAGAGCTAAATAGACAAGGCGCACAGGAAAAGGGTGTTGCAAGGGTTAAATCAACGCCAAGGGCGCATGGCGCATAGATTCTGTAGGGTGCATTCTTTGTTGCTGTAAGCACAAGTGCGCCTGCGCCATGTATTCATTTTATAAAGGGCGCAGATTATTTTCATGTTACACGGGTACAGGGTGCGCCAAAGGGTGTAGGAAAAATGCGTGTAACATCATATGTTCATGCGCCGAAGGGGAACTTGGCGCGGCGCATGGAAAGTCTGCACAACACGATGTTGTTGCGATGAAGGATGCGCCTGCGCCTTTTATGGTTTTGCACTTGGCGCATAGAAAAAGGCTGATACATGGATGCTGGGTGTGCCAAAGGGCGCAGGAATTTGTGATGTTGCACTTAAGTTTGATGCGCCAAGAGGGCGCATGGTAAGCGTTTGCAGCAAGCGAGGGAAGTGCGCCATGAGGGCGCAACTGCTCTTTTTGTAACAGGCACGGTGGGTGCGCCAATGGCGCGACTGTTGATCATGTTGCAGGGGTGACAGATGCGCCAAAGGAGAGAAAAAGAATTACAGTTTCCTCCCAAGCCATGACTTCTTCACTAAGGTGTTTGCATATGGTTTAAGCTTCTTTTAAGGGGTCATTTGGGTGATGAAGAGGCTTAAACCAAGATTTTTTGAGTCATTACTTCAGGACAGAGTCCCCCTTTCCAAGCAGATCTAGAAAGAGGGGGGAAGGACATGGTGAAGGAAAGAAAAGATAGCAGCAGGGGGATAAAAACATGATTTCACAGTTTATATTAAACCCAAACAGCCAGCCAGCAGATAAAAACCAAAGCACAAAACACACAAAAGGAGTGAGGACCTCTTACCAGGATATATAACGATGAAAAAGTGCAAACGGGTCCACAAAGTGATTTGAAAATGACGGGGCAGGTGCGCTGACAGGCTCAGAGAAAATATCACGTGATTGTTCAGGTGATAATGACAGCGCAGACGCGCCTATATATAGGCGAGGAGGCAATAAATGCGCCACCAACCTTTTAAGTGGCGCATGAAAAGCAGTGTCGACATATGAAAGCATGCGCCCTTGGCGCACCAAAAGCCATGCAAACACGGAGTTATGCACGCCTTTGGCGCACCGAGAGGGGTGTCGACATAAGATTATGTGTGCCTTTGGCGCACCAAAAAGTGGCGCAACAAAAGATATGTTGACAGGAAGGCGCATGCGCTTTGGCGCACGCAGGGAAGCCTCAACATAGAGAGGCGCACCAAAATGCCTGTTGACACATGAAAGCATGCGCCAAAGGCTTAAAGGGGGCGCATCAACTTTTGATGTTGCATAGTCATTATATGCGCCCGGCCTGCCATGGGTGTTTTCTTCACAATAGAGGAATTTGGAAAGGTGTTGTGGATTTGTGAAGTTGTATATGAGTTTCTTAAATAATATAATGGCTTCTCGATGTCATTCCAAGGGCAGTGATTGATTTCAAAAAGACTAGAGTTCTCTATACCTCGAAAAGACAGAAAATGCCATTCTTCTTCTATTTTTCTCTTCTTCCTTGAATTTCTTCCATTCTCAAGCTATGTACAAACTCTTCTCAATATTTAATAAGAAAATAAGGAATTTTTGCCTCTTTGATTGAGGAATTAATTGGTACTTTGTGAATAATGAGTTTCATTCACTTGTAGCTTCTCATGTGGATTTATTTTTCTTCTATCTATAAATGCATGTAAATGGAATTTCTAATTAATGTGTGTGGGAATATGATATTCTACTTTCAACATTACTTTCTCCTACCTCCATTCTCACTCCCTTTCCCCTTCTTAGAAAAAGTTTTCCTCTGAGAGAGAAATATCTCGCTTTTCCATAGGGTCATTGGAGTGCCCCTGTTGGATCTCTCGGTCTAAAGGAAACCATTGAAATCCACTCTTTCACATGTGCACATACGTAAGTTTCACCGTTTAATTAAAGGTACTTAGATTCCCATAGCATTGGCTTAAAATCCACCAATTTTTCCATAAGACAAATTGTCTCGCTAACAATTTTTGGCACCCACCGTGGGGTATATTTAATAGCATCTACACCTAAAATGACCTCAGGGTCATAAAATACAAAAAAAAAAGATTCTAGAAGGAAATTTTCTAGAGATTGAATAATCACACAAACTTCATGCATGTAAATCATGGCTATTCAGGAGATCCTCCTATTGAGAGACTTGATTTACTCTTTCACATCCAAGAAGACATTGCTTCCGATCTAAGAGAAGCTATTTGGCATAAAAGACAAAGTTTCAATCAATACTTCATTCCCATAAGGATTCGGACCTAGAAGAGGAACGTCTTTGTCAAAACTAGAAAGGCAGAGACAAATTCCAAAGACCCTAGAGAAGATCATAAACTTTCAAGTTGGGCTGATGGCGAGACACTCTAAGAACAAAGACAAGGAGGAAAAATGTCCCCATTTTTTAATAACTTCAAAAGAAGACAAGATTTTCTCGTAATTCAGGGCCTCCTCTTCATCAAGAAACCAAATACATTAAGAACTTGAGTGTTGTTAATCCCGTGGATGGTGAATTTTCATACATCAACAAGAACCTTGATGATTTCACTGACTTAGAAACCAAAGAAGAAGTTGGAGAAAGATAAGTAAGAGTGGAAGAGGAAATAAGGGCTCAACTTGAAGAAATCGAAATAATTAAGGCCGAGGAAAGTGAGAGAGCAAAGAGTAAAAGCCATAAATTTAGCAAGGTGGGAATCTAAAAATAGAAATATAATGGGGATTGTGAGGCCCGTAGGCCTAATGTACCATGGGGAGGAAATACTAGTCCACTTGCTCTTCCACAACCACTTCATGACCTCCCAAGAGGATCAAGAAAGAACTTCCAAAAATTCAAAGGGGATGGTTCTTAGCTCCTCAAGAACATGTAGCGGCATTCATCACTACTTGTGGAGTGTTGGTAGTTGAAGATGATTATATTTCAGTTAGGCTCTTTATGGATTCACTCCAAGAAAAAGATGTTGAATGGTTCTACATGTTTCCCCTAAGATCTGTCACATGTTGGGTAGATATAACAAGTGCATTTGAATATAGGTTCAAGAGTACGTAGAGATTGTCGGGATCTACCGGTCTAATTGGTTCAAATGAAGAAGGAGAGCTCTAAATCAATGAGATATTTTGTAGCAAGGTATGATAGGTTGGCTAGAAGGATCCTGAGAAGATGTGGTAGCCCTTGAAAAAAATGGAAAAGGTTATTCATTAGTGCTTTGCCATCAAAAGTTTGTTTCTTCCTCAAAAGAGCTCAAGAGAGAACATTGGGGAAGCTAAATACTTTGTAATTGAGACTAATGATGATCTAATTATTTCTGGAAAAGTGGAAGGACCAAATGGGAAGTAAAAGGGTCAGAATTCAAATTTAGTCACCCTTGATCTAATGTTCCAAAAAATGGCAAATGACCTAGTTGCTTTGAAGAAGTAGTTGTCACAAATCATAATGAGGAATTCTCCAAGGAGACCAAATCCTCATTATAGACCAAGAATTGTTCCACCTCCTCATAGGCTTGCTCTTGAAGAACCACTAGTTAATGCCATTTGTGACATTAGGGAATCATAAGAAGGAACAGAAATTGAAGAAACTGAAGAAGAAAGCATGTATGACTATGAAAACTATCTAGAAATTGAAGAGGTTGGTATGCACAATATCCCAATCAAAATATGTTGATGATGAAGAGGAAGATGATAAAGAAGCTTTGAGTTTTTCATGTGCTAGTTTCACTCGTACACAATCCAAGAATGGTGTTTCAGCCTAGAGTACCAAAGCAGATGGTAGGAAGAACAAAGAAGATATCTCTTCAAAGCCTCCACCAAACATGATCATCAATAGGGTATCACCATTACCACCTTCTATGGAATATGCTAGAGAGAAATCAGATTCACCAATTGTTAAGGATCACTCTATTGTGCCAAGTAAGTTATCTAATTCTTCTCCCATCTCAAAAGCTGTTAAGAGCAATTCTCTTCTAAATGTTGTTTCTTTAAGAACATATAAATTTCAATCAAAGGCTACACCCCCATCTCCTTCCAAGCCAATTGCTACATCTGAAAAGGAGAAACCAACACAAAAAGTAACAAAACCCCTATCATTTAAATCCTCTCCCACCGCTGGAATCTCCTTCTCATGTACCATAACTCCATTTGACTTTGTGGAGCATGTAGGCAAAACCAATGTTCAGCTCTCTCGAGATTGAGTACCTATAAACACATGTTGCCCAATTTTACATATTCATCAAGGAAGTTCATGGTAATAACCCTTTTTCTTCAACCCCAATCTCTAAAGTGCTATTCTCGCACACCATCCATACCACCTTATAAAAACATGTTAGCTCTCGGTGCCTCCACCACCAATAGGTTTGAGCCTTTTTACTTGTCACTTCTCATCAAAGGTTTCCAGATGAATAATTGCATTATAAATTTTGGAGCCTCGGATAATATTATGCCAAAGAAAAATTGCAAATGGTCTCAAATCACTTTTCCCCCAGTAAATGGCATATGATACTTAATGGAATCCAAACAATTTCCATCGGTAGGAAGGATTAAGGATGCTTAGGTTGCACTAGTTGATTACCCCGATAAGAAGATACTCCCGACCATTTTGGTGGAAAACATCCCAAAGCATCTTCTGGTATGTTGTTGAGTAGAATTTTTGCAAAGATCTAGGTGGAGAAATAAAAATGGATTGGTCATCTCAGTAACTATCCTGAAAGAAAGGAAAAATGAAGAAGTTCTTGCTACCAGAAAATGAAATTCACAAGAAGGAAATATGATGATATAAGAGCTAACACTCTCTTTCACAATTATGGGCTAGGAAACTACTTCCTTACATCAAAAAAAGAAGAGAACTTTCCACTCCTCATGGAGGAAGAATAAGATCAGATTTGGACAATGGAGTTTGATGGCGGTAATTCCGAGAGAAGGTTTAGGAGCTGGTGTAGTATTATACTCTCCCTTCAATGAGGCATATCCTTTTTCTTACAAGCAACAATTTGATAATATAAACAATACTACAAAGTATGAAGCATTTCTCTTAGGCATGAATGAAATAGAGGACATGGGAGTCAAGAAGCTGAGATGCAAAGGTGATGCAAAAGTTGTGGTAAAGAAGGTCCACCAATAATATCGGTGAAAAATCCAAGGCTCGTGCACCATAGAAACAGTGTGGGACTGCATTGAATTCTTTGATGCATTCTGCATTGAAGCTATCCCTAGGGAGAAGAATGAAAATGTTTATTCTCTACTAGTGTCAACTTACTTATTTACACCTCATCCTTCTTTTTGCAAGGATAAAGTGACCATTGAGATGGTATTCGACCAAAGATATAGAACATTGCAAATCACCTGGAAGGTCTTCAATGATGATAATCGATCCTAGCCTTCTTAGAAAAATGGATAACTTCAATAATCTATTCATTGAAGGAAGTGAAAACCCACACTTTGAATCACTCGCCAAAGAAGAGAAGGAAGGAATTGAGGGAATTGATAAAGAGGGAGTAATCAAATTGAAAGGAAACAAAATCCCTAAAGGCCTAGTCTCTTTGGAAGATCTCTTTGACAAACATGACAAGTTCATCCAAGAGAAAGAAAAATATTATTCACAATGTCCATCTGATTTTGATCAAGAAAACATTGGAACTTCGTGAGAATCCAACAAGGGTTAACATTGGTAAATGCTTCTCACCAAGAGAAGAAAAGGTTTGTTTCTCTAAGAAAGTAATTAGATGTCTTGGCCTATTCCTATGATGAACTCAAATCTTTTCAGCCAAAGGAAATGCATCACTCCATTCCTTTGAAGCAAGGAGCTAAACCCTTTAGGAAAAAACAAAGGCCATACAATCCAAAGATTGCTGATGTTATCAGTTCGAAGAGGTGATAAAGATGCTTAATGCTAGAATCATCTTCCCCATCCACTATTCAACATGGGTGGCTAACATTGTGCCAATAAGGAAGAAGAATGGGGAAATAAGGATTTGTGTAGACTTTCAAAATCTGAATCAGCATCTCTCAAGGAAAACTACCCTCTTCTAATCATGGATCATATTTTGTAAGAAGTCACTAGATCTGAGATGCTCTTTTTCTTGATGGATTCTCATGGTACAACCAAATCAAGGTGGTAGAAGAGGATTGCAACAAAACAACCTTCACAACACCTTGGGGCACTTTTTCCTACAACATAATTCCTTTTGGCTTGATCAATACCGGAGCCACTTTCCGTGAGAGCAATGAAATTGACATTTAAAGAATGGAAACATTGCATTGTCATTTACCTTGATGACCTCATGGTTTTTCAAAGAGGAGGGAGGTCATATCATTCATTTGGAGAAATTCCTTGGAAGGTGTAGGAAACATGGAATTTCTCCGAATCCGAAAAGTGCATTTTTGGAGTCACAAAAGGTACATCATGCTAGGACACATTGTGAACAAAAATGGAGCACACGTTGATCCCGAGAGGGTCAAAGCTATCCAAGAACTAGCTTTACCAACTAGCAAGAAGGGATTTCATTCATTCTTTGAAAGGTAAACTTCCTTCATCATTTTGTGCCAAAGTTTTCTCGAATCGACTAAGCATACAACTTCCATGATGAAGCCTCAAGCAAGTTTCAAGTGGATTAAGGAAGGAAAAATAGCTTTTGAGGAAATCAAGAAAGCCATTGCCAAAGCTCCAACCCTTGTATCTCCAGATTTCAACAAGGAGTTCATCATTTATTGCTATGCATCAGAACATACACTCTCTACTGTCCTTGTTCAGAAAAATGATGAAGGTTTGGAAGCACTCATTACTTTCATGAGTTGTCCTTTAAAAAATCATGAGATAAAGTACAACCAATTGGAGAAACATGCCTACATAGTGGTTAAAGTTGTTAAAAGTTTTAGATTCTACATTCTCAATTCCCATATAGTGGTGATGGTCCCTGGAAGTGCAATCAAGTCCATTTTGACTCAACAAGATCCTAGGGCTAAGAGAGGAAGTTGGATTGTAAAGACCTAAGAGTATGAATTGGATATTAGACCCTCTAATATGGTAAGAAGAAATGGTTTGTGCAATCTGATTGCTGAAGATGAAGCTCTCAAACCTCAGCAGGGAGAAAAAGATGGTGCTTTCTCAACCTGTTTAGAAGAATGTCCACATGTGCTCTTTATCACCACTACTAATGAGTGGTATACTGACATTACTTACTACCTCACTTATGGAGAATGCCCTCATCAAATTGATTACAAACAAATAAGGAAACTCAAGCTAAAGGAAACCAAGTTTGTGATCTAGAATCATGCACTTTATAAGAGAGGCGTAGATGGGTTTTTTCTCAAGTGTGTAGATAAGGAGCAACAAGAAAATTTACTCAAGGCATATCATGATCAAGCTTGTGGTGGACATTTCTTAGCAATGGTCACCACACATAAGATCCTTAGAGGGAGATATTATTAGCCCTCCATCTTTGTAGACACTCAGGATTGGGTTTCCAAATGCAAAGCATGCCAATAATTTGTTGGAAAGCCACAACTAGCCGCATTGCCACTTAGACCTATGGTGATTTAATAACCATTTCCATAGTGGGGCTAGATTTCATTTGTATTTTGAATCCTCATTATAGTGCAAGGCATACTTAAGTACTCAATACAACTGGTTACTTCACTAAATGGGTGGAAGCTATCCCGACCAAGCAAGCCAGCTCTAAAACAGTCTGCAACTTCATCAAGGAGAATATCATTGTTCATTTTGGAATACCACAAAAAAAATTGTAGACAATGCCACTTATTTGTATTCTAAGGAGCTAAATTTTTTTTTTTTATGGATTTATAATCTCCTAACTCACTCTTCTGACTACTACCTACAGGGAAATGGGAAATGTAAGTCAAAATAAGAACATTGTGACCATTGTCTGTAAGTCGGTAGATGAGAATTAAAGGAATTGGCACAAGAATTTATATGATGCATTGTGCACTGATAGGATCACTCCTAAGAAGGAAATAGGTATGTAACCTTTCTAAATGTTGTATGTAGTTGAGGTAGAGATTCCCCTCACAATTGAGATGCCAACTCTCAAGTTGCGCAAGAAATAGAAGATAGTCAATATAAATAATCCATTGATAAGAGGATTGTCTTCCTAGAAAAGTTGGAAGAAAGAAGATGCCAAGTGGTGGATAGAATTAAAGAAAACCAATTGAAAGTGAAGATTTTTTTTTGAAAAGAAGACCAAAGCAAGGAATTTCAAATTTGGATATTTTTTTGCTTTGGGACAAGGAAAGAGAACCAAAGGGGAGCCATGGAAAGTTTGACTCATTGTGGTTGGGCCAATTCCAAATTCATGGAGCTTGTGGTGAGAATGTTTTTCTCCTCTCATACTTGGATGGAACACCATTGGAATTTCCTCGAAGAAGGAAATATGTGAAACTCGTATCATCGGTGAAAGCAGTTGTCCCCTACCTTGTACCATAGGTGATTTCATAGGTTTATTTTTCCCTTTTTGTTGTGTGGTTTTGGTTTTTTTGTTTGGTATTTTTTGTGTGTGGTTTGGTCTGTGTGTTTCCTTCTTCTTCCATTCTTCCTCTTAATTTTACATGAATCTGCAAGGCCCAATGGATAAGGCACTGGTCAACGTAATATGTTTTTGAACTTGAGATTCTAGATCCTCATGTCATGCCCTAACCATGCCCAGTTCACGCCATGTCCCCAAGCTAGAGCTATTTATTGTCTCCTATAAACTTCTCTCGTGTTTCCATGGCCAAATTTATTTATTTTGAGATCATAACCTTTGTTGGTGTTTAAGCCAAGCTAGATATTCAATAAATTAGCAAAAGTCATGCCGTAGAGCTGTTTAAACCTCTGTCTTGCTCGTTTTGAGAAATTCTCCATTTCCCGGTCTGTGCACATAATATCCTCTTTGCAACCTCCATTTTTGATCAAAATTGTTCACTTGTTCTATGTCCTAGGTCATCAAATCATTATTTTTCCTCCATGCCTTTGGTTCATGAAGGAAATTTGAAAATTGGACTCAAAACGATGAAGTTTTCTTCCTCTGCATATTTTCCATAGTTGGGATGATGATGTCTTTTCCCTACCAAATTTTGACTCCAATGAATGCAAGTATGTGATCGAGATGCTATTGGATGGGGAGGAATAGTATTTTTGGTGAACTTAACACTTTTGGTCACTTTTGGAAAAAATGGTAAATTTGCGCCGTGGCCTCGATCAGGCTATAAAGGAAAAAGTCATAGTTGAAGCCCACAAAGAAAAGTTCAAAGATGAAGACCACCATTTAAAAGTCAAAGTGGATGAGCGGGCCATCAGGGAACTTTTGGAAATTTAACCAAATTCCCAAAAGTGAAGTAAAATTCTAGAATGCCTGCGGCTCTGCCAAGGTCTCGGGCCCACCGTTGACAAGTCAAAGCGAAAGAGTGGGCCAACGGACGAATTTGTGTTTTTGAGCCTTTTTATAAAAAGGTGAAAATTTAAAAAATGATCCGCACTTTGATTAGGCTATAAAGGAAAAAGTTAAATTTGAAGTCGGTAAGGAAAAATTCAAAGATGAAGCTCACCGCTCAAAATTCAAATCGAGCAATGGGGGCAGTAGAGGAAATTGATTTTTTGAGCCTTTTTCCAAAAAAGGTTAAAATATTGAGAAAAGGGCTACGACCCCATTTCCAATCAAAAGCAACCACATGTCTAAGTTGAAAAGTCAAAGTGGGGGTGCAGGCCAATTTGTTCCAAATTGCCAAATCTCCAAAAAATCACAAAATGTAAAGGGCTTCCCCGTAACTGCTCTAATCCCTTCTTGCCATGTGGATAACCTGATTTTAGAGTTAGAGGAGCAAATCTAATGGTCTATATTTAAACTGGAAAATTGAATGTAACGGTTGCTTTGCAAGATCTAGTTTTTAACCCGCCATGAGTGTTTTCTTCACAACAGAGGAATTTGAAAAGGTGTTGAGGATTTGTGAAGTTGTAATAGTTTCTTGCAAAGAATATAATGGCTTATTGACGTCATTCCAAAGGCTGGAGATTGATTTAAAATAAAACTAGATCGCTTCGTACTTGGAAAACACAGAAAATGCAATTCTTCTATTTTTCTCTTCTTCCTCAAATTTCTTCCATTTTCATGCTATGTATAAACTCGCTCGAGCTTTAATAAGAAACGAAGGAATTTTTGCCTCTTTGATTGAGGAATTAATTATTACTTTGGGACTAATGAGTTTCATTCAGTCTTGTAGCTTCTCCTGTGGATTTGTTTTTCTTCTATCTATAAATGCATGTAAATGGAATTTCCAATTAATGTGTATGGGCATCTAATATTCTACTTACAACATTAGTTTCTCCTACCTCCATTATCACTCACTGTTTACCCTTCTTAGATAAATTTATTCTCTAATGAGAAATATCTAGCTTTGCCATAGGGTCAGTGGAGTGCCCCTTTTAGATCTTTGGTCGAAAGGCCACCATTGAAATCCACTCTTTCACACATGCACATACGGAAGTTGCACTATTCAAGTAGAGGGACTTAGATTCCCATAGTGTTGACTTGAAATCCACTAATTTTTCCACAAGACAAATTTTCTCACCAACAAGCTGGTAGCGGCCATGGCAAGGACAAGGCACTAAGAGGTGGTGTTCGAGATCTCCCAGAGTTTATTCATCTAGACATCATTGTGGCTTTTGGGTATACAATGAAGTGTTGGGCTACTCATATGCGTGGATTAAAGATGGGTGTTCCTTCATTTTTGGATGTTGTATTCAAACAAACAAAGATTAATGCAAGGATTTCTTTAAAACTCTTGAAACCTTCTCAGGATACCCCGATGCTAAAAATAGAGGAGGATCTACTTCAAAAGGTGCTCAAGGAGGAAGAAAATATTTCCCAGTTGGGTCTCATATGCAGGTTTCATAAATTTTGGCCAAAACTTTCTCAGCTCCATGACTAGATTGCTCAGAGATGGAGAGAAAAGATACAAGGTAAGATTGAACTTTATCCTTGTGCAAAAGCATATTTCATTGTTGTATTTGAAACCCTTGAAGATAGGGATTTAATTATTACACAACACTGGGTTTGGGGTGAACATGGGCTCATGGCTAAGCCATGGTATCTATCTTTTGATCCATTAAAAGAATCTTTTGACATCTACCCGGTCTGGGTTCAATTTCTTAGACTCCTGCTCCAGCTTTAGAATAGATCTTTTTTTCTGTGGTTAACTGTGGTTTTGATGAGAAAACCTCCATTCAAACCCACACTACTTATGCACGAATCCTTGTAGATCTTAATACCTCCCAAGCCTTACCAACAAAAATTAATTTGCAGATTGGTGAAAGACTCTGGGTGCAGAGGTTAGACTATGAAGGACTTTCTTTCAAATGTCGGTGTTGTTTCAAAACTGGTCATATTACAAAATATTTTCAACATTCCCATTTAGAGACCAAACCTACATGGTGGAAAGACTCTCTACCAGAGCATCTAACAATCGATCCCCAAACAGATAAGGATTTTGAATCTAGTGCCCCCATACAAGTTGATTCACCCGTCATGGAAGTTTCTTCGAACAATACAGAGAATACCCTCACATTTTTCTTTTTAGGGAACTGATTTAGTAGTAAGATATTCTTTGACCCCCTTTCCCAAGGGTCACATTTCTATCAAATCGATTGAAGTGGTTCTTCTGATCTCGATGGAAGAAAGAAATGAAGAATTGATGGTGGTGGATAGAAAAAGTAAGGGATGCACAAAACCTAAATTCCCCATCGCTCGGAAAAAACATGAATATTTTCCTTTTGTTATCTCTCATTATTATATCTAGGTTGTTGGCCTGCTTTTACATCTGTTGGGAAAATGTTCATTGTTTATTTGTTGTTTACTATTTTTTTTTCATTGTTGGATTTCTAGTTGTAGGTTTTGTTCTTGGCAGGTTATTTTTTGCCGTTGGGCTTATTGGTCATATATGGATTTTGATCCCTTTTTTTGTTGTGCTGATATGGTTTTATTTGGATTTTGAGCCTTATTGTACTAGGGTATAGTCCCTTTCAAAAAACTATTTACCAATAATAATAAAAATGTAGTGTCTTCATATTTGAATATACTCTTCCCTTTTTAGCTTTGGTTCCTTTTGAATACAAGTCCACATGATCATCCTCTACAAATGCAAAAGAATTTTTGCTATAACAACATAGAATACAAAGTTTGTGAGATGATGGAAAATATCTTAAAGCATTACATAAAATAAATTAAAAATTATCATGTATGTACAACCATAAGTATATTGAATACACAAAGCACGTGAGCTACGAACTTCTATAATTTAGTAAGGTTTGGAAATATTTATAACATGACTTCCAAACTATGATTGAACTTGAATCAATTGAATTTAAATGATGAGAAATAAATTGATATTCGATTTCTATTTGTTAACCACTTCATTGAAATAGAGGTTAAATAGATGAGGTTGAATTTAATCGATAAGAAATAAATAAATAGTGGTTAAATAGAAGTTAATTAGAAAATTTATTGCTAATCGCTTCATCCAAATATATTCATAATATTAACATAACATATATTAATTTTTCAAGAATTCCTCATGCTTCCCATATTCCCTCATTATAAGAATGGGCGTCTTTCCATTTTAAACATTCTCATAAAAGGATGTAATTGTCATTCATTCTTTATGTTTCGCGTAGGAGAATTTTTCTTTCTTTCTATATTGAGTTTATAAGAATGGGCATATGTCCATTCTCATCACAATGATAAAAATATTTTTTTATAATAGAAATGGCATATGACCATTCTCGTCACAATCATAAAACTCTTTGTTTGTATGAGAATGGGCATATGCCTATTCTAACCATTCTACCTCATTGAAGCAATACTGAACTTAATCATTTTTATATCACTATAAAGGATGTGGGAATGGGAAACTATCCATTCTAAACAAAATTAAAAATTACCTCTACTTCTATTCTCTAATTCTTATATAAGAATGGACATGTGCCCATTCAAGACAAGATAAAAATCTTTGTTGATATGAGAATGAATATATGTCCGTTTTGTCTATGTGTATTATGAACAATCAATTTATTTTTCGTAATGTAAAATATTATTTGAAATTTATAGGTATTATTAAATGATACACTATTATTTCTTGTATTTAATTATTATTATTATTGTTAATAAATGTTGTTAATTAATTAATTTTGATTAGTAGTAATATGATATGTTAAATACATATTCTTTGATTTCTAATTTTTGATGATTAAAGTTTAAATATTTTTACTTGCCCATTTCAAGCATTATAATTAATGAAGCATTATAAATATATATTTTTATTTATGGTAGATGGTTTTGAAGGTACCATACCTTGTAGTACAACCAAAAGGATCAACAACCAAGATAAGCAAGATAAAAAGGTGGGTTTTTATTCATGGGGCCACACCCCAAATAAAAGCCAAAAAGTAAGATAAAACTATAAAATTACTAAGACAGGGGCCAACAGCCTACATGAAGCCCAACTATGAACAAACTACATCAAAACAAAAAATAACAATATTACCATATCAACTACACAACAACACAATAACAAACATAAAGACAAAGACAATAATTTGAAGACTTATTAGAAACTTTGAGTGCAATCCTACCATTCTTCCAAGTTGAGGCACCGATGCCACTAATATCACAGATCTAATGAATGTGAACTTGAAGAAGATCGAGGAATTCTCTGTGAATGGCGAGTTGGTTGTTGTGCTTTTCTTCAAGAGCTTGAATTTGTGTACACAAAGTATTGATTTCCTCCCTAAGACTAGAAGTGGAATAAGAATCCGAGTCTTTTCTACAAGAATTGAGGATAAGGTCTACATTATCTTCAATGGTTTTCACATCTTCACCTTGCATCTTGATTCTTTCTAACACGAGAGGGGGTAACTGCAACTAGGGCTTACATGGCTGAATTTAGGGGGGATTTCATGAACAATTGACTCCTTACCCTTTGAGTTGCTTCTCAACACCGTTTTGTGAGGAGGTTTAGAGATAATGTATTGGATAAGGGGATTTTCACTTGTGGATGCAAGGATGCTTAGGAGGGGGTGGGGCAAGAGAGAGCTTCATGTCATTGGCCACAACATCTAGAATGAACTGGTGAATAAGAAAAATTACCCATTGATGCAGTAGCATTACCCTCTTATGGGATCGCACCTCTTAAACAAACTTCTCTAAGGAGTGTAGGATATAGTGTGGCAAAATCACCTTAGATTCACTCCTGAAGTGGTTGAGTAGAACCAAATGATGCAATGGGATAGTTTAAAACCTTCCTTCCAACGTAATGTAGCGGAACATCATGTGTATAACTTCATAGAAGGACTTCAGGATGCTTTGGAAAAAGGATTCCTTCACATTTGATATCAATGTGTTCTCCATTTTCAAGTAATAACCTTTCCTTTGCCTCTTTGTTGAACTTATTACACAAAACCTTATTCCTCTCGAGCTTAAACCATTGATGAAGTAGATGAATTCTTCAGAGATACTAAAGTCTCTACCTTTGAACTAAATAGTCATATCCTTAGAATTGTCCACGAATTGAAGGGAAATGTACTGATCATGTCCCTTAATCCTTTGAATAAAATTTATGAAACCCCCAATGTTGAGGGTTTCCCGAGCTCCACGTTTTCTTACCATTCCAGTCAAATAAAGGCTCTACTCTAAATGGAGATCCCCCATCATGACACATCATATATATTAATGGAGTTTATGTCATTAATTAGTTTTATAAAGTTTTACTAAATTTTTATAATTATTTTAAAAATACACAATAATTAATTAAGCATTAAAAATAATGGCGATTAAGTTGTTCAAGTTTAATTATATTTTTATAATATTATTTAATTATTTTAAAATAATTTTTATTCGTGTGATCATATAATTAGATTTCATTTTTAATATAATAATTGAATTTTATTAGTAATCTTAATCATTGTAGTTAACATTAATTGATAGGATATTTTTTGAAATTAATTATAATATTATTGATTAATTATTTAAATTAGCACTAATACTAATTAATTATAATATTATTAATTAATGTTATTAATTTATTAATGTATTAATTTATTATTTTATTAGTTTATTAATTAATATTATAATAATAATTTATTAATATTATTAATTAATGTTATTACTATTAATTACATTTGTATTTGTCCATGGCATAACGAGACAATTAATTTGTAAATAAATTGTTTACCACCTTTTATTAATTGAAGGTACTTGTTTGTCAAACATGTCTTTGAGCACCCGTTGGAGGGAAATTAGTGAAATTAATGGCAATTAATTCTTCTATGGCATGGTAGAGAGAATGACGAAGGTTACTATTTTCGATGATGGTAGAGATCTTGGGAATTGCAAGGTTAACTGCAGTCAATGAAGCTATCTCTTTCTTGTTCATCCTTTCTGCTTTATTTTTCATCCAATTTCAGAATTTTTGTTCATCCTTCCACTTTAGGTTGTCTGTATTTTGTTATACCATTTTGTTCGAGAAGCAAAATATTTGTGTTTCGTTACATCATTTCATCTTGTTAAGTAGAAGATTTGAAGAATATTTCAGAGATATTGTTTGTTCTCTTCGCTAAATTTTTGTTTACCCTTTCCACTTTGGGCTCCCTCTATTTTGTAAGACCATTTCGAGTCTGAATTACAATATTTGAAGAAAATTTTAGGCATGAATTATTCTAACTCTTATTTGCTGAATTATTATAGATGAAGAATATCATTTGGTTTTCTTTCCCTTCTATTATGTTCTAGGTTTAATGATAATGCCCTATTTTTGATCTTCTATATTTTTTGATTTGGGTATTAAGAATATCACTTCAATGTTTTTAAATACATGTGTAGTTGTTAACCTAATCATATTTTATAATACGGGAGTTATCTGTTATTATTTTACCAAAGTACATAGTGGTCTTACCACCGGGCAACATAACAAGCATTACTTATTTTCTGAGCTATGCGGTCAAGTTCCACAGATGAGAATTACTCATTATTATAAGAAGAATTTACTCTTTTATAGTGAACAATTTTTTTCTTATTTTTAAAATTAAATATAAGTTTGAGAGATACTTTTAATTCTTCTCTATTGTATTCTAAATTTCTCGGTATCAAATAATGCCATATATTTTATATGGGTTTTAAGAATATCACTTCAATATTTTCATTATAAGACTTGCATAGTTGTTATCCTCCATAGTTATAAAAGGATGCATCTAAAAATGACCATTTCATGCATGTTTCAAACTCTCAACATGATCACATTCCTTTGCAAAAAATGTATATGATTGTAAGAAATCCACTTCCAATCCTTCTTGCTAAGTCAGGGAGTTAGCTATTTTTTATTACAAAAGTAAAGTGTGGGGTTACCACCTAGATAAAATTACTTATTTTCTGAGCTAGGTGGCATAGTTGCATAGGCCCAGATGGGCGAGCGAGCTGTGTTGACCAAGATCGGTGGGTGGGATGATATTCTAAGTTGGTCAAGTGAGTTGACATTTTGAGCTGGAAAGGTGAGCTAATTTGTTAAGATGAAGGTCAAGCTAATGGTTTAGCTAGATTGTTGAGATGGCCTATCAAGCTGACCGATCAAGATGGATACTCAAGATGGCTAGTCTAGCTCAGAAGTTGAGATAGACAAATGAGATGGGTGGGCGAGCTACCCTACCGAGGTGAGTGGGTGAGGTTGACTAGTCGAGTTGGGTGAGCAAGCTGATTTCCCGATCTAGGTTGGATGGATGACTCACCCAGGTGGGTAGGTGAGTTGACCTACCAAGATGGGTTAGGTAGTTGACCTACCTTGCTAGGTGGGTGAGATCACCTTTAAACTAAGAAATTTTTAAATTAATCATTATCATATATCAATTAAAATGATTAAGTGCATTTTGTATCTATTGAGAAAATGCCTGGTTTAATAATTGGAATCATGAAAAGAAGAACATTGATAAAATCCATCTTGTTTTATAATTTGCAGTTTCCCATTCTCACATCCATCATAGAGTTATTGAAAAGAATAAGTTCACTATTTATTGTATTACAATGATTAGAATTGGCATATGCCCATTCTTATACAAACAAACTATTTTATCTTTCATTAAATGGTTAGGTATCCATTCCTATAGAGGTATTGAAAATTTTAAGTTAACTATTGTTTGTATTAGAATGTTTAGAAGGATCCTTTTCCCATTTACATACAAACAATAATTTATTTCTTGTATTGAATGGGAAGATTCCCATTGACATATAGGAATCATATATGAAGAATATAGATAAAATTTATTTTTTTAGAATGGGAAGTTTCCCTTTATGAAATAAGAATCATATAAGAAAAGTAGATCAATTTTGTTTTTTGAATGGGCAATTCCCCATAATCTCAACCTTCATAGGTATTAAAATGATTATGTTCAATATTGTATCAAATTAAAACTTCCCAATACCATATAGGAATCATAAAATAAGAAAATAGATAAAATATAATTAATTTTAGAAAGACAATTTTCCCACTCTCACAACCTTCATATAGTGTTTAAATTGATTAAGTTAAAAAAATTTGTATCGATTGAAAATTCCTTTTCACTCTTATATCCTATTACTTTTCCATAGCAATGATCAATTTCAATATTGCTTGTATTACAATGATAAGAATGGGCATAAGCCCATTCTCATACAAACAAACATTTTTAACTTGAATGGGCAGATGCCCAATCTCTTATAAGAATCATAGAAGAAGAATTAAGGTTGAATTTATAAGATGACAAATTAATAAATAGAGGTTAAATAAAATTTAATTAGAAAAATATTGTTAACCGAGTCATCTAAATATCTTCACCATATTAACAAAGCATATTTTAGTTTTACAAGAATTCATACTTCCGATATTCCCTAACTATGAGAACAAAAATCATCCATTTTAAACATTCTCATAAAAGGATGTAATTTTCATTCATTATTTATGTTTCACGTATGAGATTTTTTATTTCTTTATATATTGAGTTTATGAGAATGGGCATATGCCCATTCTCATCAAAATGATAAAAATATTTGTTTATATGAGAAATTACATATGCCCATTCTCATCACAATAATAAAACTCTTTGTTTGTATGAGAATGGGCATATACCTATTCTAACCATTCTACCTCATTGAAGCAATATTGAACTTAATCATTTTAATATCACTACAAAGGATGGGGGAATGGGAAACTTTCCATTCTAAAACAAATTAAATATTACCTCTATTTTTCTTCTATGATTCTTATATGAGAATGGGCATATGTCCATTCAATACAAGATAAAAATTTAAATATATGGAGAAGGTGCATAATGTAATAAACATTTAAATATATTCATAAATCTTATATCCAATCATAATAGTAAAGTAAATAATAATATTCATAACATATATGACATGTCATTAATAATCTAATACTATTAAAATTTGAAACAAGTTTACTAATTATCCATGATTGCATATCTCCCTCTCTCTAGTATAAATTAGTATCAATTAGTTTTATTGATTCTCTACGCTAGAGTTTTCACCGATTCTCAATACGCCAAAGCAATCCCTCCACTACGAGGCATATTTATTTAAGGGGAATTGAGGTAGACGGCCTTCTATGGCCCTATCTCCTCTGTCAGGCTTGAATTTTCTTCCAGATTGATTCGACTTGGTGGAGAAAGCCATATAAATTATTCTTGGGGACGATTGAATACAATGATGTTGCCGAGATCTAGTCAATGCCGAGGTTGCTTCCTTTTTCATCACCCACCTGATCCTCCTTTGAGGATTCAAGGATGAGGTCCTACAGATTTCTTGAGATTTGATTCAACATAGACATGTGGTTGGTCTTGCGGAAGTGGTGGACAATTTCGGTTTGCCCACAACTCTTTGGAAAATTTCAATGGAAGTTGATGGGGATTTGTTTCTCAAGGCTAAGTTAGAGAATTAGAAAGGATGTATAAGACTCTTTTGGATTTTTCTGTTTCAGTTCTTCAAAAATGTAGATTGAAGGAAGAAGGTCCTGCCTACTCAACCCCTAGAATTGGAAGCTTTATCTACCCCAATTCACCCAGAGCTAACTCAAATTTTCAAACTCAAGGAAGGTCCTACCTACATAGCCCCCTAGACTTGGAATATTTATCCTTCCCAATTGGCCCTGTTCCAGCTTGAATTGTCAAACTCAAAATGGGAAGGATGGATTCATATACTTATCTACTAAAGGTTGTGTAGGCTAGCTCTCGATAAATGTCACAAAGAGCTTCAGAGTGAAGGTTCCTGCTCTAGCTAAAGATACAAAGGTCAAAGTGAATGCTGATGTTTCCCAATTATCGAATAATAATTCTCCCGTGTATCTTAGTTGTATAATATCTTTTTTTTGGTTTTGTTTTTTGTTGTATTTTTAGGGAATCCATGTTAAAACTCCTTTCCTTCATTTGGTCTATCATGCTTTTTGATATTGTATACAATGTTTTGTAATGTAGGGGACTCAAGAACCCCCTAATTCAAATCTCCAAATCAAAAGGTTTTATCCATAAAATAGAAACATCAAACATGGCTATGATTTTTTTTTAAATTTAAATTTTACTTTAAGTGCAATAATTAAACCTAAAACATGGCTATGATATTGTTTAATATTTACGTTTGTTGTTTTCCATGGCATAACGATACCATTTAGTTGAAAATAAATTATTTACCACCGTTTATTAATTGAAGGTACCTATTTTTCAAACACATCTTGGAGCACCCGTTGGAGGGAAATTGACAAATAATTCTTCCATGACATGGTAGATATAATGATGATGGTTACTATTTTTGATGATGGTAGAGATCTTGGGAATTTCAAGGTTAACCATGGTCGGAGAAGCTATCTCTTTCTTGGTCATCCTTTCCAATTTCTTTTTCATCCAGTTTCCACTTTGTTTATTTATCCTTTCACTTTGGGCTACTTGTATTTCATTAGACCATTTCATCCTATGAAGTAGAAGATTTGAAGAATATTTCTGAGATATTGTTTGTTCTCTCTACTAATTTTTGTTGAACCTTTAAGTTTCCTCTTTGGGATATCTCTATTTTCATAAGACCATTTTGGATTATGAAGCACAATATTTGAAGAAAATTTTGGGCATGAATTATTCTAACCCTTCTTCGTTGAATTATTATCAAATAAAAAAGGGGTAGATACGCATTATCATATAGGAATCATATATGAATAATATATATAGAATTTATTTTATTTTAGAATGGGAAGTTGCCCATTGACATATAAGAATCATATAACAAAAATAGATCAAGTTTACTTTTTTTTTGAATGGGTAGTTCCCCATAATCACAACCTTCATAGGTATTTAAATGATTATGTCATATATTGTATTGAATGAAAAACTGGCCAAACCCATATAGGAATCATAAAAGAATAATATAGATAAAATCTAATTCATTTTAAAATAGAAAGTTGTCGATGAGGCCATAAATTAGCCATAAATTACCATTATTTTTTCCTTTCAAGTTAACTTTGAAAGTGGCTTTAAATGTAGTGTTGGAACTTATAGATTTCTTAAGATAGAATATATGATATATATCTTGTTCATTATTTATAAGTCTTTTTTTAATCTATTTTTATGACTAATCATGTTGATTATTTGGGAAAGATGCAAAGTCTTGTGTATGCAAGCCATAAAGATAAGATAATGCTAGTTATGGGAAAAATGGAATTGATTAGGGATAGTATATCTAAACTAAAATATGATTTTATATTCAGATTTTTCTAAAAGAATTATGCAAGTTTAAGAAAATAATCCTCTTAATCCGAGATCATGTGCAAAAGTTATATATGTTTTTAGTTAGATCCGGAACAATTGGAGTTAGCTCCGGAACTTGCAATTTTAGTTCCAAAACTTACAGATTTAGTTCCAAAAATTGTAAATTTAGTTCCAAAACAATTGGAGTTAGCTCCAGAATAACTAGAGCTAGCTCTGGAAATTGCAGTTTTAGTTTTGGAACCTGCATAAAATGAGGAACTGTGAATAATCATATAATTTAACGGGAAATATGAGAGAGGTTTTTGTTCATAGAAATGTTTTTAACAAAAACCTCATTCATATTTGCTACAAGTTTTATCAATACATATAAATCTAAGTTTTAGTATGTTGTAGTCTAAGAAAAGTGTATCGACGAGCACTAAACATTCCATAGCTAGAAACAAAAAATTAAAATGGGAAATATGAGAGTGGTTTTTTTTCATAGAAATGTTTTTAAAAAAATTATCATTCATATTTTCTATTGGTTTTACCAATAAATAAAAATCTAGCTTTAGTGAGATGCGAGTCAAGGAAAGATGTATCGACGAGCACTAAAAGTTCCACAACCAGAAACAACAAAGTCAAATGGAAAATATGAGAGAGGTTTTTGTTCATAGCAATGTGTTTAACAAAAATCTCATTCATATTTGCTACAGGTTTTACCAATAAAAATGAATCTAACTTTTAGTGAGCTACAGTCCAAGGAAAAAGTGTATTAGACGAGCACCAAAAGTTCCACAGTCAGAAACAACAAAGTCAAATGGAAAATCCGGGAGAGGTATTTGGTCAAAGTAATGTTTTGAGAAAAAAATCCTTCCAATAAATTAGGATAATAAAATTATTGTGATTCTTGTTACCAAAAAGCAAGGAGAAGATTTGACTCTAATAATATATCTATCTCCATATTTTATGGAGATGGATATCTTAGTTGTTAGGATTGGAATAAAGATAATAATATATTGTATTTACCAAAATAAGTTGGTTGGATTCATAAATTATAAATTCAACCTTCCACACTCATATATGTAATTTTCACTACAAGAAATTATAGTCCGTTCTTTCTCAATCTTCTGAGTACAATTATTATGTAGGTTTTGAATTAAGTTTGAAAATATGAATTAATTCCTCTTCCAAGGAATGAGTTGGCCACTCATTCCAAGGAAGAAGGATTAATTTTTATGTTCTCTTCTTTCAATGTTTTATGTTCCTTTCTTTATTATGTTTTCCTTTTGTTGTGAACTTTTGATTTCATGTTATGTAATTCCTCTGTCCATATAATTTCTGTTGTGAACCTACGGATGTCTTATTTATATTTAATTTATTTTAAGTTAGAAATTTTATTTATTCAAGTGTGTTTCCTTCATGTGAGCTTTATTTTTACAAGTGTGCCTTTACATTTCCACTTGTGTGATTTATTTTATGCAAGTTTGGATTGTGTTTCACAAAGCTATTTTCCAAAGAACATTTTTCTCTTAATGCATATAGTCATTGGACACAAGCCCTGGATTGAAATTATTAATGGCGAGGATTGATAACCCTCATCATTTTGGCACCGTTTCCGGGGACATGGTGTTATTAAGAGATTCAGAGTTTTCTAAGAGAATATTCTAGTGACAGTAGAATACCTCTTGGAAAATTTTGTGATAGGAAGTATTTGGAGGTAGTTCTTTAAACTTTTATTTTCTACAAATAGATTAATATTTCTTTCATGCAATATAGATTAAAATTTTATTTCTGCAATTAGGAATGTTAGATTGTAAATATTTACCTCCCCACAAACTAACTCTGTGTATAAGAAAAATGACTGTGATGTTTGATCAAGAAGGTATAATGGAGGGAAAAAGAATTCAGATCTGGATTCTATTTATGAAGAAATGGTAGAAATATGATATTGAATTTGGAAGTAGATCTAGTTGATGAAATATCAAATTCCATTATTGACAACCACCACCATTCCCCCTTGTATCAACTAACAACTCAGTGATCTTATTGCACATAACCTTAGTCAAAAACTAGCTTATCCAGTTTGTAATAATGAAGTGGTAGCATTTCTAATTAACTCCATCCATATTCAAGGACTTCATTAGAGCCAAAATAAAAACCCACTCATAATAAATCCACCCATCTAAATTAGTTTTCATCCCATAAATAAATTAAATCCCTGAACCATATCCATTAGAATTTTTTTTTGTGTCTTCCAATTTCTTCGTTTTTTATATGTTTGTATAACATTAAGAAAAAATTATTATGAATATCAAGGAAAACACTTTTTCATGCTAACATCCACATGAATTTCCAGAGTTGTTCTTGGTACCAACGCATGTAGATTTTTAGCACCAATAATATCGACCAAAGAGTAGTTTGGAGGGACCCATGGATACATAACACAATCCATCTCCTGAGATCACTAGTTTGAGCTTTGAATATTACTATGGTGATTCCAATAATGCACAATTCAAGTTGGGATTTGAAGACCTAGAAATTGTTTACACAATTTTTGAAATCTTCTTAGAGTTATCAAGTATGCAAAGAGGTTTTTATGAGATCTCAGACATTGCTTCCTATTTTACACAGGCTGCACTTTAATGAATATAGTATGATGATGGATCAAAATTTTCTCTAATCCTTCTCATGCTATCATTTCAATAAAAAAGTCAAAAATCTTTGATTGAAAAATCAGCTTGTTGGGCAATCAATGGCAATATATATATAGATAATCTTCGATTGGAAAACCAACTTGCTGGTCAATCAAAGGAAAAAACAAAAACCTACTATAAAAGAAAAGATATCAAAAACAACAAAAGAAGATCCACACAAGAACCTACTGTAAAATAAATGAAATAAAAAACAACAGAAGGAGATCCACAAGAACTTCTCCTTGAACTATATATGGAAGGCATACATGTATAAGCTCAATGAGGAGAATATTTTAAGAAGAGGAGATAATAATATAATGCATGAGGAAATTCATAATATTAAGTGTGGGGAAATGATGAGGACATAAATTGGCCATAAATTACCATTAGTTTGTCCTTCCAAGTTACCTTTGAAAGTGGGTTTAAATGTAATCTTGGAACTTATAGTTTTTAAAGATAGAATATAAGATATATATCTTGTTAATTATTTATAAGTATTTTGTTATCTATTTGTTTGACTAATCATGTTGATTATTTAGGAAATATGAAAGTCTTGTGTATGCAAGACATAAAGGAAAAATAATGCTAGTTTTGGGAAAAGTGGAATTTGTCATGGATAGTATATCTAAACTCAAATATGATATCAAATTGAGATTCCTCTCGAAAAATTATGCAAGTTAAAAGAAATAATCATCTCAATCCGAGATTGTGTGAAAAAGTTAGATATGTTTTTAGTTAGCTTTGAAATAATTGGAGTTAGCTCCTAACAATTGGAGTTATCTTTGAAACTTGCGCTTTAGTTCCGAACTCTGCATAAAATGAGGAATTGTGAATAATCAGAGAATCCAATGGGAAATCAAAGAGAGGTTTTTGTTCATAAAAATTTGTTTAGCAAAAAAAAATTCATATTTTCTATAGGTTTTACCAATAAATATAAATCTAACTTTTATTGAGCTACAGTCCAAGAAAAAGTGTATCATACGAGCACTAAAAGTTCCATAGCTAGAAACAACAAAGTCAAATGGGAAATCTAAGAGAGGTTTGTTTTCATAGAATTATTTTTAACAAAATTCTCATTCAGATTTTCTACAAGTTTTTACAATAAAGAGAAATCTAGCTTTTAGTGAGATGTAGTCCAAGGGAAAGATGTATCAAACGAGAACTAATAGTTCCACAACTAGAAACAACAAAGTCAAATGGAAAATATGAGAGAGGTTTTTGTTCATAGAAATATTTTTAACACAAACCTCATTCATATTTAATACAGATTTTACCAATAAAAATGAATCTAACTTTTAGTGAGCTATAGTTTAAGGGAAAAGTGTATCAGACAAACACCAAAAGTTCCACAGTAAAAACCAACAAAGTCAAATGGAAAATCCGGGAGAGGTATTTGGTCAAAGTAATTTTTAAAGGAAAAAAATCCTTCCATTAAATTAGGAGAATAAACTCATTGTGATTCTTGTTACCAAAAAGCAATGAGAATATTTTGGAGCAAATCTTCCTAAAATAAGCAAGATAAGATTTGACTCCAAGAATATCTCTCTCTCCATATTTTATGGAGATGGAAATATTATTTGTTAGGATTGAATTAAAGATAAGAATATATTGCATTTCCAAAAATAAGTTGGTTGGATGCATAAATTATAAATGCAACCTTCCACACTCATATATGTAATTTTCACTACCAGAAATAATCGATCCGTTCTTTCTCAATCTTCTAAGTAAAATTATTCTACATGTTTTGATTTAAGTTTGAAAGTATGAATTAAGTCCTCTTCCAAGGAATGAGTTGGCCACTCATTTTAAGGAAGAAGAATGTTGTTCCCTAAAATATCAGCTAAGTATAAGAAGGTACGTGGGCATGCGAGAACCTAGTCAAAGAAGGGCACACAGGGTTGAAGGCACACAAGGAAAAAAGGTTTTGTACTTAGCCGTATTTGGCACCCCAGAAGCACAAGAGAAAAGAATGACCCTTGTGGATAAGGTGCCATCCCGATGACCGTAGGATCAAGAAGGAAATATTTCGGCATGTGATGGATGGTTTTAGAAGAGCATCATCATGCAGAGTGGAAGCTCAGTGCAGTGAAGGAAAGATCCCATGGAGGACCACTTCGACACTTGGTGACGGATCGGTAACTTCTAGAAAGCATGGAGGTAGCTACTAAGGTACAAATATAAGTTCCCAGGAGAGGAATATAGAGGGGAGAAAAGAGGTGAAGCCCTATAGAAACATAAAGAGGATGTTATGGCTAGGGATTAGGAGATCTCTGTGAGCATTTAGTACATTGTAGGGGATGGGTTCTCATTCTTCTTTGTAATATGATGAGCATAATATAGCTTTGATGCATAATTTGGCTCTGCATAATTATATGAGGATTTGTTATGACCTCAAGGGATGTAATGTGGGTTATTAACTCTGTTAGTATGAATATAATGCTCTATTATAAAACATATGTGTTCAATACTTATGCATTTCCTTTCTATATGAACCATCTTCATGTGTTGCTTGTTATTTCTCTTATCTATATACAATGAGATGACAACTCTTTCTAAGTTCATAAGAATGTGGTTTAGTTCTGTTCTGTCCTACATTTGATTCTATCCTAGATGGTGCATTCTCATGAAACTCACATAAAGGAGAGACTCAAAGACCCACGCATACCTCAAAAGAGTTCCTAAAGACTTTGTTGGGTGATAGGCTAACACACGTGGGAGTAGACTATTTGTCTAAGGGTATAAAACATGACTACATTTTGGTTCTGTTGTCAAGACCTCTTTTCAAATTTGTGAGAAATAGCATACATCTTTGTCCCCTGGATGTGTGATTACAGAGCACCTGACATTAGAAAGTGTTGAAACATAGTTCAAGAGCATAGAGAACAAGTTTTCTCAAAGATTCAACACTGGATCTAAGTTCAATGCATGTAGATGGGTAGAAGAGAACCTATACCATGAGTTATATGAGACATTATTTTTCTACTTTCCAGTAGAACTATATGAATGGCTTTCAGCCTATGCATCCAGATCAAGATGGTACTATAGATCGCGCATGTGGACCCAAGATGACTATCAGAGGCTACAGGATGCAGTTCTAACTTGGACGCGTGATATTGATCACTGGTGGAAGAGGGTGTTGACTAGTTATACTTTAGAATATGCCATTTTGACATATTCTTTCCCAAAGGTTGTTGAGTTTGATTTTTTTAGGGAGCCTAGAGGATCATTTTTTCATGTTATTCCTTTGGCTATGAAGATCTTAGTCATTACTTTTAGTTTAGAAACATTCCCCATGGCCGGCTAAGATTCTTTGAGCATTGGGAGAGGAAGCTAGGGTATAAGAAGATGGCGTACATTTCGCTACAAAGGAAACGGAGGAAAGACGACTCAAGTATAGAAAAGATCATTAAAGGGAGATGACTAGATAATGCAAGGTTATAAGTGTGATGAATCTATGGAGGTAGACATTGTGGGAAGGAGTTGAGGTTCATGTAAAGGATGTGGAACTGAGCGAGTCAGTCTTTACCACATCTTGGAAAGTACAGGAGAGAAGGCCCTTTAGCTTCGATGAGAGTTCTTCACATGGAGCAAGAAGAGCCATCGGCGTGCATCTCGAACCCACCTATAAACCAATCCACCTGGAACTTGCTTTTCTAGATCAAGGGAAAAGTATTGTTAACCAATGGGAGTAACCTCGACTAGTGCCTAGGAGATATAATTTATTGTTTGGAACATCTATGGATACATAATCCATTTTGGTATTTAGACAAATATTTGGGCAAGATGCAAGTACACAAGATTTTGGTATCACATCTGGGAGTGACAAAGGGAACATATTTGGTAGTGGGACAATATCACAGACCATCGGTGCATAGTTCAGTGGGACATTGGGAACCCTTGGCGTGACCACTTTAAGACCTTTTCGGCTGGAGGTGGTGGATATGGTGGGTTGGGAGGAACATTACCTAGTGGATCTAGTGGATCTGGTAGAGGAGGAAACACTGGAGGGAACCAAGGCTCTAGATTGGGAGGACAAGGACCCCAACCACCTCCCTAAGTGTTTTTTGAGATGTCTTTGCACTTACCAGACTATAGGGGTATTGAAGATGCTATAGAGCATGTGCACAAGTGTGAGTTACTATGGCACATGAAGGGGATCACTACCCCGAGTGGAAGGAAAACCTTTTTACAAAAACATTACAAGCGCGGGCACATAGTTGGTATAGGAAGTATGAATCCCATCAGATAGTGGTAGACTACACTGCGTTGAAGAATTCTGGAATCGTAGATTCCATATTCCAGAGTTTGAGAAAAAGAGCATTAGTGCTCTAAAGGAAATCTAGCAGGGAATGGGAGAGAGTGTGAAGAAGTATGATGTGCATTTCAAGACTCTCATGTCAAATCTCTCCTATAACATTTATCCTTATCAACATGCTCAATGGTTTTTGAGTGGATTGATAACACCATTTCAAAGGGCTCTATTTCACAAGACTTTCACCGACCTACGTGAGGCTTTAGAAACTTACCTGAATGCTGAAGCTCTAGGTAGCATTGATACTAGTGTTAGTCCTTTCCTAGAGGCCAAAATTAATTTAATGGCCAAGAATTTAGAGAAGCTATTTGCAAACTCAGTGCATGAGGTTCGTAGTGGGCTTTGGTGTATAGACTACGAAGTGGAGGGACATTTGAAGGATATTTTCCCTTGGCATTCGGTGACTGATATGGAGGTATACTATGAGATCTACCATGGGGATCATAATGTAAGTAGATTCCCTCTACTCCAACATACAACTGTAAGAATTTTTCTCGCTCTTGCAATATCTACACCTCTGCAACCCATGATACTAAGGATTGCAGATTGATTGATCAAATCAATGATGCTATTGATCTAGGTTTTCACCGACTAGCCTTGCAGGTAGTTCTAAGGATGATGACCCTTTTTATGAAGGGAACGCAGATGGAGGGGCACATGGAAGAGGATTTTGAGGGGGATTTCTAGGTCATGGTAACTACGGTAGAGGATGGAGTGAGTTATGCTAGGAAAAACCAATACAATAATTGAACAAAGTCAACTTTATTTGCACCTTAGATTTCTTACCTAAATGTATAATCTTTGGTGCCTATCTAGGATACCTCAATATGTGTCCTTTGGATCCCTAGGCTCTTGCTCCTCTACATACGGATCCTCATGGTCTGCTGGAATGTACGTGACCTCAATGTCTGGATCTGGATGATCCGCAGGGACATATGAGCTCGACTCTGCACTAGGATCTACTTGATCCCTAGGGTACATATGAGTCTAAAGTCTCACTATCTTCACCTTGTGCAAGACAAACAACATGTCCTATCACAAACTTGATCCTCTAGTTGTGCCTAAGGTGAAGCTCCACTCTGCTCCTGTCATCAGTCATATAACCTTGACAAGCGGTCAGGTAGAAGTTTCCTAATACCATTTCATCCATCTCCAAAGGGATGATGTCAAGCGTGATATTTTCAGAAACTCGTCTCCCAACTGTGAAGCTCACAATGCAATAACTGGTAGACACTCCATGCAGAGTACCATATTCTATACCAACTGTCTTGGTATAAGGAATTGGTGTCATGGGAAGTCCTAATTGGTGCACCACATCGACAGTTACATACCCTACTTTGATAGTCCAATCGAGAATAAGGGTTACTAACTGTGCTTGTGCAACCACTGAATCCACTGTCTAGAGGCACTCACATGTCACAGGATGATGTCTAGATGTTCCACTGGTGATCTTCATGCCAATGGTGCTACTAACTAGCCGGTGTTGGGCCTTGCAATAGCCTTTCCCTTCTTCTACATCCACTTAGGCCTCCTGTCTGGATACAATTTCTAGCATTTCTCGATTTCATGCCCTTTGTCACAATGACGACATATTACCGAGTCTGGTGAAGGTTACCTCTCCAAGTGGTGCTTCCGAAGATGACTGGCTTTAGCCCCCTTCCCAAGTGGAGCATCGAATCTTCTTTGCAACTCTACAATGTGTTGTTGTTGCTTCCGCTGATGCTCTCAAACAATAGCTAGGTGGGTTTGTAACTCCACAATTTGGCGATCATGTTCTTGATGTCGAGTGATATTTACTCGAACCATGGTGTCCAATTATGCAAGCATAACCGGTAGCTAAAAGAAAAGGCATAGATCCATTTCTGTAAAACTAGCTCTGATACCAAACTTGATCTAAAAATAGTCAAGTTTTTATCTACTCTCGATCTCGAGACCCTTATAGGCTTTAAATTTTGATGAAATTTTTCTCCTTTTAAGTAATCAATTTAAAAATTAATGCAAGATAAGAAAGACAATTGCACAATGATTGATTATGGAGCTCAAAATTACCTATTTCTTCGGGTTCGTGGTCGAACTATTCCACTAGTCAAAACTCGTAAGTTATAATAGTACTTTCACAAGAAAACCTAATGAAAATTTACTTTCCTATCGCACACAAGTTCTTCAAAACTTCGATGATCACCAAATTATTCTTCACATTCTTGATGCACAATCTCCTTCGATTTGATCATCCTTCCCGATGCTATCAATGCGACACTAGCACTCCAGTCGATAATCCAGGATTTGCAAGTAATTGGTGTGGCTTAATGGGCCTATTGGGTAGTTTATAATTTACTCCCAATCACAAATATTCCATCTACTATTGCCTAAAATAATAGGCCAATAAACAATATTTGTCTATAGTAATTTTAGGAATTTAATATAGTTTTACAAAACTATATTAAAATTTCCTTATTACTAAATCTCGCACATCCCACAAATAAGCTTAAAAAATAATAAGCTTCTTGGGCTAATGTGTGTCCATTACAATGAAACGGGTTCCCTATTTATAAAAAATTAGGGCCCTTAAAATATGCACTTGCATATCATCATTAGGCTAATATTGGCATAATTCCATAGTAAATTGAATGGGATAAAATATTCCCAATAATGAGCAGCTTAGCATTTGAAATGGGATTAAATCCCCACGCAAGATTTGCATATTTAAATGGGATAAAAATCCCAAAAGAGGTGACTTTTGAATAAGGGTTAAGTGGGTATAAATCCCACATTGGGTGGTGTTTTGTTTTGATAAGGTTTTAACAAACCTTATCCACCCCCATTCTTCACGTGGATCTTTCCACACATGGCATAAGCCCCAACACCGCTTCACCACCTTCTTCCCACGTGGATTTCCATGCATGGCTTTGCATGCCCTACAACTGCTTCACTCCTCCTCCACGTGGAAGCATAGCATGTTGGTGGTTTAAGTGGGTATACTAATGTTTGAACATTAATATAGATGGTTTGTGACATAATGCGTGGCATTTGGAAATTGGTGTGTAAGTGGACTTACCAAGATAATATAATTTCGACCCATGTAATGTGGCATAGAAATAATTAACTTAGTAAATAGTATGTAGTCCAATTTTCATCTCTCAATAGGAAAATCGAGTGAATTCGATGAGTGGTGGCAAGCCATGTGGTGGCAAGCCACATGGTGGCTTGTGGACCCACCATGTCGGCGATAATACCATAGTCCACATGGTGGCTAGGCTACCCTCCATTTAAACCTCTTGTTCTAGTGAGCAATATTTTATGACTATTGAAGACCGAGATCAAAACCAATTAACAACTCCTTTCACCCTTTCACCACACATCACAGTGCCCTTGGTTCAATATTGACTAGTTGACCAGAGTTGACTTTACCGTTGTCTGAACTTTGACCAGACATATCTAGAGCTCCCGATGTCCGTTTGTCACATTCTCATAGTCATTGGAAAGCTCTCAAGATGATATTATCCACTAACACCATTTAGGGATGTTTAGGGAACTTTAAAAACTATCCCCTCATAATCGGCTTTAATCACCTCATATAGGTCATACACCTAGTGAGAGTCAACATCAAACTTAAAAATTTGTAAGATTTCATGTGCGACATAGAATGAATTTTTTTCAAATGTGAACCCTCCACATAAGAAAGGTAAGCAAGGAAATATTCTCTTATTTTGCTGAGTAAAAAAATAGAGATTATTTGTGCTTTCCATCTACCATATATATTCCAAGGAAAAATCTATCTCTGTCACATGTATTGGTAATTTTCTAGGTTGTACTCTTGATGTTAGGTTGTGGAGCCTATTTTCATGTGTGAAAGTGTTGAAGACTATACACTAAGAGTAATGTACACTTTTCATGTATCCTCACCGAGGTTTTGGGTCGAATCCGGGGCGACGGCCCCCAAAATGTTTTTTTGGGCCTTAAAACGTGCCCGATATATCAGAAACATGATTTTCTCATATGGGTAGGATTTTGACCCATAGGTTTATGGGATGGTTTTTTCCCATGGTTTTGATACCCATGGTTTTGTAAAACTACTTAAGAAATTGTCTATTTATATGGTTTTATGCATATGATAGATGCAATGAAAAACATTGCAAATGTGTTTTGAATTCGTGTGAATTCTGTAGAGTTTGTTGAGCATAGATCCAAACAGATCTGGGTATTGTATTGAGAGAGTGGTGGCTTATAATAAAATCTAAGCAAGTGATTCTTGGTGGATGTAGCCCAAATTGGGTGAACCACGTTAAATACTGTCTCTTTGTGTTGTGTTATTTTATTCTACACTTTTATTTGAGATCTTTAATATTTTCTGCATATTAGTCTCTACTGTTGCGATTCTGTGAGGGATTATTCCACATATTTTATCCCTTATTTCCTAAAAATTGGTATCAGATCCTGGTTTGGTTTTCTAAAGTGTTGAATAGCAGTGAAATTTTTATCTTGAGTGGGAGCTATGGCAGATGATGGAAGATCTAGGGTTGATAAATTCAACGGGCAAAATTTCATTCTTTGGAAGATACGGATAGAAGATTACCTTTATCGAAAGGATCTTTATACTCTGCTATCTGAGAATGTGAACAAACCCTCAAGCGTGACAAATGAGGAATGGGATTTTCCAGATATGAAGTCACTTGGGAAAATCCAGGCTATGTCTTGCATCTTCGATATTATTTAATGTTTCAAAGGAAAAGACTACAAAAGAACTGATGGATGCATTAGGGAAGTTGTATGAAAAACCCTTTGCCTCTAATAAGATATTTTTAATGGAAAAGTTATTTAATATGAAGATGTATGAGAATGGTTCAAGATGAGCGAGATCATCTACATGATTTTAATACGATTGTAAATATGCTAGATTCGGTTATAATAGAATTTGATGAAGAAGTTAGGGCTTTATTAGTTACGTGTTCTTTACCCGAGAGTTGGAATAGCTTTGTAATGATGGTAAGAAACTCCGTTCTGCTAACTCAAATTTGAAGTTTGAGGATGTTGTAGGGGTGATTCTAAGTGAGGAAATGTGAAGAAAAACTCAGTGAATCTTCTACTTTAGGGAATTCTTTGACAAAGGAAACTAGAGGGAGACAAAAGAATAGAGAAAACTATGGAAAATCAAAGGATCGGGCAAGGTCAAAATCCAAAAGCAAGATAGTATGTTGGCACTGTGGAATGTTTGGGCATGCAAAGAAGGACTTTTGGGAGCTTCGGGACAAGAAGAAAGAACAGAAAGAAAATAAGGAGGTAAATGTGGCAATGGGTAATGTATGTCAGGATGCTTTGATTCTTTATTTGCACAATATTACTAAATCTTGGGTTTTAGATTTGGGGGCTTCTTTCCATGCTTCTCCACATAGGCATTGTTTTTTTATTATGTTTCAGGAGATTTTGGACATGTTTTTCTTGGTGATGATGAGCCTTGTAGCATAGTTGGAAAAGGTTCTATTCAGGTTAAGATACATAATGGGAATACTTGGTTATTGAAGGATGTCAGACATGTGCCTACATTAAGAAAAATTTGATACCAAAGCAGGGCAGTTAGGAAGTGATGGTTGTACTGTGATATTTACAGTAGACTCTTGGAAGGTTACCAAGGGTGCTCTTGTGGTGGCAAGAGGTAAGAAGGTTGGAACCTTATATTTAACCACTTATAGCACTAATGTTTGTAATCTTGTGGCTTCAGAAGTAGATACCACATTGTGGCACTATAGGCTCTGTCATATGAGCCATAAGGGCATGGAGATCATAAATAAGGAATTTCCTAGATATACGAAATTGGTTTGAAGTTCTTTGAGGACTGCATATATGGGAAACAAAAGTGAGTAAGGTTTGTCAAGGTTGGACCTACAAAGAAAGAGAGTAAGTTAGAGTTGGTGCATTCGATGTGTGGGGGATTAGGTATCATCTCTTGGGGGTTCAAGTTATTATGTTACTTTTATTGATGATGCAACAAGGAAAGTTTGGGTTTATTGTATTAGAAACAAATCTGATGTATTTGACACTTTTGTTAAATGGAAAGCCTTAGTAGAGAATGAAACATGTATTAAGATAAAATGTCTCAGGTCAGATAATGGAGGGGAGTATTACAGTAATGAATTTAATGATTACTGTTCTAAGAATGGAATCCACAAGCAAAAGATGGTTCCAGGAACTCTGCAATAGAATGGGGTATCAGAAAGGATGAATAGAACAATAATGGAATGTGCTAGGAGCATGAGGTTACATGCAGAGACTACCTCTTTATTTTTGGTAGAAGTGGTGAGCATAGCTATGTACTTGATAAACAAAGGACCCTCAAGTGCCTTGGATGGAGGCATACCTAAGGAGGCTTGGTATGGTAAGAAAGTTGATTATTCATTTCTTAGAGTCTTTAGATGTGAGGTGTTTTTCCATATAGACAAGGATGATAGGACCAAGCTAGAGGTTAAGTTAGAAAAATGTACTTTCATTGGTTATGGTGGTGATGAATTTAGATATAAATGTTGGAGTATTAAGGAAAAGAAAATCATTCAATCTAGGGATGTGGTCTTTAATGAGAAAGTCATGTATAAGAAGTAGTTACAGAAAACAAGAAATAATATGCAGTGGTAGAGGATATTATGGATGGAAAAGTGACACATGAATCAGTTAAGGAACCTCCTCAATAGGAACCCCAAACTCCTATATTGAGGAGGTCTTCTAGGGTAAGAAGAGAACTTGAATGTTTTACTCCTTCTCTTTATTATTTATTACTCACTAATAGTGAAGAACCATAGAGCTTTGATGAAGCAATGTAGGTAGATGCCAAGAAGAAATGGGAGCAAGCCATGGATGAGGAACATTAGGGTCTCATGGAGAACAAGACATGAGATTTAGTGAAGCTACCCAAAGGCAAAAGAGCATTACAAAACAAGTGTGTGTTTAGAGTAAAAGAGGAAGAAGGAGGAAAGAAAATATACAAGGCCCAGGTTGGTGGTCAAGGGGTTTCTACAAAAAAAAGGTATAGATTTTGATGAGATTTTTTCTCCTATAGTAAAAATGAATTCTATTCAAACTATTCTACGAATAGTTGCAGCGAAAGACTTACACTTAGAACACTTGATGTAAATACTACATTTATCCATGGTAATTTGGAGGAGGATCTATATATGCAGCAACCAGAGGGCTATGAGGTCAAAGGTAAAGAGGAAATGGTGTGCAAACTGAAGAAGAGCTTGTATGGCTTGAAACAAGCTCCACGTCAATGGTATAAGAAATTTGATAGCTTCATGATGGAGCAAGGTTATATTAGATGCCATTCTGACCATTACATGTATACAAAGAAATTTGAGGATGGTAGTTATATTATCCTGTGTCTGTATGTGGATGACATGTTGGTTACAGGTAAAAACATGCAGGAAATAAAAGTACTCAAGAAGAAGCTAAGTGAATCCTTTGTTATGAAGGATTTGGGGGTAGCCAAAAAAATCCTTGGTATGAGGATATCTCGGGATAGAAAGGAATGGAAGCTTACTTTATCTCGGGAAGAGTACATAAGGAAAGTCTTGGAGAGGTTTAATATGCAAGATGCTAAACCACTTGGGACTCCTTTGCAGACCATTTCAAGTTATCAAAGGAGTAGTGTCCCAAGACAGAGCAGAGAGAAACAAAATGTCCAAGGTACCTTACTCATCATAAGTTGGTAGTTTGATGTATTCCATGGTGTGTACCAAGATTTATATTGCCCATGTAGTGGGAGTAGTGAGTAGATTTATGAGTGATCTAGGCAGAGATCATGGACGGGCGATAAAGTGGATCCTTCGGTATTTGAGAGGGACCATGGAGATAGTTTTGTGCTACTGAGTAGATAAGACACCACTTTCCGTGGCTATGTAGATTCAGATATGGCTGGAGATGTAGACAGTAGGAGGAGCACAATAGGTTATGTTTACACTGTAGGTGGGACAAGTGAGCTAGATTTCATGACTATAGAAGCTGGTGGATTTTTCAACCACAAAGGCTGAGTATGTTGCTTCCATAGAGGCAAGCAAAGAAATTATTTGGTTATAAAAATTACTTGAGGAGTTTGGGCATAAACAGGAGGAAGGAAAGCTACATAGTGATAGTCAAAGTGCTATACACCTAGCTAAGAACTCTGCTTTCCACTCTAGGACAAAGCATATATAGTTAAGGTACCATTTCATCAGGACAACTTTGGAGGAAGAGAAGTTGAAGCTGGAGAAGATCCATACCAGTTAGAATCCTATAGACATGATGACCAAGGTGGTCACAAGGAAAAAACTAAAGTTATGTTCAGCTTTGGTTGGTCTTCACGAAAACTAGTGAAGGGTTGAGAAGCTTGCTCAGAGGAAAACTAGTCTCCAAGTGGGAGATTGTTAGGTTGTGGAGCCTGTTTTCATGTGTGAAAGTGTTGAAGATTGTACACTAAGAGTACTGTAAAATTTTTATGTATCCTTGTCGGGGTTTTGCGGGTGCATGCGCCCTCGATTTTTTTTTGGGCCTTAAAACGTGCCCAATATATCAAGAAACATGATTTTCTCATATGGGTGAGATTTTGACCCATAGGTTTATGGGACGATTTTTGCCCATGGTTTTGTAAAACTACTTAAGCAGTTATCTATTTATATGGTTTTATGCATATGATAGAAGTAATGAAAAACATTACAGATGTGTTTTGAATTCGGGTGTGAATTCTATAGAGTTTATTGAGCATAGCTCTAAATAGATCTGGGTATTGTATTGAGAGAGTGGTGGCTTGTAATAAAATCTAAGCGAGTGATTCTAGGTGGACGTAGCCCAAATTGGGTGAACCATGTTAAATATTGTCTCTTTGTGTTGTGTTATTTTATTCTACACTTTTATTTGAGATCTTTAATATTTTCTACATATTAGTCTCTATTGTTGTGATTCTATGAGGGATTATTCCACATATTTTATCCCTAATTTCCTAACACCGATCCATAAAATGTTAGCACAATATATTCCTCCATGAAGTAACAACCAGCTAACTCTATTTCTAATCCCAGTTGAATGCAATCTCTACATTTCATAGGAAATCTAGGAAATGTACCTTTTTAATTGCTTTATCAATTGGAGCCCAAAAATAATACATAAATTGATTCTAGTCACTTCTATTACCATATATCCTTATCTTGGGGGTCCACTTAGTTAATGGACATATCACTTTTGGATGGACCTCAACATTACAGGGCTTAATTACAAGTTTGTTTTTCAAACCATTCAGTAAACCACTATAGAATTAAATAGCACAAGTAGATAGTGAACCTAAAGGTCTTAGTGTCAGATCATTCTTTGATTATTGATAATTCTTTATGCATAGATTATGCAATGTACCCAACAAAGCTATTTTGACAAGGTGGAGTAATGAAATGGATATTGTATACCATTTCATGGAGGGTTTCATATACTTTCTCATCGCTATCAAAGCTAAGGAAAAATACTAGCATAGAAATTGTATCCCTAACCCATAGTTTAAACATCTCAATTTCATGCAGAGCCTTCCCTTTTGGTATGATTGCATCAACTATTAATTTTTGCAAAAAATCACCTCTGCATTTTTGACAGGGAGCATGATAATCGCTAGCTTGCTTTGTCTAGGTTTATGTTGATATCTCTTAAATCTTTTCTTTTAAACCCCAACACATGGCCAATATTTACCTCTATAATAGAAAATATTTGTGCTTTTTTTCCCTTTAGTAACAAGTGTTTTTTTGTCCCGTCATAATTTTGGGCACATATATTAACAAATTCAAGGTAGGATAAAACCTCGTGGAGCATCATGCATCCCAATCCAGACCCCCATATTACCCAACCTTTATGTTTACCTAATGGGTCAGAATGTCTAGTTTTAATCATCTTCGTCTCATACGTGTATCTAAGCTATGAAGATTTTGTGCCAATTATAGGATCATAAATATCATGATATTCATCAGTAAAACCACTACCAAGGGTTTTACTTTTAAGCAGTTTGGTGTATGGGATTTGGGTTTTACTTTTACTTTGGGATCCTATGGAAGTAGACATGCTTGGAATTTTTGATTTTGTAAACCCTCAACCCTAATTTCTCAACCCTTATATTGAAATATTCCAAACTGAAGGCTTATACAATGCTACTTATAAAAATAAAATATTTAAAGAATAAAAATTCAAATGTAGGATGAAACTTACGTGGAAATGTGAAAATTTCGAGTCTTACACGATCCACAACTTCTATGAATCTATTCTTCCTTCTATTGCAATATTCCTTCTAAATTTTTTTAAAATTTTCAACATTGTTATAAATGATTAGGTATTTCATTGTAATTTGTAGACATAAAATTTAGTCTCTAATCAAATTCCATTCAGTGGATGAAAGTTTTCACTCAACTAGGCCTATTCCGAGAACTTCCATTCGAAATGTGAGTGTGTCGAGACCTTCATCTAATATATCCTATGTTGATCTTAATATATTGAATGATGCAAATTATTTATTAGATGGCCACTTGGTAGGATTTCGGGCATCCTCGAGGCAAACGATGTCCCAAGACTACAAGACTACATAATGAACTGATTCAATAATAAAGTTTCAAGTCTATGATGACAGGTTTGGGCATATAATGAATTGTCTCATTGAAATTTTTGGGACCATTGAAACATTTTAAATAATAAACCCCACATTTTTCCCATGCCACATGGAATAATTCCATGGATTTCTTTTTTCCTTGCCCCCATAAATGTGAATCTCTCGATTTAGGTGGGATGAATTATAATTTTGGGTCCGGATTAATTGTTCATTGTTGGTCATGGACATTAGAATTGGAATATATGATGGGCCCCAACATATTATATATTTATATATATTATTATATAAATATATATTTATAGTATTTACATTATTGATTTCTTAAATTAGATTCTTTCTTTCTTAAATTAATTTAAAGTTTTAAATAAATTATACTAGTTTAGAGTTTTCAATAAATTAAAAAGATAATTTAAAGTTTTCAATACGCTTTTTCCCATGCCACGTGGAAGAATTATGTGGATTTCTTTTGTCTTTCCCCGATGGAAATGAACCTCCCGTTTAGGCGGGATGCAATAGAATTTCGGGGGATGGTTTTATTTGTTCGTTATTGGTCATGGAATATATGATGGCCCTCATCAAATTATATATATATATATATATATATATATATAGGGGAGATGACCCCATAACCATGCATCTTAACTTTAGGGGTGCGTAGATTTATGTAGAGGCTTCGTTAGTGTAAAAAAATTATATCATTGTGTAGCATATGATCATGTCACATCACTATTTTCGTTTCGTGTATTTATTTGGAGGGAAAAGTAGATTTTAAATTGATTTAGTACACAAATATTTTTATAAAGCATTTGAAAAGTGTACCAATAACCGAGTGCCCTATGTGTCACATTGTGGTTGGCTCTTAAAAAGTACCATTAATGAAAAAGTGAAAAACTATTGGTAATTTTTCCATCAAGTTATGGTGAAATCCAATGTACATGTTTTGGTACATGCACAACTATGGGGTCATCTCCCCTATCATAATATATATATATATATATATATATATATTATACATATATATATATAGTATTTACATTATTGATTTGTTAAATTAGATTCTTTCTTTCTTAAATTAATTTAAAGTTTTCAATAAATTAAAAAGCTATCACAAGTTCAATTTTCAAAATACAAAACCAAATATCCATAGATGAGAATAGATCAAAGGAAGTCTTTCTAAAGAAAATGAATATGAATAAAATCAAATGTTGTTTAATATTATTTACTATTTGAATTGAAGTAACTAACGAAAATGTTGTTTTTAAATAGAATTCAAAATTGTTGATGTCATTACTGATGAAATATAGTGTTTTCACATTTTTATAGTGTTTTCAAAATTATTTTTAGATGGTATATATTTCATAATTATTTTATTCAGATTAATCAAATATATATTGATTTAAAAATAGACATTTTAATTTTTTTCTATTGAAGGGTAATGTGTTATCTAATATCTCATTTATGAAGGATAAAGCTTAACCTAGCAAGTTAAATTAAAGTATGGGGAGCCCTTAAAATTTCATCACTGAATGTAATGATGGCCACTTCAATATATTTTGTAGGCAAGTTCCCTTTTCATAAAGCTTAATAACTTTTGAATATACATGATAATTTGAAATATGTCACTTCCAAATTTCTAAAATATCATTTCTTATATTTTATATATGTAGTTAGTTTATTTATTTTTCCCAAACGTGTCTCCTCATATATGTGATGAAATCTAAACAATTCTAAAAACACATCAATAAAATGCTACTACAACTATGAACAATTATTCAACAAGATTCTCAAAAAAAAAATAGGGTTCTATTTTAGGGGCCCCTGCTTGAAAGCGCGCGCGCACACACACACACACAGACACACACACACACACACACACACATACATACATACATACATACATGATATTACAAAATACATATTATAGATTGCTTTGTAAAGATAAAATATAAAGGTCATTATTCGAAGACACATATTCATCCCAAACATCAAGCACATTTTAACAACATGTCCCTACGTTGGATAAACACATCCTTTTACACTATGCTGAAAAAGAACTGGATATCTCTAGCTAAATCCCATGACATGACCATATTTAGCATCTCCTGGAATCCCACCCAAGGCCCATTCTGTATTTTAGTGAATTCTCTTTTCCTCTTATGTGAGTTTACCCACATAGAACGAGAGTCTCCCCCTCTTATGCATGCTTTCTTTTTCTTCCCGAAGAGGTTCAACCGCAAGGAATTGAAAAATTCCACTAGTCCTAGAATATCCCTCCTCGTGACCCTCCTTTTCTTAAGAGAAAAGGTGTGGGTCCCTACCATGGACCGTAATTCACTAAGGGTGACTTCTAATTCTTTGAACCGATTCTCTGTTTCATTCTCTAGAGAAATTGGGGGCTATTATTCCCCCTATTGAGTAGGTAGTGAGCTTGGTATGGAGAGCTCTGTGGTAAATAAATGAGGTTTGTAAAAATATAGGTTGGAACACCATTGATATCCTAATACATAGGGAAGTGGCGTATCCATTGGTTATTTAATTATTTTTATTCATGTGATAATTTGGGTGAATCAGGTGGAAATGGAGATCTTAGAAAATAGGAAATGAAGGACATAATTCATACAAATGATGCAAGAAATATAAAAGCATGTCCTACGGAGAGGAAATATTGGGAGATCCAACCCTGGTGTTTGGTATGATAAAAATGTGGTGGAAGAGGGCCTCATTCAAACCTGTCATCTATAAATACTCACCCAAATAGGTGAGTTTTGCATTAAGAAGATTCAATTATGTAGATGAAGAAGACATGGATGCATGATGGTAGATTTAAAGCGATGGTGGAGGATCCTTGGAAATTTTTTGTGGTAATTTGGTCATATGTCATTACCAAGTTTAAATAAGCATGTATTTTGAGATGACGTGTGAGGGAGAAATCATTTTGCCATCAATTCCATATCCTCCCAAAATTGATAGCCTCGGCCCTCGACCTAAATTTTAATTGAAATTAATTACCTATTCATGTAAAGTGTACTGTAAGAGATTTAATCGGAACCCTCATGTTACTAAATGTCTTATCAAATTTAATTCTTGGTCACGTTATATTTTATAGCATGAAGGTCTGGGAAACAAGATATTTAATAAATATGGAAAAGACTTTTTTCATAAAAGTGACATATTTAATAAATATGGAAAAGAATTTTTCCATAACTTTACTCTTTAAATGATGCATTTAAATTTTATCATTTTTTATGTGACAAATTTTATTTGCTACTTTTGTATCAAATTTTAAGTGATAAATTGGAAATTACTAGTCCCTATCTTTAGTATTTACATCTACCCTCACCAATACCATTATAATTTATTAGTCCATACTTGAAGATTAGATCCTCTCCCTTAATATATTGCTCAAATCTTGATATGTTTATCCTTAATAATACCATATTCATAATGATAAAAGGATGTTTAAATTTAAAATGCAGAGGCACATGGGATACTGACATCAATTTAAATGTGACATTTTCTCTATGATTTGTATTTGATATTAACCATCAATTCATACCCAAGTTTTGTGGACATGTGTAAAGTTCCATTGGACGAAATCGCTCATTAATTATAAATTCAAGGCCCATGGTAATTTTCCGACACTTGCTTTCTTTTGAAAAAAATGGGGAGCTACATTGAGCACATCAAACCAATATCAAGCCATGAATACATCATGGTTTCTTCTAGTTCTGATATAGACTCATACGAGGTTATTGTTACATAATCCTTCACCCTCTATGCTTTTAGTTATCTTTCTAAAGGTGATTCCACTCCCCTCTCTGGCCGGTCAATTTCTACCATTGTTCCTCTCCATTCTCTAGAAAATTATCTTGTAGAGCTCCATTGGATTCCCTTTATGAGAAGCCAATCCCCAAAGTATTACTGGAGCTCTCTATTATTTATCTATAATCCCTAGATCCGGAACCTATGGATTCTCCACATTCTGCTACAAACAATGTGGATATGGAAATTGATGGAAATCAATCCCGATAGTGACCCCTCAGATGGATAGTCAAGTTGAAATGGTATCTTCCATCCTTGCAAAGATGCAGCCAGATTTTGAAGTGCTTAAAACCTCAAAAGACTTAACAAATACCAAAAGAGCTATCGTTTATAAAGAATGTGTCGGGATACTAATATTTGCCAACACTGGGTTGAGAAGATTGATACTGATGCAGCTAGGAAAGTGGTATAAGAACTAAAAATATATTATGATATGTAATATTTATGTTATAATATAGTTATAGCTTTTTCGTATGCCTATGTTATGATATGTAATGTTTATGTAATGTAATGTTTATGTTTCAACAAATATATGAGAGGTATGTCTGAATTGTATGCAAATGTTATATTTTTTTCCTGAGGAAGGTACAATCTAGTTTGAGAACAATAATATTTAAATTAGATATTCCTCAATGTTTCCTCCATACTCATGTTTTCTATTAGTTAAAACAACTTAAGTAAGAACTGAAAAATATATAATAAATGGACAGATAATTAATAAATGTCAAAATTAATAACATCTAAAAATAATTTAATAACTTATAATTTTGAAATATATGTTATAAGTTATTAAGTTATTAAATTATGAAATTATTTTTAGATGTTATATATTTCAAAAAGGATTCAGTTATTTAATATAAATGGTAGTTCCAATAGTAAAAAGGATTCAGTTATTTAATAAAAAAATTTGGACAAGATTTGCATTTAATATTAACCATCATACCTTCATTCAGAGGACATGTGTATGGTGTAAATTTCTCCAAACCCATCGTATATTTGCATTTAATATTAGCCATCATACAATGTAAATTACTAAATTTGTCCAAATCCACCATATTTGGTAACTGTGGTGGTGGGTGTTTTCGGTGGAGCCATAGATGACCCTCCACAAATATTTGATTTCGACATACCCTTTTTCCTTGCTAGCACATAATGTTTCCTACCCTCCTTCTTCATCATGATTCACGCATTGCTCCTTATTAAGATAAAGCATCCCCCAAATCCATCTAAAATATTAAAACATAGAAATAATTGTGTTATGTTTGCATCCAAGAAATATTGGAAATGGTCGATGATTTAATGCCAAATAATGAGGACCAACATGGATATCATGGTCTATGGGATGATTCACTGCCTCAAGATGTTTGGGGAAATTTATTTCTCTAGCTTCCATTAGAATTCATATGCAGATTATCTCTAGTTTCTAAGGAATGGAAAGAAATCATGGCTTCCACCGATTCTTCATGCATTACAAAGAAGTAAGGAACAAACATCCACGAATACTTGTAAATCATGATCATCGTCATCATTATATGAGATACGAATTTAACAAGAGAACATGGAAAATTATCTACTTTCTTTGGTTATCATGCTTTGATTGGGTATGGTTTGAAGATTCATATCGAGGGATAATATTAGTTAGTTTGTGTCATAGTTATGTTTCAAGGGTATGTAATCCACTAAAGTAGGGAACTTCCTTCAAGATTCCTCAGATGATATCAACTCAACTTAATGTATGGAACTTTTATATTTATGGCTAGGGCATTCTGGTTGCAGATGACAACAAGGGGTACAAAGTGGTTTAAGCAGGCACTAATAGATCTATAGTTAATCCAGAAATTGTACTATAGAAATTTATGATTCTTCTCTCGTGGACTTGGAGGATTATGGCATGTTTGAGATATTGTTTCTTTTATGGTCCCGTTATCTTCAAAAAAAATTCTTCTTAATGTCATATGAACTTGTGTTGGATGTGAGAATTTATAACATTCAAGATTGTGCTACTGTGCATTTTGTGTTATTTCCTGTAAGATATGAGAGAGACCATTTCCCTCACTATAGACCAAGGTTGGTTGAATATGAAGAAAGGGTTCTACTTGAGCACTGATTGTAGATGGGGACCATTTTAAGGACATAATTTTGTTTGAGATTGAGTTTGGAGGGAGGAAATGAAACATTTTGTTTTGGAAAGAAATTATAAGGATGCCTCAAAGAATGTGCCGAGTGTTGTTTTGAGAGCAAAGAATGAATTTATTTAGTTTCAATGTGGAGGGAGAGTTTTGTTTCATTAATTTTATTTCTAATAATATCCTCATCCTTTGCTTTCATTTAAAACAAGGGTCTTGGTTGTGGCTTCCAGAATATATAAACACAACTGGAATATTTTATAACAGTGGAATCACCTTTGAGCCTAGACTGATTTGAGATAACTATTTAGCTCCTTTTGTGTATATATTGATCTTTCTATTTATCATTTCCACAACTTATACAAAATCCTAATTGTTATGCCTCTAAGTTAACAACTTCTATATTGTGTAATCAATGGATGGTTGGATTATTTAAGGACTCCTCCATGCTCTAAATTACTCTTGTATTCGAGATAGATTAATGTATGTAATATTAAACCACATTTAGTTTTTTGAGGTCTGAAAAATTCACATGTTTTACATTTTTTTTGTATGTAATAAATATCTTGTGATTATTATTAAAACCTTAATAGGCTTTAGAAAATTATAAAATTATCGCTCTAAATTGTCTAACAAATCTTATTCATGAATAACAACTTGAGTTCGTTTCTTTTTTAGAATATATGTTGTAGGTTATTAAGCTATTAAATTATGAAATTATTTTTAGATGTTAAATATTTCAAATTCAAAAATGATTCAATTATTCACTATAAAGGGGAGTTCTAATGGTAAAAGGATTCAATTATTTAATAATTTAATAACTTATAATATGTTATAATTTATGTTATTATTAAATATAAGTTATTTTTGCCTTATTATTAAAGTTATCAATCCTTCCCTGCCCATTAGGCAGACATGTGGCAGGATTTTGGGCCTCCTCAAGGAAAAGGCATTCCCGCACTCCAAGCCCGTGGAATGAACCGATTCAATAAATTTTTAGGTCCGTGGTGTCGGTGAGGTAAGGCAGAGTGACATGCAAAAGAAATGAAAATTTTTGGGCCTTATTATAGTCAAATTTGACAGAGGGTATTCACCAAACTAGTTATAGGAGATTCGTCAATCGATTTCCAACTATTTTTTTAATATTTATACCATTTTCGCTAAAAGAACAAAATAGGTTACAGGGATATTCACAAAACCATGAAACTGGTTATAGGTATATTTTCTAGAACCACGAAACTGGTTACAAGTATATTTTCCATGATTTCTATAAGTTTTTTCCAAGGGGTTCCTTAAAATTTTCCCTAAATCGAGTAATCATTACAAAGTGACACATTTGATTTGATACACCTAAAAAGGTCAAGATTGGATAAGTACCCACTCTAAACAAAGTAAATGTTATCTTTATTCTTTTGATTATACTTATTCACATATCTCCATGAACAATAATGGACTTGCTATTATGATTGAAATAAAAAGAATATGTATATGCTCATTCTCAATATACTAATGTTATCTCTATAATTATTTTTATTATATTTTCATTTATCTCTAGTATGAACAATAATTGAATTTTTTTAATGATTCCCTTATGAGAATAGGAAAATTCCCATTCTTAAGGGAAAATTCCCATTCTAAAATAAATATTAAAGAGAATACGCATATGCCCATTCTACTTATTTTAATCTTAGCAATATTGTTTGCATCTGTCCATTTAATACAAAACAAAACAAGCATTTTTTTGCATTAGAATTGGCATATGCCCATTCTAAACAATGTAATACAAGCAATACCAATGTTATGAGATTGCTTCTATTATTCCTATTTAAACCTATTTAAAAATTTAAAAAATGTGAGATTGTTTAATCCATACTCTTCTTATTTTTCTTCTATTATTCCTATCTACCCAAGAAATTATTCTATGATTCCTAAATGAGAAGGGGAATCTTCCCATTCAAAACAAGACAATGCAAAAAGCTCAACCAATTTCATAACTCTATACAAGCTGTGAGAATGAATTTCCATTCTAAAATAAAGTAAATTTGATTATTCCTATCATAAAGGGCATATGCCAATTTTAAACTTTATAATACATGTAATATTTATTTTTTTGAGAATGGGAATGTGAAAAGTCATGATTAAAACACCTTTATTTTATGAGAATGGGCATGTGCCCATTCTAAACATTCTCATACAAGAAATTTTCATTCTATGAGAGTGGGCTTGCACACATTCATCAACACTTTCTCAATACTTAGTCATTTGAATACCTGTTTAAAATTTGTGAGAATATCTAATCCATACTCTTCTTTTATGATTTCTATCTTCCTAAGACCTCTTTTTTATTCCTATATAAGAATATCAAGATTCATATATGAGACAAGAAATTGTAAAAATGGTCAATTAATTTAATACCTATTTGTGAGCATGTATAATGCATACTCTTCTTTTATGATTACTATCTTCCCAAGAAAGTATTTTATGAATCCTAAATTAGAATAGTCAGATAAAAATGTGATGTGCACTCAAAACAATAAGAAATAATTTTATTTTCATGAGAATGGACATATGCCCATTCTAAACATTATAATACAAGAAATACTAATTTTATGACTTTTCCTCTATTATTCCTATTTGTATCGATTTAAAACTTGTGAGAATGTTTTATCCATACCCTTATTATTCTTATTACATGCTTCCTAAATGAGAAGGTTCATCTACCCATTCAATACAAGACAATGTCAAAAACCTCCATCAATTTCATAACTCTTTAACAAGATGTGAAAATGGGTGCCCATTATAAAACAAAGTAAATTTGATTATTCCTATCATAAAGGGCATATGCCCATTCTAAAATTTATAACACAAGTAATATTTTTGGTTTGAGAATTGGAATGTGCAAATTCATGATTGAAACATATTTATTTTATGAGAATGGGCATGTGCCCATTCTAAAAATTCTCATACAAACAATTTTGATTCTATGAGAGTGGGCATGTGCACACTCATCAATACTTACTCAATACTTAGTCATTTGAATACCTATTTAAAATTTGTGAGCATATTTAATCCATACTCTTCTTTTACGATTTTTATATTCCCTTAGAAATATTTTTTTATTTTGTTGGTTAGATATTTTATCAGGTCAAAATATGAGGTTCAACGACAATGCACGAGATTAAATCCCTCCTCAAAGATAGGCAAGGCTACCTATTTATTACTAATCTAAAACACAACAGAAATAATATATACAATATCCACACTCTTCTAACCATTGGGGTTGGGATACAATCCTGAAATCCATATCAACAAGGAATGGAGATATTACAAATTTAGAAATAAAATGGATTAGAAAGGAAAATTATTATAGATGAAACCGAGTCGAAAGGGAATGAGAGGAATGTATTTTCTTTCAAGAAAACACATATCGAGAAATACTTATACAAGTTTTAGATAATGAGTGTAATATTTGACATGATTAAAATAATCAAGAACACTAAACAAAGAATAGCTTAAGATCTTGAACATAAGAACAATCTCTCAAGATAAATGAATCTCACAACACAAATTTTACAAAATAACACTTGTTCCTATTCTTCAATGATTAAAAAGAAAATACAAATTTTTTCTTCTTCTTCACAATAGCTCTTAATATTCTAAAATATCTCTCTCCTTTTTGGAATGCACAAACATCCCTTATTTATAATAGAAAGAGTAGAGAGAAAATAGGATAAATCCTAGAAAATAGTCATTTAACAAGAGTCCTATTTTGCTTGACTCTCATGTAAGAACAAGTCAAAATTTTCTTCCTATGTGACAAAACGAAAATAAAAAAGACATGACAATTTCTTCATAAAATTGTCATGAAACATTATGTTTTTTCCACTTCGTTGTCCTTGTCTCCTTCCAAGAAGGTTGCTTGTATCAAAATTATTATAACTTCATGATTATGCCCTACATCTCATTTTCATCTGGTGCACTAGAATAATCACTTAGGACGCCGCAAGTTTTGTGAGTGTCACTTGTGTTACCGAGAAGTTTCTTCAATTTCTTGTTGAGTTTACTTAGTGATTCCAAAACGCGTTCTCGATCCTTATGAAATTAATGATGGTTGTTATATCAAAGAAATAAGTTAGTTTGTGCTAAATTAACTCTTGAATTTTTTTATAGAGATCATCAACAGGTAGGATATTTGAGCTTTCATCCAACACCTTGGCAAAGATCTTGGACAACTCCTCTTCTATGTCATTGGTAGCATCAACCAACTAATCTCTAGATTCCCTCAACTTGTTGCAAGCTTCACTAAGAATATTTATCCTGAATCTGATGGCTTTGGCTAGCTATAAATGCTTATCCCCATGTGGAATGATTCCTTCTTCCATTAAGACTGGGATGGAACCTGTTTCAGTGCATTGAGAGCTTCCAAAGTTAATTCAAGGTTCCTAACTTCCTATGAAAATTCATCATCCATTTTTTCACCATCTTTCTTTATTTCCTCTAAGGATTTATAAACCTCCACTATGTCATCAATGACCTCTCTTCCTTGTAGGAGTAGCCTCTTTATCCATTCTTCAATTGTTCTCCCCTTCTCATTGATCTTTTCAATCATAGGTACTGATGAGAAATCGAACCGATAGGAGTAAGGGTAGAAGATGATGGTGTTGACTGAGAAGGATTTGAAACCTTGAGTAATACCTCTATATAATTTCTCATTTACATGATCCCTATTTACCTTTGTTTCCTCTAGCTTCCGGAAAAGAACGTTCATGGCATCCTGTGCATCCCGTTATGCTCCTTCTATTTTTACTTTTCCAAATCAACCTTTGTAATCTAATAATCAGAAACCACTATGTACTCCTTGGTTTTGTCATTTGCAGGAGTTGCAATATCTACAAAATTATGCCCCGAGGAATCCACTAAAACCCTTGAAACCATTTCGGGTTTCTTGGTAGATTTGGTACGAGAAGCCTTGAGTGAATTAAATTTGAAGGCTGGTAGGGGAACTACCACCTTCCTCTTCCTCAAAGTTTTATCTACAAACCATCGAGGTATAGTGGAAGAAGTTGCCCCAATTAGAGGTGTTATGGTTGTATCTGTAGGTGAAGGATTATTTTCTTGTAGAGTAGTGATGAGTGCAAGTGTAGTGACTATGGGGATAGATTCAGGGAATGAAGGTGTGGAAGGAGGAGGCATATCTATGGCCATCGTAGGTCCAACAGAGAGAGGTGAGAGGTCGGAGAAAATGTTGGCCATGGCTGATGAGAGTGGCGTAGAAATATGAGATGAGGAAGATTGGGAGAGAGGAGGTAAAGACTCTAAAGCCAAAGCTTGAGAAGCAAGAGAAAGACTTACTTCCGATGAGAAATCAACAAAAGGAGAAACAAGAGGTTGACCAACCTTGATTTCTAAAATAATTTCTCCTTGTTCTGGTGGAGGAGGTGAATCCAATATCTCAACTATTTGTGTAGGAGTACCAAATGATTTGGCCCCTTGCTTTTCTCGCATTTCTATGAGACTTAAACTTTATTTTCCTCTTGGTAGGGATTTTATCCTTTTCCTTATCTCCTTGGGGTCCCGCTTCTAAAGTAGCTAGTTTTGAAAATATCTTTTCCTTATAACTCATTCTCTAGGAAATGAACCATGCCTTAGTGCGGACAAGAGTTTGAGAAGCTCTTTCAAAGGTGATATAAGACTTTTTAGAAACATACCAATCAATGGATGGGAATCCAAGTTGGTCTCCATCTGACTATTCGTAAGTATTTTCTAGAACACTTTCATTGTCCACGATGACTTTGGGGATGTCGACTAATTCTAACATCTGAATTTCTTCAATTGTTAGTCATTGTTTTTTTTTTTTAGATGGAAAATTCATCATGAAGATCAACCAAGATATATTCCATATTGGGCACATGCACACACAAGGTTCCATATGACTTGAGGAGTCCTTGAATGTCAAATACCTCCCTCATCTTCATATGTTTCTTTAGTTTTTCCTAAAGCTCATGCACCATGTTCTTGGCCTTAACATCAATAGAAATTGTATACCTTCCAATGGAAATGGGGAAGGAGACGGTGGCTTTGTGCCGATTTGTTTGAATTTGTGAGAATTCAACTATTGTCCGACCCAATCTATAAGGATCAATTTGTAACTTGGGAACCTAGGAAAATGGTAAGGATTATCATGGAAGCTTACCACCCGAAGATAAGTAAAATTATTGAATTGTAAGAATATGCAAACCCATTATGACACTTCAGCCCATGCTTCTTCTGAAACCCTTCTCTTCCTCGAGATCGGGATCCAATCTACAAATGTTTTCATAGAAGAAGGCATAGTTCACTCTTCTATATTGGTCTTCATACCCTTTTATTGTCAACTATGGGAAATACTTGATATATGTGTTCCATTTCTCAATTTCCCTTTGCATCTATCCCTCGATAGTTTCTCATGGATGTTGCCACATAGGTGACGTATGACATCATATAGAACTTACTTGGTAGATAATAATGTTTTCATTTCGAGTCTATCACATTACTTATTAGGCTACCCCAATCAATCCCTTGGTTATTTTTCTTTAAGACAACCATGAACTCGTACATCCACCCTTGGAATTATTTTGAATCGAGAGTCCAAATAACTAGCTCGCAGGTGATGATATCACCAACTTCAAGAATAAAATCACTTTTACGAACCAGCTTAGGAAACCTAGAAACAGTTGGCTTAGCCTTGATCAAGAACTTCTTATTTACGTGCTTGATGTAGTCTTCCTGATGTTTGTCCCAGGCATTTTGTGCTGATTTAAAGTCTGAATCAAAATATTCCGTAAAGTTGGGAAAATTTAGGAGTTGATCAAAGTAATCTCCTTCCAATTTCACTATATAATCCCCTTCTTGATTTCTTACTAAGTGGGAGGTTGAGTCATAGTGAGAAGTGTAGACCAGATCAATTCAGGCATTGAGCTAATATTTGAAATCCTACTCATGGGAGGGAAACCGCTACTGCAATGATTGACTTCATCCATGAATTCTGAGAAGAATCCTCAATTCTTTTCCATAAGTCTTCCATATCTATATTTCCAAGCTCGTGTCCCGGATGTCATAATTGCAGCTTACATAAGAAGAAGATTCCATCTTCTGGTACTTATACTTCATTTTTCCTAACTTATCTGACTTATCCTTAGATGGGCTAGGGTCTGACATGAGGAGTCTTAAAAATACCTTGATGACTTCGGAAGAGCAACAGTGTGAAATCTTGTTAGAAAAGTGCACAGACTTGGCACATCATTCAGGTTTTGAAACTTGCAAAAAACCTTCAAAAACCCAACAGAATAGATTATATGTCAAAAATTAGGCTATGTCAAACACCAACAAAACCTGAAACACTGGTGGAGTTTGGAGGATGTCAAGCACCTTGAGAAACCTGAAACACTTGTGGGGTGTATGTTGGAAGTTAGGGCATGTTGCGCATCAATGAAAACCTGACACATTGCAGAGGTAGGAGGATGTTGAGTAGGTGGAAGATCCCGACACACTACAGAACTTGATATGTATCGATCACCCTATAAAACCTGACATAAGGAAAAACATATGAGATGTATAACACCCTTCAAAAACCCAAAATAAATATATCAGGTTTCTATCATGCCAAAACATGAGAATTTCTTTCCTTTTTCACTTATTTATTTTTAGATTCTTTTAAAATCTACAACTTATGTAAAAAATTAGTAAATAACCAAGGAGTGAATTTCAAACAAGAACCCTAATGGGAAGAAGACAAGAACCAAGGAAAAATAACCCCAAAACCCTAAAATAGAAATGAGGGAAAAAATGGAGTGGAAACCCCAAGCAAAACACCTCCAAATAACCCAAAAATCTTCTAACAAGAAAGAAGAGAAGAATACCTTCAACTAGATTAAAAATGATCAAAGATGGACAAAGAAATTGATCGAGAAGCTCAATCAGGTCTGGAGGTTGATGAAGCATACACAGAAATCCAATGTAGCAAAAACATACAGGGTAACAAAGGATGTGGAAAACCAACTATTTATAATACCCTAACATTAATTACACCTCACTTTACGCATGTGCCAACTACAAGACAACTGGACATTAATGACATGTCATCATGCTTAGAGCCTCTAAAAACTTGATAGAAAGGGTTTGGTTTAATTTAGGTTTCAGGTTTTGGAAAACATGAAGCATGACACATGAAATGTTGAGATTCTTCTAAGTCCCAAAATCCTGACATAAATGCTTCATTCGGGTTTCAGGTTTTCGGAATCACGCGACATGAAACATGCATTAGATAAAGCAAGTTTTGATGCTTAGGATTTCTGAAAACCTGACACACTACTAAGATAATTGGGTTTTGGGAACATTAGACATGTAAGATGCAAGAAACATGCTTTCATGCATTGAAAACCTAAAAATTGAAATTCTCCTTCAAAGTGGAATTTTAAAGGGATTTTTTTAATTTTAATATGTTTATCTCATTTTTAGTTAGGAATCACTAAAATGAGATAACAACTGCCTCTGTTGGGGAGTTTCTTTGAATCTTGAAAGGAAGAGAACTCGAATCAAAAAGCTTTATTCATTGGGCTATAGAGTTCAAGAAGAAAAAAACAAACAAAGACAGAAAGAAAGCAAACACACAACAGAAATAAATTATAATAAAGAGTAAAAGAGCATATTTCATTACGATGGAAAAAATTTAGATGTTGACCACTAAAAGGTAGAGGGAGAAACTCTCCATCAAGATATGATAGACAAAAGCTATTTTCACCGTTTAGCCGATGGATTTTGAAAGGACCTTTCCAACGAGTCGAACTTGCCATGCATCTCTTTATGTTCCCTTCTCTTATCCCGAGAAGTACTAGATCTCTAATTTGGAAAGCACATTACTTTGATTTTTTGTCAAATATCTTTTTGACTTTGCTCTTATAATCTGCAATAAAGAGTAAAAGAGCATATTTCATTACTTGATGGAAAAAATTTAGATGTTGACCACTAAAAGGTAGAGGGAGAAACTCTCCATCAAGATATGATAGACAAAAGCTATTTTCACCGTTTAGCCGATGGATTTTGAAAGGACCTTTCCAACGAGTCGAACTTGCCATGCATCTCTTTATGTTCCCTTCTCTTATCCCGAGAAGTACTAGATCTCTAATCTGGAAAGCACATTACTTTGATTTTTGTCAAATATCTTTTTGACTTTGCTCTTATAATCTGCAATGTGATCTACCACCTTGCTCCATTATTCTTCTAGATTTTCTAGGTACATTATCCTTTTCTCAATAGAAATTTGAAAAGTTTCATCCTCAATTGCTTTAGCCAACCATAAGGCTGGAAAATCTACAGAGATAGGAATCTTAGAATCAATTCCATATAACACCTAGAATGGGGACATTCCAATAGCTCGCTTAGGAGTAATCTGATCTTCCCATAATGCATCATACAATGCTTTGTGCCATGTCCTCTGATTCTCATCAACCATCTTTCTGATTATGGTCACCAAGTTCTTGTTGCTTGATTTAGCTTGACCATTGCCTTGGGGGTAATAATCAGATGAATGAGCCAATGTGATCCCAAATCTTGTCAACTCATGTGATGAGAAATTGGAAGCATTATCAACAACAATCTTGTGAGGAATTCCTCATCTAACAATTATATTCTCCTTGAGAAAATTACACACAACTTTCGGAGGTTGCCTACTTGATTGGCACAAATTCCACCCACTTGGTGAAATAGTATATGGCAGTGAGCACATAATTATGATTGGCACTAGAGGTAGGATTGAGTACTCCAATGAAATCAATTCCCCATTGGCAAAAAGGTTAATAAATTACCACAGGCTTCAAGGGAAGAGTTGTCAGCTTAGGACGGCCCATGAAATGTTGACAAGCTTCACATTTGGTCACCCATCCTGTTGAATCTCAAAAGAGATTAGGCCAATAGTGCCTAGTCCATAAGATTTTGGAAGCCATCATGAAGGAAGAGAAATTTCCTCCACATGCTAGATTGTGAAAGGATTCTAGCAACCTTATTTGTTGAGATTTATCAACACAACGCATGAACACACCATCAATGCCCTTCTTGTATATACCGTTATCCCATAGTACATATCTTGCAGACCTTAATTTAATCTGTACTATTTTATTTTTGGCTCAAATGTGGGGGAAATTTGCCATAAGTTAAAAATAAAATGATGTTTGCATACCATTCATTGGTTGTGCTTACAAGAAGCACCATGGGAAATTCTGAAGAAGTATCTTTAGTTTCTTTGCATTCTATCTCAAACTTGTTTTGTGCAATTAATTGGCACATGCCTCTTCCTCATACTAACTTGGTAGGTCTGATGTCCAAGTGATATTCTTGGACTTTGGCTATCTAATAACCCTATTGACTACCCAACTCTTGTTGAGTCAAAATGGACTTAACTGTAGTATCAGGAACGAGAAAGAGAGTGTGAGAATTCAACACATAATACCTGAAATGATTCACCGCTCTCACCACTACATACACATGATTTTCAATTTTCAACATCTTCAATTCATGTTCCTTTAGTGGGAAGTGTTGTTGCAGAGTCACAGCACACCTGGATGCAAATCAGGCTTCTAGGTTGATGTTCAGGCATCCAGTGTGATTACACAACATGGAATCTTTTCTCCAAGCATGGGACTTGTAAAGATGAGAAAAGATTCTCAAGAGAAGGATGGTTCCTATTCCTCTATTTAGATGCACACAAAAAATGCAGAGGGTTTGCTAAAACCTAATCTAACTTGCCAAGGAGATAGGGTAAGGAAATGCATAGAATAAAACCTAAACTACAAAGGTGATGCACCGAGGAATGTTAGACATTCGTTTTGCAAATTTAACATAGAGCACATAGATGCAATACAAACACCATGCACAGGTAACCAAACTGCAATAAGAGATCAAAATGACAGCAATGAATACATGAGAGGGTTGAGAGTCAATCACAACACATATATTATTGCTCAAGAGTCGATATAGTACATTGCAGTGGCCAAGAGGTAAAAAGGACTGGCATTACAACCCATATGGGAGGTTTGAAAGCTCCACAAATTCTCTGGCAAGCGAGGGAATAAGGGAGGATGCAAAAAAATGTCCGACCCCTTAAAGGAGCTCTTCTTTACAATATATATCAAGAAATGAGAGAGGGAAGAGAGAGGAAATCCAGAATCTACCCCAACCACTTCTTGGTAGCATTTAAAATCATCTCATTATGACAGAAGTGGTGGATCCTAGCAAAATGGCGTGTTTGTCTAACAGAGCAATGCGAAGCCTGTCTCCGCATTAAAGTTGGTTTTTGAAGCATTACTTTTGTCTATCACCATGCGTCAGAGACATTTTCTTAATTTTCTCCCTCCAAACTACACCAAAATGTGAGATTGATCCTATAATAATGTAGAGAATTTCAACAGCTTTATGTTGATATAAAGAACGTGCAAATCTGAGCTCTGGATCGAAAGATACGAAGGTCTGAAGATTTAGGGCACAAAACAGGTGAAAACGGATTTTTAAATTTCTTTTCCCGTGCTCTGCCATCTGGATGACACATGGTAGGCTCTGGTTCGCTGAGCAATTTTCTCTCTCCACCTTTTCACGGGCTTTTCTTATGGGCCCCTTAAACTTGGACACGTGGCACTATTTCATTGGTTCGATCGCTCAAAACTCGCCTTTGACTTTTTGGACCTTTTTCCTTGGCGACACGTGTCATGCTATGATTTGTCCACGGGCCAGCCAGATTTTCATGTCCACTGCATCCTTTTGTCCTGGATGTCCCAGTGCTTCATGGGATAGAATCCTCCGATCCACCCAAAATGGGCTTCCTCGTCCCTTTTCTGCCGGTGACATGTGGCGTGATCTGATTGGCTTTCGGCTCCTTCGGCTATCCACGTCCCACGCTCCCTTTGTCCCACTTGTCCTTGTGCTGAAGTTTCCTATTTCAGCCGATCTGGCCGGTTCACGTCCTTCACATCCATTTGTCCCAAATGTCCCAGTGCTTTCTGGGACAAATTCTTCCGGTTCACTTGATTCACCGGTTCGCGTCCTCTCGCGCACTCTTGTCCCGCTTGCTCCCGAAAGAAAGGACTTGGACAAATTTTCTTTCTTTCACCGATCCGGGCATTGCACGTCCATTTGTCCCAAATGTCCCTTTTTGTTTGGGCCGCTGGAGGATTTTTAGCTGATCCGCACCTTCCGTGTATAATTGTTCCAACTGTCCCAAAGGTGGCCTTGAGCAGACTTAGTCAATTTTACAATTTTCCCCCAATCAATCTACTTGCTTAGAACTAAAAACTCGAATGCATGTTATCAAATTAACTCTGGGGGGTGAAATTTGGATAACAATTTGGTGACTTTTCAGGGTCACCTACCTGCTAGGTAGAAGATCAGTGGCCTTTTAGTGATCCGTTGGGCATGGAGTCATAAGCAATAACCTGAAATGAGCCTGATGCTGCAACTCCCTCTACGAGAGCACGCTGAACTGTAAAAAAATCAAACTAGGAGTGAAAAATCTGCGCCAAAGCACTTAGGGAAACTGAAACCTAACTACAACAAGACAATGTGCATACACACTTAGAGGAATTGAAATCTAGGCTAATATTTACAAGGGTGAACCTTTTATTTTCAGTAGTAATGTTTGAGATAGATTCCATTTACTGGAATCTGCAGTTCTTCACCATCCAATGAGGCCAATTGGAAAGCATTTCTGCTCTTGCACTTCGTGACCATGTATGGGCCACTCCAAATGGCATCAAATTTTGAATGCCTTCCCGGTTTTGCCCTGTCCACATCCCATTTCAACACTAGATGTTTGGCCTTCCTATCAAAGGTCTTCTTGATCAAAGCTTGATCCTTTTCCATTGCTTGGGATGCCTGATTTCTGATCTCCTGCAGCTCCATCAACTCTGCATACCTCACCTCCATGGGCTCAAATTCAAGTAACTCCAGCTGCTTCATGAGTTCCAATGTTGGAAACTCAAGTGACATGGGAAAGATTGCCTCTCTTCCATAGACAAGCCTGAATGGAGAGTTACCTATGGATCTTTTGGGAGTGATCCTATCAGCCCATAAGGCTGATTTCAACTTGGTATGCCAAGACCTCTGATTCTCATCAAGAGTTCTCCTAATGATCCTCAACAAGTTCTTGTTTGTAGACTTGGCCTAGCCATTACCCTGAGGGTAATAGTTCGATGAAGTGCTTAGGTAAATACCGTTCTTGATAGCCCACTCAGTCACCTTAGATCCAATGAATGCCAATGCATTATCAGAGATTATTGTGGCAGGTACACCAAATCTGGTTGTTATTCCCTCATAAAAGTCTAAGATGCTAGACTCATTTGCCTCTTTGAGTGCTACTACTTCTGTCCATTTGGTGAAGTAGTCTGTGGCTGTCAAAATCCATTTATGCCCTTGGCTTGAATTGGGATTAGTGACTCCAATGAAGTCCAAACCCGTTGCATGAATGGCTGGTCAACCGAGATTGGATGCAATGGAAGGGAAGAAAACTTCTCTTTTCCGTGAAGAATGCACAATTCTTACACCTCTTGATCCATGCGTAGCAATTCTTTGAAGATCTTAGGCCAATAATAACCAGACTTCATAATTTTTAGAGTTTGTCACTCTTGGTGCAAAATGGCCACCACTGGTTCCACCATGAAACTCTTCCAATACCCTTTGAATCGACTTTGCTAATGCATCATCGCAAGAGCACTCCATTTACATCTTTCTTGAACAAAACTCCATCAACAATGGCATACGGAACAACCTGTAATCTGAAGTATCTCCTTTGGGTCTTGTTCATCTCTGGGGGGCACTGGCCTGTACCTAGGAAGTGCATAATACCTTGGGTCCAGTAAGGAATGGGGGAAGCATTATCTTCTTCATGATTTCCGCTTGGCTCATGGCTGTCCTGGACTGTCAAAACAGCCTCTTCTTCATTGTATACTTCCTTTTGCTTCCCTAAAACCAGCTGCTCACACAGTCCTTTCCCTCTTACCAGCTTGGTGATCTTGATCTCATTGTCATACTCCATGACACAGTGATCCAACCTGCCATTTTCTCATTCAAATCCTTGTTGAGGAGGAAGTCCTTAACTCCAGCATGTGAGACCAGCAACTAGACCTTGTTGTTTGAGACTAAATGCTTGAATTTCTTCAAGCTTCTGATTACTGCAAGTACATGCTTTTCAATAAAAGAGTACCTCACCTCGTAGTCATCTAGGCTCTGGCTAAAAAAGGCAATCAGCTGCTCATCATTATCTTTGTTCTGCTATACCAGAATGGCAGAAATAGTGTCATCACCTCCAAATGCATAGAGGATGAAATCCTTGGAGAAGTCTGGGTTGATGAGAGTTGGTGCTTGAGAGATAGCTTCTTTGATTGCTTCAAAACTCTCCTTGCCTTCTGCTGTCCACTTAAAATCCATGCTCTTCTTTAACATTTTGGTGATGGGCTTGACAAGGGCTACAAAATCTAGGATAAACCTATGGACAAAATTGATCCTTCCCAAGAAACTTTGAAGAGCCTTCTTGTGACTTGGCAATGACAGTGCTCTTATGGCTTCAACCCTCTCTGGATCAATTGCCAGTCCCTCTTTCGAGACAACATGGCCAAGGAGCTTTCCTTCATGTGCAAGAAAGATGCACTTCTTGGGGTTCAAAGATACTCCAAACTTTCTACACCTCTGAAACACTTGCCTGAGGTGAAAGAGATGGTCTGCTGCATTCTTTGAGAAGACAGTGATATCATCTAGATATATCAGCACTATCTTGTTGATCAAGCCTTTGAATGCCATGTCCATTTCCCTTTGCAAGGTAGCACCAGCATTGGACAACCCAAATGGCATCTTCTTGTAAGCATATGTGCCCCATTTAGTTGTGAAGGCTATCTTGAATTGGTCTTCTTCTTTCACCATCACCTGATTATACCCTGAGTAGCCATCTAGGAGAGAGAATCTCTCTGAACCGGATACTACTTGCAATATTTGTTCCATTGAAGGAAGCGGGTAATGATCTTTGAGAGATGCTCTATTGAGGTCTTGGAAGTCCACACACAACCTAATTTCTCCGCTTTTCTTCCTGACCAAAACCAAGTTAGCAACCTAGCTTGAGTGCTTGATTGGGAATATAATGCTTGCCTCTATTAGCTTATTTAGCTCTTTCTTCATTAGAGGCTCAATGTGAGGGTTAACAGGTCTCTGCTTCTGCCTGATGGGCTTAGCATCTGGATCCAATTCTATGGTATGTTGTGCCAAATTCGGATTGAATCCTCTCAAGTCTTCATAGCTCCAAGTGAAGACATCTGGAAATTCTTGACAAAGCTATATGAAATCTGATTTCTCCTGCTCAGTGGCCACTTTACCAATTTGAAGTGTTTTGCCTTCCCCAACCGGAATTGGCTCTGAATCTTCCCTCTTGACCTGTATGTTAGCCTTTTCTTTATGGAACTAGTCGTTAGGGTTGAAGATAGACTCCAACATTACTAAACCCTTGGGAAGCTTGTTTGTCCGCAGCTTGCACTACTTGATCCCCGTACTGCTGCTCTAGTCTGTCCTGATTCCTAGCTGAGAATTCAGCCTCTTCTTGTAAAAAATTGATGATCAGTTGATCGTTTTCAAACACTCACCACCGGTGGTGTTATTATCTGAACTACTTGGCCTCACAATCACATGGATATGTGGCTGTGTTTTTTCCCTTTTGATGTTGTCAACCACATCAAACGTTGCTCCAACTACTACGAGCCTATCCGTGGCTTCATTTTTCTTCCTAGGTATGGACACAATGTTGAAAGCTTCAAATCCTCAATGAGGTCCCATACCCTATTCTTGTAGCTCCTCAGCAAGGTCATTCTTTGTAGCATGTTGTCCTCTAACTTGGTTGACGATTAGCTCGCTATCCCCGAACACCTGCAAGTTATTTATCCCTTTTTCCTAGCCCAATGAAGTCCATGAATCAAGGCCTCATATTCAGCTATGTTGTTTGAACAAGAAAACTAGAAACGAAAAGCTGAATAATATTTGATGCCTTGAGGTGAAACAAGCATGGCTCCACCTCCTACGCCTTGCCTACTCCTTGATCCGTCAAAAAACAGCTGCCATACCTCATTGTCATCATTATGGCTTGGCTTGGTGATGCTAGGAACAGGTTGATTTTCTTCATGTATACAATAGACTCCCAGCTCAGATTCTTCTACTTCTTGATAGGTATCAAAAGCATGTATCCTATTTGCCCATTCATCAAGAGTTAGGTCCGGGATACTTCCAACCTTGGTGTCAGCCTCATCAGTACTAGGGTGATCTTCTTGATCAAATGCTGAGCAATTGGCATTAATCTGACTTGGAGTGTAAGGCTCAATATGGAAGTTTGCAATAGGTTCAGACCTAATTGTAGCCTTAGTTCCATACCTTGTTCTAAACAAAGCATGTGAGACCAATCGCGAGAAAAATACCCCCAATCTTGGCTGTGAAGTCCCTTGACAAGCAAAGGGCAAAGAGTGGTGGAAGGTCTATGATTGATATATCTTGTAAGACAACAACATTTGGACATGCATGCAAGGTAAGACTCAAGTTTTTAATCACTCCAACTATTGCTATTGCTGTCCCATCCAATTGCACTACCCTTTAGATATTTCTTCATATTGGAGACCAATGATTAGCTATTTGCTTGGGCATCACCGAGCTACTTGCCCCGGATCAATCATGCAATTATGTACTAGTTTATCCCCAATGATTAATGAAACATAGAAAGGAGGAGCTTCAACATTTTACCTTGTTACCCTCCATGGCTTCCTTCAGGATGGGCAACATTTGTAAGCACTTTGTCTTGCATCTGAACCTGCTGATTTGAAGTTGTCCAATCCTTCATGGCAGCTTGCAGCAGATCTCTTTGTCCTGGGATGGATAGGAATTCCCACATTGATATATTGACGTTAGTCTTCTTCATCTATTCAATGATACTGAACAGGGATGAAGTATCCTTTTGTTGTCCCTTGGTTTGTACATTCACCCCTTGCACGTGGGTAGCAACAGCTGGCATTGAGTTGGCCTAGGGGCTGTTCTTGGTTGTCCTTGTGCACTTGAAACTAGACTTTGCTTGCCAATCATTTGTGGAGCTGTGGAAGGTTGTGGATTGGCTAGGGCTAATGGCTGTTCTTCACCCAAATTTCTCCTCTTTGACCTTGTGTTGGCTGCAACACCTTGAGAAACTGCTTGATTCATGCCACAGAGATCTTCTGCTTGCCAGTTCACCAACATGGTGTCATTTGGGGCTGATTTTTGTTGGAATGTTTCTTGTTGTTGACTGTTTCCTTGACTGCCCTCGCCCTCCACACCAGTAGTTGTCACCATCAGTGCTTGATTGAGAGCACCATTGAAACACATGGATTGGTTATGAGGCTCGTTGCATGGAAAGCACCAATCATATTCCCGCAATTTTGTTGTTCGTGTTGGCACTAATGCCTTAGAGGCGAGATATAGCATTTGGATTATAGGGCTAGAATGGTCTATTAGAGGGAGGCCTTGTTTGATTCACATTTGCAACTCGATTAGGTGGTCTTTGTGGTTGGTATGGCTGCCTATTAGGCTGAGCTTGAGGTTGATATGAAGGTCTAAAACCTTGGGCTTGTTGCCTCTTAATAGTAACCAACTCATTTCCCAAATTTTGCAACTGTTTCATGACCTCTTGGAGTTCATTCGAAGCACTTTGAGATGAAGTGGAAGCTTCACTCGAACTCTGATTTCTAGGAGTGGGAACAGGAGCCAAAGTGGGTGCTTGACTAGTGCTTGGATTTTCTAATTTTGGATACAAGGGCATGGGAGGCCTAGGAGCCAGTTTACCAGCTTGAATAAGATAGTTTTTAGCTCTAATGGCAATGCTATAAGCCATAGGGATTGTTGTGCCTCCCATGGACTGAATTAACATAGAAATATCAGAATTCAAAGCTTTAAGGTAATATAGAAAAGTACCTTCTGCTGTTGGCCTGACTGCCACTGGAATCCTATCCCAAGACCTTTGAAATCTGAAGTTGAAGTCAGTTAGCTACTCATTGGGGCTCTCTTGATAGTTGTCAGCTGCTCCAAAAGAGACAAGTTGTCTCCCTTCTCTCCAAATTGCTCGTGAAGTGCAATACACAACTGATTCTAGTTTGTGATAGAACCAGCTCCAAGGCTCCTAAACCATTGTAATGCTTTACCCTTGAAGGAAGATGCCAGTAACTTGACAGCCACTTGCATTTCATTGATTTCATGGATTGCGCAAAGGTTAGCAATATCTTTAACATGATCACCTGGAGTAGTCTGATTTTCTCTGTGAAGTAGGGAATGTTCTTCAAGGCTGCAATAGGAACTGGATGTTGTGCATTGAGAGCAAGTGGGCTGCTGCCTGTGAAGTTGACGTAGGGATTGTTTTGAGCCATTCTAATCGGTCTTAAAACCCTTGTATACTGAATGAAAGGCCTATCAGGTGGAGGAGTTGAGAGAGTTCTGTTTGGTGGAGATGGAGACCTTTGAATCCTTCTTCCTCTTTGCCTTCTTCTTGGAGATAACTGCAGGTATTCAAACAGCACTTCTTCTTCTCCAACTCTTGACCTTGTGGTGATTCTTCTCATGAGTTTTCAGCCTGCACTACTGAAACTAGTTGATTCTTCCCCTTGGAGTCGCCAGATATGTAAATAATAGCTCTTATAAGCAAGAAAACTGCAGCAGAGATGCATATCAACTTTTCTGCAATAAAAATGAGACCTCTAGTCCCACCGATGCCAAAACCAAAGCTGTTATTCTGAGACTCACAAAGCACCCCCGGATGCAAATTAGGCTTCTAGGTTGATGTTCAGGCATCCAGTGTGATTGCACAACATGGAATATTTTCTCCAAGCGTGGGACTTGTAAAGATGAGAAAAGATTCTCCAGAGAAGGCTAGTTCCTATTCCTCTGTTCAGATGCACACAAAAAATGCGAGAGGTTTTGCTAAAACCTAATCTAACTTTCCAAGGAGACAGGGTAAGGAAATGCATAGAATAAAACCTAAACTACAAAGGTGATGCACCGAGGAATGTTAGACACTCATTTTGCAAATTTAACATAGACCACATAGATGCAATACAAACACCATGCACAGGTAACCAAACTGCAATAAGAGATCAAAATGACATCAATGAATACATGAGAGGGTCAAGAGTCAATCACAACACATATATTATTGCTCAAGAGACGATACAGTACATTACAGTGGCCAAGAGGCAAAAAGACTGGCATTACAACCCATATGGGAGGTTTGAAAGCTCCACAAATTCTCTGGCAAGTGAGGGAATAAGGGAGGATGCAAAACAAAAATGTCTGACCCCTTAAAGGAGCTCTTCTTTACAATATATATCAAGAAATGAGAGAGGGAAGAGAGAGGAAATCCAGAATCTGCCCCAACCACTTCTTGGTAGCATTTAAAATCATCTCATTATGATAGAAGTGGTGGATCCTAGCAAAACGGCGGGCTGTCTAACAGGAGCGGCAAGGCTTCTGGTTGCATTAAAGTTGGTTGTTGAAGCATTACTTACCTATCACCATGCGTCGAGACGTTTTCTTAATTTCCTCCTCCAAACTACACCAAAATGTGAGATTGATCCTTAATCATGTAGAGAATTTCAAAAGATTTCTGTTGATATAAGGAACGTGCAAATCCGAAGCTCAATCGAAGATACGAAGGTCGAAGATTTAGGGGACAAAGCAGTGAAAACAGATTTTTAAATTTCTTTTCCCATGCTCGCCATCTAGATGACACGTGGCGGGCTCTAGTTCACCGAGAATTTTCTCTCTCCACCTTTTCACAGGATTTTCTTATGGGCCCCTTAAACTTAGACACGTGGCGATTTCATTGGTTCGGATCGGTGCTCAAAAACTTCGCCCCTTTGACTTTTTGGACCTTTTTCCTTTGCGACACGTGTCATGCTGTGATTTGTCCATGGGCTAGCCGGATTTTCACGTCCACCGTGTCATTTTGTCCCGGATTTCCCAGTGCTTCATGGGATAGAATCCTCTGATCTGCCCGAAATGGGCTTCCTCATCCCTTTTCTGCCGGTGACACATGGCATGATCTGATTGGCTTTCGGCTCCTTCGGCTATCCGCGTCCCACGCACCCCTTGGTCCCACTTGTCCTTGTGTTGAAGTTTCCTGTTTCGGCTGATCCGGCCGGTTCACATCCTTCACATCCATTTTTCCCAAATGTCCCAGTGCTATCTGGGACAAATTCTTCCAGTTCTCCCAATTCGGCCGGTTCGCGTCCTCCGCGCACTCTTGTCCCGCTTGCTCCCAGTAAAGGACTTGGACAATTTTTCTTTCTTTCAGCCAATCCAGGCATTGCGTGTCCATTTGTCCCGGATGTCCCTTTTCTGTTTGGGCCGCCTGGAGGCTTTTCAGCTGATCCGCGCCTTCCGTGTATAATTGTTCCAACTGTCCCAAAGGTGGCCTTGAGCAGGACTTAGCCAATTTTACAATTTTCCCCTGAATCAATCTACTTGCTTGGAACTAAAAACTCGAAGCATGTTATCAAATTAACTCTGGGGGGTGAAATTTGGATAACAGGAAGCTCATGAAAGCAATGGGATATTTGATTCCTTTTTCATTCTCTTCTATAAGGATGGCTGATACTATATGTGTGGAAGCGTAGTTTTATATGATGAAATCCTTCTTGAAGTCTAGGCATACCAGAATAGGAGTGTGAGCAATTACTCTTTTGACTTATTTGAAAGAAAGCTTCCTTCAGTGCTCCATAGAAATGGAGTTTTACCTTTCATCATCCCAAGTATATCCTTGGTTTTATCAGCAAAGTCAGGTACAAATATTCTTAGAAAATTGACCTTTCCAAAAAGGAATGCACCCTAGTTTTACTTGTAGAGAGGGTAAGGCTTTGGATGGCCTTCACCTGCTCTGGGTCGATCTTGGTTCCTTCTTTAGTCATGATATGACCCAACAACTTTCCTTCTATTACTTTGAACATGGAATTTTTAGGATTTAATGAAATCCCATAACGACTACACCTTAAGAGTACATGCTCTAGGTGATTGTAATGATCACTTCACTTCTTAGAGAATACCTTCAAGTCATCCAAATATACAACTATGACCTTGCCCATCAAATCTCTTAAAGATAGTTCCATAGCTCTTCTAAATTTGGCTTTGGTTTTAATCAAACCAAAAGGCATCCTCCTATAAGAAAAGGTCCCTCATGGGGTGGTGAATGCTATTTTATGTTGATCCTCAGTGGTTACCTTGACCTGATTATACCCCGAAAATTTATCAAGCATGGATAACATTTCTAATCTAGTGATAGTCTGTAATACTTGGTCCATGATAGGAAATGGGTAATTATCTTTCAATGAAGACTGATTAAGGTTCCAGAAGTCAACACAAATCCAGATCTCACCATTCTTCTTTCTAACAAGGACAATGTTAGCAACCCAGGTGGAATGATGGATTGGAAAGATAATACTTGTGTCTAACATATTTTGAATTTCTATAAGGATAGTCCCTGAGATATTTGGGTTATAATGCCTTTTCTTCTTCTTGTAGGATTTAACCTTAGGCTTCAAAGGGATGATATGTTGCACATCCTTGGGCTTGAAAGACTTTAGATCCACATATGACCATGCTAGGACATCCATAGATCTCTTCAGGAGTGAATTGAATATTTTTTTCTCCTCTAGAGAAAATCATTTCTTGATGTTTACAATTTGTGGTGGGTCGGAAAGAGCCCAGATTAACTTGATCTACCTCTAACAAGGAAGCACCTTCAGCTTGCCTTTTATCCTAAATGAAATGGTCATGCTTATCAAACAAACCTTCTAGAGAAACTAACCCCTTCGAATATTATTTCCTTTGAGCTAGATGAATTCACCATCAATCTCTTTATATGAATTCAAGACAGACTCACGGGAATTCAATTCTAATCCTTCAAAATAAAGCTTACTAAAATTATTTTTTTTTCAAGAAAAGACAATAACTGTTGATCATCATTAAAAACTTGCCAATGTGTTGAATTATTTGGAACACTTGGATGATACACAATCTCAATGGTATACTTGTCCTATTTGAACTTTGGGTGAGGAAGGAGAAGAGATGAAGATATGGCTAAAGAATTAACTTTATCATTGTGATCTCTTAAAAATTCCTTACTTGGAAAAAGCATCAAAGCATTCTATGTTGTCCCACACCTTGTTTCTGTAATGCCTTAGGTGATCATTTTTTACCTGGTAGATCCCCCTTACTTGATTCACAATAAACTCAGCATCTCCTTCCACTTTGAGATTTCAGATTCCTTTTTGCGTTTCCATTTATAATCCTAATAAAAAATCTTCATATTCATCCATGTTATTAGTATTTTCAAACTGCAACTTGAAGGCGAAGGGAAAAATCTCAAAATTTGGAGATATAAGAACCACACCAACACCCAACCCAAGAGTTGAAAACCTCCCATCGAACTCGAGGGTCAAATAGCATTAGGATCTTCATCCTTGACTTCTCTGAAGGCACCTCGGATGCCATGAAATAATTTCCCAAGCTCCGTGCATCTTCAAGAGAACTTGGGCCTTGGGATCATTTGATTTAGTGACCAAGTACTTCACACATGCTTCGGGGTGGAGGACAAGAGGAAATCCATTTACTGGAATTTTAGCTTTGGTCCAGTCCATATTAATTTCTCCTCCAACATATTTGCAAAAAAACCTCTTCCTAAGATAATAACATAAGCATCTAGGATATCAACAACTAGGATAGTCATTTTTACTCTCTTTTTGGGAATGCAACAAATGCAAACTATGCATCCTTGATTTTGAGAATCAAGGGGAATTGTTTAGTTTCCATGGAGTAACACCACCCATAAGATTTATTCAAGGTAAGTCCAAGGGCAAGGGCTACTTTAGCAGGATTACGTTATCGAGAGGCTCTGAGTCAATTATGCAATTCTTGAGTTCAAAACCATTTATAAGTAAGGAAAAATAAAACGGTTCAATCTTTCCCAAAGAAGAAGCAGAGGTCATATTAATCTGAAGTAAAGGCTGAGTGGGGATAGGCAAAATGCCTTTTGAAGCTAAAGGAAAACAACCTTGCTTTTAATGAATTTGGAAATTTTCTCAAAGCTGCTCGAGATTTGACCAAGGTGCTTGGCTTCCAAATTTGGATTTTAGTTTTATTTGCATGATCAATAATGTCAAAAGTGGTATATGAAGGAATGATGGTGGGCTCAGTTCTAGTTACATTGGTTTGAGTAGAGGTACTGGCCTTGGGGGTAGGAGAAAGAGAGTTAGAAGATGAAGTTTCCTTTTAGTTCTCTCCTTTTCAGTTTGTGCTTTGAGATAGGAGAGCCTCTTTTAGCCATAACCACGGGAGCTTATTTACTTTTCTCCTTAGAGCCTTCAACTAGATTTCTGGGGTTTTGGGATTGAGATCAAGTGAAGACTACAAATGACTAACCATCATGCTCACATTCATCTTCCTCGTATTCCAAGTACACAATGTTGGAGTTTCAAGCTGAATCGTCAAAAGACTCATCAACATATCTTGAAGCTTCAAAAGCTTCATGAGAATATTGATCTTCTAGTTCTTCATCTTCCTCAACTATTTCTACTATTACGTTAACAAGAGGAGATTCAATGGCCAGCCTGGTGGGAGCAGCAATCAACCAATTCCTATCTCTTGTGGGGGTGCCATTGGTATTGTTGAAATTCTGTCTAGGAATATCCCAATAAGGAATGTTGGTCACTTGTTGAGACATTTGTTTCTTCAAAGTGATCAAGTCATTGGCCATCCTCTAAATCATAGGATCAGTAGTACTCTGAGAAGAACTCTAATTTTTAGGCTTAGATGACTCTCTTCTGATCTTTTCAGCTAGAATAAGATCATCTTCTATTTTAGTGGTTGTATCTTGAGCAGTGGCCAAATCGGGAATAAAATACCTTCTTAATAAGAAGCTCACATCAAGGGGCTGAGCGTTGATGAAGAAACACTTTTGATTTTCAAGAGTGGGAATGGCTAGGTCTAGAATCTTATGAATCAGCTTGTTGAATTTGGCTATGAAGTCCCGCATGGGTTCATAAGACTCCTTCATATGTGTAAGCTGTGCTAACAAGGCATGAGAATATTTAGATGGTTTGAACCTTTCTTCAAATACGGATCTCATGGTAGCCCAATTAGTAATGCATGCATTCGGAAGATGGTAGAACCATTCTACTTTGCTATGCCATGTAACATTTCAATGAAGATTCAAATAGAGAAATCTTCAGAGTAACCCCAAGAAAGCCACATTTGAAAAATAATGAAGTGATGTGTTCATCGGTGCTTCTTCCTGTCACTATTGAACTTAGGGTTATTCTTACATGATGCATGCGGTAGATCATGCAACAACGGAGTTAGGGAAAGAGGACCAATAGCCACACCCCAAGACACGGGTTGTGCTACCATTCGAGTATTAGAAAAAGAAGTGCACAACAGTTCGAAAGCTTCTTGTTCTTAAGGAACCCGAGTTCTTTGGATAGGTGAAGAAATTCTTTCTTAGCTAGATGCAACACTATTGGGGAAAGTCTGAATTTTTTTGTTACAAAAGATCAAAGAATGGATCAGTTTCACCCTGCTCGGATTGACTGAGTGAATATCTTTCTAGCCAACTTGAAATGAAAATGGATCTTCTAAAAATAAGGAAAATATGGAGTTGCTAGACACCAATAGGATAAGCTTAGTCTTATCAATCCATATATCCCAAAGTGGAGTCACCAAAAACTATTGGTTGGATATTTTGTCAGGCTAAAATATGAGGTTCAACCACAGTGCATGGGATCAAATCCCTCCTCAAAGATAGGTGAGGCTACCTATTTATTACTAATCTAAAACATAGTAGAAATAATATATACAATATCCACACTATTCTAACCATTGGGGTTGGGATACAATCCTAAAATCCATATCAACATGAAATGGAGATATTACAACTTTAGAAATGCAATGGATTAGAAAGGAAACTTATTATAGATGAAACAGAGTGGAAAGGGAATGACAAAATGTATTTTCTTTCAAGAAAACACAGATCGAGAAATACTTATATGAGTTTTAGATAATGAGTGTAATATTTGAAATGATTAAAATAATCAAGAACACTAAACAAATAATAGCTTAAGATCTTGAACGTAAGAACAATCTCTCAAGATAAATGAATCTCACAACAAAAAGTTTGCAAAATAACACTTGTTCCTATTCTTGAATGAGTAAAAAAAAATACAAATCTTTTCTTCTTCTTTACACTAGCTCTTAATATTCTAAAAATCTCTCTCCTTTTTGGAATGCACAAGCATCCCTTATTTATAATAGAGAGTAAAGATAAAATATGATAAACAATAAACAATGGTCTTTTAATGAGAGCCTATTTTGGTTGACTCTCACATAAGAGAACAAGTCAAAATTTGCTTCCTATGTGACAAAAAAATGAAAAAGACATGACAATTTCTTGATAAAAATGTCATGAAACATTATGTTTATTCTACTTTGTCATCCTTGTCTCCTTCCGAGTGAATCCTGCTTGTCTTAAAATTCATGGAACTCCCAGATTATGACCTACATATCATCTTCATCTAGCACACTAGAATAATCACTTAGGACCTCACAAGTTTCCTGAGTGTCACTTGCGTTACCAGGAAGTTTCTTCAATTTCTTGTTGGGTTTCCTTAGTGATTCCAAAATGTTCTCAATTCTTATTAAATTATCGGTGGTTGTTAGATAAAAGATAGAAGATAGTTCATGCTGAATTAACTCTGAATTTGTTTATAGAGATCTTCACTAGGTAGAATAATCAAGCTTTCATCCAACACCTTGGCAAAGATCCTAGATAGCTCCTCTTCCATGTCATTAGTGGCATCCACCAACTGATCTATAGATTCCCTTAACTTGCTGCAAGATTCACCGAGAATATTTATCCTGAATTTGATGGATTTGGATAGGTGGAGATGCTTATCCCAATGTGGAATGATTTCTTCTTCTATTAAGACACAGGATGGAACATGTTTCAAAGTGCATTGAGAGCTTCCAAAGTTAATTCAAGGTTCCTAACTTCTTATGAAATTTTATCATCCATTTTGTCACCATATTTATTTATTTCCTCCAAGGATTTATAGACCTCCACTGTGTCATTGATGACCTCTCTTCCTTTTAGGAGTATCCTCTTTATCCATTCTTCAACTGTTCCCCCTCTTGTTGATCTTTTTAATCATAAGTATCGATGAGAAATCAAACCTGATAAGAGTAGGGGTAGAGGATGATGGTGTTGATGGAGAAGGATTTGAAAGCTTGATTAATACCTCTATCAATTGTTCAACTTTATCCTTTAGCTCATCCCTACTTACCTTTGATTCCTTGACATCACGTTCATGGCATCCTGTGTATCCTATTATGCTCCTTCTGTTGTTACTTTTCCCAGATCAACCCTTGTAATCTGATAATTGGTAACTTCTATATCCTCCTTAGTTTTTTCAGCCACGGGAGTGGCAATCTCTACAAACTTATGCCCTAAGGCATCCACTGAAACCCTTGAAACTATTTTGGGTTTCTTAGCAGATTTGGCAGGAGAAGCCTTGAGTGAACTAAAGTTGAAGGCTGGTAGGGGAACTACCACCTTCCTCTTGCTCGAAGTCTTCTCAACCAACCATTGAGGTATAGTGGAAAAAGTATCCTCAATCAGAGGTTTTATGGTTGTATCTATAGGTGGAGGAATATTTTCTTGCGGAGTCTTGATGAGTGAAAGTGTAGTGACTATGGGGATAGATTCGGGGAATGAATGTGCAAAAGGAGGAGGCATATCTATGGCATTGTGGGTTTAGAAAAGAGAGGTGAGAGGTCGAGAAACTGTGGCCATGGATGATGAGAGTGGCATAGAAATATGACATGAGGAATATTGGGAGAGAGGAGGTAAAGACTCTAAAGCCAAAGCTTGAGAAGAAAGAGAAAGGCTTACTTCCGATGAGAAATCAACAAAAGGAGAAACAAGAGGTTGACCAACCTCAATTTCTAAAATAATTTCTCCTTGTTCTGGTGGAGGAGGTGAATCCAATATCTCAACTATTTGTGTAGGAGTAGCAGATGATTTGGCCCCTTTCTTTTCTCCTTTTCTGATAAACTTAAACTTTATTTACCTCTTAGTAGGGATTTTATCCTTTTCCTTATCTCCCTTGGATGGTCTCACTTCTAAAGTAGCTATTTTTGAAAATATCTTTTCCTTATAACTCATTCCCTAGGAAATGAGCCATGCCTTAGTGTGGACAAGAGTCTGAGTAGCTCTTTCAGCGATAGAAGCCTTTTTAGCAATAGACCAATCAATGGCTAGGAATCCGAGTTGGTCTCCATCTAACTATTCATACCTATTGTCCGAACACTTTCATTATCCACGGTGCCTTCGGGGATGTCAACTAGATCTAACATCTGAATTTATTCAAGTGTCAGTCTGCTATTGTATTTTCTTTGGATGGAAACTTCATCATGAAGATCAACCCAGATATCTTCCACAGTGGGTACATGTAGGTACAAGGTTCCATATGAATTGAGGACTCCTCGGATGTCAATTCCCTCCCTCATCTTCATATTTTTATTCAATTTTTCCTGAAGCTCATGCACCATGTTCTTGGCCTTAACCATGGTAGAAAATGTATACCTTCCAATGCGAATGGGGAAGGAGACAACGGTTTAATTCCTACTTTTTGGAATTTGTCAAAATACAACAATTGTCGACCAACTCCATAAGGATCAGTTTGTCACCTAAGAAACTAGGCAAATAGAAAGGATTACCATGGAACCTTACCACCCGAAGATAAGTAAAATTATTGAATTACAAGAATATGCAACCCCATTTTGACACTTCAGCCCATGCTTCTTTAGAAACCCTTCTCTTCCTCAGATCAAGATCCAATCTGTAAATGTTTTCATAGAAGAAGGTGTCATTCACTCTTCTATATTGGTCTTCAACCCTTTTATTATCAGCTATGGGAAGTACCGATATATGTGTTCCATTGCTCGGTTTCCCTTTACATTTAGCCCTAGATAGTTTCTCATGCCTACTTCCACATAGGTGATGTATGAAACCATATAGAACTATCCAGTAGACAAGACCATTTTCATTTAGGAGTCTATCGCATTACTTATGAGGCTACCCCAATCAATCCCTTGGTAATTTTTCTTTATGATGACCATGAACTGGTACATCCACCCTTGGAATTCTTTTGAATCTGGGAGTCCAAATAAGCGCTCAGCAGGGTGATGATATCACTGACTTCAAGAATAAAATCACTTCTAGGGACCAACTTAGGAAACCTAGAAACAACTAGCTTAGCCTTGATCAAGAACTTCTTATTTATGTGCTTGATGCAGTCTTCCTGATCTTTGTCCCAGGCATTTTGTGCTGATTTAAATTCTAAATCAACAAATTCTATAAAGTTGGGCAACTTTAGGAGTTGATCAAAGTAATCTCTGTCCAATTACACTAGAATCCCCTACTTGATTTCTTACTGAGCGGGAGGCTGAGTCATAGTGGGAAGCGTAGGCTAGGATGAATTCAGGGCATTAAGCTGATATTGGAAATCCTCTGCAAAGGGAGACCGCCGTCAATTATTGACTTCATCCATGAATTCTGAGAAGAATCCTCAATTCTTTTCCAAAAGTCTTCCATATTTATATTGCCGAGCTCTATGTCCCGGATGTCATAATTGCAGCATACATAAATAGAATATTCCATCTTCTCGGTACTTATATTTCATTTTTCTTGAATTATCCTTAGATGGGCCAGGGTCTGACATGAGGAGTCTTGAAAATGCCTTGATGACTTCTAGAAGAGCAGTTGGGTGTGAAAGCTTGTTGGACAAGTGCATAGACCCACCACACCGTTCGGGTTTTGAAACTTGTAAAACACCTTCAAAACCTAACAGACTAGATTGTATGTCAGAAATTAGGCCGTGTCAAACACCAAAAGAAACCCAAAACAACGCGAGTTTGGAGGATGTAGAGCACCTTGAGAAACCTTAAACAACGGCGCAATGTATGTTGGAAGTTAGGGAATACTGTGCATCGATGAAAACCCAACACACTATGGAGGTAGGAGGATGTTGAGCAGGTGGAAGATCCCGACACACTACGAAACTTGATAGGTGTCGAGCACCCTACAAAACCCAACACAAGGTAGAAGACACGAGATGTACAACACCCTACAGAACCTGAAATCAATATATCGGGTTTCTATCATGCCAAAACATGAGAATTTCCCATCTTTTTCACTTATTCATTTTTAGATTATTTTAAAATATACAACTTATGTAAAAAAAATAGTAAATAACCAAGGAGTGAATTTCAAACAAGAACCCTCATGGGAAGAAGACAGAAGAAGGAAAAACAACCCCAAAACTCTAAAATAGAAATGAGGAGAAAACAATGGAGTGGAAACCCCAAGCAAAACACATCACAAATAACCCAAAAATCTTATAAGAAGAAAGAAAAGAAGAATACCTTCAACTAGATCAAAAATTGATCAAAGACGGATGAAAAAATCAACCGGAAGCTCAATTGGGTCGGAGGTGGACAAATCATACATAGAAATCCAACGTAAGAAAAATGTATTAGGTAACAAATGATTTAGAAAACCATCAATTTATAAAACCCTAACATTAATTACACCTCACTTGACATGTGTGCCAACTACCAGACAACTAGACATTAATGACATGTCATCATGCTTGGAGTGTCTGAAAACCTGACACAAAGGGTTTGGTTTAATTTGGGTTTTGGGTTTTGGAAAACATGAAGCATGATGCATGAGATGTTGAGATGCTTCTAAGTCCCGAAATCCCGACACAAAGGCTTCATTCGGGTTTCGGTTTTCAGAATCACATGACATGAAACATGCATTGGATAAAGCATGTTCTGATGCTTGGGAGTTCTAAAAACCTGACACACTACTAAGACAATCGGGTTTCAGGTTTCAGGGAACATCAGACATGTAACATGCAAGAAACATGCTTTCATGCAATGAAAACCTGAAAACCCAAAATTATCCTTCAAAGGGGAATTTTAAAGGGATTTTCCTAAAATTTTCATAAAAATGAGATAACAGATTCCTATATGAGAACATGCATCTTCCCATTCGATACAAGACAATGTAAATAGGGTCAATTAAACTTTTAAATATTTAAAAGCTATGAGAATTCATAAAGCATACTCTTCTTGTATGATTCCTATCTTCCCAAGAAAGTCTTTTATGAATCATATATTTGAATATGTAGATTAAAAATGAAATGCCCATTAAAAAAAGATGAAATTTTTTTATTTTCATGAGAATGGGCATATGCCCATTCTAAACATTGAAATACAAGCAATAGTGATTTTAAGAGTATGCCTTTATTATTCCTATTTTTTCCTATTTAAAAATTGTGAGACTATTTTATCCATATTCTTCTTATTCTTCTTGTATGACTCATAAATGATAAGGAGAATTTTCCAATTCAATAAAAGGCAATGCCAAAAATATACATCAATTTCATTACTCTTTTAACAATATGTGATAATGGGAGTGCATTATGAAACAAAGTAAATTTTATTATTCCTATCATAAAGGGCATATGCCCATTCTAAACTTTATAATACAAGTAATATTTATTTTTTGAAGAATGGACATGTGCATTGTCGTGATTGAAACATATTTGTTTTATGAGAATGGGCATGTTCCCATTATAAAAAAATTTCAATACTTTTTCAATACTTAATCATTTGAATACATCTTTGAAAGTTGTGAGCATATCTAATCCATTCTCTTTTTATTTATTGATAAAGTCAGTTGAAGGGACCCGTTTCCTATGAAAATTAAATGACGCCAAATCCTCAAGAAAAACAAATGATGTAAAGGTTAAAGAAACTACAGGAAAACAACCCACCTACAGAAAAATAAAAAAGAAAACCCTATTTACTTCCCATCATGCGATGGAAAATAATCTTCGATGTTTCCCATTCATCCCTTTTTACTTTTTTTCTTCTTCAATTCTTGTTATTTTCCATAATCATATGCAATAACCAATACCATATCATTGGGATTAACTAATGCTATCAAGTTTTTAGACACTTTGAATCTTGATCCGATTCCAAATTTTTAGATAAATGCCCCATTTTTGTCCCACCTACAACATGAGCGTTTTCTGTATTTCCATCTCATTATCAATATTTTCTGTATCTAAGTTACCCTCGGTGGTAGGATTTTTTGGATCAACCTTGAATTTTGAAGAAGAAAAAATTTCCAAATTCAAGGTACCCCAACCCCCTGAATATTTCGATCCATTATGTTTTGTATATTTCTTATTCTTGTTATAAGGACAAGAGGCTTGCAGATGACCCGATTTCTACATATTCTACATCTAAAGGAAGTATTCTCATAGTCTAAAATCTGGGAATACTTAAACTTACCAAATTTAAGATTAATTTGATCTGGTAAACCCTTTCTTAAATCAATTTCAACACACATTCACGCAAACAAACACAGACTGAATCCATTCTATCCAAGTCCTCTTTTAAAAACTTTCCCAAAACATTTCCAATGTCCTCTAGGGCATACCACAAGATGCAAAGGGAGGTTAGGAAGCCTGACCCAAACTAGCATTTTGGTAACCAAATAAGAATTCAGATTGAAATCTGGAAACCATGGTATTAAAAATAACCCAGCATGTCCCCAAAACCATGGGCCCTCTAAGAAGCAACGCTGATAATCCTCAGATTCCCTAAAATGGACAACAAAAAATACCTTAGAACAAAGAGAGATTTTGCATTTGTTGGTCTAGTTTTCAAAGATCCATTGATAAAGAGCAAAGGAGGAAGGCCAAAATCCATTGAATCTTCCGATCATAGCATCCCAAGAAATATTTTTGTAATATTCCTCCACTTTGAGGTTCTCTATGATTAAAGAAGGGATATCGTCAGCTAGATCAACCAAGTAGGTCTGCTTGGTCAGAGGATTCAAACCAAGAAGTTGACTACCTAATTTTCCAATATGTCTTTAAATGAAGTGGATTTATGTGAATGAGACAGGCCCGTACTACCTGTAGCTCCCCCATTTATCTTGTTAAAAATCCTGCTAGATCCAACAATCCCTGTCGCAGGTGAGTCAACAGATTTTTCCCTAGGGTTAGGGCACGGCTCCTCCGCAGACCTAGGCCCATCACCACTACCCTATTCTTTGTTATCAGACCACATGCCCCCTTTTACCAAGTCATTCCCGATAAATTCTCCTTGCGGCACAACCAAAACCCTTACGTGACCAAGGTCGTTCACTCCTTTCACCAGCTTCGCAACTTTTCCTTCCATCGCTCTCGACTCCCATACTCTTTTATTATTATTGCTATCTTCTCGTGAGAAATATTTTTGATTCCTATATGATAATAGGGAGATTCCTATATGATATAAGAAAATGTAAAAAATGGTCAATCAATTTTATACCTATATAGTAGTTGTTAGCATGTATAATGCATACTCTTCTTTTATGATTCCTATTTTCCCAAACAAGTCTTTTATGAATCCTAAATGAGAATAGTCAAATCAAAAATGTGATTCCCATTCAAAACAAGATGAAACAATTTTGTTTGCATGAGAATGGACATATGCCCATTCTAAACATTGTAATACAAGAAATACTAATTTTATGAGATTGCCTCTATTATTCCTATTTATATCTATTTAAAAACTATGAGACTATTTTATCCATACTCTTCTTATTCTTCTTGTATGATTCCTAAATGAGAAGGGGCATCTACCCATTCAATACAAGACAATGTCAAAAATCTCCATCAATTTCATAACTCTTTAACAAGATGTGAGAATGGGTGCCCATTCTAAAACAAAGTAAATTTGATTATTCCTATCATAAAGGGCATATGCCCATTCTAAACTTTATAATACAAGTAATATTTATTTTTTTGAGAATGGGCATGTGCACAGTCGTGATTGAAACATATTTGTTTTATGAGAATGGGCATGTGCCCATTCTAAACATTCTCATACAAACAATTTTGATTCTATGAGAGTGGGCATGTGCACACTCGTCAATACTTACTCAATACTTAGTCATTTGAATACCTATTTAAAAGATATGAGCATATCTAATCCATACTCTTCTTTTATGATTGTTATCTTCCCTAAGAAATATTTTTTGATTCCTATATGAGAATAGGAAGATTCCTATATGAGAACATACATCTGCCCATTTGATACAAGACAATGTAAACATGGTCAATCAATTTTTTTACTTATTTAAAATATGTGAGCATTTATAAATTATACTCTTCATTATGATTCCTATCTACCCAAGAAAGTATTTTATGAATCCTATATAAGAATTGGAAAATTAAAAATGCAATTCCAATAAAAATGGGATGAAACAAATTTCTTTGCATGAGAATGGGCATATGCCCATTCTAAACATTGTAATACAAGAAATATTGATTTTATGAGTATGCCTCTATTATTCCTATTTATATCTATTTAAAAACTGTGAAATTGTTTGATCAATACTCTTGTTATTCTTCTTCTATGATTCCTAAATGAGAAGGGAATCTTACCATTTAATAAAAGACAATGCCAAAAATATCCATCAATTTCTTAAATATTTTAACAAGATGTGAGAATGTGTGCCCATTCTAAAACAAAATAAATTTGATTATTCCTATCATATTCTAAACTTTAAGATACAACGAATATTTATTTTTTTAGAATGGGCATGTGTACAGTCATGATTGAAACATATTTATTTTATGAGAATTGGCATGTGCCCATTCCAAACATTCTCATACAAGAAATATTGATTTTATGAGGGAGGGTATGTGCACATTCATCAATACTTACTCAATACTTAGTCATTTAAATACCTATTTAAAAACTGTGAGCATATTTAATCCATACTCTTCTTTTATGATTCCTATCTTCCCAAGCAAGTCTTTTATGATTCCTATATGAGAATGGGAATCTATCCATTCAATACAAGACAATGTAAAAAGCTCAATCAATTTCTTAACTTTATACAAGCCATGAGAATGGGTGCCCATTCTAATGACAATAAATACGAAAATAGTAAATATTACAAGTTTCTAATTAGGTATGACAATAAATTCTACTATATATTTTTCATTATTCAAATATATAATTAAAACATAAAATGGGTCCAATCAACTCAAATATCTTTTTAAAATATTTATGATAGACTTAGGGTATTAGGATATTAACACATTTTAGCATTAAAAGATGTTGATTTATTATTCTAGGATAGATTCAATTTTTATAACTTTATACAAGCCATGAGAATGGGTGACCATTCTAAAACACAATAAATACATAAATAGGACAAAGTATTTAATCGATATTTTTAAAAATATTCAAAATTTCATGATTTCATCATTAAAACATATTTTAGGTAGATGTAAACATTTTTAAAACATTTCATGTGTCTAAATTGGTATGACAATAATTTCTACTATATTTTTAATTATTTAAATTTCTATAAAAATAAATTCAAATATCTAAGCATATTAAAGCGTATTAAATAATTTAATCATTACATTGGGATAATAACATATTAAATCATTTAAATATGTACCCTTTTGTGGTTAAGTATTTACGATAGACTTAATATATTAGTGCAATTTACGCATTATAGGTTGGTGATTAATCATGGTAGGATAGATTAAAATTTTGAGACTTAGGATATTAAAGGCATTTAATCATTAAATGGTGGTGATTTATTATGGTACGATAAATTCAAATTTCAAAATTTTCAGCGCTTTCTTTTAGAGACCGATTTTCCTTGGTCAAATACTTTATAAAAATATTGAATTTGAATGGCTCAAGTTTTAATTGTTTGTTCTCATATGGCCAAGTTTTTGTTTTTCTTTCTTATAGCTAGATTTTTCATTCAGAGATTCTTTAGGAGAAAGACGAAGGTATGTGAAAGGATTTGGGCTGATTGGATACAAAGATTATTGAAAAAGAAACTTGTTGCAGAGGTAATAAAACTTGTTGGGAGGTCATAAAAAAAGACATAGAGAGAGACAAGCATTACTGAGTCCATCTAATCATTTTTTCACACCATAAACAGTACACATTTTAGACCTTATGACATTAAAAAGGAACGAAACAATTTTTATTTGTATATTTGGTAGTTGTTACGTTTACGAATGTAAAAAAATTGATTTCTATTTTTTTCTATTACGTTTATGCAAAGAAACAAATAGATACATTTTCTAGACATTAAAACAAATGAGATATATGGAAAAACGGTTCAAATAGGTTATTCTTAATTAAAATATTTTTATCAGTATACATTTTTGCAATTTAGAAGTAAACATGGAAAAATGAGATATAAAAACCTTAAATATCCTGCTCTTTCTGTCATTGTTGTATTCCGTTTGAGAAATATTAAATAATATTCCTTGCAAAATCATTGATTTGGAAGTTTTTTCTTCTTCTTTCTTGTGTTAAATATTTGTATCTTTATATCTTTCCTACTATTGGTAGTTATATCTTCTTCTTTCTTTTGCAAAATCTTTGTATCTTTGTATTTTTCGGACACATCTACGTTTTTCGTCTTTCCCTAGCTAAATCTCTGAATGAAAAAATATTCATCCCAATAGAGCCAAAAATAAAACCCGATTAATTGAAAATCAATATTTTTATCATGTACTTGGCCAAAATAAATTGCCTCATAAAAAAGAGTGCCGAAAATTCAAATTTTTTATAAAACCTAACATAATAAATGACAATTATGAATTTCCTCCCAAAAATTAAACTATATAATTTAAAATTTGAATCAATCTTGTAAAAAAGTATAAAAATAAAGTGCCAAAAATTTAAAATTTGAATCAAACCTACCATAATAAATGACTAGTACAAATTGCCTCCCTATAATAAAGCATCGAAAATTTGAAATTTGAAACAATAGAAATCAAAGTGTTTCTAATCAAGATGTGATATTAGTAATTAATAGTTCATCATTAATATTGATTACTAATAGAAATCATTTTGATTATATTAATATTAGTATTAATTAATAAATTGATAACATTAATTAATAATATTATATATAAAGAATTAATTAGTAATATTATAATTAATTTCAAAATCTATTATCAATTAATATTAACTACAAGAATTAATATTACTAATAAACTTAAATTATTATACTAAAAAATGACATCTAATTATATTTTTTTAATATTGGTAAATAGTTTTTGAAAGGGACTATACCCTTATGTACAAAAGGAGGCCTAAAAGCTGAATAAGAGAGAGAGAGGAGCAGAGAAGGCGTATCAAAGCACAAAAGTTACAAGCAAAAGAACACCGAAGCCTAGAAACAAAGAACACAAACGAGAGACTTAACGCCTAAAAACGGCAACAAAAGCAAGCAAGCCTACGGCCAAGAAGCGGTAGTAAAAGCTGGACTACTTCTTGGCCGCTTGATCAATACTCATCTTTACTTTTTCCAAGCATGATACATACCCGGCGTGGTCATATGAGCGAGCATCCGTCTTATCGAGCTCCTCTCTGGTTCTTTTACTCTCTTTCTCATTGCCCCAAAGAGTAATCGGGACACCGCTGAGATGCGAAACACTTCTTGCATGACCTTGATGAATTCCTCTATGGCCACGAATGCTGCAATATTATACTCATGCCTAGTCTTCGTTTTCCCAAGGCGGGAGTCTAGGGAGGTCGATTTTTGTATATTTCATCAAGTGGCTATTGCCAATGCTCCCTTCTCCTCAATGCTTTTTTGCCTTTTTGCTTAGCAAGATTTTTACCTCATCCTTGACAATTTAAGCTCGGCCTCTAAGGCCTCCAATCTTCTAGAAGGGTTATCCGTTGGTGCCGCTTTGGGACCGGCACTACTAATGTTCGGCGAGATCACGAGCAATGTCATCCAAAGGTTCATCCCCCTCGGCGTGAGACTCAGGTTGAGTCTCCTACAGAAGCCCAGTGACACGTTTAGAAGTAGAGACAGTGTGGGTGGCGAGGGCGGCGGCGGGAGGAAAGAAGGAGAAGCATGAGCAGCTGCGTGCCGGGGCATCGGCACCGGAGGCGGGGCGCGGCGGGGGACAACGGGGGAGACAGGGGCCGGCGGCAGCGGAGCCCAACAAAGCCAGGCCGGGAGAGGAAGGGAGACCGGGGAATTTGATAAGGCAGTGCTTGTGAATAAGCAGAATAAGCCCTTGGTGAAGGGGAACCGCCCGGGTATGCTTCTGGAACTCCAAAATGGAGCGCTCAAGAGAGTTTAACAGATAGTGGGGGAAGCAAACCAACCTACTCCTACGAAAGTGATTCAAAAAGACAAGGTGCTTGGCAGGGACAGTAACAAACCTGCCTTCCAAGGATATGTAGCGAATCATCATGCGGGTGACTTCATCATACGGAGAAGGAATTGAATTAACAAGCGAGACCAGGTGTTGAATATAAGCTTCTCCTCCTCCTCCACAAATCTTCTCTCTTCAGCCTCTTTGATAACCCTCTTGTTGAAGAAGCGGTATCCTTCAGTGAGGCCGAGTCGCTTGGCTATGAGTTCGTCATTAATAAGAATCTTCTGCCCTCCATAGTCGACCATCCTCTCATTCCACTCCTTGGCAAAGCGAACAGAGATGCTTTGATCATGCCCTTGCACTCTCTCCACAAAGTTGGTGAATCCGCCAATACTAAGAATGTTCCAGAGCTCAGTGTTATCTTTCCAGTCAGGGTCTGCACACGGCTCAATCTGGCAGGGAGGCCCTCCCATCTTCACAAGGATGTGCTGGTTACAACAATTTTCAAAATACCTTTGGGCGTTGAGAGTGGTTCGTTTCTCACCGTTGCGGGTCGCATAAAAATGGGAACTGTAGCCGTTGGTCCTCCCACGAACGGCTGTAGGATTGCCGATCTGAGTCTGCGTGAAGTCGCGCGTGAAAACCCTTATCCTGTCAGCTTTCACCTTGTAGTTATCTTCGGTTTTCGCGGAGCTTGGCAACCGAATATCAACAGCTATTGTACTTCCCGTGCGCTGTTTTTAAATTTAGACAACTCCACTTGAAGTTCCTAAACAAAATCTTGCTATCATTTGGAGTAGATATCATATGCCACGCCAAATAAACTAAAACAGCACCTGTGGAAGAATTTATGGATTTCCTCCAAAGATTAAAGCATATCTTTAGAGATTGTTTGCGTGTGAAGGTCCGCATGTATGCTGTTGTGAAGCTGATTAGGGATACTATCATTATCCCAAATAGTGAAATTTAAATTAATGCCATAATTGGCCATTGCATCGGCCAGCTTGTTTCCTTCCCTGTAAGTATGTATGATTCTGATGCTGTTGAAGGTATGACTGATGCTTATGGACTCAGAGATAAAATCTTTGATATTCCAGCTAGGAGAAGAGGACTGATTAAGCAGATTAATAATATTAAGGGAGTCCCCTTCAACAATGAGGTTCTGGATATTTTGGGCCCGAGCAACTCTCAAACCCCAGAGAACAGATAAAGCTTCTGCAAAATGATTGGTTTGGATTCCCATTTTTCCAGCATATGCAACAATCAAATTACCTTTATGGTCCCGTATTGCTCCTCCTCCAGCTGCTGTTCTAGGGTTCCCCTTAGAGGCACCATCAAAGTTCAGCTTGAACCAATTGGATTCAGGGGGATGCCATTTGACCAAAGATCTATCCACACTATTCCCGGGGTTGCTCCAATATCCGATCTGCCAATTTGATAAGATGTGCTTTTCATTTTCAGGGTAACAATTGTTCTTAGGAGGTTTAAATCTGGCCATGTCCTCTTTGATGCCTTGGGAGATCTTGCCAGTAGTGAGTTTAAAATTCTGCTTCTTATTTCTAAAAACTATATTATTTCTATCCTTCCAGATCCTCCAAATTAAATGCGGGATGGCTAATTTCCAGATTCTTTTGATAGCACAATGTCTGAATGGTGGGTTCCATTGGTTCCACAGCTGAGTAAGATCCTCCTGCATCACCCAGAGAGCTTCAAATTTGGAAAGGACAAAGTTCCAAACTCTAAAGGCATAATCACAGTGTATGAACAGATGTCTAATGTCTTCATAGCTATTCCTACAAAGGTGGCACCAATTGGGAATGATAAATCCTCTTTTCATCAAATTGTCAGTGGTGAGAATTTTACCTCTGATGGCCAGCCAAAGAAAAAAATTTTATTTTGGGGTTAACTCGGGCATCCGAGATCAAGTTCGATTAAAGTCGATTGGTTCTTGTGGAAAAAGACCGGTATAGCCGTTTGGTGAGTATTTACCCTCGTGTGAATTGCTCCGAGATCAGCTCATCCTTGGAATCCAGCTGACACAAAGGGAAGAGATCCAAAAGGTCTTGGAGGGAGGAAATAGTCATTTGATTCAATACTCTCCATAGTAAGTCTTTTCCAATTCTTGTTGGTGCCATTTCCATCAATGTAGTCCTTGACTTTAGTTCCATATTTTCTTATAAAATTCCTTAGCGGTCCCAAATCTCTCAAGAGATTATCATTGGACGATTATCCTCCCAGAAGTTAATGTCGCTGCCATCCCCAATTTTCCATTTGCTTCCCTTCTTAATGAAGTTTCTACTCTTAACCAGATTATTCCAAAAAATGGAACCATTGGGGAGTTGCTCATCATGCAGATAGGAGTAAACAGCTTGCTGATTCAAGTATTTTGTTTTAATGACATCAATCCAGGGTTGTTTCTCAGAAAGCAATCTCCAGCCCATCTTAGCAATGAGTGCCTCATTCATTTTCTCAATATTTTTTATTCCCAGCCCTCCCCTAGATTTAGGGGTGCAGACTTTATCCCAGGCCACAAGGTGAAATCTGAACTTTTCTTCCATGCCTTGCCATAAAATTTTTTTCTGAATCCTTTCAATTTTCTCTCTGAAGGAGGAAGGAATTTTGAATAGTGACATGATATATATGGGCAAACTTTGGAGTGTGCTTTTAATGAGAAGGCACTTACCAGCACTAGAGAGAGTGGTCCCTTTCCAACCGGCCATTTTTTTCTGAAATCTCGTCAATAAATCATCCCACACCGTGTGAGAGACTTTCTTCGTGCCAAGAGGGAGGCCTAAATGCGTTCTTTGGAAGAGTACCAATTTCTGACCAATTTTAGCAATCTTGAGTTGTCTTTCCCCAGGGGTGTTAAAGAAAAAAAGGATGCTTTTGTCGTAATTGATCTCTTGCCCGGAAGCAGATTCATAAAGCTGCAGAAGAGCCTTGATAGCTTTAGCTTCAACCACTGAGGCCAGAAGAAGAAGGATAGTGTCGTCTGCAAACTGTTGATGAGAGACAGCTTGGCTGAGAGAAGTGGGTTTAGAACCATTTAAAAGGCCGTCTTCCACCGCTCTGCTAATTGTTCTACTAAGGCTGTCAGCCAGAAGGATGAAGAGAAGGGGGGAGATGGGGTCTCCCTGCCTTAGACCTCTGCTGCTGGTGAAGAATCCCACAGGCTCTCCATTAACAACCACAGAGAACCTGGCTGTAGATATACATGATTTAACAATTTTTCTAAACTTTTCTGTGAACCCAAATTTAGATAGAATCCTGTCAAGGAAGACCCAAGAAACTTTGTCAAAGGCTTTATTCATGTCGAGCTTAAGGATCATGTTTGCCTTTTTGTTATTTTCCATAGAATGCATAGTTTCGTGTACCATAATCACACCGTCTTGTATTATCCTGCCTTTAATGAAGCCACTCTGCTGCTTTGAGATGAGATCCTTCATTATGAGCTGCAGCCTAGAAGCAATAATTTTGGTGAAGATTCGAAAAATAGCATTAACCAGACTGATGGGTCTGAAATCCTTGAAATCTTTTGCATTCATTTTCTTAGGTGCCAGCACAATGTGTGTGTTATTGAGTTCTTTTAGAAGATTTCCCGATCTAAAAAATTCATTAACCGCTTTGAGAAGATCCTCCGAGCATATTTCCCAGAATTTCTGAAAAAAATTAATGGAGAATCCATCCGGTCCAGGAGCCTTATCCCCCTCAAGAGAAAAAACAGCCTTTTTTAGCTCATCGAGCGCGACCGCTTTAGTGATATCTCTGAATTTCTGGTCTTCAATATCATTCTGGGGGATTGCCTCTAGCATGAAGGAAATAGCTTCCGGATTGCTGACATTACTCTCTCTAAGAAGATTTTTGTAGAATTCAAGTGCTTGCTTCTTAATGCTGTTTGGATTTTTAGTAATACTTCCGTTGCTTTTAGAAACCTCTAATATCCTATTACTGGCTCTGTGCTTTAGAGTGGTCATGTGAAAGAACTTTGTATTCCTGTCCCCCTCTTTAAGCCAGATAGCCCTTGATTTAAGGCGCCAAAAGGATTCTTCTCTACTGCATATCGTGTGTAACTCAGAAAGAATTCTCTTTTCATTTACTTCATCTTCAACTGATCTCCCCATAGTATCCATTTTTAACTCAAGATCCTGAAGCTTCTGTTTTAATTCTTTCTTTTTTCCGAAGATGTTTCCAAAAACATTTTTGTTCCAAAGTTTGACTTGTTTTTTGACATTTTTGAGTTTTTGGACCAATCTGTACTGGGCAGTGCCTTCCCCATTCCAATCCCACCATTCCTTTATTCTATCATAGATATCAACGTGCTCCATCCACATTTTTTCAAATTTGAATGAGCTTCTTGCAGGTTTGGTCCAATTTAGAAAGCTTAAAGCAATCGGATTATGATCCGATCCAATTCTGGGCAGGGAAGAGAGGTAAAAGTCTTGGCTAAGAATCCAGTTTGCCGAGATAAGAGCCCTGTCCAGTCTCACCTGAATGAGCCCCTTTCCCACCCTTCTATTATTCCAAGTATACTTATTACCATGCAGATCCACATCAATGAGGTTTTGTTCAGTGATAAAATCAGCAAAATCCTCCATACCATTAGAGAAGGTGGGGGTTCCCCCAAACTTTTCGCCTGGGTTTAGAGGGGAGTTGAAATCTCCCATGATAAGCCAGTTAGCAGAACTGTGCTGGTTTCTAAAGATTTTAAGATCAGCCCATAGTTTTCTTCTACCACTAGCAGAGTTAGGGGCATAGATATTAGACAAGATCCATTCACACTTTTTTTCAATAGTGACAAACTTAATTGCAAGATGATTAAAATTATCACTAAGGATCATACCAGTACAGTGCCTTTTATCCCAAAGAGTTGCCAGCCCTCCGGAAGCACCCTGAGAATCAACAGCCGCCATTTCAGAGCTATCCCAAAAATTATTTTTAATATTATCCATGGTCATTGCTTTCATCTTAGTTTCTTGAAGAATCAAAATGCTGGGGTTACTGGAGTCCCGTAACTCCTTGATGTTTCTTTGCTTAGAGTAACCGTTAAGGCCTCTAATATTCCAAGATATGATCTTCATATGGAATGGTTGGTAGTTGGATTTGCTTGGTGGTTCAGTTGTCGCTGAACACCATCTGCAATATCCCTCTCTGTTTTCTTAGCTCTGAGAGTTTTTTTAGAGGGTCTTCCTCTTTTCGAGCTTCCTCCAAAATCAGCTAATCGTCTAACTGAAGATCTGGTTTTTCTGGAGGTAGAGGTGTCCCAATTGTCAATTTCCTTTTTCTTTTCACTATAAAGTGATTCTGGGATCCTTTCAAAACCTTCCATTCTTTTTTTTTTCTTTTTTGAGATGACCAAAGTGAACCCAGAGTCTGGATCTTCCTTTTCCTTGGCAGGCGTAATCTCCCCTTCCTCTTGTTCCTTATGAATATTGACAGGAGTGTGATTGCAACAGACCTGCTCAGTCACTGTTGACATGCTGAGGTATGGCAGCGGATCCTCAATTCCTTTCTCTCCAGTAGGGAGAGACTCCAGGGGCTCAAACACCCTCATATCCTCCTTGATACAAGCTTCCTTTCTAACGAAAGGCAGGATTTCTTTCTCTTCTGAACCAGAAGGGATTAAATAGGTCTTCTTTTCCATGGTAGGCGTGATCCCCCCTACCTTTTGTTCCTTATGGATACTGTCAGGAGTATGATCAGAAGCAGTTTTGAGGCTGCAACAGTCCTGCGCAGTCGCTGTTGAAATGCTGAGGTAAGGCAGCGGATCCGCATTTCCAGTCTCTCCAGAAGAGAGGATCGCCAGGGGTTCACTCACATCCATATTCTCCTTGTTGCAAGCTTCCTCTCTAATGAATGTCAGGATTTCTTTCTCATCTGAACCAGAAGGGATTACACCTTCTTGTTCGTTCACTTCCAAGGAATCCTTAGCAAGGTCATCCTTCACAGAAGTTTCAAAAGGTTTGTCCGGAGATGCCTTCATAGTTTTGACCACTACTTCTTTGTTGGGGGAAGCTATTGTAGCATCTTTGGGACGCCAGACAAGATGTTTCTTAATATGAGTTCTAAAACCCCCTTTTTTCTTTTTTTTTCCCCTGCTATTTAACTGCACATTTCTCTGGCTGGGACCTTTATCTTCAGTTTTCCTTTCCTGGCTTGGATCCTTGTTGACTTTGTTTAGATCTGCGTCAATCTCAGGCTGAACAGAAACCAAAAGAGGGGTCTTCTTCTTGTTGCAGTTTTCGTCAGAGTGACCAATGCTTTGGCATCGCTTACATCTTAAGGTCTCAACTTCAATTCTTTGAGTCCATGATCCAAATCTAGTTTTCAATATTATGTGCTCTGGAAACTCCTGATCAATGGCTGAGACAATGCAGAACCGAGCAAAAGCAAGCCTGGATCTGTTTCTTGTGGGTCCATCTAATCCAATAGGTGAGCCAAGGGATTTTGCAATATTTAACAGTATTTCATCATCCCATAGATGCAATGGCAATCCTGGTAGCCTACACCAGATAGGAATGGTGTTTATGTTTTCTGTATTTGGATCAAAACCCGGATACCATTTTTTCAAAAAAAGACCCATATTTCCCAACCACCAGGGGCCTCCAAGTAACACCGAATCTAAATCCTCTTGTTGGTTAAATTTAGCCAAGAAAAAACCTTTTGGCATAATGGTAATGCTTAGGGCTCCCTTGGGTTTCCATTTTCTCATAGCCCATTTTCTAATGAAATCAATATTAGGTCTAGAGCCAAGAAACTTACCAACAAGGGAGAGGTTTGTTTTGTTTAAAGCTCTATCAACAAAACCATCTGGGACCCTAAGACAGGTGGCACCCTCTTTGTCCATTTCCCATGTGAACTGTTCAGTGCTTTTCGGACCCACCTTGAGGTTAGGGCTTTGAAAAAGCTTATTCCAAGCCAAAGGTGTGGATCTCAGTATTTCCTCCTTTTCTCTTGCTAGTCAGGTTGCGATCGAGATCTCTTTTCCTCGGCAAGTTTTGTCATATTATTGCGCGAGACTTTCATGACCGAACTGTAGACCGCAGAGACCGACCGCTTTGCAAGACCTCCCGCTTTTTCGACTTTCTTACCCGTGTCTTCAAACGCCCTACATGGGCTATAGCTCAGCCTTTCCTCAGCATTTTTAACCGTGGTTCGCAGACATTCTGCAGCCAAAGCTGCGGAAACTGCGGAAACCGTGTCCTCGTAGATCTCTCCATCGCTAGATCTCTCCATCGCTAGATCTCTACATCTAATTATATTATCAAACGAATCAAAAGAATTTAATCGTCATTATTTATATTGCTTAATTAATTATAGTGCATTTTTAATATAATTTTATAAAATTATAAAAAAATAGTAAAACTCTATAAATCTAATTAATGACGTAAACTCCATTAACATTTATAATGCTTCATTAATTATAATTCTTATAATGGGTCGATAAAATTTTTAACCTTTAATCATCAAAAAATAGAAGTCAAATAATATGTACTTAACATATTGTATTAGTACTAATCAAAATTAATTAATTAACAACAATAATTAATAATACTAATAATTAAATATAAGAAATAATATAGTATCATTTAATAAGAATTATAATTTTCAAATAACATTTTACAGTTACAAAAATAAAATGATTGTTGTATGCGAATGGGCTTGAACCCATTTTAATACCTCTATAAAGGAAGTTAGAATGTGTTATATCTATTCTTACAACATCCCTTATTCTATCATTCATATATGGTGTTTGCTGTGAGAATGAAGTAAACTTTATTCCGAGAGAAAAAAATTACATTGTATTCAAGATAAGATAAAAAAATGTATGTTTGTATGAGAGAATGAAAAGCTGCCCATTCTTAAACAAAGACTGAGTTATATATGATTACTATAGAAGCACTAAAATGACAAGAAATTTCTTCTATTACTCATACTATAATATGCATGTGAAAATGATAAAAAATATATAGCTTATAATACTCACATCAAAGATTTATAGTAGATGTTCTAAATAATGAGATGGTACCTCGGAGAAGAACATTTAGAGCAATTAGTTTTTATTCCTTTTTTAGAGTAAAAAATGATTAATGGCTGAAAAAGTGAGTAACAAGAACAATGAAAATGAGTCAATACACATAGACATAATGAGAATATGTCTATTCTCATACAAATAAATATTATTTATCTTGTAATGAAATGGCATATGCCAATTCTCATACAAGAATCATAGAAGAAAAATACACATAGACAGAATGGGCATATGCTCATTCTCATAGAAACAAACAATTTTATCTTGTATTGAATGCGCATATGCCAATTCTCATATAAGAATCATAGAAGAGAAATAGAGGTAATATATAATTTTTTGTACAATGGATAGTTTCTTATTCCCACATCGTTTATAGTGATATAAAAATGATTAAGTTTAATATTGCTTCAATGAGGTAGAATGGATAGAATAGACATATGGCCATTCTCATACAAACAAATAGTTTTATGATTGTGATGAGAATGGGCATATGCCATTTCTCATATAAACAAATATTTTTATCATTTTGATGAGAATGGAAATATGCCCATTCTCATAAAATCAATATAGAAAGAAAGAAAAATTATTTTATGCTAAACATAAAGAATGAATGACAATAACATCCTTTTATGAGAATGTTTAAAATGGAGAGATGTCCATTCTCATAGTCAGGGAATATGGGAAGTATGTAGAATTCTTGTAAAAGTAATATATGTAGTTACATCCTTTTATGAGAATATTTAAAATAGAAATGAAATAGCATATGCCCATTTTCATATAATAATCATAGAGGAAAAATACACATATACATAATGGGAATACGTTCATTCTCATAAAAACATACATTTCTATCTTATATTGAATGGGCATATGCCCATTCTCATGTAAGAATCATAAAAGAGAAATAAAGGTAATATTTTTTTGTAGAATAGACAAAGTGTCCCATTTCCACATCCTTTATAGTGATATAAAATTGATTAATTGTAAATAAACAAATATTTTTATCATTGTGATGATAATGGACATATTCCCATTCTCATAAAATCAATATAGAAAAAAATAAAAAATCTCCTATGCAAAACATAAAGAATGAATGCCAATTACATCCTTTTATGAGAATATTTAAAATGGAAATGAAACGGCATATACCCATTCTCATATAAGAATCATAGAAAAAAATACACATAGACATAATAGGAATATGTTCATTCTCATACAAACACACATTTTTATCTTGTATTGAATGGGCATATACCCATTCTCATAGAAGAATCATAAAAAAGAAATAGAGGTAATATTTATTTTTTTAGAATAGACATGAGTTTCCCATTTCCACATCCTTTATAGTGATATAAAATTGATAAAGTTTAAATAAACAAATATTTTTATCATTGTTATGAGAATGGACATATGCCCATTCTCATAAAATCAATATATAAAAAAGAAAATATCTCCTATGCAAAACATAAAGAATGAATGACAATTACATCCTTTTATTAGAATGTTTAAAATGAACAGATGCCCATTCACATAGTCTAAGAATATGGAAAGTATGAGGAATTCTTGTAAAAAAGTAATATATGCAATTACATCATTTTATGATAATGTTTAAAATGGAAAAATGCCCATTCTAATAATCAGGCACTATGGGAAGTATGAGGAATTCTTATAAAAGTAATATATGCTATGTTAATATGATAAAGGTATTTGGATGAAGTGGTTAACAATCAAATTTATAATTAACTTCTATTTAAACTCTATATGTTTATTTCTCATCTTATAAATTCAACCTAAATTCTTCTTCAATGATTTGTATAAGAGACTAGGAATCTTCCCATTCAAGATTGAAAAATTCGTTTGTATGAGAATGGGTGTATGCCCATTATTATCATTGCAATACAAGAAATACTGAACTTTGTCACTACTATTGGAAGGGTAATATGATATAAGAGTGAAAAGGAATGGTAAATCTAATACAAGAAATATTTAATTTAATCAATGTAAAAATTAGATGAAGGTTTTGGTAATATAAGAGTGAAAAGGAATGGTCAATATATTACAATAAATAATGAACTTTATCAATTTAAAAACTATATGAAGGTTGTGAGAATGGAAAATTTCAATTTCAAAACAAATTATATTTTATCTGTATTCTTATTTTATGATTTCTATATGGGATTGAACATAATCATTTTAATACCTATGAGGTTTCTTCCTTCTCATTGGCTAATGTCAAAGAAGAGCCAATCGAGATTACTGATGGCAACTAATATGGACTGTTAGTTCTTTTGCAGTATATTTTGGTAAATTCAATATGTATTTTTGTTTTCTCTCTTTCTTGTCACCTTTTTGGTCACCACTAATATTTATCTCTGAACATAAAATTTATGTTAAGCTCCCATGTTCTGTAAAAATAGATATTTATTGATCTTATTTTATTCCAATCACATGTACAATTATAAACATTGAAATAGAGTAGAGATAAAGTAATTTGAATCACGGAAGAAGTATATACATACAAATAATTTGAATCACATAAAAAGTATATAGATAAAATTTACTATGATCATATTAACCATATAAAAATACAAATAATGTGTGTGTGTGTGTGTGTGTGTGTGTGTGTGTGTGTGTGTGTGTGTGTGTGTGTTGAAATGATTCACAAATAATTACAAAACAAATAATGCACATCTTTGAATCCTCTCTTCTATAATTCTTATATGAGAATAGGAATATTCCCATTAAAAACATCTTCTAATTCTCTCTTCTATAATTCTTATATGAGAATGGGCACATGCCCATTCAAAATATCTATTCTTATTCTATGTTTCCTAAATGTGCATGGATATATATATATATATATATATATATATGAGAATGGGTATATGCCAATTCGAAATATCTATTTTTCTTCTATGTTTCCTAAATGTGAATGGATATATATATATATATATATATATATATATATATATATATATATATATATGGGAACTACATAAGGTTTGATCCCTATTGATGGTATGTAGAGCATAATATGACCATTCTAAGCATATATTATTTATGAATCTATTACTCCATAAAGGCTGTCAAAATATTTTTACACTATAATTATTATTCTAGTATGGTCCTCCTTTGATAACAATGGTAATCCTTCCATGCAAAATGTGGAACAACCTAAACAAAAATGGTTTTTTTGTTTGAGGATGGACAAATGCCCATATTTATAAATATTCCAACACAACTGACCAAAAATATCACCAAAAAAATGTTAGAATTTCTATTGAATGAGCTAATTCCTATAGCCATTATTAATCCAATATGAGAATGGACAGAGAATGGGCATCTACCATTCCTAATACAAATTAATAAAACTAGCTAATATGAGAATGAGAATATGCCCAAGGGAATGTAGTGCAACACTTTGTGGATCCAAGATGCCCATTCCTACAAACAAAATAATAAAATTACATAACGATTCATCCCCCTCAAGGGTACATATTGCAACACCCGGATGAGCTAGAAATTGGCTCTCTGCCAGTTTGTCTAACAAAACGATACAATTGTATTCTAGAAAAAATGAAAAAAATGTTTCTTTGTTTGTATGAGAGAATGGGAAACTTCCCATTCTTAAATAAAGACAAAGTAAGTAAATTTTATCCCTCCACTAGCATCTTGAATTATGGAAAAGCTATGAGTAATATAGAATTACTAAAGATACTAAGTTCAATATTGCAAGTATTTGAATGTTTAGAATGATCATATGACATTATATTTCGACATTTCCTATATTAGAATGTTTTGGAAATGAGCATATGCCTATTGATAATGGGCATATGCCCATTCTAATATAGGAAACACTAAGAAAAATAGGCATAAGACGAAGTAAATCTAGGAATCTATCTACTTGAATTGGTATGACATGAAGATGAAGTGTGTCATCCCCCATTTTTCTATGGAAGGAAAACCAAATGTTATCCATCACATCGAGAAGAGTTGGAAATATTAATTTTTGTTTCTAAATAATTTTCCTTAATATTCTTCATGAAAAGAGAGGGATCCCAAAAGTGAAAGAATAAAAATAATTAGAGATAGAAGCTTTATCCCCCTTTAAGGGTTTGCAGTGTAGCACTAGGCTTCGCCAAGGATAGTATAGCAAATATGATACAATTATTAACTCTATAAAGGTTGTCAGAATGTTTTTACACTATAATTATTCTTCTAATATGGTCCTCCTTCCATGAAAAATGTGGGACAACCCAATAATATATGTTTTCTATGCCCTTAATCATATATCTTATATTGGATGTATATAGCCGACTTGTGGCTATCATAAATTCTTATCATTATGTATCTCTTTCATATATGTTATATTTTCATTATTGGGTCAGCCTTGGTGTTGGCCATAACATAGGAATGATATATATAGGGGTTAGTAGGTAGTGGTTCATCATCATATTCAACATTTGAGTCTTATTGTCTAGTTTGGAGGTTGCCTCCTTGAAGTGGCTAAGCAATTCTTCTTGCACATTGAGATCATTTATCTGAAATATTGTGTTCATTGGTGTTATATTGTTCTGATAATCAGATTTTAAAAAGTAATAACATTACAAGTGGTATCGAGCTTGAACTCGGCTAGCACTACATCAAACCCTAATTATGAAGGTTCATCCATATCTCAAAATTGGTAGCAAATTTTTTACAAATTTTTCTTTGTGTGGAGAAATAAGTCAAGTAATCGTACCTACAAATTTTAAGAATTTTTCACTTGATTTGCAAAATTTATAGAGGATGTATGTTTTTCATAATTCAGCTATATAGGGTGAAATTTGTGGATTTTTTTAAAGTTATTTACATCTCCATAAAGAAGATTAAAAATTAGTTTGAGTTACTTCATTGAGTTTTATAAAATTTGGCCGAATTCCTATTGAAATACCAAACCCTAAATTTCAACCTTGATCCTTAAATCTTACCATTTTGGGGCATCATGGTTGGGCCTTTGACAAGAGGCAAAAATAATCCCATCACTCCAGGTAAAACACCTGATAAGGATGAGATAATAGTTGAGGAGTTAGAGTCAGAAGGGGTATCTACAGAGTCCTCAGGGTTAGGGTTTACTTCAACTGACCATAAGGTCAACTATCTTGAGTTAGAGTTGTGAAACCTCGAGGGTAGAGTGGCCAACAAAGAAGATGTAGAAAATATTGGACAATGATTGGAGGATTTCATTCACCAATTTAGTTACAATATCATGGGTCATCATATCCTTCCTAATTATCCACAACTCAATCATACTCATATTAACTAAGGTGGATCTTTATGTCAAAGTAATAAAAAAACTAGCCAAGATGGATCTGCAAACATGACCAATCCAAATAGAAACACTCTGCAATCCCATAACATGATTCTAAAAGTGGAAATGTGTAAGTTTGATGGAAAGGATCCACTCAATTAGATTAACTAGATGGATAATTTCTTTGATCTTCATCAAATTCCATCAAGACAAAAGGTTACCATTACATCGTTGTATCTTAAACCTAACCAATTCATTTGGTATCGATGGTTATGTGCTCAAAGGAGGAGTGGCCTCAATGTTATATGGATATTATTCACCGAAGAGTTACAATTGCACTATAGTTCTAGTGTGTCATAGAATTATTTCAGTTAATTAGCAAAGCTCAGACAAATAAGAATAGTCAAAGATTACATCCATCAATTCCAAAACCTTTCCTTATGGGTGGAAAATATTCTTGAAGATAATTTGAATGACTTATTTCTTGGGGGTCTTAACAAACAAATTGAGACTGACATGCGTACATTTAATCCTCACAAGGTTTTAGACTCTATGATCATTATGCGTAGGGCGGAGGAAAATTTTCTTTCTAGTAGGAAACAAACCGCCGGTAATATATCGGATATTGTAGCACCCTTCCACCATCATTCCCTTGGCCAGAAGACCGACACCTCAAAAAATTGAAGAAAAGAGAGACAAAGGGTTATGTTTTAATTGTGACAAAAAATTTAGGCCAGGGCATAAGTGTCCTGAAAAGAAGTTGTTCTACATTGAGGGACCTACTGAAGAAGAAGAAAATGAAGAAGATGAAGAGGTAGAGCCAGAGGAGGAATAAGAAAATCCCCATCCAACAATATCATGCCATACAATTTTTGGTATTAGCACTCCCCAAACTCTCAAAGTAGTTAACTTCTAAAAAAATATAGGGTAACAGTGTTGATTGATTCGGGAAGTACTCACAATTTCATCAATCATAAGTTGGTAGTACGCTTGAACTAATTTGTTTATCCAGCTCTAGAATGTCAAGTCATGATCGCTAATGGGAAAACTGTTAGTTTTTTAGGAAAATTCCATAACATTAATCTTGCCATGGGAGATTACTTTCTAACTAGCAATATGTATGCCATTACCATAGGAGGAGAAGACATTATGTTAGGAGTTTAGTGGCTTAGCACCGTAGGAACCATTGAAATGAATTTCCAGGAGTTATTCATGCAATTTCAGTAAGAAGGGAGGAATTTTAAACTAAAATAACTCGAGAGCGAGAGTCCCCACAAATGGTAAGTTCTTATCAAATGCAAAAATTTCTTATAAAGGGTGCAAAAGGGTTTGTGGAAAAATTATTTTCATTGGAAGCACATCATTCCAATACATTTATAACCATAGATATGCACACAATTATAGATGATAAATCAGTGGTGTTTGGAGAAATGCCCAAGGGCCTTCCTCCAAAAAGAGACCATGACCATGCCATCCAGCTAGTACCAGGGAGTCAACCACCCAACATCAGACCTTATAGGTACCCCTATATGCAAAAGAGTGAGATTAAGAAGATAGTTCAAGAGATGTTAGAAGTAGGACTTATTCATCATAGTCAAAGTGCTTACTCTTCTCCTGTAGTGATGGTACGGAAAAAAGATCACAATTGGCACATGTGTGCATATTATAGGAACTCAATAAGTACACGCTAAATAGAAGTTTGATATTCCTATAATTGATGATTTTCTAGATGAGTTACATGGTGTTGTTTACTTTATAAAACTTGATCTTCATTTTGGATTTCATCATATTAGAATCGGGATGAAGATATACATAAAATATCCTTCATGAAACATGAAGGACACTATGAGTTATTGGTAATGCCTTTTGGACTAACAAATGCACCCTCTACATTTCAAAGCTTGATGAATTCCATATTTAATTGATTTCTTTGAAAGTTTGTGTTAGTGTTATTTGATGATATATTAATCTATAGATAAACATGGGAGGAACACCGCATCATGTAAATAAGGTGTTGGAAACTCTTGAACAACATGAACTTTACACAAATCCTTCAAAGTGTTCTTTTGGTGTAAAGGAGGTTGAATATCTAGGTCATATTATCTCTTATGAAGGTGTTAAAGTGGATTCTAACAAGATAAAATCCATGCTTGAATGGAAGGTTCCCAAAACCCTAAAAAATCTCCGAGGATTTTTGGGCTTACAGAGTTATTATCATAGATTTGTAATGAATTATGGAAACATCACAACACCACTCACAACTTTATTAAAGGACTCTTTCCATTGGAATGAGGAAGCTACTATTGCATTTGAGAAGTTGAAGGAGGCCATGTGCACCACTCCAATTCTAGCCACCCCATATTTTTCAAAAACATTCATTATTGAATGTGATGCTTCAAGGTATGGTATGGTAGCGGTACTCATGCAAGAAGGGAAACCCATTGCCTTCAAGAACTACCAATTCAAAGGTAAGAATATCTCTAAACCAATTTGTGAGAAATAAATGTCAGCAATACTTCATGTAGTGAAGTAATGGAGACCATATCTAATTGGACGACATTTCAAAGTAAAGACAGATCATGATAGTCCAAATACTTCTTAGAGAAATGTTTATCATCAGAAGAACAACATAAATGGGTCTGAAAAATGATGGAGTATGATTTTGAGATAATATACAAGAAAAGGAAAGAGAATGTAGTTGTTGATGTTTTATCTTGGAAGGATGAGTCTACCTAGGAATTGTTGTGTGCCATATCTGTATTACAGGAGGATTGGATAGAGGATGCAAGGTCTGAATGGAAAAATTACCCAGGTACAAAAAATATCATTCAGAATCTCCAACAAGATCCAAGCATGTCAAAAAAATTTGTATGGAAAGGAGATGTTTTATGGTATAAAGATAGATTATATCTATGTAAGAATTCAATCCTTTAAAATAGGGTTCTATCTGAGCTCCATGCTTCTCCAATAGGGGGTCATTATGGATTCTTAAAGACTTATCATTGAATCAAGCATGATTTTTTCTGGGAAGGGATAAAAGGATATGTCCAAAATTTTTTGGCGGAATGCATGGTTTGTCAGCAAAATAAGGGTGAAACAATTAAGTCCTCAGGTCTTTTACAACCTCTATCTATTCCTAGTCAGAGGTGGGAAGAGGTGTTCATGGAATTCAGCACAAGATTTCCTAAATCAGAAGGTAAAAATGTAATCATGGTGGTGGTGGACAGACTCACCAAATATGCCCATTTTTGTGCTTTATCACATCCATTTGTTACGAGTACAGTAGGAATAGCCTTCAGGGATATAATTCAGAAGCTACATGGGACACCAAAGATTATAGTAATCGATCGAAACCCTATCTTTACTAGTAATTTTTGTACTTCCTTGTTCTCATTCTTGGGCACAAAAATAGATCGTAGTTCCTCTTATCATCCCAGTCTAATGGGAAAACAAAGGTGGTTAACAAGTGCTTGAAGGGATATCTTTGTTTTTTACATCGATAAGCAAGCGAGATGGGTCCAATGGTTACCGTTGGCATAATGGTGGTATAACACCTCCTTTCATACTTCATCTAAAATGTCTCCTTTCTTAGCATTATATGGGTACCATCCACCATCTATCACTTCATCTTTAAGATTCCAGCCAAAGGTTTGAGCAAATTGAAGAACATATTCAACACAAACAAGAGGTGCTATCTATTCTCAAGGAGAATTTGGTCATGTCACAAAACCGCATGAAGCAACAGGCATACCAACATCGTAGTGAAAGACATTTTGAAGTTGGTGATTGGGTTTTTGTGTGTTTACAACCATATAAGAAAATGTCCTTAAAACAATAGAAAAATGATAACAAGCTTTCAACTAAGTATTATGGTCCTTATCAAGTGTTACAGAAGATTGGAAATGTACCATACAAACTATAACTTCCTCCAGCTACTCAAATTCATCCAATCTCCCATGTACCTTGCCTAAAGAAGGTAATTGGATAGATATTATCAACCCATAGTGTTACTTGAGCTTGATGAAGAGGGTAGAATCATCCTCGAACAAGAATGCATCCTTCAAACACACACTAAGCGATTGAGGACAAGGGTCATGACTAAGTATTTGATCAAGTGGAAAAATCTAGACAATGAAGATACAACTTGGGATGATGCAAATTTCCTGTAGTAGCATCCAAATATTCTCAACATTGGGGAAAATGTTGCTTCAAGGGGAGGGGCATGTTATGCCCTTAATCATATATCTTATATTAGATGTATATAGCCAACTTGTGGCTATCATAACTTCTTATCATTATGTATCTCTTTCATATATGTTATATTATCATTAGTGGGTCGGCCTTGGTGTTGGCCATAACATAGGAATAGTATATATAGGGGTTAGTAGGTAGTAGTTCATCATCATATTCAGCATTTGAGTCTTATTGTCTAGTTTGGAGGTTGCCCCTTGAAGTGGCTAAGCTATTCTTCTTACACATTGAGATCATTTATCTAAAATATTGTGTTCATTGGTGTTATATTGCTGCTGATAATCAGATTTATACAAGTAATTACATTACATCCTCCTTCCATGAAAAATGTGGGACAACCCAATAATATATGTTTGTTTGTTCGAGGATGGAAAAATGACCATATTTATAAATATTCCAACATAACTAACAAAAATATGGCCAAAACAAAATGTTAGAATGTCTAGAGAATGAGCTAATGCATATTCTCATTATTACTTCTATATGAGAATAGGCAGAGAATGGGCATTTTCCATTTCTAAAACAAATTAATAGAACTACATAATATGAGAATGGGCATCGGCTAAGGGAATGTAGTGCAATAATTGGTAGAGCTAAGAGGCCCATTCCTAAAACAAAATAATAGAACTACATAAGGCTTGATCCCCCTTGAGGGTATGTAGTGCAACACTTGAGTGAGTCAAAAGTAGCTCCACCAGGGTTAGGCCACCCAAAACGATACAATTGTATTCAAGAAAAATGATAAATATGTTTGTTTGTTTGTATGAGAGAAAGGGAAACTACCCATTCTTAAACAAAGACAAAGTAAATTTTATCTCTCCAATAACATCATGTATTGTAGAGTTAGATATGATTACCATATAAGCGCTAAAATGAAAAATAAAATTCATCTATTCCTCATATTATAATTGAATGGGCATATGTCCATTCAATTTGTATCAATTTATTATTTTTCACATATTAGAAAATTTACATTGTATTAAAGTGTTGGCGAGAAAATTTTCGGGTGGACAAACTTGTGGATTTCTTGCCAATGCTATGGGAATCTAAGTCCCTCTACTTAACTAGTGTAGCTACCGTATGTGCATGTGCATGAAAAGGTGGATTTCTTTGGTGGCCTTTCGATTAGGGATCCAACAGGGGCACTCCATTGACCCTACGGAAAAGCTAGCAATGTCTTGCTAGGGAGTTATTCATCTAGAAGTGGGAAAGGGAGTGAGAATTGAGGTAGGAGAACCAATGTTGCAAGTATAAAATTAAATACTTGCACACACTAGTCATAATTTTCATCACATGCACTTGAATTTCAGAAAAAAACAAATCTGCAAAACATCAACAAGACTAAATAGAGCTTAATGAACACAAAGTAACAATAAAATCCTCAATCAAAGAGGCTAAAATTCTTTCTTCCTTTTATTAAAGCTCAAGCACAATATGTACATAGTGTAATAATGGAAGAAATTTGAGAGTGGAGGAAAGTAGAAGAAAATGGCTATCTCCTTTGCTCTCTCAAGGTACAATGCACTCTTGAGTCTACAAGATCAATCGCCAACCCTTTGAAATGGAAATGGCTTTACAATTTATAGAATAGAATATGAATCTTCATCTTCCTCATGACCTTTTGAATACCTTAAAATGACTTAAGAATGTTCATATTCCACTTCAAATATTTAAGTCATGTTAGTGTAAATTCACAAAGACACCCCCAAAATTACCTATGGATCTTACTTTTCTAAGGCAATGTCATTTGGTGTGAATGCACAACATTGAGATTTCCCAAGTGTGGGACCTTTGCAAATGGGGAAAGCTCTCTAGAGAAGGTTGGTTCCTCTTCCTAAACTACCTGCCACAAGCTATTCCAGTGCAGGCAAGCTAATCTAACCCTAATCTAACTTCCAAGGAGATAGGGAGAGAGAGAAAAGAGAAAAAAAAGAATCCTACACTAAAATGGTGATACACCAGAGAAGGAAAATGTTGAACATCTATCAAAACTACCATGGAACAAGAAGAGGTGAGCAATGGGAAGGATGGACAAGTGCATCACAGGCCCAAGGATAGATTTCACACAAAAAATGTTCCAAAACTCCATGAACATAGCTCCAAACCTGCAATGAACATTAAAACATGCACAAATACCTGCAATGAAGAGAGGTACGAAGAAATAAAGAAAAAAAAACGAGCAAGGATGGACAGATGCATCACAAAATATGTTTTTGTTGCTCAAGTTTGCACGAACATCATTTTAATGGTAAAATGAAAAAATGTTGTTACATAGCATGGGAGGAGGTTCTAACTCCATTTTCAACCCTTGAGAGGAAAAGAAGGGAGGGCAGAGAAGAAAATATGAACAACCTTTACACATGAACCAAAACTAGATAATATCACAAAGCGAGAATGAAGAAAAGTGCAAAAATGTGGAAAAATTTGATTTGTAACTCCAACCACTGAAAAAATATTCTAATTAGCCTGCAAAATGATGGTTTCCCATGGAAAATCCCATACTTTGAAGTACATTGCTCTGCAGATCCAAAAATGACCCATACTTCATTAAATTTGGTGGTTGGTAACCATTTCGTGTTTTTTACATACCATGGACATTTCTCCATTTTTCTCTCACAAATCTCCATAAAATACAAAAACAATCCTCCATCATGTACATAATTTTACCATCTTTCTAATGATATATAAGAACAGGAAAATCCGAGTTGTGGACCGAAAGTTATGCCCCTCTCAAGATTTAGGAAAAAATAGTGCAAAAATGGATTGGCAAAATGAAACTTTAAAATTTTTCCCTTTTTGAATTTGGGAAAATTTCCCATCTTTTCCCGCACTCTGCTATCCTGGTGACACGTGTCACCCTCTGATTGGCCACGGGCATGCACCTTGAATTTTTCTTTTGACGCCACTGACCACTTTGGCAAAAATGCCCAATTCTCCCAGCCCCCGACCTCCACCTTGGACTGGACACGTGGCGGCCTCCTATTGGTCCGTGGGCCTTCGTAAAATTTTTTTCTCCTCCATGGGATTTCAAGCTAAGATTTTCCTTTGCATCATTTTTGCAAATTTTTTCAACTTACCCCCGCCGGCCCGACCTCTTCCGCCACATGACACTTCCTCATTCAGCATGGGCCTCATGCCATTTCTTCTCGTTTGCAGGCCTGCGGGAAAAAAAATTCTTTTATGCCCTACCGACTCTGGTGATTTTTTGAACTTACCCCCACTGACCTTCCATTCCACCCTACCACATGGCACATTCCTATTGGTTACGGGCCTTCCCATTGAAAATTTCCCTCAAAAACTCCGCCGAGCCATAACTTGAGAAATACGAGTTAGGAGGAAAATTTTACCTTTCTAGAAAGGTGAGGAAAAATCCTATCTGATGGGATCATTTCCAAAATCTTTTAAGTAATTGAAGTATGCCAAAAATTCATTTAAGTGCTAGCAAAGGAGAAGAAGGAGGAGTTAGCCAAAAATAAGCATGGGGCTTATTTTGGATAACAATTTGGTGACTCAGAGGGGTCATATGCCTACTAGATGAATGATCAGTAGCCTTTGAAGCATCCATTAGGCATGGAGTCATGAGTTGTAGCCTGCAAACTAATCTAAACTTTGAAAATTTCTCTCTGAGCCACTTGGAAACCCACTGAACTAGAGTTGTTTTCACCAAAATGCCACTGAAATGGACTGCAAGAGCAAAACCAGCAGCACCAAAAACTATGTACAAACTAAAAATCATACATACCCCAAGTGGGATATGTAGAGTGTGCACAAGCACTTCTTCTACTAAAAGAAAACCTACCTACTCTGCTCTAACTAGAAGCAAAGGTGGGCTAAACAAACCCTACAACTGGTTGTGTAAAATAGCTTCCTTTCTTCAAAATTGGCAGCCATGCAAATGATTTGGAGCTGAGTATGGCTGCTTGGATGAGTGGAAAATCAATAAGAAGCTGGTCTTCTACCCAAATTAGCAAGGTGTCAGCTAAAAGCAAATTGAATACCTCTTTTAGTTGCTCTACATTTGGATTGAAGAGGTATGACAATTGATCCTTGGTACTTTGTAGCTCATCCTCATGCTTAGAAGTAAACATGACTGGTTGTGACTTATCCTTTGGCTCCAATGAAGCCAAGTACCTTATTGGGCAAGGTCTGATCCATTTGATATGCCCATAGCTCTGATTTTCAACTCCAAAAATGGAGTCTTCTTGTAGACCTTCTTGAATGGATGGTGTGGAAGAAGTGATGGAGTTCTTCTACTATTTTCCTTCCTTTTCCAGTGAAGAACATGGAATATTAATATTTTCCAACATTAATTCTGAAGATCTGTCACAAAAAATAGGTTGTTGTTTTTCAATGTTCTCCTTTATGGCAGCAGGCTCTTGATGTTGGAGAACGAATGGTGAAGAATAAAATATTGTAGTTTTAGCTAGATCTTTATCCAAACATTCTTCTAAGTCTGATGGTAAATCAAAATCTTCAATGTCCTGCTTTACAAGGTCTCTCTGTCTTGTATGGTGACCTCCAAGTCTACATTTTCTTCACCATGTGTAGTTTCATTTTCAAACATGAAACTTGTCAATTCAAACTCACCAAAAAAATTAGATTTTTGGAGAGATGAAGTGGGAGAGAAACATAAAATTTCTTGTGCCTCTTGCTCAAAATTTAGACCTATTTTTTTCACCTCAATAATGGATTCATCAATTAAATCATCCCCTTCAAATGAAAGCAAAAATGTATCAATAATGTTTCCTTCTTTTTCTGTTCCAAAAACTGATTTGATCTCATCCACTTTCTCCTCTTCAATGGGATTTGGAGCTGGTTTTTCTTCCTCCTCTACTTCTTGAAGACCATCTTGCTCTTGATTAAATTCTCCCTCTAGCATGAGTTATGACAAATCAAACTCTTTAATTTGTTTCTCTAGAAGAAAAGTTGGGGCTGCAAGATCTCTTTTAGAACTTTCCTCCTCCAAGGCTGATTGTCCAACTTCTATTGGATTAGTATTCCCTTTGCATTGCAAAGTGCTAACATGGACACTCAACTCATCACAAACAAGTTGTTGTTTTCCCTGCTTCACTGTTATAAAATCAGCCTTGTTTTCCACTTGTTCTCCAACTCCAACCTCTTCTGTAGGCTTAACCAGCAAGGGGATCTTCTCAATTCCATATCTAAGAGCCAAACTTACTAAGCTCTTAATCATTCCTTCTTTGCTTAGCTCTTTCTCTTGTTGTCCTTCATGACTGATTTTTGCAATTTCTTCTTCCCCACATGGAATTGGGAATGCAAGAGGAGGGGTGGGTTGTGACTCAATTAATTTGGCAATTATTCTTGATGGTGGAGGAGATGAAACCTCTTGTTTCTTTGGAGGGAATGGCTGTTTGGAAGGGAAAAGGACAGAAGAATTGACATGGGGTGGAAGACTAGGGGATGGAGAAATGGAAATAACTCTTGGGGCAGCATTGAATGGATTTAGAATTTGTCATTCCAAATGAGATGGTGCTACTTGAGGAATGGAAAGAGAAAACCAGATGATGGTGTAGAAATTACCCATTGACAAGGTTGTTCAGCACCAAGTTTATAGTCCACTATCTTTACTGTCCATTGTGCAGGTTGGGGAAACATCTCCATCATGAAGTCTAGCTTCTCCTGAGGGCTGAAGTGTCTTGGAAAAGGGCCTCCCCATGGACAAGGAGTCCTACAACCAATTTTGAAAGCCTTCATTTGAGATGTTGCTCTTGATTGCACCATTTTTGCCTCCATCTTTTGGATTTTCTCCACAAAATCAACATCTTCCATTTGATTATCTTCATTGGATGCGTACCCTTGCTCTTAATATGCTTCATAACAAAAATAATTTTTGTATTTCTCATATGGGTAGGCATGTTGATCTTGAATTTGATCAAAATGCTGATTTGAAGGAGTTGTAAAACATGTTGGAGGTGAAATATATTATCTTGTTGTAAATGTGAATTCCATGATGGAAATGAAGTCATGATTACATAACTTCATGGAATGAAATAAGATGGAAAGAAGAATGGATGAAAATGGATGGAAAACAGTGTCCAGTAACTCAAAGAATGAGTTATTTACCGATGGAGTTGCAGATGTACTTTTGAATATGCTTCCAAAGGTTGAATCCTTAATAGGAACACACTAACCTATCAAAAACAAGGTGGAAGACCTCTAAGAGTCCCACCGAGCGTGCCATAGCTATTAGAGAAAATTCACAAAGACCCCAAAATGACCTCGTGAGTCTTGCTTTTCTAAGGCAATGTCATTTGGTGTGAATGCACAACATTTAGCTTTCCCAAGTGTGGTACCTTTGTAAATGAGGAAATCTCTCCAGAGAAGGATGGTTCCTCTTCCTAAACTACCCGCCACAAGCTATTCTAGTGCACACAAGATAATCTAACGCTAATCTAACTTCCAAGGAGACAGGGAGAGAGAGAGACAGAGAGAGAGAGAGAGAGAGAGAGAGAGAGAGAGAGAGAGAGAGAGAGAGAGAAAAATAAGAATCATACACTAAAATGGTGATACAACAAATGAAGGAAAATGTTGAATATCTATCAAAACTAACATGGAACAAGAAGAGGTGAGCAATGGGAAGGATGGACAAGTGCATCACAGCAAAAGGATAGATTTCACACATAAAATATTCTAAAACTCCATGAACATAGCTCCAAACCTACAATGAACATTCAAACATTTACAAATACCTGTAATGAAGAGATGCAAGAATAAAACAAGCAAAAAAAATGAGCAAGGATGGATAAATGCATCACAAAACACATTTTTTGTTTCTCCAGAAGTTTACACAGAACATCATTTTATTGGTAAAAGGAAAAAATGTCATTACAGAGCATGGGAGGAGGTTCTAACTCCATTTTCAACCCTTGGGAAGAAAAGAAGGGAGGGAAGAGTAGAAAAGATGAACAACCTTTTACAAATGAGCCAAAACTAGCTTTTATCACGAAGCAAAATGAAGAAAAGTGCAAAAACATGGGAAATTTTGAGTTGTAACTCTAACCACCGATAAATTATTCTAATTATCCTACAAAATGATTGGTTTCCATGGATAATATCATACTTGAAGTACATTTCTTTACAGATCCAAAAAGATCCATACTTCATTAAATTTGGTGGTTGGTAACCATTTTTGCATTTTTGTATACCATGGACATTTCTCCATTTTTCTACCATAAATATCCATCAAAATACAAAATTGAACCCTCCATCGTGTAGATAATTTTACCATCTTTCCAATGATATAAAGAACGTGAAAATATGAGCTTTGGATAAAAATTTATGCCCCTCTGAAGATTCAGGGAAAAAATAGGGAAAAATGGATTAGCGGGCCGAAACTTTAAAATTTTCCCTTTTTGAATTTGGGAAAAATTCCCCAAAAATCCTTGCACCCCTCCACTCTATTGCCACATGGCATGTCCTCATTGGTGGATGGGATCGTGGGTCGAAACCTACCTTTCACCCCTTTAATTTTCCATTGGGAAATTATTTCAACTTTCCACCGCGCTCCGTTGTCCCAGTGACATGTGTCACCCTCTGATTGGCCGCGGGCATGTGCCTTGAATTTTTCTTTTAATGCCGCTGACCACTTTGGCAAAAATGCCCAATTCTCCCCACACCCGACCTTTTCCACGAATGGACATGTGGTAACCTCCTATTGGTCCATGGGCCTTCATAAATTTCCTTTCCTCCACGGGCTTTCGGGCCAAGATTTTCCTTTATGCCATTTTTGGAAAAAATTCAACTTACCTTTGCTGCCCGACCTCCGCCGCCATGTGGCACTTCCTCATTCGGCATGGGCCTCAAGCCATTTCTTCTCCTCCGCAGGCCCATGGGAAAAAATTTTCCTTTGCGCAACCCACCCACTCTGAGATTTTTCCAACTTACCTCCACTGACCCACCATTACGCCCTACCACGTGGCACATTCCTATTGGTTGCAGGCCTTCCCAGGAAAATTTCCCTCAAAAACTCTATCGAGCCATAACTTGAGAAATACAAGGAGTTAGGAGGAAAATTTTACCTTTCTGGAAAGGTGAGGAAAAATCCTATCTAATGGGATCATTTCTAGAATCTTTTGAGTACCTGAAGCATGCCAAAAAATTATTTAAGTTCCAGAAAAGGAGAAGGAGGAGTTAGCCAAAAATAAGCATGGGGATTATTTTAGATAACAAGTCCCTTTTATAATAGAAAGGTGACTTAATTTACATTATGTTTCCAAAGTCAGTTTTAAGTGACTTAAAGGCATATCAAAAATTGAAAACCCCAATGAAGAATTAGAACATTTGAAAGTGAGAGAAAGTTGGGGGAAGAGGAGAGAGAAATAGAGAGAGAGAGAAGAAGAAGAGGAGATGTCATTCCCGATGAAGTCTGTTGATCCTCGTTGATGGAAAGCTCCAAATGCAGTGAAGTTTTGAATGTCCCATTGTGCCAAAACTACCCTTTGAATGTGACTTACTATTTTTAGTAAATGGTCATTTCCACTATTTTTTGCTCTGGATAATCATTCTAGCCTTTTGGAGATCTTCAAGTGCACACTACTCTTTCCATAGCCGCTTTTGATGAAGACTTGCCAAAAATAACATGCATGTATAGAAAACCTCCTATTTTTAGAAAGTGTGTTTCTAGTGCTTGATTTGTGATAGAACATAATTTTTTGGAATCTTCTACTCATTACAATCACACCCTTCGAATTTCACATAGTTTTTCCCACTAGAATACCTAGAAATAAATTTTGAAATTTTCACCTAGCAGTGGCTTCAGGCATAGAGTTGTCATGACAGCCATTAATGGAGCTCAAAATTTGCACATCTAGTTTTTTCTATTTGCAATGAAAACAACTCCATTGGTATAGGTTTTTCATTTGGAGTTTGTGTGCAATTTTTTAGCTCGTTTCCTTTGCTAGAATGACGGAAATCCGGCGAATGTGAACCGGTACATAAAGGGAGGATTTTGTTAGAGAAAATGATTCTAGGAACCATTTGACCTCATGTTTTTGGATCTTGATAACCATAAAAAAATGAGAAATTATTCAAAATATGGCATCTCGATCCGACTTGTATCTTGCAAGATATGAGGATTTTTTCGATCGGGTGACTTCACGATTATCTGGCAAAAAATCTCCATTTTTCTCTTCGTTCTTTGTCATTTCACTCCATTTTTCTCTAAGGCCTGAATATTTCTATGCATTAATGGTTTGGAGAGTTTATGTGGCCATGATGGAGCTAGTTTGGAGCAATAATGGTGGACCGGGTGTCTGGATAATCATGCACGAGCCATGGCAAGGTATGAAGTTGTGAAGGAGAAATGAGGGGGAAGAAATGGCTAAGTGCCGATTTAAACTTTAAAAACATGAAAATGGAGGGGCTGGGTGAATTTTTATGTCCCTTCTATCCCTGACATCAAGGACACGAGGGACATAAATTTCCATGGTGGTCAAGGCGATGTCATGTGCCCTCGGTTTGATGGTAGGGGATTTTCTTGAAAAATGCACCTGGGGGCTGAAATTCAGTCACGTGGGTGTCCAGAAGACTCTTACTAGGGGCTGGGTGAATTTCTCCATGTCTTATGTCCCCCACCTTAGGTAAATAATGAACATTGATTTCCACGGTGGTCCTGGAGGTGACATGTGGCACCCGATCCAACGACAGGGAATGGATGCTCCAAAAATGCACCTGAAAGCTCGAAAGGAGGTCGCATGGGTGTCCAAAAGACTCCCTATGGGGGATGGGTAAAATTTTCTAAGGTTTGATGTCCCTCAACCTTAGGTGCATAAGGGACATCAAATTCCATGGTGGTCCTAGAGTGACACACGTGGCACCCGATCCGACTACAGGGGATGACATGCTCCAAATAAGCGGTAGGGGCTGATCTCCAAGTCTGGAGGTCATATGAGGCACCTAGGGGTCACATGGCAGCTGGAAGAATTTTCCAAGGGCTGATTTACCTAACCTCGGGGATGTTAGGTACATGAAGTCCCTCCAGGATCCTTGTGCTAACACGTGTCCTCCTGAAAAAATGATTAAGTCCCGAAGAGGGCAACTTGAAACGATGATAACATGAGCTCCCAAAGGTGGAAGGTTTTGGAAAAAAATTATATGATCCTGACTGAAATGGTCTTCTAAATCCAATTGTTTGTGTTTAATGTATTTATTATTCCATTTCATCCCTAAAAATTTGGATGTTTGATTTTATACTCCACCTATGCCTGACAAAAACTACCCGAAGACCTAATGTGCCAAAGTGTTGTTAAAAATATTATTTCACCATAATGTAGGTATTGGAATCCTCTTTTTGACAATGTTTTTTATTATTCTAACTCCATCCATAGCTCTTGGAATCTTCTTCCTCAAGCCCAACAGCTTGTTTTAGGCATGTGAACTACCTAGGCTTGTGAACCTTGTTTCCACTCAAACTGCTCCAAGTCTTTCAGAACTTCCCAAATCCTTCCAAAATCATTTCCGTGATGTTTTAAGGTCTTCATTTCATCTCCATTTTTAATTTTTCCCTTCTGTTCCACTCCGTGGGTTGAATACAATTTTGGGAAGGCGGTGATAGCCCTTCCCTATACTGCCATGAGATAGTGTGTTTTTTAGAACTCCCTAAAATCACCTATGGGGAATAAGTAGAATTTCCTAAATCACCTAAGGGACCAATTTGAAATCGGGGTATAGTTTTCATATTTGGCATGGGGTTCTTGGGAATGATAAAACATGAAAATTTTGACATCGGGGTATAGTTTTCATGCTCAGAAATTATCAATTTCCCTGTTACACATTTGCATGCCAATAATTGGCTCTAGCTTGGGGACATGAAATGGACAGAGTGGAGTGAAGACATGACATGGGAATCTAAAATCTAAATTTTAGACCATATAATTCATTGACCAAAGGCCTTATCCATTGGGCCTGTGGAGTCATGAACAAGTTTTAGAAAGGAAGATTAGAAGATGGAAACACACACGCACAAAACAATAAAAAGGAAACAAATGACACACAACATGAAGGGAAATACACACAACAGAAAGGGAAACACACCTAGCAATCACCTATGGTACAACGTGGGGATAACCTACTTTCACTAAAGTACTTTTCATTTCTCAAAAGTTACCCCTGAAATTAGCCTCCCCTCCTTAGCTACTTATGAAATCTAGGTGCTTTCACATTTATCTGTTTACTTGGTAGGAGTGAGTCCATGTGAGATTCTTGATGCTCAGGTCCTTTCTTGGAAATTCCACTACCTTTGTGTTCTTTGAAGTCGGTATCATAGCACTAGTTTCCTTCCATGTTTATCCATATAGCTGATTCTCCATCAAGCATCTCATCATTGCCCCAATGCCGATTTTCATTCCAATTCCTTGAACCTTCTGAGTTACTTTCTTTCCTAGGTCTATGCTTGTTTACATCTCTTCAATGATAAACCTTTGACTTATCCATTTCCTTTACTCCACTTTGTGTGGTGCTTGAAATCTTGTGAAAATGATTGGACATGGCCTCATACTTTTCTTGTATTCCCATGGCACAAGTGAAGAGATCAAGAATCAGCTCGGGGTCTTCCACAACTTCTACTATATCTAATATTTCTTTCATAGAGATCTCATCATCTTCGGAATCACCGGACTCTAAAATCCTTCATAAAAAGAGATTCATCTTCGAGGGCTCGAAAATGCTTGCTTCAATTTCTTTGTCATGGAAAGATTCCTCATCTTCACATGGGAAAGAAAATATCTCCATTTCGTTATTACATCCATCAATCATTAGCTCTAGAGTGGCATCATATTTTTCATATTGCTTTATCTCGATGTGGCCAACCTTCGCACTCCGCTAAGGCTTCCAAACCAACTTCACGCTTATCTTGTAGATTTGTGGCTTGTATTAGGAGTTAGAGACTGAGCTCAGGATCTTGATTTCTTCTGCGCAGCTTTAAGCATTTGTTGCATAGAAATTTCTTTAGAAACTTTCACAAGCTCATCACAAGGTGAGTTTTTCTCTCCATAGATGGCTTGATTGAGATCATCTTCATCCCTAAATGGGAATGATAATAACTCCTCATCTTGGAAAAGCATATAAGCTGATTTATCTTCATGAAAATCACCGAGAACCATCTCCTCTTTCTTGTGGTCTGCATCATATAGTGATTCGAGGCTGCCCTCTTATAACTCGAATCTCCTCAGTGCTTCTTCAAAGTACAAATCTCTCCAGGAAGGCATGTATTGACCTATCAAGATGGGAATATATTTTCACCAAGTGATTCATCCACCTGGTATTTTGGTACAAAATGTTAGCTTCTAGGCTTCCAAAATTTTGTACTGTGTACCTCATCTTCTTCTTGGGAATTAATTTCTCCATGTCTCCCTTCATTGGTATGGTTGTAAAAGATCAATTCATCTGGATTTTACCTCCCAAATCTCGGTAGAAATTTCTACTCAAAGAACATTCGAATGAGGTTGGGATGTCTACTACAAAAATCATCACTGAAACTTTCTTTTCTGGAAATCTAGTGAGAGCCACATGTGCATCTTTAACCTTCCCTATAAGTGAGACCTTTTTTTATTCCAAAGAGTAACAAGAGCCACTAGGTGGAGTCATTGTAATTTGAAGAGATATGGTGACCTTAAAATGCATCATGTTGTCTCGAGGCACCAGAATATATTATGTAATTATTCAATACATATTCTCTAACAAGAAGGGAGACATAGAAAGGTTCAACTTTATCAATATTTGATGCACTCAAAGAAAGTAAGTTCTATGAGGGAGGTGTAGGTGATTTTGGTAGCATTCCTTTTGAACTAGAAGTTACAACATTGGGTGTTAGACTACCACTCCTAATGTATCAGATGAACCTCTCAAATTGTTCAGGATGAGTCCACAGATATTCAATTTCAGTAATCTGCACTTTGGCCTTGTTTGCATATTCTATGAAGTCAAAGGGAGTAGATGCAGAAAAGGGGGTGAAGGGACTGATTTTGGAGTCTAGATAGGCTTAGGAGTAGGATTTGATGTTTGAGGAATGGACGATGTTTCGAACGGTACACTAGGAGCTTTCAAAGTATTAGATTTTTCAGGAGTAGATTTAGATTTAGACTTGGAAGAGACATTAGGAGAATTACTTGGGATTATAGGAGCTTTCTTACTTTCTATAGGATCAGTTTCCAACAATTAAAACTTCATGGAGGATGGAAATGGGGATCCTTGACTAATTATTTTGTTTTACGAGTCACCATAGGAGGATCATTAACCTTATTTTTATTAGTAGCAAGTGGAGGAAGAGGCTCCTTTCTCATACTGAGAACGAGTGAATACCGCACATGAGAAACTGGGTGTATCTTCTTCATCTCCTTCATCAGCTCCAGAATACTCATAGAATCTGATTTGTGTATCATTCTCAAACTCATCATTTTCTAGGAAATCACCACCTTCTTGTTCAAGCTCTTCTTCACTTTCTTGAGATCTGTAATTTACATTCATGGGTGGGGCCTCCAAGGTAAGTCTTTGGGGTGCTCCTACAATATGATTTCTATTACATCTTTGAGAATAAACTTATTTAAATAATTCCCTCTTCAAAGAGGCCATCTCATTCACCAAATTTTGCAGTGATGGATTGGTTCTCTCATCTTCGGATGTTGGGCCTTACCTTTTGATGGGTTATTGATCTTTCCAGAGAGGATGAGATCGTCATATAATTCAATGGCCCTCCTTTGTGCTTCTATAATGTTCCTTGGTTGAACTCTTCGTAGGAGAAATCCTACCTCTAGTGATTGAGCATTTATGAAGAATCTTTTGATATTGTTTTGAGAGGGTGAATCTTCTTCCGGTATCCTACAAAGCAACCATTTGAAATGAGCCATGAAGTCTCCCATAATTTTAATTTCTCCTTTCCTCATTTGATCCAACTACACCAAGAGGTCTTGACAATATTCAGTTGATTTAAATCTTTCCTCGAAGACAGCCTTGATGTCATCCCAACTAGTGATGGATCGGGAAGGTAGGAGGTAGAACCATTCTACTACTTTTTCTTAGAGGGACTCCACGAACAATATTACAACAACATCTTCATATTGGACACCAAGAATTCCACATTATTTCGTGAAAGCAGCAATGTGTTTTTCAGGATGTTGTGTGTTGTCGCCTTTGAACTTTGGAAAGTTCTTGCGGGAACCCATTGGTAGATCGTGAAGAGGAGGTTCAAGAGAAAGCGGGCATGTATTCCTTCCCCATGGAAAAATGGGTTGAGGTATTTATTCTTCATCTTCCATTGTCGTTTTTGCTTCTGCTCTTGCTTCTATGAATTCTTCTTCAAATTCTTCTTCTTAGGGAGCTCAATGCTCAATGGTGGTTGAAAAATGGGAGAATTTGAAGGTGGAGTATCCATAGGAGTTTTGATAGGATTTCCCGATGAACTTCATGAAGATCTAGATGGAGAGGAGGCTTGAGAGAAGAAGTATGGATTATCTCTAATTCGTTCTTTCTGATTTTGTGAAGCCTCGAAATTGAAATCATCAACACCTCTCGACCTGATCAACCTGGTGTGTCTTCCTTCAGCTAGCTTTTTGAAATTATTGAAGTGGGAATATGAAAAGACATGTGCAAAAATCAGCAATGTAGCCTTCAAGAAATGGAATTTCATGAAATCCTTTTTTTTTAATATTTGATTTTTCTTTTTGAATTTTGGGACCTTGCGGTCATATTTTGGGTGTAGATGCTGCTAAATCTACCCCACGGTGGGCACCAAAAATTGTTGGCGAGAAAAATTGTTAGGTGGACAAACTTGTGGATTTCTTGCCAATGCTCGGGAATCTAAGTCCCTTTACTTAATCGGTGCAGCTACCGTATGTGCATGCACATGAAAAGGTGGATTTCTTTGGTGGTCTTTCGACTAGGGAATCCAATAGGGGCACTCCACTGACCCTGCGGAAAATCTAGAAATATCTTGCTAGGGAAGTCTTCGTCTAGAAGTGGGAAAGGGAGTGAGAATTGAGGTAGGAGAACTAATGTTGCAAGTATAAAATTAGAGACTTGTACACACCAGTTAGAAGTTTCATCACATGCACTTGAATTTCAGAAGAAAACAAATTTACAAAACAACAACAAGACTAAATAGAGCTTAATGAACAAAAAGTAATAATAAACTCCTCAATCAAAGAGGCTAAAATTCCTTCTTCATTTATTTAAGCTCAAGTAGAATTTGTAAATAGTGTGGGAATGGAAGAAATTTGAGAGTGGAGGAAAGTAGAAGAAAATGGCTATCTCCTTTGCTTTCTCTAGGAACAATGCAATCTTGAGTCTACAAGATCAATCACCAACCCTTTGAAATGGGAATGGCTTTATAATTTATGGAATAGAATATGAATCTTCATCTTCCTCATGACCTTTTGAATAGCTTAATATGAATTAAGACTCTTCATATTCCACTTCAAATATTTAAGTCCCTTTTATAATAGCAAGGTGACTTAATTTACATTATGTTTTTAAAGTCAGTTTTAAGTGACTTAAAGGCATATCAAAAGTTCAAACCCCAACGAAGAATTATAAAATTTGACAAAGGAGAGAAATTTGGGGGAAGATGAGAGAGACATAGAGAGAGATAAGAAGAAGAGGAGATGTCATTCCCGATGAAGTTTGTTGATCCTCGTTGATGGAAAGCTCCAAATGCAGTGAAGTTCTGAATGTCCCATTGTGCCAAAACTACCCTTTGAATGTGACTTACTATTTTTAGTAAATGGTCATTTCCACTATTTTCTGCTCCGGATAATCATTCTATCCTTTTGGAGATCTTCAAGTGCACACTGCTCTTTCCATAGCCACTTTTGATGAAGACTTGCCAAAAATAGCAAGCATGTATAGGAAAACTTACTATTTTTAGAAAGTGTGTTTCTAGTGCTTGATTTGTGATGGAACATACTTTTTTGGACTCTTCTTGTCATTACGATCACACCCTTTGAATTTCACATAGTTTTGCCCACTAGAATACCTGGAAATAAATTTTGAAAATTTGACCTAGCAGTGGCTTTGGGCATAGAGTTTTCATGGCGGCCATTAATGGAGCTTAAAATTTGATGTTTTGGTTTTGTCCCCATTTTTAATGAAAAAAACTCCATTGTGATAGGTTTTTCATTTAGATCTCGTGTGTAATTTTTTAGCTTGTTTCCATTGCCGAATGACAGGAAATCCGATGAATGTGAACCGGTGCACAAAGGGAGGATTTTGTTAGAGAAAATGATTCTGGGCACCATTTGACCTCTTGTTTGTTGGATCTTGATCACCTTGAAAAATGAGGAATTATGTAAAAGATGGCATCTCGATCCAACTTGTATCTTGCAAGATATGAGGATTTTTGATCGAGATGACTTCACGCTTATCTCGGCGAGAAAATATCCATTTTTTCTTCGTTCTTCGTCATTTCACTCCATTTTTCTTTGAGGCATGAATATTTCTATGCATTCATGGTTTGGAGAGTTTATGTGGCCATGAAAGATCTGGTTCGAGCAACAATGGTGCAGAGGGTGTCTGGACTATCATGCACGGAGCCATGGTAAGGTATGAAGTTATGAAGGAGAAATGAGGGGGAAGAAATGGCTAAGTTCCAGATTTAAACTTTAAAAACATGTACATGGAGAGGCTAGGTGAATTTTTATGTCCCTGATGTCCCTAACCTTAGGGTTGTGAGGGACATCAATTTCCATGGTGATTAAGGTGATATTGTGTGTCCTCGATCCGACGGTAGGGGATTTGCTTGAAAAATGCACTTGGGGGCTGAAAGTTAGTCACATGGGTGTCCAGAAGACTCCTCCTAGGGGATGGGAACATTTTTCCATGTCTAATGTCCCCCACCTTAGGTACATAAGGGACATCAGTTTCCATGGTGGTCTTGGAGGTGACACGTGGCGCCCGATCCAACGATAGGGAATGGATGCTCCAAAAATGCACCTGAGCTGAAAGGAGGTCACATGGGTGTCCAAAAGACTCCCTATGGGGGCTAGGAACATTTCCAAAGAGTTTATGTCCCCCACCTCAAATGTACAAGGGACATCAAATTTAACGGTGGTCCCGGAGCTAACACGTGGCACCCGATCAAATAGCGGGGATGACATGCTCCAAATAAGCACCCGAGGGCTGATCTCAGAAAGTCTGGAGGTCATATGAGGCCCCTAGAGGTCACATGGGGCTGCACATATTTTCCGAGGGCTGATGTACCTTACCTTAGGTACTTTGGGGACATGAAATCCCATTAGGCTCCTGGTGCTGACACGCATCCTCCTGAAAAAATTAATATGTCCCAAAGAGGGCAACTTGAAACGATGATAACTTGAGCTTCCGGTGGAAGTTCTTGGAAAAAATTTATATGATCATGACTAGAAATGTCCTTCTAAATCCAATGGTGTTTGTACCATGTCTTTATTATTCCATTCGAGCCCTAAAAATCAGATTTTTGATTTTGTACTTCACTTGTGCCTAATAAAAACTCCTATGCCAGACCTAATGTGCCAAAGTGTTGTGAAAAATATTATTTCACCATAATTTAGGTATTGGAATAATCTTTCTCGATGATTTTTTTGTTAGTGCAAAATCACAAGACCCATGGATGTTGATCGGCTTCTAGGTTGATCACTCGCATCCAGTGTGATTGCAAAACATTGAATCCTTTCTCTGAGTGTGGGACCCGAAAAGATAAAGGAGTCTCCAGAGAAGGCTTGTTCCTGCTCCTAAACTACCTACCACAAGCTATTCCAGTGCAGGAAAGCTAATATAATCCTAATCTAACCATGCTAAGGAGACAGAGAGAGAGAGAGAAAAGGGAAAAATAGAGCCTACACTAAAACGGTGATACACCGTAGAGAAGGAAAATGTTGAACATCTATCAAAACTGTTGTGGAACAAAGAGAGGTGAGCAATGGGAAGGATGGTCGATGCATCACAGGCCCAAGGATAGATTTCACATATAAAATGTCCCAAAACTCCATGAACACAGCTCCAAACCTCGTAATCAACATTCGAACATGCACAAATACCTGTAATGAAGAGAGGCAAGAAGAGAACAAGCGAAAAACAAGCAAGGATAGACAGATGCATCACAAAACACATTTTTGTTGCTCCGAGAGTTTGCATGAGAACATAATTTCAATAGTAAAAGGTAAAAACACCATTACGAGAGAAGGGGAGGAGGTTCAAACTCCATTTTCAACCCTAGAAGAAAAGAAGGGAGGGCCGAGCTAAAAAGATGAACAACTCGAATGTTCAACCTCTAGAAAGAAGCCCCTCTTTACAATATATAGGAAGAATGAGAGAGGGAAGAGAGAGGAAAGTCAGATCTACCCCAACCACTTCTAGGTCGCATTTAGTTTATCTCATTATGGTGGCAGGTGAGAACCCTGGCAAAATGGTGGACTGTCTAGCAGAAACGGCGAGCTGTCTGTTGTATTAAAGTTGGTTGTTGAAATGTCACTTCTGTTTATTACCACGCGTAAGAGATGTTTCCTGATTTTCTCTCTCCAAACTGAACAAAAATGCAAGCTTGACCCTAGAATCATGTAGAGAATTTCACCAGATTTTCATTGATATAAAGAACGTGAAAATCTAAGCTCTGGATCAAAAGATATGGGGGTCTGAAGTTTTAGGGAAAAAATGGCCCAAAAAATGGATTTTGAATTTTTTCCGCTCTGCCACCTAGATGACACGTGTCGCGCTGATTGGCTGTGAAATTCTCTCTCCTCCACCTTTCCATGGGCTTTCCTTTGAAATTTCGACCTTTTTCATACTTCGGAAAAATTCTCATTTTCCCCAGCACCCGCCACTTAGGACACGAGTCATGCGTTGGTTCATTGACAAAGGGGTGCGGGAGAACTTTTACCTTTTAGTTTTTTTGGACAAAACTTTTACTAAATTTTCTAAGTCCTCCCTAAGCTCCGCACTCCTTGCTCCATAAGACACGTGTCCTGTGTCTATTAGCTCGAGCCGACCCTTCAAACCTTGCCCTTTGAACTTTTGGGCCCAAAAACACTTAGTCAAAATTCTTATTGCGCCTCCCCTTGTGACACGCGTCACATTCTAATTCATTGGCGGCTTTTCCAGGTCTTTGCGTCCCTTGTGTATTTTGGCCTGGATGTCCCAAACCATCTGGGAAAAATTTCTCTGATCCACCTAATTTGGGCTTCCCTGTCTCTCTTTGAGGTGAAGACACGTGGCACATTTCCATTCGCTCTCGGCTCTTTCTGGGCTCCGCATCCCTCGCATATTTTGGCCTAGATGTCCCAAACGAAAGTTCTCTATTTCAGCCGAACCGGCCAGTTCACGTCCTCCGCGTACTCCTGTCCCAACTGTCCCAGACTACCTGGTACAAATTTCTCCAAACCACCTGAAATGGATTGACTTGCGCCAAACCGGCCGATCCGCATCTTTCGCGTACTTTTGTCCCAACTATCCCAACTGTGCAAAACAAAGACTTAGGCAATTTTTTCCCTTTTTCAGCCAAATCAGCTTTTCTTGCCCCGCACGTCTTGATGTCCCAACTGTTCCAACTGCTGTGCAGATAGCCTGGCGCCTTTCAGCCGATTCGTGCTCCGACGTCCCAACTGTCCCAAGGACCTCTTGGACTAGGACTTAGCCGATTTTCTCTGTATTTCAGCACCAAGCTTAGTTTTATGCATTTCTTCCATTTTCTCGACCTATTGGGGTTCCTTCTTGGATGGGAGAGTTAGAAGGAAGCAGAGGGAGCCCCAAAAACATGATTTTTTGCCTTGAATCAATCTATCTTGCTCGGGACTGAAGAATTTAATGCATGTTATCAAAATTACCCTGGGGGTGAATTTTGGATAACAATTTGGCGACTCAGCGGGGTCATCTGCCTGCTAGATGAAGTTACCAGTTACCTAAAGCATACATTAGGCATGGAGTCATGAGTTGTAACTTGCAAACTGATCTAAACTTTGAAAACTTCCCTCCGAACCGCTTGAAACCCCTTTGAAATGGACATGCAAGAGCAAAACCAGCACCACAAAAACTATGTACAGAACTGAAAATCATACATGCTTCAAATGGAACATTTAGAGTGTGCACAAACACTTCTTCTACTGAAATAAAACCTACCTACTCTACTCTAACTAGAAGCAAAGGCAAGCTAAACAAACCCTGCAATTGGTTGTGAGAAATAGCTTCCCTTTCTCAAAAGTGGCAGCCATGCAATTGATTTGGAGTTGATCATGGCTGTTAGGATGAGTGGAAAATCAACAAGAAGCTGGTCTTCCACCCAAATCATCAAGGTATCAGCTGAAGGCAGATTCAATACCTCTTTTAGTTGCTCTGCATTTGGATTGAAGAGGTATGACAGCTGATCCTTGGTACTTTGTAGCTCACCCTCATGCTCAGAAGCAAGCATGACTGGTTGTGACTTCTCCTTTGGCTCCAATGAAGCCAAATACCTGATTGGGCAAGGTCTGATCCATTTGATATGCCCATAGCTCTGATTTTCAACTCCAAAAATGGAGTCTTCTTGTAGACCTTCTTGAATGGATGGTGTGGAAGAAATGGTGAAATTCCTTTGTCCTTTCTCTTCCTCCAATGAAGGACATGAAAGATTAAAATCTTCCAATCTTGGTTCCAAAGAGCTTCTATAAGATGCAAGCTACTGCAAATGAATTTTCTCCTTCATGATAGTAGAATCAAGTGTTTGGAATGTGGATGATGAAAGAGAGAATGGTGGAAACTCAACCGACTCTTCTCCATCAAAATAGTCCTGCAAATCTTATAGATAAACTGCCTCATGACTGTCCTGCTGCAAATGCTCCACTTCCTCCATGGTGTCTTCTTGATCTGTAACTTGACCACCATGGTTTCTTTCTCCCTCCAACATTGAGTTTGAGAGATCAAACTCTTCTTTAGTACTAGAACTTGAGAGAGATGAAGTAGAAAGAAGAACTGAAGGTTCTCCTGTAGCCTGCTTTGTGCTCAAAGCCCTTGGATCTGTAATTTTCTCCTCCACAACTAGAATGTGCTCCTCTTCTTTTGGATCTAGAGCAGCTTCTCCTTCCTCCAATGTTTGAAGAAAATCTTGCTCTTGATTGAACTCTTCCTCTAGCATGAATTTTGTCAAGTCAAACTCTTCAATCTGCTGCTCTAGAGGACAAGTTGGGGCTGCAAGAACTTCTTCTTTTGCTGCAACAAAATCAGTCCTGACCACCATTTGTTCAACCTCAGCCTCTTTTGAAGGTTTAACCATCAAGGGGATATTTTTCATCCCAAATTTGGCAGCCCAAACCCTCAAGTTGTCTGTCATTTCTTTTCTGTTGGGCTCCTCTTCTTGTTGTCCTTCATGGCCATTTTTTGTAATTTCTTCTTCCCCACATGGAATTGGGAATGCAAGAGGAGGGATGGGTTGTAACTCAATTGATTTGGAAATTTTTTGTGGTGGTAGAGGAGGTGAAACCTCTTGTTTCTTTGGAGGAGGGGGTATTTATGTTAGCTCTTGTGGAGGGGATGACTGTTTGGAAGGAAAAAGGAAAGAAGAATTGAGGTGTGGTGGAAGACTAAGAGGTGGAGACATGGATTCAACATTTGGGACAACAGATGGAGAATTTAGAATTTACAATTCCAAATAAGATGATGTTGCACTGAGTAATGGGAAGAGAAAGACCAGATGATGGTGTAGAACTTACCCATTGACAAGGTTGTTCAACAACAAGTGTATAGGCCTCTATCTCTGCTTTGTCCATTGTGCAAGTTGGGCAAGCATCTTCATCATGAAGTCCAGCTTCTCCTGAGGGCTGAAGTGTCTTGGAAAAGGGCCTCCCCATGGACAAGGAGTCTTGCAACCAATTCTGAAAGCTCTCATTTGAGCTGTTGCTCTGACTGACTGCACCATCTTTACCTCCATCTTTTGGATTTTTTCCAATGTACCAGCCTCTTGCATCTGATTGTCTTCATTATATGCATACTCTTGCTCTTGGAAAGCTCCATAGCCAAACTGATTTTGGCATTGCTACTCATATGGGTATGCATGCTGATCTTGAATTTGTTCAAAATGCTGATTTGGAGGATTTAAAAAGCATGTTGGAGGTGGGAAACATTGCTGCTTCTGTTGATATGAATCCCATGATGGAAATGAAGTCATGATTGCACAACTTCATGGAATGGAAAAGAATGAAAGAGATGGAAATAAATATGGATGGAAATGGATGGAAAATGGGTCTATAACTTTAGAAATGGGTTGTTGATCAGATGGAGTCACCAGATGTGTTTGCAAGTGCCTCGCAAAGGCTGAAATCTTCACAGAACACACCAACCTACAAAATATGAAGTGGAAGACCTCTAAGGTCCCACCGGGCATGCCAAAACTATTAGTGCAAAATCACAACACCCATGGATGCTAATCAGGCTTCTAGGTTGATCACTCGGCATCCAGTGTGATTACACAACATTGAATCCTTTCTCTGAGTGTGGGACCCGTAAAAGAGAAAGGAATCTCCAGAGAAAGTTGGTTCTGCTCCTAAACTACTCCGCCACAAGCTATTCCAAAGGCAGGAAAGCTAATCTAATCCTAATCTAACCATGCCAAGGAGACAGAGAGAGAGAGAAAAGGAAAAAATAGAGCGTACACTAAAACGGTGATACACCAGAGAAGGAAAATGTTGAACATCTATCAAAACTGTCATGGAACAAAGAGAGGTGAGAAATGGGAAGGATGGTCAGATGCATCACAGGCCCAAGGATAGATTTCACATAGAAAATGTCCCAAAACTCCATGAACACAGCTCCAAACCTATAATGAACATTCGAACATGCACAAATACCTGCAATGAAGAGAGGCAAGAAGAGAACAAGCGAAAAATGAGCAAGGATAGATAGATGCATCACAAAACACGTTTTTGTTGCTCCAGAAGTTTGCATGAACATCATTTCAATAGTAAAAGGTAGAAACGCCATTATCGAGAAGGGGAGGAGGTTCGAACTCCATTTTTAACCCTAGAAGAAAATAAGGGAGGGCCGAGCTGAAAAGATGAACAACCGAATGTTCAACCTCTAGAAAGAAGCCCCTCTTTACAATATATAGGAAGAATGAGAGAGGGAAGAGAGAGGAAAGTCAGATCTACCCATACCACTTATAGGTCACATTTAGTTTATCTCATTATGGCGGCAGGTGAGAACCACAGGCAAAATGGTGGACTGCCTAGCAAAAACGGCGAATGTCATCATTGTATTAAAACTAGTTGTTGAAATGTCACTTCATCTATTACCACGTGTCGAGAGATGTTTTCTTATTTTCTCTCTCCAAACTGAACCAAAATGTAAGCTTGACACTGGAATCGCATAAAAAGAATTTTTCCAGCTTTCCATTGATATAAAGAACGTGAAAATTTGAGCTCTGGATCAAAAGATATGGGGTTTTGAAGTTTTAGGGCAAAAACAACCCAAAAACGGATTTTGAATTTTTCCCGCGCTCTGCCACTGGATGACACGTGTCAGGTGCTGATTGGCTGAGCAATTCTCTCTCCTCCACCTTTCCATGGGCTTTCCTTTGAAATTTTGACCTTTTTCATACTTCGGAAAAATTCTCATTTTCCCCTGCGCCCGCCACTTAGGACACGCGTCATGCGTTGGTTCATCGACAAGTGCGGGGGAGAACCTTTACCTTTTAGTTTTTTGGACAAAACTTTTACTAAATTTTCTAAGTCCTCCCTAAGCTCCGCACTCCCTGCTCCATAGGACATGTGTCTTGTGTCTATTGGCTCGGGCCGACCCTTCAAACCTTGCCCTTTGAACTTTTGGGCCCAAAAACACTTAGTCAAAATTCTTATTGCACCTCCCCTTGTGACACGCATCACATTCTAATTCATTGGCAAGTTTTCCGGGTCTTCGCGTCCCTTGCGTATTTTGGCCCAGATGTCCCAAACTATCTCGGGAAAATTTCTCCAATCCGCCCGATTCGGCTTCCCCTGTCCCTCTTTGAGGTGAAGACACGTGGCACATTTCCATTCGCTCCTGGGCTCTTTCGGCTCCCGCATCCCTTGCATATTTTTGGCCCAGATGTCCCAAACGAAATTTCTCTATTTCGGGCCGAACCAAATGGGACCGCATCCTCCACGTACTTTTGTCCCAACTGTCCTAGACTACCTGGGACAAATTTCTCCAAACCACCTGAAATGGATTGACTTTCCCAAACCGGCCGATCCACGTCTTTCACGTACTTTTGTCCCAACCGTCCCAACTCAAAAAACAAAGACTTAGGCAATTTTTTCCCTTTTTTCACCGAATCGACTTTTTCGCACCCAGCGTCCCGATGTCCCAACTGTTCCAACTCTTTGCGCGGACCGCTGGCGCGCCTTTCGGCCGATTCATGCTCCGACGTCCCAACTGTCCCAAGGACCGCCTGGACTAGGACTTAGCTGATTTTCTCTGTATTTCAGCACCAAGCTTAGTTTTCTACATTTCTTCCATTTTCTCGACCTGTTGGGGTTCCTTCTTGGATGGAAGAGTTAGAAGGAAGTAGAGGAGCCCAAAACATGATTTTTTTCCTTGAATCAATCTATCTTGCTCGGGACTGAAGAATTTAATGCATGTTATCAAAATTACCCTGGGGGGTGAATTTTGGATAACAGCTTTTTTTTACTTCTAACTCCATCCATAGCTTAGAATCTTCTTCTCTAAGCCTAGCAGCTTGTTTTAGGCATGTGAATTGCCTAAGCTTGTGAACCCTATTTCCACTCAGACTGCTCCAAGTCTTTTAGAACTTCCCAAAGCCTTCCAAAATAATTTCCATGATGTTTTAAGGTCTTCATTTCATCTCCATGTTGAATTTTTCCCTTATGTTCCACTCCAGGGGTTTAATCTAGTCCTGGGAAGGCCAGCGATAGCCCTTCCCTATACTGCCATGAGATAGTGTCTTTTTTAGAACTCCCTAAAATCACCTAGGGGGAATGAGTAGACTTTCCTAAATCACCTAGGGGACCAATTTGACATCAAATAGGGGGAAAAAGACTAACGAATTTGGCTTGGGGTGCCTGGGAATGATAAAACATGAAAATTTTGACATCGGGTACAATTTTCATGCTTGGAAATTGTCAATTTCCCTATTGTACATTTGCACGAAAACATAAAGATAAGTTGAAAAAATGTTTGCTTGTTTGTATGGGAGAATGGGAAACTAAGAATTCTTAAATAAAGACAAAGTAAGTAAATTTTATCTCTCCACTAGCATCTTGCATTAGAATGTTTAGGACATGAACATATGAACATTGATAATGGGCATATGCCCATTCTAATATAGGAATCACTAATAAAAATAGGCATAAGGTGAACTGCATATGGGAATTTATCTATTAAGTTGTCAATGACATTGGCTAATGTGCATTTTCTTTAGGTCATGGTTGTTTCCTCTCTTCCTACCATTTTTATGCGAAGAGACAGAAAAGGAATAGCCTTCTTGAATTCCATTTCTCGGTCACGTCTCAAGCGGGTTTTTAGGATTGATTCGTCATCTATCTTTGAAGCCATTGAACATGTTCTAGGTGATGTATATCACTTTTCTTCAAAAAGAGCTCATGTCAAATTAGAAATTACCTCTGTGTTTGTTTTGAATCTATTTCTGGTTATCCATAACAAATTGGAAGTTACTACTATTTCCTATTTTTTATCTTTCCCTCACATAGGCCTTGTTCGGATGAAGAACTAGAGCATTTTAATATTAACACTCTATGCATGTTCATCAATCCTAATGTGGAAGCTATTTGGATCCATCATTCTTTGGTGGAACCTTTGGTGGAGAGGGCACGAGGCCTCACCCAATTCCTGTTGGATATCTTAGACCATAGTACATCCGAGCACCCAGACCGACCACCTCTCTGTCTTCCTAGAACTTTTGATTTAACATAGATTCATGTTCTTATTGTCTATGAGTCTTCTGTTTTTGCATTGTGGGATCTACTACATCCCACCTGTTGGTACCTAGATTTAATCTCCTTCACAACATGAGTAGCATCATGGATTTTACAAGACACTCAAAGGTAGATCGATGATTTATATGTCATTTTGTATCCAGGGGAGGAATTTATCTGACTTGTTGGCACTCAATATCTTAAGGAGTGGTTAGCACCTTGAAAGGATTTTGATCTAACCCTCACTATTTTAGGTTGTGCCTTTCAACCAAGGTAAGAGAACCTATATTTCAGCCTATGTTTTATGAAGGAGGTGGAGATATCCTTATACTGTGCATATTGTATGGAGATGGCATTAGGAAAACATGATCAATCTTCCATTATTCAAACTCAACAGAGATGTCACTACTCAATGATGAAAATGCTTTCAAGACCATCCTAAGGTCTAGAGACATGTTATGGTCTTGATTTGCTTTGTGCATTTTTGTAAATGGATTGTATTCTTTTGTTGATACACAATGTAGATGAAGGGGTAATATGGGTAGGATGGGTTGTTTAGAATGATTTTTTGGTCCAGTATTGATGAGACAAATTGGGATATATCAGATCTTTGACAACCTCTACAATACTTGAAACAACTATTAGATAAAATGATTCAAATAATCAGGACATTCTTTCAACTAGAAGAGGCATAAATGGAAGCCCAGGTAGCACTCTTCACACAATCTTTGAGAACTCACCACAAAATATTGAAGTAAAGAACTCAATTAAACACAAAAATCCTTGATCAAACCATGCCTAAGGTGCCCCCAAAGGCTTACAAGCAATCTCTGTAGTCAAGGAAGGTAAAGTGATTTTAAATTTGTTTATCTCCTTATCAAATGAAGGCTCTTCTGAATATGAGATTGCAAATGCCACTAAACTATCCACCGTAAAATGGAGATCCAGTGACTTTTAAATACTTTCAATGCAAGATTGCAACAAGAACAATGAAAACTATTTGCAGGCATTTAAAAATGATAATAGACACCATATTGCCCAAAAAAACACAGATTAACTCAAAAGCTTGTTAGATTCATCAACAGGGGAGAGTTTCATGAACAATCTCAGAGATGTGTGATGGCTATACACTTGTAACCAACTCACATACATGAAGATCCAACACAGAAGAAATTATCCTGGTTCTTTGGTGGGTTTCTTAGAAGATGAGCTTTCTCTCAAAATTTGCTCGTGATTTTCAATTTTTTCCCGACCCCTTGCATGTCTCCTAACATGCATTATATATCTCTTTCCACCTTTGAGCCTTCTTTCCCAAGAAAATAAAATGCCAAGGGATCAATTCTATTATAACCATTTCTCATGATTCACTGAAAATGACATTTAAAAATTTACAATGAGAGTTGTCAGGTGTTTCTAAAATGGTGAATCATTACAAATATTTGGATCATTATCCTTCTTGGAGGAACATTTTTCATCATCAAGGCATGTAGATGCCTTTCCTCTCATCATTTCACCTTTTAAAACTACCTCTGCAACTTTCAATTTGACATTCCACGTGCTTGCTCGGGCTGAGTAAAAATTTATTACAAAAACACCTCAAATCTACAAATTGAGTCATGAAACTAATTCCAATGATCCTAGAAGGCCAAAACGACATGGAATCACCAAAAATTTGATGAAATTTGATGCAAAATTCATGATTCCAAGCTTCCTAGAGGAAAAATGGTAGCCAAAAATGAAAATGCATAGCTGCCCTTGATCTTCTCTTTCTCCTTCAATTTGGGCCCTCCACGTGTCAAACTATGATTGGGAACAAATTTGGGCTCATTTTTTGACTTTTCAACCTTTTGGAAAAATGGAAAATTTTGACTTTTTCCTCCACCCCTCTGCCTTTGAATTTTGGAGCTGATATGTGGCACATGGTGGGTCCCATTAGGATTGCGCTTCAATTTTGTGCATTTTGAACTTTTTTGGAAAATTGAAAAATTTTCACTTTTTTCCCCATGGGCCCTTACCTCCAATTTCTCCCTCACCACATGTCTCCTTATGATTCATCGTGGGCCAGTGCTCCAAATTTTGATTTTGAGTCTTTTTGTAAAAGGGAAAAATTCGCTCCTATCTTTGTTGCCCCGCCAACCCACTCATCCTCTCCGCCATGATTCCATCTCTCTTTTGCCAAGGACCCATGGGCTTAATCTTCATTTTTACTCCCTTTAAGCCAAGGGAAAATTCTCAACTTTGTCTCTCGTGGGCCCGTGCCTCTAATTTCTCCCCTGCCACGTGTCGCTCGATGATTCACTAGTGGGCCAATGCTTCAAATTTTGATTTTAAGCCTTCTTTGTAAAAGGGAAAAAATTCTCTCCTACCTCCACCGGCCCACCGACCCACCTTGTCTGCTCTACCCGCCATGTGTCACTCATTGATTTTCTTGTGGGCCCATGGCTTAAAATTTTTCCTTAACTCCTTTGCCAAAAAGGGGAAAAATTCCCCATTTCCCTCCGTGGCCCGCACTTCTTTCTACATCCACCATGTGTCAAACTATGGCTCCTTTGTGGACCCGTGGGCCTTCCCTCACCTTTTTCCCCTTTTCCAAAAGGAAAAAATACCTAAGTTCCCCACCGGCCCGCTCCTTCACCTTCGCATAAGAACATGACATGTGTCCCTTTGCGGGGTTGCGGGGGGAATTTTGAAATTTTTCCCAAAGCCAAAAATGTCTAAGTTTTTCAAAGAAATCCACCGATTTGTGTCCAACCGAAGCAGCCACATAGGAGACATTATTTGAGCTTAATTTTGACGGTGAAATGACAACTATATGACCGTACAAAAATGTAGAATTTACCAGAGATGCCCGAATTCAATTTTTTTCTTTATGGGCGATAGATTTTTTACTCAAAAATCAAGGGGAAGTTGATTTTATGAAAGTTTCGACCATGGGGAGGGATTTTGAAGGCATATTGGTATAAAACGACCAATTTTGATTTTTTCATGATTGGGAAAAAGGGAGAACACGATATAGCCCACAAATTTGGAAGAATTAGGGCACAAACAAGGCATGCATGGGTGCTTCTTCACGAATGAGGTATGGAAAATGATTTTCAAATGGATTAAGGTAGGTAAATAGAGGCATCAACTTCATTTCAGCCATTTAAACTATAGAAAATGTTTCAAGAGAAAGGAAAGTGAAAGGAAAATTAGGGAAAAATAATAGAGAATCAAAATAGACACCAACATCAGCTCCAGCTCGGGGATGGGTACTCCTAGTGAGTGCCACAAGAACAACGTAGACCAAGTGCCAAAATAATCCATTGGGCAAAGGAGTCATGAGCCAAAATCACCAAAAACTAGCTAAGAACCCGACAAAACCGGCCCACACAAAGAAGGAAAATGACAAACTTACAAAACACCAAAAAAAGAGCAAAAATCAAACATTATACATTGTACAAGTTGTGCATACCTAAAATTTGGGGATTAATCCAAGAAATGCTTCAGATGCCTACCATTAATAAGTAATTCAAGAAATTCCCCATCTAAATCTTTGAGAAAAAAGGTATGCTCACCAATTCTGATATCAATGGAGTAAGGGCCCATCCATAATGCATCAAATTTTCCATGTTTTCCCTTATCTTCATTTCTATTGTCCCATAACAAAACCAGATCTCCAATATTGAAGGCCCTAGGAGTGACCTTCTTGTCAAACAATCTTTTCAACTTCTCTCTGAATCTGACATGCCTCTAGTGGGATGCTCTTCTCTCTTCATCTAGCTCCACAATCTAATTGATCCTTGCTTCATATGGACTAACTTCTTGATCCTCAAGTTGTTGAACAAACTAAAATGAAGATAACTATAGATGTAAGGGTAGAAGAGCTTGAGTTCCATATACCAACTCAAAGGGGCTCTTTCCAGTAACTCTTTTGGCAGTGATTCTATCAGCCCAAACTGTAAATTTCAGTTGTTCACCCCACTTTCTCTTGTTCAACTCCAAGGTTATCCTAATGATCTTCAACAAGTTCTTATTGCTAGACTCAGCTTGTCCATTTCCTTGGGGATTATAGTTTGAAAAATAAGTCAGATTGGTTCCATATTCTTTACACATAGCCATCAAAGGCTTAGCTCTGAAACACATGACATTATTAGCCACAATCTTGACTGGGACACCAAATCTGCATATGATATTATTGAACAAGAAGTCCATAACAACTTGGTGTGTTGCTTTCTTGGTGGGGATTGCCTCTACCCACTTTATAAAATAATCAGTGGCTACAAGAATCCACTTATAGCCAGCACTAGAAGGATCTGAAATCTCACCAATGAAGTCCATCCCCCACTATTTGAAAGGAGCTTTAATTGATACAAGATACCAAGTAAGGGAGCCTAAAGCTTTCATTCTTCCAGAGAAATGATGATAGCTTTCACGTCTTCTAATCAACATGGTTGCATCCTTGAAAAGAGTAGGCCACCAATAACCAGCTCTCAAAACTTTGTGTGTTGTAACCCTTCTAGCAAAGTGTCCTCCATAAACTCCCCCATGGAAATCATCAATTACTTTGGGAGCTTCATCTTCAGTTACACACTTCAAGAGGACACCTTCAGGGTTCTTCCAAGCCAACCCAAAGTGAGTGATGATGTATTTTTGAGAAGCCACCTTGAGGGATCTTTTATGATTTTTATTTAAATGATCAGGACAACATAATTGTCTGAGGTAAAATATTATATCCTTGTACCAATCAGATCTTACCAATTTTTTAAGAACATCTACCCTTTCTTCCTCTACTTCATTTACTTCCATAGTCTGCAAGTTGCTCTCAGCCATGAGCTTGGCAAGACCCAAACCTCTTACTAACTTTGTGGTTTGGATGTCCATATCATACTCTGCCCGCAGTTTATTAACCCACCTACATCTTTCACTTGAAATATCCATCTCGATAGGACATCTTTTACCATTGTGTGGGAACATAAGCAAAAATTTTGAATTTAAGATATAATGCCTGAAAACTTTTGTTGCTTTCACCAAGGAAAATACTTGTTTCTCCATGATTGTATATTTCAACTCAGTAGCTTGTAAATCCTTGCTAATGAAAGAAATAGGATTCTCTACCCCATCTTCATCCTTTTAGAGAAAAACAGGTGCATTAGTATTTTTAGAAGAAAAAGGGAAAATTTGGAAGGGATTTTTGTAATTTGGAGCCGACAAGACAGTGCATGTTTAAGTGCTTCTTTGATTCCTTCAAAATCTGAATAACAGACTTCCTCCCATTTGATAACTTGATCTTTATTTAACATGCATGTGATAGGAAGAGTTAACTCAGTAAAATTGGACAAAACCTTCTAATGAAATTGATTTTCCCAAAGAAAGATTGGATGCCCTTTTTTGTTTTTGGAATTGGCACCTTGCTAATTGCTTCTATTCTCTCGGGGTTACTCATGACACTAGACTTTGAAACAATATGACAAAGCATCTTGGCATTTTGCACCCCAAAGTGAAACTTCTTTGATTGAGAGAGATTCCAAACTCTCTACATTTGATCAACATCCTTTCCAAATGTTGCAAGTTTTCCTTTCTGCTCCTTGAAAACACAAACATCATCCTAATAAACTGTAATGAAGTCATTTATATAACAAGTAAAAATAACATCCATTGCTCTTTGAAAAGTAGCTCCATCATTCATGAGACCAAAATGCATTCTCACATAAACATATGTTCCCCAAGGAGTGGTAAAGGTAGTTTTAAATATTTTTGACTCCTTGACAAAAATCTGATTATAGCCAAAGAAACCATCCAAGGTGGACAACAATTCAAATCTAGTCACTAACTGCAACATATTCTCCATGTTTGGAAAAGGATAATTGTCCTTCAGTGAATCTCTATTCAAATTTCTAAAGTCTACACAAATTTTGATATCTCCATTCTTCTTTCTGACTGGCATAAGGTTTGCAACCCAAGATGAATACCTTGTGGGCTGAATGGTCCCTCCCTCCTTTAGTTTCTTCAATTCATCTTACATTTTCATTTAGAGGAGTGGATTAATTTTCCTTTTCTTTTGTCTGAATGGTTTGAAATTTGTTTCAAGAGGGATCATATGCTGAAATAAGTCTTCTCTATATGCTTTCATCTCTCGAATATGACTATTTAAGACATTCCCGATATTTCTTTAACAACTGAACATAAGACTATTTCTCCTCTTTGTTTAGAATTATGCCAAACCAAAATTTTCTTGGTTTATCCTTCGTTCCCAGTCATGCTCTTCCACATCCCTTGAGGCGAGACATGTTTATATTGATGATGTAATCAACGGTGCTAAAATTTGACTCAAGAGCAATAAGACCTCTAGGAATGGTGTTAGTTTTCAATTGGATAATATATTTTCCAAAAAAGTCTCTCTTCCTTTAGTCACACACACCATTGGTTCCCAATCAATATGTTGATCTACAAACACACCTTGATTTTGCAAGAACCTTTGCACTTGAGCATCATCATCAAATACTTGCCAATGTTTGATATTATCAGGGATAGCTGGTCTAGTTAACACTTCCACATTATACTCACAATAAGGTGAAACGGTGCAATCTCCAAATATTGACCCCAACACTACTAAATTTTTAGTAGAAGCATTCATACTTCTGTCATGATGCACAATATTGAAAGAATAAAACATTTCAATTAGATCCCAAACTACATGCTTATACTTGCTTCATCTCGCTAATTTTTTGAGAATATAGTTTTCTTATGTGTATGACAAATAACTCGAATCTCCCTTTGTAATGATTTCCTTGACATCACACTTCCATGAAATTCTTAGACCCAAAAACAAGGCTTCATACTCAACAATGTTCTTAGTACATTCAAAATTAATCTTGAAAGAAAAATAAATTCTTCCATTCTAGGAGAAATTAGAATTACACCATCACCATTTCCAAATTTAGAGAAAGTTCCATGAAATAGCAAGTTCCAAGGAGATCATACCTACTCAAGACACTTTGACAGATCCATTTTGTGTTCTTTTCCATCAGCAAAACCAATAAAATTATCAGCATCAACCTCAACAAATAACACCTCATAAGAAGATTTATTTGGATCCTCAATTAGATGTAACATTTTATTTTCTCCATAGAGCTTGACAAGGCTTCCCTAAATGGGAATAGTAGCAAAATACATTTCCATTTGGACAATCCCTCCAACACTTGCAGCCCACTTTCTTGACAATAACATACCCCACTTGGCAAGGCAATCAACAATCACAACATCAAGTTTTAAATTTCTCTTGGGATAAGATGCGAGTTACACTAACAAACCTTTCAAACAACTAACTACCAGCACTTCTCTTGAGTCCATGGTAGTACACTTTCCACGGGCTGTTGTTACTTTGATATCTAACTCATTCATGACTTCTAGAGACATGACATTACATGATGCACCAAAATCAAACATACAATTGTGAAGTAGCCTATCCTTTATAATCAAAGTTGTGAAAAATAGATCAACATTCAATTGGGAATCAACCAAAGATGTCCCAAAATATACCTCAGGTGTCTCTCCAAAATCCTCTATTACTAGTGGTGTTCCAAGGTCCACAATGATCGAGGAGGATTTTCAACAACATTTACATTTCTGCACTGGTATATTCTTCTCTTCTTTCAATCCCAATTACTCAAAATCTCTTCTTATGCTAAGGAATTCTATGCAAATCAATGATTGGAACACTCAATTTTATTTGGCTCAATACTTGGGCTATGTCATATGGAATACTCTTTGGCAAAGCAGCATTGGAATGGACGCAAGAAGATTCATTTGATGGAAAAGGATTCTTAGCAGCTTGGGTATGAAGAGGGCTGTAATTTTTTCTTGGGGCAACAGATATTTTGGCAAGTGTTTCTTTCCTAGGAGCTTCTTTGGGAATGCTTGTGAGAAAGGGTGTTTTAGTTTTGGCTTGAGGCCCATATCCCTTAACAACCTTGCTTCTAGTGTTGTAATCTTTCTCTTGATCTATAACAACATTCATCAACAATTGTCTATCTTCCTCTAAAGGGATACCACCATTATACTTCTTAATCATCAAATCTCAAAAGTATTCAAAGTCATTGTTAGGAATTTGAAAATCTTGCACTACATCAACTTCAAGAGCATGAGGGGGGAGAAAGACTTGTACCTATTTGATGCAATCCCAAAAGGTAGCAGCAGTCCTAACACTTATTACTTTCATAGATGTTGCTCCTCCTTGGGAGCTTGAAGAACAACCCACCATGCAAATATCCTCATTAGTACCATTATCATTATTAGATTCACCCTCTTGCTGGTCCACTTCACATGGAGGATGGGGTAGAAAACACCTATTACACCAATCAATATCAGCAACCTCTTCAACAAAGAACAACCCTAGCAGCTTAAGGGATCGGTGACACTCTTCCTTCCCGTGCTTGAGGATGTTTATTTTCAAACCCCATAGGTCCTTTCCTCTATCATATTCCCTTTGATCACCTCTAGGATGATTACAAATATGTCATGGTTTTTCTCTTGGCTGACCTTGTGAAGTCCTGTCCAATTCCTTTCTCACTTCTTGCTAATTTATATGAGATTTCTTTGACAAATTTCGCTGTAGTTTTCAAAACCTCCTCCAAATAAGCTACCTTGCTAACTTGAGGTTTTTCAGGGTATATAAATTTTACACCATCTCTCTTGAGAGTTTTCCCAATGGCCTTAATGTTATTTTAAATTTGAAGTGCCATGGTAAAAGTCTTCCTTAAATTGGTAGGGTTCTTGTCTCTTAGGTAATACACTACTTTCTTATCAAATGCATCTGCATATTTGATTAAACAAGATTCATCACAAGGCCTTAGATTAACTGGAATCCTTCTCAAAGTTTTGTTAAACCTTTTGTTGAAGTCATGAACTAAATCATTAGGGTTCTTCTTGATATTATCAAATTCGATACAAGAGAAACCTAGGATCCGTCCTATCACCATATCGCAACCTAAATACATTCTTCATTTCAGTCTAAGAATCAATAGAATTATCGGGAAGAGCCTTGTACCAATCCCTAGCATCCTTTTCTAGTGTATGAATAAAAATTTGACATACACATCCTCAAACTCTATCTAAAAATCTTCCATCATATTATCAAAAAGTTTGAGATGTTGATCACCGATAATAGCATACCTCGGAATTTTGGTAACCTATTTCGACATCTTGTGGGACAAAATTTGGGTAACCATCCATTCCTCTAAAATCTATAAGACCAAAGGTGTTAATAAGAAATGGAGGTCTAGGCTGAGCCATATTGTTTGGTGGAGCTGATCTTGGAGGTGAAACTAGTTGATGAGGAGTGCAAGGTCTTTGGGACTCAAGAATGTGATGCACAAGACCGGTATTCTCTAAGTGCTTGAATCTCTTGGAAATTTTTATTTGGACTAAAACAAAGAGGTGCAGATTGGAGAAGGAACTCACCCATTACAGCAAAAAGACATTCACTAGCTGAGGTAAACCAGTTTATGAGAGGATATCCTAAATTAGAATCACCGGAAGAAGAGTGATAATCCTCTACCAAAGGCTGATCTCTCTCACCGATGGATATATCTTTTCCTAATGTCCGAACTTTAACAAATTTCCAAACTCTTCTCCCTTCCAACTCGAATTCCTTGAATCTGTAAATAACTTCTTAGCAGAGTATCTAAGGAAGAGAGATATTCTTCCTTCGAGTTTTGTAGGGATTAGGAACACAAAAGTAAATGACAGAAAGGTAAGACACTGATATTTATATATATTAGAACAACATGGATTCGCCACTAAGGATTTTCACCCTAGTTGTGAAAATGCACTAAAATACTCTATCAAATACTTATCAGCACTGAAAATCTTGCTAGACTTTATAGATCAGACCTTCCTTTCTTGAATCAATTAACCACAAATGCAAATAAGGTACAACCACTACTAGAAACTGATAAAATTACAGGAAGAACTTGTAACCTTCATTTAATGCTTACAAATGTGATTATAAAATGATGCTTCAACAACGTATTTGCATGCAGAATTTGTAAAGGACATTACAAAGGTTCGATATGCATTTAGATATCTCAAATATTCTCAACAAGTTCCTAGTAAAGTCACCATAAAAGTTGTTTGATGGGCTAAATCACAGAATAAGTATTACCAGGGATCCGAAGCACTGAAATATAGAATAATATTCCCTAACAATGGCACCATTTAGGGTGTTGGTACCTAGATTTAATCTCCTTCACAACCTAAATAGCATTATGGATTTTTCAAGAAACTCAGAGGCAGATAGATGATTTATATGTCATTTTGTAGTTGGGGGAGCAATCTATCTGACTTGTTGGCACTCAAGCTCTGAAGGAGTGGGTAGCACCTTGAAAGGATTTTGATCTAACCCTCACTATTTTAGGTTGTGCCTTTCAACCAAGGTAAGAGAACCTATATTGCAGCCTCTGTTTTATGAAGGAGGTGGAGATATCCTTATACTATGCATATTGTATGGAGATGGCCTTGGGAAAACATGATCAATCTTCCATTATTCAAAATCAATAGAGTTGTCACTACTAAATGATGGAAATGCTTTCAAGACAAGGCTGAGGCTGCTAGAGACATGGTATGATCCTGATTTTCTTTGTGCATTTTTGTAAATGGATTGTATTATTTTGTTGATACACAATGCAGATGCAAGGGTAGTATGGGTAGGATGGGTTGTTTAGAATGATTTTTTGGTGGGGTATTGATGAGACAAATTGGGATATATCAGATCTTTGACAACCTCTATAATACTTGAAACAACTATCAGATAAAATACTTCAAATAATCAAGACATTATTTCAACCAGAAGAGGCATAAATGGAAGCCTAGGAAACACTCTTCACACAATATTTGAGAACTCACAACAAAATCTTAAAGTAAATAACTCAATTAAACACAAAAATCCTTGATCAAACCATGCCTAAGGTTCCCCCAAAGGCTTACAAGTAATCTCTGTAGTCAAGGAAGGTAAAGTGATTTTAAATTTGTTTATCTCCTTATAAAATGAAGGCTCTTCTGAATATGAGATTGCAAATGTCACTAAACTATCAATCAAAAATGGAGATCTTGTGTGATTTTTAAAGACTTTCAATGCAAGATTGCAACAAGAACAATGAAAACTATTTGTAGGCATTTAAAAATGATAATAGGCACCATATTTCCCAAAAACATAGATTAACTCAAAATCTTGTTAGATTCATCAACAGGGGAGAGTTTTATGAACAATATCGTAGCTATGTGATGGATATACACTTGGAACCAACTCACATACATGAAGATCCAACACGTAAGAAACTATCCCGGTTATTTGGTGGGTTTATTAGAATATGAGATTTCTCTCAAAATTTGCTAGTGATTTTCAATTTTTCCCGACCCCTCAGTATGTCTCGTAACATGAATTATATATCTCTTGCCACCTTGGAGCCTTCTTTCCCAAGAAAATTAAATGCCAAAGAATCAATTCTGTTATAACCATTTCTCATGATTCACTGAAAATGACATTAAACAAATTTGCAATGAGAGTTGCCAGGTGTTTCTAAAATGGAAAATAATTACAAATATTTGGATAATTATCCTTCTTGGAGGCACATTTTTCATCATCAAGGCATGCAGATGCCTTTCCTCTCATCATTTCACCTTTTAAAACTACCTCTACAACTTTCAATTTGACATTCCACGTGCTTTCTTGGGCTAAGTAAAAATTTATTACAAAAACACCTCAAATCTACAAATTGAGTCATGAAACTGATTCCAATGATCCTAGAAGGCCAAAACAACATGGAATCACCAAAAATTTGATGAAATTTGATGTAAAATGTGTGATTCCAAGCTTCCTGGAGGAAAAATGGCTACAAAAATGAAAATGCACAACTGCCCTTGATATGCTCTTTCTCCTTCAATTTGGGCCCTCCACGTGTCAATATGTGATTGGGAAGAAATTCGAGCTCATTTTTTGACTTTTCAACTTTTTGAGAAAAATGGAAAAATTTGAATTTTTCCCCGCCCATCCACCTTTGAATTTTGGAGCTGACACATGGCACATGGTGGGTCCCATTGGGATCACACTTCAATTCTATGCATTTTGACCTTTTTGGAAAATTGGAAATTTTTCACTTTTTGCCCCACGGGCCTGCACCTCCGATTTCTCCCTTGCCACATGTCTCCTTGTGATTCATCGGTGCTCCAAATTTTGATTCTGAGTCTTTTTGTAAAAGGGAAAAAATTCCCTCCTGCCTCCGCTGGCCCGCCGACCCGCTCTGTCCTTTGCCACATGTCCATCTCTCTTTTGCCAATGACCCATGGGCTTAATCTTCATTTTTACTCCCTTTAAGCCAAGGGAAAATTCTCAACTTTGTCTCTGCGGGCCCGCACCTCTGATTTCTCCCCTGCCACGTGTTGTTCGATGATTCGCTAGTAGGCCAATGCTTTCAAATTTTGATTTTAAGCCTTCTTTATAAAAGGGAAAAATTCTCTCCTACCTCCATCGGCCCGCCGACCCACCTTGTCCACTCTTTCTGCCACATGTCACTCATTGATTTTCTTGTAGGCCCGCGGCTTAAACTTTTCCTTAACTCCTTTTCCCAAAAAGGGGAAAAATTCTCCATTTCCTCTCGTAGCTTGCACTTCTTTCTACATCCACCACGTGTTAAATTGCGGCTCCTTTACTGCACCCATGGGCCTTCCCTCACCTTTTTTCCCCTTTTCCAAAAGGAAAAAAATACCTAAGTTCCCCACCGACCCACTCCTCCAACTCACATAAGAACATGACACGTGTCCCCTCATGGGGTTGCGGGGGGAATTTTTGAATTTTTCCCAAAGCCAAAAATGACAAATTTTTCAAAGAAATTCATCGATCCATGTCCAACCAGAAGCAGCCACATATGAGACATTGTTTGAGCTTAATTTTGACGGTCAAATGACAACCGTACAAAAACATGGAATTTTCCAAAGATGCCCGAATTCAATTTTTTCTTCATGGGTGATGGATTTTTTGCTCAAAAAACAAGGGGAAGTTGATTTTATGCAAGTTTCAACCATGGGGAGGGTTTTTTGAAGGCATATTGGTATAAAATGACCAATTTTGATTTTTTCACAATCGGGAAAAAGGGAGAACATGACATAACCCACAAATTTGGAAGAATTAGGGCATAAACAAGGCATGCATGGGTGCTTCTTCACGAATGAGCCATGGAAAATGATTTTGAAATGGATTAAGGCATGGAAACAGAGGCAGTAGCTTCATTTCAACCATTAAAATTGTAGAAAATGTTTCAGGAGAAAGCAGAGTGAAAGGAAAATCAGGGCAAAATAATAGAGGATCAAAATGGACACCAACACCACCTACACATTCCCGTTAAATATTTCAACTATTAGTGGTGTTCACCATAATATGGATACTCGGGTAGCTCTGTGGCTTCTTCATCCTTGTTTTCTAATATCATAAAAGAGCCAATCGTGATTTCTTATCACCACTAATCTAGACTGTTAGATCATTTTCGAGAAATTAAATATGCATTTTGTATTTTTATCTCTACATTTTTCCTTTTTTGTCACTACTACTTTTTATCCCTACAATTACTTATCTTAAGTTTCTATGTTTTTTTAAATTAGCTAAATTATTGTTCTTGTTGTATTAGAATCACATGTATAAATAACCATCATGTTAGCATAGTCTACGTACATTATCTTATTATTAGAGTAATTGTTATCTATTCCATTATTATCTCCTTCTTATTTGTATCTTCTCCATCCATTCAGGGGAATATTTTTTATTCAATATACCTATAAATATGTACCGTGATTCTAATAATAATATAGAATAAGAAGAGATATCAATCTCTATTCTCTCTCCACTCTTTCAGCCTCACAATCTAGTATCAGAGCGGAATAAACTCTGACCTGAGTGTTTGAAGGAGGAGATCATTCTCAGCGTGGAGAGAAGAATATAGTCTGAAGCGACCTGTGTGGTGGAAGCAGCATGAGGGATAAAAGGATGTGTGTGCATCTACTTTGCAACGTGGACTATATAATTCACTGACAAAATTCCCAGCGACCAGTGCAAACTTGGTATTTTTTTGTTTGTTTTCTTGAGATGCTTTGATTCATGGAAATTTACCGCAGTGAAATAGATCTGCAAGGAGCCAAAAACATGGAAGATCTAGACATGGGATAAAGAGAAGATCAACCTACATGCAGAAAGAGATAGAGAAGGATATGTGTGGAAGTTCTATTTTTTTTTGCTCTAAAGACAAAGAATCTTCTGTTGTGTGGAAAACAAAGAATCAGTCACATGGATGGAGAGAAAACTGTTGCATGGAAAACAACCAAATGAACTATTTTGAATGATTTCATATGCCTTGAATTTGACTTGGACTACGGTCTTGTTTTGAGCTTGCATGCTCTTTCTTCACTGTGCCTACATTTAGTCTGCACAACATGGGTTTTACCTTTGCATGATATATTTGTGCATTGATCTAATAATTGGGTCATTGGGCCTACACTCCTTCCAACCAAAGGCTCTACTCTCCTATGGATCATGACTACATTATTTGGGAGCTTGTGTTCTACACACTCGGCCTAGCATTGTTTGATGTGACACTTAGGATTTCCCCACTACCATCTCTGGTTGACATGGGATCTCCTTGAAGGAGTGTAGGATGAAGACCTGGAAGGAATTCATGAGCATTGAATAGTTACACTTCACAAAAGTGTAGGATTTGTGAGATTGAAGCAAGCAAGCTTTGTAAAGCAATGTGCATGCATATGAGAGCTCAAGATTTGAAAAGTGGAGTGGAATGGAAGCCTTAGCTTAGCTTGTATTGGCTTGACATAGATTAAAAGAGATGGTGTACATATAGGGGAGTGAATGTGTAACTCCCATGTAAGAGAATATTCCTCCACATAATGGAGAAGAGGAGTTACTTTCCCAAATGGGAATGTAACTCCTATGACGCCATTCACACATATGACAGATTCTGTAAGAGAATTATGTCATAACTAAGATGACACCTAGACCCATGTCCACCTAAGTGAGATGACTCACCTGGTGAGGTGGCAATACACCTAATAAAGTGAAAAAGTATACCACCTACACCAACACCCCCCCTTCATCGTAACTTAGGATGAGGCGCAAGTCAGAAACAAGAAATGGGTCCTGGCACAAAGCCTGATGAGGCACCCATGTACAAGAAGAAGTCCCAAGTAGTGAAGGAAAACCCAGTGGGAAAAACATCCACCACAAGAGAACAAAACACTCTCTAATCTAAGAAAGATGCCAAATATGGGTCCCGGCCATAGATGAGCCTGAAAAGGTACCCATGTACAAAGAGGCAATCTCTCGAAAAGAAGAAGAAGAGAGAAGAAGAGGGAGACGAGAGGAATGCAGAAGATGCCATGGATGGATCTAAACTCTGCAACTGTAGGAAGTCTCCCAGAAGAATGTCAATGACGAGATCCTCTACCTCTGGACTGAAGAAGAGCCACCCACACCGAACTGTGTGCCTACCCTTAGGAAGGACAGAAATGACGTGCTGGAAGTCTACCCACTCCACAAAGGAAACTGAAGGCAACAACATGAAGAACTCTGAGTCTGGTGCACTGAAGTGTGACATAGGTCTAGTGAGTGAGTGCCAAGGAACCGAAGGTAATGCCATGTGCATAGAACTATCAGAGTGAAGAGGAACACCCGTAGAAAGGATGTCCAAGTGATGTGAAGGGAACAAAACATCCTCCACAATAGAAAAGGGATCCACAGCTGAGGGTGGATCAATGAAGGTCTCCGAGAAAAGTGGAAGTGGTATGATTCCCGGAAGGGGCACTCCCAACAACAAAGATGATGAAATCCTCTGAAAAACCTATAGATGGATGTGGAACCTGTAGTACATCACAAGTAGACTCTGCGAAAAGACAACTAAGGTCAGGCAGATACTCGTCCCAATGAGGGGTCTCTACAAACAGAAGAGTGATGTTAGATAGGTATGAATCATCCAATGAAGGTAGAGGAGTGAAGTGGGCCTCGCACACTGGAAGTGGAAAGGAGGCTAGTGTAATGACGGTGTGAGATTGAGTATGAGATTGCTTCGATATCTGATGAGATGTGGGGGTGACAACAATGTCTGGAATAGTGAGAGAAAGAGGAGAAGAGTCCTCTGTAGTACTCTCGACATCAGAACTGGATGCACAATCCTCGTCATCAGAAGTAGAACCAAGCAAGCCTGTGTCATTGGAACTGTCATCACACGAAGAAGAGGAGACAACTGAATCAATAGTAGTAACAACGACGGCAGTATGTGAAGGGTCTCCATAGAGGGACTGAAGAATGCTCCAGACACGGTGAGGTGGATCTGAGTCTACCATGTGAAACCAGAGAGAACGAGAGACATGCATCATCATGTGACCAAAGACATGGTCACAAGTGTCGAGGAATTCCTCTAGATGACGATGATCAGCGGGTGTAGGAACTGGCCCAAGCAAGAAGGGTAAAAGACCCTCGTGGGCGAAGTAACGTTCCATGGAAGCACACCAAGCTGAATAGGTCTCTCTCCCGGTGAGAAGTGGCGGAGGCTATAAAGCAATCCTACGATGCTCACGTCTAGAAAGAGCACTCTCCATGATGAAAAAAGAGAAAGATGCGAGGTGCAAGATGTTGGACTCGGCTGATAATGCGTCTGTGTGTGTAGGCCCAAGAGTACAAGTAACCCCCCCAAAATGCGACACTTTATAAAAGTAGTGCGTTTACAAAATTGGCAATGCCATCACATAGTGTGTGAAAAATCATGCAACTTTGACCAAGGAAGTGCTCAGAAATGAGCAGCGAGTCAAAAGTTATCGCATTAAAACGATTCCCGCAACTGATGGAAAAATGAACTAGATACTGTAAACACATTAAAAAAGTACACGAGATGGGTGAAAAGGGTATCGTGTGGGTACTCATTGAAACGAAATCAAATTTTAGCAAGGGTTTGTTTTACTTGTGAGGGGGATTGGCCTCCCTGCCAACCCCGGACCTTGCCCTCCGTCTTCATCGCTCGAAGGAAGGGAAGAATTACAAGCAAAATAAAGTGCCTTGAAATTTACAATGCCATGAAAATGTTTTTGCCTTAAAACATTAAAAAGAGGAATTGTTTTGACCTACAAACAATTTTAAAAGGAACGAGGATGGAGGGGCCCACGTTTGAGTGTTGACCAAGCCGTGTGAGTGACCAATGCACCGAGTAGAGTTAACTTGCCCCGTTGTATGGTAATGTTGATGCCACGTAGAGTTGCATGTGTCCGCAACATGGAAAGAAGGCAATGTAATCGCCAAACAATGAAGATCCTCTGCGAGGCTTGAGTAGAGAGTAGGTTGGAAATTCTGTAATGCCGGGGAAGGGCTCATGATGGCCGGACGGGCGAGCTGGCCAGTGGAGCAGCAACATGGAACGGATTCAACGCCCCAACCCAAGCAACATGAAGACCAGAAAGGAAATGATGCAGACCCAATCCAATGCCAAAGTGTAGACACGTTCACTCAATAGCTGAGGTATCCAATGAGTAACTCCGAATCAGGATCAAGGATACCAAACAAACGGAAAAAGCACAAAATGCATGGCGAAAATCCAAAGCAAAGAGGAACTATTGAGGCCGTGTAGGGATCTCCAGCAGCAAGCGAAAAACCCGTGGAATGATGAAAACCAGATTCCACGTAGGTTGAAATGCTAAGGTCAGCAGAGGTGAGACGTCCAAAATCATTGAGTAGAGTGACCGCAATGGAAATAAATGTGGCGTAGAGCACGAAGCTTTGAACATGAAACCAACGTGCATGCCAACATGAGCTAGCAAGAACGAAACACGAGCACAACGGGAGAGTTCAAGTCAAAAACTGTTAGAGCAGCAGGCACGAGTGGCAAGAGCCTTCAAACCTATAATATGCTGAAACTTGAACACAACAAAATGCCTCCAAAGCACGCATGCAAGGCCATTGAACACTTGAAGAGCACAAACACCCGAAAAATACACCCACAGAATCTCAAAATATGCAAGTAGAGCACATGCAAAAGTGAGAGCTTGCACAAGCAACTACACGATGGAGCAACGATGGTGAGCAATGCGCGATTCCGGTCCCCACACTCTGATACCATGAAGGAGTGTAGGATGAAGACCTAGAAGGAATTCACGAGCATCGAATAGTTGCACTTCACCAAAGTGTAGGAGTTGCGAGATTGAAGCAAGCAAGCTTTGTAAAGCAATGTGCATGCATATGAGAGCTCAAGATTCGAAAAGTGGAGTGGAATGGAAGCCTTAGCTTAGCTTGTATTGGCTTGACATAGATCAAAAGAGATGGTGTACATATAGGGGAGTGAATGTGTAACTCCCATGTAAGAGAATATTCCTCCATAATGGAGAAGAGGAGTTACTTTCCCAAATGGGAATGTAACTCCTATGACGCAACTTACACATATGATAGATTCTGTAAGAGAATCTGTCATAACTAAGATGACACCTAGACCCATGTCCACCTAAGTGAGATGACTCACCTAGTAAGGTGGCAATACACCTAATAAAGTGAATAAATATACCACCTACACCAACACTCCTTCCCTCCTCGGCACACACTCTACCTAGATGTTGGAAGTGCTAGTGGGTGGAGACAAGACTATTACATGGAGGAGTCTTTAGTAAATAAATGAGAACTACGTGAAGAGTTTGAGCAACATCAGGAGAAGAAACTTGGAGTCTCTTAAAGTGTCATTGAATGTCACGCATAAACAAAATGATCGAGACTACTAAAAGTCACAACGTCAAATCACAATCCAAAGAACACCATGAAGAAGCTCTCGAGAGCTCTGGGTTCTACTTTTCTTTGCTAAACAAGCTTCAGAACACCTGAAATCTAGTCTTCGATGAGGAATTATTGAATATTTCCTTTTCGAGGTCATTTGCCACACAAAGAGAGTTTAGGAAGAGTTATAATTTGGGTACAATGCTTGCTGTGAAGATGAAGAAGAATGCCCCACTAAGAATCATCGTCTCTCAGAACACAAGTATCGAGAGCATCTACCAGCTAGTACTTCACATCATCAGGTCATAGTTGTAATATCTCTTGAAATAAATAAATAAATAAATAAATAAAAGTTTTTTAAATTATTTTATTTAAAATGTTTTCTCCAAAGTTGCTTCTCTTCGATGCTCAATTGCTTAAAGGGCCCAATTTTGTGGCCTAGAAAACAAAGATGTAGACAATCCTTTAGTTTGAAGGATTATGGGGCATCATGACTGGATCTGTGACTGCTCCCACAACCCCTAATGAATTAATAAAGTATGAGATGGCTAGTGCAAAATCCTTGATGTTGATAATGCTCAATATTAATGATGATGTGCAAACACATGTTTAGAATGCGAAGAAACCAAAGGAGGACTAGGAAAAGATGGAAACAATTTATGAAGCAAAAATCAAACTAAGATCCTCCATCTTTAGTCAAAGTTACACACCCTCTATATGGGGTCAGATGAGAAAGTTGAGGAGTTCTTACATCATGTGGTTGAGCTACGATCAAAGTTATTAGCACTTGGTGAAATGGTGGATGAAAAATTCTCATACTAATCACCTTGAGAGCACTCCCTTCTCAATTCCGAGTGTTCATTATGACACTGAATGTATCTAAACAAACAGTGGCATTCAAAGAACTTGTGAATTTGCTACAGCAAGAAGAGGCCATCAATTCATCCCAAGAGGAGACTCAGGATAAATCCCTATTCTCAAAGCCATACCATGGCTAGAAGAATCAGAAGGGTCCCCAGAGAAACCAAATCAAGTGCATCCAAAACAACATCAGAAAGATCCAAATTCAAAAAGGTGGTGTCACATTTGTAGAACCAACACTCATGACACTGATCACTGCTGGTAAAATAGCTTAAAACAAGGGTCTTCAAGTCAAACAAGCACATTAGGGCATGAAGATTTTCAAAATTCCAAATGACGTCCCCACTAGAGAAAGCACAAGGGACATCTCACAACCCAACAAGATAATGAATATAATGAGGAGACATTAGAAGGATCCCATTTTGGTAAGAACCTTGTACTCGTCTCTCAGACTTCACATCCCATGAAGAGAGTATGTCTGATAGACTCAGTGCAAGTAAGCACATGTTAGGTGATAAGGATCTATTTGATTCACTAGATGAACAACCCACTGGTGATTGGGTTCAAATAGTAGATGATAAAGAGTACATTGTAGAAGGAATAGGAAGAGTCACCATTCCTCTAGGACCACGAAAATGTACGCTTACAAAGGTACTATATGTTCCTGGATTGACTAGTAACCTCCTGTCAGTAACTCAACTATTGAATCATCACCTGAAGGTATAATTTCTTGTCCAAAATGGCATAAAATCATCTTTTATTTCACGTTAAGATAAGATTATTGCTAGAACTATTCTACAAGATAATTTATTTGCTTTAGATACTATTTCATCTTCTGCAATAGCTTTATCTGCATCAACAATACAATCTACTACACTCTGGCATTTTAGATATGGACACTTGTCAACTAGTTCATTACATCAGATGAGTTCAAAATAAATGGTTCATGGACTACCCAAATTATCTAGTACCTTTCCTCTTTTCCTTTTTGTCTTGCAAGAAAACAACACAAAGATCCATTTCAGGTGAGCACCTTCCATGCCAAGAAGCATCTGGAGGTAGTTCATACTAATATGAATGGCCTGCTACCTACTTCATTTTCAGGATACAAGTACTTCCAACTATTTGTGGATGACCACTCTCATAAGATGTGGGTGTTTTTCCTAAAGAAGAAAAGTGAGGCTCTTCAACATTTCTATAATTTTTATCATTGTGTTGTGAAAGAAACCAAAAACCACTTCTTTTACTTCACTCATATTGACAGGGGAATTCACATAAAATAAGTTCTTGACCTTCCTGAACCAACAAGGTGTTAAGAAGAACCTGAATTCTCCCTACACACCCCAACAAAATGACATTGTTGAGTGGTGCAATCGCACAATGATGGAGATGGCTCGCTGCATGCTAACAATAGCAAAGCTAGAGGAACGCTATTGGGATGAAGTAGTATAGACAACTGTATATCTTCTCAACAAGGCACCAACAAAGATTCTACAAAATAAAATTCCAGAAGAGGTATGGAGTGGTATAAATCCATCAATTTCTCATTTACAAGTATTTGGTTGCACAACATACATGCATGTCCTAGCTCAGAAGAGAAAGAAGGTTGAGCCAAAGACGCTCCTATGCATCCTACTTGGCTACAACACTACCTTAAAGGCATACCATCTCATGGATCCTGAGACAAAGAAAATATATGAGAGTCGGGATGTGGTTTGTGATGAGTCATCCTTTGACTCTGTAGTGACAATAGTAGAACCATTACCAACCACCTCTCACCGACTAGTCTTAAATTATATGATCGACAAAGGAGACTACTCAAAGATAAATGCTTCCAGGAGAGCTATTTTTGACCTTAGAGAACTAGAGAATGTGACTCCACATCAATCCACATGGAAATGACATAGTTCTTCTCAAAATCATCCAAGTTCTCATCCAAAGTGGGTACAAAGCACCATCAAGGACTCACATTTGCAACAACTCCTAGATACATCATCCGGAGTCAAAACAAGGAGTCAAACAAGAAATGAGGTAAAATTTACACTCATGAGTTCACTGATTAATAGCTTTGAGCCTGATAATGTTCATGAAGTACTCATTCAACCTCAGTGGAAGGAAGCCATGGATATAAAATATGACTCACTCAAGAAAAATCAAACATGGGAACTTTTCAATCATTTATACGAAAGAAACCCATAGGCTACAAATGGGTTTTCAAGACAAAATATAAGGTAGACAGATCCATCAAAAAACATAAAGCACGTCTTGTAGTAAAAGGATATGCTCAGAAAAAGGGCATCGACTATGAATAAACATTTTCACCCATTGCAAAGATCAAGACCATCAGAGTTCTTTAGATACTAGCAAAGCACAGAAAGGATGGAGACTTCAGCAGATGGATGTTAAGAGTGCTTTCCTAAATGGTGATCTAAAAGAAGAAGTGTACATGACCCAACCTAAAGGATTTTTTTATGAAGAGCATCCTAAGAAGGTATGTCGTCTCATCAAATCACTATATGGACTGAAACAAGCTCCAAGGGCATGGTATATCAAGATCGATGATCACCTTTTGCAACATGGGTTCACTCGTAGCCCCTCATATTCAAATTTGTATATAAATAAGGTAGGAAAAGAAATTTCCATTCTTTTTGTGTATGTAGATGATCTTGTGATCACTAACAATTCAAGATCAGGTTGATATTGTGAAGAATGATCTCAAAATAACCTTCGATATGACATATTTGGGGATACTCCATTACTGTCTTGGCTTGGAAATATGGAAAAAGGAGCATCACATTTTGTCTCCCAGATAAATTATGCCAAGACACTCCTAGAAAAGTACATAATGTATGATTGTAAACCTATATCCACTCCCATGGAGAAATGCTTACAACTTTCAATATTCCAAGACTCACCTCAAGTGGATGCTACTCTCTATATGAAATTTGCTGGAGGACTCATCTACTTGACATATAGGAAACAAAATTTATGCTATGATGTCGCTTAACTTTCCATATTCATGCAAGAACCGAAGAAATGTCACCGGAATGAAACAAAGCATGTTTTGAGGTATGTTCGAGGTATAATTGATTTTGTCTGGGAATATAAGAAGAATGATCAATTCTTCTTACGAGGATACGTCGACTTTGTTATCTAAAAATCCCTTGCTCATTTTTGGCTAAATTCTTTTCATTCCTTCCTTCCTTGCACCTCAGTTTAATTTTTTTCACTTTTTAGGCACTCAAAATTTTTTGGAAATGGTTTCATCAGGTAGAGGATCTTCTCAACTTTCCAGAAAGGTAAATTTTTCCCTCTAACTCCTTGTATTTTGCAAGTTATGGCTCGACGGAGTTTTAGAGGGAAATTTTCCCTAGGGAGGTCCGCGATGAATAGGAAAGCACCATGTTGTAGCAGAATGATGGGGAGCGGAGGTAAGTTAGAAACTTTCACCAAGATCACTCGGGGGCACAAAAAGAATTTTTTTTCCCAAAGGCCCACCGTGAAAATAGGAAGTGGCCACATTTCTAGGATTCATTAAAGGTTGGATCGGTGGGGAGAAGTTAGAAAAATTTCCAAAATTGGTGTAAAGGAATAATTTCAGCCCGAAGGCCCACAACGAATGAAAAGGTGCCATGTGTCCACATACCGGTGGGTGATGGAGGCACGGGGGAATTTTTCCATTTTTGTCAAAGTGTGGTAAATGGTAGGATAAAACTCCACCTTTATGGCCCATGCCAATCAAAATATGCCATGTGTCCATGTGGCCAACAATAGTCAAAAGGGCGTGGCGTCAAAGGAAATGTTTGGAGTTTAGGCCCACGCCAATAGAAAGGTGCCACATGTCCTGTTTCAGGGAAATGGTTAGTGTCAATGAAAAAATTGGAAGTGTGCCTTATGAGTGAATAGAAAGGTGACACGTAAAAGTGAAACGGTGGGGGTGGAACTTTTTGTGAAATTTTCCCAAAATTCAAAAAGGGAAAATTTTAAACTTTCATCCCGCCAATCCTTTTTTTCCCTATTTTTTCCCTAGATCTTCAGAGGGGCATAACTTTTGATCCAGAGCTCATATTTTCACGTTCTTGGTGTCATTGGAAAGATGGTGAAATTATCTACATGATGAAGGGTCCAATTTTGTATTTTTATGGAGAATTGTGGGAGAAAATGGAGAAACATCCCTGGCATGGAAAAACATAGAATTGACTTTCAACCACCAAATTTAATGAAGTATGGTCTTTTTTTTTTATCTGTCTCGCAAACAATGTACTTCTAATTATGGGTTCATCCATGAATCTCATCACTCTATAGTCAAAATTTGAGGAATCTGGTTGGTGGTTGAGTTCATAAATCCATTTTGCCCACATTTTTGGCTTTCTCTCCTTTTGCTTGATCATTAAAAGCCAGATTTGGCTCATTTGTAAAGGGTTGGACATTTTTTTTTTTTTCTCTTGCAAGCTCTCTTTTCTTCCTCAACAGGTAGATTTGTAGAGTTTCATACCTCTCATATAGACTACAACATGTATTTTTCCTCCTGGCCATCGTAATGCATTGTATTGAACTTGGGAATGATAATGTATGTTATGTGATTGATTTTTCCCAATCCTCTCATGTGTTTATCATTGTCTTTTGATCTCTCATTACATTATAGCAATCTGCGCATATTTTGTGTTGTATTTCTTATGACCTATGTCAATTTTGCAAAGTAGATGTTCACCACTCCCTTGGTGTATCACCACTTTTACTTAGTTTTATTTCTTCTGCATCCTTTATCTCTGTCTCCTTGGAATTTTGAGTAGGATCTAGTATTAAACCTCTACAAAGTTCATGCATACACCTGATCAGAGGAGTGAAGGAACCAACCTTTAATCTGGAGAGTCTTTTCCCAATTTTTTTGTAAAGTCCCACACTTGGGGAAAAGATTCAATGTTGTGCAATCACACTGGATGCCCATTATCAAAATAGAAATCTAAGAAAACATCCAGAGGGTGTTGCTGATTTACACTAATAGCTTTGGCATGCCCGGTGGGACCTTAAAGGTCTTCATCTTCATTACAACAAAGATAATGTGCATTTTTCGTAAGTTTTTGCTTAAAAAGAGACTTGATCTACACATCTACCGACTCCAAAGAGATAAAATCAAATTGTTTTAGTAGTCCAAGTTTGAAGATTCATGAGAAGGATCCAAACAAGGTTAGGGGCTAGAGAAGAAGGATTTTTGAGTATCTACAGTTATCCCTAGGAAGAAGACAAAGGGGAAAAAAATTCAAAGGTCCCCATCTCCACCAAATAGAACTCTATCAACTCCTCCACCTGGTAGACCTTTCATCCAATCAATAAGGGTTCTCAGGCCAATCAAAATGGCACAACACAACCCTTATGCCAACTTCACTAGTAGTAGTCCACTTGCCCTCAATGCATAAAATCCAGTTCTAGTTGTAGCATTGAAGAACATCCCATACTTTATTGGAGAAAATCAGACCACTCCTAGTGACCATGTCAAAGACATTGCTAATGTTTGTGCAATCCATGAGATTGTTGAGATGTAAATTGCTATCAAATTTTTGGCATCTTCATTCAAAGGGAAATCCTTGCAATGGTTCAGGAGCCTTAGGGCAGGATCTATCCAAAATTGGAATCAAGTTATGCATAGCTCTCCATGAGCAGTTTGGAGAAAAGGGAGATAATTTGTCTCTATTAGAACAACTAACAACTATCAAGAGATATCCCAATGAGCAGCTAATAGACTTCAATTTTATATTTCAAAGGACTTAGGATAGAATCCCAATGGCAGTAAGGCCAACAGTTGAAGGTTCTTTTCTATACTATCTTAGAGCTTTAAATTCTGATATTTCTATGTTAATTCAATCCATGGGAGGTGCAAATATACATGCATCTTATAGCATTTCCATTACGGATGAGAATTGTTTTATCTAAGCTGGTAAACTAGCTCCTAGGCTTCCCATGCCCTTATATCCAAACTTGGAAAGCTCAAGCACTAGTCAAGCACCTACTTTAGCCCCTATTCCCACTCCTAGAAATCAGATTTCAAATGAAACTTCTACTTCATCCTCTAGTGCCTCAAATGAACTTCAATAAGTCATGAAAAAACTACAAAATTTAGGAAATGAGTTGGTTACACTCAAGAGGCAGCAAGCCCAAGGTTTTATACCTTCTTACTAGTCTCAAGCTCAGCCTAATAGGTAACCATATTAGCCTAATAGGCCACCTAATCCAGCTGCAAATCAAAATCAAGTAAGGCCTCCTACCAATAGACTATTTCAGCCCTATAATCCCAATGTTGCATCTGCCTCTAAAGCCTTAGTGCCAGTGTAAAATAATATAGTTCAAGAGTATGATTGGTGTTTCCCATGCAATGAACCTCAAAACTATTCTATGTGCTTCAATGGTGCCTTGAACCAAGATTTGATGGTGATAACAACTGGCGTGGAGAGTGAGGTGAGTCAAGAAACAAACCAACAACAAGGAACATCTCAACAAAATACAACTCCAAATGAGACTACACTTGTGAACTGGCAGGCTGAAGATTTTTGTGGCATGAATCAAACAATTTATGAGAATGTAGTAGCTAACTAACACATGGTAAAAGAAGAGGAATATTGGTGAAGGGTAGTAATTTTTTCAGGTGATCCACAACCTTCCATCACTCCACAAGGTGTTGGTAAGTAAAATGCAGTTCCAAATATGCAAGGACATCCCAAGCCACCTTCTAGACCAGCTCAAATCCCAGTTGTTGTAGTCCATGTACAAGGAAAGAGTGTGCAGGCTAGGGGGGGAAGAAAAGATATGTTTCATCCCCATTTAACATCATTGAACAAATGAAGAAGACAAATGTAAATATATCTATGTGGGAATCACTATCCATCCCAGGCCAAAGGGATCTACTACAAGCTGCCATGAAGAATTGGTCAACTTCAAATCAACAAGGTCATATGCAAGAGAAGGTACTCACAAATGTTACTCAACCTGAGGGGAAGATTGGAGGACAACAAGGTAAAGTTTTTAAGCCCCCTCCATTCTATGTTTCATTGATCATTGGGGATAAATTAGTACATAATTGTATGATTAATTCAGGGTAAGTAGTTACATGATGCCCAAGTAAATAGCTAATCAATTTGGGCCTCCAATATGAAGTCATATCCAAAGGGGTAGTGCAACTGGATGGGACAACAGTAACAATAGTTGGGGTAATTAAATATTTGAGCCTCACCTTGCATGCATGCCCCAATGTCACTGTTTTGCAAGATGTCTCAGTGATAGATTTACCACCACTTTTTTCCCTATGTTTGTCAAGGGATTTCACAGCTAGAATTGGAGGGTATTTATCTGCTTGATTGGTCACACATGTTGTTTAGAAAAGATATGGGACTAAAGCCACAATCAAGTCTGAACCTATTGTAAACTTCCACATTGAGCCTCATACTCCAAGCCCAATCAATGCCAACTGTTCAACATTTGATCAAGAGGATTACCCAAGCACCGATGAAGCTGACACCAAAGTTGGAAGCATCCCAGATTTGAATCTTGATGAATGGGAAAGCAAGGTACATGCTTTTGATCCCTACAAGGAAATAGAGGAATCTAACTAGGGGTTTATTACATACATGAAGAAAATCAGTCTATTCCTAGCATCACCAAGCCAGACCATAAAGATGATAATGAGGTATGGCAGTTGTTCTTTGATGGGTCAAGAAGTAGACAAGGTGCAGGAGGAGGAGCTATGCTTGTTTCACCTCAAGGAATTAAGTATTATTCAGCTTTTAGATTTCAGTTTGCATGTTCTAATAACACTACTAAATATGAAGATTTGATACAAGGATTGCATTGGTCAAGAAAAAGAGGTATCAAAAACTTACAAGTCTTTGGTGACAGTGAGCTAATTGTTAATCAAGTTAAAGGGCAACATGCTGCCAAGAATGACCTACTCAAGTGTTATAAGAATAGGGTGTGGGACCTCATTGAGGACTTTGAAGGCTTTGGCATCAACTCCATCCCTAGGAAAGAAAACCAAGCTGTCGATAGAGGCTTACAACAGTTAGGGAGCCTTTGATGTTTATGGAAAGTATCAAGGAAGATAAAGTGCAGCCAAAAATTCATGTGATTATAAGGCCATCAGTTCTAGAAATAATGTAAGTTGGAAAGTGTTTGAAAGTGACCAAAAATCATCAATTTCTTGTAAGAAGAAGTTGAGTTCTCAACCAAAAATCGAAAAGTTAGAACAACAGTATGTTGATCAAGTGGTATAGTTGAGAACTAACAAACTACCAAAAGTACTTGTCACTTTGGAGTCCATTTTTAATCCTAATGATCAATTTAGGAAAGAGAAAGAAAACATCCAAGTCAAGGGAGAAGATTTAGTGCCCATCTCAGTGGGAGAAGGAAAATTACTTCAAATTGGTAAAGTGGCAACCAAGGAAGAAAAGTATGAGTTCATGCAAATTTTCCAGAGTTCCCATGTATTTTCTTGGAGCTATGAAGACTTGAGAGGTTTTAATCCCAAGCTAGCCCAACACACAATTGAATTACATCTAGGTGCTAAACCCATCAGGCAAAAAAAAAGGCCAATCAATCCACACATGGAGCCTCTCATGAAGAAGGAATTGAATAAGTTAATAGAGGAAAGTATCATATTTCCCATCAAGAATTCAAGATGGGTAGAAACTTGGTTTCAGTTAGAAAGAAGAGTGGAGAAATCAGATTGTGTGTAGAATTTAGAGATTTGAATAGAGCATCCCTCAAGGATCATTACCCACTTCCTTTTATGAAGCAGATTTTGCAAGTTGTTGCTAGCTTTGAGAGGTTTTCATTGCTAGATGGTTATTCAGGGTATAATCGATCATGGTAAAGGAAGATGATTAGTTCAAGACTTCCTTCACCACCAAATGGGGAACCTATGCATATAGGAAAATGCCATTTAGGTTGTCTAACACTGGAGCTACCTTCCAAAGGGAAATGGATATGGCATTCAAGGGATTGATCAACAAGATAGTGTTGATATACCTAGATGATATTACTATATTTTCTAAAAGTGCAGTAGATCATCTCTTTCATTTGAGGCAAGTGTTCCAAAGATGTAGAATATTTGGGGTGTCCTTGAATCCCAAAAAATGTATTTTCCTAGCTCATGAAGGAAATTATTTTTCAAAGAGGGATTAAAATTTTATCTAGAGAGGGTTGAAGCAATAAAAACACTACCATTACCAAGTCACAAGAAGGCCCTTCAAAGTTTCTTGGGTAGGATCAATTTTGTTCGAAGGTTTGTTCCAGATTTTGCAGCCCTTGTCAAGCCAATAACTATGATGTTGAAGAAAAGCATGGATTTCAAATGGATAGCTGAAGGTAAGGAAAGTTTTGAGGAAATCAAGGAGGCTATCTCACAATATCCAACTCTCATTAACCCAAATTTCTCCAAGGATTTTATCCTTTATGCATTTGAGGTGATGATACTATTTTTGCAATTTTAGTACAACAAAACAAAGAAAATGCAGAGCAACAATTTCCTTATTTAGCCAAATATTGAAGGACTATGAGGTGAGGTATTCATTCATTGAGAAGCATGTTCTTGCAATGATTAGGAGCTTGAAGAAATTTAAGCATCTAGTTTCAAATAACAAGGTTCAACTACTAGTTTCTCATGTGGGAGTTAAGGACTTCCTCCTCAACAAGGACCTAAATGAAAAATGTGCAGGGTGGATTACTCGTGTCATGGAGTATGACATTGAGATCAAAAGTCACCAAGCTAGTCCAAGGAAAGGGATTATGTGAACAACTGGTCTTGAGCAAATCAATGGACATAAGCAATGAGAAGGATGTTGTTTTGGCATTGCAAGACAACCAAGAACAAAGAGGTGTTCAAGAAGAGAATGATGATATGCTCACTCCTTGCTGGACCCAAGACATAATGCACTTCTTATAAGCAAACCTATGCCCTCATGAGATGGAAAAAACCAAGAGAAGACAATTCATATTGCAGGCTATTCCATATGCACTTGTTGATGGTGTCTTGTTCAAAAAGGATATAAATGGAGTGTTGCTGAGATGCATTGGAACAAATCAAATTAATAGAATGTTAGAAGAGTTCCATGGTGGATCAGCTAGGGGCCATTTTTCTCTAAGAGTGAAAAACCTCAAGAGTATGAAGGCTGGATATTATTGGCCCAAGATGTTTAGTGATTGCTATGCGTGGATTAAGAGATGCAAAAAATGTGCATTTTTCTCAGGCAAGGAAATATTGGCAGCCCTTCCATTGAACCCAATTTCAGTTGACCAACCATTCATGCAATGGGGTTTGGACTTCATTGGAGTCATTAACCCAAACTCAAGCCAAGGACACAAGTGGATCCTAAAACCATAAATTACTTCACCAAATGGACTGAGGCAGTGACACTTAAAGAAGCAAATGAATCCAACATTCTAGACTTTTATGAAGGGATAGTAACCAGATTTGGTATACCTGCCACTATAATATCAGATAATGCATTGGCATTCATAGGATCAAAGGTAACATAATGGGCTGTTAAGAATGGGATCTATCTAAGAACTTCATCAAATTATTACCCTCAAGGTAATGGCCAAGTTGAGTCTACCAACAAGAATCTATTAAAGATCATCAAGAGGACTCTTGATGAAAATCAGAGGACTTGGCATACTAAACTGAAATCATCCTTATGGGCTGATAGGATAACTCCCAAGAGATCCACAGGTAACTCTCCATTCAGACTTGTTTATGGAAGAGAGGCAATCTTTCCTATGTCACTTGAATTGCCAACATTGGAACTCATGAAGCAATTGGAATTATTGGAGTTTGGACCCATGGAGGTTAGATATGTAGAATTGATGGAGCTCCAAGAAATTAGAGAGCATGTAGCCCAAACAATGGGGAAGGACCAAGCCTTGATCAAGAGAACCTTTGATAGGAAGGCTAAGGCTAGAACCTTCCAAGTTGGAGATTTAGTGTTGAAATGGGATGCAGACCGAGAAAATATAGGAAGGCATTCAAAGTTTGATGCCATTTGGAGTGGCCCTTATATGGTCACAAAATGTAAGAATAGTAATGATTTCTAATTATCTACATTGGATGGTGAAGAACTACATATTCTAGTTAATGGAATCCATCTAAAACATTGCTACTAGGAAGGAAGCTCCTCACCTTGTACATATTAGCTTAGATTTTCATTCCTCCAAGTGCTTGTGCACATTGTTTTGTTGTAGCTTAGTTTTCCATTTCCCTAAGTGCTTTGGCACAAGATTTGTTGTCCCAAGAATGCATCTTTGCAGGCCATGTTCCAAATCAGGTGATTTTCTACTCTCACAATCTCCTTTCTAGAAATTTTCTAACGAGTTGAGAGCACCAAGTAGTTAATTTGGTGACTCCATGCCCAATGGATTGCTTCAAGTAGCTGATCATTCATCCAGCAGGTAGATGCCCCCTCTGAGTCACCAAAATTGTTATCTAAAATAAGCCCCTTGCTCATTTTTGGCTAACTTCCTTTCATTCCTTCCTTCCTTGTGCCTCAGTTGAATTTTTTCACTTTTCAGGCACTCAAAATTTTCTAGAAATGGTTTCATCAGGTAGAGGATCTTCTCATCTTTCCAGAAAGGTAAATTTTTCCCTCTAACTCCTTGTATTTTGCAAGTTATGGCTTGGCGGAGTTTTGGAGGGAAATTTTCCCTAGGGAGGTCCACAGGCGAATAAGAAGGTGCCACATGGCAGTAGAATGGTGGGGAGCGGAGGTAAGTTAGAAATTTTCACCAAGATTGGTCGGGGGCGCAAAAAAAAATTTTGGCCTAAGGCCCACCAATGAATAGAAGTGGCCATGTGTCCAGGAGGCCATCGAGGTCGGATCGGTGGGGAGAAGTTAGAAAATTTCCAAAATTGGCACAAAGGAAGAATTTCGGCCCGAAGGCCCACAATGAATGAAAAGGTGCCATATGTCCACGAGGGCCGGGGCGGTGGAGGCGTGGGGGGAATTTTTCCATTTTCGTCAAAGTGTGGCAAATGGTGCAATAAAACTCCACCCCAATGGCCCGTGCCAATCAAAACATGCCACATGTCCATGTGGCCGACAATAGTCAAAAGGGGTGCGGCGTCAAAGGAAATGTTTGGAGTTCGGCCCGTGCCAATAGAAAGGTGCCACGTGTCCTATTCAGGGCAATGGTCGGTGTCAATGAAAAAATTAGAAGCATGCCCCACGAGTGAATAGAAAGGTGACACATGGCAATGGAGCAATGGGGGGCAGAAACTTTTTGGGAAAATTTTCCCAAAATTCAAAAAGGGGAAAATTTTAAACTTTCATCCCGCCAATCCATTTTTTGCCCTATTTTTGCCCTAGATCTTCAGAGGGGCATAAATTTTGATCCAAAGCTCAGATTTTCACATTCTTGGTGTCATTGGAAAGCTGGTGAAATTCTCTACATGATGGAGGTCCAATTTTGTATTTTGATGGAGAATTATGGGATAAAAATGGAGAAATGTCCCTAGCATGGAAAAAACACAGAATTGACTTTCAACCACCAAATTTAATGAAGTATGGTCATTTTTTTGGATCTACAGAACAATGTACTTCTAATTATGGGTTCATCCATGAAGCCCATCACTCTGTAGGAAAAATTTGAGGAATCGGTTGGTGGTTGAGTTCATAAATCCATTTTTCCCACGTTTTTTGCTTTCTCTCCTTCTGCTTGATCATTAAAATCCAAATTTGGCTCATTTGTAAAGGGTTGGATGTTTTTTTGCTCTTACAAGCTCTCTTTTCTTCCTCAGAAGATTTGTAGAGTTTCATACCTCTCATATAGACTATAACACGTATTTTTCCTCCTGGCCATCGTAATGCATTATATTGAACTTGGGAATGATAATGTATGTTCTGTGATTGATTTTTCCAAATCCTCTCATGTGTTTATCATTGTCTTTTGATCTCTCATTACATTATAGCAATCTACGCATATTTTGTGTTGTATTTCTTATGACTTGTGTCAATTTTGCAAAGTAGATGTTCACCACTCCCTTGGTGTATCACCACTTTTACTTAGTTTTATTTCTTTTGCATCTATATCTATGTCTCCTTAATTTTGAGTAGGATCTAGTATTAAACCTCTATAAAGCTCATGAGTGAAGGAACCAACCTTTAATCTCATTTCCCTATTTTTTTACAAAGTCCCACACTTTATTCAATGTTGTGCAATCACACTAGATGGCCATTATCAAACTTGAAATATGAGAAAACATCTAGAGGTGCTTCTGATTTTCACTAATGATCGGACCACACCGGATCCGGTGATGACAGAAATTAACTATAGGATACATATTTTATCTCACATTTGGTCCTATTTCATGGATAAGCAAGAAGAATAATGTTGTTTCTATCTCATCCACAAAGGTATAATATCACGCCACACGAGGAGCTATGTGCAGGTGATATGGTTATGTCACATTTTGGATGACTTGGGAATTCCTAAAAATAGTCACCTATTCTCTAATGTGATAATCAAAGTGTGTTGAAGTTTGTGTAGAATATAGTTTTTCATGAATGAAGAAAGCATAACAATCACATTTAGTTCCAATCTTGTCCTACGAAGCACAAGTTGTTGAAATTCTCATAAGATCTCTTGGAAAAGTGAAATTTGAACTTTTAAGGGGTCACATTTGTAAGAATAATGTAATAAGGGGGGGAATTTTAGCATAGTCTATGCATGTTTTCTTATTATTACACTAATTTTTATCTATTCCATTATTCTTTCCTTCTATTTTGTATCTTCTCCATCCATTCAGGGTAATATTGTTTATTCACTATACCTATAAATATGTACCGTGTTTCGATAATAATATAGACTAAGAAGAGATATCAATCTCCTTTCTCACTCCACTCTTTCATCCTCACACATCATCTCTATTTAGGCATAACCATGATTTATGTTATTTTCATTTCTAAGTAAATGATGGTAAATGATGTATTTGCAGTGGTCTCACTATGTCATTGTCAAGAACAAATATAAATTTAAACATTTAACCCATTCTCAAAACTTAGTTGTAAGAATTATATATATATATATATATATATATATAGTAAGATGAGAACTGTGTAAAGTTTGATCCCTCTCAAGGGTATGTAGTGCAACATTTGGCTCTGCCATGGATAGTCTAGCTAGTATAATACAATTATAAAAAAAAAAAAATTACCATCACAATGCACAAATTCCCTCTCTATCTTCCATAATTCTTATATGAGAATTGTCATATGCCCAAATCAAAATATATATTATTCTTCTATGTTTGCTAAATGTGAATGGATATATATATATATAGATATAGTAAGACGAGAATTGAGAACAACATAAGGCTTGATCCCTCTCGAGGGTATGTAGTGTAGCACTTGGCTTTATCAAGGATAGTCCAGCTAGTATAATACAATTATTAATAATTAAAAACAAAAAAATTTACTCGACAATGCACAACTTCCCATCCTATATATGTTACTATCACAATGCACAAATTCCCATTCTATATTCTGTAATTCTTATATGAGAATGGTCATATGTCAATTAAAAATATCTATTATTCTTCTATGTTTTCTAAATGTGAATGGATATATACATATATATTATAAGATGAGAACTGATAACTACATAAGAGTTGATCCCTCTCAAGGGTATATAGTGTAAAAATTGGCTCTTCCAGGATAGGCCGAGTTAGTATAATACAATTATTAATAATTACAACACAAAAAATATTACTCACAAAATGCACAAATTCCCATCCCGTATATGTTACTTGTCATAGTGTACAAATTCTTATTATATCTTATATAATTCTTATAGGATAATGGTCATATGTCCATTCAAAATATATATTATTCTTACATGTTTGCAAAATGTGAATGGATATATACATATATAGATATTGTAAGATGAAAAATGATAACTACATAAGGCTTGATCCCTCTCGAGGGTATATAATGCAACACTTGGATCTGATAAGGATAGTCCAACTAGTATAATATAATTAGTAATAATTACAAATAAAAAAACAATCTGAATTTCCCTCCAATGAGTGGTTGAAGACGTGTTTTAAAACAATTACCTTTTATTAATAAATAAACAGTGGTAAATAATTCCCTCTAACAAGCAATCAAAAAAATGTTTCAAAACAATTACCTTTAAATAATAATAAAATGATGTTACATATATATATAATACGAGAAACAATATATTTTAATGATAAATAAGAATCGGATGAGAATGGGCATCTACCCATTCTAAAACAAAATAATATAACTACTTAATATGATGATGGGAAGATGTCATGGTGGTAAACAATATATTTTAATGATTCCTATATTATAATGGGAAGAGAATAGGCATCGGCCCATTCTAAAAAAAAAAAATATAACTAGATAATGTGAGAATGAGCATCTTTTGTTTCTAAAATAGAATAATAGCAGGACAAAATGAGACAATTATAAACAAAGAGATGCAATGCTTAGTCATGCCAAAATAATTGAGTTCAATATTTCCCACCCATTCTTAAAAAAATAATACAACTACATAATGTGTGAGAATTATGAGAAGATTTTTCAATTGATTGAGGATTATTTGCAAAATGATAAATACATTCACTTTAGTTAATAAGGTAAAAGGAGCATCTAGAAGATCACACATTAATGCATTAAAGAAACAAAGTAAAGAGCATGCTAAATCAGATCTGAACCATGAAATTCATATAACATGGGTTTTAACCCTTAAGCATGGTATATGAATGAACCCTTATATATATACATTCATTGGTAGCCATATTACATTCAAAAGAGGTCATCATAGGCCATACATCATTATTAAATGAATACCCAACACTTAATCCCTACAGATATTCCTAGCGTGAGATCCTAGCTATACCCTCCCATTTGAATCCTTGTTATAGACCCTAATGCCATATAGAGGCTTATTACATCCTTCATAACCCTTAGCACTAAGTGCTCTAAACCCTAGCATTACTACAACATTTTATTACTCAACATTTTACTCTCTATGTATTCTCTTCTCTCTTTTCAAACTTTTTCCTTAGTTCTAGCATCTCTTTTTATAGGATCAACACCCACCACCATGCCTTCCCTCATGAGAAGATCACATGCCAAGTGTCAATGTGGTCCTCTAATGGTGAATGCTTATCCCTTTGCAAACCCTCCACTCTCTGTAATGATGTCTTCGGGAATATTCCCTACGTGGAATATCCTTTTCTTGACCTCCAAGGTTCCAGGTGGCACCTTATCCACTCAGCATGCCTAGTGGGTCATGTTTTTCCTCAAGTGCCTCTAGAATGCCAAATATGGCTAAGTCCTTTGAACCCAAGGCTTTTCCTTCCACGTGCGTCCCTGGTTTCTCCTAAACCCTTCTTAAACCTCTTTTTCTATGCACTTCTCCCTGTGCACCCTTCTCCTTACTGGTCCTTGTGCACACGCATGCCCTTTGGTACTTAGCCAATATTCCAAGGCCCAACATCACCCCACACTAAGCTTGTTCTCCATCCTCAAAAACATACTTCTTTCTTCAAGAATAAAGAATAGAGGGACTCGAAAAATTGAATGAAGAATGAAAGAATGGAAGAATGAAAGAATGAAGAATGAAAATTGGAAGAATAACTTTGCTACTATATTGAGAGGTGGGAACTCCTTCCTTACTTGTTTCCTCAATCTTCTCCCAGGCATCCACTTCACCCTTGCACCTACTAAAGTAGGTCACCCACTAGAGCACTCACCTCCTCAAATCTCAATTCATCACCCTTAGCATTCAACGTATCTCTATTCCTTCTAATTCTTGCTAAGGTCATCTAATGCATCCATTCTGTGGGTGATCTTGGGGATACAACTCCTTAAGTTGGTTCTTAATCAAACCTCATGAAGGCTTTGATTTCTTCCATCTTCTTCTCAACCTCGGCTAGGATTTTATCCCACTCCTCCCTATTTCCCTTATTCTTCTCTTGGAATTCCTTTAGATCCACCTCATGTGTAGCAACTAGTATGCTTGCTACCTATCTCTATCTATCGATATTTATCATATATACATACAACTTCAGACCATTTGTGTGGCCATCTTTATAGCATGGAAGGAGCTTGGAATATCGAGTAACTATTTCCCCAATCTTCAGTTTCTCTTCCTCCTTCTGGCATGCCAATGCCTCTTCTTATTGATTCCAATGTGAGTGGTCTCCTTTCCATGGTGAGGATGTGGTTAAGTCTTCCAAGCATTACAAGGTTGACTCATATTTTTTCTCAGTGGGGCCAGGTCTGGGTGCTTCAAAATTATAGCATCTATAATCATCTCTATCTTCTTGTAAACCTCACACACCTTCACCTTCTCCTCCCTTAATTTATGCCTTAATTGTGCATGTTGATCAGCTCCTCCTACTTCAAATCCTTTCTTTTCTCAATGATTTCTTCATTCTTCTTCTCCAGTTCTTCCTCCAAGACCCTTACTCTATCATTCCTCCCAAAGAGTCTCACCTCAACCTCCACCGACACCTTGTTGAGTGCATTTACAAAATTTCTCATCGATAACTACTGAGCATTCACCAGAGGGTTTACTCCCTTAGACTCTGGTATTTTCATCAGCGCCTCTCGATTGACTTTGAATTCTAGCTCATCAACATGGGACTCAAAATCCCAAGATAACATCTTTCTTGTACGAGGGTATGCACCTCTTCTTTGAATGAAGACCATGCAAGGAGTTGGTTGGAAGGCATGGTACTTTGGAAGCACACATGTAGTACCTTATTTGGATCATTGATATAACCCATTCCTTTCTCTACATTGCTACTACCACACCTTTTCCTCCTGTGTGCTGCTTGCCTTAGGAAAGCTTACCACTAGGTGGGATCTCCACCCATGCTTCCATATTCCTTCTCTACACTTTCCTCTCCATCTCCTTGAGCACTTCATCGGCGTTGCTCCACCTCCTGCTCCACCAAGTCCTTTATGATACCCACTACCTCCCTTTCCATGGCATCTCTATCTTGATCCTTGGTGAGGCTTTGGGGTCCTTTGATCCTTAGTGTTCACCTCCTCACTTTCCCCCTTTCCATGAGCATCTCCTTCATCCTCATCCTTCTCTTCATTCCCTTCCTTAGAGTCATGTACATCATACATGGGATGGTCTTGAGCCTCTTCATGCTCATCATCATCCTTGTCACCCTTGTAAGCCTCAAATCTCTTTTCTTCTGAGTCCACCTTTTTTACCTTCTTTCTTCTTCCTAACTAGTGATTCTAGTATAGGAGACTCTTCCTTCTCTTCTTCAGTAGGTGACTCCTTCCTTGTTGGTGATTCTTCTTTTTTAGGGGGATTTTCTTGCTCTGGCACCTCCTCTTTAGGTGTCTTTTCTTTTTCTTCTATGGGGGACTTCTTTCTCCATGCATAGGTGCTTTGGCTTTGCACTCGACTCTTGCGCACTACAGATTGTGTTGTCTGCATACTTGGTGCCTTTTTCTCAAGATCCTCCTCTCTCTCCCTCTTCCTTGGTGCGTGACCTTCTTTCTTATGGTAGGGTCTTCTAGGATTGAGACATCATTTTCCACATAGGCACCCTTCTCATATTTTGGCCTTATGCACAGGTATACCCTTGTTGCAGGTTCTTCCAACAACAGGAAAGGTCACTTGGCTTCATCATGTGTATGTCATGGGAGACATACTTCTCCACATAGGCATGCTTCTTTGGGTATATCAGTTCTATGCAAGCTCACGGTAGTCTTGGTCCACCATGCTGAGATCAACCTCAACCTTTTTTCCTCCTTGAAGTGGTTGACCCCGGCTTGAAGTATTGTGTAGTGAAGGAGAAAGGTAATTTGCACCATGGGCTCTTGGTGTTGTCTGCCAAAGTGAACCTTGCCAATATAGAAATGTTGGTATACTGCAAACTCAGCTTCTCCTTGCACTAGAGCTGGAAATTTCTTGGGTATTCTCCACTTGGCCCCAAATGCATCACATATTCACTTATACCATTTCTCTAGGCATGCCTTTGTGGGTGGCCATCATTGTTTCACAAGTATACTTCTCAAATATTTTTTTGGGGGGGTTCTCATCTGGGTACTCCCATACAAATTTTCTAGCCCATCGGGCACTCCAATTTTGAAAATGATGGTAAGGAGGATGTTACCAAACATGATTTTTTCCTCATCATGTGACATTGATGATCTCTTCTACTATGAACATTGAGAGGTTATAGATGGTTCCTTCTGAGATCTTTTGAAAACATTCAACCAGACTTGTTGACTTGTGTCCACCTCTCCTGTCCATTCAACTTGGATACTAGGCACGTGGCCATCCTCATCATAGGGTCAGAAATTATTGATATGTCAAAGTACCATGATCCCTTCTTATAGTCATAGGCCTCCACAATTTTCTTTATGGCCTCCTTTTCATCCAAGTCATCATCAAATGAATCTCCCTCATAGGTAAGACCAGTAAATTTGGAGATCAGTTGGGGAGTTATCCTCATCCTTCATCTTGCAAGTAGAAATGGTCTTCATGCACACGCATGACATTAGCCATTGGTACAACCACTCGGGTTTTCCAAAATAGGGAAACTCATAGAGTTATAATAACCTAACCTTCTCCATCTTCACCTTTACTTCATCATCATAGATGGGCATTCCATCTTGGTGTCCTCTTTTCTATAGGTAGGTCTAACCATTTCCAATGCCATCTCTTTCTCTGTGGTGCTTGTTTGATGGTTGTAGTCACTTATAGACCATCTTTCTCATGTGAGACACCCATTATTTTCCCAAAAATAATATGCCATCTTGGGTATTGCATTTCCATGTACCATTCCTCATTGAAACTAGTGGAAACAACTTGTTTCCCTTTTCCCTTTCCCTTCTTTGGTGAAATGGTGGTTACTTTCCTTGGTGCCATTTCTCTTATCGGGTTATTAAAAATTCTTTCTTCCTTCTAATCCTAGCTCTGCTCAACTCTGTGGCTCTACTCTTACATGAAAAATCCCTTCAATCATGTGCCCTAGCTTTGTGGAACCCTAACCTAGAAAAACCCTTCCTTCCACAAGATGGTGTATTCCCTTGCGGGTTTCAAAACTCCAACAACCCTTTCCCTCATGCCCATGTACTATTTTTCCACCTTGTTTGTTAATCAAACTCACTATGCACTCAGATCTTCACAACCTTCTTTTCATGTAACTTTTCTCAAGGATGCCTAGTTCACAAGAGCTCTTCGATATCACAAATGCAATGTAATAATAATGTATCCCACCTCTTACTTATAGTTTTTTTCTTTTCTACAATAAATGCAATGCCACCTACCATCGTACCTTTACAATAAAGGTGGATTTTTCTCATAATCCAACCTTCAACGCTTTTACCCCCATGCCCAATCCTATGTGTGAAAAATTCTACAACCTTATGGCATGCAAAAATCCTTACTGACCAAAGATCCTTTCACATGCTCACAACACAAAGGCACTTCTTCTATCCTTACCTTATTTTTGACATCACCTACCTCATGTTGTTCTTACACTTTTTCATACTTGTATGTGGTCTTTGTAAAGCTCTCTTGACACAAAACTCCTTATGTCCACCTTTTCTACATGCACTCTTCCAAACTTCACACTTTTGATTCTTCAATCTGGGCCATCGAAACATAGCTTCCACTACCAACTTCCATTACTTGTCACATTACTCCACCCCACACTAAAATGGATGTGGTCCTCTGCACATAGAAAACTTTTTTGAAAATAATAAGTGGCTACCAGTGCACAATGCACACACAAAACAAAAAAAAAAGGAACAAAAAACAAGAAGGGAAACACAAAGAAAGGAAAATGCATTAAAGGAAACCTAGGCTAAATGGAAATACTACCTTATTTATGATTACACAAAAGCCTTATTTATAGTAGGGCTTCAACCTACTCCCATTGAAATGGCCTAGTAATCTCATCCCATCCAGTGCTTGTAACTGGCATGCACTAAATCAAGGATGTACGAGATGATATATGGCCCTAACCAATGGAATTTTAGTTTCCCAGGATGGTACAAAAATTTGGAGTCATAAAGCAAAGACCATCTTCCCAACCTCAAATTGTTTTTTTTAATATGGTGATCATGTCATGCTTTTTTCACACCTTTTCAGTCTTCTACTCCACCTAGCAAGTGATCACCTTTCATCCAACTACATTAACTTCTCCATGTGCTCTTGTAGTGCTTGTTCATCAACTAATCCTCCTATGCATGTCAATACGTAGGGATGGTAGCATGAATTCTATTGGTAACACAACTTCCATGCCAAACACCAATTGGAATGGTGTGGCCTTGTTTAATTTCTTGTAGGTAGTCCTATACGCCCATAGTATAACTGAGACTTTTTCATCCCAATCCTATCTTCCCACATCACAAATTTTTGCGTGTGTGACTCAAAATTTTGTTAAATGCCTCAATAGTTCCATTAGCTTGTGGGTGATATGGGGTAGTCTTATGGTGGGCTATCATGAATTCTGCCAACAAGATTCTAACTATCTCATTCAAGAAATGGGTACCCCTATCACTTGTTAAGCTCAATGGACATCCATATCTATTGATTATATTTTCCCACAAAAACCTAGTTATTGTTGTTGTTTGTGTAGTCCTTTGTAGGTGCTTTCCTCTTCCCATCTTGTTAAGTAGTCAGTGTAAGTGATGATATAACATGAACCAGTCCTTCACATGGTAGGTGAAATTGGTCCTACAAAATCAATGGCCCACTTCTCAAATGGTTTTTACACTAGCTATCGGCCTCAAGGGCATCTCATCCCTTCTTCCTAGTTTTCCAAGGCACTGGAAATGGTCACAGGCCTTGCAAAACTCAATGCAATCCTAGTAGATGCTTTCCCACCAAATCCCTACCAGTAGAATCTTTCACGTGGTGGCATTCCCTACATAGTGTCCTCCTGCTAATCCCACCATGTGCTTCCTCCATGATTACAATGTGCTCATGTTCCAACACACACCCACATGTAAAAAAACCTCATCATGACCTAGTTTGTATAAGTCTCCACTAATTATTAACATGTAGGGTGCAACGCATATGGCTAATTATTTTCTTTCTAAAGTCTTCATTCCCTCCGGTGCCACACCCATTTTGAGAAACACAACAATATCTTCTAAATCAGAGGGCACACATCACAACCTAAATAGTTTTGCATCTAGATATATCCTCAATGCTCTACATGTCCTCCCCTAAGTCAATCCTTGACAAATGGTTAGGCCTAAGTTACTCTTTCCTAGTTTCACAAAAATTGTAAACTCAAACTCTTGAAACAACAAGACCCACCGACATATGCACCCTTGTAAAAAATGGGCTTGTTCACCAAGTACTTCAATGCCATGTGGTCATGTAGAATATGAAGGGTGTTTCCAATAGATATTTCCTAAATTTTTGTAGTGCGTAGATCATTGATAGTGCTTCATGCTCTTTATAGTAGTGTAGTTTTGTTCTGTTGGTGTTAACTTCCTGCTAGAAAAAAAACAAGGGGTGGTCAACAATCCCTTCTCTAGGTTGTGTTAAGACTACCCCAATCACCATCCTGAAGCATCAACATGTACATGGAATGGCTTATCCCAAGAGGGAAAGTGTAATATGGGTGCAATGATAAGCCTATTCTTCAATGTATCAAATGTTGTCTGTTGCGCCTCTCCCCAATGAAATGCACTTTTGTGTTTTAGTAACTTCTCCAATGGCATGAAATCTTGCATACCCCTTAATAAATTTTTGGTAGTACCCCATATGCCCAAGGAATCCATGCACTACTGCTCTGGCTGGTAGGCTCCCCCAATCCCACAATAATGAAAACTTTGGTGGGATCCACCAACAAGCCTTCCTTACATATGATGTGCCCCAACAGGGTTCCAAATGGAGTAGTGAAGAGACATTTCTTGATGTTGAGGGATATGTAACTACTGACATCTTTCAAACATCAACTGTAAATTTCACAATGGTCTTTCACTAGTCCATACACCATCCAGTCATCAAGGTAGACCTGAAGGAACTTATGGATAAAATCCTAAAATTCTGGACCACTATGCATGAAAACACAACAAGTGCATTCTTTAGTCCAAAAGGCATGACCATGTAGGAAAAAATTCCCCATTCAGTGGTGAAAGTTTCTTTTCTTGGTCTTCCTTTGCAATTCTAACTTGATGGTATCCTAAGAATCCATCCATGAAGGAATAGATTTCATGCCCAGCCACTCCTTCCAAGATTTCCTCGGTAAAAGGGGTTGGAAAAGGATCAATTACACATACCACATTTAAGTCCCTGTAGTCAACACAGATCCTTATCCTTCCATCCTTTTTAATGTTGATGACCATGGGGCTTATCCATTTGATTCCTCCACAACTTCAATGATGCTGATGTGATCATCTTTTCTATCTCCTCCTTGACCTAAACATGTAAAAATTTGGATTCATTCGGTAAGGTCTCTTCCGAATTGGGTGCACACCCTCCTTTAACTTGATTTTCATTTCCCCAAGGAGTGGTGGATTCCTTTAAGCTCATGGTACCCACATGGAAATAAGTCCTAAAACTCACATGTAATAGATCAATGATCTTTGAAACCTCCTTTTCTAACCAATAGTCTCCAATAATAGCCTCCTTAGGTTTTGTTTCTGAGCCAATGTTAACCTTATTTTTTTGAGGGGTCATGGTAGGCACACTTTTCTCATCAACACTATCCATAACTTCACACGTACCTTTAGTATGGTTAACATCCAAATTTTCCATCTCTTTCCATCTATCACATAGACCATCTTTCCCTTCTCTTCTCCATGCATGTGTGCTCAAGTTGTGTCTCTTTTGATTCTTCCTCATCAAAGCATGCTTCCAAACTAGGTTCACCCAATAAATCTAGTATTCTATCTTCTTCCATGGCACTATCTCCCATTATTAGGTGCTTAACAACTGCAATGCCTTATCCATTATGGCTTGGTGCTCGATATTCAAAATCTTGAGGAGGTCATCCATCAACTCTTTCCAATTTCTTTGTCTAATGGTGCATCTCTGAGTGAATGTACCATGCATGTGCATAACCTTGTAAAGTGGAGTACAAATTATGCACCCATAGAGAAGGTGGAAATGCTTTTGTGCCTTCCATCTAGGCCTTCTCACATGCTTGGATGTGAAATGAGGTGGGCTCCTTCCCATGATAGTCTTGTATGATAGTGGGTGTATTGCTTTGGGAAAACCTAATAGAGAATGTGATTCTCACTTCACACCACTCTAGAAGGCTATCATGATGGGTCACCCACCAACATGTTGTGGTCTCAAGAAAGTTATAGCTAAGCATCCTTCTTCTTTTGATCTCACTTTTCCACTGGGTCTCCATCTCTCATAAGAAAACATCAGGGTTGGCCCCTCCAAAGTAACTTGGAAACTTCTTTCCTCCCAGGTGCTTGACTGAAAATGTGCACTTTTTACTCTTGTAACAGATCCTCTTAATTTCTACCCAATTAACTCATAAGTCCCATGCACCCAATTTTCATGCTACACTAGTGGTATCACTCATAGATTGAGCATCTTTCAAACTGAATAACTCCTTCCATAGGATTAATCACCTCGGGTCCTTGATAGAGCGCACATAGATCTATCAAGAAATTCTTCTCCCAAGGGCTCATATATAGGTGTTGACTTCCCATCAGTTCAAGGGATGATTACCCATTCTTCCTTGTTCTCAAAACTTATGTACCCTTTATTGAACCATAGGTCAACATTGTTCTTATAACACCAGGGGTGCCCAAGTAATGCTGGAAAGTTTTCCACCTCAGCTAACACCAAGACTTTGAAATCTCCAGTGAATTTTCCCCTTGGATAGTGATAAAACATCCTTCAAGACACCAATGGGCATTGCCTTTGTCTTGTTAGCCATATACAACACATTTGAGGATGGTTGTAATGGGGCCTTCCCATTTGATGTTCCAGGCATCTAGAGTGAGAACATTGACTTCCACCCATGTGTCAATCAGAATATTTCTTAGGAGCCACCATCCAAAACAACATTCAAGGTAATCTCCTTATCATAGTCAGGTTGTGGGGAGGAAGGTTAGCATGTAGAACCTTCCTCTCGCACTCTACTGTGTGTGGTACTTTTTCCCATAACCATTCCCCTAGAAAGGAATGATATTCTCCTACCTCAACATTTTTCATACTTCCTTGACCTCATCCAGATCCTTCTACGGAGCCTCAACTCTTTCCTTTGTTCTAACTACCTTGACTACTCCTTTAGGCAACTGGATTTCTCCTTGTAGGCTTTGAATTACATCCATGGTCTCTTGATACACCTCTTTCTGATGAGTAGGGTCTGATACTTACCATACACCACCTCTTCTCTTGTAACTAGTGGTTTTTCCTTGGTGTCTCCCTTTCATGCGCATGCTTCAGCTTGCTCGCGTCGTCACCATCACTAGTATAGCTCTAGTTCTGACTCATGCACCACCCTTGGCATCCATTGTGAGTCAACCTTCTTTATGCTTACCATTCCAGGTGCCTTTTTCCTTCTAGTTGTTGTTGGCTCATATGTTCAAATAGCTCTGGGCACTCCTCATACTTGTGCTTCTTTCCACACCAAGAGCATTACAATAGATCGGGATTCATGCTTATAGTGCTCCATAGATCCACAATTGTAACAAGTTCCACATGGGAACTCACTTCTCCCTCCTCTATGGTTTCCATGACCACAAAATCCTCCTCTGAAAACCTCTTCCATGCCCCTCCATCTGTGCACCCTTCATAGTGATGACCATCATCCTTGGAATTATTTGTGAGGCTTTTTGGTACACACAATATCAATGGCATCATGTATCTAGTCAATCAATCTACAATCCTTGTGTCATGAGTAGTAGAGGTGAAAATATTGCAATAACAAGACACATTCTTATGGATCACGCATTGTAGTAGTGGACATCTACTTGCATCATGATCTCCATGGAAAATCTCATAGTCCACTATCATGGCATGTACTGATCTCCAGGGAAAATTTTCCTTTGTATGCCCCTCTACCTCACAATTTATACACCATAGGCCATTGTGAGTCTCATGTGCTAAGTTCATAGATATAGCTTCTCCAACTTCTTTTCCATTACAAAATTGAGCTTCAAGAAAAGGGCTAACACTAGTATCCATGCTTCCATAGCCCTCATCATGTGTAGGGTAGCCTCCAAGGCCTCACATGGGTCTATGAAAGTCTTGTGTGAAAGCGCTCTCCTAAAAGGTGTTATCAACCCTCCAAAAACCATTGAGCATGTTGGGAAGGGTGAATATCATAAGACAACTTTGATAAGAGAGTCTTAAAATGTGCATCATATTCCCACACACTCTCTACCATACCTTGTTGAATCTCCTTTAGCATGTTAATGCTCTTTTGTTCAAACTTAGGGATATGAAATTCAGCTAAGAAGGCATTCCACAACATGGTGTAATCTACCACTATTTGATGGGGGTCATACTTTTAGTACCAACTATGCTGTGTGTCCTTACAACATCATTGCAAACTGACTTGCCTTTCCATTATGGGGTAGTGATCCCTTTGCATGCCATATAAGCTCACACTTGTGTACATGCTCTCTGCAACATCCTCAACACCTTTGTAGTTTAGTAGATGTAAAGACATTTCAAAAAATACTTGTTGAGGTGGTTGAGGCCCATGTCCTCCTGATCCAAAACCTTGATTTCCTCGGTGTTTCCTCCACCACTAGATCCACTAGATCCACCATGCCTACTCCTCCTCCACTAGATCCTCCAGATCCACTAGATCCACTAGGTCCACTCCACTAGCTCCTATTCCACCAGATCCACCTCCCGTAGCTAGTAAAGGCCCTAAAGTGGTTGTGCCTAGTGTGTTCCCTTATCATGTTGAACTACATGCCAATAATTTGTGATATTACACTGCTACCAGATGTGTGTCCCATGCCACTTCCAGATGTGATACCCAAGCTTTGTGTACCCATACTTTTCCCAAATGTCATTCTAGACAAAATATTCCTCCAAACACAAGAAATGATTGTGTAGCCATAGATGTACCAAATGAAAAGTTATACCTCCTAGGTGTTGATCGGTCACTCCCACCAATACCAACTAGGTTAGCAATACTTATCTCTTGATTTGGAAAATTAAGCACGGGGTTGGTCACTAGGTGGATTCAGATGTGCCAATGGATCTCCTTTCTCCAAGTGATGAAATCTCATCAAAGATGAAGGGGTCTCTCTCCCACGCTTGCCAAGATGGGGTAACATAGACTACTCAGGCTCCATGTCCTCCATGAACCTCAATTCCTTCCCGTAACATCTATGCCTCCATAGATCCATCACTCCTGCAACCTTCACGTTGTCTAGCTAACTCCCTTTCTCATGCTTCACTATACTTGAGTCATCTCTCTTCCCTCTCCTTTTTAGCCGCAAGGTCCGCCATCTTCCTCCACCCTAGCTTCCTCTCCCAATGCTTAGAAGAAGCTTAGCCGAATCATATAGAAATGCTTCCAAACTTAGTGTAATGATCAGGATCTTTATGGCTAAGGGAATAACACACAAAAATGATCCTCTAGGCTCCCTTAAGAACTCAAACTCAACAACCTCTAGACAAGAATACGTAGAAATAACATATTCTAGGGTATAACTGGTTAACACTCTTCTCCACCAATGATCAACAACACGTGTCCAAGTCAGATCAGCATCCTACAGCCTCTGATATTCATCTTGGGTCCACACGTGAGATCTATAATACCAGATTGATCTAGATGCATACACTAAAATCCATTCATACAACTCCACTAGAAAGAAACAAAAGAAGGTCTCATATAACTCATGATACAGGTGTTCTTCTACCCATTTACATGCATCAAACTCAGTCCAATACTAAATCTCTGAGAAAACTCATCCTCCATGCTCTTAAACCATGCTTCAACACTATCCAAGGTCAAACACTTTTCATCATCATGCATCATTCTCACAACAACTTTGAAAAGAGGTCCCAAAAATGGAACCAAGATGTAGTCATTTTTATCTACCCTCAATATAACTTTCTAACCCCAAGCACATCGGCCTATCACCCAATGGGCATTGGGTGCTCACCCGAGGCATGTGTGGGCACCGAGCCCCTCCTTTATGTGAGCATTGTGAGAAGGTTTTTCCATTGATGGAGGATGATTTGTAGAATGATAAATACATTCACTTTAGTTAATAAGGTAAAATAACATCTAACATATCACACATTAATGCATTACAGAAACAAAGTAATAAGCATGCTAAATCATATCTAAACCATGATAACCATTTAACACAAGGGTTTACACCCTTAAGCATGATATATAAAATAAACCCTTATATATATATATATATATATATATTTGGTAGCCACATTACATTCAAAAGAGGTCATCATAGACCATACATCTTAAATAACAAAGACTTAATCCCTATAGATCTTCCCTAGATGAGAGATCCTAGCTATACCCTCCCATTTGAATCCTTGTTATACCCTAGTGCCATATAGAGGCTTATTACATCCTTCATAGCCCTCAACACTAAGTGCTCTAAACCCTAGCATTACTACAACATTTTGTTACTCAACATTTTACTCTCTATGCATTCTCTTCTCTTTTTTGTGTCTTCCTTACTTCCGAGCATCTCTTTTTATAGGATCAGCACCCACCATGCCTTCTCTCATGAGAAGATCACATGCCAAGTGTCAATGTGGTCCTCCAATGGTGAATGCTTATCCCTTTGCAAACCCTCCACTCTTTGCAATGATGTCTTATTCTTAGAAATATTCCCTGTGTGGAATATCCTTTTCTTGACCTCAAGGTTCTAGGTTGGCACCTTATCCACTCAACACACCTAGTCGGGTCACATTTTTCCTCAAGTGCCTCCAAAATGCCAAATATGGCTAATTCCTTTGAACCCAAGGATTTTCCTTTCACACATGCCCCCGGTTTCTCCTAAACCCGTAAAAGTATCATAAAAATTTTCTACAAATCTTGTTGAAACTACCACAACACACATCTTCAAATTTTATTCTATAATTCTTATATGAGAATGGGCATATTCCCATTCAAAATATTTATTCTTCTTCTATGTTTCCTAATTGTGAATGGATATATATATTAAGATGAGAACTACATAAGGATGGATCCTCTCTAAGGTATGCGAGCATAATATGCCCATTCTAAACATCTAACTTTCTTGAATCTATTACCCCACCAAATTAATATAATTGTAAAAAAGAAATTAAGCTATGCATTGAATGATTTCCCATTTTGTGCAAGTTTTAGGATAGAGTGCAACAAAACTCCTGAGCACCTAATCATTTCTTCACCAAGGAATATTAAACTACCATTCATAATAGATGTTTATCATTTAATCCTGAATATGTGATTCATGCTGATGTTTTATAATTCAATACTAAGATGTGCATGAATTATATCTTCAAGATGAAATGCTTCATGTTTATTACTACATTGATGCTTCACTTCATCTTCAGAATGAAATGCTACACTTTTATTACTACTTTGATAAACATCGGTCTTTAATATGATGAGAACTACATAAGGATTGATCCCTCTAAAAGGTATGTAGTACAACACTTGGCTATGTCGGGATATTCCAACGAATATGATACAATTCTAAAAAATTAAATAGAGTAGATATAAAATAATTTGAATCATAGAAGAAGGATAGACATAAAAATAATTTGAATCACATACAAAGAATATACACAAAATTTTCTTTGATCATATTAACCATATAAATATATAGAAAATTGTGTGTATGTGTGTGTGTTTGTGCGGAGATGATTCATCTGCTTTGAATGATTTCATGTATTTTCTATGTAGTTAACCATTTTGGAGGGGTGCAAGGAAACATAGCTTTTAGGAGGGGGTGATAGTATAATATAATAATACTAATTACTTCAAAATGCAGATAATGTGTATTTGTATGAGACTGAGCTTGTGCCCATTATAAACATGCACAACTTCCCATTCTAAAACAAAGTACCTTCCTATGTTAAAATAAAGTAAATATAATATGTTGAGCTTAAAATTATCTCTTTTATTCTTATATGAAATTAGATATATATGATATTTCCATTAGTTATACATGAGAATAATCTCATTTATCTTTCTATTATTTTTCTATTAGTTATATATGAGAATGGGCATATTCCTATTAAAGTAGAAATGATGAAGAAATAAAGTGGAGAGAGTAAAAGTAGCATAAATTTTTTCTTTAAATCATGTTATATCTATGAAAATTACAAATTAGACATAGTAAAAATAATATAAACGACCATCTTTCCTTTTATTCTTAAGACTTGCATGAGATGAGAACTGATTAAGGCTTGATCTCTCTCAAGGGTATATAAAGCATAATATTCCCATTCTAAACATCTATTACTCCAACCAAAACAATATAATTATAAAAAGTAAATTAAGCTATGCATCAAAAGATATCCCATTTTGTGCAAGTTTGAGGATGGGGTGCAAGAAAACATGAGTACATAATCATTTATTCAACAAGGAATATTTAACCAATAGTCACAACGGAATTTTATCATTTAATCTTGAATATGTGATTCATGTTGAGGTTTGGTAGTGTAAGACCATTATGTGCTTGAATTACATTGAGGACAAATTCATCACTCTCATTACTATCTTTATGCTTCACTTCGTCTTCAGAATGAAATGCTTCACTTCTATTACTACTTTGATATACATTGATCTTCAATATGATGATAACTACATAAGGATTTGTCCCTCTAAAGGGTATGTAGTGCAACACTTGGCTCATCTATGGATAGTCTAGCCAATATGATACAATTGTAAACAATTAAATAGAGTAGAGATAAAATAATTCGAATCACAGAAGAAGAATAGACATACAAATAATTTGATTCACCTAAGAAGAATTTAGATAAAAAAATTTATGATCATATTAACCTTATAAAAATACGATAATTATATATATATATATATATATATATATATATATATATATATATATATATATATATATGTCGATGCTTCACTGTATTGAATGATTTTTCATTTTGTCTATGTAGTTAACAATTTAGAAGGGGTTGGAGGGAAAATAATCTTTTAGGAGGTGGTGCTAGTAGAATACAATTATTTATTATTATAAAATAAACAATGTTTGTTTGTATGGGAATGGACTTGTGCCCATTATAAACATGCGCAAAATCTATAAAGGTTGTCATAATGCATAGCTTCCCATTATAAAACAATGTACCTTCCAATGTTAAAAGAAATGAAATATAATATGTTGAGCTTTATGTTATCTCTATTCCTTTTCTATTAATTTATATATAGATATGAGATTCACATTAGATATACATGAGAATGAGATGATTTATCTCTATGATTTTTCTATTAGTTATATATGATAATGGGAATATGGCCTTTTAAAGAAAAAAGGATGAAAAATAACGCGGAGAGAGTAAAAGTAGTATAGAATTTTTCTTCAAATCTTGTTGAAAATCTGAATATTTAAAATTAGAGAGAGTAAAAGTAACATAAACAACCATCTTTCCTTATATTATTAAGTCTTACATGAGAATGGGCATCAACCCATTCAATACAAACAAATAATTATATCACATGAGAATGGGCATCTTCCCATTCAATACAAACAAACAAATATATCATGGGTAGATGCAATCATAGAAAAAGAATAGAGTTTAAAATGGGAAGTTGCATGTTATCAAAACTTGTTACTTTTATAAAAAATGTTAAGTCTGTGAAGATTTTGATATACATTACACTAACAAAATTTGTAACAAAAAATGGCTCTTATTACCACTACCCCGTACAAGGAAATTCCATTTTTTGATGGTGCAGATGATTGTGAAAGAAGGGATGAAAAATGGTTCGTTGAAGTTCACACCCCTAATAATTATTACAATGATTTGTGGTTGTTTCATTCTGTGGATACCAATGCACACCAATTGGAATTCTTTTGAGCATAAAGTATATAAAAGATATAATTGTATCTCTTCAAGTGGAAAAAGTGGACAACACATCGAGAACATGCTCAGTACATAAAATAGAATTACAGGTTTCTCTTTACAAAAAGGATATCATGGAAGGGTCAACAAAAAAATACCAAGATTCGTGTTATAGTTATGGTTGGGAAATTTAGCCATACACTAAAGGGAACAAGAGTGGTTTGCATAATAGTGAAGTTATTTGTGTAGGAATTGTCACCATATTCAAAATTATATATCATTATGTATTCAATTCATATGTTTCCCACCACTTGAATATGGATAAAGAATTGGGCCAACGAAAATTACATTAAAAATGTTTACCATACACAAAAGAAAAAAACTATCTACGATGGAAAAAGACATTTCATAATCACATTTTCAAGAGGTGAAGCAATCTGTAAAAGAGAAATTATTATTAAAATAAGATGAAACTGAATTTTAAAAAAGTGAATCTACATTATCTTAAGAGATTCATATTTTTTTATTTGATGAAAATTCATTCAAAATTGATATTGGTTGCCTACAAAATACGATACAGATCACTTGATTTAGCAAGTGTCAGTCTCCTTGTCCACTCTATGTTATATAACCTGGTACCTCTTCAATGGGATGCAATTTTAATTCCTTTCAAAATAATTACTAGTGTTATTTTTAACATGGAGTTTGAGTATGAAATTCATTTTTTTATTAGATTAGGAAAAATAGTGATCAAAACCTAAAGGCCTTATAAAGGATAATACATTGTGAAACCACACAAAACAAAACAAGAAAAGAGATATAACCAAAATGAGTTAATCATACATAACTAATAAGAAAGAAGGTCAAAAACCCAGCCATTGAACAAAAAAATAAAAACAATATGCTACTGGACTAGAATAGTTCGCCAAAAGATAATAGGAAGTTTAAGAACATGAACAAAGAAAAATAGTTTATCTTTTGACTTTTGGGGAATTTCCTGAAGTGCTAGTAGGGTCCACTTGATTTTTCTCATGCTCCAACTCCTTTTGGGTCTTCCCACCATCATCTTCATCCTATGAGATATTGAAGTCGGGTTGGAATTTCCTTTTCTTCAAGCGCTCTTCCACTACCTCAAACCGATCCTGTAAAGCTTTAACCAACCTATCCATCTTCGTGAATTCCCCTAATGTTCCCATGATACATGCGATCTTCTTAGTGGCATGAATTTTGTATATCATCCCTTCCCTCATATCGGAATTAACTTCTTCCATGACCTACACACCATATCTAAGTGCTTCATTATTTGACCCGTATTCATAATTTTGACCATCGTCTTCCATGCACTTTCCTTTCCCTTTGGAAGTCCCTTCACCGCCTTTATCCTTGTCAGCCTTAATCTACTTAGCATCATCCCCCTCAACTATGTTAGAGGTCTCCATTCCCGCACACATCTTGGTAAGGAACTAATCCAAGCTGATATCATCATCCTCCTCATTAGGACTCACCATCTTAACCGAGAGACAGTTTACCATTCGGATTAGAAGAAGGATGAGACTTGGATGGGGAATTCCACTTTCCCTCCCTTAAAATATCTCACAAATGCCGATAGAGACATAAAAATAAAAAATGGAATACCCATCATATTTTTTTTCCTGAACATGTTTAACAACGACAAGTGATGTGTATAAATCTTGTGATACTTTCCCTCAAGGGTAATGTACTTCATAATATAAAGAAAAACCTCTTTCCAAACCGTTGGGATACAAGACTTAGCAATACCATAAGTGAAATTATGGACCTTTTCCTTACCAAAGAACAATGTATTGATTATTTTATCCCTCTTATACCTATCCTTGAAAATATTGCGACCCTTCATCTCCATTTCGGTAACTCAGGTGATGAATTTCTCTCGTCCTCTAGCTCCATTCCCCAAACCATAAACTTGTCATCATCCCATGCCATTCCAAAATCCTTGGAAAGAGAGGGATCATGTTCATGCCACTTGGAAATTCACTTTTTGAAACCCCTAATTATGAGCATATGAAACATAGAAGGATTATAGGTGATGCTACCAGATTGGAAGGTTTGAACTAAACTCTATCGTCCCCCATGATTTCTCTATTATATTTTGAAAGAAAAACCATTCGCACACTAAAAGTGATGAGATCAAAATGGACAATCTTGGAAATAAAAGCAACACACTCGAACTTACTACCTTGACAATCATGACCCCTAAAGTCATTCGTGTGAGTTAAAAGGAAATCGTTATGATTTGTCTTGTTGTATAATATCATTAATAGATAAGGGAATAACATCTCCTTTCATCCATAATTTGAATTTCATGTCTATACACCCCTAAGTTAGCAAGTTTTTCAGCACATTTATTACCAAGATGGGGGGTGTGATTGATATTACACCTGTCAAAAGATTTAAAGTGTTGTTTTATATCTTGCAGAATATTACCCAAAGCCCAATTTTGAATGTTATTCCTATTGAGTGCATTAAATTGAGGACAGAATCACCCTCAATTTGGATATGTTTGATCCATTTCTCTCTTTCTAAGTTGATCCCCCATAACAAGAATTTAGCCTCTGCCACATTATTGCTTTGAATTAAAAAGTACTATCATAAGCCAAGAGCCAATCAACCTCATGACTTCGATTAGTATGAAATTCTTGACATTGAAACTCATTTCTATATTATTGATGGGTAACATACAATAGAAGCCCAAAAACATCCTTGCAAATCCTAATTTTTCATCTGTTCATGATAGAATAAAACAAATTTTGGCTTGTATTCTATCTTCCAAAGTAACAAAAAAATAAATAATCAATATTTGTAAGAAAAAAAATATGGAAAATAAAATGTGGGTTAAAACAATAGTTATTGACTCACTATACAAATCTAGGTCAAGATGAATCTTAGAGAAGAGACCACAACATCCTTTTTCTGGTCACGATAAGTAAGAAGGATAGAAGGTATTTATAAATTGTACTAAGTTATTTTGCACATAGAAATTAACTTAAATTATTTCTTATAGAATGCTAGACTAATAAATTTTATTTTAATATGCAGTCATTCAAAAGGAAAATTTTGCTTATTTTTGAGAAGAAAAAATTGGAAATTTTGAAGGATAAACATTCATTCCTTGTAATCCTATATGAAACTTAGGATAAGTGGGATTTATTCTTTTATTTTTATACCAACCTTGGGTTTCTTTGTTTCCTAAAAAATATATAGACCCATATTTCAATCCAAATTCATTTCATATGCTTACAATAGGACTATTAAGAGGCAAAAAAGGTATGACACATGAAGAACTAGATTTATTTTCTAATAAATGCATTAGTGGTGAAATTTTGTTTAGATAATTTATTGGGTTAATGGATTATTTCTAAAAATTACTGCAAAAGTGTGAAGAAGAGAAGAGCAACAAGAGAATAAGTTATGTCTTATATGTTGACAAGAGTTCTAGAATACTTTGCTTGTATGGGATGCAATGAATTAAATGTGATTGAAGAATTTGACATGCATGAATCTCATTTTTCTCAACTATGTGAAGATCTTAAAGAAGAAAAGAAAAAATTGAAAAGGAATGCTACACCATTAGGGGAAGAGAGTCAAGGAAATTTTCCAAATTATTCAAAAAATGCTACTAAACTACTTGAATTGTATGTGACTGTGGTTAATACAAATTATCAACCAAGGATACAAGATACATATGAATTCACTTGTCAATGTTCTTATCCTTTTTTTCTTAGTAGAACATTGAGAGGTTTCCATTTTTGCCACTTAGTGTAGAAGTTGTAATTTTGGATTTTTGTAATATTATGGGTACTATCTCACAAAACGATATTATTGATCTTCTGATAGTAATTGGGTGTAGTATATTGAGTTGTGTCTACATATTTATACTTCTAGTAGTACAAGCTTACTTATTTTATACTATTGTAAAATTGTACATGAAAAAAATAAAAAAACTCACCAATAATTTCAAAATGATATTACAAAATTATGAATAAAGAACATGCATTTGAAGGGATGTCAGTAATTTTTCCATATATGGTGTTCGTAATTCAACTGGTATGGAGGCGGAAGATGTGACAATGGATTTGGATTGGAAAAATTCAAATCCCTTGGATATTATTAAACTGAATGAAGTTGGAGTTTTCTTCCCTGAACATCATTTCAGATTTGAGAGATCATTACATTTTTGGAGTACATTATTGAGAGATGTAAGACTAATTCATCCCCTATATTAATATTATATGGTGGGACAAATGGATTAAAGGCATCATATAATACAAATATGATCTCACTTATCTTTATGGTGGAGAATCATAAGTAGGAGATCATTCTCCAATGATATTGTAAATGTCTAATTGTGCCTCCAGGTAAATAGCCTCTACAATTTTTTTGTTCTTTTTATTATAGTCATTATGTATACGTTAATTCTTAACCATGTTTACTTTCTTGTAATATTAAGTTGTACACATCCTTCATATAGTTTTCTCCTATTATTTCCATATTATAGAATATATGTAAACAAAAGTTAGAATATTAATTAGAAGAATGGAGTTAAAAGTTCTCCATTCTCACAACTTTTATATATTTCTTTTCATAAAATAAAATATATGTAAACATAAGTTAGAAGTTTAACTAGAAGAATAGACTTAAAATTTCTCCATTATTGCAACTTTTATAGATTTCTTAAAATTATTAAGATCAATATTTCTTGGTATTTTCCCATTCACATATAAATATCATAGGAGACAAATAAGGACAAAATTAAATATGTTTCTGAATATTTAGAGGTATTAAAATGATTAACTTCAGTATTTCTTGTATTTGAATGTTTACAATGGGATATGTTCATTCTCGGACAAAAAAACATTTTTGTTTTTGTATTGAATTTCCGCTACATAAAATATGAATTGCGAGAAGAATAGAGATAAAATTAACTTTGTTTTAAAATGGGAAGTAGTGAAAGAATATATATTATTCACATTCTATAGTTTTCCTTTTGTAGTTTAATACTCTTGTACATTGGTAGCCCTTGTGCAAAGTCCGTAATGTGAATTATATATTATTTCTCTACTTCCCATTCTCACAACATCATCTAAAAAAGTATACGATTACACACACACACACACACACACACGCAATATGATGACAACATAAATCCTCAATCTCTCTCATGGGTATGTAGTGTAGAACTAGGCTTTGCTAGAGATAGTCCACTTAGTATAATGTAATTATAAATAATTACAAGGAAAAAACTATTTTTTGTAATAATGAGATACGTAACACAACACTTGGCTCTATCGGATAGTCCAAATAAGTATAATACAATTGTAGAAAACTACAAGACAAAAACTCTTTGTTTGTATGATTTTGGGCTTCGTATTAAAAACATTCTGAGTTACAAAAGAATTATAAGAAAAAGTAATATTTATTTATTTGAGAATGGGATTGTGCCCATTATAAACAAGATAAAGATGTAAGAATGCACAACTTTTAATACTCTTGTACATTGGCAACCCTTGTGCAAAAGTCCGTAATGTGAATTATATATTATTTCTCTACTTCCCATTCTCACAACATCATCTAAAAAAGTATACAATTACACACACACACACACACACACACACACACACACACACACACACACATATGATGACAACATAAATCCTCGATCTCTCTCATGGGTATGTAGTGTAGAACTAGGCTTTGCTAGAGATAGTCCACCTAGTATAATGTAATTATAAATAATTACAAGGAAAAAACTATTTGTTTGTAATAATGGGATATGTAGCACAACACTTGGCTCTATCAAGGATAGTCCAACAAGTATAATACAATTGTACAAAACTACAAGACAAAAACTCTTTGTTTGTATGATTTTGGGCTTCTGCGTATTAAAAACATTCTGAGTTACAAAAGAATTATAAGAAAAAGTAATATTTATTTGTTTGAGAATGGGATTGTGCCCATTATAAACAAGATAAGGATGTAAGAATGCACAACTTCTCATTGTAAGAAAGTAAATTGTATCTCTATTATTTAATTGAGAATGGACTTGACATGAAGAGTTAAAAGTATATATTTAAAAAAATGGGCAATTGTCTAGCCACAAAGGGAAAGGAAACCCGTTGTTATTTTCAATCATGGGTAGGGTTAGAAACAATCATTCTTGTGAATGTATTGGTGTTTACAATAAAACAAATAGGTCACTTGTAATAGTATCTTGGTGAAGCTTACCATCCCTAAAAATCTAGTTTCCTCGAAAACATTAACTTCCAATAAAATTTCCAATGTTTCTTTGATAAGCCCACTCTACAATTTTTTTAACCACTTCCTTTATAGAGGTTTTAAAATTATTTAGTTAATTATTGAATGTATTCAATGGACATATGTCCATTCTCATATAGCAATCATATATTCTTCCTCAATGATTCGTATATGTCCATTCTCATAGAAAAATCATATATTCTTCCTCAAGCCCCGCATCTCATTTCGCAACCTAACCTCATCACCTAAACCTTACATAATTATTTATTAATTACCTTATAATTAATAAATCCACATTCCATACCTCATCATAACCTAGTCTTAACCCTAAAATAACCTAATTAAGACCTATAACTTGGTCCACATCCACACCCATGACTAATTACTCCTCACCCGCACCTAAAACCAACCTCATAATGACTTGACCAAGCCCGAACTAATCCCTCGGGAGAAAAGGAGGAAAAGCTAGCTATTTTACCAAAAATAGCCCTTTTGACGTGACCGACATCGGTTCTACTCGACCGCCATCGGTTGTGTAACCGCCATCGGTTCCTGTAAATGACCACCTCGACCAAAAACAAAGGATCAGATTTTCATTTGATCAAAAGGAGGAGAAATCATTGAAAGGATCGGGATTTTCTTGGCGAGCGAGAGACAAGTGAAGAAACAAGAAGAGTTTGCGAGAGAAGGACATCAAGCCCAAGACTGCAATTTGCCTGACAACGAGAGCCTGTGATACTCAATGATCATCGTGAGGGAAGATATCTCATCTTCTGATCATCTGGACGTCCTATCTAAGTTCTACCTTTGTCATCACAGTTCTTGGACCTGCATTCTTGTCAATAACCAGTAAGTAGTATCTTGTATGTTCTCTTTGATAACATTTCTTAGACTTTTGAATCACAGCCATCATAAATCTATTCCCAGATCTACTACCCAGTAACACATTACATCTAACTATCATTCCTCTATCCTCTCATCACCCCGTTACCTAATCCCACTCATTTATTAGCCTTACAAACAACACAACCACCCTACAACCGACCCTCACCAAAAGTCCCTAAAACATAGCCCCTACCGATATCGGTTAGCAGAAACCGGTATCGGTTATCGTGACTCAAAACCAAAAACCAGCCTTTCCCTCTACTTGTTTCAACGAGGTTATTTAATTGTTATTTTACAATCTTTTGTGTTAATTCATACTAGTAGGGGAACTGACCACCTTCGAAAGGAAGTTTTGTATTTCCTGGGCCCGAGGCAGTTCCCTCATTTATTGTCTAATCAAAATCTTGTGGTCTTGTATTCTTATTTGCAGGTAGTCCTTCCAAGATAAAAAGGAGTTCTTCGCAATCAACCTGATCTCTCTCTACGGTACATGCGCACACCATCTCGACATTCAACAGGTATTCCTCCTAGCCCTAACCCTTATCTGTTTCTAAAAGGAATGAAAGGATAGAAGCAACTCTATTCCCAAAAGCTGAAACATTCCACGTGAAACATTTTGGCACGCCCGGTGGGACCCATTTCGGGTTTCTTTCTTTCTTGCTTGCTTTCATATAGGGAGCATACTTGTTGTTTTCTTCTTCTAAAGATATTCACAAGGTATTTTGTTATTTTGGTAAAAGAACTTGCTTTGCTTTTACATCTTTGCATTAGTGAAAGTCATCCCTTTTGCTTCATCGAATATCATTTTCGATTTGGGTTTAAAACACGTGCATCACATTCTTGCTTGTTGTTTTCAATTCTAGTGAACATAGATTAAGTAACAGGTCGTACACGTGGGGGTGATATCCATGGTATTGACAAGAAATTAATCTTACTTTCACTGCACAACACATACCGAATCACTTCACAATTAACACAACAGCTCAAACATCCCCCTTTTTCCGTGGTATTCCTCCGCCCGATTGAGGTAGCCTTATAAGCCAAAACAAACTTGACATTTCCCCTAAGTCTTTTGTTTAGGATTCTGACATCATTCTACGTCTAAAGGCATAAGCCCACAATAATTAAAATTAACCCTAGGGTTAGTCTCTGGATTTGCGTGTGCATCTTGCTTGTTTTCAGTTCTGTTTTCTCTATCATACTCTGTCTTCTGTGATCACCTTAGAACAAATTGATAAATGTACTAAGCATTGTTAAGATCCAATCAGCAGCTTCTTATATTTTCTCATACCAGTCTTATTACACCGATATCGGTTAACTGACCGACGTCGTCTATAGCCTAACCGACATCGGTTATCAGACCGATATCGGTTACTGTCTTTTACAGTTCCTGACAAACCAGCAACCTACCAATTTCACCATTCTGAGGCTGTTTCTATTCCCGATAGATTGAAGCCCTACTGTGTACTCTTGTCCATGGTTGTTATCACGCGGAAGCAAGCCACCGCCATGGTTTCACATGCCTGCTCTGTGCCTTTACCTGAATCACCCCCTTCACATTCTATAGGGAACCCTACGGACACCAGTGAGATCCCTAAAATTCCTGTAGGAGATAAGGAATTTGCCAAATTTCTGGATGCTAATCCTAGCGCCGTACAATACTATTTGTCTCATGCCCCTGACCGTACACCCGATGGTCAACTCCTTGTTGGCATGCCTATTAGTATAGCTGCTCATTTAGCTCCCACTCCACCTGATAACACCGCCTTGCTTTCTGCATCTTTAGCCCCGTCTCCCAATCCGACGGCTTCAGAGGTTCATACGACATAGATTGGCTTTCCTTTGGTTAATATTGGACCCCATATATCATTACCGCCGACTGCTCCTACCTCATCTCTCTTGCAGACTGCTCTGTTCATGACTTGCTCTCTGCCACCTATCCACACGAGCTTTCCTTCTCAAGCTCCGCCTACCTTTTCATTCCCATACACGTACCCAGTGACCTCAACATCTTATATAGGACATCCTTATTCGGTCACCTCAACATATTCGTCCTCCATACCTTATCAACATTTAACCCCACCATTGTCTAGCGGAGGCCCTTGGCCCAATTTGCCTCCGTTTACCACAACCGCACCATCATCTCATCCAACCATGGATTTCATCAAACAAATGATGGACAAAATGCAAAATTTGGAGGCTTCTGTTGGAAGTCGTAGCGCCTTGACATACGAGCAAGTTTGTCGGGAGCCTATTCACCCTTCTGTCCCCCTTCATTCATATCCTCCTCAATGGGAATTGCCAAAATTTACTCGTTTTAATAGTAAAGAGGATCCTCAACAACACTTGCGATCATTTAGACATGCTTGTTATTTGATTGCTCATGATGATGCCTTGTTACTCCACACCTTTCCCATGTCCTTATCAGGACCCGCCTTGGAGTGGTACAGTGCTTTAACCCAGCACTCAATCTTCTCTTTTAACCAACTAGCCCAATCTTTCTTGGATCATTTCTCCATTAACATTGCCAAGAAAGTATCTATCACCGACCTCTATGCCATCCGACAATTTGAAGACGAATCTATCGCAGATTTCGTCGGACGATGGCGGGGCCTTATCAACCAACTCACATATGCCTTACCTCAGACTGAACTTATCGAACTTTTTACGCGGGCCTGCGCTAAGCACATCTCTCCTACCCTTCAAATTCAAACTTTCCGCACATTTGACGAGGCCTTTACCATGGCTCGAAACTAGAAATTCGAGCCTTAGAAGAAGAGAAATTGCGGTTGCGCAACAAAAACCCCAATTTCCGAACTCCAGATTCCACCAATAAACCAAACACCACCACTCCTCACACATCCACTTCTTCGAAATCAAAAGGAGCTGTCCACGCGGTGATGGTCAAATCTCAAGCACCGTCTAATACCCCACCAAAAACCACCTATAAATATAAAGCCGAGCCCATCAATTACACTCCCTTGGGAGAAACTTATGGTGTCATCTTGGAAAAATTGCTCAAAGCCGGAGCTATCACCTTGCCTCCTGTTAAACCTCACTCCGGGTTTGACTCCACCCATGCTATACCTTCTTGGTACAAAGAAAATGACTTCTGTAACTTTCACCACGTAAAAGGACATAGTCATGAAAACTGCAAGATGTTGAAAAACATAGTGCAGGAAATGGTTGATGCAGGGGATATAACCCTCGATAATCCTAATGCCCCTGCCAACCAAAATTTGAAAATCTTCAACAAACCATTCCCGAATCACTCTTCTAACAGTAACATAAACCAGGATATCTTAGCCGAGGAGAGTGTTCATGAGATCCATGCAGTCTTCGACTCCCAGCCAAAAACCTCTATCGAGAAAATTTTGAATCAAGCCTCTTCACTGACACAGGGGCCCAAACCTCCTTCACCACCATCAAAAAGGTGAAATCATTCCTTTACCTATACAGGAGTTAACCGCCCAGAGTTCTCTTCTCATAGATGAGTCTTCTTACACCACATCCCTACAAGACTGCGAACGGATGTTATCTAACTTATCTATTTCCCAAACGTCTCCTTCTACCACTCTTGCTGCACAAGAGGAAGGCTCGCCACTCCTTTTGTCATCCTTAGACGAGAAACCTCTTGCACCAACATCACCAAATTCTTTAACCATGACGGATCCTCTCAAACATGCCCTCCTACCTATTAGTTCTTCATCGCCTAAATCTTTTCAGCGACCGGTTGACCTCTTAACACCTATTGATACAGTGCCTCATCTACCTTCTATATCACACCCACAGTGGACCGGAATCACAACCCACCTTTCTTCCATACAAGAGTTCCAATTCACACCTAAAGACTGTCATTCTCCAGAAGATAGACGAGTCCTATGGGAATGTTTGAGTACCCCCTATTCTACTCAAATGCAGATGACCGATCCAGACACCTCTACCATATACCCAAAGTGTTTACAGAAACTCAAAATGCCTATGTCCTCATCTCCACCCCCCGCATCTCTACCAAGTATCTCATCCACCTTTATTAGCCTAACCAAATCTTCCCCTATACTTGGGACCGCACCAATACCCAGTCTAACACACCCACCTAAGCGACTAGATTTATCCAAAAATAAAGCCACCCCTCCACTTAGGAGACAAACTCAATCCATGCCTCTATCACAATTAAAACCATCATCATCACACCTACCTTCCATATTGGGACCTCATCCCTCCACCTTGCATCAATATATCATACCTCCTGCGTTTTATTTAAAACAACCTACGCCTTCTACACCCATACAGAGATCTAAGGGTATATCAACACTATGTCACCCCACGTATCCTGTCCACCCATCAAACCTAAACAAATTTCATCATCAAAGGACTTGTTTGCCGTCACTCCTCTTTTTCCGCCATTGTTTCCGGATACCACGTTATCTGGAGCCTCATCATCTAACCAGCTAAACGTAGCTCCTGCACCAAAGAGACCTCGTTTAGTTAAAACCACGTATCAATACCCCTTGGCTAAACCACCACCCGTACGAACCAACCATACCCAAACATTACCAAAACCCACCCAATCAATGCCCTCATCTTCCTCCGATTTTGACCCACTCAAAGGATCTTACGCCAAAATCCTTGCTATGTTGGTGGAGAATGCGACCATTTCTCTACCCCCACTTAGACCTTATGACCCGTCTAAACCTCGACCTATAGGTTATGATGAGTCTAAAATCTGCACTTACCACCGCACACCAGGACATGATGTGGAGGGATGCAAAGCTTTAAAAGCCATACTTCGTCAGTCACCTCTCTCCGATAGAAAAGTTAAGAAAGACAACTTACGAAGAGAGAGACCTTTAGCTTCAATTCCCTCTCCTATACCACCTGTCCCCGCCTCACCAAGATCTATCATTATTACAGCCCCAACTCTCGAAGACCATGACCTATCCCTCTTCCTTCCTCCTCTCGTATTCACGAGATCAATATGATTAGTGTTCTTTACTCGAGGGCGAAAAAAACAATGGGAAAGCGAAAGAAAACACACCTGCGGCATCTCTTTCTCCGTCCACCATCCCGATTGCACCACCACCTAAAGTGGTTATTCGTGGACCTACCTACCCCATCTCTAATGGAATTGCCCACCGAACCATGATCAAACAACTTCACCAATCACCTGTAAAAATGACACTGTATGATCTCATTCAGACTTCTGAATCTCATCGACAAGCTCTCGTTGAAATCCTTCAAGGGATAGAGGTCTTACCTAATGAAACCTTTCCTGTTACCTCTATTCTAACACCCAATCACGTTGCTTCACTCACCAAACAATCTATCTCCCCAACCACTTCTGTCTCTACAGCAAGCCGCTGCTGTCAGTTTCTCCGAAGATGAAATTATCGACTTTGGTGCTGAAGATCCTGACCCTGCTCTTTTCATCTCAGCTTACGTTCGGGACATTCGGGTACGTCGTGTTATGATTGACGGGGCGCTAGCCTAAACATCATCTCTTCAAAAGCCTTCCAACAAATGAATATCCCTTCTAGTTGCATGTGTGCCAACCCCATCATGTTGCGGTCATTCAATGATGCTATTACTTCTACCTTAGGCACCGTGATCCTTAACATTCGTGTAGGACCACGCACTTTACCTGAACTCTTCTATGTCCTTGAGGGAGAGTTCCAATACAATATGTTGTTAGGCCGCCCTTGGATCCGGGCTATGGGATGCGTTCCCTCCACCTTACATAGATGCATAAAATTTGAGTACGAGGGGAAGTCCTACACCGTAAAAGCTGATCCTCCCCCCTTCAAAACTTGCAATATGTTGTATCGCCCTAATGATGTGCTTGTACCAGTCAAGACACCCATTCATCCAACCCAGCCATCCACTTCCAACGCACCTACACCTTCAACCAATGAAACCGTCGCACAAACCACTTCCTTTCCCGCAGCTAACATCCCAGCCTCAGACCCCTTAGTAGATGTTTTTCAACGCCTTACGCTGGGGGAGTATCGCCTATATAACGTTAGTTCTTTCCATACCCCACAGGAGTACGGACAGGTACATGCACATCCTACCTATGACCGTCGTGTTGGGGAAGTAATCCCCTACGGACCACCTCATTGCCACACCAACCTAACATATGGGGGTGTCGACGCATCTTCCGTTACCCCTAAACCTCCTCTTGGTGTATTTCCTTTCCAATCCGATTTTCAATACCTAACAAATCGTCGTTTCGCCCTTACCTTCTTGACTCGCTGTGCTTGGAAAGGCTTTGGTTTTGGTCTTTATGAACAAGGCCGACATACAATCATCCCCGTAACTACACGCAAGCACAATGATCGTAGTGGTCTCGGATTTCTAGGAACACTTACACCGAAGGAACCTCGTGTCAGTTATCTCCTGGAAGATGACGACATCACCCCTACCGAACCATCATCACCCATTTTGCCATCATCACCCACAGAGTCGATAGATCCTGAATCTATCCCTCCTAACTTTTTTTTTTTCATAAATGCCATCTTCCTAGGTCCTCTCACTTATCAACGCGATAATGAGGACCCCTCTTCTATCCCCTTACGTATCCAGACATGATTGAAGAGGACTCACCTTCAATTAATGTTGTTGAGTGTCAGGATGATGACTCCATCCTCACTTATCTTGGCGCGGATGACTCTTATATTCAACGCGCCTTACCATCTGAAACTCAAACCATGTTGAACGAGTCTACTATAGAAATCAACATCCACACAGAGGAGGATCCTCACATTGTGAAGATCGGACAATCCCTTAACGCATCAGAACAAGTCACCTTTACTACCTTTCTCCATGCTCATGACCAAGCTTTCGCTTGGTCTTACACTGTGACATGCCGGAATTGATCCTACATTGCTGTCCATAACATTACCACTAAACCCGATTCCAAGCCAAAAAAAAATGAGAAAAATGCATCCACGCATTGCCCTCTTGGTCAAAGAAGAGCTTCAACGACTCCTTTGTTTCCTTCATCCTGCTGCTATTGACTATCCTCATGGATCTCTAACATCGTACTCATCACTAAAGCGGCGGGGGACTTCGGATATGCATGGATTTCCGAGATCTTAACCTCACTTGCCCCAAGGATGACTTCCCCCTACCTAGTATTGATCAACTTGTTGATCTCACTTTGCAGAGCCATGAGATGCTCTCTCTCATGGATGGCTTTTCGAGATCTGACCAAATTTTGGTTGCCCCTGCCGATCAACATAAAACTACCTTCATAACTCCTTGGGAACCTTACATTATCGTGTAATGCCATTTGGCCTTAAGAATCTTTGTGCCACCTATCAGTGGGCTATGACCTACATTTTCATGACATTATGCACACTATCCTTGAGGATTACGTCGATGATCTTCTTGGCAAATCTAAACATCGCGATGAACATCTCGATGTTTTAACCATTATTTTTGATCTTTGTTACAATATTCTATCCATCTTGACCAAAGAAATGTGTCTTTGGTGTCCTTTCAAAAACTTCTTGGTTTTATCGTCTCTTTGCGTGGCATTGAGGTCGACCCATCTAAAGTCAAAGCTATCCTAGAAATGCCCCACCTACTAACCTTAAACAATTGCGTAGTTTACAAGGTAAGCTCGATCTATCCAGGCGTTTCATCTCTCAACTCTCGGATCGATGTCAACCTTTTTATCACCTCCTTAAAAAGGACATTGACTTTCAATGGAGCGAAGAGTGCCACCAAGCCTTTGAAGCTCTCAAAGCTTATCTCTTGCAGCCACCCGTGCTTATCCCACCTCAGGACGATCGCCCCTTCTACCTTTATCTTTCCGCCACCGACCACGTTGTAGGGGCCATGCTTGCACATCGTGACTCTGAGAATCGAGAACAAGCCGTTTATTATATAAGTCATACTTTGGTGGACTATGAGACTAGGTATACACATGTAGAAAAGTTGTGCCTAGCCTTATCATTCGTGGCCACCAAACTCCGACACTACCTCCTGAATCACAAAACTTTCATCATCACCAACACGGACCCCATCCATTATATGTATGCCAAACCTCATCTAAACCAACGCATCACCCGATGGCTCATGCTCCTCGCCGACCTCGACCTTGAGTTTGTCCACCAGAAATCAATCAAAGGACAAACCATCGCAGACCAACTTGCGGAAGCCCCTTTATCTGGGGAACAATTTACCAATTTTAATTTCCCCGACGAACTCATCGCCACTCTTTCCCTCAGGGAGGAGTCGTATCTAATGACCCTTTTCTTCGATGGATCCAAATGCCAGCGGTGGAGGAGCCGGCGTTGTTCTCATTCCTCTCGACGCTGAGCCTATGCCTCTTTCATTCCGACTCGATTTCCCCTGCACTAATAACATAGCGGAATACGAGGCCCTTGTTTTGGGTCTCCAGGTTGCGTTACACTTAGGTGTCAAATCTATCAATATTTTCGGTGACTCTCAATTGGTAGTCAATCAAGTTATGGGCATCTACCAGTGTAAAAATGAGGAACTTCAAAAGTACAAACATTACGTGGATTCACTTCTAACCTTATTTACTCACTATTCTATCCAAACCATTCCCCGCTCCACTAACAAATTTGTGGATACTATGGCTTGCTTAGCCTCGCAAATTCCAGCTTCATCAACTGACTCTGACATTTTCGTCTTGGTCCAACAACTCTTTGCCCCATCTTACTCAGCCCGGTTGTTTGTATGATAAATAATGTGTCTGCTAATTCGCAGGATACCTGGTATCACCAATTTCACGACTACCTTACAACCTCCGTTCTCCCATCTGACCTTACAAGTACCGGAAAACACGCTTTTCTTAAACGTGTTTCTCGTTATGTCGTTATGGGGGGACTCCTTTATAAACGTGGCTTTGATGGCATCCTCCTTCGATGTCTAACCGGCCCGGAGGTCACCTATACCATCCAACAGGTTCATGACGGTATTTGTGGTGGACATTTTAGCGGCCTCGCCGTGGCCAAACGAATCCTTCGCCTAGGTTATTATTGGCCTACTCTCAATAACGACTGCTACGAATATGTTAAGCGTTGTGTTATGTGTCAACAACATGCCAACCTTCAACATACTCCTAGCCATCATGCTACAGGTCGCACGAGATCTTTGGCCCTTCTCACAATGGGGTTTAGACCTTATTGGTGAGATTCATCCATCCTCTTCGCAACGTCACCGATGGATAATCACAGCAACCGAATACTACACAAAATGGGTGGAGGCTATTCCGCTCATTTCAACTAAAAAAGAAAAAATTGTAGAGTTCATTAACCACCACATTATCTGTCGTTTTGGTGTTCCTCATCGCCTGATAACAGATAATGGAAAATCTTTCAAAAATAAGTTGTTGCAAGACCTTTGTGACAACTTTGGTATCAAACTTAGCTTCTCATCACCCTACTATCCACAAGCGAATGGACAAGCCGAATCTTCTAATAAAACCCTAACCAAAATCCTTATGAAAGTTGTCAATGAGTCCGGAAGAAATTGGCATGATCACATCCCCTTTGCCCTTTGGGCTTATCGTACTAGCATTCGTACCTCCACTAATGCCACACCTTTTTCTTTGGTATATGGTACCGAGGCTGTCTTGCCTCTCGAAATACAAATACCCTCCCTCAGAATATCTCTTCAGGATATTCTTACCAACGATGATTTCCGCCAAGAGCGGTTAGCCCAATTGGAGCTTCTTGACGAGCGTCGTCTTACAGCTCTTGATCACCTTCAAATCTATCAAAAACGCATCAAGCGTGCTTATGATAAGCGACTTCATGAGCGTACCTTTAAGGTTGGTGATCTTGTCCTCAAAGAGAATCAACATGTAACCAAACTAGAAAAGAGCAAACGTGGAAAATTTGCTCCCAATTGGATTGGGCCTTACATAATCACTCATACTTATGGATCAGGCACTTATCGTTTAGCTTCGCTTAATGGTAAACCTGAGCCTGAACCCCTTAATGCCTTGCATCTTCGACCTTTCTACTGTTGAATTTAGTGTTATATCACTTCTTATCTACCTACCGCTCGTCCCTTGAGCTCACTTACCACCACATACACTTTGTTTCCTACATCTCGAAATAAAATCAAGCTCACATAGTTTGCTTCTCACCTCCCCTTTAACGATGCCTTCCCCTTTTTAGTCTAGTCCATGACTTCAAAGTTTTAAAATAACACATTCTTATGGGATTTTCTTGAGTCAAACTTCCTACCAAACTAGATGCTTTACGCCAAAAGGACATCTGGCTCTCTAAATTATATATAGACTGCTCCCTCGAAGGACAGCTATATGCCACACTATTGCTGCTATTATATATAGACTGCTCCCCCGAAGGACAGCTATGCACTAAAAATGCATCTGCTACTATAAATAGCCTGCTCCCTTGAAGGACAGCTATACACAGTCAGCCTTTATCAGAAGCTTCTCGCATTGATCAGCTTTGTGAAGACCTCAAGAATAATACAATCAATATCCCTTGTAGACTTCCCGCATCGATCAGTCTATATTCAGTAAAATAAAAGCCGCATTCAAAAGAACTTTGAAGTCATGGACTTGTCTATTTAGGTTAGGATCTCTTTCGTCAGGACACTCACTTTATAACAAGTTCTCCGTGCCTCAGCTATACCATCCACCTCACCTCACCATTTGTTAAAACAACACAACTCAAGGGACGTGACGTACACCCGATATATTGTGATTATACAACTCTTTTCACCTATTGACTGCTCGTCTATGCACGGTGCCTAGGGGATTCAAGCTCATTCTACATTAATATGTGGTTTGTTTAGCTCTTCTCAACCACGGGATCACTTTTTCCTCTTTGACTCGAATCTAGGATTATGTGTTGATCTTAATCAGGACATGATTCCCTACCACTTGGGTAGGCTAACTTTCGCTTCACTTATACCTATTCCAACATCACCAATTCATTACCAACACCAACAACATTACCCTACCAATATCAATATCAATATTTTTACCAACCAACAAATTGCCTAACCATACCTAAATTGCCTGAATTCATCTCTCCCTGGTCCTAAGGGAGAACTACATCGGTCTGAGGCCCCTCCTTGCTTTGTGTGGGCTATGTAGGCAGCACTTCGGAGACATGGGGTCTCCCAAGGTTAGCTCGACCATCCCCTACCATAACCTATCATGTGTTGTAAATATAAATATTTTTTGTATTCCTCTTTATCCTTTTTTCAAAACACAAAAGTCAAAACACAAACATTCTTATTATTATCATAACTCAAATCAACATACATATTCAGTTTTATTTAGATGTTAAACAAATACATCTTCTCTATCATCGACACAGGTCGGCATCCTTATTTATTCTTATACCTCGATAACATTTACTTAGACCCTCACGCCTCATCCCGAACCAGGTGATGATCGTGATCGTCGACGCCTCTCGCCGGGCCTCTCTGTCCTCAAAGGTACCACGGCTATTGGTACCGCCCACTGATCTGCCAATCTCTCCTGTAACATGTGAATACGCTCCCTCGCATGGAGGTATCTCACCTCTAGTCCCTCCGCTCGTGACTCCGCAACCGCTAACAATCCTCTTGTCTCATTCACCTGCGTTTGGAGCTGATGAACTAATCTCTGTAGATGATCTCTCTCCGCTGTAATCATAGCTATGTCAGGATGATCACGTACCCCTCGCAGCTCTGTTACCCACCATAATCTATAGGCCTCTGTCGTTCCTGCATCCATTACCCTGCGATCGGCTGCTATCTCCTCTGGCCCTTCTGGAGGTGTTGGCCGGGGAGGTGAGAATGCTGCCTCGGCGTCGATCCTCATATATGGTCTATAAGCCAGGGGTATATCCTGCACAAATCCAAATTGTCACCGCACGTGATCTAGAGGAATCCTCTCATATTCACCTGGCCTGTGCCCCACGATCCACCTCAATCGCTCTACACCCCTCAACTCCTCAGCTATATTCTCTGTTACCATATAGTTCCCATAAGGCCTCCAACAGATGTCCGCCATCGTCACCATCTCCCATACCTACCTATAATACTCAGTGTCACCCATCACAGCCTGGGCTCTTGCCTCTTGTTCTATCTGGACCCATCGTCTGAATCCCAACCTCTGCACTCCGGTCTCTCCGGACTGGATGGGTCGGCCTATTGGTCACACACAAACAATGTGCTCATAGGCCCAACAATGTAATAAAAATGAACAATCCAGTGTTGTCCTGTGATTTCGTCTACAAGCCCATAAACCCCTGTATAGCTCCGCCAAATATGCAGGTGCCCATGCAAAAGTCACGTTCCTTTCTATCATCTCCCAAATAACACACATCAATGCTTTTGGAAATCTTCCCCCATCCGCCCTCGGCAACGCATAATACCCTACCGCTATCATTAATATCACTGCTAACCTTGTCTCCTCAGGGTGTGCTGCATACATTATACCATATGTGAATGTCAAACCTCGCTGTGTCAAATCTCGTGCGTATGGACCAAATACTACTGTTATCACTCCCGTGCCTTGCTTTAGGCAAATGCACGATATCTTTGGTCTTCTGTGATTGGGAGTCTCAAAATACGGAACACATCTTCCAATGTCACTGTCATCTCCCCTGTTGGCAGATAAAAGGTATTCCTTTCTGGATTCCATCTCTCAATCAACGCCTGTAACATAGCATGGTTACGTGTGATTCGTGAATAATAGCGGATTCCACTTAACCCCAAACGATTTATCAATGTCCATTCAGCTGGTGTTACATCCGCTCGTTGAAACAACAATACGGCTAGCACGCGATATCGTTCATCCTGAACCCTGCCTCCGCCTGCACACATCAAAACGACACACAGCCATTCAATAAATCAAATTCCCAAGGGTTCTTTCTCACATTCTGGAAATTCCTACAGTAACCGGCATCGGTTTTAGATAACCGGTATCGGTTCCATAACCGATACCGGTTATCTTAAGCCGATATCGGTCAATATCAACTTTACACACCCTGCCTAAAAACACCACCTATGACAATAATTTGATCGTTTATCCCTCTCTGTACATACAAACATACCCGACACTCCTGACTACCTTCCCCATCACATTCACCCTATCCCGAATCATTGCCTATCACCTTTTCTTTCTCATCTCTATCTACTTAATCTCCATCATACTATTCACACAACATGCAAGAATCAAATTACAACCAAGACGTTTACCTCTTGGGCTGCAGCAGCTTGAGATGGCACTTGTCTTCCTTCTCGTCCCTGCCTGCTGGATGCTTCTCCTCGTTCTGCCATGTTCACCACCCTCTTCAAATCTAACTTGCCGTTTTGCCTTCTGAATCTCAGCCCACATTGATTTTCCCTGTCTCTTTTCTCCTTATCACTCAATTCTCTCATGCAATTACCTGTCTCAGTAGTCAAAAAGCGTCGCAATCACGTATTTAACTTCTTGCATGGCTCTCAAAATAAGAACTTAAGTTGCCACCCAAGCTTTTCTATTTTTAGAAAAGCCCATATTTGAATAACCGCTATCGGTTAGCTAACCGATATCGGTCTATTGTCTACCGACATCGGTTACCTAACCGATATCGGTCATATACCTACCTTTTTAAACATAGTTCTTTTCTTTATTTTCTACCTAATTTTTGTGGCGCCATCCCTTTTTCCTGCATAACAACACCATTATCTATAATTTTTCATCAAATCCACATCTCATTACAATTTCATCAACATCATCTATCTATATTACCAAAATAAACAAGCCATCAACAAATGATATCCAAAACCATCAATCTATACACCATTTGGATCCAACTCAACAAGCTACATACATTCAATTTCACAAACCAGCGACAAAACATACAACATTTCATAACACAACATGTCAATTAAACTCATCATCTATATATATACATACATCCCATCAACAAAAGACATCAACACCATCAATATATAAACCATGTGGATCAAACTCATCATACATTCTATATCACAAACCATCGACAAAACACTTAAAAACATTTTAAACACAACATGTGGGTCAAATCATCATATCCATATATCCAAAGTTTCAAATATACAATGTGCCCTGCATAGGGGCCTCTGTGATCTCATAATACAACAAAGCCGCACACACGCGAGGCCGCAATAACTGTCATAATCTCGACTCGGCTCGCGGGCGGTCTCTCATATCAAAAAAAAAATACTCAAGCTCATGAGGCGGTATCAAGTATGTCAACTTTGACTCGGCTCATGAGCCGGTATATACAATAAATGAATCAATAAATGAATGAATAAATCATATGTGGGCACGCAGGCCTCTATAAACATAACCGGTTCGCAGACCGGTGCCCATATCCATGTACAAAACAAAAATATGCAGGGATCCCTCAGCTCTCCCCACCGCCCTCAGCACCTCTCCTGCTGGTCCCTGTGCCGCCTCTCGCCTCCTGCCATGCCATGACCCACCGGCTGTGGTGCTGCCCTCCACGAGATCTCGACTCAGAGGTCTCTACTCTATGTGCCGCATATGGCTGATAGTCAGCCCCGGTACCATCAAGAACATCCTGATAGTACCGGGCCTCCGCTCTCGCCTCCATATAACGGTCCCGTGCCACCATAGCTGCTGGGGCTGGTCCCCTGACTCCTAATACCAGTGCCCCCATGCCTGTCTTTGGTGCCCGCTGGTGGTGCACATGTGGGTGGCATGTGGTGGTACTTGTATGCACCTATGGTTGTGCTGCAGTGCCACCTGGTGGTGTGCATTGGTGGTGCTGAGCTGTGTGCACTGCACTGCGAGCTCAGCTAGCTGCATTGCCCTGTAAGACACCTATACGTGCATGTGTGTGCAGTAAGCTGCCCTGTGTAATAGCCGCACACCCCCGAGCTGATCCCTCTCTGCTATCACCGCCACCAAGTCTGGCTGTGTGGGGGACTGTGCTCTCCTCACGCGGCTCTCTCTCCTGCCCACCATACCAAAAATGCTCCCGTACAGCCGGCGTCATCCACGGTATCATCTACATGCCTCTCGGCTACCCAATCTGGGTCCATAGGCTGTGGTGCAGGCAGTGGAGCCTCTACATCATCCCTCAGTACTGAGGGAAGGGAGGTGGCTCATCCTGTCGTAGCCCCAGCTGTCGTCGTACCCTCTCCAGGGGTATCCGCTCGTACTCTCCCGGCCTCCGTCCCGCTATCCAGAATGTATCTTTGGATCCACTAGCAATGATCGGGCTCCTCCGCGGGGGTGATGACCTCTATAAGGTCTCCATACAATATCTAACACTGTCAAGCCCTCTAATACATGCCGATAATATGCTACATCTCATCCAGTGAGAACTACTCGTGGCTGGCCCACGACCCCCAACCACCTCTGAAAGCCATATCTGTAGATCACCTGTGGCCCTGGCTGCTGGGGCAGCCCTACTGGTCTAATGCATATGATATGCTCATATGCCCAACAGTGTAGCAAAAACATAGAGCAAATCCTGAATCGCCTCATCCGGCGATAGCCCCACAGCTCTCGGTATAACTGCACTAGGTATACTGGTGCCCAAGCATAACATGTATGCTCCTCGACCATCTCATGTAAGACCCCCATCAACGCCCATGGAAAGCGGCCTCCCTCTGAGTCCGGGAGGGCGAAGCAGGTGATCCCGATCATCATCAACACGGCCAGCCATGTCTCATGGCGGTGGGCACGGTACATATCCCCATACGCGATGCTCGCGCTGTGATACGTCAATAGCGTGGTTGCATCCCCAAATACGTGTAGGATGTTGTCCATGGTTGTCTCTGCGTCCACCTGAAAGACTACCTCTCCATCAATCGGTAATCTAAGGATGCGATACACATCCTCCAATGTAATGGTCATCTCTCCAGTCGGGAGATGGAACACATTGGTCACCGGATCCCATCTCTCGATGAGGGCGACCATCAAACTGTGATCCCTATCGATCGCCCTGTACCGCTGGACTCCAGAGTCCCACCTCGTGCATAATACCCCACTACTGCTGCGGACACGTGTGGCCACATCCGTCTCAACAGCGGGGGCATCCTGTCCTACATCGTCAGCTGCTGACGTGCCTGCAAAACCAACTCACTACATTAGCCCTACCCTTTCAAACAACAACTACTTTAACCTTCTATACCCCCTTTTACCCACCCGACCACAACCCGACTCTATAACACACACCTACACTCACCTATTTTACCCTAAAAACTTTACGATATCCCCTTGCCTTATCTCGCACCCTACCCTACCAATCACTCACTCTCTATTCTCGCCATTTACCTATGCCCCTACCAATTTAACACCTCCCCATTCATGCCCAACACCTAATCTATCCGAACCGCACCAACCACACAATCGCCCCATTTTTTCCCCCACTCACCAATCACCCTTCCTATTAACCTCTACCCCTTCCCTCTTCACCCCACAACACAACACCCAACCACTAATACCTAAACACCCAAAACCACAGCCCCATGACCACCAAACACCCCAAACCATAGCAAAACCAACCAACAAAATAAATATTATTAAGTAGGGACCGGTACCGGTCACCCATGACCACCACCGGTCCCCTCTCCACCGACGCCGGCCCGGCGACGTCGGCCGACACGGTCACACCTACTAACTCACCTGGGCCGAAAATTTCTTGACCGATGCCGGTCGCTTAGTGACCGGCATCGGTCACTGAAAAATACCCGAGCCAAACCCGACACGGCTACCCCATTCAATTTTTTTCCTATTTCTCCCTATATACCCACCCAAACACCCTAAAAACCTACCCACCCTGCCGCCTTGGCCTATTTCACCTATCTACCCTCTCCTTTTTTCAAATAATTTCCATTTATTAATTATTTTCTAAAAACCTTACATTCCTACCCAAAACCCAAATCCAGCTTAACACAATCAAATTCACACAATGAAGGGTTTCGAACCTACCGGTACGACGACACGTCGTCGTGGTGGGATGGGTGGTGGTGGTCCAGCTGGTCCAGCACCTCCTGCTCCTCCTGGCTGTGCCATAGCTCCACCTCTCCTCTGCTGGGTCCTCCACCAATCAACTGCTGCCTCCTACTCACTCGGGCCCACTAACCACTCACTTCTCCACTCCAATAGCGCCACCTCAACCAACAAATGCTCCAATCTCAACAATACACCTCAGACAACTCAAATTGGGTTTCAAATTGACAATATGACAATGACCGGCCGTATTTTTTTCTTTTTATAGGTTTTCGACTATAACCGATACCGGTTATATTGTGCCCTAAGGAACCGGTATCGGTCACCTAACCGATATCGGTCATGGACAATCGATATCGGTTTTATCCCACCTCTTCCCCAATTTCTGCCCTTATTTACTAATCGTCCTTTCTCACAACATCGCCTATATCCACCTTGGCTGAAAACCCTTTGTTAACTTCCTTGGCATGATCCAAGGTCGTAACCCACCATTTGGTTTGACCCAAGGACCGTAACCCACCATTTGGCCCGACCCAAGGCCGTAACCAACCAATTTGGCCCGACCCAAGGCCGTCACCTACCATTTGGCCCGACCTAAGGCCGTAACCAACCATTTGGCCCGACCCAAGGCCGTAACCCACCATTTGGTTTGACCCAAGGACCGTAACCCACCATTTGGCCCGACCCAAGGCCGTACCCACCATTTGGCCCGACCCAAGACCGCACCCAACCATTTGGCCCGACCTAAGGCCGCACCAATTAAATACCTCGCCCAACATCAACACAATACACTTTTATCCACCCATCATGTCACTTTTTGTTCAATCAAGCTCACCTGTTCGTGTTTTAGCATGATTAGGGTCCTTGACTTGATCAGTCGACCAACTTTGCCTAGACCAAGACCGTGATGTTTATCTCAACCAAACCAACCATTTGGTACTGCCGAACATGCCTAAACATTCCTGTACCTTACCCATTATATCCCTGGAGCTACTTCTATGCCTTGGATACCGGATTATATCACCCTTGTTTGGATAAACTATCGACCTTTGCTTATGAATTTCTTGTTTGCTCTTCAAATCATGTACCCTGGTCGCACTACTACATTTCAACGTGCGTCTGCTTCCTTGGACCTACCCCACCATCTTACCATCATATAAACACCATTTACCCTTTATCAACCCTATCCCTGATTTCACGTTGCCTCAATCTGTGATAGATTTGAGGGGGATTACCTATACCCTTAACAGGGGTAACCACTTCTTATTATTGTCCATGCAGCTTTAACAAAGACAAGCTACACGACAACAAGGGGCTAATGTAGACACCAAATTTGTGTCTTACGACCCCCTATGCCCCGCATCTCATTTCGCAACCTAACCTCATCACCTAAACCTTACATAATTATTTATTAATTACCTTATAATTAATAAATCCACATCATACATACCCTTACCTCATCATAACCTAGTCTTAACCTAAACTAACCTAATTAAGACCTATAACTTGGTCCACATCCACACCCATGACTAATTACTCCTCACCCGCACCTAAAACCAACCTCATAATGACTTGACCAAGCCCATGACTAATCCCTCGGGAGAAAAGGAGGAGGAAAGTTGGCTATTTTACCAAAAATAGCCCGCTTTGGCGTGACCGAACATCGGTTCTACTCGACCACCGTCGGTTGTGTAACCACCATCGGTTCCTGTAAATGACCACCTCGACCAAAAACAAAGGATCAGATTTTCATTTGATCAAAAGGAGGAGAAATCATTGAAAGGATCGGGATTTGCTTGGCCGAGCGAGACAAGTGAAGAAACAAGAAGAGTTTGCAGAGAAGGACATCAAGCCCAAGACTGCAACTGCACAACCAGAGCCCTGTGATACTCAGCTGATCATCGTGAGGGAAGATATCTCATCTTCTGATCGTCAGGACGTCCTATCTAAGTTCTGCCTTTGTCATCACAGTTCTTGGACCTGCATTCTCGTCAATAACTAGTAAGTAGTATCTTGTATGTTGTCTTTGATAACATTTCTTAGACTTTTGAATCACAGCCGTCATAAATCTATTCCCAGATCTACTACCCAGCAACACATTACATCTAACTATCATTCCTCTATCCTCTCATCACCCCGTTACCTAATCCCACTCATTTATTAGCCTTACAAACAACACAACCACCCTACAACCGACCCTCACCAAAAGTCCCTAAAACATAGCCCCTACCGATATCGGTTAGCAGAAACCGGTATCGGTTATCGTGACTCAAAACCAAAAACCAGCCTTTCCCTCTACTTGTTTCAACGAGGTTATTTAATTGTTATTTTACAATCTTTTGTGTTAATTCATATGAGCAGGGGAATGACCACCTTGAAAGGAAGTTTTTATTTTTCTGGGCCCAGGCGGCGAGTTCCCTCATTTATTGTCTAATCAAAATCTTGTGGTCTTGTATTCTTATTTGTAGGTAGTCCTTCCAAGATGCAACTCAAAATTCAAACATTCCGTAGCCAAACAATATTGTAAGTAATTTAGATCTGCATAGACAAAATTACGTAACATATCTCTCATATAAATAAAAAAATTTATTCCACATTATATTCTTCTTTTATGATTCCTAAATGAGAAAAAGTATCTATCAAGTGAATACAAGATTGAATGTATTACAAGTGAACAATTATCTACCCACCGAATACAATATTGAACATGTATTACAAGGATTAAGTAGGAATGGATGAAATTCCATTTTTTATAATTTTTACTTTACACTCTAAGTATTTACGTTCATTGGTAGAATCATGAGATGGTACAAATGATTATGAGTGGAGAAAATTTCAAACCATGAGGTTAATCCATTAGATGAAAGTACTATCCCTATCAATAACATGATGTTGTCCACCAATAAGAAGTTACCCAAGAAAAAACACAAAACATGCAATCGATGGTGATTAATACTGAACCTACATCAATCCCTTCACCATCAATTATGACAGATTGGCTCACAAACAAGTATCAAGTATTATTTAAAATTTAATAATATTTTTTACTTGTCAATATTAGTTGGAACCAATTTGATAAATATATCCTAAATGCAATTTTTATGTGCAGATACAACTAGAGAAAATCAAACAAATATATGTAAAGAAATAGGTAAAAATATTAATCATTTTTATTTGTCAATATTAGTTGGAATCAATTTTATAAATATATCCTAATTTCAATTTTTATGTGAAGATATGGCAGGAGAAAATCTAGAAAATCTACAACCAACAAAATATATGTAAATAAAAAGGTAAAAATATTTTGTGAAATATTATTATCGTATTTGAAATACATATAATGTAATAAAGAATTTTAATATTTTTTTTTCATAGCTTCCTCAAAAAAGACATTTGCTTGTTCTTGAATTAGAAGGATTGTTAATTCAAAAGCATACTTCTAAAAATTCAAATACATTTCAATTAAACAATCATCACATCCTATCACGATTGTGTCTTTCCCAATTTCTAACTTATGTGTGTAAAGAGTTTCATTTAATAACATTGTGGTATACATTGGATTTATATGCCAATGTAGAAAGACTAGAAACAAAATTGTTACTCATAGGTAAAGTGGACGTGCAAAATTTGTTTTTTTAGGGTATGGAGCATTGTGAAAAAGAGGGAGACAAATTTATTAAAAATCTGGTAGTAGTTTGGAAAACACCAAAATTTCCATACAAATGTGAAACTATGGTTGTAGTTAATGTAAAGGAGTTCCTGAAGAAAACTTTTTGGTGTCTCTAAAGGTTTCTAACAAAAACTTTAAAAATAATAAGTGGCTTATGACATCATTGTTTACATAACTAGCCCAGATTATGGGTTGCAGATGATGTAAGAGACATCTTAAAAGAATGTTCTCTATTTCAAACAAAAATGGAACAAATCAATATATAAAATTGTGTTTATTTATTTTTTGTAGTTATTTTGTGTTTATTACATTTTTGGAGATCTTTTGTGTTTATTACATTTTTGTAGTTCTTTTTCCCATTTTCCATTTGAAGTGGTTATTATATACTCTTTAATAAGATGTTATTGATGGTTATTAGTATGTAATGCTCAAAACTAGTTATGATAGGTTTCTACAAAAATAAATTAATTATCAATAGAATTAGAAAATATAATCTATGATTAATGTATTGAAGAATAATTTTTTTATTGGTTGGTTTTTCGATCTCATTTTCCATGGAAAGAATTTATTGGTTTTAGGGGCAAAATAATTGTTATTTGGAGTTTCAAAAGTGTTAGGTTAAATATTATTCACCTATATATTAATTATACATTTCATTAATGTATTTATTTTTTATATGGTTATATTTAATTATAAACCATATTATTATTTTTATTTAAACATTACGGGTGTTGTTATATTATTTTAACAATATTATTGTTGTGCTTCCCGGATGTAATATTGGAAGCTTATGTAATTAGGAATATTGTTACACCTGTGTAACTTAGTTTCTTGTTTGTATTCAGTTGTATAATACCTATAAGTATTATAGATCATTCATATAAATGGGTTGATTGAGTTTAATAAAGTTAATCAAAGCTTCCGTCCCTATTTCTCAATCTATATTTGGTACTGCACAAATTGAAGCTCCTAGAAAGTTTGGAGAAGGATTCAGTAGTAAGAAGAATTCATGGAGAAGAAATCTACAACAACGGAGAGCCAGTGCTACCTCCAACAACTTCCCACATCTCCCTGCAGGACCCACAACCTCTAGTGTGTTTTCCAGTGAACGTAAAGAAAATTTTATTTTCCTTAGTGCCCTTTACACTAGGTAAATTTATTCCCTAGAAGATGATCATTTTTCAAAATATTAACAAAAAAAAAAACCCCATTAAGGGTTTTTTGCCTCTAAATTTAGAGGAGTAGATAGTTACAGTTAACTTTGTTATACACCACCAAGTCTCGGCAGATTTTTGAAGCAGATGAGCTCATGACCAAGTTGAGCCATTACAAAGGCGTATTGAGAGGACCGAGCCATGCCAAGTATTTTTCATTGAAACCGAGCCAATCTCTGGTTATCTATCAAAAATATTTGTTGTTGATAGCTATTGGATTGTATTATTGGTGAGTTGAAATCACCACACTACCCTACTAACTATGCTTAACATCCACAATCGAGCCTTGTTTTTCACAGAGCGAGTTGTTGTTTTTGTAGATTAGTGTTCACATCACCGAAGTTCTTTCACCATCCGAGCCACAAAATATGAGCTGGTGTCTTCTAAGCCATCCTCCTCTCCACAAGCACCATACAACCTACCTCCAATGACGCTTTATTACTACATAGCCAAAGTTGACTCAGAACTTCACAGTGAAGCTCCTGCACTGTGAAAACAACAATAAATGGTGAGAAAAGAAAATACCTCCATGTAGACTCTGCACAAGGGAAAAACAATACGGTGGATGATTAAAAAAATGCAAGGAGAGAAATAAAAATATGGTTTTCAATCCAATACAAATTGGCGTTGAAACAACAACGAAGGAAAAGAGAAAAAGGAATTCAGATCCTCATCACACAAAAATGAAACCCTAATCTACCGTGCATGCAACCATGAAGACCCACCTTAAAGCTCATGCCACATGGACTCTAGCTAAGCCGGGTTGACTTTTTCAAAAGGTCAGGTTGTTTTTAATTTTCATTAAATAAGTATTGTTTTAAATAATATTCATAGCACATAAACTCTAAGGAGGATAGTCAAAAGAAACTAGATGTGTGAGGTTCTTGGGTCGACCCCTACATGGAGCATTTTTTAAAACCAATTTGAAATTTAGAGGTAAAACTAGAGAAACCACCAAACCTGGAGGATGATTTGGTGGAAAAACCACCTCTAAACAGCTAGTTATAGCTAAATAGGCCTCCAAATATTTTAGTGAGAAAAACCCTAATTTAGGGTAAAATTTTTTTCTCCTAATAGGCCTATTTTTTCATTCCGGGCATTTTTTGCAAAAGGAGGCCTATCCAGAAATTGCATTTTCAGCTATATTTTTGCAATTTTTTGGTGTAGTGGGTCATTTTGGGCTCCGGAGGCCACCAGGGCCCGAAAAACAAATTTTGTTTACTTATCATTCAATTTTTTCTAAATTTTTGAATGTAAGTGCATGATTCTATATATTTTACTAATTTACAAGTTGCTATAGTCAACCGTAAATATGGTAACTGGTCAGAAACTGGCAAAAAGTTGTAATAAAAAATAGTAAAAATGGTTCTGTAATACTCATGAGATCCTAGATCTCATTCGCAGCATTCGGTATATACGGCGCCTCTAGGAAGGCTTATGGGTAAATCCATCATGACTACTACTGTACTTAATGCCTAATATAGCTACAATAATGTCATCTAGGCATCGACCCTTTAAATTGACGGGGAGTAATAAGGACATAATGTACGAGAATATGAGTCATCCCATCCGTCTGTGAATGATTGCATGACATAAATCTAGATTGAGAAATTATCCAAGTATATAGCAAAGTTACACGTGCGTATGAGGATATTTATTTGAGCCGGTGTCAATAATCACATAGACCCCTTTCAGTATTGTCTTGGTACCACGTATTGAATTATTTCACGTACGTTAACACCTCTTTCATGTATCGTCGGGTATATAGAAAGGGTGAGATTATTCCACCTACCACAAGGTATATTGGAAGGGAATGTATACGAAAAGGTTCGGTATATCGACTGATGATATATAGATTGGGAGACCTTATACCTAGAGTGATAAGAGCCAAAACCTATCGCAAATTTCTACAAAATGGGAAACAATACCCCTAAATTTTTTCTTCCGATTCACAACTACTCATAGGAAACAAATATCCTACATGGAATAGTAAAATTAAGACACAACTTGAGTTTGAAGAGATGTAGACTGTGTGAATGGTACTCATACCGGATCAACTACGATACAACACAACAACAAGAGTTTGATAAAGCAGATTAGAAGGTCAAACTCATCATCTTATTTGGAGTGTCCAACGATGTGCAACCCAACATTGGAGATGCTAAAACAACCAAAGAAGAATGGGATAAATTGCTCAAAGTATATGAGGCTGAAAACAATAATGTCATACTAAATTTAAAGATTCGGTTATACACACTTTGAAGTTCAAGCAAAATGAGAAAATTGAAGCTTTCTTAAGAAGAGTTATAGATTTGAGGGATTTAGTTCTAGCCCTAGAAGAAGTAGTCACGAGATGATTCTCTCATTCCCATTGTTTTTTGAGAGCACTCCCTCTTCTTACCGCATTTTTGTCACAACACTAAATATGTTAGATATGATAGTTAGTTTTGACAAGCTGGTAAACCTATTGTAACAAGAGGAAGCCATGCACAATAAGGATGATGAATAGGAGTAGACACTTTCTTCACATCAGAAATGGAAAGGAAAAGGTAAAGGAAAACCTAACTCCTATCAAAATTAGTATCACAAGGACAAACAATGAAGAAGCAATGTTCAATTTGTAAAAGAGGACATGACCTAAAATATTATTGGTACAATACTTACAAGAAAGGTACGTCAAGAAAATATGGAGCTCCATAAAAACAATCTTACAAGGGACATTCTAACCATAATCAAGGACAGAAAAAGGGAACTAGAAAAGAAGACCCCATCAACAAGGAAATATTGTTGAGCAAGAAGAACATTTAGATAATGAAGACTTCTTGTACACTTCTCGATCAAGTGAACCATCCATGCCATTTAGTGACGTCTAGTATGTTGATTCAGGAGAAACTTAACACATGACTGGCCAAAAGATTAGTTTACTTCAATGAGGGACATGCCATCAAAAGATCATGATTCATTGGGAGATGATTCTTCATATACTGTTTATTAAGGGGATTGGGAACATTTCTCTACCCTTGGTTCACACAATCAAGACTATCAAATGTATTATATGTCCCTGGGTTGAAAAATAATCTACTTTCAATCAATGAAATACTAGATCGCAACCTAAATATTGACTTTGATACTCATTCCAACAAGAAAATGTGTTTGATACAAGATAAATCACAAGGCTCAAAAATAGTTACAAAAGCCTGCAATGTGGGATGCATATTTCATCTTGATTTTTTCCACAGAGATGATCGGCACTTGTGCTTAAGAACTCTACCTCTGCACAATTGTGGCATCAAAGACTTGGTCATGTTAGTTTCAAATATCTCGAGACACTACACCGACATAATATGGTACATGGGATACCATCTCTTCAAAAGGATATAGATAAGTGTCCTTATTTCCTAGCAGACAAACAACACAGAGCTTCATTCCGTAAGAGTACATATCGATCTCATGGTAAGCTTGATCTAGTTCATATCGATATTTTTGGTCTAGTGTAGCCAAGTCATTCTGGATTTCAATACTTCATGCTTTGAGTTGATGACTATTCAAGAAAAATGTGGATTTTTTGTCTTCTAAAGAAAAGTGAAGCTTTTGAAAATTTCAATAAGTTAAAAGTAGAAGTTGAGAATGAAATTGGTCATCACATCAGAACTTTTCACTCATATCAAGGGGGAATTCACTAGTAATGAGTTTAAAGACTACCTACAAACTCATGGGATTCGTCGACAAATGCCTCCTCCACACACACTTTGTAGTATAATGGTGTTGTTGAGAGACGAAATCGTACTATTATGGAAATGGTGTGATGCATGATCAATGATTTTGGACTTGCAAAGACCTTCTAAGGTAGGCGAAAGACATAAGTGTATTTTTTTGAACAGAGTGCCCATAGTTACTCTTGAAGGAGTAACACCACAAGAAGCATGGTCAAAGTGAAAACCATCTATTGCACACCTTAGAGTATTTGGGTGAAAAGTATGCACATACCTAAGAAGAATAGAAATAAATTGGACATGAATTCATAGAAACTCATCTTCATTGGGTACAGTAAAGAGACTCTTGGGTACAAATTAATGGATCCAAAGACCAAAAATTCTACACCAGCAAATATTTTGAGTTTTTTGAGGAGGAAGAAATTATCCTCCTCCGACTCACCCGATGTAGATTCTTCACTGTTGTATATATCTTCCCCAGGTAGATATAGACAAGCAGAAGATTCTAGAGATCAAAGAAGCTCAAATCCCTGACATTTTGTGCCCTTGGCGCACAGAAGTGGCGCACAGAAATGAGTGTCGACAATGAAATGTATGCGCCCTTGGCACACAGAAGTGGCGCACAGAAATGAGTGTCGACAATGAAATGTATGCGCCCTTGGCGCACAGAAGTGGCGCACAGAAATGAGTGTCGACAATGAAATGTATGCGCCCTTGGTGCACAGAAATGAGTGTCGACAATGAAATGTATGCGCCCTTGGCGCACAGAAGTGGCATAGAAATGAGTGTCGACAATGAAATGTATGCGCCCTTGGCGCACAGAAGTGGCACACAGAAATGAGTGTAAATAGGGCAAGAGTTGCGCCTTGGCACATGTAAGAGGATTTCAACACACACACGGATGCACCTATGGCGCACCTTCAGGAGGCGCAACATTTTGAGCGCCGACGGGGAAGCGAGACCACACGCGAGATATTCAGATGGCCATAACTTTTGACTGGGAGCTCGGATTCATGCAAGGTTGGACTTTCTGGAAAGCTTACGAGGTCCTCTGTCCAACTACAACTAGATATATTTAATTAGGTGAGAAAAATTCTTAAAAATGAAAAATACAGTTAGCCACTTTTGGGGGTCGCTAGGGTTCTCACCTACCACCATAATGAGATGAATTAAATACAACCTGCGGTGGTTGGGGTAGATTTCGAATTCCTCTCTCTTTTCTCTCTCATTCTTCCTATAAATTGTAAGGAGGGGCTTCTTTCTAAGGGTTGGACATTCTTGTTTTGCCCCTCCCTTCTTCTCTTTGACAGGTGAATCTGTGGAGTTGAAACCTCCTATCTAAAACTGTAATGCAACCTTGTCTCTTGGCATTTTGTGGTGTATTGTATCAATCTTTGGAGAAAATAATGCATGTCTGTGGATGATTATCAACCCTCTCTGTGTTTATTTGCATCTTCCTGATCTTTCACTACAAATCTGTTATCTGTGCATGATCTTGCATCGCATTTTAATAGTTTGTGTTTATTGGCAAGACAGTTGTTCTTCATTCCTCGGTGCATCACCTTTGTTAGTTTAGGTTTATTTTTATGCATCTTCTTACCCTGTCTCCTTGGAAAATTAGATTAGATTTTGAGTAGACCCTCTACATTTTTATGTGTGCATCTGAACAGAGGAATAGGAACCGGCCTTCATCCGGAGAGCTTTTCCGATTTCGCAAGGTCCCACACTTGGGAAAAGCTCCATGTTATGCAATCACACCTGCTTGAGAGTCTCGGCCCCATCGAGTTGCGAGACATTCGGGGTGCTTGTGATTTTACATCAACGTTTTGCACGCCGGTGGGACCAAGAGGTCATTCCATCAAGATTTGAAGGAACTTTCAAGAAATTCAGACTTAAAAATTGCAGGTTTTGCAGTTTCATTTTTTTACCTTCCAGGCTGAACTTTGAAATCAATTTTCAAGGACTTAACTTGCTTGAAACAAGTCAAAATTTCACCAGTTGATAGATCGGGGGATAATCTTCAAAAGGGTATTCTTAGATTTTTGAGATTTTGACTTTCAAAATTTCATGGTTTTCTGATTTTCGGATTTCGGGTTTTCGGAAGTCTGGCATTTTTGGATTTTCGGGACTGTCATTCCAAATCCCTTTCCAAACTCTAAAATATCAAAAAATACAGGTCTTTCAAATTTCTATTTTTAAAGTTTGTCAGGTTTGGTGTGTAACTTGGTAGGATCTAGCCTTTTGAGGCTCACTTTCTAACACATCTGGCGACTCCGAAAGGGGTAGAATTCAGCGGTGCAGCAGAAAAGGTTGCCCAGGCATATGAGAAGAATTCAAACTAGGTCCAATACTCGAGAAGAGGGGCTATTTGTCCACTTGCAACTTTCACCAGGTAGAGGAAGGAGAGGAAGAAGACCACAAAGATCACCATCTCCACCTAACAGGACTTTGTCTACACCTCCACCTGGTAGGCCTTTTCTCAATCGACCACGGTTCTTAGGCCAATCATAATGGCACATCTACCACCGAATCCCTTTGTCAATTTCACGGGTAGTAGTCCACTTGCCCTAAATGCTCAGAATCAAATTCCAGTTGCAGCACTAAAGAACATACCCTATTTCACAGGAGAAAATCACACTACTCCTATTGATCACATCCAGGATATTGCTAATGTATGTGCAATTCACGAAATAAATGAAATGGATGTTGCGGTCAAGCTGTTGGCTTCATCTTTCAAAGGCAAGGCCTTACAATGGTTTAGGAGCCTTACAGCAGGGTCTATTACGAATTGGAACCAACTTTGTTCTGCTCTTTGCAGCCAATTCGGGGAGAGGGCGGACAATTTATCTTTATTGGAACAGCTGACAACAATCAAAAGGGCTCCTAACGAACAAATGGCAGATTTCAACTTTAGATTCCAACGGACATGGGACAGGATTCCAATAGCCGTTAGACCAACCGTGAAGGAGCATTCCTTTATTTCTTAAAGGCTATAAATTCAGACATAGCCATGATGATCCAATCAATGGGAGGGACAACGCTGCCAGGGGCCTACGACACAGCTATCAGAGCAGAGAACTGTTTGATCCAAGCTGGCAAGCTTGCACCAAGGCCACCAATGCCTCTCTATCCGGATATGGGAAATCCTATAACCAGCCAAGCACCAGAGTTGAATCCCATTCCAACTCCTAGAAATCAAAGCAATAATGAGGCGTCGACTTCTTCAAATACTTCAAAGGAATTGCAGGAGGTCATGAAACAATTGCAGAACCTTGGAAATGAGCTTGTGACTATCAAAAGACAACAAGCTCAAAGTGCTAGACCATATCAGCCTCAAGCACAGTACCAAGCTAGGCCCCCATACCAACAAAATAGACCACCACCTCAGGCTGCAAATCAAAACCAAAACCAAGGACAACCTCAAGCTGCCAGGCCATTTCGACCGTATGATCCAAATGCAACAACGTCCTCAAGAGCTTTGGTCCCGACACAAAATAACATGGCACGAGTAGTACGGCCCGGTGTTACCCTTGCAATCTACCTCACAATCAGTCAGCATGTTTCAATGGTGCACTAAATCAGGCCTTGATGGTGCAAACCATTGGTGTTGCTCAAGAACCAAGCCAGGAGGAGAATCAACAGCAACAAACACAACAAGAAGGACCTCCAACAGAAACCACATTGGCAAATTGGCAAACGGAAGACTTCTGTGGAGTTAACCAACAGCCTTTTCAAGGCGTGGCTGCCAACACACGGTCAAAGAAGAGAAATATAGGAGAGGGACAACCATGTAATCCAGTTGTTTCTCAACCCACTCTTACACAACAAGGGGTCAGTAGACCAAACGCAGCTCCAAATGTGCAAAATCAACCCAAGGTACCTGTTGTAGCAACACACGCACATGCTCAAGCTCCAGAAAAGTTTGCACCAAGTAAGGGACAACAAAAGGACAATTCATCCCCTTTCAGCATCATTGATCAAATGAAGAAGACGAACATGAATATATCAATGTGGGAATCTTTATCCATCCCAGGACAAAGAGATCTTCTACAAGCTGCCATGAAGAATTGGTCAACTTTGAACCAATAGGCCCATATGTAAGAGAAGGTCCTCACGAATGCTGCTCAGCCTGAAGGGAATCATGGAGGACAACAAGGTAAAGTTTTGAAACCCCCTCCATTCTATATTTCATTAATCATCGGGGATAAATTAGTACACAATTGCATGATTGATTCTGGGGCAAGTAGTTCAGTGATGCCAAAGCAAATAGCGGATCAACTGGGTTTGAAATATGAGCCGATCTTTGAAAAGGAGTAAATCTGGCTAGATGGAGCAGCGGTAGGACTGTTGGGGTCATCAAGAGGTTAAGCCTAACACTACATTCCTGTCCTAATGTTACAGTTCTGCAAGATGTGTCTGTGATTGACCTTCCGCCACTCTTTGCGTTGTGTCTATCAAGAGACTTCACTACAAAAATCGGTGGATATTTATCTGCAGATTGGTCACACATGATTTTTAGGACAAGGTATGGAGCCAAAGCAACAATCAGGTCAGAACCAATTGCCAATTTCCATATTGAGCCTCATGTACCAAATCCTATCAATATAAATTGCTCGGCTTTTGACCAGAGGAGTGTTCAAGTGATCTAGAAAGCAGTACTAAGGTCGAGGAATTCTGATTTAACTTTGGATGAATGGGCAAACAAGAGTCATGAATTTGACCCATACTGAGAAATTGAAGAATCTGAATTGGGCGTGTATTGTATACACGAAGAAAATTCACCCATTCCCGACATCATTCAGCCTGAACAAAAGGATGAAAACAAAGTTTGGAAATTATTTTTCGATGGTTCGAGAAGCAGACAAGGTGCTGGAGGTGGTGCAATGTTGATTTCACCACAAGACATCAAATATTTTTCAGCTTTTCGTTTCCAGTTTTCCTGTTCGAACAACATGGCCGAATACGAAGCATTGATTCATGGAATTCATTGGGCCAGGAAAAGGGGCATAAAGAACTTGCAGGTGTTTGGAGATAGTGAGTTGATTGTCAACCAAGTTAGGGGACAACATGCTACAAAGAATGACTTGCTGAGGAGCTACAAGAATAGGGTATGGGACCTCATTGAGGATTTCGAAGCTTTCAACATTGTGTCCATACCCAGGAAGAAAAATGAAGTCGCAGATAGGCTCGCAGCAGTTGGAGCAACATTTGATGTGGTTGACAACATCAGAAGGGGAAAAACACAACCACATATCCATGTGATTGTGAGGCCAGCAGTTCCAGATAATAACACAAGCTGGCAGGTGTTTGAGAACGATCAACAGATCGTCAATTTCTTACAAGAAGAGGCTGAATTTTCAGCTAGGAATCAGGATAGATTAGAGCAGCAGTATGGGGATCAAGTAGTACAGCTGCGGACAAACAAGCTTCCTAAGGGTTTGGTAACATTGGAGTCTATCTTCAACCCTAACGACCAGTTCCGTAAGGAAAAGGCTAACATACAGGTCAAGAGAGAAGATTCAGAGCCAATTCCGGTTGGGGAAGGCAAAACACTTCAAATTGGTAAAGTGGCCACTGAGCAGGAGAAATCAGATTTCATACAACTTTGCCAAGAATTTCCAGATGTCTTCGCTTGGAGCTATGAAGACTTGAGAGGATTCGATCCAAATTTGGCACAACATACCATAGAATTGGATCCAGATGCTAAGCCCGTCAGGCAGAAACAAAGACCGGTCAACCCTCACATTGAGCCTCTAATGAAGAAAGAACTAAATAAGCTAATAGAGGCAAGCATTATATTCCCGATCAAGCACTCAAGCTGGGTTGCAAACTTGGTTCCGGTCAGGAAGAAGAGTGGAGAAATCAGGTTGTGCATGGATTTCCGAGACCTAAACAGGGCATCTCTCAAAGATCATTACCCACTTCCTTCAATGGAACAAATATTGCAAGTAGTATCCGGTTCAGAGAGATTCTCTCTCCTAGATGGCTACTCAGGGTACAATCAGGTGATGGTGAAAGAAGATGACCAATTCAAGACGACTTTCACCACCAAATGGGGGACATATGCCTACAAGAAGATGCCATTTGGGCTATCAAATGCTGGGGCCACTTTCCAAAGGGCAATGGATATGGCATTTAAGGGGTTGATCAATAAAATAGTTTTGATATATCTTGATGACATCACTGTATTCTCAAAAAATGCAGCGGATCACCTCTGTCATTTGAGGCAAGTATTTCAGAGGTGTAGAAGATTTGGGGTATCATTGAATCCCAAAAAATGCATATTTTTGGCTCACGAGGGAAAACTTCTAGGCCATATTGTTTCAAAGGAGGGATTGACGATCGACCCAGAAAGAGTTGAAGCAATTCGAGCATTGCCATTGCCAAGTCACAAGAAGGCTCTTCAAAGCTTCTTGGGAAGGATCAATTTTGTCCGCAGATTTGTTCCAAATTTTGCTGCTCTTGTGAAGCCAATAACGCTGATGTTAAAGAAGAGCATGGCATTTAAGTGGACATCTGAAGGCAAGGCAAGTTTTGAGGCAATAAAAGAAGCTATATCCCAAGCTCCGACTCTCGTCAATCCAGATTTCTCCAGGGACTTCGTGCTATATGCCTTTGGTGGTGGGGACACGATTTCTGCAATCCTGGTACAACAAAACAAGGGAGGATTAGAACAACCAGTTGCTTTCTTCAGTCAAGGCTTGGAGGAATACGAAACTAGGTACTCTTTCATTGAAAAGCATGTCCTTGCAGTAATCAGGAGCTTAAAGAAATTCAAGCACCTAGTCTCAAACAACAAGATCCAATTATTGGTCTCTCATGCGGGAGTCAGGGACTTCCTTCTAAACAAGGATCTGAATGAGAAACGTGCAGGATGGATAACTCGTGTCATGGAATATGACATCGAGATCAAGGTCACCAAACTAGTACGTGGGAAGGGACTATGTGAGCAGCTAGCCTTGAGTCAACAAGTTGAAGCAGGTGATGAAAAAGAGGCTGTCTTGGTACTACAGGATAACCAAGAACAAGAAAATGATGATGTGCCCACTCCCTGTTGGACTCAGAATGTGATACACTTCCTACAGACAGGCCTATGCCCTCCAGAAATGAGAAAAGCAAAGAGGAGATACTTCAGATTACAAGCCATTCCATATGTGCTTGTTGGTGGTGTTTTGTTTAAGAAAGACATCAATGGAGTTCTATTGAGGTGCATTGGGACAGGTCAAATTGAGAGGGTGTTACGAGATTTTCACGATGGAGATTCCGGAGGACATTTCGCTCCACGAGTAACAGCTCTCAAGATAATGAAGGTAGGGTATTATTGGCCGACAGTCTTCAGTGACTGCTATACATGGATAAGAAAGTGCAAGAAATGTGCACTCTTCACAGGCAAAGAAAGACTAGCAGCGCTTCCATTGCACCCAATTCTGGTTGACCAACCATTTATGCAATGGGGATTGGACTTCGTCGGGGTCATCAATCCAAACTCAAGCCAAGGCCACAAGTGGATTCTCACGGCAACAGACTATTTCACCAAGTGGACCGAAGCAGTAGCGCTCAAAGAAGCAAATGAGTCTAACATACTAGACTTTTATGAAGGAATAGTGACCAGGTTTGGTGTGCCGGCCACTATCATATCAGATAATGCATTGGCATTTATAGGTTCCAAGATTACAGAATGGGCTGTCAAGAATGGAATCTATTTGAGCACCTCTTCAAATTATTACCCGCAGGGTAATGGACAAGCAGAGTCCATGAACAAGAATTTGTTAAGAATCATCAGAAGGACTCTAGATGAAAACCAAAGGACATGGCATACCAAGCTAAAATCAGCATTATGGGCTGACAGAATAACACCAAAGAGGTCTACAGGTAATTCCCCTTACAAGTTGGTCTATGGAAAAGAGGCAGTATTGCCTATATCATTAGAACTACCTACATTGGAGTTCATGAAGTAGTTGGAGTTGGCTGAGTTTGAACCAATGGAGGCTAGGTATGCAGAGTTGATGGAATTGGAAGAAATTAGAGAACATGCAGTTCAAACAATTGAGAAAGATCAGGCCTTGGTGAAAAGATGGTTTGATAAGAAAGCAAGAGCAAGGACCTTCCGGGAAGGAGACCTAGTTACGAAATGGGATGCGATATCGGAGCAAAACCGGAAGGCATTCCAAGTTTGATGCCATTTGGAGTGGCCCCTACATGGTCACAGGATGTAAGAATAGTAATGCCTTCCAATTGTCTACTTTGGATGGAGGAGAACTCCCGATTCCGGTTAACGGAATCTATCTTAAACATTGCTACTAAAAGGAAAAGGTTCACCCTTGTAAATATTAGCCTAGATTTAAATTCCTCTAAGTGCGTATGCACATTGTCTTGTGGTAGTTAGGTTTCCGTTTCCCTAAGTGCTCCGGCACAGGTTTTGTTGCTCTCAGGATGATTTCTACAGTTCAGAATGTTGTCAGGAAGAAGTTGCGGTATCAGGTTCGGGATACAATATCAGGTTGGTTTCAGGTTATTAATTATGACTCCATGCCCAATGGATTGCTAAAAGGCCACTGATCTTCTACCTAGCTGGCAGGTGATCCCATTGAGTCGCCAAATTGTTGTATATATCTTCCCCAGGTAGATATAGACAAGCAGATGTGATTCTAGAGATCAAAGAAGCTCAAATCCCTGACATTTATGCGCCCTTGGCGCACAGAAGTGGTGCACAGAAATGAGTGTCGACAATGAAATGTATGCACCCTTGGCGCACAGAAGTGGCACACAGAAATGAGTGTCGACAATGAAATGTATGCGCCCTTGGCACACAGAAGTGGCGCACAAAAATGAGTGTCGAAAATGAAATGAATGTATGCGCCCTTGGCGCAAAAGTGGCGCACGACGAAATGAGTGTCGACAATGAAATGTATGCACCCTTGGCACATAGAAGTGGTGCACAAAAATGAGTGTCGAAAATGAAATGTAATCACCCTTGGCACATAGAAGTGGCGCACAGAAATGAGTGTCGACAATGAAATGTATGCGCCCTTGGCGCACAGAAGTGGCGCACAGAAATGAGTGTCGACAATGAAATGTATGCGCCCTTGGCGCACAGAAGTGGCACATAGAAATGAGTGTTAATAGGGCAAGAGTTGCCTTGGTGCATGTAAGAGGATGTCGACACACACACGGATGCGCCTATGGCGCACCTTCAGGAGGCGCAACATTTTGAGCGCTGACAAAGCAGAAGCGGACCACAGCGCGAGATATTCGAGATGGCCATAACTTTTGACTGGGAGCTCAGATTCATGCAAGGTTGGACTTTCTGGAAAGCTTACGAGGTCCTCTGTCCAACTATGACTAGATATCTTTAATTAGGTGAGAAAAAATTCTTAAAAATGAAAAATACAGTTAGCCACTTTTGGGGGTTGCTAGGGTTCTCACCTACCACCATAATGAGATGAATTAAATACAACCTGCGGTGGTTGGGGTAGATTTGAATTCCTCTCTCTTTTCTCTCTCATTCTTCCTATAAATTGTAAGGAGGGGCTTCTTTCTAAAGGTTGGACATTCTTGTTTTGCCCCTCCCTTCTTCTCTTTGGCAGGTGAATCTGTGGAGTTGAAACCTCCTATCTAAAACTGTAATGCAACCTTGTCTCTTGGCATTTTGTGGTGTATTGTATCAATCTTTGGAGCAAATAATGCATGTCTGTGGATGATTATCAACCCTCTCTGTGTTTATTTGCATCTTCCTGATCTTTCACTGCAAATCTGTTATCTATGCATGATCTTGCATCGCATTTTAATAGTTTGTGTTTATTGGCAAGACAGTTGTTCTTCATTCCTCGGTGCATCACCTTTGTTAGTTTAGGTTTATTTTTATGCATCTTCTTACCCTTTCTCCTTGGAAAATTAGATTAGATTTTGAGTATCACCCTCTGCATTTTTATGTGTGCATCAACAGCTCAAAGATGAGGAAAGTATGATGGGATGATGGTGTTTCATCGAGAGCTTTTCCGGGTTTTTTGCAAGGTCCCACACTTGGGAAAAGCTCCATGTTATGCAATCACACCGAGAGTCTCACCCCATCGAGTTTGCATATTCGGGGTGATGTGATTTTTGCATCAACAGTTCCCAAACATGAGGAAAGTGATGATGGGGATGATGGTGTTGATATTATAGAACCACGACCCACAAGAACAGTTCAACGTATGCCTAAGTGGTGTACTTGCACATTACAAGATGCAAGAATGGATGCTCCTGGATATATCCAACCCTAGACCAGCAGACTCATAATAAAGTAAGAGATGAAGTTAAATTTTCTTTGATGAGTATAGTTATCGAGTCGATGAGCCCTCTCCAATCCATGAAGCCCTATAGTCAAAATATTGGAAATATTCCATGGACTTTGAATATTAATCAGTGATGAAAAATAACACTTGAAGCTTGTAAATCTTCCACCAGGGAAGAAACCCATTAAATGAAGATGGATATACAAAATTAAGTACAAATTAGATGTGACAATGGACAAGTATAAAGAAATACTAGTAGTAAAGGGGTATGCACAAAAGAAGGCATTGACTACGAAGAGACATTTTCTCCCATAACTAAGATCAAAATGATCGGGATGATCATTTCTCTACTACACAGATTTGGATGGAAATTCCATCGATGGACGTAAAAGTTCCTTCCTGAATGGATATTTACAAGTAGAACTCTATATGACTCAACCCGAGGGATATTATGTACCAGTTAAGAAGTAAATGTATGCGAGACTCAGAAATCTCTGTATGGCCTCAAACAAGTACCCCGTGCATGGTACATCAATATTGATGAGCATCTTGTATGACATGGATTTTTAATAAATCCATATGATCCCAATCTCTACCTCAAAAATCAAGGGGGAGATTGTGATTGTCATTTTCTATGTCAAAAATCTAGTCATCACTGGCAGTTTAGTGAGGATGATCGATGCAAAGAAGAAATATCTTAATCGATCGTTCGACATGACCAAATTCAAGTTGATGCATTATTGTCTTGGATTGGAAGTATGACAAAAAGAGAATCACATCTTTGTTTATTAGATGAAATATACCAAGAAAATACTCAATAAATTCAAGATGATGGATTACACACCAATTTCTACACCTATGGAGAACAAATTACAGTTATCTCGTTTAGATCCATCTCTTGAGGTAAGTTCCACTCTCTATCGGTAGTTGATTAGGATTCTCATTTACCTGACCTAAACTAGACCATATATCATCTTTACAAAGTTGAGCTATCTATCTAGGTTCATATAGGAACCAAAATTTTGTCATTGGAAAGTAGAAATGTGCATCTTGAGATATCTCAAAGGATCAGTGGATCTTGGTCTAGAATACAAGAAGAACGACAACTTCTTCTTGACTAGATATTCGATTCGGTTCATGCAAGTAATATTGATGATAGAAAATCCACTTCAGGATTTATATTTTTATGGGATCTAGACCAATATCATGGGGAAGCAAGAAAAAACACTTTGTTTCTCACTCTTCCATAGAAGATGATTATCGTTATGCGGGAGAAGTTGTCTGTGAAGTGATATGGATATGTCACATACTAGAAGGAATTGGAATACCAGAAAAAACTCCACCACCAAGTATGTTGACAATGAAGGTGTTCTCAAACTTGTTCACAATATAGTTTTTCATGAGAGAACAAAGCACATTGAGGTATAGGTTCATTTCATATGTGAGCATGTGTTGAAGAAAAACATCTAACTTCAATTTTGTCCAACAGCTGAACAACGAGCATATATCTTCACAAAGTCACTTGCACGTGACAAGTTTGAGTTGTTCAGAGAGTTCCTCTCCTCATCCCTTGAGACAATGCACAATTAAGGGGGAATGTTAGGTTAAATATTATTCACCTATATATTAATTATGCATTTCATTAATGTATTTAATGTTTATATGGTTATATTTAATTATAAACCATATTATTGTTTTTATTCAAACATTACGGGTTTTTTTATATTGTTTTAACAATATTATTGTTGTGCTTCTTGGATGTAATATTAGAATCTTATGTAAACAGGAATATTGTTGCACCTGTACAACTTAGTTTCTTATTTTTATTCAACTCGACAATACCTATAATTATTGCATCTCATTCATATGTAAACGAGTTGATTGAGTTTAATAAAGTTAATCGAGCTTCTACCCCCTCGTTGCTCAATCTACACAAAGTGCTAACTCAATTTAGATCATTGAACATATAACCATAATTTACGTATGAATTCTACCAATATTTTAGTTGTACATTCAGCCTTGAATTGTTAAGGATAGAACTACAACATTTTTACATTGGATTGTGGTTTACATACCTGCATTTAAGAGAAAAACATGCCTTCATTCAATAATTTGATTGACTAAGAAATATTGAGTTCATTTTTTAATGGGGTATAACTGAGTGTGAAATTAGCAACAAACTTTTAAGGTCAAAGAAGGGGATTATTTTACCAGTTTACAAAATATATATGCAAAATATTCTCGATAAGTACACCCAAATATATGGAGCAGAAAACATATTGTTCATAGGTGAAACAAAATGTTTTGTTAATGATAGAATTGAGGCGCTTTTATTTGGATTTCCTTCTAGCTGGAAATTTGATGACACAATGCATTTTGATAGAATTTTTTTCACACATTTATGTACATGGTTAAATCATGTGGGTCCACACCCAAATTTATGTCGGTCTTTTTAAAAATTTAAAAAAACAATTACTGATCTTGATTGAGTTTACTTGATACTAGTATGTTGTTTAATATATATATATAAATTTAGTTTTTCTTTGTAGTATTTCTCATAAAAGTTCATTAATATTGGTTTTTTTAGTCTATTTCATAACAATGGGTTTATTTCCATCATTTTTGTAAATAGAATTGTGACTTGTATTTATCTTATCACATGGTTGAGTTTACTTTTTACTATTATATTGATTAATAAATATAAGTTAATTGGTTTGTTTTTAGTCTATCACACAACAATATATTAATATTGGTTTAATTTTAAGTATCATCTCTTAAAAATTTATTTATTACCATCATTTTATGTTGTATTTATCTCATAACAACACATTTGCTACCTTCATTCTATGTAAATAAATCAATGTTATAATTAAAAATGTGTCAATTGTTATTGATTTCATAAAATTAGAAGAAATATTAGACACAAATATGTAAAATACGCAACATGAAAATGCACAAGACCATATAGTTAATTTAAATCACATCGAAAATTTTCTTTCTTTCTATATTAAGTTTATGAGAATGAGCATATGTTCATTCTCATCACAATGATAAAAATATATTTTTATGAGAAATGGCATATACCCATTCTCATCACAATAATAAAACTATTTTTTTGTATGAAAATGGGCATATGCCTATTCTAATAATTCTAAATCATTTAAGAAATAGTTAACTTAATCATTTTAATATCACGATAAAGGATGTGAGAGTGTGAAAGTTTCCATTCTAAAATAAATTAAATATTACCTCTATTTTTCTTCTTTGATTCTTATATGAGAATGGGCTTATGCCCATTCAATACAATATTAAATTGTTTTTTTGTATGAGAATGGACATATGACCATTTTGTCCATTTGTATTTTTCATCTATGATTTTTATATGAGAATGGGAATATGCCCACTCAATACAAGATAAAAATGGTTGTTTGTATCGTAGAATGGACATATGCCCAAATAATACAAGATAAAACAATTTATTTGTACAAGAATGAAAAATATACATATTTTCTATTCATTGCAAAGTTATAAATGTATTAATTATTTAAATAAATATTTCATATTCTTACTTAAAAATTGTAAACCCCTAAAATAGAAATCCATCATTCATGATATATAATTTAAAAAAACCCTTTTTGATTCCAATAATAGCCAAATCAAGTTCTAGAAAACCCTTTTTTTGATTCCAATAATAGCCAAATCAAATTCCAATATTTAGTATAACTAAAACTAACATAGCCAATTTCAGTATTTAATCTAGATTGTAAAATGTCCACACTTAACAAAACTATGGTTATTTAGCCAACATAGTTTAAAAGCAGCAGTTATAGGTATTATTTTGACTAACTCGCAACCTACTCATGCCCTAATTTTGAAATCAAATATAAATGACCACACCCCGAATCTACATCGATCACACAATAATACCTAGAAGCATTCTCAACTAAATAAAACGTTCAACCAAGACCATAAATTAAAGAGCCATTATAGGGATTTTGATTATACAAATACAAAATGAGATAAGTTGAAAAGAAGGAAAATAAACAATCCATGCATGTAAATTTTGCAAAATCCTCAAACCAATTTAATCTAGAACAACTATGCACCATTATCATTCTTCAATCTCCTTAATAAATTTTAATGAGATATATAATAAAAATGGGCTTATCTATTAATAGCAAGAAACCCAAAATAGTTTGGCTAAACTTATGCATGTAATTTAAATATGAACTGAGGTTGGATTTCACCTTGCATGACGTTTCTAGACCCGCATCATCCAAAGAAAACCAAAACAACGAAATGAAATCAACTTTCATACAATAATAGTTTCTCCAAGAAGCCTTATTTTTCTCAAGGTCCGATGACTTATTCAAGAGCATTAAATTTCTATAAGTCGACATTATTTTCCTCCCCACCACCACTCCATCTTCCCTCTAAAATTTATGGGAGTGATCAACCATTCAACAATTATCATCCAATTAAACAATTGCTTTATGCATGGTTTAACTAAAACTAACTTATAGTTAATTTCCTATTTATGCATGGTAACCTTATATACTATTTTTAAATATAAACATACTTCATGCATCAAAAGTTGAGTGTAATTACAACTATGGTGATACGATATATTTATTCATGCCTCAATTATCCCTTAAGGTTGAGCCATAATGATATAACTTATCAAATTTATTTTTATAATATGTTTTACCCGGCAGGTGACCATTCAAATAAGATAGAAATAACTATAATTCTTTACAAAATCCTATTGATAATTTCAATAATCCAATACCTTTTGTTTCACCAAATTGTTTTAGATAATGAAATAGATAAAGGTAAATAGGTCTTGGAGGAATACATGTTATCACGTTGGTTGAAGGTTGAGTGTGTGCGTTTCTGATTTCTGATCCAAGTTGATTGTGTGAGCTTCCTTTTGGCTAGGAGGAACTACTTGTAATATAAAGAAATACCACAAGATACAGTTAATAGAAAAATTTAGTGGACTACCTAGTGTGAGCTAGATCTAGGAAGTGTGATACTTCCTCGATGGTTGTCAATCCACTAATATATAACTTAATATGAAATAACTAAACATGAAAATAAAAGAATCTAATGCTAGTGTTATGATTTAGGTATCTCATAATACTATCTGTGTCAATCTAATTAAATGATTGATAACTAAACTGGTGAAGGTCTTGGGTTAGGTTATAGGTTGTGCTAGTGGTCTAAGGGTCACATATAGGGTCTGGGTAAGATTTGGTGAAGTTTGGGTTGATTTTGGGTGATTAGGAAGCTTGATGGTCTAAGGTAGCTTTACCAGGAAAGGAGACCGACGACGGTCAAGGTGACCGATGTCAATTCAGGTATGAACTATGATATTTTAGGATGACTAATATCGGTCACTATGGGAAATGGAAGAATGTCAAAAATGGTGACCATGCTCTCTTTGTGTCTACGAAAAAAGTTTTGGCAAGTTTTTTTGTGAGCTTTTAGGTTGGGTATCGGGTTTGGATGAGATTTTGTGAGGCTTGGGGAGGTTTTGAGGACGTTTTGAGGATTTTTATGGTTAATCGAATAAGATAACATAGAAAATGACATTGGCCGGAGACCAATGTCGGTGAAGGGGGAAACCGATGATGATTAAGATAACCAAAGTGTTGGTAGGGGAATTTGGTGGTAATTAAATAAAAGGTATATTGGGCTTCTCTCGTGATTGTAGAGAGGATGAAAGGAGGATGGTTGGGTTTGTAATAACATCGGAAGACTCAAGAATGCATAGAGGTCAATTACGGTGAGCTAGATGGTCATGAGTGGTTATATGGGTAGATTGGTAAGAAGGTGGGAATGGGGGAATTCGGGGAAGAATAAGATCCAATAAAAAATATAATAAACCTACTCTTTAAACGAATATAGAATGATGATAATTAAATACACTTACTTTTATTTTAAGGTTTGGTAGGTGTAGAAAGGAAGTGGTTTATCTATGAATAAATTTGTCATCGGTGTCATGGAAATACTCTGAAGTGCTCTCGTGATTATTCTAATACCGTTGGAAGAGTTTTAGGTGCTTGCTTGGGCCTATGGTTGAATGTATTTTGTCATTTGGATGTTTGAGAGGTCTCTGGTTCATTCTTTAATGCAATAGATCTCCCATAACTCAAAATGAAAAACCTTAGTAAAAGGTTTCTAAAGGGTATATAAGGTGATCGATGAAAGTCATGGTGACCGGTGTCGGTTGAGGGATAACTAGCATCGGTCAAGGTGGGAAATCATATGTTTGCCAAAAATAGGAAAATATTGTTATTTATAGTATGTTTGATTCTCGCCTAGGTCTCAAGTGAGGGTTAACACTTAGATAAGTAGGAGTGTTGTTGGAGAAGGAATAAGACTTTAATTTTAGGGTTAGAATAAGTCCTAGTTGGTTAAGATAAGTGGAGACTTAGTCTTAGTTAATTAATAGACTAAGAATAAGTCCATGGTGAGGTGTCTAGGTGATGTGGCTAGGTGAGGTTTAAATTAACTTAATTAAAGTAATTATATTAATTAATAGTGTGAGGATTAGCATTAATTCAATTTTAAGTAATTAAATTAATATGAATGCGGGGTAAGGATTCTTAGTTAGGTGAATACGTTACGTTAATTAATTAAAGGGAACCAAGGGGAGTGTGATCCAAATTGGGTGTCTACATTTTCCCCTTTTTATCACGTAGCTTGTATTAGTAAGTGATACTTGACAAAACCAGAAGTGATTTCCTTAGCTATAGGTAGAGGTGATCCCCATCAAACTAAGAACTAATGAGGTGTTAAACGTAGTTGGGGAGTGGTTTGATAAATGGGTAAGTGATAAAAAGAGGATATGTTGGTTATAGGTAAGGGTATGATCATTATGGGAAATGGGTAATGGTCATATTGGGAAATGGGTACTAATAATCAAATGCACACACAAGTATAGATTGTAATACATTACCAGTGGAAGAGCTTTCAAACTCTACATCGTCTAAGGTGATAGGTTATATAAACAAGGTTGAAGTGATTAAATTATCTAGGGGACAAGATATGTTCTGAAACAAAACTTAGGTTAGGTGTAGGAATGTATGATCCAAGACACCAAACTTTTGGTCGGGATAAAAAACACAACAATAGGCAAGGTAATTTCATTAGGCTAAACAACATGGGAAACATCATCGCAAGGTATAATGAGTACATAAAGTCAAACATCACAAAAATTTGGTTCAGTCGGGTATGTTGGATAGGGCATAGGTAAGGCTGAGGTATAGGTAAATAAAAAGTCCCTACATGAAGTTAAGGAAATGTACATGTGGTGTAGGATTGTGGGTAGGGTGTAAGAGGTAATGGTAAGGTTAAATTTTTTGGGGATTAATAATATTTTAAGGAAAAATGAGCATGAGGTGACTCAAAAGGTAATGGCAAGTGACTGATGCCTATTATGGTGTAATCAACGTTGGTTGGCTAGGGCACGACATGACCAACTTTGGTCATGTCGATTTGGGGCTAAAAAGAAAAATCTTTGTTTTATGGATTTGTTTAGATGTTTCCACTTTTAGAAAACAACGAAGAGAAGGTGAAGACTGAAAATCAATAATATGAGGTGTTGAGCTGAGTTGGTGAGCCACGTAGTGGGTGAATAGTGTTTGATTAGTAGGTCTACGATATCGATTTGATTGATTCGATTCGTTTGGAGGTGAGGAGTTGATTAGGTCATGGTAGAGGTAGAAGAGGGAGCGAGTGGACCACTAGCAAAATGGCCAGACATGCCACCATGGAGATGATGCCGAGATGAGGTAAGAGTCAATCTAAATCCATCATTTGTTTGAAAATAGTTTGTTGAAATTAGTTTTGTTTAAAATTTGGGTGTAATGTGAATTTTGAATTTGTGGGTAAAATTAAAGGAAATGAGGGGTGGGAATGTCATACATAGGTTAAATAGGATGGGGAATGAAGCTAGGATAGGTTTGGGTGGGTGGGAGTAGGTAGTTAGGTTTTTTTGTGAATTTTTAAGAATGGGGGATGGGTTTTGAATTTCGGTGCCGCTTACGAGACCGACGTTGGTCAAGGTTTATCTTATGTCGCTTGGCTTTGGTTGATATCGGTCAAGGATTTGGTGACCGATACCAATCAATAAGAACCGATGACAATCAATTAGACTAGTTTCAATTAGTATTAGGAGAAAATAGGTGAAAAGGGATAGGTAGGGGGAAGAAAAATAGGAAAGGAAGGGGTAAGTGAAGGTATATGTAGAGGGATGAGGGTAACATGTTAGTTTGGAAATGTGGGGTGGGGAAGTAGGTGAACTGTACTAGGATAGGTAAGGATGATAAGGGACAATAGGTTTATAAGAGATTTAGGTAAAAGGTGTAAGCGGGAAGGTTGTGGTGTGGGTATGGTGTGATAGGTAATAGGTGTGTTGGGTAATAGGTGTGTTGATATGTGAAATTCTTGACAATGTCATGTTTGGTTTATGTAGGCTATATATAAGCTTAGGGTGTAGGACAGAGTACCATCGTTATTGGTATGGATGTGGCCCAATGTGACCACAGAGAAATGGGATCATATGACCGAGGTTGAACTTATCGCATCACGATACTATAGGTAGATAGTTTAAGATCATAGTATGATGGTTTCTCTCATCCACATATGGGATGCAACGACCAATACCTTCCACTTACCAAAAGGAAAGGTGGCGTCACCTTAGAGGATGTGTACCGGATCCCGAGGGTGCCTATTATTAGGGGAGCCAGTTTATTGCAACTCATTTGAGGCTTAAGTGGAGTCTATACTTGCAATATTTGGTGAGGATATGGGCTTATTGAACTATTATAGTGTGAGTCTCACATATGGGGACATGTATACAAATTACCCACAAGAGATGAGGTTATTTTTACTAATAAAGGAGGTGGTACGTTGTTTTTCTCTTCCAGATTCTAAGGATAGGAGATTCCCATGAGCACTGATGGGAGTGCTTTAGGATATGATAGAGGAATGGGTTTGCTTTGGTTGGGCACTAAATTTTCTAGTTTAGTTATATAAGGAGCTATGGGCTTATGGGAGATTGCGGCGATTCGAGATGTGTTGTACATTTTTACTACACTATTGAGCATATGAGCACATCATGTGTTTACACCTAATGGGTCTACCATGATAGGATTGGTTTGGGGTTCCTTGCTTAGAGTTGGATTTAAATGTTGGGTACTAGTTGGTGGGAAGTCGAGGGAAGTGAGGGAGACATATGATGTGATATACTACATGAGGTTTTTGGAAGGTCTATCAGGGGTTGATATCATTTGGAGGCCATATATTGGCTATCCATTATACCGATCCATGGTCAAGGAGCTAGAGGGCCTATATTTGTTGAGGTGGATATAGGGCGTCGTCTTGAGAGAACGTGAGATGATACTTGTAGATAGGGTTAGATGGCAGTTTGGGCTACCATAGGACGTGCCTCCACCCTTCCCACAGTACCAAAGAGATGATGTGGAGAGACCCTTGTCTCCACCACACCCTCCCTCTTTCCTTGGCCTCTTGACCTTCGGTGTTCGGGATGCGAAACCTTGAGTATGCATTAACCTCGCCCTGGGCCCCCCGCGGTTTTCCCCTTTTTCCCTCTTTCCTTGGCCTCTCTTCGTGATGAAACCGCCACCTTGCGGGCGGCGGCCCGCCGCCGCCTGCCTAAACAGGCGGGCGGTCTCAGAACCGCCCCCCAACAGGCGCGGTGTCGTGTAACCGCCACCTGCTCGGAGCGGCGGTCTGTGCGCGTTTTTCCAGAACGCTCTTTTGACGCGACCCGCGTGAAATATCACATTTCACCAGCTTTTCTTTGCCGACTTGAGCATGCATTTATGTTTTTGGTCCCCTGGAATAGTGTTTTTCCTTTGTTTATTGTTTAGGAGTTCAATTTGGTTTTGGTTCTTGGATGTTTGAATTCCTATAAATGCATGGTTTGTGCACATGCAAATGGTCTTTTGGTGAGTTTTTGAAGTGATGCAGAGTTTTGGTGCGAAGCTTGGCTGGATTTTGAAGTTTGATCTTTGCTCTCATTCCCTCATTTTAGTGCTTTAGTTAGTTAGCTTGTTTAGAAGCCATAGCTTGAATTCACTTGCATCTTTTGTTAAATTGCTCAGCTGTTGGTAAGCCACAGACCCATCTTGTGCAGGCAGTGCTGTCATTTCATCCAATCCAGTTAGAAGCTTGCCTCTGAATTTCTCTTTGCTGTAGATTTACTTTCGTTGTGTCTTGGAGTTCTTAGTTTAATTCATTATTTGCCTGGTTAGTTTTATTCAGCTGTTGGTAAGCCACATATCCAACTTGTGCAAATAGTGTTGTTGTTTTATCCAAACCATTGGAACAGGATAGCTTAGGAAGCCATTAAAGTTGCAGGTTTTTGCTCTTCGTATAGGATAGTTATAAGTTCTGGTCGCTTCATGTTGCATGACTTGCAGTAAAATCCCGCTAGGAATCGCATAAGCCAAGCTCTGTACTCTTGCGCTATCCCTCTCCTACTCGCATTCTCGGTCTGCATTCTGAGCTGTCCTTATCCCAAAATCTACTCCTATCGGTGCTAGCATTACACACTTTTCTGGATCCACGTGAACACGAAAGAGCGAGAGATCATCTTGAGGGGCGAGATCACACACACACATCGGATTCGCCAGCATTGTTACTGCGGAATCCGGGTTTTAAATTTCAAAGTTCTAGTCGATCATATCAAATAGAGTAGTTAATCGCTTTATTTCATTTCATTCTATTCTCGATATTGCCGGAAAGGCTGTGGGGATTGATAGTTTACGAGAAACTATGATTCACTCCTCACTTACGAGGTAGGATCGAGAATCTTGCGATAGATTAGACAGCTATTTTACTTATTTAGAATAATTCTACCAATCGCACGAGGCAAATAACTACACTCGGTTATCTTATCTGTTTTAATTACTTATTGTAGTTATTATTTCTAGATACGTTTAAAATAGTTTGCTTTCCTTAAAATTATTAAATATTTCATAGAAAAATAAGAGTTATATGTAGTTAGATTTATTTCACTTAGTTAGAATTTGTTTCATCACAGTTAGATTGCATTTTGTTTCGTATGACAATCACGGGACCTCAAGAGCCCAGGGAATATATATTTGAGCCAATCGTGCCTCAACCAAACCTAGTCACAGCAATAGTTGACATAGACCAAAATCTCAGGATACAAGTATTCCGAACAACCACAGATTTACAACTGATCAGTTCACAGTTAAGAGGATTAAACATAGAAGATGACCAAGCACATGCGTTTTGGTCAAGTCAGCCAAACTACAGATTACTCTAGAAAACATCCACATGACTGTAGAGGGCTCGAAAGAGAACAAACATTCGGGTGCGATCCTCTAGTTCCACGACCCGAGATCTTTGAGAGACACCTCGTAGATATAGATACCGACTTAAGAATCCGAGGTTGCGAGAACGTCGTAAGGTATTACGAGAAGATTGCACAACTGTTTTGGTTCTAAACATAGAAGGCTGAGAAAGCATACGATTCTTGGATACTAGGGATTAGAACTTGATTTCGCGTATGACCATAACGGGACCCGCAACAACCAAGAGTCTACGGTTGTGATCCACAGATCCCACACCCAGCGAGTCCACAAGTCGATCCGATATAGACTAGCCTACGTACTTTTTTGTATTCGAGTCCACTCCACTTCCACCTATCATCATCGAACAAGCTGTCCTTACTAGATATAGCGGCTAACGAAGCTAGGGGAATTACGGACTAGGCGAGAAAATCGTCCATAGAATCGATTATATTCATCATCCACTATATGACCTTATCGGAGATATACACGAAACAATCCCGGTCATTTTCCACGTATTCCATGACCCCATAGATCGAATCACACGCGAGCTCGATATTGATTGGAGCCTTGAGCGTCATCCTCGTTGATCGATCTATCACACCCGATCCAAGTTAGAAGGGCCTTCTTTGCCTTAGATTCACAAATTCCACTAGTGCGTGTCGAAGACATTAGACTTTGCCTAACTAGTTTGTCTGCATATTCCACCCCACCATTTGTCTCGGCACGACCTCGAGAGGTCGGGTACGCGGAAGAGTCACTTGTAGATTCTCACGCTCACTTGTCACTTTTCCGGCGTACAAAATTGGTGAACCCGACGTGAAACAAACAAGATTAGTAAAACCGACATAAACTACCTACTTTCTTACCAAGTCATAGTATTACACTTTCACTTTAGAAGTTTTTTCATCTTCTCTCATTTTCATAAATCACCTTCGCTCCTTCCCATTATTCTGCGGGTATTCATATACCCCCCGAATATGTCGGGATTCGATGCATATGGCAGACCCCTCCTGGGTCTTGAGGCATACTACGCCCAACAAAATAGGGAATCATCACCCTCGCTCTCAGTATGGGGTGACAACTATTGAACTAATCGATTGTCAACACAAACCCCAAGAATCAGATATAGTTCGTCTTTTCAAACTGAGGAGTTAGATCAACCCCTCGAACCCAACAAATAGAGCCTTGAGTTCAAACAATATGACGTTTACGGAGAATCTGGTTCATCTCCTCAAATGTTACTCGGACCACAAATTGGTAGGCAATCAGATCCATACACTGGTCTTAGATGATGGACATCAACACGTTATCCTAGGAGTGAACAACGCTCCCGGGAATGTACCCATCTATAGGAGGTTTACAAATACAACCCGAAATCTCTTTTCAAAAAATACCTCTATGCCACTTTGCATACGGGAAATATTCAGGAGAAACTTGGCAAGATAGCGATCGGTTTATGACGGGATATCATGTACCTTTACTGACACCAAGGTATCTGACAAATGCCGCTCGGGCAAAATCTACCATGACTTCACCAAATGAAGTCATTTCAACGTTAGTAGAAAGAGTGAGAGGGTTAGAACTAGCTCAAGCAAGTCAAAATTCTCCGTTCATACAAGCACGGAAGTTCGATCCTCCATACCACTCAGGTCGGGTAGATCTCCTTACGGGAGTAGGCACGTTAGGCATGCCTCCTCAATATCCACAATGAAACGCCAAGGCCTATCATCTCTAACACTATTCCTCCCGGTCTAGTGTCGAACAGTCCGTTCCTCGATAATACCCCGTCCTATTTAAACATGTACTCTAAATCACCACAAGGAGATATGTTCTCCTCTCCCGGCATGTTTTCTCAAATGCGGGGGACCTCCTATGCCCCTGCCCGATGCGTGTACGCTGCACCGTATCAACAACCCATCCCACCACCACTCCCTCACCAAACACCATCAATGGTCGAAAGCTATGCGATAGGGACGTATTCAGAATATCTAAAGGAACCCTTAGATTTCACCATACGAAGCGTCATGCTTCCAAGACCTCTCCCTGATTTGCCTAAGTTCAAGGGTGAGGGAGATCCAAATGCACATATCAAAGCTTACGCTACAGCCATACGAGAATTACTCCCTTGGGATGGGGTTGTTGCTAAAATATTCCCCAAAACATTGGAGGGCATTGCTCTCGATTGGTATTATAGAATACGCAGAGGCTTCCATACATTCATTTAAACAACTCGTGTCAGAGTTCATCAAAGCCTTCGACATGAACAAACTACGAGAACGAGGAATCGGGAATTCTTGCATATCAAACAAGAACACAATGAATCATCGCTCATTTCATCCAGAGGTGGCGTACGATTCTTTATTCATCGTGAAGTGCTCCAAACATGGATCGAGATGGAACTATGTGATTTATTCCTTCATTCTCTCGGCGAGAGAAGTGAAGGAAGAAGTCAAGTTCCCACTAAGGACTTATGATGAAGTACTTGAGAGCGCTCTGAATAGACCAGGGCGGCGATAGATAGTGGTCGTAAGGCGTATGGAGCAAGCGGGAGGTTAATCACCTCCACTCAAAATACTACACTACCACAAATGTCAATCAGGACCCAAAATCCTTAACAAAAATCGTGGGGTAACAACGGATGGGGTAACCGACCAGCCCAAGAGGGTAAATGTTGTTAATACTCCGTCACAAACAAACAACCAGCGAAACAACAACTTTACCCCAACGGTCAATACAGTGGATTTTAACCATCCACAACAACAACAACAACAACGGTGAAATCCCATACAAGGGCCAAGCCAAAACTCATTTGGTTACCAAAACCAAAGTCAAAACCAAAAACAACAATTCCAAAACTTTGGTCCTAATAGGCAACAGTTTGATCGGAATTTTAGGCCACAATACACACCAAACCAACAAAACGGGAATTATAATCCCAATTCTTATTGTGGTTTCCATAAAATTCATGGTCACGACACTAGAACGTGCCGTGACTACAATAAATTTATGCAACGTTTGCCAGAAGAACAAAGACAGTTCTTCACAGACTTGTTTTTGGCAGATCCGTCTCATCATCACCAAATACTCTCGCGGGGCAGTTTCTCCTCAGAATGCTCCCCTCAAGATCTTTAATGATCCACTCCCAAATCATGACAGCAATAGGCTGAATCCAACCGGAACAAACAAAGGTGCAGTGACGGGAAACAATGACCATGAAGCCTCGACTTCATTAAATCCATCGATCGCGCCCACGGTTGGGAGCTCAGCCAGACCTAAGATAGTTAGTTTGGTAGAATTAGATGCTGAACTACCTATCGAAGCTATAACAAGAACACGAGTATTTCTCTCAACCAAGCCCAAGTCATCTGCGAGAGAGCGATAAGAGTCGACAAATAGTTGAAAAACCCATCGGTGCGTATGATTTAATTAGTGACCTAACAAAGACCTTCTCACACATTTCATTTTTGGACTTACTAAAGAACTCTCCCCCTCACGGAGAGCTGCTCTTTTAGAAGCATTAGGTCTAGGCCATCTAATTAACATCACTCCACCTCCCAAAAACACAAGTAAATCACGTAGATTTTGATATCCACCCTCAGGGGCAGCCGGACAAGGATGTCGAATTCATCTTGAAATAAGTAAAATGCCCACAGAGATCTTTGAGATCGCACGCCGAGGTGACCCGACCTTACACTTGCAAGTGTGGGTTTATAATAACTATGTAAAGCGGGCGATGGTTGTGATGGGGCTGCGATTAACATAGTCCCTTTCTCTTTCCTCCAAAAACTTGGATATGGAGAAACGAACTGTTCCACTACACGAAATACCTTGAGAGGCTATGATAGCCTTAAAGCCACTTCGATAGGAACTATAATATTGCCGGTCACCTTAGGGCCCAAAACCATCTTGGTAGTTTTACATTATAGATCGGGAAACTAACTATAATATGATCCTCGGCCGACCTTGGATACATCGAATGAAGGCAATCCCTTCCACGCTATTTCAAGAAGTAAGATTCTTGCATCTGGGAAAGGTATTTGTAGCCAAAGGCGATCCAAAACCTTTCGATTTGCACCTAGCTGATTTAAAGAAAAGACCAGGGGTGCACTCAGAATTTGAGCTGCCAACAAACCAACTTAATAAACCCTCTGACCCAAAGCCAGAGGAAAAGTTGATACCTACAACGGATCTTGAAACTACCAGCATAGCCAAAACAACTCCAACCCCTAAAGGTAAAACTAAAGAAACAGTATCATTAGGGACTACTGCGAAAATCGTTGAATTGATAGAACAAGATTCACCAATGTTCTTACCATTCGATTCAGTAGGCATAGGATTTTCCCTAGGTGTTGGTTCCTTACCGGCAGAGGATCTCTGTATGATAGAAGTAGAGTGTGCAAACGCGTGGATGCCCCAACATCTACACTCCCGGCTAAGTATTGGACTCTCCATTTCGATGGAGCTAAATGTCGTTATGGAGCGGGGGCAGGTATAATTCTTACTTCGCCCGAGGAGAAGGTCCTCCCATTCTCATTTAAGTTAAACTTTGAATGCACAAACAATGGCGCTGAGTACGAAGCCCTCCTCCTTGGCCTCACCTTAGCCAGAAGAATTGGTATTAATAACATCAGAGTCTTGGGAGACTCGCAATTAGTAACAAACCAAGTTTCTGAAGTATATGAAACTAAAGCCGAACATTTACAACTCTACAAAAATGTTGTATTAGATTTAAGCAAGGCGTTTAACTTCATATCCATTGAAGCGATCCCGTGAGAGAAAAATCTTCTCGCCGATTCAATAGCAACCTCAGCATCACGTTTTACTCCAAGCAATGAGCTAGAAGATACTCACTTCACAGTATCCATTCGTGACGAACCATTAATAAAAACAATGACAAATCCTCTTTTAAGCGGAAGTGAATCTACCGTCCTAGACCATGTTGGAAATGATGCGGCTACTTTGGATTATTTAAATGCCTATGCAGCATTACATCTCTCCTATCACATGCTAGATTTATCCCTGATCCCACATTCGTCCTCCTACTTCGGAAATCCCGTAACGGATCTTCCGTCACAAAGGGAACCTAACATATACGCAATAGAAAATGGGGATGATTTAGATTTACCTCCAGCACCACCTGAGTTCGAAGAGGGTAACGCCTCTTTAATCGAAGAAACAATCGATGTCAACATTGGGACAGAAGATGAACCAAGAATATTGAAACTAGGTTCTTCGTTGACACCAGAAGAAGTGGAAATACATACTCAGGTTCTCAAAGAACATCAGAAGGCATTTGCATTTAATTACAAGGAGATGACGGGAGTCGCACCCCACATTGCGGTACACAACCTCGTCACTAGATCGGATGCAAAGCCAATTAAACAAAAATCAAGGCCCATGAAACCCAAAGTAGCTCTCATGGTAAAAGAGGAAGTAATAAAACTCCTTCAGGTAGGATTTATCAAGCCAGTTGACTACTCCCAATGGGTATCTAATATCGTTCCCGTTCTCAAGAAGAATGGAAAGATACGCATTTGCATAGATTTCCGAGACATCAACAAAGCGTGTCCTAAAGACGATTTCCCATTACCATCCATAGACGTTATTGTTGATCTGACAGGCTGGTTTTGAACTTTTGTCTCTCATGGATGGATTCTCGGGATCTGACCAAATCAGAATATCCGAGCAAGATCAAGCTAAAACCACGTTTATAACTCCTTGGGGAACCTATTGCTACGCTGTTATGCCATTCGGTCTTAAGAACGCTGGTGCTACGTACCAGCGGGCCATGACATACATATTTCACGATCTAATTCATAAAATCATGGAATCTTACGTAGATGACTTATTGGCTAAGGCCAAAAAGCGCTGTGACCATCCCGAAGTACTCCGCATCATTCTTTCACGCCTAATAGAATACGGAGTCACGCTAAACCCAGAGAAATGCGTCTTTGGTGTAACAGGAGGAAAGCTCCTAGGTTACATCATATCGTCACGAGGGATCGATGTTGATCGACCAAAATTGGGCGTCCTCGAAATGGTCCCACCTTGAGTGAATCTGGAATCGAGATCATTTCTCGGGAAGGCTGGTGCGATCCGGAGATTCATCCCGGACTTAAGCTTCGTTATTCATCCAATCAACAATTTACTCAAGAAAGACTATAGCATTGATTGGACCAAAGCTGCAATGAAGCTTTCAACGCGATTAAACGTTTCTTCTTCACCACCTACGCTAATGCCACCTAAGTGGATCACCCGTTAATCCTATATTCGCGAGCTACCATGTCTCGTTGCTTTGTATGTTGTTGCCCAAGAAGACGATGACAAGAGAGAGCGTGTGATTTATTTCATTAGCGAACAACTTCTTTCGACTATGAAACACGCTATACACAAGCGGAGCGAGAATGTCTTGCCATAGTCTTTGCTACTAAACGTCTAAGACATTACATCTTTGAATCAAAAACAAAGGTCATGGTAAAGACGGACCATTTACGGACTTTTCTCACACAAGGTTCCTTATCCAAAAAAAAATGGACGTTTTATAACCTTAATGGGAGAGTTCGAATTAACATTTGTAAATCGAAGTCGGTTAAAGGACAAATCATCGCGGATTGGTTAGGCGTAACCCCATTAGACGGAGGCGATCTAGTAGATTTGGATTTTCCAGATGAATGCGTATACTACATCGAAACTCGACCTGCTATTTCTGAGTGCCCTTGGTACACTGATATCATTAATTATATCATGGACCATACGTACCCGGATGCAGTGACACCACAACAAAGAAGGTGATTACGCATAATCGTAGCCAAATATGTCATTATAGAGCAGGTGCTCTATCGAAAAGCATTCGATGGAATGCTCTTAAGGTGTGTCGACACAGAAGAGTCCAAGAGGATTCTCCATGAATCCCACAGCGGTATATGTGGAGGCCACTTCGGTGGCCATGCCACTGCTCGAAAAATACATCGAATGGGCTATTTCTGGCCCACTCTAGAACATGACGCGATAGAGTTTGCACGCAGGTGTCATAAGTGCCAAGAATTCTCTCATGAGATCCACATGCCCGGCCTGAAGCTCTGCTGACCAATCGCTACTCCATGGCCCTTTTCTACATGGGGCCTAGACTTAATAGGAAATTCTCTCCCTCATCCAGAGGCGGCCACAATTTTATAATTACGGCCCTTGAATATTTTACCAAATGGGTGGAGGCCATGCCTCTTACTACTGTACACAGTTACGTAATCGCTAAGTTCATTTTAAATCAAATCATTTGCAGATACGGTATCCCACAAATCATTATCTCGAGATAATGGAACTTCTTTCAAGAATGAAGAAGTTCGTGAACTATCAACAAAAAATTTAAAATAAGCCATCATACGGCTTCCTTGTATTATCCCCAAGCCAATGGGCGGTGAAGCAACAAACAAAAAGCAAAATGAAAGCCATTCTCCTTAAAACGGTGAAAAAAACAAGCGAGATTGGCATTTGAAGTTATATCCGGCCTTGTGGGCCCACCGAACCTCAATAAGAACACCCAGCGGGAGCAACTCCTTTCTCGCTAGTATTTGGGGCGAAGCGGTTCTCCCGCTTGAGGTCGAAATACCCGATCTCCGCATTTCACTACTGAGGATTACGGATGAAGACGCTTACAGAGAAGTACGTCTTTCCCAATTAGAAAGCCTAGATGAAATTAGGTTAGATCTTTGAACAACGGCATAGAGCTTATCTTGACCGAATGTGCGGCGGTATATAACAAGAAGGTTTATGAACACGATATATACGAAGGTGATCTAGTTCTAAGACTAGGCAGTAGGATCGACAAGAAGACCGGCGAAGGAAGGAAATTCCGGCCCAAATGGTTGGGCCCATGCCGAGAATCACGAAGGACTATGGAAATGGTGCATACCTCTTATGCACGCTAGAAGGTGAGGAATTTGGCGAAACAGTCAATTCCCTGCACCTCAAGCGTTTCTACGCATAAGCAGCTAGCACTACCTATATAACTATCTACATTGCATCTTCATATAGATTTAGATCATTTTGTCCACTTGTTCTTACACAAATTGTGATCAAGGAATCTATTCTCAAAGTAATTCATTACAAACTCATGATGTTGTTGGCACAAAACTTTCTAATCATATCTCTCCATTTTCGCGATATCATCAATCACTTCAGAATCTTTTATCAAATAAAATCAAACATGACGAAGTCTTAACGGTAACCATACCAAGATCTGCAAGTTTGTTCTCGCTTTGATTTCTTCTTAGGATTGGTGTCTTGCCTATGGTCTGTTCTAGAAGCTTCATGGTGTCACATCTATCCCATATATACATCTCTTTGGAAACAAGCATATATTGACATTTTACTCAAAAAGACAAGTCAAAAGTGATTAAACAGAAAATTTTATTTTTACACATTTCCTTGCCCTACCAACCTTCGGTGATGAGCTTGCGTCTCTTACTAGTGACGTAGGGTTGGGAAAGGATGGAAATGCCCTTACTCGCCTATGCCTTGCCCACGGTGATAAACCCACGCTTCTTACTAGTAGCATGGGGCAAAGTGTAGGGGGTCCTCTAGACAATGCAAACATTAAAAGGTCATAAACAAACTATTCAAACTTTGAGTCAAAAACGAATGAATCAGATGTTCAAAATTCCAAGAGAGTTAAAAATCCTAAAAACCAGATTTTGTCTACTATGTGGCCATCTACGGGTCTAAGTCTGGATAAACCGCAAAGCAAGTTGCACCCAAAACTATGAAGTCATTCGGGTGGAGTAAGCTTGTAGTTTTCAATTTGGTTCCACCAAAGCTTCGTCTGTCTTTCATCACTATCGTTTCACCATATTTCATAACTTGCGCCCTTCTTGGCTCTTGGTGATGAGCCCTCGCATCTTACTAGTTGCGTGGAGTTAGGAGTGGGGCAAGTTAATCTATTCATCATACTGGTTATTTTCATCACTTTGCCAAAACAAACATGAGGTATCCAAATTGCTCACAGAAGCTAAGATTTAAGATCACAATATATCTACAATATCATGTATCAGCATCATGAAACACAAAAAGAAAGCAAGCATTTGCATCATCTGTTCTCCATTGCATACATTCTAGAAAGCATATAAAACATACATCGTAGTATACACAAAGCAGTTGGAAATAGAAAGGACAAACGTGAGTGACAAGCTTTTGATCTAAAATCAATGCATATATATAAATAATCAATGTTTGTATACAATGCCATCATGCATTAGGCATGGTCAAAACGCTCAAAGAGCCCGTGATATACAAAAGAATCCATGATACAAAATATACAAGGGCCAAGTCGCCTCTCAACCCCTACGCGACCCCTCCGAGGGTGCGCGCCCTCGCCTAGGACTCCGGCTACGCCGGCGCTCTGAATGCACGGAGGGCTCAGGGTCTCGAGGAGCAGCCGCGGTCTCGCCACGAGAATGGCTCCTCATAAGACGCTCGGCTGTCCTATAGCTTTGCCCGACTCTGTACGGAGGTCGACACCATCCACAGCCACATGCCAAATAGGAGCGAAGATGTCGGTATGCCTACCAGGCTGCTTGAAGGCTCCCGGCATCTACGAGATAGCTCCGCACGGGTCTTATCCATAGGGATCATCAGAGAATCAGTGCATACCCTACGGATTAGATCCCGCCACTCGTCAACAGTCTCTGCAAAACAAAGAAGAAAAATGAATTAGAAGCTAGGCAAGAGACTAAAAGATACAATATCAAAACATAAGGAGAGATAGCAATTAAAAATCCTAAATTAAACAAACATTGAAAAGATGAGAGGATAACTTACTCGGATCACCGGGCCTCCAAGATGGGTCACTGGGGCCAGCACCCACCGCAGATGCCGCTGCCGACTGAGGGGCTGCTCTTGTAGTAGGAGCAACATGACGCCCCCAACGGACTCATCCTCTCCACCATGGCCCTGGGAGAGTGGCTCCTCTGAAGCTAGAGTCTCTCTCTCTGCACTCTGCTCGGCCCTCTCTGCCTGCAAAATATCCTGAGTGTCATGCCACTCAGGATCGCTATCATCTGTCTGCTCCTCCGACCCTCCCTCTGTAAGCTCCTCAGAATCGGAGTCGATATCTATAGGGTCATCGCTGCTTTATGAGCGGGACCCGCAATCTGAATCAAAGCAAAGGTGCCGAGGCGCCCAGGCTCTCCCTCTGGCCCGAACAATCCCCCTGGCTACAATAGGAATACCAGGAGTGACCACTGTCCAACCACGGCCTCTAGGCCCCCCTCTAGCCTCGCGGACTGATCTATAAACCGGTGCCACTGGAGGAAGCATGCCCACATATGGGAGGCCGAACTGCTGAGGAACCCTGCCGAAAGGATGTACCTCTACTCGTCCCACACGGTCAATAAGCTGCCCTGTGGTGGAGCAAGAGATCAGTGTAAGAGTCTCCTCTCCCCATATACCAGCCATAAGCTGGTACGGTGTGGCCTCCATGTCTGCTGTAGTAAGCGAGGCAACTGGCTGGTGAGGTGCTCTAAGCACCGACATATCTGACCATCTGGCTGCCCTCACACCCCCAGGATCTGCCACCTCCACGCCTCTGCCATAGGGAATGAAGCGCTCATACACCCAACTCATAACTAGAGTAGGGTGACTCAAAGACTGTCCCTGTAGACGGACCACCCTGTATAAGTCATGGTAGGTGGTCCCCAGAATATCTGCGCCCCAGGCGTATATCCGGCCATGCCCCTCTATCTGTGCAATGATGGGGGCCCAGCAGTATAGTAAGTATCCCCTCCCTTGTCCCCGATCAGCCTCGAGCAAGGATCCCCATGATAGCCTGTCGAAATACGGGGATGGGCAAAGAAGGAATGGATCTAACTCTCACTCCCTTCTTCGGCCCCGTGGAGATGGCTGCATCCCCCATGTAACCTGCCCACTGTGCAATCTGTGCTCGGGACCCTGCTGTCTCCAGTGTGAGTCTCCTCCCGATGATCGGGACCCCCAGGATATGGTAAACATCCTCCAAAGTAATCGTCCACTCACCGCGGACCCCTGGCAGTCGGAAAGTGTTCCGATCTGCATCCCAATAAGAAAACAAGTCACAAAGGATGTGACTAGATGGTGCGACATGAGGCACGCGCGATATACGTAGTATGCCGGCCCTCTGCAATGTGTCCTCCTCATCTGGTGAGAGGGCATCCAATACCCCAGGCAACCAATCACACTCCCTCTCTCGACTCCATCTGATGTACTCCTCTCTCGCCTGCATACACCCAAAAACACACAAAACAGAGCAAGTTAGTATCTAATCAATGCCGAGAGAGTCGTAAAAACATATAGAAATGATAAAAATACAAGTGCAATGTCTAAAGCAAGCTCCTTTTGCTTTCTGTGCAAAACCGCCGCCCTGAGCAGGGAGGCGGTTCTGTAACCACCACCTTTAAGGCGGCGGTCACGTAACCGCCACCCTGGTCAGGGCGGCGGTCGGTCTGCCCGCCACCTGGCCGGGGGCGGTCGTCATGATCCGAAAACCCGCGGGTTTTAAACCTAAAAAGCCCAAAATGAGCAAAAATAGACCATTTAAACTAAAAACAAAGCCTACCCAGTAGGCGCCCCCCCTAGGTGGACCTTTTGAACCTAACATTTTCAAAAATAACCCCCCCATTACAAAGAATTTGCCATTTCAAATTTGAAGGGGGAAAAATGCAAAATTAAAGAAAACCGACCTGTGATCTCGCGGGGTGGCGTTCCGCACGTGGGGGCATGATCGCTATCTCGCTCCGGACGTTTTGACTCTATTCACGCAAGAAACCGTCACCGTGGGTCCCAGAGCTCAAAATCAATCGAATCGACTCGCGCAAATGAATAGGAAAATGGGCCCACTTTCATATATATATCGTTCTGTTTCGTTTTAAAATGGCTTTTTCGCAGGTTCGGAGCGCTGTTGGAGGTAAGTTTCTATCCCCGCACAAATGGTACGTTCTCTTTCCCTGTTATTTTAGTGTTTGTTTTCCAAATTATTGTATCTATCTGCACTTGAGTTCTCTTTTCATTTTGCAGGTAGCGGGAATTTTGGAATGGCGTCATTTCAACACACGGACGTGTAAGGTATAACTTCTAACTCCCCATTTCGGGACGGCCATACTCGGACCCACCGTTTTACGCCTCTTCATGGCTAAAACGCTTCTCCGAGGGGGCAATATGTACGTACCCAAAATTGTAAGGTCTTGTCTTTGCGAGCAGTGTAATAAATGCCCCAATGATGATACAGGTCTCCTCGCAAGGTGTTCGGGATCCGGAAAAGCCTTCGGAGTATGCGTTAACATCCCGCATGCCCCACTTAGCCCCCGCGCCCTTTGTTTTCCCCTTTTTTCCCTCTTTCCTTGGCCTCTTGACCTTCAGTGACGAAACCGCCGCCTGCGCAAGGCGCGGTCTCGTGAAACGCCGCCCTGAGCAGGGGCGGCGGTCTGCTGCCCGCCACCTGCTCGGGCGCGGCGGTCTGTGCGCGTTTTCCAGAACACTCTTTTGACGTGACCCGCGTGAAATATCACATTTCACCAGCTTTTCTTTGCCGACTTGAGCATGCATTTATGTTTTTGGTCCCCTGGAATAGTGTTTTTCCTTTGTTTATTGTTTAGGAGTTCAATTTGGTTTTGGTTCTTGGATGTTTGAATTCCTATAAATGCATGGTTTGTGCACATGCATGGTTTGTGCACATGCAAATTTGATGCAGAGTTTTTGGTGAAGCTTGGCTGGATTTTGAAGTTTGATCTTTGCTCTCATTCCCTCATTTTAGTGCTTTAGTTAGTTAGCTTGTTTAGAAGCCATAGCTTGAATTCACTTGCATCTTTTGTTAAATTGCTCAGCTGTTGGTAAGCCACAGACCCATCTTGTGCAGGCAGTGCTGTCATTTCATCCAATCCAGTTAGAAGCTTGCCTCTGAATTTCTCTTTGCTGTAGATTTACTTTCGTTGTGTCTTGGAGTTCTTAGTTTAATTCATTATTTGCCTGGTTAGTTTTATTCAGCTGTTGGTAAGCCACATATCCAACTTGTGCAAACAGTGTTGTTGTTTTATCCAAACCATTGGAACAGGATAGCTTAGGAAGCCATTAAAGTTGCAGGTTTTGCTCTTCGTATAGGATAGTTACAGGTTCTGGTCGCTTCATGTTGCATGACTTGCAGTAAAATCCCGCTAGGAATCGCATAAGCCAAGCTCTGTACTCTTGCGCTATCCCTCTCCTACTCGCATTCTCGGTCTGCATTCTGAGCTGTCCTTATCCCAAAATCTACTCCTATCGGTGCTAGCATTACACGCTTTTCTGGATCCACGTGAACACGAAAGAACGAAGAGACCATACTGAGGGGACGAGATCACACACACACCATCGGATTCGCCACTATTCTGCGGAATCCAGGTTTTAAATTTCAAAGTTCTAGTCAGAATCATATCAAATAGAGTAGTTAATCACTTTATTTCATTTCATTCTATTCTCGATATTGCCAGGGAAGCTGTGGGGATTGATAGTTTCTGAGAAACTATGATTCACTCCTCACTTCTGAGGTAGGATCGAGAATCTTGCAGATAGATTAGACGAGCTATTTTACTTATTTAGAATTCTACCAAATCGCACAGGCAAATAACTACACTCGGTTATCTTGTCTGTTTTAATTACTGTTTAGTTATTATTTCTAGATACGTTTAAAATAGTTTGCTTTCCTTAAAATTATTAAATATTTCATAGAAAAATAAAAGTTATATGTAGTTAGATTTATTTCACTTAGTTAGAATTTGTTTCATCACAGTTAGATTGCATTTTGTTTCGTATGACAATCACGGGACCTCAAGAGCCCAGGGAATATATATTTGAGCCAATCGTGCCTCAACCAAACCTAGTCACAACAATAGTTGACATAGACCAAAATCTCAGGATACAAGTATTCCAAACAACCACAGATTTACAACTGATCAGTTCACAGTTAAGAGGATTAAACATAGAAGATGACCAAGCACATGCGTTTTGGTCAAGTCAGCCAAACTACAGATTACCCTAGAAAACATCCACATGACTGTAGAGGGCTCGAAGAGAACAAACATTCGGGTGCGATCCTCTAGTTCCATGACCCGAGGCGCTGGAGACACCCTCGTAGATATAGATACCAGCTTAAGAATCCAGGTTGCGAGAACATCTGTAAGGTATTCTGAGAAGATTGCACAACTATTGGTTCTAAACATAGAAGCTGAGAAAGCATACGATTACTGGATACTAGGGATTAGAACTTGATTTCACGTATGACCATAACAGGACCGCAACAACCGAGAGTCTACGGTTGTGATCCACAGATCCCACAGCCCAACGAGTCCACAGGTCAATCCGATATAGACGCTAGCCTACGTACTTTGGTATTCAGGTCCACTCCACTTCCACCTATCATCATCGAACAACTGTCCTTACTAGATATAGCGGCTAACGAAGCTAGGGAATTCTGGACTAGGCCAGAAAATCATCCATAGAGTCAATTATATTCATCATCCACTATATGACCTTATCAGGAGATATACACGAAACAATCCCAGGTCATTTTCCACGTATTCCGCAACCCATAGATCGAATCACGCCAGAGCTCGATATTGATTGGAGCCTTCGAGCAGTCATCCTCGCTGATCGATCTATCACACCAGTCCAAGTTAGAAGGGCCTTCTTTGCCTTAGATTCACGATTCCGCTAGTGCATGTCGAAGACATTAGACTTCCATATTCTACCCCCAGTGCTTGGCATGACCTCGAGAGGTCGGAGTACGTGGAAGAGTCACTTGTAGATTCTCACGCCCGTCTTTTCCTTTTCCGGCATACAAGTAACCTCCTTAGAGGTAGAGGTGATAGGTTTATAGGGCCAACTTGCCACCTGCATAAGCACGGGTTGCGTCCTTACCCCCAGGTTACAAAGACAAGTACAAGTACCCCAAAGGTCGAGGGACAGGGTAGCATATTATAGGTGCATGCCCCAGACAGAGTCATGTGGCATAGGAAGGGGGGCATCGTGGATAGGGTCCGAGGTCATTATTAGAAAGGAAGAGTTCTTAGGTTGTAGTGAGACCCATAGAACCATCGCAGATCGTGTCGATGGAGAGGTTCAGGATGCCTTGAGTGAGGTGCGCTACTATCGTGATCGATGAGTTGGTATAGATGTCCCTTCATATGTTGAGTACATAGCTCAATATATAGCTAATTAGCAAACTAGACCTAGGACTCACAGTTTAGGGAGCACATGGGGGCACCAAGCCCATAGAGAGGGCCAGGAAGAGGTTATGAGTTTATGGAGGTAAGGCCCTCGCGAGAGCCAAGAGGAGATTGTCTGAGGCCCATGGAGGGTGTATAGATGGTGGCAAGGTGGGTGACAAGTGGGGAGGAGGAGACAGGTGAGATAGGTCAAGAGGATATCAGGTGGGGTGACGATTAGTCACTTGATATGATCATTATATGATTTTTGATTTTATTTTTGATATATATATATATATATATATGTCTTTGTGCGTATCAAAGACGTGAGATTTTATATGAGATTTTTTGAGATACTTGTATTTATTTATATATATGTATATATGTATTGATACACAGACTCTCCCATTTATACAATTGATGATATTTATTGGATGGATGATGTACTTTTTTTAATTTCCATTTTTATTGTGTATTGATGGAAACTAGGTGAGGTAGGCATGATTGAGTTGAGGTCATGTAGGAATGATGGAGTCAATTATAGGCATGGTGGATTCTAAGTGAGTTAGGAATGATATAGTCGAGGTCATGAAGGCATGATGGAGTTTAGGTGAGTTAGGCATGATTTGGTCATGTGTTTGGGTTTAATTTAATTTCTAATTTATTGGTGACATGGAAAATAAATGATGATGTATATATATGTTGTGATGAACTGGTAGGTATGTATGTATGTTTGGTTTTTTTTTAGTTTCCAAGTGTTGTGTAAAATGGAAACTAACTATGGTAGCATAGGTATAGAAAAAAGGGGGAAATTGGTTAGGGTAAAGAGTGGCCGAGATAACCTCCAACAACCCCTTTCCCTCAGACTACTACCTACGTAGCCTTGACAAAAAAGGGCCTCAAGTTGATGTAGTTTCTCCCATAGGCTAGGGAATAATATGTTGAGGTAGAAGAATGGGTTGGTTTCTTTTAGGCATGATTGAGTCTAGGTCATTTAGGCATGGTTGAGTCGAGATGATTTAGGCATGAGTGATATCGAGGTTAGATGGGCATGGGTGATTTTTCGGTGAAAGATGAATTCTCAAAATGTAGGTTTTGATGGTCTAGTCTTGTATAGGAGAATTAATAAGTGAGAAATGGTTGAATGGTAAAGGGAGACAAAAGTGCCACCTAATTGATAAGAACCATTATGATTCTATCATACCAAATATTGTCTTATGAGCATAAGACCCTAAAGGCATTACATGATTGACTATTCTATGGGTGAAGAAGGTCATATGATCATGAAATATCACATTTGCGGCATGTCCCTTGAGTAGGTGGAAGGTTAGAAAGGCAATGCGATGAGGTGAAGGTTGGTTTAGCATAACCTGGTGTGTGACAACATGCCTTTTTGGCAAGAGACTCGAGATCAAAATAGGCAAGTCCATGACGAAAAATTTAGCTTTTTCTTTTTACTTCTATTTTTATAGACTGATTGATGTGGGAAGTCTATGTGGGATGATTAGAATATATCCTTGAGGTCTTTGTGAAGCTGATTGATGTAGGAAGCTTTAGAATATTTTTATTTTATTTTTACAAGAATAGTCTTCTTTTTGTGATAGACTATGTATAGTGTGGCTAGCTTTGTATAGTTTTCCTTCGAGGGAGAAGTCTATTTATAGTAGAAAGATAGAAAGATTATATGTCCTTTTGAGGAAGTCATATTTTTGTGAGAAGTTTGAATCAAGGAGTTTTGAATTTAAAAGTCCCATATATTTCTTTTTGAATTATTTTTGGACTTTTAGGTCATGGACAAGACTATAGAGAAGGATAGGCTCCTATTATGAAGAAAAAACTATAGTACACAAGGGTTAGCTATGAAAGATGGGTTTTTAAGTGATGAATGACCATGGGATTCCATCTTGGAATAGGCAAAAAGTATCCATGAGAATCATGCCATGAGTAGATTCATGGTACTCATATTTAAGATAAGGCTGAAAAGTGATGGGTAATCACATGATTCTTATTTAGTCGTTGATCCTTAAAATAGGTAAATGGAAGGTGAATGGTGCTCAAGGGATGAGCGTTGAAATAGACAGAAGGTGATATAGGACTTGATTCAACAATAAAATGATCAAATATGCAAGGAATTGAGGGGCTCAGGTTTGAGTTTACCTTTGAGTGAAGACAAATGATAAGCACCTGATCCATAGGTATGAGTAACGATATAGGGTCCAAGATAATTAGGAGAAAATTTTCCCATTTACTTTTCTCCTCTTTTATTACATATTGATTTTCCTTCAGGTGAGGTCACCAACTAAGAATTTTTGTTTATGGATATGTTTATCATAGGCACGTTTGATATGTTTTTGGTAAATTTGGAGGTGATCAAGAGCATTGAGATGATGTTCTTCTAATAACTCAGTTGTGTGTCAAATGGTCTGGAAAAAATCATCATCATTGATCATATTTTGAGTGAGATATGAAGAGATGGAATCTGGACTTCAAGAGGAAGGACAACCTCTATACCATAGACAAAGAGAAATGTGTGGAAGTAGTTAAAGTATGAATACTAGTGTGATAAAACCATAAGGAAAAAGGAATGTGCGTATGCCAATCCTTTCCAGTGTTTTCAACTACTTTAATAACAATTTTGTTGAAATTTTTATTTTTTAATTTATCTTGGCCATTTGTTTGAGGGTAATAAGGTGAAGAAAATATGAGTTGAATGCCAAAGGCATCACAGAGTTTCCATAAGGTTTTATTTTTGAATTGTTTTCCATTATCAGTGATGAGGCGGTGAGGAACACCAAAGTGACAAATGATGTGATGGTTGATGAATTCACATATTTTCTTATCTTTTGTAGAAATGAGAGGCATGGATTCTACCCATTTAGTGTAGTATTCAGTGTAATAATCCATTGATGACGTTGGGAAGAATGAGGGTTGATCTCTCCAAGATCCAAACCCCATTGAGAGAAAGGCCAAATATCTCATGTGACCTATAAGGTGTGACTAGGGGTGTGATGAATATTATAATGTTGCTAACATTTCACATGACACTTGACATAGTCACAACAATTATGGTTTATGTTTGGCGAGTAATAGCCTAGGTGAAGAATGCATTTAGTGACAACTAAACCAAGTGACTCCTAAAATCCCATCATGAACTTCCTTGATGGTATATGGGATTTCACAGCTTGTAAGGCATTGTAAGAGGATACCATTAAATCTATGTTTGTAAATAATACCACCCATGATGACATAGTGAGAGACACCTTTTAGAAAGGATTGTTGTCCATTGTGAGTAAGATCTTAAGGAAGAATGGAAAGGGAATTGTAGTCAGAAAAGTACTTATACCAAAGGTCACATGGGTCAGTTTCAATGATTCTAACTAGGTTGACATCTCAAAATAGATAAGAAGGTGATTATAACCTTTATACGGTGACAAATATTTTGAGTCAAAGGGTGAGCGGGGATTTGAGAAAATCTAGATAGGCCATGGTGTTCCAAAAATTTATTAGTGGAATGGGGTGGTTTGAAGTTCATAACAATTAAAGGTATTCAAAATTATGTCAACATGATTCTTATACTTTTGAAGTATCTCGTTACAACATTGGTATATACCATTAACTTGGTTTACAATCATTTGGGAATCTCTAAAGATATTAATTGATTTAACATCTAAGGCGATGGCGGTTTGAAGGCCTAATACGAGTGCTTCATATTTGGAGATATTGTTAGTAAAATCAAAATCTAGTTTGAAAGATAATGGCATAGGCTCATCATCAAGAGGAATGAGGATAACTCTAACACCACCCCCATGCTTGACATTTGGAACCATAAAAATAAGGTCATCTAGTAAATGGTATCATCTAAAGAGAGGTTAACATGGATTCATCTGGGAAATCAAAGTTAGAGGATTGATTTCTAGAGAGAGGTGTGTCTACGAGTTGGTCAATGATGGTTTTCCTTTGACATATTTTTATGGATGAATTCGAGTTCTAGGTCTGCAAGAAGCATGAGCCAATGTGAAACATGTTGATGTTGATAGGGCTTAGCGTACATGTAATGTAAGGGGTCAATATTAGTGACAAAAAAGTTTTGTGGTTAAGTAGGTAATGGAAAATTTTAGTGGCGATGAAAAAACTAAGGATAAGAAGAGTTTTTTGATGTGAGTGTATCTAGTTTCGTAGTCTAAAAGTGTATGACTTATATAATAAACCGCTTGTTCCCTATGTTTCTTGTCACAATGAGCGAGCATGACACCTAAGGAATGATCAATGGTAGAAATGTAAAGGTAAAATGGTTGGTCATCCTTAGGTGGAATGATCACAAATGGTTGGAGGAGGTATTGTTTTAAGGCATCAAAGGCTTTATGGCATTCATCATCCCATTTGAAGGAGACATCATTTTTGAGGAGATGATGAAATGGGTGGTAGTGGTCGGAAATATGTGAAATAAAGTGATGAATAGATTGCAACTTTCCTTACAAACTACGAAGTTGACAAAGGTTAGTATGTGGAGGAATTTTGAGAATAGCCTTGATTTTAGTGGGGTCAACTTATATGCCACACAAATAAATGATAAAACTAAGGAGCTTTCCAAAAAGAACTATGAAGACACACTTATTGGGTTGAAGGATGAACACAATATTTGATGAGACGGTCAAAGATGACCTTAAGGACTGTAAGGTGTTCAACCCAATGTTTGGATTTGGTAAGAATATCATCAACATAATCTTCCAATATGTGATGCATAATGTCATGAAAGATATAAGTCATAGCCTTGTTGATATGTAGCATCGATTTTTAAGGCCAAAGGCATGACACGATAGGAAGGAGTGATGAAGGTGGTTTTGTGTTGATCTTTTGGGGAAGTAATATTTGGTTATAACCTGAGAAACCATCCATGAGTGATAACATCTCATGGCTAGTGGTGAGATCAACTAGTTGGTCAATACTAGGTAGAGGAAATTCATATTTAGGGTAAGCTAAGTTAAGGTCGTGGAAATACCTGCAAATATAGAGTCCCCTATCTCTTTTGTGACAAGAATGATGTTAGAGATCCATTGAGGGTAATCAATGGGTAGGATGAAGGAAATTGAAAGAAGGTGCTAGAGTTCTTCTTTGACAAGAAGGGAAATGCGAGGATGCATTTTCTGCAGCTTCTGTTTCATGTTTGGCTTCTAGAATAGTGATGATATTGTGGACCACAATGTTTGGGTCAATAGTAGATATCACATCCAAGAAAAATCATTGCTATGATCCAAGAAAAAGTAAAATCTTCCTGTTTAAACATCCTAAAGATTTATCTTTAGAATGTGTGGGTCATCCTGAGTGTTAATATTGATTTTGATGGTTGATTCATTTAACATGGTTTGTGTCTCAGAAGGTAATGATCAGTGAATATATGAATCTTCTACACTAAGGTAGGTGAGAATAGACTCATCATCTTGACATTGAATGATGTTAATAGAAGGTGTATCATCATTGATCATGTCAGAATATAGGAAAGGAAGAGAAGAGGGAGCCTTATCATCTCATTGATAAGTTAGAGGTCCCAAGGAAATGGTGTTCATGAAAAAAAAGTTAGGAGGAATGGATTTTGGATCCATAGACTCCGTAGGTGAAGGTGGTGAAGTTGGTGAATGGGGTGAAGAAGGTTTATCATCCTCAATGAGTTTGACTTGGGCCTTCTTGGGTGATGGTTCAAAAATCCAATACCACTATGGTCTTTATGTTTACGAGTGGTGCATGGGATGACAGTATGGAGGCCTTGTTCATAGAAACCAAAGCCAAAGCCCTTCCAAGAATAATGATGGAGGAAGGTGTGGGTGAAGTGGTGGTTGGTGAGAGATTGAAGGTTAGATAAAAATGGTCGAGTTTGGGAAGGTGGTTCGGGTGAGTAGGTAGAAGCTTCAAGTCCCCCATATATTAAGTTAAGTTAGTGTGAAGGTGGGAGGAGACCATAAGATAAATCCTTACCTATGTGGTGATCATAGCGAGGGTGTTGGTGAAGTTTTCCATACTCTTGAGGAGTAAGGAATGTGTCGATGTTGTATAAGTGGTACTCCCTAGAGTGAGGTATTGAAAAACACCTTCTAAGGGATCAATAGTTGGTATATGGGTAGCGAGAATGGATGAATCATTGGAAGAAGAAGACATTGGTTGGTTGAGAAGTAGATGGGTTAGTGGATGGGTTAGAGGCTATGATGGTAGTGGGAATAGAGGATTTAGGTGTGGGAGAGGTAGCAGCAATGTTGGTGGATGGGGTCATGGGTGAAGGAGATGTGGCAGTGGTGGTAGATGCCTTAACTAGTATAAGGACATCATTAGGTCTATACAACATGTTACAAGTTTTGAATGGTGAAGGGTCAGTTGGAATGGTATAATTATGTCCTTCATGTTCAAATTTTACACAATGATGTAAGGTTGAAGGAACACAACCCATGATGCATGATCCAAGGTCGACTAAGAAAAAAGTTGTATTGAAATTCCCCCTCTAAGATGTAGAATAATTATGGAATGGTATGGGGCCCACGTAAATGTGGAGAATGATGGTGCCAAGGGTGGAAGTTATGGCATCATTGAATGAACACAACATAACTGGGTTATTATGCATGTAATTGGAAGGGATGTGCATTTGGTTGTATGTATGGGAGGAGATAATGTTGTTGTTGGCACCATCATCGATCATAATGCATTAAATATGTATATTATCAATGTAGATGAAGATGAATAGGGTGGGATCAGGATCATCTATTTGGAGAGGTACAATCTCATCATCAGAGAAACTGAGAGTGACTACTTGATGAGTGGTAGCGGGTGCAGAGGGGGGGATGAAGTGGTGAGAGAGGCCACATGGTGAGGAGTGATCATGGATGCCACAGGAGTTGGGTCATTAGGTAAAACCTCAATAGATTACAGAACCTCCATGAGGGCCTGTCGATGAGACTCAAGGTTTGGACAAGGTCGTACAATGACATTTTGAGAGGAGATTGGTGTAATTGTTTAATCATTGTATGATGGGTGACCCCATTTAAATAGGGTATGTGGGTCCACGGATGGTGATTTTGGTGCAGGTGTTGATGGTATATTGGGCACAAGATTGGTGGATGGGATTGGTTGTTTTCTCCTTTCCTTTTTCTTTTTGGGGTGAGTGGCAATGTTAACCATATTAATATGGGGTAAGGGAGCAGCTGAGTCATGATAGGTGTAGTGACAGGATGGGAAAAATTATGGTGATGGAATATATTGGTGTTGTGAAAAGAAGGAAATACATTGACATTTTGGGCGGAGGTTTGCTAGCTCTCTTATGTGGACCATATTGATCTCAAATGTTGGAGGAGGGTAAAATGGTTGTGGAGGTGGAGGTGAAGGTTGTTGAATAGGTAAGGGTGAGGGATGTGTGGTGATGGGTGAAAGTGGAACATGGGTCCTCATCTAAAATATCATCATCGTCAAAGTTTTCTTCAGGAGGACATAGTTGAGAAGAATGGTCTTTAGAGCCTTACAATTTTCTACATCATGCCCTTGACACACATGGTAGGCAAAATTTTGTATATCATCAAACCCTGCTAGTTTAGGTTTGAGTGGGTCGTAAGGTCTAAGTGGTGGAAATGTGATGATAGAGGTCTCTAAAATATTTTCTAAGATGTTGGCATAAGATCCTGCCAATGGATCACAATGTGAAGTAAGTGTGGTTGAGATGGAGGTGTGAGTGATTTTTGTGGGAGAGTGCCACAAGAGGTGGAATCGAGGTGGAATAGGTTTGACCACTGGTTTGGTAGGTAGTACTATTTTAGGTTTGGGTTGTACCTTCTTGGGTAAAGGTGTAGCAGATGAGCTATAGTTGAAGGTGTTGTAGGTTTGACTACCTCTTTGGAGGGTAGTGGGATCTTGGATTTTGGTTATACCTTCTTGGGTAAAGGTGAAGAGGAGTGTGTGATGTAGAAGGGAAGGAAGATGGTGGAAGGGGATGGGTTAGCCAAGGTGATAAGGAGGTGGTGATAAAGGTTACTGGAAGAGGCAAGGTGGAAGGTATTGGTTAAAGAGAAGGAAATATCATGGGTAGTGATGAGGCTACTAGAAGTGGCATGGGTATAGGTGGTAAAAAGGATGCAGGTGATGGTGAAGTCATATGTTGTGTAGGTAAGTTGGGTGTAATAGGGGCTCATGAGAGGAGGTGGGTTGTTGTGTTTTTGGTTTACCTTGGGTAGGAGGTTTCTTGGCCAAGGTTGATGGGTGAGGTCCTAGGATAGATGGAAGTGGTGAAGGTGACAAAGGGGTAGTGGGTGAAATAGTGTATGTGGCCTAGGAGGTTGGGTCTTCCTCTTAGGTGGGGAATAGTCTTTGTGTTGGCCTGAGGATGTGGCTAAATCTAGTTTGATAGGGGGATGGACTAGGCTTGATGTCGGCATGACTCCCAAGGTATGGGTAGCTTTGGATACAAGCAAAGGTGTAAGTGGTTTAGGCACAGTGGTTGTGGAGGTAATGGTAGAGGTGTAGATGTGGGAAAAGGTGATGTGGAAGATGTCATCACAATTACCTTAGGTATGATGTATTTTTCACTCAAACAATTTTGGGTAAATGGTAGAAGTATCGGTGGGTGACATCTGCATTTGAGTTGAAATAGGCATTTGAAGGTGCCCCCAAAGCATGGAATGATCAATGTAGTCTAAGCGATCTACCAAATGTGAGAATGGCATGCAGTAGAAGAAGGAACCAATGTTGATTTCATGGTGACTCCCATAAATAAATCTGGTGCCTATGAAATAGGGAAGTGATTAGCTTCTAATCTATGGGTAAAAGAGATAAGAGAAAATCAAGTTGATCCTTGAAATCTAGTGGAGAATTATCTTTGAATAAAAGGGACATTGTCAATGGGTCATCCACATGTTGGGGAGAAGGCAAGGTGGATGAGGTAGGTTCTTCTTTTGGTGAAGAGGAAGGTAGCATGACTCTCCCGTGGGTAGGAGAGTTAATACTGTGGGTTGTTTGTTAGATTGAGAGGTGCATGGGGAAACTACATTGGCAGATATGGTGGACTCCTCTATGGGTGTGAGGGAGATGAGGGATACTCCTCTGTGGGTAAAGGAGTAGATGGCATAGGTTCCTTCATGGATGAAGGAGCTCATGTAAGAATTTCTTCAATAGATGAAGTAGGAGGAAACTATGTGGAAGGAGTTGGTAAGATGTCAAAAACAACATGAACCTCATGGATATTACCATCATTGGATGAGGAATCACCAGTTTGGTTGGATGAGGGGGTGTGATTTGGGAATGGATTCTTGAAGATATGAAGGTTTTGGTTATTGATGCATTTGGATTGTCCAAGATGAGATCTCCTTTATCTAACATTTCTTGGAAAATGTTTTTGAAAGTGATATAGTTACCATCACTTGTGACCTCGAAATGTGATGGTAATTGCAGTAATCATTTTCATTGTACCATGTAGGCATAGGGTGAGAAGGGTCAAAACCATATATGTGGTTTGATGGGTGGAAGGGTAATGGCTCCATATTTTAATATTTTTCTAAAATGGCAAAGTAAGGCTCTCTATATGGGGCATACTTGTGTTGCTCTCTTCTAAACTGAAAGGTTTGGATGGGGAAAGGTTAGATGAAGGTTTTGCTTGGTTGGATGGATGAGATGGGAAGATTTTAAAATGATGCATTGGCAGACCCCTTGTTTTAGAATAGGTATTTTGGGGTTTGGAAGAAGAAGAAGTATCATTTGATTTGAATGTAAATTTTTGTTACGTAGTTGTAGCTTCTTTTCTTCAAGGGCACATATTTCTAACTTTTTAGGCCATGGTAAATGCCTCATCAAAGGTGTGGAAGGTTTGGACCTAGAGAGTTTGGTGATATATGTCTAGCACAAGCCCTAGTAAACAATTCTATTAACTTTGTCTAAGGTAATTGGAATGTAAGTTGGTTAATCAGGCTTGCCCCAGTGAAAAATCTGTGATAGATTCATCTTCATACTGGCGTGTGGCATATAAGTCAGTCATGGTGACTTTCTTGACAATATTGATAGAAAAGTGGTCAAGAAAATCCTAAGAAACCTGGTTAAATGAGAGGATAGAATGTCTAGGTAAATAACTATACCAATCCAAAGTGGGTCCCATCAACAACATTGGAAATGTTTGAAGGAGAAACATCATCATGAGTGATCAAGTAGTAGACATGTTTAAAAGACCACAAGTGTTGTTGTGGATACTTATTTTTTATTGAACTAGTTGAATTTTGGCATTTCCCAATGCATGTAGGATATGGGTGAATAGGAATGGATGGGTGAATGGGCTCATTGCAAATCTCATCATATGTTAGAGAGTTACGTGAACTTGAGATAGATGCTTCCAATGTTTGCATCTTTTCCATCATCATTTTGATTAGGTCATTGGTGGGTTGTGATGATGAGAGCACCCCTTAAGGTATGAGGGGGTAAATAAGATTGGTATGATGTAGATGGCATCCCAGTGTGTGGTGGTGCACATATATGAAAATTTTGATGGAGGGATATGAGAGGGAATGGAGGTGGAGGGGAAGTAACCAGAGTAAGCAGTAGAGGAAATAGGTGGTTGTTGGTAATACGTATACATAGGTGGGGTGGATGTAAAGACCCTAGTGGTGATTGGTGGAAGAGACTAGGGGATAGAGAGGATGAGGTTTTGGAAGGGAGTGTGGGCTACCGACACCAAAGGTGGTTGGGATGTGATAGGTATATAGGTAGTGGAAGACATGGGCATGCCTATACTAGAGTGGTGGATGTAGGCATGGTGGATGTCATAGGGGTGATGGATGTCATGGGTGTGATAGATGTTGTAGGTATAAAAATATCGATGAGGTGGGGTCAAGATGAGAAATAATAGGTGGTAAGGTGGAGGCAGCTAGGGAAATGTTGGTAGTGGTGGAGGCAGAAGTGGGTGCAAGTATAGGTGGGATGGATATGGGCATGTCATAGATAAGTTTCCTAGATGAGTCATGAGTGGATGAATGGGATAAGTAATACTGTAAAGTGGTGGGGTTCTGATCAAGGAGTTTTGTGAACTCCTCATCATCATGGTGTTGATGGTGATAGGCTGACTGGGATCCATGGGTGATAGAATGGAAGGTGATGGGCTAGGTGGAGCATGGTTGAAGGATAACATGGAATACAAGGGTGTTGGCTTGGCTATGAGTCAAAACCATGTGGGTTAGCATAGACCTAGTAATCTGATCTCTGTAGATGACATAAAAGAATAAAAGGAATGGAGAAAATAGTTCTGGAGTGAAAATTGGTGTTGTTTTAATTGAAAAATTAAAACACGGGAATTGATGGTGGTTGGGTACTAATGTCGGTGATAGAGGGTAACCGATGATGGTTAGGGTGACCAATACTGGTTACTATGAAAAAATCAAAATCTTTGCAAATGTGGCAATAACTTGATGAAAATGAAGAAAAATCTAGGTTTTTACAGTGATTTCAAAGACTCAGAGGTATGATGATGTATCTAGAAACCCCAAAAAGAACAAAAATGTGATGAGTGCTATTTTTGGTAAAATGACCAAAAAAAAGAAACTGACAATGGTCAGGTCAACCGATGATGATGACGATCAAATGAGTAAACCAATGATGGTCATTAGACCGATGCCAATCACTGTGAAATTTGAAAAGATGGAGAAAGATGTGACTTTAGTGACTTAGATCAGATAAAATACCAACCCAAAAACCTGAGTATGGAAATGATGGACCCTAACACACTCAAAAAAATTTGAAATACACCAACTATGATTATGGAGTGTGAAAGGAAGAAAATAATGGAGAATACGACCTCACAACTCAAAACAAAAATCAAAAAAACTAGAAAACATGAAATCCTATTGATGAATTTTATGTTCCATCTTATGCTATTTAGGATTGACTTGTGAATAGAATAGAGTTTTTGTTTGATAAAAGGTACCCTATGAAAATCCAAGAACTAAGGATGGTTTTAGGTAAAGTTTTGGTGGGGGTGGTCCTTTCTCTGAGATAATGACTAGATAGAGAAACCAACTTGGTGCCCACTTGTCAATCCTCTGATCATGTGATCATTGACAACTTCTTCCGGGTAGGATGTTGTTTAAGAAAATGTGTAAATTGTTTAAGTGGTTTGGTATAGAGAATGTGCAAAGTGAACTATGATTGAATTAGTCAACCATCAACTAGGCATGACTTCCAGTATAGGTTTCCCTTTAAATTAATGTGAGCTACAATGATGACATACCAAAATGAAATGCAAATGTTTTAAGCCCAAATCCACAATTAAGTTTGATGTAGAAAATAGAGAACAAGAAGAGGAATGCTCTTTCACTAAATGCAATATAGTAGAAAGGAAGACATGTTCTTTTTAGAGCACCAAAAACATAATTTATTTTAGACAATAGAAAGAAGGAGAATATTCTAGAGAAGAAAATTTAATGTGAATACTTTCAAAGGGAAATAAACACAATTTTTTTACCTAGGAATGAACAATGCAAAAGAACCCTTGATGGGTCCCACCGGGCATGCCAAAATGTTTCACCGGATTGTTGTAGATAATGAAATAGATAAAGGTAAATAGGTCAAGGAGGAATACCTATTATCATGTTGGTTGAAGGTTGAGTGTGCACGTTTTTTTTGATTTATGATCCAAGTTGATTGTGTGAGCTTCCTTTTGGCTAGGAGGAACTACCTGTAATACAAAAGCAAGACCACAAGATATAGTTAATAGAAAAATTAGTGGACTTCCTAGCATGAGCTAGATCCAAGAAGTGTGATACTTCCTCGATGGTTTCAATCCACTGATATATAACTCAATATGAAATAATTGAACATGTAAATAAAAGAATCTAATGCTAGTGTTCTAATTTAGGTATCTCATACTACTATCTATGTCAATCTAATTAAATGCTTGATAACTAAACTAGTGAAGGTCCTAGGTTAGGTTGCGGGTTGTGTGTAGGTGGTAGTCCGAGGGTCACAAACGGGGTTTGGGTAAGATTTGGTGAAGTTTGGGTTGATTTTGGGTGATTAGGAAGCTTGTTGGTCTAAGGTAAATTTTACAAGCACGAGAGACCGATGATGCCAGTCAGGGTGACCGATGTTGGTTCAGGTATGAACTATGACAGTTTAGGATGACCGATATCGATTGTGGGAAATGGTAGAATGTCAAAAATGGTGTCCAAGCTCTCTTTGTGTCTACAAAAAGAGTTGGGAAGGTTTTTTGTGAGGTTGTAGGTGGGGTATCAGGTTTGGATGAGATTTTGTGAGGCTTGGGGAGGTTTTGAGGAGGTTTTGAGGATTTGTTGGTTAAGTGAATAAGATAACATAGAGACCGATGTCGATCAGTGAATGATGCCGGTGAAGAGAAGAGGGGAAACCGATGACACTTAAGATAACTAGTGTAGTAGGGGCAATTTGGTGGTAATTAAATAAAAGGTAGATTTGGACTTCTTTGTGATTGCAGAGGATGAAGGGAGGATGGTTGGGTTCATAATAATGTCAGGAAGACTCAGAATGCATAGAGGTCAAGTACAATGAGCTAGAAGGTCATGAGTGGTTGGATGGGTAGATTGGTAAGAAGGTGGGAATGGGGAATGCAGGGAAGAATAAGATCCAATAACAAAATATAATGGACCTACACTTTAAGCAAATACATAATGATGAAAATCAAATACACTTACTTGTATTTGTAGGTCTGGTAGGTGAAGGAAGGTAGTGGTTGATCCATGAAGAAATTTGTGTTAGTGTCATGAAATACTCCCAGAGTGCTCCCATGAATATTATAATGCCTTTGGATGAGTATCGGTGCTTTCTTGAGCATGTGTTGAATGTATTTCATCATTTGGATGCTTGAGAAGTCTTGGTTCATGCTTGAATGTAATAGATCTCTTAGAACTCAAAATGACCAACCTAGGTAAAAGGTTACAAAGGTATATAAGGTAATGGTGATATTAGGTGACCGATGGTCAGCTTGAGGGATAACCGACATCGGTTAAGGTGGAAAATCCTAGGTTTTCCAAAAATAGGAAAATCTTGCAATTTTTGGTCTTCTTTGATTGTCAGTTTGGGTCTCAAGTGAGGGTTAGCAATTAGATAAGAGGGAGTGTTTTTGGAGAAGGAATATATATTTAATTTTAGGGTTAGACTAAGTCCTAGTTGGTTAAGATAAGTGAGACTCAGTCTTAGTTAATTAATAGACTAAGAATAAGTCCATGGTGAGGTGTCTAGGTGAGGTGTAAATTAACTTAATTAAAGTAATTAAATTAATTAATAGTGTGAGGATGAACATTAATTCAATTAGCCAATTATAGATTTCTTGTTTATATTTTACGTGATTCACATAATTTCCTCTTACATGAAAAGAACCGTGATCATGTGTAATAAGACAAACCTTGAATAACTTGTAAATATTCATGTGAATACAAAACTCATTATAAGATATTGAATTCAGATTTATTGTTTGATAATCTATACAATATGAAATCATGTCTAGCCATGTTAGTTTCACCACCTTTCTCCATTTCGTTTCCAAAGCCTTTTGTAAATTACTTTGTAATTTTGAATGGTACTGAGCTATAGTTATATATAATAGTAGTACTTAACCACAATTTCAATCGAAAAATCAATTAGTCTAATATCCCCTACTAATAAAATATGCCCATGTATACATAGTTGAAGCCCACAAGGCTGAGTATTATTTAGAAAATAAGCATGGTCTTAAAACATCTTATTTAGTAATAACATTTTACAACTTATTCTCACTACGACACAAACTAAATTTTTGGGATATGACAAGTTCCCACTCTATACACTAGCACCCAAGTGCTTGTGTCTATTCTAGGTGCTTCTATTGTCTTTTATCTTTTTACACATTTTTTACATTTTTGGTTGGTGTTTTTAGTTGTATAATCCTTATCCTATGTTCATAGTAATCCTTTTGTGTCACTAGTGCCAAAATTCATAAGATATATTCCTATATATACACAACATACGACTATTATTCAGGTGACAATTCTATGGGAAATCACATGTACATACTATCACTACCATCAAAAGGACTACATTTTTCTTTTCATACACTACATAAGAAGGGGAATTGCATAATTCCATACCACACATTTACATCTTATTTATCTATATCCTGCTATCTTTTCATCATTCACATGAGGGAAACTAAGAATAATATTTGACACGAGAAAAACATATAATTACATGGAGTATGAAATTTAGTGCAGAGCTCGACAATAATTTCACTCTTTGCATGACCAATGGGGTTAGTACGACTTCAAATTTTAAATATTTCATTCATATTTGATGTTTTTTTGAACTTGTATATGTATGTATGGTTTATTTTTATGTACATGTATTGTCAAGACCACGAAAATGAAGGTAACATGATAAATACTAATTTAGAGCAACAATATTCGACTCAAAAACAAAATAGATTCTCAAGGTTCATATAGTCACAACTGCCTTGAATCAATCACCAATGCCCAGTACCTATTTCCTCTTATGGGCTAGCATTTAAAAATTAGTGTAGAGTTCCAGATCTCTTAGGTGAGCTTCGTGACATCGGTTCCTACAAGATCAATCATATACATAGTCCCGACTAGCTACAGATTGCACATAAACTAACCAAGTCATTTATCTCTCCCATTTTCTTAAATTCTTGCATTTCTTGAGTGTTTATCATTTGTATTTCACTATATTTTATCCTATTAGTTACTTTAAAATATTATATTTAATTCAGATTTAATTAAATCAATGTGGATGCATTTTGTGATTTTTGTTACACAAGATTTACACCCTTATGAAGTATGATATCATGCATATCTATAGAGGGATGAATGATGGGCATGTTGTGATAGTGCCATACAAAAAGATATGATAATTATTGCAATACTTAATGAATAATAGTGGCTTAGTATTGGTAAGAGAGGTGACTAATTAAACTACACACAAATTTTCATCAATGCCAAGATTATATGGTATAATTTCATCATTAAGTAATGTTGATCAGTATTCAACATATGGTTGGGTGGGTATGGTATCATGAACATAAATATGTACACAATCAAGGTATCCCTCACCAAAATAGGTGGTAGCGTGTAGGAAATGGGGTAATCTCACCTTGTGATGATGTGAAGAGAAGGAGCATAAACATTGATGTACTCTAGGAGAGACTTGTCATTGTGAAGTTTGTCTAAACATGGAAAGTTAGGAGAGGTAGTAACATTAGTGAGGTGCATATGAACTAATTGGAGTGTATGTGAATGTTAAGTTGTATATACCTCAACTAAGTGTTTGGATGGAATAAAGTGGGTCCCCACGAAAGGGCCTTTGATGGATGAGGAGAAAATTATATTATGACCATATCAAGTTACTTGGGAGATAAATGGGATCAATGACACCTTGCCCATTGTAACCAAGTCCTGAGCAAGACAAACCATGTCATAATAAAATATTTATAACCAATGTCCTAGGTTTCATAATCGGTAATAACTAGGGTAGAGTGATATTTAGAAGTTTTTGTGTACTCATGCTCAACAATATCAAAAAAGGTGAAAGGATATGGATCAACTAAAACATCATATAGGTTGTAGAAAAAAATCACACACTTGGGTACATTTCTAGGTCCTAATCACATAAATTTATTCATATGATTCCTAAGTGCGAAAACTAGTAATTGAAATCTAGTTTTGGTTTCTTTTCTTTCTTTCTTGTTTTCTCTTTGGTCTTACACAACCCATAGCCCAATCTAACCTTCATTTATTTATCTTTATTGAATTTTAAGTGTGAGTCTTGAATCTCACTTTTAAGTGCAAGTATCAACTCACACTTTTAAGTGTGATTCTCGACTCACACTTCTAAGTGTAAGTCTCTATTCAAATAACTAAGTTTGAGTCTTGATTCACATAGTGAAGTCCGATGATTCACTTGTCAAACAATTTTAAGTAATAGTAATTTTTCAACCCTACCCTTTAAAAACACAAAACAATATTTATTTATACCAATTATTCTATATAAATTTCATTATTTTTAATATGTATTGATGTAAATTTTTATAATTATTATAATTTATATATAAATCTATATTAACAATTGATGGTTAAATATTAAATATGTAATTTACGTGTGACATTTATTACAATTTTTGTATGTATTTTATGGATACAATCAACAAAAATTTCTAAATGAGCATCAAGATTCGCACGTCCAAGTTATATAAGAGATTTTATTTATAGTGCAAAACTTATACTATGAAATTCTTTCTTTAATTATTTACAATACCAAATGCATTATTAATGATAACCATTTCGTAAGGAAAAATGCTTATTAATGTTGCGGTCACCTTAAGACTAATTATCCATTAAAATGATCTATGTAAAATTTTCCATTTAAAAGTACATGTGCCATTTGAAATATGTGCTCCTTTTGGAGCATGTAAATGTTTTCAGCCATTAATTATCCATTTAATGTAAAGCAATGTAAAATCATACACATGTGGCGTGCCCTCTTAAATTTGTGCACCAATGAAATTGGTGGTTGGATTTTTTAGTTACATATCACTATAAATAGACATTTGTTGAGTTTATACTAATAACATTTTCCTTTCTATTCTCTTCATCAATGCATAATATTATTCATCAATAGAATAATCTTACTAGGAAAAGCGTCAAAATTCTATGTTCGATTCCTCGAAACATTTTTATTTACTCTATGTGCAAAAATCGGTATGCATTCTCACCTTGAGCCCTCAAAAATTATGAAATCATGTTAATGTAAAAGTTTCCAAAGCTGATTAGGGATCATGTCCATGTAAACTTTTCAATAGTTGATTGGGGATTATATCCATGTAAGTTTTTTTTTATAATTAAACGGAAGCAAGTTTGTTATTCAATATTTTGTAGAAACTAGTTTTGTTTATCAAATAAATAATTTCGTAATATAGTAAACATTTGTTAGAGCAAAGTGAAAGAGGATGGAATGGAGCACATCTTAACAGATAAATGATGCAAATTAATTTGTAATAACATGACAAGAAAATTCGTAGAATTGTTAAAAAACCATGACACCCGCCCGAACTTATTTTTGTGTCTTGAAAAATAATTCTAGTGGTATGGATAGTGGCTCAATTTGCACACTAAAAAGGTGACTATCATAATCGATTTATGGTCATGGTGGTGTGTAGGAATCAATGAGTATATGTATTTGATACATTTGATATTATTTTGTTGGCCTTATTATTGTCAACAAATAGTCCACTATTGCACATACTTAAAAAAATTCACTGGCTACGACATCGTTAACATTGTCAATGAAAATATTTTAGAAGATATTCATTTTAAGAATGATTTTCCATTTAATGTGTTCATGGTGGATTACAATAACCTATTTGTGAAAAAATATGGTAATGAAAGAGTATGAGAACCAAACATATTTTGGAGAACAATGAACGAATACATGTTTGTGAAAGGAGAATTCGAGGATCAAGTAAACTCTAAGATGTTGCTTATTATCTTTAACGAAGCACCACCGATACTACTACTTTAAGGAACAACTATCATACAAACTATCCACAAAATATAAATTTTCTCTGTTTGGGTTGTGTATATGTGGAATTTTGTCTTTTCTACCTACGAAATTTCTCTCTTCTATGCTTTAATTTCATATTCTACCTTAAGGGCGTTTTTGTAAAAGGATGTGGGTCCTTTCAAAACTCCCATATTCACCCTTATACAAAAAAATGGACATAGTTTGTGTACATCAAAATATGTTTTTGTGGCATAACCTAACAGACTCTATGATGACAATATATTACTTTATTTTGTTAAATCCGGTCGATCGATAATATCCAATTATTATGGTGTCGCATAAGTTATTGAACGCTAAAATAAAAATAATATTCTTTGAATTATTAAATGCTAGTGATCTATAAGACAAAAATATTATATTATGGAAGTATTTGGTTACTCGAGCGAGCGCTAAGATCAAAACATCTTACTTTAAATTTCTCCTCAATCCACCAATAAAAAAATCTATAACTTTTCAACTTTCTCGATGTTTATATTTTATTTAAATAATTTTTTAATCAACAAAACTTATTTATATTTTTCTTTATTTTATAGTTAGTACTGATTTAAAAAATCGAGGCCTTGTTGCAACATTGATTTATTCTATTTGATAAAAATTATAATTCTAAGAAATAATTTATCCAATCTTTAAATAAGACATGAGATTTAGAAAAAAATATTAATAGAATATTCACTACATTTTATGTTTATCCAAAAATAAATATGTATTTGCATGCTTGACAAGTGACACATCTAAAATAGTAAAATTTTCATAAAAATTAATAAACTTTATTTAACAAATCACATTATAAACATTCTTAAATTTAATCTCATCCCACTCCTTATATATTTTTTTACTATTTTGTTTTTTCTAGTCAAGAAATTTAATATTTGTTTTATCCTCGTTCGCAATAAAAATTATGTTTGTAAGTTAAATTTTATTAAATAAAAGTTTTTCTATATTTATATTAAATTTTTAACAATAAATTTGTTTATATGGATTATATTGTGTCAAAGATAAGAATTTTTTTATTAGTTATTGTTATTGTGATAAATCTTTTAACTAATTTATTTCGCTATTCCATTTAATATAAAACTTTAATATTTAGGTGGGCATGTTCAACTTATAAAATTAGGTCTGTGAAGTGTGAAATTAGTTGCGGAGTTATGCACATTTTACGCCCGCAAAGTAAAAGAAGTATTCATGTATGCGTGTAATCAACCATTGGTACAAGCTCTCGGGCTTCCCAAAATATGGTAACTCGAAGAGTTAGAGAAGCCCTACCTTCTCCATTTTTACCTTGATCACGTCATTGTAGATCGACAACCCATCAAGTTTTCCTTTATTTGTGGGTGCACCAGATCTAGTGCCATTTCCTTCATGATTGTATCTAACCAAAGATTGCAGTCAATCACAACCATATTTCTTATGTGGGACTCCCACTTTTGCCCTATGAAAACCCCATTCAGGTATTACATCTCCGAGTACCATTCTTCATTTGTATCGAAGGGTATTTCTTCTTGTTTCTTCTTTCCTTTTCCTTTACCCTTTCCCTTCTTAGATTGTTCTACGGTGTTTATCTACTAGTTTTTGGCTATCATTACACCCTTTTCTTTCATTCCCAGTTAACTTGAGTTTGTTTAAAAATTTTCCTTACTCACCCTGTTCCCTAAAACAAAAACCCTAATCTCATATTTTTCTCCTTTGATCATAGCACTTCTTCACAATGTTCCTCACACCCATGAATCACTTCTTCTCTGGTTTGTAGATCCAACGGACCAATTGCGCTTAAGTTTTTGGGATTTTCCTTCGCACGAGTTAGTTCTCGAAATCCTATCTCTTGAAAGAAAATCGCTCTTCTTGTGTTCGCAAAGTAAAATAATGAACTACCCATTCTTGTATTTATAGCTTTTCCCACTTTTACACATTAAAGGCTAGGCTACCTACCACCGTATGACAATGTTTAATGTAGTGTTTTAAAAAAAAACCTAAGTTCAGTGCTTCCCCTTACGTTCCAAATCCTTGTGTGAAAAATTTTCCAACCTTCTGGCGCTACAAGACAAATAATCCATCTTGACAGAAGACTCTTGCATGCGTGCATCCAGCACTAAAGGAACTTCTTCCATCCTCATGATTCTTGCTTTGGCCTACCTCGTGTTTTTGCACTTTTCTCCTTTGTACGTGGATTTATAATGTAACCTTATCTTGCCACCAATCTACCTTATTTTCTCCTAATGCATCTTTTCAACAGGGCCAATTCAAACGGTCTACCAACCCAATCCTCCTAAGCGAGAATAACTCCATGCTTCTCTTTATCACCTCACCCCACACTAAAACGATGTGCAGTCCTCTACGCATTCATAAGTCAAAAATTAATAAGGCTACTGTACCCAAAGCACAAAACAAAACAACAATGTGAAAGGGAAATACAGAAAGGAAAAGCATAAAAATAAATTATAAACTAACTAGTAAAACTACCTTATTTACAAACACCAAGAAGAATTATTTATAGTAGGGCTTTGGTGTACTCCCATTGAAGTATCCATGTAATTTTTTTCCATCCAAAGTGCATGTGATTTTGTTCTCAATCAATGATGTATGAAATTACATAAGTACTCCAACCAATGCACCTTCAACTTTCCAAGATGGCATAGAAATTTAGAATCATATAGTAATACCATCTCGCCAACCACAATTTTTTTTTTCTTAATATGGTGGTCATGAAGGATTTTTTATTTTCCTTCTCGGTTGTTTGGCTCCATCTTGCTAGTGAGATCCTTTCATCCAACTTTATCAATTCATCTATTCTTTCTTCCAGTGCTTGTTCATCATCCAACCCTCCTGCGCGTGCTATAAACAACGATGGTAGCATAAATTTGACTGAAAAAACAACCTCCATGCCAAACACCAATTGAAATGGTGTGGACTTGTTCAATCTTTTATATGTTGTTATGTATGCCTAAAGAACTGTGACACCTTGTCATCCCAATCCTAACTACCCACATCACATATCTTAGTCAATGTGTGACTAAGGATTTTTTTAAATGCATATGCAGTCCCATTTTCCTGAGGGTGATAAGGGATAGTCTTGTGATGGGCTACCATGAATTTTTCCAATAGAATCCTGATGGTTTCATTTAAAATTGAGTGCCCCTATCACTTGTTAAACTTAATGGGAACCCATACCGCTATAATGTTCACCAAAAAAATATAATAGTCGTGGTTGTAGTAGTGCAATCCTTAGTGGGCACAAATTCTACCCACCTTGTCAAATAATCAAGACAGAAATGATATACCACGAGTCAGTCCTTCACACAAGCTGGTGAGATTGGTTTGACAAAATCTATTGCCCATTTCTCAAAAGGTTCTACGCTGGTGATGGGGCGCAAGGGCATCTCATCCCTTCTTCCAAGTTTTCCAAGGCACTAGTAGTGGTCATAGGCCTTGTAAAACTCAATGCAATCCCAGTGAATCATATCCCACCATAGTCCGGTGACTAGGATCTTGCACACGGTTTCATTCCCCATATAGTGTCCTCCAAAGCAATCTCACCATGGGCTTATTCTATTATAGTTATGCACTCGTGTTCTAATACACATCGGTGCAAAATCTTATCGTGGCCCATTTTATATAAATCCCTATTGATCAACATGTAGGGCATGATGCATATGGCTAGTTTTTTCCTTTCCATCTCTTTCATTCCTTCGGGCGCCACACCTTCCTTGAGAAAAACAACAATGTCTTCTAACTCCGAGGGTGCATGCCGTAACTTGAATAGTTGTATAATTTTGTTCTGCTGGTGTCAACTTTCTACTTGCAAAACACAAGGGCTGATCAACAATCCCCTCTCCTGGTTGAGCAAGAATGACTCCCATTGTTGTACCAGAGGCATCCACATGGACATGGAAAGGTTTATCCCATGATGGGAATCGTAGAATAGGTGCGGTGATAAGCCTTTCTTTTAGAGTGTCAAATGCCCTCTGTTGCACCTCTCCCCACTGAAAGGAACTCTTATGTCTAAGAAATATTTCCAAAGGCATGGTGATCTGGCGTATCCCTTAATGAACTTTCTATAGTACCCAATGTGTCCAAGAAATCTATGCATGATACTTTGGCTGGTGGGCTCCCCTAATCCCATAATAACTACAACTTTGCAGGGATCCACTAGTAAGCCCTCTTTGCATATGATATGCCCCAAAAATGTTCCAAAAGGAGTTGCAAAGACAAATTTATTGATGTTGAGGGAAATCCTCAACTACTGACATCTTTCAAACATTAATCTCAAGTTATCACAATGGTCCCTGACCAATCCATACACTATCCAATCATCCAAATATACTTGAAGGAACTTGTGGATGAAGTCCTTAAATGCTTGTACCACTATGCACAAAAATACAGTGGGCACATTCCTCAATCCAAAGGGCATGATTGTGTATGCAAAGCTTCCCCACTCGGTGGTGAAATTTGTCTTTTCTTGGTCTTCCTTGGCAATCCTTGGTGATATCTTGAGAATCCATCCGTGAAGGAATAGACCTCGCGCCCAGCAACTCCTTCCAAAATCTCTTCAGTGAAGGGGGTGGGAAAAGGATCTATGATACAAACAATGTTCAACTCCTTGTAATCCACACATATCCTAATCCACCCATCCTTATTTATGTTGATCACCATTGGACTTATCCATTCCAATTCCTCCACATCCTTAATGATACCAGATGCTATCATTTTGTCTAGCTCTTCTTTAACCCTTACGCGCATGTTGGGATTCATCTTGTAAGGCCTCTTCCTGACCGAGTGTGCACCATCTTTCAAATTTATCCTCATTTCCCCTAATGAATGGTGGAAACCTTTCAAATCATGGTATCCACGTGGGAATAAATCCTCAAATTCACATAAGAGATTGATGATCTTTGATACTTCCTTGTTTGACCAGTAGTCCCCAATAATAGCTTCCTTGGGCTCCTTCTCCAAGCCGATGTTAAATTTCTTCATCTTCAGTGGTTCATGATATGCGCATGCACATGCATCCGCACTATCAACTACCTCGTGTGTCCCAACCGAATGGTCAACATTCAAGCTCTCCATCTCCTCTCCATCAATAACGTATGCCATCTTTTTTTTCTCCTTTTCAAAGACACGCACGCCTTTCGAATTAAATGTCTTCGGTTCCTCCTCTTCAAACCACACTTCAAAGCTAGGTCCACCAAGTAAATCTACTAATCTATCTTCTACCATGGTGTAATCCCATAGAGTGTGGTTCTTCACAACTGCGCAATGCCTCATCAACCGGTTGCTTGGTACTTCATTTTTGAATGTGTGAACCAGGTTAGCTTGCTAATTACTACCAATTTCCTCGTCTAGCGGTGAGTTTGAAATAGATGTACCAAGCACATGCACAACCTTGTAGTGTTGAATATAGATTATGTACCCAAAGGGAGGGTGGAAAAGCTTCTGTGCATTCTCCCCAGACCCTCTCATATGCCTAGATATGGGAAGAGTTAGGTTCATTGCCATTGTAATTCTTGATAGTGGTGGGTATATTGCTCTTTGAGAATTAGACAGGTGAGTGTAATTCTAGCTTCGCGCCATTCCAACAATTTTTCACTATGCACAGCCCACCACCTCACTGCTATGCCTATCAAAACATAACCCAACATACCTTGTCACTCGTCCTCCCTCCATTGAGATTCCATTTCTTTCAAAAAGACCTCGGGTATATATCCCTAGAATAGTTTATTATTTCCTTTCCTCCTGGCACCGAATTGTATGTGCCATGGTTACCTTGGTCACCGATCCTTTCGATGTCACCCAATCATTTTGTAAGTCCCATGTGCCCAATTATTGCATGCTATCTTTGGTAGTATCACCGACAAATTCAGCATCATCAAACCGGATGATTCCTTCATCGTAGGGTGGATGGTCTTTGGATCTCTTATGGAGCACACATATATTCTATCCAGGACTTCCTCTATAAGGGGTTCAGTATAGGGTGTGGAATTTCCATTAGCAAGTGGTATAATCACCCTCTCTTCCTTGTTTTCAAAGCTTATGTACCCCTTGTTAAATTGGAGATCTACATTATTCTTATAGCACCACGGGTGCCCAAGTAATGCTGGGAAATTATCTTCCTTGGAAAGCACCAAGACTTCAAAATCCCTAGTGAACTTAGTCCCCTGAATGGTAATGGTCGCATCCTTCAAGACACCTATGGGAATTTCCTTTGTCTTATTTGTCATATA